>CP139507.1:151919227-154479754 GCA_021014915.2 Artemisia tridentata subsp. tridentata | reverse complement strand
TATATATATATATATATATATATATATATATATTATATATATATATATATTTTTAATAATTTTATTAATGTTTTTATTATTTTTATTTATATATTTTTTGTATATGTTGTAAAATTTACATTATATGTGATTCTGATAAAGATTTGGTTTACTTTTATTAAAGCCCACTCACTTAGTTGTTGGGCCTATTGTATTTGTTTTTTAATGGGCCAATAAATCATATATTATTATGGTTAGGGTTACACAACATTAAACACATAGCCTCCACTTCACACTTTACTCTCCCCTTCACCTTCTTCAACCCTAGATCTGAAGTTAAACCGGTGTTGAACGGCATTGACCGGCGTTGACCGACCCGCCGTCTAGGCCGATTTGGCCGATTTGTCCCGCCTAGGCGGTTCGTTGACCGCCTTTTGACCAAAACGCCTAATTTGGCCGATTTGCTGCAAATCGGGCGGAGGAGGGCCGACTATCGCCTAGGCGGCCGCCTAGACCGCTTTTTACAACACTGATAGAGAATAAGTCTGATGGTCACAAATAATATCCCCGGACCGGAAAGGAGTCCGGATTCTACAACAAGGAAGGAGAACAAGTCCGAAACGTCCAGATAACCACACTCACTTTCAAAATGTGGTGTCAAACGCCCATAATTTAGTATCATCAAATCTTTTAACCAGTGGCGGAGCTAGAAAAAATTTTGTGGGAGGGCCGAAACAAAATTTTTCCGGAAAAACATTAGATGGGAGGGCCGAGATGAAAAAAAAAATTAACACATGAAATCGCGAAAAAATACACTAACAGGCTTAGGCCTAGGGAGTCCGGGACCCTTCCCGGTCCTCACTAAGCTCCGCCCTTGCTTTTAACTAAAAGACTGAGAAGATAAAGAAAAAAACAAACCATGTTCATGTTAAGCATTAAAATGTGGACATCATAAACAAAGAATAAGGTAAACATTTCAAATGGAGAGAAATCATATATCCCTCAGAATGCCTAGTATCAGCTTGACATGTACCCGTGGACCGTGGTTCCTCTACCTCACGCTTATAGAAAGCATAAGGGAGCACCATATTTAGAAGTTACATGTACATATTCATATTACTAAATATTTCATCACCGGGTATTATGAAGAATATTACAATTGTACACCAGCAAAGCACATGTATAAAAACAAACCAAAGCAACATAAAGCTCATGATGGTCCAAATGCATTCGTTTATTTAACTAGTGATCTGAATTACCAGCAAACCATAGTGGTAATATGAAACAAAACTACACAGTCAGAGACCTGAAAGATTTAATAGCACAACAATTGCGTATTACTGGAGAAAAAACTAATAATGATACGATCGAGAATTTAATGTAAATGCCACGAAAATGATTGAATCATTCGAAAACACTTCAAGAGTGTTTTCGATTACTCTGTTTCAGTTTATTGCATTATGACACAACAAATAAGCAGATTTATGCGTAAGGATAGGAGCAGATTCCTATGTAGCACTGGGACGGGTACGGCATCCGGGTACGGGGACGATACGGGTACGGGAAACAGCAAAAATTAAAAATCCAAGATACGGGTACGGCAAAGGTACGGCAATAAAAAATTATTAAAAGAATAAAAAATATATTAAAAAAATTCCAAAATAGATATATATTGATGTTCCAAAAATACTAAATCTTCCAAAGTAATTAATTATCAATAATCAAATCATTTTCAAATGAAGGTTCATCTAGTGACAGGTCAGCAAACTCCAAAAAGCCTACATCTTCCATTGAATCAAATGCATCACCACCCACATCCCACATCTTTGCATCATCATTCGGATTCCTTGACAAAAAGTCGGAGATTATTGTGGATGTAAACCAAGTCTTGAGCACGACTTGTAGTCAACCTGTTCCTCCTAAGCGAGTTAATAAATGCATAAGTACCTATGAAGCACGAGGACGGCTGTAGGGTCTGGGTACCCGTTCCGGGGACGGAAACGCCGGAGAAATGGCTTGGGGACGTCCCAAATTCCGGGGACGGCAGCAGAGAGAAGATGGGGACGTTTCCATTGATTATGGGGACGTTTCCTAGCCCATTTAGGGTTTTAAGTATTTGTAGTCTCTTCAAATTCCATAATTAACCGGCCCACTTAAAAAAATAACCGACTATTATCTACATCGATTAGTCTATCTCTATAACGATTCATCATCTCTATTAGTCTATTCTCTATATCGATTTTATGGCTTCTCAAGAAGGATCATCTAATACTAATACATCAATAGAAGAACCTCCATTATGGGGCTATGTGATTAAAATCGAAAAGCAAGGAGCAACAGGAGGAACGTGGAAATTTTAGTGTAATCTTTGTAGTGAAATCAGACAAGGATCATATTCAAGGGTTGGAGCACATTTGCTTGGTATAAAAGGTAACAATTGTTTGATAAATTTCTTTAATGTTTATGTTGTTTCCACTGATATGATGAAAATAGAGATATGTTTGATATATTATGTTGTTTTCAATGGTATGCACATACTTTCTATCTTAATATCAAGTTCATGAACACTTGTTTATATAGGTAGTGGGATTGCTATTTGCAATAAAGCATCAGTGGGTGACAAACTTGAGATGAAACGGTTAGAAGATGTGTATGAAGAGAAGAAAGCCGAGTCAAAAGCGAAAGAAGTCGAGTTGCCATGTGAAGCTGGTGTTGGATTTAAGAAAAGAAAAGGTATGTCAACACCTATTGAAAGAGCTTTTGGCGTCAATATTAGGGACCAACTGGATCAAGAAATAGCAAGGATGTTTTATACCGGAGGTTTACCATTTAATCTTGCAAGAAATCCACACTATCTCAGGGCTTTTCAGTTTGCTGCCAACAACAAAATTGATGGTTATGTACCTCCTGGTTATAATAAGCTCAGAACAACCTTACTACAAAAAGAAAAAGATAATGTTCACAGGCTATTGGAACCACTTAAGTCTACATGGAAAGAAAAAGGTGTGACTATTGTGAGTGATGGTTGGAGTGATCCTACAAGGAAGCCTCTAATCAATTTCATGGCTACTTCAGGTAATGGTCCTATGTTTCTAAAGGCATTGAATTGTTTTGGGGAAGTAAAAGATAGATTTTTTATTGCTGATTTGATGAAGGAAGTCATAAATGAAATTGGTCATCAACATGTTGTGCAAATCATTACCGACAATGCTGCAAATTGTAAGGCGGCTGGAGAGATTATAGAGTCAGTTTCCTCACATCTATTGGACACCATGTGTTGTTCATACGCTTAATCTTGCTTTGAAGAACATTTGTTCACCAAGGTATGTGGAAACAAATTCAACACCATATGAAGAGTGCAGATGGATAAAAGAAGTTCACGATGATGCGCTTGCAATAAAAAATTTCATCATGAACCATAACATGAGACTCTCGATTTTCAACAAGTTTACTCCTCTTAGACTTCTTTCGGTTGCCGATACTCGCTTTGCCTCCATCATTGTGATGCTTAAAAGATTGAAACTTATCAAAAGGGGTCTTCAAGCTATGGTCATAAGCGAAGAATGGTCTTCTTATAGGGAAGATGACAATGTGAAAGCAAATTTTGTTAAAGAAAAGATTGTGGATGATGAATGGTGGGACAAAGTATCATATATACTTAGTTTCACTGCACCTATATATGAGATGATTAGAGTTTGTGACATCGACAAGCCATGTTTACACTTCGTGTATGAGATGTGGGATTCGATAATCTAGATTGAGACAAAGAACGTTTTTCATTCATCATCCACAATCTTTTCTTTAACAAAATTTGCTTTCACTGTGTCATCTTCCCTATAAGAAGACCATTCTTCGCTTATAACCATAGCTTGAAGACCCCTTTTGATAAGTTTCAATCTCTTAAGCATCACAATGATGGAGGCAAAGCGAGTATCGGCAACCGAAAGAAGTCTAAGAGGAGTAAACTTGTTGAAAATCGAGAGTCTCATGTCATGGTTCATGATGAAATTTTTTATTGCAAGCGCATCATCGTGAACTTCTTTTATCCATCTGCACTCTTCATATGGTGTTGAATTTGTTTCCACATACCTTGGTGAACAAATGTTCTTCAAAGCAAGATTAAGCGTATGAACAACACATGGTGTCCAATAGATGTGAGGAAACTGACTCTCTATAATCTCTCGAGCCACCTTACAATTTGCAGCATTGTCGGTAATGATTTGCACAACATGTTGATGACCAAATTCATTTATGACTTCCTTCATCAAATCAGCAATAAAAAATCTATCTTTTACTTCCCCAAAACAATTCACTGCCTTTACAAACATAGGACCATTACATGAAGTAGCCATGAAATTGATTAGAGGCTTCCTTGTAGGATCACTCCAACCATCAATCACAATAGTCACACCTTTTTCTTTCCATGTAGACCTAAGTGGTTCCAATAGCCTGTGAACATTATCTTTTTCTTTTTGTAGTAAGGTTGTTCTGAGCTTATTATAACCAGGAGGTACATAACCATCAATTTTGTTGTTGGCAGCAAACTGAAAAGCCCTGAGATAGTGTGGATTTCTTGCAAGATTAAATGGTAAACCTCCGGTATAAAACATCATTGCTATTTCTTGATACAGTTGGTCCCTAATATTGACACCAAAAGCTCTTTCAATAGGTGTTGACATACCTTTTTTTTTCTTAAATCCAACACCTGCTTCACATGGCAACTCCACTTCTTTCGCTTTTGACTCGGCTTTCTTCTCTTCATACACATCTTCTAACCGTTTCATCTCAAGTTTGTCACCCGCTGATGCTTTATTGCAAATAGCAATCCCACTACCTATATAAACAAGTGTTCATGAACTTGATATTAAGATAGAAAGTATGTGCATACCAGTGAAAACAACATAATATATCAAACATATCTCTATTTTCATCATATCAGTGGAAACAACATAAACATTAAAGAAATTTATCAAACAATTGTTACCTTTTATACCAAGCAAATGTGCTCTAACCCTTGAATATGATCCTTGTCTGATTTCACTACAAAGATTACACTAAAATTTCCACGTTCCTCCTGTTGCTCCTTGCTTTTCGATTTTAGTCACATAGCCCTATAATGGAGGTTCTTCTACTGATGTATTAGTATTAGATATGATGAATCGTTATAGAGATAGACTAATCGATATAGAGAATAGTCGGTTATTTTTTTAAGTGGGCCGGTTAATTATGGAATTTGAAGAGACTACAAATACTTAAAACCCTAAATGGGCTAGGAAACGTCCCCATAATCAATGGAAACGTCCCCATCTTCTCTCTGCCGCCGTCCCCGGAATTTGGGACGTCCCCAAGCCGTTTCTCCGGCGTTTCCGTCCCCGGGAAGTCCCCGGAACGGGTACCCAGACCCTACAAACGACCCCGTGCTTCATAGGCTAGTACTCCGTAACATGACTAACATCTGATGGTAAACTAGTGCAATCTATAACTGAAGATATTGGCTATAAATTAGTATCAACATTGATCAAATTGGCATTTAACATTTTGCAAATTAGGAGCTTGGGATTATTATTTGAATCTTCAATAAAAATAAAAATAAATTGGCGACAACATCTTCACAACGAGAGATATAGTAGGCTGGGAATCAGGCAATGATGTGAAACGAGTCTTCCGATATACTAACGAGAACGAGATTACTATTTACTAACAAACATCTAAAAGTGACTGGATTAAGGACTTCCACTTTACGCTAAAACCCACCCAATCCATCAACTTAATTCCTATAAAAAATAACAACTTCAATCCTAAATTTCATCATAATACAACACATATGTCTAGTACTTAAACAAAACAAACAATTAAACAATTACATATCGATTTGGAACCAAAAAAAAAAAAAAAAACTCAATTAATTAATCAATTGACCTAATTAAACCTAAACTAATCACATCTACTAAATATAAACTGAAACAGACTCAAAGGTATTTGTTACGAATACGTACCGCATAGATCTCTTTCACCGGAAAATGAAGCTACCGATGACTCGTGTGCAGTTTGTTATGGACTCAAAAGTGTTACGCAAATAAATGGGCTATTTGATCAAATAGATAGTTTTCTTTAGCCCAATTTCAGTTAATAGAGTGTTTGTTAATCCATTAATAAAGTTATTATTACTCCTCGGTCACAATTTAATTGTCCATATTTTATTTTTGGTATGTCCCAATTTAATTGTCTAATACTAAAAATAGATAAGGGGATTGGGTCAAGTTTATTATATTACCCTTTGTTGAAATTAGTATTACAAACTTTAAAGAAGTGTTAATTAATTGATTAAGGGTAAACCTGTCATTTGGCAAAAAAGTAAGAGAGAGAAAGCAGTATTAATTATGTTTTTCCTAAACTTTGTGTTTTTTGTCGGGGGACAATAATTTTGGGACGAAGGGAGTATATCAAGTCGCCTGACATGAATCGAAAATCGAAATCGAGCTCAACCCGATTTGTAAATCGGGTTTTGAGTTAAAACTGAACTGAATCGAATTTGTAAATTAGTTTTCAGGTCAAAACCGAACCAAATTAAATATTCGGTTTTCGGTTCGATTTTGGTTTCAGCAAAACGTCAACCGAACTTAACCGAATACGAAATTTGTATATATATATATATATATATATATATATATATATATATATATAAGATGGGATATTATGAGAAGGGGTCTTAAAATGAGAAGGGTGGGAAGGATTGTGGGAGTGACATGTGTCACTTTGCCACATCATCATTCCGCCAAAATTTTTACTGCATCGTGATGTAGTAAAAATTTTGGCGGGAAAATTTTTTTTTTCCCGCCAAAAAATAAAATTTTTTTTTGGGCAAAAAAATTTTTTTTTTTTCCCGCCAAAATTTTTACTGCATCGTGATGCAGTAACCGTGATGCAGTAAAAAATTATACTGCATCGTGATGCAGTAATCGTAATGAAGTAAAAAAATATACTGCATTGTGATGCAGTAACCGTAATGTAGTAAAAATTTATACTGCATCGTGATGCAGTAAAAATTTTGGCGGGAAAAAAAAAAAATTTGCCAAAAAAAAAAAATTTTTTTTTTGGCGGGAAAAAAAAAATTTTTCCCGCCAAAATTTTTACTGCATCACGATGCAGTAACCGTGATGCGGCATGATGATGTGGCATGGGGATGACACATGTCACTCCCACAATCCTTCCTACCCTTCTCATTTTAAGCCCCTTCTCATTGTATCCCTACCCTATATATATATATATATATATATATATATATATATATATATATATATATATATATATATTATATATATATATATATATATATATATATATATATATTAGTGTCAAAGCCCGCCCGATGGGCGGGCATGACGTGTAATTTACGTAAATATGGTTATGTTATTGTTATTTATGTAATATTTAGTATGAGTTGATTTAACTATGTCTACTTATTTGCTTATAAGAAAATTATTTAACAAATAAATTGGTGAATGTCATTTAAACTTAAAAACTATCAATAAGTATGAGAGTGAAACAAATTGACAGTGAGGCATCCTTTGTATCTCCTTCCTTCGATCCATTCGTGTAAGAACCTGAACATTATCCAGTATGGTTGTAAACTTTTAATTAGCTTGCTCCATCCTTCCTGCCACAATAATTTTTTTAAAGTTAATATCAACTGGATCAGCATATTTTATTGTTTGATGTAAGCTATAAGGACAAAAGTAGGCTAGAATTAAGCTTGCTCCATCCTTCATGCCACAACTATTATATCCTACTTTAAAGTGTACACCATATATATATATATATATATATATATATATATATATATATATATATATATATATATATATATATATATATATATATATATATGAAACATTATTAAACAATTAATAATCAAAATGGCCTTTTTTACTATTCATTTTAAAAAGTTTTGTGAATTGATATAAAGGGTATATAACAAAGGTGTAACATACCACCAAGGTCAAAGAGCGCTATATTCAAGTGTCGTTTCTTGTTGTGCTACTCAACATTTTTTGAGCAGCGGCAACACAAGACGCCACATGCTTTTTCCATGTCATTTTTTTTCCTGTGATTACAAACTTGTTAAAACAATGAAAAGAATATCTACCAACATACAAAGATATATTAACTCGTCATTTGAGCTTGATCACCCACAAGTATATGTTCCACACATTTTATAGATGACAAGCATGTTTACCTAGCATTAGTAAAGTACATACCTATGTGTTCCGGGGTTTCCTATACGTGCCGTCATCGGTTAATTCTACTTTCTCCTCGGTAGCAAGCTCCCGTAGAATGGATTTTAGTTGATCGTGGAGCACCTCAGAGTCACTCTTCAATTCCTGCAACATACATCGTTAGACATTTATAGATGCTTCGAGTATCTAATTAGTTTAATAAACCTAAAAACGACTTTTTACCGCTAGGCTCCTTGCAATACTATCCAATGACATGTTCCCAAAATCTCCTAGAATTTTAAGAATATAGTCCTGCAAAAAACAGTATTTTGACTCAATATTTATATTAGGGGTGTAGGGATTTGTATTTAGCGATATATTCTCTTTTAAATTGCAATCAACAGTTCACTAATAGAGGGAAGAACAAACCTAATAAATTGATCCGGAAAGAAAATTCTACGTTAAATATATCATGAAGTGACATACTTTGTGATTCACTTCTAGTCTTTCAAGCACCACCAAAAAGGTCTCGTTTTCCACAGGTTCAGCATAAAAAACTTGACATCCTATTTGCAGTTGACTTTGCGAATCTGGCACCTATCACATCATAATACGATTCAAAGGAGCAATGACACTACAAAGTGGTGCATATTGTAGATGTTTTTTGCCTCTGCAATTTTCATGTAGAAATGACATAGCAAATTACTCATTGGTATCTACTTGTTGATCAATCAAGAGTGTTTTGAATGTGTTCTATAAAACATGATTATCTGAATATTGTATTATGGAGTCATAGTTTTCAGCTTTTGGTGGATACAATGATTCTGATCATATAACATATTTAGGGGTCAAATTCTTTTAGGTTGGAAAGTCGATTTCATAATTGATGCAACAAAACTTTATATAAAACATTTACACCAATTGTGTTTCATACCTTTATTATTCTATCCGCTTGCCCCACAAAAAGCCTTCCTTGCCAATAAAGCAAAGCAGTTACAACTGAATTACCAGAAATAGTACCAATTTCTGTAACATCTACTCGAGACTCGTCACCTGAGACTTTCTGCACCTCAACAAACCATTGCAATGACAAGAAAATCACCTCACTTAGATTCACTAAAATATTTGTATGTACATGTACAACAATAGTCTTGTTCCAACCACCACTAAATAAGCATTGTCCTTCCATATCAATTGAGAAGATTAAACTGGGATGTGCTGATATTGGGCTCAAAGGCACATAGTTGTTCCATATCTCGAAACAGAAAACAATGTAACTGTTACTCCACCATACACCTGCTTATATTAATGTCGCCTTCACGAAAACCCAAGATGACCCGTTTTGACCCAATCCCTGACCTTGCATACCTGGCCTTAAAAATCTTGGAAACGGTGATTCGTACCTAAGCTTGTATTGTGCTGCATCTTTCATTCCATAAAATTAGCACACGGGGGATTTTTTTATAAAAAAAATGTTACAAAAGTTTCACAAAGAAGGTTAAAACTCAAACACTAATCAGATGCAGAATGTATTTACAAACATTAGCAACTGATTAGTGCAACCTCAAGTCTTACTGATGTAATAATCAGTTCCAAGAATCAAAATGCCAAACGCCCGTTAACTAAAGGAGATACCATACTTGTTTTCTTAGCTGAGTCCACTTTGGTGTTTAATGGAGTCGACACTTGATCCGAAACTGTAGTTATGGTCTGAAAAGAAGATGCTTGAATAACCACTGCACCCCTCTTTCTACAACGCTCATTTCGTGACACTCCAAGATCAATCTTGAAACCGTTTGAGGTCAACAGCAGAGAACTATTTCCAACTTCTTGATGAAGTGCAGAATTGTTGATGTACCCGTGAGACTTGATAGTACCAATAAATCCAGGGATCACCAAAAATTTAGGTTCAAATGTAAAAGAAAAATTACCCAGCTATGAACCTCTCAGAAACCAAGGTGGTTAGAGAAACCGAAGCACCACCTGCAACATAATCAGGCTTAATTTTTATATTGAAACGTTTAATATCACATTCAGTATGTCCTTTCTGCCCATTACTTATGAATGGGTCAAGTTGGGCTACACAAAAAACGGCTTTTAAGAGAATGTTATGATGAGGGAGTAGAAAGTATGAGCTTGTATGAAGGTGACAGACCTTTGAAAAGACAAATATGAGACCAAAGAATAATTTATATGGAAGTAACTAACCGGCCAAATGAGTGGACGAAATCGAATCACCTGTATCCCCTCCTCCCACACTGTAGCGTGCGTTTCTGCTAAGCAAACAACAGGAAAAGTCTTGAAAAAATTAGGTAGAAGAACTCAGGTGCCATAATTTTATTATTGAAACTAAATTGATTAAGACAATACCCGCACGTGTATGTTGTCTATGATCAGTTGCTAAACGTGATCGCCGTCTCCTGCTGCCCCTCTAGCAGATGCAGTTACAAAAAAATAACAGACATATATAAGTATAATGTGCAGTTGTGTAGCTATAATAAAGCTAAAAATTAGTGGTAAGCACGGGCATAAAAATATAAGAATACTCACTATTATGACCCGTTGCCGTTGCATTTCTCGCTGGTAGTTATATTTCATCTCTGTCTAATAATCTTCATAAAATATTGACGCATAAAGTAGTTTTAAACTATTGTGGACATGAAAGTGCCACTGTCACCTGCAGATAAAAGCAAATGATTATAGTGAGTGTCTATATCTAATAATCTTCATAAACGATAAAAGATAGTTTTTTTTCTTACCATAACACATATAATTAACATGATTAGTGGTAAACACAACATCAAGATTATTATAGATGGCCAGAATGTTCTCCATGAAAGGAGCAGGTTTTTACCTCTCCACAAAACACCAACTGAATTAAGCACTTACAAAAAAAGCACAAAATTTTGAGTTTTTTTGTTTTTTACATGAATAGATAAATCAATACCTGAAGAATTGGACACATACATGATTCACCTGAGATGGTAAAGTTGCACTGGACAGAATTGTTTGAACCTTGGTAGCATCATTCACCTTGCCTTCAAAGGAAGAAAAAAAATAGTTAGCCGCATAAAATAGCATCTTGCACAATACCAATAAAAGGCGTACATAGGGTTGAGAAACACAGACTCCTCTTTATCAACCATGAATTTTACCCTAATCATTAAAACCAATAAATTAAAGCAAATTAAAATTACAAGTGTAAAAGAAACAGTATTGATAACATATTGTTTTGAATGAGTCGGAATTATAGTAAACTCACAATTGCTCCTCGGTTAGATCTGAAAAGTAGCAACTTTCAACCACCTTTAATCTCCTAGAGTCAATTTGAATAATATTAATTTAGAAGATAAACTACAAATGAGAAAGAAAGAAACTATTGATTGATTGATTGATTGATATAGAATTAACTAAGACTCACTTTCGTTTATCTGGTACTTTAGGAGTTGTTCCTGGTTTCGGCACCTTCCTCTTCCTTTTCTTCAACTCACTTTTTACATAACAATTCGTGAGATAAATAAGTAATAAAATTACCGCATATCAAAAGGAAAGAAAGAAACTATTATATAATTAATACTTACTATTCTCCTCCTTCATCGGCTACATTAGGAGTGGATGGTATTCCTAGTTGGGAAAACGGTGATCTGCTAGAGTCAATTTGAATAATATTAAGTTGGTAGATAAATAATGATAACAAAAGTACATATGAAAAGAGAAAGAAATTATTGATTGTTAATACTTACTTTTCATCAGATGTTGGTGCTCGTTTTTTGCTAGAATCAAATAAATAACAGTTAATGAGAATTGTAAGAAAAATAATGAACTGTGCCACCTCAAAACTCTTCATCATGAACTTTTGAGCAATCGATTATCAACAACAGATGAGTATAGCCTCCTCTTCTTCATCCTCGTGTTTGCCTCAAGATGAATGAATGATTTTTTTTCTCAAACACGTTCTTGTGTGAATGGGGGATGAATGAAGCATGCTAGGGTTTTTTTTCCTGAGAGGAGGGAAGAAGAACGTGTATTGTTTTTATGGGCTTAGGGTTTTTTTTAACCAAATTCCGGTTCCACGGTTTATAGATTATAAGTTGCAAAATAAATACCAAGTAATGTGTTAGTGTAGTGGTTAAGATGTATGTCACATTTGTTCACAACCCGGGTTCGAATCTAGCTACATGACTTTTTTGGAAAAATAAATCCGAAATTATACATATTGAGGTGGAATAGTTTATGATTATGTGGCATTGTTTATGATTATGTGGCATTGAGGTGGCATTTATGTGGCATTATCTACGTGTAACGCCTCCTGTTATATATAATGTAGATATATATATATATACACACATTTAATGTTAAGTATATATATATAATTAAATGAAAAAATTTATATATTTCGGAATTCATGTTTTCAGACCAAACCGAATACAAATTCGGTTTTTGATTTTGCCTATGAAAAATTCCAACCCAAATAACCCGAACCGAATTGTTATGACTAGAAATCCTACCTTATCACTACAACTATACTATATATTAAATTGTGACACTCAACAATAGAGAAGTAATAAAGATGATAAGAGAATGATGCGTATGAATTAAACACTTGGTCGAATGTTTATTAAAACCTTGAGAGAACAAAGAAATAAAACACACACACTTACACATTCTCACCTTTACACTATCTTGAGGCGCACCAATTCTAGAGGTGAGAGTGTGTATTTATAGGCAAAGTGGGATGCCCTAATGTTCTTGATGGGCTTTTGGATGGGCTTTGTGTTGGACTAGGATATTTAGTCATTACATGGACTTTTCTAATACATACTCATAAAGTCCAACACAAAGCCTACTTATACTATTCTTACTACATATGGTTCGACACACAATATAAATAAATAAGATACAAATGACCATCACTTCACATATAAATTAAATGCTAACAATCTCCCCCTAAGGGATGGTCATTTCAATGATGCTCCCGGTGATTGGTCTTTTGTCTTCAATGTCTTGAACTTTGTGTGTCGATGTAGAAGAGTCTTCATTCATCGTTCCTTCATGCTATGTGATTTTCAAAATAATTGTCTTTTGGTCGTTCTTGCCTTGATCAACATCTTCGTGTGGTGATGCGTCGTGTCCTCCAACATACTCATACATCTTGGACTTTATACTTATGCTAACAATCTCCCCTTATTCTTTCCTCATTTAATATATGAACTTGTTCTTGACATCTTGATTAGCTTTTTGACTTTGTTGTTACACTTTGTCTTTAACTTAATCCTTTTGTCTTGAACTTTTACACTTGAGCTTTGTTGAGGATGATCTTCATAAGTATGAGTATATTGAGGTGAAGATGTTTGATGTATCTGATGATGGTTGATGGACTTTTGTAGTACCTGCATAAAACAGTTAGCAATAAATCGTCCAGCGCTTACAGGTTTAGATTTCGAGATCGTTAACAGCATAGTGTGAAAACTTTCTCTAATCTTAACCCAGGCCATTCTGAATCGGATACCCCCGAAAGGGCTTACACGGACACACCGAAGTGCACCCACGATTCAGTGAGTCGCTGGAGATCACCCCACGACTGTAGACCGTTTGAAGCACGTAACCATCATGATATAAATGGCAAGATCTAAGGATCTCATTAAGACTCTTGTACACCTTGTGTCCTTTTTGGTGAACACAAGGTTATTCTTATGGAAGTGTTCCTAAGAGATTTTTAATGAATCTCATGGCTCTAGACTCTATAATGTGCATTTTGGTTTTAGTAGTCGGAGGCATGGAGCAGAGTGCCACCTTTTCAATATCAACACATCTCGGAGTGAGAGGCCGGTAGATTATGCAGTGTTCTCCGTGAGAAATGAAACAAATATCTTTTAAGAGATATCTGAGTGGCTAAGAGGGGTGGTGCAGCGCGTCACTGGGTCCATGACGTCTTTTCTTCAATATCAATATCACCTTAGTGAATACCGATAGCAGATGTATTGACCCGGTTTCTGCCCTAAGTTTTCATGGAGGGCTATTTCTTTTCACCCTTTCATTAAACTTTTCTTTTTAATTCTTCAACCCCTTCTTTCCCTTTCTCATTTACTCCTTTTTTTAATCTTTCCTAAGGACTTCTAATTCTAATCTATTGGAATTGTCCTTGGGTAGATCCCTCCGGCTCTGGCGGATCATAGGACATAAACCTAACCATAATCACCTTATTACTCCATGATTATCCTAGATTTATTGATCACTTGCCATAAAACCTTTTTGTGAAAATCTCTCAAAATGTTCATGAATAAACACATTTTTGGTTAACACTTCGAGAGTTTTTAAGATAGATTTGCACATGTTGGGTAGAGTTCGCACATTTTGAATTGATTGATTTTCAGTTGATATGACCTTTGCGAGACACGTTTACATCACTAGTTAGACTAGCTTGAAATTATTACCCGTCCCGGTCATATTAAAAGATAATCTCTCGAATTGGTACATTCTACTCAGACAAGTCCTTTGCGAGACACGTTTACATCACTGGATAACCAGCTTGAAATTATTACCCGTCCCGGACAAGTCTTTTCGATTACGGACATTTAATTTTCGTCAATTCGAGGGTTCAGATCTGAGTCAAGCTCTTTTGAGATTCAATCCACGATCTTTAAACATTTTTGATCATATTTTAATCACGTCTTCTCCCCCTCAAAAATAGCATGTAGTGATATTTTTTATATCAACTGATTAAATGAGAGCTTTTTGGAGAGATAGACGGATAATTTTAGCATGAGTTGTAACATTTTGAATTTTCTTTTTATACTCCCCCTTAAATAAAGCATATTTTTTTAAACATTTGAGTTTAAAATCATTTAAGGGTATAGAGGGAGTTTTCTTTTTGAAGAATCTTGAGCACAGAATTTGGAGAAAGATTTTGAAAAATCTTGATCATGTGTTCAAGGATTCTTTGTTTTCTTATGCCATTAACAATGCGAGTTCTGATCAGAAATAATCAGAAGTCATCAATGTAGCGCAAGTTTCGTACTGAAATATACGAAAGCCGTCATTTAAGTGCGGGTTTCGTACTGATGTATACGAAAGCCATAGTTAAGAAAATTTGAGAAACGACATGTTTTAGAAAAAATTTAAATGAACTCTCGCTCAAGCATCTGTACATGCCCGTATCATTGTTGAATGACATTTCTAGGTACGTACAGAATATCGATTATACGAGAGACATGTCGTGAGAAGAATATTTTTGGTTTTTATATTGGGTGAAAGCTGAAAACACGCAATATACTTACTCAAAACACACGATGCACGCAAGGAACTTTCAAAATTGTCATTGTACGCAATTTACTTTCAAATTTGGTGCAATGTACGTAATATGACCTGGAACCAGCAGGTTACCAGGTTTCAAACTTTGAAAATTGACAGGAATGGTCCATGTGGCTTGCGTTGACTTTCACCGGTCATCCCTTGACTTTTTTATCACTTAGAAAAGTTACAGTAATGGTCCTTATGGTCCCTGTGGCTTCCATTTTCGTCCGTTTTTTTTACGTTTTCTTCCATTTTTTTAATTTTTCGTCCGTTTTTATACATCATCATCATCTGGTTTTTAACGTTTTCGTCCGTTTTTTTACGTTTTTGTCCGTTTTTATACGTTTTCATTCGTATTTATACATTTTCATCCATTTTTATACGTTTTCGTCCGTTTTTATACGTTTTCGTTCGTTTTTATACGTTTTCGTCCGTTTTTATCCGTTTTCGTCCCTTTTTTTTATGTTTTCGTTCGTTTTTATACGTTTTCGTTCGTTTTTATACATTTATATCCGTTTTCGTCCGTAATAACACCTTTTCGTCCGTTTTTGAATGTTTCGTCCGTTTTTATACGTTTTCGTCCATTTTTTTAATTTTTCGTTCGTTTTTATACGTTTTCGTTTGTTTTTATACATCATCATCCTTTTTTTAACGTTTTCGTCCGTTTTTTTAAGTTTTCGTTCGTTTTTATACATCTTCATCCGTTTTTTATCGTTTTCGTCCGTTTTTATACGTTTTCGTCCGTTTTTATACATTTTCGTCCGTTTTTTATGTTTTCGTCCGTTTTTATACGTTTTCGTCCATTTTTTTGTTTTCGTTCGTTTTTATACGTTTTCGTTCGTTTTTATACATTTTTATCCGTTTTCGTCCGTAATTACACATTTTCGTCTGTTTTTGAACGTTTTCGTCCATTTTTATACGTTTTCGTTCGTTTTTATACATTTTTATCCGTTTTTTGTCGGTAATTACACGTTTTCGTCCGTAATTTTATGTTTTTGAACGTTTTCGTCCATTTTTTATGTTTTCGTCCATAATTATATGTTTTTTACGTTTTCGTCCACTTTTATACGTTTTTGAACAAAAATGTATAAAACGAACGAAAACGTATAAAAACGGATGAAAATGTTCAAAAACATAAAATTACGGACGAAAACGTGTAATTACCGACAAAAACGGATAAAAATTTATAAAAAACGAACGAAAACGTATAAAAATGGACGAAAACGTTAAAAACACGGACGAAAACGTATAAAAATGGACGAAAACGTTCAAAAACAGACGAAAATGTGTAATTACGGACGAAAACGGATAAAAATGTATAAAAACGAACGAAAACGTATAAAAACGAACGAAAACAAAAAAAACGGACGAAAACGTATAAAAACGGAAGAAAATGTATAAAAACGGATGAAAATATATAAAAATGAACGAAAACGTTAAAAAACGGATGAAGATGTATAAAAACGAACGAAAACATAAAAAAAGGGACGAAAACGTATAAAAACGGGCAAAAACATAAAAAAAATGGGCGAAAACGTAAAAAAAGAACGAAAACGTTCAGAAACGGACGAAAACGTTAAAAAACAGATGAAAACGTGTAATTACCGATGAAAACGGATAAGAATGTATAAAAATGAACAAAAACGTATAAAAATGGACGAAAACGTTAAAAACACGGACGAAAACGTATAAAAACGGACGAAAACGTCCAAAAACGGACGAAAACGTGTAATTACGGACGAAAACGGATAAAAATGTATAAAAACGAACGAAAACGTATAAAAATGAACAAAAACATAAAAAATGGACGAAAACGTTCAAAAACATATAATTACGGACAAAAACGTAAAAAAAGGGACGAAAACATGTAATTATCGACGAAAACGGATAAAAATGTATAAAAATGAACGAAAACGTATAAAATGGACGAAAACGTTAAAAACAGGGACGAAAACGTATAAAAATGGACGAAAACTTTCAAAAACGGAAGAAAAGGTGTAATTACGGACGAAAACGGATAAAAATGTATAAAAACGAACGAAAACGTATAAAATCGAACGAAAACATAAAAAAACGGACGAAAACGTATAAAAACGGACGAAAACGGATAAAAACGGATGAAAATGTATAAAAATGAACGAAAACGTATAAAAACGGATGAAAACGTAAAAAAAACGGACGAAAACGCTAAAAAAACGGATGATGAAGTATAAAAACGAACGAAAACGTATAAAAACGGACGAAAACGTAAACAAAATGGAAGAAAACGTAAAAAAATTGACGAAAACGGAAGCCACAGGGACCATAAGGACCATTACTGTAACTTTTCTAAGTGATAAAAAAAAGTCAAGGGATGACCCGTGCACGTCAACGCAAGCCACAGGGACCATTCCTGTCAATTTTCAAAGTTTGAAACCTGGTAACCTGCTAGTTCCAGGTCATATTACGTACATTGCACCAAATTTGAAAGTAAATCGCGTACAATGACAATTTTGAAAGTTCCTTGCGTACATCGTGTGTTTTGAGTAAGTATATTGCGTGTTTTCAGCTTTCACCCTTTTATATTTTATATTATTTTTGTATTTTTGAAAGTTTTCTATTTTTATATTTTGTTTTTGTTGGTTTTTCAAATTTTGTATTTTGTTTTTTTCAAAAATATTTACATGCGAAGTTTTTTGAGATAAATCAAGAAGATTCGAGAAGACTTTCTAACTCTTCGGGAGTTAGGCTTCGCATTCTAATTCGTCGAACTAAGTTATCAAATCGCTCTTTTGGAAGGGCTTTAGTAAATAGATCGGCGAGTTTGTATTCAGTCTTCACGAAGAATAATTCAACAGTACCCTCTTCTACGTGTTCCTTTATGAAGTGATAGCGGACTCTAATATGCTTGGTCTTCGAGTGTTCCACTGGATTGCACGAGATGGCTATGGCACTTTTCGAGTCACAATAGATAGGTATGCGGTCGAAAGAGAAACCATAATCTGTGAGCTGTGTCCGCATCCATAGAACTTGGGCACAACACGCAGATAGAGACACATACTCGGCTTCTGCGGTTGATAGTGCAGTGCAGTCTTGTTTCCTTGATGACCAGCCTACTAGCTTTTCTCCCAAAAACTGAGCTCCACCAGATGTACTTTTTGTTGTAACTTGGCAACCAGCATGGTCGGCATCTGAAAACGCTGTTAGTGTAAACTCTGAATCCTTCGGATACCAAAGTCCCATGTTAATGGTTTTTCGTAGGTACCGGAAGATCCGTTTAACCTCTTGGAGGTGCAGTTTGGTAGGCCTTGCCTGAAACCGTGCTAATAAACAAACAGCAAAATGTATATCGGGTCGACTAGCAGTTAAGTACATGAGAGACCCAATCATGCTCCGATATTTCTTCGGATCCATGGGTTTACCATATAAATCAGCGCCTATTTTTTGTGAAGTGACCATTGGAGTACCAACAAAGTCACAATTTTCCATACCATGTTTTTTCAAAATCTCGATTGTATATTTAGCTTGATTTATAAAAGTACCACGTGGGGTTTGATGAATTTGTAAACCAAGAAAGAATTTTAATTCCCCCATCATGGACATTTCAAATTTGCTTTTCATGAGATTTTCAAAATGTTTTGAATGTTTCGGATTAGTGGACCCAAAGATTATGTCATCCACGTAAATCTGAACAATCAAAATATCATCTTTGAATTTTTTAGTAAACAAGGTCAGGTCTATTGTTCCTTTGGTGAAATGATTTTGAAGTAGGAAAGATGATAACTCGTCATACCACGCCCTTGGGGCTTGTTTCAAATCATAGATAGCCTTATTTAGCTTGTAGACGTAGTCTGGATGATCTTTGTCAACGAATCCATCTGGCTGACTCACGTACACCTCTTCTTTCAGAGTTCCATTCAAGAAGACTGTCTTGATATCCATCTGATAGACCGTGATGTTTTTGTGAGCTGCATATGCTAAGAAAATCCTGACTGCCTCAAGCCTTGCTACTGGCGCGAATGACTCGTCAAAATCTATCCCCTCTTCCTGTCTGAATCCCTTGGCCACGAGACGAGCTTTGTTGCGAATCACAGTCATCTCTTCATCCTTTTTGTTCTTCCATAACCACTTAAGATCAATGACAACTTTGTCAATTGGTCTTGGCACTAAATCCCAAGTGTCATGTAATTGATATTGGAGAAGTTCTTCCTGCATCGCTTCAATCCAAGCATTGTCTGCCATCGCCTCCCGTATGTTCTTTGGTTCTTTAAGACTGACTGAGCAGACATAGATGCACATATCGGAATCGGTGGCGAGTTGTCTTCTCGTCTAAACTGGCCGTGAAGGTTCACCAATAACATGTTCTATTGGATGGTCTTTAGTCCACTGTAACGTTGAAGGGTACCTTGGATTTGACGAATGCGTGTTAGATGGTTCATGTAACCTTGAAGAAGATTCAGCAGAATCTGTTGCAAATGGGTTTTCGAATGGTTCTTCTTCTAACACAGCATCATTTTGTTGTTGTTATTCTTGAATTCATGTGGATTGGTTTTGCTCATCAACTCTTGGTACCACAATCTCAATTACTGGAGTTGCTGGAGTAGATGTCGATGATGTTGAGGGAGTTGGTGCGTCAGCTTCGAATGTTGTAGATGCATCTTGCGGTGGTGGTGGTGGTTGATGTTGTTGAGCGGGTGCAGCGGAACGTTATTGTGATGCATTTGTCGAAGCTCCACCATAGTACTCATCATACATAAACTCGAAGAAATTGTCCAGTTCTTGATTTTTTGGTTTATCAGTATTAGTTGACTGAGCTCCTTGGGGTACGAGTCCTGAACTGATATGTCCAGAAGTTTGACTGTTTGGTGCGGGTCCTAATCTGGTATGATTAGAAGCCATTGGGTTAAGCGCGGGTTCTAGAGCGAGTCTCTCAGAAGCCATTTGTGAAATCTCATCAAACTTCACATTCATCGTCTCCATTATCCTTTTAGTTCTTCTATTATACACCCTGAATGCCCTCGAGTTGTCTGAATAACCAATGAAGATTCCAATATCACCCTTAGCTTTCAGCTTCCCCAGATCTTCTCTGTCGTTCGTAGGATAGCACAAAGCGCCAAATACATGAAGGTAAGAGATATCAGCCCATAAGAATAACGGTGCACTAGAATAAATCAGCATCGTGCGAGCAGCTTCCACAAGAGTTCTATTTCTTCTTTCAACTACCCCATTCTGCTGTGGAGTTCTAACAGCTGATGTCTGGTGAGTGATTCCAGTCTCTTCAAAATATGTTCTTAACTCCTGATTAGTGAATTCCGTGCCATTGTCGGTTCTTACAATCCTAACTGGAGCTTGAAGTAGAACTTGAATTCGCTTCAGAAAGGTGATGATGATGCCTGGTGCTTCGTCTTTTGACCTCAGAAACCTTACCCATGTATATCTTGAATAGTCATCGACAATAACAAGAATATACTTCTTCCCATTGATACTTTCAATTCTCATTAGGCCACATAAGTCCATATGCAACAAATGTAACTTATCAACCGAACTGGGAACGGTTTTAGGTTTATATGTTGCCCGTTTGCTTTTGCCTTGCTCACAGGATGGACATAAGTGTTCTTTGGTGTATTTGAACTTTGAGAGACCCGTGACGATGTCGTCTTTGGCAAGTTTGGTTAAGGTGTCGAAGTTGAGATGGGATAAACGTCTGTGCCACAACCATGACTTAGTTTTGTCAGCTCTTGTCATGAGACAAATTGGTGATGAAGAGGCCATTTGGTTAATGTCGATAGCATAGAGATTGGTTCCACGATTTCCGGTTAAGAGATCATCTCCAATCAAATTCCTAACGAAGCAAGTGTTTCTCCGAAATGCAACCTCTAAATCTGCATCGCAAAACTGTCCGACTGAGAACAGATTGTGTCCCAACCCTTCGACATAGTAAACCCGAGTGATTAAGAAATTCCCAAACTAAAGATCTCCATAACCCAGAATAGCTGCTACATGATCATTTCCAAACCGAACAGTTCCCATGAATTTCCATACAAAGTTGATCAGCAGCTTCAATTCTCGGTCATGTGCTTGGAGCAACCCGAGTCGACGATCCAAAGACATATTTCGATAACCTGCCAATAACAGATGATTTTGCATTTGGAAACCGTTTATCATTTGGTTCCATTGGGTTAGGGGTAACAAATGAATCACATTCATAGAAGGTTTCTACTTGCTCTTTTGGAGCCATATGTAATTTACCATTCACTAGTGTAAAATTTCTACCCGTTGGTTTCCAAACACATAACTTAAGATAGTTCCTAGGCAATATGCGACTAGTGGTTGACCTAGATTTTGCAATAAGTCTTTGAATATATCTAGTCTTAGCACTAGTTCCTGAAGGAACGTCTTTATGTTCAGGCATTGCATTCACATTCACATTATTAGAAACAATATCATCACAAACATTTTCAGATAACGATTTCTTGCACATTACATAAACAGAGTCATTACATGCACTCGAAACAGTACTCTTAACATTACATCCAGATGACAGATGATTTTGCATTTGGAAACCGTTTATCATTTGGTTCCATTGGGTTAGGGGTAACAAATGAATCACATTCATAGAAGGTTTCTACTTGCTCTTTTGGAGCCATATGTAATTTACCATTCACTAGTGTAAAATTTCTACCCGTTGGTTTCCAAACGCATAACTTAAGATAGTTCCTAGGCAATATGCGACTAGTGGTTGACCTAGATTTTGCAATAAGTCTTTGAATATATCTAGTCTTAGCACTAGTTCCTGAAGGAACGTCTTTATGTTCAGGCATTGCATTCACATTATTAGAAACAATATCATCACAAACATTTTCAGATAACGATTTCTTGCACATTAAATAAACAGAGTCATTACATGCACTCGAAACAGTACTCTTAACATTACATCCAGATGACATATGTTTCTTATTCGAAAGCGATAAATTCCTAGGGTGTTCTTCTACTTCTTCCGTTTTATTCTTGTTTTCACTCTCAGAGGCAGGCGAGACTCTATTGTTCCTTGTATTGCTCCTAGGCTTTAGTTTGCTGCTCCTAGAGGTACTTTCTACTCCTGTAGAAGGTAAGACACACACATTAGGATTTATCTCGTTGTCATTTGAATTTGTATTAGCATTCCTAGTCTCTTTTGGATTATCTTTCACACTTTTGTCAATCGCCCTATATGTTTTAGATGTAGAGGTAGACGCAATAGTGATACTAATCCTATAAAGTCCAGGTGCTATCACATTTGGTGTTTCGACAACTGCTTTCCCTTTATCAACACTTGTTGATTTTTCACTTTGTTTAGGCAAAGGTGTAGGAACACATTGAGAAATTGACATTTTTGGTTTTGCATTATTAGTTTCCTCACCCTTCCTATTTTTACTTTCAAGCTGAGACTTCAAGAGATCATTTTATTCTTTCATATTTTTGTACGCACGCTCATACGACAATTTGTCATACTTGCATTCTTCCTTTTTCCGATCAAGTTGTTTAAAATATGTTACGTTTTCCTTTTCAAGCTTAGCAAGCGCATTTTCATATTTTAAAACAATTTTAGAAGTCTCAGCTCGAAGTCTTTCATCGTCTTCCACAGAATATGTTTGATAAATAATGGACATAATATCGGTCGACAGAGCTACTTCGAAGAGAGTGTCATTATGTTTTTCCAAAACTTTGATGTGTTCAATGTTTTCATTAGCTTCCTTTACCAGGGATTTGTGGTCCTTGACAAAGTCGGCTATTTCTTTTAAAATTGCATTTTCAACATGGATTACTCTTGCATGAATTGCAGTTAATGTAGGAGTAATTTCTGTTTCAAACATCTTTTTCTGTTCTGTATGAAAACTTGAATACTAGTCGTTGAATTTCATATCTGTTTTGGATGCTACAATCATTTGAAGCGTTTCAACTCTCTTTTTAAGATCATCCAAATATCGTCTAGCGTCACTTGTGTTAAAAGGGCAACTAGAGGACATTTGTTCAATGTTAGAAAGATGTTTTGAAACAACTTTTCGTTTTGTAACAACAACTGGTTTTTTCAAAAACATTGGTGACTCTTTTTGAACAAGATGAACTCCAGAAAGTTTGTTAAGTGTTTCATAATCAATTGGTTTAATTTCTGGGTTCATTTGTCTCATTTTGTTTCTACTTTCTTCGGCAAGCTCAATCGTTTCAAAAGAATCCCGAACTTCGGGAGGATCATGTTTATCATTTAGCACACAACCATTATATAACACATTCTGTTCTTGCCGAGCTTTCTTGAGATTATAAGGGTTTTCACAACTGATAGCCATTTTCTTCATTGTATGTAAAATCGGGTTTGGATCTTTGATTAGCATATTTTGAGTTTGAGCAGAATGACCCGTTTTTACAAGCAACTCTTCCAACTTTTTAATGGTTTCTTGTTTGTCAATGATTTCATCAAGAAGATCATTTTCACGTTTTGAAAACCTTTCATTCAACTCTTTCTTTTCTTTTTCAAGATCAGAAAAAGTTGATTTTTGTTTAGAAAGTTGGTTGGTTAATTCTGAAATTTCTGTTTTTAAGGATTTTATTTTCATGTTCAAATTAACATCGAGTGTGTCATATTTGATTTGCAAATGTTTTTCTCTTAAAACATAATCTCTATAACCAGTTTCAAGTTCTGACTGTCGTTTGTTATTAAATTCAAAAGCTTGTTCATTCACCTTATATCTCTCAAGCTCAGTGGTTAATTTTTCATTCGCGGCCTTAACATCGCGATTGATCTTTTTGACCTTTTCAATTTCAATACTACAATTTTGCAATAATGATTCAAATAAAGCACGTGTCTCCTCTTCATTCTCAGTATACTGTGACTCGAAGCCTCCATTAGGATCCATATCTGGAGTTGCCAAGTTAATATTGCTACAACTTGGCTTGTCCATGTCTGTATCGTAAGTGGTTGCAGGAGTCGCAGGATGCTGTTCATTCTGAGGTGTCATATCAAATATTTCATTATTGTGACATGTAGCATATGGTGGTACCTCAGAGACTTCATTGATATCATAAGCAGGAAGTGCTTCAGAATTCGTATCATACTTTGCCTCCTAAAGATTTTCCATGAAAATGCAGTTGGCATCGATATCCTCGAGGTCTTCCATATCATCCATAAGAGCCATAAAGTCATGTTCTTCTGCATTCAACTATAACCCTGCCTTTTTCCTTCTGAGCCAAAAGCACTGCTTTCTGTAGATACTCAAGATCTTTCTTTTTCGGCCTGGTGGGACAGTTCCTTGCCATATGACCAATTCCTTGACAGTTGAAACAGTTCAGCAAATTACCCATCTGATTACCCTGATTCACATTTCCAATATTCCCAGCAACTGGAGCAGCAACATTCCCAAACTGATTCCCAACATTCTGACCCCTTTGATTTCCAACAACTTGACCCATCTGATTCCCTGCGTACTGCCCTTGATTACCCATCTGAAACCTTGTAGCATATCCTTGCTGATTCCCATAAACTCCAACCATTTGTCCTTGATGACCCATGTTAAAACTCGGCTGTGCAATCTGCCTGTTGCGAGTATTCGAAGAAATCCTTTGGTTGTTGTTAGTTGGAGTGGAATAGCGTCCTTGGAATACCTTTGATAGAAGAGTAAATGCTTGAGTCAAAGCAGCACTATCATCATTGTCAGTGAAATCTGGTTCTTGATATTGTGGGTATTGTTGTGGTGGAATGACTTGTTGTTGTTGTGGGTAGAATTGTTGTTGTTGTGGTATGACAACAGTTGGTGGAACGTATTGTTGTTGCATGTAGTTCTGAGTGGAAGATGATGATGATGGCTGTGTATTCACTGTTGTAGGTGTTGGTGTCTGAGCAATCAATGCAAGAGGATCATGTTGCTTGGCTAGTTTCTCTTTCCGTACCTCATCTGCCTCTTTCTGGTTTTGCTTTAAAAACTCATAGAGCTGATCATAGTTCACCTCATGAAGGTTCTTTGTTTGGTTAACAATTGTGACATACCGTCCCCATTCTTCTGGTAAATTGTTGATGAACTTGATGTTTTGAACAATTGGAGTTGGTGTCAACTTGTTTCTGATCAGCTCATTCATTAAGGTACAAAACCTGGTGTAGTAAGATTCAATTGGTTCAGCTGGAGTAGATGTGAATTTCTCCCATTCGGTTAGAAGCTTGTTTTCAATATCTTGTTGTCCAATTTCTGTGCCATGACAAAGCCTTCTAACTCGTTCCCATATATCATAAGCAGTTTCACAACTGTCAACAGCAGCAAATATTTCCCGTGGTAAACCAAGTTGAATTAAGTGCATTGCTAAGTCATCAGCTTCAATTTGCTTCCAATCCTCTTCTTTGTATTCTTCTTCTTTTTGATCACGAAAGGTCCATGGAATGGGAGGTGTTTGATTTGGATCACCAGCTACTTGAATCTGACGAGGCTTGAATGGTCCTTTCTTGATGGAGTTAATAAGGAGTTTACCTTGACCATGAGGTTTGGTTTTGATATATCGAATCATACGACTCGTCTATGGAAGATAACCACCTTTTTCAAGCATTGGAGGACGGTTTGCTGCATCGACTGCATGGATGTCTTGTTGAGTTGCCATTGATGATGTTGTATGATAAAGTTGATTCAGGATCGTTGCAACGAAATAGGAGTTGTGGTTGTTGAAGGTTCAGTTGTTGTTGTGAAGTCTTGGTCGTTTGCTTAAGATCGGTTGAAGTTGCTTGTAATTTAGATAAACTATTACAATTTAGATAAACGTAGTAAATTAAATAAAGTTACTAAATTTGACTAGACTATAATTTAGACAAGATCAAAGGTAAATTCGACAAAGTTATGTAAATTACAATTTAGATAAAATGACAATTTCTATAGAAATTTCAATTTAGACAAAATTTATACAAATTTTGGCAAAATTTCAATTTATATAGAAATATGCAATTTATATAAAATTTATATAAACGATCTAACTAATTTATACAAACTAGTAGATATTCCCTTGTCGAAGTATTCGTCACACTTATACAAGCGAGCGAATACCGAGTTCACGTTCGATGTTGTAGAAATTAAGTTCAAATCGAATTTATAAAAATTATTTAAGTTGCAAATATTTTCTACAATTGCGAAAGAAATCTAAAGATACAATTGCGATAGGGAGCTACAATTTCTATAAGATTCACAATTCCTATAAGTTCCACAATTCCTATAGGTTTTACAATTCCTATAAGTTTCACAATTCCTATAGGTTTCACAATTCCTATAAGCTTCACAATTCCTATAGAAATTTACAATTCCTATAAGTTTCACAATTCCTATAGTTTTCACAATTCCTATAAGTTTCACAATTCCTATAGAAATTTACAATTCCTATAAGTTTCATAATTCCTATAGAAATTTAAAATTCCTATAAGTTTCACAATTCCTATAGAAATTTACAATTCCTATAGAAATTTACAATTCCTATAAGTTTCACAATTCCTATAGAAAAAACAATTCCTATAAACCCTTTTCTATCTAAATTCTTATAAAAGAAAATAGATATTTTTCCAAGATGATGGAGCCCACTTTTTATCAAACTTCTTATACAAGAAATTGATAAAAATTCAATCTAATAAAGATTCAAACCGCAACTTTTTGTAGCACTTTTTTCTCGATCAAAACTTCCACACGCAACTTTTTTTTCGATCAAATCTCTTCAAACAGATGAACAAACTAAAAAAGTTACACCTTTTTGACACAAAGATGAATTTTTTAATATCAAGACTACCAAAACTCACGTCACAACAAACAAGCTGCTACCTTTTTTCTTAAATGATGTGTAAAAGACAAAAGTTTGAGACTTTATCTTTCAACCTCTCGTAACAAGTAAAACGCTTGACCCTTTTTTCTTAAATGATGCGTAAAAGACAAAAGCTGAAACCTTTTTTGTTTAATCTTCACGATAAGATTAAAATAAAGACTAAACGTACACGTGATATGAAGAAAAAACGCAACTTTAAAATTTATAAGATAAGAACGAGACACCACTTATTCCTAAATCGATGTATGGCGTATTGATACCACTTGTTATGACTAGAAATCCTACCTTATCACTACAACTATACTATATATTAAACTTGTGAAACTCAACAATAGAGAAGTAATAAAGATGATAAGAGAATGATGCGTATGAATTAAACCTTGGTCGAATGTTTATTAAAACCTTGAGTGAACAAAGAAATAAAACACACACACTTACACACTCTCACCTTTACACTATCTTGAGGCGCACCAATTCTAGAGGTGAGAGTGTGTATTTATAGGCAAAGTGGGATGCCCTAATGTTCTTGATGGGCTTTTGGATGGGCTTTGTGTTGGACTAGGATATTTAGTCTGTTGATGCAAATAATGTTCTAAAAACGTTATTTATATCTTTCTATTACTTCACGTTTTGAGGATGACAAAATGTGAACTCACGTTACGTTAAAATTAACGTTAACAAGTTTTTAATCGGAAGATCCCATTTCTACGCAAATCACTCTTGAACAAAGTTACAACTTGAACTAGTGATCAAAGAAGTGAATTTATGTTTTGAAAATTCACATCTTAAATGGGACAAAACATTTTTTCAAAAATACACATGACAAATTATTTTTGAAATATTAAGAAATGTTTTAATGGAAAAATTAGTTTGAAAATCACAACAGCTATTTTCCCCCCCAAAATCAGCTCCAACCTTCCCCAAATAAGTTTTCACCAGAAAAGACAAAATTTGGAGCGTCCTAGTCTACCACGGCTCCACGGTACCGTTAAATTTAACGGAGCCGTGGGTCATTTAAAGGAGCCGTTCGTACCATTTTGAATTTTAACGTTCAGATTTTCTTTGCCTATAAATACCCACCTCTTTCACAGTTTTAGGCACCCTTCACACACAGAAAAATCCCTTAGCTAAATCCTCTCACACCTTTCACTTCTTAGGGTCATTTAGATTAGTTTTTCTTTGTTTCAAGAGTGATCCAATCATCCTTCAAGTGATCCTCTTCATACCTCTTCACTAGCAAGAGAAGAACACAAGTATCCAAGTTGATACAAGGTGTTGTCATCCCTCTTCATTAGCAAGAGAAGAACTCAAGTAATCAAGAAGATACTAGAGTTATAGTTGATAGGTTTTTGTAACACTTGTTACAACCTTGTTGTGTCTTAGCATACATCAAGTTTATTTTCTTTTTGTGAGTGAGAGTGAAGATCAAGTGTGATCTATAGAGATAGTGAACATCTCTTGAAGCCATTGGGCTTGTGTGATTGATCAAGAAGATCAAGGGTCATTAGGTTAGTGTTAGTTGAGTAGAGTGAAGTGAGTGTTGATCATTGTGATCGTGTTAAGATCTTGGTGATCTCTTGAAGCCACTGGGCTTGAGAGTTTGGTCACGTGGACCTTGGTAGATTGGTGCTAGCTAAGATTAGCACTCGACATCTAGCTTAGTGTCGGTAATAGGATAAGCGACGTGTACGGTTTTCTCCGCCTGAAGGGAGGTTGTTGATATAGTGTTTGAAACTCTCGAGTGTGGTACTCGGGGAGTGGAGTAGGGCGAAGAAGAGCTTCGTAGCCGAACCACTATAAATCCTCTGTCTCGGTTTGATCTTTCCAACTCTACTCTTTACTTTTATTTGTTATTATTACTTAGCTTAGTGTGTAGTTCATATTGGTGTTGATTGATTACACATAGAGTTCGAATCAAAGTTTCCAATAGCATACTTTTAAAACAAGTTTTTTAAAAGAAGTTTTTAAACCGGTAAACTATTCAACCCCCCTTCTAGTTTCCCACAATTGGTATCAGGAGCCACGTCAGTCAAGTTTTAAAGTATATTGTATTTTAAAGCTTGAACCGATCAATGGATTCCGACAAATATCTAGAAGGGCAATCTATGCAAAGACCACCACTTTTCGAAACCGATTGTTTTATTTATTGGAAAACAAGATTCGAAACGTATGTGAAATCAAAAGACATTGATCTTTGGCATGTTATTACCGAGGGTGACTTTCAACCTATTCAAAAGAATCCGGAAACTAAAAAGGATGAAATAGTTTCTTATGATAAACAAAGTGATGAACTAAAAAGGAAATTAGCCAAAAATAATGAGGCTAAAATGATGATTTATAATGCTTTTCCTAAAAAGGAGTTTGAAAGAATTTTCATGTGTAATACGGCAAAAGATATTTGGAAAACCTTGTTAGTCACTCACCAAGGTAATAACCAAGTCAAAGAGAACAAGATAGATCTTCTTGTTCAACAATATGAACAATTCTCCATTTCGAAGGATGAGTCAATAGATAATGCTTTTGCTAGATTTAATACTATTATCACTAGTCTTAAAGCTCTTGATGAAGGTTATTCTAGTAAGAACTATGTTAGGAAGTTCCTTAGAGCTCTACATCCTAAATGGAGAGCAAAGGTCACTGCCATAGAAGAGTCAAAGGACTTGGCGGCATTGTCACTCGATGAACTTATAGGAAACTTGAAAGTTCACGAGATGATCATCAAGAAAGACTCCGACATTGTCAAAGGCAAAAGCGAGAGAGTTAGATCTCTAGCATTAAAAGCCAAGAAGGAGTCTAGTGATGAGGAATGCTCGAGTTCCGGTAGTGAAGATGAAGAGTACGCACTAGCCGTTAGGAACTTTAGAAAGTTCTTTAGGAGGAAAGGTAGATTTCCTAGACAATCTCGCGATGAGAAGAAGTCATCCCAAAGAAATCATGATGAAAGAAAAGGGACAAGTGATAGGAGATGCTTTAGATGCGGAGATCCTAATCACTTCATAGGAGAATGTCCTAAGCCACCAAAATCCAACAACCAAAGAGCCTTTGTAGGAGGTTCTTGGAGTGATAGCGGTGAAGAAGAAGAGAAGAAGCCTAACGATGAAACGTGCCTAATGGCTCAAGCTTCTAACGAGGTACATTCCGACTCTTCTTATTATAGTGATAATAATTCGTCAGTAGATGACAGTGAATTACATGACGAATACAACAAACTATGCGTAGTTAGTACTAAGATCTTAGGTAGAAACACAAAGCTAAAATTAAAATTAAAAGAACTAGAACTACAAGTCTTAGAACTAAATGATCAAGTCAAGAGACTTGAGAAAAACAAGGAAGTAGACGTAGGATGCGGGTCATGTATTAGTCTTCAAGTAGAAAATGAAAAACTTAAAGAAAATGTTTTAAGAATCATTAAGTTTGATGAAGGAACTAAAAAGCTTAATAATATACTTGAAAACATTAGATATAGTGAACATGACCGTTCGGGTTTAGGATTTGACCCAAATCAGGCTTCTACAAGTGGTACTAAACAAGTAAAATTTGTAATGCCTGAAAAGTCCATGTCTGAAGGTGACGGCACCATTAAAGATACAGACGGCACCACTAAATTTAGTGGTACCGTGGTACCGTGTGGTGCTGAGGACAAAACTGGGTCAATTCTGAAAAGTAACTTAAGTCCTAAACCAAGTCAAGTAGTTGTAAATAGAACTAGAGTGTCTACTCCAAGTAGAGAGGAAACCAAAGGCTTTAACAAACCATTGTCATCTCCCGAACATGGATTTGTAAAGCGTGACACTAGGTCAACTACTCCTCCACCTAGAAAGGTAAACTCTCCCAAACCTCGGTCTAGAACTCCTCTACCGAGAGGTAACTTTAGAAGACAAAATCATCCAAGTAACTTTCCCGTAACTTGGAATGATTGTCCACCACAAAGTTACTTACCATGGGAAATGTGTCCTCAATTCTCACATCCTAAACTAACGCAACAAATGCGTAGGATGTTTACCTCTAACAACTTTGGACCCATGAGATATTGGGGACCAGATGTTTGAACATTTGTTTTGCTAGGAAAACATGAGTGTAAATAAACTTTGGAGTCTAACAAAAAGAGTATGATGCATTATCAAGATAATCTGGTGATGCAATAGTCGAGTCGTGTCTTTCATGCTTAACATTCAATAAAGGTACCCTAGTCTTCTAGTTTTAAGAGCAAACACCTCAGGCACAGGTACGCTTTCTTAAAACACCCTTTGTTAGTAGTAATGTTTGGCATGAAATAGTGTAGTTAGAATCTAACATGGTAGGCACTATAACACAGAAACTCTATTCACATCTCATCATGTCAAATTCAACTTGTCCAGAAATGTTCGATGATCGCTTGAAGATCATGCGTGACAAGTTTGAATTAAGCATTGATGAGTGAATCAAGTTCCCTTCCTTGCACATATGTAATCCTGCCTAAATTAAGTATCCATTTAAACTTATGTATACTATATGTATGAGATACATAGTTTAAGTAATAGTCTTTATTGACAATAAAGCCCATATCCGCAAATGCGAAACTCACAAGAGACGAAGAAGGTGAGTGCACGGATATAACTAGGTTAGGGGCATAATAGGTAAAGTAGTTTACCTAACGGAAAGTAGGTCCATTATCATGAATAGTGTTGACTTTGTGCCCACTTGTAAGAAGTATCCCAAAACTTCTTACATCAAAGTGTTTAATGTATCATACCATACATTAAAGATACTATACACTTGAGATTACGATATCTTGAGGAGATTGATGTAGAAAATGTTTCTATACCAACTCTGATAATGTGAGAGTTAATGTGGGTTGAAGCATAAAGAGCAATGTTTGTACCTTCATAGGTATGTTAACAAACTTCTTGGTTCCCCAAGAAACAAACTACTCTTGCTATTTCCACGACCGAAGCCGAGTACACAAGCGCCGGAAAGGCATGACAACAAACACTATAGATGAGACAACTCCCTGTGAAGAGTAGCAGTCAAGATGCCATTAGACTTGTCCGGGAACCCTTTAGTTTGCTCATGAACGAAGCTCGTCGAAGTACGTCATCTCCCAGCGGAAAGACATCTCCTCCGTCATGATAACGTCGAAAGAGAAATCTTTTTTTTGAAAAGTATTTCTTCTCACCTTAACCTTTACATTCTCGTCAAATGACCTCTTAATACTCCATTGGAATTATTAATGTCATCTCTCACGTCCCATCATATGACTTTTCAAGTCATTCCTCATATCCCGCTCATGACTATTTCAATATTTCTATGGAAATATTAAAGTCATCCCTCGCGTCACACCTTATAACCTTTCATCCCCTCTTATGACTATTTGAATATTTCTCCGGAAATATTGAAGTCATCTCACACATCCATCTTATTCTCGACTCATGACTCTTGAATATTTCATTGGAAATTTCAAGTCATTCCCTAAGCCTCATCCCATGACTTCGTAATATTTCACTGGAAATATTAACGTCATTCCTCGTATCTCGTCATATGACTTTTCAAGTCATTCCTGTCATCCCGCTCATGACTATTTGAATATTCCTTCAGAAATATTAAAGTCATCCGTTACGTCATACCTCATAACCTTTCATCCCTTCTATGACCTCTCGAAAGTTTCGCGGGAAACATTGAAGTCATTCTCTACAAATCGCTCATGACTTTTTAAGTCATATCTTTCACTCGTCACATGACTCATGAATATTTCACGGGAAATATCTAGTCATTCCTTGTGTCGCGTACTCTGACTAATTAAATATTTCATGGGAAATATTATAGTCATCCTCCTAAACACAACTCATAACTTCTATTTATTTCACGGGAAATACTAGAAGTAAATCCTCATCCAATGACATCTTAGTCAATTTCCTCGGAAACACTAAGGTCATTTCCGGTCATCCCATTTAATCATCTTTTGTCAAAAAGTTTATTAGGTATAAACTTTTTCCTCATGTCAAAAAGTCTTACTAAATAAGTAAGATTAATCAGCCAAACGTCAAAACAGAAGAAAAACTGGACCATCAGACATACGGCTCCACTAAAGAGCCACGGCTCCACTAATGTTTAGTGGAACTGTGGAGCCGTGCATCTGAAAAACGCGCCCAGTTACTCTTTTCTTCTGCACAAATTTTCCAAACACACAAAACCACTTCCACTTGCTGTCAAAAACGAACCATAACACCATAGTTCAATTAATCTTTTGCAAATCAAGATTGAGGCATTGAAATTAACAAATCCTAACCACAACATCATCAATTGTAAGTAATTCACTCTTATTTTCTTTTAATTTGAGTCTAGGGTTTGTTCTTGAGTATAAATCCGAATTGGGGATTTTCAAAATTAATTGAACCCTTGTGAAATTAAGACTAGGATTAGACAATGTAGCATTCACATGATTCCCTAAACCTAGGATTTCCAAAAACCCATTTGTTTTGCAAAACCTAATCCGAAATTAATCACTAAATTCGGATTATGATTGATTATTAGCAATGGAATCATGTTTAGGATGATTAAAATTGGATTAGGAACGTTCTGCATTAAAGCTTTTCAATCTTAAAGCTTGTTGGCACCATGTTGAGGCATTTGCCAAACACCCCAATTCGATCATTTTTCGAAAAACTTCACAAGTCTAGGATCATGAAACCTTTTTCACGCATTGTTGATGCAAATTAAAAACGTTTTTGCATGCATACATGAACTCTCAAATATGGCTCGAAGTACATAATTGATATGTATTGTTCGACATATTTGATTGAGCAAAAGTGAAGTTAGGAGCGTTTGGGTAATCTCTTTAGGATAATTTTAGAGTCGAGATTGCCGCACCTCCACATTGTTTGCATTTAGGCACACACACTAGAAGTGTACTCATTAAAATGCAACGAACTAACATATACAAAAATATTTTTTTGTAGACAAACAATGCCTCGAAATGATTATCAAGATACCAAACCATACATTCTTAGTACTCTTGAAAATCTTAACATTCCTAATGAGCAAAGAGCTTATTTCGCAAAAGTCCAAAATCGATACATACACGAAGGGCGTGTAGTCGATGCACTCTATGTCACGACAGACAACATCCGTGTCTGTTTCCCTTCTATCGAGTTCGATTGTTTATACAAAATAAACGATCAAGTCTGTCCTTGTTTCGTTCTCGAGTTTTATAGTCGAGTCCGTACCTTCACTGATGATGATGGTAATGTCTTTCTTGATTTTTGGATTCAAAACCAAAATATCATCCTGTCTGTCTCCGAGATTGGACAAATTCTCGGTGTTCCTGCATATGGTCAGTATGCATACACTGAAGACCATACTCTTGAGTCTCTCTTTTATAATCTTGAGGATGTAGGTACCTATCGCACTGAAATTCCCGACCTCGAGTCCATCAAACAAGTCATCCAAACACCTCGAGTCGTCCACACGTATCAAAAGCATGATGGTTCAATTGTCCACCTTGACCCAAACCGTATCTACCTCAAAGAGCTCATTCCCGACCTTAGAAGTTGGGAACTCCTTCTTCGTGAGAACGTGTTGAGCCTTGCGGGCAACCGTGATCACGTCTCTGCGAGTCTCGCCCATATTCTCTACTATTTTAGTATCGAGGAACCATATAACCTCGCATATTATATGGTCAAAAGGATGGCCAATATTCACAATCGTTCGGATAAGCTCATGCCATATGGTATGCTGTTTACTCGTCTTTTCCATTGGGTCATGGAACATTTTCCTAATCTCCAAAGTGTCGACTATGTCCTAGTCAATTCTGTTATGAAACCTCTTGGTGGACCACGACGTCGCACAAAGAAACGTAAGGACAAAGGGTCCAAGCGTGGTCGTAAATCCACTTCCGGCATTCCTCTCTCATCCTCTTCCTTCGGTCATGAATCATCATCTCAACCTATGCATGCAGATGATGATGAGGTGAACGAACAAGGAACGTCTTGTATACGTTCTCCTTCTCCCGACGTCTACTTTGACAACCTTGACACCTCATCATTTCGACGTACAACCTACCCCGAAAACGGGATGGTCAACCTATCCCAAGTGATGAGAGAGCAAACTACAATGTACAATAGACAAGTGGAGATGCATGAGCAAACTGTCGGGGGTTTCAAGTCTATTGGGAAGGCCCTAAAAGGGATCGGGAGCAAGCTGAAGAAGTTGGGGAAGAAACGAGACTAGTTAGGATTAGCTTAAGTAGTACTATTAACTTAAGTATTATTAAGCTATTATAAATAAAGACATGACATTAACTTGCTTGGAATGTTCCCTTTTTAACATTTTAACACTTCAACATGGTTAATTTTCTTGTTAATTAATCCTCATGTTGGTTTATCTTGCCTAAATCATGCATGTTAGCTTATTTTGTTACATGCACTAGATGTTAAAAATGCTTGGATTCATGCATGCTTAATAGTTGCCTAAATACATAGATGATCACATGATCATGTTAGTTGCTAGTTGAAACTAGCTTTAGGAATTCTATGTGTTTAGTAATTTGAGGCTTTGAGATTTGCAGCCAATGGATTCCCCAGAAATTTCCCCATTTAGGCTGCCTAAAACCTGCAGACCTGGAAAGAAGGTCAAAAGAGCCCACGGCTCCATTAAATAGGCCACGGTTCCACTAAATTTAGTGGTGCCGTAGCACCTTTAATGGTGCCGTGCCTCTGGAAGACGAAAACTGCTATTCTCTTCCACTTTTTGACTTCTTTTCCCTGAAAAACTGCAACCATAACCTGATTCCCATGCACCCAAATCCAACATTTCAAACTTGCATGCTTATGATTTGGCTATTTAAGCTAACATTATGCATTGCCATCCTTACACCCATCCTTACACCTTCACACTCACCATACCACCATCATGGGATCAAGGGTATTCAAGAAACCTAGATTCAACATCAAACCAACCAACCAAACCACTCTAGTTGATCAATGGATCAAGAATGTCAACACACCCCAATCATCAACTAAACCTATCACCAATGGCATTCCCCTCATTGATCTCACCTTGGATGATGAAGATGAAACCCATACACCTATAACCTCTACCAAATCATCATCTTCCTTCACTACACCCCAAGCTCCATCCAAGGCAACCTCTATCCAACCTACATCCTCATCCTCCACAACAAGAATCAACACATACTCATCTCAACCTAGTCCCATTCATCCTTTAGCCTTGACACTCAACTCATCACCATCAACTTCCTTGAATTGGGAACTAACACAACACCCTCATCCCTTTCAACATCACCACAACCTCTAACTCTCACCCTCACCCTTTCACCAAACACTCCCTTTGAATTTGGGAGCAACACATCATCACCTTCACTATCACCATCACCTCAACCCTTAATGGGTTATCCCATCATGTATCCCCTTCACTCACACACCTTGAGTTGCCCTTGTTGCAACTACAACCTTGAACTCATCATGAACCTTAGAGATGAGCTTAGCTTTAGGTTTTCATACCTAGAACACCTCCTCACACCACCCATAGGACCCATCATTCTTCCACCACCTCCACCACACAATAGCCCAAACTAAACATGGTTATGTTTAGTCCTTCTCAATAAATGATTAAAAACCTTTTGAAGTTGGAAGCAAATCTAGAAGCCTCATGTTACTTTAGATGTTTATGTGTCTTCTTGTTAGTTTAATTTGCTTTCCTATTGTAGTCATACTTATGTATGACATTTATTTCATATTTATGAAATGGGCTTTTCATTTTGGCTACTTAGCCATATTTTCTTTGTGTGGATGGATATTTGTCACAATGTGCTACTTGTTAGATATTGTATATTTGTCGTCTAACTTTGTTTTGTAGCACGAACCATTGCTCGATTCCTTTGTGTTCTCCAAATGAGGGGGAGTACACATCAAGGGGAGCCTTAACCACCTTTTTGATTTGACAAAAAGGGGGAGAAATGGGAGTAAACTCATTAAAAACTTGTTAAAACTAATTTTAACCTAAAATGAGTCTATATTTTGTCATCATCAAAAAGGGGGAGATTGTTGATGCAAATAATGTTCTAAAAACGTTATTTATATCTTTCGATTACTTCACGTTTTGAGGATGATAAAATGTGAACTCACGTTACGTTAAAATTAACGTTAACAAGTTTTTAATCAGAAGATCCCGTTTCTACGCAAATCACTCTTGAACAAAGTTACAACTTGAACTAGTGATCAAAGAAGTGAATTTATGTTTTGAAAATTCACATCTTAAATGGGACAAAACATTTTTTCAAAAATACACATGACAAATTATTTTTGAAACATTAAGAAATGTTTTAATGGAAAAATTAGTTTGAAAATCACAACAGCTATTTTCCCCCCCAAAATCAGCTCCAACCTTCCCCAAATAAGTTTTCACCAGAAAAGACAAAATTTGGAGCGTCCTAGTCTACCACGGCTCCACGGTACCGTTAAATTTAACGGAGCCGTGGGTCATTTTAAGGAGCCGTCCGTACCATTTTGAATTGTAACGTTCAGATTTTCTTTGCCTATAAATACCCACCTCTTTCACAGTTTTAGGCACCCTTCACACACAAAAAAATCCCTTAGCTAAATCCTCTCACACCTTTCACTTCTTAGGGTCATTTAGATTAGTTTTTCTTTGTTTCAAGAGTGATCCAATCATCCTTCAAGTGATCCTCTTCATACCTCTTCACTAGCAAGAGAAGAACACAAGTATCCAAGTTGATACAAGGTGTTGTCATCCCTCTTCATTAGCAAGAGAAGAACTCAAGTAATCAAGAAGATACTAGAGTTATAGTTGATAGGTTTTTGTAACACTTGTTACAACCTTGTTGTGTCTTAGCATACATCAAGTTTATTTTCTTTTTGTGAGTGAGAGTGAAGATCAAGTGTGATCTATAGAGATAGTGAACATCTCTTGAAGCCATTGGGCTTGTGTGATTGATCAAGAAGATCAAGGGTCATTAGGTTAGTGTTAGTTGAGTAGAGTGAAGTGAGTGTTGATCATTGTGATCGTGTTGAGATCTTGCTGATCTCTTGAAGCCACTGGGCTTGAGAGTTTGGTCACGTGGACCTTGGTAGATTGGTGCTAGCTAAGATTAGCACTCGACATCTAGCTTAGTGTCGGTAATAGGATAAGCGACGTGTACGGTTTTCTCCGCCTGAAGGGAGGTTGTTGATATAGTGTTTGAAACTCTCGAGTGTGGTACTCGGGGAGTGGAGTAGGGCGAAGAAGAGCTTCGTAGCCGAACCACTATAAATCCTCTGTCTCGGTTTGATCTTTCCAACTCTACTCTTTACTTTTATTTGTTATTATTACTTAGCTTAGTGTGTAGTTCATATTGGTGTTGATTGATTACACATAGAGTTCGAATCAAAGTTTCCAATAGCATACTTTTAAAACAAGTTTTTTAAAAGAAGTTTTTAAACCGGTAAACTATTCAACCCCCCTTCTAGTTTCCCACATAGTCATTACATGGACTTTTCTAATACATGCTCATAAAGTCCAGCACAAAGCCTACTTATACTATTCTTACTACATATGGTTCGACACACAATATAAATAAATAAGATACAAATGACCATCACTTCACATATAAATTAAATGCTAACACGAATAAATCGAAAAACCCGATAACTGAACCGATGAACACCCCTAGTTGAAAAAAATGTTTATATTAACAAATAACTCATTTTATTATTTTCCGATGTAAATCAACCTTTAAAACTAATAAAACTTTTCGACAATTGTGTAAAAATATATCTAATTTGACACTCACTCTTTTGTTGTGTACTAAATTGTTTTTCTCATATTTAGTATACAAAGTTTTGATTTTTTCTATTGTATGTGTAGAAATCTGAAGGAATGTTAATAAATGTCCAATCAGATTTAATCGAATCATTTACACTACATAGATATAGATATTAAATGCTCCATCCGTCCCATATTAATTGTCATGTTTTGAATTTTGCAGTCTTTCTTTGTTAACTTTGACCTTAAATATTTTTGTTTGTGTTATATAATACTTAATGAAAATTATACCAAAGAAAATACATTTAAAACCCAGTCAATTCATATATTTTGCATCAAGTATTATATAACAACAAAAGATGTAGTTAAGGTCAAAATCGGAAAAGAAATACTACAAAAAGTCAAACATGACAATTAATATGGGATAGAGGAAGTAGAAAACAAATAAAAATAAGCTTAAGTTAAATGGCCTAAACTAATAAAGGTCGAGCCTATAGCCTTTATTAACTAACATTAAAAAAGTAACACACACTTTTAAAATAGAGTAAATTACACCATTCGTCCTTGTGGTTTCTGTTGACTACAGCCGTTAGTCCTTTGACCAAAAAAATTGCACCGTTCGACCTTAAGTGGCAAAAGTTATGCGGCGTTTTTCCCTCCCTCTGACGGGGCTCACTAATGATCGTTAAATCCCCCATGTGGTACCCATGTGAGGGTATTTTAGTATTTTTAATCTTTCTCTCTTCAATCTATCTTCTCCATTTATCATCACTTACACCACCTCTATCCTTCAAAGTCAACCACCACTTATTCAGCTAAAAATCCATAAGAGATTTAGATTTCAAAAAAATTATTTCACATATCATTCATAACAGATTCAGACTATCAAGCCAACAACTGCTATCTTACTTATTATGAGACATATTAAGTACATTAGACTTTTCAATTAGAATGTGTATGTAGGTCTACTCACCCGATCCAAACTCAGATCCACAAACACGTAAGCACAACAGCAGCTCATATCTAAACTCACCCGACCTATCACCACTCATCTTTTTCCATATACCAATATTGTGGCCAAATCAAAAACCACGAACACCAACACCCCCATCTCCATATCCAAAAACACTAATCACAATAAAAATTCATAACAAATTCAATCCAAATCTTTATCAAATCCGTATCTAAATCCCACAATTAAAGTCCGAAATTATCTATAAAAAAAACCGCAAATGATTTAACTAAGCAATCCAAACACCCTTGAAAATAATAGATATAACATGATGTTATGATAAATGGTTTTATAATGTATACACAACACGAAAGATGGTGTAGCAGTGAGTTCACTTTTTTTGTTGGGTTTAACCGGGGTCGAACCGTCATTCCAGGGTTACCTAAGAACACAGCCCGCATACCCGACCCGCTTGTTCAGGTTTGTTGTTGAGATTGTTGTGGTATGGGCCAAGCAGATAATGGCGCCGTTGTAACACCCCCAAAATTATGAGTAAACAGCGGAAGACTAATTGGGGTATTACGGGGAGGATCATTGTCATAATCATAGAAAACGGCTCAAAAGAGGCGTTTTGAAAGTTATTGTCATTCAAATAATAATTCAGTTACAAAGGTGAAATATCAGAGTTGTGAAATCCCATAAAAGGGTGTAGTAGTTTGAAATGAATGACATAATTTATTTTACACCACAAAACATCAAGTTTAGTGCCCACTCCGTGCCTTGTCTGCTCCATTAATTACCTGAGATAAACATGCTAAAAGTCAACAAAGTTGTTGAGTGAAATCATAGAGTTTGTAATAATAATCAGTTTAAAACACAAGTAGTGATTTCCTGTGAATTACAATCATTGTTTTAAATGGTGATATTGCAGTTGTGTATATTGCCCTAAGTCTCATGACACGCAAACGTTAACAGTGTATGTAACTGGTGATAGTTGGCCCTCGTGTAGGATATTGCCATCTTCCTATTTCCTTCAAATATAGTGCATTGCGACTAATCCGGCTAGCAACTAAGGCTATCCATCCGACATTAGTGGAATAGGCAGTCAGCCTCCAATAGATCTATTCACTATATTCGCGCTTACTCGCAAGTGATTAATGGTTCATGATGTGAGGGGCTTTTGGCAATAGTGTAACTTAGGCAATATCAAATCAGGTGAAGCATACAAAAATACTTGAAAATACTTGTGTTCTAGTTTGTAGCATGTATCTCCCCAATAGAGTGTAAAGTTGTTAAATAAGTAAAAGTGGGGCTATGACTCACCTTGAGTGTATCTGGCAAGTGTGAAATGTGAAATCAAGTGAATTACGGGAACGGATCCAACACACGACCTGAATAATAGTGAAGTCTGAGAATGTGATAGTTTTGACTTAATATGAATAGTGATTGTGAAAATGAGTAACGGATAACGATTTGATTGGTGATGTGAGTGAGGTGATATGCTTAAAATGCTTAAAGTTCAAAAATAATATTATCTTGTTTTTATGTTATTGAAATCCAATAATATCATTTCCTCGAAAGTGGTTGAACGAAACGTTAAGTTTATCGTTAAAATTCGTTATATATAAATATAAACATTACGTATTTAAATATGTCGTACAAATGTAAAAATGCACGTGATTGTGTGAAAAAGTGTAAAATGTGAAATAGAAATGAATATGATATAAAGTTACAGTTTGGTCCTTATACTTATACAAATTTTACACTTTTTACCCTAACGGAGTAAGTTTTGCACCGTTAGTCCTTAGTTAATTATATTTTCACTTTTAGTCCAAAAAGGTTCCAAAATGACATTTTAAGCTCCCTGTTTACTGGATGATCATTTTCTACCCTTAATTTACTAAAATGACAGTTTAGAAACTTAATTTTGTGAAATGTACACTTTTGACCCGATTTGGTATATATTTTGCAAAACAAGTCCAAAAATCACAAAAATAAGGTGAAATGATTTCTGAAAGTTTTAATAACTTTAAAAAGCTTATTTGAGTCTAAACCAACTGCTTATTCATCACAAGTGCTTATTTCTTGCTTAATGGGCCTTAACGATTGAAAACAAAGGCCCATTAAGGATTTTTGATCCGTTGGGTTTAAAGACAAAGTGGGCCTGGTTTTGGGCTTATTTTAAGGTTATAAAAACATAATAATTGAGCTTATTACAATAGCTTATACAGAGTGCTTAAAATCTGCTTATTGGGCTTAAAAGCCCATGCGATAAAATGAGTATATTTAAAACAGTCCGAGTAGCGTTTAGATTGATGTTCAAAAAGGACTTTTAAGTGATTAAATCATGAGCATATTACTTCAGCTTATTTGTTGAGCATATGAAGAATCAAGGTGTGTAATAAAAATTATATGTTGTATGTATGGTTTCGATTTTATTGAGCCATTTCTATTCGACAAAGGTGAGTTGGTCCAAAATGAAATATAACTTAAATATGTGTGATATGTATTATACGATTCAACACTTGATCAAAATGGTTCTCGAAATGTTATGAAATGGACTTGTATGTGTCGAATGATGATGTAACTCGATTAATAGCCATCCTTTGAAGGAGGTAGATGTGTATGTACGAAAAATAAATAATAAGAATGCGTAAAATGCATAGAAAAGTAAATATATGTTCAAATGGAAATGTGTAAGATGTATGGGACAATATAAACCAAAGGAAAGGTGTTCAAAGGACTTACAATAGCTTTAAAAGGTGGGAGTTAAGCGTTCAAATGGCCTAGGAATTGAAAGGAAGACACTTCACTCGCTAGAACAAGCACCAAAGGATCGAGAGGAGGCTTTACGACTTGGAATGTGGCTCGAACAAATGGAGAAATGGTCCCGGATTTAGGGGTTCTTGGCAATGTGTAAAAGACTTGGAATATTTTAGGTGTGAATGGGAGTTAATGAGGGAGTGTATATATGCATGTATTGGTTCGATTTTTGGGACACATATACAAGTTTATATTGTTTAATATTGATTACAAGTTGCTTGATCAGAATTGGCAGAGATTTGGGGAGATTTGAGGGAATAATACTCGAGTGAAATGATATTTAGGGGAGGGCTTATGCATTGGTTTTGCTAGGGGTCGAGTAGAATGCATAAGTATATATGTCGACATGTTTAAAGGTCCAAAACAACTTTCTTACGTGTGATATTGTGAGACAAGGTGAGAAATGAACTTGGTAACTCATATTCGATCATAGAAAGATAAATGTGCTAGGTAAAAATGAGTTAAACCGAATTTGGTTAATATGGGTGAAAATGAGATGAGTTTGAACGAGGGTCGAAGGAGGTTTACTTTGCCTCTCGTTTAGTGTTCAAATGTTCGAATGAGAGCGTGAGAGTCGACATCCTGTTTATTTGGTGTGTGAAGATTCGAAATGTTTAAAAAGTTACATGACTTGTGTGTCGAAATTAAAAAAAAACGAGGCCAAATAAGTGAGAGTGAACCGAGTGATATATAAGAATTAATAAAATTTATAAGTGTTGGATTGGGCTTGTGAATAGTACCAGGCCAGAAATTTGGGCCAGGAATAGTATAAGGATCCGTTTGGTTTATAATGAGTATGTTGGATTCGTTGTGGTCCGCGTGTGAGCTCGTTCCAATGTTTTTGTAAATCACGTATCAATGTGTTTGTAATAAACAAAATTTTCAAATTTTGCTCATAAAAATGGTTAACTGATCAGTAATGGTAATTAATACTTGATTAATCTTTACAAATTACTAGGGAATTTTACAGATTGCTACAGTACCTACCCGTCAAACAGAATTCCATCCCGGAATTAAAGTCTAAGATAGTTGTTAGGGTTGTCTTTGGGAATAAATATGGGTATTTGTCGCGAATTTGGTCCTCATGTTCCCATGTATACTCTGGTCCTCGCTTAAAGTTCCATCGAACCTTGACTATGGGAATACGGTTTTGCTTTAGCTGTTTCACCTCCCTGTCCATTATTTCCACTGGTTCTTCTTTGAATACGAGTTTGTCATCGAGTCTGATTTCCTTTATTGGGATGACAAGAGTTTCATCTGACAAACATTTCTTCAGTTGTAAAACGTGAAATGTGTTGTGTACTCTACTGAGTTCTTCCGGGAGCTCAAGTTTGTAAGCAACTGGACCAATCCTCTCAAGGAATTTGAATGGTCCAATGTACCTTGGGTTCAACTTTCCACGCTTTCCAAAGCGTACCATTCCCTTCCATGGGGAAACTTTTAACATAACCCTGTCACCAACTTGAAATTCCATGGGTTTTCGTCTTACATCAGCGTAACTCTTTTGTCTGTCACGAGCGGCTTGTAGTCGTTGTCTGATCTTTAAAATCTTTTCTGTTGTGTCGTGTATCAGTTCTGGTCCTGTGAGTTGTATGTCACCAACTTCTGCCCAACAAACAGGCGATCTGCACTTTCGACCATAAAGTGCTTCAAATGGTGCCGCCTTGATGCTGGCATGGTAACTGTTGTTGTAGGAAAATTCAGCCAATGGCAAGTGTTTATCCCAACCTTTTCCGAAGTCCATAACACATGCCCGGAGCATGTCTTCTAAGGTTTGGATCGTTCTTTCACTCTGCCCATCAGTATGAGGGTGATAAGCGGTGCTCATATCTAAACGTGTACCGAGAGTTTTTTATAGTGTTTACCAAAATCTTGAGGTAAATCGGCTATATCTATCTAAGATGATGGAGATTGGAACTCTATGTCAAGTCACTATTCCCTTGAGATACAACTGAGTGAGTGTGTCTATCTCGTCAGTTTCCTTGATTGGTAGGAAGTGAGCGGACTTGGTGAGACGATCAATGATGACCCAGATGGTGTCTAATCTAGTTGACGTCTTTGGTAACTTGGTGATGAAATCCATGGTAATTCTTTCCCATTTCCTGTAACACCCCCGATTTTAAAGAGTTTAACCGCGGAAGACTTAACGGGGTATTACTCGTAGGATCATAGTCATAATCACAGAAAACGACTCGAAAGAGACGTTTTGTAAATCATTGTCATTTATTCAGAAATTCAAATACAGAAAGGAAATTTCAAAGTTTTAATATTACTCAAAAGATGATATAAGTTTGATGTAAATGACAGAAATTTATTAAACACTAAATCCATCCGTTACATGCCCGCTCTAGTGCCTCCAATACTCCTGTTAATTACCTGAGATACATGCTTAAAAAGTCAACAAAATTGTTGAGTGAAATCATAGCGTTTATAATCATAATCAATTTTGAACACAAGTCTATAATTACATAGAGATGTAATTATCATAAGAAAAGAGTTATTGCGATCAGTATATATATATTTTTGCACTAAGCCTCATGACACTCAAACCTTAACAGTACCGTACAAACGGTCAACACAAACCAAATTATGGCTTGAATAATGGCCCTCTATAGGATATTGCCAATTTCCTATTGACTTCAAATAAAGTGAATCTGAACCTATCTAGCTAGCTACAAAGGCCATCTTCTAGATATTTCAGACAGGGGTCAACCTTAACAGATCTGCTCACTATATTCGCGTTCACTCGCAAGTGATTAATGGCTCATGATGGGAGGGACTTTAAATAATGGCAATGTTCGGTAACTTAGGCAAAATCAGTGATGAAGCGAAAAGTGTACCGCTTTTAGGGGGTCATTTAAGCCCTAAATCGTATTTATTTGATCAAATATTGCCCTAAATCGTTCCTTTTGTCATTTTAGGTACTTTGGAGAAGAAATCTGGAAAAGGAAGCATTTTGGACGTTTTTGGAGCATAAAAGTGAAGAAAACGGCAAAGTCTCAAAATTGTGCTGGAAAGTACCTTTGACGGCGTCAGGATTTGTTCTGGACGGCGTCATGGCTTGGCAAAAGTGGTGGATATGAAAATTACTCATGATAAGCCAGAGAAATTTGCATGGGAATTCTGACGGCGTCAACCTTTGGAGTGATCAAGGTCGTCACGACTTAATTTAAAGAGGGACGGCGTCACGCCTAATTCTGACGGCGTCAAGCCTTGATAAGCCAGAACGGATTTTGGAGAGCTAAAGAGGGACGGCGTCAAGAAGGCCATCCGGGAACCCTAAAAGCGGCGAGGTGACGGCGTCACACTCCATAACGTGACGCCGTCAGATCTGAAAGTCTATATATAGTTTTGCAATTTTTTGTCATTAGTGTGAAACTTATTGTGGAACTTTGTGTGTAAGAACCCTAAGACGATTTTAGCAGCTTTTTCAAGGCTTTTTGCCTTGAGATCTTCCATGTTACATTGAAGATAAGTTATCAATTAATCATTCAATATGTCTATGTGTTGTTTGATTCTATCTTGTTCTTGTCTTTTGTTTAACATGCTAGGCTAGATATACCTTGTGTTTGCTTAGATCTAATGAAACCTAGCTATTGATTATTGGTTATTAGTGTGTTATTAGTTGTATTAGATGATTGTTCATCTATGTTAGGCTTAAGAAAACTGGCTAACTTCCTATTCGGTAACTTGCTTGAACGTCTTAAGAAACATGAACCAATGCGTACTAAGGTTTTTATGGTTGTATTTAATGCACAAGCGAATTCTAGTGATCCCATGTTAGGAGCTTCCTAGCCGGCTTGACATAGGAGTGAAGTAGGAGCTTGTAGAGTTGGGGAAGTACGTACGCCACCCCACAATTGGTATTAAGGAATACACCCGTCATCCACGCGATTAATACACACTAATCAACCGGTAAAAGATAGTTAGGGAGTAAGGAAATCTAAGTAAACACATTTCTCTCCACATAAGTTTTACCACCTTTTCATTTTCAGTTATTTTATTTTATTTGCATTTGTAGTTATTTGGGTTAGTTGACTAGCAACTAATTCCGCCCACTCCTTCAAAACCCAAGATTTTACTTGCTTTCATAAAAATATAAAAATACAAAAAGAATCATCCATCACCCTTAGACCTATTAGAGTAGTTTTTCATACCTAACGAACACTATTCCCTGTGGAGAACGATCAATCCCCCGTACTTACCACTACACTATACTACATCGGTCAGGTACACTGCCTGGTGGGGTTGTAAGCCTCTTGAGATCCCTTGAGAGGTAAAACCTGTTGTAAGGTTGCAAAACCACGCATCAAGTTTTTGGCGCCGTTGCCGGGGAATAGTTATTGTTTAGGTTGAATTTTTTTATTTTATAGGTCTACTCACTAGATTCCTTTCTAGTGAGATTTTTATTTTCTTTTTCTAGGTTTTCTTTAGTTTATCTATTTTCTTCGTTTCTTTGTTCGTAACCATTACCATTCGACATCATGGAAGATGGTAATATCCTTGATCCCAACAACCCACCACCACAACAACCACCACCACCTCCTAGAGCCCGTACTTTAGGAGACTACTCCCGTCCTAGCCACCATGGCTATCGAAACACCATTGAGCTCACTCAAGGAGCCAATGTCACTCCCTTGCGTTCCGACACCATCCGGTTGGTGCAAAGCGGATGCGCTTTCCATGGACTTCGTTCTGAAGATCCTAATCAACATCTCAAGGACTTTCTCAAAATTGTTGATTCTATAGACCTTGATGTTGCCACTCGAGAGACGACCCGACTACGTCTCTTTCAATTCTCTCTGCGGGACCAAGCTAGTCAGTGGCTAGAACGTCAACCCGCAGGATCCATCACCTCTTGGGATGATCTCACCACTCGTTTCCTTGCTCAGTTTTTCCCACCGGGAAGAACTACCAAGCTAAGGAATGATATCTTGATGTTCCAACAATGTCAAGGCGAAACCCTCTACAAGGCATGGACTCGATTCAAGGACTTACTCCAAAAAGTCCCTCACCATGGCATAGAACTTTGGCTCCAAGTCCAAATCTTCTATGACCATATCAATCTCTACACGAGGCAAACCATTGACCAATCGGCCGGTGGTAAGCTACGTGATCTAAGTGCGGAACAATCATGGGCTCTCCTAGAGGATCTTGCTCTTTATGACAACGAAAGTTGGAGTGATCCCCGTGACTTGAATAAAACGGTCAAGGCAATATCTTTGCCTTCGAACAATTCAAGCACTTCCGACCGTAGGATCATAGAACTTGAAGACCAAGTCAAGTTTCTCATGAAATCCTACGAGGCTCCTAAACCTTCAAACCAAGTGAACAAAATCACTTCTTCATGTGAATTATGTAGTGGTCCCCACGACGCTCGTGATTGCATGGAACTCCCCGAACAAGCTTTTGCGGACTACGCATCCTCGCGTACCGACGGAACGGGAGACAAGTGGTACACTTTCAAACCCGAGCCAAACCCCTACGGTGATACATACAACCCCTCATGGAAAAATCACCCGAACCTTAGGTGGAAACAAAACCAAAACGCATAACAAACCAATTCTTCCAACCCACCTAATCGTTTCCAATCAAGCGGTTCCAACTCGAACCGTACTTTCAACAACAATCCTTCCGGCAATGGTAGTACCGATAACTTTGAAGGATTGATGTCTCAATTTATGGCATCTCAAGAAGCTCGTTTAGCCAAGTTTGAAGCCGATTTCAAACAAAAACAAAGCGAGATGACCAATAAGATTGACACTTTGTTGAAAGCCCTCAATGACCGAGAAATGGGAGCACTCCCTAGTAACACGGTCAAGAACCCGAAACTAAACGTCAACGCCATTTCATCGGTTTCGTCTCCTAGTTCTTGTCCACAATATTATTCGGTCAATTCCATGAGCACGTGTTTCAAACAAGCCCAAGTCATAGTTGAAACACCTCCCACTCAAAACCTTGACGAAGAATTCAAGGAGCTCCACCTTGAAAGTCCGGTTATTGAAGTGTTGGACGAGAAGAAGCTCAAGTTAGGCGGAAAAGGGACCGCCTTTGTTCAAAACAAGCTACCTAAGAAGTTAGATGATCCGGGCTTATTTGTTCTACCTTGCAAGATCGGTAATTCGGAGGCTTATGACACATTAGCCGATCTTGGATCAAGCCTTAACCTACTTCCGTTACCTCTCTACACCTCTCTAAAACTAGGAAAACTTGAAGAAACCGAGGTAATTATAGGCTTAGCGGATGGAAGTGTTGCTTACCCGGTTGGAGTAGTTAAGGACGTGTTAGTACACATTGGAAAACTAACCATTTTAGCCGATTTCCACGTCCTTGATATGGTTAGCGACCCTACATGCCCCTTGTTGATAGGTAGAGGATTTTTGGCGACCGCTAGTGCTATGATTGATTGTAAGGAATCCAAGATAGCGGTAGGAGAAGGAGATACTTGGTCAGTCTATGATGTTAAGAAACATGCCTATGATACTAGTGAGGAACCAACACCACATTGGTTAGAATCAAATAGGAGACCATCTAGATATGGACCTTGGATCGATAGAGACTTCATAGGACCCCAACGCCCATTTTACCTAGAAGAGGACTTTGTGAACCGAACACATACGGTAGAGCAACTCTTAGCTAGGGATACCGAATTGGATCCATTTGAAGACCCTCTAGTTTTTAGGAAGATGATTGATTTCCTAGGAGTTTTGCCAATTAACCTAGGAATGAATAAGTGGACTCGTGAGGAAGAGGATCATAAGTGGGATTGGGACAAACCACCCAAAGATGGAGATGGGTCATGGCATATTAAGATGACATTGTATGACCCGGATGGAGAGAAGTTTGAAAGGATATATCGTACTAAGCGGACCAATAGGAAACTTCAATCCAAGCTTAACCCTAAAGACGTCCTCGATGACGAGCTTACTTACATAGGGTAGCGTGACTTTGAGTCTAGCTACAAGACTCGTTAATATAGAAAAGCGCTTCTTGGGAGGCAAACCAAGTTTTATTTGCTTTGTGTGTTTACTTGTTTGTTTGTTTGATTTTATTTGTTTTCGTATGTATGTTTAAATTTTATTATTATTGATTCATGTTCAAAACTAATTTGTGAAAATGCTTTATTTTGTTTTTAACTTCGTCTTAACTACATATAAAGGTATTTTGCAAAAGATAAGTGTAAGGGAAATCCAAATCGGTTTATTAGAACACATATGAACATGAATCGTAATAATATTAAATGAACATACATATTAGTATTTGTTTGAGTCAAATGCTTGTATCGAGTCATAATGATGTTTTGCAGGATTTCCAGGAAGTAAGGTATAGGTTTTTCCAAAATTTTTCCGGAAATTTAACATGAGAATTCTGTCAGATCATTTCTGACGGCGTCAGGATTTACAACCTGACGGCGTCAGGTTTAATTTTCTGAAAATTTTGAAAGTTTTATTTTCATAAAAAGTTTTTATTAAATCTCTAACTTATAATCTCCAGAAATCTGCAAAATTATCATTCCACAAGCATTATATCCTTATATATAGAGTTTATCCCGCCGATGTTATGCAGGTTTTCGTGTTTGTTTTCTCAGGTTTAACAGGTTATTTTGGACAAGGAAATGTTTGTTGGATCAAGCTTATGGCGATGCATTAGTCATGGAGCTTCAACATTACTTTGGAAGAAGATCTAACCGTGTTACCACATTATCCACCGAGCGAATCAGGGGAGTATTTAATTTCATTCTTTTACTTTATGCTTTTACATCTTGTTATTTGAACATTGGGGACAATGTTCATCTTAAGTGTAAGGGGGGGGGGGTTAAAAGTACGATTAGAGAATGCTCTTACGCTTGATTTTTGTTTGTTTAATAGTATATGTGTAATAAAACTGAGATAAATACCTGTTAGGGTAATTTTAGTGCCAAATTTAAAATTTTTTACAACATTTAGGAATGAAACTTTGATCTTAATGAGCGTCTCACGGATAGGAGTTATATGACTAGCACAAAAACCGTACCACTAAAAAATTTTCCACCCCCAAATATGTGAGGTTCGCCCCTAGAATTGGTGGGAAAAGCATTTATGCTATGATGTGTGTACCGGTAGCACTTAGATTCTAGAACTTGCGTTAGGACCATTCCAAGGCCACAAGTGAGACTACATTCGTGTAGTTAGATTTACTACATGATAAGAGGCATTAGGATTAACCCATTGTTTTACACCTGTGTTTTTGTTATAATTACATTGGCTACATTGGTCAAGTAATTCTCCAACACCCTTTGCGTTGTACTCATTTTTAGTACACGATACCCCTAGTACACCCCTCAGAGCCTATCTTTTCGTTTCGACCTTTAAGCATTTTACTTAAAGGAAGAATTTGCTTACACCCCACTAAAATGTACACCCAAATCGCCTTAGCCTACCTTGTATGCACTCAATTTTAGTGCATTATTGTGACAACATTTGTTTAAACCCAAGTTAATTATCTAGTTGATTACATGGTTGCTAAGTCGAGTCATATCCTTGTACATATTGTTTTGGGACGATTGGGACTCATGGGTAAAGTACTAGTGTAATGGAGTAATGGGGAAGAACATCATTTATTACCCCCATATGTGCTAAATATTTTTAAAAGTACTCAAAGTTTTTCAATTATCTTAATTCGAGTCATTAGAATAGTTATTTGTAAAGTTATGTAAAAGTTCAAGTGTAAGGGGAATGCAATGCCCCTATGATGTATTATTTTGGATGGTAGGGCAAGAGTGTAAAAAAAAAAAAAAAAAAAAAAAAAATCAAGAAAAATACAAAAAAAAAATGAGAAAAAGAAAAGTAGAAAAAAAAAAACATACGGACTACCATCCCGTTTTATTTTATGTTTATTTTATGTTTTTGTTATTTTCTTTCATTAGCTTAAATCGAGTTGAGTCTTGGCTTAGCAACATTGTATAATACATGTAATCAATCAAGATCTTTAACTCGCCACCAGTAAAATATCCTTTATCCAACAAAACCGTGTTTTCCTTTTCCCTACACCTAACGTTATAACCCATGTAAAAGCCCTCTTTGATAGTTTATCTTAGGTGCTTACGCCTAGTGGAGGAGGTTTTCGATCCTTTCCCAAGCCTATGGTAATCTATTTGCTATGACAGGTAGTGAGAGATATTATCCGTTTTCATTTATGAGATTTATTTTGATGACACTTGAGAGATGTGAGTATCTAAACACTACTTGTGAGGTGCTAGTTTGTAACCTCCGTGCTTATTATGATTAAAGTGGAATGATTATTTGTTGTAATTACTTTTATGTTAGCATTAAATGACCCCTAACTTGTATTTTGATTAGAATAAAAGCGCATTTGCTTGAGGACAAGCAAATCTCAAGTGTAAGGGTATTTGATGAAGCGAAAAGTGTACCGCTTTTAGGGGGTCATTTAAGCCCTAAATCGTATTTATTTGATCAAATATTGCCCTAAATCGTTCCTTTTGTCATTTTAGGTACTTTGGAGAAGAAATCTGGAAAAGGAAGCATTTTGGACGTTTTTGGAGCATAAAAGTGAAGAAAACGGCAAAGTCTCAAAATTATGCTGGAAAGTACCTTTGACGGCGTCAGGATTTGTTCTGGACGGCGTCATGGCTTGGCAAAAGTGGTGGATATGAAAATTACTCATGATAAGCCAGAGAAATTTGCATGGGAATTCTGACGGCGTCAACCTTTGGAGTGATCAAGGTCGTCACGACTTAATTTAAAGAGGGACGGCGTCACGCCTAATTCTGACGGCGTCAAGCCTTGATAAGCCAGAACGGATTTTGGAGAGCTAAAGAGGGACGGCGTCAAGAAGGCCATCCGGGAACCCTAAAAGCGGCGAGGGTGACGGCGTCACACTCCATAACGTGACGCCGTCAGATCTGAAAGTCTATATATAGTTTTGCAATTTTTTGTCATTAGTGTGAAACTTATTGTGGAACTTTGTGTGTAAGAACCCTAAGACGATTTTAGCAGCTTTTTCAAGGCTTTTTGCCTTGAGATCTTCCATGTTACATTGAAGATAAGTTATCAATTAATCATTCAATATGTCTATGTGTTGTTTGATTCTATCTTGTTCTTGTCTTTTGTTTAACATGCTAGGCTAGATTTATCTTGTGTTTGCTTAGATCTAATGAAACCTAGCTATTGATTATTGGTTATTAGTGTGTTATTAGTTGTATTGGATGATTGTTCATCTATGTTAGGCTTAAGAAAACTGGCTAACTTCCTATTCGGTAACTTGCTTGAACGTCTTAAGAAACATGAACCAATGCGTACTAAGGTTTTTATGGTTGTATTTAATGCACAAGCGAATTCTAGTGATCCCATGTTAGGAGCTTCCTAGCCGGCTCGACATAGGAGTGAAGTAGGAGCTTGTAGAGTTGGGGAAGTACGTACGCCACCCCACAATTGGTATTAAGGAATACACCCGTCATCCACGCGATTAATACACACTAATCAACCGGTAAAAGATAGTTAGGGAGTAAGGAAATCTAAGTAAACACATTTCTCTCCACATAAGTTTTACCACCTTTTCATTTTCAGTTATTTTATTTTATTTGCATTTGTAGTTATTTGGGTTAGTTGACTAGCAACTAATTCCGCCCACTCCTTCAAAACCCGAGATTTTACTTGCTTTCATAAAAATATAAAAATACAAAAAGAATCATCCATCACCCTTAGACCTATTAGAGTAGTTTTTCATACCTAACGAACACTATTCCCTGTGGAGAACGATCAATCCCCCGTACTTACCACTACACTATACTACATCGGTCAGGTACACTGCCTGGTGGGGTTGTAAGCCTCTTGAGATCCCTTGAGAGGTAAAACCTGTTGTAAGGTTGCAAAACCACGCATCAATCAGTTATGTAAAGCATACAGAAAATACTTGTGTTCTGTTTTATAACATGTATCTCCCCACGTATATGAAAACATTAAAAAGGTAAAAGGTGGGACTATGAACTCACCTGAATGTTACTGGCAAAGGTGGAATATGAAACTAAATGAAATTAAGGAAAATGCTCCAACACAGGACCTGGATATTAATAAGGAAGTCTGAGATTTTGTCGGTTTTGGCCTAATACGAATAATGGATGAAATGATATTGAATGACGAAGTGGTTTGTGATGAGAATGAATGATATGCTTAAAATGCTTGAAGTTCAAAAATAATATTGTATATAATATTATCCTATTTTTATGTTATTTAAATCACAAATATTGTTTCTTCGAAAGTAGTTTAAATAAGACGTTAAGTAAATCGTTAAAAATCATTAAATATAAATATATTCGTTATATAATAAACTTTGAACGAAATGAAATGAAATGCACGTGTAATGAATGAAATATCTATATATTATATATGGGACTAAGCATGCTGGATGGAAATGCCACCTCAATGCCACTTGGCATTTCCTGCATTGCCGAACTTATTTAAAAAAAATTAGTCCATGGCTGGGTTCGAACCCTGGTCATTTTCCCCACAGTCAACACTCCAACCACTGGAGCAACTATGTTTTTGTGATATACATTGGAAAACAAATATGTCATGCTTCAATAATCTACTCCTTAATTATAGGCAATTCAAAACAAATGGCTTGTCAAGAGCATTTAATTTGATAGTAAAGGCTGAAAGTTTCTTAGCTAAAAAAACGCAATTCAAATTCGAGATCCTACATTATTTCAGAATGAAACGTCTGATTCAAATTAACCCTCCTCAATCATTCACACAAAACACACAAAACCCTAAATATTTCAAATCCCTCATTTCATCCATTGAAACAGATTGATACAAAAGATATCCTCTTTATATGTGGGGGTGCTTTTATAGATCTGGAGAAAACCATTTCATAAAGGTACCCGTTAACACAATTCTACAATATCTTCATTTATTTTCAGTGTTCATATGTCACGATATTTTATTGTTTTCAGACGTCGGGATTCTTCTATTGGGTTTGGGGCACCAGTTCGTGCAAACATCAGAATAGGTGGTGTTACAACTGCTGCTGTAACTTCAACCTTATTGGAGACTGTAAGCTCAGTCCATTATTATATTCACAAAATTATTATTTAGCTGCCCATTATTGTTACATGAACCGTTGAAACCTAAACCTTAAATCAAGTCTTCTTTTTTGATTGTCTTTTTTTTCCTTTTGCAGATGCATGATTGGTGATCCAAAATCATAAATAAAGGTTGCAATCATAGTTCATCAGGTATCTTTGATAAAACAAAAAAATTCGAATATTAATTTGGGTTATTTTGATTGATTTTATTTTTTAATGGAATGGATAATTGTGTTTCATTTGCATTTATATGATTTTTATGTTTGATTCATGATGTGGCCACTGGAGTAAACCGGCGTCGTGCTGGAATATATTGCCACCGATTGATTCAATGATCCATTTAAAATGTAAGTTCGTTGGTATAAATCTTATGCTTTTAGGTTAATTTTGTTGATCTATAATTAGTTTTGCAATTTAATTTTATATTAATTCTTATCTTTTAGGCTTTTCGATTGAAGGTAGTTTGACATAAACGTCGGAAGCAACGAAATGATGGTGTTCAGGTATGGGAATACATTTATCTACATATATAATGTGCGTTTGTATTTACATTGTGAATACATATGAAGAAAATTAGAGTTGTACGTTTGTTATATTTTACATTCTTTAGTCATCGTCATTGTTGAGTTAAACACATCCAACATTTCTAATTATATGTTGTCTGCAGAGCCAAAATAGTGATCGTATCATTAGTCGCACATCATGAGTGGCTGGATGAATGGCCCGACTTACTCACTTTCTTTACAAAGTAATCAATCATCAAAGTAATACAAATGCAGGTACTTCTCAATATCCAGCTGTAATATAGTGGGCTATAGAAGATAGTGTTGATATATGCTGAACCTCTGACTTTTATTAGGTGCGCTTAAATGGGTGGCAACATTTGTTGGTATTGTTGGGCTTGTGGTAGCTGTATTTGTTGTTGTGGTCCTTCTTGCTAGGTAATGTAAAGTTCCATCATCACCGTACCACCCAATCTTTCAAATGCTGAGATGTGATTATAAAATCTTTTATATAGGTTATTTACCGGACATTCGAGGTCCTGATAAAACAATGCAATTTATTACGGGTAAAACTAATTTTATGCACCAACATTGGCTGGGATTGGCTGGGATAATAATGCATCAATGTGAACAAAAATGACAATATATGATGTGATATGAGTTTTATATCATCCCGTTTTATATATTCAAGCTGGAAAGGTATTCTGAAAGGATTTGTTTTGCTGTCTTGTAGGCGACTGCAGTGTACAAGGTATCATCTATAGCTGCAAAAAGTGGTATTCCCGTCATTGCTGATGGTGGCATTTCAAATTCTGGACATATAGTCAAGGCTTTGACGTTAGGGGCATCAACTGTTATGATGGGAAGCTTCTTAGCAGGAAGTACTGAAGCTCCTGGGGCATACGTGTATCAGGTAGCTTGTCTAATTTAATGTTTGTATAGACAATCTTTTCATTTGCAATGTAGAAACGAACTGTTAAAATATGTTGTTTTTCTTATTGCAATAATAGAATGGTCAGAAGGTTAAGAAATATCGTGGGATGGGTTCTCTTGAAGCAATGATGAAAGGAAGTGATGCTCGGTACCTTGGTGATAAAGAAAAGATGAAGATTGCTCAAGGAGTTGTTGGAGCTGTTAAAGATAAAGGTTCTGTGTTGAAGTTTATTCCGTACACTATGCAAGCAGTTAAACAGGGTTTCCAAGATCTTGGTGCTTCTTCCTTGCAGTCAGTTCATGATCTATTGAGGTCTGGGATTCTCAGGCTCGAGGTATGGCTTAATTATTTTTGTAATTCATCTTTTTAGCCTTTTCCTCTTAAACTGCTTGCTTTTGTGTCACTGTTGGTTTATTCACTAGATCACTGAGAGTATGTTTGGCAAAATTAGACGGAGATGGATTTTTTTTAATCCCCATACCTCGCTCCGGCGGGATTGGGTTTGTTGTTGTTGTGGACTTCTTATTTCAATAATGACGTAGCTTTAAATTTCTTAGAAAGACAAAACTCAAATAAGAAACACAATTAATAAAAAGTTATTAGGTAATTTAGTGTACAAAAATCTCCAGCTTATATTGAAAAGCTATTTCAAGTAGCTTTTGGTTTTAGAGCTTATGTTTTTCTAAAATAGAAGTTTAAGCTCTTGCATTCAAAAAAGCTTATATTGTAATGAGAGCTTATTTCCTTTAAAATGAAAGATTAAGCTCCAAAAGCTTCACGCCAAACATTCTTTTATTGAAGTTTAACCTTATGAGAATCATAAACAGCTTTTGCGGACTGAGGTGATCATTGTGATTTGATAACTTTACCACAAATTTTTTTTGTTGTTTGCTTTGTTTAGGTACGTACAGGAGCAACACAAGTTGAAGGAGGAGTTCATGGGCTCGTGTCTTATGAGAAGAAATCTTTCTGATCACCTCAAAATTGGTAAGAGGGTAGCCTATTGCCCACAGTTTTGTTGGTATCCTTCTGACCAACAACTATGTATGCATGCATTGTTGAGTTATGCAAATGCAAAACTGTTGTATGGTAGGAATACATTTTTCAAATAAGAACGGATTCATGGTCAAATTTGCATTAAACTTCTGGTAAATGTGAGTTTTTGCAATCGGCTTACGTTGGTTTATTTACATATTTATCGGAAATATATCATTTTGCAACCTAGATGTTACACATTCATTTAAAACATATATGCATCAATTAGATCTGCTACCACCATGTGATTCAAGATTTGGCAGTTTCAGTTATGTTTTCTGGCTATTCGGTAATGAAGGTTTATACCACAGATGGGATACTAGATTTGACAGTTTCAGTTGTTCACTTGAAATGGGCAAGGAGGATTGTTTTTTCATCTCTCAAATTTTTTTTGGACTTTCTGAATTTGGTTCAAATGATTCGACCCGGTCAACCGGGCCAAAACTCACCAAAAGTGCTCTCTAATGCAAAAGACTTCTTATCAAAAAGTTTCCTCAATACAACCATATTAAGAGGTTTCCTATTTAAGCTGTTTCCCAAAACCGTACTTAAATCAATATGTTCGTATAGATGGGTCAAAATTGGCACCTCTACTTTTGAGAACATAAAAGCATAAGTGTTTGAGTGGTTTGAGGCTAATATATGGGTGTTATTACTAGGTCGGAACTACTGCATGAACTGATAACAATGCCACAAATTCAATGATGCAGAAGTTTTGGAATTCTACCATGGCAGCACCTTCTGCAGGTGATTGTAGTGAACCCGAAAGGTAACAAACAGGCCACTGTCTTATTAAATCACTGAATTTTTGGCTTATTGTATGTTAAACAAAATTGGTGATATTCCCATGATAGCTCATTTGACGTGGCTTCTAAACCAGAAATGGATATGTGAAGGTGTGTGAGGTCTGCCTCTTTACCATTTTACAAAACAGGCTCAGATTTGCCTGAAAATCTTTCATTAAGATTTAACCCAAAAGAACCATCATTTCATTAATAGCATCTGATGAATGCATTGTACCCTTTGATTCTTTAAACTCACTGATCCTCATCAGTGATTCCTAAGGTTTTGGTACTTGCTATCTACACCCACTGATTTACAAGCTCAAATATCAAACTTATTCATTTCAACCAAAGACTCAGAGTTAAGCTTCTCCCTGAGTCAAAGTTAATAAACTTAAACCGTTCTTACAACTCCCTGATCCGCATCAGGAACATCCTAAGTGAAGTGAGCGCCTAGAGAACTACCATGACCTACCATGACCACTGATGTATTTGACCAAGTTATCAGGTGAAAGTGCTTTCTTGCGTTTAAGCGTCTGGTTTAGGCTATGGTTATGAGTTCAGGATGAGTTGATAATCATCATGTTTTGGGTAATGGTTTGGTCTCGGGTTGTGATGGTTGTGATTGAGGTTATAGGTAATGTTATCAGGTTAAATGCTTAAATCCTCTCCCCCTCAAAAGCTGTAGTATTAAATGCAGATTTTGAAGTTAAGCTTTTAAGCGATAGATTCAGGTAGTGAATTTGGTTATGGGGTCATGATTACCACTCATACTGCCTGATTTTACCACAAATCCCAAACACAACCTCTGATCCTTGTGCCATGACACAATCATGGGCTTCTTGCCTGAATCTTACCACTTATTTCAATACAGCTATCTATACACTCCTTAATGTACACCAGTGATTCATTAGCCTTAATTCGGGGTCCTGTTCAGCCATCAGACAACATCTCTGATTCCCTTGCTCACTTCATTTCAGCCTGAAATACCATTAACACACCCTGATAATCCAATCACAAACTGATGAATGAATTCAACTTCAGACCCATTTCTCCTGCAGCTAATTGCAGGTCTGCTCCTCTTGGTTGCTTTGGACCCGATCTATGGTTGATTATAGATTTTGGGGATGGTGAAACTTATGTTTCATTTTAACAATTGTCGGGTGAGTTTGCATTTGAGTTTGAGTCTGAGATTGATTGATCGCCTGATGTTTATCGGTTTCTGAATGTCTGATCTGCAGGCACATAGGTTTTAAGATTTTGACAGAGACAATTCAAAAGACAAGTTCTTATTGATTTGCTCATACCGTCAATATTGTATTACTTAAATTAAGGTAAATTTTTTTCCATTAAAATATCTAAATGTTTAGACCAGGTCCATTTTAAAGACATTGGGTAATACCAACAGTCTGACATTATTGTATGTCCCATTGTTCTTTATTTAGTGAGCAAGAAATTTTTGAATCAGTATCTCGAAGAGATCTAATTCGTATGCATAGGTGGTTCCTGAAATTTTGGTAAATATTGTTAAATTTCAGCGAACTTAGTGATAGAGCAAAGTGGTCATCAAAATAGCCTTAAATCTCGGCAGCCAATTCAAATGCTAGCTTCCTTCAAAGTGGTAGACGATATCATCATCAGAACTAAGATTAAAACCAATTTGCCCGATTTTAGATAGTTCACCAATAAGCATTGTTTCATGATACTTACAAGTATATTTGCGACTTTGGAGATGGCATGACGTATGTTTTTTCAAAGAAATTAAAATTCTGTAGGAATTTCTGGCATGTGACATTGACATTACATTCTTGAAACCATCATGGATCCCATAGCTAAGAAAATAAGATGTGAACCTGCAAATGATGAACCTGAAGCAAAGCATAAAAAGTAAGTTTTACATGTTTTATGCTGTACGTTTTATATTCATCCTTAACTGAGCTAATTATGTTCATGTAATAGTGATGGCCAAAACGACTCACTAAATGAAGGGTCTAGCAAAGAATCAGTTGCATCGACAGGTTAGTTTGTAGTTTTTTTATGACACTATATGTATTCCTGTAACAAAGGCAGCGAAGGATATTGTAGTTTTTTTATTCATACGTTTTCCTATATACCAATAGTGTGTTTATTTCTTTACAATTAACATGATTTTTTTTGCCAGTACTAATCTTATATTATCCTTATTGTTTTGCTAGAAGCATTCCATGTTGATGTACAAGAAAAGGCGACAACCTCTAAACCACATCCGGCTGAGTGGTATTTCAAGAAATTAGATCAGTTAAGGAAGAAAAAGTGGAACTCTTTTAGAAAGCGAAACATGAAGAAAAAATCAAAATGTAAACCAAACAAGCTTAAGGTTGAACAAAGAAGACTCAAAAAGATGGAGCTTCAAGAAGAGGAAGATGTTAGTGATGACGAGCTTGTGGAATGCTTTGACTATGACAATATGCATTTATCATTTGATCAAGAAAAAATACCAAAATTTAATTGTTAGATTGGTCTTTGATAAATCTAATTATGTTTATGTTACTTTTATTAAGATTTCAATGTTTTGTTATTTAAATTTTTCGATTGATTGTATGTTTCTATTATTTTATGTTTTTTTCAATATTTGTTTACGTACACTTATTATTATTAATAGTCTTATGAAGCGAACCCGCCCTGTCGGGCGGGTTATGCCGCTAGTGTATAATATATAATGAAAAATGAAAATAAAGTAAAGTTTACTATTAGTCCTTGAAATTATACCAAATTTACAATTTAGACCCTAACGATGTAATATTTGCATCGTTAGTCCTTAAAATACATATTTAGTCCAAGAGTTCTCAAAAATCTCATTTTAAACCTCAAAGATACTATTTTATCAACAAATATCCCAAAGTTACTGAAAATTACACTTTATACCCTATTTTTCCGATATGACAGAATTGGTCCTTGAGTTTGAAAACATTAGCAAAAAGGGTCCTTTTCGTACAAAAAGAAATAGAAAAGTTTTCCGAGACTATTGTAAGTTTATTTAAGCTTATTAAACTGCTTATCAAGTGCTTATTCTACGTTTAGCTTATTTTTGCGTAAATGGGCTTTCAAAACATTATAACTTGGCCCGTTCACCTTTTTAGAAACGTGGACTTTAGGGGCTAAATGGGCTTAAGGTTGGGCTCAATTTAGGATTAGGAAATCATGGAAAAAGGGTCTGTTTGATTTGCTTATCGTAATAAGCTGAAAATAGCTTATTGGGCTTAAGGCCCAATCGTTAAATATAAAAGGTTTTAAAATGTTGCGACATACGTTTAAAAGAGGCGAATTCGAAAGGGATTAAAGTCGTATGAGGAGAAACTCCAAACTAGGTTTTGAGAGTTTTGAGAGTTTGAGGGTGTGTGTGAATGAGTAAAAACCAGGAAATGCTAGGCGTTTGTTTTGAAGTAGAGATGCATGCATGAGACTCGAGTATATAACACAAGTTGCGCAACTTGTTTCATTATCTGATCATGGCAGGTTAGAGACAAGATAAGGGAATATATTCCCTGCATTTATGAGCTAGAAGAGACCTTAGGGTATGGGGAAGCTAGGGAGAAAACGTATGTGTTTGTGCGTTGCGTTTTTGTGTTCGTAGGAATAACCAAAAGGTCCAAACGTGAGATTTAACGTGTGATATGGAGTGGTGTTGTGAGAAAATGAGTTTACATACGTAGAATATGATTTAGAATTCAAATGATATAGTAGAAAACATTTAAAATGTAAAATGGGTCAAGTTGGAAATATATTATACGGTTTGAGAATGTGCCAACTAACGTTTACTTTGTCTTGGTTTATGGATCAAACGTTCGAGTTGGGGCTTGAGACTTGGCATCCTATTAGAGTGAAGTATAATGAAACAGGAGAGGTAATAATATGTATCACTTATGTGTCGAAATCAAAAATGGCAAGGGCAAAGCTAAGAGGTTTAGGTTGATAGAAAATGTAGTGAAAAATATTCTAAGTGTTGGAAATGGGTTGAATGAATAGTAATGGGTTATAGTTTTGGGCTTTGGAATAGTATTAGGATCCGTTGGATTTATTTTGAGTGTGTTGGGTTATCCGTGGTCCGTGTGTAAGCTCGTTCTAATGTTTTGAGAAATAGCGTAACATAATAAACAAAATTTCAAATTTTGCTCGTAAAAATGGTTAACAGAACTGTAACTCATAATTAATACTTGATTAACGTTTACTAATCACTGGTTAATTTTACAGGTTGCTACAGTATCCACCCGTCAGAGAAAAATCCGTCCCGGATTTTAAAATCTAAAGTAGTGTCTAGGTTTGTCTATGGAATAAATGTGGATACTTTTCACGCATTTGATCTTCACGTTCCCATGTGTACTCTGGTCCTCGTTTAGAGTTCCATCTAACCTTGACGATGAGAATACGACTTTGCTTAAGTTGCTTCACTTCTCTATCCATTATTTCTACAGGTTCTTCCGTGAACACGAGTTTATCATCTAATCTAATTTCCTTCAGTGGGATGACTAGCGTTTCATCTGACAAACACTTCTTAAGTTGTGAGACATGAAATGTGGGGTGTACCCTACTGAGTTCTTCTGGAAGTTCTAGTTTATAAGCAACTGGGCCAATCCTTTCAAGAATCCTAAATGGTCCAATGTATCTGGGGTTCAACTTTCCACGCCTTCCAAAGCGTATCATCCCTTTCCATGGGGAAACTTTCAACATAACTTTGTCATTAACTTGAAATTCTAAGGGTTTTCGTCTTATGTCAGCGTACTTTTCTGTCTGTCACGAGCTGCTTGAAGTCGTTATCGAATCTTGAAGATCTTTTCCGTCGTCTCTTGAATTAGTTCCGGTCCCGTGAGCTGTACATCACCTACTTCTGCCCAACAAACAGGCGATCTGCACTTTCTACCATAAAGTGCTTCAAATGGTGCCGCCTTGATGCTGGCATGGTAACTGTTATTGTAGGAGAATTCAGCCAATGGTAAGTGTCTATCCCAACCTTTTCCGAAGTCTATCACACATGCCCTGAGCATGTCTTCCAAGGTTTGAATCGTTCTTTCACTTTGACCATCGGTCTGAGGGTGGTAAGCGGTGCTCATATCTAATTGCGTACCGAGAGCTTTCTGAAGTGATTGCCAAAATCTAGAGGTAAATCGACTATCTCTGTCAGATATGATAGAGATTGGGACTCCATGTCGAATTACGATTTCTTTCAGATACAATTGAGCGAGCGTGCTCATCTCATCAGTTTCCTTGATCGGTAAGAAATGTGCGAACTTGGTGAGTCGATCAACGATGACCCAAATAGTGTCTAAACCAGTAGACGTCCTTGGCAACTTTGTGATGAAATCCATAGTAATTCTCTCCCATTTCCACATTGGTAGTTCAGGTTGTACAAGTAGTCCTGACGGTTTCTGACTCTCCGCCTTGACTCTTGAACAAGTCAAACACTTTCCAACATACTCTGCTATGTCGGCTTTCATGTTTGGCCACCAATAGACCTTCTTAAGATCCTGATACATCTTATCAGAACCAGGGTGGATTGAGTACTTAGACTTGTGTGACTCATGCATGATGATGTCACGAATTCCTCCGTAAAGAGGGACCCAGCTTCTGTCTTTGAAGCACAACATTCCATTTGACCTTTTTACGAAACCATTTTCACTTTCTGGCATTCTGTAAATCTTATCATAAGGTCGGTTCTCTTCTTTGAGAGCTTCTTCTTGGGCGATGAGAATCTGTGATGGAAGTGGTGAACAAACGGTCATTCCCAGAGATCGGACTCTGAGAGGCTTGACCCGTTCCTTCCTACTTAATGAGTCTGCTACGACATTCGCTTTACCTGGGTGGTAACGAATTTCACAATCGTAGTAATTGAGTAGTTCTAACCATCTGCGATGTCTCATGTTTAGCTCCTTCTGATCTAGTATGTGCTTAAAACTTTTGTGATCGGTGAAAACCGTACACTTCGTACCATATAGATAATGTCTCCACATTTTAAGAGCAAATACTACTGCTCCTAATTCCAGATCATGAGTGGTATAATTCTCCTCATTCTTCTTAAGCTGTCTAGAAGCATAGGCTATCACTTTATTTCATTGCATCAACACTGCTCCTAAACCATGATGCGACGCATCACAATATACCACGAAGTCTTCGCTTCCTTTGGGTAGTGCTAGGATGGGTGCTTCACAAAGTTTTTGCTTCACGAGTTGAAAAGCCGTTTCCTGTTTCTCCTCCCAGATATACTTCTTGTTCTTCTGGGTTAACTCTGTTAAAGGCTTTGCAATCTTGGAAAAATCTCCGATGAATCTCCTATAGTAACCAGCGAGACCTAAAAATTGACGAATCTCCATTGGGTTTGTGGGAGATGCCCAACTTTTAACTGCTTCGATCTTTGCAGGGTCCACATGGATACCTTGGCTGTTGATGATATGGCCGAGAAATTGCACTGCTAGGAGCCAAAAATCACACTTAGAGAATTTGGCGTACAACTTTTCTGTTTTGAGCAACTCCAGAATGGTTCTCAAATGCTCAGCATGCTCTTCTTCACTACGCGAATAGATGAGGATGTCATCAATAAACACAATCACGAATTTTTCCAAGTATGGTTTACATACCCGGTTCATCAAATCCATGAATACGGCAGGCGCATTGGTAAGACCAAATGGCATTACTTGGAATTCATAATGATCGTATAATGTTCGAAAAGCTTTTTTGGGAATATCTTCTTCCCTGACTCTCAGCTGATGATAACCTGATCTCAGATCAATCTTTGAATAGATACTCGATCCTTGTAGTTGGTCAAACAAATCATCAATCCTAGGTAATGGATACCTATTCTTGACAGTAAGTTTGTTCAATTCTCTGTAGTCGATACACATTCGGAAAGTCCCGTCCTTCTTCTTGACAAACAAGACCGGGGCTCCCCAAGGTGATGAACTTGGTCGGATGAATCCTTTATCTGATAGCTCCTTCAACTGCTCAGACAACTCTTTCATTTCAGATGGTGCTAACCGGTAAGGTGCTTTTGCAACAGGTGCCGCTCCAGGCACTAAGTCAATCTGAAATTCTACTTGTCGAATCGGTGGGATACCGGGCAAATCTTCCGGAAATACTTCAGGAAAGTCCTTGACGACTGGCACTTCCTCGAGTCGCCTTTCCTTTGGTTCTTTCTCCGTCACTTGAACCATAAACACATGACATCCCTTGTTCATGTATTTCACCGTCTTGATGTATGAGATGATGTTGAGTCGGGTTTTGCTATGGTCGCCACGTACAATAAGGGTTTCACCAGTTAGCGGGGTTTGGACGACCTTCTCATCACAAATGATCCTGGCATGATGCTTGGATAACCAATCCATGCCGACGATGACGTCAAAACTACCTAGTTGGATGGGCATGAGGTTGATAGAAAAAGGCTTGTCGAGTAAAGTTAGGGTGCATCCTTGGATTATCTTATTGGTTCCTATAAGGTTCCCATTAGCTATTTCTATTTCATAGGTGGTGTCTAGTTCTACTGATGCAATATTAAGCAAAGAAGCAAACGAAGTAGAAACAAAACTCTTATCGGCTCTAGAATCAAATAATACTTTAGCACTATGTTGGTTTAATAAGAATGTACCCGTAACGACGCCGGGATCCGTTGGTGCATTCCCATCACCAAGCACATATGCTCTTCCACGTGCCACATTGTTCTGGGTTGCGTTCTGCTTTGGGCATTGGTTCTTGTAATGTCCCTTTTCTCCACATCCGTGGCACACTACTATTACTGGTTGCAGGTTTGCACCAGTGGCTCTGCATTCACTTGTTCTATGGCCCACTTGGCGGCACTTTCCACATTTGGACGAACAAGGCCCATTGTGATGAAATCTACACTTGCTACACTGAGGTAATGTTTCGGCATACCCTCTTCCTTCATTGGGTATAGCCACATAAGCCCTGGCAGCTTCTTACCTACGATTCTGCTGTTGGTGGTGATTGTTGCGGTTCTGATGATAACTACGGTTACGGTTGTTGTTGTTATAGTTGTTGTTCCTGTTGTTGTTGTAGTTGTTGGTTCCACGATCATCCAACCTTCTCTTGTGATCGTTGCTTCCGGAGGTAGAACTCCGTTTAATTTCTCTTTCCAACAATTTCTGAGCTATAGAGATAGCTTCTTCCAAAGTTGCGGGTTTTGATGCTGTAACATTCCCTTCAATACTTGAAGGCAAACCTTCAACGTATCTCTCCAGTGCCTTTTCAACATCTGGCACCATCGACGGACATAAAACCGACAACTCCTGAAATCTCCTGTTGTAGGTTTTGATGTCGTTTCCTTTCACAGTCAAACGATGAAATTCATCCTCCAACTTCCTAATCTCCGTACGTGGACAATATTTCTTGAGCATTTTCGTCTTCAGTTCTGCCCAAGAAATTTGGAATGCTTCTCCCATTCCCATGGTCTAGGTGGTTGAGTTCCACCAGGACAAAGCATCTTCCAGTAAAGTTCCTGTAGCAAATGCGACCTTGCTGTCTTCTGGACATTTGCTTCTCATGAACACTGTCTTCGTACGCTCAAACCATTGAGCCAACTCGGTCACTCCCTCTGTCCCTTTGAAATAAGCTGGATTGCAACTTATGAAATCCTTAAAAGTACATTTGCGAGATGTGGATGCCTCGCTTTCTGCGGTGGACCGGTTGTTGTTGTTGCTCGAGCGAGCTATGGTTGCCGCTTGAGTCTCCAACGCTGCTGCGATACCATCAGCTATCATTCTCTGGACAGCTTCAGGGGTCAATGCTGTTGCGGGAGTAGCAGTTTTGTTCCTTGTGCGAGCCATAAGTCTATAATGACATAAGAAACACAATTTAGAATCCATATAATGATTGAGAATCATAAAATCACGACATGTGTGGGCAATATCGTAAATAAATAATTAACTCTGGGTATAGGATTGCTAAAGAACAAACTGATTCATCTACAAAAGCAACTTTCTCTACATTCATCAATTTTATCTTGAAATATTCTCTGTTATAATTTTTGTAATTACATCTCAAAATCATAACATCACGACTTTGTTCGATCACAATCCACATGAATATCCACAGTAGCATGGATCAACATCAATATATAGTAAATCATAACTAACAACATATATTAATAACTTGAATCGATTTTGTTACAAAACAGAATGATTACAAGGTCTTTTTATTAATACAATATGCGGTTAAGATGTCTCAAAACCATATAGATGCATGCCATGGGTCCTGTGATTCCTGAAATTTGGTTCAGAAGTCTCTGTATCTCGTTTCGATGCTGGATCCTCATATCTTCCACTAGTCTCATGAGTACATTGATCTGTTCCTCATGATGCTCCAAACGCGTCATGATAGTGGATAGGGTAGGTGTGCGGTCAGCTGCTGCTCTGAAGCTTTCTCCAGTCTCAAAAATTCGGGTTGGAAGAGGTGATGATGGGGGCGTTATTCTACTTATGTCTAGCGGTGATGTAGGGGATAAAGGTAATGGCGGTATAATTGGAACTACGGGTAGTCGAACTCTCTTGCGAGGTGTATTTATCTGGATACAACTGTTGGGGTATCTCCGAAATGGTTTCCCGAATGGTTCAGGCTCGTAGGATTCTAAGATTTTGACTCTTCTATGCCGGGCTACCGGGGCAGGTGGGGGTATAGGTAGTGAGGTTTCAGAATCTTCTGCAGGTAGGAATTGCTGAGTCTCCATATACTGATCATTTGGGATTGGGGTATATGTGGGAAGATTTTCCGGACGAGCTGATGAAAGATATGCCCGTCTAGCTAATACGTACGGGTCTTCGGATGTGGGTGAATCTGGGTTACCTAATACAACTAGTGACATGGGTGGTGTTGCGACAACTTCTCCTTCTTCAAAAGGTTCCGTTTCATCTGAGGCAATGCTTGTCACTGCAGCAGGTGGTGCATTGGGAACTATGGGTGAGGTAATGGATAAATAGGAATCCTCGGATTCCAAGTCCGATGATGAGGTACTAGTGTGTGATACTGTAGACATAATACTTTAATAATCCCGTCATAGTAATTGTAAGAAGTTAATGACATCAAGTATATAGAATAAGTAGTGCAGCAACATTGTAAACATGATATTATGAATCTGCAGGCACGGAGGGCGTAACGTGATATGGTGTAAAGTTGGTCCATTTTGAAAATGTGGTTATAGGCCAAGGTTTCAAAAACATTTGGTTCTCTATAACTATAGCTCTGATGCCAATCTGTAACACCCCCGATTTTAAAGAGTTTAACAACGGAAGACTTAACGGGGTATTACTCGTAGGATCATAGTCATAATCACAGAAAATGACTCGAAAGAGATGTTTTGTAAATCATTGTCATTTATTCAGAAATTCAAATACAGAAAGGAAATTTCAAAGTTTTAATATTCCTCAAAAGATGATATAAGTTTGATGTAAATGACAGAAATTTATTAAACACCAAATCCATCCGTTACATGCCCGCTCCAGTGCCTCCAATACTCCTGTTAATTACCTTAGATACATGCTTAAAAAGTCAACAAAATTGTTGAGTGAAATCATAGCGTTTATAATCATAATCAATTTTGAACACAAGTCTATAATTACATAGAGATGTAATTATCATATGAAAAGAGTTATTGCGATCAGTATATATATATTTTTGCACTAAGCCTCATGACACTCAAAACTTAACAGTACCGTATAGACGGTCAACACAAACCAAATTAATGGCTTGAATAATGGCCCTCTATAGGATATTGCCAATTTCCTATTGACTTCAAATAAAGTGAATCTGAACCTATCTAGCTAGCTACAAAGGCCATCTTCTAGATATTTCAGACAGGGGTCAACCTTAACAGATCTGCTCACTATATTCGGGTTCACTCGCAAGTGATTAATGGCTCATGATGGGAGGGACTTTAAATAATGGCAATGTTCGGTAACTTAGGAAAAATCAGTTAGGTAAAGCACAAAGAAAATACTTGTATTCTGTTTTATAACATGTATCTCCCCACGTATTTGAAAACATTAAAAAGGTAAAAGGTGGGACTATGAACTCACCTGAATGTAACTGACAAAGGTGGAATATGAAACCAAATGGAATTAAGGAAAATGCTCCAACACAGGACCTGGATATTAATAAGGAAGTCTGAGATTTTTTCGGTTTTGGCCTAATACGAATAATGGATGAAATGGTATCGAATGACGAAGTGGTTTGTGATGAGAGTGAATGTTATGCTTTAAATGCTTGAAGTTCAAAAATAAAATTATATATAATATTATCCTATTTTTATGTTATTTAAATCACAAATATCGTTTCTTCGAAAGTAGTTTAAATAAGACGTTAAGTAAATCGTTAAATATTAATATATTCGTTATATAATAAACTTTGAACGAAATGAAATGAAATGCACGTGTAATGAATGAAATATGTTTAATATATAATGAAAAATGAAAATAAAGAAAAGTTTACTATTAGCCCTTGAAATTATACCAAATTTACAATTTAGACCCTAATGATGTAATATTTGCACCGTTAGTCCTTAAAATACATATTTAGTCCAAGAGTTCTCAAAAATGTCATTTTAAACCACAAAGTTACTATTTTATCAACAAATATCCCAAAGTTACTGAAAATTACACTTTATACCCTATTTCTCTGATATGACAGAATTGGTCCTTGACTTTGAAAACATTTGCAAAAAGGGTCCTTTTCATACAAAAAAAAATAGAAAAGTTTTTCGAGACTATGGTAAGTTTATTTAAGCTTATTAAACTGCTTATCAAGTGCTTATTCTACATTTAGTTTATTTTTGCGTAAATGGGCTTTGAAAATATTATAACTCGACCCGTTCACCTTTTAAGAAACTTGGACTTTAGGGGCTTAATGGGCTTAAGGTTGGGCACAATTTAGGATTAGGAAATCATGGAAAAAGGGTTTGTTTGATTTGTTTATCGTAATAAGCCGAAAATAGCTAATTGGGCTTTAGGCCCAATCGTTAAATATAAAAGGTTTTAAAATGTTGCGACATACGTTTAAAAGAGGCCAATTCGAAAGGGATTAAGGTCGTATGAGGAGAAACTCCAAACTAGGTTTTGATTATTCATACTATAAAGAATTAGGAGGAACAATAAAAGGGCTGGGTCGTGTATAAAAATACGGTTTTACGAGATTGTTTCTATGCGAGTTCATACGAGAATAAATAATAGAATTTAACAAGTTATATAAATAACGATATATAAAATAATTAAAATGGGTTCGCATGGAAATGAAATAAACGTGCAATTGAGATTACGGATGCATGAAAATGATAAACTTAGTCTTCCATATAGGAGGCGTATATCAACTTAAAATAAATAGATACGTACGAAATGAAATATATATGCATAAATACGTTTAAAAAGAAAAAGAAGAAAACAATGCATGATATGAATAACTTGAATGGAAATGAGTTTGAGAGTGTTTAAAGAGACTTACAACCACCAAAGATTGCGTTATACGATTGGTTTGATCAAGGAAGGACTCGAAATGGGTTTATACGTATGATTATGAACTCGAATTGATAGAACTTGGATGTGGCTTGCTTCAGATGAATTCCGAGGAGAGTTTTAAGAGTTTGAGGGTGTGTATGAATGAGTAAAAACTAGGAAATGCTAGGCGTTTGTTTTGAACGAGAGATGCATGCATGAGACTCGAGTATATAACACAAGTTGTGCAGCTTGTTTCATTATCCGATAATGGTAGGTTAGAGACAAGATAAAGGAATATATTCCCTGCATTTATGAGCTAGGAGAGACCTTAGGGTATGGGGAAGCTAGGGAGAAAACGTATGTGTTTGTGCGTTGCATTTTTGTATTCGTACGAATAACCAAAAGGTCCAAACGTGAGATTTAACATGTGATATGGAGTGGTGTTATGAGAAAATGAGTTTACATACGTAAAATATGATTTAGAAGTCAAATGATATAGTAGAAAACATTTAAAATGTAAAATGGGTTAAGTTGGAAATATGTTATACGGTTTGAGAATGTGCCAACTAACGTTTACTTTGGCCTTGGTTTATGGATCAAACGTTCGAGTTAGGGCTTGAGACTTGGCATCCTATTAGAGTGAAGTATAAAGAAACAGGAGAGGTAATAATATGTATCACTTATGTTGTCAAAATAAAAAATGGCGAGGGCAAAGCTAAGAGGTTTGGGTCGACAGAAAATGTAGTGAAAAATATTTTAATTGTTGGAAATGGGTTGAATGAATAGTAATGGGTTATAGTTTTATGCTTAGGAATAGTATTAGGATCCATTGGATTTATTTTGAGTGTGTTGGGTTATCCGTGGTCCGTGTGTGAGCTTGTTCCAATGTTTTGAGAAATAACGTAACATAATAAACAAAATTTCAAATTTTTCTCATAAAAATGGTTAACTGAACTGTAACTGATAATTAATACTTGATTAACGTTTACAAATCACTGGTTAATTTTACAGGTTGCTACATTTCCATACTGGTAGTTCAGGTTGTACAAGCAATCCCGACGGCTTTTGACTTTCCGCCTTGACTCTTGAACAAGTCAAACATTTCCCAACATACTCAGCGATGTCGGCTTTCATGTTTGGCCACCAGTAGATCTTTTTGAGATCCTGATACATCTTGTCAGAACCTGGGTGGATAGAGAACTTGGATTTGTGAGATTCATGCATGATGAGATCTCGAATACCTCCGTAGAGAGGAATCTCTTTGAAAAAAAGCATTCCGTTAGATCTTTTCACAAAACCATTTTCATTTTCCGGCATGCCGTAAATTTTCTCATGGGGTCTGTTCTCTTCTTTGAGAGCTTCTGATTGGGCTATGAGGATTTGTGATGGAAGTGGTGAACAAATGGTCATTCCCAGAGATCGGACTCTGAGAGGTTTGATTCTTTCTTTTCTGCTCAAGGCATCAGCCACAACATTCGCTTTACCGGGGTGATAGCGAATTTCACAATCATAATCGTTGAGCAATTCTAACCATTGGCGCTGTCTCATGTTCAACTCCTTTTGATCTAGGATGTGTTGAAGACTTTTATGATTGGTGAAAACCGTCCACTTTCATGGGTGGTGTAGTTTTCTTCGTTCTTCTTGAGCTGTCTAGAAGCATAAGCTATCACTTTGCTTCTTTGCATTAACACTGCACCTAAACTGTGATGTGATGCATCACAATACACCACGAAGTCTTCACTTCCTTCAGGTAGTGCTAAGATGGGTGCTTCACAGAGTTTCTGTTTTAAGAGTTGAAAAGCTGACTCTTGTTTTTCTGGGTCAATTCGGTCAGAGGCTTGGCGATCTTGGAAAAATATTCTATGAACCTTCTGTAGTAACCAGCGAGACCTAAAAATTGACGAATCTCAGTTGGGGTTGTAGGAGATGCCCAATTCTTAACTGCCTCAATCTTTGCAGGGTCTACATGGATACCTTGACTGTTGATGATATGGCCAAGAAATTGTACAGTGGGGATCCAAAAATCACATTTGGAGAATTTTGCGTACAACTTTTCATTATTGAGCAACTCCAAAATGGTTCTCAAGTGTTCAGCATGTTCTTCATTGCTGCGTGAGTAGATTAGGATGTCATCGATGAACACGATCACGAATTTGTCCAAGTATGGTTTGCATACTCGGTTCATTAAATCCATGAACACTGCGGGTGCGTTGGTGAGACCAAATGGCATTACTTGAAATTCATAATGCCCATACCGCGTTCTGAAGGCTGTTTTGGGATTGTCTTCTTCCCTGACTCTTAGCTAATGATATCCCGATCTCAGATCAATTTTCGAGTAGACACTCGATCCTTGCAACTGGTCAAACAAATCGTCAATCCTGGGCAATGGATATCGATTCTTTACTGTGAGTTTGTTCAATTCCCTGTAATCAATACATATTCGTAAAGTTCCGTCTTTCTTTTTGACAAATAAGACCGGTGCTCCCCAAGGTGATGAACTTGGTCGGATAAAACCTTTATCTGACAGCTCTCTCAACTGCTCAGACAGTTTTTTCATTTCGAAAGGCGCTAACCGATAAGGTGCTTTAGCAACTGGTGCTGCTCCGGGCACTAAATCAATTTGAAATTCTACTTGCTGAACTGGTGGAATACCTGGAAAATCTTCCAAAAATACTTCAGAAAAGTCCTTGACAATAGGCACTTCTTCGAGTTGTTTCTTTTTTGATTCATTCTCCGTCACCTGAACCAAAAATACGTGACATCCTTTGTTCATGTACTTCATCATCTTTGACCGGATCTACACACACTCCTTGTGTTAGATGTATACTTTGAATTTACTAGCTAGCACTTAGAAGATTTGTTTGTTTGTATTTTATATGAACGAATCAACAATGAATGAACAAGGAGCAAAATATACTTCAACTTCAACGATTCAATATTATTAATGAATAATACGAGTGATCTCCTATCACTAGGTTTACAACCTTGAATCTTAACAAAACAATACGCACTAATTCGTTTCTAACATTCGTCTCTAAACTTTAACCTAGGCAATCCTTTTATAGACTAAGGATTCCTTTACAAGATAACTATCAACCTAATCGTATAAGATATACACAATATCTTTTCTATAATTATCTTACACAAAAATATAAACCGTACTAACTTCTATATTCAACCGTACGAACTGCTTATGTCTTCAAAACTCATCAGCAGTACTAACTTCCATCTTCAGCCGTACTAACTGCTTAAGCTTAATTCCTCACAATCCTCCCCTAAACTTATGATTTCTATCCAAATCACTAAGTTTCTCTTGAATTAAGCTTCTTCTTCTCAATGGGGAAAATTCTTTCAAACATCTATCACATCAGTCACTTTAGTCTTTGACTTTTCTTTGCTGTGCAAGGTTGAAAATCTTTGTAACTACCAAATCTGCCATTTCAGAGTCTTCTTCAACCTTGAGTCTTCCTTGTAACATAGCCATTAACACAAATGATCTGAGTGGATAGTCCTTTTCCACCAACATATAGATTTCTATCCCATCTGGAGTAGAAACTCTATGTACTCCACACGATTCAAACAAATACCAATACACATCTTTAACTTGTGCTTCAAACCTCCACATTGACTCTCCACTATCAGGTTCATAGAATCTCTTCAACTGAACCCATAATTCTTTGTCTTTGTCTTCAATAGGATCTTTATCTCTGAATCTTTCTTTTACTACGCTCCATAGTTGATTAAGATCTTCTCTGTCAAATCCTCTGAGTAAATCTTCAAACAACTTGTACCTTTCAGAAATATCACCAAGTCTGACTATCTTCCATCCTTTCATTCTTCCATCAGTGAAAACTTCCCAGTCAATGATTGGATGTTTTACTTGTAAAGGTTTGATATATGAAGATTCTGGAACAATCATCATCATGCTCTTGATCTTCTCATTGGTTAATCCTTCTTCTTCAGACTTTTGTTTCTTTGCAGCATCAGATTCAAGAACTTCTGGTTCTCTTTTCTTTTTCCTTGTCATGTCCTCTCTGATTGGAGTATTCAGTCTTGCATATGTTTCAAATAATTTCCTTTCAATCTCAGCATCTGTCCATCCAGTAAAGTCACTCATCTTGTAATTAGCTTGATTCTTCAAATAGTGCTTCATGAAATTGAGTTTTTCCTTCCTGGTAGGCAACTTTGTCTTGTAACCTGACTTTTGCCTTTCTCTGATTCTGTGCATTAAGTCACTCCAAGTAGCTTCTCTGTTTGTCTTCAAGATAAATTCTTTGAGCTCCTCTGACTTTTCTTCTTCATTTAACTCCTGATCTTTAAGAATCATCACAGCATGAGCTTTTATAATACAATCAGAATCCAACAAGTATTGAAGTTGCTCATTCAACTCTTCTTGATCAAAATCTTCAGTTCTTGTTCTATCCATGAAACCAGCTATGTTCCTTTCATCATCAGCAGCTATTTTCCTTGCTAATTCCTCATCTTGAGCTATCTGAGCTTTCTTAGATTTTTCATCAGCTAAATCTTTTTCTATCATTTTCCTTGCTACCTCTGCATCAAAGTCTATCTGAACTTGAGTTTTTGGTTTTGTTGTCTTGAGCCTTTCAAGTTCTTGAGCTGCTTCCTCTTCCTCTTGTGTCATAGCCTTTTTAACTTTGTCTGCTCTTTTTCTTTCATAAACTAGCTCAGCTGAAGTGTCACCAGTTGGAACTGTTTCATGCTCTGTCTCAGCAGTTGGAACTGCTTCAACAGTTGGAACTTTTTCAGCTTCTTGGGTATCAGTCTGAACTGCTTCATGTGTCTGTTCTTCTTCTTCCATATCTACATTACTAGAACCTATATCAAATCTTTCTTCTTCTTCTTCATTTTGCCTCCCCTGAAAACTTGATCTATCCTTGTCTTTACCAAATTTCCTCCCCTGTTTGGAAGAATTTCCACCATCAGCATCATCTGAATCATCTGAGTCATCACTAGAAGAATCATCATCCAATACCATTCTTGCCCTTTTCTGCTTGAGTTGATCTTTCAGCTTTTTCACCTTTAAAGATAACCTGGTAAAAATTTTAGCAGAATTCTCCTTGTGGGCTTTGAATTCCTCATTGTTCTTCTTTAGTTCTTCCTCCAAAGTTTCTACCTTCTCAACTAGTTTGGTACACAATTCCATCAATTCAGTATGTGAAGTACTACCCTCATCACGTCTAGCTGTGTTACCTGCTAGGAGAGGTGAATCATGGGGAAAGGATCTAGGAATCACTCTGGGTGTTTCCCTTCTCCTATAAGTGATGTGAAATTGAGATGTTTGGGTTCTTTCAGTAGCTGAAGTAGATGTGTGATGGGGATCAGTTGGTTGTACTGAACCTTCACCCACTTCAGTTTGAAGCATTTCAGGAAACAATGGAACTGGTTCCCCTTGAAAAAGTCTACTAGCCATAGCCATGTTTTGAAAAACTTTTGATTGAAGGCTAGGAGTAGCAAAAATTTCTGTTGGTTTTGTAAGCAGGTATGTCTTTTTATTCAAAAGTGTTTGAACAAACCTTGGATACATTAGAAACTTGGTTTTGCTGTTTACATTAGATGCCATACCCTCAAAAATAAATTTTGAAAAGTTAAAAACCTTGTTTGTAGACAAACAAATGAGAGCAATAGCAATATTGCTACTGAACTGCTCTCAAGCAGTCTTTTCAAGACTTAAACAATGTAAAAGGGTATGTATCAAAAATCTCCATTGAGGTGAGAAACATCCTTTTTGAAAAGTTAATTTGTGTTCGGATGTATCATACCTCATTTTGGTAAGTTCTTGCCATATTTCATTGTTGTGCATAGTATTGATACCATCTGAGTCTTTTAATTTAAGATGTCTCCTAAGTATAGACTCGGTAACAACAAAAGATACACCATCCACTTCAGAATGAATTTCTAAGTCTCCATCTTCACTAGTCAAGATAGTAGCATTCTGCCAGAATTGTGTGATGTGAGAGACATAAAGAGTAGGAGAAACAGTTAGAGCATACCTTATGTGAGAGTGGTTTAGAAAGTCCACAAACTCATAAAATTTTGGTCCATCTCCTTCCTCTGTTTTCTCAAGAAACGCAACCTGATTGTGACGCTTAACAAATTCCAATCCAGCCATTTTTAGTGATGAATAAACAAAGATTATAGCAATAAAATGATCGTTTAATGTGGAATTGAAGTTTTATGTAGCCTATTGGAGATTATAGATACTGTTTAGGGTTTTGCGAATTATACGTATGAGATAAATTATCTTGAGAAATAGAATAAATAAATTTATGGTAAAAAGATAATTATCTTCTAGAAAAATCCCTATAAGTACCTTAAGAATAACGGTTTTACCCCAACGGCTATAAAATTAATTACTGACAGATTTTTTACAACGGCTAGTTGAATCGTACTAACTTTGTACTAACCGTACCAACTGTTGGAAATTTTTTGTTGAGTCGTATGAACTTATTGAAAAGGATTTTAAAATACCATGGCTCAAACATAGTTTTTAGCAAACTATCAGCTATCAAAGGATTTGATATGTCTTTACCAATAGCCATTTGCTTTGGACTAGCCAACTCTTCACAGTTAGATATGGTGAGCTGATAACCATACAATTTTTGGTAAATTGTCAACCATCAACGGATTTGATTAGTCTTTACCAGATACCGTTTGCTCTGGACTAGTTGGTTCTTATGTGGGTTAGACATGGTGAACCAATTACCATTTGTTGTGTGCAAAGATCACACACTCAGCTTCAAATCACCATATAGTCCAAAACATAAAGCATTTAATTCCTTGGTGCTTATCATCCAAAACCTGCAAGTGTTAGTCCAAAAACAAAGAAACAAGATACAAGCATATGACTAACATTGCACATAACAAGAAAAATTAATTTCCTTGTGGTACCCAAGCCAAAACAGACTTAGGCTTTCCTCTTGCATCAACATAATTCATTCTTTTCAAAACAATTTTAGCACCATTGGGTTTGATGGGTCTCCAAACCCAACATGCTGATGCATTCACTCCAGTGCCCATATTTCCCTTAGTAGTGTTTTTATTAACACCAGTACCAATTACTCTGCTAGCAGTTGGAACTGCTGGCTTGTTAGTTATTACCTTGGGTTTCCAAACTTGGTTTTTCACTACTTGTCTGTTTTGAAATGGTCTTTTAACAGTTGTTAGTGCTGATTTGGAAAACATTTTTGCACCTTGAACTGTTGGCCTTGAGTGAATAGGTCTAATTGGTCTGACAGGCTGAACTGCTGGTCTAGCAGTTTTAATTGGTCTTTGGTCAGACTTCAAAAGAGCAGATCTAGGTATCATTCTAGTGTTTTTTGGGTGAGTGGGAGGTCTAACAGTGTTCACCCTAGGACATGAATACCTATTTACCCATTTATCACAAAAGGCTGCAAGATGGTCAAAACTACCACACGAGTAACAAGCTTTCCTATAGCAGACAAAATCATCCCCTAATTGGTGAGATTTGAGGTCATTCCAATTCCTTTGGTTACCTCTTGGCTTGTTTGTGGTTCTATACATTTCTGCATTCCTAACTGTTGGTCTAAAAGGTTTGGCATTTGATCTAGGCCTAACAGTCTCAGGTTTAACCATCTTTGGAACTTTTGGTTCCTCCACTTTAACACTAACAAACTTAACCACAGCCTGATTATCCTCATCATCAGAAGTCCATTCCTCAATGATTGGAGAATCTGATTCCAGACTTGAAAACCTATCAGAGGACACCTTGTCCTCAGATAGTGATTTATCACTAGCACTCTCATACACAGGTTTATCAACTACATTCTCTTTAGGTTGAGGACCATATTTAAGCTCAGGTAGTTGAAATTCAGGTAGTCCTGTGTGTTCTAAGTCTATGCCTGGGGGTGTTGGAATTCCTCTATAGGGAGGTGGAACTGAGTTATAACCTAGGCCTGAATTAGCTTTATTGAGGATCTGACACTCAACAATCTTACTAACACCCTGAGTTGCAAATTCTAGTGTGTCAACAGTCATTTGAATGTTCTCCTTTGCTTTCTTAACCTGTTCTAGCTCATGTTTCAACACACTAATTTCATTCTCTCTAAACATTAAGTCTCTCTTAACAATAATCATATCATCAGAAAACTTTGACTCATTACTTTTATAATGAACAATTTGTTCTTCTAACACAGCTAAAGCCCTCTTATGATTTGCTAAGTTAAAAGCAGTTTGGGTTAGCTCTTTTCTCTGATCCTCATATCTTTTCTTAAGAGTTTCTAGATCTTTTAAAGCTTCACAAGATTTAGAACATTTATAAACTTGTACCTCAGAGTCTGAAAATGCCATGAGAGCAACCTCTGTAGATGCTTCTGCTTCCTCCTCTGCAATGTAGCTCCAGTCAAACCCTAAGCCATCAATGGCAACCATGGATTTTGAGCTTGAATCAGTAACCTCCACAACCCTTGACTTGCTTCCATATCCTCTGCTCTTTCCATCTTGTTGGCTTGGCAATCTGCACTCCCTTGAATAATGACCTTTCTTGTGGCAATTGAAACACTCAATCTTGGACTTGTCATACCCTGAAACATCATTGCTGTTTATGACAATCTTCTTGCCAGTCTTCTTCAAGAATCTCTTAGCTCTCAAGCTGAGAAGAGAGAGCTGCCACTTGATATCCATCTCTTCAATATCATCTTCATCAATCTCTTGAAGATCTGCATGAGTCAACATACTTCCATTGTGCTGAGTAGTCAAGAAAGCACAAAAAGTATTCTCATTCAAGAGTCCATTAGTACTGCTTGAAGTGCTAGCAGTACCAATATTGGAACTAGCAGTACCAATATTGGAACTAGCAGTACCAACTGCTCCAGTCACTTGAACTTCTTCATCTGGACTTGAGGTACTGGGAGTTGATACAAAGGCCAAATTCCCTGAGCTTGAGCTTGATCCAGCAGACTTCTTAATATCATGTTCAACTATCTTGAAGTTGCTATAGAGATCCATTAAGCTCATGGAATCTATATCAGGCTTGTTTTTCCATACAACCACATGCATAGCCCATTCAGTTGGTAGACTCCTCAGAAATTTAGAGTTGAGATCTTCCTGAGGCATCTCAATTCCTAGAACAGCCAATTGACTCACTAGTTTTTGAAGTCTATTAAACATATGATCTAGTGACTCGTTGCTTGTTGCTGAAAAATTCTCAAACTATTGCTTGAGAAGGGTCTTCTGAGTTTTCTTGGTGGCTTCGTTCCCACCATATCTTGCAACAATAGCTTCAAAAAGGGTTTTAGCACACTTAAACTTGCTAAAATTCAACAACTGATCATTGGGAATAGTCATCAGAAGCAAACTTTTCGCCTTAACATCATTCTTGTGATGTGCCTTCTCTTCAGTAGTGGTTGGCTTAGTTTGCACCTTAGTTTCAGTGACACCCTCAACAACGGTTGTTGTAGTTGTAGGTTTGAACGAATTTCCATCCTCAATAATCTCCCAGAGAGTATAATCTTGAACTTGGAAGAACTGCTCAATTCTTAATCGCCACATATCGAACTCATTGGGTTTAAGCATTGGAAGCTTAGCAGCAATATTAGTCTGACTTGTTGTTGTCTCCATGTCCATCTTTTCTTAAACAAATTCGTCTGGATCTTCTAAACCAAAGTATCAGTAACCTGGCTCTGATACCACTTGACCGGATCTACACACACTCCTTGTGTTAGATGTATACTTTGAATGATGTCTAGTCTAGCACGCGGAATTTACTAGCTAGCACTTAGAAGATTTGTTTATTTGTATTTTATATGAACGAATCAACAATGAATGAACAAGGAACACAATATACTTCAACTTCAATGATTCAATATTATTAATGAATAATACGAGTGATCTCCTATCACTAGGGTTTACAACCTTGAATCTTAACAAAACAATACGCACTAATTCGTTTCTAACATTCGTCTCTAAACTTTAACCTAGGCAATCCTTTTATAGACTAAGGATTCCTTTACAAGATAACTATCAACCTAATCGTATAAGATATACACAATATCTTTTCTATAATTATCTTACACAAAAATATAAACCGTACTAACTTCTATATTCAACCGTACGAACTGCTTATGTCTTCAAAACTCATCAGCAGTACTAACTTCCATCTTCAGCCGTACTAACTGCTTAAGCTTAATTCCTAACAGTCTTGATATACGAGATGGTGTTGAGTCGAGTTTTGTTGTGATCGCCACGAACGATAAGAGTTTCACCATTAAGTGGGATTTGGACGACCTTCTCGTCACAGATGATTCTGGCACGATGCTTGGATAACCAATCCGTGCCAATAACAACGTCAAAGCTACCGAGTTGAATAGGCATGCGATCAATGGGGAAAGGTTTGTTTAGAAGTGTTAGGTTGCAACCTTTGATCATTGTGTTGGTGCCTATGAGGTTCCCGTTAGCTATTTCGATTTCGTATGTAGTGTCTAGTTCTATTCAGGCAATATTAAGCAGTGAAGCAAATGAAGTAGACACAAAGCTCTTATCAGCTCCAGAATCAAATAATATTTTAGCACTTTGTTGGTTCAGTAAGAATGTACCCGTGACAACGTCGGGGTCCTGTGGTGCATTCCCGTCACCAAGCACATATGCTCTCCCATGAGCAACATTGTTCTTATTTGCATTTTGTTTTGGGCATTGATTTTTTTTGTAGTGCCCTTTCTCACCACAACCGTGGCACACTACTGCTATCGGCTGTGTATTTGCACCCGTGGCTCTGCAGTCAGTAGTTTTGTGACCCACTTTTTGGCAATTGCCGCAAATTGCATGACAAGGCCCAATGTGATGTAGTTTACATCGGTTGCACTGGGGTTGCGTTCCGGTGTAAGCTTTTTCTTCTGTGGGTGCAACAACATAAGCTCTAGCAGCTTCCTGTCTGCGATTCTGTTGGTGGTGATGGTTGTTGCGATTCTGTTGGTAGTTATGGTTCTTGTTGTTGTTGTTGTTGTTGTTGTTGTTGAAATTCCTGTTGTTGTTGTTGTTGTTGTTGTTGTTGTTGTTGTTGTTGTTGTTGTTGTTGTTGTTGTTGTTGTTGTTGGGGTTCTTGTTGTTGTTGTTGTGAGTGGTTCCAAGATTATCAAGACTTTGCTTGTGATCATTATTTGTGGAGGTAGAACTCCATTTGATTTCCCGTTCCAATAACCGTTGAGCTATTGTGATAGCTTCCTGAAAAGTTGTTGGTCTAGACGAGGTGACATTCCCATTGATGCTTCGAGGCAGTCCCTCTACGTACTTTTCCAGAGTTCTTTCAAGATCCGGTACCATAGTTGGACATAGTACCGATAGTTCTTGGAACCTTTGATTGTAGGTTCTCAGATCGTTCCCCCTTACAATTAACTGGTGTAATTCTTCCTCCAGTTTACTGATTTCTGTTCGAGGACAGTATTTCTTCAACATTCTTGTTTTCAGTTCGGCCCAGGAACTCCGATACGCTTCCTCCATTCCCATGGTCTGGGCGGTAGCGTTCCACCATGATGCTGCATCTTCCAGAAGAGTCCCCGTGGCAAAGGTGACCTTGCTGTTATCTGGACAGTTGCATCTCATGAATACTGTTTCGGTGCGCTCAAACCACTGAGCTAGTTCGGTGAATCCTTCGGAACCTTTGAAATAAGTTGGCTGGAAACTCATGAAATCTTTATATGTGCACTTGCGAGACGCAGATGCCTCACTTTCAGCGGTGGATCGGTTATTGTTACTCGATCGGGCTATGGTAGCCGCTTGAGTCTCAAGAGCTGCTACAACACTATCAGCTACTAGTTTCTGGATAGCAGCTGGAGTCATTGTCTGTGCGGGAGTGGCAGTTTCCTTTCTTGTGCGAGGCATTGTTCTATTAATACCACAAGAAAACACATATTTAGAATCCACATAATGACCATGCTAGAATAAGTTGAGTAATAGAGGAAATGTATACAATTCCTAACAATATTGTCACAATGTGAAATTATAACCAACTAAGAAATCATAAAATCACGACATGTTTGGGTACTATCGTAAATAATGTTCACCCTTGGTATAGGATTGCTAAGGAACAAAGTGATTCATCATCAAAAGCTGAAGTTCGACAACTTTCTCTACATTCATAAAGTTTCTTTTGAAATTTCCTTTATTATGAGTTTGTAATTAAATTCCAGTTGTAACATTCAAAGAACCATAACAATTACAAGTAACATCACGACATGTCTGGACACAATCACAATACACATGAACAACCATAGTAGCATAAATCAACATCAATATATAGTAAATCATAACCAACAACATATATTAATAACTCGAATCAATTGTGTTACAAAACAGAATGATTACAAGGTCCTTTATTAATGCCACATGCAGCAGGCTAAGATGCCTCAAAACTATACGGATGTAAAACTATGCCTAACAGCTGGAAGTCTCGTCCATGGGTCCTGTGAGTTCTGAAATCTGATCCAGAAGCCTCTGTATGTCAGTCTGATGCTGGACCCGCATGTCTTCCACGAGGTTCTCTAACATATCGGCTCTGTGGCGTGCTTGTAGAGCTTCCTCTATCTGCCTCTGTTCTTCCCATTGTAGGATTGTCATGTGGGAGAGTGTCTCAAACATCTCTGACTGTATCTTAGACAGACTGTCCTGAAGATCCATCCTACCGGATAAAAGACCATGTAGGGTGCATCGATCTGCTCCTTATGACGCTCCAGATGCGTCATGACGGTAGATGAGGTAGGTGTGCGGGCAACTGCTGCCCTGGAGATCTCTCCAGTCTTGAAGACTCGGGCTGGAGGAGTGAAACCGGGTGGAAATAGTAATGAGGGTGAAGGTGGATGACTAGTGTTACACCCCGTGCCCGCTTAGACCAAAAATTAAAACTTTACGCGCAAAAAGCGTGAACTAAAACTGACCTTCTACTACTCTTTTGCCCATTTACAAAAATATATAAACTTTCAGTCTCTGAGACTATTTTTAAATGAAACTAAACTCAATTACCTTCAAAACGACGGTTGGCACGACCCTTGACAACTTACGGATCAAAAGTTATGATTTTTCAAAAATTGCTAAAATTGCACGACCCTTGACAACTTACGGATCAAAGCTCCTAAACGCATACTACCTTTATCCTTGCATATCCAAATCCTTAATCCCTATATCCAAGCCATCCATAAAAGCATGCCAACCTACAAAATGGTTAGACAACTAAATCGTAAGCACAAAGGCTTAGTAAGTAAAACGATCATAACATACCATTATACTTCAATCAACACATAAGCATCATATACATTAAACAATTACTTTACGGGCTTACTACTCCACATCTCATCTGACACATAACATCAACTTATACAATAACATCAACTCATCACATAGGCCATATTCATCACATCACTTAAGCTTATCTCAAGTCCATATTGCTTGACATAAAACATACATAACACATATATGTTAGAAATCCATATAACACATGTCATCATCATTTTACTTACCTTAATCCAAGTTAAATAATTATCAAAGACATCATCATCACCACTATCTTCCATCATCATCATCCTTTACAATTTACCAAGACCTAATAACATAATAATCAATAACATAAACAAGGGTTAACATAACCCATTTGATGTGCATGTGTATTGCTCTAATTTTATATCCACGATATGTCGTTGTGGTTTTAGCAGTATTCAAGTTTTAAATTTATATTTAGCCGACTTATCAATAACACACACTTTAACGAGCAGTGTACCCGGTCAGTATGAATATAATGGTAAGTAGAGTGTCGATCACTAAGAGTGGAACGTATTATCTAGTTATCCTAATCAGTATTTTAATATCTTAAGTTAGCTATACAACCTAATCTAACGCAAGGGGGTTTCAGCCTGAGAGACTGGCACGGTTTGGTTATGATTAAATAATAAACTAAACTAATAAGCACGAATCAGCGAGTAGCACACACGTACACAGATAAATACTTGAGACAATAAGAAGACCTATCCTGATAGTTAAGTAGCTTGTCACTTGTTTTATTACTAGTTTTATATGAAGTGTATAGTTCGATGCAACGCACCGAGATTAAGTCCTTTCTCATTGTTTCTAATCTTATCGGCGAGTAAACCCTTAATGATTACTTATAACTATCCTATTTATCTTTCTTCCTACTTTTCTACAGACGATAGAATGCATAGGCGATCTAATAAATAGGCGAGGAAGGGGCATGGCGACCCAAGCAATGCTCAGCTAGACACAGAGGTTATCAATGCACTAATAAAAGTCACCAAAGACATCAACATATAAACTTTAATTAATGGGAAAGCAATTTTAAGGGGAGTTGAAGTGCATGATTAAATCAATGTCACAAGCCCATCAATCCTGACCAATTAAAGTGTACTAATACAATAAAACAAAACTACTTAATGAATTGAATACATGCAGGACCTTCTTACAGCTCTTGTATCTTCGTTCAAGGTGTGTCTTGTACTGCTACTTCGACTGAATTCGGCCTAGGGCTTCTGTCCTTCGAATATCGTACGTACCAAAAGTATCCAAAATTCGTCTGGCCTTGGGGTATTTATAGTTTCTGTCTGAGGGCTAGATGCGGCGCATCGAATAAGTAGATGCGGCGCATTGACTTAACTTCGCGTGGGGTCCAAGATTAATATATTCAGGAATATTCGTACACCGCCAGAAGATGCGGCGTAACTCCATTCTTAGATGCGGCGCATGTCCTTGCTGTCTTGGATCGTATCTTGTGAAATCTTGATAGTGATGCGCCGTATGTAATAAGTAAGATGCGGCGTATCTGGAGCAGAATGATCTTGATCTTGTACATTTCAGTAGACTCTTAACTTCTTGCTTGTTTTGCTCCATAATTAGTCCAAAATCGCCAAGTTTCACATAATACTTGTTTTTACCTGAGAATTACAAAAGTAAACATTAACGTATCAATTCTCACAGATAATATAATAAAACAAGTCAAATAAATAGGATAAATGATGGTAATAAAATGTACTTATTTGAGTTCATCAAATATCCCCCCACTTGAACTTTACTTGTCCCCAAGTAAACCTTAGAATTAATCTTATGAAAATGTATCCTAAAAGATATTAGGATTTATTTTTATATTTAAGCATGTATTCATTTTTGTCATAATCACACAACCAAACACTTAACGAATTAGAAGTAAAATAAAATATATTGATAAAAGCAAATCTAATCGTTTAACTGTCCAGTCGTGACGAATATTCTATCATAAGCTTGGCAAGTATACGCATCTCCTCCACTAAAGCCAAGGAATAACAAGTCTAAAGCGGTAAAAAGGGTTTGTTGGTTAAGGGTTAATCATTCTCCTTAATCTCTATCGATCTCAAATTCCAGAAAAGGCGACAAAATCACAAATACATGATCGAATCCACGAACACGATACTTGCAATTGCTCAAATCCTTAACTCGAATAGGCTAAAGATAGGACCAAGTAATCTTCACCAATAATATTATATCAAAAAGGGCGACAAAATCATAAATACATAGCCGAATCCACGACTACGATACTTAAGATTGCTCAAATCCCTAATCTCAATAAATCAAAGGTTTGGATAAAGAATAATATAGGGTATGGATAATATTTGGGATATAAAATTGGTGTAAAATGAAAAATAAACAAAACAGATAAATTAAAATCCTAAGTGTGGTTAATTACTATCCCAACCATCCCATGAATAAGACTCATATCATAGAATAACTCACGCTTTAACACTTGAAACACACGCTTTAGGTAGACACGAATTATACTCAACAAGATCTCAATCAAAGAATAACCTTAATTGGCGTTCCCATAACGTCCAACTCCCATTCAATCCATAAATATAATATACAACAACTAGTGGTGATATCGACCACTTAATACAAAACTTTACATAAGTTGATTAAAACAAACATCCAACTTTTCTTTCTTTTTCTTTTTCTTTTCTATTTTTTCGATTTTTTTTTTTTTTTTTTTTTTTTTTTTTTTTTTTTTTTTTTTTTTTTTTTAACTTGAAACATAAACATAGATGTGTAAAATTTCACCACATCACTATAATGATAACTCTAGATAATTTTTCCATACTTTTCATGACTTCAAAAATAACGGTAATAGTGAAAGTAGTAAACACACGAAAAATAAACTCAAAGATATACAATATTTACTTTCACTCCAATTACATTGTGCAATTTCCCAACCTAACCAAAGATAATGAATTACGCACGCGAACACAGGTAATGTAAGGAAACACACGTTGCCTAAAGCAATTAACCAACCACGGATTTTAATCTACAGGGTAGGCTAAGGTGTAAGGGTGTAACGAAACATTATAACAAAGGTGTAAGAAACGAAAGGAATGGCTCTGAGTGTTTTTCTAGGGGTATCTTACTCTAAAAATGAGAGTAACAAAAGGGTTATACGGGGGTTAACTAACCAGTGTAGTTAGCTAATATCACATAACATATAAGGCTTTTTGGGTGTAATCCTAGAATTTACCAATTTAGACAAGTCATTCCAATTATATAAAATAATACTTATTATGGTGGTCTCGAATAGTATACAAGCCAAGTTCTAAAGTTTACAAGTCACCGGCACACTCATAGATTTGTGAGTTTTGAAAAGTTCACAATTTTTGAAATTAACGTCATGTGTGCAGCTATGTAATTTAGACTTTAAACAAAAACATGCTAAACATTTTAAATTTTGATATATTAAGTACATTTTAAGCTTATTTTGAAAAAGTTTAGGACAAGTAAGTGTTAAGTAAGTGTTCTAATTCTCCAATCCCCCCACTTAAGTTAAACAACGTCCTCATTGTTTGTATAAAAGGTTAAAAACTGGAAAATAAAAGAATTAGAACAGAAAAACTCCCCTGAGATTTGCTCGGTATGATCCTCCATTATTTCTATAAGAGCAAAAATCATCTTTCTTGTGGATGAGAACGTTTAAGCTTCATATTTGATGTATCCACAGGAATTGCAGGAATCTATAATACCATTTTGACTTTAACACACCTGAGTTAAGAAAGTTCAAACTTGCATAATACATTAGTAGTTAGTAAAAATAAAACTAAAAAAATAAAAATGAAAATCATCAGGTCAGTCGATACGCCGTATCTTATGGAAGAAGATGCGCCGTATCGAGCCTGGAATAAATACGAATCAGAATAGAAGATGCGTCGCATCCTTAACCAGGGATGCGCCGCATTAAAATAAACTGACAAAAAGTTTTTAAAGTCAAAAATAAAAATGCAGAAAATAAAGTAAGATATGACCAGTGCAGGAGATGCGTCGCATCTCAGGATTGAGATGCGCCGTATCTTCTGCGGGCCTGACTGACTCGACACAGAACAGAATAGTAAAAATTTTCTCCGGGTTGTCTCCCGGTCAGCACTTGTCTTTATTCCAGAGTCTTCAAGTTAGACTCACGTTCAGCTCTTTATTCCGATCTATTGATCCCCACATGTCCGCGCACGATGTAGTTGCGAATTACTTCGTCACGAACATATTCCGGCCCCAATTCAATTACACCTTTGTAGAATCCTTTCATCTTTTGGTATGGATACTCGATCCCTTTCTCAGTGTCATTATCATCTACAAAAAGAAATGGTGTATATTTGTAACAAAATTTGTTAGGGGCATGTTCAAACCTTGGGTGAGCACGAGGCATCATGTAAGTGATAACGTTGTTTCCACTTTTAAAGGTGATCTTTCCTTCAAATCTTTTAGCGTTAATTTCGATCTCCTTACAGAATGGTTTCCCAACGATCACGTCACCCATTTCAACATCACGATAAGCATCCATGTTTTCCACCACAGTGAAATCTGTAACAATAGTTAAATTCCCAACAAAAATAGGTACATTCATGAACACTCCAACTACGTTTTTCCCTCTATACTCAATTTTGTTCTTCATTATAGAATTATAGAAATCTTTTGACATTACATTAATTGGTAAAATAGGGAAAAAGTTGGCACTAATTTGTTTAAATCCTATCATGCAAGGAAATTGTAAATTATAAGCACAATCTACATGGATCTTTCTACCGTAATCACAGAAACTAGGATATCCTTCAAATTCATCATAATTCTTAGTGTTGATCATATTGACTCTAGGTATATCCATAATTTCTCCTTCTTCAATTTCGGGTTCAGAATCCTCCATAAATTGATCATTGATTCCTAATGGTAGATTAAGATCATTTAATTTAATGTAGTCTCCACTATAGGTCTCAAGTGATTCATTATTTACCAAGGCTTCTCCCATAAAACTAGCTTCTAGATCGATGTCCACATGTTTTCTTAATCCTAGCGCATAGACGCCTCTAATTATGCTTTTAATAGGATCTTGGCACTTATAGACTAGTTTATTATTCCCTACCCTTAATGAGATTTTTCTTTTAAACACATCAATCTTAGCACGGGCGATAGACAAGAAAGGTCTTCCAAGGATTAAAGGAATCTTAACATCCTCGGGCATATCTAATATAACAAAGTCTACAGGGAAAACAAACTTCTCAATCTTAACTAGCACATTATTAGCAATCCCTTCAGGTTGTTTTACTATTTTATCAGCCAATTCAATAAGCAACTTAGTTGGTGCTAATTTTCCTAGTCCTAGGGTAGTGAATGTATTAAGGGGCATTACACTAACACTAGCTCCTAAGTCAGCTAACACATTATTGAAAGATATATCATTAATTGAACAAGGTAAAGTAAAACTTCCTGGGTCCTTTTCTTTATGAGGCAAGGCATGTAAGTCGGTTGCAGAGCTCTCTTCTTTCATTGTAGCCTTGATCTCCTCTTCAATCTTCGTCTTCTCTTTGAGTAGTCTCCTTAAACTGATTGAAGAATTAAAGAAAAATTCGGGTCTTGCACCAACATTACCATTCATCAGTCTTCTAGGAAAAGGAATGTTAGGAGTGACTTCTTTAGTGGTGCTTATGGCCTTGACATGATCTCTTGGGTTGGTTTCAGTTGAGCTAGGTAAACTTCCATATCCCCTTTCTTGAAGAACTTTGCTCATTTGTCCAATTTGTTGTTCCAATGCTTTGATCGAAGCTCCTTGATTTCTTGTAATAGTGTCTGTTGAAGCTTGGATTTCCTTGATCATAGCAGTGTTCTCATCATGTCTTTTAGCAGCATCGGCCATAATTTTCTTTAAAGTGTCATCTAAAGTCTGCCTCCTTTCTTGATAAGCGGGATTGAAGTTGTTCTTTTGATAGAATCCCGGAGTAGCTTCCCTAAATCTTCCTGAAGGTCGGAATGGTTGTCCAAATTAGGTGTAATATGCTTCTTCAAACGTCTCACTTTCATTCTTATTCGGGCAATATTTAGTGTAGTGAGGTCCTTCGCATTTTTCACATCTAACTTGGGCAGCATACACTTTCTCATCACGCTTCTTCATCTCTCTACTAATTTTATCCAATTGAGCTTGAATAGCAGCAAACCCGTCAAAATTAGTGCTGCTCTTAGATCTAGTAGAGGTTCCATCGTGCCATTTTTGAGAATGATCAGCAGCTTCTTGGATAGCTTTCCTAGCATTAGCTGCACTCATTTGAGGCACAGCTCCCTTAGCATCCAAGATTTGTCTAGTAGGCACGTCCAATCCATGATAAAACAATATTATCTCCTGCATTTCACTTAGATAATGTTGAGGGCATTTCATCAATAGGTCTTTGAATCGTTCCCAAGCTTGATAAAGAGTTTCATCAGGCTCTTGCTTGAAACTGTTGATAGCCTCCATCTTTTTAGCGGTTTTAGCAGGTGGACAATATCTCTTCAGGAATTTGCTCTTCAAATCTTCCCATGTAGTGATTGAACTAGCAGGTTCATTCCTTAGCCACTTGTTAGCAGCTCCTTTAAGTGAAATTGGAAAGATTCTTAGCATGAGTTGATCGTCAGTGACTCCTTCTGTAGTAAACAAATATGCAATCTCGAGGACCTTTTCAACATGTTCATTAGCATCCTCATGTTCCGATCCACTGAAAGCATTTTCTCTTAGCTCCTTGAGAAATTGACCCTTCAACTCAAACTTAGACTTTTCATCAAACTTTGGTCTAGCAACTCCTGGAGTGTAATCAGCACGGGTTTTGTTCATGTATTCCTCCATAGTTGTGTTTTCCGCCATTGTTTCTGTTTCTACTTCCTCTTTCTCTTCAGAAAAATAATCAAGCTCGAACGAACTTGAGATATCAAAGCTTTTTGTGTTGAAAAGCCTTTTAAGTGAATGAAAGGCTCGTTCAGGATCTTCGAAAGGTTGAATCAAGTTCTTCGTAGAACTCCTGGTCATGCACTTCCTGAAACTATCACAAAAGCATCAGTAGGGTATGTTCAAGAAAGTAATATATCAGAAAATCAACAACGAAAACGGAATACGAAAAATTAAAGTTACTAATATCTGAAGACGATGCGCCGTATCCAAAAAGTTGGATACGCCGTATCTTATAATCGTTAAAATTTAATCAGACTTTATTCAGAAAATAGATATGCCGCTTATAAATTTAGAATGCGCCGTATCAATTTTAATTATCAAAAATCGATATTTATTTAAAATTAAATGCGTCGTATTAAGAAAAGTTAATGCGCCGTATTTTCGTTACGTTTCAAAATACGAGATTTATGATTCAGAAGATGCGCCGTATCGATAAAAATCGATGCGTCGTATCTGTTTAATAATTCGAAAACTGTTTTTAATTAAAATAATAGATACGCCGTATCTGCTAAAGCAGATGCGTCATATGGCGTTATGGTTTAGAATTTTTTTTTTATTAAAAACAGATACGCCATATCTTGGGGAAAGATGCGTCGTATCGAATTTATTAAACGCGTTGTATTTTATAAAAATTAAACGCAATACGCCGTATCTATGAAAATAGATGCGCCGTATCGTTTGAATTAACTCAGTACAACGATAGCAGTATGCAAGAAAAACAGAAAAAAATATATAAAAAATAAAAACAAGCAAAAAGAAACAAAAATTAAACACACAAAATCAGAAAATATGCAAATAATACAATGAATGCAATTTAACCTAATATATAACAGAATTAGCGGTTAGAAATAAAAATTAAAAAGAAACACCTACACAGATAAATACTTGAGACTGGCACGGTTTGGTTATGATTAAATAATAAACTAAACTAATAAGCACGAATCAGCGAGTAGCACACACGTACACAGATAAATACTTGAGACAATAAGAAGACCTGTCCTGATAGTTAAGTAGCTTGTCACTTGTTTTATTGCTAGTTTTATATGAAGTGTATAGTTCGATGCAACGCACCGAGATTAAGTCCTTTCTCGTTGGTTCTAATCTTATCGGCGAGTAAACCCTTAATGATTACTTATGACTATCCTATTTATCTTTCTTCCTAATTTTCTACAGACGATAGAATGCATAGGCGATCTAATAAATAGGCGAGGAAGAGGCATGGCGACCCAAGCAATGCTCAGCTAGACACAGAGGTTATCAATGCACTAATAAAAGTCACCAAAGACATCAACATATAAACTTTAATTAATGGGAAAGCAATTTTAAGGGGAGTTGAAGTGCATGATTAAATCAATGTCACAAGCCCATCAATCCTGACCAATTAAAGTGTACTAATACAATAAAACAAAACTACTTAATGAATTGAATACATGCAAGACCTTCTTACAGCTCTTGTATCTTCGTTCGAGGTGTGTCTTGTGCTGCTACTTCGACTGAATTCGGCTTAGGGCTTCTGTACTTCGTATATCGTACGTACCAAAAGTCTTCGAAATTCGTCTGACTTTGGGGTATTTATAGTTTCTGTCTGAGGGCTAGATGCGGCGCATAGGATAAGTAGATGCGGCGCATTGACTTAACTTCGCGTGGGGTCCAAGATTAATATATTCAGGAATATTCGTACACCGCCAGAAGATGCGGCGTAACTCCATTCTTAGATGCGGCGCATGTCCTTGCTGTCTTGGATCGTAGCTTGTGAAATCTTGATAGTGATGCACCGTATATAATAAGTAAGATGCGGCGTATCTGGAGCAGAATGATCTTGATCTTGTACATTTCGGTAGACTCTTAACTTCTTGCTTGTTTTGCTCCATAATTAGTCCAAAATCGCCAAGTTTCACATAATACTTGTTTTTACCTGAGAATTACAAAAGTAAACGTTAACGTATCAATTCTCACATATTATATAATAAAACAAGTCAAATAAATAGGATAAATGATGGTAATAAAATGTACTTATTTGAGTTCATCACCATTAAACATTCTCATCTTTCTTACCAAATCATCATATGATCACACCTAGATCATATGATGATATCCCACTTTCCTTACAATCCATAACTTCATTAAATCAAGACAAAAGATTACTTACTTGTAGGGGAATCATAGCTAGGGCTCTATCTTCTTGATTAGCACCTTAAACCCTTCATAACTTTACCGTCCAAACTTGATCTTCTTCCCTCCATTTCTTCTCTAAAAACCGGACCATACAAAGACCCAAGAATGATATGGATTTCTCTAGAAATCCCTGGATAAACTTATCTAGGCACAAGTTTGGCTTATGGCAAGAATAGCCCCTCAAGTCTCCTTGCTTCTATTTTGGCCACACTACATATTATAACTCTTTAATACTAGGCAACATTAGTCCCTTAAGTTATGCATCATAACTTCCAAAACTATATTTCACTTTCGCTAACTATTAGATTGACCATCGGGTTTGACCACTACGCCACATTCGTTGACTGGCCAACCACGTAAAATCCTTAATCCATTTTCATCTAGGGTGGGGTACAAGTACCCGGGAAACGGGTCTAACAATTCTACCCCCTTATTTAGATTTCGTCCCCGAAATCTCTCATCTAATGCTATCCAAAACTAAATCACAACATATACCTGTCCTTATTCTCATGCTTTCTAAGCCATTACTTTGCAACGATCTAAGTGATCTTGCAAATTCTAAACTCACTATACATAATCATAACTCCTAATTCGATATAAACACACTTCTCATCACAAACTTTTCTAAAATTTCCCACAATTGATGACTAGTCATATGGAAAATTTTACTATTTTGACTTTATATAAGCCAAACTTCAACACTATTTCCACTTTATTCACCAATGTACTAACATGACTCAAGGCCATTTACTGGTCAATATCTCACTTTGTTCAATACCCAATTCATATCTTCTTCAAAATCGATAACTTATTTCAAATTTATATCAAGTACCATCTAAATGGCACCTTCAAAATCCTTTCTTTGCATTACTTAAGCAATCTTCTTATTAAATTTTGGGAATACTACCCATCATCTTCTTAACTTAGGCATCTATATTAAGGTTTCACACATTACTTTAACGCCGCTATAAATTTTTTTTATTCATGTCTATCTTTTCTTATGACGTCTAACCTGTTTTAGTTTTCACTTTCTCATATCACTATCCGTACTCATGTCATATCAGCTACACATAAGCCCACTCATTTATAATTCTTTATTTACATAAAACGGCGTCCCAATCTATGTAAGTAAGTAATTATAAACTTATGATTTGGCGATTTACAATTTCTTCATTTAAACGAAAAGGCGTCCCAATCCATTTAAATAAGGATATTATAAATCATCCTAATTACGTACTTCCGACACAACAGTCATACTTGCTTTACTTTCCATCTTTTCTAGCCTTGGATCCAATCTCACTAACTTTCCATCCATGCCATAAAGGCAAGCTAACCACCATGCCATAAAGGCAAGCTAAACATCCATGCCATAAATGGCAAACTATCATCCATGCCATAAAGGCAAGCTAGGCCATCTCAAAGGATGCCAAACACATGCCATGAAGGCAAGCTAACAACCATGCCGTGAAGGCAAGCTAACCACCATGCCATAAAGGCAAGCTAACAACCATGCCGTGAAGGCAAGCTAGGCTATCACAAGGATACCAAAACACATGCCATAAAGGCAAGCTGGGCTATCCCGAAGGATACCAAAACTAGAGCATTGGATCCAAGCTACGTTTACTTTAACATCTTTACTCATTTTAGCTCAATTCATCTTTTATGTACTTTTATCATTAAGTACACACTATCATTTCCTCAATTCTCATTGCCTTAAACAATTTCAACATCCACTACCACGCTTACTTTCATCTAGACAAGTTTCTATATAACAATTGCCCATTTATTATATTTGCATTTTCAGAATGCAACTTACCATTCATCCGTCAACCCCAAGTTGACTTACACACTCACTATGTGCCATCTTTATTTTAGACAAGTCCTGTATGATGCTTGTCCATTACAATTTACACATTTTCTATGTGTTCTTACAACACACTTTTACTATTACCCGTCAACCCTTTGTTGACCATATTCTCAACTTATACTATCACTTCATTTAGTCTACTCAACTTTTACGCATATAAACCTTACATAGGTTTATTCTATAACACTCTCATTAATCTCATCATACACATTCCAATATATTAACATGATTATATTCATCTTTTACAATTCTTTCTAGCGCACTTCATATCACTTATGACTTCTAGCACAATCTGTATCTCATTCATCACTTCTACTCATCACGCTTAACCATTTATTACTAACACATTTTACTTATCATGCGTTATATGGAACATGATCTCATCACATTTTACTATACACTTTAACTTTCTCACTTTAGTTACTCATATAAGAATTCGTACCTTCAAGCATCTAATCGTTATTATATCTATCGTGTCTTTCTAATTATCAAACTACAAACATACTTCATTATTCATTTCTTATTTTATCTCAAGCTTTCAAAGCATCTATGCTTTATCAAACACTTACCATACTTATCTTTTCACATGTCAATGTGTTCTTTCAACTTTCTTTCATCACTAGATCATCACATATAATGTGACATTTATACATTACATTGGAGTTAATCTGTTATTTCTAAACAACTTCTGTTATCAACCATACAATAAACATTATTCGCACATAACGATCAAATCTCACATAATATGCATTCCAATGTATCTATCTCAACTCATACACTTCTATGTATTCATGCTATCAAGCACAATCTCATTCTACTTAGACATATAACCAACTACCATAGACTTAACATCGCATAAACGATAACACTTAACATTTAAAACTTGTCCAAAAAGTGTTCTAACATTCATAATCATAATCAACTCACATAGTCTATGGTTCATACATCACATTACACAAGCAATCTAAGTCTAAGCATCAACATTATAATTAGCCGCAAGCAATAGCCTACCTTATAACTAAGGCATCATACAACTTTTAATTCACTTAATAGCCCATCTCTAATACCACTTAGCATTCCTACTCGCATTCCATCACCATAACTCTATCATACATTCACATAATCGCAATACAATCACCGGCACCAACCGAGGTGCTCGGCCAACTAATCATTTAAGCAATTCAAGTCCTCCACAGACTTATATCTCATACACATCAACACTATAACACACATTTATCACTTATCATCATTAAGCTCAACTAACATAAAACATAATCCATTCCATACTTAACGATTACTTTCCACATTAATAACACTTACATTCAATGCTTCTACGAGTGGCTTAAGACTAGGCAACCTATAGTGGAAACCTAATTCACTTAAACCGAAGCTCTGATACCAATTTGTTACGCCCCTTGCCCGCTTAGACCAAAAATTAAAACTTTACGCGCAAAAAGCGTGAACTAAAACTGACCTTCTGCTACTCTTTTGCCCATTTACAAAAATCTATAAACTTTCAGTCTTTGAGACTATTTTTAAAAAGAAACTAGACTCAATTACATTCAAAACGACGGTTGGCACGACCCTTGACGACTTACGAAAAGTTATGATTTTTCGAAAATTGCAAAAATCTGACAGAGGCCGCCCAACCGATCGGTTGGAGGTTCTGTCCTCCCGACTGCCTTTCAAAATCCCGTCTTGAAAGTCCGACCTCCCGAACTCGATAATTAACCAAACTTTCCAGATTTACTTAGTATACCATTGGGCTCATTTTCATACAAAAACATTTACCGTTTGACTCTCGGAAATGTACTTTACAATTTGACGGGTTTTGCACCAAAACCCGTTTTGACCCATTTCATGACATATGTCACGTACGACTTCCACAACACCTCAAACTTAACCAAAGTCATTAACTAAACATATCCAACGTGTTCCATACACACTTGACCCATGAACAACCCAAAATGGGTATTTTTACACTTAATCCAAACGCCCCTTTAACTTTGACTATAAACACATAAAACATACTTTGACACAACGGTTTACCCCCAAAACGTTAGGACAACCTTAACATACAATTTGCCACACGGCTACACTTTACCAACCAATAAAAGACCAACGGGGGTACAAACTTTACACTTGAGCTCGGTATTCTACCTAAGCTCCTAAACGCATACTACCTTTATCCTTGCATATCCAAATCCTTAATCTCTATAACCAAGCCATCCATAAAAGCATGCCAACCTACAAAATGGTTAGACAACTAAACCGTAAGCACAAAGGCTTAGTAAGTAAAATGATCATAACATACCATTATACTTCAATCAACACATAAGCATCATATACATTAAACACTTACTTTACGGGCTTACTACTCCACATCTCATCTAACACATAACATCAACTTATACAATAACATCAACTCATCACATAGGCCATATTCATCACATCACTTAAGCATATCTCAAGTCCATATTGCTTGACATAAAACATACATAACACATATATGTTAGAAATCCATATAACACATGTCATCATCATTTTACTTACCTTAATCCAAGCTAAATAATTATCAAAGACATCATCATCACCACTATCTTCCATCATCATCTTCCTTTACAATTTATCAAGACCTAATAACATAATAATCAATAACATAAACAAGGATTAACATAACCCATTAAACATTCTCATCTTTCTTACCAAATCATCATATGATCACACCTAGATCATATGATGATATCCCACTTTCCTTACAATCCATAACTTCATTAAATCAAGACAAAAGATTACTTACTTGTAGGGGAATCATAGCTAGGGCTCTATCTTCTTGATTAGCACCTTAAACCCTTCATAACTTTACCCTCCAAACTTGATCTTCTTCCCTCCTTTTCTTCTCTAAAAACCGGACCACACAAAGACTCAAGAATAATATGGATTTCTCTAAAAATCCATGGATAAACTTATCTAGGCACAAGTTTGGCTTATGGCAAGAATAGCCCTTCAAGTCTCCTTGCTTCTATTTTGGCCACACTACATATTATAACTCTTTACTACTAGGCAACATTAGTCCCTTAAGTTATGCATCATAACTTTCAAAACTATATTTCACTTTCGCTAACTATTAGATTGACCATCGGGTTTGACCACTACGCCACATTCATTGACTGGCCAACCACGTAAAATCCTTAATCCATTTTCATCTTGGGTGGGGTAAAAGTACCCGGGAGACAGGTCTAACAACTGGGACCTGCTATATGGGCCCAACTCTGAGAGGGTAGATCCTCCTCTGGAGTCGGCTCCCACTGGTGGGGTGTAAATATGTAAGTCTGGGTGAGTTGGTTGAACAGGTGGTTGGGTCTAACCGACGGTGGAGGAGGTGATGTTAGTAGTGGTGGTAATGCATACTGATACGCAGGAGATGATGGTGGTGTAATCCTGATCATGTCAAGGGGTGAAGTAGGGGAGTAGGGTGGAAATGGTGGTATAATCGGCACTATAGGTAGGCGTACCCTCTTGCGAGGTGTATGCTTCTTGATAGGGCCATTGGGATGGCTCCAAAATAGTGTCATGAATGGTTCGGGCTCATAAGGTTCTAAGATCCTGACTCTCCTGTGCCGGGCTATCGGGGCAAGTGGGGGTGGTGGAGTAGGTAGAGGTGTATCTGAATCCTCTGCAGGCAGCCATTGCTGAGTCTGCATGTACTGGTTGTCAGTAAGTGGGGTGTAGGTGGGAGAAACTGGTCGGTTCTCCGGGTGTGGTGGTGAGATATGTGCCCGTCCGTCTAGCTAGTATATACGGGTCTTTAGATAATGCTGAGTCTGGGTTACCTATTTCAATAGGTGACATAGGTGGTGTGGCAACGACTTCACCCTCCTCAAAGGGCTCTGTTTCGTCTGAAGTGGTGTTCGACATTGCAGGGGTTGAAGTACTGGGAAGTAAGGGTGAGGTGATAGATGATATGGTGTCCTCGGATTCCATGTCCAATGATGAGGTGCTAATGTGTGATACTGTAGACATGGTACTGTAATAACCCAAAAATAGTAAATGTAAGTAATCAATAACATCAAATATGTGAAAATCAATGTGAAATAATCATGTATGTGAAGATTAATGTAAAATAATCTTAATAGGTAATATACTGAGCACGGTGTTATGCACGCACGGAGGGCGTAAAGTGGTATGGTGTAAAATGATTCATTTTGAAAGTGTAGTTATAGTCCAATGTTTGAAAACATTTGGTTCTCTATAACCATGGCTCTGATGCCAATCTGTAACTCCCCCAAAATTATGAGTTAACAGCGGAAGACTAATTGGGGTATTACGGGGAGGATCATTGTCATAATCATAGAAAACGGCTCAAAAGAGGCGTTTTGAAAGTTATTGTCATTCAAATAATAATTCAGTTACAAAGGTGAAATATCAGAGTTGTGAAATCCCATAAAAGGGTGTAGTAGTTTGAAATGAATGACATAATTTATTTTACACCACAAAACATCAAGTTTAGTGCCCACTCCGTGCCTTGTCTGCTCCGTTAATTACCTGAGATAAACATGCTAAAAGTCAACAAAATTGTTGAGTGAAATCATAGAGTTTGTAATAATAATCAGTTTGAAACACAAGTAGTGATTGCCTATGAATTACAATCATTGTTTTAAATGATGATATTGCAGTTGTGTATATTGCCCTAAGTCTCATGACACGTAAACGTTAACAGTGTATGTAACTAGTGATAGTTGGCCCTCGTGTAGGATATTGCCATCTTCCTATTTCCTTCAAATATAGTGCATTGCGACTAATCCGGCTAGCAACTAAGGCTATCCATCCGGCATTAGTGGAATAGGCAGTCAGCCTCCAATAGATCTATTCACTATATTCCCGCTCACTCGCAAGTGATTAATGGTTCATGATGTGAGGGGCTTTTGGCAATAGTGTAACTTAGGCAATATCAAATCAGGTGAAGCATACAAAAATACTTGAAAATACTTGTGTTCTAGTTTGTAGCATGTATCTCCCCCATAGAGTGTAAAGTTGTTAAATAAGTAAAAGTGGGGCTATGACTCACCTTGAGTGTATCTGGCAAGTGTGAAATGTGAAATCAAGTGAATTACGGGAACGGCTCCAACACACGACCTGAATAATAGTGAAGTCTGAGAATGTGATAGTTTTGACTTAATATGAATAGTGATTGTGAAAATGAGTAACGGATAACGATTCGATTGGTGATGTGAGTGAGTGATATGCTTAAAATGCTTAAAGTTCAAAAATAATATTATCTTATTTTTATGTTATTGAAATCCAATAATATCATTTCCTCGAAAGTGGTTGAACGAAACGTTAAGTTTATCGTTAAAATTCGTTATATATAAATATAAACGTTACGTATTTAAATATGTTGTACAAATGTAAAAATGCATGTGATTGTGTGAAAAAGTGTAAAATGTGAAATAGAAATGAATATGATATAAAGTTACAGTTTGGTCCTTGTACTTATACAAATTTTACACTTTTTACCCTAACGGAGTAAGTTTTGCACCGTTAGTCCTTAGTTAATTTTATTTTCACTTTTAGTCCAAAAAGGTTCCAAAATGACATTTTAAGCTCCCTGTTTACTGGATGATCATTTTCTACCCTTAATTTACTGAAATGATAGTTTAGAAACTTAATTTTGTGAAATGTACACTTTTGACCCGATTTGGTATATATTTTGCAAAACAAGTCCAAAAATCACAAAAATAAGGTGAAATGATTTCTGAAAGTTTTAATAACTTTAAAAAGCTTATTTGAGTCTAAACCAACTGCTTATTCATCACAAGTGCTTATTTCTTGCTTAATGGACCTTAATGATTGAAAATAAAGGCCCATTAAGGATTTTTGATCCGTTGGGTTTAAAGACAAAGTGGGCCTGGTTTTGGGCTTATTTTAAGATTATAAAAACATAATAATTGAGCTTATTACAACAGCTTATACAAAGTGCTTAAAATCTGCTTATTGGGCTTAAAAGCCCATGCGATAAAATGAGTATATTTAAAACAGTCCGAGTAGCGTTTAGATTGATGTTCAAAAAGGACTTTTAAGTGATTAAATCATGAGCTTATTACTTCAGCTTATTTGTTGAGTATATGAAGAATCAAGGTGTGTAATAAAAATTATATGTTGTATGTATGGTTTCGATTTTATTGAGCCATTTCTATTCGACAAAGGTGAGTTGGTCCAAAATGAAATATAACTTAAATATGTGTGATATGTATTATACGATTCAACACATGATCAAAATGGTTCTCGAAGTGTTATGAAATGGACTTGTATGTGTTGCATGATGATGTAACTCGATCAATAGCCATCCTTTGAAGGAGGTCGATGTGTATGTACGAAAAATAAATAATAAGAAAGCGCAAAATGCATAGAAAAGTAAATATACGTTCGAATGGAAATGTGTAAGATGCATGGGACAATATAAACCAAAGGAAAGAATGGAAAGGTGTTCAAAGGACTTACAACACCTTTAAAAGGTGGGAGTTTAACGTACAAATGGCCTAGGAATCGAAAGGAAGGCACTTCACTCGCTAGAACAAGCACCAAAGGATCGAAAGGAGGCTTTACGACTAGGAATGTGGCTCGAACAAATGGAGAAATGGTCCTAGCTTCACTGGTACAGAAAGTGGCTTTCGTCACACATTCTATTTTTCGAACGGCCACACAGTAACTTTTTTATGTGACTAAATGTACCAGAATAAAATAAACAACCACACTTGATCCGACTTGTGTGACCATTTCGGAATTACATCTGAGGCTACAGCCACACATTTGAATATTTTCATGACTAGAGGTATCTGGTAAAACTTGTTTTGATTTTTTAGTCGCTTATAATTTGGGATGTGTGACGGATATAAATAAGTTTGAAACATTAGTCACACTATATATATATACATATGAGACAAATATATGTCACACAATTGAAAAGTGTGACCAAAATCTATATATGGTCACACGAAGTAATTGTGTATGTGGCTAAATCATATACTCAAGTTTGTCACACATTATTTAAACATGACTGCTAGTTTTTGTTGAAAATTTAGCCACATGAATTTGAAATGTGTGACAACTGAAAAGTAAGTTTGAAGCATTAGTCACGATATGCATTTAAAAGTGACAAATATATGTCACACACTTCAACAGTGTGACCAAATGTCATATATGGTCACACTAAACCATAGGCATACATGATTAAATGTAACCAAAATTCGATACAAATGGTCACGTAAGTTAATATGTGTGTCTAAAGTTAAGTGTGTGTTTGCCTGCCAATTCCTAATGTGTATGGTCACATTTAATTGTAGCACAATCATGTGACTATAGGCTATATAATAGTCACACCATACCACAAATGTGCATCTAAATTATGTTTATGGCCACATTATAAGGGTATTATATGTGACCAATACATTCAAAATAGTCACACTGTGAAATATTCATGTGACTATAGTTAAAAATTTCAAAATCTCAATGTTTTGGTTCCATTGTAAGCATTTATGTTGTCTTTAATCCTATCTAGCTAGTTGTTCAACAACCACATTAATTTTACCGTATTATATCATTTTTTTCCTGCATTATATAATACCCCAGTTATCATCAACTCTTTATCATATCAATTGCTTTTCACCATGGATGCACAAAATGGTTGTCAAATGGTCTGCATTGACTGTTGGGTTGAAAGTGAAAACAAGGCTGGATTGACCTTTTTTGCACGGCGTCCCCCTTATACGGATTTCAGGTGGTATGTTTGTCCAGTGTGCCTTGAAAGAAGGGGAACCCCATCTTATACTGGTAGAGGTGGTGTTACATGGGAAAACACAACTACAACAGATAGTAGTGGATATGTAATTGGCTTACATATTAATGTATCTACAAGAGTTGGTGCTTACTTGGGCAGTGGTGATGAAGAAACTGAACCAACTGCAACTCAAACAGCAAGTGGAGTATGCTCAAGTCAAGCACCAAGTGAGGAACCTGCTACTCAAAAACCAAGTGAACAATCTGCAAGTCAAACACCTAATGAAGAACCTCCAACTCATAAACCAAGTGATTCACCTGCTAGTCAATTAACCAAGTGAATCACCTGCAAGAAATGCTATGTTGTCTTTCAGTGTAAATGTAATTTAACTGATATGTTGTATAATTAATATGTTATTAACAATGCAGTATGGTTACTACTTTTTTTTTGTATGTGTTGACTTTATAAGTCAAACTGGGTTATTCCAAACACTCCACAATGTGTTTTTCAACTATACATGTTTATCTCATAAGCAGTACTAACTATACATTCTAGCAGGCTTAACTCTAACTCTAGCAGTCTTAATTCTATTTCTTGTCATTGGGTCCTAGATACTTTCCTATCTTCTTGAGCAGTTGCCATGCCATGTCATTATAAGTAAGCTGAAGCTGGAGTCTTTTCTTCCCACGCAACATCTGATCTAGAATGTCTTTGAAAATTTTTAAAGGGTAATCATTTTCTACAAGCATGTAGATCACCAACTCATTTACAGTTAAAGCATGTACTTCAAATTATTGAAAAAGTTTCCATTCTTTAACAGTATTGTGATTTAGTCTTCTCCAACATTCATCCTCATGATTTGGTTCAAACATTACCTTCAAGTAATTCCAGACTTCTCTATCATAAGCTTGTTCTGGTGTCTTATTACCAAATCTTTCTTTGAGTAATTTCCATAGAGCTATCATATCTTCTCTATCAAAATTATAAACCATGTGAAGAAAGCTTACAAACCTTCTAGAAGAACCATCATGCCTCTTAATATCATAATAAACTGTTTTCCCATGAGATCCAGACTTATAATCAACAATGGGTTGTTTAACACTTAAAGGTTGTGCATCCATGGCTTCTCCTTCAGGTTTTTCTATAGAGACAACTGCAAGTTCAGTGTGAGCTTGCATTTGTTCTTTAGCAACAGCTTGCTCAGTTTGTTCTTGTTCTCTGCTCTGTTCTTTCTCTGCTTTTTGCTCACTCGTCTTCTTTTTACTGCTATCTCTTTCCAACTGTTCACCTGCTCTCTTTGAACTTGTTTTCTCTTCTTTCTTTTCTTCACTGCCCTTCACCACCTCAGCATTCAAGAAGCTTTCATTGTTTCTCTTGGCAATTGCATATAATTCTTCAATTCTTTTATCATCCAACAATTTCAAATCCTTTAGTTTCCAATTGTCCACATTCTTCAAATACCTGCACATGAGATCTCTTCTTTGTGCTGGAGTGGGTGGCTTGTTCTTCTTAGCTGCATATCTTTGTGCTGCATACAACTTCTTTTTTACATCAAAAAATTCTTTCAGCATCCTGGCTTTTTCATCTACTGAGTACTGATCTTGCTCTTCTTTAGTTAGTTTCTTAGCAAACTCACAATCAGCTTCAACCTGAGCCCTTTCCTCATCCCATGAAGCTATTAACTCTGCATCTTTTTCTTCTTGTATTCTCTTTTGTTCCAAAATTATCTGATGTTCTGCTTTATATGATTGTGACAATTTCTTAGCAACTTCAGCATCAAGTTGCTCTTGCTCTTCTTTTGATAATGGTTTCTCCACAGGCTCTTCAGTAAGAATCCCTTTACCTTTGCCTTGTACCTGTGGAGTTGATTGTTTAGCTTTTGTATTTGATGATGGCTCTTGTATCAAAACACCTTTGGTTACAGGTTTCGATGTCTTCAGCTCAGAAAGTACACTAACAGCAGTTGCAAAAACCTCTGGTGTAGCAGTACTAGCTTTTGTAGTACCAGCTGTAACTGGCTCACTAGCAGCAATAACTGGACCACTAGCAGCACTAATACCCTGATCAGTAGCACTATCAGCAGTTGTAACCTTGCCCAGATGATGATCAATCACCACTTGATTCCCTTGGTTATCAGCAACTAAAAATTCCATTGGATCACTCTCTTCACCAATACTTTCACCCTCTTTATCCTCCCCTGAAACTTTGCCTTCATTCCCCCCTGTTTGGGAGCATCCTTAGAAGCTTCAGAAGATTTAACCTTGTGTTTGGGAATTCTTGATCCTTTGACTCCTTCTAAATACCTAACCCTTCTCTTCAAAGCCTTTATCATCTTGAGAAGCAGCTGTTGTTTGCAGATCAACAATTTGTGCAGACAGCTTGGTACATGTATCCTTCAATTCATTCAAAAGTTGCATACTATCCTCACCACTTCGGCTTGTGTTACCTAGCCCGAGAGGTGGATCATTGGAAAAGTTAAGTTCAGTCTCACCCCTAGGATGAACATCTGAACCCCCCATTGTTTCCATGTGACTGGGTCCTTCACCTGAATCAGTTCTATGTGGACCGGACTCATTAGAAGTTGTCTTGGTTCGGGTCTTAATGATGTTACCACTGTCCTGTGCTGCTGCTAAGCTAGACACAGTAGTGGCAGCCTTTGCTAACATGTCACTCTCCCCCACAGTGACAGCCTCATCTGTAACAGTTGGTATAGAACCACTAGCCTGAGGTAGCTCAGTGTTCTTGGTGTTAGTCCTACGTTTATAGGTCTTTTGTTGTTGTTTAGATGATGTAGCCAAAAGTGTGGGTGTGTGATGGGTACCAGCTGGGATTGCTGAACCTTCACCCATTTGGGTTTGGGCTAGTGCCACCATTGTTGGAAACAAAGGTGTCACTGTCCCTGAAAAATCTTTTCCAACCCTCCTCATATTAGCAAAAACCTTTTTGGTAAGGCAGGGAGTGGAATAAACATTTTTGTGACTTTTCTTTTTTTTAAATTGGTTGTCCAAAAAGAGTTGCAAAAACCTTGGATATAGAAAATATTTAGCCGAAGAACTATCCAAGTTCTTAACCATACTATCAAAAATTAATTTTGAAAAATTAAATCTTTGAGTATTTTCAGCCAAACAAATTATAGCAGAAGCTAAATTACTGCTAAATTCATTCCACGCAGTGGTCTTTGGACTTAGACACACTAAGACAGTATGAATTAAGAATTTCCACTGAGGAGAAAAATTACCTTTATAAAACTTTAAAGCATCTGTTTTTCTCTCATAGCCCATCAGTGAAAGTTTTTCAAAGATTGTAGTATTTGGAAGATTCTCAACTCCGTTAGCATCATCTAGGAGAAGATCTCTTCGAATAGACGCCTCTGTAATGATAATCCTCTGCCCATCTACAAGGGCATGGATTTGTGTTTCCCCATTAATAGTTTTGACCTTAGCAGACGACCAAAACTGGATAATGTTAGAAGTATATGTAGTAGGTTTTACTGTTAATGCAAACTTAATATAGCTTGCATTAAGGAAATCAACTCAGTAAAATCTACAGACTCATTGGATTTTTCTAAAAAGGCAACATTATTATGAGGTTCGGTAAAAGTTAGGTTCGACATTATGATTTGATTTGGGGGTTTTGCTATATGACGATTAAAATTCGTTTAGGTCGTGGAAGAGAGAGAGTAATGTGTGCGTGAATATGATTGTGTGCCGCAATTGGGGATTTATACCCTTTAAGTAAAAAGTGACACAAACGTACCCTGCACTCCCAACCAGTACTAACGGATACCCAGCAGTACAAAGTTTTCGCTAACAGTACAATTTTTTGCCTAGCAGTACAAACTTTGTGCAAAAACTTTTTCTCAGCAGTATGAACTCAATTTTCTTTTAAAACCATACTGCACTCATACATTTGGAAGGGATTAAGTGTAAAGGAAGACACTTAATCAGTTTTGGTGATATTGTTGTTCTTGCATTACAACACAGTTTACTGTTTCAGTGTTAATAGTCTTCTAAGTATCCAATGTAACCTCTCGTAATTTTCCCTATGAATAGTAAATGCTAATAAATGATTAACAAATCATTACGTTATTTAATAACCATTTCTACTGGTAACAAAATTATTTTTTTTTATTCATGCTATACTATTTTAAATCACAACGATATTTGTGATTCATCATTTACCTAGGAACGATGCTTACACACGAACCTTGATAGTCTAAAATCGCGAAATTATCTAAAACCATTAACGTTTAATACTTAACGTTTATACGTTTCGTCAATTAACCAAACGTGACCAAATAAATTCCCGAGCTCACGAAAATTTCCACAAATACTCAGTAACGACATTGGGCCTCGACCCAATACCCAATACACATCAAACGGACCCTTATTATTTTTTTTCTTTCTTTTCTTTTCCTGTTGGGCCAGCCCACGAAACCCAACCCAACTCTATAAATCTAAAATCTATAATATTCGACGAGGGACGTTTACTTTGATACATTTTCTCTCGATTCGACTTAACAACCATATTATTATTTTACGTCACTCAATTCTCGACCCAGCTGAGAATCGAGTGTGACAAACCATATTTCAAAATTCGATCATTTGCCTAGCTAAAATCCATCCAAGCTTAGCCGATGACCACGAGTTGATATTTGTTCAACTTAACTCAAAATCACATTTTGCCTAGAGAATTACTTTGTTCGACCTACAAACGACTCCAAACGAGCCTCACTCAAATTATTTGTCACATTCTTTGCTCGATCCATGGAGGACACCAACGAGCCAACAAAAACCAACATCAAAATCCCTTTGTCTTCTTGCTTTTGATCCTTAGCGTCGGCTAACACAACCACAAGCCACCATCATTGCCACTCTTACAATGATTTACTTCTCAACTGTCACACTCTATCATAATGAGAAATCATCACTATCACATTTTGAAATTTTGTTGACCTTTCAAATACACCAAACGAAAAGCAAACAACAAAGCATGATTCATATTTTTTTTCTTCTGTTCGAACCACCACAAGGACGATTGTGTTAAAACTCTTCTCATCATTTTGGTAACTTGTAAACTCAAGCAATATCAACCAAGATTAAAAGGAATTGACCTTCGAATGTCACCAAACGAACAAGGACGAAATACCATGATTTACCTTGTTATTTTACCTTTGGTTTACAAACAAGAACAGTAAACCAGAACTCATCATTTTAGTTACTTACACACACCATTGACCTCACTCTTACACATCTACTAACTTCATAATTTCTTTCCCACTTGATTCATTTTGAACTCCACGTGCATGAACCAAACGACCCTATATAAACATGCATGCAATTCGACCAACTCTCATGCAAACACACTCACTCCCACTTCACAAACATCTTCAAGGTTTTCTTTCTCTCATACGTACATAACACACATTTACAAATTCTCACATCTCAAGATATTCTAAGTCATTTCTTATGTTTCTGTGCACAAGAGGATTGGTCAAGTTCCAAGGATTCAAGCCGTGCTTAGGGTCATTGGAATATCGAACTCGTTTCCTTGTTGGAATGCTAAACGAGTGACATTAACCTCCTGGAAATCACCAACTTCTATGTCGTGTTTTACCCACCCCATATTGCTTCATCCCACACTCAAAACCACATCAAACTCACTCAATCAACCTTTTTAAATCCTTTGCTTACTGCTTCTGTACGAGAAGACCAAGCCGGATTCTAGGTGATCTCAAGTGTGTACGAGTCATCCCAAGGTCTTTCTCCTAACTTCGGTGTGCCCTCAATCAAGTCGCGAGGTCTTGTGCTCCCTCCTTGTTCGAACAGTAGGGTTCGACTCACCTTTTATAGGTGTAGTAAGTTTCTCTTTAACACTTGATTTATATTTTTGCTAAGTCGTTTTAATACACGTACATTTCCATCTTTATTTTAACGTACACATCTTAACCGCTAAACTCAAAACTTGGTTTGCCTCATTGTTAAAAAGCCTGAGAACCCACCTAAGCCCTTACACCTTAACCATGCATTCGTTTGATGCAAGTACAAAACCCATTTTAAACTTTGTGTACTTGAACAAATCGTACAACAAAAAAATAAAACCAAGTCTTTTACTTCAGAAAACATGCTCGAGTCAGCATATAAATGGTCTCACAAAAAGCGAATTCATACTAATGACACATAAATATTTTTACACGACTTGTTTCTTCATACAACAAACTCTCAGTTTCGTGTTTTGAGTTTTCCATCACAAGCCTTTAAAAGCTCTATAAAACCCCCAAAGTAAACATTACTCGACTGAGCTTATAACCTTGGAAATTTTTCTAAGTCTTTTTACATAAAAACAGTCCCAAGTCGCCTACAAAATGGTCTTATAATTTCGAATTCGTACAAACAACATGTCAGTAGTTTTGCTCGACCTATTTGTTCATAAAACAAACTATCTAATTCGTGTTTAAAGTTTTACATGATAAGCTCTTAACAGCCTCTAAAAATCACCAAAGTAATCGCAACTCAAAACTGGTCAGAAACTATTTTTTTTTCATTCGATTAGGCTGAAAAGCCCAACAAGACCTGGCGAATTAACAGCCCACTAGGCCCAAGCTAAACATTTTTAGAATCACAAAAAATGGCCCAAGTCTAAACCCAAAAGAATATTCATGCCCTCGCCTCTAAAAATCTTAACGGGCTTTTGTTTTGGCTCGTTAAGGCCCAATAATGGATTTTTAGACATTCTGGTCAAATAAGCAGTTGACTTAAGCTTCAATAAGCTTGAATAAGCTTCGAAAATTTTACTAGAATTTTTCCCCACATTTTTACGTATTTTGGACTAAAATTGCACACAATTTCACCTAGAGGGACTGAAATTGACAACTTAGTAAAAACAGGGTCTGAACCTGTCAAAACAGAATCATTAGGGTGGAAAATGATTTTATAATAAAATGCAAACTCAGTTTGTCATTTGGGTTAAACTTAGATTAAAAATGTAACTTTTTATAAACTAGGGACTAACGGTGTAACGCAAACACCGTTAGGGTATAAAGTGTAAAAATAGCGAAAGTTCAAGGGTAAACAGAAACATTATAACATTTTGTTTCCAATCCTCAATTTACACAATACACCCTCAACTCTCAGTTGTATCGTTCAAACACAAACTTACACGTTATATTTATATATAACAACTTTTAAACCACTCGACTCAATGTTTTGTCTCATCCAATTCGAGACGGCGATCATTATGATTTATGAATCATAACAACAAAATAATATTATTGATAATATTATTTTTGAACTTTAAACATTTTAAGCATATCACACTCACATCACCGATCAAATCGTCATACGATTCCTCATATCACATTCGTTATTCATGCTAAGTCGAATACTCAAACGTTATTATTATCCAGGTTGTGTGTGAAACTGTCCTGAATTCTCTATCCAACCAACAACTCAACTCAATCGTTGACAACTCAAGGTGAGTTTATAGCCCCACTTTCCATTACTTACTTGTTTTATAAACTCTTTGGGGGAGATACATGCTTAAACTACTTGCTTTTACTTTAACAAGCACTTTACATACTACTGTGAGTTCCATAGACCACTCTTTTACCTATTTTGAATTACTTATGGGGAAATACATGCTTGTATTTCATATAAACTTTACTAGTTTACCTTAAACATTATACTCAGTTGATAAACCACTCTACTTGTTATTGAAACGTAATACTTGCTTTTACTTACAAGAACACTATAAACTTTTAAACTTATGAATCCACTTTTATACGCTTTTATATCTCATGGAGAGGTACCTACTATAAACAAGATCACAAGTAATTTTCAACTGTATGCTATACCTGATTCACTATTGCCTAAGTTTACCTTTATTGCCATGTTTGAAGTCCCTCATATCATGAACCTTAATCACTTGCGAGTGAACGTAAATAATTGTGAATAGATCTATTTGGGACTGACAATCCCCGTTTGGTCTTGCCAGGATGGGCCGCTAAACGCACTTTATTTAAACCCACTTATAGGTTATTGGCAAATACCTACCCCGAGGGCCACGAGTATTTTACATCATTCTTGATGCCAGTTAAACGTTGAGTGTCATGAGGCTTAGAGCAATAGAACGATACTGTAGTCATGATACAGTATTGCCATTATTTTAATAATATTTGTAGTCATTGCAAATATTACCTAAACTTAGAACTTGTGTTCACTATATAGCAGAAAATCACTACTTGGCAAACAATAACTATTTTGTGTTGACCCATTTAGGGCAACCAAACCAACTATGGGTGTATAACAACTTAACCTACCACTTACTTTATAACAAACCAACTATTGGTGTATAATATCGTAACCCATCGCTTATTTTATTAATAATTGTATTTATTACAATTATTACCTAAACTTGGAACTATTGATAATCAACTGATTTTATGCAAACTCTATGGATTCACTCACACTTTGATTTTTGACAATCAACTGGTTTAACTATAAATACTATGGTATTACTCACCCTTTGACTTCGATAATCAACTATTTATTTACAACTGCTATGGACTCACAAACTCTTTGATTTTGGAAATCAACAGTTTTTACTTACAAACTCTATGAACTCACCAACCTTTGTGTTGACACTTTTAGCATGTATTTATCTCAGGTCCAAAATGAGCAGGGATGGCACGGAGGAGCACGGATACTTATGAAGGCTATAAATTTTACTATCATTCGAAAACCTATTTAATAAACTTTGAAACCATCGGGACCTCCTTTTGTAAACTCTGATATTCGAATGATAAATCTTTTAAAACGACTAAATTGGTGATCGTTTTCTACTATTCAACTGTTGTGCCATGAAGTAACACCCAATTTAAATTCCGCTGCGTATCACGAAATTGGGGGTGTTACATCCAAGAAACCAAACACCCCTTTAACATCAGGGGAAACACATATATCATAAACTAATAATAATAACTGCATTCAAATATCATAAACTTGTATGAATTGAAAAAGTTAAGTAATATATAAACTAAGTCAAAATAAGTTTACATTTACATAGGCAAAATATATAAACAAAAGATACATTAAGAAATAAATAAACTATCTTCAATACTTTTGTAAACACCAACTATTTTCTCTCTTGTTTCTTCAATTACTTTGTTCCTATCATCAACTTTCTTCTGATGCTCCAAAATGATCTTTAAATCTTCCTTGTTCTTTTCTTCCAGCCTCTTTATACGCTTGTTGTAAATTTCTATCAATGTGTTTTCAGTACCATACTGGCCAGAATTATATTTCTCCCAAATATCTTGGGATATGTCAAAAAATTTCTTTAACTTTTCAGGGATTGGAGGAGGAGAATCATCCCTTGGGCGTTTGTTTTTGTTTGAAACAGGAGTTGAAGAGGATTCAGCCATTGAAATTTGAAATATAATATCTAATGAAAATATCAAAGGAGTTGTATATGAATGGTTTTCCATGTCGATAGGTATAAATAGGCTGGAGAGGTATATGAACGGTTCCCAATACTTTAGGCGGGAAGAGGGACCATGGAAATGCGCCAAAAGTAAACAGATGGATAATATTGGTCCGATTTGGTTTATGTTTGGTTTTGATTGACTAGTGTAGTTGATTTGGAAGTGTGTTTGGTGTTGGATTGACTAATTGACTTGTTGATTAGGGTAATTGATATTTTCTATATTAATGATATTAAATCTGATTAGGGTTTGACTCGACAAAATGAAACCGAGGGAATGTTTGGAATGATTCGGGATCAGGTTCATTATTATTGACCCGAGGGAAGTGTGTGCGTTAAGGGTGCGTTAACGCACCTGCGTTAACCCCTTAACGCCACGTTAAGGTGAGCTATAATAATAATAAAAAAAATCATTTCTACCCCCTCTAGAGTACTATGTATCCGTTGTGTTTAAAAAATAAAAAAATTCACAAAACACCCCCTTGGTTCTTAAGCGGGATAATCAAATTCAAATTCAAAAATTCAAAATTCAACTACAAGCGGGATAATTTAATTTCAAATTCAAATTTCAGGGTGCCTATATATATACAACACCACCAGAGTATTATTATCACACACACAACTCACCGGTTGTGGAACAACCGGCAAATCCCTTTGGACTGAGTGAGGATGAACTCCGACTTCTGGAGCAAGATGAGGAAGTGAGGAGAGAAATAGAACAACGTGAACTAGAAGAGGAAGCTGCTCGTATGGAGCAGGAGAGAAATTGGTTTGATATTATGGAAGGAAAGTATTATGATGGGGAGTTTAGGTCCTCTTCGAGTGAGGACGGTTGGGTTTCAGATGATTCCTTTTCTTAATTTGTAGTTTTAGTTTCTATTAATCGTACTATGTATTGTGTTTTAAGTTTAATGTTTAATGTAATTTGTGTTTTAACTTTAATGATTAATGTAATTCGTGTTTAAAATTCGTGTTAGTTGTTAAATGAAGTATTAATCATAGTTTAGGGGTTCATTTTGAAAATAGTTGAGTTAAAGGTGAGTTAAGGGTGAGTTATGATTGCGGGTGTTTTTTTTGAGTTAAAGGTGAAAAGGTTAAAGCTGACGTGGCAGTGTGTTAAACTTTAACACTGAGTGACCATTGGTAATGCTCTTAAATTTGGTTAACTACGAAGTAAGGAAATTAGAAGTGTACGTGAGACCATGGTTGTCAGGATCCCGATCCTGATCTTAGGATCTTACGATTTTACGATACTGCAAAGCAAAAATGATCCGGATCTTAGAAAGGATATTTGAAAGCTTAAGATCTTATAGGATCCCGATCTTTACCATAGGATCTTAAGAACTAATACGATCCGATCTTACTTTTCTCGAACCACAAACTAAAAAAGTATGGAATGTATTTTGTAGAATTAAAAAAAAAAAAAAAAAAAAACAACATGTTAATACTCTTAAAAATTTCATAATCATAATTTAAGACAACATTTCTATGAAATAATTACATAATTTGTGTTTATGATATATATTAATTTATGGATTTGTATAATATTACAAAAACTATTAACAAAATGACATTATAGTAGGATCTTAAGATCCCGATCCGATCTTACAAGCTCGATCTTGCAAAGACGAAATCGATCCTAAGTAGGATCCCGATTTTGAAAACCTTGTGAGACATTTGGGATAAAAACGGAACACACGAGGGCTATTGGACTATTCGAGACATGCTACCCATAGATTAACATATTTGGATTTATTGGACTATTCGTTTGGTTATTGTTTGAGTTACGGATTGGTTTAACGTTCAGGGTTTAGGGTTTAGGGTTTAGGATTTAGGGTTTAGGGTTTAAGGTTTGTATAAATACTCGTTATATTATAAATTACTCGGGAAATTAATTTTCAATAAAGTCTTTTGACTTGGAAACGTTCGATAAATGAAAGAGTCATGGCGAAATTTTGTTATTTCCAAAGATTAATTTTGTCGTAAGTCCAAACTTGTTTTAAATCATAAAACAAGTATATATACCTTGTACTTAAAAATGGGATTATGGGAAAATACCGACGATTACCAATCGACTCTCCTTTTTGGATATGTTTGTTGTTAGTTATCTCTTTGACTTCTTTTCGCCATCTCATCTCGACTCGAGTTATCGTCAATACTCTTCTCGACTATTCGGTTATTCACTTTTTTGGAGTGAGTACTCGTGAGTCCGTGTTCTCTACCGTTACACGAATGATGATACCAAACCTTTTTAAAAGGCTAAAATGAGATTATTTTTAGAAATGAGAATGATTAACTTTTGAAAACTCTTGCGCATTTGATTTTTTGGGTGAATGTCGTGCCGAGTACGTTGCGTTAAATCATTTGATACGATATTCATTTTCTTTAACTTTTAAAAAATTTGAATATATTAGAGTATTTTCTTTTGTTTTGTCGGTGGATTTTAGCGTGACTTAATCTTAATACCACCAATTTTGTCCATATAATATTCAATTACGGATAACTGATACCCGCGGGGAAACCCAAAAAACCGATGGATAATATTAACCTGGTATCCGGTGGGATATGGGGCGGGTACGGGTATATTATTAACGGGTTCGGGTACAGATACATTAAAACCCGCCCCGAACCGGAACCGTTGCCATCCCTAGTTACCGGCTATAGCCGGATTTCACCGACACGTCAGCACCATTAGCCTTTTTTTTTTCTTCTTCTTCTTATACAAATCTTGCCACATCAGCTATAGTTAAACCAAACCACAAATTCAATAGTCAACCGGTAATTAATCCCTTTACCCGATCATTTGTAAACAACATAATAATCAATAAACCCTAATCAACACACACATTCTTCTGGCAAACACAAGCACGCAAACAATGAATCCAAATAACAACAAAGGTATGTTTTTTAATGTTTTCACATATCAGTTGATGATTGATTGTACAATAATTAGTATCAGGCTATTGATCTATAAATGGTGATGTTAGTGGTTGTTACCGATCGATTCAATTGTAAAATGGGGTTGTTTTGTATTTTATAATGGTTGTTATGCTATGTCTAATGTATGCTCTGTTTTTTTTTGTTTTCCATACTGTTGGGAATTAAATATTCAAGAAGTTTAATATCGGTTTCTGCTCAAAGAAATACTCTAAGTATCATTCTACTGCTAGAGCATTTGATTCTGCTGCTAGCGTTAAACATTCTACTGCTGAATGATTCTGCTGCTGGTGAAGAACTTTCTACTACTAAGTGGATTACTATTGAAAGATTCTGCTGCTGAGTAGATAAGTATTCAAAGAAATTATGTGTATTAAAGTCAACAATATACGGTAGATAATATCTTACCCCATGTGATCAGTCATTATATTATATTCTCAGAACAAGTTGTAAACATAGATACATGTTGTATCTTAATGACTGACACTCTCAAAGCATGTGTTCGATTAGACTTGACAATATTGTAAAGATCTCTCTTGGACTATAAAAGAGATATATTAGACTAGATATTAAGTGTGACATAATAGTATGTGAATTATTAAGTGTTTAGAAAATAACTCTTAAGAACATAGAACAATCACAAATATCACAAGATATAGAAACATAAGATTCAAGGTTTTGTAACCCTAGTGATAGTGAAGATCACTCGTATTATCTTGAATAATATTGAATCGTTTGGTGATAACATTGCATGTTCTTTGTTCTATATACACAAGCATAACTGTTCCATTTCCATAACACAAATAACCTTCTAAGTGTGATTAAGTAAATTCCGCGTACTTGATCATATTAACTCAACTTATCACATACACAAAGCAACAAAGGTTTAACCACCTTACCAGTGTATCGAATCCCTCTCAATTGGTATCAGAGCAAGGCTGATATAGTTGATTTAGAAAAAGAAATGGACGTTGAATCTATTCAGACCAATGTTGCTGCAAAAATACCCATGCTCAAACAGAATGAGTTTGAGATGTGGAGGCTGAGGATAGAGCAATATTTCCAAGTGCAAGACTATGCACTTTGGGAAATCATTGAAGATGGAAACTCTTACAACCCACAACCATTTCATCAACAGTGGACGGCAAAGTGGTGACATCTCTGCAGACAAAGCCAACATCTGTAGAAGATAGAATAAAGAAGAAAAATGACTTAAAGGCAAGAAGCATGCTGATGATGACCATTCCCAATGATCAACTTCTAAACTTCAGCAAGTTCAAAGATGCCAAGTCATTATTTGAAGCTATTATTGCCAGATATGGTGGAAATGAAGCCACCAAGAAAACCCACAAGACACTGCTCAAGCAGCAGTTTGAAAACTTCTCCTCTACATACAATGAATCTCTTGACCATATGTTTAATAGGCTTCAGAATATTGTGAGCCAACTTGCTATTCTTGGGGTTGAAATACCTCAAGAAGATTTGAACTCAAAATTTCTGAGAAGCTTACCAGAAGAGTGGGCTATGCATGTTGTTGTCTGGAAGAACAAGCCAGACCTTGATACAGTGGAGCTGATAGATTTGTATAGCAACTTTAAAATTGTGGAGCAAGATTTGAAGAAGAATGGAGGTACTAGTTCTAATACTGGGAACATGGCATTTATGTCAACTCCTAGTACCTCAAAATCAAGTGAAGAGGTGAAAGTTGTTGATGGTGTTGGTGCTGCTAGTTCATTAAGCAGTACCATGGGTATTTTGGATGAAAAGACTTGTTGTGCATTTCTTACAAGTCAAAATAATGGGTCCATGCTCACCTATGAAGACCTCCAAGAGATCAATGATGATGATCTGGAGGAAATGGACCTAAAATGGCAAATTTCTCTTCTTAGCATGAGAGCCAAGAAGTTCTATCAAAGGACGGGGAAGAAGCTCTTAATCAGCAACACTGATACTGCTGGTTTTGATAAGTAAAAGATAGAGTGCTATAACTGCCACATGATGGGGCACTTCTCAAGAGATTGTAGAAGGCCAAGGCAACAAGATAGCAAGAACAAAGGTTTTGGAAGCACATCCAAAACAAGGGAGGTTTCTGAGCCAAACTCAAAAGCTATGGTAGCTATTGATGGGCTAGGTTTTGATTGGAGTTTCATGGCTGATGAAGAAGAAGATTCTTCACAGATGGGACTCATGGCTTTTTCTACTACTAAGGTACAAACTCATAAAGCTTGTTCAAATGCTTGTACTGCTCTTAAAGAATTACAAACTTTAATCAAACGTTATGATGAACAAAAGAAAGAGCTAAGAAAAACTCATCAAAACTACATTAATTATAAGTGTGGTTTAGAATCAACAGAAAAGCAGATCTTATACTACAAAGAAAATGAACTTGCTTTTTTTGATGACAAAGCTCTTCTAAGACAAGACATATTCTTTAAAGATGCTGAAATTAAGCTTTTGAGAGAGGCTTTTGATAGGGTCAAAAAGGAAAATGGAAACATTCACTTGACTACACAGACACAAGAACATGCTTCTAGAGGTGTGACCAACATGATAGAATGTCAAGTGATTAATAGAGCTAAGTCAGGAGTAGGATATAAGAGTGTCCCACCTCTATACAGAGGTATCCCTAAACCCCTAGGGATTGACCTAGAAAATTCAGGTGTCCCTAAATTTCAACAACCTGAGCTACAATATGGTGTACAACCAAAGACCAAGCTAGTTGTTGATGAACCTAAGAAAGTAAGTGAAAGTTTAAGTAAAACTTCACTTCCTGAGGACAAGGTGTCCTCTGATAGAAAATCAGATAGAGTAGTCATTGAAGACTGGATATCTGATGATGATGAAGATGAACAGGTTATGTCTAAACCTAAAGTAGTTAAGAAAGCAGGAACAAGGGTTCCTAAAGTGATCAAAAAGGATACTGTTAAGCCTAGTTCAAACATTAAACATGTTAGGCAACCAGTTAAATATTGTGAACAATATAGATCCACTAGCAAGCCCAGAGGTAACCAAAGAAATTGGAATGGCCTCAAGTCTAACCAATTAGGTGATGACTTTTTCTTTTATAATAAAGCTTGTTACTCATGTGGTAGTTTTGATCATCTTGCAGCTTTCTATAACAAATGGGTATCTGGGTATGAAAACAATAGGGTGAACTTCAAAAGGCAAACTCCTCAAACTCACTTTCACTCTAGGTCTAAGAGAACAAAACCCAGAGCAGTTACCAAAGCAGTTTCTGCTGCTAGACCATTCATGACTGTTAACCCAAGACCAACAGTTAAATATGCAAAATCTTTTTATACAAATGCATCAAAAACTGTTCAAAGGCCCATTAAAACAAAAGCAGTGGTCCAAAAACAAGTTTGGAAAATTAAGGAAACAATTACAAAGCTAGCAGTTTCTGCTGCTAAGCATGTAATTCATTCTGCTGCTAGGGAAAACAGGGCAAATGCTGTTAAGGCCTCAGCATGTTGGATTCTTAAATCCAATGTTGCATCAACTGTTCTTAAGAGATTAAATTTCATTGATGCAAGAGGCAGATCCAAGTCAGCAATGGCTTGGATCCCCAAAAAAAACTAATACTTCTCATTTCTGTGCAGGAACATTCAATTGATAAACAAGAGGATCAAGGATACTTAGATAGTGGATGTTCAAGGCACATGACAGGAAACAAGTCTTTTCTCTCAGATTTTCAATCAATAGATGGAGGCTATGTTACCTTTGGAGGAGGTGTTGGTGGCAAAATTTCCGGTAAAGGTACAATCAAAACTGGAAATTTAGATTTTGAAGATGTGTACTATGTACAAGAGCTAAATTATAATCTTTTTAGTGTCTCACAAATGTGTGACAAAAAGAACAAATTTCTTTTCTGTGACACTGAATGTCTTGTACTTTCTCCTGATTTTAAGATGCCTGATGAAAGTCAAGTACTTCTTAAAATTCCTAGAAAGGGCAATATGTACAGTGTTGACATGAAGAACATTGTTCCTAAAAGGGTTTTAACTTGTCTTGTTGCAAAGGCCACATTGGATGAATCAATGTTATGGCATAGGAGGCTTGGTCATATTAATTTCAAAACCATAAATCAGATTGTTAAGAATGGTTTGGTAAGAGGTTTACCTCAAAAACGATTTGAAAATGATCAAACATGCATTGCTTGTCTTAAAGGCAAACAACACAAAGCCACTTGTAAGCCCAAGATTTTTAACTCTATCAATCAATCATTGTTTATGCTTCATATGGACTTATTTGGTCCTACAAATGTTAGAAGTATGCAACATAAGAGATATTGTCTAGTTATTACTGATGACTATAGTAGATTTACATGGGTTTTCTTTTTAGCTACTAAGGATGAGACACCTAGCATCCTTAAGACTTTCATTACAGAGATAGAAAACCTAGTAGACAAGAAAGTAAAAGTCATTAGATGTGATAATGGGACAGAGTTCAAAAATAGAGTTATGGATGACTTCTGCAAAGAGAAAGGTATTAGGAGAGAGTTTAGTGTAGCTAGAACTCCTCAGCAAAATGGAGTTGCTGAAAGGAGAAATAGAACACTAATAGAAGCTGCTAGAACTATGTTAGCTGACTCTAAGCTACCTATAACTTTTTGGGCTGAAGCAGTCAACATTGCTTGCTGTGTTCAGAATAGAGTTTTAGTTGTTAAACCTCACAGTAAGACATCATATGAACTTTTTAGAGGTAGAAATCCTGCAATAGGATTTCTTAGACCTTTTGGATGTCATGTGACAATTCTCAATACCTTAGACCATCTTGGAAAATTTGATGGCAAAGCAGATGAAGGTTTCTTAGTTGGATATTCTCTCAATAGTAAAGCTTTTAGAGTATACAACTTAAGAACTAAGAAAGTAGAGGAAAACCTACATGTGGAATTTTTAGAGCATAAATCCAATGTAGTAGGTAAAGGTCCAAAATGGCTATTTGATCTTGAGTCATTAACCCATTATATGAATTATGTGCCTATTGTTGCAGAAACTAATAATTTTTCAGGTCCACAAACAACAAATGAGGCAGGGTTAGACAAGGAGACAAATCAAGATCATGTTTGGATGCCAATAAGTACCAGTGTGGCTTCAACTTCAACAAATGATGAATCTTCTTCTGGTAAAGCTAAAAAAGATGTTGAAAGTGAATACAAGGAAGATGGAACAAAGGAACAACAAAATGTTTCTGCTGATGATAGTGCTGCTGAGACAGAGCATTCTACTGCTAGGCTTAATTTTTCTGCTGCTAGGCCAAATGATTCTACTGCTGGCCCTTCAGACTCAAATGAAGCAGATTTCTCAGATAATGAGGTGGATTTGAGCAATATCACACCTAACTATCAAGTTCCTTCAACCCCACACACAAGGATTCACAAAGTCCACTCCCTAGAAAATGTAATTGGAGATGTACAATCAGGTGTGAAGACAAGACAACAACTGATGTCTTCAGACCAACAAGGGCTTCTTGATACCCTTTATGCTTCAAAGCAGCATGAGTTTTCAAACTCTTGCTTGTTTGTATGTTTTCTCTCACAAGATGAACCAAAGAACATTCTGAAAACCTTAGATGATTCAAGCTGGGTAGAAGCTATGCAAGAGGAGCTTCTTCAGTTCAAGATTTAGAAGGTATGGGTGCTAGTTGATTTACCTAAGGATGCAAAGGTAATTGGCACTAGATGGGTTTTCAAGAATAAAAGGGACGAAAGGGGAATAGTGATTAGGAATAAGGCTAGATTAGTAGCCCAAGGGTACACACAACAAGAAGGGATAGACTATATTGAGGTTTTTGCTCCAGTAGCAAGACTTGAGGCAATTAGGCTTTTCTTAGCTTATGCTTCATTTTTAGGCTTCACTGTTTATCAAATGGATGTCAAGAGTGCATTTTTATATGGTACTATTGAAGAAGAGGTGTATGTCTCACAACCTCCAGGGTTCATTGATCCTGACCATCCAGACAAAGTGTACAGAGTAGTTAAGGCTCTTTATGGCCTTCATCAGGCACCTAGAGCTTGGTATGAAACACTGGCTTCCAATTTAAAAGAGAATGGATTTCAAAGAGGAAAGATTGATCAGACACTTTTCATCAAATAGCACAAGAAGGATCTTCTGTTAGTGCAGGTGTATGTGGATGACATTATCTTTGGGTCTACAAGGAAGGAGATGTGTTTGGAGTTTGAGAAGCTTATGCATGATAAGTTTCAGATGAGTTCCATGGGGGAACTTACATTCTTTTTGGGTTTGCAAGTTAAACAGTCATATGAAGGCATATTTATTAGTCAAGATAAATATGTTGCTGAGATACTAAGGAAGTTCAACTTTGCTGATTCAAAAATGGCAAACACACCAATGGACTCTGAGAAGCCACTTCCTAAAGACTTGGATGGAGAAAATGTAGATGTACACACTTACAGATCTATGATAGGCTCTTTGATGTATCTCACATCATCAAGACCTGACATCATGTTCTCTGTTTGTGCTTGTGCAAGATTTCAAGTAACTCCAAAGGTTTCTCATTTAACAGCAGTCAAGAGAATTTTTAGATATCTCAAGGGTCAACCTAGGTTGGGACTATGGTATTCTAGAGAGTCACCTTTTGACTTGGTAGCATTTTCGGATAGTGATTATGCTGGTGCTAGCTTGGACAGAAACTCAAAAACTGGAGGATGTCAATTCCTTGGGTGTAGACTTATCTCATGGCAGTGTAAGAAGCAAACAACTGTGGCTACTTCAACAACTGAAGCTGAATATGTAGCTGCTGCAAGTTGCTGTGCTCAAGTCTTATGGCTTCAAAACCAACTTCTTGACTATGGGTACAATTTCATGAACACTATTGTTCATATTGATAATAGTAGTACTATTTGCATAATTAAAAATCCAGTGCAACATTCTAAAACAAAACACATTGAAATTAGACATCACTTTATAAGAGACTGCAATGAGAAAAGATTAATTCAAGTTCTTAAAATTGCTTCAGAATACAACTTTGCAGATCTGCTAACAAAAGCTTTTGATGTTGGAAGGTTTCAGTACTTGGTAGCAAGTATTGGAATGCTTAATCTTTGAATTTTTCAATCTAATGTGTTTTTGTATATAAATTTTTGTTTGTGCTGCTGGCTTTATAAGATACTACTGTTAGTAAAAAGTTTGTGCTGCTAGTACAAATTTAAATTGTGTTATTCATACAGTTAGTCCTATGATTATTCTAATACATGACAAGTACTTTGTACATTGTTCTTTTGGTTTTAGACTAACAATTTCAGGTATGAACATGTGAACATAAAGGAAGTTTCAAGTGAAATACGTGAGCAGCAGAATTATAATACTAGTTGCTGACATAATAGGTTTATGATAGAAAAAGTTTGGGAATTTCAAACCTCCTTAAAACTTCTTTCTTGAAACTTGATTATGATGTTTCACATTGATTTGATGACTTAGTTGATCAGAAAGTAACTGATACAACTCACTTTCTATCATTTTATACTTTTAAGTATAATGAGCAAGTCTAAGGACATCTGATAGAAACAACAGCTAGTGAAAGTGAATCTAACACTTGTGTTAGAGGCAACAATTACTATGAGCAGGAAACCCTGTCAAGAAAGCCTTTTGAATAGGTTTATCTTTACACAGGCAGTTATTTATAACTGAAAACATTGGTTCTCACACAACCAGAGGTTGCTTTAAACCAAAATTTTGATTAAGTGTCTGTTATACACTTAATCCCTTCAAAATGGTTGAAAGCAGTATGAGTTTTAATAATAAAATCATGAACATACTGCTCAATCAAAAGTTTCTTAAAAAGGATTTTCAAAAGGACTCGGTAAAACCATCCATTGATGGATAATGAGTCAAATGCCCCATGAATCACCTCTCATAGGAGTTAACACACCTAGAAGTGATGAGGGCAGCAAATTAAACTCTTAAGGAATTGATGGCTACATGTACAACATTGTCTGATAACATGTTATGATGGATAGCTCAGATGATGGAGAGAAATATTTTGGTACATTGTGAGAGATCTTCCAATCAGGGGAGGAAATGTTATTTGCATCTCAGAGGAGGAAATATCTCAGGGGAGGAAATAAAAACCCAAAGAAGGAAGATTAACCAATGAAAGGGAGGAAAAGACAAGAGCATACAAGATGATGACATGGAGGTTGAAAATGACAAGAACAGAGCTTATTCTGGAGTATTATATATATATTCAGAAGGGATGAAGCATTCCAAAGGAGAAAGTTCTATCTAGGTCAAACGGAGAAAAGTTTCAATTTCAGTTTCACCAGCAAAGGCATGCTGATAGATGATTTCACTTGTTGAAACAAGCATCCAAGATACACAGCATCATTGCCTCTTATAATTCCTCTATCCAAGGAAAATGCACCATCTTTTAGGCTTTGTTTAAAGCTTGAAGATAGGTACTAATATTGTCGAAGTCAAAAGAAAATGGCAGATGAGTTACTGAGAAAGATATTTAATCTTGAAGAACAGAAGTGTTTGAAAGATCTTCACAATCCAAAATTTAATTCAAAAACATGTTGAAATGGATTCACATGTTTAGGGGAGGATTGTTGGGAATTAAATATTCAAGAAGTTTAATATCGGTTTCTGCTCAAAGAAATACTCTAAGTATCATTCTACTACTAGAGAATTTGATTATGCTGCTAGCGTTAAACATTCTACTGCTGAATGATTCTGCTGCTGGTGAAGAACTTTCTACTACTAAGTGGATTACTATTGAAAGATTCTGCTGCTGAGTAGATAAGTATTCAAAGATATTATGTGTATTAAAGTCAACAATACACGGTAGATAATATCTTACCCCATGTGATCAGTCATTATGTTATATTCTCAGAACAAGTTGTAAACATAGATACATGTTGTATCTTAATGACTGACACTCTCAAAGCATGTGTTCGATTAGACTTGACAATATTGTAAAGATCTCTCTTGCACTATAAAAGAGAAATCTTAGACTAGATATTAAGTGTGACATAATAGTGTGTGGATTTTTAAGTGTTTAAAAAATAACTCTTAAGAACATAGAACAATCACAAATATCACAAGATATAGAAACATAAGATTCAAGGTTTTGTAACCCTAGTGATAGTGAAGATCACTCGTATTATCTTGAATAATATTGAATCGTTTGGTGATAACATTGCATGTTCTTTGTTCTATATACACAAGCATAACTGTTCCATTTCCATAACACAAATAACCTTCTAAGTGTGATTAAGTAAATTCCGCGTACTTGATCAAATTAACTCAACTTATCACATACACAAAGCAACAAAGGTTTAACAACCTTACTAGTGTATTGAATCCCTCTCAGATACTCTGATTTTCGTATACATAATGGTTGTTATGCTATGTCTAATTAAGTGTTTTGTGTCTGAGTATTTTTTTTTGTTGCCTGTTTGTGAGTACACTGAGAGGTCTAAATCAATGAGAGCATTGGAATGTGCCTAATTTGTGATTGGCCAGTAATGAGAGTACCTAGCAGACTTGTTTGTGCTTGGCCACCAATGAGAGGTCCAAATGCAGCCTATTAGAGTACACTGAGATGTCCATTGAGACTACAAATACAGGATTTTGAACTGTTTGTAAGTACCCTGAGAGGTCCAATGTTTGTGAGTACACTGAGAGGTCCAATTGAGACTTCAATTGCAGCCTAGTTGGCCACCAATAAGGCTTGAAATGCAGCCTAGTTTGTGCAACATTGCTTCATTGTTTGGGATACCACAAAAGAGGACCAAATATGAGAACACAATGGATTCTTCTGCAATGGTAAACCATCAAAAGGTTTTTCTTTGATTGTGATATAGTTTAACATTTGAATCAATAAAACTGATCTAACAGTTGTTATTGGTAGATGTCATACAAATTTCTTCTGATTCAAGCAGTTCAGAATCAAATGACGGTACTCTCAACATCCTTCCTGGCCTCCTTGCTTGGTATTATCCAGAGCAACATTCTGATGGAAGTACTGATACTTAGGAAGTGGAACCTATCCAAGCCATTGAACCTCCAGAGGAACTCCCATCTCAAGCTCCTATCCTGGCTCTCCCTGTGCAAGTTCAAATACCAGTTGAAAAGGCACACAAAAAGAAATTTACTCAGGATATTGTCTTGGGAATGCCGTGTAAGAAGAATCCTATAGGTTTTGGAGCACCTTCTAGCACCCATTGGAAAGGCAAGACTAAGATGGTTTAGGGGTTTAGGATATACATTAACAGCTTTTGTGTTTTGTAAATGGTATTTGGTTCAATTCTGACATTTAATTTGGATACTGATTTTCCCTTATGTATGTACTGTATTATGTTTTAAATATTCTCCTTTCTGTATTCCCCAGCAACTTGCTGGTTTTGGTTTTCAATATATTACATAATAAAAAGTCTTCAATGTTCAAAAAAAAAAAAAAAAAAAAAAAAAATTGTAGCAATTTGTGTTTTGTAAATGTAATTAGTAAGGGTACAATAACTGGTAATTATGTAAGTATTTTGGTTTGTTAAATGGGTAACAGTTTCTGTTCTTGATGTGATGGTTGCACAGTGTGGTACATTTGCGATTATTAAGATAATGATATATAACATTTGGAGCTAAAATTTTGATTTATTCAAGTTTATGCTTTAATTAACAGGTTCAAAGGCAAAATTTTCAAATAATTCAATTGTTAATTTCAAATTACAACTTGGAGCCAAAATTTTTAAATCACCTAATTACAAGCAGTTACCAAGAATAACGATTCATATTCTTGGTATACCATATTTTCTCTCCTTAAAAAAAAAGACTGCAAAGAAAACACAAATATCAAACCTTCTATAACCATTATTCTATCACGTTTACATATTTTGTCATCATCAAAAAGGGGGAGATTGTTAGTGCAAGCAGTCTCGTTGGGGAGATTGTTAATGCAAGCAGTCTCGTTTGTTTTGATTGATGACAAACATGTAACTTGATACATAACGTAAAATGTACAAGTTACTTGTAATCATATCTTGTCTCAACATACATTCAACACCTCTCGAGTCCTCGTATGATACAACACAGGTTCGTACATGTTTGTTATGTGGCATTATGATCAAACCCTTAACAAACCATTTAGAATGTTTAAAATACGGTTAGGTAATTAAGTATTTTAAAAAGCTAATCATTCTACTTAGAACCTCATTTTACACCTTTGCATAAACAAGTATTTTTACTTGTACATCATGTTTCCTAAGTTTAATAGGATAAGTACACTTTAGGTGTCAAACTAACATGATACATCTTGGTAAACATATATTAGTTAGGCTAGTATATACATGGTACATGATCACTAGGATACATGTTACATACATATATACATTTACATGTTTATGTTTATTTCTTAAATTAGAAATATTTAACATGACATCATGGCATGCATCACTTACATATCTTGGAAGATTTGTAATATATTTTGTATAGATCTTCAAGCTAACAAGTTGACTTTTGAAGATATAGCAAGATATGGTAAGATATGGAAAGATTTGAGAATCTATTAGCTGGCCTGACACGACGGATCCAAATGGTATAAAGGACGGATCCAAATTTAGGGATCCGTTGGATCCGCCGGGCAAAATTCTTGTTGGCTATAAATAGCAGCCCATTGTTTACCCATTGGATCATCCACTTAGAACACACATTCCCTCTACCCTTTGCATACATTTAGATCATTAGTTAATCATGTAGAAACACACATTAATCACCTTTTACATAATGATCATAATGTTACTAACTTTTATTATGTTGTAAGCATACACTCGTAATGATCCTGTGAAGCTAGATCAGAGATCGTGAGTCATCATCCATCATAAGCTTGCATACTTCTTGATCCACCATGAAGGTTAGAAGATCTTGAAGTCATCATTCACCAAAGCATTCCAACATATGAAGATTCAAGGCCACTTGACATCCTCAATGATTGAAGACTTCTTATTCAAGAAGTTCATGTAGATACCATATGCATACATGAAGATCCATCACAACAAGTTTAGGGAGCTTGTGATCTTCAACCATTGAAGGCTTCCTTTCAATGGAAGTTCATTTAGATTAGCCATTCATATCCATGACTCATTTATGTCATGGATCATCATTGTAATCTATTCATACTAGATTAGATGGTTTATGTGTTTGTGCCATAAAACACAAGGTTTCTATGTTGGGCCATAAAACATAGCGGGAGTGGTTGTACCCTTATAAAGAACTCGGTATCTAGCTTATTACCGAAAAAAGGTTAAGCGACGACGGGAGTGGTTGTACCCATGTAAAAGAACTCGACATCTAGCTTAGTGTCGGTAATTGTATAAGCGACGTTAGGTTGGTTCTACCTCGAACTAGAACCCGGTATTTAGCTTTGTACCCAAAAAAGTGTAAGCGAAGTGTGTAAGGTTTTCTCCGCCGAGAAGGGAGCTTGTTGATCTAGTGAAGTAACTCTCGAGTTGGGTACTCGGGGAGTGGAGTAGGGCGGTGAGGAGCTCTGTGACCGAACCACTATAAATCATCGTGTTCGGTTTGCGCTTTCTTTTACTTATCTCTTTAATTTTATATTTGCATTATGTTATTGATTGTGGTGTGACTTGTTGATAATACTTGTGTGACAACATGTTTCAACTTATGCAAGTTAGAAACATCTTTCATATTAGAACAAGCTTAAACGGATATTTGATACAACAAGTTTTAAGATTTTAAAACGATAACGTATTCACCCCCCCCCCCCCTATACGTTTTCACAATTGGTATCAGAGACACGTAGCTCTTATTTTCAAAACAAATGGTTTTTAAAATAGAGTACGATCCATGTATCAAATTACCATTGAAGCGGAATATAATATGAAAAATGTTTCGCTTAGTATACTTAGAAATTTTGTTTTTAGATATCACTTTGTATCCAAGCTTGAAGATATTCTTGAAAAATAAAAGAAAATATTTCTTAAAAGGATTAAGTGTCAAATTGTGTGCGTAAAGCTAATTTACGAAAAACAAGGGTTTTAAAGGATCGTTTGGAATAGCTATTAATTTAGTTTAAAAATCTCTTCGTAAATGTTTGGATAAGTCACATAATTAGAAATGTTGTTAAATATGTGTAATATATGTTTAATATTAAGTCTAGCAAGTCCTACACGTTTTCTTTATGTCAAAATATGAGTTTAGGAGAATCTGTCACAGACACCCACGGATCCCTTTGTTACAAAGGGCGGATCCCTCAAAAAGGATCCGCCAGATCCGTCTGTTCAGTATGCAGTTTTTGTCAAACTTCAAAAAATCATAACTAATTAACCGTAAGTCCGTAGAAGTCGTGCCACCTATCATTTTGAAGGGAATTAAGTATACTTTCATTTAAAAATAATCTCATGTCCTAAATCTAAATTGAAGTAGGTAAAACAAATCAAATACTACAACCTGTTCACAATATTAAGTTTCATTTTGACACAGTAACATAAACTTTTGAGTCGGGTAATGTAAGTTGGTATCCTTTGAACATTGATATGATTTCTTTTGAAACTAAAGAATTTGGTAATATAAAGGAAACAAATCAAGCTTGGCATACATTGTCATATTTAAACGCAAAGTGAAGAAAATTATCTGTTCATTTATGCTATGCTATGTGACTATCTGTTCTAAGTTATTTGCATACATGTGATTTACCTGTTGGTAATTGTGATTGAATTTGTTGATAGGAAATACATAAGTGTTTTGCCATAACAATTATTTGCTTGTTTATCAATTGCTTGTTTGATGCACAATAGGACTTTTGCTAGATCTTGTGCACTAAGTTGATAAACTGTGTTTGTTTCACTTATAGACTTAGATACTTTTGTTTGCATATGTGATGCGTGGTTTTGTAACCTTACAACAGGTTTTACCTCTCGAGGGATCTCAAGAGGCTTACAACCCCACCAGGCAGTGTACCTGACCGATGTAGTATAGTGTAGTGGTAAGTACGGGGGATTGATCGTTCTCCACAGGGAATAGTGTTCGTTAGGTATGAAAGGCTACTCTAATTAGGTCTAAGGGTTGAGGAAGATTCTTTTTATGTTTTTATAGTTTTTATGAAAGCAAGTAAAATCTCGGGTTTGAAAGAGTGGGCGGAATTAGTTGCTAGTCAACTAACCCAAATTACTACGAATGCAATAAAATTAAATAACTGAAAATAAAATGTGGTGAGAAACTTATGTGTAGAGAAATGTGTTTACTTAGATTTCCTTACTCCCTAACTATCTTTTACCGGTTAATTAGTGTGTATTAGTTGCGTGGATGACGGGTGTATTCCTTAATACCATTCGTGGGGTGGCGTACTTACTTCCCCAACTCTACAAGCTCCTACTTCACTCCTATGTCGAGCCGGCTAGGAAGCTCCTAACATGGGATCACTAGAATTCGCTTGTGCATTAAATACAACCATAAAAACCTTTAGTACGCATTTGGTTCATGTTTCTTAAGACGTTCAAGCAAGTTACCGAATAGGAAGTTAGCCAGTTTTCTTAAGCCTAACATAGATAAACAATCATCCAATACAACTAATAACACATTAACAACCAATAATCAATAGCTAGGTTTCATTAGATCTAAGCAAACACAAGATAAAATTAGCCTAACATGTTAAACAAAAGACAAGAATAAGATAGAATCAAACAACACATAGACATATTGAATGATTAATTGATAACTTATCTTTCAGTGAAACATGGAAGATCTCAAGGCAAAAAGCCCTGAAAAAGTAGCTAAAATCGTCTTAGGGTTTTCTCCCAAAATTCCACACACTAAGCTCTCTCTAATGACAAAAAATTAGAAAACTATATATAGATTTTTGGATCTGACGGCGTCACCTTATGGAGTGTGACGCCGTCACCTCGCCGCTTTTAGGGTTCCCGGATGACCTTCTTGACGCCGTCCCTCTTTAGCTCTTCAAAAATCCATTCTGGCTTATCAAGGCTTGACGCCGTCCAACCATGAACGTGACGCCGTCCCCTTATGATTTAAGCCGTGACGCCCTTGATCAAGTTAAAGCGTGACGCCGTCAGAATTCACATGCTATTTTCACTGGCCCGTCATGAGTAAATTTCACGTCCAACTTTTCTTGCCAAGTCATGACGCCGTCTAGAGTAAATCTTGACGCCGTCAAGAGTAACTTTTAGCCGATTCTTGAGACTTTGCCGTTTTCTTCACTTTAATGCTTCAAAAACGTCCAAAATGCCTCCTTTTCCAAATTTCTCCTCAAAAGTACCTAAAATGACAAAAGAAACGATTTAGGGCGATATTTGATCAAATAAATACGATTTAAGGCTTAAATGGCCCCTTAAAAGCGGTACACATTTCGCTTCATCAAATACCCTTACACTTGAGATTTGCTTGTCCTCAAGCAAATGCGCTTTTATTCTAATCAAAATACAAGTTAGGGGTCATTTAATGCTAACATAAAAGTAATTACAACAAATATTCGTTCCACTTCAATCATAATAAGCACGGAGATTACATACTAGCACCTCACAAGTAGTGTTTAGATACTCACATCTCTCAAGTGTCATCAAAATAAATCTCATAAATGAAAACGGATAATATCTCTCACTACCTGTCATAGCAAATAGATTACCATAGGCTTGGGAAAGGATCGAAAACCTCCTCCACTAGGCGTAAGCACCAAAGATAAACTATCAAAGAGGGCTTTTAAATGGGTTATAACGTAAGGTGTAGGGAAAAGGAAAACACGGTTTTGTTGGATACGGGATATTTTACTGGTGGCGAGTTAAAAATCTTGATCAATTACATGTACTATACAATGTTGCTAAGCCAAGACTAGACTCGATCTTAAGCTAGAAACGAAATAACAAAATAACAAAAACATAAAACAAACATAAAATAAAACGGGATGGTAGTCCGTATGTTTTTTTCTATTTTTCATTTTCTCTTTTTTTTTTGTGTTTTTCTTGATTTTTTTTTTTTTTTTTTTTTTTTTTTTTTTTTTTTTTTTGCATACACTTTTACCCTACCATCCAAAATAATACATCATAGGGGCATTGCATCCCCCTTACACTTGAACTTTTACATAACTTTACAAGTACTAATCTAATGACTGGAATTAAGATAATTGAAAAACTTGGAGTACTTTTAAAACATTTAGCACATATGGGGGTAATAAATGATGTTCTTCCCCATTACTCCATTACACTAGTACTTTACCCATGAGTCCCAATCGTCCCAAAACAATATGTACAAGGATATGACTCGACTTAGCAACCATGTAATCAACTAGATAATTAACTTGGGTTTAAACAAATGTTGTAACAATAATGCACTAAAAATGAGTGCATACAAGGTAGGCTAAGGCGATTTGGGTGTACATTTTAGTGGGGTGTAACAAATTCTTCCTTTAAGTAAAATGCTTAAAGGTCGAAACGAAAAGATAGGCTCTGAGGGGTGTACTAGGGGTATCGTGTACTAAAAATGAGTACAACGCAAAGGGTGTGGGAGAATTACTTGACTAATGTAGCCAATGTAATTATAACAAAAACACAGGTGTAAAACAATGGGTTAATCCTAATGCCTCTTATCATGTAGTAAATCTAACTACACGAATGTAGTCTCACTTGTGGCCTCGGAATGGTCCTAACGCAAGTTCTAGAATCTAAGTGCTACCGGTACACACATCATAGCATAAATGCTTTTCCTACCAATTCTAGGGGCGAACCTCACATATTTGGGGGTGGAAAATTTTTTAGTGGTACGATTTTTTGTGCTAGTCACATAACTCCTATCCGTGAGACGCTCATTAAATCAAAGTTTCACTCCTATATGTTGTAAAAAATTTTAAATTTGGCACTAAAATTACCTTAACAAGTATTTCTCTCAGTTTTATTACACATCTACTATTAAACAAACAAAAATCAAGCGTAATGGTATTCTCTAAAATCGTACTTTTACCCCCCCTTACACTTAAGATGAACATTGTCCCCAATGTTCAAATAACAAGATGTAAAAGCATAAAGTAAAAGAATGAAATCAAATACTCCCCTGATTCGTTCGGTGGATAATGAAATTACACGGTTAAATCTTCCTCCAAAGATAATGTTGAAGCTCCATGACTAATGCATCGCCATAAGCTTGATTCCATAAACATCTCCTTGTCCAAAATAACCTGTTAAACCTGAGAAAACAAACACGAAAACCTGCATAACATCGGCGGGAAAAATCTATATATAAGGATATAATGCTTGTGGAATGATAATTTTGCAGATTCCTGGAGATTATAAGTTGGAGATTTTAATAAAAAATTTTTATGAAAACAAAACTTTCAAAAATTTCTGGAAATTAAATCTGACGCCGTCAGGTTATAACCCCTGACGCCGTCAGAAATGACCTGACAAAAATTTTCATTTTAAGTTTCCGGAAAATTTCTGAAAAAACCTTTACCTTACTTCCTGGAAATCCTGCAAAACATCATTATGACTCGATACAAGCATTTGACTCAAACAAATACGAATATGTATGCTAATTTATTATTATTATGATTCATGTTCATTTGTGTTCTAACAAACCGATTTAGATTTCCCTTACACTTATCTTTTGCAAAATACCTTTATATGTAGTTAAGACGAAGTTAAAAACAACATAAAGCATTTTCACAATTTACTTTTGAACATGAATCAATAATGATAAAAATTAAACACACATACGGAAACAAATAAAATCAAACAAACAAATAAATAAACACACAAAACAAATAAAACAAATAAAGCTTGGGTTGCCTCCCAAGAAGCGCTTTTCTTTATTAACGAGTCTTGTAGCTAGACTCAAAGTCACGTACATTACGTGACTCCATCATCGGTCACGGTTCCTAGGCCATTCTCCTTCCCGGTTTTATATTCCGGTCCTAATTTCAAACAATCCTTGTAGAAACCGAATATCCTTTCCATAACATAGTCTATTCCTTTACTTCTATCCTCATCATTCCTATAGTAGACCGCTTGCTTGAGCTCCTTCTCAACATTTGACAAGTGTTGGAATTGTTCTATCTTATATGGCATTTGGTAGCTTACTTCATCGGTCTCATCCTTAAATCTAACTATCCCTAAGGAAGGTTCATAAGTCATTCTAGAGACCTCAACAAATGGTTTTCCAAAAACCACTTGGGTTAAGGATGCATCGACTATTGGGCGGATATCTTCTACACTTACAAAGTCGGTGACATAGGTGAAGTTTCCTACATAAACCGGTAATCCCTTAACTCTTCCCGTGAAGTTACTCATCCAACCCTTGTCAGGGAACATCCTATACCCAAGTTGATTCTTCATTATCAAGTTGTAGTGGGCTCTAGTCATGATGTTTATGGGCGATCTAAGGTCGATGTAAGCTTTCCACACATGTAGATGTCCGATGTTGCATGGTATGTTGAGATTAGAAGGGTCGCCTATTTCTATGATTGGTCTACCTAGGAAGTATGGTGTCTTGGGGTCATCGAATAAGTTTGTATGATATGCGCGCTCTTCCTTAGTGGGTAGCCTATTGAAGTAGTCCTCATCATCATCTACTTCTTCAATCTCACTTGTCCTAACTTCCTTATCGACCTCGACTTTCTTATCCTCATCCTTAGGTTCACTATTATCCTCATTCCTATCAATTGGTTTAATAGTGACAATGTTGACAAAGTGGACGTGTTTGGATGAAGAGGGGTCTTTGACTTGGGGTCCGCTATTTGTGTTCCTAGCGTCCTTATGTGGAGGTGATAGCATTTGGTTATTGAGGGCTTTCAACAAGTTGTCAATTTTATTGGTCATCTCAGTTTGTTGCTGATTGAATTCGGATTCGAATCTAGCTATCCGAGCTTCTTGAGATGCCATAAATTGGGACATCAATCCTTCAAAGTTATTGGTACTACCATTGCCGGAAGGATTGTTGTTGAAAGTACGGTTCGAGTTGGAACCGCTTGATTGGAAACGATTAGGTGGGTTGGAAGAATTGGTTTGTTGTGTGTTTTGGTTTTGTTTCCACCTAAGGTTCGGGTGATTTTTCCATGAGGGGTTGTATGAATCACCATAAGGGTTTGGCTCGGGTTTGAAAGTGTACCACTTGTCTCCCGCTCCGTCGGTACGCGAGGATGCGTAGTCCACAAAAGCTTGTTCGGGGAGTTCCATGCAATCACGAGTGTCGTGGGGACCACTACATAATTCACACGAAGAAGTGATTTTGTTCACTTGGCTTGAAGGTTTAGGAGCCTCGTAGGATTTCATGAGAAACTTGACTTGGTCTTCAAGTTCTATGATCCTACGGTCGGAAGTGCTTGAATTGTTCAAAGGCAAAGATATTGCCTTGACCGTTTTATTCAAATCACGGGGATCACTCCAACTTTCGTTGTCATAAAGAGCAAGATCCTCTAGGAGAGCCCATGATTGTTCCGCACTTAGATCACGTAGCTTGCCACCGGCCGATTGGTCAATGGTTTGCCTCGTGGAGAGATTGATATGGTCATAGAAGATTTGGACTTGGAGCCAAAGTTCTATGCCATGGTGAGGGACTTTTTGGAGTAAGTCCTTGAATCGAGTCCATGCCTCGTAGAGAGTTTCGCCTTGACATTGTTGGAACATCAAGATATCATTCCTTAGCTTAGTAGTTCTTCCCGGTGGGAAAAACTGAGCAAGGAAACGAGTGGTGAGATCATCCCAAGAGGTGATGGATCCTGCGGGTTGACGTTCTAGCCACTGACTAGCTTGGTCCCGCAAAGAGAATTGGAAGAGACGCAATCGGGTCGTCTCTCGAGTGGCAACATCAAGGTCTATAGAATCAACGATTTTAAGAAAGTCCTTGAGATGTTGATTAGGATCTTCAGAACGAAGTCCATGGAATGCGCATCCGCTTTGCACCAACCGGATGGTGTCGGATCGCAAGGGTGTGATATTGGCTCCTTGAGTGAGCTCAATGGTGTTTCGATAGCCATGGTGGCTAGGACGGGAATACTCTCCTAAAGTACGGGCTCTAGGAGGTGGTTGTGGTTGTTGTGGTGGTGGGATGTGTGGGTTAAGGATATTACCATCTTTCATGATGTCGGACGGTAATGGTTACGAACAAAGACACGAAGAAAATAGATAGACTAAAGAAAACCTAGAAAAATAAAATAAAAATCTCACTAGAAAGGAATCTAGTGAGTAGACCTAATAGAAATAAAAATTCAACCTAAACAATAACTATTCCCCGGCACGGCGCGCCAAAAACTTGATTCGTGGTTTTGTAACCTTACAACAGGTTTTACCTCTCGAGGGATCTCAAGAGGCTTACAACCCCACCAGGCAGTGTACCTGACCGATGTAGTATAGTGTAGTGGTAAGTACGGGGGATTGATCGTTCTCCACAGGGAATAGTGTTCGTTAGGTATGAAAGGCTACTCTAATTAGGTCTAAGGGTTGAGGAAGATTCTTTTTATGTTTTTATAGTTTTTATGAAAGCAAGTAAAATCTCGGGTTTGAAAGAGTGGGCGGAATTAGTTGCTAGTCAACTAACCCAAATTACTACGAATGCAATAAAATTAAATAACTGAAAATAAAATGTGGTGAGAAACTTATGTGTAGAGAAATGTGTTTACTTAGATTTCTTACTCCCTAACTATCTTTTACCGGTTAATTAGTGTGTATTAGTTGCGTGGATGACGGGTGTATTCCTTAATACCATTCGTGGGGTGGCGTACTTACTTCCCCAACTCTACAAGCTCCTACTTCACTCCTATGTCGAGCCGGCTAGGAAGCTCCTAACATGGGATCACTAGAATTCGCTTGTGCATTAAATACAACCATAAAAACCTTTAGTACACATTTGGTTCATGTTTCTTAAGACGTTCAAGCAAGTTACCGAATAGGAAGTTAGCCAGTTTTCTTAAGCCTAACATAGATAAACAATCATCCAATACAACTAATAACACATTAACAACCAATAATCAATAGCTAGGTTTCATTAGATCTAAGCAAACACAAGATAAAATTAGCCTAACATGTTAAACAAAAGACAAGAATAAGATAGAATCAAACAACACATAGACATATTGAATGATTAATTGATAACTTATCTTTCAGTGAAACATGGAAGATCTCAAGGCAAAAAGCCCTGAAAAAGTAGCTAAAATCGTCTTAGGGTTTTCTCCCAAAATTCCACACACTAAGCTCTCTCTAATGACAAAAAATTAGAAAACTATATATAGATTTTTAGATCTGACGGCGTCACCTTATGGAGTGTGACGCCGTCACCTCGCCGCTTTTAGGGTTCCCGGATGACCTTCTTGACGCCGTCCCTCTTTAGCTCTTCAAAAATCCATTCTGGCTTATCAAGGCTTGACGCCGTCCAACCATGAACGTGACGCCGTCCCCTTATGATTTAAGCCGTGACGCCCTTGATCAAGTTAAAGCGTGACGCCGTCAGAATTCACATGCTATTTTCACTGGCCCGTCATGAGTAAATTTCACGTCCAACTTTTCTTGCCAAGTCATGACGCCGTCTAGAGTAAATCTTGACGCCGTCAAGAGTAACTTTTAGCCGATTCTTGAGACTTTGCCGTTTTCTTCACTTTAATGCTCCAAAAACGTCCAAAATGCCTCCTTTTCCAGATTTCTCCTCAAAAGTACCTAAAATGACAAAAGAAACGATTTAGGGCGATATTTGATCAAATAAATACGATTTAAGGCTTAAATGGCCCCTTAAAAGCGGTACACTTTTCGCTTCATCAATATGTTATGTGAAAACCTTGCATAACTTACTTAGGAATGAGAACTAAGTGAAACTAGTTTAGTGTCTTGAAAAGTATTGTCTTGCACAAACTTTAGCTCAAATGTTAAAATGTGTAAACATGTAGTATCTGTGAAAATGGTGATTGGTACATTTGCTTCTAATCATGATTGTGTCTTGTCATAAGATATAAACTTATCCTTGAATGATCGTATGAACTAACCGTATCATGCATGATGATAACACTTTGATGTTATCAAGTTTCCGTGTTTAAGCCACTGTTTGGCTTAACATCCATTTATGGTAAGTTATTATCATCTGATTGATCTATGTGCATATGTGTGTTAGAACCTATGTATTTAGTAATTTTCTATCATATATTAGTTATTACATATGTTTAAGGAGAATTTTCAGGAATTGACCAACAAACGCAAATTTTGACATTCTCTCTGTTTGTTTTAGCACCCATGATCGGCGGATATGGCGGATTCCAGATTTTGGATCCGTCTAGTGTATCCTTTGGCTCCACCATTCCTGAACTGGCGGATTACACGACTCCCAAATTTTGGATCCATGTTTGTTGTCGATTGGATCCGCCAGTATCAATAGTAACTTTTTCAAAATTCCTGACTAATCCAGAACCTTAGATTATTGATTCTAGTCCTTAGGATTCTTCTGCTGATCTTCTGGCACATTAGGATGTCACACTTAGAACTTTAAGAAAGCCACTTCCCACCAAAATTTGAAAATTCAAATTTTCATCCAAATTACCCTTCTGTCACAAGCTAGGAACCCGGAAATTAGTTCCTTGCAATACGTAGGATCACTGTGTATTTATGATCAATACACACACTCACTGCATCTTCCCGTCCTTTACTCATCCATTAGATTGATTTGTTAATTGACAACTTCTCAATAAATCCAAACTCCTCATTTTCAAAGATATCACAGATCACAAGTCCAACTCATAACTGTTGATATTATATTGCATTCACGTATGTTGCCTCACTTGGTTAACATGTCATCCTTCAATATGATTTACATCAAGTCATAACTCACACTTAGGTTATAGATGTAATTTTCAAGTCTTGTTATCGTTTTCTCAAAATAGGATTGACAACTTAAGTATTTCGTCCGAAATATTCAAGTATATCTGACTTACAAATTGTAGTCATTAAAAGTCATATCTGAAACAATCAACTCCCAAGTATTTTAACAACGTATGTTAAAACACTTATCCTATCATAACTAGAACATTTATTCTTCATCCCATCACATTCATCCCCTAGGTTTCACAAACATAACCAAGCACTTCATTCACTAGTAAACCACAAGAATCAATATACATTCTTGTCATTTTCAACATTAATAGTACAACAGATCTCTGCATCAACACATCCTTAGTTAGACACTCCATCAACCAATCCTCAATCCTTTCCATCATTTGAATCAGTTGAGAGAATTGCTCAAAAAGCCTGTAGTTCAACACTCATACCAAATCAAATGCTCAAACTCAACCATACTCTACCACCTATAGGATTAGAACCTTCAAATAAGCATGAAGCTCACAATCATTTACACTAGGTTTAAGTAGTACAACTTTCACAAGTAATCAAAGTATTAGTAATACTTCGTCACCAAGCTTCTGCTTATGTCTCAAATCAATATTTTAACAACATATGTTAAAATGCAAAATCTCAAAGACAACCTCATGCACCCCAAGTAACAATAACTCTTGAGGAGTATACATAAGAAACTCAAGTGAATTCTTCGTGTCATCCCCAAGTTTATTTAGGACTATCAAACACTTTGGCTTTATTTAGGAAAACATGATGTTTGGGAAAGCATCATGAATTAGAAATCATGCGTTTAGGATAATGTATATCCTATGCATCATTCTCTTCTTGCAACATGAATGGTTATGTTACAAGAGATTTCTTTACATCTTATATGCAAGCATATCTCCCTCATCTTATCATACTTATTCTTATAAGCATGATAATCTTACTTGTTGAAAGATACTATATGTATCTATTTCATTTCAAGCGTACATCATATCCAAACCTTGCTCAAACCTTGTGCACATCCACATCTCTGGAGTATACACAAGATCTATAAAAGTTGGTAACTTTATTTAGATTCTTGTTCCAAAGAGCCTTCTTGAGAACGTTCTTAACATATTCCATTATCATACACAAACATATCTCTTGGTCTTAGATGATCAAATCACTTGCATAACACATACTTAACTCAACTGTCAGTCTTTAGATCATTCAACCTTAGATTCCAAACACAAAGATTAAAATCTGTTGACACATATTTGTCAAATTTACGTGTATAACATGACATCTTCATCACATTAGTTTTTATAGAAATAGTTGAGTCTCATTAAGCCAAGTAATTGGTAAACTATCATATTTTATATAGGTAAAAATAGGAATTCCTATCTTTCAGACATGAGAATGACTACTGGAGAATTTATTGCACTAGAAACTCAATTTAACCTAACGGTTAAATTGCTTCCAGCAGAGAAGTTGGGTATGTGGAATCACCCGTAAAAATGGTCGTGTTTAGCCTGAATTGAGCACCGCTAGTAATAGTTTCATATTCATTCTCCAACTTGAAAAATCTTTATTCCTATACTTGCCTAAAGTAAGTATTAAAAGATGATAGTTTATCTTGTCTTAGGAATATTAATCAAACAAGTAGTAGATGTGATTTTTCTTTAAAATTACTTGCATTACACATACATGTGTTGATTACATGTTAATTGTTTGATATGATTTAGTATCTTGACGTTATCATGATTGATAGTCAAATGTGTAAACCTTGAAAAGGTTTTGTCTGCATACTTATATGCTTCATGTTAACATGATTTGTATGATATGTTCATTCTTTTGTTATATTCTATTTCGTAAGATTAACGTATTACTTGTTAACTCACTATATGTCATTCTTAATACATGGTGTTAGATAGCTCTTGTCTTTAGTTGACATTCATTGAGTTTCTTTCGTAGGATAGTCTAAATGATGCATGCTTCTAAAATGTTAGAATTGTTTGCATAAACCTGTCGTTTCATTACTTTTGTGACCATGTCACACTATTTGTTTGCCATGTATGCACCTATATGTCTAAGTGCTTTTTGGTATGATGAACATTTAGAAGTCATTTTATTTTACACATAGATCAGTGTGTTAATTAATAAGTAAGTATGCTTAAGTAACTAAGCCTAACTTCAAAACAATTTCACAATGTAGTATCTAAAACAATGTCATGCTATCTTGCAATATGATTATTTGTCTTTATGCTATGTGGTAGTTTTTTTTGTCTAGTAGATGAATATTTGTTTTTGTTTATATAAGATGTTATGATTTCTATGATATTCACATCTTTTGTCATTAAGACTTTTGTCTTGTAGATTGACAACAAATTGTTTGTTATTTCTCTTTGTTATGCTTATTTTGCATAATTGTTGTCCCATTATTGCTACTTAGATTAATAATATGTTTATGGGATCTACTTTCTTGCATATAGCTTTAAAAGCTAATAGGATTAAATTTTAGAGGTTTGAAATTTGTGTTTGGGTATCTTTCAACATACCTCTCTCCAAATCATATTGTTGCTTCCGCTTTCCTAACAACATCTCCATCATCCTTTAGTTATAACAATACACCTTCCATGAGAAAACCACATGCCTCTTCGTGCGATCATCTCGCATTGATAGAGAAGAGCTACATAACTTCGATGATGAAGTACTTTGTATGCTAACCAACATCCGCAAAAACATTACTAAGCTTATTGCTTTCATTAACTTGCTTCATCATTCTTAACATCACACATTATGATGGATGTCCACCGATTAAGGGGGAGAGAAATTCATTCACATAAATGTATTTTCACATTAAAGAACATGTACTCATGTTTCTTACATCCTTAAGTACCAACACTTAGGTTCACATTATTTAGTTAAAACTAGTTCACAAAACCATAAGCTTTTCGAACCTTCTTAGCTCAACATCACAGTTTTGCATCAATACCTCGTCAAGTGAAAAACACATCATGTGTTTAACAAAACGAGAAGCATTAAGTCCCCTTAGACTTTGAATAGGATTAGTGAAACCAAATCAGTAGTTATAAGCAAATAGACATTAGCTTGAACCTTCGTTTGATCAAAAACGACAAAACGTGACCAAATCTATTCCGGTCCCACGGCACCCTAGGATAAGACGGACGGAACCAAAGCTTTGGTTCCGCCCAATCCACGGGTACCTGGTTCAGTTTTAACCAATCGTAACAGACAACCCTCTCACAACCAATGAGTCTAGGATTTACTTTCACATCTTCATTGTCTAGAACACCATCATAGGATCTCATCCTTTTCATTCTTGATACATATCAAGCACGTCATTGTCAGTGCAAACAGAACCATCATTCTCAACACGTTGGTCCAACCAACACTCTCATCATATGATATCATTTTCATCCGTATATAGGTATCTAGTATTTCTAGTTGTTGCATATGAAATTTCTATTCCTAAGTAATCATTGTCTTCACTTCCTCTTATTTTCATTCGAGCATTTACTATGGCACGATTCATCATCTTTGGTAGATGATAATATCATCGTCTTCTAATACTCTTATAGCATTTGCTATACATTAGAGTTTCTGAATTCATTGCATTCATTATAACCACCATCTTCCATCACCTCTTTCACTAATCATCAACCCCATGGATTAGCGAAAAACCCACTTGCATCAACCTTTAGTCATCAATTGAGTTATCCCTAGTAAACTAACACCAACACTATCATCACTAACTTTAACTCCACTTCATTTCCTCATCATAGGCATTGTTTTGTAAATGTAATTCTTATTAGAAGATTACATTCTTTATAACAGTTTACTAGATAGTCACGATTGATATCACAATTGGTATGCTGCATCATTTTTTTCTTTGATTAGACAATCACAATAGGTAAGTTGCTTGTGATTAGATTATTGATATGTTGCATAATATTTTTCTTTGAGATAAAATATATTGCACTAACCATTTCATTGTAGGTTCATCATCATATACGCTCGATCGTATATAGCTTACTCATTATAGGATGAAGTTTGCATCGATTATTTTTCTTCTTTTATAAGTGCTTCTTGACGCTCTCAAACCAGGAGGATTATCAGTCTAGCACTCATATTGCATCGTCTATACACATTGGTCGTATATGACTTAAGACATAGCTTCTAGTGCACTAATCTTTTGTTTTGTAGGTTCATCTTGATGCCCTAAAGCAAGGGGGAGCTTTCGTCAAGCATTTTTTGGATGCATCATATACACGCATTGGTGTATATCACATACTTGTCTAAGGACAAATATTGTTTTATACTAACCTTTAGTTTGTAGGATTCTTCATCCTTGGATCATATACGTCGGTACCCTAGCAACGGGGAGTATTGATCAAGGGGGAGCATATCATGTACTAATCCTTGTTTTGTAGCATTCATAATCCTTACATCATATACGTTGGTACCCTAGCAATGGGGAGTATTGATTAAGGGGGAGCTACAGTCAAGGGGGAGCATGCTCGCATTCTTAAGAATTCTCATTCTTCGACACACTTTTGTGTTTCGACAAAAAGGAGGAGATAGGTCAACATAGTCCAACATAGCTTACCCACATGTATCGTTGGGTATTTGCATTTCATTCATCATGCATTTTTCATATATATTCTTTTTATGTTGCACACCACTAACCTTTATGTAGGTTAAAAGTCTTAACTTGATCCATAGATCTGCTAAACAACCTAGGGAACGCAACAACCATAGGAGATTGGAGTAGTCTATTTAACTTCACTAGGGATGATGCAAGCTCGCCATTTCGGGGAGAAATGAAGTTAACTCCAAGGACACACCCTTTTTGCTTCAACAAAAGGGGGAGAAAGGTGTAAACGGAGAAAGTAATAGGCTAGAAGAGTTGAGAAAGGTGTAAACGGAGAAGGTAATATTAAAGGTAGTACGGACACAAGTAACTTTTTACATTTTACTTTCTATCACGTTTACATATTTTGTCATCATCAAAAAGGGGGAGATTGTTAGTGCAAGCAGTCTCGTTGGGGAGATTGTTAGTGCAAGCAATCTCGATTGTTTTGATTGATTACAAACATGTAACTTGATACATAACGTAAAATGTACAAGTTACTTGTAATCATATCTTGTCTCAACATACATTCAACACCTCTCGAGTCCTCGTATGATACAACACAGGTTCGTACATGTTTGTTATGTGGCATTATGATCAAACCCTTAACAAACCATTTAGAATGTTTAAAATACGGTTAGGTAATTAAGTATTTTAAAAAGCTAATCATTCTACTTAGAACCTCATTTTACACCTTTGCATAAACAAGTATTTTTACTTGTACATCATGTTTCCTAAGTTTAATAGGATAAGTACACTTTAGGTGTCAAACTAACATGATACATCTTGGTAAACATATATTAGTTAGGCTAGTATATACATGGTACATGATCACTAGGATACATGTTACATACATATATACATTTACATGTTTATGTTTATTTCTTAAATTAGAAATATTTAACATGACATCATGGCATGCATCACTTACATATCTTGGAAGATTTGTAATATATTTTGTATAGATCTTCAAGCTAACAAGTTGACTTTTGAAGATATAGCAAGATATGGTAAGATATGGAAAGATTTGAGAATCTATTAGCTGGCCTGACACGACGGATCCAAATTTAGGGATCCGTCGGATCCGCCGGGCAAAATTCTTGTTGGCTATAAATAGCAGCCCATTGTTTACCCATTGTATCATCCACTTAGAACACACATTCCCTCTACCCTTTGCATACATTTAGATCATTAGTTAATCATGTAGAAACACACATTAATCACCCTTTACATAATGATCATAATGTTACTGACTTTCATTATGCGTGGTTTTGCAACCTTACAACAGGTTTTACCTCTCAAGGGATCTCAAGAGGCTTACAACCCCACCAGGCAGTGTACCTGACTGATGTAGTATAGTGTAGTGGTAAGTACGGGGGATTGATCGTTCTCCACAGGGAATAGTGTTCGTTAGGTATGAAAAACTACTGTAATAGGTCTAAGGGTGATGGATGATTCTTTTTGTATTTCTATATTTTTATGAAAGCAAGTAAAATCTCGGGTTTTGAAGGAGTGGGCGGAATTAGTTGCTAGTCAACTAACCCAATTTACTACGAATGCAAATAAAATAAATAACAGAAAATGAAAAGGTGGTAAAACTTATGTGGAGAGAAATGTGTTTACTTAGATTTCCTTACTCCCTAACTATCTTTTACCGGTTGATTAGTGTGTATTAATCGCGTGGATGACGGGTGTATTCCTTAATACCAATCGTGGGGTGGCGTACGTACTTCCCCAACTCTACAAGCTCCTACTTCACTCCTATGTCGAGCCGGCTAGGAAGCTCCTAACATGGGATCACTAGAATTCGCTTGTGCATTAAATACAACCATAAAAACCTTAGTACGCATTGGTTCATGCTTCTTAAGACGTTCAAGCAAGTTACCGAATAGGAGGTTAGCCAGTTTTCTTAAGCCTAACATAGATAAACAATCATCCAATACAACTAATAACACACTAATAACCAATAATCAATAGCTAGGTTTCATTAGATCTAAGCAAACACAAAGAAAACCTAGCCTAGCATGTTAAACAAAAGACAAGAACAAGATAGAATCAAACAACACATAGACATATTGAATGATTAATTGATAACTTATCTTCAATGTAACATGGAAGATCTCAAGGCAAAAAGCCTTGAAAAAGCTGCTAAAATCGTCTTAGGGTTTTTCACACACAAAGTTCCACAATAAGTTTCACACTAATGACAAAAAATTGCAAAACTATATATAGACTTTCAGATCTGATGGCGTCACGTTATGGAGTGTGACGCCGTCACCTCGCCGCTTTTAGGGTTCCCGGATGGCCTTCTTGACGCCGTCCCTCTTTAGCTCTCCAAAATCCGTTCTGGCTTATCAAGGCTTGACGCCGTCAGAATTAGGCGTGACGCCGTCCCGCTTTAACTTATACCGTGACGACCTTGATCACTTTAAAGGGTGACGCCGTCAGAATTTCCATGCAAAATTCTCTGGCTTATCATGAGTAATTTTCACATCCACTACTTTTGCCAAGCCATGACGCCGTCTGGGGATAATCCTGACGCCGTCAAAGGTACTTTTTAGCATAAATTTGAGACTTTGTCGTTTTCTTCACTTTTTTGCTCCAAAAACGTCCAAAATGCTTCCTTTTCCAGATTTCTTCTCCAAAGTACCTAAAATGACAAAAGGAACGATTTAGGGCAATATTTGATCAAATAAATACGATTTAGGGCTTAAATGACCCCCTAAAAGCGGTACACTTTTCGCTTCATCAAATACCCTCACACTTGAGATTTGCTTGTCCTCAAGCAAATGCGCTTTTATTCTAATCAAAATACAAGTTAGGGGTCATTTAACGCTAATATAAAAGTAATTACAACAAATAATCGTTCTACTTTAATCATAATAAGCACGGAGATTACAAACTAGCACCTCACAAGTAGTGTTTATATACTCACATCTCTCAAGTGTCATCAAAATAAATCTCATAAATGAAAACGGATAATATCTCTCACTACCTGTCATAGCAAATAGATTACCATAGGCTTGGGAAAGGATCAAAAACCTCCTCCACTAGGCGTAAGCACCTAAGATAAACTATCAAAGAGGGCTTTTAAACGGGTTATAACGTTAGGTGTAGGGATATGATAAACACGGTTTTGTTGGATAAGGGATATTTTACAGGTGGCGAGTTAAAGATCTTGGTTGATTACATGTACTATACAATGTTGCAAAGCCAAGACTCGACTCGATCTTAAGCTAAAAACAAAATAACAAAAACATAAAATAAACATAAAATGAAACGGGATGGTAGTCCGTATGTTTTTTTCTATTTTTCTTTTTCTCATTTTTTTTTCTTGATTTTTCGTTTTTTTTTTTTTTTTTTTTTTTTTTTTGACATACACTCTTGCCCTACCATCCAAAATAATACATCATAGGGGCGTTGCATTTCCCTTACACTTGAACTTTTACATAACTTTACAAATAACTATTCTAATGACTCGAATTAAGATAATCAAAAAACTTGGAGTACTTTTAAAATATTTAGCACATATGGGGGTAATAAACGATGTTCTTCCCCATTACTCCATTACACTAGTACTTTACCCATGAGTCCCAATCGTCCCAAAACAATATGTACAAGGATATGACTCGACTTAGCAACCATGTAATCAACTAGATAATTAACTTGGGTTTAAACAAATGTTGTCACAATAATGCACTAAAAATGAGTGCATACAAGGTAGGCTAAGGCGATTTGGGTGTACATTTAAGTGGGGTGTAAACAAATTCTTCCTTTAAGTAAAATGCTTAAATGTCGAAACGAAAAGATAGGCTCTGAGGGGTGTACTAGGGGTATCGTGTACTAAAAATGAGTACAACGCAAAGGGTGTGGGAGAATTACTTGACCAATGTAGCCAATGTAATTATAACAAAAACACAGGTGCAAAACAATGGGTTAATCCTAATGCCTCTTATCATGTAGTAAATCTAACTACATGAATGTAGTCTCACTTGTGGCCTCGGAATGGTCCTAACGCAAGTTCTAGAATCTAAGTGCTACCGGTACACACATCATAGCATAAATGCTTTTCCTACCAATTCTAGGGGCGAACCTCACATATTTGGGGGTGGAAAATTTTTTAGTGGTACGGTTTTTGTGCTAGTCATATAACTCCTATCCGTGAGACGCTCATTAAGATCAAAGTTTCACTCCTAAATGTTGTAAAAAATTTTAAATTTGGCACTAAAATTACCCTAACAGGTGTTTATCTCAGTTTTATTACACATCTACTATCAAACAAATAAAAATCAAGCGTAAAAGCATTCTCTAATCGTATTTTACCCCCCCTTACACTTAAGATGAACATTGTCCCCAATGTTCAAATAACAAGATGTAAAAGCATAAAGTAAAAGAATGAAATCAAATACTCCCCTGATTCGCTCCGTGGATAATGTGGTAACACGGTTAGATCTTCTTCCAAGGTAATGTAGAAGCTCCAAGGCTAATGCATCGCCATAAGCTTGATCCAACAAACATTTCCTTGTCCAAAATAACCTGTTAAACCTGAGAAAACAAACACGAAAACCTGCATAACATCGGCGGGATAAACTCTATATATAAGGATATAATGCTTGTGGAATGATAATTTTGCAGATTCCTGGAGATTATAAGTTAGAGATTTAATAAAAACTTTTTATGAAAACAAAACTTTCAAAAATTTTCAGAAAATTAAACCTGACGCCGTCAGGTTGTAACTCCTGACGCCGTCAGAAATGATCTGACAGAATTCTCATGTTACGTTTCTGGAAAATTTTTGGAAAAACCTATACCTTACTTCCTGGAATTCCTGCAAAACATCATTATGACTCGATACAAGCATTTGACTCAAACAAATACTAATATGTATGTCAATTTAATATTATTACGATTCATGTTCATTTGTTCTAATAAACCGATTTAGATTTCCCTTACACTTAACTTTTGCAAAATACCTTTATATGTAGTTAAGACGAAGTTAAAAACAAAATAAAGCATTTTCACAATTTAGTTTTGAACATGAATCAATAATAATAAAATTAAACATACATACGGAAACAAATAAAATCAAACAAACAATTAACTAAACACACAAAGCAAATAAAGCTTAGGTTGCCTCCCAAGAAGCGCTTTTCTTTATTAACGAGTCTTGTAGCTAGACTCAAAGTCACGTACATTACGTGACTTCTTCATCAAAAGTTATGTCTTCCTCATTGATCATTTCATTACCATTCTCTTGATAATGCTTGACTCGTTGTATATTCACAGTGAATTATCTATCTTCGTCGTCAATCAACACAATGGCTCCGGTTTTGGAGGAGCTCCTTATGGTAAAAGGTCCATACCATCTAGATTTAAGTTTTCCCGGAAATAGCCTTAAGCGAGAATTATATAATAATACCTTGTCTCCTTCCGAAAACTCCTTGGGTCTCTTAATCCGTTGGTCATGCCATCTTTTTGCCCTTTCTTTGTATGTAATGGAAGATTCATAAGCCTCTAATCTCAATTCATCGAGTTCTTGGAGCTGTAAGAATCTATTTGTTCCCGCAACCGTATAATCCAAATTACAAGCCTTAAGTGCCCAATATGCCTTGTGTTCCAGTTCTACTGGAAGGTGGCATGCCTTGCCATATACCAAACGGAACGGGGTTGTCCCGATTGGTGTCTTATAAGCGGTTCGAAATGCCCACAAAGCTTCATCGAGCTTAAAAGACCAATCTTTTCTGTTTTGATTGACCGTTTTCTCTAATATTCTCTTTATGGCTCTATTAGTGTTTTCGACTTGACCGTTGGTTTGAGGATGATAAGCGGTGGAGAATCGGTGAGAGACTCCATATCTTTTCATAACTTTCTCCATTTGCGAATTGCAAAAATGGGTTCCCCTGTTGCTAATAAGAGCCTTCGGAATTCCGAACCTAGCGAACAATTTTTTTAAGAAATGAATGACTACCCTAGCGTCGTTAGTCCTAAGGGCTTGTGCTTCCACCCATTTCGAGACATAATCAATGGCCACTAAGATGTATTCATTCCCTCCTGAAGATGGGAAGGGTCCCATGAAATCAATTCCCCAAACATCGAAAACCTCGCAAACTTGTATATAATTCTGTGGGGCTTCATCCCTCCTAGAGATATTCCCAGCTCTTTGACACGCGTCACAAGTCTGTATCATACCCTTCACATCACGAAATATTGTAGGCCAATAGAATCCTGCGTCGAAGACCTTTCGTGCAGTAGTGTTCATTCCATGATGTCTTCCCGATGGACCTGCATGACATTCTTTCATAATTCTGACAGCCTCCTTTTCCGAAACACAACGCCTGATTACCTGATCCGGACATCTTCGGAACAAGAAAGGTTCATCCCAAAAGTAGTACTTTAATTGATTGAAGAACCTCCTTTTTTCATGCCTGCTCATATGCTCAGGAATGACTCTACTTGCCAGGTAGTTAGCATAATCCGCATACCAAGGTTCAGAATCGTTTATTGACATGAGCTGCTCTTCAGGAAATGACTCCCGAATCTCACTCTTGTCAGATTCAGCAAGGCTGGGGTTATCGAGACGAGAGAGATGATCAGCCGCAAGATTCTCTGCTCCTTTCTTATCACGAATCTCAACATCGAACTCTTGCAATAGTAGGATCCAACGAAGTAACCGTGGTTTAGCATCCTGTTTAGCGAAAAGATATCGAATAGCTGAATGATCCGTAAAAACAACCATTTTAGAAAGGACAAGATACTGGCGAAACTTATCAAAAGAAAATACCACGGCCAGTAATTCCTTTTCAGTGGTAGTGTAGTTTTCTTGAGCAGGATTCATGGTTTTGCTAGCGTAGTATATTGGCTGAAAGTGTTTGTTAAGCCTTTGGCCTAATACTGCTCCAACAGCATAATCGCTAGCATCGCACATGATTTCAAAGGGTAACTCCCAGTTAGGGGTGACCATAATTGGGGCTTGGGTAAGTTCCTGCTTCAATTGATCGAATGCATCCTTGCACTCTTGAGAGAAGTCGAACGGGGCATCCTTCATGAGCAACTGAGTCATTGGTTTAGCTACCTTTGAGAAATCTTTAATGAATCTCCTATAGAAGCCAGCATGACCCAAAAAGCTACGGATTGCCTTGACAGTTGTTGGATAGGGAAGTTTGGATATAGCTTCAATTTTTGCCCGGTCTACTTCAATTCCGCTTCCTGAAATTTTGTGCCCTAGCACAATCCCTTCTTTTACCATAAAGTGGCACTTTTCCCAGTTTAGTACCAGGTTAGTCTCCTCACAACGGTTGAGCATTTTCTCAAGGTTAGCAAGACAACGATCAAAAGAGTTTCCAAAGACCGAAAAATCATCCATGAAGACCTCCATGCTGTCTTCCATTAACTCATGGAAGATTGCCGTCATGCAGCGCTGGAAAGTGGCGGGGGCGTTACATAGTCCAAAGGGCATTCGCTTATAGGCGAAAGTGCCATAAGGGCATGTAAACGTAGTCTTTTCTTGGTCCTCGGGAGCGATAGGGATTTGGAAATACCCTAAGAACCCATCTAGGAAGCAGTAGTACTCATGCCCTGCTAACCTTTCCAACATTTGGTTGATAAATGGGAGAGGGAAATGATCTTTTCGGGTTGCATCATTCAACTTCCTATAATCGATGCACACACGCCATCCAGTTACAGTTCGTTGAGGCACTAACTCATCCTTATCGTTCTTTACTACCGTCATTCCTCCCTTTTTTGGTACAACCTGTACAGGACTTACCCATGGACTGTCGGAAATTGGGTAAATTAGCCCTGCATCTAGGAGCTTAATGACTTCCTTTTTTACGACTTCCTTAATGTTGGGGTTTACTCGCCTTTGGGGTTGCACGGTGGGTTTATAATCCTCCTCCATGAGGATTTTATGCGTGCAAAAAGTAGAGTCGATCCCCTTGATGTCGGCTACACTCCATGCTATAACTCCTTTATATTTTTTTAAAACTCCTAAGAGTTTATCCTTTTGTTCACTTTTCAAGGAAGAGCGTATGATTACCGGAAGTTGATCTTCCCCTTGGAGGAAAGCATATTCAAGGTTGTTTGGGAGTTCCTTGAGTTCTACCGCAGGTGGCTCGATGATGGAGGGTTTAAGTTTGTTCTCGGGTTTACGAAGCTCAAGCTGTTCGATTTCTTGTCTGGGATAAAAAGAGACTGCGTTTACATCCATAGTCTTCTCCTCCTCAAAGATGGGTAAGAGAGCTTCATCTCGCAACCAACCAGCTTCCATCTGTTCATCTATACAATTGTCAATCTCGTCGGATAGTTCATCGATTTCTTCGATGAAATACAGCTGATTATCTGCTTCGAGAGAAAGATTCATTGTGTCCTTGATGTTGAAGGTTAAGCTATCGGCCCCCACTCGTAAGGTCAGTTTGCCGTCGTGAACATCAATAACAGCACGAGCAGTTGCAAGGAATGGCCTCCCCAGAATGATGGGCACTAGGTCATCTTCTTCCATTTCTAAGATGACGAAGTCAACTGGAAATTTGAACTTCCCTACCTTAACCAACACATTCTCACATATTCCTAAGGGGTATTTGACTGATCTATCGGCTAGTTGGATGTTCATACGGGTAGGTTTTAATCCAGAATACCCTAATTTGAGGAACATGGAATGCGGCATACGATTGATACTTGCTCCTAAGTCGGCTAAAGCATTCTTGACTGAAAGAGATCCTATTGAGCAGGGCAAGGTGAAACTACCTGGATCGTCCACCTTCTTTGGCAGCCCTCGATGAGTCACCACAGAACATTCTTCTCCTAAGGTTACAAGACCCTCGAGCCCTTTTCTGTTGGTTAGCAACTTCTTGAAGTATGTACTATATTTGGGCATATGGTAACATGCATCAAGAAGGGGTATGGTGACGACCGAATTCTTCAAATATGACAAGAATCTTTTATTATCATTTTCGACCTTTTGATTCTTGAGACGGGACGGGTATGGGACTTTAATGGGCTGTTTGGTTGGAGTAGGTGGAGAGGGAGTTACCGGAGGGGTTTGTTCGGGATTCTCATCGTTCACATTATCTTTCTCTTCATGAGGGGTTTTGGGTTCCATGACGTTAGATTGTTGAGCTGGGTAAGGTGGATCCTTAGTAGTTGTTCCAGCACGAGTGGTGATGGCGAGTAAGGGATCTCTTTGAGGTTCGTCAAGGCCGTCGAGAGTGGCGTTGAGTTCAGCGAATTTGGCCCTCATGTCGGTTTGTTGGCTATTGATAAGGTTGTCGAGACCATTTAGTTGCAGATTCTTTTCAAACGTGAAATGCCCAAGATCATCCTCAAAAGTGCTCCTAACCTTATAGTCAGGATATTCTCCTCCTCCATCTTCTCTCACAAGATTTCCCCAAGGGGTGAAATCATTGTTTTGGTAGAAAGTCAAGAGTAAGGGATCATCGAGGATGTCGTGGCTTGACAAGCATGCTTGTTCGGTGGTGGTATCATCCTCGCATTCCTCTACTTCATGCGGGCCACCACATTGGTCGCAGATCAAGTATGGGTTTGACAACCGTTTAGTTGGTTGTGACTTGTCTAAATAAGAGACTTGATCATTCATTCTACTCAACCGGCTAGCAAAAGGAGGCTCTTTCATGATCTTGGAAATGCTCATGATCGAATCGGGTTCATCCCAGGTATCGTCTTGACCACTTGCGTATTCCTCAATTCTATCCCATCCTTCCTCAGCGCTTAGGTTGGCTATTTTTCCTTTTACCGAATTATTAATGCCAAATTGGTCGCTTTTAGGGACACTGTCATAAAAGATTTGGACAAGAAGCCAGAGTTCAATGCCATGATGAGGGACTTGTCTAATCAGATCTTTAAATCTGATCCAGGATTCGTGAATGGGTTCAGCTGGTCCAATATGGAAGCGGAAGATTTCGTCTCTTAACATTGAAGTTCTTCCTAATGGAAAGAATTTCTCATAGAATTTTGAGACAAGCTGTTCCCATGTGAAAATAGATTCGGAGGGAAGTTGGTTATACCAGTCTCCGGCTTTTTCATAAAGGGTGAAGGGAAAGAATCGCAGCCGGGAGGTATCTCTAGTGGCTCCGTCCGTATGGAGGGTATCCACTATTTTCAGGAAGTCCTTGATGTGTTGGATTGGATCTTCAGTTTTCAATCCGTGAAACTTGCATACACTTTGGACCAGCCAAATATCGGTTGCACACAAGACCCCATCCGTGCGTTCATTTGGAAAAACGATAGCATTGGAAAAACCACGTGGGGTGGGAGAAGAGTAGTCCTTGAGACATTTAGGGATTGGGATTTCGGGAACCTCCATATCGTGATCGGGTTGAGGGCTAGGAGGTGTAGAATGATGATTGGATTCTTCCTCGGGGAGGGCATCATCAAAGTCGATGGCAATGCCAGATGGTTCGGGTGTTGCAAAGAGTCGCCTTAATCTTCGCATTTCCCTATCAGGTTCTGCGTAGGGTGAAATAAGGTCGCTTAGTGAACTACGACTCCTGGTGATTCTGAGATTGGAGAGATCTTCGTTTACCATGATGGCCAAGGAAGATTTGAGCAGTGGATAGAGCAGAAAAAGATAGACTAAAGAAAATCTAGAAAAAATAAAATAAAAATCTCACTAGAAAGGAATCTAGTGAGTAGACCTATAAAATAAAAATTCAACCTAAACAATAACTATTCCCCGGCAACGGCGCCAAAAACTTGATGCGTGGTTTTGCAACCTTACAACAGGTTTTACCTCTCAAGGGATCTCAAGAGGCTTACAACCCCACCAGGCAGTGTACCTGACCGATGTAGTATAGTGTAGTGGTAAGTACGGGGGATTGATCGTTCTCCACAGGGAATAGTGTTCGTTAGGTATGAAAAACTACTGTAATAGGTCTAAGGGTGATGGATGATTCTTTTTGTATTTTTATATTTTTATGAAAGCAAGTAAAATCTCGGGTTTTGAAGGAGTGGGCGGAATTAGCTGCTAGTCAACTAACCTAATTTACTACGAATGCAAATAAAATAAATAACAGAAAATGAAAAGGTGGTAAAACTTATGTGGAGAGAAATGTGTTTACTTAGATTTCCTTACTCCCTAACTATCTTTTACCGGTTGATTAGTGTGTATTAATCGCGTGGATGACGGGTGTATTCCTTAATACCAATAGTGGGGTGGCGTACGTACTTCCCCAACTCTACAAGCTCCTACTTCACTCCTATGTCGAGCCGGCTAGGAAGCTCCTAACATGGGATCACTAGAATTCGCTTGTGCATTAAATACAACCATAAAAACCTTAGTACGCATTGGTTCATGCTTCTTAAGACGTTCAAGCAAGTTATCGAATAGGAGGTTAGCCAGTTTTCTTAAGCCTAACATAGATAAACAATCATCCAATACAACTAATAACACACTAATAACCAATAATCAATAGCTAGGTTTCATTAGATCTAAGCAAACACAAAGAAAACCTAGCCTAGCATGTTAAACAAAAGACAAGAACAAGATAGAATCAAACAACACATAGACATATTGAATGATTAATTGATAACTTATCTTCAATGTAACATGGAAGATCTCAAGGCAAAAAGCCTTGAAAAAGCTGCTAAAATCGTCTTAGGGTTTTTCACACACAAAGTTCCACAATAAGTTTCACACTAATGACAAAAAATTGCAAAACTATATATAGACTTTCAGATCTGACGGCGTCACGTTATGGAGTGTGACGCCGTCACCTCGCCGCTTTTAGGGTTCCCGGATGGCCTTCTTGACGCCGTCCCTCTTTAGCTCTCCAAAATCCGTTCTGGCTTATCAAGGCTTGACGCCGTCAGAATTAGGCGTGACGCCGTCCCGCTTTAACTTATACCGTGACGACCTTGATCACTTTAAAGGGTGACGCCGTCAGAATTTCCATGCAAAATTCTCTGGCTTATCATGAGTAATTTTCACATCCACCACTTTTGCCAAGCCATGACGCCGTCTGGGGATAATCCTGACGCCGTCAAAGGTACTTTTTAGCATAAATTTGAGACTTTGTCGTTTTCTTCACTTTTTTGCTCCAAAAACGTCCAAAATGCTTCCTTTTCCAGATTTCTTCTCCAAAGTACCTAAAATGACAAAAAGAACAATTTAGGGCAATATTTGATCAAATAAATACGATTTAGGGCTTAAATGACCCCCTAAAAGCGGTACACTTTTCGCTTCATCAGTTACTAACTTTCATTATGTTGTAAGCATACACTCGTAATGATCCTGTGAAGCTAGATCAGAGATCGTGAGTCATCATCCATCATAAGCTTGCATACTTCCTGATCCACCATGAAGGTTAGAAGATCTTGAAGTCATCATTCACCAAAGCATTCCAACATATGAAGATTCAAGGCCACTTGACATCCTCAATGATTGGAGACTTCTTATTCAAGAAGTTCATGTAGATACCATATGCATACATGAAGATCCATCACAACAAGTTTAGGGAGCTTGTGATCTTCAACCATTGAAGGCTTCCTTTCAATGGAAGTTCATTTAGATTACCCATTCATATCCATGACTCATTTATGTCATGGATCATCATTGTAATCTATTCATACTAGATTAGATGGTTTATGTGTTTAAGCCACAACAACCACAAGACATGAACCTAGTGTCGAGTTCTAATATCCTACAACACATTAACATAACAACAACAACATCTAACAAGAATGTTTACAATAAAAACTATCACTTCTGGACAATTTTTAACACCGAAAACTAAATAAAATCAACACCTAATTTAACTTTTATTCGGCCTAAAACAATCAGGAAGATCTAAAATAAATGGATTTGAAAAATAAATTCGAATATAAACTTAATCCTTACAATGATTTTGAGAGGTGATGAGCTCGAATGAAACCCAATCCGAAAAACCCAAGTATTCCAAACCAAACCACAATCACCACAAACCCTCGTTCTTTCTTGAGTGATTCTCAGATCCTTTGTATGTATTTGTTGGGGTGTGGTTCGATCTCCCTTGGAACGTTGGATTAAAAGGACGATTTTGGAGAGTAACTCCAAGGTTACTTTCGGATTTGGGAGGAATAAGATTGCCAATTGAGTGTTCCTTCTATTTCTATTGTGATATTCTAGGCTTGACTTGGGTGGTTTTCAAGATCCGTGAAGATGATAGGGCGTCTAGGTCAAAAGAAAAGAGGATGGCAGTGTTGAAGATGGTGATGTATCGAATGGTGTTTTGGGGAAGAAGGAGGGGCGGACAAAAAGAGATAGGGTACCTAGGGTAGAAGACAACTGATTTTGGGATAAGTGTGAGTGGATGGATTTATTTTAAGTATTTAGAGATAGGTTTAATTAAAGAGTGGGTATATTATACCCGCGTCTCGCTAAACTGAATTAAACTCGGGTCCTTCCCGGAACCGTTTTAAATATGGAAGTTTGGATTTTTAGAGACGTTTATAAATACTTGAATGTATTTTTGAGTTTTATGTATTCACAATAATTCCTGAGTTTTAATTTATGTTCGTTTAGACATCGGTACGCGTGTGGTGTCAATCTGAGTAAAACTGGGATAACCTCCCGTTTTTACTACAATATAGTGGGTAAAATGTGAGATGAGATAATTTCACTGTTCTTGGTGAGATTTTCGGGTGACACAGTGTGCAGGTCTGTTTTCCATGATAATCATATAAATGCCTAATCTGATGATTTAGTCATAATAAATGAACTGTTATGAATTAAATATTAGGAGAAATTTACCATTTGTCACATCCTCCCCGTCTTACGAACGAAAACCGTCCTCGGTTTTCACTTAGGGTTACCCGATGGATTAGAGAAAAGATGTGGGTATCTTCGTTTGATCTCGTCCTCCCGTTCCCAAGTGTATTCGGGACCTCTTCGGGAGTTCCAACGAACTTTGACGATAGGAATACGGCTTTGCTTTAGCCGTTTGATCTCTCGATCCATTATTTCAACGGGTTCTTCAACGAAATTTAACCTTTCGTCAACCTAAATTTCTTCTAGAGGAATGGCATGAGTTTCGTCGGAAAGACATTTCTTTAGATTGCTCACATGTAACACGCTGTGTACGGAACTGAGTTCTTGAGGTAATTCGAGTCGGTAAGCTACTGGTCTGATTAAATTCAAAGAATACAAACGGCAATATGTATTCCCGAGTTGTTTTCCCAACGAAGGAATGAATGGAATTAGTGATTTCGAGTCGTGATTTGTGTCGTGAATAGTGAAATAAGTGAGATTTTGGATTTTTAGTCTAAAATTGATAAACATAAACTAAAAACAACTTAATAAGCAAATAAAACAATAATATAAAGCACAAATAAGTTAAAACGTAAAGAAAAACTAAAAACGAGCACGCTCGGGCTAATCCAGAGAATAAAAAATGAAATCTATGAAATACTAACCCTAGATATGAAAATCTATTTTTCCTAAGTCCTATTTGATAAAAGAAAATTTTTAGAAAAAAGAAAATTATTATTTTTTATTTATATTTTATTTATTATGATTTAAAAACTAATTTTAAAAGAAAAATATATTAAAAATACTAAATGAAAGAGATAAATTGTGAAAAAGTACAGAAAAGAGTCCTACAAGAAAAAGCAGACCTAGGAAAAATAAGTATAAGCTAATTGCTTAACGAAATAAGCATTTAAAAGCATATTAGGGAAAATAGCCAAGATATTAAAACTGGTTAAAAGGAAAAGGGTTGCACCCTTGGTCAGAAAAGACCCAAGGGCGCGGATGGTAAGAGGTGTGTGATAAAGGTTGAGGTGTTGATGGTCCAGGGTTCGAGCCCTAGTGTTCCCTGGGCTTCCACCTTCCCCTTTTTTTTTTTTTTTTAAAAACTTTTCTTTTGGAACTTGTTAATAAGCAAGAAATAAGAACTTTTTATGAAACAACTATTTTTAAAAGCTTAAGAATAAGCCAGGAAAAGCTTAAGAAAATCAGACTGCTTATATGATTTTAGAACAAGCTAATGAACTATGAAAAAGAAAATAAGCTACTAAATGAGTGAAAGCAAACTAAAATAAGCTAAGGCTATCTAAAAGCAAAAATAAGAGGATGTAAACAGAATAAGCAAAACACTCAAATAAATAAGCACTCAATTCCAATTTAAGCTATTAAGGGTCTGATGTTCAGGGCAGATCAGTCCAAAGGGGCTCTTTCTAGCTTAATTTTAAGCACTATGATAAAAGGAGAAATCCACAAAAGCTCAAAATATTAAAAGCTCAAACACTAAAGAACTAGAAGAATCAGAAATTAGCTTAATCAGAGCTTAAATAGAGCTTATTAATGGGCTATGAAAAGGACAGATCGGAACAAATATAGAAATAGGTTACTGATGCAGGTTCTAAACTAAATTAGATCAAAACCCCACAAATCCTAATGGAATACTAGCAATTCAACACAAATCAACTTGTTACACTAGATTAAGCATATAAATTGCAAAAACAAGGGCAAAAGCTACTTATCTCAATCATAAGCTATACTATCAGATTCTATCTTTAAGTCTATAACAACAAACTTCATTCTACAAAAACCTTCAAAACAGCTCAAAACAACTTACAAACAGCTTATATAAGTCAATTTAAGCTAGATTAAAGTTCCCCAAATGGCACATGAACAGTAACCTTCATTTTTAACCATTTTTTTCCTTGTGCCAAACACCCCTTAATGGGACTGTTTTGCAAGTTTAAGCTAAGAAAGGCCAATTTAAGCTATGTTTATGAAAAACAGATGTTTAACTAAGTAAATTAAGCACTAATGAACAATCCTAAACAGAAATTAAGCACTAGATTAAGCTAAACTATATTAAGCTATTTTTTTTTTGGTATTTTGAGATTTTTAAGTAAAAACAAGAACAACTAAGTAAAAGCTATCAAATAAGCAACAAATAGGAACAAATAGAACAAATAAGCAATTAACAACCAAATAAGCACTTAAATAAACAGAAATAAGCTAAATGCACTTTAAAATTTGAAAATCAATGGAACTTACAAAAGCCCTTGCATAAACAGGGCAAATTATGCTCGAGGAGCTACTTTACAAGCTCTAGCTTGTCAAAAGACAAGATAGTAACAGCAATAAGCCCTTCCAGGTCTGGCTTATTATCCACAACAGCTTTTTTATTTTTTTTTATTTTTTTATTTTTTATTTTTTTTAAGTTTAAGTTGAAGCTGAAAAGAGTTTGTAAATTGAAATAAAGGTTAACTAGAACTCATTGAAGCTATGGATTAGCTTAATGAGCTTGAGTTATAATGATTAATTATACAAGCTTATCACAGAATTTGGCAATAATGAGAAAAAAGACAGGATTTTAACTAAAAATAAACTTGCATTAAACTTGAAAAAGAGAGTGCATAAACATTTAAAAAGCTGAAATACACTTAAAAACTAAAAAATGAAAAGTTAAAATAAAACTTAAAACCCTACTGCCCTTTTAAGGCTTACATCTCATTCTATTTATACTAGTCTTATCTAGGGTTTTTCTGCCTCTGTGTGCTTCTTGTGAGAGTGTAAAGCAGCAAAAATCCAATTGTGCTTCTTCAAAAGTCCATCTCAGCCTTTAATTCTATCTTGGTCCCCAATCTCTAATTTACAGCCATGGGATCAATTTTGTGCCCCTTGGATTGCCAAGGTGGCAATGGGGGGGGGGGAGCATGAGCATGTGATACTTCCTTGTCTGGTTGCAGGCTGAGTTGGAAGGAAGAAAGGGACAGGGGGAGAGCAGGGCATATTTTGGAGGGAAAGGGGTTTAGGATGGTTTTTGGTTTTGACCTGGGGGTTTATCAAAAAGGTTGTGACCCTTTTGTGTTTTGAACCTTTGTTTGAACCCCCTTTGTTTTAGTAATGAAAAAGGTTACGGGTTTTGGGGTGGAATGGATTGGGCTGGGTAGTGGATTAGGATTGGGTTGGATTTAGTTTTAATAAAGGGTTAAGGTTTAAGTGATAAAATGGTTTAGTTTTTGTTATTAATATTTTGTAGAAAAGGGTTTTAATAAAAAGGTTTTAGGATTTTTTTAAAAAAATGTTTTTAGGATTTATTTTGAGAATTGAAATTAGGTTTTAGGATTGAGCGTAAAAAGGTAATTTTGGTTTCGGGTTCGTTTTTCCATGCTCATCCCCATGTCCTTTCCCGAGTTTGATTTTGACTTTGACTTTGCTTGATTAAATGCACAAGTGATGTCGAGTCGATCCGAAAATGTTCCTATTTGCTCTTTTTCCCATCCATGCTCGGTTTTGTCCACTTTTGCCTCGTTTTCAATCCTTTTGTACCTAAAACACATAAAAACACAATCCAAGGATATTTGCAATGTAACTTGGCAAATTTTGGTGTTTTTGGTCATTTTTGTGGGTTTTTCGGGTATAAAATGATGAGTAAAAGGACACTCATCATCCCCCCACACTATCAATTGCTAGTCCCTAGCAATCCGATCGTATAAAGTAATGAAAGGATCAAAAGAATATCAAGATTACCAAGAATACCCCGTTTTGACTTATTATACAATGCAAGTAATTTAAATGGGAACAAACGTAAATAACATGCTTGATTTTCAAAAATGGCATCATGGAATGGGAATCACACAAAATGGGTGATTCCGGGGAATTGTAATCGTCATCCTCTTTTTATACTCCCCAACTAAGTTTAAAACCCTTGTGCAAACGTTTTTGTAAAATGCTAACACTACTTATATTAGTAATCTATGTAAGCCGAGACTTAACTTTTCACTCCCACAATTATTTAAGTACTTAGGTGAGTGTGCTTGTTTTCAAAATTTTGATCATAAAAAATCGACATTTATTAGGGTTGTTATTTATTTAAGTTAATATTAATTCACCGGAAACCACGAAATCTAAGGATCGAAAGGGCCTTTTCCATGTAGCGGCTTTCTTCTCGGCACATCCCAAACCAATTGGTTTTAGGTGACCGGGCTTTTGACACCTCACGGAGAATAGTACCGGAATTAGCGGGAATTCGATTCCAAAGATTTACGAGGCTACCGCTAAGGTAATATTAAACTTAAATAGATAGCAACCGAAGATGATTTAGAGATTAGAGATTCAAAGGTGAGATCACTCCATGTGGCGACTTTCTTCTCAGCTTGTCCTTAGTAAACTTAGGAGGCTAGGTTTTTACACCCTCGAGAATAGTATCGGAGCTCACGGGATCTTTGAAGTCAAAAATTTCCAAATTACCGTCCAACCTTTAGACAATTTTGACGAATACTAGTTCAACTTCCGATTTAAATTTAAGAAAAAGCAAGTTTCGCACATTTATTAATAAGCAACATAAACGTTTTTATTCAAACAACACACATTTTTTCATTTTTCTTCATTTTTTTTCTTTTTCCTTTTTTTTTTTTTTTTTTAACACAACATAATACTTGCAACTTCACTTATTTCATTATGCAACATTCAAGCAATATTACTCACTCTATTTTGCAACATTTATTCCAATTTTAAGAAAGTATGCTTGTTCCAAAATTTAAATAAAAATTTGAACTAGTACTCTATATCAAGATTGTATAAAAAATTATTTTTGCTTAACAAAACGGTTTTTAACGTTCAAAGGTTTGAAAATAGCACTTATTTAGTCAGATTAGGAGCTCCTGGGAGGAAAAGCCATAGATTACTTATATAAGCTCTAAAGAGAACCAACTACTCCACGCTTATCTTTTTCATTTGCATAATTCGTAAAAAATTAGCCTAAACGTTAAGGGTAGCATCCAAATCAACACTTTGGCAAAGTCGGGATTCCCCTTGTTCTAGCCTAATCAAGTCTAAACTTCCACTAATACCGAAGCATTAATGTATAGCAAATTATTATTTAATGTGCAAAGCATTTCTTTTTCATGCAATTTTTAACTTTACGATGATAAAAATTTAAAAATTTGGGTCAAAAAGGGGTGCTAGGGGACTAGTAGGTACAACATGTGAAATTTTTTAAAATTTAGGTCAAATTCGCAAGAATTCCCCCCCTCCCCACCACACTTAGAATTGAATATTTCCCTCAATATTCAAAGTACCGGCTATTATGCCAACACTATAGAACGTAAAAAGGTAATACTACTAGCTAAGTGTGGAAACGAAATCTTTTTCACAAAAAGGATTAATAAGATATCCCTGGATAATTGTTAGTAAAAATATCGAATATTGGGCGGCTGGATTGAAAACAGGCGCATCAATCATCACGATCTACGGGAATCCTGAAAACAAAGGCAAACATACAACAACAAAGCAACAAGTAGAGGAATTCCCCCACACTTAGTGTTAGAAAATAGAAAGAAGATAGAAGGATAAGCATGGGTTACCACCCACGAAGCGCTTATGTTTTTGTTAACCGAGTCACTAGTTTGACTCGTCCCCGAATTCATTGGTCCATGGGGAACGTTTGGAGATCCGGGACAACCATAGTCGGTATGTCCCCTCCAAAATAATTCTTCAACCTATGACCATTCACCTTGAAGTTGGGGCCGTCGGGTTGAGATAACTCGACGGTTCCATAAGGGAAAACTTGAGCAACGGTGAACGGCCCAGACCAACGGGTTTTTAACTTGCCCGAGAAAATCTTTAATCGAGAATTGAAGAGAAGGACTCGATCACCAACGTTGAAAATGCGGTTCTTGATTTTGGAGTCATGAATCCTCTTCGTTTTCTCTTTGTAGATCAAAGAGTTCTCATAGGCTTGATCCCTAAGTTCATTTAATTCATTCATTTGAATCTTTCGGTGATCACCCGCGGTCTTAAGGTCAAAGTTACAATGTTTCAAGGCCCAGTAGGCCTTATGTTCAAGCTCGTTGGGGAGATGACAAGCCTTTCCGTAAACCAACTTATAAGGAGTGCACCCAATGGGTTTTTGAAAGCGGTTCGGAAGGCCCATAATGCATCATCTAATTTATCAGCCCAAGAGGCCCGATTTTCACCTACGGTCCTTTCTAAGATACGTTTCAAACCACGATTGGAAACCTCGACTTGACCGCTCGTTTGTGGGTGATACGCGGTAGAAAGACGGTGAGTAACTCCATATTTAAGCATGACTTTTGCAAATTGGTCATTGCAAAAATGAGTACCGCGATCACTTATAATAGCACGAGGTGTTCCAAATCGGGAGAATAGACTTTTCAAAAACTTTACAACAACTCGGGCGTCATTAGTGGGGAGCGCTTTCGCTTCAACCCATTTTGAAAAATAATCGACGGCCACGAGGATATACTTATTCCCTCGTGAAGACGGGAATGGACCCATAAAATCGATGCCCCACACGTCAAAGATCTCGCAAACTTGAATTGCATTTTGAGGCATTTCGTCCTTTTGCGAGATTTTTCCTTGACGTTGGCAAGAGTCACATGACTTCACCAAGTCGTGGGCATCACGGTAAATAGTCGGCCAATAGAAACCGGAATCAATGACTTTTTTAGCGGTGTAGCTGGCACCATGATGTCCCCCCGTGGGTCTATTATGGCAAGTCGTGAGAATGTCAACGGCTTCTTGGCCATGAACACACCGTCTAATCACTTGATCGGCACAAATCTTAAACAAGTAGGGGTTGTCCCAAAAATAATGTTTCAGATCCTTAAAGAATTTCTTCTTTTGTTGGGACGACATCCCTTTCACAATAAAATTCCCCGCATGGTAATTTGCAAAGTCGGCAAACCATGGGGTACTAGAATCATTTTTTAGCGAAATCATCCCAAGTGTCTCGAGAGGAAATGTATCGGTAATTTCCTTTTTCTCGAGAACACCTTGATGGGGGTTCTCTAATCTAGACAAATGATCGGCGACGAGATTCTCCGCTCCTTTTTTATCACGAATGGTGACATCAAATTCTTGGAGGAGGAGAATCCACCGAAGCAATCTCGGTTTAGCATCTTGCTTAGCAAGGAGATACTTGAGAGCCGAATGATCCGTATACACTATGGTCTTTGATAAGACGAGATAAGGTCGGAACTTCTCAAAAGCATAGACAACGGCTAATAACTCTTTCTCGGTAGTAGTATAATGAGATTGAGCATCGGTCATCGTCTTACTCGCATAGTGTATCGGTTGAAAGTACTTAGATTTACGTTGCCCCAGGACTGCTCCAATAGCAAAATCACTAGCATCACACATGAGCTCAAAGGGCAAGTCCCAATTGGGGGCAACTAAGATCGGTGCTTCCGTTAATTTCTTTTTGAGAATTTTGAATGCTTCGATGCATTCTGGAGAGAAAAAGAACGGAGTATCTTTTTCAAGAAGATGGGTCAGAGGCCGGGCGATTTTAGAAAAATCTTGAATAAATCGACGGTAGAAACCGGCATGACCAAGGAAACTTCGAATTCCTTTGACGGTGGTGGGATGAGGTAGCTTAGCGATAACATCGACTTTAGCTTGATCGACCTCAATCCCGGCATTGGAAATCTTATGGCCGAGTACAATGCCCTCTTTAACCATGAAATGGCACTTCTCCCAATTTAGAACAAGATTGGTATCTTCACACCGTTTTAGCATTTTGTCTAAATGGGAGAGGCAAGATGAGAAAGAATTTCCATAAACCGAAAAATCATCCATAAAAACTTCCATTGTTTTCTCGATCATATCATGAAATATGGCCATCATGCACCTTTGGAACGTGCCCGGAGCATTGCATAAGCCGAAAGGCATACGTCGGTAGGCAAACGTACCATAAGGGCAAGTGAAGGTGGTCTTTTCCTGATCTTGCGGGTCAATTGGTATTTGGAAATACCCGGAAAAGCCATCGAGAAAACAATAGAACTCATTTTCCGCTAAACGCTCAAGCATTTGATCCATAAAAGGAAGCGGAAAATGGTCTTTACGAGTAGCATCATTGAGTTTACGATAATCAATACACACTCTCCATCCGGTGACGAGACGTGTGGGAATCAACTCATTAATTTCATTTGTAACGACGGTCATACCCCCTTTCTTGGGTACACAATGGACGGGACTAACCCACGGGCTATCAGAAATAGGGTAAATCATTCCGGCATCAAGGAGTTTGAGAACTTCCTTTTTGATAACCTCATGAATTTTCGGGTTTACCCTTCTTTCTTGTTGCACCGCGGGTTTGAAATCATCCTCTATTAAGATCTTGTGAGTACAAAAACGAGGGTCAATACCCTTAATATCGGAGATCTTCCAAGCGATGGCACTCTTATGATTTTTAAGCACTTCTAGAAGTTGGGTCTTCTCCTTATCTTTTAAATCTTTGGCAATAATGACGAGAAATTTGTCGGTATTTTCTAAGAAAGCATATTCAAGATGAGGAGGTAAATCCTTGAGCTTGAGCTCCGGAGGATTAGACGGCTTAATTTCTTTGATTTCTTCAATTTGAATTTCCTTCGTAGGGAGAGAAAGTGACGGATCATCATTAAGTAATTTCTCAAGCAGGAGAATATCTCCCTCCGGATCAAAGTCGGTATCATCAATTTCAGGTGAAATTGAATCTTTTTTAAGACAAGCATCGATCTCTTCCAAAATGAAATCACTTCCCTCAAATGGAGTGAGAGAAGGGGAAGAGTCGGAAAGAATAGGTTGAGAAGACGGAGTGGGATTGCCACTCAAAGATTTGTTGGAAAATCCAAGAACTTCTTGAGAATACTCCTCCGAAGCAACATCAATAACATCAATTCGATTAACTGAGATAGAATCGTAATTGGAGGAGTATTTGAAAGTTCGATTAAGATTAAAGGTCACGGCCTCATTATCAAAACGTAGCGTTATTTCTTCACCATATACATCAATCAAAGCACGACCTGTCCTAAAAAAGGATCTCCCTAGAATAAGGGGAACCCGAGGATCGGCGTCGAAATTGACAACGACAAAATTGGCGGGGAAATGGAACTTTCCTACTTTGACAAAGACATCCTCAGCGATTTCGAGTGGACGAGTTATAGAACGGTCCGCAAGCTCGAGGGTCATGCAAATAGGAGTGAGTTCTGGGAGAGAAAGCTTTTTCCAAACGGAAAGCGGCATTAGGTTGATGCTTGCACCAAGATCGGCCAAGGCTTATCATTCAACCATCCCCGAGAAATCACATGGGATAAGGAATTTGCCGGGATCTCCAAGCTTTTCGGGAAGCTTCTTGAGGAGAACCGCTGAGCAATTTTCATTCAAAGGAGTTTTTGCTAATTCAAACAATTTTTCTTTGTTACTCAACAAACCCTTAATCATGGAAGCAAATTTGGGCATAAGAAGTAAAGCATCCGCGAAGCTAATGTCGAAATGCAAATCTTGAAAGATTTAAAAGAATTTCTCCATTTGATTCGTAGCTTTTTCACAGAGCTTTTGATCGTTTAATCTTGACGGATAAGGAAGTTTGGTTTTGACGGGAGCTTCTTTGGGCTCAAAAACAACTTTTGGTTTAGACGGTTGGACAACCGGAGGTTGGACGTCTTCGGTACTTCCGTTATTAGTAGGAAGCACCGTGTCCTTTGTCGCCTCGGTCTCACGTTCCACTACTTTGGAAGGAAGAGAGGTAGTAGGAACCGTGGGTCCATCATAAGATACACCACTCCGTGTAGTGATCGCTTTCACATCGCCCCTCGGGTTAGCGATCGTATTGCTAGGAAGAGTACCTGAGCCCGAGGGTCGATCATTTAAAGACTTCTTAATTTCAGTTATTTGATTAACCAACAACCGATTTGTTTCTTCTTGGGTTTTCATAAATTGTTTCAACAACTCATCCGAGGGCGTTTGATTTTGAACAAATCCTTGATTTTGATTATTATTTCCTTGATTAAGATTCTGCCCTCGGTTGTTTTGATTGAATCCTTGATTTTGATTTTGAAAGTTCCCTTGATTTTGGTTAAAATTCCCTTGATTAAAATTCCCTTGGTTTTGATTTTGAAAATTTGGTTCATCCGATTTTGATTTTGATTAAATTGAGCATTTTGGTTTTGCACATTCGGATTTTGATTTTGATTGAAATGGGGTGGTCTGAGATAATTGTTAGAACGGTAGCTAAGAAGATTACGGTCTCCTTGCGGTTGGTAACCATTACCTCCCGTGTTAAAGGTTCTCGTGGTAGCATAAACGTTCTCTTGAGTGAAGCCACCGGAGGCTGGGCACTTGTTAGGAATTCAGGAAATAAGATATTTCTTGTTGCTGCCGATAGTGTAAAGCTGGTTCCTGCCGATAGCTGTGGTTCCTGCTGAAGCTCATTGCTGCTGATAGTTATATCTTGTTTCTGCTGATAGTAGTTGTTACTGCGGGTATTGTTAGTTGTTATCCCGTATGTTTAGAATGTTTGTTAGATTTATTTTTAGAAGAGATCATGTTTATCTCTTCACACGTTTTCTTGTATGACGGGTTAGGGTTAGGGTTTCTTGTTAGTATAAAAGGAACACCCGTCTATGAGTTTTAGATATCTTTTTACGACTTAACAATCTTCAATAATAATATCTTTTAGTTCATTATACGATCCATAGAGGATCATAGTCTTAGTTCTTTTCTTTTCTAGTTCGTACTCAGAGATTCTCTTGTAGTGTGCTTGTGATTACATAGGCATCCTACCGATCCACTAAGGCTCAAAGATCTAGCAGGTGTGTTAGATTCAACAAGTGGTATCAGAGCCTCGTGAGGATCTCTGATAAAGAAGAATAAGTTCTCTTCTAAACCCTTACACTATGTCTGGATCAGAAGATAAATTCGAAAGGTGGACCATGAAAGTCAGAACCCTGCTATCTTTTAACTCAAGGGGAAAATGGACAGAACTTGCTGATGCTGATGAAGATAGTCTCAACCAAACTCACAACATGGTTCATAATGCAAAGGATAAAGTAGAAGAATTTGCTCTTGTGGGTGCCACTCATCAGGTACAACATTGTCATTTTGGGTGTCATGAATTGTACTTGAACCTTAGGAAAGAGTTTGATGAAATGGAGCCTGAATATAATAAATTGTTTGTAGAAATTCAAGCTTATAAAAAGGCTCTTAAAACTGTGGAAAAACAAAAGGCTTGGCATGAAGCTAATCAGCTAGCATATGAGCAAAAGATAAGGGTTTTGGAAAGAGACTTAGAGAACACCAATAACTGTCTAAAACATTCTGAGAGAGAACATGCTAAGGTGAAATTAGAAAATCAGGAATTACAGGCTAAACTGGATAGTGAAGTGGCTAGGTTGAATTCATGGCAACAATCAGAAAAATATCTTGTTAACTATAATAATGGTAATCAGTCTGGTTGGCGTAAGAAAGGGTTGGGATATGATGTTGGGGAATATAACCCTAGAATATTTGACCCTACCCCTAAAGAAGTTGATTATCAAATTCCTGTTAAGTTTGTTAAGGAAGGAGGAATGAATGCAGTTCCTCCACCTATAAGAGGTGTTTTCAAGCCTGTCCCTATCCACTCAGCCCTTGACCTTGACTCAGATGAATCACACATGACATATGGGAAAAAGTCAAATGACTTATCTGATTATGAGTGTAAGTCTGATAACTTTGTCTCTTGTTCCAAAAGTGACAAGTCCTGTGAATCTAAGTCTACAGACTATACCTCATGTGATTCAAATGACAAGTCAACCTCACCCAGGTTTCATGACTTCCCTTCTGGAATAACTATTGATGAATCTATTTCAAAAATAGCTTCCTCTGACAACATCTCACTTAACTCTGTTAAAAACAACATTGTCTCTAGTTCCAGTAGTGATAATTTTGTCTGTAATAAGAAAACTTATGGTAAGAACAAGGGTGTTAGGAAGAAGTCATGTTTTGTGTGTGATAGTCAATATCATCTCATTAAAGATTGTGATTATTATGAGAAGAGAATGAAGATGAATGGTGGGCAACAACAGACTAGATCATTGTGGAAAAATGTTAAACAAATACCACCATATGTTCCACAAGCAGCAGGAATGAACTCTTATAGAGTTCCTTTTCCTGTTGATAGACCTGTTCCTGCAAGCAAGTCTGTTGCTGCTGATAGTCAGGGAACCATTCCTGCTGGTGCTTCCTCATCCTTTCAGAGGGATTTCAGGCCTGCTTATTATAATCCAATCTTTGGAGGGGGAATGGCTTACTCTCCATGGTTTCCTTGGTGATTGTCCTGTTTGTCTATTCATGTTGTTGTATATTTCTTTGCTGGTTTTGAGGGGAGGCATTAGCCTAAGGGGAGGCTAATGCTTTTAATTTTGTCTTGTTTCTCATTCTTTTATGTTTTATGTTTTGTGTTTTACTAACTTTGTTTTGCAGATTATAGTATGTTTTGTTAGCTAAATTTGTTTTGTAGTTTATTCATTTTCAATGCTTGAAATAAAACATAAGATAAAACTTCTATTCATCATCATGAGGTGATTACATCCAAAAACAAAAGATTAAGGCTTCATAAACAAACCAAACAACAGTCAACAGACACAAGCTTCTCAACCCTACTACCTATTCCACCTTCCCTTTTCCCTTTCCCATACAATCAGGCATGAACCTTCTACCCCTCTGATGACTAATTTCTTCATACACATGTGGGGCTGGAAGTGCCAACACCACTGGGAGTGGCTGTCTTGGTTCAGGGACTGGCTGATCTTTCTTAGGAGTTGAATGTCTTGGGGTAGTTTGTCTCTGATGTGATCTGGGGCGTAAACTTGCAGTTGGTTGGCTTGGCTGTGGAGTTGGCTGGCTTGGTTGAGGAGTTGGCTGGCTTGGCCCAGGAGTTGGCTGGCTAGGCATTGGGGTTGGATGATTTCTTTTTGGTACCGGTACTTCGTAGAAGGTAGCAGCAGTCCTTTCCATCTCTTCACTAAGCAGAGCCACAGTTTTCTTCATCTCTTCCCTTAGCTTATCTGTTATGGGAAAATTGGGAGGATATGTTTCCCATTCACCTTGATAATAAGTCAAGGACTTTGGCCATGATGATCCTTCATCATCAGAGCTGGAGTACTCAAAAGACGAAGGAGTAGATGGAAGAGGGTCGGATGAATCTTCTTCGACCTTAGCTTTGCCTTTGGTTTGTGAAGATGATGCAGTCGGAGGAAAATAATTTTCCCACCTAGATGATGATTTAGAGGAAGGGGAAGAGTCGGATGAGACCTCGATGATGGGAATTTTGGATGAACTCATGTTTTTTTTTTATTTGAAGATTATGGGTTAGGATTGTGATAATGAAGTTATTTGATTTGGGGAAAAAGAGCTTTTATAATGAGAAGGTGATTAGTGCGAATTTATTGTTGGTTGGTGTTGAGATTTAATTCAGGCGGTTTATTCCTAATGACTGGATTTGGAAGGTTGACTTTGGTCAAACCACTTTATTGCTGCCGATTGACCAAGTGTTACTGCCATTTGACTAATGGTTCCTGCTGACTATGTTAAATTTGGGGAAGTTAGTTAAGTCAATTGGTCAAAGATACATGCGCAGAATTGCAGCAATTTAAATCGCTATATGTGGCAACCATATAACAATATCATAACTGACCTAAAATTACACTTCTCACATCTCAGATTCTCAAAATCCTTTCAAACCCTAACTCATTGTTTTTGTCCTTTCGAACCCTAGTTCATTCATCTAATACAATGACAACACTTCGCTACAAAGATGATCACAACAAGGTTGCATACTTAGAGTCTTCTTCTAAAAGTGATGGTTATGATGAGGTGTTAGCTTTTCTTCGTGGGTCATCTATTCACTTTGCACTCACTCATTGTCCTGTAACGGTGTATGATTCACTCATTAAGCAGTTTTGGGCAACTGCTAGAGTTAGACACATTGTGGGAAGGGAGGACGAAATCTTAGCCACCATTGATGAGCACGAAGTAATCATTACTGAGGGGTTGATTCGGGTACAACTCTGATTTCCTGAGGAGCATGGGGCGCATGATCTTTCCAGGCAAGAAATCAATGATGGTATGGCTGCCATAGGTTACCCTGTCACTGGTAGTTGTACATTTTATAAAAATAAGCTGTCTCCTCAATGGAGATTTCTTGTTCATACTTTACTTCAGTGTATGAGTGTAAAGACCGGTGGTTGGGACCAATGTCCTAGTCCCATTGCGTCTAGTCTTGTTTGTCTGTCTCAGGGTAGGATATATAATTGGGCCAAATATATTTTTGATGGGATGATTGAAAATATCACTGGTGATAAAAACATATTTTTAATGTACCCTAGATTTCTTCAAATTATCTTAGGTGTTCAGACCAATGACCCAACCCCTAAGATAATGAATAGGATGACCGCTAAAATGTTTGCAATGATGAAGATGAATTTTGCAGGCCAACATTTGCCATTATTACCTGCCATGTTACACAATGCCAATCCTGCTGACAACCCAGATCCTGCTGACAATGACATTGTCCCACCATCACCCAATGCAGCTGATGCTAGTGCATCCAATGCTGCTGGTGAAGGGACTTTAGTTGCTGCTGATGCATCTGCATCTGTTGCTGCTGATGACCCATTACCACCATCACCTAGACCAGCCACACCTAAGACTATTGTCCCTGGTGAGCCCATTGTCCAGACCACCACTGTTGTTCCACCTGTTGCCCAATCAACACCTACTATGGATATGCCTTCTTCTTCAAGGCTTTCATCTCCTAGTCCTACTAGGCAGCCTTTTAATGATGACACCCATACTGGTGGAGAATTTCATGTATCTCCACCTAGATCCAGTGAAGCTCCTAATACCTCAGGCATTCCTGCTGGTGGAGCTGAGGATCCTGCTGGTCTCACTTCTATTCCAAGCTTGATTGACAGGTATTCTAAGGCAGTTGCAGCATTGGAGAAAGAGTTGCAGGACACCAAAAGAGAACTGGGTCAGAAAGTGGATTCTTTAGAAAGAGAGCTCAAAGACACTAAAGAAACACTTGGTGGAGTCATTCTTGAGCTCACACAAAGGATTACTCAACTGGAAGCTCAGGAGAAATCAAAGAAGAGAAAGATTGTTCTTTCTGATACAGATAATGAAGAGGATGAGTATCAGGGTTCATTCAACTTGGATGGATTACATGTCCTGGCTAGTGCCTCCTTGGCTAGTGCAAGCAAAGAAGAAGATAGAAGTCAATCTTCTAAGGTCCCTCCCATAGAGAAACATTATACAAAAAGATCTTCAACTAAGCTGCAGATGGCCTCCAGAATACCAGCCTTTGATATGTACAAGCTTGCAGAGGAGAGTACTTTTGTTACTGCTGATGGAGATGCTACAGACATTCCAAAGGACATTTTTGCGGGTGTAGATACTTCTCAGAGCATTCCTGCTGCTGCAGAAGTTCCTGCTGTTAGTGAAAGTGTTGCCGCTGGACCTAAGTTTCAGGGTAATTCTGCTGGTGGATCTATCATTGCTTCTGGTTCAGAATCGGCTGAGCTAGCTACTGTAGTGGATGAATTTGGAGGTCTGGTGTCTGATGTGGAAAAGGCTGCACAGGAAAGGTTGTGGAAGAATGTTCAAGATGAAAGAATGGGGTCAGAGATGGCAAAGAAGGTTCATGCAAACTTTTCTGCAGAATTTGCAGAAGCAGATACATCATTTGCTTCCACTCTCCCTGAAGCAAGGCAAAAGGAGTTGGATGCTGCTTCTCTATACTTTCCTGAGGCTGATTGGATACATATTGGTGCTCAAGTGGCAGCTAACCCAAATGTTGCTAAAGATATCTTGGGAATTAATGTATCAGATGCAGACTTTCCTGCAAGAATGGTGGAAAGGATGAGGCAAAAACAGAGGGATATAGCAGAACAGAAAGCTAAGGAGAAGAGGAATACACCTCTTACTCAGGCACAACAAAAGGAACACATGAGAATTCTTGTGAAGAACATGAGTGGTTCTATTTATAATCATGGATGGACTATGGCTGAGGTTAGGCAGTTGTCAGATGAGAGGCTTATGGTAGAATATAACCAGGCTATGAATCATATCATTATACATAACAAACCTTCTGTGGAGGAACCTTCTGCCAAGAGAGTTAAAGTCTCTGAACCAGCTGATACTGTAAAGGATTATGCTACTTCTGAACCTCGGGTTTCCTCATCTCAGGCAGCAGCAGCTTCCATGTCTTCTGCTGATGATGCCGTTGCCATACCTAAGACTGATCTTGCTGATGGTATTCCTGCTGCTCATAAAGAATCTACCATTCCTAGTGATAAAACTGGTTCCATTCTTGTTGATAAGGTTGATTATGTTCCTGCTGAACCATCTTCCTCAGTTCCTATTCAGCAGTATGGTCTAAGAACCAGGCAGAAGAGTTACTCTGACCACCCTCCTACTAGGCCTATTTCTGAAGTGGATGATCAAGAATTGGTTAGGGTTGACTCAAACAGTGATTCAGAAGGTGATTCCAGTCACTCTTGGGGTCATATTGCTCACTAGGAGATTAGGTCTACTCCTGAAGGTGAAGTTAATGTTTGGTTTTCCCTTGATGGGACAGTCAAATTATTTACCTTTCTGAGGGAGCTCTTAAATAAGATAGAGAGGAAAGATTTGGAAAATCTTTATAAGATAGTGGATAATTACTATCAAGCTCATGCTCCTACTGGGGTTGGCCTGATACTTTGGGGAGATTTACAAGTTTTAATGAATTCATTGGAAGGAGAAAGGGCTCAATTGGTGTGGGGTAATCAATCATCATGGAGAGTATATACTTGGAGGTTATATCCTTCTTCCAATGTTCATGTGGTGGAGCTCATTTCTGGCAAGATCCTGTCTATGTTTGTGGATGTCTCTTATCCTTTATCTGAGGGACTTATGAAGAGAATGCTCACACAGAAGGTCAGAGTTCCCAAACATACTATTGGAAATGATTTGACCACAGCTGAACAGTTGGTCAAATTCATCAGAGATTAACTTGCAGCTGCTAAAGGTTCTTCTACTTGATCATGGTTCAGGAGGCTTGTTGTTGTTGTATATCTTTCTTTCTTGGTTTTTCTTATTTTCTTTTTCTTTTGGTTTGTTTCTTATTTTTTTTTAGTTCAAAAAAAAAAAAAAAAAAAAAAAAAAAAAAAAAAAAAAAAAACCTTCTTGTATATTTTGTGTGCTACTAAGTTGGTTTTGAGCAACACCTTGCAGGTACAGTGTTGGTGTTTACACCTACACAACAAATGGTATTCAACTCACCATGTCTCACAGACAAGAAAGAGTTGACTCACCATGAGGGTACGACTCTGGTGTGATAATCAAATCCGTTGATAGCTGTAATAGCTTGCTCAAAGCTATAGGGTACTTCAACTCACCCATGGTTCATTCCTGAGAGTTGAAATGGTTCTCAATTCACCATGGATGTAACCCTTTAAGGGATCCAAAGAATTGGCTAGTCCACAAAAGTATTGTTTGTGGTAAAGACAATTGGTATCCATATTTGGTATTCAATTCACCAAGGTTTGTTGTAACCCAAGAATTGGCTAGTCCTGAGCAAACGGCTACAGGTAAAGACAAGTCAAATCCGTTTATAGTTGCTGGTTTACTAAAAATCAGATGGTTATCAATGTACCATGGTCTTACACACCAAAACATTGGCTACTCCAGTAGTGATGGCTATTGGTAAAGAGACATCAAATCCATTAATTTTCAATGATTCACCTCTCACAGGAGTTAACACACCTGGAAGTGATGAGAATAGTATGAAACTTAAAGTGATTTGATGTACATATTATCATGGTAGCAGTCAAGCTCAAGTGAATGACATGGTGACCAGCTTAAATATTCTTTTGAAGATGATTTCCTATTGCTGCTGAACTATCGAAGTTGCTGCTGGAAGTTCCAAGTGTTACTGCTGGTTACTTACTGATGCTGCTACTGGACTAATCCTCTGCCTATGGACTTCAAAGATCTATCAGGGAATCTTGCAAGTTAACCTAGTCAACTTCAAGATTAGGGGAGGATTGTTAGGAATTCAGGAAATAAGATATTTCTTGTTGCTGCCGATAGTGTAAAGCTGGTTCCTGCCGATAGTTGTGGTTCCTGCTGAAGCTCATTGTTGCTGATAGTTATATCTTGTTTCTGCTGATAGTAGTTGTTACTGCGGGTATTGTTAGTTGTTATCCCGTATGTTTAGAATGTTTGTTAGATTTATTTTTAGAAGAGATCATGTTTATCTCTTCACACGTTTTCTTGTATGACGGGTTAGGGTTAGGGTTTCTTGTTAGTATAAAAGGAACACCCGTCTATGAGTTTTAGATATCTTTTTACGACTTAACAATCTTCAATAATAATATCTTTTAGTTCATTATACGATCCATAGAGGATCATAGTCTTAGTTCTTTTCTTTTCTAGTTCGTACTCAGAGATTCTCTTGTAGTGTGCTTGTGATTACATAGGCATCCTACCGATCCACTAAGGCTCAAAGATCTAGCAGGTGTGTTAGATTCAACAGCACTCGAAATACAGATGTGGACCACCACACGTTTCACAACTTTGGTTAACAACATTGACTTGATGATTATTGTGATTTTGATTCTGATTTTGATACATTCTCAAGAAAATAGTGGACAAATCATCATACTTTTTGGTGAGCGCGGCTATTTCGGAGGAAGAAGTAGTGGTAGATCTAGTTGACTCGTTCCTCTCGGCAGAGGAATCCTAATAATTATGGTGGGCGGTCATATTCTCGATTAGATCATAGCACTCTTCGGGTCACCTTTTCATAAAGGTACCACCAGCCGCAGCATTGATTGTGTCATGGTGTCTCAATGTTAAACCATTATAGAACGTATCTATTATGGTGACAAGTAACATATTGTGATTTGGACACCGATCAATCGAAAGCTTATAGCGTTCCCATGCTTCGAATAAAGATTCGTCGGGAAGCTGGCGAAAGTTACTTATATCATTTCTTAATTTCGTCACCATCGACGGTGGAAAATATTTTGCCAAAAATTTTAAAACCATTTCATCAAAATTATGGATTGAATTTTTTGGAAGACGATCAAACCATGCGATGGCATGATGCGTCAAAGAATATGGGAAGAGATATAAGCGAAGGGCGTCATCGGAGACCCCATTTTGCTTCATACTCTGGGTGACGGTAAGGAATTTGTCAAGATGCTTATTTGCATCGTCACCGGTAAACCGTGAAATTGGCAAGAATTTTGGACTTGTTGGATCATATGGTGTTTAAGTCCAAAATCCGCGGCTTGGATGTTAACGGGGGCAATCGGGCCGCCCCGTCCGTGCATAGTCAGTTGGCACAACTCCTCCATCGTTCGGAGATCGGGAGCCGGCACTTGATCTTGATTACCATCGGTATTGTTCATTTCTTCAACGTTCGGAAATTCAACACGGTGATTATGACGAATAATTCTTTCGGGATTTGAAAGAGGTGAAAGAAGATCGTTTGAAGAAGAACGGGTGTTCATACACCAAAAAGAAACAAAAACTTAAAAAGAAAACAAAAATTTGAAAATGAAAATATTTTTGATATTTTTAAATTAAAGAAAAATTTGAAAAACACAATATTTTTGGTATTTTAAACACTTTAGGAAAAGTGTTTGTGGATTTTTAATTTTTATGGTTTTTGGTTTTTAGAAAAATACTCACAAAGAAAACGTTAACTTCTCGAGGAAGGGTCTTCGAAACAAGAATCGTCGATCGAGAATCCAAATAATTCACTTCAAACCTTCCCCGGCAGCGCGGCCAAAAATTGATTAAATTCAAAGAATACAAAGGGCAATATGTATTCCCGAGTCGTTTTCCCAACGAATGAATGAATGGAATCAGTGATTTCGAGTCGTGATTTGTGTCATAAATAGTGAAATAAGAGAGATTTTGGATTTTTAAACTAAAATTGATAAACATAAACTAAAAACAACTTAATAAGCAAATAAAACAATAATATAAAGCACAAATAAGTTAAAACGTAAAGAAAAACTAAAAACGAGCACGCTCGGGCTAATCCCGAGCCTAAAAAATGAAATCTATGAAATACTAACCCTAGATATGAAAAACTAGTTTTCCTAAGTCCTATTTAATAAAAGAAAATTTTTAGAAAAAAGAAAATTATTATTTTTTATTTATATTTTATTTATTATGATTTAAAAACTAATTTTAAAAGAAAAATATATTAAAAATACTTAATGAAAGAGATAATTTGTGAAAAATTACAGAAAAGTCCTACAAGAAAAGTAGACCCTAGGAAAAATAAATATAAACTAATTGCTTAACAAAATAAGCAGTTTAAAAGCTATATTAGAAAATAAGCCAAGATATTAGAAACTGGTTAAAAGAAAAAGGGTTGCACCCTTGGTCTGAAAAGACCCAAGGGCGCGGATGGTAAAGAGGTGTGTGATAAAGGTTGAGGGTGTTGATGGTCCAGGGTTCGAGCCCTAGTGGTTCCCTTGGGCTTCCACCTTCCCTTTTATTTTATTTTTAAAAACTTTTCTTTTGGAACTTGTTAATAAGCAAGAAATAAGAACTTTTTATGAAACAACTATTTTTAAAAGCTTAAGAATAAGCCAGGAAAAGCTTAAGAAAATCAGTCTGCTTATAAGATTTTAGAACAAGCTAATGAACTATGAAAAAGCAAATAAGCTACTAAATGAGTGAAAGCAAACTGAAATAAGCTAAGGCTATCTAAAAGCAAAAATAAGCAGATGTAAACAGAATAAGCAAAACACTCAAATAAATAAGCACTCAATTCCAATTTAAGCTATTAAGGGTCTGATGTTCAGGGCATATCAGTCCAAAGGGGCTCTTTCTAGCTTAATTTTAAGCACTAAGATAAAAGGAGAATTCCACAAAAGCTCAAAATATTAAAAGCTCAAACACCAAAGAAGTAGAAGAACCAAAAATTAGCTTAATCAGAGCTTAAATGGAGCTTATTAATGGGCTATGAAAAGGACAGATCGGAACAAATATGGAAATAGGTTACTGATGCAGGTTCTAAATTAAATTAGATCAAAACCCCACAAATCCTAATGGAATACTAGCAATTCAACCCAAATCAACTTGTTACACTAGATTGAGCATATAAATTGCAAAAACAAAGGCAAAAGCTACTTATCTCAATCATAAGCTATACTATCAGATTCTATCTTTAAGTCTAGAACAACAAACTTAATTCTACAAAAACCTTCAAAACAGCTCAAAACTACTTACAAACAGCTTATATAAGTCAATTTAAGCTAGATTAAAGTTCCCCAAATGGCACATGAACATTAACCTTCATTTTTAACCATTTTTTACCTTGTGCCAAACACCCCTTAATGGGACTGTTTTGCAAGTTTAAGCTAAGAAAGGCCAATTTAAGCTATGTTTATGAAAAACATATGTTTAACTAAGTAAATTAAGCACTAATGAACAATCCTAAACAGAAATTAAGCACTAGATTAAGCTAAACTATATTAAGCAATTTTTTTTTTTTTTTTTTTTTTTTTTTTTTGTATTTTGAGATTTTTAAGTAAAAACAAGAACAACTAAGTAAAAGCTATCAAATAAACAACAAATAGCAACAAATAGCAACAAATAGAACAAATAAGCAGTTAACAACCAAATAAGCACTTAAATAAACAGAAATAAGCTAAATGCACTTTAAAATTTGAAAATTAATGGAACTTACAAAAGCCCTTGCATAAACAGGGCAAATTATGCTCGAGGAGCTATCCTACAAGCTCTAGCTTGTCAAAATACAAGCTAGTAACAGCAACAAGCCCTTCCAGGTCTGGCTTATCATCCACAACAGCTTTTTTTTTATTATTTTTTTTTTTAGTTTAAGTTGAAGCTGAAAAGAGTTTGTAAATTGAAATAAAGGTTAACTAGAACTCATTGAAGCTATGGATTAGCTTAATGAGCTTGAGTTATAATGATAGCTTATACAAGCTTATCACAGAATTTGGCAATAATGAGAAAAAGAGATAGGATTTTAACTAAAAATAAACTTGCATGAAACTTGAAAAAGAGATTACATAAACATTTAAAAAGCTGAAATACACTTAAAAACTAAAAAATGAAAAGTTAAAATAAAACTTAAAACCCTACTGCCCTTTTAAGGCTTACATCTCATTCTATTTATACTAGTCCTATCTAGGGTTTTTCTGCCTCTGTGTGCTTCTTGTGAGAGTGTAAAGCAGCAAAAATCCAATTGTGCTTCTTCAAAAGTCCATCTCAGCCTTTAATTCTATCTTGGTCCCCAATCTCTAATTTACAGCCATGGGAGCAATTTTGTGCCCCTTGGATTGCCAAGGTGGCAATGGAGGAGAGGAGCATAAGCATGTGATACTTCCTTGTCTGGTTGCAGGCTGAGTTGGAAGGAAGAAAGGGACAAGGGGAGAGCAGGGCATATTTTTTAGGGAAAGGGGTTTAGGAGGGATTTTGGTTTTGACCTGGGGGTTTATCAAAAAGGTTGTGACCCTTTTTTGTTTTGAACCTTTATTTGAACCCCCTTTGTTTTAGTAATGAAAAGGGTTACATGTTTTAGGGTGGAATGGATTGGGCTGGGTAGTGGATTAGGATTAGGTTGGATTTAGTTTTAATAAAGGGTTAAGGTTTAAGTGATAAAATGGTTTAGTTTTTGTTATTAGTATTGTGTAGAAAAGGGTTTTAATAAAAAGGTTTTAGGATTTTTAACAAAAATGTTTTTAGGATTTATTTTGAGAATTGAAATTAGGTTTTAGGATTGAGGGTAAAAAGGTAATTTTGGTTTCGGGTTCGTTTTTCCATGCTCATCCCCATGTCCTTTCTCGGGTTTGACTTTGACTTTGACTTTGCTTGATTAAATGCACAAGTGATGTCGAGTCGATCCGAAAATGTTCCTATTTGCTCTTTTTCCCATCCAAGCTCGGTTTAGTTCACTTTTGCCTTGTTTTCAATCCTTTTGTACCTAAAACACATAAAAACACAATCCAAGGATATTTGCAATGTAATTTGGCATATTTGGGTGTTTTTGGTCATTTTTGTGGGTTTTTCGGGTATAAAATGATAAGTAAAAGGCCACTCATCGTGGTCCATTTCTCGTGAGAATTTTGAAAGGTCCTATGTATCGGGGGTTCAGTTTTCCGCGTTTCCCAAAACGGATCACGCCTTTCCATGGCGATACTTTCAGCATGACACGATCTCCAACTTGAAATTCAAGTGGTTTTCGTCTTTTGTCAGCATAGCTTTTCTGACGGTCTCGAGCCGCCTGCATCCGGCTCTTGATCTACACGATCTTTTCTGTTGTCTCTTGTACTAACTCGGGACCGGTGAGTTGACTTTCTCCGACTTCAGCCCAGCAGATTGGGGATCTGCACTTTCTGCCATATAGTGCCTCATATGGTGCAGCCTTGATGCTGGTGTGATAACTATTGTTGTAAGAAAATTCGGCCAACGGTAGATGTCTATCCCAGCCGTTTTCGAAATCTATCACACAGGCTCTTAGCATATCTTCTAATGTTTGGATGGTCCTTTCACTTTGACCATCTGTCTGTGGATGGTATGCTGTGCTCATATCTAGGTCGGTTCCTAAGGCATCTTGTAGAGATCTCCAATAATTTGACGTAAAATGACTATCTCTGTCGGATATAATTGAAAGTGGGACTCCATGTCGAGCAACTATTTCTTTCACATATAGTCGCGCGAGCTTGTCCATGTTGTCGTTTTCCTTGATGGGTAGGAAGTGGGCGGATTTGGTAAGACGGTCAACGATCACCCAGATGGTGTCATAACCACTTGACGTTCTTGGCAATTTGGTGATGAAGTCCATGGTTATACGTTCCCATTTCCACTCAGGGATTTCAGGTTGTACGAGTAAACCTGACGGTCTCTGGTGTTCAGCCTTGACCTTGGAACACGTTAGACATTTACCGACATAAGTCGCAATGTCAGCTTTCATATTGGGCCACCAATACAGCTTTTTCAAGTCAAGATACATCTTGTCGGCTCCTGGATAGATGGAATATTTTGACTTATGGGATTCGTGCATGATGAGGTCTCGTATACCTCCGTAGAGTGGAATCCAACTCCTGTCCTTGTAACAAAAAGTTCCATCTGCTTTCTTCACGAACCCATTTTCGCTCTCAGGCATTCCATAAATCTTCTCATTAGGTATATTTTCTTCCTTAAGAGCCTCAATCTGAGCTTCACGAATTCTCGATGGGAGTGGTGAGACAATTGTCATACCTAACGATCGTACTCTTAGGGGTTTCGGTCTCTCTTTTCGGCTAAGTGCATCCGCTACCACGTTTGCTTTGCCTGGGTGGTATCGAATCTCACAGTCATAGTCACTGAGCAATTCTAACCATCGGCGTTGCCTCATATTAAGTTCCTTCTGATCTAGGATATGTTGCAAACTTTTGTGGTCGGTATATACTACGCACTTGGTGCCGTAAAGATAGTGTCTCCAGATTCTGAGGGCAAACACTACTGACCCTAGTACAGCTCCTAACCCTTTGTGAGAGGCGTCACAGTAGACTACAAAGTCCTCACTGCCTTCAGGTAGGGCTAAGATAGGTGCGCTACACAACTTATCCTTGAGAAGTTGAAAAGCTTCTTCCGCTTTCTCTCCCCAGTCAAATTTCTCATTTTTCTGGGTCAACTTAGTCAAAGGCTTCGCTATTTTCGAGAATCCCTCAATGAATCTCCGGTAGTACCCTGCAAGTCCTAAGAATTGGCGTATTTCTGTGGGAGTTGTAGGTGTCACTCAAACCACAAGGACGAACGGTGTAATTTACTCTTCTTAAATAATTGAGCATTTGAAATTGTCTATTGAAGCTTTTTATAGTAATTATTTTTTTCTAATCTTGGGTTGGGCCGGTCACATAGAATGGTTCTGGTGTTTCATCTAAATAAAAAAAAATGCAATTTGTATAAATGTGGGTCATCCTCATAAGGAGCCAAAATAAGTCACTTTTAATCATTCTTGCCTTTTGAAAATTACCAAATAAAAATTAGGGGAGGGGGGGCAATTTCAGACCAGAGATGAAACATGACTCCAGACCGACATGAAATTAAACAGGTTCGGGTTGAGGCTAAACAAGTTTAGGTTGTAAATTGGTGGACACAATTAACTCGTAGGTTGTAAATTGGTCGATACAATTAACCCGTTTAATAGACATGTTAGGTTTGGGTTGAAATTAATAACTCGATTTTAACCCGCCAACCTGTTTAAAAATATAGTTAAAACATTAAATATTAAAAATTATGTATTTTGTAAAATTATTAAAAAACTCAAACTACTTTTTGTATATATCTTATGATATATCATCGACTTTTGAAGTTTTTATGTTTTTGCCTATATATATCGCAATAGGTTTTTAACATTCATATTTTAAATTCTACCATGTAATTTTAAATTTCAATTCAACTCTTAAGTGGGTCGATATGACTAACCTGTTTAATAAGCGTGTTCAGGTTAGGGTTGAACTTCTCGATATAATTAACTAAAAATGTCGGATTAGGGTTGAGATATATAAATCCGTCAATCTGAACCCGCCAACCAAGAACCCGGCACGAATTGCCGACCCTAGTAAAAATTATTATAAAAGTTTTTATTCCGTATTATATGTTTATAACATTGAATCTTGTTATTTGTTTTGTGCACACAATTATAAGGGGACTCGGAGTGGGACGGCGGGTTGCACAGCGGGCTCCTCAAACCGCCGGTAACACCATTCCGCCTATAGCGGTTGGCTTAAACGGTTTGGTGAGCGGGTATATTACCCGGTGGTGAAGCCGCTTGAAGGGTGTGATTTGCAAAGTTTATTTGACCGTTGGAAGTGAAATTGGAACGTTGGAAGGCTTTCACAAAACAATAAATACCCCCTTTGTCATTTGTTGAACCGTAGCATCAAAAAAAAAAAAAAAAAAACATCTCCTCCATTCAAACAATGTATTCATCTTCATCTTCCAGTGATAAATTCGAACCAATTTTGCTTGCGGATATTTCGACGGGTAGTTCTTTTGCATTTTTTGAAGCCGCGTTGGAGGATCTTGAAGACTCGGCAAACTCTGTCGATACCCGGACGTATATTGAACGAAATCGGATAGACGCTGACGAAAGACTAATGCGAGACTATTTCGTCGAAGAACCAAGGTGGGGCGAGCATATTTTTCGTCATCGATTTCGCATGAGTCGCCGTTTGTTTTTAAAAATTGTTGGTGATATTGAAGCAAATTTCGAGTACTTTAAAGAGGGGTTCGATGGTAGGGGGCAAAAAAGTTTCACGGCGATCCAAAAATGCACATCAGCAATTAAACAGCTCTCAACAGGTGAACCTCCTGATAACTTTGATGATAATTTACACATGGCTGAAAGAACTTCACGTGAGTCACTTGAATTTTTTTGTGACGCGATCATTGCGTTATATAAGCGTGAGTTCTTACGGGCGCCGAAAGCTAACGACGTTGCAATAGTGCAACAGGCGCACGAAGAAAGACATCACATTCCAGGAATGCTTGGTAGCCTTGATTGTACACATGTCGAGTGGAGGAATTGTCCTAAACGGTTGAAAGGACAATACACGAGGGGTGATCATAAAGTTCCGACTATTATGATTGAGTGTGTTGCTTCACAAGATTTGTGGATTTGACATGTGTTTTTTGGACCTCCTGGTTCGAACAATGATATCAATATGTTGAACCAGTCGCCGTTGTATCTAACCGAACGAAATGGAACGGCGCCAAACACTTCATTTACGGTAAATGGGCGCTTCTACAAACGTGGATACCTTCTCACCGATGGCATCTATCCTAACTGGTCCACCTTTGTTAAAGCATCTCGGCATCCAGTCGATACGAAGGATAAAAAATTCAAGAGACTGCAAGAGTCGTCAAGAAATGATGTAGAACGAGCTTTTGGTGTCCTTAAAGGGAAATGGAGGATTTTGGACCGTCCTCTCCGGCCACTAACAACAGAGAAAATTTCCAAATACGTCTACGCGTGTTGTATATTGCACAACATGATCATAAAAGACGACGGGAGGGCAATATCACCGGTTCATATAATGGACCAACCGGGACCGGTAGTTTATGACCCTAGTGTACTACCGGAGTTACATGACGAAAACATCCATCATCGTCTCCGGTTTGATCTTACTGAGCACGTATCGGGGCTAGATTTGGCTTTCCTGGATGACCCAGCAAACCAACCATCATCGATTGAAGAATTAATTTAGTTTGTTTTTATTTTTAAAAAAATGTTGCATTGTTCCTTTTAAACATTTATGTACTTTTCTTTCTTAATAAAATGTTATGTGTTTTAGTTCTAAATTGTGTAGTTTAATTGTTTAGGGGGAAAAAATAAAAAAATTATGAGGGCTGGAAAATCATGGGCGCGAGTGAAATTGATTGAGAGGGCTGGAGGGTTGAGCTGAGTTGGCATAATTTTATTGGATAAATTTGGAATTGTTGAAAATTTCAAAATGATGACTCCTTGTCCCCTAAGTTGCTTATCTATGTAATAGCCAATTGGTCGACTAGTAACAATCATTTATGTCGGCAATGCCGCAATGATCACAAAGTACTATTACATACAAGGATCACCTACACATAGTTGTCTTTTTCTCTTTTGTAATACCTGTTGATATAATATATTACTAATTTACTATGTATTTGAACATTATATGAATCATCGTTTTGTTTCGATAGTGACATTGTTTAGAAGAATTCAAATGTGTTTTTGTAACTTTCTGTCTTGGAATTTAAAACTATCTTCTTCTTTTTTTTTTTTTTTTCTTTTTTTTTTCTGTTCATGAAATCTCACAATTTTATTCAAGAGTAAACTGCAAAAATCATCCCTGTGGTTTGTGTAATTTCGCAAGAATCATCCCTATCTCAAACGTTTAGCATTAAACATCCCCAAGTCCACAAAGGTTTAGCATTAATCATCCCTGAGCACTAACGTCGTTAGTTTTACCAGTTAAGTGTTAAAATAATATTTTTCCGTTAGTCCCTCCGTTAATATTTTTTGCACCGTTAGTCCTTATTTTTTTAAAATGAATTAAAAAGGGCAGCAAAAATAATATTCGTCCGCTTTTTTTACGATTTCGTCTGTTTTTATACGTTTTCGTCCATTTTTTTACACGTTTTCGTCCGTTTTTACACGTTTTCGTCAGTATTTACACGTTTTCATCCGTTTTTACACATTTTCATCCGTATTTACACGTTTTCGTCCGTTTTTACACGTTTTCATCCGTATTTACACGTTTTCGTCCGTATTTACATGTTTTCATCAGTATTTACACGTTTTCATCAGTATTTACACGTTTTCATCCGTTTTTACACGTTTTCATCAGTATTTACACGTTTTCGTCCGTTTTTACACGTTTTCGTCCATTTTTACACGTTTTCGTCAGTATTTACATGTTTTCATCCGTTTTTACACGTTTTCATCCGTATTTACACGTTTTCGTCCGTTTTTACACGTTTTCATCCGTATTTACACGTTTTCGTCCGTATTTACACGTTTTCATCAGTATTTACACGTTTTCATCCGTTTTTACACGTTTTCATCAGTATTTACACGTTTTCGTCCGTTTTTACACGTTTTCATCCGTATTTACACGTTTTCGTCCGTATTTACACGTTTTCATCCGTTTTTACACGTTTTTATCAGTATTTACACGTTTTCGTCCGTTTTTACACGTTTTCATCCGTATTTACACGTTTTCGTCCGTATTTACACGTTTTCCTCAGTATTTACACGTTTTCATCCGTTTTTACACGTTTTCGTCTGTTTTTACACGTTTTCGTCTGTTTTTACACGTTTTCGTCAGTATTTACACGTTTTCATCCGTATTTACACGTTTTCATCAGTATTTACACGTTTTCGTCTGTTTTCACACGTTTTCGTCCGTTTTAAACACGTTTTCATCAGTATTTACATGTTTTCATCCATTTTTACATGTTTTCATCCGTATTTACACGTTTTCGTTCGTTTTTACACGTTAAATACTGAAGAAAACGTGTAAAAATGGACAAAAACGTGTAAATACTGATGAAAACGTGTAAATACGGATGAAAACGTGTAAATACTGTCGAAAACGTGTAAAAATGGACGAAAACGTGTAAAAACGGACGAAAACGTGTAAATACTGATGAAAACGTGTAAATACTGACGAAAACGTGTAAAAATGGACGAAAACGTGTAAAAACAGATGAAAACGTGTAAATACTGATGAAAATGTGTAAATACGGACGAAAATGTGTAAATACGGATGAAAACGTGTAAAAACGGACGAAAACGTGTAAATACTGATGTAAACGTGTAAAAACGGATGAAAACGTGTAAATACGGACGAAAACGTGTAAATACGAATGAAAACGTGTAAAAACGGACGAAAACGTGTAAATACTGATGAAAACGTGTAAAAACAGATGAAAACGTGTAAATACTGATGACAACGTGTAAATACGAACGAAAACGTGTAAATACGGATGAAAACGTGTAAAAACGGACGAAAACGTGTAAATACGGATGAAAACGTGTATAAACGGATGAAAACGTGTAAATACTGACGAAAACGTGTAAAAATGGACGAAAACGTGTAAAAACGGACGAAAACGCTTAAATACTGATGAAAACGTGTAAAAATGGACGAAAACGTGTAAAAACAGATGAAAACGTGTAAATACTGATGAAAACGTGTAAATACGGACGAAAACGTGTAAATAAGGATGAAAACGTGTAAAAACGGACGAAAACATGTAAATACGGATGAAAACGTGTAAAAACGGATGAAAACGTGTAAATACGGATGAAAACTTGTAAATACGGACGAAAATGTGTAAATACGGATGAAAACGTGTAAAAACGGATGAAAACGTGTAAATACGGACGAAAACGTGTAAATACGGATGAAAACGTGTAAAAACGGACGAAAACGTGTAAATACTGATGAAAACGTGTAAAAACGGATGAAAACGTGTAAATACTGATGAAAACGTGTAAATACGGACGAAAACGTGTAAATACGGATGAAAACGTGTAAAAACGGACGAAAACGTGTAAATACGGATGAAAACGTGTAAAAACGGATGAAAACGTGTAAATACTGACGAAAACGTGTAAAAATGGACGAAAACGTGTAAAAACGGACGAAAACGTGTAAATACTGATGAAAACGTGTAAAAACGGATGAAAACGTGTAAATACTGATGAAAACGTGTAAATACTGATGAAAACGTGTAAATATGGACGAAAACGTGTAAATACGGATGAAAACGTGTAAAAACGGACGAAAACGTGTAAATACGGATGAAAATGTGTAAAAACGGATGAAAACGTGTAAATACTGACGAAAACGTGTAAAAACGGACGAAAACGTGTAAAAAAATGGACGAAAACGTATAAAAACAGACTAAATCGTAAAAAAAGCGGACGAATATTATTTTTGTTGCCTTTTTAATTCATTTTAAAAAATAAGGACTAACGGTGCAAAAAATATTAACGGAGGGACTAACGGAAAAATATTATTTTAACACTTAACTGGTAAAACTAACGACGTTAGTGCTCAGGGATGATTAATGCTAAACGTTTGTGGACTTGGGGATGTTTAATGCTAAACGTTTGAGATAGGGATGATTCTTGCGAAATTACACAAACCACATGGATGATTTTTGCAGTTTACTCTTTATTCAATTTTACCTTTTTAATAAGACATTTTAATCATACCATAGATTAGATACAGTATAACTTTGTACTCAGGAATTCGACATTTTGATCACATGTTAGATAACATTCCATGTAGAATACACCAGTTTGTAGATCTTATAACTGCTAAAAACACATACTGCTTACTCGATCGTCATACAATATGTACTCTATCCGAATTGTCATCAAGAGATCATGACTACCATTGTACAAAACCACGACACTCAACGTTTTGTATCGATATCTTGCAAACATAATATATAAAGAACGGTCCTTTGTATTTCATTTAATCGCTTCCATTATTCATAAGTCGTCCTAAACTATCGACGACCAAAAAATAACAATATTCCCACCCAAGAAACTGAGGGGCCGCTTGGTATGCTTGGTGGGGAATGCAAAGGGAATGCAAAGGAATGCATTCCCTTTCCCCCCAAATTGTTGGGTAATGCCCCATTACCCACTACTGGGTAATGGGCCATTGCATTCCCTTCCATCAAGCACAATCAATCATTATATTACCCATTACCCACCCCATTATCCCAATATTCCCAACCAAGCACCCCACCCAAGAAACTGAGTACTACAGGCAAAATTCTCTTATCATGAACAAGTATAATAACCGACTTATTTATCATCCAAGATAGAATCATTTACACTGTCGTTTATTAAAACCTGGATTAGATGTTAACTTTGTTAGCAATGTTTTCAACCTTCGGGCACCTGCCCCAGGCTTTAGAACACCAAATCCATCGGCGTCCAAACTTGAGCACGTTGGATGTTTCTCACCATTTTTGGAACACCACCCACCATGGGTGAAATGGTTAGGCCGTCTTTTGAGTAGTTCACGATCAATTCTGTCAAGCACTGCATTGTTGTGTTTAAATTTTCTAGCAAATGGGCGACTACTTAGAACCATTCTTCTATAGTCACGTGGTCCAAGTAACCTTGGGTGCTGTTTTGGAGGTGTGTCCCATGATATGAAATGGAGATCATGGTTGACTGTTGTGTTTTTGTAGTCTTTTGAGTTGCATATGACAGTTTGAAAGTATCCTTCAGGAGATGAAACGAAATTTGTGTAGTAGAGTAGGAGGGTTCGTGGCAAGTTTTCCCAACCAATTATGCAGTATTCTGCAAATGATCTTGATAATATAGTCCATGCTGAACCTGCATTATGCACGACATAGTGTTAGTGACATTTGTTAGGATGGCTAGTAATACTTTAATCAAAGAAAAAAACAGAAGTACTATAGATATCCGCTCATGTTTTAACATCTCATGTCGGTCAGTTTTGAACAATTAGACAATCAAATAAAGGTATTACAACTAAGGAAAATTAGGATGACATAAATTGAAGTGGATAGTGATTTTCTACACCTATTAATCCACAATGAATTTTCGGTGAAAGAAAATATACAATGTAATTAAACACTCAAACACAACAGAAGTATGGCCATTTTTAGAGCAATTTACAAGTGGATCTAAACTTGTGCATGTTAAATGAAAATATCCAGTCATTGACAAAGGCCAGATTAGTTCTTAGGAATTAGCCCAAGGAGTGGTAACATCCAACCCTCCCAACCCTCCCAAATTCCACCAATAACATCTCTCCAACTCATTTTATCCTTTCAACCCTCCCAACCAACCCTCCCAACTTAATTCTTAGGCATTCATCACATTCTCAACCCTCCCAAATTTTTTTTTTCAATTAATTTAATCAAACATTTATATAATAAAAACTTAAACATTTCATTAAAATAAACTAAAAAAAAAATACATAAACGACATAAACATTACATAAACCTAAACATAATTAATAAAAACTACATAAACGACATCATTATTAGAAAATAAAATACGACATAAAGAGACCTAAATCAATGTCTCGATCGGTGGTGGCTGCTCCGCTGGGTCATCAAGGTATGCTAAGTCCAAACCCGATATATGCGCTGTCAGATCATACCGGAGGCGATGATGGACTTCTTCGTCATGTATCTCCCGCAGCACATTCCGGTTATAAGCTACAGGGGCAGGTGGATCCATAATACGAACCGGTGATATTGCCCTCCCGTCGTCTTTTATGATCATGTTGTGCAATATAGTACATGTGGCGACGACTTTCCCGATCTTCTGTTTTGTCGTGAGCCGTAGGGGACGCTCCAAAATCTTCCATTTCCCCTTGAGAACACCAAAGGCCCGCTCAACATCCTTTCTTGCCGCCTCTTGGAGTCTTTTGAACTTCTTTTCGTCATCTTCGACCGGATGCCGGTATGCCTTAACAAACGTAGCCCACCTAGGATAGATTCCATCGGTAAGGTAGTACCCATGCTTGTAATGTCGTCCATTTACGGTAAACGAAGTGTCTGGTGCGGATCCATTACGCACGTTTTGAAACAATGGCGACTGATTCAAAACGTTCACATCGTTGTTCGATCCAGGTGGACCAAAATACGAGTGCCAAATCCACAAGTCCTGAGAAGCAACACACTCAATCATAATAGTCGGCACCTTATGATCACCCCTCGTGTATTGCCCTTTTAAGTATCTAGGACACCTCGCCCATACGATGTGTGTACAATCAAGAGAACCAAGCATCCCTGGAATGTGGTGTCTTTCTTCGTGTGCTTGTGTGATGAGAGCAACATCGTGAGATGTTGGCTTACGTAAAAACTCCGCTTCGTATAAAAAAATGACCGCATCACAAAAATACTCGAGGCTCTCGCGAGATGTTCTTTCCGCCATGCATAAATACTCATCGTACGCGTCTGGAGGTTCACCCGTCGCCAATTGTTTGATCGCCGATGTGCATTTCTGTATAGCCGTGAAACTTTTTTTTCCACGAGCGTCGTATCCTTCTTGAAAGTACTCGAACCCGGCTTCAATATCAGCAACAATCTTCAAAAACAACCTTTTACTCATGCGAAAACGATGACGGAAAACTGACTCATCGAATTTCGGGTCTTCAACAAAATAGTCAAGCATTAGTGTTTCCCCCGCTTCGACCCGTTCCCGATCAATGTACCTACGGGTGTCAGTAGAGCTTCCGGTGTCTTGATACGCGTCTAAGACCGTTTGCAAGAAGTTAAAAGTGCTCCCCGTTGACGAGTCGAAAAGCGAAGGCGGATCACAATACGAAGAAGAGGAAGAAGATGAATCCATTTTGTGATAAAAGTGATGATTTTGGGGTTAAATATGTGAAAGTTGTGGTTTAATATGTGAAGATTGTAGTTGTTTATAAAGAGGGAATTTTTTTTTTTTTTTTTTGGAGCCGTTGCACCTAAATGGAGCGTTTTTATTGCTTCAAACGTTCGAATTTGTATAGATAAACGGTCGAATTGTTTAGCCCGTGCCCAGCCCTCAGCTGCTTGCCCATGCCGTGTTTTCCAGCCCGCTGGGCAACCCGCTGGGTCGGCGGCGGTGTTCCCCAGCGGGTTAGCCCAGCCCGCTGCCCAAGCCGCTGCCACTCCGTTAGCCCTTAGAAATTAACTCTTTCAACTCTCCAAGATTTTTGGATCTGATAATGAGAGAAGGTTCAAACGTAGAATTGAAAGCGTAGAAAGTCACAAAAACGAGACAAGTGTCAAATGTCACAGCTACGTCCGACCACGTGTCACATTCATATGACTTTCTACACTTTATACCTTCCACTCCCCAAAAGAAAGAAAAAGTGGAATCAAAGATGCTCACAGGGGCGGAGCCAGGATATTTTTCGAGAGGGGGCAAAATATGATAATTTTTGGAAACTACACTAAAAATTGGTTCGTTGGGGGGGCAAATTACAAAAATAGCCGAAAATTTTCGAAAATTTACACTACAATTTTTTTCGCCGGGGGGTCACGTGACCCCCCGGACCCCCTGTCTCCGCCTCTGGATGCTCAAAGATAATATTTGCACAATTTTACACAAGATTAAACACATCGTACTAAGGGGCCGCTTGGTTCACTTGGTGAGGAATGCAAAGGGAATGCAAAGCCTTTCCCCCCAAATTGTTAGGTAATGCCCCATTACCCACTACTGGGTAATGGGCCATTGCATTCCCCTGCACCAAGCATGATTATTGATTATATTCCCATTACCCACCCACCCCCACCCCCCCCCCCCCCCCCCCCCTATCCCCCCAACCAAGCACCCCGTACTAAATGTTATCATTAAGAAGGTAATTTAGGAAAATTAAATTTGTCTTGGCTCTAAATGTAAAAAAATTCTAAAATACTTAAGGGTACAAGGCCAAGTGCTCAATTTTTCCCTTTAAGGACACAAGAAAAAAATTGTGACAGCACAGATTGTTTCTTTTACTCTATAGAGGCAAGTATAAAAGATGATTTGGGACTTTTCTAGAAGCTCACATGATAAAGTTATGATGTACAATATTTACAAAATAACATGTTACATGACCCCACATGGATTGCCTCATTATTGTCGCCCCAAAACAAGGTAGATCTCTTTTCAACATATACGGAGTACTAATTAATCCCAATTTAAGCATTGCACCAAATTTAGTAGATTATAGAAATATTAAAAAGATTTAAATAGGGAAGTTAATGAAAGAAAATGTTACCTGTGTATAACTTGAAAGCAGTGGGGAGAGTTCTTTGCTTGATCACCCACCATATTTCTGTTTTATTTGAACTGTAAAGACCCGGATCAATCATGATTGGCTTTCCTCTCTTGTTTCTACAAAATTTGATTTAATAGATTAATTGATTGAAACACTTTAGCATGAAAAATAAGTTAAGCTATGTACACATATATTAAGTTTTACAGAGTTTATGGACACTAGTAGTAATCCCAACATGTGAAAGAAAGGCAAATGTTGCTTAAAATTTTGCCGAATTACACAATTTTGGTGAAGAACATATTCAAGGAAAATGCTTGCACCACATGTGTTTCCACTCCAATGTATGCATCTAAAGTATCAAATTTCGGCCCCTGAAGGTTTTTATTAACTAGTTAATTTAGATTTACACATTCATTTGTTTCGGGCTTTCGGTGATATTATTCTATTCAAAAGATTCAAAACATATGACTTCTTGCTCAAAAAAAAAAAAAAAAACATATGACTTCATTTCACTTCAAAAAAAATTATGATTACATAATTAATTAACTTATTAAATTTATATGAATAAATATAAGATATTTAGTACTATCATATCTTGTAAAAATTAATGTCTACTGTTTACATTGAATACTACTAAATAATAATGTGAATTATAAAAATATGATGTAATATAGTGTTGCACCAAATTTCTTATTGAATGGTAATGTTGACCAAAAAATTAGACAAGTTTGATGAACCGAATGATCATTTTACACTCTACACCAATTGTTGCACAAACCAAAAATGTTTCAACAACAACAACAATACTCAATCCCGTCAAAACGGATTAGGGTCTGGATAGGTATGATGTAAACCGTCATACCCGTGCCCGATATGGTAAAGATGGTATATGCAAGTTTAGTGTAGCTTAACCAAAGCATTTTATACAACTCAAGTGTCATTTGGCAACACCAATCTATTTCTCTGTTTCTATTAAGGGTAATATAAATCATTATTCAACTATTCAAGGGGTCAGAGACTATCACATTATCACAGAATATAAAGTACTGTAATAAATAAACTAAAATTTAATAAGGTCTTACAGTTTCCAACCCAACCGACTAGAGTGCTGTATAAAATTAAGATGTCTTGGCATCACCGAGAATGCAGATATCAGATCTGAAAATCAAAAAAAAAAAAAAAAAAAAAAAAAAAAAAAAAAAAAAAAACAACAACACTCACATTAATCACACAAATAATAACATCTCCTCATCATCATAATATATAAAAAAGAAAACTTAGATAAATATTCTTACCATACCATCTTGAGTAACTAAAGGATAATCAGAAGCACTAAGATTAATAAACCAATCCCATTTAGCATCAACTCTTAACAACATAGCCATAGCATGTAAAGTAGATGCAAGCATTGTGGGCCCTCTATATGTCACCCTATTAGGTTTTCCAACAACCATAACATTCCCAACTGTCTGAAACACAACATCATCCTTAACAAATCTAGCAACTTCCTTATGTTCTTCTTGTGTCGCTTCATATTCCAAATGTATTAAGTAAATGTTGTTAGGATGGTATAAAGCTTGTATAGTTCTTTTGAGCTTAGCTGTGTCACCTTTTGAAGCTGAGATCAAGTATGCAAATGAAACTGGATATGGTTTTGTGTTGTTTATGGTTTGTGGGATTGTTAGTGTGATTGGTGATATTTGGTTTTTTAAATATGTGATGTTGAATGATGTTAAGTATGTGGTTGTGTAGAGTATAGTGAAGATTAGTGATGTTAGTATGAATGAGATTAGGAATGGTTTTTGTCCCATTTTTTTGGTTTTTTCTGGTTTTTGGAGATATAGATCTTCAGTTAAAAATGATGTTTTGATTTGTATGTAGGTGTATGTTAATGGTGGTTGAAGATGTGGAGTGTTTGTAAGAGTGTAGATGAGTTTAGTGGGTTGCTTAAGTTTGAAGTGGAGATGTGGTTAACAACTCTTTAAAATATATTCAAGTTATCATTTTCAAGTTGGGTGGTATAAAACTTTTTTGAGAAAGCTTATTCGATCCGCTTGTATGTACAAATAAATTATCATCTTGATATATATTATAAATTTTTTTGATAGGTATTGTTTTTTGTATTTTTAACTTTGTGCCTTTCGATATTGCCAATGTCTCAAACTCTTGTTTGAAATGAATTCTATGTGTCAATCAATTTTTGATATGTTATGTTTATCAAAACTATTAAACTAGTTGAAACGTTCGATATAAGGTTATGAATTAAACTTTATGAAACTTGTAGTTTTAGTTTTTGTAGCTGTAGAAATTTTAAGGAATCTCCAAATATTTTGTAAATAACTAAAAGTAGTACCAAAGGCTCTTTGTCCTTATTAACCAAAAAGTTTTGGGTTCAAGTCGCAATATTCGCCAGATAGCTGGTATGGGTCGTAAAAATTTGTTGTTCAAAAAAAAATAATAATAAGTAAATAAAAATTCTTATTTGTAAACTGTATTTATTCCCAATACATGCAATTGAAATTGAATGGTATTAAATTTTGAAAACAAGTGGAACCTGACAACCTGTTATCTAACAGAGAATTCCTGTGGTATTGAGACATTAAAATTAAAACGGCAACTCAACTTGAACAGATTAATGGTCGCCCAAAATATCGTTTGATGCATACACCATTCTAAAAGTTACATTCAAAATGAATTTAATTGTGCTTTGCCGGTAAACAAAACTCGGCCTAAACCGTTAACCCAGCTGATATAGACCGTCTGAACCTGCATTAATAAGTGGCTCATTCCAACCAGTCCAGAATCGAAACATCATGAAAATGTAGTACTTGATTTTTGTTACATTTAGTTTCCAATTGCCCTATGTGTAAAATTAAAAACCTAGTAGAAAAAAAAATCATGTCTGAAGTAAATGGGGTCAGATTCTTGCAACATTTTACATCACATTAGAAGAAACATATGGCCATTATCTTATCTTATGTGCGGGAGTCATGTGATGAGTGATGACCCTTAATAATGCTGAAATGAGAATCAGAATAGAGACCGACTAAAAACATTTTCTTAAGAGACCAAATTTTGGTGCCCGAGTTTGATCGGCTGGTAGAATGCAATGGTATTATATATAAACCATATCCGCTTCAAAATTACACTAACAAATATCTACATTAGGTAATAGTCAAGTCGAGAAGTTGCATATATACCTTATCGTATCTTCGACAGACTTTTCTAGAATATGCTACTGTTGAACTGGTCATGCGCCACCAATCTTAGCATCAGACTTGATTTCTATTAGTTTCACCCAGGCTATCCGAACCTCCTACCAACTATTTACGGGTCAAAACTGCAAAAACAACTGTTTTAGGTTGTTTCTTACTTCATTACATACAGTGAACACTGCTGTGTAAGCACTGATGCAATAGAATCCCAGGGAATTTATGTCACTTTTATAACTTCTTTGAATGATATGATGTCATCACGTGGATGAGCTTCATCAACACGAACCTCCACTTCATCCCCAACATGTGACCCTATCGACACCCATGCAGATGCTTGAAATCCAACCTATAAAATCCAAACAAATAAATGAACCATCATGATAGCAACAAAAAATACATGGCATACTTGAAGCAACAAGGATCTTTTACCTCCAAAAGTAGTAAAAGTGCATTCCGGTCTTTGACAAATTTAAGAATCAAAGCACGAAATTTTCTTTGTTTAGGTTGTCTTCTTAAGTATTCGAGTATCCAATATCGTAAACTGCTACTAAACAACTTCTTTGCTATTCGAGCATTCATGTTCACAGATGCAGCCATCCCTTCAAGTTGTCCAGATGTAAATGGAAGATCATCACCTCTGAGAAAAGCTTTCACCTACAAACATATAGGTTCTTTTAAACTAATTGGATAACTATTCAAATACGGATAAAACAAAAATATTATAATCACCTGGTAATGAGCAAGGAGGTCCATATATCTGCGAATCGGAGACGTAAACTGCACATAACCAGGAATCCCGAGGATACCATGGCGTATAGCCTTTCTGTAATCCATTTCAGCAGCACGCATAAGTTTGACAATAGCTGAACTTCTAACTGGGCCTTCTGGAAGATGATCATATGCAGACGTGTCAATTTTTGACTGGGGCTGTCCTCTGTATGGTAACGGGATCTTATTAGCAGAACCATATGTGGCTAAAGCTTCCCCACAAAGTATCATCATTTCTGAAACAAGTCGCATTGCAGGGTCGGTTTGGTCTTCAACATACAACCTAATCGATGGTTCTGGATCATCTGGATTTTCCACCTTTATTCTAGGTTCAAATGAGCCTGTCTCAATTGCACCCTAAACCATGTATAATTTCCATAATCAGACTCGTACAAATTTAACTTTTACGTGTATACAATTCTTACAAATGAAGTAATGTTTATAATAACTGAAAAACATCAAACATGATAATGTGCTAATTTTTTTTCTGTAACCCTTAGAAAGAAAAAAAAAATAATAATTGACCAACCTGTCCGCGTCGCCATTGAAGTCGAAGCCTTGCAGCCTCACCAAGAGTTCTTAGTTCCAATTCTTCTTCCAAATTCAGATGAAGAAGCTCAGATGCACTCTCATATGTTAACATATAGGTTGGTTTTATAATCGAATTATACACTTCATATTCTGCAATACTGTTATCAAGTAACATAGTAAGATGACAATTTAAAAAAATTCTGAACAAACAACTGGAATGTACATTATTGAACCACGAAAGTCATGGACAACTGAGCATAGCAATAAGTAGGTCATGTAATTTAGGTACCAGCAACAATGCATGTTAAAATCCACATTTAAACAAAAAGATCGGATCTTATCATCATATACTCATATGATTTTAGTACTTGCAGATATGTGTAAGCAAAGCATTAAATAGTTTACCTGCCCTCAGAATGCAATACAACTGATACTGTAACTGCCCTGCAATTTGTTCCTTGTTTCAAGCTCATTCCCTCCATCGCAAGTTTTTCAGGAAACATCGGATAGGTGGCACTTGGTAAGAAAACAGATGTTCCTCTTTGCAGTGCTTCTCTACAATGCATCCATAACTTAAGACACTGACCAAACACTGAAGTTGCCAGTATAAAGTATAAACTGTACATAAACAAATGTACCTGTCTATCATACTCCCTGGCTCAACAAGGCTAGCTGGATCAGCAACATGTATCCAAACTTTGATACGACCATCTTGCAACTTTGTTGCACTTAAAGCATCATCAAGCTGTAAATGTTTGTCACTTGCAGTTAGATGTTTATACCAAATTACTCGAATAAATTTATAACAATGTGTGACACAATGTTAAATCTACATATAGCCACCAAATACTTTCAAACAAACACAATAAATAACCCAAATACCATATATACTAAAATTACAAAAGTACCTTACATGATGTACTTGTGTATAATAGTCACATGCATACACATGAGTAAAATTTAACTGAATACAGCATGAATGATGAAGGGTAATAAAGGATAATTACCTCATCTGCTTCATCCACATCAATTGCATATACCTTCAGATGTGTCAGATCTATCCTATCGTCCTGCAGTCACATGCATCAACAAGCAGCAGTTAGAGTACCCTAGGTTTATCTCTATAAATTGTAATGATAATTTTTATAAATTCTTGTTGTCCCACTCGGATTTTCGACAAATCTTAAGCTGAAATAATGCTGAATAAGTAACAGAAGATATTTTTGTTTCTTAATTCTTGTATCAGGCTAGTGTTTGTGTTTCTTATAAATTTATACTTAAACGGGTGAAGTACAATTTTGCACAAGAATTCTATCTTAGTGGGCACTTTAGAAGTGTAATATCTTCATTTCATGAACCAATCAAATACTTTTTTACAAACACAGATAAGTTTTTCATAATGCCTTTAGAGATAATAAGCAATGTACCTTGTCTGGATCAGGTGATTCTTGCAGAAGCCTTTCAGCAGCTGACAATATATGATCTGGATAATTGGTGCGTATGTTGAACTTCAGGAGATCAAGATTGACATGTACTGGAAAATATCCAATATCTATAAGAAGATTTACGGCTGAAGCAGGTATCTTTGCTAATCCCATTCCCTTTAGGATCTGATATATGTAAACATAAAATACAAGAGTCGGTGTTACTTTTTGTCCTCATAGCTTTTCAGAAAATCAGAAATTACACATAAGTGGTAGTATTGTCAATAATAGCACAACTCTAAAAATGTGCAAAGTAATCATTTCAGACACTACACACTAAACCAAGCACACAACTCTTGCACATGATATCTGGAAAATGAAGAAATTATGCATGACTATATAAAGATTATAAACATCTACTTCATTCCTAATAGAACTAAAAGGTAACTTTGTCCTAATGGATTATAAACATCTAAGCTGTGAGAGGTAGAGGACAAGATACATCGACTGAGATAGTAGTAAAAAGAGATTTGCATGAGTACTAGATGCGTACTTGGCTATAGTTGAGAGGTGTGTGAAACAAAATTAGTCACAGACGTTCACCTTTTTTAAATTTGCTTTTTGGTTAAATCATACTATATTCCGTTAAAGGTTCAATTTCATTTTACCCTATCATATGCATGACATACTTGGTTGATGCATGGGGCCTAAAGGATTAGTGTTTGTTAATAAACGTGGGGGTCTAAAAGAAAGTGAAAAACTTTCAACTAGCTCAACTATAATTGAGGCCACTAATATAGGAATAGAGTAGATACTATTAGAAGCCTTCGATACATGTACTTGGGAGCAAGGTTTATTCGGTTTCTCTGGGGTCCTGAAGAAAATGGATATTTCATTAAGCTAAAATAGCACAAAATAAATCTAACATGTTATGCTGTTTATGGTACCAGGCATTTTCTTTCATTAAATATGAATAATTATTAATTAATATCAAAATACTCCTATATTTGCCTATCAAACACTAGTTCTGCTCAAATCAGTTCTTTTCACTTTCTTATGTCTAACTAGAATATGAATTAGTATATTATGAAATACAAGTTGATGACAAAACAAAGCATATTAAGATCAACAAAAACTCATAACACATAGCAGTTTTGCGGAAATCACCTATTTTTCTACGGTTCTACCTCATTGATCTTAATGGTTTTACAAGTTTACTACTCCCTCTGTCCCAAAATTATTGTCCCCCGACAAAAAAAACACGTGCTTTAAAAAAAGTGGGACCACTACACTCTTCAATCAATCAAATATCATCCCCACCCACTAAACTCTCTTTTGATTGGTTGACACAAAAAGAGGACTATTATTTTGGGACATCCCAAAATGGAAATGGAAACACTAATTTTGGGACATAGGGAGTAATTAACTTATCATCCACCTCCGAAAGCAATGGGTATTTTAATATTCAAGTATTGGTGTGCATGATAATTGTTCAAAAACAAAAAAGCCATTCGGACGTTAACATTGATATCAGAAATATGTATATGCTAGAAAAGTACCGCTCCTGCAGTATTCTTTTGCCCATCATCTTTACAAGCATCTGTAGCAAAAGCCTCAAGAGAGACTATTTTGTGCCAGATTTTGTCTTCAGCTTTCCAGGAACATTTGGATGGTTTGCCACGTGGAGGCATTGCTTTTGCAGATTTTAGCAACTGTAAAAACTCATGAAATTCCTTTTCAGCTGCCTCCTTGGCAATTATTCTACGCTTCATTTCCTCTACCTAGAAGATTGAATCGATAAAAAACAGCTTTAATCACTCTAAATTAAAGAGAAATCAGAAGAGATAACTTTTAGTCAGCAAAAATGAACATAAACTGCACTCACAAATTGATTTGTTAAAATCAACTGACCAAACATCATCTGTTTGAACAAATATGGAATCTATGCATGATAACAAAGAAGCACGTACAACACAGAGGTACTTATTTTTCTGTATTGATGAACATCAACAATATAAACACCACATGTACCAGAAAATGCATTGATCTGACAGCCTATAACTTGATTATAGTGACTGACTACTGATCAAATAAATCCAATAATAGATCCACGTCCACCCTAACCCCATGTCATCAATATGACAAAGTTTACTATGGTCAAGTTATGTAAAATTAGCCCAACAGCAACTAGTTGCCAGTATGAAATGTAACTGTTAACATAGAGCGCAGATCAAGCTATAGTATTATGGAGAAACCCCTTTTACGAAGAGACTTAGAAACATCACCAACTAATATGATAAGATAAGGATAAAGGTGAACTACAAGGATAGCCAAATATTAACTAGGATAGGACTCTCTTGTAATACTCCTCACGTTGGGCATTAGGGCATTAATATCAAACATGACTTGTCACAGACAACACTCAACTTGTGATCCTCGAAGTGGCTTTGTCGATATATCACTAAGTTGGTCTGCTGAAAGGACCCAGACTGGCTAAAATGATGGTGGTTCATGGGCCATGTCCACCTGTTTTGCTCCAATTTCAAGAAAATGTATAGAACTAACAAAATATTTAAACCAACTCTTGTTCCCACACATCAAGAATATGCTTATAGCCTAGAGTTATAAACAAATGCTTTGGACCAACACTGCTAAGCAGTCTATTTTTTTTATTTTTTTTTATAGCCTAGTTTGTCAAAAACTTGTATGCTCCTTTCAGGGGTGGGTCTAAACTTTGGAACAACTACAAAAGGCAAAAAGAACTGCTCCAACAAGTGAATATAGACAATGCCAGTTACGCAATCCATTCGTATGGGCAAAGAAATAGAATAAAACATGACAAAACTTGTATGCTTGCAGTTATCTCCTTTCAAGGGTGGGTCTAAACTAACAAGTACAAAAGGCAAAAAGAACTGCTCAAACAAGTGAATATAGACAATGCCAGATATGCAATCCATTCGTGTGGGCAAATAAAATTAAAATAAAACATGACCAAACAGGCAGCCTTCGCACCAAAGCTAGAAAGCTGTCAAAGTATTTTAGACCTGTGTGGTGATGTTGAAGTTTGTGAATCAATGGTTTGTGCTAGGTGTAAGCTAGGTATAAAGTTACAGAATGTTCACCTACTTCCTCCTTTCTCAGTTATCTATTTCCAGTTTTATTGTTATTGGTTCTTGATAACAGCTAAACATAAAGAAGTAAGCTAAAAGGTCATGCGATTCAAATGCCTATAGATATTAGAGCAAGAGCGTTTGTGTTTGTTATAACTTTTAATCATATATAACAAGAGCATTACAAACAGTCAATCAATTATGGCATACCTGAGCCATTGATCGAGGACCATAAACAGAACTAGAGCCTTTGCTGTCAAGCACAGTGAAGTAAACTTCATCTCTTGAAAGCAAGAGATGCGCACAGTAGCTCTCAACAGGTTCCGTGCTGCCAAATATCATCTGTAAGAATGTAAAAAAGTCAATGGAGAGACAATGAAACATCAAATATCACATTCAAAGACACATACCTCTGCCAATTCTTCGGCTGTTACTGACTTGTTCCCTTCAAGAAGCTCAAGCCAAGCAAACTCGAGGAGTGAAGGATCCTGCAACAAATTACGTAAGTACATCTGCAAATCATATGGGCATACATCTTACTTGCTATATATCTAAAGTCAAGGAGAACCAACCAAGTTATTCTGAGCTCTCTGAATGAAGTCTAATATTTCTGCAGCATTGAAATTATCAACCCCTGGTACAATATATGTGATTTGCTGTGGTTTAATGGAAGTTGTAACACCATTCTGCATGTTTTGAAACCAGACAGTAATTAAAACCTTCCTAACACGATTAAAGGAATGAAAGAACAGGTCCCAACACCTAGTATCCCATGCAAAATGTCATAGTAATTGCTACTACAAAAACCTGATCGGAGACTATCCAATTCCTCCTTCCATCGGGCTTCTGAGCTACAGCAAGCAGTATTCTTTCGGAATCCTTTTTAAACTCCAGCAGCAGCCCTTTCTGCAGCACTTGTTTCCGCAATTTATCATCAACGAGCTCTTTGTTACTTGTTAATACTGATCTGAAAGGTCAAAAGTGATAAAATAAATCACAGGGTACACCAACATGTATCGAAGTAATTTCAGTAACGTGAACTCCTAGATCATTAGTCATATCAGAACATCGCAAAACAAGAAACTAAATTTGTAGGTATAAAGATCCTTTTCACGACCAAAAAGGCTAGTTCATGCCCATCAAAGCAACACAAACTAAATACCAACTAATATGCTAATCATTAGTAGTAGGCTATGCTTAACTAAAGATATTCTTTGTTTCACTTTCACGTGCTTATATACTACTATATGTCTAATGTCACAGCACAGTCGACGTCAACCTTGGCAACAAGCCAATTGAAAAACAATGATCTACAGTTTCACACATTTTCTAAATGACTCTTTGAATGACCAATATGTGGAAGACTTAAAATATCACATGTGTGGCCATTATAACGATGTAGCACAATATGATTTCAGATAGATAATAAAGATGAAAACAACGCCACCAGTCTAGCGAATAATCTGTTCCTAAGAGATGAAGTGACGAATAATATTATTATGATCCGTGACTAATAGTGATGATAACATTCTATTTACTCCCCAAAAGTATATGTAGTATAGTGTCGAATCTATCTACCTACTGTCTATTACTTAATCATTTCGCTTTATACCTATTGTTTCCTTCATAAATATAATTTACGTCTTCGGTAGTTCCAAATAACATGAGCCGCGGCTCATCTCAGAAACTTAGGCTTTGTTTGGTAAGGAGCTTCTAGAAGAACTTTGAAGCGTTTAGAATATAATGTTTGTTTGGCAACAAGCTTTTAGGTTTTGAACTTTGTCTTAAACGCTCCTAATGAAACGCTAATTGAAGAACTGTTTAGCTTCAAGGATTGTATGAATGTTTTACACTTTATAATTACGTATACACCTACGTTACCAAACACTTTTACAAAACAAAAAGATAGAGCTTGCATCTACACCTAACAGCTTGTGCTGTTAGCTGTGCCTAGCATCTGTTTGTTTTGTAAAAGCGTTTGGTAACGTAGGTGTATACGTAATTATAAAGTTTAAAAAATTCATACAATCCTAGAAACTAAACACTTGTTTTATTAGCATTTCAAATAGGAGCATTTAAACAAAATCCAAAAGCTAAACCCTCGTTGCCAAACAAGCATAATATCCTAAACGCTCGTCGCGAAACACAAACTTAACCTACACTTTCTAATGTGCAATAACTACCTAACATTAGGTGAAACAACTTTTACAAAAGATAATTCAAATAAACAATTACGAACTTGTTACTAGCACGAATAGTCCTTCGTCTACGTAACGCCTCGAACTCTTCGATAACGCTATCGACGAAGGATTGCACGGAATATCCCCGACGAGCGGGGGTTTTAGCGTTAGAATAACGGAGAACCAAGGGCTGGACATAGTGAAAGGATCGAATGCGGTGGTAACGACGGAAGGCGGTTAACGGTAACGGTGACGGTGGTGAGGCTGTTGAACGGAGGAGTGAAATTGAGTTAACTGTACGGACTACCACCATGTTTGGGTGACAGTGGGTGAATGTTTGTTTCTTGTTGTTGATAAAGTTGTAAGGAAATGAATCGGGTGGATGGGTCGGGTCGGGTCGGGTCGGGTCAGGTTGTTTATTTTTAATTTTAAAAATATTATTTTTCTTTAGATTTATTTAGTTAAAGATCCCTTAGGATTAGCCGGTGAGGCCGCATATATCTGAGTTAACAAAGTTCGTCATTTCTGAGTAACCTGAATATGGAAAGAGCTCATCCGTTATTTTGTTTTTTCTTTTTTTGTTTCTTTTATTTTATTTTATTTTATTTTTTTGTGATGAAAAATGTTGATATATTAATTGATCGAAGAGAAATTGAAGTTTGGGAATAATAAAAATGGTGAATGTTGTGACATCAAATTGTTTAATCGTAAGAGTTTGAATCGAAGTTAAAATGTAAGTATGCATTTGAGACAACATAGTCTATATATCGAAATAAGGTCATCTTGATTCAGTGAAGATAACATGTGAACTAAGGGCATTTGGAGTAGCCATCGACGATGCTAAAAAATTCAACGACAAAATGGCAGCAGTTGCTACCGATGGGGATTAGTGACAAAGTGGAAGGGCGGAGTTGGGAACTAGTGGGGCCAACATACCCATTTTGAGAATTTGTCACTTAGCGTGGACAATATATTAGGCAAGAAATACTTTTTACGACATTGCCCAAGTGAAGTGATGTTTACGATGATAATAGGCACGTGCAACACGTTAACGACAGGGAACACTCAGAACCCCACTCAAGCATTTTTTTAAAAGAAGTGTAAATTACGGAGTTTGTCGATGCCATTGGGTTAAAATTATAAATTTCATAGGTGGACTTTGTTCATTACATTAATAGAACCTTTCTTAGTAGTTGTGGGAAACTAGAAGGGGGGTTGAATAGTTTACCGGTTAAAAAAAAACTTCTTTTAAAAATCTTGTTTTAAAAGTTGGTTATTGGAAACTTTTATTCGAACTCTATGTGTAATCAATCAACACCAATATGAACTACAAACTAAGCTACGTAATAATAACAAATAAAAGTAAAGAGTAGAGTTGGAAAGATCAAACCGAGACAGAGGATTTATAGTGGTTCGGCTACGAAGCTCTTCTTCGCCCTACTCCACTCCCCGAGTACCACACTCGAGAGTTTCAAACACTATATCAACAACCTCCCTTCAGGCGGAGAAAACCGTACACGTCGCTTATCCTATTACCGACACTAAGCTAGATGTCGAGTGCTAATCTTAGCTAGCACCAATCTACCAAGGTCCACGTGACCAAACACTCAAGCCCAGTGGCTTCAAAAGATCACCAAGATCTCAACACGATCACAATGATCAACACTCACTTCACTCTACTCGACTAACACTAACCTAATGACCCTTGATCTTCTTGATCAATCACACAAGCCCAATGGCTTCAAGAGATGTTCACTATCTCTATAGATCACACTTGATCTTCACTCTCACTCACAAAAAGAAAATAAACTTGATGTATGCTAAGACACAACAAGATTGTAACAAGTGTTACAAAAACCTATCAACTATAACTCTAGTATCTTCTTGATTACTTGAGTTCTTCTCTTGCTAATGAAGAGGGATAACAACACCTTGTATCAACTTGGATACTTGTGTTCTTCTCTTGCTAGTGAAGAGGTATGAAGAGGATCACTTGAAGGATACTTGGATCACTATTGAAACAAAGAAAAACTAATCTAAATGACCCTAAGAAGTGAAAGGTGTGAGAGGATTTGACTAAGGGATTTTTCTGTGTGTAAAGGGTGCCTAAAACTGTGAAAGAGGTGGGTATTTATAGGCAAAGAAAATCTGAACGTTACAATTCAAAATGGTACGGACGGCTCCATTAAATGACCCACGGCTCCGTTAAATTTAACGGTACCGTGGAGCCGTGGTAGACTAGGACGCTCCAAATTTTGTCTTTTCTGGTGAAAACTTATTTGGGGAAGGTTGGAGCTGATTTTGGGGGGAAAAATAGCTGTTGTGATTTTCAAACTTATTTTTCCATTAAAACATTTCTTAATATTTCAAAAATAATTTGTCATGTGTATTTTTGAAAAAATGTTTTGTCCCATTTAAAATGTGAATTTTCAAAACATGAATTCACTTCTTTGATCACTAGTTCAAGTTGTAACTTTGTTCAAGAGTGATTTGTGTAGAAACGGGATCTTCCGATTAAAAACTTGTTAACGTTAATTTTAACGTAACGTGAGTTCACATTTTGTCATCCTCAAAACGTGAAGTAATCGAAAGATATAAATAACATTTTTAGAACATTATTTGCATCAACAATCTCCCCCTTTTTGATGATGACAAAATATAAACTCATTTTAGGTTAAAATTAGTTTTAACAAGTTTTTAATGAGTTTACTCCCATTTCTCCCCCTTTTTGTCGAATCAAAAAGGTGGTTAAGGCTCCCCCTTGATGTGTACTCCCCCTCATTTGGAGAACACAAAGGAATCGAGCAATGGTTCGTGCTACAAAACAAGGTTAGACGGCAAATAAACAATATCTAACAAGTAGCACATAAGACAAATATCCAACCACAATAAAAGAATTATGGCTAAGTAGCCAAAATGAAAAGCCCATTACATAAACATAAATTAAATGTCATACATAAGTATGACTACATTAGGAAAGCAAATTAAACTAACAAGAAGACACATAAACTTCTAAAGTAACATGAGGCTTCTAGATTTGCTTCCAACTTCAAAAGGGTTCCTAGGTATTTATTGGGAAAGACTAAACATGACTATGTTTAGTTGGTTGGGCTATGTGGTGGTGGAGGTGGTAAAATGATGGGTCCTTGTGGTGGTGTGAGGAGGTGTTCAAGGTAGGAGAATTGAAGACTCAATTCATCTCTAAGGCTCATGATAAGGAGTTGGTTGTGGTGACAACAAGCACAACTCAAGGTGTGTGGTTGTAGGGGATAAAGGATGGGATGACCCTTTAAAGGTTGAGGTGATGGTGATAGGGAAGATGATGATGTGTTGGTGGTAAGTTCAAAAGGTGATATGGGTGATAGGGCTAGTGTGAGGGCTAAAGGTTGTGGTGATGGTGAAGATGATGGGGTGAAGGTTAAAGGTGTGTTGGTTCTAAAGGTTGTGGAGGATGAGGATGTTGGTTTGGTTGATGTTGCCTTGGATGGAGCATGGGGTGTAGTGAAAGAAGATGATGATTTGGTTGAGGTTATGGGTGTGTGTGTATCATCATCATCATCTAAGGTGAGATCAATGAAAATTGTCTCTTTGGTGTTTGGTGAGATTTGTGATGTGTGAGTACTCTTGATCCATTGATCAATTTGAGTGGTTTCATTTGTTGGTTTGATGTAGAATTTTTGCTTCTTGAATACCCTTGATCCCATGATGGTGATATGGTGAGTGTGAAGGTGTAAGGATGGGTTTAAGGATGGCAATGCATAATGTTAGCTTAAATAGCCAAAACATAAGCATGCAAGTTTGAAATGTTGGATTTGGGGATTTGGGTGCATGGGAATCAGGTTTTGTTTGCAGATTTTCTGGAAAAGATAGTCAAAAAGTGGAAGAGAATAGCAGTTTTCGTCTTCCAGAGGCACGGCACCATTAAAGGTGCTACGGCACCACTAAATTTAGTGGAGCCGTGGCCTATTTAATGGAGCCGTGGTCTCTTTTGACCTTCTTTCCAGGTCTGCAGGTTTTAGGCAGCCTAAATGGGGAAATTTCTGGGGAATCCATTGGCTGCAAATCTTGTTGATACAAAAGTTGGGCGTTCCTTGATAGGACTTCTATTCTCGTACCAATTGAATCTTAATGCTCGATGGAACCTGCGCACTAAGAAAAGAAAACAAACACCGTTAGGCTTATCGAGGGATTGTCTCCCCCGATTATCCTCCGGCGTGAGAGTAAGTAATCGAATGTAGGGTTTAGTAAAGGGTTAGGGTTTATTGAAGATCGTACCTTTACCGAGGGCTTGGGTGCCCTTTATATATGCATGAAACCCTAGTGGGTTTCGTGTTCCCTACTCTTCGGCGTGTTAGCCGACATCGGGTATATAGTATATATCCTCTTTATTTAGAAGATACTCTATATATTATCCGGAAATAACTTTGGGCTTGGGCCTTGTCGACCCAAGCCGCATAACTGGTAGTCCAGTTGCGGCCCAAGCGTGGTGGGCTTAATTGTTAGTATTGTTTACTAACCGGGTTCGTGACCCGGGTGTAGACTATACGTCATCATGTCCCCCCAGTCTAGTGTGCGCAAGGTAAAACCTGCGGACGCTAGACTAGAGTCGTGTCGAAATTATTCCCCACGCGTACGCGGGAAGCTTTCAAAAAATATACCGCCAAAAACACACGTGTGATGTATCTAGTCCAAAAAAGTGCAATTTGGGTACCTTGGGAAGTGGAGAGGTTGCCCACTTGCCTTGTACCGTCATTTATCCTAGCCACACGATTGGAGTTAGTGGGATACACGTGTCGATCATCTGTGGTGGATAGGATAAGTATATAAACTGCCGCCTCTCATTTACTGTGACATCCACAGTTAAAAAATCGCCATTCCACCATTTTTACATCTTCAAATTTTCTTCCAAAAAAGATAATTCAAAGGTAATTGCGTGTGCGCACATAATCTGAGTCAGAAAATGGTAGCGCAACTTCATGATTTCCATTCTAACATAACCGAGGATGAACTGATTCAGTTCACCTCGGATTACTTCATTCCTATGGGTCTGCGCCCCGAGGTACCAGGTCCGAATGACACCATCGCGGATTTCCCTGCCGGGAAGGTGGGGTTATATACGCGCTTTTTCGAGTGGGCGAATCAGCGCGTCCCCATCTCCGTGTTATTGAGTGACATACTCCATTACTACGACCTCCACATCTCCCAGTTGCATTGTATTGGTGCTGGGAAGATTGCTAATTTTGAGGTGAACTGTCGCTTGTTAGCGATTCACCCATCCCTCCACTTATTTCGCGCGTTTTATCACTTGACGTGGTCAAATGGTTGGGTTACCTTCGCCAAACGCGTAGGGAAGTTACAATGTTATCTGACTAAGGTAGATAAGCTCAAGGATTGGAGGGAAAAATTCTTTTGGGTTGATGACGCCGTCTTCCCTTCCCATTTTCCATTTTACACCCGTGCCAATCTGCCCAAGGATGAGCGCCCCCCTGAGACGTGGTATAACGTGGATCATGCGGCGATAATAGATGAGAACCGCCTTCCGATCAAACCATATCCAGAAGCGTTCCTGGTGCACATGGGCATCAGTCGCAACTATTTTGAGCATGAGACAGAAGTTCCCACATTCTTGAATGCGGATGGCACGGGTGGGTGCTCCTTCTGTCGCCTTACTGTCGTTATTAGTGTAAGCTCTTCTTCTTTTTTCATACTTTATGTAACTTGCCTTTCTTTGTTTACTTGATGCGCAGAGATGGATCTGTTCGCTGTTGTGAGGCTGGAGAATCCGCGTTCCGTGGCGGTGGGAGTGCGTCCTCTGGGGGACGGTGAGCAGACTATTCTGCAGGCGACGGCAGGGCGCGTCGTGGATTTGGTTATCCCAGATCCCGAAGGCTCCCCTGATGTGATAGCAGCTGAGCCAATACAGGAGGTGGCTCCTCCTGTGCAGCCAGGTCCTGACGCTGCGCAGCCTCCTCTTCCTGAAACGGTGATCCATTTAGGGGAGACTGACAGTGAGATGGAGGAGAGCTCCCCACTGACGCGCAAGAGAGCGCTTGGCAGTGATGGTGAAGGGCCTTCCAAGAGGCCGCGAACTGATGTTGGGGAAAGCTCGTCTCTTGCTGGGGTGCAGATGAAGTAAGTACCTTAGTCATTATAAACTTTTGTCAAGTTATATTTTGTGCTAACTTTGTTCCTTCGTGTCCTCAGTGTGGATGTTGAGAAGTCTGGTGGAGGTGTGTCCACGACTGAGACTGAGAAGGAGAAGGACGTGTCCTCGACTCCTCCCCCCATGTAAGTATTTTTTAGCATTTCCTTAGTATTTTGTGTATGCTTGACCGTGTACTAACCTTGTCTCTTGGTGTTTTTTGCAGTGAAAAGCCTGTGGAGGACGCTGGCGTCCTAGATGGGAGTGCGCCACCCGAGGTGAGTCATGCTCTGGACGGGGCGTGTTCACCGAGGGATGTTGAAGTGGAGTCAAGTCCCTTTGACTCTACGATGGAGGAGCTTGCCTCTATCGCTGTGCGCCAGTCTGAGCTGGTGGCGCAAGCAAGGGTGCACAAGTCTGAGGAAATTTCCAGACTGCAGGCGCAATTGGCGTCTGTGCAGGCTGAATTAGCAAGCTCTAAAGCTGAGCAGCTGAGCTCCAAGGCTAAACTGGAGCGCGCAGAGGCGTCTGCGCGAAAAATGGGTGAGGAGAAGGTCATGGTGATGGCTGAGCTGGGGAAGGAGCGTGCTGCTGCGGATCTTCAGAGGCGAAATTCTTTATGGGCGCTGAAGTACTTGCAACAGAATAGGAGCAAGCACTTTGCCAATATTGAAGAGTTCCGTAGCAAAGTGGAGCTTGCGCTGAAGATGCAGGAGGAGAAGCTCCGTAAGCTTAGCATCGAGTATGATGAGGAGCTATATCCTTATTTGGTTCAGTCTGTGGCTGAGCGCAGGTACATGCTGCTTTTATCTCTTTATAGCTTGTGTATATTTGAGACTCTTTTTCGTATTAACACTTGTGTTATTTCGTAGGTGGTTGATCAGTAATGGTCTTCGCCTGGCCGCCATGTGTACGCTGGAGCATCCTGAGGTCACCGCATCCTTTGGGAAGGTTGTGAACTGCGCTATTGCGCACGGTGAGACCTCGGCCGCAGACAAGCTTGCTGAGGCCAAGTTGCTGACTGTGCCGCTTGCCGAGGTGCCTGGGTATAAGGCGAATGCCCATGCTGAGCTTGTTGCTGCCATGGAAGAGCTAAAGAAGCTTGAGCTTCCACATATCGGTAGCTTGGAGCGTGATCAGGATCAGCCCATCAGCGTGATCATGGCGGGGCTCACTCTTCCTAGGCATCTGCAGGATGATGCAGATCAGCAAGTGGACTTCTACTTGAAGCCTGATGTGGCGCAGTTGAAGGTACCCATTTTTGCTCAGCCTCGTGACATTCTGAATCCTTTCCGTCTTGAGAAAGAGATTTCTTTGCAAAGGTCGCTAAATGCGCATGTTTCCAGGGTCGCACGAAAGAAAGGCGAGAAAGGAAAGGCTATTCTGTGCGGCATAGGCGCTGCGCATCAGCCTAGATCCGATGGTGTGCCTGTCTGCGTGGCCACTGTTTCTCTTGATGATGCGGAGTTGTTGAAGAGGCTCGCGGATGCAAAGGAAGCGGCTTTGAGCGGGGGTTCCAGCCAGTTAAGGCGTACATATAGTATTTAGCTCTTTTGTACAAGTCTTTTTGTAGAACCGTATTCTATGAATAAAAAGTTGCTTTTGTACTTAGTGTTTCTATAACTTCTAAATACTTATGCTTTTTGAACTCGTAGTTCTTATATGACTTATGTATCCTTTCGTGAAGATAGCTTTAAGTGTTTAAGCGTACTTAGAAAATAAGGGTTATAATCGTGTATGAATTTCCTTAAGGACCGTAGTCGTGTGTTGAATTTTTCCAACGTAATCATAGTCGTCTATGTATTTTTGTAAGTTTACTTGTCGTATTGTACTTTTAAGGAATCAAGAGTCTTGATTTCCTGAGTTGTTAAACGCGCACAGTGTGCTCTATCGCGCATCCGTCGTGGGGTGCGTGAGGAACTTGCGCCAACGTCTTGAGCGCAAGGTGTTTAACAAGGATTCGTGATCCGGTGTTGATGGGTTTGCAACCCTCTTACTCAACGAGTAGTTTATTAGGTTTACTCATCCTTTCTGCCATCGTGGGTCTTAGTGTGTGCATGCACGCCATGTAGGCAAGAATATAACAATATTGAAACATGATAATAAAAGATGCAAACAATAAAGTTAAATGTGTTATGGAGTTAGCTAGAAACCATAACGTTTTATTAATACTTGCAAGTTTTGAAAAAGAATGTTTATCTAGATAATTCATAAAAATAAAATTACATGGAACTTTATTGAGGGCACTTTCTAAAGCGCATGAGTGTCCATGTTGGGCCGTAGCCTTCTTCAAAGGTAGCACCGTTTAAGGTTGCGGACGTTCCATGTTCGCTGTAGCTCATTTCCGTCCTTGTCGCGTAGCTTGTACGCTCCATTGCCAAGTGCTTCTATGACCTCGTAAGGTCCTTCCCACTTTGGTCCTAGCTTTCCAGTGTCTTCTGCGCGGCTTGAGTCGTTTTCGCGGTATACGAAGTCGCCTGGTCTGAATGAAGTGCTGCGTACTTTGGTATCATAGTATTTTTTCATTCTCGACTTGGCTTTCTCTTCGCGTATTGCTGCGCGTTCACGTCGCTCTTCCAATAGATCTAAGTCTATGCGCCGCTCATCATCATTGGTTGCCACGTTAACTTCCGCAGTACGGATGGTTGGCATTCCAATTTCAGCTGGTATAACAGCTTCTGTCCCATAGACCAACGAGAAGGGGGTGTCCCCGTTGCTGACCTTGATGGTTGTTCGGTGCGCCCAAAGAACATGTGATAGTTCTTCTACCCATCTACCTTTGTGTCTGTCCAGGCGCGCTTTGATTCCTTCGCCAAGGCTTCTGTTTGCGCGCTCGACCAGACCATTGGTTTGTGGATGAGTTACTGATGCAAAGTGTTGCGTGATGTTCAGCTGTTCGCACCAGTCTTTGAACGGGTTATCACGGAATTGCATTCATAAAACCCGATATTTTTAGTATCTCTGGACACGCCTTGACTTTCATGCACTCGTCCTTGAAGCGTTCCATAAAAGCGCTTGTAGATTCCCCTTGTCGCTGTTTAACCCTAGCGAGTTCGACAGGGTTTTTGGCGCACTTCTTCCTTTGAGTGAAGTTTAAGCGAAATGCTCTGCGCAACTCTTCAAACCCACCAATGCTTCTGCGTGGAAGCTTACTAAACCAGTTGCGCGCATTCCCTACTAATGTGGAGTTGAACATATGGCACCACACAGGTTGTGGCCAATTTTCGATAGTAGCTGCTGATTCGAAAATTTTTAGGTGATCATCAGGATCACCTGTCCCATCGTATGTTTTGACATTAGCAGGCATGCGCCTTTTCTTATTCTCAGAAAAGTCACTGATGCGCCTAGTAAACGCATCAACCTTTTGGCGACGCCAGGGGAGAGACATGTCTTCATCATCCTGGTCGCGGTATTTCCCTCTTGATTTCCAGTGTCCAGTCTCGCTGTCCGAGGAATCTCTTGAGGATGAGCGGACTCTTTTGTGACGCTTGCGTCGACTATCATCAGAGTCTGAGCTTGCTCCTCTGCGGCGCTTGCGCCGACTATCCTCAGAGTCAGAGCTTGAGGGGCTTTCACTTGGGGAACATCGTCGCCCAAGCCTATCTTGGATCCTGCGTCTGCCAAGCCTAGCGTGGACATTGGCGCGCCGTTCCCCCTCTTCAGGCTCTTCCAGATGTTGAAGGTCGGCTGCTTCATCGTCTACAACCTTTCTTCCAATCCTGGCGAACACTGGTTGTTTACGGCTATCCCTCTCGCGTCTTTCCTTTCGGTAGCGCGGTGGGGATGCGTCAGGATTAGGGTCAAAGTTGAGTCTGGCGTGCAGACTTTGGCTTGACCTCTTCTTTGCCTCCTCTCGCATGAGCGCAGTCAAGGCTTCGTAGTTTTGAGATACGAAGTCACTTGGGACCAATTCAGAGGTAATTCCTTCTAGCGCGATAGAGTCGGTTTCCAAAACTGGATCCTTGTTTCGTACAGGCGCGTTGGGAGGCTCAGTGAAGTTCACTTCTGGCATGGCAAGAGGTGTGCGCTCCAGTTCTATCTCGCTAGTACTTGTCGTAATAGCAGGGGTAAACCTGGTAAGCGATTCCACTGCAGGAAAGACCAGATTTGGGTGCGCTCCTAAGCTTTGAGGCGTACTGGTTGTCCCAGAGGCCTGCTTAGAAGTCGTATCAATTTGATGCTTCTTTCCTAGTGGATCGTCCTGCGCTTTCTTCCCATGCGGACTCTTGTGACTTCCGTGTTTCGTCATTCTAGTTCTTGGTAAAATTCTTAGTGTAGGGTCCCACGGATGGCGCCACTTGTTGATACAAAAGTTGGGCGTTCCTTGATAGGACTTCTATTCTCGTACCAATTGAATCTTAATGCTCGATGGAACCTGCGCACTAAGAAAAGAAAACAAACACCGTTAGGCTTATCGAGGGATTGTCTCCCCCGATAATCCTCCGGCGTGAGAGTAAGTAATCGAATGTAGGGTTTAGTAAAGGGTTAGGGTTTATTGAAGATCGTACCTTTACCGAGGGCTTGGGTGCCCTTTATATATGCATGAAACCCTAGTGGGTTTCGTGTTCCCTACTCTTCGGCGTGTTAGCCGACATCGGGTATATAGTATATATCCTCTTTATTTAGAAGATACTCTATATATTATCCGGAAATAACTTTGGGCTTGGGCCTTGTCGACCCAAGCCGCATAACTGGTAGTCCAGTTGCGGCCCAAGCGTGGTGGGCTTAATTGTTAGTATTGTTTACTAACCGGGTTCGTGACCCGGGTGTAGACTATACGTCATCAAATCTCAAAGCCTCAAATTACTAAACACATAGAATTCCTAAAGCTAGTTTCAACTAGCAACTAACATGATCATGTGATCATCTATGTATTTAGGCAACTATTAAGCATGCATGAATTCAAGCATTTTTAACATCTAGTGCATGTAATAAAATAAGCTAACATGCATGATTTAGGCAAGATAAACCAACAAGAGGATTAATTAACAAGAGAATTAATCATGTTAAAAGGAAACACATCAAGCAAGTTAATGTATTAGGCAACAATGCCACAAACTATTAGTAGTATTTTAATCATAATATTTATATTAATAATACTACTTAAGTTATTTCCATCTAATCCTTTCTTTTCCCCAACTTCTTAATTTTGTTCCCAAGCCCTTTGATCGCCTTGCCGATGGACTTGAATCCCCCGATAGTTTGCTCATGCATCTCCACTTGTCTATTGTACATTGTGGTTTGCCTTCTCATCATGTGGGATAGATTAATGATGAAGTGAAAAGTGTACCGCTTTTAGGGGGTCATTTAAGCCCTAAATCGTATTTATTTGATCAAATATTGCCCTAAATCGTTCCTTTTGTCATTTTAGGTACTTTGGAGAAGAAATCTGGAAAAGGAAGCATTTTGGACGTTTTTGGAGCATAAAAGTGAAGAAAACGACAAAGTCTCAAAATCGGCTAAAAAGTACCTTTGACGGCGTCAGGAATTTCCCCAGACGGCGTCATGGCTTGGCAAGAAAAAGGTGGATATGAAAATAACTCATGATAATCCAGAGAATTTTGCATGAAAAATCTGACGGCGTCACCCTTTGAAGTGATCAAGGTCGTCACGACTTAACTTAAAGAGGGACGGCGTCAAGCTCTTTTCTGACGGCGTCACCCCTTGATAGGCCAGAGAGGATTTTGGAGCACTAAAGAGGGACGGCGTCAGGAAGGCCATCCGGGAACCCTAAAAGCGGCGAGGTGACGGCGTCAGAATCTACAACGTGACGCCGTCAGCCCTTATACTCTATATATAGTTTTGCAATTTTTTGTCATTAGTGTGGAACTTTGTGTGTGAAAAACCCTAAGACGATTTTAGCAGCTTTTTCAAGGCTTTTTGCCTTGAGATCTTCCATGTTACATTGAAGATAAGTTATCAATTAATCATTCAATATGTCTATGTGTTGTTTGATTCTATCTTGTTCTTGTATTTTGTTTAACATGCTAGGCTAGGTTTTCTTTGTGTTTGCTTAGATCTAATGAAACCTAGCTATTGATTATTGATTATTAGTGTGTTATTAGTTGTATTGGATGATTGTTCATCTATGTTAGGCTTAAGAAAACTGGCTAACTTCCTATACGGTAACTTGCTTGAACGTCTTAAGAAACATGAACCAATGCGTACTAAAGGTTTTTATGGTTGTATTTAATGCATGAGCGAATTCTAGTGATCCCATGTTAGGAGCTTCTTAGCCGGCTCGACATAGGAGTGAAGTAGGAGTTCATAGAGTTGGGGAAGTACGTACGCCACCCCACGAATGGTATTAAGGAATACACCCGTCATCCACGCGACTAATACACACTAATCAATCGGTAAAAGATAGTTAGGGAGTAAGGAAATCTAAGTAAACACATTTCTCTCCACATAAGTTTCATCAACCTTTTCATTTTCAGTTATTTTATTTTATTTGCATTCGTAGTTATTTGGGTTAGTTGACTAGCAACTAATTCCGCCCACTCTTTCAAACCCGAGATTTTACTTGCTTTCATAAAAATATAAAAACATAAAAAGAATCTTCTCTCACCCTTAGACCTATTAGAGTAGTTTTTCATACCTAACAAACACTATTCCCTGTGGAGAACGATCAATCCCCCGTACTTACCACTACACTATACTACATCGGTCAGGTACACTGCCTGGTGGGGTTGTAAGCCTCTTGAGATCCCTCGAGAGGTAAAACCTGCTGTAAGGTTGCAAAACCACGCATCAAGTTTTTGGCGCCGCTGCCGGGGAATAGTTATTGTTTAGGTTGAATTTTTATTTTATAGGTCTACTCACTAGATTCCTTTCTAGTGAGATTTTTATTTTATTTTTCTAGGTTTTCTTTAGTCTATCTTTTTTCTTCGTTTCTTTGTTCGTAACCATTACCATCCGACATCATGGAAGGTGGTAATATCCTCGATCCCAACAACCCACCACAACAACCACCACCTCCTAGAGCCCGTACTTTAGGAGAGTACTCCCGTCCTAGCCACCATGGCTATCGAAACACCATTGAGCTCACTCAAGGAGCCAATGTCACTCCCTTGCGATCCGACACCATCCGGTTGGTGCAAAGCGGATGCGCATTCCATGGACTTCGTTCTGAAGATCCTAATCAACATCTCAAGGACTTTCTCAAAATCGTTGATTCTATAGACCTTGATGTTGCCACTCGAGAGACGACCCGACTGCGTCTCTTTCAATTCTCTCTGCGGGACCAAGCTAGTCAATGGCTAGAGCGTCAACCCGCAGGATCCATCACCTCTTGGGATGATCTCACTACTCGTTTCCTTGCTCAGTTTTTCCCACCGGGAAGAACTACCAAGCTAAGGAATGATATCTTGATGTTCCAACAACGTCAAGGCGAAACCCTCTATGAGGCATGGACTCGATTCAAGGACTTACTCCAAAAAGTCCCTCACCATGGCATAGAACTTTGGCTCCAAGTCCAAATCTTCTATGACCATATCAATCTCTCCACGAGGCAAACCATTGACCAATCGGCCGGTGGTAAGCTACGTGATCTAAGTGCGGAACAATCATGGGCTCTCCTAGAGGATCTTGCTCTTTATGACAACGAAAGTTGGAGTGATCCCCGTGATTTGAATAAAACGGTCAAGGCAATATCTTTGCCTTCGAACAATTCAAGCACTTCCGACCGTAGGATCATAGAACTTGAAGACCAAGTCAAGTTTCTCATGAAATCCTACGAGGCTCCTAAACCTTCAAGCCAAGTGAACAAAATCACTTCTTCGTGTAAATTATGTAGTGGTCCCCACGACACTCATGATTGCATGGAACTCCCCAAACAGGCTTTCAAAGAATTTGCATCCTCGCGAATCGATAAGGCGGGAGATAAGTGGCTCACTACTAATTATGGACACAAGAATTCCGAAGATAGGTATGAGGCATGGAAGAGTAAGCCAAATTTTAGTTGGAACCAAACTCGAAGCGTATCATTCAATGACTCTACCCCACTCACCTGGTCTGAACATTATCCTCAGCAACATACGCATAAACAACAAAATCGCGAGGAATCACTGCAAAAATTCATTCTCTCTCAAGAAACACAGCTCTCCAAACTTGAGAATCAATTCAGACAACAGCAAGTTGATATAAACAACAAGGTTGATAACCTGTTAAAGGTTATCAATGATCGCCTTGCTGGCAGGTCAACTTGTGAGTTGGCACGAGTTAATGAGATCAAATCTGTCACGGTGACTCACCAAACACCCCCTCCTGTAAAAATCAAGCACCCTAGTAAGCTCTTCAAACACATATCACAAAACGGAAAAGAAACTGGAGATACTCATACCCCTTCGAAACCTCTCCACTTCGTGAACACCATTACAACAATACCTGTTCCTAAACCCAATCTAGACCAACAATCAACCAAGAATGTGGATAATGAAATGGAGGGTGAAGTTCCCGAAAAGAACCCCGAGGCGCCCGACGACTATCTAGACTCACCAAAGAACTCGAGTACAAGAGAGGTGAGTGATGAGGAGGGCTCGGAAGAGAGATCCGAAATGCCTCATGGGCTCCCAGTACTGCTAGACCGCCCCCTGGTGGAGGAGCTTGAGAGGGGCACAGCTAAGTTGCCTATGGGATTTGGAGAGAGAATAGAGGATGGCGCTCCCAGGGTCTTTAAGATATCTTGCACCACTAGGAAAAAGTTCATTAAAGATGCCTACATAAACCCCAACTCTTCTATGAATGCAATATCCCTTTCTCTATATAACGAAGCCTTCACCGAACAGGTCAAATATGAAGGGTCTAATATCATCGGGGTAATAAGAAGGGTACCAATTGTGATAGAAAAGTTCCTCTTTCATATCGAGCTAACTGTATTTAATAACATGGACTCTATCATCTGCCCATCCTTAGCTAGCCTTGTTCTAGGCAAACCATTCATAAACGCAACGGGAGTGATACTCGACGAGGATGATAGTAGTGCATTATTTACCGATGGTGTCAGGAAAGTGATTTTTCGGGATGGCAGTGAAGAAGTATATGAGTATCAACCATCAGCAATTTGCAACACATGGGGGCTACAAGGTAGAAGGCCTGGCCGAATTAAGCAACGTGATCCGAATAATCTCAAAATACCTTGCATGATTGGTCACAAGCATTTTTATAATGTTTACATTGACACATGTTTACCCAAAAATGTGATGTCCTTGTTTCATTATAACAACATTTGCAGATGGGGAATGATTCATAAAGGGATGGATGACGTTGGCATAGATAATGATGTGCAGGTGTTTGTAGGAAATATGACATTCACTATGAGCTTCGCAATCGTCGATGATATCGAAAAGTACATCGATCCCAGGTTATCACAAGTTGTTTTTGGGGCACCTTTTTGCAATGCCACAAGCTTGGTTGTAGACGAGCTCAATGGGATCATGACTTTCACCGATGGGATTAGGGAAATCTCATATCAAACGCCTTACAAGATGAGAGAATTCAAGGAGATTGATTATGGAGGGCTCGATGGGCTAAGTTCCCAACTCGTGTTATGTGACGATGATGTGAGACGGGGATGTAAGGACACTTTTGACCTGTCAAGTGGATTCTTTAAGCATGATAAGGAGCTTAGTTCTAAATACCAAAACAATCCTTTTGATCTCGAGGATCCGAAATACCTTTACTATGAGAGTAATTCTGATAGAGAATCAAATGAGAATGACCTAGGAACCGTGACCAATGATGGAGTCACGTAATGTACGTGACTTTGAGTCTAGCTACAAGACTCGTTAATAAAGAAAAGCGCTTCTTGGGAGGCAACCCAAGTTTTATTTGCTTTGTGTGTTTATTTATTTGTTTGTTTGATTTTATTTGTTTCCGTATGTATGTTTAAATTTTATTATTATTGATTCATGTTCAAAAACTAATTTGTGAAAACGCTTTATCTTGTTTTTAACTTCGTCTTAACTACATATAAAGGTATTTTGCAAAAGTTAAGTGTAAGGGAAATCCAAACCGGTTTATTAGAACACAAATGAACATGAATCGTAATAATAATAAATGAACATACATATTAGTATTTGTTTGAGTCAAATGCTTGTATCGAGTCATAATGATGTTTTGCAGGATTTCCAGGAAGTAAGGTATAGGTTTTTCCAAAATTTTTCCGGAAACTTAACATAAGAATTCTGTCAGATCATTTCTGACGACGTCAGGATTTACAACCTGACGGCGTCAGGTTTAATTTTCTGAAAATTTTTGAAAGTTTTGTTTTCATAAAAAGTTTTTATTAAATCTATAACTTATAATCTCCAGGAATCTGCAAAATTATCATTCCACAAGCATTATATCCTTATATATAGAGTTTATCCCGCCGATGTTATGCAGGTTTTCGTGTTTGTTTTCTCAGGTTTAACAGGTTATTTTGGACAAGGAAATGTTTGTTGGATCAAGCTTATGGCGATGCATTAGTCATGGAGCTTCAACATTACTTTGGAAGAAGATCTAACCGTGTTACTTCATTATCCACCGAGCGAATCAGGGGAGTATTTGATTTCATTCTTTTACTTTTTTACTTTTACATTTGTTATTTGAACATTGGGGACAATGTTCATCTTAAGTGTAAGGGGGGGGGGGGTAAAAGTACGATTAGAGAATGCTATTACGCTTGATTTTTGTTTGTTTAATAGTAGATGTGTAATAAAACTGAGATAAATACCTGTTAGGGCAATTTTAGTGCCAAATTTAAAATTTTTTACAACACTTAGGAGTGAAACTTTGATTTAATGAGCGTCTCATGGATAGGAGTTATATGATTAGCACAAAAACCGTACCACTAAAAAAAATTTCCACCCCAAATATGTGAGGTTCGCCCCTAGAATTGGTAGGAAAAGCATTTATGCTATGATGTGTGTACCGGTAGCACTTAGATTCTAGAACTTGCGTTAGGACCATTCCGAGACCACAAGTGAGACTACATTCGTGTAGTTAGATTTACTACATGATAAGAGGCATTAGGATTAACCCATTGTTTTACACCTGTGTTTTTGTTATAATTACATTGGCTACATTGGTCAAATAATTCTCCCACACCCTTTGCGTTGTACTCATTTTTAGTACACGATACCCCTAGTACACCCCTCAGAGCCTATCTTTTCGTTTCGACCTTTAAGCATTTTACTTAAAGGAAGAATTTGTTACACCCCACTTAAATGTACACCCAAATCGCCTTAGCCTACCTTGTATGCACTCATTTTTAATGCATTATTGTTACAACATTTGTTTAAAACCCAAGTTAATTATCTAGTTGATTACATGGTTGCTAAGTCGAGTCATATCCTTGTACATATTGTTTTGGGACGATTGGGACTCATGGGTAAAGTACTAGTGTAATGGAGTAATGGGGAACAACATCATTTATTACCCCCATATGTGCTAAATATTTTAAAAGTACTCCAAGTGTTTTGATTATCTTAATTCGAGTCATTAGATTAGTTATTTATAAAGTTATGTAAAAGTTCAAGTGTAATGGGAATGCAATGCCCCTATGATGTATTATTTTGGATGGTAGGGCAAAAGTGTATGAAAAAAAAAAAAAAAAAAAAAAAAAAAAATCAAGAAAAATACAAAAAAAATGAGAAAACGAAAAATAAAAAAAACATATGGACTACCATCCCGTTTCATTTTATGTTTATTTTATGTTTTTGTTATTTTGTTTTTAGCTTAAGATTGAGTCGAGTCTTGGCTTAGCAACATTGTATAGTACATGTAATTGATCAAGATCTTTAACTCGCCACCAGTAAAATATCCTTTATCCAACAAAACCGTGTTTTCCTTTTCCCTACACCTAACGTTATAACCCATGTAAAAGCCCTCTTTGATAGTTTATCTTAGGTGCTTACGCCTAGTGGAGGAGGTTTTTGATCCTTTCCCAAGCCTATGGTAATCTATTTGCTATGACAGGTAGTGAGAGATATTATCCGTTTTCATTTATGAGATTTATTTTGATGACACTTGAGAGATGTGAGTATCTAAACACTACTAGTGAGGTGCTAGTTTGTAATCTCCGTGCTTATTATGATTAAAGTGGAACGACTATATGTTGCAATTACTTTTATATTAGCGTTAAATGACCCCTAACTTGTATTTTTATTAGAATAAAAGCGCATTTGCTTGAGGACAAGCAAATCTCAAGTGTAAGGGTATTTGATGAAGCGAAAAGTGTACCGCTTTTAGGGGGTCATTTAAGCCCTAAATCGTATTTATTTGATCAAATATTGCCCTAAATCGTTCCTTTTGTCATTTTAGGTACTTTGGAGAAGAAATCTGGAAAAGGAAGCATTTTGGACGTTTTTGGAGCATAAAAGTGAAGAAAACGACAAAGTCTCAAAATCAGCTAAAAAGTACCTTTGACGGCGTCTGGAATCTCCCCAGACGGCGTCATGGCTTGGCAAGAAAAAGGTGGATATGAAAATTACTCATGATAAGCTAGAGAATTTTGCATGAAAAATCTGACGGCGTCACCCTTTGAAGTGATCAAGGTCGTCACGACTTAACTTAAAGAGGGACGGCGTCAAGCTCTTTTCTGACGGCGTCACCCCTTGATAGGCCAGAGAGGATTTTGGAGCACTAAAGAGGGACGGCGTCAGGAAGGCCATCCGGGAACCCTAAAAGCGGCGAGGTGACGGCGTCAGAATCTACAACGTGACGCCGTCAGCCCTTATACTCTATATATAGTTTTGCAATTTTTTGTCATTAGTGTGGAACTTTGTGTGTGAAAAACCCTAAGACGATTTTAGCAGCTTTTTCAAGGCTTTTTGCCTTGAGATCTTCCATGTTACATTGAAGATAAGTTATCAATTAATCATTCAATATGTCTATGTGTTGTTTGATTCTATCTTGTTCTTGTCTTTTGTTTAACATGCTAGGCTAGGTTTTCTTTGTGTTTGCTTAGATCTAATGAAACCTAGCTATTGATTATTGATTATTAGTGTGTTATTAGTTGTATTGGATGATTGTTCATCTATGTTAGGCTTAAGAAAACTGGCTAACTTCCTATACGGTAACTTGCTTGAACGTCTTAAGAAATATGAACCAATGCGTACTAAAGGTTTTTATGGTTGTATTTAATGCATGAGCGAATTCTAGTGATCCCATGTTAGGAGCTTCTTAGCCGGCTCGACATAGGAGTGAAGTAGGAGTTCATAGAGTTGGGGAAGTACGTACGCCACCCCACGAATGGTATTAAGGAATACACCCGTCATCCACGCGACTAATACACACTAATCAATCGGTAAAAGATAGTTAGGGAGTAAGGAAATCTAAGTAAACACATTTCTCTCCACATAAGTTTCATCAACCTTTTCATTTTCAGTTATTTTATTTTATTTGCATTCATAGTTATTTGGGTTAGTTGACTAGCAATTAATTCCGCCCACTCTTTCAAACCCGAGATTTTACTTGCTTTCATAAAAATATAAAAACATAAAAAGAATCTTCTCTCACCCTTAGACCTATTAGAGTAGTTTTTCATACCTAACGAACACTATTCCCTGTGGAGAACGATCAATCCCCCGTACTTACCACTACACTATACTACATCGGCAGGTACACTGCCTGGTGGGGTTGTAAGCCTCTTGAGATCCCTCGAGAGGTAAAACCTGTTGTAAGGTTGCGAAACCACGCATCAATTAACCATCCCATTTTCGAGGTCGGTTGTATGTCGAAATGATGAGGTATCAAGGTTACGAAAGTAGGTGTCGGGAGAAGGGATTTGAGAACTAGAAGTTCCTTCTTCGTCCACCTCATCATCGTCCTCATCCATGGGTTCAGATGATGATTCGTGACTGAAGGAGGAGGATGAATGGGGAATATCGGAAGTGGATTTACGACCACGTTTGGACCCTTTGTCCTTACGTTGCTTTATGCGACGTTGTGGTCCACCAAGTGGGTGCATAACTGGATTGACTAGGACATAGTCGACACTTTGAAGATGTGGGAAATGTTCCATGACCCACCTGAATAAACGAGTAAGCAACATGCCGTATGGCATGAGCTCATCGGACCGACGATGAATGTTGGCCATCCGTTTGACCATTTAGTATGCGAGGTTGAATGGTTCCTCGATACTAAGACAGTAGAGCATAAGGGCAAGACTTGCCGATACGTGATCACGGTTGTAACACCCCAACCCGACAAGGGTAGAAGCATCACATTATGGTGACAAATCAAAGCATACATAATAACACAGCGGAAGTCTTAAACAAATTCATAAGAGAAAGTCAAGTCAACACGACTTGAATAATACATAAGTTCAAGGAAAAGAAATAATCCAAAGGTACGAATACAAATGAAATCCATGATCAAAACAAAGTCATAAGATAAAGGTGGTCATCTAAGGTCAAAGCTTCATCTATCTCTCATCCCATCCAAAACATAATCCAAAAGCTCCTAGCTTAGATACCTGCCGCACACGAAAAGGAAACGTGCGGCTGAGCTTAAAAAGCCCAGTGAACAGATATATAATATAAACGGAAACGAACAAACGAAGCATAATGAAAGAGAGATAAATAAGGTACAAGAGTAAAGGTTAGGACAGTCATCCACCACGAGCCCATATCATAACATATCATATCATAGCATATCATAATCATATAGAGGGGATGCCTCTCGAATAAGCCGATAATATGAGGGGTGTCCTCATGTACCAGTTGGAGTGATCAGCTCCCATATTTTGTGAAAGGAGTGGATTGCACCCAGCCCCAGTCACCATATCATATCATATCAAAGCATATCATATCATAACATATCTAGGATGCATCCATTCGCCCCCCCAAACAAATCATATTGGCCATATCAAATCATATCATAGTGAGCTCATATCATATCATAATGGGGACGGTGTAACCAAATCACTAGGGCTACACACTAGTCATGCCATTGGTGCATCAATGACACGGCCGTGTTACCTTCATGGCTAGGAAACATATTTTGGCTCGTAGTATCAAACTGGGGTCAAGGTTAAAGGTTCATATCAAAGCAAAGGTTCATATGTCATAATCATAGTCCAAATCTCAAGGTTCATATCACAGGGTTCAATAAGAGATTCAGAAGTCAAAGGTTCATATCAAAGGTTCAAATGCCAAAGGTTCATATCATAGGTTCAAATCAAAAGTCAAGAGGTCGAAGGCACCTTATTAAAAAGGGCAGAATATCTGTACCTTATTCCAAAAGCAACACAACCAGAAATGAATAAGATGAAAAGATCAGGTCCTCTCCTTCTTCACACCTAGAGGGGTAGAAAAGAATTACAAACTTTCCCATTTTAAGTAACTTTCCATTTTTAGCAGGTTTCCATATTTAGTAAGTTTCTATTTTTAGAAGGTTCCCATAATTAGAAAGTTTCCATAATTAGTAAGATTTCCATATTCTCATTTAGGTTAAGTCATTATCAAAACATATTATGGTTTTAGGGTGTATTTTAACAAGTCACAAAAGTTTGGGGTTACTTATGACAACTTTACATAATTTAGGGTTTTAAGTGTACTTATATCAAAGTTAAGGTTCAAATATGAAAATATCCCAATTAATCTGTTTTGAATCCATATTTATCAAGTTAACAAATTCAGCCCCTCAAGTTTCCCAATTTTACCCTTTACACCCTTAAGTTACATAATTTACATTTTACACCTTATAATATCCATAATTACACATTAAGCCCTTAATTTATCAGAATTACACAATGGACACTTATTTCATTATGTTATACGAATTTACCCTTAAGTATTCAATATTTATACATCAAGTCCCTCAAGTTATCAAAGTTACATATTTAACCCTTAACTTACATTTCCAACCTTTAATTATCAATAATTGCATATTAAGCCATTAAATTACCAAAATGACACATAACCCCATGAATATAATTTATTTCTTAAATCCACCCTAAGTTTCCAGAAATTACATATTTAGTCCCTCTATTTAATTATTTTTAAAATCGAATTATACTTTATTAGAATAACCATTTAAGCCCTTTAAATACAAAATTTACATAAGAGACCCATAACTTTTATTTTGTACGATTCATATGAGGTCCAAATAACATTCTAAAAATAACCCACAAGTTTTATAATTTACAAAACACCCCTTATACTTTTAATACAAATCGTATAACCCTTTTAATCCACAAAACTTTAACCCTAGTATCCTAATCATTAAGTCAATCATTATATCATCATTACACATCATTTATATCATCAAGAACAAGCCCTAATGCCCAAACCCTAAATCGATCTCCATTATTTTATTTTCTTCCTTATTTTCTTTTTAGCCGATTATATACTTAAATCAAAAATAATTATTTTAGGCCTCTACAAATCAAATGGACATTTTTCCCAGATTATATTCATCATATGAAGCTCAAATAAATTATCATTCATGCCCAGAAAATTCGGATACAATTATTTAGGTTTTATACACGTTCATAAGATTTAATTCACAAATAATTCATAGATCATGCATGGTATGTTATTATCATTTTATTTGATGTTCATAGATCATAAGAGACTCAGGAAAAATGGCAAACCGAATTTAGGATGAGTCGAAAGGCTGGCACGAATTCTTTCCTTTCGGTTCTACATGCGACACACCACAATTTACCACGGCCTCACGAACGATCTACAAATCTTGCAATCATTTTTCATAGAGTATATATGATGTGAGGATCTTGAGAAAAATGAGGAACGAATTTTATAAGTATCGTATGAATTATAGACGATTATACTTACTTTCAATATTAGCGATAGGAATAAATTGACCACAATCGAATCCGCCCACACACAGCTCCAAGAATATTTTTCTAGGCTTCAATTGATGCCCAAGAACACACGAAAATTAACCTCACACCTCCAGGAAGTCGCACGGATTTTTAGTGATTATTTCTAGGGTTTTGTGGAGTTTCGGTTTTACTTAAGGAAAAGAAAATGATTTGTTTGCTTAAATGAGGATGAGGCCGAATATTAGGAGGAGGGGGAATCAAAAGGAGTGGCCTAATGAAGGAATAGGTCAATCATCATTTTTTTTGTACTCATTTCCATTTATTTTGTAATTTAAATACACTTAAATAACTTTTAAAACAATTTAAATGTATACTTAATTATTTTTTTGGCTAAATTGGACTTGTTTATGTGCAATAATAATTTTGATAGCTTGCACAAATATTTTATGATGCTCTCTAATTATTTCATGTCATACTTGGTACATTTCATAATTTTTGGGATTAATTTATAAGTTATATAAGCCTTTATTTAATTTTCAAAGTTGTAGGGGCATTTTGGTCTTTTTACACATTTTAGATTTTAGGGTTTTACAACTCTTCCCCTCTAAACGAAAAATTTCGTCCTCGAAATTTGCAAAGAAGTAGAACTGAAATGGAACGGAAACAAAATAAAGACATACCAGATCAGAATACAAAATGAGGATAACTAGCTCGAATAGACTCTTCGGTCTCCCAGGTAGCTTCCCGCTCTGGGTGGTTCCGCCAAAGAATCTTAACGAACGGAATGACTTTACGTCTCATAACTCGCTCTTGGCGATCCAGAACCGCTTCCGGCTCCTCCGGAAGAGACATATCCGGCTGAATCTGATCGAGAGGATAAGATACCACATGAAGAGGATGATAGTTGTATCCCCGTAGAAGAGATACATGGAATACATCATGCACATGCGAAAGCTGGGGAGGTAGAGCTAGACGGTAGGAAACCTCTCCAATACGTTCCAGGATCTCGAATGGTCCGATGAATCGAGGACTCAGCTTGCCCTTGATTCCAAAACGTTTAACTCCTCGAAACGGTGAAACCTTAAGGAAAACCCGGTCGCCAACCTGAAACTCCAAATCACGACGGTGCTTATCCGCGTAGCTTTTCTGACGAGCCCGAGCTTCTTTCAACTTCTCCCTAGCAACATCTACCTTCTCATTCGTGATCTGAACCAACTCCGGACCCTCAATAGCACGCTCTCCCACTTCGTTCCAACAAATGGGTGCTCTACATTTCCGCCCATACAACATCTCGAAAGGAGCCATCCGAATACTAGCATGCCAGCTGTTGTTATAAGCGAACTCTACTAAACAAAGATACTCGTCCCAACTACCCGTCCACTCTAACGCACATGCCCTCAGCATGTCCTCCAATGTCTGGATGGTCCGCTCTGACTGACCATCTGTCTGAGGGTGAAAAGCCGTACTGAACTTAAGCTGTGCACCCCAAGCTCTGTGCAATCCTTTCCAAAACCGGGAAGTAAAACGTGGATCCCTATCTGAAATAATAGCAGTAGGCATACCGTGCAGTCTAACTATCTCCTGCTCAAAAATCTCTGCCAGTTTGCTGACACTATAATCCATACGAATGGGTAGAAAATGAGCCGACTTGGTTAGTCGATCAACGACCACCCAAATCGCATCATGTTTCTTTCTGGTAAGTGGCAAACCCGATACAAAATCCATAGAAATTTCCTCCCACTTCCAGGTCGGAATATCTAACGGCTGTAATAATCCACTGGCTCTCTGGTGCTCGATCTTGACCTGCTGACAAGTCAAACACCTAGCTACATAAGACGCCACATCATGTTTCATGCCGCTCCACCAAAAGTGCTGCTTCAAATCTCGGTACATTTTGGTGGAACCCGGATGTATAGTAAAGGGAGAACTATGCGCCTCTGACAAAACGGCTTCTCGCAAATCAGGATCGTTAGGAACACAAAGACGATCCTCGAGCCATACTACACCAAACTCATCAACTCGAAACTCAGATTGCTTCCCATCTTCCACATTCTGCACAATGGCCCAGAGTTCACCGTCATCTTTCTGGGCTTCTTTAATCCGCAGGATGAGATTGGACTCAACCTTTAGACTAGCCCAGTAACCATCACAACCCCGGACACAAAACTCAACATCAAGGGTCTCCAAATCATTTAGAATTCGAGACTCAAATTTCAAACTAGCAATCATACCCGACTTCCGGCTAAGAGCATCGGCAACCACATTTGCCTTGCCGGGATGATACTGGATGTTGGTATCGTAATCTTTCAGGAGCTCCAACCATCGCCTCTGTATCATATTTAGCTCCTTCTGCGTGAAAATATATTTAAGGCTTTTGTGGTCGGTGAAAATGTCACATGACTCGCCGTAGAGATAATGCCGCCATATTTTAAGAGCGAAAACCACTGCAGCCAATTCCAAATCGTGCGTCGGATAATTTTCTTCATACGGTTTCAGTTGCCTCGAAGCATAGGCGATGACTTTCCCGTGTTGCATTAAAACGCAACCCAAACCCTTTTTAGATGCATCACTATAGATCTGGAAACCACCCGAACCAGACGGAAGAGTCAGAATAGGTGCCGACACTAATCTCTGCTTAAGCTCCTCGAAACTGTTTTCCCTCTCCTCAGTCCATACAAATTTCTCCCCTTTTCTCATTAACTGCGTCAACGGTAAGGCTAGCCGCGAGAAACCCTCAACGAAACGACGATAATAACCAGCGAGTCCCAGAAAACTTCTCACCTCAGTCACGTTTGTAGGTCTCGACCATTTAGTGATAGCCTCGACCTTCGCTGGGTCCATAGTGATACCCTCCGCAGAAACAACGTGACCCAGAAAAGCGACCTGACTCAACCGGAATTCACACTTAGAAAACTTCGCGTACAACTTCTTCTGTCTAAGAATCTCCAACACAGTCTGAAGATGCTGTTCGTGCTCCTCCTTAGATTTCGAATAGACAAGAATATCATCGATGAAGACAATGACAAATTTATCGAGGAACTCATGAAAAACCCGGTTCATAAGGTCCATAAAAACGGCCGGAGCATTGGTCAAGCCGAAAGGCATAACCAGGAATTCGTAATGACCATAGCGGGTGCGAAAGGCAGTCTTGGGAATATCTTGTTCCCTCACACGAAGCTGATGGTATCCCGATCACAAATCAATCTTAGAGAAGTGCTTTGCCCCTTGTATTTGGTCAAACAAATCGTCGATGCGCGGAAGGGGATAGCGGTTACGGATAGTAATGCGGTTGAGCTCCCGGTAATCAATACAAAGGCGCATACTACCATCCTTCTTTTTCACAAATAGCACAGGAGCGCCCCAGGGAGAAACACTCGGACGAATAAAACCGTTCTCCAATAACTCCTCTAACTGTACTTTCAATTCTTTGAGTTCAATGGGATCCATTCGGTACGGAGCCTTAGAAATAGGCTCAGCACCGGGAACTAGATCAATACTGAATTCAACTTCTCTGGTGGGAGGAATACCAGGAAGTTCTTCGGGAAAGACATCAGCGAACTCCCGAACAATGGGAACACTACTAACATCAGGTCCCTGAGAAGACGTATCTTTAACAGAGGCCAAAAACCCTTGGCAACCATGAGAGATTAGAGTCCGCGCTTTCATAGCAGAAATGAGTTTAACAGATTTCAAAGGCTGAGAACCGTGATAAACAAAATCCGGATGATGAATATCGCCAAAACTTACACTCCTAGCATGACAATCGATGGAGGCCTTATGGGAAGACAACCAGTCCATACCCAAAATTATATCAAAATCAATCATATCGAGGGGAAGCAGATTAGCCGGACGAATACAATCATCAAATCTTAGCGGACAATTTACATATTCACAATCGATGGTGACTTGGGTTTTCATAGGAGTAGAGATAGATATAAGATTATTCAATGGTGTTGGAGTTACTTTTATTTTCTTGGCGAGCGTATTAGATATTATAGAATGTGTAGCACCGGTGTCAAATAAAACAAAAACAATATGATCTCCAACATAAAGATAACCGGTAAAGGTACTTGACATGCCTGCCGCCTGATCACGTGTGAGAGAATAAACCCGACCAGTAGTAGGAGCTGGCCTACCCGAACCTGATGGGACAACCTGTTTTCCCTGTGGGCAGTCCTTCACCCGATGAGCAGTAGACCCACAAGCAAAGCAACCCCCGGTAGCCTTGTGGCATGGCCCCGGATGAGGCTTTCCACAAGTGGGACACAGCGGTGGAGGAGGTAACACTTCATTAGTCCTCCCCTGTCCAGAAGAACCTGACTGATAACCCGACTGAGCACCCCGAGTAGTCTGATCACGATACTGACGTGGGTTGTTATTGTTGTTGTTGTAGCCACTCCTCCCAGAAACCTGCCTATCATAACCCCGAGAATCCTGTCGCCTCTGACTGTAGTCCCGGTCCTGGCGACCACGCTGATCATACCTATGGTCCTGTCGACCTCTCTGCTCGGATGTCTGGTCCTGTCGACCTCTGAAATCCTGACCCTGTCCCTGCTGACTCTGTCCTCTGAAATGCACCCGGTTACCATCCCTATCACGCTTATTAAAACCACTACCATCACTATGCAACATCTCGATGTTGCGAGCGTCGTTCGCAACCGCCGCCACATCATCATAATGCGTATTCACGATACGGTCCAATATCCATTTCTTTAACGCCCACTTAAATGTCTTAGCCTGACGGTAAGCATCTCCCGTAATCTCTGGCCCAACGAAACTGGCCAGCCTCATAAATCGCTGCATAAACTCCACAGTCGTCTCTCGGTCCCCCTGACGGATGTTCCCATACTCCCGCTCATATCGCTGCTGTTCCGCCACTGGAATGTACTGCTTATAAAAGATACCCATGAAATCCTCCCAAGTACAAGTCTCCTCAAAACCCTGCTCCTGAGCCTGAGCATAAGCTGTCCACCAGCTCTGTGCATCGCCTTCAAACTTAAATGCAGCCAATCTCGTCTTAAACTCATCTGGACAACCCAAAACTTTAAACATCTTCTCCATGTGGATAATCCAGTCTTCTGCCTCAGTGGGGACGGCAGCTGACCGGAAAGAGAGGGGTTTGAGCTTGTTAAACCTCTCAATCCAAACATGGATACCAACTGGTGGAGCACCTCCACCACCACCACCTGGACCTGAACCTGCACCACCACCTCCGGAAGAACCTGCCCCATTCTGAATATTATTGGTGACTTGAGTCACCAAGTTAGGAAGAGCGTTGGCCAAAGCTTCTGCTATCATGGCCTTAAAATCAGGGGTCCCTCCATTATATTCCTGATGTCGAGTATTCACCATCTGAATGATTTCGAAAACGATTAGCAACACTATAAGAGAATAAGCACGAAATGGAAGACGAAACAGAACCTATGACTACCCAAAACCTCACCAGTCAAAACTTAAGCCCTAAGGGTCAAATCCTAGGGTCCATAAGACTCACAGGCCATGACTTATGTATTACAGGTCGCAACCTGGCTCTGATACCATAATTGTAACACCCCAACCCGACAAGGGTAGAAGCATCACATTATGGTGACAAATCAAAGCATACATAATAACACAGCGGAAGTCTTAAACAAATTCATAAGAGAAAGTCAAGTCAACACGACTTGAATAATACATAAGTTCAAGGAAAAGAAATAATCCAAAGGTACAAATACAAATGAAATCCATGATCAAAACAAAGTCATAAGATAAAGGTGGTCATCTAAGGTCAAAGCTTCATCTATCTCTCATCCCATCCAAAACATAATCCAAAAGCTCCTAGCTTAGATACCTGCCGCACACGAAAAGGAAACGTGCGGCTGAGCTTAAAAAGCCCAGTGAACAGATATATAATATAAACGGAAACGAACAAACGAAGCATAATGAAAGAGAGATAAATAAGGTACAAGAGTAAAGGTTAGGACAGTCATCCACCACGAGCCCATATCATAACATATCATATCATAGCATATCATAATCATATAGAGGGGATGCCTCTCGAATAAGCCGATAATATGAGGGGTGTCCTCATGTACCAGTTGGAGTGATCAGCTCCCATATTTTGTGAAAGGAGTGGATTGCACCCAGCCCCAGTCACCATATCATATCATATCAAAGCATATCATATCATAACATATCTAGGATGCATCCATTCGCCCCCCCAAACAAATCATATTGGCCATATCAAATCATATCATAGTGAGCTCATATCATATCATAATGGGGACGGTGTAACCAAATCACTAGGGCTACACACTAGTCATGCCATTGGTGCATCAATGACACGGCCGTGTTACCTTCATGGCTAGGAAACATATTTTGGCTCGTAGTATCAAACTGGGGTCAAGGTTAAAGGTTCATATCAAAGCAAAGGTTCATATGTCATAATCATAGTCCAAATCTCAAGGTTCATATCACAGGGTTCAATAAGAGATTCAGAAGTCAAAGGTTCATATCAAAGGTTCAAATGCCAAAGGTTCATATCATAGGTTCAAATCAAAAGTCAAGAGGTCGAAGGCACCTTATTAAAAAGGGCAGAATATCTGTACCTTATTCCAAAAGCAACACAACCAGAAATGAATAAGATGAAAAGATCAGGTCCTCTCCTTCTTCACACCTAGAGGGGTAGAAAAGAATTACAAACTTTCCCATTTTAAGTAACTTTCCATTTTTAGCAGGTTTCCATATTTAGTAAGTTTCTATTTTTAGAAGGTTCCCATAATTAGAAAGTTTCCATAATTAGTAAGATTTCCATATTCTCATTTAGGTTAAGTCATTATCAAAACATATTATGGTTTTAGGGTGTATTTTAACAAGTCACAAAAGTTTGGGGTTACTTATGACAACTTTACATAATTTAGGGTTTTAAGTGTACTTATATCAAAGTTAAGGTTCAAATATGAAAATATCCCAATTAATCTGTTTTGAATCCATATTTATCAAGTTAACAAATTCAGCCCCTCAAGTTTCCTAATTTTACCCTTTACACCCTTAAGTTACATAATTTACATTTTACACCTTATAATATCCATAATTACACATTAAGCCCTTAATTTATCAGAATTACACAATGGACACTTATTTCATTATGTTATACGAATTTACCCTTAAGTATTCAATATTTATACATCAAGTCCCTCAAGTTATCAAAGTTACATATTTAACCCTTAACTTACATTTCCAACCTTTAATTATCAATAATTGCATATTAAGCCATTAAATTACCAAAATGACACATAACCCCATGAATATAATTTATTTCTTAAATCCACCCTAAGTTTCCAGAAATTACATATTTAGTCCCTCTATTTAATTATTTTTAAAATCGAATTATACTTTATTAGAATAACCATTTAAGCCCTTTAAATACAAAATTTACATAAGAGACCCATAACTTTTATTTTGTACGATTCATATGAGGTCCAAATAACATTCTAAAAATAACCCACAAGTTTTATAATTTACAAAACACCCCTTATACTTTTAATACAAATCGTATAACCCTTTTAATCCACAAAACTTTAACCCTAGTATCCTAATCATTAAGTCAATCATTATATCATCATTACACATCATTTATATCATCAAGAACAAGCCCTAATGCCCAAACCCTAAATCGATCTCCATTATTTTATTTTCTTCCTTATTTTCTTTTTAGCCGATTATATACTTAAATCAAAAATAATTATTTTAGGCCTCTACAAATCAAATGGACATTTTTCCCAGATTATATTCATCATATGAAGCTCAAATAAATTATCATTCATGCCCAGAAAATTCGGATACAATTATTTAGGTTTTATACACGTTCATAAGATTTAATTCACAAATAATTCATAGATCATGCATGGTATGTTATTATCATTTTATTTGATGTTCATAGATCATAAGAGACTCAGGAAAAATGGCAAACCGAATTTAGGATGAGTCGAAAGGCTGGCACGAATTCTTTCCTTTCGGTTCTACACGCGACACACCACAATTTACCACGGCCTCACGAACGATCTACAAATCTTGCAATCATTTTTCATAGAGTATATATGATGTGAGGATCTTGAGAAAAATGAGGAACGAATTTTATAAGTATCGTATGAATTATAGACGATTATACTTACTTTCAATATTAGCGATAGGAATAAATTGACCACAATCGAATCCGCCCACACACAGCTCCAAGAATATTTTTCTAGGCTTCAATTGATGCCCAAGAACACACGAAAATTAACCTCACACCTCCAGGAAGTCGCACGGATTTTTAGTGATTATTTCTAGGGTTTTGTGAAGTTTCGGTTTTACTTAAGGAAAAGAAAATGATTTGTTTGCTTAAATGAGGATGAGGCCGAATATTAGGAGGAGGGGGAATCAAAAGGAGCGGCCTAATGAAGGAATAGGTCAATCATCATTTATTTTGTATTCATTTCCATTTATTTTGTAATTTAAATACACTTAAATAACTTTTAAAACAATTTAAATGTATACTTAATTATTATTTTTTTTTGGCTAAATTGGACTTGTTTATGTGCAATAATAATTTTGATAGCTTGCACAAATATTTTATGATGCTCTCTAATTATTTCATGTCATACTTGGTACATTTCATAATTTTTGGGATTAATTTATAAGTTATATAAGCCTTTATTTAATTTTCAAAGTTGTAGGGGCATTTTGGTCTTTTTACACATTTTAGATTTTAGGGTTTTACAACGGTTGCCCGCAAGGCTTAACACATTTTCGGCTTAACACATTTTCACGTAGAAGAAGTTCCCAACTTCTAAGGTCGGGACGGAGTTCCCTGAGGTAGATTTTGGATGGGTCGAGAAAAACAACGGATCCATCACGTTTTTGGTACGTGTTGGCGACTCGAGGAATTTGGATAATTTGTTTGATTACTTCAATGTCGAGAATTTGGGTACTATAGGCACCTTCTATCTCAACATTGTAGTAAAGAGACTCTAGAGAATGGTCGTTGGTGTATGCACACTGACCATATGAGGGAACACCAAGAATTTCACCAAACTGAGTGACAGACAGGGTGATATTTTGGTTTCGAATCCAAAAGTCAAGAAAGACATTTCCGTCAGAGTCAGTGTAGGTACGAACACGACTGTAAAATTCGAGAACGAAAAGAGGACATATTTGATCGTTTATTGTGTATAAACAATCGAACCGAATAGAAGGGAAACAAGCACTGACTCTGTCTGACATGACATAAAGTGCATCGACTACACGCCCTTCATGTATGTATCGTGTTAGCACTTTGGCAAAATAAGCCTTTTGTTCATCAGTGATGTTTGGGTTTTCAAGTGTTTCAATGATGTAATTTCGGGTTAATTGATAATCATTCCGAGGCATTATTGTCTACAAAAAAAAAAAAAAAAAAAAAAATTGTATATGTTAGTTTGTTGCATTTTAATGATTTCACTTCTAGTGTGTGTGCCTAAATGCAAACAATGTGGAGGTGCGGCAATCTCGACTCTAAAATTATCCTAAAGAGATTACCCAAACGCTCCTAACTTTACTTTTGCTCAATCAAATATGTCGAACAATACATATCAATTATGTACTTCGAGCCATATTTGAGAGTTCATGTATGCATGCAAAAACGTTTTTAATTTGCATCAACAATGCATGAAAAAGGTTTCATGATCCTAGACTTGTGAAGTTTTTTCGAAAAATGATCGAATTGGGGTGTTTGGCAAATGCCTCAACATGATGCCAACAAGCTTTAAGATTGAAAAGCTTTAATGCAGAACGTTCCTAATCCAATTTTAATCATCCTAAACATGATTCCATTACAAATAATCAATCATAATCCGAATTTAGTGATTAATTTCGGATTAGGTTTTGCAACATAAATGGGTTTTTGGAAATCCTAGGTTTAGGGAATCATGTGAATACTACATTGTCTAATCCTAGTCTTAATTTCACAAGGGTTTAACTAATTTTGAAAATCCCCAATTCGGATTTATACTCAAGAACAAACCCTAGACTCAAATTTAAATGAAATTAAGAGTGATTTACTTACAATTAGTGATGTTGTGATTAGGATTTGTTGATTCCAATGCCTCAATCTTGATTTGCAAGAGTTTAGTTGAATTATGGTGTTATGGTTCGATTTTGACAGCAAGTGGAAGTGGTTTTGTGTGTTTGGAAAATTTGTGCAGAAGAAAAGAGTAACTGGGCGCGTTTTTCAGATGCACGGTTCCACTAAACATTAGTGGAGCCGTATGTCTGATGGTCCAGTTTTTCTTCTGTTTTGACTTTTGGCTGATTAATCTTACTTATTTAGTAAGACTTTTTGACACGAGGAAAAAATTTATACCTAATAAACTTTTTGACGAAAGATGATTAAATGGGATGACCGGAAATGACCTTAGTGTTTCCGAGGAAATTGACTAAGATGTCATTGGATGAGGATTTACTTCTAGTATTTCCCGTGAAATAAATAGAAGTTATGAGTTGTGTTTAGGAGGATGACTATAATATTTCCCATGAAATATTTAATTAGTCGGAGTACGCGACACAAGGAATGACTAGATATTTCCCGTGAAATATTCATGAGTCATGTGACGAGTGAAAGATATGACTTAAAAAGTCATGAGCGATTTGTAGAGAATGACTTCAATGTTTCCCGCGAAACTTTCGAGAGGTCATAGAAGGGATGAAAGGTTATGAGGTATGACGTGACGGATGACTTTAATATTTCCGAAGGAATATTCAAATAGTCATGAGCGGGATGAGAGGAATGACTTGAAAAGTCATATGACGAGACGCGAGGAATGACGTTAATATTTCCAGTGAAATATTACGAAGTCATGGGATGAGGCTTAGGAAATGACTTGAAATTTCCAATGAAATATTCAAGAGTCATGAGTCGAGAATAAGATGGATGTGTGAGATGACTTCAATATTTCCGGAGAAATATTCAAATAGTCATAAGAGGGGATGAAAGGTTATAAGGTATGACGCGAGGGATGACTTTAATATTTCCATAGAAATATTGAAATAGTCATGAGCGGGATATGAGGAATGACTTGAAAAGTCATATGATGAGACGTGAGAGATGACATTAATAATTCCAATGGAGTATTAAGAGGTCATTTGACGATAATGTAAAGGTTAAGGTGAGAAGAAATACTTTTCAAAGAAAAGATTTCTCTTTCGACGTTATCATGACGGAGGAGATGTCTTTCTGCGGGGAGATGACGTACTTCGACGAGCTTCGTTCATGAGCAAACTATAGGGTTCCCGGACAAGTCTAATGGCATCTTGACTGCTACTCTTCACAGGGAGTTGTTTCATCTATAGTGTTTGTTGTCATGCCTTTCCGGCGCTTGCGTACTCGGTTTCGGTCGTGGTGACAATAAGAGTAGTTTGTTTCTTGGGGAACCAAGATGTTTGTTAATCAACCTATGAAGGTACAAACATTACTCATTATGTTTCAACCCACATTAACTCTCACATTATCAGAGTTGGTATAGAAACATTTTCTACATCAATCTCCTCAAGATATCGTAATCTCAAGTGTATAGTATCTTTAATGTATGGTATGATACATTAAACACTTTGATGTAAGAAGTTTTGGGATACTTCTTACAAGTGGGCACAAAGCCAACACTATTCATGATAATGGACCTACTTGCCATTAGGTAAACTACTTTACCTATTATGCCCCTAACCTAGTTATATCCGTGCACTCACCTTCTTCGTCTCTTGTGAGTTTCGCATTTGCGAATATGGGCGTTATTGTCAATAAAGACTATTACTTAAACTATGTATCTCATACATATAGTATACATAAGTTTAAAGGGATACTTAATTTAGGCAAGATTAAATATGTGCAAGGAAGAGAACTTGATTCACTCATCAATGCTTAATTCAAACTTGTCACGCATGATCTTCAAGCGATCATCGAACATTTCTGGACAAGATGAATTTGGCATGATGAGATGTGAATAGAGTTTCTGTGTTATAGTGCCTACCATGTTAGATTCTATCTACACTATTTCATGCCAAACATTACTACTAACAAAGGGTGTTTTAAGAAAGCGTACCTGTGCCTGAGGTGTTAGTTCTTAAAACTAGAAGACTAGGGTACCTTTGTTGAATCTTAAGCATGAAAGTCACGACTTGACAATTGCGTCACCGGATATGCTTGATAACGCATCATACTCCTTTTGTTAGACTCCAAAGTTTATTTACACTCATGTTTTCCTAGCAAAACAAATGTTCAAACATCTGGTCCCCAATATCTCATGGGTCCAAAGTTGTTAGAGCTAAACATCCTACGCATTTGTTGCGTTAGTTTAGGATGTGAGAATAGAGGACACATTTCCCATGGTAAGTAACTTTGTGGTGGACGATCATTCCAAGTTACGGGAAAGTTACTTGGATGATTTTGTCTTCTAAAGTTACCTCTCGGTAGAGGAGTTCTAGACCGAGGTTTGGGAGAGTTTACCTTTCTAGGTGGAGGAGTAGTTGACCTAGTGTCACGCTTTACAAATCCATGTTCGGGAGATGACAATGGTTTGTTAAAGCCTTTGGTTTCCTCTCTACTTGGAGTAGACACTCTAGTTCTATTTACAACTACTTGACTTGGTTTAGGACTTAAGTTACTTTTCAGAATTAACCCAGTTTTGTCCTCAGCACCACACGGTACCACTAAATTTAGTGGTGCCGTCTGTATCTTTAATGGTGCCGTCACCTTCAGACATGGACTTTTCAGGCATTACAAATTTCACTTGTTTAGTACCACTTGTAGAAGCCTGATTTGGGTCAAATCCTAAACCCGAACGGTCATGTTCACTATATCTAATATTTTCAAGTATATCATTAAGCTTTTTAGTTCCTTCATCAAACTTAATGATTCTTAAAGCATTTTCTTTAAGTTTTTCATTTTCTACTTGAAGACTAATACATGACCCGCATCCTACGTCTACTTCCTTGTTTTTCTCAAGTCTCTTGACTTGATCATTTAGTTCTAAGACTTGTAGTTCTAGTTCTTTTAATTTTAATTTTAGCTTTGTGTTTCTACCTAAGATCTTAGTACTAACTACGCATAGTTTGTTGTATTCGTCATGTAATTCACTGTCATCTACTGACGAATTATTATCACTATAATAAAAAGAGTCGGATTGTACCTCGTTAGAAGCTTGAGCCATTAAGCACGTTTCATCGTTAGGCTTCTTCTCTTCTTCTTCACCGCTATCACTCCAAGAACCTCCTACAAAGGCTCTTTGGTTGTTGGATTTTGGTGGCTTAGGACATTCTCCTATGAAGTGATTAGGATCTCCGCATCTAAAGCATCTCCTATCACTTGTCCCTTTTCTTTCATCATGATTTCTTTGGGATGACTTCTTCTCATCGCGAGATTGTCTAAGAAATCCACCTTTCCTCCTAAAGAACTTTCTAAAGTTCCTAACGGCTAGTGCGTACTCTTCATCTTCACTACCGGAACTCGAACATTCCTCATCATTAGACTCCTTCTTGGCTTTTAATGCTAGAGATCTAACTCTCTCGCTTTTGCCTTTGACAATGTCGGAATCCTTCTTGATGATCATCTCATGAACTTTCAAGTTTCCTATAAGTTCATCGAGTGACAATGCCGCCAAGTCCTTTGACTCTTCTATGGCGGTGACCTTTGCTCTCCATTTAGGATGTAGAGCTCTAAGAAACTTCCTAACATAGTTCTTAGTAGAATAACCTTCATCAAGAGCTTTAAGACTAGTGATAATAGTATTAAATCTAGCAAAAGCATTATCTATTGACTCATCCTCCGAAATGGAGAATTGTTCATATTGTTGAACAAGAAGATCTATCTTGTTCTCTTTGACTTGGTTATTACCTTGGTGAGTGACTAACAAGGTTTTCCAAATATCTTTTGCCGTATTACACATGAAAATTCTTTCAAACTCCTTTTTAGGCAAAGCATTATAAATCATCATTTTAGCCTCATTATTTTTGGCTAATTTCCTTTTTAGTTCATCACTTTGTTTATCATAAGAAACTATTTCATCCTTTTTAGTTTCCGGATTCTTTTGAATAGGTTGAAAGTCACCCTCGGTAATAACATGCCAAAGATCAATGTCTTTTGATTTCACATACGTTTCGAATCTTGTTTTCCAATAAATAAAACAATCGGTTTCGAAAAGTGGTGGTCTTTGCATAGATTGCCCTTCTAGATATTTGTCAGAATCCATAGATCGGTTCAAGCTTTAAAATACAATATACTTTAAAAACTTGACTGACGTGGCTCCTGATACCAATTGTGGGAAACTAGAAGGGGGGTTGAATAGTTTACCGGTTTAAAAAAACTTCTTTTAAAAATCTTGTTTTAAAAGTTGGTTATTGGAAACTTTGATTCGAACTCTATGTGTAATCAATCAACACCAATATGAACTACAAACTAAGCTACGTAATAATAACAAATAAAAGTAAAGAGTAGAGTTGGAAAGATCAAACCGAGACAGAGGATTTATAGTGGTTCGGCTACGAAGCTCTTCTTCGCCCTACTCCACTCCCCGAGTACCACACTCGAGAGTTTCAAACACTATATCAACAACCTCCCTTCAGGCGGAGAAAACCGTACACGTCGCTTATCCTATTACCGACACTAAGCTAGATGTCGAGTGCTAATCTTAGCTAGCACCAATCTACCAAGGTCCACGTGACCAAACACTCAAGCCCAGTGGCTTCAAGAGATCACCAAGATCTCAACACGATCACAATGATCAACACTCACTTCACTCTACTCGACTAACACTAACCTAATGACCCTTGATCTTCTTGATCAATCACACAAGCCCAATGGCTTCAAGAGATGTTCACTATCTCTATAGATCACACTTGATCTTCACTCTCACTCACAAAAAGAAAATAAACTTGATGTATGCTAAGACACAACAAGATTGTAACAAGTGTTACAAAAACCTATCAACTATAACTCTAGTATCTTCTTGATTACTTGAGTTCTTCTCTTGCTAATGAAGAGGGATGACAACACCTTGTATCAACTTGGATACTTGTGTTCTTCTCTTGCTAGTGAAGAGGTATGAAGAGGATCACTTGAAGGATGATTGGATCACTATTGAAACAAAAAAAAACTAATCTAAATGACCCTAAGAAGTGAAAGGTGTGAGAGGATTTGACTAAGGGATTTTTCTGTGTGTAAAGGGTGCCTAAAACTGTGAAAGAGGTGGGTATTTATAGGCAAAGAAAATCTGAACGTTACAATTCAAAATGGTACGGACGGCTCCATTAAATGACCCACGGCTCCGTTAAATTTAACGGTACCGTGGAGCCGTGGTAGACTAGGACGCTCCAAATTTTGTCTTTTCTGGTGAAAACTTATTTGGGGAAAGTTGGAGCTGATTTTGGGGGGAAAAAATAGCTGTTGTGATTTTCAAACTTATTTTTCCATTAAAACATTTCTTAATATTTCAAAAATAATTTGTCATGTGTATTTTTGAAAAAATGTTTTGTCCCATTTAAAATGTGAATTTTCAAAACATGAATTCACTTCTTTGATCACTAGTTCAAGTTGTAACTTTGTTCAAGAGTGATTTGTGTAGAAACGGGATCTTCCGATTAAAAACTTGTTAACGTTAATTTTAACGTAACGTGAGTTCACATTTTGTCATCCTCAAAACGTGAAGTAATCGAAAGATATAAATAACGTTTTTAGAACATTATTTGCATCAACATTTCTTAGTAGTTGTCTCTCGATTAAATGGTATAATAGTTAATCGTGAATTGTACTGGGAATAACCATTTATTTCGATCACCAACATGTCTAATACCCGTTTAATGCTTTTCCGTTTCGGGTACCGAAATGAACCACCCGTCTCGTAAAAAATGGTCATAATTTTTTGACTAATCAAAACGGTTCGTAGACACCCCTACACATGGATGCATCTTTAATGTGGAGAGAAAGGATATTGCTTCCTAAATTTATGACCTCTGCATATAATTTTGTGCATTATTTGTATAATTAAGAAAAACATGTTGTATCATACAAGTGAAATAATCAAGTTACCATCATATATGTCTAATTGAAGAAACTGAGGATGTTCGGTATTATGGAATGGAAAGAGGAGAAAAGAAATACGAAGATTTCTCTTACGTAAGTTTAATCTTAAAAACAATGTCTCTACTGATTATGTTATGCTTATTTTTTTGTTAATCGGTTACTTTTCCTTTCAGTTCTATCATCTACGTTATATGTAAATCAAATTGATGTTGTGTTGTAATACAATCCAGTGCTATTTTATACTCCATACCAACTAAATATTGTTGCAGGGCTCAAATATAAAATATTCCGTTATGTTTAATATTTCAAACATAAAATGATTTTTAATCTTAAGTACAAATGTTTTATGTATGACGTAATAAAGGTGACCACCTTTAATAAAGCACCACCAGTGGTCTAGTGGTATTTGAGTTCTAAAGTTCAACTGAGTAATCCCCTGCACACGTTCTTTCAATAGCATTTGCAATTGATGACCCAATTCCTCAAATAAAAAATAATCATGAAATTGTTTTATATAATCAATGGTTGAAATTGGATATTTGATTAATTTGACACTTTTTTATTCTAGTGCATTCACACAAACAAACAAGAGAAACGTATTTCTCATGTCGATTCTATGATTATGTATTGAAATATGTGTTTAGCAAACTTATGAAACTTAAAGGGTTAATGTGAAACTTTTCTTAACTAAGTTTTTACTAATATAACTTTAAGTTGTATTTGTCAATTTTATGTATGTGCAGGGTGTGAAGTGAAACATTGGGCTATAAAAGATCTCAACCAATCTAGGGTTTCATTCAGTCATTCACACACAACTTTTATCTCATTGGTCTTCTCTCTTGTTTACTAATAGATCATCTGGGTTTTAGAATAAGTTTTGAGTATTGTTTTGTCTATATCAAGATCTGTTTGATCTTGATAGTCAGTTTGGTTTAAGTTTGTTGTTTAGAATCTGGGTTTGGTTTAGAGTGTGAGTTCGTGTAAGTAGCACCTATTAGAGGGACTAATATCTTTTCTTTGTATTGTTTAGCTTGCATCCGTGTTGGGGACAAGCTATCTGTGTATATTGTTGTAATAATAATAAAGATCACCAAAGAGGTGGTTGGTTGGGTGATTACATCTTGTGTTTAGTAGTTTTGATACCATTCTTACATGGTATCAGAGCTTTAGGTTCTGATATAACTTTAAGTTGTATTTTTGAATTTTATGTATGTGCAGGGTGTGAAGTGAAACATTGGGCTATAAAAGATCTCAACCGAGCTAGGGTTTCATTCAGTCATTCACACACAACTTTTATCTCATTGGTCTTCTCTCTTGTTTACTGATAGATCATCATATGGGTTTTAGAATAAGTTTTGAGTATTGTTTATTCTATATCAAGATCTGCTTGATCTTGATAGTCAGTTTGGTTTAAGTTTGTTGTTTAGAATCTAGGTTTGGTTTAGAGTGTCAGTTCTTGTAAGTAGCACCTATTAGAGGGACTACTATCTTTTCTTTGTATTGTTTAGCTTCCATCCGTGTTGAGGACAAGCTATCTGTGTATATTGTTGTAATAATAATAAAGATCACCAAAGAGGTGGTTGGTTGGGTGATTACATCTTGTGTTTAGTAGTTTTGATACCATTCTTACATGGTATCAGAGCTTTAGGTTCTGATATAACTTTAAGTTGTATTTTTCAATTTTATGTATGTGCAGGGTGTGAAGTGAAACATTGGGCTATAAAAGATCTCAACCAATCTAGGGTTTCATTCAGTCATTCACACACAACTTTTATCTCATTGGTCTTCTCTCTTGTTTACTAATAGATCATCATCTGGGTTTTAGAATAAGTTTTGAGTATTGTTTTGTCTATATCAAGATCTGCTTGATCTTGATAGTCAGTTTGGTTTAAGTTTGTTGTTTAGAATCTGGGTTTGGTTTAGAGTGTGAGTTCTTGTAAGTAGCACCTATTAGAGGGACTACTATCTTTTCTTTGTATTGTTTAGCTTCCATCCGTGTTGAGGACAAGCTATCTGTGTATATTGTTGTAATAATAATAAAGATCACCAAAGGGGTGGTTGGTTGGGTGATTACATCTTGTGTTTAGTAGTTTTGATACCATTCTTACTTGGTATCAGAGCTTTAGGTTCTGATTGGGTTGGTTTGATTCTTTGGGGATCTTGATTAGAGTTGATCGATTCAACGCTTAGGTGTTGATTACTGATTGGTTCTTGGTTTAATCGAAGGGTTTGAGTATCAATTGAAGATTTAGGGTTTTTTCTTGAAACCCTAATTTTTGGGGGTTTTTGTTTCTGGTGCAATTAGAATCATCTTGGTTCGATTTCTTGAAGAATTAACGGTTGGTTGTTAATTCTTAGTTTGATTCTTGAAACCCTAATTTGACTATTTGAGGGTTTTTTGGAATCTTGAGGATCTGTAATTTCTGGGCTGTATCTTGGTTCAGTTACTCTAGACTAAGTGAATCTAGAGTGGCTGATTGTGGTTTTTCCGCTGCATCTGGTATGTTGCACTGTAAGTATATTTCTCTTCCTTTAGGATTAACTAGTACTAAGTTTAGTGGGCGTAAACGGGTTGGCTAACTTCTTGATCTGCCACCTTGAGTGGTGTGAATACCTGCTCTGGCCAACCACAGTCAACTGGCTTGGGCTAAGTTAGTCCTGGGCGTGAGTTTTACTATTTCTGTTTTCTATTTTGGTTTTGAGTCTAGGTCGCAGGAGTTTAGGATTTGGGCAGTCTTGGAAGTTGAGATTTGTTGGTTTATTGGTGGTATGGTATTCTTGTTATTTGCTTGTTTTAATTGGTGGTTTCTTGTTTCTTGTATCTGTGTGTTTATCTGTTTGTTCATTATAGCTATTATGATTAGTAGTTTAGATCAGAGTAATCCTCTGCATCTACATCCTGATGATTCTAATTGTGAATCTATTGTGACTGTCAAATTGTCTGGTGTTGAGAACTATAGAGTTTGGTCTAGTGCTATGAAATTGGCTATGCAAATTAAAAATAAGATGGGGTTTCTTGATGGTACTTGTCTTAGGTCTGCTTACGCTACTAGTCCTTTATTAGAGGCTCATGTAGTGGGATAGGTGTAATGCAGTTGTCTTGAATTGGGTCTTAAGTTCTTTGTCTCAAGATGTGTATCTTGGTCATGTGTTTTCTGATAATGTTGCTGCTGTTTGGAAAGATTTAAAAGACACTTATGATATAATTGATGGTTCTGTGGTGTTTAATTTGTTACAAAAGATTAATACATTTAAAAAAGGTGGTTTACCTGTGTCTGAATACTTTCATAAGTTGAATTCTCTATAGAGAGAATTTGACATTCTTACAAAACTGTCTGATTGTGTTTGTGAAGCTAGAACTGAATTAGTTGGTCATGCTAAGTTGTTAAAATTGATGCAATTTCTAATGGGTCTTGATGACATTTATCAGCCCATTAGAAGCACTATTTTGACCAGGGAAATCCTTCCTGAGGTTAAAGATGCTTTTGTTATTATTTTTAGAGAAGAATCCCACAGAGGGATTCCTACCACCTCTATGAAAATTGAGAAGCCTCAGATATCTGTTGTTGTGTCTAGACCTAATGGGAATAACAGAAGTAATTTTAATAACAATAGGTCTGGTAACAATGTGAATAACAATAGAGTTAATTATGATAGTTTGCTTTGTAAGAATTGTGGTTTAAAAGGACACACTATTGAAAGATGTTTTGAATTGATTGGTTACCCTCCTGGTTTTAAGAAAAACCTTAATCTGAAGCCTGCAATTGATTTTAATAATAATAAAAGTAACAATGTTGAGGTTAAAAGGTATGCCTGGTGTCAATGGTGATGTAAAAAATGTTGGTACATTGTCTTTTACTAATGAACAGGTTTTGAAGTTGATGAATCTTTTGAATGATAAAACTTGTTTTGCTGCTCATGCCAGTATGGCAGGTAGTGATTCTTGTTCCTTTTTCAACTGCAATGTCTTTTTTAACCAACATTTTTATAAGTTCTTTTGTACTAATATCAATTTTAAAGGGATTTCTTATCATTTAGGTTGGATCATTGATTCAGGGGCTAATCAGCATATGACTGATAATACAGATAAAATGTTTGGCCTAATTGATATATCTGATTTAAAACTAACTGCTGGACACCCAAATGGTACTTTAGCCAAAATTACTCATGTTGGTAATCTTAGACTTAACAAGAATGTGGTTTTATTTGATATTTTGTTTATGCCTGAATATTGTGTTAGTTTGTTTTCTGTTCATAAAATGATTAAAGATAGCAAGTTAACTATAGGTTTTGATGAAACTAAATGCTATATTTAGGATTTGAAAAAGCAGAATGTTTTGGGGACTGGTAGTGAGTTTGGTGGATTGTATTTGTTTGATAAAGAATGTGATAAGTCTGCTATGGTTAATCAGTGTGAGTTCTTTGTTTTTCATGTGTCCAAAGAAGTTTGGCATAATAGGTTGGGACATCCTGCTAACCAGGTTTTGAAACTGTTAAAACAATCTTTGAATCTTACTAATGTAGATCATGAAGGTCCTTGTGAGGTTTGTCATAAGGCAAAACAAACAAGGGACTCTTTTTCTTTAAATGAAAACAAATCTGTTGTTTTTGGACAACTCATTCATCTTGATGTCTAGGGTCCATATAAAGTGGTTTGCATGGAGGGTTTTAGGTATTTCTTGACCATTGTGGATGACTATAGTAGGTCTGTGTGGGTGTATATGCTTAAAATTAAGGATGAAGTTTTTGGAATGTTTGTAAGTTTTTATAATCTGGTTTTGACACGGTTTAATAAAAAGATCAAAATGATAAGATCTGATAATGGTACTGAGTTTATAAATAGTAAAATGTATGAATGTTTGAATACCATGGGTATTATTCATCGAACTACTTGTGCATATACACCTCAGCAAAATGGTATTGCTGAAAGGAAACACAGACATCTGCTTAATGTTGTCATAAGTCTTATGTTTCAGGGGGGATTCCCCTTGTCTATTGGCCTGAATGTGTTCTAACTGCTACTTATCTGATTGACAGGCTTCCTTCCTCTGTTTTAAAGGGTAAGTCACCCTTTTCTTTGGTATATAATAGGGAACCTAATTTGTCTCATCTTAGGAGTTTTGGATGTTTATGTTTTGCTGCTATTATTAAAGGGCCAGATAAATTTTCTGAAAAGTCTAAAAAATGTGTTTTAATTGGGTATGCTAGTGGAAAAAAGGCATACAAACTTTTAAGTCTTGAAAACAGAGATGTTTGGTACTCTAGGGATGTTAAGTTTTATGAAACCATTTTTCCATATAAGATGAGTCAAAACAGTGGTTCAAAATCTGATTTTGAAGTTTCAAATTTAAACTTTTTTGATTTTGTTAAATCAGAGTCTGTGTCAAAACCCAAAATTCCTGTCCCTACTCCCAATGATGATAATCTTAGTAAGGAAGCAACATCTGTTGGTAGAGATGGTAGAGTCCATCAACCATATTTGGTAGTAAACAATGATCAGATTGTAAATAATGAACATATACAACATCTTGATAGTTTATTGCCATCTGGAAGTGATAAGAGCTTTGCAACTCCTTTAGATGAAAATATAAATTCTGAGGGAAATGTTCCAAGTTCATTTGATGGTCTTAGGTTTCAAAGTGATTTTCAAAATCAAGTTGAGGAAGGGTCTGTTAGTCATAGAAGGTCTTCTAGATCTTTTAAATTGCCTGCTAAACTAAATGACTATGTGTTGGACGCTAAAGTTAGATATGGATTGAATAAGTATGCTAATCATGCTTTGTTAAGTGTTGAAAATTGTTGTTTAGTATCTAACTTGAATAAAACTGTTGAACCAAGTACTTATGAAGAAGCTACTAAAGATCCTAAATGGCTTAATGCTATGAATAAAGAAATATATGCCTTACATGAAAATAATACTTGGGAAGAAACTGATCTACCAGTTGGTAGAAAGCCAATTGGTAGTAAGTGGGTTTTAAAAATTAAGTATAAGTCTACTGGTAAAGTTGAGAGATATAAGGCTAGACTTGTAGCTCAAGGTTTTGGTCAAAAAAATGGTATTGATTATGATGAAACTTTTAGCCCTGTTGTTAGGATGGGTACTGTTAGGTGCTTGTTAAGTGTTGCTGTTAAAAATGATTGGAAAAATTTCCAAATGGATGTTAATAATGCATTTCTATATGGTGACCTTAATGAGGAAGTATATATGCTTCCTCCACATTCGTATTCCACAGAGGGTAGTAACAAAGTTTGTAGATTAAAGAAGTCTTTGTATGGGCTTAAACAAACTCCAAGGCAGTGGAATCACAAACTGTCTGAAGCTCTGTTTGAAGCAGGGTTTATTCAGTCTAAGAATGATCACTCTTTCTTCATTAAGTGAAGTGACAAGACTGTTGTGTTCTTATTGGTTTACGTGGATGATTTGATCATCACTGGTAGTTGTGAAGAGGAAATTGGGAAAGTTAAACAGTTTTTGAAAACCAAATTTAAAATCAAAGACTTGGGAGAATTAAAATTTTTCCTTGGAATTGAGGTTTTAAAAACTAAAACTGGTTTATGTTTGAACCAAAGGAAATACTGTCTTGAGCTGTTACATGATTATGGTCTGCTTGCTTGCAGACCTGTTATGACTCCTTTACCTGAAAATTATGTTCTGGCTCATAAAGAAACTTATGATGATAAGTTGTTAAAAAATATTACTAGCTATCAAAAGTTGGTAGGAAAGCTTATCTATCTTACTATGACGAAACCTGATATTTCATATGTTGTTCACTGTTTGAGTCAACATATGCATGCTCCTTTACAATCTCATTTAAATCTTGGATTGAGAGTTTTAAAGTACTTAAAACTTGCACCTGGAAGTGGTATTGGGTTTGATAGAACTCAAAGTGGGTTTAGTGTTGTTGCATATTCTGATTCTGACTGAGCTAAATGTCCTATGACACGAAGGTCAGTTTCAAGATATTGTTTTTTTTTCAATGGTAATCTTGTTTCTTGGAAAAGCAAGAAGCAAGCCACACTTTCTAAATCTTCTGCAGAAGCAGAATATAGAAGTATGGCATCTGCTACTTGTAAAGTGATGTGGATATTGAAAGTGTTAGAGGATTTGGGTGAAATTGGATTGCTCCCAGTTGATCTATGTTGTGATAATAGATCTGCTATTCAGATTGCAGCCAATCCTTTGATGCATAAGAAGACTAAGCATTTTGATATAGATGTGCATTTGGTTAGAGAAAAGGTTGCTTCAGGTTTGATTAAAACTGTCAATGTTGATTCTAAAAATCAGGTTGCGGATATTTTGACTAAAGGACTTGGGTCTGTGCAACATGCTTTTCTTATTAAGAAACTTGACATGTTAAACTTATTTGTTTCATAAGTTTGAGGAAGGGTATTGAAATATGTGTTTAGCAAACTTATGAAACTTAAAGGGTTAATGTGAAACTTTTCTTAACTAAGTTTTTACTAATATAACTTTAAGTTGTATTTATCAAGTTTATGTATGTGCAGGGTGTGAAGTGAAACATTTGGGCTATAAAAGATCTCATCCAAGCTAGGGTTGCATTCAGTCATTCACACACAACTTTTATCTCATTGGTTTTCTCACTTGTTTACTGATAGATCATCATCTGGGTTTTAGAATAAGTTTTGAGTTGTTTAGTCTATATCAAGATCTGCTTGATCTTGATAGTCAGTTTGGTTTAAGTTTGTTGTTTAGAATCTGGGTTTTGGTTTAAAGTGTGAGTTCTTGTAAGTAGCACCAATTAGAGGGACTACTATCTTTTCTTTGTATTGTTTAGCTTGCATCCGTGTTGGGGACAAGTTGTCTGTGTATATTGTTGTAATAATAATAAAGATCACCAAAGGGGTGGTTGGTTGAGTGATTACATCTTGTGTTTAGTAATTTTGATACCATTCTTACATTGTGCCAATCCGATGAATCAATCTTCTCATTATAGATTTTATTCTTTTTCTTTGTGATTTTATTCTTTACTACATTTTCATTCTTTGTTATTTGGTCGTATAAAACTTCCCTTTATACCGTATGTATGAAATGATAATTTTAACTAACATATCACATAATTCATGGAAATAAATGATTAAAAAATAAGAAATTTAGCATAGACAATGAACATGGACGTCTTTGACTTAGTTAGTTAACTGGAATATAATTGTGGGAGGTGTGACCTCCTTCTTTGCCGACACGGATCTAGTATATATTAATCGTGGTCATGTGCTTATGACATGTATTTTGTCTAATTGCTTGATCTGGTCTAACAATCCTATGGTTGATGATTATGGATCAATATGCACACTGGGTGTTTGACCATTTGGGTTACGTTACACTAATATATGTGTTCACCACAAGACGTGATATGTTTTATCATGTTCTTTTCTCTTACTATTATCGGTACATGTTTGATTGAAGCTAGGAACAACATTATATTCAACAATCAACCAATATACTCTCTGCGTTTAAAAATTCTCTTACGAGTACATTATAAAAGTTTTTTGATTAGTTAAAATTTCAAAAAAGACAGACAATTTTTTTGTGTCGTACTAAGATGGAAGGATGCGCGATAGTTTTGGGACGGTATAAGTAATGTAAGTGGGAGAAAAACGACGTAGATGCTCACCATTACTTTACAGACACATACGAAGAGCACTTGTTGCACTTGTTTAATTATCTACAAGTTGGAAGTTGTAGCTATTTTGTAGTCATGAGTTGATGTACTTTTACGTGTATGCCGACCATGTGAGGCAAAAGTTATGTGGTCCAAGCATGATGATGAAGAACACTTTTTTGTAAAGAACTGATTTTGATGATAGCAATGAACACATAGATGCACTCATACTTGTACATGTAATGAACATATGTGTCAATGTGTGTACTTCTACGCTAATACTAGTAGTTATTAGAGGGGAGGGAGTGGTCACAAGTTTACTAAATTTTGTCAAATTGTCACATCATCATCTACCAATCACAACTTTTCATGTCAAAGTTTATCAAAGTTTACCAAAATGATGACGGCGGTCACCAAAGTTTACCAAATCCACATTTTCCACATCACATTTTTTTTTAATACATATAATCCAACAAAAAATATATAAAATTAAAACACAACATTTTATTAATAACAAAAAAAAAAACATTACATAATACTTAAAAATAAACAAACCATTACATAATACTTTAAAAAAAAAAGCACTAATCGTCATTGAGGTATGGCAAGTCTTGAGCGGCCACGTATTCCGTGAGATCATACCGAAGACGATGATGGACGTCTTCGTCTAGTAACTCGCCTAGGACATTATCATCAAACACTGGTTGGACCGGCTCATCCATTATATGAACCGATGAGATTGCTCACCCGTCGCCTTTTATGATCATATTATGCAAAATAATGCAAGCGTGAACAATTTTCCCTATTTTTTCTTTGGTCATAGTCCGGAGAGGTCGCTTGAGAATTTTCCATTTTCCTTTTAGAACACCAAAGGCTCACTCGACATCCTTTCTTGCCCCCTCTTGTAACTTCTTGAACTTATTTTCCTTTGGGTCGGTCGGATACGGGTAAGCTTTAACTAACGTTGACCACTTAGGATAAATTCCATCCGTAAGATAGTATCCACGTTTATAAAAGCGTTCACCAATATAAAATGAGCTATTCGCCGCCGTTCCATTTCGCTCGGTAAGATACAAATCAGACTGATGCAACACGTTGATGTCGTTGTTCGACCCCGGTGGACCAAAAAAAGCATGCCAAATCCATAAATCTTGTGAAGCGGTAACCTCAAGCATAATAGTCGAAACACCATGGTCACCTCTCGTGTATTGCCCTCTCAAATGTCTTGGACAATTTAACCATTCAACGTGCGTACAATCGATGCTACCAAGCATCCCGGGTATGTGATGTCGAGCCTCATGAGCCTGGAAAATGCATGCTACGTCGTGTGCCGTCGGCCTACGTAGATACTCTCGACCGTACAACTGAATGATGGCGTCACAAAAATGACCAAGAGTATCACGTGACGTTCTTGCCGCCATACACAAATACTCGTCATACTCGTCATGGGGATTGCCGGTTGCGAGTTGCTTAACGGCCGAAACACATTTTTGTATGGCCGTGAAACTTTTTTTCCCCCGCGCATCATAACCTTCTTGAAAATACGGGTATCTCTCTTCAATGTCGGATACTATTTTTAAGAACATGCTTTTATTCATTCGGAATTTTTTCCGAAAATAAACCTCGCCATACTTTGGTTCCTCAACGAACCAATCATTAAGAAGAGTTTCAAGACCAACGTCCCGACGACGATCTACAGATTGACGGGGCTGAAAACTAGAGCTCGCCGTGTCTTGAAGATGTTCAACGGCGGATAACATAAATTGAAGCGAGGTACCATGAGTTTCGTCGGACGAAGTCGGGAAAACGTATTCGGATCCGGATGAGGAATCGGAAGACATTTTTTGGTAAAAGGGTGTTAGAGATTTGGGGAAGAAAATTGTATGTGAAATGATAGAAAATGGTATGTATATATAGGTAAAAAATAAGGGATTTTTTTTTTTTTTTTTTTTTTTTTTTTTTTTTTTTTTTTACATTTAATAGGCAACGGTTCAATTTTAAAAAATTTGACCGTTTATCCTTGAATCATGCAAACTTGGTCCACAATTTCAATCGGCAAAAGTAACCGAAAATCACAATTGCCGAAGTTTGCCGAACAGCGGCGACGGTGTTGCCGAACATCGCCGAAGGTTGCCGATGGGTAACCGAAGGGCACTCCCTCCCCTCTTAGGCTAATGATTTTCACTCTTTTATTTTATTTGCACACTCCATATTATGCTATAAAGACTTGTATATTTATTATATACTGCTTTTCTAGTTTGTACATTGGAGTGTGCAAATAAAAAAATTAAGTGTGCCAGTTATTACTCTACTGATTAACATGTAGAATTTCATTAATTATATGAAAAGACACATAACGAGAATTAGTCAAAGGAACAAGTTATGCGTACCCAAAAAAAGCAAACGGTACCCCCATGTTTTTTTACGTTTTTTTATTTTATTTTTTATTTTTATAATTTTTTTTATATTAAAAAACTATAAACCTGAAATTACGTAACAGAAAATATAAAGCTTAATAAGTTAAAAACTTACAACTGACAAAAAATACGAAACATAAACTGATAAAAAATTGTGTTGTACTGTAAACAGAGGGGGTCAGGAGGTGCGAAGACAAAACATGACATCATGGGTACTTATAGTAGATCCCTTAGTCAAAGATAAAGACTTAAAGAGTCTTAATTCATAAATAGGTAATAAAAAATTTCGAACATTCAGTCGGGATACGACATCAGGGAAACCTCACTGAATAATAGTGAAGCCTTGTATGTACCCTAGACAACGAGATGTTGACCATGGGTCATTACAAGTATTCGGAGGGAAAAACCCCAAGGCTTGCCATCCCTAAGGATCGAACTCAAGAACTTGAGTAAAACCTCACTCAATAATAGGTAAATTTATTAAGTCACTAACTGAGTGTTTGTTTTGTGCTTAATTTAAATGGATGATCTCCTAGAAAAGTCATAGGAGTGAGGGTCTTTATATTAAGTCATCACTTTTATCCTACTTTTACATATTTAGCCTTCCACTTCTTAACCTCTAATCAACACTTATTTCAAATAAAATGGTATAAAAATAATTTTTTTAATTCAGACACTTTATTTAACACACAAAATAAATAACTATTTATTTATTCATCTACAAACATATATCATATATTCAGACAGACACTTTAATTTAACAGCATTAATATAAAAACTAAACAAACATGCCCTAACTTAGTTAAATTCCAACAATGCAACAAGAAATCATGCTATGTGTTCCATCATTACGGAGGTTGGGTATATCATATATGAATGGACTTCAATAATAGAGTTATTCATGACATGTCTGATCTAACCATCATTTATACATCTTGCGGATAAATGCGGTAAATGGAAAAGATTGCATTCATAGCACCATTATGTGTTAAAAATGGTATACAAACAAGGGTGATTATATCATTCCATATAGCAACCTTTAATAAAAACCTAAAGACACTTAGCCTTTGGACTTAAAACCATATTCGAGTAAACAATCTATGTAACTTTTTACAAAGAGCCCAAAAAGCATATATATAAATTTTTACATCTCCACAGCAATTAGATTGCGTGTTGTTTGTTTGAAATAATTAGGCCGAGGTCGGGTGCCCACGCGTTGCCGCGGGGTATTCGTATACGTAAGGTCGCCGTAAAAAAATGTGTTTTGGAATTGGTTGTGCATTTGTATACAGTTAACTGGAGCTCGTGCTAAGAAGTATGTGGGTAGTAATTTTGGAGTATAAAGGCTGATAATGTAAGGTATATAAAAGTGTGGTGGTAGTAATGTTGGGTGTTAGGCCATAAAATTACAACTTTGGTGTAAAAAAAAATAAAAAATAGGGATATATAATAAAGCATAAAAATCGATAGCTTAAAATTTAGGACCAATGATATTCCGGATTTTGTTATTGGTTAATACGTAATTGAGAATTTTGGGGAAAGGGTTGGTTACGTATGCACGTAATAGTAACAGAATATGTCGTAAACTATACACCGTTTGTATAGTATTTGTGTTTTTTAGGCAATAAGTAAAAGAAGTAACACACCTTTTGATTTAAAAAGAAAATATACTTATATATTAAAAGTTTTAAGGGTATGAAGGCCGTAATTTGTATTGTTGTCTAATTTTTTTGAAACAGAGTCCATATTAGGGTGTAGGAGTAAATCGACGGATTAAAATTGAGGGCAAATCAGTGGTTTGATTTTCTTACTGGTGAAGGCGTATTTCTATTCAAAGTTAGACACCCTGATCCTTGAATTATGGCATCTCGATTCCCCATGTGCAGTCTACTTTTTAAAAAGGCTGGAGGGTCTAAGTGTTTACATGATATCTTAGGGGAGCTTCTTAAGCAAGAGTGGGAAGGCAATACTTATGCAGTAAAGTATTATAAAGACATGATGTCAATGATTGAAAACCGTATGGCTTTTAGGCGAAGGGTTATCAAGGAGTTTGAGTGTTTTGGGGAAAGGTATGTGTTTGTTCGTACTATTGAAGGATTAATGGTGGCAGAGGAAGAAGACATTGAGGAGATTGGGTATCTTAACCTGTTGGTAAGGGCTTGTGAACGACGCCGGGCTGCACAGACGAAGGTTATGATGTCGTTTCTTAAGTAAATAGTCTATAATTTGGTATGTTGTTAAGCTGAAATGTTAGTATGTTTGCAATGTTGTTGGTGAAGTTTGTTTTGGCAGTTTGTTGTGGTGGGTGTTGTTAATAGCGTTTGTACAGGTGTAGCTACTGTTAAAGTCGTTGGGTCTAGTAAAGGCATCGAAGGTTGTCGTATTATAGTCTTGTGTGTGTTGTTTAGGTGTTGGTATTTTGTTGTATGGTGTTAGCCTGTAGACAGATTTTGTGGCGGTAGTCTATATGTCCCAGGTTTATGTATGGATGAAGTGGTTATAGTTTAATGAATAAAAATAAGTATTATTAAAAAAAACTCTAAACTGTTATGAAAATGGGTGTTAATGTTATGCGTTTGTGAACGCAGGGTAAGTGAAGCGAGTAATTTCTTTTTGGTAGTCGGCGTTTTCTTGCTTTGTTTTATCTGTTATTTGTGTGTGCTGCAGGTATGTAGCTTTTATGAGTGTTTAAAATAGTATGTAGATATGGATTTATGGTTTCAGCTTTGCATATTCTGCAAGTAGCGTTGATTTTCAAACTCATTATGTAGGATTAGATGGTAACAGGTTGATACGTCCGAAATGGCCGAAATAGAAGTGTTACTATAATGGGTGCAAAACAATTGGCTGTATTTTCGTTGGTATTTTGTGGTTGATGTTTTACTATTGTTTAGTTTTTATTTGCATTGTTATTTTTAAATTCTTTTGTTGATTTTTATTTATTTAAATTTTTTGTTTTTTTATTTATAATGCAATGGTACTATTACATTTTGTTTATTTCCTATCTCTTTTTGTGTATAAAAGAATGGGTAGGAGAAAGCTTTGGGTCCATCTTATTTTCATTTTTTCGTAGGATATACTGAAGTTGAATGGCTGCAATGCCAAAGCTTGATGAGCTAAAACAGGAGTGTGGGTCGAATCAGCTTCATCATTGTTTTAAATATCTTTTTGTGCAAGAATGGACAGAGAATGAGGGTCTTATCACGTATGTTGGATAGAAATGTGCTGATCTGCAAGCAAACATCGAAAGGAGGGAACAGTTGATTCAAGAGGCGCAATCTTTTGGTCTTTTCATGATGTGGCCATTGATGGGTTAGAATGCATGGTTCAGACGCAGCAGAGGGAGCAAGAGATTTTAGCTGGGTTGAGTGTCGTTTTGGATTTAGCTCGTGCAGGCAGGCTCGAAAAACAGCGCCATGTTGGTCTGATGCAGCTTAAGGATTAGGCTATTTTGGTTTGGTTGTTGCTGGTTATTATGTTAGTTGCATTGTTATGTTTTTTTTTTTTTTTTTTTTTTTTATAGGTAATTATGATGATGGTGTTCATCTGTACGTTGTGTTTGTAAACCAATGGTTGTTATGAATAAAAGGTTAGTTTACTTTGTGTTATTTGTTTGTTGATGATTGTCATTGAAGTTGTTTTAGGTTTGTTTATGGTTATTTGAGGTTGACATTAACCATGCATCAGTTTTAGCATTTGTGTGACAAAGGGTCTATAAAGAAGCTGCATATTTTTTATACATATCTTTGTAGTTGTAGATCTGGAGCAGAAATATGGAACAAAACATCCATCTGTTTGATTTTCAAATTTTTAAAATTTGATAGGCAACTGTTATAACTTTATATATAAACAGATTATGATGAAAGAGTATAGTAACAACTTATTATAGGAAGGATTGTATAAGGTGACAACAAAACAATAGTCATAGAAGCAGTTTTGATGATATTACATAACATAAAGTATTTTAACACACATAAGTTGTTTGTGCAGGGCCATGTTATATAAAAAATGAGGGTCATCCCGAATGTTATACAAAAAATGAAGGCCAAACCCAAATGTCCATCTGCTATAGAAATCATATGTGCACAGTTAAGGTGTACGTCCAGCTATAGTCTAAAGTGTAAGTGGCATATAAAAGGTTGGTGTTTTGTCGTATATAGATGTTTTAAGACATATTTGTGCAGGTGGAGCACAAATATGTTCCAAAACATATTGTTGGTTAACAACAGTTGCAAAAAGTTTTAATATTTACAAAAGACTAGTGTGTCTTGCTGCCATGACTGGCCGAGGTTCACTTAGACTTCTTCTTTTGAACATTCCTGGTTTTTGGTTGATGTTCTGTTGACGTTTCTGCTGTTGCTGCATAAGTGAAAATAAGCAGGTTATGAGTGAGTAATAAGATGTCATTTAGGCATAGTAAAAATAATAATCAAGTATTTTAATAAGTAACAGATGCAAATGTTGTAGATGACATTTGAACTAACCATTTTATTTGTATTTTTTTAAATGGTTGCATGATTTAAAAGAAATAATTATTAGTCCATTATTTCTTGCAAATTTTAAAGTCTGGAAGTTAATAATTTCTGGTTATTTTGGATGCTACTAGGGTTGAACAGAAATGAGTGAAAGTAGAATAGCTGTCATCACTTTCAAGGGCTATAATGGGTGTAAAAAAGGTGCCTTTGCAGGCTTGACAGATATGGTCTATTCCTAAAGGTTTTTTCAATGGCTGTATTATGGCAGCAGGTCAAAGGAGATAAGGCAATAATACTAGGTGTATATAATTACAACATCTGTGCTGACCATAAATGGGAGGCTGCCAAAAATAGGACAATCCAATTATCGCTTGTGTAAAAAATGTAGGTAGACTGACAACTATTTGAAAGCAAATATAGAAAATAATAGTGAATCTCTGTATTTTGTTTTTATGCAAAAAAGGCAATGACTTTGTGGGTTTTATTTTGGGCTTTCTTTGTCTATTTAAGACAGGTTTGGGCTACATAGACTTTCACAATTAGTTTTTCAAATTTTGATAGAGAAGTAACAAAAGACAATGTCTAGATGTCCCAAGTGTGATCAACTTAGAGTCGAGGCTAACTCTAACAATTGGTCTGAGATGCTAGTCCTATATTGTCGTCAATCTGCAATCGAAGACATTCAAATGGCACAACAGATGAACGCAGTCTGTGGAAGATTGGTTGGGGTAATTCGTGAAAGGGGTAATTTTATTCTAGAGCTAGAGAGTGTTGGGAACATTTATGCCCAGAAAACAGCCGAGTACCTAAGAGAGGTACAGACAAAAGATGACCAAAAGGTCATGCAAATGCGCATAATGACAGCCAAGTTGGAGCTGAACGCTCGTGATAAGAATATCTTTATTCAGAAGCTTAAAGGTCTTATGGATTTTTAAGTGTCTGGTTAGAGTCGCACGAAAGTGTTGCTGGTTATGATGTGTCATTTACGTTGTTGTCCGCATTTCCAATTATGTAGCTGTGTTTAATTTTACTATGAGGCTTGGTGTAATGTTTGGCTGAAGCGTATGTAATGTGATTGTAAGATATTTCGTTGGATAAAAGTGATGGCTTATGTTAAGTCAAATTGCGTAACTAACCTTTTTGTTTCTTTTGATATGGTGGCTCACCTTGAAACAATGCTCTCTTAACAGTGTCTGATCTGCTCTGTTCATCTGTCTCTTCACATTGATCTTTTTGATTTGTTATGGCCAGAGGTGTTGGTGGTGTTCCTGCTTTTTATAAACAAAATAGTTAATATCTGCATTTGTAGATGTCATCTTTAAATAAGAGAAAGTGTTAACTGAAATGTTGGCACCTGGGTTTTCTTCTATTGCTGAGCTTGTTCCTTGTTGTCTGTTTGTTTTGGTGAAAACCTGATCGAGAGTAAAATCTACTGTTCTTGCTGTTTGAATGAAAATATTCTTTTGACCTTCAATCGCAAAGATCTCCAACGGTATTTTTTGTAGGTTTTCTGATTTGTGCATTGCAATTAGGTCTGAACACGAATACCCTGTCACATCATCCACTGCAGGGGTGAAGAAAGTGATGGGAGCGGTTGCAGATTGGTCTGTGATAAAACCTTTGAAATTATACCTGCATATAGTGAACCAAGTGAAAGGATTATTAAATTTTTTATGTTTTATTTAAGTTTGCAGGGATCTTAATTAGAATATCATGTACCTATAGCATGGTTTTTCTTGTTTTCCATGATCCAAACACCGATAGATTCCATTTTCTTCTTTTGCTTTTAAAAGGAATTTGTTGTAAGATATGTAGAACCAATCTCTTTTGATGTTGATGTCTGTTATTGTTGCTTCAGCAGTAAACTTTACTCCCTAACAATGTTTGTGCAAATGGTCACATACGGATAAAATTTTATAGCAATGTTTGTTATATGGTGTAGGAAATTTACCTTGTAGGCTTCTGGATTCTGTTTTAAAAGTGTTTTCAAAGGGAACCTGTTTCTGAACTTTTCTTTTTCAGGATCTTCATAGGGGGTTTTGCAAATGCGGAGTGGGGGAGTTGCTTGGTGCCTCTCTCTGTAACTGTTTCATTTTCAAAAGTTAGAAAAAATCTGTTTTAGCAAATTTTTATGTGAATATAAAGTGAATTTTAATTTTCGGTTCGAAGACTCTCACAGTTCTCTTGCTTCTTCAGCCTTTGGTATCTTTGGGTTTAGATAAAAGTGTGTTGCCGACGTTGCTGTCAATTGATAATCTACCATGGCAATATTTAAAACTGCGTTAGTAATTTTGTGTTTATATAGAAACGTTTGTTACATTATTGATGGAGTACCTCTAAATCGCGTCACACGGCAGGAGCTTACTGCAATTATAACTGGCTGTTCCATTGTTTCGAGCCTGGCCTCCTCAAATTTTTCAGCCATCGTATACCACATTGTGAATTCTATGACATTACCGCTGTCAACATCAGGAAGCGGTAAGAAAATTGGAAAAATGTGCTGAATATTTATCTTTCAACAAATATTTGTTACAGCAACGTTACATACCTTAAATTTTCAATGTCAAGCTTTCTGTACACAGTCACATCTGGGTTGGCGTTTTGTTTACGTTATAGTTCTCCAACTGATCTTAGACACCCAATGTATTCTGTAAGTAAATAAGTATCAGAATTTTTGTATTTTGTTGGGTTTAAAAAACTTAAGGTTTAAAACATGACATGTCAGCATTGGGTATTGCATTCTTCCTGTTGCATCTTCTGTGGGAGCCTGGATTGAAGATGATTGTACGAAATAAATCGAAAGTAGTGGTATGGTATATCTGGTGCTGTTATAGCTTCAAACTTTGTTATTCTTCCAAATCTGAGGCTTGTTCTGTTGTCAATTGTTTGCTGGTAAGGATTGGTGGGTTCACACATGAAATCTGAAATCCTGTACGTAGATCCAACTTTGATTTTTGGGTCAAAGTAGTCGATCTCTTTGACATTCATGTTAGCTTGTATAGCGTTGCCCTGTTGATATTAATTTCTCGTTATACAAATTGAAATAGTTAACATGTATTATTTATACTACATGAGATTTTACATACCTCTCGGTCTATTAATATGCAGCAGAATGCAGTTTCATTTTTTTTTTGAGAATTGACCTGCACCTTTCTTTGGGTAGCTTATCGATATCCATTTTATGTATGCTCTAACTTCAAGTACTTTGTCATAAGAGGTCGGTTGTAACTCAGCAATTGTTGCAAACTGTGTTGCACTGCTACTTTCAACCATTGTGCCTTCAGATAGATGCTTTTCCTCAGCCAGTGTAGCGGTGCTGGTTTCAACCATTTTGCCTTCGGATGTATGTTGTACTTCAGCAATTGTACGATCTTCCATTTAACTATTAACACATAATAAATAAAAGTGAGCTATAAAGAAAAATTGGTAACTGAAGAAGATGTTTACCCAAAATATTTAATTAATAATAGGATGGCAGATGTTAAGTTCGATGCCTGCTTACAAATTGTACCTGCATGTCATAATTGTTATGATAGTTTATAAAAGCAAAAGATGGTGATATGCAGTTGTTATGGCATATTCAAGAATGCTGAGGATCAAAAGTGTTTGCATTTTTGTTTTTTAAAATAATAATAGCATGCAGTTGGCTATCTATTGTAAAAAGGCTTCAGTTAAGAAAGGAAATAGGAAAACTTAGCCGGTAGAAACTTCGCAATGATAAAAAAGTATCTAAAAAAAGGGGAGAAAGTAGAAATTTCAAAAGGAAAAAAAAAAAATAATAAATAAATAAAATTAAAAATAAAATAAATAAATAAAATAAAAAAAGAATATAATAAAAAAAATAAAGGTGAGAAAATAAAAAAAGGAAAGAAAAAATCGTAAAAAGACAGATATTAAAGGATCTAGTTGCGTTCTGAAAAAGGATGCGCATCGTCTATTTTTGTTAAAAAGTCTTTGTAAACTATATTTTTGGTCTCATTTGGCCTTCGATTTTCTTGTTGTTTCATGAGAACTTTTAATCCATGAGGAGAAGTAGCCCTAGAAAGAGCAACAAACAACTGCCCATGCCCAAAAACTGGTTCTGGAAGGTATATGCCAATTTTGTTGAGAGATTGGCCTTGGCTTTTGTTGATTGTCATGGCATAACAAACTTTAATTGGGAATTGGTTACGTTTGAAAAGGAATGGAAGATTTTGGTCTGTGTGTATTAAAGGTATTCTGTGTATGAAAACTTTTTCGTCGACTCTTGTCCCTGTGATGATCTGCACTTCAATAAGTTTTGACATTAGTTGTGTCACTATCATGCGTGTCCCATTGCATAAACCACCTGCCAGGCTAACATTTCTTAGAAGCATTACTGGTGTTCCAAGTTTAAGTTGCAACTGATGTGGTGGAAACCCTGGGGGTTTAAACATATTTAGATATTCAGCAGGATACATCATCTCTGTTTCAGCGCCATTATTATTAACTGGAACAGCTATATAATGACTTGCGTAAGTTGTAGTTTCACCTTCAACCATTGACAGAATATGCGCATTAATAATGTCTGTAGTTTCATTCTTTGGGCAGATAATTGCTTTTTCTTGCAGGGTGATTGCCGAAGGTGTTTGAAGTATGCTTTGGTCATAGATGAAGTCTATGAGGTTAGACAGGCCTTCTGTGTCGTCTTGTATGCAGTATCTTTCTGGAATCTCAACCCATGCTGCATTTCTACTATCTTCTTCGTCGGGTTCACCGAGCTTGCCATCACCAATATCAAGAAGCCATGACGCAAAGGAATGTGCCAAGCTCTGTTCTTCTAAGTTGAGGGTTGATCAAAATAACCGCATGTTTTCTTTTAGTGTCATCAGCCTAAAATGTGGCCAGAGTTGGGACCTTGCGATAGATGATGCTATTATTTCCATTTTTGAAGCACCTTTTTTCACTGGTAGCGTCTGTAAAAAATCTCCACCTAAAATGACTGTTTTCCCACCAAAGAGAACACCGGGTGCATCTAGTATGTCTCTAAGAGTTCTGTCTAGTGTCTCGAAGCATCGGCGATCATTCATAGGTGCTTCATCCCAAATAATTAGATCTATTTCTGCTAGCAGCTTTCCTATGTGAGTATTTTTTTTAACTCTGCAGAGCGACTCACCTATTAATTCAAGTGGCAATTTAAATCTTGAATGTGCAGTTCGTCCTGATGGAAGAAGGAGGGAAGCTATGCTAGAAGAAGCAACAGCAAGGACGATCTTACCTTCAGATTGCAGACTGCTGATAATAGTTTTCCACAGGAAAGTTTTGCCAGTTCCTCCATGGCCATACATAAATATCAATTCCTGCGTAGCTGTTCTATTACCATTTAGGATAAGCTCGTAAATCCTTCTTTGTTCAGCATTTAGCTTAGGAACTGAATCATCTCTTTCCTGTGCTAATAATGCTATGTTGTAATTCTTTTCTTCCATTAGTAATCGATTGTTTAACTGATCAAGTAAGTGTTTTGGAGGTGGCTGCAAACCGTAGTCTTGGACTGATTTACCGCAACTGCTTAGTAATATTTTGATGCGTGGTTTTGCAACCTTACAACAGGTTTTACCTCTCGAGGGATCTCAAGAGGCTTACAACCCCACCAGGCAGTGTACCTGACCGATGTAGTATAGTGTAGTGGTAAGTACGGGGGATTGATCGTTCTCCACAGGGAATAGTGTCGTTAGCATTGAAAAACTACTCTAATTAGGTCTAAGGGTGAGAGAAGATTCTTTTTGTATTTTTATATTTTTTATGAAAGCAAGTAAAATCTCGGGTTTGAAGGAGTGGGCGGAATTAGTTGTTAGTCAACTAACCCAAATAACTACAAATGCAAATAAAATAAAATAACTGAAAATGAAAAGGGTTGTGAAACTTATGTGGAGAGAAATGTGTTTACTTAGATTTCCTTACTCCCTAACTATCTTTTACCGGTTGATTAGTGTGTATTAATCGCGTGGATGACGGGTGTATTCCTTAATACCAATCGTGGGGTGGCGTACGTACTTCCCCAACTCTATGAGCTCCTACTTCACTCCTATGTCGAGCCGGCTAGGAAGCTCCTAACATGGGATCACTAGAATTCGCTCATGCATTAAATACAACCATAAAAACCTTAGTACGCATTGGTTCATGTTTCTTAAGACGTTCAAGCAAGTTACCGTATAGGAAGTTAGCCAGTTTTCTTAAGCCTAACATCGATAAACAATCATCCAATACAATTAATAACACACTAATAACCAATAATTAATAGCTAGGTTTCATTAGATCTAAGCAAACACAAGATAAATCTAGCCTAGCATGTTAATCAAAAGACAAGAACAGGATATAATCAAACAACACATAGACATATTGATTGATTAAGTGATAACTTATCTTCAATTAAACATGGGAGATCCAAGGGTATGAAAACCCTTAAAAATGGCAGAAATTCGTCTTAGGGTTTCTCCTCACAAAGTTGCACACTAATGACAAAAAATTGCAAAACTATATATAGAGTTTAAGGGCTGACGGCGTCACGTTATAGATCTTGACGCCGTCACCTCGCCGTGTCTAGGGTTCCCGGATGGCCTTCCTGACGCCGTCCCTCTTTAGACCTCCAAAATCCGCTCTGGCTTATCAAAGCTTGACGCCGTCAGAAATGAGCTTGACGCCGTCCCTCTTTAGCTTAAACCGTGACGACCTTGATCACTTCAAAGGGTGATGCCGTCAGACTTTCCATTGTAAAATTCTCTGGCTTATCATGAGTAATTTTCATATCCACCTTTTTTGCCAAGCCGTGACGCCGTCTGGAACAATCCCTGACGCCGTCAAAGGTACTTTCCAGCATAATTTTTAGACTTTGTCGTTTTCTTCACTTTTATGCTCCAAAAACGTCCAAAATGCTTCCTTTTCCAGATTTCTTCTCCAAAGTACCTAAAATGACAAAAGGAACGATTTAGGGCAATATTTGATCAAATAAATACGATTTAGGGCTTAAATGACCCCCCAAAAGCGGTACACTTTTCGCTTCATCAAATACCCTTACACTTGAGATTTGCTTGTCCTCAAGCAAATGCGCTTTTATTCTAATCAAAATACAAGTTAGGGGTCATTTAATGCTAATATAAAAGTAATTACAACAATTAGTCGTTCTACTTTAATCATAATAAGCACGGAGATTACAAACTAGCACCTCACAAGTAGTGTTTAGATACTCACATCTCTCAGGTGTCATCAAAATAAATCTCATAAATGAAAACGGATAATATCTCTCACTACCTGTCATAGCAAATAGATTACCATAGGCTTGGGAAAGGATCAAAAACCTCCTCCACTAGGCGTAAGCACCTAAGATAAACTATCAAAGAGGGCTTTTAAACGGGTTATAACGTTAGGTGTAGGGATATGATAAACACGGATTTGTTGGATAAGGGATATTTTACTGGTGGCGAGTTAAAGATCTTGATTGATTACAAGTACAATATGGCGTTGCTAAGCCAAGACTAGACTCGACTTAAGCTAAAAACAAAATAACAAAAACATAAAATAAACATAAAATGAAACGGGATGGTAGTCCGTATGATTTTTTTACTTTTCTTTTTCTCATTTTTTTTTATTGATTTTTTTTTTCGATTTTTTTTTTTTTTTTTTTTTTTTTTTCTTTTTCATACACTCTTGCCCTACCATCCAAAATAATACATCATAGGGGTGTTGCATCCCCCTTACACTTGAACTTTTACATAACTTTACAAATAACTATTCTAATGACTCGAATTAAGATAATTGAAAAACTTTGAGTACTTTTAAAATATTTAGCACATATGGGGGTAATAAACGATGTTCTTCCCCATTACTCCATTACACTAGTACTTTACCCATGAGTCCCAATCGTCCCAAAACAATATGTACAAGGATATGACTCGACTTAGCAACCATGTAATCAATTAGATAATTAACTTGGGTTTTAAACAAATGTTGTCACAATAATGCACTAAAAATGAGTGCATACAAGGTAGGCTAAGGCGATTTGGGTGTACATTTAAGTGGGGTGTAACAAATTCTTCCTTTAAGTAAAATGCTTAAAGGTCAAAACGAAAAGATAGGCTCTGAGGGGTGTACTAGGGGTATCGTGTACTAAAAATGAGTACAACGCAAAGGGTGTGGGAGAATTACTTGACCAATGTAGCCAATGTAATTATAACAAAAACACAGGTGTAAAACAATGGGTTAATCCTAATGCCTCTTATCATGTAGTAAATCTAACTACACGAATGTAGTCTCACTTGTGGCCTTGGAATGGTCCTAACGCAAGTTCTAGAATCTAAGTGCTACCGGTACACACATCATAGCATAAATGCTTTTCCTACCAATTCTAGGGGCGAACCTCACATATTTGGGGTGGAAAAATTTTTTAGTGGTACGGTTTTGTGCTAGTCATATACTCCTATCCATGAGACGCTCATTAAGATCAAAGTTTCACTCCTAAATGTTGTAAAAAATTTTAAATTTGGCACTAAAATTGCCCTAACAGGTATTTCTCTCAGTTTTATTACACATCTACTATTAAACAAACAAAAATCAAGCGTAATAGCATTCTCTAAAGTGTCGTACTTTTACCCCCCCCCCCCCCTTACACTTAAGATGAACATTGTCCCCAATGTTCAAATAACAAGATGTAAAAGTAAATAAGGTAAAAGAATGAAATCAAATACTCCCCTGATTCGCTCGGTGGATAAAGAAGTAACATGGTTAGATCTTCTTCCAAGAGAAAGTAGAAGCTCCAAGGCTAATGCATCGCCATAAGCTTGATTCCACATACATTTCCTTGTCCAAAATAACCTGTTAAACCTGAGAAAACAAACACGAAAACCTGCATAACATCGGCGGGATAAATTCTATATATAAGGATATAATGCTTGTGGAATGATTATTTTGCAAATTCCTGGAGATAATAAGTTAGAGATTTAATAAAAACTTTTTATGAAAACAAAACTTTCAAAAATTTCAGAAAATTAAAACCTGACGCCGTCAGGTTGTAAAGCCTGACGCCGTCAGAAATGATCTGACAGAATTCTCATGTTAAGTTTCCGGAAAATTTCTGGAAAAACCTCTACCTTACTTCCTGGAATTCCTGCAAAACATCATTATGACTCGATACAAGCATTTGACTCAAACAAATACTAATATGTATGTTAATTTATTATTATTACGATTCATGTTCATTTGTTCTAATAAACCGATTTGGATTTCCCTTACACTTAACTTTTGCAAAATACCTTTATATGTAGTTAAGACGAAGTTAAAAACAAGATAAAGCATTTTCACAATTTACTTTTGAACATGAATCAATAATAATAAAAATTAAACACACATACGGAAACAAATAAAATCAAACAAACAAATAAATAAACACACAAAGCAAATAAAGCTTGGGTTGCCTCCCAAGAAGCGCTTTTCTTTATTAACGAGTCTTGCAGCTAGACTCAAAGTCACGGGTTCTACGTTTTTCCGTTTTGCTTCTCAATTGCCCCTCTAATCATCCTAACAACCTCCATATCAACTTTGTATTTAGGTCCTAGGTTCAAGCAATCTTTATAATAAAGGCTTCTCTTATTCCAAACATAGTCCATGCCTTTTTCTTTATCCTCATCATTGATGTCCTCAATCGCACCAATGTTGTCCTTGTCAAATTGAGGCACAAAACGAAATTCATTTACCCGATAAGGCATCCTATATGTGATCCTATCAATGTGATTAGAAAACTGAACCGTGCCTCCTAAACGATCATACTTTAAATTGGATGCTTCAATAAACGGCTTACCTAACACCACGCGAGATAGGCGGCAGTCAACAACACTTGCCAAATCTTCTAAGATCATGAAGTTGGTGACAAAGGTAAAATTCCCAACAAGGATATGCATATCCTTAATCCTTCCAACGAAGTTGCAAACTCCGCCGGGGCACTTGGGGTCTTTCCTAGGCTCAAGTGGTGTATTTATGATCTGGCTATAAAGGCCTGAGGACATCACGTTTATTGGGGATTCACAGTCAATGTAAGCATGCTCAACGTATTGGTACCCAATCATACATGGTATCTTCACATTCCCGGGATCACCTCTCTTAATCTTTGGGTCAATTCTAACAAAAGGTGGTCGAGGGTTATCAACTAGGTTGTTATAGTAAGCAATCTCCTCCTTAGTGGGGTATTCATTGAAATAATCATCTAACCTAGGATCTACCTTCACTTTATCAATTTTCTCAATCAACTTCTCAACCGTAAGATTATCACGTTCTAAGTAATTATCTGAGTATATGGCGGTCTCTAAGTTGTTCAAGGCATAATCAAGCTCTATATCAATCATTCTACTGAGCTCTCTGAGCTCACTAATCTCATTCTCAAGTTGGCTACGCAACAAAGCTACTTCGCCAGGTGTAAGGGGTGGATTCGCGTTTTCCATAATGGCAAACTGAATAGTCAATGAAAATCTTATACGAACAAAAACACGAAGAAAATAGATAGACTAAAGAAAACCTAGAAAAATAAAATAAAAATCTCACTAGAAAGGAATCTAGTGAGTAGACCTAATAAAATAAAAATTTAACCTAAACAATAACTATTCCCTGGCAACGGCGCCAAAAACTTGATGCGTGGTTTTGCAACCTTACAACAGGTTTTACCTCTCGAGGGATCTCAAGAGGCTTACAACCCCACCAGGCAGTGTACCTGACCGATGTAGTATAGTGTAGTGGTAAGTACGGGGGATTGATCGTTCTCCATAGAGAATAGTGTCGTTAGGATTGAAAAACTACTCTAATTAGGTCTAAGGGTGAGAGAAGATTCTTTTTGTATTTTTTATATTTTTTATGAAAGCAAGTAAAATCTCGGGTTTGAAGGAGTGGGCGGAATTAGTTGCTAGTCAACTAACCCAAATAACTACAAATGCAAATAAAATAAAATAACTGAAAATGAAAAGGGTTGTGAAACTTATGTGGAGAGAAATGTGTTTACTTAGATTTCCTTACTCCCTAACTATCTTTTACCGGTTGATTAGTGTGTATTAATCGCGTGGATGACGGGTGTATTCCTTAATACCAATCGTGGGGTGGCGTACGTACTTCCCCAACTCTATGAGCTCCTACTTCACTCCTATGTCGAGCCGGCTAGGAAGCTCCTAACATGGGATCACTAGAATTCGCTCATGCATTAAATACAACCATAAAAACCTTAGTACGCATTGGTTCATGTTTCTTAAGACGTTCAAGCAAGTTACCGTATAGGAAGTTAGCTAGTTTTCTTAAGCCTAACATCGATAAACAATCATCCAATACAATTAATAACACACTAATAACCAATAATTAATGGCTAGGTTTCATTAGATCTAAGCAAACACAAGATAAATCTAGCCTAGCATGTTAATCAAAAGACAAGAACAAGATATAATCAAACAACACATAGACATATTGATTGATTAAGTGATAACTTATCTTCAATTAAACATGGGAGATCCAAGGGTATGAAAACCCTTAAAAATGACAGAAATTCGTCTTAGGGTTTCTCCTCAAAAAGTTGCACACTAATGACGAAAAATTGCAAAACTATATATAGAGTTTAAGGGCTGACGGCGTCACGTTATAGATCTTGACGCCGTCACCTCGCCGTGTCTAGGGTTCCTGGATGGCCTTCCTGACGCCGTCCCTCTTTAGACCTCCAAAATCCGCTCTGGCTTATCAAAGCTTGACGCCGTCAGAAATGAACTTGACGCCGTCCCTCTTTAGCTTAAACCGTGATGACCTTGATCACTTCAAAGGGTGACGCCGTCAGACTTTCCATTGTAAAATTCTCTGGCTTATCATGAGTAATTTTCATATCCACCTTTTTTGCCAAGCCGTGACGCCGTCTGGAACAATCCCTGACGCCGTCAAAGGTACTTTCCAGCATAATTTTTAGACTTTGTCGTTTTCTTCACTTTTATGCTCCAAAAACGTCCAAAATGCTTCCTTTTCCAGATTTCTTCTCCAAAGTACCTAAAATGACAAAAGGAACGATTTAGGGCAATATTTGATCAAATAAATACGATTTAGGGCTTAAATGACCCCCCAAAAGCGGTACACTTTTCGCTTCATCATATTTCTAATTCATATAATACATAACCTTGTAATTCAGCATCATTCACATAGTAACTGGGAATCCGCACATATTCTGAAACAATACGTGGAATATCATGACCCATTTGTTGCCAATATTTATTCCATAGATGTAAAGGGTTCGTTACCTCACAATGAGTAAGAACCTGAGCAAAAAGTTTTGCTGATGATTCTGACATACATGCCTCTTCAAGGGCTGTATCCCATTCTTTGTCATCACCAAGTAGACCAAGAGCATCACATGCAGCTCGATATGTAGGATACACGATTCGGTTGACTGTCCGAACATCTGTAAAGCTTTTACACCCTTGTTGATGACATAGCAACATTCTAAAGTAGAAAAGTTCTCCTAAACTTGGGTGTACATATGCAAGGCGGCCAACAGAATATTTGCTATTTTTTCTTCTTGATCTGGTTTTCCTATCTGGATACCAAATAAATAAATTGTGATGGAAACTCTAGGTAAGTCAAATGCTGCCCATCTGTGTTTTCAATGTTGTAAGTAAACCATTCTGTCAGTGTCGTCATCTTCTTATCTGGCCGTCTTACAACTGATTCCAAATCCTCGCTGTCTCGAAAGGTTATATGCTGCATGCCTTCGAGGTGTACTGAAAGTATTTGGACTGCTGGTTCTCTACTGTGTATTTCAAATTTGAGAATCCTCCAACAGGCTTGATGAGGACATATGAAACGGCCATCTACAAAATTCTGGATTTCATCGATGTATGGCTGCGACTGAATTGCCGAAGTTGATGCATCACCTATACACCTGGTTACTTGGGCAAATATTCGGTCTGTTCCTTTGGATATGTACTTAAACAAATATTTTATAAGCATGCTCCACCCACAGTATTCTACATTGATATGTGCTTCAAACGCCAAGCACAAAGGCCGGTTATATGGGATGACATATGTGTTGTCAAGCTTAATCTGTTGTTTAGCTGCAGAAATGTTTGTTTGCCTTCTTCGATAATGCGCACGTCCCATGTCATCAAAAAAGTCTCATTGTTGTATTTCTTTGGGAATTTTTTTGTGCATGCATCGCCTTGCATACACGGTGCACCCAAATTGGCTTTTCCGCAGGGTCTATGCATCATCATTTCAGAAACAATTTTATGGCCGCGTGGATCAACAGCAGGATTAGGCAACTCTGCAGAAATATATTCATCAAAATCTGCAGCATTTTGTATTTTGGTTGATGAAGACACCCACACCAGTGTGTGACAATGTGGTAACCCACGCTTTTGGAATTCAACCGTGTATAATATAGCATAGTGAAAAATAGAGAAGTATAAATGAGGAGAATATGTTGATGCATTACATGGGCCACCTATTGAGACCATAAATTTTAACGATAGCTAAATTGTAAAATTTTTTTCAACAAAACATAAGCATACCTCCTATGATATATCTAAATGGCTATGTCTGTTTTAGAAACTTGATAAAGGCCTTAATCTTTTGCTCAAAAACTCTGCATATTATATCTGCTCTGTCCGCTGCGTTTAAATGCGAGAACGCTGCCATGTATCTTCGGATTTCAGGCCAATTAACATTACATGTGAACGTTATGAAGAATTGCGGGTTACCAAGCACACGACAAATTGCTAGCGCATCCAAGTAGTGGTTGTACATGTATCTAGGACCTTCAGTAAATGAAGAAGGCAAAATAATTCTTGAACCCACTTCTGACCCATCACGATCACCTCTTGAAATTGCATCATACAGGCCTGACAAATATTCTCCACGAATGCCATTTTGATGTGTTCAATAGAAATCCATTCTATTCTATTTTATACAGCAATAAACACCAACTACATACTGCTGGAAAAGACGGCCTGTTTGGAAAAGTAGATTATACTGGTCATGCCTTGGGTGTAACTGGTAGGTGTAAAATGCGTTCATCGAAACTCGCCTTGCCTTGTCGTTTGGATCTGCAGACCTTAACTTTAACTTTGTATGAAATCCTGGCTGACCATAGATGAAAATCAGTGGAAACTGCAACGACATGTATGATTGATGAAGCTTGTTTATCCTTTTTGGTGGTCCACCTCTTTGTTCGATAATAACATCAAAGTCTGTTTCCGTTGTTGGACCATTGTCAAACACTATGGCTCCCAGGCTGTTGGATGTAGGTAGCTCATAGCTGCGCACCAGTAGGACACAGTGAACCAATCCAGTGGTATATTTGACCAGAAACTTTAAAAACATATGGCCCTCTTCCTTGGTTGATTGTGTTGTCAATGTTGGCACCAAATGAGGTCATGGCAAACATTTGATTGTAAGCCCTTATATTCTGTATAAAACTGCTGTCTGCAAGAAGTTGTTTGATATATGCAGGTGGATCCACCTCTGGTTCGATGGAAATTTTACCACCTCCGCAGCATAAATGATATTCAGCCTGACCATTTGAAGAATGATGGCCTTTAAGGCGTTCCTCATACCAAAATGCAGCTTTACAGTACCGGCAACGCTGGCTACAGTCCCCTAAATCATCATACACAGGTGATGTATCTGCATTTATTGACACACAACTCTGAATCCAAACATAAAAATAAGTTATTGGAAAAAGTAATGGCAATTACCTGTCGCAGGGCGTTGTCGTACATGCCTTGTGCTTGGTTCACATCTTTGTCTTTTTTTTCTGAGTTTGTTGTAAACAGGTGTTATTATTTATATGACTCGATTCAGCGGCATTATGTGGAAGTCGTCCTATCGCGAAGTCAGAATAACGCATTAAGTAAGAGGTTCCTCTTAAAAGAAGCATGGAAACCAACGTATTTAGTTAAGGCTCAAGCTTTTCGGTAAGAAAGTGGGCGCATTTACCTGTGGCTGTGTGTGAAAGTGATTGTTCATGAGGAACGTGCATCCCATTATCTGAAGCACCTTGTAAATAAGTTGTCGAACAATGTTGACACACACACCTTGCAGCTGCTTCACCGCTTTCTCTGTTCCTTTTTTCTGTTTGTCTGTTATTATTTATAGAAGTTGATTCAGGACGATCATGTGTGGGTGTTTCTGTTGTCAACAAAAAAACATTGTTAAAAAGGTAACTAAATGTTGCGTGTAATTAACGGGTAAACTTCTTTACAATAGACCGTATCACTTTACCTTGAGATATATTATGAAGTAAATCGTTTTGGCTGACTGTTGCGTGGCCTGCTGAAGCACTCTGTAAATTGCTGCTGCCAACAGGACAGGTGCTGCTGTTGATCATGTTGTAGTGTTCATTTTCGTGGGCCTTGTCATGTTTTCGTGCACGCGTGGCTGCATTTTTAAAGACATATATGAATATAAGGATCTACAGTTGGCTTTATAACCATAAGCATAAAAACTTTGTTAATAAGCTAACATTGATTGAATAAATACAAACCAAATTTATTTGGTTAAATTACCCCGTCTCAGGCGGTGACCACTAAAAAAATTGCCCAACGGTGCAGCCAACTGACTTACAGCAACCGTTTGATCCATGCCAGGCTGAAGGTCTGTAATGCTTAAATTCTCTAGATGAAAATCATCCGGAGAGAATTAATAAAAATAATTAGTAAAGTGACTTCACCATGTGATAAAAAGCAACAACCATAAGCATATGGAACATGTACAATGAACTAACCTTTGGATAAACCAAAGTTTGATCTAACCCGCTTATCATCACCTGTTGAACAACGTTGGCGCACACACCTTGCAGTTGGTTTACTGGTTCCTCTGTTTCTTTTTTCTGTTTGTCTGTTATTATTTATAGAAGTTGATTCAGGCCGACCATGTGTGGCTATTCCTGTTGTCAAGGAAAAACATTGTGAGAAAGTTTACTAAATGTTGCGTGTAATTAACATCCTCTTAAAATGCTAGACAATAAATTAGGCAGTCATTTTAAGGTATGATCATCTCTAAAGACATTTACAGACTTACATTGAGGTATACGACACATAAATTATTGCGAAATACGAAAGACAGGTTGATCGAGGGTATTTTGGAAAGTACCCCTAGAAGTATGTTGTTGCATTATACAGTGAGCAGTTTGATTTCCAAGCGGATGAGCCTGTTTACCGTGGTCAACAAATATTGGAGTTGCTCCTGTCAATAACAGAAAAAGATAAGGATGTTAATTTTTTTTTTGTACGAAATAGATTTATTGAAGGAGATGTTTGGTATAGTAACAGGTAAACTTCTTTATAATAGACCGTATCACTTTACCTTGAGATATATTATCAAGTAAATCATTTTGTCTAACTGTTGCATGGCCTGCTGAAGCACTCAGTAAATTGCTGCTGCCAACAGGGCAGGTACTGCTGTTTACCATTTGATCTGTGGCAAGCTGACAGTCTGTAATGGTTAAATTCTCTAGATGGGAATCATCTAGGAAAAATTAATAAAAACAATTACTAAAGTGACTTGGCCATGTGATAAAAAGCAGCAACGATAAGCATATGGAACATGTACAATGAACTAACCTTTGGATGAACTAAAGCCTGATCTAAGGCGAGTATCATCACCAGTACTAAAACTACTTCTTGTAACTGACTGACAATCAGACACGGTGTGTCTAATGTGCTCTTGAATCTCGTTGTTGGCAGAGGCATGTATAGTGCCGGGATTTTTTATTTTTGGATTTTTAGGCAGTCGAATGTCGATATTTTTAGCATCAATTTTCAAGTTTTGTTTCATAATTAGAATGAGCAAGACGAAGACCAATGAGCCAAACGAAATAAGTTAACCAAAGAACAATGACTAACAGTTTATAATTAGTTATTATGAGCAATAAACGCATTTTCAAAGGATGGTATACAAAGAGAGGGAAAAAAGGGGGGAAAATACAACAAAAGTTAGAAGCTGGTGCAACAAATAAAGAACATCTGAAAAAATAAGTGGGAAAAAGCTGATGAAAAGCAACAATTAAGCAGACCATAAAAAAAAATATTGTAACATCAAGAAGTGCAACAAAGTTTCTAATCTACCAACCCTAAAACAATAACTATAATAAAGAAGAAGTGTAAGAAAAAACCTAAATCAAACAATAACAACAACCAAACCATTAAATACGACATAAAAAAAGAATTAAATGTAGCTGGTCGAATTAAATGAGCAATAACAACAACAAAACATTAAATATCAAATAAGAAAATGATTCATACAGCGTATTTTTTAACAGTGTACCTTCAGAGAATAAGACGGATATTTTTTTGATCAAAAAATGCGAAATCCAGGTAAGATCAGATCCAAAGCTGTGGTTATAACTAATGGTACACTGTACTAGTAACAAATGGCTTAATAACCGCCACAAAACCAATAAAAAATTGGGTGTACTATTGCATAGACTGTTCATCCCCTTACAGGCAACTGTAGCTGCCAAAGCTCGGATCGGAGCAAGCTGAATGGCCATCGGGTTTTGGTCGTGGGTAACGACTGTTCGGACCTAAAAGTCAAACAGCATTTGTGAGTAGGGATGAACAGTTCGGAGGGCCAACTTATTAGACGGGTCAGGAATGGACCGGGTTGCACTAACAAATGGGTTAAGTAAATCCTGCTAAATGTAATATATATATATATATATATAATAATTAGGCCAATTTCAAGATGTGTGAACTAGTTAGGTAGTTGTGGTTGTGTTTATTCTTGTTTCATCACATAGGTCGATTGTAATCTTGCTAACTGTGTTTGACTTAGCCGTATGCGACTAGTGCACCTATTGCTCTAAGAACTTACAAGCACAAGTATCAATAGAAAATATCTGGAAATATATATGGTATAATTATTAGAGCAAGCGTAATGGCTTTGAAATTGATCGGCATCATGCTTATGTATATTGCATTGAAACCGATCGGCGTCATGCTTATGTAGCTAGTGGCCACCATTGCATATCGTGATGAAGCAACACGAAATGGATATGCTCGTTGTTAGGATTTAGGAGCACGATCTTGGTGGTGTTGGTTGCTTTGTTTTTATTTTTTTCTTTGTTATTTAATATGGAGTAATAAAAAGTTGTTATTATTGAGTAGTGATTATTATGAGGTAAAGTGATGAGAAAGCACTTTATGGGGCTAAGATATGCAATGGTCATATAGATCAAGGATCCGGTGAGAATAATAATTAAAATGAGAATGATGAGAAGTAATTCTAGCCACACATTTTAAATTGGGAGGAAAAATTTGAGTGAAAATGCATTCACTTTTGTAGGTGCATCTGGATTGTGTGGTTGTGATTTCTTCTCATTCTTCTCATTTTAATTAGAGTAAAGTGCGAAAAAGTCCCTGAACTTTGTGAAAATTGCGAAAGATGTCCTAAAAAAATTGCGAAAAATGTCTTTAAACTTTCAATTTTGTGCGAGTTATGTCATTTCCGCGTTACTGTAGTTGCAAATTTAGTTTTTGGACTAACGCTCGTTAGGAAATCTCGTTAAATGTCGTGTGAAATGACTATTTTACCCTCCTTTTCTTCAATAATAGCAATTCCACCATTTTCCTTTCTTTCCCGCACCTACGCAAAATTACTTATTCCCCCTCCAAACATTGAGGGACAAAATTCGCGATACAACTTTCTTATAAAACTGCTTCATTTGGGGCTGACACAAACATAAACACATCGTCCCTAACGTCTAACACATACAAACATAAACCCTAATTGGTTGTTTAGCCTGCACAAACCCTAATTTTTTAACATGGATGGTGGTCAAATTGGAAACGGGAATGGGGTTGTGGTAAAGAAAAACAGAGGGAGAGGGAGGCCTAGAAAATACGGTATGCTACTCGCGCCTTCGGTTGCATCCCCTAACCCGAGTACACCCACGCCCCAACAGAAGAGGGGAAGCCCTGTTAATAGTGAAACTATGCAACGGGTATTTGGTGTTGGTAAGTTTATGTTGTTTAGTTCCTTTATTTGTTTAAAATTGGCATAGTTTGATTTTGGTAATTGTAGCATAGGTTGGAAGTATTAATGGGCTAGTATTGACTGTGAGTGTTGCCAAAAAGTTGTTGTTCGGTGTGTGTATATGCTTGTTCAGTGTTTGTTCGCTATGCACTGGTAATGCTTGTTCAGTTTTGCCTACAAGTAGTGTTGACTGTGAGTGATGCCAAAAAGTAGTATTGACTGAGTTTTAAATTTTTGTTTCATAGTACTTGCAATTAATTTTTGTTGGTAGTGCACTGGTAATCATTTGTTATCTGGGGTAATGCCTTCAAGTAAATTATTTTTCCATGAGTATATATAGTCTTGTTGAGCATTAAGTGAATGGTTAACAGTAGTGTGCAGTTGCTTGTTTTAAGTGATCACATCTAGTCTTGGTGAATGGTTAACAAGTATAGTCTTGGTTCATGTTTCATTCTGTATTAGTAATCACATCTAGTCTTGTTGGCTATCTTTATAGATGACAAGGAAATTGCGGAGAGCGTTTGTGATCATATGGAAAACAGGATTGCAAACCTTGAACATGTGTTATACAGGGAAAAAATCCTGAAAGGTTCATTTTTTCAACCTCTTATGATGTAATGTAAATACTATTATTTGAGATTGTATTACAGTTTTGCTATCTTGAATAATCTTTGGAGATATCAGACACAAGGTTGGGCAAAAAGTGATTGAAAGTTTGGAGGATGATGCAGAAGTATGGTGCAACATAGGCAATAACTTTAATGCTGAATTATTGGATCAGATGAAAGCAAGATATGGGCCATACAAAACAATCACAGAGGAAAATGTAGATGAATTTCTTGATGAGCTGTTTATGAGGACAAGGATTGAAATGATAGGTAAAAGTATTCAACCTCTTAAAAGGGTGTTTGGAAAGGCAAATAAATTTTATTTATTTCATTTTCACTACGCCAAAATGTGGATTTAGTCACACATACTGTTTTTCGAACAGCCACACAGTCGCTTTTTATGTGACTAAATGTACCAGAATAAAATAAACAGCCACACTTGATCTGACTTGTGTGACCATTTCGGAATTACATCTGAGGCTACAGCCACACATTCGAATATTTTCGTGACTATACGTATCTGGTAAAAAAAAATTTGATTTTTTAGTCACTTATAATTTGGGACGTGTGACGGATACAAATACGGTTGAAACATTAGTCACACTATATATATACATATGTGACAAATATATGTCACGAAATTGAAAAGTGTGACCAAAATCCATATATGGTCACACGAAGTAATTGTGTATGTGGCTAAATCATATACTCAAGTTTGTCACACATTATTTAAGCGTGACTGCTAATTTTTGTTGAAAATTTAGCCACATATGAATTTGAAATGTGTGACAACTAAAAAGTAAGTTTGAAGCATAGTCACGATATGCATTTAAAAGTGACAAATATATGTCACACACTTGAACAGTGTGACCAAATGTCATATATCGTCACACTAAACCATAGGTATACATGATTAAGTGTGACCATAATTCGATACAAATGGTCACGTAAGTTAATATGTGTGTCTAAAGTTAAGTGTATGTTTTCCTGCCTATTCCTAATGTGTATGGTCACACTTAATTGTAGCACAATTGATATGTGTCTAAATACACATATATTTTACCTTGTTTAAACCCACAAAACGACCAAAAACACACAAATGACTCACAAAATGGTACAAATATCATGAAAATGTGTTTTTATGTGATTCAGGTACAAAAGATTGAAAAACAAGTGAAAAACACACAAAGTTTACACAATTGTCATTTTCAGTCCCTGAAGTTTCATAATTTGCCAAAACTAGTCCCTGAAAGTTTAAAATGAGTAAAAAGTCAACTTTAGTCCTTGGGATATCAAATATGTTCACTAATAATCCCTGGATGAAAGTTTACACAAAATAGCAACTTTTACCCCTCAAGTTACAAAATTGGCAAAATTAGTCCCTGGGTATTTAAAAAGTGAAATTTATCAAAATATACCCTTGTACTATTCATAACTTACAATTTGGAACCTTTTGATAACTTTTAGAAAAATTACAATTTCACCCCTCAAACTTTGGAAAATTACATAAAAGGTCCTCGGGTGTTTTAAATTGTAATAAATGCAAAATAGGTCCTTTGGTTTATCTAACTGGGCATAATTGGTCCTTGTGATAACTTTTTAATTGTAACAGGTTTAGTCCTTCAAGAATTCAGAAGTGGCAAAGTTAGTCCTTGGGCTTTTATCACTACTAACCATCCGGATCCACCTTTACTTCATAAATAACCCAAATAAACAAACCCAACAAACAAACTAAACCCACTACACCAAAGCCCAAACCCGACCCACCAACTTAAATAAATAAAAACCGGGTCAAACCCCGGTCAAACCCACCATACCACGCCCCCTTTTCCCTCCTTTCTCCTTCCTCTCCCACACAACACTGAATCACAAAACCAGGGTGGTTTTCACAACACCTGGCCACCACCTCACCTCCCTACTCATCTACCTTGTCCCCCCTACCTCACATATACTACAAACTTCATTAATTACAAAATGTCGGCCTCACGCAACCAAGGCTACTTTTGGCGCCAAAAGTAAGTTAAATGGTCAAGATCAATTCTGCAACATCAATGGCCAATTTTATTGCTGGGATTTATTCATAGGTCGACAAGGAACTCAGAGGTGTATAAAGATCAAAGAAAGAGCAAAGGAGAAGGCACCTTGGGCTAGCCAATGGTCCGTAGATTAAGTAATTTTATTTGCTTTCTTAATTTCAATGTCTTTCCTAGTTTAAATGTTGTATTTTTCATTAAATTAGTGTAATGGATCTTTATTTTCAGTTTAATGTCAAGTTTCCTTTAAAATTTCATGTTTTGCTTTAATGCTTTTAAATTTCAAGTCTTTCATTTCTGTGTTACTATGATTGATTATTGGACTCATTAAGCAACATAAGCTCCTGACAAAGCTGTTGAAGCTTTTAGATACATATAATCAGTTCTAGTCTTTTAAATTCAAAAATAGTTAAAAAATAGAGAAAATAGAAAATAAATTAAAAATCAGTTTGTATGGTGATTGATGCAAGGAGCAAAGTGAATTCTGGATGGCTTTGGTTTAGAAGTCTCATGGGAGACTATAGGTGTAGTATTTGGTCCTTGGTTCCTTGGTTTCTCAGCTTGATCACTTGTAAGCCATTTTCTTAAGTTTTGCAATTTACTGTTTATGTGACTTATTTGCTTTAATTTCATGTTTTTCCTGTTTCTTTGTTGTTATTTAATGTTTATCTATCTTTATATTAGTTTTGTATGTTTTGAAATTTGATTGTTCTTTAAAATCCATTTGAACTGTCAATATATGCATTTTTTGAGAATCATAGGTTTGGACTAGTGTGATTGCTTGTTTAAGCTGAAAAAGATCCAATTTGAAAAATTGTGATCACTGGATTGGAGTTAATGTGTTTATACAGTCTTGTGTTTTGAAAAGTTCAATTTCAGTTCATTTAAGGGTTGTTTGGTTTTATGGGTGAATCTGTGTTATAGGTTGTTATGGGTGTTGTTCTTGTTTGATTTGGACTCAATATGACCTTAGTAACTCAGCTAAACCTTAATCAAAGAGTTTAGCATGATAGAAAGTCAATTTGACATTTGACAGTCTCATTATGAGAACTTTGAGATTGATAGAACTTGGAATCCTGCATAAGTGTTTAATTGTTGCTAATTTTTGTTAGTTTCATGTTCCTGTATCTTATTATAGCATAATCTGTTAGTAATTTAGATCACAAGTTCATATTAGTCAACTTTTTAAGTTCTTGGAAAAAGTCAAAATTTCATTTTTCTGATTTTTAAATAAACTGTTGAATTTCATTGTGCCTTTGTTTTTAAGTTTCTGTTTAAATGCTTTTAGGGTTTTGTAATTTTGTTGCTTATCTTGATTAGTGTATTTTTGCTTATTCTTATTTTCCATGTTTAAGTGCTTATCTAAGTGCTTTTTGTTAGCTGTTTTTGCCCTGTGTCACGGTCACACAACCAAAGTCACAAGCTTGTAACTTGTTGACTTTTGGGCTTGTGACTGTGTTTGTTGTTGTTATTAGAAGTTTTTATGGTTTAGTGTTTATGTGTAAGCTTATTTTCCTTTGTAGCTTAATTAGATAACTTAATTCACCACTTTTGTTTGTTCCATTTAACTCACTTCACTGAAGCAAACAGTGAAGTGAGTTGTTTTCATAGCTTCACAAAAAGTTCCTCATTGACCCAAAGTTTGTGATTCTTGGCTTTTCACAAAGCCAAGCAACCACATTCAATGGTTCAATGCTTGTTGAGCTCTTTGAAGCTAATTAGATAAGTTAGAATTGAGCTTGTTGTTTGCCCACTCACAACAGCCCACTGAGGAATCAGTGGACTTACACCATTACCACAAGCTCTTTATAAGCTCATATATGATCTAGAGCCTGAGTAAATTAGCTTCATGTGAAGCTTATCTACCCATCTTTAAGATCCTGTGTCTCAATTACCCCTTGCAGCTCATTTAATAGGGCTGCAAGTAGCTTCAACTTATCACCATTTCATGAGTATGCTGATTCATCAGCATACTCATGTCTACTTCATAAGCTCTAAAAAGCTACCCTGTGGTCCATAGCTTGTGTGGTATGGCTTCATGTGAAGCTCATCCACTCAACTTAATGGTCCTGCACTTAAATATCATGTTGCAGCTTATTCAATAGGGCTGCAACTAGCCATTAGCTTATCCACCCTTATTGAGTATACTGAGCACTCAGTATACTCAAGCCTATTCCATAAGCCCCTCAAAAGCTCATCTGTGGACCCCACAGGTTGAGCTTTAGCTTTTTGGAAAGCCAACCAGCCTATCTTGCTACTTCAATTCTTATTTTGGCCTTTCAAGCTTATTCTCTCAGCTTAATTTGCCTCTAAAAGTAGCAGCAGTCTGATGCACTAGCAGCACCTTGATGCATTAGCAGCAGGTTGATAACTGGATTTGCTTATTTGCTTATAACAAGCTTATTGGTGAATCCAGTGCAATAATCTTGTTCATACTTGTGCATTGGACATGTGTACATATCCCTTTTCCTTTTATTTCCTTTTTCAAGCTTATCTTGAGCTTGAGTTCCAACAGTCAAGCCAAAAGCTTAACTGTTGGACTCATAAGACCACATTTTGCTTATTTCTTGGTTTGTAAAGTTCTATTTTTATCAAACTTATTTAATATAAGATTTCTGTATAATAGGTGTTTAGTTTGTAGCTTATGTACAGCTTATTAGTTTGTAAATCCAATTTTTGGCTTATAAGCAACTTACTGTTAAGCTAATAAGCTCTTACAGAGCTTATTGCTAAGTTTTGAAAAAGTTGTCTTTATAAAAGTTGCTTATAATTAGCTGTTTTTAAGTTTTGTAAAAAGAAAAATCCAAAAAAAAATAATAATACCAAAAATGTGGGGTGTGGGATTCGAACCTGAGACCTCTTGGCTAGTATGCATGCTTAGTACCACACCCCCTTCCAACTGCTCTGGGGCACCAGTTCCGTTGGAATACATATACATTAGATACTTATAGTGGTAGCAGCCTAGATAGCTTATTTAAGCTGTTTGGCTTATTCCAGCTTATCTGGATAAGCTGTTAGCTTCTGCTTTTATTTTTCCCAGCTTTTAAATATTAATTTACTCAGAATTTTTCATAATTTTCCTAAGTCATTTAATATTTTTAATCTTTTTAATTAGTTTCTATTAGTAATTAAATCATAATAAATAGAAAAATAATCAGAAAAATATAATTTTAATTTTCATAATTTTCTTTTGTCATTTATAATCTAGGAAAAATATAATAACATTTTTAGACCTTAAGAAAAATGAAAACAGAAAAATAGTGATAGCTTCTATTTAATAGAATTTATCTTTTTAAATTTTAATTAAGTAATTTTCATTTTTATAATTTTATTAGCTTCTATTTACTTAATAATATTTTTAGAAAAAGTTTTTTCTTTGTTCATTTAGTATTTTTTATAAATTTAAATAGTTTAATAAGTAATTAAATAAATAAATAATTAATAATAATTATGTAAATAGTATAATAAATAATTTTAAATTTCTAATAATTTTCTTATTCTTTTAGGATTCCAAAAATATAATTTTCACATTTGTGCGAGTTGTATTTGACTGAATTCACTTTTTATTTTGGTACGGTTACGTAATTGTAACGTAAACGTACACGTTTTAGGTTTTTAGGTTTTCTTAACTTTTAACTAAGTTTGTAAATATAGTTAACTATTTTATTTTTATTTAATTTGCATTTAAGCCGTTAAGGCATGCAAATTCCCTCTTTGGGAATGTTTGTTTTATTTCGTTTTGTACGTTTACGTTTAATTTAAATTAAACGTACGTTTGTATATCTTTCGCGTTTTTAGGTTTCTGATTGTACGTTTTTAACGATACAGCTGTGATAGAGCTATGACTATTCACATTCCTAGTGTTAGTCAATCAGATTCCTGTTTTTGTATATTCCATATCATTTCAGCACACACATTCGTTATATTACATTTTACACACCTCGTTGGGACATAATGACCCGGGGATAGAATTCTGTACTCCCATGGATTTAAATTGCATTTGGTCCTAGATTAGTTTGACTTTTATGGTTGACCATTCACAAGTGGTTGACTAATATAAAGATGACTGTTTAGGACCGATCACACTTAATTGTAGCACAATCATGTGACTATAGGCTATACAATAGTCACACCATACCACAAATGTGCATCTAAATTATGTTTATGGCCACATTATAAGGGTATTATATGTGACCAATACATTGAAAATAGTCACACTGTGAAATATTCATGTGACTAATATGTATAGCAAAATGTGAACTCAGTTATCATTAACCTTGATATTAGTCACATTGAGTGTTTGTGTGACTAAATTCAAGATGTTACATATGGTCACATGAAGTATTTATTTAGGTGTCTAAATCATAGAGTCATATTTTGAGTTCAGACTGTTAGTCATGACTCTTCATTTAATTTGCCCCATTACAATGCTGGGATTTTATAGTCTATCTAGTTTAATGCAGTAGTATGTAAGTATGTTACTTGCCCCTAGGAACCAGATTACTTGACTTTCTAAAGTCAATTTTCAACTTTATAATGAAGTAACATGTTACTAAAGTGCCTGCAAGTGCATATACATGATAAATGGAAATTGCAAATACAATAAAGCTTGACTGGAAGTGGACATATAACAGTGAAAACCGCAAAAATTTTCATTGCCATTGAAAAGCTTGACTTTTTTGAGTCAAAATCCATTACAACAGTCTAAATTACAGGAACAACTATTTAATACTAAAATAACTATTCATCTAACATTACTAACTTTACAATACCAGCAGTAACCTTGCACTTAGCCTTGAGCAACAGTCTTAACTTCAACCAGCAGGGTTAACTATTACACTAGCAGTCTTAATGCAACATGACATGCTTCACTTGGATTTTCGTATAACAATACCTTCAATGTCGGTTCGATAGTAGTCACTTCGTGATTCCTTGACCAAGTCTTCTTTATATACACGTGGCAATATTTTTTCATTTTGCTCGTGAATGACTGTACTAAACTCCTCATCGACTTCGTCATATGTATCTTTGTAATTCTTGGTAGGTGTTTTAAAGACAACGGACAAATTTTTCTGTACCTGGTCTTTCACATAAAACACTTGTGTTGCTTGTGACGCTAATATGAACGGATCATCCTTGTGGCCGAAAGTATTCAGGTCTACCAACGTATAACCAAGAGTATCATGTTTGACCCCATGAGTTTTGCGATTAACCCAATCACATTTGAAAAGAGGAATTTGCCTGAAACGGTAATCTAGTACCCATATCTCTTGTAAAACCCCATAATAAGATGTTTTTCTTATGGTTGCAACTTCTTTTTTGGATATGTGCACATCTACTGACTCAACACTAACCCCACTGTTCTGGTAAACTATGCCATCATTACTTTTCGTACGAAATGTATACCCATTGATGTTATACGCCTCGTATTTCACTACGCTGGCGCGTGGTCCAAATGATATCCACCTCACAGTTTCTGATACACTGTCATTGGATATCGCTAACTCTCTCTCAACCTAAATTTCATTACAAGTATATATTACCTTTAAATTGCAGGAACAACAAACAAACAATTAAAGAATAGGAGTGTTTGGGATAATGAAATGGTGTGCTGGTCGACCTCTATCTAATGTCATATACAGGAGGGACAATTATGATGATAGCAACAAACAAACAATTATAAACAACATACAAGTAATTACCTCTTCGAGTAACCACTTAGCAAAAGATTTACTGTGCTCATTCTCCAGCAATGCCATTTTTTACCCGGGTTTTTTCCTTTCAAAACTTCCTTGTGTCGCCTGAAACAAATAAATGTCTTTGATTATTATATTTGATAGAACATTTTAAGCAACGAAATCGACATGTGTTAGTAATACTTACTCGATATACGGTTGAATTTCATCTGTATTTTGTATTACATACAAATGTGCTTTCTGAAAGGATTCTCCGGAAACTTCACTTGGTTTGCCGGCCGACAATGGCTTTCCGTCCTCAACTTCATTGGTTACATGTTTATCAGCTGGGATACCAATAGTTTTCATGGTTTTATGATATTCACTAAAAAACTCTATTGTTTCTTCCGCGATAGTCTCCTCGGCAATGCATCCCTCTGGTCTATTTCTGTTTCGCACATGTCCTTTAATAACCTTCATACATCTTTCGAAGGGATACATCCACCGAAAGCATATGGGACCACATAATTTTACCTCCCTAGTTAGGTGCACAGTCAAGTGTATCATAATATCAAAAAATGACGGAGGAAAGAACTTCTCGAGTAGGCACAGTGTAACAACAAGTTCTTCTTGCATCTTATCTAGTTCTTTCAAGCTTATTTCTTTCCTACATATAGATTTAAAGAAAAAGCAAAACCTGATAATAGCATATCGTGTGGGCGGGTGCATGACTGAACGTATAGCAATGGGTAAAAACTCTTGCATTAGCATGTGATAGTCATGCGATTTAAGGCCAATGAGCTTCCTATCATTTAGGCTAACCAAACTAGAGAAATTTGAACAATAGCCTTATGGTACCCTGATGTTGCTTAACGTTTCACAAAAGATGTCTTTTTCAGCATTCGTTAATGTGTAACCTGCTGGAGGTAGTGTTGTTTTGTCTGCTTCTTGCCTAGCAAACAACTCTTCTTTTATCCCCAACTCTTCCAGATCCAGTCGAGCATTCATTCCATCTTTTGTCTTTCCAGGAACATTCAGCAAAGTTCCGAGTAGACTCTCACCAACATTCTTTTCTAAATGTAAAGCTGTGTGAATTTATTGTTGAATGTAAAGCTGTGTGAATTTATTGTTGAATGTAAAGCTATGTGAAGTTTTAATTTATTCAAGTTTATGCTTTAACAGGTTCAAAGACAAAAATCCCTAGGTCCAAATTCAAAATCATTTCCAACAAGGTATACTAAAGTTGTTATGTGTTTGTGGCTAAAGTTGTATACCTTAATTATACCATTAATTAATTTTTTTGAAACAAATGGTATGTTGAACTATTAGGAGGTATGGGAAAACACAGATTGGAAGAGAAAGAGCCCTTTCTATTTCTCTAGCGATGAAGAATCTGGTGATGCTGACACAAAAGGTGTGAATTTATTGTTGAATGTAAAGCTGTGTGAATTTTTAATTTATTCAAGTTTATGCTTTAACAGGTTCAAAGGCAAAAATCCAAACAACAACAACAACAACAAACCCAATCCCGCCGGGGCAGGGTATGGGGGAGGTAGGCTGTAGACAGACCCTACCCCTACCCCAAGGTAAACTCGGGAGTAGAGAGGCTGCTTCCAAAGAGACCTCCGGCACTAGGTCCAAATTCAAAATCATTTCCAACAAGGTATACTAAAGTTGTTATGTGTTTGTGGCTAAAGTTGTATACCTTAATTATACCATTAATTAAAAAAAATTGAAACACATATGGTATGTTGAACTATTAGGAGGTATGGGAAAACACAGATTGGAAGAGACAGAGCCCTTTCTATTTCTCTAGCGATGAAGAATCTGGTGATGCTGACACAAAAGGGGTAATAATGGTCCATTTAATAAGTGTTGTTTCGCTACCTTTATCACATTCTCAAGACTTAATCCATTATATATACTCGTTCAACTTGTAGGTAAATGACAAAGATAAATCCTCTGAAGCTACTCCCAAAACTCAATCCTCTTAAATACCAGTTGAAAAGGCACATAAAAATAAATTTACTCAGGATATTGTCTTGGGACTGCCGTATAATTAAGAAGATGTACCAACCGATGGCCGTGAAGAAGACTTCTCGTACATTAAATGTGTTGAGAATTATGTAAAGGTGGTGATCATCTCGACTATTATGAACTAGAGGATAATTAGTTTAATATGGTACGTAGTAGCAATTATGAGTAAGAAGATGTACGTTGTATCAACCGATGGCCGTGAAGAAGACTTCTCGTACATTAAATGTTGTGTTGAGAATTATGTAAAGGTGGTGATCATCTCGACTATTATGAACTAGAGGATAATTAGTTTAATATGGTACGTAGTAGCAGTTACGAGTAAGAAGATGTTGTATCAACTGATGGCCGTGAAGAAGACTTCTCGTACATTAAATGTGTTGAGAATTATGTAAAGGTGGTGATCATCTCGACTATTATGAACTAGAGGATAATTACTTTAATATGGTACGTAGTAGCAGTTCTGATATTTAATTTGGATAAATGTAATTATTAATGGTGCAGTAACTGGTAACTAGTGTAGTTTAACTGTATCTATTTTATAACTGTAATGATAGTATTTTGGTTTGTTAAATGGTAGCAATTTGTGTTCTTGATGTGATGATTGCACAGTTAGATTTTATGGTAGCAGTTTCTGTTGTTGATTTGATGATTGCACATATTTATTTAATGGTAGCACTTTGTGTTCTTCATTTCATGTTAGTTTATGATTTAATGGTAGCAGTTTGTGTTAAATGGTGTCAAGTTGTGTTCATGATTTTGGTGTAATTGTGTAAATTTGAGTTCTTGATTTGATATGCAGTTTGTGTTCATGATCTTTGTTCTAGATCTTGGTTCATGATTTGCGATTAAGATAATGATATATAACATTTGGAGCCAAAATTTTGATTTTTTCAAGTTTATGCTTTACTAAACAGGTTCAAATTAAAGGCAAAATTTTAAAATAATTCAATTGTTATTTTGAAATTAGAATTTGGAGCCAAAATTTTGAAATTGCCTAATTAGAAGCGGGTACCAAGAATAAGGTACGATTCATCTTCTTCCTATACCCTCTTTTCTCTCCTAAAAAAAAAAAAAAAAAACCTGCAAAGAAAACACAATAATCAATTCTTATATCACCATTACTCTCAAATCCAGAATCATTTTCTTGTACCCATTGTTACTCAAGAGTCATGGGAATTCAACCCATTGTTGATAATCATCTTTTGCTTCCTGCTGATAATGAACATGATGATAACAACATAGACTATGAATCCGAAAAGTATTCTGATGAGGAAGATCTAGATGCGCCTGGAACCAACCAATCAGATCGGATACTAGCTAAGAGAGGCATGACCAGGCTATTTAAGTTTCGCATGAAATATGGCAACCCTGGTGGAATAAAGCTCAAGGTAACCTTCGATGCATTGAATAGGGTATCAGGGTTACACAAAGCACTGTTTACGAGTTTTTTAGGAGATCTGGTTCGTGAGTACATAGGTTTGAAGAATCTTTCCTGGAGGAATGTGAATAAAGAAGAAAGAGATAAACTATGGACTGACATCACTGTACATATATACTACTGTATTTTTTAACCCAGTACTACATAATTTTATCTATGCAGTTACATTATGTGCAACTAATTAACAACATTGTGTTAATCTTTGCAGCGATATTTTGATGTTGACGTGACATTCAGAAAATTGGTAATGACTCCTCTTGGTAAACTGCTAAGGACTTTCAGAACGAAGCTCAGAGAAGAATACATTTTGCCCCACCTAAATACACCTTCCAAACTGAATGAAGTCCCGGCCAAGTATAGTTGATTTGTGAAATCAGAAGACTGGGTCGAGTTTGTAAACAACACGACCACCGATGAATACAAGGTTTTAATTAGTCATCTTTATTTAAGTCTATATGTCATTTCATAATTTTCAGTTTGCAGCATTACCACATGTAAACGCCTTATGATTTTGTGTTTTTAGAAGATAGCTGATAAAGCTAAAATGTCGCGTTCCAAAAATATTTATCAGCATAAAATGGGACGAGGTGGATATGTTTATTTGAAAGAGAAAATGGTAAGATCACATGTGTATGCACCTTCATATTTTCGTTTATCTTGTTTTAACTTTACATGTGTATGCATTTGATGTTTATTAGATCGAAAATAAAGAGATTGAAGCAGATGAAGAACCCCCACGTGGTATAATGTGGTTGAAAGGAAGGGTAAACAACGATGGCGAATTTCCAGATGATGAGATCACATCAGTGGGAGATACACTTGTAAGTTTGACTGCAAATTCTATTATTATGCTTATATACCAGCAGGATTAAATGTGTACTAGCAGTAGTAAATTGTGTACTAGCAGTGGTAAACACTAGCCATATTTGTAATTGAAGTTCATGAGCATCACTAACTCCATCTGAGCAGCATTGACACAAATAAGAGCATGAGTTACTCTAACAGCATCAAGAAGACTTTTAATCCCAACATTTCCTATATTTTTTTTGCAGAAAGAATCTGATGACCAGATCAAGAAATTGTCCAATGAGATTACAGAAACAAAAAGAATACTTACTTAACTGATGGCACAATTGAGTCAACAAGGGGTGCAGTTAAATTTGTCATCTCAATTGCCAGTAGCCTCAAATGCAAGCCAACAAGGGTCTACAGATTCCCAATCGCAAGGAAATGTGTCTCCAACACAAGGAGTACCAACAGTATGTATTTCAACATGTTTCTTGTTATTCTTTTGTTTATATAATGTAACGTGTTTTATATATACATATAGGAACCTGCTAAAACTGTCGGACTTAAGAAAAAGCCTAAGTCACGACAAAACGGGCCTCCAGATTCCCAATCAGAACAAAATGTGTCTCCAACACAAGCACTGCCAACAGTATGTATTTCAACATGTTTCTTGTTATTCTTTTGTTTAAATAATTTCTGATATGTACATGCAAAAATTCTTTTTTTAAGCCATTTAACTGCAAACTGTGGCACTTAAAGAAATCAAATATCGTTGCTTTGGGTACATACATGTGTTTTTTCAACGTACATATATATAATTCTTGATATATAATTCAATGTTTGATACAAGCGTCTTTTGTTACTACAGGTTACACTGCCAACTACAATGCAAAAGAAAAGTGACAACAACTGTGGACCAACAGCACCATCGAAGCGCAAAAGTAATGTCTCTATTGAAGCCCTAAAGCAAGCTAGGCCGGCAAAGAGTCAAAAGTCTTTAAATTATGGTACTTGAGAATTTGATTATGTACGACATTACAATTGTATATTCTGTTCAGTTATATACATTCGAGTTTTATTCAATTTCAAATTTCTTTTTGTTTATGATTCTGTTTTATATATATAATATACTCATTCCAGCAGCACTAGCATAGTACTAGCAGTAGCAACTCTGCTCCAACAGTACTAACTTAAAAATACCAGTAATAACCCTGTGACTAAAAGATGCAGTCACGTATTATGGTCACGCTTATCAACATTATTGGTCACTCTTTGTTTAATTCGATGTGTGACTAAATATTACAAAAGGCCACACAAACATAAAATTCAAGTGGCCATTGGATGATCAATAGTCACACAAAATACAAATTTCTTCACTTTAAACAGCATATGGTCACACTTATTAACACTTTTGGCCACTTTATGCTTAAGTGTATGTGACTAAATACCCAAAACAAACATGCTTTGTGTGACTAAATATTACAAAAGGCCACACAAACTAAAAATTCATGTGACCATTGGATGATCAATAGTCACACAAAATAACTCATTTCTTCACTTAAAACAGCATATGGTCACACTTATTAACACTTTTGGCCACTTTATGCTTAATTGTATGTGACTAAATACCCAAAACAAACATGCTTTGTGTGACTAAATATTACAAAAGGCCACACAAACTAAGAATTCATGTGACCATTGGATGATCAATAGTCACACAAAATACACATTTCTTCACTTAAAACAACATATGGTCACACTTATTAACACTTTTGGCCACTTTATGCTTAATTGTATGTGACTAAATACCCAAAACAAACATGCTTTGTGTGACTAAATATTACAAAAGGCCACACAAACTAAGAATTCATGTGACCATTGGATGATCAATAGTCACACAAAATACACATTTCTTCACTTAAAACAGCATATGGTCACACTTATTAACACTTTTGGCCACTTTATGCTTAATTGTATGTGACTAAATACCCAAAACAAACATGCTTTGTGTGACTAAATATTACAAAAGGCCACACAAACTAAAAATTCATGTGACCATTGGATGATCAATAGTCACACAAAATACACATTTCTTCACTTAAAACAGCATATGGTCACACTTATTAACACTTTTGGCCACTTTATGCTTAATTGTATGTGACTAAATACCCAAAACAAACATGCTTTGTGTGACTAAATATTACAAAAGGCCACACAAACTAAGAATTCATGTGACCATTGGATGATCAATAGTCACACAAAATACACATTTCTTCATTTTAAACAGCATATGGTCACACTTATTAACACTTTTGGCCACTTTATGCTTAATTGTATGTGACTAAATACCCAAAACAAACATGCTTTGTATGACTAAATATTACAAAAGGCCACACAAACTAAGAATTCATGTGACCATTGGATGATCAATAGTCACACAAAATACACATTTCTTCACTTTAAACAACATATGGTCACACTTATTAACACTTTTGGCCACTGTTTTTTAAATTGTATGTGACTAACGAGAAAAAAACAACACACGCTGTGTGACTAAATCATCACAAACGTCACATTTATTATATTTTCATGTGGCCATAGGATGGGAAATAGTCACACATACTGATGAATCCAACAAGACTTGTGCCTAATTAGTCACACATATTTGGGTTTTGGTCACTCTTTTTCAATGAAAACGGCCACAAACTAAATAATGTGACCATATGATACCTACGGTGGCGCGACTTTTTGTCACACACACAAAAAAAACGTGTGTGACTATATGCATATAGTCACGCATTTTGGGTGTGACGAAAGGTAATATCTGTACCAGTGTTTGGCTATCTTTATAGATGACAAGGGAAAGGCAAAAGTGACTGCAGAGCTTCTTGATGAGCTGTTTATCAGCAGAAAGAAGGAAACGCTAGAAGGTAAATATATTCAAGGTCTTAAAGGGGTGTTTGGAATGTCTTTCTACCTTATAGATGTTATTGATTTAAATCCTGTTCTTGCAAGTGAATATTACAGCTTGTATTACAGTTTGCCTTTGTTGTATAATCTTTGCAGTTTTGGATTTTGGTACCAGTAATCATAGGAAGGGTAGGCCAGCTGAGGGTACCAGTAACCAGACAAAGGAAGCTGATAATAAACAGAGGAAGGCAAGGCCAGATGAGGGTACCAGTGAGCAGAGGAAGGCAAGGCCTCTGAGTGTAACCGCGTGCATCCTTGGCATAAGAGCAAAGTCGAAAGAACCAACTCCCAAAAGAGGTTATAAGTTTTGGTCATTGCATTCCAAAAAGAGAAACTAAAAGCAGGATAATGGTCCTTGTTTTGTGTTGTCCTTTTGTATGTAGTATGCTATTTTAAGACATTTATAGTTAAGCTATGTAAGACATGTTTATGTAATTTGTTTGGTTAATCTTTTAAGACATCCTTTTGCTTAAGCATTTTGCATCCTTTTGCTTAAGCATTTTGTAGTTATTCATTTTGACTTTTGATAGTCAACATGTACCAAATACCTCATATGGACTTTTGCAGAATTTTGATTTGAATGGTCTTGGTGCATTTAAGGGTATAAAATCTAAAGATATGATGTATGTTTTAGATGGAAGCTTGCAGAAGAGTATGTGCAGGCTGCAGAATTTTATTTGGATTTATGCATGTTGACTTTTATAAGTCTACAAATACCAAAACCTACCCATTCAATTAGCAATTTCAGTCACCATTCAATTAACAATGTCAGTCACTGGCTTCATTAACTTCTCACACACGATTCACAAACCTGCCCATTGACTAGTCAACGGTCTAACCCTTTATATTCACCACACCACACCACACTTACATCCACAACTCTAATCTCACAAACATTGTTCATCAAAATCAATCACCATAGATGCACAATCCTCAAACTCAAAAACACGCCCCTATGCACAATCCATACAATCACAAACACACCCTTATGGTATCAAAAGAACCGTACAAGGATCTTCTCTTCTTTATCACACCTGTCTCCCTAAACCACCACTTGCAGCAATGCCAGAACCACATTTCTCTTATCGTCAGTGTTGCCAAAACACATTTCAGCTTCGTGAGGAAATACGTGTGTTTAAGGAAGAGGCGCGCTTCATGTGGACAGGCATTCACAAGTACCTTGTGGAGCTCATGAAGGAACAAGCCAAAAAAAATAAAAGGAAACATTTCTTCATAACTTTTGATATGGTTGTATTAGTTTGTTGCTAAATAATTATGTATTTGATTATGTCATCCGGAAACAAAAGAGCAAGAGATGATGCAGATGTAGTTATCGAAAACAATGAAGCACATCAACTCAAGTATGTTACAGTTTCGTTTATCTTTAAATGTTTTTCTATGTTTCTATATCCATGTAATTTATTCATTCAACATTACAGAAAACAACATAAGGAAGATGTGGCAGCACAAACCCCCTAGTTAACCAAAAACAATCGGCCAAAGTTGAAGCTGTCGAGGATCAAAATACCCCCCCTATGCCCTTCTGAAGAAAGCTTCGATTATGAACTAGAAGCTGCTTTGCAACAAAAATGGAAAGAGGAAGAAGAAAGAGAAGCCAGGTTAAAAAGGCATGGTGAAGTGGCAAATGAGCATTGGAAAGAAGTGGCGGCAGTTAGAAAATTAGAAGAAAAAAAATATACTAAGGATAGTGAAATTTATGAATGTTTAGAAGATAAATGTTTAGAACATTCAGTTATGATGATTTGCATTTTTCATACCTTTCAGATTAATTGCCTTATGAAATGAAGCAAATTTAGATGATAATTTTTATCTTGATGTTCCCAGTTTTGGTTTCACTTGCATGTTTGCATATGCCTTTGCAGTTTAGGGGTTGTTTGGATTTGACCAGTTTGACTTTTACAAGTCAACATACACCCAAAAACATGAATAACTGAGTAATCAAACTGTTTCAACACATCTTTAGTATTCAACTTTATGTTTAATACATTAAAGTCATTTTAATTTGTGGCATGCAACTGTTAAACACAATCGAATTATGTTTGGAACTGCATTTTGCATATGAAGCATTACTTTGACTTCTATAAGTCAACATAGAGTTTAGTTACAACTTAATCGGAATCGGAAAATGAATTCAATACATAGCCACACCCCCCAAGTTCCCAATCTTTCTCTGGTTCTTTCCTAAGTCTCTCCTCCTCCTCGGAATCAGAAAATGAATCAGATAAATAGCCATACAACCCAAGTTCCCAAGCTTCCTCACATTCTTTCCTAAGTCTCTCGTCCTCCTCTTGTTTAGCCCTTGCTTCTTCTTCCAGTGTTTCTATCAATGCTTCTTGGTCTAATCTCATTTGATGTTCTTGTTGCTCAATAAGATATCCACCATCCCGCCACTCTTGTTCAGCCCGTTCTTCTTCTTTTAACAATTCTATTATTTCTTCTTCGTCTAACATTCCCCCACCAGCTACCCCACTCCCATTCCCATAAAGTGTATCCTTGTGGGAAACCTTAACTAAGTTTTTCTTTGTAATGTTAAGATAATGGAGTGAATGGTATGATCGATTAGGAGAAAACACTGAAATGTTATGAAGAATCACAGCAGCTCCTACAGTAATATCCTTTCCATAACCCCCCCCCTCGTTAATGATTTTGTGATGTATTGCACCAGGTATTGAACCTGAGAGATCTTTGAGAGTTACTGTAAGATCGCCAAGGCCATTTGGAGTACACGACTTGATTATTGCAACAACTTGATCAACTTTACCATTATTGATAAAGCTCTTGATATCACCTAAACATCCAAACACAGCCCCCCCCCTCCCAATTAGCCTTCACAAACTCAACCGCGCTAAGCCATGGCCTACGTGAAAAATCCTCATCCTCACCCACATCCTCAACAACTTTTCTAATATACTCTTGTGTCGAAATTACACACTCCTGCCCACCTTCGCTAATATCTACATGTTTACGATGCTTAGCCAATTGAACAATACCAGCAGGACCGGGTATTATCCTAACCTCCTTTTCAGGGTTGTGTGATGAATGTAGGTTTTCCAAGGTGGGGGTTATGTGACGGCTTTGGTGATGGTTGTTGCAGGGACGGATGGGGTTCTTGAAGTTATCGGATTTGTCCATTTCGTTTTGAAGAAGTATAATCGATTATGTGTGATTTTGTGTTTCGGAAATTGTGTTTGTGAATCAGGGGTTATAAATACTGAAATGGTGTTGAGAAATTTGGTTGTGATTGGCGGGAAAGAAAGGAAAAGGGTGGAATTGCGATTATTTAAGAAAAGGAGGGTAAAATAGTCATTTCACTTGGCATTTAACGAGATTTTCTAACGAGCGTTAGTCAAAAAACTAAATTTGCAACTACAGTAACGCGGAAATGACATAACTCGCACAAAATTGAAAGTTTAGGGACATTTTTCGCAATTTTTTTTAGGACATTTTTCGCAATTTTCGCAAAGTTCAAGGATATTTTTCGTACTTTACTATTTTAGTTATTCTTCTCATTTGATCCTAACTGTAGTTATACAATATATACCAAACAATTTTGGTTAATTAAAATTACAATTTTTTATTTTATACAAACTAAAATAAGAACATAGAGTAGAAACTTTATTTATTAATACTCATGAGATAACTTAAATTTATAAATTAAAAGAATTATTAATTGATCGATACAAATTTTGCATTAAATTAATGAATCGAAATATGCAAAAAGTTTAATTTTAAAAATTTTATTAATTAATCGAGTTTTTATGATAAACATTTCTTATAGAGTTTTGTTAAAACCACATAATTTTTTTAAAAAATTTACAAAATGATATGTCATGTTAACATATGGTATTCTCTCTCTTTCTTTCTCATACTTTGTAAGTAACACGAAATCATAACACACACTAAAGATCTAAGCTTGGCCGAATTCAAGAGAGTTTAGAGAGAGAAAGAAATGGGAGTTTTCTAGTGAGAGAAAGTTGTGTGGATTAGATTAAGAAAATAAAAAGCTCCAACCCTCTCCTTTGGTGGGAGAGGGCTTATATAGTGTTTACGAAAACGCCTCTAGTAGGCTATGGACCGGGCTGACAGTGGGTAAAGACCCGACCCGACTCCATGGTGATACGATTTCTAAACTAACATGATTAAGACTACGAGCTACTTAATGCTAATAGATACTCGGGGTGACCGAGTCTTTCAAGTAAATATTTATATTCCTAACAATCTCCCCCTAAGGGAGGTCACCCCGGAAATTACAAATTGAATTCTAGCATTCTATTCCTTGAATTTAAATTCCTAGCTCGTAGTCTTTGATTCTTCAAGTTCATTAATCTTTGTACTTTAAGCAGTGAACTTTTGATGACTGTTCATTTGTCTTGGATGATCTTTGAGGATTCTTTGAGGTCATCATCCAACGTTCTTCTTCAAGTCATCTTTTGCATTATCGTCTCCAAGTGATGTTGTGATCTTAGGACCAACATGCTCACACCCTTTTGGGTCATGATATTCAGCATCAGATTTGCGGAAGCAGTGTTGAAAGTCTTTCAATTATCATGATTTCTTAGATTATGATGGTGAAGTGTGAGCATGGGGTGATGAATCAGCATTTTTTGGGCAATCAGCTGCAGCCGCCAGGGATTCCTGCATACAACAGTTAGCAATAAAACGTCCGGCACTTATAGGTTTGGATTTCAAGATTGTTAACAGCATAGTGTGAAAACTTTCTCTAATCCTTGCCAAGGCCGTTCCTAAACCGGATACCCCGAGAGGGCTTGCACAGATACACCGAAGTGTATCAACGATTCAGGTGAGTCGCTGAAGTATACCGTAGTATCACTCCACGACTGTAGACCGTTTGAAACCGCCGCGAACACTAAGCGTAATCCACAAGGAATTACCGAAGTGACCTGCTGTCAGGGCTGTTTGATGTTGACCCTGGCAGGAATTTCCATTCAATCACTGAGAATTACATTTGTAAGTTCTCTCATAAATGTTCTGGCAGATTGCTAAGATCTACGTAGGACTCTTAATTTTACATCTGGTGTTCGTAATGTTGAACCACCAGTGTAGAAGTATTACGTGTTCCTATGAGATCTTTTGATGTGTCTCGTGGCTCTAGACTCGATAAGTGCAATTTAGTAGTCGGAGACTGGAGCGGTGTCTCCTGTTTCAATATCAACATGGCTCGTAATGAGCGGTCGATAGATTATGCAGGGTTCCCCGTGAGAATGAAACAAGTCCTTTTAAGAGAACTTGAGTGGTTAGAAGGTTTAGTGCAGTGCGTCACTGGGTCCATGACGTCTTGTCTTCAATACCGATGTTACCATAGTAACAACCAGTAGCATATGAATTGAACCCGGTTTCTGCCCTAAGGTTGAATATATGGAGGGCTATTTCTTTTCACCCTTTCTCATTACTTTTCTTTTTAATTCTTCAACCCCTTCTTTCTCCTTTCTCATTTTACTCCTTTTTTCTCAATCATACCTAAGGACTTTCTAATACTATCTATTCGGTATTGTCCTTGGGTAGATCCCTCCGGCTCTGGCGGATCATAGGACGGTTTTCCTAACCTTAGTCACCTTATAACACCATGACTATCCTATGTTGCCGTAACCAAATCTTTGAAAAATCTCTCAAAGTGTTTATGATTATGAAACACATTTTGCTAACACTTTGAGAGTTTTGTATTTTTCAAATACTCCCCCTTAACATGTGCTCAGATGTTTTTAGTATAAATTTGCACATGTTGGGTAGAGTTCGCACTTTTTGAATTGATCCACTTTCAGTGAACATGACCGATTCGAGACACGCTTACCTCACTAGTTAGACTAGCTTGAAATTATTACCCGGCCTGGTCAAGTCCACAGAAAGTTTCTCGAAACGGTACACTCTACTCAGACAAGTCCTTTGATTAATGACAGTTTTTTGTTTCGTCAATTCATTGGTGAAGTCTGAGTCGCAATCACATGAGATTCCACATCCTTTAATCATCACAAACCATTTGCTCCCCCTCAATATGTGCATTGATATACAAAAGAGTTTAGCACATATGAGAGAGCTTACACTTGAGTTCAAACAATCACATTTTTTTATCAGATTTCATATTTAAATCACATTTTCTCCCCCGATCAAAAATTTCAAACCTTTTGAGATTTGGGATCTCAATTGATTTAAATGAGTTAGAATATTTGGGAAAAATGTGGTCAGGTTTAATATGTGCTGATAATGGAGCGATGTAATGCTCCCCCTCAATCTATGAGGGATAATGTTAGTGTCAGGTATGATAGGTTTGAAAGATTTTGAATTAAAACAATCATACACTGACACATAACAACAAATGTATATTCACTACTTATGATGTACAAGATAACTGTTACGACACAAATGATGTTGACTTTTACGCACAGATGATGTGATCATTCGCTTCTCTGAGGGAGTCAGTAGTCAACATCAATTATCCATCCACCAACAAAACTTCCCAAGTATTGTAGATCCCCACTCGGCGAGACCAGAATTAGTAATGCTTTGTTGAAGTGAAGGTGGTGGTGGTGGTGAAGGTGTTGTTGTTTTTGTTGCTGCCGATGTTGTTGTTGTGGTGAATTCAGAGCCAGTCAATGGAGTTTGAACATCTGATCAAATAGTTAGAGCGGGAGCAGGCACATTCACATCAGCCATGGAATCTGCATAGGAATATCCACAAAGCTAGACATACATACAGATTAACTCTACATTAACCGCTACCACGCAGCGGTTTGCCTACTCATAAAATCATATTCGTGTCATGATCAAACCACAATCAGGAAATTTTTTTCAAACCGCTATCTATCATGAAGAGCAAGCAGCAATCATGAACATGGCAATTCACTCATATTTCAACATTCAACTCAGGATCTTAGAAACAAGATTCTAACACGATAGCTACATACCTAAGCATATCCTGAGTGCACAAGCAATACGTCAACAACAATTAAACAGCTATCGACTAACAAAAGTCAATCAACATTCGAAACTCATTCAATTAGATCATACAAATGCCTGTGGAGTATTCAAGAACATCAAACACAATGGGTTTTCTAACTTCTTTTAGATTTTGAGTTTTAAAGTATTTAGGGGATTAAACGAGGATTCCAAAGTGACACAAATGAACCTTCTAGTTGCATAATGCCCTAATCTTTCTAACAACTAACACATTTGACCATTTGAGATAAAGCTTAGTAAGTTCCTCTTCAACTAATACCCCATTAACTACAAAAACCTTTTCTAACAATTATGAGATAACCAAGAAACCCGTTTGATGATATAAAATTTGAAATCACTCTCCCCCTCAATCAATGACCCGTATTCTAGTTAAAGAGTTGTAGTCATTGATTGAGAGAAGTGGCAATTTTATGAACAATCCAAGTCTGATAGAATTTCAAACAACACGTTACCACCATGTGTCTCATAAATAATTTTCAGAAGAATCATAGAAGGAAAATTATTTGTTAAACAAAGAAGACTTTTCTTCTTATACGAGAAATGATGCACTGAAACGTACATCAGATTGAGGGTGCATGGATGTAAAGTAATCCATGCTTGGGAGAACTTAATCCCCGTTGTTAGGAACAGCCGTCTTTTTGGCGACGTGCTTTCCTCATTTTGAAAAACGGGTTGCGTATCTGAAATAATAGCAAGCCATATAGGCATGTTTTGAAAAACTTTTTGAACTTCTGTTCGAACTTCATTTAAAGACCCGTGTCATTATTGAATGACATTTCTAGGACCGTAAATGTTATCGATACCAGAAGACATACCTTGGAAAAACTATTTTTGGTATTTTCTATTTTTCTGATTTTTATGGTTTTTCTTGGTTTTATATTTTTGTATTTTGTTTTTGGTATAAGCTATATACAAAGGATACACGAGGCAAATCCATTACTCCTCAGTCTCTTCCTGAAGGCTTTTGAGTGTTTCTGGCTTCAGACTCTTCATACCAAGGCGCGGGAGAATAAACTGGAACCGTTCTCTCGGAAGTGCTTTAGTAAAGATATCTGCCAGCTGGTACTCAGTCCGCATGAAGTATAGTTCAACCACACCCTTTTCAACCTGTTCCCTAATGAAGTGATGTCGGATATCGATGTGCTTTGATCTAGAGTGTTGGACATTGTTACAGCAGAGAGCAATGGCACTTTTGTTGTCACAATAAAGAGGAATCTTGTTGTATACAAAGCCATAGTCTGAAAGTTGGGATTTCATCCATAGGATTTGAGCACAACACGAAGACATGGCGATGTATTCAGCCTCTGTGGAATACATGGAAGTACTCATTTGCTTTTAAGATGACCAGCTCACCAACTTTTCTCCAAGAAATTGAGCACCTCCCGACGTACTTTGACGAGTATCTTGACACCCCGTGTGGAAAACTAGAAGGGGGGGTCGAATAGTTTTACCGTTTAAAATTAATTCGCTTTGTTACTCTATGTTATTTCAAAGGAAACAAGCACAAACAAATATTCACACAATATATATATATATATATATATATATATATATATATATATATATATATATATATATATATATATATATATATATATATATATATATATATATATATATATGAAAAGTAAAGAGAGGAAAGATCAAACCACACAACACGGATGTTTATAGTGGTTCGGCTACAAGGACTCTCTTCCATGCCCTACTCCACTCCTCGAGCCTCTAACTCGAGAGTTATCCTTCACTAAGAAACAAACTCTCTTCTAGGTGGAGAAAACCTTTACACGTTGCTTACTTCCTTTTCCGGTACTAAGCTAAACACTGGGTTCTACTTCAAGGCATAACCAACCTAACGTCGACTATACAATTACCGACACTAAGCTAAATGTCGAGTTCTTTACAAGGGTTCAACCACTCCCGTTTGGTTCTTTCACAAGGGTACAACCACTCCCTACACTCTTTATGTTTTGAGGACTAAAACACTAACCACACTCACTGAGATAAATGATACAAATAATGATGTGTGAACTACAACTATATCACACAGTAACTATGCTAAAGGTTTTACACATCTGTGTTGAACCTTGATGCTTAATGTTACACCCCGTACCCGTTTTGACTAAAATTTAAAACTTTTGACGCGGAAACGCTTGACTTTACCGGACTCATACAAATTCATCATTTACATATCCAAAATCTATCACATTTAACCCTTTAAAATACTTGCAAGAACATATACTCGAACACCTTTTAAAACATTTCATAATCAATTGTATAACACAACCAAACGATCCTTCAGACCAAGGATACGCCGTATCCTTTTGAGGGATACGCCGTATCACAGCTGAGAGACCATGCGCCGCATCAACCTGAAATGATGCGCCGCATCACCTTAAACTCCTGATACGTCGCATCTAATATACTAGATACACCGCATCACCTTAACTTCTGATGCGTCGCATCTAATATACTAGATACGCCGCATCGACCAACTAAGACAGAACATCAGCAGAAAAACCTGCATATACTCAACACACCACACAATCCACCTTAACCTCAATACAACATTATAACTTATGCCAAAACACTCATTTTACATTCAAAACCATATTAAACTATAATACACGGCAATTGACCCGTTTGACTCCAAAATGGGTACAAATATGTTGAAATCCAAACGCTCCTTTAGACATTAACTACAAACACTTAAAACACACTTGACGACTCGTTAGACCCCCAAACCGTTTCCCGACTTTGACACACTTTATACGACTCATAAAATAGACTCTCGGGGTACAACTTTGACTCGAGCTCGGTATTCTACCTAGCTCCTAATGCTTGTTATCTTCCAATTCAATTCCAAATCCTCATGCTACAATCCAAGCCCTCCATTCCGCCGCGCTTAAGCCTACAAAACATTAACAACTAAAAGAATAAGCTTACGCTTAGTAAGTAACCCATCATAAAACATACATCATACACATATTCTCACATAAACATCCTAATCACATTAAAAGCCTCTAAACTAACACATACCACTCATATCATACACCCCTTCATAACATAACCACATTCATTCATCACAACATAATTAACAACATACCTTAACTAGTCCAAAGCCGACAACTAACATACTCCTATCCAAGGTCACTAGCCATCCATCCTTAGCTTACGACCATACTAATCCAATTCTCATACACTTATACAACCACAATACATACATGATAAATACATACATAACACATGTTTTAGGGAGAGTTACTTACCTTAGCTCCATGCTAAGCACATAATCAATATCATCATCATCTATATCATCAACATCATCATCATCCTCATAAGCATCCTAAACCACATAATCATACATAACATATAATACATAATCATTAACTATAATCATGGTTAATACCACCATAACTAATCTCTAAACACTTCTAATCATCATATAATCATATATTGATTATATGATAATCAATCCCACCATTTACTAACTTAAACCCATTATAAACTCATCACATAATCATCATTACCTCTTAATTATCTTAAAACACCATTTACCCTTTAATCCCAAGTTAGGGTTCACAAACCCTAATTTCATAATTCATCAATTAAACACTAATTAAGCATCATGAACATCATACCTTATGTAAGAAACAAGCTATAGGCTTAACCCTTGAATTATCACCACTATACCATCATCATCTCATCACCAAATGCTCCATCATCTTCCCTCTCTTCTCTCTATCTCTACATCACAGGAACACCCAAGAATTGTGTGGAGATATCTAGAACCTAACACATATAAACTAGCTGAGAGGGCATTTCTGTCATTTCTGCTTATTTAAGGTCGATGCGCCGCATCTATATTTTAGATGCGCCGCATCTTATATACGCCGTATGTCCTTCTCCAATACGGCGCATGGACTATAACAAGCCAGTTCTACTTTCCATTCGACCATACGTCGCATGTACTTCCTGGATGCGCCGCATCTAGGCCTCATCAGACATCCACTTAAAAGACTCAGCCACATATCCTTGGTCAAACATACTCAGGTTCGGGTCAACTTCATCTGGGGTGGGGCCTATTTGTATTCCGGGAAATGGGTCTATCACTTAATCTCCTTTGCTACAAAAGGAAAGATCAATGAAATGAATGAATGATAAATGTTAGATGATATGTAAATGAATGAGTATGAATATTAGGCTATATGAGTGATGGTGTGTCCAAATGATCAGCTTGCTATTTATAGGCAAGCTGGTGAACAGCCTGCGGATCCGGCGGATCCCATAAAAGGGATCCGTCTTTGATGTCGTTTGGTTCCGCCAAAATGACAGCTAAGAGATTTTTCAAATCTCTCCAAATCTTCCACAATCTTTCCATATCTTTGTGTTGTCATATCAAGATCTTCCAAAGTCAACTATCTTGCTTGAAGATCTAACTAAGATATCACATAATCTATGTATGATGCATGCCATGATGTCATTGTATCATTTTAAAAATAAAGTTTCCTTTTAAGGAAATAAACTAGTAGATGTGTAATTCTAAGTAATCTTGTGAAATGTAAAATGTGTTTTAAAGTGACTTTAGCTAGTATTTATAATTTGCTAAAAGATATTCTTTGTAATTGTCATTAACAAAACTAAGTAAAGATCGTAAAATATAAATAACGTTTTTAGTACGATATTTGTATTAACAATCTCCCCCTTTTTGTTGATGACAAAACATAAAGTATATTTTTGAGCAAAGGAATAAATATAGCATGAGTTCTTTAAAATATAGATTAAGTTGTTTTATTTGAGTTTAAAAACTATTTTTATGCAAAAGTGTATGTACTGTGATGATTCACAGTTATGCAAACTTAATCCTTTCTCCCCCTTTTTGTCGAAACAAAAAGAAGAGTTGCGTAGCGGAATGCGATTTTGAGAACTTTAAGAGCTTCCCCTTGTTTTATACTCCCCCTAAATGGAGTAACAAGGTAATGATGCATGATCCTACAAAACAAATTGTTAGAATATGAAATGCTCCCCCTCGATGTATACTCCCCATTACAAGAGTCCCAACGTATACATTTGAAGGGTATGAGATGCTACAAAAGAAATGTTAGTTGTGAATAGCTTCAATGGAGAAGTATAATGCATATGAAATGGTCATCCAAATAAGAATGTTAATCTAGTTGACTTGAAAAAGTCAAAATGTAGTGTCTGATCAAAATTTTGTACCTAAAGTACAAGTAATCAAACTATAATGTAGATTCCAAATAGCTATATAATGATGTTAGTCACCTAAATAATGATAATATGCTTAATGTTGATCACTCACAAGCATAACATATAACATTCATATATATTGAAAATATGTGACCAAAGTCACAAAAATATGAAGTTACAAGAAAATTAAAAATACATCCTAAAAATAAAAAGTCCTACAACAACATCTAAAAGGTCCTATATAATGAGACTAAAACTCTCCTATTGAGGAGGATGAGAGATGTCGTTTAGACGCTCAAGAATGTGGTTCAATATGAACCTCATTTCATTTTGGAGCTCGTGCACCAAAATGTTTGTCCTTTGAGCTATGTGAGCGGTTCTTTCACACAAGTTGCAAAGATGGCGAGGAAAACCGGGCGGAAGAGTAGACTCATTTGGTTGTGGTGGTGGTGGTGGTGATTGGTTGTTGTGTGGTGGTGGTTGTGCTTGTTCATTGGTTGGTGGTGGTGTTTGGATGGAGTTCATGAGGATGTTTTGGAGGTCCATGGCTTCATTGAGGCGGTGATCTACCATACCCGAGAGAGTGTAGAGACGGTTGAGCTCTTCACTAATCTCCTCTTGGGTTTGAGGCAAATTGATCCACATTTCCTCGTCTATGGCAATGAGAGTTGATGTGGGTGAGAGAGGTGGTATTTGAGGTTGAGATGATGGTGCATCATGGTATAAAGGACCATGGATATCCGGGAAAATCGGATGAAAAAGCATAGGCTCTTGACCTTCAAAGGTCATGGGTGGAGGATTGGTTGATCTTGGTGGGAGATCCTCCAAGTCATCAAGGTATGGATGTGGTGATGTAGGTGGAGTCCTAAATAGCTCTATAGGTTGCAACTTGGGTGATTTTGGGGGTGATGTTGATTTAACAGGCTGTGATGGAGCGGGTGGTGGTGTGGTTGCTATTGGAGTTATGGTTAGAGGTGGAGTTTGTATGACAACATTGGATGGTGTAGGTGTGGATAGAGTGAGGAAATTCTCACTTGCAATAGGTGATGAGATATTTAGAGGAGATGATTCCTCTGATGATGAATTTGCAAGATTTATAAAGCAACAAGGCTTAACACTAATGCGTGCGGTTCGTTTTGGAGGTTTAGAGGTTGAAGAGTTGTTTGATTTGGTCATGGTGAGTTAAGATAACTAAGATGTACAGGTTATATGTGGAGAGGAAAGTGAGTTTTGCTCAAACTTAAGCTTCTAATTTATAGACAGAAGGATTATAGGAACTAGTGTTTGGATTTGATGTAAATCCAATAGAGAATGTTGGTTCCTAATGATTTGGAACAAAAATTTGTGCAAGTCAAATCACATAAGTCAATCCATAGAACTTATGTTGAGTAATATGATGAAGATATGCAGTAAATGCAATGAGATAGTGGAAAATCCTCTGATGTGATGTTCCCACAGATTTGAAGGATCCCTAAAAAGGGTTCCTTGTTTGTATCAGAAAGGTAACTCACACATAAAATTTGAAAATTCAAATTTTGGTGGGAAATTTTGTTCCTAAGTTTCTAAGAGTTCCTAAATGAATCTAAGATGTTTAAGCATCAGTGAATATACTCTAAAGAGGACTAGAAACTAAAATCTAAGAATCGGGATGAGTCGGGAATTTGTTGAAGATGGTACTGTTACACCTGCGGATCCAATGGATAACACATGCGGATCCAAATTATGGGATCCGCAGAATCCGCAGGTGAAAGGTTAACGGAACCAACGATAACACATGGCGGATCCAAAATGAGGGATCCGCCAGATCCGTGGACCAAAAGTACTAAAACTAAACAGAGAGATGTGCATATTATTCGTTTTTCGACGAAAACCCAAAAATTCTCCTGGAGCATATCTATCATCTAATATGTAATGCAAAACAATCAAATATGATGATACTAACACATGTTTAATCATAGATTAATCCGTTCATGGGAACTTACCTTAAGAGGAGTTAAGCCAAACATAGGCTTAAACTTGGAAAATTGATAACATCAAGTGTTATCGACCTGCAATTCTTAGTTAGTTCAGATACACATCAAATATCAACATAACAAGTTAAGAAACAACCATTTTTAATACTACATTGTCTAATAATGTTTAGAGCCAAACACTCCTTTAACTCAACTTCTTCTTCAATTTCTTCATGCCCTTATGAAGCTTCATCATCCAACGTCCTAAATTCTTCACCATTCCTTTGATGTTGCGATACTCGGCTGATTCATTTGGGATTGGTGGAAGTTGGCTCAAGTACTCCGGAGGAGGAATCCTAGGAGCACGAGGACGTTTGCCTTTATCAACCGCTACCCTATAGTCGCTCAAGGGAACGAAGGTGCGTTCGATCTCATCATATTCGGGAACAAATCCTAAGGCATTTCTAGGAATGGGTGCAAAAGCTCTAAAGAGACGGGTCAAAAGCATTCCATAAGGCAATGCCATTTTTCCTTGAATTGGAATATCGGCCATTCTCTTGGCGATATAGTAAGCAAGGTTGAAAGGTTGATGGGTTGACACATTGTACATCATGTGGCAAAGACAAGCATTGATGTGATCGCGGTTTCCTACCGTGCACATGACATTGGCCCTTAAGACTTCTTCCATTTTCCTAAATTCGGGCTTAAGTTCATTGAGCTCCATAGCAAATGGATCTCTAGCTACATATTTCCCTCGATACAACCTAGTTGGGTTGTTCCTAGGTATGAAGAGATGCTCACGAATGATTTCTTTTGAAGTTAAGGGAGTGGCATATGGTGCCATTCGTTCAAGATTTGACTCAAGAATGGTCAATGACCATTTATCAGAATAGACACTCGTTCCATGACTTGGAACTCCTAGGACTTCTCCAAATTGATCTAATGGGATATTGAATTGATGTCCATTGACGCTGAAGCGAATGTTCATGTAACCTTGATCGTTTGACTCTAGATTGACACTAGCATAGAATTCTAAAATGAATCATGGAATTAATGGTTAATCGATATCTATGAGGGAATCAAAGTGAATAGCCGCTAGCTGTTCCCTAATATTGGTTCCTTCATAGAATGAGGGGTCTACAAACCTACCCTCATGTACGTAGTGTTTTTCTAGAGCTTTGAAAATTTCAACTTGTTGATCACTAAGTCCTTTGGTTTTATGGTGTTTGGGTAGGTAATTGACGGTGTGTTTGTGATCATAGTTGGTCTCGGGAGGCATGATTTTCCTAAACACAAAAAATTATATAGTTTTAGTCGAAATTATCGAAAATACGTGTATAGGTCTAGTGTGTGCCTACATGGGGACTATGTGGAGGTACGATTATCTCGACTCATTTAGATGCATGAAAATTTTGTTTATGCAAGTTTTATGATAAAACGAGAGATAACCTAAACGCTCCTACTTCAATGTAGCTACATTTGAATGTACCAGAAAATACATATTAGTTATGTATTCCCTTTAGCATTCAAGAGAGATTATGCAAGTGATGTTTAAAAACTAACGTTTTTATATTTGTATGAATAATGTTCAAAAACCATTTTTCCTAGTCGTGAGAAGATTTTAGCAAAAATTTCTCATGGGGTTTTTGATGAATAATGATAATGTACTACAAGATGCAATTCCTAACTAAGAAAAACATGATTTGAAGTGCAATTCAGTAACTATGTTTCATGATTTTACAAGAATTATGCATATTCCCCAAGTTTTGATTTTGTGCATGAAATAGAAATCCTAGACACAGATCAGGAGTATAAACATGATAAGGATACTTACAGTGATGTTTGGAGCACAAATTTGTGGAAGAAAATAACCTAAATTATGATTGTGGTGAAGTATGAAACGAATTCAGTAGGTGATAAGTTTTAGGAGAGTGATGAATTGTACTTGGTGTTGTTTATTATATAATAAAACAACCTGTGCATGTGACGGATCCGGCGGATCCAAAACAAATGATCCGCCTTTGTTATCGTTTGGATTCGCGGGATCAGAACACAATTTTTGGTTTAGTGTCGAGTTTGGTTAAACTAAGGTTTACGCTACTGTTTTATCTAATCACTATGTTCCATTAATCCTAATCCAAGTCTAAGGTAGTTGAAAGGTTCTCTTTTGAGAGGTTTTGTGAGGATGTCGGCAATGTTGTCCTCTGAGGAAACTTTCTCAATTGAGATGTTTCCCTTCTGAACATTGTCACATAGGAAATGATGACGTATTTCAATATGTTTGGTTCTAGCGTGTTGGACCATATTTTTGCTGAGGTCGATAGCTCCTTTGTTGTCACAAAGAATGGGGATGTCGTTGAGTTCAATTCCATAGTCTACGAGAGCTTGTTTCATCCACAGTGCTTGTTGACACGCCTTTCCTGCAGACACATACTCTGCTTCGGTTGTTGAAATTGCAAGGGCCGTTTGTTTCTTAGCGAACCATGAGGTGAGACAATGTCCTACAAAAGTACAAATACCGCTAGTACTTTTCCTATCAACATAGTCACTAACATGATCTGAATCGGCATACACTATGGTTTCTACACCCGTTCCTTTGGGATACCATAATCCTAAATGTGTAGTACCTTTAATGTATCTAAATATCCGTTTAACGGCTTCAAGATGGGATATTTTGGGATCTTCTTGAAAACGTGCACATAGACAAACACTAAACATAATGTCCGGCCTACTAGCCGTAAGATAGAGTAAACTACCAATCATTCCCCTATATTTAGTGCTATCTACGGATTCATTTTCTTCATCCTTTGTGAGTTTGGTTTCGGAGGACATGGGTGTTTTCATTGGTTTTGAGTCTTCAAGACCAAACTTCTTAAGCATATCTTTGATATACTTTGATTGGTTGAAGAATATCCCATCTTCTAATTGTTTAATTTGGAGACCTAAGAAAAAGTTTAGCTCCCCCATCATACTCATTTCAAACTCGTCATGCATGATTTTTGAGAAATCGTCACATAACTCTTGAAAAGTTGAACCGAATATAATGTCATCCACATATATCTGGACGATGATAATATGTGATCCCTTTTTCTTGGTAAAGAGAGTGTTGTCTACTAGGCCCATGGTGTACTTATGGTCAACTAAGAAGGTCTTAAGTCGATCATACCAAGCTTTTGGTGCTTGCTTAAGTCCGTATAAAGCTTTCTTTAGTTTGTAAACATGATTTGGTTTTTCAAAATCAGCAAAGCCGGGAGGTTGTGCAACATATACTACTTCAGTTATAAATCCGTTTAAAAATGCACTTTTGACATCCATTTGAAATAATTTAAAATCATGTGCACATGCATATGCAAGTAGTATTCTAATAGACTCAAATCTAGCTACGGGTGCAAATGTTTAATCGTAATCTATACCTTCTTGTTGATTGTAGCCTTGTGCTACTAGCCTAGCTTTGTTTCTAGATACTATGCCATTTTCATCCATTTTATTTCTAAAAACCCATTTGGTACCGATAATGGTTTGATTTTTAGGTTGTGGAACTAAAGTCCAAATGTCATTCCTAACAAATTGATTTAATTCCTCTTGCATAGCAATTACCCAAGATTCATCTTTTATAGCTTCATTTATATTTTTAGGCTCAATTGTTGAAACAAAACAAAAGTAATTACTTTCATTTTGAGCTTTAGATCTTAATGTTCTTTCATTAAGTTTTCCTATGACGTTTTCTAATGGATGACTTTTTGTTTCTTTGATATTGACTATATCTCTTTTTACTGGTTCATCTTCATTATCATTTTCAACATTTTCTATGTTTTCAACCATTTGGCTTTCAACCAAGTCATTATCTACCAAAGGTGATGTCTTAGAGGGAGGTGGACTTTCTTCAAATGTTACGTTCAACGATTCCTCGACTCTTAAGGTTTCTTTGCTCAAGACTATGTATGCTTTACTGTTTTGTGAGTACCCAAGAAATACACCTTCATACGACTTTGGGTCGAACTTGGTGAGATAATATTTTGTGTTTAAAATGAAGCACTTGCTTCCAAAAACTTTAAAATATCCTAAAGTAGGCTTTTTGTCTCGATAAAGTTCATAAGGAGTTTTATTTAAAAATGGTCTAATTAAAACTCTGTTGGTCCAAGAATTGTATGTGGATCTCTAAGTAGTTTTGAATACCTAGTAGATGGTTGGGATAAATCCAAACCAGTCTAAGTGAGAAACCCTTAACTATTGTTAATGTTAATGCGGAAACTTAACAAGAACAATGAAGAACACACACAGAGATAGCACTAACTTCGTATATTGCTATTAATCACAATAGTGAAAACTCGTACAACTCTCACACAGAACTAACAATCTTAGGGATCCTTTTATAACACAAGGAAACCCTAATGCTAACCGACTAAGAAGATATTCACGAATCTTCTATAAAGATACTTACACGTTTTGTATCTTTTCCTAACTTATCTCTAACAGACTTCCCTTATAACACGACCATACTTAACATAATAAGTCAACCAGACTTAATACAGACTACCAGACTTAACTTTGTATTACCAGACCTAATACACAAACAGACCTAACTCTGATATATTACCAGACCTAAGTTTGTCTTCTCTTGAATCGTATCATAATTCCCAACAATCCTCCCCTAACTTGATCTTCATGCTCCATGAACTTCAAGTTCTTCTGATTTAGCTTTCTGAGGATTGAATCTTGAACACTTTGAATTTTCTTTAGGTCTTGAATCTTTCTAGTAGCTTGAATCTTGATAAGCTCTTCTGATATGGTCTTTGCAGCAACATTGACTATATGTACATCAAATTCATTTAAGTTCCAGACTATTCTCATCACTTCCAGATGTGTTACCATCTGTGAGAGGTGAATCATTGAAAATGTAATGGATTTGAAATCTCTTTACCAATAGCCATTACCACTGGAGTAGCCAATGTTTTGGTGTGTAAGACCATGGTACATTAATAACCATATGATTTTTAGCAAATCATCAGCTTATCAACGGATTTGTTAAGTCTTTACCAAAAGCCGTTTGCTTCTGGACTAGCCAATTCTTTGATGGAAAAGCACCTCATCATGGTGAATTGATTACCATTTATGGTTTTCCACAGCCTTTACCACAAACCATAACCTTGTGGGCTAGCCAACTCTTCACTTATCTTAGATATGGTGAGTTGAATACCATACAATTTTTGGCAAATTGTCAGCCATAAACGGATTTGAGCAATCTTTACCTGTTAGCCGTTTGCTCAGGATTAGCCAGTCCTTGTGTTGATGAGACAAGGTGGACTGATAACCTTTTGTTGTGTTAGTGCAAAGCACCTCCACCAAGTGAGAAGTTCCAATAGTCTCACTTAACAACTTGTGAAAATTCTTTCAAACATCCTCAAGCTACATCCCTTAATGACTGCAATTTTATTAAGTCCAATATCTGCTCATATACATCATCCTTCTTCACAGCAGATAACTTTTTGTTTATCATATCTTTGCAAACACTTGATGACAGAGGATATTCCACTTCTGCAAGCATATAAATATCACCAACTTTAACAGACAAACAATGTACCTTGCAGTTATAGAAGTAGGTCCAGCTGGTAATCTTCTGCTGTTCAGGGAGTTTCCACACTATATTTGACTCAGTTGGTGGCTCAAACATTACTTTCAAATTTCCCCAAAAGACTCTTGTAACATCATCTTCAGGTGGATTATCTCCAAATTTGATATTCACCACCTTGTATAGTTCCTTTAAATCCTCCCTGCTTATGTCATTTAAAATAGCAGCAAAATTCATATACATAATATTAGAATAATCTTCCCTAATAATCATATATGAAGCTCTTTCTCCAGCCATAATAATTTTATAGTTAACTATCTTAGCAGGTTTCTTTGAGCTTTCAATTGTTCCCATAGTAGCTCCTTCAGATGAAGGTTCTTCCTCAGATTCCTCTTCTTCAATCACTTTCTTGTATTTACTTTTTCTTTCCAAACCTTTTCTTCTTTGAAACACAATTGGCTTCACAATTTCAGCTTGCACTTCTTCAGATGACTTCTCAATTTCAGGTTGTATTTTGACCATTTTATCAGGTTCAATAACAAGCTTAGTGTCTTTAATCTTCCTGCCCTGAAAACAATATTTCTACACATCATCATAATCAATAGCTTTATAACCTTGATCTCTCTCAAATGCCTTGAGATATGCAATTTGAATCTCCTCATATGACTTCCCTTTCATATGTTCCAAAGATAGATGCATTTGATTCTTTAGATACATCTTCATATCATGTTTCTTTTCTGCAATAGTCATCTTCTTGGGAATCTTTGATTTCTTCTGAAGCTTGAACTTTTCTAAGAATCCACCCAATGTATCATCATTGTTTCTTGCATTTATGAAGTCAGCTAACTGTTTGGCTCGTTCATCAGCAGTTAAACCTTCAACAGTTAGAAGCTCCTCATACTTTGCTCTCACTTCATCATCAACATTGAGCAGCTTTGTAAATTCATCAGATTCTTCAGCCAATTGTCTTGCATAAACTGCATCTAGCCTCTTTTGTCTTTCTTCTTCAGCAATATCTTGTGCTTTAATCCTCTCAATTTCAGCCTCAGATGCTAGTTCTTCTCTTGTTTTTCTTTTAGAATTCTTTGGCTTTGAAGTTTCATCCACAACCTGCTTTCCTTCTCTTTGTTCAGAATGTTGCTCTTCATTACCAGAACTAAGTTCATTACCAGACTCAAAAGAACCAGACTTTCCTTCACCAATATTAATTTCATTATCAGACTTTTCATCAGACACTGTCCCAAACTTTTCAATCTCTTCCTCAGCAGACAAAATTAACCATCTTTTCTTCCTATCCTGTTTAATCTTGCCCATGGATTGAGCCAAAGTTTCTGCTACTTCCAGTGTCTCTGGAATTATGGTGGTAACAGGTTCCTGAACTGGAGATTCTTGAACTGGTGTTTGAAGAATGTTTTCTTGTTCTTGCTCCACATTCCTCCCCTGTTTGGAAGAATTTTCAGCTTCTCCCTCCTCATCATCAAAAGGAACACCCTTTCTCTTCATTGCCATTCCCATTTTCTTTACTTTTCTCACCAAAGTCACATAAGCTTTTCTGAGTGCCTCATTAGACTTCTCCAAAATAGCTATCTTCTTTTGCATTTGAGGAACTAAAATGAGAAGATTTTCCACAGTAATTGGTGCATGTTCCTCCTCCCTTGCAGGACTTGGAACATTTGGTTGTGAAGGTAAAGATTGTGGGATAGGTGTAGGTATTCATTCAGCAGATGATGAGGGACCTGGTTGAGATGATGGAGTTGGGGTAGGTGTAGGTGTAGCAGACCTAGATGATGCTTGGGCTTGTTCCTCATCAGGTTGCACTTGTGCAGCTCCAGATGTACCTGCATTGTTAGTACCAAGCATAGCAGCAAGCAAAGGTCTATGTGCCCCTTGAAAACCCCTTTTTATATTTGCAAAAAGTTTAGGAGTAAAGGCCACACTGATGTAAGGCACTTTATCCTTAGTTTCATAGTTCAAGACCATTTGCAAAAATCGTGGATACATTAAAAATTTAGGGTCCTTAGCATTTTTCACCATTCCTTCAAAAATTAAATTTCCTTCCAAGTGATAAACAGACCAATGCAGAAGCAATTCTGCTTCCAAATTGATCCCATCCACCACTCTTGGGACTTAGGCTTTGAAGTAAATGATGTACTAAAAACCTCCACTGTGGTGTAAAATGACTTTTCCAAAAGGTAAAACTTCCATCAGTGGGGTATCCAATGTTATTCAATCCCTCCAAAATATCATCACCAGGCAAATCAAAGTCCCCTGAAGCATCATCCAATTGGAGACTTCCCCTAATGGAGGCTTCAGTAATGGTAAAACCATTTTTATCAATAATTGCCCTTAAACATGGTGTCCCATCATCAAGAGTCTCAGAGGTAACCGACCCCCAGAACTGCTTAACAAGGGACTGATAAATAGTAGGATTATGAAGTAATGAATAACAAATGTGAGAACCTTTGAGAAAATCCACAATCTCCTCGAAACCTGCACTTTGATCTGGTTTCTTCAAGAAACCAACTTGATTATGCTTGTCAACAAACTTGAGGTTAGCCATGGATAAGTTAATGAATTAGGTCTGGTTGATTGGAAGGGTAGGGTTTGAAAATATTTGCGTATAAACAGAGTCGTGAGTCTAAAATAAAGATGATTTAAAATGGGAAGCAAATAAAGAATAAAAGGAGATAAAATATATCAAATTTTAGCCTTATATACTTCGTAAATATCTCTTTTTACCGAAAATAATGCAACGGTAATATTTTAGATAAATCTTTATGACTCTGACCAGATCTAACGGTCATAAATTTAACACTACCCGACTTAAATTAGTCAACCAGGCCGAACCATAAGCTTACCAGACCTAACCAAAAGAGTGGACTTACACACTGATTTTAGCGAATGCAAGGCTTTACATCATCATCATTCCAATCTTTTCTGCAAAAATTAGTTCAACAACAAGAAAAGGAGACAAAAACTAATATTTGCAAGAAAAGGTCAGCACACAAGCTACCAGATTTAACACTTAAGATTACCCGATTTAAAAACTTGTACATTTGCCTCCCCTTAAATGCACATTACCTCCCCTTAAGTGTAAACCCCTCCTTTTTTTCTTTTTTTTTTTTAACACAAAACTTAAGCTAACAAACAAATATAAATTAAATAATAAACACGGACAACTTTCCATAAATTATAATTAATAACTCTTTGCTTGCAAGAATTAACCCATACACCAACCTAGCATTTAATAGCATTAAACCTTGATTTTCCCTATAAAACCACCCATTGTATTATCACCAAAACCATCACAATCCAAAAGAAAAACCTTATTAGCATAATGGATCCTTCCAACTCAGAAATCATAGAGATTTCATCCGATTCTTCTTGGGATCCAAACGGCTCATCTTCTGATTCATCATCAGGTGGATGGGGTGGATATTTTCCACCAGGTTTCTCCTCAATAACAAAAAACAAAACAGTAAGGGAGACAATGCTGAAACAATGGTTAGCAGCATATGATCATACTGAGAAAGATCCAAAGGACTCTTCTTCAGAGGATGAAACAGAGGAGACTTCAGAAGATATAACTTCTTCAGAGGATTCTTCTATTGATTATGAAGCAGAGATCTCCAAGACTGTGACATCCAAGAGCACCAAGGTTGTGCCTTGTCCAACACCAAACAAGCAGGTTCTAGGACTCCTCAGTCCAAAGGTTAGAGACCTTATTGGTGAGAAGGGGACCAAGAAGACCATGCCTGATGTGAAGGATAAAGGCAAAGGGAAGAAGAAGATGTAGGTGTTGGTGTTTAGCTTGCTTGGTTTTAGGCTTTTGTCTTTTGATATGCTATGATGGTGGTTGCCTTGTATGAAACTTTGTTTATAATGAATAAAACTCTCAGTGTTCTTTAGTCTTTAAATCAAAAACTGCAAAACAAAGTTATGTACAATATACCAAAAACAAATGTACTATGGAAAGTTGAAAACAAATTAACTACTGAAAATAAGAATAACCATGTAGAACAGCAAGACTAAAAACAAACAAGTATACAAACTATACAAAGTTAAGAAAGAGAAATCAGTTTTTCTTAACAACCCAGGCCTGAGTGGGCTTGAGTCCTCTCTGTGGAGCAGCATACTTAAAGGTTTTGTATGAACTTGCTCTAGTGAAACTATGTTTGGACTTATAGGTATATTCATTTTTAAATGGATTCCAAGCCCAGCAATCTGAGAGGTTATCAGCAGAACCCCCATTTGAATTTGTTTGTCTCCTCACAGGTGAATGAGGTTTGTAAAAATTATTTCTTTGATTGTTTGCATTCACCTGTGGCTTTTGAAATGGTTGTCTGGGTCTCACAGAATTAACATAACCAGTATTCACATTAGGCCTCATAAAATTACCATTTTGCCTATTCACATTAAAGTTCCTGAAGCCAGACCTAAAATTTTGTCTACCAGTATTAACATAAGAGTTAGGTCGGGTAGAGTTATTAAGTTGGACAGGTCTGGGAACAAACTGGTTGGCATGATTAATTCTACTAGCATTATTCCAAACTGGTTTATTTGAACCATGACCAATATTAGCATTCATTCTCTTTTGCTCAGCCTCTCTCTTCATTCTCTTTTCATGAAAATCACAGTCCCTAATCAAGTGACCTAGACTTCCACAAACAAAACATCTTTTAGGAGCATAAGTGTAACTACTCCTAGATTCTCTGTGAACACTATTGCTTCTAGGTGACTCATTCATTTTAACAGATTCCCTAGGAGTTTTTATGTGCTGGGCACAACTAGGTTTGACTGTCTCAGGCTTTGGTTTAGTCACTACAGGTTTAGTTACAACAGGTTCACTTTCCTTAACAACCTTAGGTTCAGGATTCTCTTTTACCTCACTATTTGACTCAGACTTAGAGTGATCAGAGGAACCATCAATAGATCCTTCAGAGTCATTGGATTGACAAGAAGAATACTTACTGGTTTTGTCCTCTGAGGTGGTTGATTCAGGCACTTGAGGACCTTTCTTTCCATACACAAAAAGTGAATCATCTAACTCTTCTTTTTCAAGAGGAGTATAGTCATCACTTAATGGTGGTGGTACTCCCTTAAAGTCACCAGTCTTAACAAACCTATTATACAATGGTTTGCCTGCATAATCATCTTCTCTAGACTTAAGGATTGCCTTTTTCTCATCTTCCTCATATCCTAAGCCACATTTTTTATTGGACTTTATTTGAGAATCCCAACACTTGAACAGGTTATTATTTGAATTGTTCCACTGATCTACCCGTTTTCTCAACTCATCCCTCTCCTTTTGAATTTTAAGGCCCAATTGTCTATACCTTTTAAGCTTTTCATCTTGTTCATATATTTTATTAGCTTGAAAGTATAGTTTTTCATTTAAATCAGCATGTTGGTTTTGAAGGGTGACCTTTTGTGCCTCTAGTATTTTTACAGCATTTTTATGTGCTAATAGATTCACTTCTAGGTCACCTATTTGTTCTAACTGCTCATCACACAAAGCCTTAATATGATTATATGAATCAGTACATAATTTAGAGCATAATGATACCTCATTACCAATGGCCATGAGAGCATGATCAGACTCCTCATTCACTCTTGGATGCTCACCCCAGTTGACTCCTCCAGCTTCCATTGTCAGTAACCTCATCTGATTCTTTTCCATCTTCCCATCTTCATCTCTTTTCCCATCAGCAGGCTTCTTCTCTGGACAATCTCTTGAAAAATGTTCATGCTTGTGACAGTTGTAGCATTCAACTGTCCTCTTTGTATATCCCACTGGTGATTTGTTGTTTAAGTTGATGGTCCTTCCATATTGCTTCTGAAATCGTTTGACCCTTAAAGCAACCATGGCAATGTGCCATTTTATGTCCATCTCCTCAACTTCAGCATCATTAATCTGTTCTAAGTCTTCACTAATGAAGCTTTCATCTTCCGTTTGGTTGGCAAAGAAAGAATGTATCACCTCATCAGTAAAACTTGAAGCAGATCTTTCACTTGAAGGAGTTTCATAGATACCAGACCTAACACTACCAGGTTTAACCTTGTAAGTACTGCTTTTGTTTTGTGACACAAAAGCAATATTTGATGAACTGGTAGAAGCCTGAGTGTTGTTACTGATGTCCCTTTCAAACATCCTAAGATTATTGTAAAGGTCATCAGGTGTCATTGAATCTACTTCCTCCTTTATCCTCATCGCCACAGATACATTACCCCATTCTGATGGTAAAGATCTAAGGAACTTGTGGTTTGCATCCTCATTCGAAACTGCTGCACCATGAACTTCCAGTTGTGTTAACAGATGTTGAAATCTGTCATAGCCCTTCTCCAATCCTTCAGTCTTTGAAACACTGAATGTCTCAAATTGCTGTTTAAGAACAGCCTTTTGCATCTTTTTGGAGTTTGCATTCCCTCCAAATCGTTTCTTGATAGCCTCCCACATCTCCTTAGCGTCAACCATGCCATGGAACCTTTGCAGATGCTCCTTAGGAATAGCCATAAGAAGCAAGGTTCTGGCCTTCTTTTCCTTCTCCACAGCCCTAACCTCCTCAGCAGATACTGGTGGCATTATTCTTAGTTGCCCATCAGTCCCTTGTGAGATTCTTTTCTTAGAGTTTCCCCTTTGAATAACCTTCCATACATCACTATCAATATACTCCAGATAATGTTCCATCTCCATGGCCCATATATCATATTCTTCTCTTTTCAGTAATGGAAGTTTTATGTTTGAGATTGTGGTTGTGGAAGGGATGGGTTGTTGTTGTGTTTGGGAGTTACTGGATTCAGTTTTTCCTTCATCTTCATGGTTTGATCTCTCATCCTCACTGTTATGGATTGAAAAAGTTTCAGTGTCGATAGGCTTATCGGTTTCAGACATTGTGTAGGTTGAATTGAGTGAGAGTAGGTTTTTGAGATTAAGTGTTCTTCGAATTCAGAGTCTCTCTCCTTGCTCTGATACCACTTGTTGGTCCAAGAATTGTATGTGGATCTCTAAGTAGTTTTGAATACCTAGTAGATGGTTGGGATAAATCCAAACCAGTCTAAGTGAGAAACCCTTAACGATTGTTAATGTTAATGCGGAAACTTAACAAGAACAATGAAGAACACACACAGAGATAACACTAACTTCGTATATTTCTATTAATCACAATAGTGAAAACTCGTACAACTCTCACACAGAACTAACAATCTTAGGGATCCTTTTATAACACAAGGAAACCCTAATGCTAACCGACTAAGAAGATATTCACGAATCTTCTATAAAGATACTTACACGTTTTGTATCTTTTCCTAACTTATCTCTAACAGAATTTCCTTATAACACGACCAGACTTAACATAATAAGTCAACCAGACTTAATACAGACTACCAGACTTAACTTTGTATTACCAGACCTAATACACAAACAGACCTAACTCTGATATATTACCAGACCTAAGTTTGTCTTCTCTTGAATCGTATCATAATTCCCAACAAACTCTATTTAGGATATATGTGGAAGTATCTACTGCGTGACACCAAAACTTTTGAGGTATGTTTTGTTCATTTAACATAGTTCTACTCATTTCTTGAATTGTCCTATTTTTCCGTTCTACTACACCATTAGATTGTGGAGTTCGAGGAGCCGAGAAATTATGTGTTATTCCATTATTATCACAAAATGTTCCGAATTGGATTTCGTTGTCAAATTCTCGACCATGGTCGGTTCTAATAGATACTATGTTACATCCTATTTGATTTTGAATTTTCTTGCTTAGAATTTCAAATTTATCAAAGGCCTCATTTTTGGTTTTCAAAAATTTAGTCCATGTATACCTAGAGTAATCATCCACTATAACCAAAGTATAAAAGTTACCCCCATAACTTTGTATAGTGGATGGACCAAACAAATTCATATGCAATAATTCTAGACACCTAGATGTAGACACCATATTTTTAGCCTTATGGCTATTATGAGTTTGTTTCCCAATTTTGCAAGCATCACAAAAGTGTTGGTCATATTTCAACTTGGGTAGGTTCCTAACGAGTTCCTTAGATGATAAGGATTGAATTAGCCACATATTGGCATGACCTAAACGTCGATGCCATAGAGTTGAGTTTTCGTCCAAAGAGGTAAGACAAAGCTTGTCTTTAGGTGTTTTATCTAATTTCATAACATATACATTATTCTTTAAAACACCTTTTCCTACGGTTATGCCATCTTTAAGTATTTTACTTCCATTTTCACTGAAAAGGACGTTATACTTTTTGCGGCATAATTGACTTATACTAAGCAAGTTAAATCCTAAATTATCTACATGAGCAACATCATCAATAGAGAGAGAGAGAGTCATGAGAGATCGTACCTTTTCCAATGATTTTACTTTTAAGTTTGCTACCGAATGTGACATTACCTCTTTCGTACACTTGGTAAGTTGAGAAAAGGCTTTTGTTTCCCGTCATATGTCTTGAACACCCACTATCTTTGATCCACTCATCAGGTTCTAGTTCAACTTTTAAGCATACCTAAGTTCAAGAAAGACTCAAGCGTTTGGTCCCCAATATCTCATGGGTCCGTTTGGGTTAAACATAACATTATCATGGTTCATGTAAGCAAATGGAGGATAATTGTTCCATGGCATGTAATTGGGACCTTGGAAGTTTCTAGGCATATTTTGGTTCCAATTATTTTGATAATGATGTTGTGAGTTAACATTACTCTTAGGAAAGGGGTGTTTGGGAAAACTAGTTTGAGGTCTCTGTTGAGTTGTTTTAACTCTATACTCATTCCTAGCTTGACCTCTTCCTACAGAAACAGCTGGTTTTAGCTTGTTGTTAGTTATACTAGTACTAGGTTTTCTAGTGACCTTAACAAATTCAGTACGGTTCGTTTTAAGATCCTTCTGTTCAACTTCTGTACCCGCGGATCCCTTGGGTACAACCGGCGGATCCAAAACTTTGGATCCGTCAGATCCGTGGGCTTCTGACTTGGTTGAAACAGTTTCTTTTTCATTCACAGTTTGTTTCTTAAAGTCACCTAAGGTTCCTAGTTTCATAAAACCTAGTCCGGTTTTATCATGAGGAAGTTTTTGCATCTTCATTATCTCATCTGCAAAACTTATGTTTTTATCAAACTTTTTAAACTTAGAGTTTTGCTTAATGAGATCTTCCTATGTGGTTTTTAGTGCATCTAATTCTAATTTTAGTTCTTGACAAGAGACACATGTATCTTTACTATTTTTGCCTTTTTTCATTCGTATCTCTTTTTCTTTAAGCCAATACACTTCATTTTCTAAAAGTGTTGTTTTAGTTTTCAAGAATTTGTTTTTGTTGATGATTTTTAATGTTATATCACATAGTTTGTTATATTCTACTTCTAAGGTTTCATCATCTATAGAGGAGTATGAGTCAGAATGTACCTCTTCTGTGTCATGAGCCATAAGGGCAACTTCGTTGTTCTTAGGCTCATCATCATCTCCTTCACTATCACTCCAAGCTCCATTAACAAATGCTTTTTGAGACTTTTTCTTTGGAGGCTTTGGACATTCACCTATAAAGTGACCAGAATCTCCACACATATAGCACTTCCTATCTAACTTGCCTTTTCTATCATCACGGTCTTTTCGGAAGGATTTCTTTTCTTCACGAGGTGGTCTTACGAACTTTCCTCGTCTCCTGAAGAATTTCTTGAAATCTCTTACGGCCATGGCATATTCTTCGTCTTCGCTACTAGAACAAGACTCTTCATCATCACTTGACTCAACTCTAGCTTTCAAAGCAATGGACTTCATTTTCTCCTTCTTGCCTTTAACTATTTCTGAATCTTTTTCCATCACCATTTCGTGAACTTTGAGATTTCCTATGAGCTCATCTAGTGTCATGCTTGAAAGATCCTTGGATTCTTCAATAGCTGTCACTTTTGCTCTTCACTTTGGGTGGAGTGCTCTTAGAAATTTCCTGACAAAATTCTTACTAGAAAAAGATTCGTCAAGTGCTTTAAGTGATGTAATAATAGTATTAAACCTAGCAAACGCACTATCAATGGTCTCATCTTCAGAGATAACAAATTGTTCATATTGTTGAACAAGAAGATCAATTTTGTTATCTTTGACTTGTGAGTTTCCTTGATGAGTGATAATTAGAGATTGCCAAATATCTTTAACCGTTTTACACATAAAAACTCTTTCATATTCTTTCTTAGGTAAAGCATTGTAAAGCAACATTTTGGCTTCATTATTTTTGGCAATCAACTTCTTTTGCTCATCACTGTGACGAGTAAGAGAAGTTCCTACATCCCGACCACCCGAAATATCATTACTTATGGCCTTGTAATCACCCTCAACAATTATATACCATAGATCTATATCTTTTGACTTCACATAAGTCTCAAAGCGATTTTTCCAATAAATAAAACAATTAGGTTCGAATAGAGGTGGTCTTTGCATAGATTGCCCTTCTTTAAAGTTTTCAAAATCCATGGATCGTTTTAAGTTTTAAAATACAATATATTTTAAAAATCTTAAGTAACGTAGCTCTTGATGCCAATTGTGGAAAACTAGAAGGGGGGGGTTGAATAGTTTTACCGTTTAAAATTAATTCGCTTTGTTACTCTATGTTATTTCAAAGGAAACAAGCACAAACAAATATTCACACAATATATATATATATATGAAAAGTAAAGAGAGGAAAGATCAAACCACACAACACGGATGTTTATAGTGGTTCGGCTACAAGGACTCTCTTCCTTGCCCTACTCCACTCCTCGAGCCTCTAACTCGAGAGTTATCCTTCACTAAGAAACAAACTCTCTTCTAGGTGGAGAAAACCTTTACACGTTGCTTACTTCCTTTTCCGGTACTAAGCTAAACACCGGGTTCTACTTCAAGGCAGAACCAACCTAACGTCGCCTATACAATTACCGACACTAAGCTAGATGTCGAGTTCTTTACAAGGGTTCAACCACTCCCGTTTGGTTCTTTCACAAGGGTACAACCACTCCCTACACTCTTTGTGTTTTGAGGACTAAAACACTAACCACACTCACTGAGATAAATGATACAAATAATGATGTGTGAACTACAACTATATCACACAGTAACTATGCTAAAGGTTTTACACGTCTGTGTTGAACCTTGATGCTTAATCTCCTTTGCTACAAAAGGAAAGATCAATAAAATGAATGAATGATAAATGTTAGATGATATGTAAATGAATGAGTATGAATATTAGGCTATATGAGTGATGGTGTGTCCAAATGATCAGCTTGCTATTTATAGGCAAGCTGGTGAACAGCCGGCGGATCCAGCGGATCCCATAAAAGGGATCCGTCTTTGATGTTGTTTGGTTCCGCCAAAATGACAGCTAAGAGATTTTTCAAATCTCTCCAAATCTTCCACAATCTTTCCATATCTTTGTGTTGTCATATCAAGATCTTCCAAAGTCAACTATCTTGCTTGAAGATCTAACTAAGATATCACATAATCTATGTATGATGCATGCCATGATGTCATTGTATCATTTTAAAAATAAAGTTTCCTTTTAAGGAAATAAACTAGTAGATGTGTAATTCTAAGTAATCTTGTGAAATGTAAAATGTGTTTTAAAGTGACTTTAGCTAGTATTTATAATTTGCTAAAATATATTCTTTGTAATTGTCATTAACAAAACTAAGTAAAGATCGTAAAATATAAATAACGTTTTTAGTACGATATTTGTATTAACACCCTGCATGGTCAGCATCTGCATAGGCTGTTAGTTCCATGGCGGTGTCCTTCGGATACCAGAGACCCATGTGAATGGTTCCTTGGAGATACCGAAAGACCCGCTTTACCGCTTTAAGGTGCTTTTTGGTAGGCTTAGCCTGGTACCGAGCACACATGCATACAACGAATAGAAGATCTGGCCTACTGGCAGTGAGATACATCAAGGATCCAATCATACTACGGTATTTAATTTGATCAACCGGGATCCCAGAGAGGTCATCATCCAGTTTTGTTCTCTCCACCATGGGAGTGTCAACAGGGTCACATAAATTAAATCCAAAATTCTTTAATATTTCATTAGCATATTTAGATTGATTTATGAAAATACCTCCGGGACTTTGAGAAATTTGTAAACCTAAGAAGAAAGACATTTGTCCCATCATTGATATTTGAAATTTCGAGCTCATCTCTTTTGAAAAACGATCACATTCCAATGGGTCGGTCGAGGCAAAAATAATATCATCAAAATAGATTTGAACATGAAGTAAATGTTTGCCTGTTTTCCGAGTGAATAATGTGGGATCAACAACGCCTTTGGAGAATTTGTTTGCCAGAAGGAACTTTGACAGTGTATCGTACCATGCCCTAGGTGCCTGCTTAAGGCCATAGAGAGCCTTTTTCAGACGGTAGACATAGTTAGGATGATCAGGGTCCACAAAACCTTCTGGTTGACTGACATAGACAACTTCATTTAGCTCGCCATTTAAGAATGCAGTCTTCACATCCATTTGATAGACTGTCATGTTCTTTCTAGCAGCATTAGCGAGGAAGATTCTGATAGCTTCAATTCGAGCAACAGGTGCGAATGATTCCTCAAAGTCTATGCCCTCTTCTTGACGATATCCCTTTGCAACTAGCCGTGCCTTGTTTTTCAGAACGTCACCATGCTCATCAAGTTTCACTTTGAAGATCCACTTAAGAGCTATAATCATAGCACAGTCTGGAGGTGGTACTAATTCCCATACTTCCAATCGATCGAACTCGTGAATTTCTTCTTGCATAGCGTTAAACCAACAATCTTTCGAGATTGCAGTCTTGAAGTCTTTAGTTCGGCTTTTGATAGTACCGAATTATAAAAGCACCAAAAGGCATCAGTGGCAATTTGCTTTCGTGTGGATACAGGACGAGAAGGATTCCCAATAATGTTGTCAATCGGATGATCATTTGTCCATTTTCTGAGATGTTCATGTGGTTGAGGACAGGGAACTGATGTAGCCGTGTTAGGATCCCCTGATGGAGATGCATCAGTAGATGATTCAGGAGCAAATATGTTCACGAACGGAGCATCATCAGCAGGAGCAAAAGGATTCACATCTAAAGAATTATCAACTGCAGAGCTTTGTTGTACCGAAGGAGATTGAATATTCGATGATGATGGTGAGTGACTGGCAGATGGTGCATCTTGACTAATTGAGACAGATACAGATGGACCATCTGAGTTGTGTGGAATTGGAGGATCAACAACTCGAGGTAAAGGTGAAGCTTCAGTTGTAGTATCAACAGTTGATGGCTCAAAGTATTCATCAAACATTGGATCAAACAAATTCTTCAACTCTTCACTGGTAGGGGGTACATAAGGAACTGCAGGAGTGGGATGCTGTACAAGACCTGAACTAATTGGTCCAGGAGACAAAAGATTAGGTGCGGGTCCAGAACTTGTGTGTCCAGGAGCCGTATGACCATTTCTCAAACATCAATCAACATGTAGTTTATTCACACTTCTCCCCCTCAAAAATTGCATATGACTGACAACTGCCATTTTTGATTGAACGAGTGAATAAGAATACAATCAAAGGTAAGTAGATCCACTTGATGAATGACATTTAGTTTATTCACACTTCTCCCCCTCAAAAATTGCATATGAGGTTGCCATTTTTGATAGAACAAGTGAATAAGAATATACTCCAATGTACGTTGATCCACTTGATGACTGAATGAGCATGGGAAGAGCATGAAGCTTGTTGATGAGAATTGTCATAAACAAGAAGATTTCTCTTCTTCCGAAGATAAAGCGCACTTAAGCGTACACCTTTCTTTTCTTTGAGGAACGGGGCCTGAAGTGTTTTCAGCAGACGCCATTATGTTGACATTGAGGCCCGAGGCTTGAACTGCAGTGTTCAAACGTCATATTTCGCTGAAGAACAAGGCTTGAACTGATGTGTTCAAACGTCATTGTCGATGAAGAACGAGGCTTGAACTGATGTGTTCAAACATCATCATTCATGTTCATCAAATCTGACTTTGTTGAACCCCTATTTTATGAGATATCAGTCTTTTCGGCAACCAAACTCTGAGTCTTTCCTTAATAGGAGTGAATGATGTACCTGCACTTAAGTAAAGACTACCTGCACAAACATTAAGAGTTTGTTCGCATTTATATGGGTTAGTGATATCAGCATCTAAACCATTTGGGGTTTCGCTGTCAACCTTGGTATTGCACTCAGTGAACATCTTACTAGTAGGTATCCATCTAAGACCAACAATCTTAAAAATTCTACCCGTCGGTATCCACCTAAGGCAAGATCTAGGAGTGTTTGGTTTCTCATGTATAGTAGAAGTCTTGTTGAGAGAAAACCTTTGTCCTATAGTAATCTGCCTACCAGGTTTCTGAGTATAACTCTTTGGTTCTACGGGCTTGTTGTTGTTTCTAGTCTTAGGGGATTGAACCTTAGCACGAGCATTCACTACCTTCAGGAATTTTGTTATACAATCATCATGATTTGCATTAAAAACACATTTCTGACAAGTCGAGCAGGCATAGTGTTTGGTTTCAGAAAAGGATCTAGAATTCTTAGAGTGATCTGCTACGGGAATCGCTTTAATCGATGCGCAACTACTCTTAGAAACAGGCAAATTCCTAGTCTTTTCATGTGTGGTTTTCTTAGCATCCTCTAGGTTGTGATTCTGAACAAGGTCTTTATGTCTAACATGTTCCTTTGGTGTCACAAATGACACATGCTTTAAACTAATCCTAGAAGAGCTAGAAGCACTCATATGATGGGGTTTTGCACAAGCATATTTCTTTTCATTAGGTTGAGACTGTGAAGTGACTGGTTTTGACAAAACTTGTTTCGCATCAACTTGGGAGGCAAACCGTGGTTTTGAAAATTTTGGTCGTTCAGATATAAACGCAGTCGGTTGTCTAACAACTGATTGGTTTCTCAGTGGTTGTAACGCTGGTTTCCCCAAGATTGATGGTTTTGCAAACTTAGTGTTCACACTATTTCTTGTTAATTTTCTTAACTCGTTTTTTAATGCTGCAATTGTAAAACCCTTTTCCTGAAGTTGAGCTTTGAATTCATCATTTTTGGCAATCAAAGAAGTTGTTTGTTCTATATTCTTAGTTCTCGTTTCTTTGATTGAAGCATGCAGGTCTTTGTAATGCTTTTTCAAAGTCTCATTTTCCTTAAGTAATTTAGCCACTTTAAGTTCAAATTCAATGTTTCTTGTTTTAATTGCATCGATATCATGTTTAGCCTTGATTACATTACTTTTCTCATGCATATTGAGAATCCGTTCTTTCAAATTGTTGATCGTCGAGTTTTTGGCTTGTAGCTGAGCTTTCAAAGTGTTTATTTCAAAAAATTCACGAAATTCAGGAAATTCCGGATTTTTACATGGTTTGTTAGTTTGAAGACTTTCTTCCTTATGTTGTATTGCTATTTCAAGTGAAATGCGATGTTTTTCAAGTTGTAAGAATTTGTTTGAAAGTTCATTATAAACCTCTTTTTCAACCATATCATTCGTTTTGAGAAGCTCAACCTTAAGCAAAGGACTTTTAACATGATCATGTTCAGCATCCTGGTCAATTTCTCCCCCCTTATGACTAATATTTGTTGAATCAGGAGTGGTATTGCTATCAGCCTTTTCCAATAGATATGTGTCATAAATAGGTTCAAATTGATCAGTATGTTGTTGTTCACTAGCAAGGACATTATGTTGAATAGTTAAATGTACCTCAGCAAATGGCACTTGGTCATTTGCTGGTTTGATACCTGCATCCACACCATGTGTGATATAATTCTTTGAACTGCTTCTTGTGTCATGCTTATCTGACTTTGTCCCACTGCATTCTGTGACAACTGAACTAGCATCCAATGCTTTACTCGAATCAACCTTAATCTCTCTTCTTTGCATCAGGTTTTCATTCATCTTGATGTCATACTTTCGTTTGTGTTGTGCTCTTTCATCAATGCACATCTTAACATTACCCATGTATTGGAGTAATGTTTCTCTGAACAAGTCAACTTCGATTCCAGTGTAATCAGCAAAGCACTTTTCTGTCATTTGACTGTCATAGTCCCAAGTGTATTGCGAATTGATGAACAATTGAAGTTGTTTGTTGATCACCCAAAAAGCAGCCATGGAACCAGATTCATGAAATTCTTCTCTGTCAAGTTGTTGTTCTAGTTGATCCAAGTTCAGGAACATTGTGCCTGTGAAAGTCTGAACATCTTGACCAAAGAGTGACGCAAATGCTCTTTCGAATCCTCCCATGGAACTAGGTCTTTCTGAGAGAAGCTTGAGATGTGAATGAAGTAGTCGAAAGTATTTCATGGAACTTTCCTTTGCATTATCTTGCAATTGTTGTAACTGATGCAACTCTCTCTCTCATGTGAATTAGAGCACAAAGATTCCATTTTAGTAGTATATGTCTCAAAGACGTTTGTCTGTTGTTCTTTGTTGGGAATCTTATGTTCATCGATCATGTCGTACAATTTGAGTACCTCAGCTATGACTGAATCCGAAGTATTTGACATGATATGAACGTTCAAGGGATTTTACAAGTCTATGATTTAAACCGAGAAATAGAATCTTTCGCGGGATTTTACAAAATCAAGAAAAAACCGTGAAATGATAATAGATATGTGTTATGATAGCTGTTGGATTGGTACAATGATTAGTGATTGTGTGTTAAAAGTGAAAATCGTTTGATAGACTAGGTGATATGTTGTTTAGTTGTGATTTGGTTTGGTTGATGCAAGTTGTTATAGTGAAATTTTGGTCTGAAAACTTAAAACCTCAATAACTTCCTTTCGGAGGGGATTTGGGCCTCGAAAAATTCGTTTCACGACTTTGTGGTGAAACCTCACAATATTCAGGCTGTTCCGGTCGTTTTGACAGGTATTTCGCTGAAAACGGAGTTACGGTTCAAAAGTTATGGCCGTTTGAAGTTTTGACGTAAAAAGTCAACTTTCAGTCAAAACGCAGTGATTAAAAAGGCAAAACGCAAGACCAAAACGCAAAAGTCAAACCGCAACTTTTAGGCAAAACTCAGAAGTCAAAACGCAGGTCTTGTAGTCAAACCGCAGTGACCAAAACGTAGTTGACCAGTCAAACCGCAGTTGACCAGTCAAAACGCAGTGTCACTTTCAGCCACTTTTGTCCTTTACCCAATTTGGCTACAAACCAAAACGCAGAACTGAAATCAGGCAAACCGCAACAAAGATATACCCTTTAAACCACAAACCTCAATCAAGAACAAGCTTTTTACTCAAACCGCAACCAAGAAATATCCAAAACGCAACCAAGAAAAAACTTTAAACTTTCGAATAATCCCCAAAATATCTAATAAGCTTATGAAATAAACTAACCAATCACCAAAATAAGCTACTACAACAATCCTAAACACGAAAGTACAAGCTTTTAACAAATCAAACCACAAACAAAGCTCAAACCAAGGTTTTTCCTACTTTTCTATTCGAACCAAATAAAAGAAGAAGAAAAACACCTACGAATCCAAGAACACACAATCTAGGTAATCAAACCATGGCTCTTGATACCAATTGTAAGTAACATGAAATCATAACACACACTAAAGATCTAAGCTTGGCCGAATTCAAGAGAGTTTGGAGAGAGAAAGAAATGGGAGTTTTCTAGTGAGAGAAAGTTGTGTGGATTAGATTAAGAAAATGAAAAGCTCCAACCCTCTCCTTTGGTGGGAGAGGTTATTTATACATATGAAACAAACGCCTCTATTAGGCTATGGACCGGGCTGACAGTGGGTAAAGACCCGACCCGACTCCATGGTGATACGATTTCTAAACTAACATGATTAAGACTACGAGCTACTTAATGCTAATAGATACTCGGGGTGACCGAGCCTTTCAAGTAAATATTTATATTCCTAACATACTTGTAGCCAATAGTCATTAAGACACATCATTTTGTGATTTTTCTTTTGTAAAATTTACGTGATTCTAGCATATCACTTTGTCTCGGCACATTCAAAGTAAGTTTTGTGATATATTAGTATAATAAAGGGAGTAAATTGCAAAAATCGTCCTTGTGGTTTGGCGAAATTGCACGTTTCGTCCTTGTGGTTCAATAAGTGCAAAAATCGTTCTTATTTTGCACTGTTACGTGCACTTTTGGTCATTCAAGAGTGAAATTTGAAAAACCACAAGGACGATTTTTGCAATGATGGAGGACCAAAAGTGCACGTAATAGTGCAAAATAAGGACGATCACAAGGACGAAACGTGCAAATTGGCCCAACCATATGGACGATTTTTGCAACTTACTCTAATAAAGGGCTATTTAGTGGCATTTTTGTGAAAAAGTAAGTTTGATTTGGCACATTCAAAGACAAAGACCCTGTTGCTCCTACCTTTGAAAAACAAAAAAGCAAAAGACCAATGTCATGTCATTTTGGAAAAACTAAAGTAGAAACAACTAATAACAGTCCTTTTTACCGGCAATTAGCACCGCCCCACGACCCACCCTTTCCTTTCCATCACACCACTCACCTTCCTGCTCATCTTTTTAATATTTCCCACATGCACTTTTTATAAATTCAAAAAAACAATCTCGATCCACATCTTTTCAAACTATTATCATTCTTATGATCCATCATACTAACTACTAGTTTTTATATGAAAATGAAGACTGAGTTGTTGAGTAAGTATGTTACAATATGTTACAGATCAGTTATTAGACATCCTTTTCTCATTAGTACAATTATTGTTTTGTTTTCGATGTATCGAATGTTTCCGTTATTGTTTTCATTCCTAGTATCTGTTTCTCCTGTTGTTGTTACCACTGCTGTTTTGCTTGGGACTTTGTTAAGTTATGGCCAGCCTAATATACCCGAAATCGAACCCGATACTAAAAAGGATAGGAAATTTGAGGTAGACGAGAGTCGAAAATCGGAAAATAAGGTTAGTGAGAGTAGAACTGAGGTTGCGGATAAGTTGTTTGAGGATGAGAGGCCTGTTGTTGATTTGGTTAATGAGCGTGCGTTTGGGGTTGAGGGAAGTAGTAGCGAGAAATTGTATGTTGTTGAGGAGGAAGAGGAGGAGGAGGAGGAGGATGAGGGGCGGTTAGTTGAGGAGAAAGTTGTTTTAGGAAGTCATTATTCTCCGCTTCAGCAGTCGGAGAGTAGTGATAGGTTATGGGAGGGGTCGGTTGATCCGGTGAATTCTGATCCTAATTTGTTGTGGAAGCGTGTGGAAGGTGATGATGAGGACGAGGATGAAGATGAAGATGAAGATGAAGATGAGGATGAGGATGATGAGGATTCGGGATCTGATGGTGCTGAGAGTTCTTCACCGGATGCATCGATGGCTGATATTATTCCGATGCTTGATGAGCTTCATCCACTTCTTTCGGAAGAACAAGAGAGCCGTGAAGTGCCTCATTTGTCGCCACGTGATGGGAGTGTTGCTGGTTCGGACCATTCACTTGAATCAAGTGATAGTAGTAGCGAGTCTAATGATGATGATGATGATGATGGCTATGGCTTTGAGAAGCGTGAAGGTTTAGAAGTTGGGAATGATGATGAGGATAAGGAATCCGCACATATTGACAAACTAGATGAGATCCAGTCTGCTATTAAATGGACGGAATATGACCAAAAGAATCTCATGAATCTAGGAACATCGGAAATGGAAAGAAACCGGCGTTTGGAGAATCTTATTGCAAGACGACGAGCAAGAAAAACCATGAGGATGCAAGCTGAAAAGAATTTGATAGACTTAGAAAGTGCGGATCTTCCTTGGAATATTCCTCCAATTTCAACCGCTCGAAACAACCCTTTTGATTATGATACAAATGATAACATTCCGGGGTCTGCTCCTTCTGTTTTTATGCAAAGAAGAAACCCGTTTGATCTTCCATATGATTCAACTGAGGAAAAACCTGATTTGGTAGGAGACACTTTTCAACAAGAATTTGCTGTTGTTCAACCAAAGGAGCCGTTTTTCCGCAGGCATGAAAGTTTTAATGTGGGCCCCTCAGGTTTTGGGGCTACTAGAAGCGAGAGGCAGGAATCTAGACTAAAACCGTACTTTGTGCCAGAACGAAGCTTTGCTGATTTTCAAAGACAATTTAGTGGACTTAGCGACTCTAAGGCGAGCTCTGTACCTGATACGGAGTCTGTTTCTTCTATTGGTGATCTTGAAAACAAGGATCAAATTGACGATGAACAGTCTTTAATAGTGGAACTGGGTTCCGAAAAAGATCACGAACATGATTCCGAAAGTGAGCGTGAGCATGTATCCGATCATGTTAGAAGACCTTACTTTGTACCTGAACAGGTTGCTTCAGATGAAACAGGCTTTTCCACTTTTCAAAGACAGTTAAGTGAAGTTAGTGACTCGAAGGCTAGTTCTGTACCTGATACAGAGTCCGTTTCTTCAGACGATTCTGAAAATAAGGATCATGTCGAAGACGAGCATTCTCTAGAAGCAGAGTTGGTTTCTGAAAAAGACGACGAACATGCTTCCGAGATAAGGGAGCATCCGGATATAACTTCTGAAGATGAGCAGCCATTGTATCAAAGCGAGCATGTATCTGATCATGCTACTCATGGAAGCGATACCATTGAAGACGATAGCATTGTGGACCTAATTCAAGTTCCGAGAGGAGATGTGGCTGAAATCATTGTTGGGGGTGTGACAAATGAACAAGAAGTAGCAAATGAAGCATCTTCTATGGACCTCATGTCTGATGAAATTCACGTGAATTTGGGTGATCAAGAATTGCATGGCAATGTGTCGAGTTCTTCGTCATTGTGTGAAGTGAGTGACCAAATATATAATGATAACGAAGGTGATGATGAGGTGGATGCATCGGTTTCAGAACCAACTTATTATTTTGTGGACAACGTTAACTCGATGGAAAGGTCTGACGTTGGTGTCACGAGTTTATTGGTGGAAGAGAGTCATCCAAGGGAACCCGTATATGATTCAAGTCCTCGATCTGTTTCTAGGAATCTTTCATCTTCGTCAATTTTGAATGATCTACAAGCAGAAATACCTGTGGGGGAAGATCATCCGCATAGAGATGAAAGCGTTCAGCATACTGAGGACCAACATCAGCCAACAAGTTCTGTTGTAGATTCTGGTCCTGAAACTATGGATACGCAAAATCAACTACCAGCTGTACCAGATTACGAAGAACCTCTAATAGATATGGATGCATCTCATGAACCAGAGCATGTCCAAGTTTCCGCATCCATTTCTCATGAAAGATCCAGTGAAAGTATTCACCAGGAAGAGGTTATATCTCGATTAGAGGAGGTGGAGTCTTTGTTTGATGGATCCTTGGACAAACCATTGGCGGCAGATCCTCAAGAATTACAGGTTACATACAAATTTAAGGTGTATGGTTGTTTTTATATAAGTCAATTTCGAGTCTTCCATAGATGATGTAGTCGTTCTGGATTGTGTCCTTTATCTCAAACAGGCCAAATTAATAAAGTTAGCTAACAGTGGGAACAGGTCAGATGGGTCGAACGGATTAAAAGTTGCCCGAAGTCTATTCACAATTTCCTTAAGCGATTTTATTTTTCGATTTTAGATTATAACTGTAATGATATTTTTTTTGTAAATATATGTCATGAACTAATCTTACATACAGATATTAAAAAGTTGGACTAAGTAGCTTGTGTGGGTCAACCCAACTCCACTAGGGCTGTTTTGACCCATACTAAAAGTTGGCCCGATTTAACCCATCATCGAACCTGTATTATCGATCTTATCACTGCTAGTTCACTTGGCAAACTGGGCTTGCAATGAGACTTATATTTTAATTGGAACCTTATGGTGCTTAATATACAGTGACGTTAGTACCCTGCTGTCGTTTATGTGCTACTATAAACTGTAGGCAAATTAGCTTATATATATTCAGCTCAGTTGAATAAAAGCTCTATTTTAAAGTAATTGGGCAGGGCTAAAGTAATATCAAAACTGATATTGAACTGGTATTTACCTCGATATATAGTCTACTCAATTTGCATTTCTTCCAAGTTCTCCTATATAAGTCAGTACTCTTACAAATACATTCGGTCTCTTATTCTGTTATCTTAGTTTTATTTGGTCTTGTTGTGTTGGTTTTCTTAGTTTCTCTGTTTAAGTACAAGTGCAAGTAGCCATTTGGCCACTTTTACAACAGTTAAATGAGTTTAAAACATATCCGTTCTCTCTGTGGTCAACAGGGCCATGAGCTTGAAGAAGGTCAGGCCTCATTATCAAATAATGAAGCACAAATCAATGAGGTCATCCATATAGAAACACATGAAACCCCATCTGAAGAAGAAGCCGTGTCACAAGCACAGAAAGAGTTCCCGTTGTTAGACACCTCCGTGAATGAATCATCAGAAGAGAATCGTGAAGTATTGCAAGTAAGATTTAACACTCCTTGATTATTTGGTCTGACAATCCTTCCATTTTCAGTTAGTTCTATGTCGTATTATGTGAACAACTCCGTATGCGGGCCGTTTTGTGATATGTATATTACCCGTTAGCTCTTAATATCATTGTATGAATACGGGATTGACAATACTGGGAATAACTTTCTTTTCAGGAGCAAATCACTGACAGCAACACGGACAATTTTCACATCCAAGAAACGGAGAATGATGTTTCACTAAACATCAACTCTGTCTCTAGTGCTGAACCTGATGTGGTTGAAGTTGGTGATATTGAAACTCAAACACCAGGAAGTCCGGATTATGCAAGTGACACACATAGCATTGACACTAACAATGTGCCTGATGACGTAGACCATTTAGATGAGGTTCAAGATATTGATGAAACTTTACTTGTGGAACTGGATGCTGTTGGTGATTTCAGTGTCAATGATTTAGGATCATCTTTAAATGAGATGAAAGAGGACCCACATGCCTTAGAGTATGATCTTGAAACCAATCGCATTGCAGATGAAGATTCTTACTCCAATGATTTGGGATCAGTTTCAAATGAGACGAAACCGGACCCACACGCTTCAGAGCATGATCTTGAAACTACCCATTCTGTAGATGAAGATTCTTTCTCCAAAGAAGTAGGATCAACTTTGGAGACACGTGACTTGGAGCATGAAATTGAAAGTAAATCTTCTGGAGAACAAGAGTCTGATTCTAAGGGTTTAGATTCGACTTTGGATGAAGTAAAACAGGGCCCAACTGGCTCAGATCATGATCTTGAAACTCAGCATTCTGGAAATGATGATTCTTACTCCAAGGATTTAGATTCCACTTCAAATGAGATTAAACAAGACGCACAAGCCTTGGATCATGATCTTGAAACCGAGCGTCCAGGAGATGATGATTTTTACTCCAAGGATTTAGGATCAACTCTAGACGAGATGAAACAGGACCCACATAGCTCTGAGCATGATCTTGAAACTAAGCATTCTATAGATGAAGAATCCTATACCAAGGACTTAGAATCGACCTTTAATGAGATAAGAAGGGACCCACAGGCCTTGGAGCATCGTCTTGAAACTTTTTATTCTGTAGACAACGATAAATTTTACTCCAAGCATGTGGAATCTACTTTGAATGAGATGAAACATGACTTGGAGCATGCCTTGGAGCATGATCTTAGAACCAACAATTCCAGTGACACAGAGGTAATGAAGCCCCAGAATGAGAAGGAAACTAGCAACACAGAGGTTGAAGGTGCTTCTGAAGCTGAAGCATCCAATAGAGAGTTGATCAACGATGCTAGTGAAGTGCTATTGCCCCAAGAGTCTGAGTCAAGTACATCTTTGGCTAGTTCCGGTAGTACCACGGCGGCTAACCAAGGAACAGAGAATGCAACAAGCACAACAGACAAGGAATGAAAATACAAGCATAAACCATGTCTGGTTGCAAGTTTTTTCGCTTGTTTGGGTTGGCATTTGAGATGATATTCGATGATACTCGATATTAGTTTCGGGTTTTGTTTGTCCACGTTTTCGGGATTTGGTTTTAAACTTGTGATTTTTTTACTTTGTGTTCTTTAAGTGTGTTGTCGGAAAGGAGGGTTTTTGTTGGTTTAAGGTTATGTAAGGCATGGTTGAGTCTTCATTTTTGTTTGAGTGTAAAGTCGGCTTGGCTTTCAGGTTAGATGTATTTTGGTGGTTTATAGACCATTGGTGTGTCGTGGTTGCGAGTGTAAAGTTATATGCTGAAAGTTTTATATACTATGGCTCATCTTTTCTACGGTTCATATATTATTCACACAATCTTAATCTTATAAATGTATAACACCTTTGAAAAACATGTTAGCAATGCAAAGATTAATGAATGAACAGTACTATACTTCAAAGTTAAATTTGATTAAGCAAAAGGACAAAAATTATAACATGGTAGCGTCTTCCAAGCATTGTATCGGCAGTTCTTTTCAAAGGTCGATTTCAATCTAACTACAGGAGGCAAAGGTATGACACAATACCCCTCCTGCAAAAGTAATAATGGGTTCACTATAACTGAAAATTTATGTAAGTGTATCACTCGTCTGGAGATGCTTCTGACTGGTCCTCGGCAACATCCTCTGGTTCCTGTGATGACTCTTGAACTTGAGTATCAGGTGATGGGCTTACTGATTCAGTGATTTCAGGTCCTGGACCAGCCGAAACTTTCACCATTGAGGGACGTAAAAGTCGTTCACCAATTCTGAACCCCTTGCGAAATTCTTGAATTACCACACCTTCTTCAAATTCGGTAGACTCTTCGCGCATAATGGCTTCATGCAGCTTTTACCATGAAAAAGGTAAATGTCAAACTACTTGATGTAAACTACTAAAGTAACAACTCTAGAAACACGACAAAACCAATGATGAAAGAAAATCCTCATAAAGTACTCAGGTTTTCAATAAACCTGACCCCTCTTTGTACAATATCTAAGAATTTTAATCATAAGCTTGACTAGCAAGTCAACCTGACAAGTGTCGCACACCAAAATGAATGAAAGGGAATAAACAGTTACTTCCATTATAAATGGAACCTAAACACAAACTTGAAGTGACACACAGGATCCCATTATTGTGCGAGTTAGCTCGAATCAATCAAGACTTGGTTTGATGGTTTGGCCTAAAAAAATGTATTTAGGTCTTGATAAAACCTGAACAAAGTTTTTCCAGCCTTTGATAAAGATCATCAAGTACTCGACTGAATTTCGAGCCAACTCTGGGTTTTGCCTGCAGCCAATTATCAAGTAGGCTAATCACTATCAAGAACCAACAAGACGGGTAAGTAAAGGATAAAAGTTACATTTTTTTTTTAATGAAGAAACACGTGTGCAACCAAACACTACCATTTTGTTGAAAATGAGTCTCGACTTTAGAAGTTAGAATGTTCCCCTTTTGCATGACCTACACCCAATGCCTTCCCCACTCACATTTATCATATAGATAGTTTACTTGGAGATTTTATCGAATTGTATTTTATGTACAAGTGAGTCCTTAACAAATGGCTTTTTGTCCTGTTTAGGCAATTTGTAACATGTATTTTTAAACATTTAAAATGAAAGCCTGATTTTAAATGTTCTTTCTGCTACCAAATGATTCACACGTGGCATGAAACCATCTTTAATGACTCATATGTACAAACAGAGCACCGGTGAAAATAAAACCAAGTTGGTATTTTGTGCAAAAACATCCTTTACTATAATGTTAGACGTATTTGTATGATTTACAATGTTGGAAACAATTGTAGATTCTAGAGGGACTTACCAATGGATCAAACGGCTGTCCAGTTGTCTCGACAGGAACGACACCAAGAGAGTTCAAGATCTCAACAAACTGCTTGTATATGTTCTGATAACTGTTGTTAATTTTCTCCTCTTTCTCATTCTCCACTTTAATAGCAGCTTTAGCTCGCTCAAAGTTATCCAAAACTGGCAAAAGATTTTCAACAACCTCACCTTGTGCATTTGCTACCAACGAAACACGTTCACGTTCTGTCCTCTTCCGGAAATTGTCAAAATCAGCACTTATCCTAAGAACTCGATCTTTTGCACTTGAAAGCTCTTCCGATAGCGCTGCGAGCTGTCTTTCTAAAACTAACTTTTCATCTTCAACCGACTTGATATGAGTCTCTATTTCAGCAACTTTTGACTCGTCGTTATCTGCCAAAGCCTCTTTGTATGATTGCAGTGATGCTAAAATGGATGCCGGCGAGTCTTCCACTGCGGCACCATCAGCCTCGATTGAGTCATCGTCCGTAGTAGTGCCTTCTGCCTCTTTCGCCTAAGAAAACAATAGTAAGCAAAACTGATAAGTGAATAACATAAAATCCATAATAAAGGAAACTACTAATGCATGTACTATCAATGGGTGTGTATTTAGCTCAACGAAAGGAAGGGATAAATATAGATACAAGTTACTTGCCTAGTAACTGTGACATCATGACTACCTAAGAAAAGAAGCAAATTTTGTTTTGGGTACATAGCATTTAAACGCTTTGCTTAACACCAGTTGGTCCATTTATCTCCGTCATGGAAAATTTAGAACACAGGGGAAGAGCCTCAACTTTCCTTCAGTACTATCTTTACTTAAGGGACAGTCACCACATTCTCCTGACTTTCAACATTCCCTTCATTCACACGTAACTAGCAAGGTTCACGATATTTCAATTCAGACTCACGGGGACTAGTTTTTTCTTTTAACAGAATGTGAATTGAGCTATTAAACAGTAGTAAGAGACGGGTTCGAGGAAATTGTTGTTGGGTGAAGACCAATTTAAGCATAAATAGCAGAATTGGGTGGTTTAAAACGGATATAAAACGAATGTAATCCTTTTGCCATTCTATGAAAATGACTAAAAACACTTTGAGTATATGTTCCAATTTAGACTCATATTATGTAAGTTTGAATCTAGGTCAACAGGGTCCTACCTATGAATGTGTGAGATGATGAATACAAACAACAGTTAATAATAAATGTATAAATAAACCGAACCACCAAAGTTATTAATTAGAGCAATGGTAGTACCTTCTGCTGAGGTTCATCGGTGACAACATCGTCAGTTACGACAGTTTCGTCTTGTGAAGATGAGGAACAAAACAATAACCCAACACCACGAGATAATCCTAAAGGAACTGAGGATGACCAAGATAAGTTTAGTAACTTATTATGTGACTGTCTGCTGCTACTGTTACGAGATGCGAATGAAAGCTGCTGCTGCTGCTGTTGTTTTGAGTAGTGTCGATTTAGATTTAGATGGAGTGTTTGTGTAGGTGTTCTATGGAAAGTGTTAGCAGCAGAAGCAGAAGCAGAAGCCATTGGAAATTTATATTAAAAATTCAGATTCAGCGTATGTGCAATGGGGATGAAGTGAAGTTATGGATAGGGAAATTGGTTTCACCAACTCTCTAGCACCCGCCTGCCTAAAACCAATACCCAAACACACCCTATCTATCTTTTCATTCTAGAATCCACCCTCCATTTCACTTTTTTTTTTTTTTTTTTTACTATAGAAATTCTTTTTTTTTTTTTTTTTTTTTTTTTTTTTTTTAAAGGTTAATGCAAGAACTTACAGATTTGTCCCAGATTGATTAATCAACTAATTAATTACCATACTTCACCAACGAACTATCAAATTCTGTTCCGACTTCACCAATATGACCCTAAAGTGACAATTCTACCCTTATATTCTTTAACCTCACTTGCATCGTTAGTCTTTTATACTAACGGACGTTAGTCCTTTTGCACATTTTCGTTCGTTTTTGCACTTTTCGTCCTTTTTTACACGTTTTCCTCCGTTTTTACAAATTCGAAAAATTTATAAAAATTTATGAAAATTCTAAAAAACTTATAAAAATTCGAAAAATATAAAAATTTGAAAAAATTTATAAAAATCCGAAAAAATATATAAAATTTGAAAAATATAAAAATTCGAAAAAATTTATAAAAATCCGAAAAAATATATAAAAATTCAAAAAAACTTATAAAAATCCCAAAAATTTTTAAAAATTTGAAAAATTCGAAAAATTCAAAAATTTTTTTGAATTCGAAAAATTTATAAAAATTCGAAAATTTTTTAAAAATTCGAAAAAATTTTAAAAATTCGAAAAATTCGAATTTTTATAAAATATAAAATATAAAAATTCGAAAAAAAATTTATAAAATTTTCTATATTTTATAAAAATTCGAATTTTTTGAATTTTTCGAATTTTTATTAAATTTTTTCGAATTTTTATAAATTTTTCGAATTCAAAAAAAATTTCAAATTTTTGAATTTTTATAAATTTTTCGAATTTTTATAAGTTATTTCGAATTTATATATTTTTTCGGATTTTTATAAATTTTTTCGAATTTTTATGTTTTTCGAATTTTTATAAGTTTTTTCGAATTTTTATATATTTTTTCGGATTTTTATATTTTTCGAATTTTTATAAGTTTTTTCGAATTTTTATATATTTTTTCGGATTTTTATAAATTTTTTCGAATTTTTATATTTTTCGAATTTTTATAAGTTTTTTCGAATTTTTAAAACTTTTTTGAATTTTATAAGTTTTTCGAATTTTCATAAATTTTTTCGAATTTTTATATTTTTCAAATTTTTATAAGTTTTTTCGGATTCTTATAAATTTTTTCAATTTTTCGAATTTTTATAAGTTTTTTCGAATTTTTAAAACTTTTTTGAATTTTTATAAGTTTTTTCGAATTTTCATAAATTTTTCGAATTTTTATAAATTTTTCGAATTTGTAAAAACGGAGGAAAACGTGTAAAAAATGACGAAAAGTGCAAAAACGAACGAAAATGTGCAAAAAGACTAACGATGCAAGTGAGGGTAAAGAATATAAGGGCAGAATTGTCACTTTAGGGTCATATTGGTGAAGTCGGAACAAAATTTGATAGTTCGTTGGTGAAGTATGGTAATTAATTAGTTGATTAATCAATCTGGGACAAATCTGTAAGTTCGTTGCTATTCTATAGCATTAACCCTTTTTTTTTACTACACAAAGTACTAATTTTGGGAAAACTAAAACAAGAAAAATTAGAAGAATTTTTAGCCACACATTATTTAAAAAGGGAGAGATTTTCAAGGGGAGATGCATATATTTTTATAGGTACATCTAAAATGTGTGGTTGTGGTTTCTTCTTATCATTCTCATTTTAATTTTTCTTCTTATTTGATCATATTTTACTCAAAAATAACGTTAACACAAGTTTACTTTAGTACCTTTATACATCATATCAAAACATACTAACTCACTTTTCATTTCAGTCTCACATTAGCCTTTTCTCTAAAACTTTTCACTCACTCCCACTCACCATTCACCATTCACCCTTATCAATCATCACGCTCACATTTCAATTAAATATCCACCTTATACAAATATACTTTACTAAATAACTCACACACACTCAAAAACCAAATAAATAATACTCCTTCCGTCTCAAAATTATTGTCCACATTTCCTTTCTGGGATGTCTCAAAATAATTGCCCACTTTCCTTTTTAAGTAAAACTAAAGAATATATTAGGAGAATATTCTCTTTGAGTGATTGAGATTTATAGTTGTCAAATTTTTATTAAACTTTGTGATTTCTCTCTCAAGACAATAATTTTGAGACGGAGGGAGTAGTATAAAACAACATGGATACCAAAAAGTGTTCGACTCACCTTTGTGAGCCATTTTATGCCTCAATCACGCATAACTTTTGTCACCTGGGCTCACCCGTGACTTTTGTCACTCACTTACTCTAACGATCCATTGATACGGGCAGTCTTAGTTTAGGAGTCACGGTCCTTCAAGGAATATTTCATTCATCTAAGTAGTTTATATGTACTATCATCAACTCAATGGCTATTTTCTTTACTAGGGTTGCAATTGAGTCAAGTTGAACTCGAGCTTGACAGGCAGTCATGGCTTGAGCTCGGCTCAAAAACTATAAACTAGTATTGGAACGCATGATAAAAGCTCGAGGTCAGCTCGTTATATGTTTTGAGCTAGTTTGTCGGGCTCGAACTCGAGTTACTTGATAAAAGCTTGACTCATTTGCTGAATTATTCTTTACAAAAGGTAAAAGGATACAGATAGGATTTTCTTTTTCTAAAGTCGTCTGAAGATGGTGAGTCCTTAACTAAAGGGTAAGTGGTCTGACCAAAGTACTTTCGTCATTATTTTTGACATTTTTTCTGACCACGGCCAAATGTGTATCTAGTGAGGTTAAACTACCTTTAATAGTATTCCATGACCTCTTATGAAAGATATTTACTTTACCACTAAGGGTGGAAACGAGCCGAGCCCGAGCATGCCAGAGCTCGAGCCTTAAGATTTGAGCTCAAGCTCGGCTCGTAGTAGGATATATAAAGCTCGAGCTCGTTTGTGATGCACTTATGAAAAATAAAGTTTGGCTTCTTGTGCTAACTTGTTCGAGCTTGTTTATCTAGAGCTCGTTTACTTGTCTTGAGCTCGTTAACGAGCTAATGAGTTATTTTTATGCAACAATGTAGATTTTTTTTTTCTTTTTTTTTAATAAAAACTTACCTGTGGTGTGTGGAATCGGAAATGAAGGAAAAAAGAATATAAAATCGTTTGAGGCAGAGACAGATCAAAAGCCCGAAGCCTAACATAAAACTTATTTTAATAAGAGTAAATTGCAAAAATCATCCTTGTGGTTTGGCCAAATTGCACGTTTGGTCCCTGTGGTTCAATAACTGCAAAAATGGTCCGGATTTGGCACTGTTTCATTCACTTTTGGTCCCCCATGTTAACCGGCGTTAAGTGAGTTCCGTTAGCACTTACACGTTAGCCCTTAAAGCTAACAAACGTTGCAGCGCCCGTCCTTTACACTAACGGCCAAACCACAAGGACTATTTTTGCAATTTACTATCTTTTTTCGATTTTTTTTTTTTTTTTTTTTTTTTTTTTTTTTTTTTTTTGAAATTTGTTTTTCATCCGAAAAAAGTTTTTAGATAAAATTTTTTTATATAAAAAATATATACGAAAAAAGTTTTTATACACGAAAAAAGTTTTTAATATAAAAAAAAGTTTATAAAAAAGTTTTTATATACAAAAAAAGTTTATAAAAAAGTGTTTATATACGAAAAAGGTTTTTTATATAAAAAAAAAGTTTTTTTGATTTTTTTTTGAAATTTTTTTTCGTCATGTGAATTTTTTTTCTTTTCGAAATTACTTTTTGGAAACTTTTTTTTCGTATATAAAAACATATAAAAAGTATATAAAAATGTTTTTCGTATATAACACTTTTTTTATATAAAACTTTTTTTATATAAAAATGTTTTTATATAAAAATGTTTTTATATAAAAAAGTTTTTATATAAAAATGTTTTTTATATAAAAACGTTTTTCGTATATATTTTTTATATAAAAAAGTCTTATACAAAAACTTTTTTCGGACGAAAAAAAATTTACAAAAAAAAAAAAAAAAAAAAAAAAAAAAAAAAAAATTTGAAAAAACTTTTTTTATATAAAAAAACTTTTTTCTTATATAAAAACTTTTTTATAAACTTTTTTTTATATAAAAAACTTTTTTCGTATATAAAAACTTTTTTATAAACTTTTTTTTATACGTATAAAAAACTTTTTTCGTATATAAAAACTTTTTTCGTATATATTTTTTATATAAAAAAGTTTTATATAAAAACTTTTTTCGGACGAAAAACAAATTTCAAAAAAAAAAAAAAAAAAAAAAAAAAAAAAAAATCGAAAAGAGATAGTAAATTGCAAAAATAGTCCTTGTGGTTTGGCCGTTAGTGTAAAGGACGGGCGCTGCAACGTTTGTTAGCTTTAAGGGTTAACGTGTAAGTGCTAACGGAACTCACTTAACGCCGGTTAACATGGGGGACCAAAAGTGAATGAAACAGTGCCAAATCCGGACCATTTTTGCACTTATTGAACCACAGGGACCAAACATGCAATTTGACCAAACCACAAGGACGAGTTTTGCAATTTACTCTTTTAATAAGTTATAATGTGGTTCTAGGGAATTACGTAGGAACGTAAGAATAGGAATCGTTGCATTTATTGCTTTTTGGAATTCTCATAGGGTTTTGGCCGTACAATATCAATGTATTTTTTCAAATGTACCGTTCTAGTACGCGTACTATTTTTTTCCCACTTAATGTAACGTACTTTCATGTTTTGTACCAATCTACCCCACCAAACTTGTTTTACCGGCACCAAATTTTTTTTGCCACATAAGCAGCCACGTTGGATTTCCACTAAAATATACTTTCATGTTTCGTCCCTGTGGTTTGCCGGGTGTAACGAAAATCGTCCCTAGACTTTTTTTCTCAAATCTTTGTCCGTTTTTATGCGTTTTCGTCCATTTTCATATGTTTCTATCCGTTTTATCCGCTTTTATCCAATTTCGTCCGTTTTTATGCGTTTTTGTCCGTTCTTATGCGTTTTTGTCCGTCCTTTATACGTTTTCGTCCGTTTCTATGCGTTTTCATCCATTTTTATATGTTTTCTTTCGTTTTTTCGTCCATTTTTATACGTTTTCTTACGTTTTCATACGTTTCTATCGTTTTGATTCGCTTTTATCCGTTTTTATATATTTTCGTCCGTTTTTATACGTTTTCATACGTTTTTATCCGTTTTTTACTGTTTTTGTACGTTTTATGCGTTTTCGTCCATTTTTTTCTGTTCTAGCATGTTTTTTATGAGTTTTCATGCGTTTTGGTACGTTTTAGTTTGTTTGTTCGTTTTTATGCGTTTTATCCGTTTTCATGCATATGAAAACGTACACAAATATAAGAAAATGAACAAAAACATATAAAGATCGATAAAAACGTATAAAACGTAAGAAAACGTATGAAAACGGACGAAAACATAAAAAAATGGATAATTAAGTATGAAAACATAAGAAAACGTATAAAAACTGATGAAAACAGATAAAAATGTATGAAAACATAAAAAACGTATTAAAACCGATAAAACGGATAAAAACGTATAAAATCATAAGAAGAACTTATAACAAAGAATTAAAACGTGTAAAAATGGACGAAAACGTGTAAAAACGGATGAAAACGTGTAAATACGGACAAAAACGTATGAAAACGTAAGAAAACATATAAAAACGTACACAAACGGACGAAAATGTGTAAAACCGGCCGAAAAACATTTAAAAACGGATGAAAACGAACAAAAACGTATGAAAACATATAAAAACGTACAGAAACGGACGAAAACGTGTAAAAACGGACGAAAACGTTTAAAAACGGATGAAAACGTATAAATACGAACAAAAACGTATGAAAACGTAAGAAAACATACACAAACGTATGAAAACGTACACAAAAGTATGCGGTGTGTATATTGTGAGTTAGTTAGTTGTCGTTCTAAAATTATTTAAACAAAAAAAAAAAAAAAAAAAAAAAAAAAAAAAAAGAGAAGACTATCAATGCAATATGAATCCACCAGGGACATTAGATGCAATTTGGGACAAACTAGAAGGACGATCCATGCAATTTACTCAAGTATTAAATATACCACGTAGGCATTTTTTCCGGTTTTCAAAATTTTTTCCCGGTAGCCAGTATACTTATGGGTAGAATGGAACAAAACTTGAAAGTTCGTTACATTAAGTGGCACAAAAAATAGTACGCGTACTAGATTTATACATTTGAAAAAGTATGTTGCTATTGTACGGCTAAAAAACTAAATACATACATATGCAGTATTATATATGTATATACGGTATACCTTCAAAAAAATATACTATAGCTCGTTTAGGCTCGCGAGCCTATTCGAGCTTTGTATATAAGGCTCGGGCTCGATTATTAAATGAGCTATAATTTAGGCTCGGGCTCGAGCTCGTTTAAGCTCGGCTCGGCTTTTTCGATCCGATCCCGAGTTTTTCACGAGCGGCTCGGCTTGTTTCCACCCCTATTTACCACTAAGCCATCTAATTAACTTTAACTTTTTAACCAATAATAATAACAATAATAATGCTAAATATTACTGTAACTTTTATTATTATTGTAATTGTTTCCTTAATCCATTGGCCAAAAATTTGATTCTTGTTCATAGTTCCCTTAGACACCAAACTTGCTTGTTAGTTGTAATCGGTGCCAAACTCATGTATTGCATAGTTTTCGATACTGATGGACAGTGATTCATCCTTTTAAAACATGTTCCTAAAAATCTTTTTAATTATGTTATCAACACATTCAAGAATGCAGATGAGAAGTGAGTAGTAGTGGATGACACATGTGAGTAGGAAGATGAATTAAGAAGATTTGGCAAGAAGATATATATGATCAACTCGTCCTTAAATTTACAACTAGGTCACTCAAACCATGTTCAAAGATTTAACAACAGGTTTAACAACTTATGATTCAAAGAAGGACCATGTGAGCAAAAAACTTGAATTTATTGGCATTTGTCCTAATAAGTAAAATTCATACTTGTCTTAACAATATACATACAAGGAAATGTATTGGTGTCTAGGATCAGTCACAAGTCACAACCATGGGCAATGCATGACGACACTTGTTTGTGAAGAGTCTATCCATCACCTATAATATTGACCCGATACGTCAGATAAAACTAAGAAACAACACTAGCAAACACAAACCATGTCTTCTAATAAAAACTGAAAAAGCCAAAAACAAAGGCAAAATGCATCTACATAATCCTCGAAACAAATTAGAAAGGAGCTGAGCTTTTTCTTCGGAGCTAGTACTTAGGTTTTAGTGGTGGTGCACTTGGCAAAACCTGACCTAGTATTGGGTCAAACCCGACCCGACCCGACTAAACCCGAAACCGAAATTCGCCCAAATCCTAAACCGAGACCGAACCGAAACATACTCGGATCGGTTTCGGTCGGTTCGGGTCAATCGGGTTTGTCGGCTTTTAGTCGGTTTTGTCGGGTTTCGACCCGAACCAACCCGAACCAAACCGACATGTCCGGAAAAGTGCAACCCAATACAAAACCAAGTTTCATTCGGTCGGGTCGAAATCGGTTCGAATCGGTCAGGTGGTCGTCCTCGGTCCAAAAGCTCACCCCTACAAGGAACTACAACAGTTAGCTCAACATTAAAAAATCCCGAAGGAAATTTGTGATATCCATCCATCCATACATAAATTTTGGGAATGAATACTCAGAAATAGATTACGTGTTGTTGCAAACATCATATAAAGGATGTACTTGTAATGAATTTAGGATTTTATATAGCATCCGTAGAATCAATAAACAAATAATTATCAAAAATCTCACATTATAAGGATGTTATATAAAATCCTAAATTTATTACAACTCTATCATACTAATCACGAAAAAAAGATGTGTATATCAGTTTTAGAATGCTGGTACTTGGACAAGATTTATCAAGTAAGCATTTCTTCAAGCTAAAACAAAAAGTAAGCATTTCTTCACCAGAGAGGAATACACAATAATCATGCAAAAGTGCAAAACTGATGGAGACAAAATGGTGAGAGTACAAATGAACATGTTGGGTACTTCACCGCGAAATAACAACTTCTAATCTGGGAAAGAACCTGAATAAAACATAGTTATTGGCAACACAAGAGATTTACATCAATTTCAACTTCCATTTTACCACAAAAACAACATAACATTCTTCCATTCATTAAAAACAAGCCCAGATGTTCAACCGCTGGTGAACTTGGTGACAGCCTTGGTGCCTTCAGAAACAGGGTTTGTGTGTGTGTGTGTGTGTTTATTTTTTTTATTTAATTTGTGGGGTTGTTTTTTGTTGTGATTACAGTCTCTTTACGAGTGCTTGGTCTGTGTTTGATCTGGGAGAGAGAAAACTGAGTTGGTGCTGATGTGGCAGAACTATTTGGTCTCATTACTAGTAGTCTTAGAGTCATCGAGCAAATAAACAGACTTCAATATACTTTGAACGAACTAAGTGTGGTTTAACTGGTGGCAACAAAAGTACTTTACGTGATGAAGTTAATATTTATTATAGGTGTAGGTATCTACTCCGTATAAAATTAAATTTCATTCATAATTTAAATGACCTAATTACTTTTTGAGCAAATTTTTGTAAATGCACTTCAACCTGATTCTTATGAGGTATTGGAGCTACTCCTTCTTCTCTTAGGCTGAAATAAGACAACACATCATTAGCTCGCCCTGGGGTTTTAATCCGAGGCCAAGCTCTGGCCTGAGATTAAGTATTTGTTTGGTATGAATAATAGTGGAGAGAGTACATAGTACTAGTATAAAGAAAGTGAGTATCGGAGTGTGTGTGAATATCCTGTTCATCTGTGTGAACAACTCCTTTATACTACGTGGGCTTAGCTCCATGACACGAGCCTTATGGAGACTAAGTTGTCTTCTAGAGGTAGCGCACAAATCATTGATGAGCACCAGGCTTGGTCTTTGAGGTCTAAGTTGTCGTCATGCTCCAAGTACTAGCTGTGGACCAAGCTTCTGTGTTATTCGTACATCTTGTACACTATATGTCAGTTGTTGTTGTACTGGCTCTGATGTAGACACTGCTTTATCATCATTGCCTCCGGACATGAGGTGACCTTCGTCACCCCAGCTACTCCGAAGGACTGTTCCAACGTGGAGCAGTGGCGGAGACAGGAAACTGGAGCATAGGGGGCAAAAAAGTTATACTTTTACATAGTCGTTCACACTAAAAAAAAAAAAAAAAAAAAAAACCCTTATATTGCGAAAAATGCACCAAATAACCGCATATATCACGTAAAAAACACAACGAAAAACTTCTTTGTATGGTGTAAAAGCTACAACAAAATAACTTACACTTAGTAAAATAACAATTATTCATGTGCAAAAGTGAGAGCAAAAAACACCACCAAAAATACAACTTATGTCATGCAAAAAAATAACAAAAAAAATGCTAATGTCGCGCCTAAAATGCACACTAAAAAAACCATTTATCTTTAAGAAGAAACTAAAACACGATTGCACTGATGTTGAGCAACTAAAAAACCATTTATCTGAGAAAAAAGTTGCATGAAAACCCCGTTTATGTTATAAAACACCGAGTTTTAGCGTAAACAAAACAACTACAAACGAGGGTTGTTTTGTTTATAAATGTATATATTCTTTTGTCTATTATTACCTGATGAAAGTATATATTCTTTTGTTTTTATTTCTGTAATTGCACTCGAATCATTCTTCTTGTGCAAATACAAACAAAACACTTTGAACTTGCGAAGTTGACAAATTTAAGTAATAATCCCAAGAAGAAATCACCTTACTAAGGCATTTTTCATCCAAGTTATGATGCTCTTTTGATGCATTTTCGAAAAAAAAAACAATGCTTTGAAAGACCAATCATTAACTTTTATTAGTTTATATAACCATATAGCTAGCTAGTATACAACTATAACTTCTATCTACCCACACATGGTTCATAAAGGTTCAGCTGACCAAACTTATCAGCTAACAAAACAAGTACAACAGGTAACTTTCTTCACATGGCTCCACTTAAATCCTTGCAAAAATTTCTGCAAAAACAGCTATAAGATAAATACAAAATGAGTTTGTGAATTATAGTAACAAGAATAGGGGATGTAGCTCAGATGGTAGAGCGCTCGCTTAGCATGCGAGAGGTACGGGGATCGATACCCTGCATCTCCATTTGTTTCTTCTCATTTTTACAAGATGCATTGGGGATCACCTCCCTTTTTACAATCCCCTTGTAAACTGTAAGTTTTTGCAGAAAAAAAAAAACTAAAAATAGTTCGGAAGCCACTCTTGAAATAATATCAGAGCCAGGTTTCGATCCTGGGACCTGTGGGTTATGGGCCCACCACGCTTCCGCTGCGCCACTCTGATTTGTTGATTACTTTATGCGCATCTTATATCTATACTGTCGCAAATAGTTTGGTAATTACGTAGGAGCTAGCTTCTTTGATATGTGTGGCACACAAAATGAATGGTGGTTAAACTGTAAATACAGAGAATAACTATAAAGGCAAAAGGCCCATCAAAATTTAAAAACCATCACCAAATAGTGCAGTGGTAAACTGACCTCCTTACGAGAAGTTTAAGGTTCAAACTTCTCTAGGTACACATTTAGAGGGTGGCTAGGGAAAGGGTCGGAGTCAAAGACTTGCCTTTTCTAGATAACCGAACAAAGAAAACCTCATCCAGTAGTTACTATAAAGGCTCATCATTGTTCAAATCTTGTCCAAAGCTCGTTTAGAGCTATGCACTAAACATTGTTCAAATCTAAAACCATTAGTTCATGGAACTCGGTAGTTTTTAAAGCAGCATTCTGCATATCAAGGTGTGCTATGCAGTATCAACATTGAAAAATGTTACAAGAAGTAGCATTGACATGATGTCTTCTTAGTTCTTATTGCTAAACAAAAAAATGAACCACTTGCTGAACCTAAAGCCATGTCGCAGCATCTGCTCCATTCCTTCAGGTGAAGGACTTAACATCCCAATCTTAGCAATCTTAGCATGTGTGAAGTCGAACGTGAAAGGTTAACAACAAAAAATTCTAAGGGTTGCAAAAGCTAATATACGCTACAGACTGAGATACTAAATAAAACGAAAGATATAACCATTGTCAAGAGGCCCAATAGCTGTTTAGTAAGCCAAATAAATGATGAAAAATGAAGCGATCGGATACTAAATGAAACCAAAAATTGCCCTATAACATGTCATGGGTGCACAGCACCGGACTCTTTAAGATCAACTCACAATAATAATAATAGTATCATTATGAACTTTAATTTCTTTTATTATAATAATTGTTTCCCTAATTCATTGAGAGTTCGCTTTGACACCAAACTAGCTGCTAGTAAGTTGCAAGTTGTAACTGGTGCCAAACTCATGTATTACACAGTTTCCGATGGTCGTGAAAATGATATGTCCTCTTATAACTTGTGCCTAAGTATGTGATCTTGACATATAGCACATTCAAGAGTGTAGATGAGAAGTGAGAATTAATGGATGACATGAATGTGCGAGCAGGAAGAAGGATTAACAAGATTTGGTGTGAATATATCATTACGCTATTGTTTCATATCACTGCACATCCTTGGATAGGTACATATAGCTCTCACAGATACAACTAGGTTACTAAAACTATGTTCAAAGATCTAACAACAGGTTTAACAACTTAAGATTCAAGTAAATTGAAGATTAAGCATATGGCAAAATTGTTGTAAAGCTAAGTTAACCCAACAAAGGAACAAACATCGGAGCAAAAAACTCGAATTTGCATTAATAAATTCATACTTGTCTTAACAATATACATAAAAGCAAAATGTCTTGGTATCTAGATCAGTCACAACCATGGGCAATGCATGATGACACTTGTGGAGAGTCCATCCATCACCCAGAATATTGACCCAATACGCCAGGTAAAACTAAGAAACAACACTAGCAAACACATCCCATGTCTTCTAATAAAAACTGAAAAAGCAAAAAAGAAAGGCAAAATGCATCTACATAATCCTTGAGACGGGTTAGAAAGGAGCTGAGCTTGTTCGTCGGAGCTGGTACTTGGGTTTGGGTGGTGGTGCACTTGGCAAAACCTGACCTACCTCCTGCACAAGGAACTACAACAGTTAGCTCAACATTAAAGAATCCGATATTCATCCTTCCGTACATAAATTTTCAGAATGAATACTCAAAAATAGATTACGTGTTGTTGCAAACATCATATACAGGATGTGCTAGTAATAAATTTAGGATTTTATATAGCATCCTTATTACGTAGAATCAATAAAAGCTAATTGCCAAAAATTTATCAAAATTGCTACAGAAGAGATGAATATATTAAACTTTTTATCCTACATATGATACATAATCATACTTGCATTACTCCATCTTATCATGATGAAATTAATGGGTGTAAATTCTGATAATTATATTATTTTTCATAATGGCACTTGACTTGGCAATTTTTGTGTGTGTGGCATCTCATCATCTGTAACTATGCAATTAAGAAAAAGGGTAAGTGGCATATGCAGTGATATATGTTGTGGCGATAGCATGCTGTTACACGCTTGTAAAAGACCCGTTTGGGTCTACAGTTTACCATCTGATGTTTCGTGCTTTCGCTCTAATGAAAAGAATAACTTATCCTTTAACTTCTCAACGGATATCCAATTAATTTATAATAATCTCATACCAAGATCAGTCCTCTATCATGCCTTGGGACTATAGGCTAGTGTTCCCAAGTTTCTTGTATATGCAAAAGTTGTTTTCACACTTTACTGAAAAGAAAGGTTTAACATTTCTTCATTGTGAAACACGACAATTTACCAAACACGTGGGATCCCTAAGACATATAAAATAGTCGCCATCTTCAAGAAATTTAATCTCTGAGAGTTGACTCGTGAATGGTACCCAACTATAGACAAAAGTTCAAATTATTAATTCAAATAATGGAGAAGAATTATTTGACAAAAGTTCAAGTTAATGTCTCACTAACCGATGAGTTGTCCATCAAAGTTTGTGTGTTGACATTTCAAGACAAAAATGAGCCTAAACAAAGGACACTTATCTCCAAGAAACTCTAGAAAATACCATGGATGTCTAAATTCTTCGAAACCAACAACGCTATTATACTGATCACGGAAAAAAGAAAGCTAGTACTTGGACAATAGCATTGATCAAGTAAGCATTTCTTCACCAGAGGCATACACAATTAAATATAAGGAAAAGCCTCATACACACTCATGGGAAGACGATAATCATGCACAAGTGCACAACTGATGGAGACAAAATGGTGAGAGTACAAATGAACATGTTGGGTACTTCACCACGAAATAACAACTTCTAATCTTGGAAAGAGCCTAATCAATACAACCATGAGAGAAGAAGCAGAAGGAAAGAAAAGTATAGAATAATAAATCAATAGAAGATGGAAGAAGGCATAGTTATTGGCAACACAAGAGATGTTCCAAAGAAGCAGCAGAAGCGAAGGCATTAAAAGGGATACATCTGTAGAACATAAGAGTTAGAAGAAATACCCAAAAAGACATTAAGAAAATTTTAAGACTACACACAGAGACAACAAAACGAACGTTTAAATTTCAAACTTCTACAATCTTATGTGCTATTTGCCATAGCACACATGGTGCTCATCTGTTCCCAAAGTGAGCATCTAACAAATGTCTACATGAATCCAAGGTAACAACATCTAGTATTCTAGTCCTGAAAGACCCGAGTACAGGAGATAAAATGGGCAGGACTTGACAATCAGTAAATTTAATAAATAACTGCTGTTGTAGATATGACTATAAAAACCATATTATTACATTGATGATACGACTATTTCTTAAAAAGTGATTCAAGAGGTTTCATGCATTTGAACACACTTCAGATGAATTTCAACCCGTTGACCCAGTAGACCTGTTCTCTTTATATTAAACACTTTTAGCTTAATTAGTTATACCTGTTAAAGATAAGCATTATTTATACAATGAACCACGCGTGTCACTGTCACTATTACATCCAAAGCCTGGGTAAAGCATAGGTGTCCAAATTCCAAACAAACCATAGATAAACTGATGCAGAGTCAAACCCCCCAGTGAGAAATGAATCAAAGAAAATGGTCTTAACCCATAATCACTCAGCCTAGAATGAGCAACTAAGCTTGCAGAGTTACAAAAGAAGCCTTCATTCCTTTAAAAAACTTAGACCAAGTTACAAAGATCATCACAAGTTCACAACCCTATAGTCAACCATCAGCTCGGTCATCTGTTGTCAGGACAGAAGGCAGTTGGATACTGCAACAAGACTGCTGTTGGCAGATATTGATAATTGCAGTAGGGGTAAGTTATTCTCTTATGGAGTTATGGGCCTTGGCTCTCGTGTGAAAGCGACCAGAAAAAAAGGTTGTATTACTGAAGATGAGGATTTAGGGTACATGTGCGAGCTGACAGTGCATAAAGCAAACTGTGGAATAACTAGAAGGAACTTCGAACAAAAATATAAGAAACAAAATAAAGCCGTACATTCACTATCATATAATCCTTACTGCAACTGTTTGTTGACTAACGTACTAACGTATGCAACCTCGATCCATCATAGCATAAAGACAAAAAGGACAGCAAATATAGGCTCTTAAATACGTCCAAGATGCTAGCCATAAATCAGTAACAATAAAAGAAAGAACACTGGCAAAAAGGAACCTCACTGATATGAAAGAAATTGGCCTCACCAGCCCAGTAAAAAAAAAATAATCAGTTTGACCCACAAATGTGTCCCTAATATTTGGACGTCCTAAAGTCACACTTCAAGTCAATCCCTACACCTTAAATATCTCTTCTAAGATAGTTTGTCTTGCTGTTACATTTGTGAATGTCAAGAAGCTTATTAGGATCATAATGACCTCATAAAAAAAAACCTAATTCTTTGCAGCTCAAAGCACAAAAATATCAATGCTTTAATCTACCGTGTTCTTCATTTTTGTTTCTAAAGATGTTAAGCATATTAATTTAGTAATTGATATAATATGATGAACTCAAATTTCAGAGCTTCAGTCTCTATGCTTAAGTTGAGTTTTCTATGAAATTCTTATACTTGGCAACTTCAGTCATGGATATTACAGCAAAAACTAGAGATTACAAAACCCTGAATCCCAAATTGCATATCAGTCAATGATTTTTAACACAGCATGTAAATTACAAACAGCTATCGAAGGGTTAGTGATAACAGCTAGAGTCAGGTGATGCGTGTGATAACATGGGTTTTGATTGACTCTTATGGTCACCATGTCAGGTTTCTATGTTAGACACTAGGATTAACAATAGTTTTCTTACGATCTCCAAGGAACTAAGCTGATGGAGATCTCGTGTCACAAACTGATTATTGATACATTTTACGAGCCAAAATAAGTTGGAAAGACAAACAAATTAGGTTCTTTTGGGCTTCACATCAAAGAACCACTGGGATCTCCTGAGAATGATAACCAATATCATGTCGCCTAAGCAAGATTGCTTTTGCTCAAAGAAAAACAGTAATTTGCAAGTACTTTCGATCCATCATCAATCAGAGGATCTAAAGAAAACAGTAATAAATGATGAAGATAATCATCAGCAACTAAATATTTTTGTTCCCATATTTCATCTTCCAAGACGTTTGAGACTTGAGAGTTTAAATGATGATATGGAATACCTTATATTGTTGGAATAGTATCTTCGCATAAATCAGGTCAACCGTTTTTCCTACAGTTTTGGACTAGCTGAAACTAGAAGTAGAACTTTCTATGTACATATTTACAATGAGATTAATTGATAGCCGTGCGTTGCGGAGGATTTTCTTACTTCTTGTTGTTTGTAAATTTTTGCTATTGAAAGAAAAATAATTATATATCTTATTATCTATTAGTCTTTCGGTATTTATTATATTTACGTATTACGGTATTATAAATCATGCAAAAATTGAGCTCATTTGATCAAAACTCAAAAATTGAGTCATATTGAAAACTACAATATGAAATAATTTGAACTTTATAGAATATTTTTATATACACTTTCATTTATTATTTAAGAGTATAAAAGGTTTTAACATTTTACAGCGACCATTTACTTTTATAATAAATAGTATAGAAAGAACGACATCTAAACCAACATACTAACAAATATACTCACCATTTATAAAAGGCTTACAAATTAGTCAACCTATTATATTTTTATAGATTGTTTTGTGTATTACAAAATCGTAAAGATAGAAGTACAAAAAAGGGACAATATCTTTTTTTGGGTTCCCAACATGGTCATTTTCTAAAGCCCTTCCCAAAATGGTCATGCTCAACTGCTCAACTCCGCAACTCCGTCCAAATCTTGACAGTAGTTGACACTGTGTCCACTTTGTTAATTTTTATTGGCCCACAAAATCTAGTATAAGGCCCACAAAATCTAGTATAAGTGCTCAACTGACGGCTGCTCAACTGGTACTAAAAGGTACATATAACCACGTGCAAAGTACCTCGGGAAAGATATAAGGTACATATAATCACGTGCTCAACTGCAGTTGAGCAGCCGTCGGTTGAGCATTTGTACTAGATTTTGTGGGCCAATAAAAATTAACAAAAGTGGACACATGTCAAGATTTGGATGGAGTTGTGAGTTGGGCAGTTAAGCAAGACCATTTTGGGAAGAGCCTTAGAAAATGACCATATTGGGAACCAAAAAAAAGATATTGTCCCTTTTTTGTACTTATCTCTTATAACTGTTGTAATATTAGCCTTATTTTGATTGTATTTAAAACATATTTTTATTGCTAAACCTTTTATAATTTGATATCTCTTTTCGTTTTAATAAGAGTTAAATTAAGATAATCATGTTTGTCATTAGTAAATAGTAAGGGTTAAAATCTAATCTGTTTCATTTTATAAAAACTTACTAAGTCACTCAAAGTTAAGAGGTATCTATAAAATTGTTTAAAGGGTGTTAGTAAAAGTGCTTATGAATAGTAATTTATCCTCCAAATAATTGTATATATAGGATAATTAGACGGTGGAAGAAACAGCAAGAAAAGTAGAAAACACATTCAAAAGAGCTTAATATTTATAATAGTGACAATAGTTGGTCTGTAAACGAGTCAAATTAACGAGTTATCAAGTGGTTCGTTAACTGGCACCAAAGCTCCTAAGGCTCAAGCTTCCAATATTGGATCAACTCAAAGAAAGATTGGGTGCACAAGGTTAGCTCAGCTAAACTTGTGATTTCACAAAACCAATCACACATTCACACCCAATCTTGACATTGTAAAGAATCTTCTCTTAATAAAGCTGCATACTTCAGGTTTAACAAATAACTTTTTTTGGAATTATATGAAGATAGTATGAGTTATATTCTTGTCAAACAGCAGGTTGAGCAAGCACATATAAAGTTTTGACCTAATTAAAAGCCCGGGTAGTTATTTTTGCTTCTATGAAGGTATAAAAGTGAATATAGTAAAAACAAGAAGCCAGCACGAAAATAATCAAGTCACCGAGCAAATGTTGCCTAGTGAAAGATCAAAAGACACATTACTCGATTACCTAAGGAAGCGAAAATGTATATATCAAGACATTGGTAAACTTTTAAGGGAAACTCTAACACAAAAAGATTAGCTTACACCAAACATTCAGGAATAAAGATAACCAAATCAAGGTTTTCCATGTGAGTAACAGTTAGATTAAAAAAAAAAAAAAAAAGCCAACAGCATGTGGTATCTTTACTTGCAGCCTTAGGACACATGCATTCTATACTACAATCTTTGAGAATTTGAGATAACTTTATTTTGTAAAAAGTAGATATAGAACAATTAAGCATCACAAACTAGAAAAAAAGAGTGTCGGAAAGAAAGGGTACCTTCTGTCTTTTAAGTCTTTCGTTTTCCTCTTCCAAGCGTGATATTTTGTTCTCCAATTCATGGGTGTAAGCCTGTTTAACAAACAAGTCTCTTATAACTTGTTTAAATACCTAATTGCAATAAAAGTCAAAACTTGTAAATTTTACCTGTTTTCTTGCCCGTGAACGCGCAGCAGATTCTCTATTTTTTATCATCCGCTTTTGCCTCCTTTCGACAGTCCTCTCCACCACATCACCAGATGCAACTCTTTTCCGTCCAGGTGTCTGTGTATCCGAAGATAAATTATGCATCATAGAAGGGGACATTGTCATTTGTGTCTCCGGATAACCAATTTCCATCATCGTGTTCGCGCCAATAGACAAAGGTTGTTGAGCCGGATGATGTCCCGTCATATACATATGTTGCTGCTGAATTGGCGCAACTGGATACTGCATCCACTGTGCTGGTTGATTATTCACAATCTGTTGATTCGACACATTTGACTCCACATTCTTTTTACCAGGAGACGACCCCGCAACAATCCCAGCCTTAACCAAGAAATCCTCCAAAGTCATCTCACCTAACGTCTGTTGTCTATCCCGACCACTACTACCCTTGTTCTCAACATTACCACTATTCTCATTACTACTCGTAACACCATCACTCTTGTTATGACCTTGCTGAATATCTTGCCACACCTCATCAACCGTCCGCTTCCTCAAATCCTGAGACAAACCAATACTCGACTGTCTACCTAAAGACGAACCTACAACCAGCTGAGCATTTAACTCACCTTCAGCAGACCACACACTCTTTAAAAGCTCATCAAGATTCATACTAGTTAACGGCTTTCCTAAATCACCTAACTGATTTTGCACCTCATCTAAAGTCAAGTTATACAACGAGTTTTGCCTCGCTATTGCATCCGATTTCAGCCCATTAGACCCCATTATTTCAATCAAGAATCACAAATATTCTTAAAATCAAAACCCCTTTTCGTTAAAATCAATAAAGATGACTACTTTACACAAGAAACATACAAAACATATGATTCTAATATAATTTACAAGATACCCACAATGTGAATCAAACGCAATCATCAGAAACAAATGAAAAAAACAGCTCACCAACAAGAAACAAAACCCTGAAACATTATAGTCTTATGTTGTTGTTGTTGGAACATGCAGTTGATGAAGAAGGAAGAAAGATCCTCGTATGAAAACAAAGGATGATGAATCTTGAGTGAGTGAGTGTTTGGATTTATAAAATTGGGTTAATCAAACATTCTAGATTCTCGTACTCTCAAACACGGAGAAGAAGAAGAATTTGGTGGATTTAATATAATTTTATATTTTTTATTGTTGTTTGCTTGTTTTGTAAATTTTCTTTTTAATGAGTAACCTCACTATGAATTAATTGATGGCAAGTTTTCCAGATATTATTTACAAGTGAAAGTTGTTGATTTGATGTTGTATATCGACTTTGAAATTTTGTGTTTAATTATTGAAAGAGAAAAATAAAAGTAGTGTCGCATCTAAGGCTACTTCCAACAATCACTCGTGAGAGTGTGTGATGAGCAAATGTCATGCGCCACCTTATTGGGCCGGCTCCTTGTGATGCGTAAGGACCATCAAACCAGTTGACGAATAGTGAGAGCCTCATCGAAGAAGGTAGTATGTGCAAATGCCCCCCCCCCCCCAATTGGACCCAACCCCCACCCCCACCCCCACCCTAAATTGGATACCAAAAAAAAAAAAAAACTTGTTTACCTATAAATACCCTCCTAACTCAATATTCTTTGCATCAAACTTAATCTCACACAACTCAAACAGAACTTATTATGGATATAAATTCCGAAACAATAATGTTCACAAATTAAGAAGAAGAAGTTATTAGTCGGAACATGAGGTTTTTTAGCAGCGCGTTGTCGTTTATTATGAATAGACGACAAGCAAATTGATTGACGAGAAGCACCATAAGTCGAGATCGTTATGGTGCTCATGATCGTTTAGTCCAAGCCTATTTTAGTGTGAATTTGATGTTTCCGGAAGAAACTTTTGAGGAGAGGTTCTGAATGAGTAGAAGGCTATTCACATGGATAGTTGAAGAAGTAAGTCTTCATTCTGCATTCTTTCATAATAATGCTGATTGTACCGAAAGACAAGGCATTTCCCCGTTGATGAAGTGCACCTCCGCAATTCGTCAATTGGCATATGACACCGTTCCTGACGCCTTGATGAATATTTACAAATGGGCCAAGAAACTTCTCGTCTATCTCTTGAAAATTTTTGTACGTCTGTTGTGGAAATTTAGGGTTGGTCTAAAAAGACAAAACACAAATATTATCATCTTTTGCGCCTAATGTTCTTCAATGAGTTTTTCGATTCCATAACTCATTAGGGGTATGTTCTTATGTATTAATTCATGAGCTTGCTGATGATGATGTTACTACGAGAGTTTTATTCCTGGCATGACCAAATATCTTCAGCATACATGTTTGATGCAGGCAAGTAATGGTATTATTTAACGATCATGGTATTATTTAACGATGATATTTTACACTACCAAAACTAAGTAGGCAAGATATGTATTTTTGATTGTTTATGATCTCGGTATCTTTTACATTTTGAGATGTGATTATGGGTGGTTGTTTTATGCACTGTGTGTAATATGTTGTTGTAGGTCTTTCATGATATCCTCTATAGTTTGATATGTGGTCATTATAGGCTATATATATATGTTGTTGTGATAACTGCGACTCTCTTAAGTGGTTATCTATTGTTGTAGGTCTTTTACGATATCCTCTATACTTTGATATGTGGTCATTATATATATATATATATATATATATATATATATATATATATATATATATATATATATATATATATATATATATATATATATATATATATATATATATATGTGATAATTGCATCTCTCTTAAATGGTTCAAGCTATTTCTCTTTTACTGTGTAAAATAAGTGCCTAGTGGTGTGAACAGTTTCGTGGGTTCCTTTAGAGTGCTTTTAAGTTATACGAATGTTTAGGCATTTTTTTCTCCTTCCAAAATGTGGTTTTTGGTTGGGAAGGTGTAACCAACATTTAGACGATTTGATTTTTTCAAGCTGTTTAGCGCTTTGTTTTTGCGGCTTTTTGGTTTGTTGGTGCATTTGGAGTGTTATGTTGTCTAATCCGTGGGCTGTTTTTGTAAGTCTAATTTTTACGATGGATGCTTTGCTGCATTGACTTGGTTTCCATTTTAGTGTTCACCTTCTAGGATAGATGCTGAAGATGAAGTTACATGATAGCTTTCTTATGGCACTTACTGATTTTAGGTATTAAGGAAGCTAATGTAAATTGATATATGGTTTTGACAAGAATCTCTCAAGCTCTGCATGATCCGGAAAACTTCTCTGACGATCAAAATTTGGGTGTTGAAATTAAAGTTGCGCCTAACGAAGCTAAGAAAGTTAGGCAGTGCAGAAGTGCATTGGATGGGATCATTATGCCCATCAGATGGTGAAAATCCAAGATTCCTACAAATTTATATTTATGACACTGGTAATGAGTTACCGAGGTTAGAAGGTTTAAAAGAATTTGAATATTGTGGAGCTGGATACCAGAATGGAGATGACAACGCCGAATTGTTTTTCAGTTGATGATTTCCATTCCAAATGCACTCATAAGTACTCTTTTGAATTACCTTTTTTGACATGCTTAACTATTTTGTGACTAGGGGATTTAGGAAGCAACCGTTGAGATTTTTGCTAAAGATATTCGGTTGTTGGACGTAATTATTTGTTACAACTTTTTTTAGATAAACTGTTTTAGGTCATGAGGTCACGAGATTGGTCTAAATATGTGTCGTTGTTAGATGTATTATAATATTTGTTTATTTTGTTGCGCTAGTTTAATGTGGTAGTTTAACTTCTGATTTGATAAAGCTTAACATGTGTTCATTTGTGCTCATGAAGTATTTGAACTTGATATATGTAAGCTTTGTGAAGTGTTTATATGTTTTTAATTGACGAAATTCGTTGAAATCTGCAAGTTTTGTTAAGTTTTAGTTATTACACTAAATTTGTTAATCTTTGTAAATTTTGTTAAGTTATTATCTATTTTCTCTCTTGTAACACCCCCAAAATCAAGATATTGCGGAAGCATACACTTTGGGTGCTACTAAATCGATAATCACAACACAAGATATAGAGAACGGATTAAAAATCCGTTTTAAAATACATTTCATATTCAAAGTCATATTGTCATACATCAAATTTAGTTCAAATACAAATGTAGCCCATTTAACAAAGCAGTCCCAAATTCAGAGTTTAACGCAACAATAAAAACATTTCCGACAAATTTTATGACCATAGCCATGCCTTGCCTTCAGTAAACAAAATCTCAATACCCTGAGAAAAACATGCTAAAAGTCAGCTAACGCTGGTGAGTTCATAGGTTTAAAGTAAATAAGCACATATGGACCATAGCAAATATTCAGCAAACAATTCAGCAATCACACACTATCCTGGTATGCAAACACTAAGCTCATCCAACCGAACTAGACAAACAATATGCCAAGCTGGCATAGCAAATAAAGGGTGCCCGCGAGTGTTAATCCCTAGACACTCGGCCGATTTCGATATGGTATACGTTCGCATTGACTATGCCGAGCCAACCGAACGGGGGAGTCACCCCCAATAGATCTATTTATATCACACGCGTTTCCCAGCATGAATTGACGGTTGATGATAGTGGGCGCAATGGGATTCAGCTAACTTAGGTTTCTGCATACAAGTGTGTATAAAAACAAAATCCATTTTTGGTCCATGAAAACAGTTTTGCATGTTTCTCACGCCAAGGTTTATAAAACAATACGTATAAAAGTGGGGCTATAAACTCACCTTAAAAACAATAGCAATCTGCAAATCAATCAACAAAACAGTACAACCGCTCCGACACGCGACCTAGATCAGTATGGTAAGTCTTAGCAAAATATTCGTATTTTAAATGTCTTAACTTCATTGAAAAGTTTACGTGTGACCAGTACTCGTGTAATTCTTGCTTGCTGTGTGGTAAAGTATATATCAAAATGGTTTATCGTATATAACTCTTTGGTGATGGCTCATGTTGAAAGTGTACGGTGAATGTACGTGCGACGGAACTTCCGTGCTTTGCTTGTAGCAAACTGCGTAAGTAATATATATATATATATATATATATATATATATATTATCGTACATATATATATTTAATAATTAAATATTTAATTAATTAAGACTTATTATTAATTAAATAATAATTAAATAATTAATTTGATAATAGTGCTAGTGGGGTATTATTATATTATAAATTATTATATTTATTTATAATATAATAATAATTACTATATATATAATATAGCGTCGAAAACGACTGCAGTGTTGTCGTTACAAGTATTTAGTTTTTGAGAAATTAATAAGTGCGAGTGTATAAGTGCCCAAAAATATTTTTATAAGTCTTATAAGGCCTAAAAATATTTATTTAGGAAAATTAATATTTTTAATAATGAAAATAACCTATTTCGTCTTTTAGTCGGTTTTCGTCCGAAAAATATTCTAAGTGTCGAAATTTTAGAAAAATCAGGCATGACCCATTCGTTTATTCAAGCTTTCCCATTTTTCTCAAGTGTTGCAAATTTTCTCAAAAATCCCTTTTTATCACTATAATTGCCAAAAATAGTCTAAAGTGTATATTTATCGATATAATTGTACTTATCATTATAATTACTTCATTATTATAGTTTTCGATACAAAAGTCAACGTTTAGTCAAAATTCTTTCAAAAGTCAACAAAAGTCAATATTCATAACTTATGGGCCGAAATTCCTTTTATTTGGCTTATTGGGGTTAAAATGCCAAAATGAGCCCAAAATGGTTTTTATCGATATATATCGTTCTATTTTGCAAAAATAATTATAGCGAGTCTAAAAATGTTCCAAAATTCATTTTTATCTCCCGAGATGTTTATTGGGCCGAATAAGCCACTTTTAGCCCAATAACATGTTTTAGTCCGATAACTAATTAATCCATTTTAGTTAAGTTATATTTTACGTTAAATATCAAATAAGCCAATAAGCACTTCTAATAAGCAATTGGGTCAAAACAGCCCATGTAGGCCGAGTAGATAATGGGCTCGGCCCAATTATGCCAAAATAATTTTTAGTCCATTTCATGTAGTCTAAAATCAATAATCTAGTGCTTATTACAATAAGCTAATTATAATAAGCTAATAAGCATAATCTTCACCATTTCACCACTAGAGCCAAAATTTTATGTTTTTCAAAACCCCAATAATTATATATTTTAAAAAGTAGTCGATCCATATATATGCACATAAAAGTGTATTTTTTTTGTCTTAATTACGCGTAATTAGCACTAATCACTTTTGTACCACCAAATTAGTACCACAAGCAACAAGATTTACCACACAAGCAAGAAACATCATAATTTGTATGAAAAACTCAAAAAAGTCGAGCATATATATTTTAGACATCAAACCCTAACTTGTTCATATTAACAAATCATACAAATTTAACACTTTTTAACACTTTTAAACATTAAAACATCATGATATGAACAAGATTTGAAAAGTTTTCAAAAATCCTTACAATGCTTTGATGATTTCGAGGGTTTGAAGGCTCAAGAACACACCCAAAATGCACCAAATTTACCCAAGACACGTTCTAAACAACCCGAAACACTTAAAAGTACACCCCGATTACTTATAACTTCAACAAAATTTTGTGGATTTTGCTTCTTGATTTGTGGCCGTGAGTTTTGAATAGGATGAAGGGAAATTTTGATCTAGGAAAATATAGGTGATAAGAATGGATGTGTGAAAATGTTTATGTGCTAATATGGTATAAATACAAATACCATACATGCAAATCCCACTAACCAAATATTTACCATATAATATAGTTTGTCATCTTGTGTTTGCTTGGCTGTACACGACAAGAAAGGGGAGGGAATTAGTGGGTTTTTGATCCTTGTTGGTGTATCGTATGTCGGTTGAAGCTTAAAAGTTACCGTAAAGTCCTGGTTTTACGTTTTTTGACACGTATACGCAAAATAAAGATTTTATTGACGTTTCCGTCAGAAAAATAATAAAATATTATTATTTGCTCAAAAATGCATTTATCTGATTGCTACCATATATATTGTGTTGTCGGTACGCGTGTGGGGTTGCTTTTCAGTAATTACGAGAAAGCTCTCAGTAAATTACGAAACTTGTCAGTAACTATCAGAAATGGAATAATTTATGCTTACTGACAAAAATAAACTTTTTATGCAGTGACTGTAAGCTACAGTATGCGGGACAACTCCCAAAAATGCTCAAAAATACTCAGAAACATGCAATCGCGCATAGAAATGCTCAGCTTAAAAATAATAAATAACCATTTATTATTAATTAAAAATGTGAAAATTACCATTTGTCACAGTCTCCCCAGCTAATCGGGAAATCCGTCCCGGATTTCAATTTACGTTACTCGATGAGTTCGAAAAGAGATGAGGATATTTTCGCTTGATTTCATCCTCTCACTCCCACGTATACTCGGGACCTCTGCGAGAGTTCCATCGGACCTTTACAATTTAAGTTTTAGACATGAAATATGTCATGCACAGCGCTGAGCTCGGACGGCAGTTCGAGTCGGTAGTCTACCGGCCCGATTCTAGCAAGAATTTCGAAAGGTCCAATATAGCGAGGGTTCAGCTTACCACGCTTACCAAATCTGATCACGACTTTCCATGGCGAGACCTTTAACATCACTTTGTCACCCACTTGGAACTCAAGGGGTTTTCGTCTCTTGTCGGCATAACTCTTTTGACCGTCACGAGCCGCATGCATTCGACTCTTGATCTGCACAATCTTTTCAGTAGTATCGTGGACTAGATCTGGTCCAGTAAGTTGACTTTCTCCGACTTCAGCCCAACATATTGTGACAAATGGTAATTTTCACGTTTTAAATTAATAATAAATGGTTATTTATTTTTTTAAGCTAAGCATTTCTATGCGCGTTTGCATGTTTCTGAGCATTTTTGGGAGCTGTCCCGCATACTGTAGCTTACAGTCACTGCAGAAAAAGTTTATTTTTGTCAGTAAGCATAAATTATTCCATTCCTGATAGTTACTGACAAGTTTCGTAATTTACTGAAAGCTTTCCCGTAATTTCTGAAAAAGCAACCGCACACGCGTACCGACAACACAGTATATATGGTAGCAGTCAAATAAATGCATTTTTGAGCTAATAATGATATTTTATTATTTTTCTGACGAAAACGTCAATAAAACTTTATTTTGCATATACGTATCCAAAAAGGTCAAACCGGGACTTTACGGTAACTATTTAAGCTTAAACCGACACACGATACACCAACGACGATCAAAAATACACCCAATTCCCCCTCTTAAAACTGTGTACAACACATGCAAGGTGACAAAGGATTATTATAAGCATTATATTGTTAGTGGAGGATTGCTAATGTTTTTGTGCTTATACCTTAATTAGCATACTACATTTTCACATACTTCTCTTATCAACAAACCATTACTTAGATCATTTTTTACCTCTTCTCCCTCAAAACCCATGGCTACAACAAGAAAACTAAGATCCATAAATTTTTGTTCAAGTTATAAACAATCAGGGTGTACTTTCAAGAGTTTCGGGTTAATTAGAACGTGTTTTGGGTAAAATTGGTGCAATTTGGGTGTGTTCTTGAGCTAACCTCAACTCGAAATTCTTAAAGAATTGTAAGAATCTTTGAAAACTTGTTCAAATCTTGTTTATATTATGTTGTTTTAGTGATTAAAAGTGTTAAAAAGTGTTAAATGTATATGATATGTTAATATGAACAAGTTAGGGTTTGATGTGTATATATATACATGATCGGATTTTTTTGAGTTTTCATATAAATTATGATATTTCTTGCTTGTGTGGTAAATCTTGTTGCTTGTGGTACTAATTTGGTGATACGAAAGTGATTAATGCTAATTACGCGTAATTAAGTCGAAATATACACTTTTATAAGTATATATATGAATCGGCCATGTATAAAATATATAATTATTGAGGTTTTGAAAAACATAAAATTTTGGCTCTAGTGGTGAAATGGTGAAGGTTTTGCTTATTAGCTTATTATGAATAGCTTACTGTAATAAGCACTAACTTATTGATTTTTACTACAAAAATTGGACTAAACACTAAATTGGTGCACTTGGGCCAAGCCCGTCATGTATTCAGCCATAAGGGGCTGTTTTGAAACAATTGGCTTAATTGAAGTGCTTATTGGCTTATTTAATATATAACGTAAAATATAACGTTACTAAAAAGAGCTAACTAGTTATCGGACTAAAAATGTGATTTTGGGCTAAAGGCGGCCTATTCGGCCCAATAAACCACCTGGGAGATAAAAATAAATTTTTGAACATTTTTAGACTCGCCATGATTATTTTTGTAAAATATAAAGAATTATATCAATAAATACCATTTTGGGCTCGTTTCGGCAATTTAGGCCCAACAAGCCAACTAAAAGGAATTTTGGCCCATAAGTTAGAAATATTGACTTTTGTTACTTTTGAAGGAATTTTGACTAAACGTTGACTTCGGTGTCGAAAACTATAATAGTGAAGTAATTATAACGATAAGTATAGTTATATCGATAAATATACATTTTAGATTATTTTTGTGATTTTAGTGATAAAAAGAGATTATTTTGCAACACTTGAGAAAAATGGGAAAGCTTGAATAAACGAATGGGTCATGCCCGATTTTTCTAAAACTTCAACACTTAGAATATTTTTTTAACAAAAACCGACTAAAAGACGCAACAGGCTATTTTCATTATTAAAAATATTAATTTTCTTAAATTAATATTTTTAGGTGTTATGAGAATTATAAACATATTTTTAGCACTAATGCACTCGCACTTAATAAATTCTCAAGGATTAACTACTTCTAAATTTCCTTGATAATTACTATTATATTATAAATTAATATAACAATTTATAATATAAAAATACCCCACTAGCAACATTATTAAATTAATTATTCAATGATCATTCACCATACGCTTTCACCATGAGCCATCACCAAAGAGTTTATACGATAAATCATTTTGAAATATACTTTACCACACAGCAAGCAAGAAATACACGAGCACCGGTCACACGTAAACTTTTCAATTGAGTTAAGACATTTAAAACACGTATATATCGCTAAGACTTACCATTCTGATCTAGGTCGCGTGTCGGAGCGGTTGCATTTTTTTGTTGATTGATTTGCAGATTGCTATTGTTTTAAGGTGAGTTTATAGCCCCATATTTTTATACATTTTGTTTTATAAGCCTTGGGGTGAGAAACATGCAAAACTGTTTTCATGGACCAAAAATAGATTTTGTTTTTATACACACTTGTATGCAGAAACCTAAGTTTAGTTGAATCTCATTGCGCCCACTATCATCAACCGTCAATTCCCTCTGGGAAACCATGTGATATAAATAGATCTATTGGGGATGACACCCCCGTTCGGTTGGCTCGGCATAGTCAAAGCGAACGTATACCATATGAAATTAGGCCGAGTGTCTGGGGATTAACACTCGCGGGCACCCTTTATTTGCTAATGCCAGCTTGGCATGCTGCTATGTCTAGTTCGGTTAGATGAGGCTTAGTGTTTGCATAGCGGGATAGTGTGTTATTGCTGAATTGTTTGCTGAATATTACTATGGTCCATATATGCTTATTTACTTTAAACCTATGAACTCACCAGCGTTACCTGACTTTTAGCATGTTTTTCTCAAAAAACTGAGGTGTGTTTTACTGAAGGCAGGGCATGGCGATGGTCATAATAATTGATGGAAATGTTTTTATTGTTGCGTTAACTCTGAAATTTGGACCGCTTTGTTAAATGGGCTACATTTTATCTAAAATAAATTTTATGTAAGACAACATGACTTTGAATATGTAATGTATTTTAAAACGGATTTTCAATCCGTTCTCTATATCTTGTGTTGTGATTATCGATTTAGTAGCACCCAAAGTGTATGCTTCCGCAATATCTTGATTTTGGGGGTGTTACAGATTGGTATTCAGAGCCTAGGTTATAGAGAACTAGGTTTATAAAAACCTTAAACAATAAACGATTTATGAAAAACTTTTCCTTATGACCGCCAGATGCCTGCCAGCCTAGCTTACTATGATTTGAGCGTTATTTGCCTTATATGATTAAGTATTATGCTATGCTATTTGAGTATTTTACTAAGCATATATGATATAAGTATTTTCTATATACTTGCGCGTGTCGCACCATAATTGTCACAGACCATCTCCCTACGTAACATCATCATTTCACTTCGAGTTGAATACTCGCTACATACCACACGAATTCATTTCCTATTCGACTCCAAGTTTGGACTACCGTCTTATTCTTTCGAAACACTTATATTACTATCGTAAAGGAACCCACCAACTTATGTGAGCACGACCCTAACCTACCGCCTTATAACGTATCTCCTGTAACCATCTACTCTTAGGACACATCCTTGCTATGTCTCACGCTTCTTTTCTCATTGTGAAGGACCATGTCACCTGAGAGGCAAGACCTAAATTCCCCAGCCATGGAACAACTCATAGCCCAACGAGTAGCAGAGACTATTGTTGCCTACGAGTTAGGAATTCGAACGGCTTGCGACTTAATGAACCGAGGGGTAGTTCAAGAAGCTGAAAACATTAACGAAAAAAGGAAATGGGATAACAACCTAGGAAACAAAGGGGTTCCACAACCACTCAAAAAGGCAAAGTTGGCCAAAAATTTCACTGCTGGACCTAGTAATAGAAAGGCTTATACTAGAAAGTTACCAATGTGTAGTCGCTGAAAACTACACCAATACGGACCTTGCACCTTGAAGTGCCACAAATGCTAGAAGGTTGGACATATAGCTAGAGGTTGTAAGTCTACAACCGTTGCAGTAGCACAGACAACATCAGGGAAAATTCGGAGAGCTGAGGTAATCTGTTTTGGGTGTGGAAAGAAGGGGCACTACAAGAACGAGTGTCAGGAACCAAAGGACCAAGAAGAAGTGAACAATCAAGGAAACCAGGGAGCGGAAGGAAACCAGGACTCAGACGTGATGGCATAAGAATGACTACCCTATGTAATAGGACCTAAGTTTAGACTCTTTTAAGTTCGTTTTTGTAAGACTTCATTAGTATTTTTCTGTGAACCGCGTCGTATGATACGGATTTGGTGAACTTTTATTATGAGATGTAAGCTTATTTGACTCCGACAATCAACGGTCCTATGCCAATTAGGTGTATCAATTGCAGCCCGTTGCACTACTTAATTTTACTATCATTTAACAAACCATTTTGTCATAATTTTTTTACTATTTGAACTCGTATTATGAACGAGTTGTCTACCATATTATCTTTTCATGAAATAATAAACTGTATTGCCACAAACACTCGAACTTTTGCAAGTATTCCACAGACTATCTCACAGTCATACTACAAATCGTTTTACTATCGGATTACAGAATCAAAATTTTGACCTCCCTACTTTCTTTGAAACTAGGAACTTTCCTCGTGTTGCCTTACGAACTGTTTTACTAACTTGGATACTATTTTGCCAATAATGAATTGTTTTCCTAATACTTTATCGATTGTTTGCAAACCATTTTACAAACTATTCTATTACCGCCCGGCAAATTATTTACTTATGAAGGGTAGTTTATGCTGCAAGCTCGCGAGCAGAAAAACCGATATGTTTTCTTGTAACTAAACTCAGTATTGCATCGTTGGACCCCAATTATACAAAGCCTGATCACCTTTGTATAATTCGGGTAGGACCATACTATGCTAGGAATAGTTGCCTTAAATTTTTATGAAAGTCGAATCTTTTATTTCCTTTTTTCGAGAAATCAGAAACTCGCGTATGTGAGCACAAAAAAGTAGTGCAAGTCATGGGCATCCGTACTAGGAAACACCGTAACCAAATAGGCTTTGACACCAAGGTACCACCTAGAACTAGCCTTACTTCATACCACGTCCAAAACCGAAAGGGTAACTTACACTACTAGCCAACATAAGATGACCCCACCGATTAACATCTCACGGTACACTACCCTTTCCGATTCTGAGACACTGCATCGTCTATCAGACGAATCTTACTGAGCCAACAAACTGACTGCTAGTAGTAATCAACAACATCTTTCAAGGTCGTATTCTAGACCTGCAAAACTCCCCAACCAACAGCGACCCTAGGTCCACACAACTTGGAGACTCCAACGTCATCCCCAGTATAGACTGGATGTCGAAATACCACGCTGTAATCACCCACAATGGGAAACTCGTCCGCATACCTTATGGTAATAAGATCCTAGCAACACAAGAAGGACCCCTAGACGGAATTAAGCAATGAGTGCAACAAACCCAGAAATCAGGGAAATGGTGGTGGTCAAGGTAACCAGCTAGCAGTAATCAACAATGGAAACCAGGGCAATGGAGGAGGAGCCCGTGGAAGAGTTTATGCTATGGGCAGAAGAGAAGCCCAGGACGACCCGAATGTGGTGACAGGTACGTTTCTTTTAAATAATTGTTATGCTTCAGTACTATTCGATACGGGGGCAGATAGGGGTTTTGTGTCGACTGCTTTTAGTCCTTTAATTGATATAGCTCCGGCCACCTTAGATAATGTCTTCGACATAGAATTAGCTGACGGGAACCTAGAAAGAGTAGATACCATTATAAGGGGTTGCACTTTAAATTTATCAAACCGCCCATTCAACATTGACCTTATGCCAGTAGAGTTAGGTAGTTTTGACGTCATCATAGGGATGGATTGGCTATCGAAATATCATGCCGTCATTATCTGTGATGAAAAGATCGTCATAGTACCCTATGGGAACGAAGTTCTGATAATTGAAAGAGATCGGAGTGATCGTGCGCGTTCGTCAAGATTGAGCATCATCTCGTGTGCGAAGGTGCAGAAGTTCATTGAGAAAGGATGCCACCTCTTTCTAGCTCATGTTACTGAGAAAAGGGAAAAGGAACCCGGAGAGAAACGATTGGAAGATGTGCCAGTCGTAAGGGATTTCCCGGAAGTTTTTCCAGAAGACCTACCTGGACTCCCACCGGCCAGACAAATCGAATTTCAAATCGATTTGGTGCCAGGAGCCGCGCCTGTAGCGCAAGCACCCTATCGGCTAGCGCCTACGGAGTTACAGGAGTTGTCTGATCAGTTAGCTGAACTGTCCGGAAAAGGATTTATCAGACCGAGTTCTTCACTGTGGGGAGCTCCTGTCTTGTTTGTTAAGAAGAAGGATGGATCCTTCAGGATGTGTATTTACTATCAGGAGCTGAATAAGCTAACCATCAAGAATAGGTACCCACTCCCGAGGATAGACGATTTATTTGATCAGTTGCAAGGTTCATCGGTTTATTCCAAGATAGACCTGAGATCAGGTTATCACCAACTCCGAGTCCGGGAAGAGGATATCCCGAAGACCGCGTTACGAACCTGATATGGCCATTACAAATTCCAAGTTATGCCATTCGGCTTGACTAATGCACCAGCTGTATTCATGGACCTCATGAATCAGGTGTGTAAGCCGTATTTGGATAAATTCGTAATAGCATTCATTGATGATATCCTAATATATTCCAAGAATGAGAAAGAGGATGAGGAACGTCTCAAGCTAATTCTGGAATTATTGAAAAAGGAGGAGTTATACGCCAAGTTTTCGAAGTGTGAATTCTGGATATCGACTGTGCAGTTTCTGGGTCACGTGATAGATAGTCAGGGCATTCACGTGGATCCCGCCAAGATTGAGGCAATAAAGGACTGGGAAACGCCCACAACGCCCACTGAAATACGCTAATTTTTAGGACTTGCCAGCTATTACCGAAGGTTATTGAAGGTTTTTCTAAGATAGCTAAGCCGTTGACGAAACTGACACAAAAGAATGTGAAATACGACTGGGGAGATAAGGAGGGAGAAGCTTTTCAACTCCTTAAGAAAATATTGTGTAGTGCACCTATTTTGGCCTAACCCGAGGGTAGTGAAGATTTTGTTGTGTATTTTGACGCATCACACAAAGGTTTGGGAGTTGTGCTGATGCAGAGAGAGAAGGTGATAACATACGCTTCTCGACAGCTGAAAACCCGTGAGAAAAACTACAGAACACATGACCTAGAGTTAGGATCAGTCGTGTTCGCACTAAGAATTTGGAGGCACTATCTTTATGGCACTAAGTGCGTGGTGTATATCGACCACAAAAGTCTACAACACATCTTGAACCAGAAGGAGCTGAACATGAGACAACGCCGATGGTTGGAATTGCTTAGCAACTATGATTGTGAGATCCATTACCACTCAGGCAAGGCAAATGTAGTTGCTGACGCCCTCAGCAGAAAAGAGCGGATCAAACCCCTCAGAGTTAGATCGTTAGGGATGACGATCAGTTCGCCGCTTCCAGCGAAAATTCTTGAGGCTCAGAGTGAGGCACTCAAGGATAAAAACCGATCATGTGAGAAAATTTACGGAATGCCAGAGAGTGAGAATGGATTCGTAAAAAGATCCGATAGAGTTTTGTGTTATAGGGACAGGTGTTGGATCCCGCTACATGGAGGAATTCGTGATTTGATTATGCACGAATCCCATAAATCCAAGTACTCCATCCATCCAGGATCTGACAAGATGTATTTAGATTTGAAGAAGTTGTATTGGTGGCCAAACATGAAGGCCGATGTATCTGAGTACGTCAGTAAGTGTTTAACGTGCTCGAAGGTCAAGGCTGAACACAAGAGACCATCCGGTCTGCTTGTTCAACCTGAAATCCCATAATGGAAATAGGAGCGCATCACTATGGATTTTATCACCAAGCTGCCTAAGACGTCGAGCGGTTACGACACGATATACGTGATTGTTGACCGTCTCACTAAATCTGCTCATTTCCTTCCTATAAAGGAGAATGATAGTATGGACAAACTTGCGCGACTGTATGTGAAGGAAATTGTCGCAAGGCATGGTGTGCCTGTCTCTATTATCTCTGATCGAGACAATCATTTAACGTCTAATTTCTGGAGATCGCTTCAAGATGCATTGGGAACCGACCTTGACATGAGTACAGCTTATCATCCTCAGACTGATGGTCAGAGTGAAAGGACCATCCAGACGTTAGAGGACATGCTGAGAGCCTGTGTGATTGACTTCGGGAACGGCTGGGATAGGCATTTGCTTTTAGCCAAGTTTTCCTACAACAACAGCTATCACACCAGCATTAAGGCTGCACCGTATGAGGCACTTTATGGTCGTAAGTGCAGATTGCCAATATGTTGGGCTGAGGTCGGAGAAAGTCAACTTACCGGACCAGACCTAGTCCACGAGACTACTGAAAAGATCGTGCAGATCAAGAGACGAATGCAAGTGGCTCGTGATTGTCAAAAGAGCTATGCCGACAAGAGGCGCAAACCCCTTGAGTTCCAAGTAGGTGACAAAGTGATGTTAAAGGTCTCGCCATGGAAAGGCGTGATAAGATTTGGCAAGCGTGGTAAGTTGAACCCTCGCTATATTGGACCTTTTGAAATTCTTGCCAGGATCGGGCCGGTAGCCTACCGACTCGAACTGCCCTCCGAGCTCAGCGCTGTGCATGACGTCTTTCATGTCAGCAACTTGAAAAAGTGCTTATCTGATGAGTTGTGAGATTAAATTGGAGTCGACAACCTAAAGGTCTAAACTTTCTTCCTAGCTTGATCTAGTGACAGTTTTTGTTTGATGAGTTGTGAAAATCAAGATAAGAATCAAGTTGTTACCCAAGCCGATTCAGTTTAATCTCATGACAGTTCTTGTTTGATGAGATTCAGCTTGATGAGAAACTGAATTTCATCGAGGAGCCGATTTAAATCATGGACCAGGAAGTTAAACGGCTAAAGCAGAGTCGTATCCCAATTTTGAAGGTCCGTTGGAACTCTCGCAGAGGCCCCGAGTACACCTGGGAGCGAGAGGATGAAATCAAGAGAAAATATCCTCATCCCTTTTCGAACCCAACGAGTAACGTAAATTGAAATCCGGGACGGATTTCCTGATTAGCTTGGGAGATTGTGACAAATGGTAATTTTCACGTTTTAAATTAATAATAAATGGTTATTTATTTTTTTAAGCTGAGCATTTCTATGCGCGTTTACATGTTGTTGAGCATTTTTGGGAGCTGTCCCGCATACTGTAGCTTACAGTCACTGCAGAAAAAGTTTATTTTTGTCAGTAAGCATAAATTATTCCATTCCTGATAGTTACTGACAAGTTTCATAATTTACTGAAAGCTTTCTCGTAATTTCTGAAAAAGCAACCGCACACGCGTACCGACAGCACAATATATATGGTAGCAGTCAAATAAATGCATTTTTGAGCTAATAATGATATTTTATTATTTTTCTGACGGAAACGTCAATAAAACTTTATTTTGCATATACGTGTCCAAAAAGGTCAAACTGGGACTTTACAGTAACTATTTAAGCTTAAACCGACACACGATACACCAACGAGGATAAAAAAATACACCCAATTCCCCCTCTTAAAACCGTGTACAACACATGCAAGGTGACAAAGGATTATTATAAGCATTATATTGTTAGTGGAGGATTGCTAATGTTTTTGTACTTATACCTTAATTAGCATACTACATTTTCACATACTTCTCTTATCAACAAACCATTACTTAGATCATTTTTTCCCTCTTCTCCCCCAAAACCCACGGCTACAACAAGAAAACTAAGATCCATAAATTTTTGTTCAAGTTATAAACAATCGGGGTGTACTTTCAAGAGTTTCGGGTTAATTAGAACGTGTTTTGGGTAAAATTGGTGCAATTTGGGTGTGTTCTTGAGCTAAACTCAACTCGGAATTCTTAAAGCATTGTAAGAATCTTTAAAAACTTGTTCAAATCTTGTTTATATCATGTTGTTTTAGTGATTAAAAGTGTTAAAAAATGTTAAATGTATATGATTTGTTAATATGAACAAGTTAGGGTTTGATGTGTATACATATACATGATTGAATTTTTTTGAGTTTTCATACAAATTATGATATTTCTTGCTTGTGTGGTAAATCTTGTTGCTTGTGGTACTAATTTGGTGATACGAAAGTGATTAATGCTAATTACGCGTAATTAAGTCGAAATATACACTTTTATAAGTATATATATGAATCGGCCATGTATAAAATATATAATTATTGGGGTTTTGAAAAACATAAAATTTTAGCTCTAGTGGTGAAATGGTGAAGGTTTTGCTTATTAGCTTATTATGAATAGCTTATTGTAATAAGCACTAACTTATTGATTTTTACTACAGAAATTGGACTAAACACTAAATTGGTGCACTTGGGCCAAGCCCATCATGTATTCGGCCATAAGGGGCTGTTTTGAAACAATTGGCTTAATTGAAGTGCTTATTGGCTTATTTAATATATAACGTAAAATATAACGTAACTAAAAAGGGCTAACTAGTTATCGGACTAAAAATGTGATTTTGGGCTAAAGGTGGCCTATTCAGCCCAATAAACCACCCAGGAGATAAAAATAAATTTTTGAACATTTTTAGACTCGCCATGATTATTTTTGTAAAATAGAACGAATTATATCGATAAATACCATTTTGGGTTTGTTTCCGCAATTTAGGCCCAACAAGCCAACTAAAAGGAATTTTGGCCCATAAGTTAGAAATATTGACTTTTGTTGACTTTTGAAGGAATTTTGACTAAACGTTGACTTTGGTGTCGAAAACTATAATAGTGAAGTAATTATAACGATAAGTATAGTTATATCGATAAAAATACATTTTAGACTATTTTTGTGATTTTAGTGATAAAAAGAGATTATTTTGCAACACTTGGGAAAAATGGGAAAGCTTGAATAAACGAATGGGTCATGCCCGATTTTTCTAAAACTTCAACACTTAGAATATTTTTTTGACAAAAACCGACTAAAAGACGCAACAGGCTATTTTCATTATTAAAAATATTAATTTTCCTAAATTAATATTTTAGGTCTTATGAGAATTATAAACATATTTTTAGCACTAATGCACTCGCACTTAATAAATTCTCAAGGATTAAATACTTCTAAATTTCCTTTATAATTACTATTATATTATAAATTAATATAACAATTTATAATATAATAATACCCCACTAGCAACATTATTAAATTAATTATTCAATGATCATTCAACATACTCTTTCACTATGAGCCATCACCAAAGAGTTTATACGATAAATCATTTTGAAATATGCTTTACCACACAGCAAGCAAGAAATACACGAGCATCGGTCACACGTAAACTTTTCAATTGAGTTAAGACATTTAAAACACGTTTATATCGCTAAGACTTACCATACTGATCTAGGTCGCGTGTCGGAGTGGTTGCATTATTTTGTTGATTGATTTGCAGATTGCTATTGTTTTAAGGTGAGTTTATAGCCCCATATTTTTATACATTTTGTTTTATAAGCCTTGGGGTGAGAAACATGCAAAACTCTTTTCATGGACCAAAAATAGATTTTGTTTTTATACACACTTGTATGCAGAAACCTAAGTTTAGCTGTGATAAAAGAAAATTTTAGGAAAAAGATTTATATTTTTTTGACTTTTTAATAATTAAATACGAATTTAAAACTAATTAAAAGAAAATAAATAATTAAAAATACTAAACTAAAAGAGAAAAATCTGAAATTTTTTTCTAAAAATACTTTAAGCTACGCTGGTTCTAAAAAAAATTAAAAAAAGTTCCTAGCTTGTTTCAATAAGCTGGGAAAAAGCTAATAAGTTCGTATAAGCTTAAATGGAAAGAGTGGTTATAAATTAAACTATGCAAGATCTAAATGAAAAAGACCCAAGGGCGGATTGGTTAAGGTTTGTGTGTGGTGAGCTGGGTAGCCAGGGTTCGAATCCTAGCAATGGCTTTTTGCAAAATTATTTTGTTTTTTTTGTTTTTCTTGTTAAAACTCAATAAGCAATTGACAATAAGCACTTTTTAAAACTGAGAAGATTTTTGAAAATCAAAAATAAGCTCAGAATAAGCCTGGCTTATCTGATCAGTAGACTAAATATAAAAGGAGCAAGTTAAGGCAATAACAAAGACTGATAAGCTACTAAATAAGCCAAATAGAAACTGAAACAAGCTAAGTGCATGAAGATAAGCTGAAATGAAAATGAAAAAGCCACAAGAACACATAAATAAGCATTGAACACAAATCAAATAAGCCAAAAGTCTACTGATACACTAGGGTGCAGGGGAAAAAGAGCACTTTTCAAGCTACTGAAAAGCTCTTAAAAGCTGATTCTAAAAAATCTTAAAAATGGGGAATCACTAGATAAGCAGGCCAAGTTTAACTATACCAAATTACAGCTTATTCTAACTTAACATGACTAAATTAAAAATCAAAGAAATTTGCTACAAATTGGAAAATTCAAAAAAATTGCAGACCTAAGGTTACTGATTTGGACTTATATGAGCATTTCATTATCCAAGGCTTTGGAACTTTTATCACCACTGACTTATGGATTAAAATGATCATAAAGGCACAAAAATTAAGCAACAATACAACTTATTGCAGCAATAAGCTTATTGGAACAGTTAATGCTCTACAACTACACTAATCCATCCAAGATTTAAGATTGCCTCATTACAGCTAAAAAACTTCCAAAAACAACTTCTACAAAAGAATTTAATCAAGATCAAACTTGGACAAAATGCAAATGAACAGGAGAAATAAGCACTAAGCTAAAAAGCACTATTTTTGGATTTTCTTGAATAATTAAAACATAAACTGAATTAACATTAAAAAGAGTAAATTACAAAGCTGGAATGAAAAGATAAGCTAAAAAGTACAATACCTTAAAAAAAAGCTAAAATAAACCTACTATACAACTGCTACTTGCTACTCTATTTATACTACTCTAAGAACTAAAGGTCTTCAACTTTTGTGCTAGTTCTGTGAGAGAAACAGACTTGAACATCGACCTTGTGCTTTCTCTTGATCAATTCTCACCATTGGATTGATTTAAAACTCATCTCAGCCGTTTATCCAATTTTGGCGCCAAAACTATCACATGGATTGCCAGCATGGAGGTACTAGGAGGGGGAAAAGTGGTACGAAGATGATGGTGGGTTGAGTGTGACAGAAAAAGAGGTAAGGTGAGGAGGGGGTTTTGTCAGACATGGTGGTAATGGTTTTGGAAGATGGTTGTATTTGACTTTTGGCTTGACCGGTTTTGGCTAACTCAAAAAGAAAGAAATAAGGCCGGGTCATGGGTTTATGTGGGCTTTTGGTTATTTGTGAGTTGGGCTAGGTGTTTTAAAAAGGGATTGGGTTAGGTGTTTTTAAAAAAAAGATTGGGTTTTATTTAAGTAGGATAGGAAATGGATTTGTTTTAAAGTTTAAGGACCATTCATGAAAAATCTGAAAATCCAAGGACTAAGGCTGCCAAAGACTGAAAATAATTTCCAAGGATCAATTGTGTCATTTTGGTAATTTTTGGAGTTGACTTTGACTTTTGTTGATCAAATGCACAATGTTGTCGAGTCGATCCAAAAATGCCGGTTTTTCGCTCTGTTTTCAATCCTTTGTACCTGAAATGCATAAAAACACAAACCAAGGATATCTGCAATATAATTTGTATATTTGGCCATTTTTGGTTATTTTTGTGTCTTTTATGGGTGTAAAATGATGAGTATTTACACACTCATCAAGCTGAATCCCATTGCGCCCACTATCATCAACCGTCAATTCCTTCTGGGAAACCGTGTGATATAAATAGATCTATTGGGGATGAAAACCCCGTTCGGTTGGCTCGGCATAGTCAAAGCGAACGTATACCATATAAAATTAGGCCGAGTGTCTGGGGATTAACACTCGCGGGCACCCTTTATTTGCTAATGCCAGCTTGGCATGCTGCTATGTCTAGTTCGGTTAGATGAGGCTTAGTGTTTGCATAGCGGGATAGTGTGTTATTGCTGAATTGTTTGCTGAATATTGCTATGGTCCATATGTGCTTATTTACTTTAAACCTATGAACTCACCAGCGTTACCTGACTTTTAGCATGTTTTTCTCAGGAAACTGAGGTGTGTTTTACTGAAGGCAGGGCATGGCGACGGTCATAAAAATTGATGGAAATGTTTTTATTATTGCGTTAACTCTGAAATTTGGACCGATTTGTTAAATGGGCTACATTTTATCTAAAATAAATTTTATGTAAGACAACATGACTTTGAATATGTAATGTATTTTAAAACGGATTTTCAATCCGTTCTCTATATCTTGTGTTGTGATTATTGATTTAGTAGCACCCAAAGTGTATGCTTCCGCAATATCTTGATTTTGGGGGTGTTACACATATAGGCGATCTGCACTTATGACCATAAAGTGCCTCATACGGTGCAACCTTAATGCTGATATGATAGCTGTTATTGTAGGAAAACTCGGCTAAAGGCAAATGCCTATCCCAGCCGTTCCCGAAGTCAATCACACAGACTCTCAGCATGTCCTCTAACGTCTGGATGGTCCTTTCACTCTGACCATCAGTCTGAGGATGATAAGCTGTACTCATGTCAAGGTCGGTTCCCAATGCGTCCTGGAGCGACTTCCAAAAGTTAGACGTGAACCGACTATCTCGATCAGAGATAATAGAGACAGGCGCACCATGCCTTGCGACAATTTCCTTCACATACAGTCGCACAAGTTTGTCCATGCTATCATTCTCCTTTATAGGAAGGAAATGAGCTGATTTAGTGAGACGGTCAATGATCACCCAGATCGTGTCGTAACCGCTCGACGTCTTAGGCAGCTTGGTGATAAAATCCATAGTGATGCGCTCCCATTTCCATTATGGAATTTCAGGTTGAACAAGCAGACCAGATGGTCTCTGGTGTTCAGCCTTGACCTTCGAGCACATTAAACATTTACTGACGTACTCAGCTATTTCGGCCTTCATGTTTGGCCACCAATATAACTTCTTCAAGTCCAAGTACATCTTGTCGGATCCTGAATGGATGGAATATTTGGATTGGTGGGATTCGTGTATGATCAAATCACAAATTCCTCCGTATAGCGGGATCCAACTCCTGTCCCCATAACACAAAACTCCATTAGATATTTTTACGAAGCCATTCTCACTTTCTGGCATTCCGTAAATCTTCTCACGTGGTCAGTTTTCTTCCTTGAGTGCCTCGACCTGAGCCTCAATAATTTTCGCTGGAAGCGGCGAACTGATCGTCATCCCTAACAATCTGACTCTGAGGGGTTTGATCCGCTCTTTTCTGCTAAGAGCGTCGGCAACCACAATTGCCTTGCCTGGGTGGTAACGGATCTCACAATCGTAGTCTCTAAGTAGTTCTAACCATCGGTGCTGTCTCAAGTTCAGCTCCTTCTGGTTCAAAGATGTGTTGTAGACTTTTGTGGTCGATATACACCACACACTTAGTGCCATAGAGATAGTGCCTCCAAATTCTAAGAGCAAACACGACTGATCCTAACTCTAGGTCATGGGTTGCGTAGTTTTTCTCATGGGTTTTCAGCTGTCGAGAAGCGTATGCTATCACCTTCTCTGTCTGCATCACCACAGCTCCCAAACCTTTGTGTGAAGCGTCACAATAAACAACAAAGTCTTCACTACCCTCAGGTAAGGCCAAAATAGGTGCACTACACAATCTTTCCTGAAGGAGTTGAAAAGCTTCTTCCTCCTTATCTCCCAGTCATATTTCACATTCTTTTGTGTCAGTTTTGTCAACGGCTTAGCTATCTTGGAAAAACCTTCAATAAACCTTCGGTAATAAACGGCAAGTCCTAAGAATTGGCGTATTTCGGTAGGTGTTATGGGTGTTGCCCAATCCTTTATTGACTCAATCTTGGCGGGATCCACGTGAATGCCCTGACTATCTATCACGTGACCTAGAAACTGCACAGTTGATATCCAGAATTCACACTTTGAAAACTTGGCATATAACTCCTCCTTTTTCAATAATTCCAAAATTAGCTTGAGGTGTTCCTCATGCTCTTTCTCATTCTTGGAATATATTAGGATGTCGTCAATGAATACTATTACGGATTTATCCAAGTAAGGCTTACACACCCGATTCATGAGGTCCATGAATACAACTGGTGCATTAGTCAAGCCAAATGGCATAACTTGGAATTTGTAATGGCCATATCAGGTTCGGAACGCGGTCTTCGGGATATCCTCTTCCCGGACTCGGAGTTGGTGATAACCTGATCTCAGGTCTACCTTGGAGTAAACTGACAAACCCTGTAGTTGATCAAATAGATCGTCGATTCTCGGGAGTGGGTACCGATTCTTGATGGTTAGCTTATTTAGCTCCCGATAGTCGATACACATCCTGAAGGATCCATCCTTCTTCTTAACAAACAAGACCAGAGCTCCCCAAGGCGATGAACTCGATCTGATGAAACCTTTTCCTGACAGTTCGGCTAACTGATCAAACAACTCCTGTAACTCCGTCGGTGCCAGCCGATAGGGTGCTCGAGCTACAGGCGCGACTCCTGGCACCAAATCGATTTGAAATTCGATCTGTCTGGCCAGTGGGAGTCCAGGTAGGTCTTCTATAAAAACTTTCGGGAAGTCTCTCACGATTGGCACATCTTCCAATCGTTTCTCTCCGGACTCCTTTTCCTTCTTCTCAGTAACATGAGCTAGAAAGAGGTAGCATCCTTTCTCAATGCACTTCTGCACCTTCATACACGAGATGATGTTTAACCTTGACGAACGAGCACGATTGCTCTGATCTCCTTCAATTATCAGAAACTCGTTCCCGTAGGGTACTCTGACGATCTTTTCATCACAGATAGTGACGGCATGATATTTTGATCGCCAATCCATCCCTATGATGACGTCAAAACTACCCAACTCTACTGGCATGCGATCGATGTTAAATGGGCGGTTTAATAAATTTAGAGTGCAACCTCTTATAATGGTATCTACTCTTTCTAAGTTCCCGTTAGCTAATTCTACGTCGAAGACATTGTCTAAGGTGGTTGGGGCAATATCAATTAAAGGACTAAAAGCAGTCGACACAAAACTTCTATCTGCTCCCGTATCAAATAACACTGAAGCATAACGATTATTTAAAAGAAACGTACCCGTCACCACGTTCGGGTCGTCCTGGGCTTCCCTTCTGCCCACAGCATAAACTCTTCCACGGGCTCCTCCTCCATTGCCTTGGTTTCCATTGTTAACTATTGCTCCCTGGTTGCCATGGCCACCACCATTTCCCTGATTTCTGGGTTTGTTGCACTCATTTCGGTAATGACCCTTTTCACCGCACCCAAAGCAGGTGACTTCCGCCCTACGGTTGTTGGGTGGTGCTGCTTGAGCGGTGGCTAGGGGTCTTGATCTACAGTTCTTTTCCAAATGTCCTACTCTCTGGCAGTTGTGACATTTTACTGTGCACTGTCCCTTGTAGTGTAGCTTACAGCGGTTACAAAGAGGTGCATTCCTTTCATACCCCCTCTTATCACCTGAACCAGCTGCGTAAGCTTTGGCCACTTCCTGCCTTTTGTTCTGAGATTTGTTGTTACTACCCTTCGAGTGATCTTCCCACTTCCTCTTGTGGTCAGCACTCTTTTCTGGGACATCCTCCAGTTCCTGATCCATCAACTTGTTTTCTATCTTCATGGTTTCATGAAGATCTGCAGCTCTCGAGGTAGTCACATCACCTCTTACGGACTTCGGTAAACCTCCGATATACCTCCCAATCAACCTTGTCTCAGTCTGAACCGTTTCGGGACATAGCAAAGCTAGCTCCTGAAATCTCTGGTTGTAAGCAGCCATGTTGTTGTTCTGCACCTTCAAATTCCAAAATTCTATCTCCAACTTTTTGACCTCATTTTGTGGGCAATATTTCCTAAGCACTAATTCCTTAAAGTCATCCCACGACATAGCATAAGTAATATCCATGTTGGCAGATTTCATGTAGTTGTTCCACCAGGTCAAAGCGGCATCCATGAAAGTGAAAGATGCATACTTGACCCTGTCGTCATCGTTACTACCACTTATGCAAAACACAGTTTCCAGCCTTTCAATCCACCTAGTCAGGCCAATGGCTCCCTCTGTTCCTCCGAAACCTCCAACCATGATCTTTCGGAATTCAAACTGGCCTTGACGTTCCGGTGTTGGTGGTCGAATTGTTTGCGGCTGCGAGAGAGGCGGCCACACGATCAGTAACGAGCTGATCTAGAGTTGCTTGATTCACCACAGGTGGATTTGCCGCGGCCCTGGGTGGGGCGGCGTGCTCAGCAACTCGGCCCTGTACGGCTCTAGTCGGGGCGGCATTCTCAGCAGTTCCTCCTCTCACTGCCCTTGCTGGGGTAGGTGTGTTAGTAGTTTGTCCTCGTGTGACTCTGGTTGACTTACGATTAGGTGCCATTTATCTGCATCACAAGAAGATGACGATAAATGAGATCTCGATTATAGCAGGAAAGTGTCATATGAATACGTGGATATCGCAAACAGAATGCAAGAATAAAGTCAACCACAGAGGAAAAACGAACAATCGAATAGAAAACCAAGCTTGTTATATATATATATATATATATATATATATATATATATATATATATCGAGTAAATAGAGGTTTACAAAATTACAAGCATGGTTAAAAGTTAGTGCTGGAATACTAAGTGATAACTAATCAACCTAACGGAATACATCATCAACTACAACTACTCTTGGCTCGGTCACTATCTAGGCGTAACTGCTCAAATGCTGCAGTCATCCCTCCAATGGTAGTCTCCAACCGACCAATACGGTCTCTCAATTCATGATTCTCTGTCATCACTACTCCAATCGTATACTCTGCAGTCATAACCCTCTGCCACTGAGTACGATCAATACCTCTAGCTCTCCTCAACATTTCCTGAATCCTGGTTTGGCCTCTGCCCAAACCAATAGCCCTAAAGTCCAAGTTCCTAAGCTCACTACCATGTAATCTCTCCAAGGCATCCAATCTAGCTCTCAGTCTGATCATCACATGTCTGTCAGAATACATCTCCTCAAACAATACACAAGCAGCCCTGTCAACTGTCCCAATCATCCTCTCAACACTCTGAATATGGTTAGACTGCTCTAACCTCTCGATTTAGTCCGAGTGTACATCAAATAGACTGGCCTGGTTCGCCAGTTGAATCCATATCTACTCCATCTCAGTGGGTTCCTCGAGCTCTGCAAGCGGAAAAACCACTGGTGATGGAAGCGGAGAAGGTATTGGAGATGGAGGTGGTATGAATGAAGGAGATGATGGAGTGTACTCCGGGCTAGCTGCACGTACACCCGTGCTAGTATCACAAGCAATATCAATCCACTGACTGTCACTCACATCCTATATCTGGGAAGCCCTAGAACTCTGCCCTACCTCAAATATACCCAGCACATCCTCCATGATGTCCTTACCATCCCGTGGCATCGTCACCTAATCCAAATCCATAGGTACATCCCTGTCCCTGTCATCACCCGCACAAATAGGAGTGTGCTCAATAGATGCTGTCACTGCTGGGGTAGGCTCTACCTGAACCTGCTCTGGATCCTCCACTAGATCCTCATCCTCATCTGAATAAGACTCAATAGATCTCCTAAGTCTCTGACTGGGAGGGGAATGGTCTGGAGATGACATGTGTGACTGAGATGGTGATGAAGTAGGGGTACCCGGGTAGCCATAGCGGGTCCTCCTGAGTGGTGAAGATAGCACAGATGATAGCTGGATGCGACGTCCACAGACTCTCCTATACGAAGCCCGACATTTGATAGGTGGGGTAGTCTGAGCATGCTGGGTGAGAGTGTAAAGCTGGGCTGGAGATGAGCGGTGAGCTGTAGTGTAGCGGGGTAAGTATGGTGAGGTAGACACTGGAGAGGTGTGTGTATGCTGAGCTGGAATGTGTGGCTGAACAGCGGTTCTGACAACTTCCATCAACGGGTCATCCGAAAATGGAACTGGTCGTCGCAACGGAGAAGTATCGGAAGGGGGAGACATAGTCTGTGACAAATACGGTGCGACATGTGTAAGTATATAGAAAATACTTATATCATATATGTTAAGTAAAATACTTAAATAGCATAGTATAACACTTAATCATATAAAGCAAATAACGCTCAAATCATAGCAAGCTAGGCAGGCAGGCATCTGGCGGTCATAAGGAAAAGTTTTTCATAAATCGGTTATAGTTTAGGGTTTTTATAAACCTAGTTATCTATAACCTAGGCTCTGAATACCAATCTGTAACACCACAAAAATCAAGATATTGCGGAAGCATACACTTTGGGTGCTACTAAATCGATAATCACAACACAAGATATAGAGAACGGATTAAAAATCCGTTTTAAAATACATTTCATATTCAAAGTCATATTGTCATAATTCAAATTTAGTTCAAATACAAATGTAGCCCATTTAACAAAGCGGTCCCAAATTAAGAGTTTAACACAACAATAAAAATATTTCCAACAAATTTTACGACCATCGCCATTTCTTGCCTTCAGTAAACAAAATCTCAATGCCCTGAGAAAAACATGCTAAAAGTCAGCTAACGCTGGTGAGTTCAAAGGTTTAATGTAAATAAGCACATATGGACCATAGCAAATATTCAGCAAACAATTCAGCAATCACACACTATCCTGCTATGCAAACACTAAGCTCATCCAACCGAACTAGAAAAACAATATGCCAAGCTGGCATAGCAAATAAAGGGTGCCCACGAGTGTTAATCCCCAAACACTCGGCCGATTTCGATATGGTATACGTTCGCATTGACTATGCCGAGCCAACCGAACGGGGGAGTCACCCCCAATAGATCTATTTATATCACACGCGTTTCCCAGCAGGAATTGACGGTTGATGATAGTGGGCGCAATGGGATTCAGCTAACTTAGGTTTCTGCATACAAGTGTGTATAAAAACAAAATCCATTTTTGGTCAATGAAAACAGTTTTGCATGTTTCTCACCCCAAAGTTTATAAGATAATACGTATAAAAGTGGGGCTATAAACTCACCTTAAAAACAATAGCAATCTGCAAATCAATCAACAAAACAGTACAACCGCTCCGACACGCGACCTAGATCAGTATGGTAAGTCTTAGCGAAATATTCGTATTTTAAATGTCTTAACTTCATTGAAAAGTTTACGTGTGACCAGTGCTCGTGTATTTCTTGGTTGCTGTGTGGTAAAGTATATTTCAAAATGGTTTATCGTATATAACTCTTTGGTAATGGCTCATGGTGAAAGTGTACGGTGAATGTACGTGCGACGAAACTTCCGTGCTTTGCTTGTAGCAAACTGCGTAAGTAATATATATATATTATCGTACATATATATATTTAATAATTAAATATTTAATTAATTAAGACTTATAATTAATTAAATAATCATTGAATAATTAATTTGATAATGGTGCTAGTGGAGTATTATTATATTATAAATTATTATATTTATTTATAATATAATAATAATTATAAAGAAAATTACAAGTATTTAGTTTTTGAGAAATTAATAAGTGCGAGTGCATAAGTGCCCAAAAATATTTTTATAAGTCTTATAAGGCCTAAAAATATTTATTTAGGAAAATTAATATTTTTAATAATGAAAATAACCTATTTTGTCTTTTAGTCGGTTTTCGTCCGAAAAATATTCTAATTGTCGAAATTTTAGAAAAATCGGGCATGACCCATTCGTTTATTCAAGCTTTCCCATTTTTCTCAAGTGTTGCAAATTTCCTCAAAAATCCCTTTTTATCACTATAATTGCCAAAAATAGTCTAAAGTGTATATTTATCAATATAACTATACTTATTGTTATAATTGCTTCATTATTATAGTTTTCGATACAAAAGTCAACGTTTAGTCAAAATTCTTTCAAAAGTCAACAAAAGTCAATATTCATAACTTATGGGCCGAAAGACCTTTTATTTGGCTTATTGGGCTTAAAATGCCAAAATGAGCCCAAAATGTTTTTTATCGATATATATCGTTCTATTTTACAAAAATAATTATAGTGAGTCTAAAAATGTTTCAAAATTCATTTTTATCTCCCGATATGTTTATTGGGCCGAATAGGCCACTTTTAGCCCAATAACACTTTTTTAGTCCGATAACTAATTAATCCATTTTAGTTAAGTTATATTTTACGTTAAATATCAAATAAGCCAATAAGCACTTTTAATAAGCAATTGGGTCAAAACAGCCCATGTAGGCCGAGTAGATGATGGGCTCGGCCCAATTATGCCAAAATAATTTTTAGTCCATTTCATGTAGTCTAAAATCAATAATCTAGTGCTTATTACAATAAGCTAATTATAATAAGCTAATAAGCATAATCTTCACCATTTCACCACTAGAGCCAAAATTTTATGTTTTTCAAAACCCCAATAATTATATATTTTAAAAAGTTTCCAATCCATATATATGCACATAAAAGTGTATTTTTTTTGTCTTAATTACGCGTAATTAGCACTAATCACTTTTGTACCATCAAATTAGTACCACAAGCAACAAGATTTACCACACAAGCAAGAAACATCATAATTTGTAATGAAAAACTCAAAAAAGTCGAGCATATATATTGTTGAGAATTAAATGTTCTGAAGATTAGTATTAGAAATTACATGTTCACAAGATCGTTACTGCTCAAAGAAATACTCTAAGTATCATTCTACTGCTAGTGCATTTGATTCTACTGCTAGCGTTAAATATTCTACTGCTGAATGATGCTGCTGCTGGTGAAGAAGATTCTACTGCTGAGTGGATAACTGTTGAAGTATTCTACTGCTGGTTGGATAAGAATACAAATATATTATGTGTATAATAGTCAACAATACACGGTAGATAATATCTTTAGGCAAAGTGTTCAGTAACAAGTTGTAAACACAGATACATGTTGTATCTTAATGACCGACACTCTCAAGCATGTGTTCGATTAGACTTGACAATATTTGTAAAGATCTCTCTTGGACTATAAATGAGAGATCTTAGACTAGATATTAAGTGTGCTTCATAACTTAGATTTGTTTTTAGAATAGAACAAGAATATCTGTTAAGAGAAAAGAACAAACACAACATATATCACAAGTCATAGAAACATAAGATTCAATGTTTTTGTAACCCTAGTGATATTGAAGATCACTCGTATTATTTTGAATAATATTGAATCGTTTGGTGATAAACTTTCTGTGCTCATTGTTCTATAACAAACATAACTGTTCCATTTCCATATCCAACTAACCTTCTAAGTGTTATTAAGTAGATTCCGCATACTTAATCATATTAACTCAAACATATCATATACACAAAGTCACAAAGGACTAACACCCTTCAAGTGTATCGAATCCCTCTCATATATTTTAGACATCAAACCCTAACTTGTTCATATTAACAAATCATACACATTTAACAATTTTTAACGCTTTTAAACATTAAAACATCATGATATGAACAAGATTTGAACAAGTTTTCAAAAATCCTTACAATGCTTTGATGATGTCGAGGGTTTGAAGGCTCAAGAACACACCCAAAATGCACCAAATTTACCCAAGACACGTTCTAAACAACCCGAAACACTTGAAAGTACACCCCGATTACTTATAACTTCAATAAAATTTTGTGGATCTTGCTTCTTGATTTATGGCCGTGAGTTTTGAATAGGATGAAGGGAAATTTTGATCTAGGAAATTATAGGTGATAAGAATGGATGTGTGAAAATGTTTATGTGCTAATATGGTATAAATACAAAAACCATACATGCAAATCCCACTAACCAAATATTTACCATATAATATAGTTTGTCATCTTGTGTTTGCTTGGCTGTACAGAAAGGGGAGGGAATTAGTGGGTTTTTTTTATCCTTGTTGGTGTATCATGTGTCGGTTTAAGCTTAAAAGTTACCGTAAAGTCCCGGTTTTACGTTTTTGGACACGTATACGCAAAATAAAGTTTTTATTGATGTTTTCGTCCGAAAAATAATAAAATATTATTATTTGCTCAAAAATGCATTTATCTGACTGCTACCATATATACTATGCTGTCGGTACACGTGTGGGGTTGCTTTTCAGTAATTACGAGAAAGCTCTCAGTAAATTACGAAACTTGTCAGTAACTATCAGAAATGGAATAATTTATGCTTACTGACAAAAATAAAATTTTTCTGCAGTGACTGTAAGCTACAGTATGCGGGACAGCTCCCAAAAATGCTCAAAAATACTCAGAAACATGCAATCGCGCATAGAAATGCTCAGCTTAAAAATAATAAATAACTATTTATTATTAATTAAAAATGTGAAAATTACCATTTGTCACATCTCTATAGCTCTTAGTTTTAGGTTATGATATCATTTTTGTTTCATTTGTGCATCTGGTTATTATAAGTTCTGTTTAAGCTGCAAGTAGTTTTGTGACAGTGGCTTGCTTTTTTTTGTCTGTATACGCTGTCTATAATTGTGTGGCAGTGGCTTATTTATTGTATGTTAATCATTGACATATATTATGTTTACGTGTGATTTTGTTTCTCTGATACATGACATGTGATGAGATCAATAGGTCGTCTGAACTGATTAATTCTAAAACTTCAAAGTTGTCTTTGTAATAATTAACTTAAAATTTACACTTTTATCAGATGACCTGAGATAATATGTATTGTTTATAACATAAATATTTAAACCATATAACTCGTTTACATAATAAGGACCAGCAATGTGTTTGTAGACACTGTACCAATTCATCTTTGCAAAACTACTTTGCACCAATAATGAACAACCTGTTTTACACATTTTTTTATGCGTTGCTGATAAGTATTCTTCTGCTTTTAGGGTTGGACCTTTTTTTAACAGGAGTGTGTGGTGTGAAGGGTGTATTAACGGTTAGTAATTTCGAAGGGTACGGGCTTAATTTATTCCAAATGTACTATAAAAATGTTGACTATTTCTTCAATACTAACTTCTAATACATGTCTTGCTTTCCATATATATGGTGATCGTGTCAGTCGGATACTCACACCTGGTGATATTCAACTATTTTTGCCAAGTTGATATGGGTGTTTTGCATAGCAGTTTTGGCTCACTTTTTTTTGGGTGCAAAGGGTGAATTATATTAATGAAACAACTTTACATCAACTAAAATTTGGACATGCCCAAATCAGATATAACTAAACTACAACATCCGATATCAGACAATACTATGTTATCTCAGACAAAACACTAAACAACCGATATGTGAGAAAACTCAAACTGTCAACAATGCAGCCTGCAACAGACATCTTCAAGCTTCCATCTAGACATACAACACAATTTCGAATATGTTGATGCAAATAATGGCCTAAAAACGTTATTTATATCTTTCGATTACTTCACGTTTTGAGGATGACAAAATGTGAACTCACGTTACGTTAAAATTAACGTTAACAAGTTTTTAATTGGAAGATCCCGTTTCTACGCAAATCACTCTTGAACAAAGTTACAACTTGAACTAGTGATCAAAGAAGTGAATTCATGTTTTGAAAATTCACATTTTAAATGGGACAAAACATTTTTTCAAGAATACACATGACAAATTATTTTTGAAATATTAAGAAATGTTTTAATGGAAAAATAAGTTTGAAAATCACAACAGCTATTTTTTCCCCCCAAAATCAGCTCCAACCTTCCCCAAATAAGTTTTCACCAGAAAAGACAAAATTTGGAGCGTCCTAGTCTACCACGGCTCCACGGTACCGTTAAATTTAACGGAGCCGTGGGTCATTTAGTGGAGCCGTCCGTACCATTTTGAATTGTAACGTTCAGATTTTCTTTGCCTATAAATACCCACCCCTTTCACAGTTTTAGGCACCCTTCACATACAGAAAAATCCCTTAGTTAAATCCTCTCACACCTTTCACTTCTTAGGGTCAATTAGATTAGTTTTTCTTTGTTTCAAGAGTGATCCAATCATCCTTCAAGTGATCCTCTTCATACCTCTTCACTAGCAAGAGAAGAACACAAGTATCCAAGTTGATACAAGGTGTTGTCATCCCTCTTCATTACCAAGAGAAGAACTCAAGTAATCAAGAAGATACTAGAGTTATAGTTGATAGGTTTTTGTAACACTTGTTACAACCTTGTTGTGTCTTAGCATACATCAAGTTTATTTTCTTTTTGTGAGTGAGAGTGAAGATCAAGTGTGATCTATAGAGATAGTGAACATCTCTTGAAGCCATTGGGCTTGTGTGATTGATCAAGAAGATCAAGGGTCATTAGGATAGTGTTAGTCGAGTAGAGTGAAGTGAGTGTTGATCATTGTGATCGTGTTGAGATCTTGGTGATCTCTTGAAGCCATTGGGATTGAGTGTTTGGTCACGTGGACCTTGGTAGATTGGTGCTAGCTAAGATTAGCACTCGACATCTAGCTTAGTGTCGGTAATAGGATAAGCGACGTGTACGGTTTTCTCCGCCTGAAGGGAGATTGTTGATATAGTGTTTGAAACTCTCGAGTGTGGTACTCGGGGAGTGGAGTAGGACGAAGAAGAGCTTCGTAGCCGAACCACTATAAATCCTCTGTCTCGGTTTGATCTTTCCAACTCTACTCTTTACTTTTATTTGTTATTATTACGTAGCTTAGTTTGTAGTTCATATTGGTGTTGATTGATTACACATAGAGTTCGAATCAAAATTTCCAATAGCATACTTTTAAAACAAGATTTTTAAAAGAAGTTTTTTAAACCGGTAAACTATTCAACCCCCCTTCTAGTTTCCCACAATTGGTATCAGGAGCCACGTCAGTCAAGTTTTTAAAGTATATTGTATTTTAAAGCTTGAACCGATCAATGGATTCCGACAAATATCTAGAAGGGCAATCTATGCAAAGACCACCACTTTTCGAAACCGATTGTTTTATTTATTGGAAAACAAGATTTGAAACGTATGTGAAATCAAAAGACATTGATCTTTGGCATGTTATTACTGAGGGTGACTTTCAACCTATTCAAAAGAATCCGGAAACTAAAAAGGATGAAATAGTTTCTTATGATAAACAAAGTGATGAACTTAAAAGGAAATTAGCCAAAAATAATGAGGCTAAAATGATGATTTATAATGCTTTGCCTAAAAATGAATTTGAAAGAATTTTTATGTGTAATACGGCAAAAGACATTTGGAAAACTTTGTTAGTCACTCACCAAGGTAATAACCAAGTCAAAGAGAACATGATAGATCTTCTTGTTCAAAAATATGAACAATTCTCCATTTCGGAGGATGAGTCAATAGATAATGTTTTTGCTAGATTTAATACTATTATCACTAGTCTTAAAGCTCTTGATGAAGGTTATTCTAGTAAGAACTATGTTAGGAAGTTTCTTAGAGCTCTACATCCTAAATGGAGAGCAAAGGTCACCGCCATAGAAGAGTCAAAGGACTTGGCGGCATTGTCACTCGATGAACTTATAGGAAACTTGAAAGTTCACGAGATGATCATCAAGAAGGATTCCGACATTGTCAAAGGCAAAAGCGAGAGAGTTAGATCTCTAGCATTAAAAGCCAAGAAGGAGTCTAGTGATGAGGAATGTTCGAGTTCCGGTAGTGAAGATGAAGAGTACGCACTAGCCGTAAGGAACTTTAGAAAGTTCTTTAGGAGGAAAGGTAGATTTCCTAGACAATCTCGAGATGAGAAGAAGTCATCCCAAAGATATCATGATGAAAGAAAAGGGAAAAGTGATAGGAGATGCTTTAGATGCGGAGATCCTAATCATTTCATAGGAGAATGTCCTAAGCCACCAAAATCCAACAACCAAAGAGCCTTTGTAGGAGGATCTTGGAGTGATAGTGGTGAAGAAGAAGAAAAGAAGCCTAACGATGAAACGTGCTTAATGGCTCAAGCTTCTAACGAGGTACACTCCGACTCTTCTTATTATAGTGATAATAATTCGTCAGTAGATGACAATGAATTACATGACGAATACAACAAACTATGCGTAGTTAGTACTAAGATCTTAGGTAGAAACACAAAGCTAAAATTAAAATTAAAAGAACTAGAACTACAAGTCTTAGAACTAAATGATCAAGTCAAGAGACTTGAGAAAAACAAGGAAGTAGATTTAGGATGCGGGTCATGTATTAGTCTTCAAGTAGAAAATGAAAACTTAAAGAAAATGCTTTAAGAATCATTAGGTTTGATGAAGGAACTAAAAAGCTTAATGATATACTTGAAAATATTAGATATAGTGAACATGACCGTTCGGGTTTAGGATTTGACCCAAATCAGGCTTCTACAAGTAGTACTAAACAAGTAAAATTTGTAATGCCTGAAAAGTCCATGTCTGAAGGTGACGGCACCATTAAAGATACAGACGGCACCACTAAATTTAGTGGTACCGTGGTACCGTGTGGTGCTGAGGACAAAACTGGGTCAATTCTGAAAAGTAACTTAAGTCCTAAACCAAGTCAAGTAGTTGTAAATAGAACTAGAGTGTCTACTCCAAGTAGAGAGGAAACCAAAGGCTTTAACAAACCATTGTCATCTCCCGAACATGGATTTGTAAAGCGTGACACTAGGTCAACTACTCCTCCACCTAGAAAGGTAAACTCTCCCAAACCTCGGTCTAGAACTCCTCTACCGAGAGGTAACTTTAGAAGACAAAATCATCCAAGTAACTTTCCCGTAACTTGGAATGATCGTCCACCACAAAGTTACTTACCATGGGAAATGTGTCCTCCATTCTCACATCCTAAACTAACGCAAAAAATGCGTAGGATGTTTAACTCTAACAACTTTGGACCCATGAGATATTGGGGACCAAATGTTTGAACATTTGTTTTGCTAGGAAAACATGAATGTAAATAAACTTTGGAGTATAACAAAAGGAGTATGATGCGTTATCAAGCATACCCGGTGACGCAATAGTCAAGTCGTGTCTTTCATGCTTAACATTCAACAAAGGTACCCTAGTCTTCTAGTTTTAAGAGCAAACACCTCAGGCACAGGTACGCTTTCTTAAAACACCCTTTGTTAGTAGTAATGTTTGGCATGAAATAGTGTAGTTAGAATCTAACATGGTAGGCACTATAACACAGAAACTCTATTCACATCTCATCATGCCAAATTCATCTTGTCCAGAAATGTTCGATGATCGCTTGAAGATCATGCGTGACAAGTTTGAATTAAGCATTGATAAGTGAATCAAGTTCCCTTCCTTGCACATACGTAATCTTGCCTAAATGAAGTATCCCTGTAAACTTATGTATACTATATGTATGAGATACATAGTTTAAGTAATAGTCTTTATTGACAATAACACCCATATCTGCAAATGCGAAACTCATAAGAGACGAAGAAGGTGAGTGCGCGGATATAACTAGGTTAGGGGCATAATAGGTAAAGTAGTTTACCTAACGGCAAGTAGGTCCATTATCATGAATAGTGTTGGCCTTGTGCCCACTTGTAAGAAGTATCCCAAAACTTCTTACATCAAAGTGTTTAATGTATCATACCATACATTAAAGATACTATACACTTGAGATTACGATATCTTGAGGAGATTGATGTAGAAAATGTTTCTATACCAACTCTGATAATGTGAGAGTTAATGTGGGTTGAAACATAATGAGTAATGTTTGTACCTTCATAGGTTGATTAACAAACATCTTGGTTCCCCAAGAAACAAACTACTCTTATTGTCACCACGACCGAAACCGAGTACGCAAGCGCCGGAAAGGCATGACAACAAACACTATAGATGAGACAACTCTCTGTGAAGAGTAGCAGTCAAGATGCCATTAGACTTGTCCGGGAACCCTATAGTTTGCTCATGAACGAAGCTCGTCGAAGTACGTCATCTCCCCGCGAAAAGACATCTCCTCCGTCATGATAACGTCGAATGAGAAATCTTTTCTTTGAAAAGTATTTCTTCTCACCTTAACCTTTACATTCTCGTCAAATGACCTCTTAATGCTCCATTGGAATTATTAATGTCATTTCTCACGTCTCATCATATGACTTTTCAAGTCATTCCTCATATCCCGCTCATGACTATTTCAATATTTCTATGGAAATATTAAAGTCATCTCACACATCCATCCTATTCTCGACTCATGACTCTTGAATATTTCATTGGAAATTTCAAGTCATTCCCTAAACCTCATCCCATGACTTCGTAATATTTCACTGGAAATATTAACGTCATTCCTCGCATCTCGTCATATGACTTTTCAAGTCATTCTTCTCATCCCGCTCATGACTATTTGAATATTCCTTCGGAAATATTAAAGTTATCCGTCACGTCATACCTCATAACCTTTCATCCCTTCTATGACCTCTCGAAAGTTTCGCGGGAAACATTGAAGTCATTCTCTACAAATCGCTCATGACTTTTTAAGTCATATCTTTCACTCGTCACATGACTCATGAATATTTCACGGGAAATATCTAGTCATTCCTTGTGTCGCGTACTCTGACTAATTAAATATTTCATGGGAAATATTATAGTCATCCTCCTAAACACAACTCATAACTTCTATTTATTTCACGGGAAATACTAGAAGTAAATCCTCATCTAATGACATCTCGGTCAATTTCCTCGGAAACACTAAGGTCATTTCCGGTCATCCCATTTAATCATCTTTCATCAAAAAGTTTATTAGGTATAAACTTTTTCCTCGTGTCAAAAAGTCTTACTAAATAAGTAAGATTAATCAGCCAAAAGTCAAAACAGAAGAAAAACTGGACCATCAGACATACGGCTCCACTAAAGAGCCACGGCTCCACTAATGTTTAGTGGAACCGTGGAGCCGTGCATCTGAAAAATGCGCCCAGTTACTCTTTTCTTCTGCACAAATTTTCCAAACACACAAAACCACTTCCACTTGCTGTCAAAATCGAACCATAACACCATAATTCAACTAAACTCTTACAAATCAAGATTGAGGCATTGGAATCAACAAATCCTAATCACAACATCACTCATTGTAAGTAAATCACTCTTAATTTCATTTAATTTGAGTCTAGGGTTTGTTCTTGAGTATAAATCCGAATTGGGGATTTTCAAAATTAGTTAAACCCTTGTGAAATTAAGACTAGGATTAGACAATGTAGTATTCACATGATTCCCTAAACCTAGGATTTCCAAAAACCCATTTATGTTGCAAAACCTAATCCGAAATTAATCACTAAATTCGGATTATGATTGATTATTTGTAATGGAATCATGTTTAGGATGATTAAAATTGGATTAGGAACGTTCTGCATTAAAGCTTTCCAATCTTAAAGCTTGTTGGCACCATGTTGAGGCATTTGCCAAACACCCCAATTCGATCATTTTTTTTTCGAAAAACTTCACAAGTCTAGGATCATGAAACCTTTTTCATACATTGTTGATGCAAATTAAAAACGTTTTTGCATGCATACATGAACTCTCAAATATGGCTCGAAGTACATAATTGATATGTATTGTTCGACATATTTGATTGAGCAAAAGTGAAGTTAGGAGCGTTTGGGTAATCTCTTTAGGATGATTTTAGAGTCGAGATTGCCGCACCTCCACATTGTTTGCATTTAGGCACACACACTAGAAGTGTAATCATTAAAATGCAACTAACTAACATATACAAAAATATTTTTTTTGTAGACAAACAATGCCTCGAAATGATTATCAAGATACCAAACCCTACATTCTTAGCACTCTTGAAAATCTAAACATTCCCGATGAGCAAAGAGCTTATCTCGCTAAAGTCCAAAATCGATACATACACGAAGGGCGTGTAGTCGATGCACTCTATGTCACGACAGACAACATAAATGCCTGTTTCCCTTCTATCGAGTTCGATTGTTTATACAAAATAAACGATCAAGTCTGTCCCCGTTTTATTCTCGAGTTTTATAGTCGTGTCTGTACCTACACCGATCTTGACGGAAACGTCTTCCTTGATTTTTGGATTCGACACCAAAATATCATATTGTCTGTCACCGAGATTGGTCACATTCTCGGTATTCCCTCGTATGGTCAGTGTGCATTCACTAAAGACCATTCTCTAGAGTCTCTTTACTACAATCTTGAGAACGAAGGTGCCTATTGTACCGAAGTTCCCGACATTGAAGTAATTAAACAAGTAATTCAAATCCCTCGAGTCACCAACACGTATAAAAAACGTGATGGTTCCATCGTCTACCTCGACCCAAACAAAATATACCTCAAAGAGCTCCGTCCCGATATTAGAAATTGGGAACTTCTTCTGCGTGAGAACACATTAAGCCTTGCAGGCAACCGTGATCACGTTCCGGCAAGTCTTGCCCACATGCTTTACTGTCTTAGTATCGAGGAACCTTACAACCTCGCATACTACATGGTCAAACGGATGGCCAGTATTCATCGTCGTTCCGATGAGCTCATGCCATACGGCATGTTGCTTACTTGTTTATTCAGGTGGGTTATGCAAACCTACCCATCCCTTAATGATGTCGACTATGTCCTAGTCAATCTGGTTATGAAACCTCTTGGTGGACCACAACGTCGCACAAAGCAACGTAAGGACAAAGGGTCCAAACGTGGTCGTAAATCCACTTCCGATATTCCCCATTCATCCTCCTACTTCAGTCACGAATCATCATCTGAACCCATGGATGAGGACGATGATGAGGTGAACGAAGAAGGAACGTCTAGTTCTCAAATCCCTTCTCCCGACACCTACTTTCGTAACCTTGATACCTCATCATTTCGACGTACAACCGACGTCGAAAACGGGATGGTCAACCTATCCTACATGATGAGAAGGCAAACTACAATGTACAATAGACAAGTGGAGATGCATGAGCAAACTGTCGGGGGTTTCAAGTCTATTGGGAAGGCGCTAAAAGGGATCGGGAGCAAGCTGAAGAAGTTGGGGAAGAAACGAGACTAGTTAGGATTAGCTTAAGTAGTACTATTAACCTAAGTATTATTAAGCTATTATAAATAAAGACATGACATTAACTTGCTTGATGTGTTTCCTTTTAACACTTGAACATGATTAATTCTCTTGTTAATTAATCCTCATGTTGCTTCATCTTGCATGTTAGTTTATTTTTTTTTACATTCACTAGATGTTAAAAATGCTTGAATTCATGCATGCTTAATAGTTGCCTAAATACATAGATGATCACATGATCATGTTAGTTGCTAGTTGAAACTAGCTTTAGGAATTCTATGTGTTTAGTAATTTGAGGCTTTGAGATTTGCAGCCAATGGATTCCCCAGAAATTTCCCCATTTAGGCTGCCTAAAACCTGCAGACCTGGAAAGAAGGTCAAAAGAGCCCACGGCTCCATTAAATAGGCCACGGCTCCACTAAATTTAGTGGTGCCGTAGCACCTTTAATGGTGCCGTGCCTCTGGAAGACGAAAACTGCTATTCTCTTCCACTTTTTGACTTCTTTTCCCTGAAAAACTGCAACCATAACCTGATTCCCATGCACCCAAATCCCCAAATCAAACATTTCAAACTTGCATGCTTATGTTTTGGCTATTTAAGCTAACATTATGCATTGCCATCCTTACACCCATCCTTACACCTTCACACTCACCATATCACCATCATGGGATCAAGGGTATTCAAGAAGCAAAAATTCTACATCAAAACAACAAATGAAACCACTCAAATTGATCAATGGATCAAGAGTACTCACACATCACAAATCTCACCAAACACCAAAGAGACAATTTTCATTGATCTCACCTTGGATGATGATGATGATACACACACACCCATAGCCTCAACCAAATCATCATCTTCTTTCACTACACCCCATGCTCCATCCAAGGCAACATCAACCAAACCAACATCCTCATCCTCCACAACCTTTAGAACCAACACACCTTTAACCTTCACCCCATCATCTTCACCAACACCACAACCTTTAGCCCTCACACTAGCCCTATCACCCATATCACCTTTTGAACTTACCACCAACACATCATCATCTTCCCTATCACCATCACCTCAACCTTTAATGGGTCATCCCATCCTTTATCCCCTACAACCACACACCTTGAGTTGTGCTTGTTGTCACCACAACCAACTCCTTATCATGGGCCTTAGAGATGAATTGAATCTTCAATTCTCCTACCTTGAACACCTCCTCACACCACCACAAGGACCCATCATTTTACCACCTCCACCACCACATAGCCCATCCAACTAAACATAGTCATGTTTAGTCTTTCCCAATAAATACCTAGGAACCCTTTTGAAGTTGGAAGCAAATCTAGAAGCCTCATGTTACTTTAGAAGTTTATGTGTCTTCTTGTTAGTTTAATTTGCTTTCCTAATGTAGTCATACTTATTTATGACATTTAATTTATGTTTATGTAATGGGCTTTTCATTTTGGCTACTTAGCCATAATTCTTTTATTGTGGTTGGATATTTGTCTTATGTGCTACTTGTTAGATATTGTATATTTGTCGTCTAACTTTGTTTTGTAGCACGATCCATTGCTCGATTCCTTTGTGTTCTCCAAATGAGGGGGAGTACACATCAAGGGGGAGCCTTAACCACCTTTTTGATTTGACAAAAAGGGGGAGAAATGGGAGTAAACTCATTAAAAACTTGTTAAAACTAATTTTAACCTAAAATGAGTTTATATTTTGTCATCATCAAAAAGGGGAGATTGTTGATGCAAATAATGACCTAAAAACGTTATTTATATCTTTCGATTACTTCACGTTTTGAGGATGACAAAATGTGAACTCACGTTACGTTAAAATTAACGTTAACAAGTTTTTAATCGGAAGATCCCGTTTCTACGCAAATCACTCTTGAACAAAGTTACAACTTGAACTAGTGATCAAAGAAGTGAATTCATGTTTTGAAAATTCACATTTTAAATGGGACAAAACATTTTTTCAAAAATACACATGACAAATTATTTTTGAAATATTAAGAAATGTTTTAATGGAAAAATAAGTTTGAAAATCACAACAGCTATTTTTCCCTCCAAAATCAGCTCCAACCTTCCCCAAATAAGTTTTCACCAGAAAAGACAAAATTTGGAGCGTCCTAGTCTACCACGGCTCCACGGTACCGTTAAATTTAACGGAGCCGTGGGTCATTTAGTGGAGCCGTCCGTACCATTTTGAATTATAACGTTCAGATTTTCTTTGCCTATAAATACCCACCTCTTTCACAGTTTTAGGCACCCTTCACATACAGAAAAATCCCTTAGTTAAATCCTCTCACACCTTTCACTTCTTAGGGTCAATTAGATTAGTTTTTCTTTGTTTCAAGAGTGATCCAATCATCCTTCAAGTGATCCTCTTCATACCTCTTCACTAGCAAGAGAAGAACACAAGTATCCAAGTTGATACAAGGTGTTGTCATCCCTCTTCATTACCAAGAGAAGAACTCAAGTAATCAAGAAGATACTAGAGTTATAGTTGATAGGTTTTTGTAACACTTGTTACAACCTTGTTGTGTCTTAGCATACATCAAGTTTATTTTCTTTTTGTGAGTGAGAGTGAAGATCAAGTGTGATCTATAGAGATAGTGAACATCTCTTGAAGCCATTGGGCTTGTGTGATTGATCAAGAAGATCAAGGGTCATTAGGATAGTGTTAGTCGAGTAGAGTGAAGTGAGTGTTGATCATTGTGATCGTGTTGAGATCTTGGTGATCTCTTGAAGCCATTGGGCTTGAGTGTTTGGTCACGTGGACCTTGGTAGATTGGTGCTAGCTAAGATTAGCACTCGACATTTAGCTTAGTGTCGGTAATAGGATAAGCGACGTGTACGGTTTTCTCCGCCTGAAGGGAGATTGTTGATATAGTGTTTGAAACTCTCGAGTGTGGTACTCGGGGAGTGGAGTAGGACGAAGAAGAGCTTCGTAGCCGAACCACTATAAATCCTCTGTCTCGGTTTGATCTTTCCAACTCTACTCTTTACTTTTATTTGTTATTATTACGTAGCTTAGTTTGTAGTTCATATTGGTGTTGATTGATTACACATAGAGTTCGAATCAAAATTTCCAATAGCATACTTTTAAAACAAGATTTTTAAAAGAAGTTTTTTAAACCGGTAAACTATTCAACCCCTCTTCTAGTTTCCCACAGAATACACCCTTTAATGCACCAAGACCATAACTTCACAACTACATTTCCTACCCATCTACTCACCAAGATCAGTCAACCACCATCCACACTGAACCAAGGGAGAAAGATGAGTAGGCATCATTGTGCAAGTTATAGCCACCCATATCCCTTCCAGTCAAGGGCTATACCAGGCAACTTACATTTCCATCTCTAAAAATGGCTTTAGAAACCTGGGAACACACACCTTGAGGGAAGACCAACCAAACCTCCTATAGGTAGTGTATATCATGGACCAAGTAGGTTCATCTTTCACTCCTCACTATTTCACGCTACACAGAATGGAAACCTACTTTATGGACCTTTGCTTAGCTTATTGACTGAAAATGATCACTTAAAAATCAAACAGTTTTGGCTCACAATTGCTATGACTTTGCCCAACAAATAGCAAAGAAATCTTCTACCTGGAAACAAGTTTCTTTCTATGAAATAATCATCTTTACTTCTCTGATTATTGCATTATAAAATGGGACTAAGTTGTTATGGGCTAGCCTCTTTGAAAACTTATCAATCTTTTTGGACTTTTATACAGAGCTATATGGAGCATTTGTAAGTATAATTTTATATTTTCTTTGACGTTGATGCATAATGATCTTATAATGTTACTATTTTTTTTTTAATAAAGGCTCTTCTTGCTTTTTGGATGTTATTCAAATACCATAATAAGGCAGCTATTGAGGTTTGTTTTTGAACGTTTTACTGATTGTCGAAGTTCAATACACAATTAAAAGGTTTGAGAAATAGAAAAAGTGTTGATTCGGTCTATTAAAAGGATTATGGTAGTGAACTAGATATGGTAGGTTGACTAGTTTCTTAAAGAATGACTCATGCGTTTTGTTGTTGTTGATGAATGGGTAATCAAGTTTTTTATTATTGATTATATATTTCACACCTTTGTACAAAAGGGATAATCAAGGTAGCTCATTTTAAATCTTGAGATTTCAAATCTTAAATGAATATAGAACCCATTGCATTTCAATTCTCATCATTTTAAATTCTGCAAACCAAACTCCTCTTACGGTATATTTGTTATCGAATATGTGGTTGTCATGTACCTAAGTTTATGTTGGGTCAAGAATTTGACCCAAGTACCCTGACAAGATTTGAACATAAATTAGCCTAACTCACTGATAAAATAGTGGGTTACTCACTGATAAAGAAATCAGTGAGTGTTGTAAAAAGTTCGTTGTTGAAGAAACACTTTACTTACCGATACGGTGTCAGTGAGTAAAGCATACGAGCTACAAACAACACCAGTATCACTGAGAATTGACAAATGTCTCAGTGACCCTGAAGATGCTATCTTTACAAACAGACTGATAAATATGGGCACGAACTTCTACAAGAAAAGATAGAAGTCAGACAAAGACAAAAGAGGAAGAAGAAGAGGGACCACTTGGTGGATGACAACTCACACCAAGTGGATGACAACTCACAACAAGTGGATGTCTACTCATACCTACCCCACATGTCTTAGTCTAGTTTACCTGTATATATTGTCTGTGTTGTTGATGAAGCGAAAAGTGTACCGCTTTTAGGGGGTCATTTAAGCCCTAAATCGTATTTATTTGATCAAATATTGCCCTAAATCGTTCCTTTTGTCATTTTAGGTACTTTGGAGAAGAAATCTGGAAAAGGAAGCATTTTGGATGTTTTTGGAGCATAAAAGTGAAGAAAACGACAAAGTCTCAAAAATCTGCTGGAAAAGTACCTGTGACGGCGTCAAGCCCCAGTGTGACGCCGTCAACCCTTGACGCGCCAGAGAGGATTTTGGAGGATTAAAAGGGGACGGCGTCAAGAAGGCCATCAAGAAACCCTAACCGCGGCGAGGTGACGGCGTCAGATCTATAACGTGACGCCGTCAGATCTGTTTTCCTATATATATTTTCATAATTTTTAGTCATGTGTGAGCAACTTTGTGAGGAGAAACCCTAAGACGATTTTTCTGCTACTTTTAAGGGTTTTATACCCTTGGATCTCCCATGTTCAATTGAAGATAAGTAATCGATTAATCATTCAATATGTCTATGTGTTGTTTGATTATATCTTATTCTTGTCTTTTATTTAACATGCTAGGCTAGATTTACCTTGTGTTTGCTTAGATCTAATGAAACCTAACTATTGATTATTGGTTGTTGGTGTGTTATTAATTGTATTGGATGATTGTTTATCGATGTTAGGCTTAAGAAAACTGGCTAACCTCCTATACGGTAACTTGCTTGAACGTCTTAAGAAACATGAACCAATGCGTACTAAGGTTTTTATGGTTGTATTTAATGCATGAGCGAATTCTAGTGATCCCATGTTAGGAGCTTCTTAGCCGGCTCGACATAGGAGTGAAGTAGGAGCTTATAGAGTTGGGGAAGTACGTACGCCACCCCACGATTGGTATTAAGGAATACACCCGTCATCCACGCAATTAATACACACTAATCAACCGGTAAAAGATAGTTAGGGAGTAAGGAAATCTAAGTAAACACATTTCTCTCCATATAAGTTCCACAACCTTTTATTTTCAGTTATTTTATTTTATTTGCAAGTGTAGTTATTTGGGTTAGTTGACTAGCAACTAATTCCGCCCACCCCTTCAAACCCGAGATTTTACTTGCTTTTATAAAAATATAAAAAATACAAAAAGAATCTTCCCTCACCCTTAGACCTATTAGAGTAGTTTTTCAATCCTAACGACACTATTCCCCTAGAGAACGATCAATCCCCCGGTACTTGCCACTACACTATACTACATCGGTCAGGTACACTGCCTGGTGGGGATTGCAAGCCTCTTGAGATCCCTCAAGAGGTAAAACCTGTTGTAAGGTCGCAAAACCACGCATCAGTTGTACTAGAGATAGTATGTTTTTCCTAAACAAACAAAATAATACACACTGTATTAGTTGATAGGAACATCCTCTCATTGAATCATCAAGCATAGCTTGGATCAATGAGAGTCTATTTGTCACCCAAAGGGGATACCATACCGAAAGTATCCCCTTTAAGAAGTTGAAGATGTTATCATGTAATCTAATAGATTTTGAATAATCTTGTAACAATTTATTCACTATCAATGAATTTGTTCTTGTTTTACTCAATCTCATGGACCAACAAGTGGTACCAGAGCCTAAGGTTCATTCTTATGAGCAGATCCATGTATAACTGCTGATAACATTCTTCAAAAATTAATAAATGTGATCTTCAAAAACTGCTACTGATATAGCAATTTTTGAGGGGGAGAAACACATTTATAGGTGACTGACAAACACCAATCCCCTCCCTGAACCCCACAAAACACACACCCACCACACAAATCTTATCCACACACAAAACCCAACACACCCCACACCACACAAAAAAATCTTATCCATACAAAAATAAGATTAGCCTCAAAAAACCTAGATCCGGATCTCCACAAACCCAAATCTCTCTCACATAAATCGACAGAGACAAACCCACTATAAAAAAAATCACTCTAAAGAAGCTCACCGGATCTCCACAAACCCAAATCTCTCTCACACAAATCGACAGAGACAAACCCACTATAACAAAAATCACTCTAAAGAAGCTCACCTCAAAAACTCAAAAACAGACACACACAAAAATCCTATTCAAAACATCAAGACTATCATCTCCAATCAAGATTCATCACCGAATCTTCAATCTAAAACCCAATAAATCTCCAGCGACCGGCGACACCTGTGGCGGCGACAAACTCAGATCAAGAACAATCGATCAAAACCAAAATGAATCGGATTTCTTTTGGTTATGAGTATTAAGGAGAAGGCAGTTTGGTTCTTAAAAGAACGATTGGAGCAGCTGAGATGGTAGATAGGTTTAGGATAGGACGAAATTGATTGTGTTATGGGTTATGAGTTGCTGAGTTTGGTTGATATTGATACGCATTGATTTTCGTGTGATGCGTTGTTGAATAAAATTGGTTTTTATAGTGTTCGAGTCACTGATTGATTAGATCAGTGATAAAAATGTCATGAGTCAGGGGGTCTGACAGAGTGTGAAGGTGGGAGTAATGTTGTGGATGAATATAAGTTGTAATGCTTATCAGTGTACCTGAGAAAAACTTGTAACTCAGAATGTGTTAATTAGTTGAGCAGGTCACTGAGTCAAAGACTCAGGATGTGTTAAGGTGGTTTTCGGACTGAGCTGTTGCACTTCTGAAAAAGAATGCATCTTTCAGGCGAGAAGATTGCAACTCAGGAAGTGTGATGATTGTGTCAGTAGTATGGTGAAACTGGGAGTTGTGTGAATCGGGGTAGAATCAGAAACCCTAAAAAACATCAGGGACTGAGAAAAAAAACAACTCAGTGTGGTGAGATATGTGTGTATCAGGGAGTGAAAAGTGGGGTCCCTGATAAGTATCAGGGAGTGGACGGGAAAGTGTGTTCAAAGGGAAGTTGCAGCCTGAAAACGGGTTGTAATATTTATCAGTGCTCTTGAAAAATCAGGATCAACAGAAGCAGCTGATATGAACTGGGTTGTCAGCTGATGATAAATCAGGAGGGTTGATGATAAATCAGGAAGGGATTGAACATGATGAATTCATGTCTCTGAATCCAATGGTGTCTGAAATCAGTGAAATCCCTGAAAACACAGGGTCACTGAACCATTGGAGACTGAAAGGGTGGGAAGCTCAGGGAGGCAGTTGTGTTGATCAGGGATGAGTATAACTCAGGCCTAGTTTGGGCTGCTATCAGGGAGTAACAAAAGGAGAGGGTGGACACTACTAATGCATCAGTGGATAAAACACAACCTGAACCTTTGGTAAACTGAACCAGGTCCCTGAACTCAGTGACTAAAACCCAAGTCACTGAACCCCCTTTGGTGACTGAACCCCCAGTCACTGAACCATCAGGTCACTGAACCTGAACCTCTCTCAGTGAGACAAACAATGAACCTGTCAAAGTGAACCCTCAGGACCCCATGAACCCTGAACCCTATCACTGAACAAGTCATTGAACCACTGAACCTTCAGGAACTAAACCCAAGTCCCTGAACCCTTAAACCTCAGGAACTAAACCCAAGTCCCTGAACCCTTGAACCTCAGGAACTAAACCCAAGTCCCTGAACAAGCAGGTTTGTACCCAGGCTATTTGTATATTCAAATAGGGGGAGATTGTTGGGTCAAGAATTTGACCCAAGTACCCTGACAAGATTTGAACATAAAATAGCCTAACTCACTGATAAAATAGTGGGTTACTCACTGATAAAGAAATCAGTGAGTGTTGTAAAAAGTTCGTTGTTGAAGAAACACTTTACTTACTGATACGGTGTCAGTGAGTAAAGTATACGAGCTACAAACAACACCAGTATCACTGAGAATTGACAAATGTCTCAGTGACCCTGAAGATACTATCTCTACAAGCAGACTGATAAATATGGGCACGAACTTCTACAAGAAAAGATAGAAGTCAGACAAAGACAAAAGAGGAAGAAGAAGAGGGACCACTTGGTGAATGACAACTCACACCAAGTGGATGACAACTCACAACAAGTAGATGTCTACTCATACCTACCCCACATGTCTTAGTCTAGTTTACCTGTATATATTGTCTGTGTTGTAATAGTGATAATATGTTTTTCCTAAACAAACAAAATAATACACACTGTATTAATTGATAGGAACATCCTCTCATTGAATCATCAAGCATAGCTTGGATCAATGAGAGTCTATTTGTCACCCAAAGGGGATACCATACCGAAAGTATCCCCTTTAAGAAGTTGAAGATGTTATCATGTAATCTAATAGGTTTTGAGTAATCTTGTAACAATTTATTCACTATCAATGAATTTGTTCTTGTTTTACTCAATCTCATGGACCAACAGTTTAGGTATATAAGCATCTTAAAGTTACATTGAATTGTAATATATATAAAAACTATATACATACCTAGGGAATGTATTTATCGAGAATAAAATGAGAAGTGTAAATATCTGAAATGTGCGGTTGTGGTTTATTTTCACTATTCTTATTTTTAATTTTATTTCTTATTTGATTATAACTCTACATACCTATTCATAATATTGTGGGAGGTCCATTAGCCGTCTTTTTACCGTCAAGTAAAGGTGCGATTGTTTACATATTACTTCTCACATAAATCGCTTTAATAAGATTGTTGTTTTATAAAACTGATTATAAAAGTAAAATAAAAGGGGTCATATAAATACACTGAATTGAAATGAGAACCATCAAATCCACCGAAACCCATTAAACAAAACCTTTTTAAACATGCGTTAGGTATAACTCATGTCAACCGCACATATGACAAAATGATAAAGAAACACGTTACATGATACCAAAACTCTCATACCAAACATATCAAAACCCATTAAACTAATAAAATACCACCATATATGTAATTATCACTTATGTTATTTTGTATCTCGTTCAGCTATCGTAAGAGTATATTGACCATCAACAAATTATGTACAACCAAATAAATCAACACTTTATCATGGTCTTGTTCACATATAGCAATATGAACATAATAAAAATGTTAAGATAGGGCCATCGAACTCGCCCATAACATACCTTTGCGTAAGTCACTATATTAATCATTATCCAAGTGGGAGCTGTTAGAGTTTATGTTTAATGAATTAATATATGTATGTCCGGTTTCGAACCCGAGACTCGGGATTACACACAATACGTGAGAGTTCCAATGGATTGAATAATTTAAATATATTTTATATTTATATTTATTCATTTCACTTAAACAAACACTTAACGATAGTTAGTACTTAACGGGGTTAGAGATAACGACCGTTAAAGGACTAAATATGCAAGATTGGAAAAGAAGAATCTTGAAACCCACAAGGGTTGTTTGGGCTGGCCGATTGACCCATGTTGTAGGGTGGGTCGGTTATGGTGATGGCTTAGGGAACAAGTTTTGTGTTTTAGGTTTTGCCTATAAATACAAATTCACTTGTTTTGATTTTCACCTAATCAAGTATCCCTAACTATAGCCAAACTTCTCTTCTTCTCTTCTTCTTGCTCACCTTGTTCGATCCTCTTTTAATACCACTAGGTATTGGCGAATCAAGTGTAGCAAATAAAGTGTTTGGTTTGTTAGTGATTCTTGAACCTAGCTTTCCCATTGGAACGCTACTATCGCGTGTGTACAAGAACGAGTGACAAGCTTATTTTAGCTTGTGATTCTTGGTGTTTTTCCCTTAGTTGGTTCGACATCTTCATAAACCAAATTAGGGTTTATATTGTTCTTGGTGATTACGCAAGAAAGGTACGTGTTTATTTAGTTTAATTAATTACATGTTCATTAGATCTTTCCGCTGCGTGTTCTTGATGTTTTATATGTTTATAGTTTATTATGATTCATATATTCCAACAGTGGCATCATGAGCCAGGTTTTTGAACTTGTAATTAATTACTAAAACCTAAAAATTGAATCTTTATTAGATACATGCAATTAATTTTTTTTTTGGGTTTTAAACCCTAATTGTTTCTTCCAAAAGTAGGTCGACACCCTCCATGGGTCGACACCTACATGTTTTGGTTAGGGTTTTATGGTTGATTTAAAATCTTGATAGAAACCCTAGGATTGCATGAAATTTTTAGGGATTAATTTGTGAATACCGTATGTGATGTCACTAAATTAATTAAACACGTACAAGTTTAATATTGATTAATAATATGGTATCCATGACAAGATCTTGCATATTTTGTCATGGTTGGATTTGTATGTTTGTTTTGTATGATTGTTTGCTACATGTTTTACATAAATCTTAAATTGGGGAAGACCTCAATATATATATTAATTAATTGGTTATGTGCAATGTGGTATCTAGTTAATAAAACTTACGCGGCCAAATTTATTTGGTGTCTGTGGTCCATTGGGTACAATGAGCTCGAAAACCAATGGGAGTTTTATTGATTAGATACATGAAAATTCACATAGAATTAATATTAAGATTTATTGAAAAAGGTTTGCATGTGGCTATATGATATCGTGGATGATCATATATTTGTTATTATGTGTTTATTTATTTATTTTTGTAATTACTTGATCTTTTGTGTTTAATATTATGATGGATTGTAAACTACAAAAGAGGGTAATTTTTCAAAATAAAAATAAATAAGACTAATAACTATGAAACCTTTGTAGAAATTTTATTTATTGCCAAGTCTTATGTGCCGACAGTGGTTCGCTTCGCACGGTAATTTGCTCCCAGGCGAGACTAGCAATAATAAATTTACTACATTAATTGTTTTAGCAAGAAAATCATATTTTTTTAGTTGATTGATTGCGACTGTACTAAGTGGTCGAAGCGGCGGACCTAAAATTGGCAAACTAAAAAGTGGGTTCTAGTTGGTACGCATTAAATTGTGACCTTAGAGGGGCACGGTTTTAACCAGCTTCGGCGGCTGTCGTCCCTACGCCCGCCTGTGCGTCAATTTTAGACTTACCAAGTACACCACGATAAATACGAAGCATCTTAAGGCTATGTTGTAATTTGTTCAACGCCTCAATTAAAAGATTTGATGATTTGAGCTACGAATGAGTAAACGGTTTTGTTTTTGAAAACATATATGACACAAAGATGAATGCATGACATCTTTGTACATATTTTTTGATTTAACACATCAAAATTTATTACCCTGATAAATTTAAGTAATATGCCACCCAACTACAAAAAGAAACACCTAAGGTTTCATCCTACATCACTAGCAGCCAAAGCTGAATGTTGATGTTCAAAGGGTGGTCATCTAAGGGTAAATTGAGTACTTTATTGCTAGCAGCCAAAGCTGAATGCAATAAACCGATGTCAATTTACTGTTTCTTAAGTTGGTTAAACTTAATTGGGCACTTTCATTACTAGCAGCCAAAGCTGATGTAATGGAACGGCGCCAAGGCATAAAGATTTGGGGATGAAACATGCTTACATTTTGCAACCGAGGTTGGCAATATAATGTAAGTCCCAAGATTTCTAGGAATTGCAATTGGATATTGGCAATTGGGTGATCCCGTACCTTATTGAGCACTTTCATTGCTAGCAGCCAAAGCTGATGTGATGAAACGGCGTCAATTTGGATCCTAATTTTCAATGAAAATTAAATGGTTAAATTTTATTTACCTTGGGTGTTTAATTTTCTTGAAAAGTTATTATCAAAAATACCTAAATTGAATTTTGAAAATTCTTTTAATGTATTTAATGCAACGTTAAAACCGTAAACATGGGATATTCTTTTAGTAGTAAATTGATCTACACCCGTAGGGGTTTTGGATAGAGTCAATTTTTGCTGAAAAGAATAAACCGAGTCCACTTTTCGTGTGAAGAGTGAGACTTAATCCTATTCCTTTTCATGAATGAGAAAGGTATAATAGGAAAATTAGAATTGTCTAAATTCTAAGAAATAACTCATGGCAAATTTCTGAAGAAATTGCATGGTTAGGAGTTATTAAATTAGAAACTAGACTAATTACCGCAAAAGTGGTAAAAGGCAAACTAGAATGTTTGATCTAGTTGTTATGCTTTAACCATTTAAATGTGTTACATACCATGATGGGGATGGTAGACCTAACTAAGAAAGAAATTGCATACCCAATTCTTACAAGTTAATTGCATTGATGGATATTCCATCATTTACAAAGTAGAATACATTCCTTGAGTACCTTAGTAGTGTTACGTAAGGAATTCATCAAGGGTGTAGGAAAGTAAACAACACGCTATTTGCTTTTACTGGTGATGCAACACTTACAATGTTGTCAAAGCCAGTGGGAGCATTGTGTTGTAATTACTGAATAATGAGTTCATGTAGTGATCTTAAATTCAGTGGGAGCTACAAGTCTTGGTAGTAACCCAGATCATCTCTAGAATCTCTTGAGATGATTACTTTCCAATTATAGACACTTGTGGTATTAAGGATAGTCGTGTACGTTTCCTTACTAGACGAGGTGATTATATATCTACTTATATCTATGACACAATCATATTAATCAAATAAGCAAACTATTGACGTGTTGTTTATCTGATACGTGATGTTGTTCCATGCACAAGTGGGAGAAATCTTTATTGTGTGCAAGCAACAACATAATAGAATATGATTTATAGGGTTCTCTTGACTGTAAAGTAAGAGACTAATGTTATAATGTGTTTTATACACATTCTAATTTATAGAACACCTGGAGTTAATATCTACTTTCATTACTAGATATTAATGACAAGGTAAATTACATACTTTCGTCATTGCAGCCTCAGCTAATGTGATGAAACTATGGTAATTTACAAGTTCCTAAATTAGATAATTATTAGAACAAGTGTCAATATGATAATAAGACTACTTCAAACATAAATATTTATGTATTGTTGAAATGACATAAATAAATGAAGTAATCTTATACTACTTCATAATGTTTATGTATTCTTGGAATGACATAAATATATGAAGTAAATAAATTAACTTGAAATAAATATTGAAACCAAGTTATGGGTTTCATAATTACTTTAGTTATACATGTTTATATTGTAAGATATAAATATGAAGTCTTTTATTATTATAAGACCTATAACAAAGTAAGACGTTATATTGTTATGTTTTTTAATTAAGACATATACAAGGAGTCATTGAGTCGATTAATGACTTATAACGTAAATTGAGATTATAACAGTTTATGTCTTTTTGGTAAGACATAAATATTAAGTGGCTTGGACGATAAGGCACTTATGTTATAAAGTATGCAATTGGCTTGGAAAATCTATTGTACCATTAAAGTGATTTAGTTGGTAAATAGGTAAGCCAAAAACGAAATATATTTATCTTAAATATTGTGAGATTAACTTACAATATTTATCCTAATGAAATACATAAGTTTATGGTATGATCAGTTAGGAAAATCAAACTCTTGAAAAATTGTTTGATTAAAGATAACTATATCTTATAATCTTCCTAAAGATATCAAGGTTAGAAAATTGAGTATGAATTGGATATACTCAATTAGACTCCAACCTAGAAGATTAATAAGACACCATTGATTATGGAATGTGTTGAATCACATTAAGTCTTAAAATTGAAGTTCAGAATTTGTTAAACTACTTGTTGGGTAGTTAATTAACAAATTAAGGTTAGGAACTGTCAATTTGTATTTGTAAAAATCCCAAAAGAGAACAAGTTTGTGTTGCTTTATTTGCTAAGCATTTATGGGTAATCTATAAATTGCAAAAGGCGAGTGGGAGTTTTATCTTCAAAAGATAAAAATTACAAGATACAGAATCTTTTAAATACGCTAGCAAGATCATTATAAGGATTTAACATGTTAGTGTTAAATCTCAAGATATGGAATTCTTATTCATAGGTCCGCAAGGATATCTCAAATATTTGTAGAATATGTTGAGAATTATGAGTTACAGGATCGTGATATGCCTGTTAATAAATTGCAAATGTTTATTTGGCAAATTACTCATACTATGAATAATTAGATGCAGTCCAAGAAGATAACTAGTTTGGAAACGTAGTTGATCTTAAACTCTATAGTTACACTATAGAATGGAAATGAATTTCTGCAAAGGAAATGAAAATCCTAGAGATTTAAATTCTTGTGTAGAAATCATAATGGACAAAATTTGTATACACATTTAATGTGTGAAAAGATTATCAATCACAGTTAAGCAATTAAAGGTGATTGAGATTCTTTCTAAGCACATTAAATGTTCAAAGATTATGATTAATCATTCTTAGTTTCATTTGTATGAAATTAACAATTGAATATCAATACTCCTTCTTAGATAATTACTTGTGCGAGGACGAAAAGTAATTGAAAGGAGTGTTTGAATTCAAATAATCTGTAGTAGTATACATAATGCAAATCATTTGTAAATGGATTAATGCATGCATCTAAAAGATATACTTATTTTTAGCTATTAAATCTAGTTGTGATTTATAGTTAAAATAAGATATTTCTTAATATTCCTGAAAGCTAGTGGGAGTAATGTATTTATTTTCTTATTTCATATATGTTGAATGACATATGGGAAGTAACATTCCATTAACGTTAACATTAAATGTTAAGTTTTAGTTTGGAATGAAACTTCATATAGAAAATAAAACCTTGGAATTTATGTTTATTGTAATAAACATAAGCGGTAATAATATCTGATTCTAAAAGAACATGATATTCTATTAGAAGGACTAGATAGAATCATATCCTTAAAAAGATATGACATGAATGAATCTAAGTATTGACAAAAGAATTATTCATGTCCATCATGTTGCTTGTTGTATCATGCTTGAATGAAAGATGATAGACAACATTAATATCTAATTATAAATTATTAGATAGTTAAGTGTAATGGATATGTTTTAGAATTTACATCCTTAGCCTGGATTTGCTCCAAAATTCTAAATATGAATCATATGGCAAGTTATTGCTTGATTGATATTGTGCTCAAATCTTGAAGGATTTGAAGATATCAAAACATTACACGATGGATATTAAAGTTTACGGAACTTTAAAAGAGCATATTGTTGTTTGATACAATGATGCTAGTAAGATTGAGATGACACTCAATACTAGTCATGGTGGGAGCTCATTCTTATTAGGAGACCATGTATACTAGTTGTGCTCAATATGAGCATAGTTGCAATTATACATAAAGAATTAGAATACTTTAACTACAAAGGTTTGGTAGTTTAATTGTCATAAATTCGTGCATGAGGATGCCACGCATTTTATGAAGTATGTGGCAATATCTAGATAGATGAATGCACACATACAAGTATTTCATTATTGAAATAAGTATTCTCAAAATTCCGATAGATCAACATTAGTCAATTTATGCCTTGTCAACAAGTATGTGGAACATGACTTGTGGCATAATTCACTAATGAGAATTGTCATGCATTGATCTAGTTAGTATTTGGATAAGGGATGTTAAGCAATATTATCTTAATGAAATAAAGTGTGGATAACGTTTATTCTCATTAATAATATTGTATCCTATATTTGCATGTTTAAATCCGTGAATAACTTACGTTATTCTAAATGGTCCGTTGTCAATTAATAATATGGGAATATTATTGAATTAAGACAAATGTGAGGATTGGTAGAATGTACTGTAAGGTTGAGACACCAATGTCACATGATATTCAATATTGGATAAAATTAAATATAGGACTTATCCCAACCACATGATTATACTTTATGGATCGTCGTCATCAAGTATATCATGAATATTTATCCTCAGACTTGAGATACCGGGTGACTGCCGAGGATGTAGCTCATTTTCTGTAAGGTAGTCTAACGCTATCCGTAAAAGGTAGTTATAAGGGCTATTTTCGGAGGTGATGCGAAGTTCGAGGGTTACGCTCGTAGTCAACAAAGGATTTGTTCCTTCAACTTTGTGTTGAAGTTTAATACTGCTCGGCCGCTCGTAGGATTGACAAGATGTTTGTGTGGCCACACCCAAAGTCTATCTGGAAGACGTTCAGATGATTTGGTAATCTTGTTCAATTATGTACAAACGAGAAACTACTGTTAATTATGGAATGACAAAGATCCATATCCAAATTAACGCGGTATTAGTAACAAAAGGATAAGTATGATGATTTAATCATCACGTGGTTTTTTCCAGGAGAACCATACTCGGATCAAGCTGGGGGCATTGGGATCTGTTAAAGCTAGACTAGCCCATGTCATTACAATATTAATCATTATCCAAGTGGGAGCTGTTAGAGTTTATGTTTAATGAATTAATATATGTATGTCCGGTTTCGAACCCGAGACTCGGGATTGCACACAATACGTGAGAGTTCCAATGGATTGAATAATTTAAATATATTTTATATTTATATTTATTCATTTCACTTAAACAAACACTTAACGATAGTTAGTACTTAACGGGGTTAGAGATAACGACCGTTAAAGGACTAAATATGCAAGATTGGAAAAGAAGAATCTTGAAACCCACAAGGGTTGTTTGGGCTGGCCGATTGACCCATGGTGTAGGGTGGGTCGGTTATGGTGATGGCTTAGGGAACAAGTTTTGTGTTTTAGGTTTTGCCTATAAATACAAATTCACTTGTTTTGATTTTCACCTAATCAAGTATCCCTAACTATAGCCAAACTTCTCTTCTTCTCTTCTTCTTGCTCACCTTGTTCGACCCTCTTTTAATACCACTAGGTATTGGCGAATCAAGTGTAGCAAATAAAGTGTTTGGTTTGTTAGTGATTCTTGAACCTAGCTTTCCCATTGGAACGCTACTATCGCGTGTGTACAAGAACGAGTGACAAGCTTATTTTAGCTTGTGATTCTTGGTGTTTTTCCCTTAGTTGGTTCGACATCTTCATAAACAAAATTAGGGTTTATATTGTTCTTGGTGATTACGCAAGAAAGGTACGTGTTTATTTAGTTTAATTAATTACATGTTCATTAGATCTTTCCGCTGCGTGTTCTTAATGTTTTATATGTTTATAGTTTATTATGATTCATATATTCCAACACTACATGCATTCTAACAAATAGAAAAGTTAAGGTATTTGCCAACGTGACTCGGAAGACAAAAAGTGAAGTACATTTCACCCACAAAGTGAAAACTTTAAAACACTTTCTATTACAAAGGATATCGTCCATGAGAGCATGATAAAATGTCTAAACTATGACTAACTTTATATTCTATCTCACATGGTATGCATTTTCTTTACACCTACCTTAATCTAAAGCGAACTTTAAATAATACGAAAAAGATTCACAAACACATGGAGGCACATCATTCAACGAATAATTTACCAAATAATCTCAGTAGCAACCATAATAAAATAGGACAATAATTAATTTACCAATTCGTATTCCTTTAGCCTAACCCTTATTTAAAAATGAAAATATTGACATGACTTGGTCTTAATCTTGCTAAAATTTGGAGGGCTATTATAGATTTATATTCATTGCATAAGCACCTACGTATATGAATTCAAGGGTCTTTGACTAAGCTTATTTCTAAATATGATCATTGGCTTAATTTTGTTATCAGAATACAGATTAGTTTGTCCAAACACTTTCTAAAGAAGTGCTTATTAGCTTTTTGAAGCGTTAAAAGAGGTGTTTCGATATCACATAACAAGATGCGTTTTCAAAACACAATTTGCATGAGCGATCCTTCGACCTTTATCTTTTATACCATCTTTCCAAGATTAATGAAGGCGTTGCTATCATGTTCATCAAATTCCCGACAGTAACAAGAAAATTAAGTTCCTTCAATTCTTAACAACATTAAAAATGAAATAAATTAAAAACGTTAATCATGTGTTTAAGAGTCAAACAAGTTAATCAACTTGTTCAAAACATGACATATATACCTTGATATAAAAGTATAATTTCACCTGCTTCTTTGTTACTGTATTTATCTACAAAAGATGTTTGTGTGATGTTTATAAGTTCAACAAAACAAATATGACATTAATTATAATAAATCTTTCAGCATTTGAGAAAATGTATCTTAGAATTACAAGATGAAAAATCAAAATTTCTTTTTTGTTATAAATTGCAAAAAAATCAAAAATTCTTTTTTGCTGTTCTCATGAAGTTTTTTTCCTTCATAAATTTAATACCCCAAAGTAATTGTAACCATCAAAATACGATAATTACCTAGAAAACATGATCAAAACACCCCAAAGTTTTTGACTACCGATGTGTAACTAAGCACAACTATATATTTTTTTTAGAACGGCACCACACTTGAAATCCTACCCCCGAGTTAAACCATCCAAACGGGCAGGTCCCGAACCACTAGGAGAGACCCGCGAAGGGAAACCCCTAAAACTTACGGCTTCGCACTAAGAAGAAAATCCGGATTTTCTTTGTCACTTGCGAGACTCGAACCCGGGTAAAACCCCTCCCAAACTCCAGAAAGAACTCAGGTGGCCAACTGAGCTAAGTCAGTTGGTTAGCGCAACTATACCTTTAACCTTTAACCTTACTCAAAATTTTCACTCCATCTATATTGTTCATCAATACGACGTTGCTTAGCTTAACTAAATTTAATAAAAAAAAAAAAAAAATAATAATAATAATAATAGTTTGAACCTGAAGCATATTGTACACATACTATATAAAAAACCGACTCTTAGCTAAGAGTATACCGAGTAGCATATCACATATCCTTTGTACCAATAGTCTGGCAACACAATTTACAAATCATAGGGACAGTCTCATAAATCAAAAGATCTAGTGGTAAGTTAGCTAACCTTTTACAAAAGGTCTAGGTTCATAACGCACTAGGTACACATTTTAGATGGCTAAAAAATGAGTCAGAGACGATAACGAAAATATCACAATTATGTCACGTACATCTGAGTAAAAAACTCGCATTCTCATATAACCTGAAAAACGTTATCATGTTTTTTAGACTCGTATCAGTACTGTACAATGGATATGTCCAAGCTAAAAGCTTATAGTAAAAGCTTGACTATAAAAAAGTCAGTGTGAAAGCAAATACTATAAAGGGGGGCTAAGGTGCAAAAACAAAGAATAGGACAGTGTAGCTAGGTTCCTCTGTCTTTGTGTTGGTTTATGTAGTATGTGTGCTTCACCTGTACCTCCCACGTCACACACACTCACACTCTTCCTTTGCACTTGTCTCTTTGTTTCTCTGCTCCTTTATTTCCCTTCCATTCATTTCATCTTTTTATCAATAACCCATTTTTACCACAGTAAAAACCTTCATATTCTTCATTTACACCATAAACCAAGATCAATACTTTGGGCAATAAGGTAAAAAAATCCAATTTTTGTATCATTTTAGCATACCCTTTTAAATCTTTTGGAATATCTTGTAGTAGATTTTATGAAATTTGTGTTTATGGTTATGAGAGGTGTTAGTAGTTTTTAGGGAAGGTTGAGTTGAGATAAATGGATCCTGGGTTTGGTAGGATGTTTGGTTCTTTGGATGGGAATGAAAATGGGAATGGGAATGGTAGTATGTCCATTTTTTCGGATAATAATAGGAGTCGAAATAATGGTCAAATGTTTGGAAATAGTTTTTCAAGTCATGATCAAGCCAATAATAGTAGTAATAGGTATCATCCAAGTTCAGGGTATAGTCAAAACTTTAGAGGTTTACAGTTAGGTAATATGAATAATCCGCCATTGCCGGATGTGAGAGCGGGTCTTGAGGATGAGCTTCAAGAAGATTGTGATCTTTCGGATGCGATTTTGGGGTATATTAGTCAGGTTTTGATGGAAGAGGATATGGAGGATAGGTCGTGTATGCTTCAAGATTCTATAGATCTTCAGGCTGCTGAGAAGCCGTTTTATGAGGTTCTTGGGAAAAAGTACCCTCCGTCTCCGCCACCTTGGCCTCCCCCTGAGTTTGAGTCCGGTTTGACCTATGCTGACCATAATGGAAATGGTTTGTATGCTGATAGTTTTAGTAGTTCTAGTGGTGGTTATGCACATGACGCCTCAATTTTACGGTATTTTGGTGGTCAGAATGTGTCATATGCATCGCTTGGATCGTCAAGCACTGGAGGGTTGGATTCACCTGCAAGTACTGCGGATACGTTTGATCTTTATAGTGAGAATCAAATGCTGTCGCAGTTTAGAAAGGGTGCTGAAGAAGCGAACAAGTTTTTACCTAGTGGCAACTTATTGTTAGGTTCTAACTATATAGGTCAAGATCAAAAAAGAGAAGAAAGTAAACTCTCGTTAACAAAGCCAAATATAAGAAAAAATCCTTATAGAGAGGATATAACCGAAGTTGAAAAACAAGAAAGGGTAATCAAACAGGCGGCTATATTTCCAGATGCAACTTTAAGGTCTGAAGAGATGGACTTGATCTTTCTCTCTAGTTTGGGAGAGGGTAAGGTTGCTTTAGACTCATTTCGTGACACGTTACGTATAGAAAAAATTAAAGATTCAGTAAAAGATGTAGAAGATACAAGTTTAAGTAACGGGAAAGGTAAAGGCAAAGGGAGAAGTAAAACCCGTGGTAGGAAACCAAAGAAGAAAAAAGAAGTGATTGATTTAAGAACCCTTTTAATTACGTGTGCGCAATCCGTTGCAGCTGATGATAGAAGAAAAGCAAATGAACTGTTGAACGAAATTAGACAACACGCTTCTCCTTTTGGTGACGGGACTCAGAGGTTAGCTCATTGTTTTGCTAATGGTCTCGAGGCACGTTTAGCTGGCACTGGTAGCCAAATTCATAAAGGATTAGTCAACAAGAAAACATGTGCTGCTGATTATATCAGGGCTTACCATCTGTATATGGCCTCGTCGCCTTTTAGAAAGATTTCAAATTTTGCTTCAAACAGGACAATTATGGATAAAGCAGAGAATTCCATGAGGGTACATATCATTGATTTTGGTATACTTTATGGGTTTCAGTGGCCCACCTTTCTTCAGCGTATTTCAACAAGAAAAGGCGGGCCACCACGTGTTAGAATTACTGGAATCGAGTTTCCTCAACCGGGGTTTAGGCCAGCACAAAGAATTGAGGAGACGGGTCGCAGGTTGGAGGCATATGCTGAACATTTTAAGGTACCGTTTGAGTATCATTCCATTGCTAAAAGATGGGAAAATGTTAAAGTTGAAGACCTTATGCTTAAAGAGGATGAGTTTCTTGTTGTTAATTGTCTGTATCGATCGAAAAACTTGCTTGATGAGACAGTGGTTGCGGATAGTGCAAGAAACGTTTTTCTAGACCTAATAAAGAAGATTAACCCTGATATTTTCATTCATGGAATTCTAAATGGATCTTATAATGCTCCATTTTTCCTGACCCGTTTCCGGGAGGCTCTTTTTCATTTTTCAGCACTGTTTGATATGCTTGAAACCAATGTACCCCGTGAACGCCCTGAAAGAATGCTGCTTGAAAGAGAGATATTTGGAAGAGAAGCTTTGAATGTTATAGCTTGTGAGGGGTGGGAAAGGAGTGAAAGACCCGAGACGTACAAGCAATGGCATGTTCGTAATTTAAGGGTAGGGTTAGTTCAAGTTCCATTGTCTCGGTTTATAGCAACACGGGCAGCAGAGAAAGTGAGCCTCTATCATAAAGATTTCTTGATAGATGAAGACAACAATTGGCTTCTGCAGGGATGGAAAGGACGAATCATTTACGCCATTTCTTGTTGGAAACCGGCTTGAGTTGCAACTGGAATCCCAGGTGTGTGGTCAATCAAATGTTTGCTGTTGCCAACATATTGGCCTCTTTTTGTTTGGTTAAAGACTTAAAGTTGTAGGTAGCTGCATTTACTTGTATTAACTTGAACTACCTTACCTTACACTGGTAGCTTTATCGCTAAATGGCTAGCATTAATGTTTTAACCTCGTAGTGTAGTTTCTTGAACAATCTTTGGTAGATCCATATTATATAACTACTTGTACAGGTTTTGAAAATGAATTTATGAACTGTGATGGTTCTGTACGTGTGCCCCTTTTCCAGTGATTGATTTGCAGACTCGATACGTAGCTTTGCCTAATTCCAAAGTTAAGTGGATGTGTTTGTGTAACTTTATACATTACATATCTATTTGTAAGCTGCTGAATAACTCGAAAATGAGGAACATTATAGTGTCATAACCTACTGCGCAACTTGGTAGGTTGTTGATTCTATTTATTCTTGTAAGGCTAATCAGCAAGGGCGCAGCTACATAGGGGCCGGGGGGGGGGGGGGGGGGGGGGGGTGGGGCGCCCGACCCCCCGAAATTTTTTTTGCGATGTAGGGGGTATATAGTTTTCGTGTAGAAAAATTTCGGTATATTCGGTTTCGACCCCCATTTTAATTGTGAAATTTCGGTATATTAGATCCCGAACCCCCACTGAATCTATTATAGCTTCGCCACAATCAGCAAAACTGGATGGTTAAGTTAATTATTTATTCACTTTCAAACCACAGTTTACGAATACACGACACTTTTTTGTTGTTGTTGCAAGCCAATATATTATATTACTCTATATATAATGGAGCGTCGAGTTTTGCTACAGTTGTTGTAGCAGTGTTGGGCTCGCTTTTGGGCTGTGGGCTCCTGCTTTTCCCCTTTCGTTTGTTCCCTCGCTTCTTTTATCTCTTTCCGAACGCTATCAATACGGTACCTACCACCTCATTTATTCTTGCATCTTCTACTGCCTTCTACCGAAACCCTACTTGGCTGCCGGTGTTGTTTACTTGCGGATCGGTTATGGTCTTTTAGATTTCTTTTGCTTATGTAGCTGTTCTTTGTGGTAGTTACTGTTTTTTTTGTGGTAGGTTATTTGTTCATCGTTTGGTTATGTACTTGCGGATCGGTTACGGTGTTTTTTTTGTGGTGCTTGCGGACGGATCGGTTATGATACCTGCTCTTTTAGATGTCTTTTGCTTGTGTAGCTGTTTTTTTTTTATAGTTGCTATTTTTTTTTTGGTCGTACGTTATTTGTTCATCTTTTGCCGTGGCTTATTTGTTAATCTTTTACTTATGTGGCTACTTCTTTTGGCGTAATCTGCCGGTATTTTGTTTCTTTATGGTTTATGATTTAGATCTATATTGTCTATCCGGCGTAATCTGCCGGTATTTTGTTTCTTTATGGTTTATGATTTAGATCTATATTGTCTATCCGTTTTAAGGTCTGATATTGGGGCTTTTTTAGGCGTCTTTTGCTTTGTCGTAGGTTATTTGTTGATCTTTCCCTTATGTAGCTGCCTTTTGTGGTACTTGGTGTTTTTTTTTTTGTGCCTTATTTGTTCGGCTTTTGCTTATGTGCCTGCTTCATCCGTTTTTAGGTCTGATATTGGAGTTTTAGATCTATAGCTGTTTTTGTGGTTTATGGTTTAGATCTTTAGATGTTTTGTGTGGCTAAAAAAATTATCTTGATATTATTTTGTGTCACTCTTTTATTTACTTTAGTTTATAATTTCTTTATGTATGTTTATGCAGTTACTCTTTCATATTGTGATGCGTTTGTTGACTCACTTGATATGTCACCTATACCTGTTATTAGTGGAAATAGCAGATATGAGTGCCATATCAAGTGGTGTAACCAACGTTTCATATTTTTTTGGCGGGATTCAGTTTACTTATTTGCCTTTTTCTTCTGTGTTGGTGCCACAGCTGCCTTGCAAAGGTATTCGCGGCACAATTCTTGAATGTCATAGTATGAATACTAACTATGTAACTGGACCCGTTTTGCAAACAACTTCAACTTAGATCGGCTATTATATAATCAGGTGGTGGCATGGCAATTACCGGACGGCATAGTGTAAACAATAGCTAAGCAACCGGTCTTATTTTGCAACCACCACCTCTTTTCAGCTGTCTCTGTGCAGCGCCTGGGATAATTTTCTCAGCTTACATTCTCTGAACACATGTTGCTTGGCAAGGTAACTAAGATTGTGGTTGCAGCCATGCTGTGTGTTTAGTGTTCCCTGCAAAGGTTTCGCCAATACAGTTCTTAAATATCATGGTATGAATACTGGCTATGTAACTGGATCTATTTTGCAACTGTCCTTGATTTAGAGTGGCTGCTGTTGCTGCATTTGCCATAACAGCCTTCGCCTCAGTTTCGAGCTGTGGCCTCACGCTTTTTCCCTTTTGTTTGTTTGCTCACTTCTTTTAGCCTTTTTTCGATGGCTAGCAAATGAGAGAATGCACTGGAGAATGTGGTAACTACCTCCTTTACTCTTGCATTCTCCTATATATAATGGAGCGTGGAGTTTTGTTACAGTTGTTGTACCAGTGTTGGCCTCGCTTTTGGGTTGTGGGCTCCCGATTTTTCCCTTTCGTTTGTTCCGTCGCTTCTTTTAGCCTTTTTCCAATCACTAACAAATGATAGAATGCACTGGAGATTTATACGTGTCTCTTCCCTGTGGTTCTCTTGGTAGTTGTGCAGATCTTCTTCATGAACTTTCATCGGTTGCTGTAGCTGTTTAACTTTACCGGACGGCAATACGTTTGTGGTTTGTGTGTTTGCTTCTTATGATCTACATGTTGATGTCTTATTAGTTGCTTTTTTAGATGCATTTTGCGTATGTAGGTGTTTTTTTTTGCTGCTTCCTGTTTTTTTGTGGTAGGTTATTTGTTCATCTTTTGCTTATGTGCCTGCCTGCTTGACCGCCGATATTGCTCACTTGCCAATCTTTTATGCTCGCTGCTCTTTTAGGTGTATTTTGCTTATGCAGCTATTCTTTGTCGTGCTTGCTGTTTTTTGTGGTCACTTATTTGTTAATCTTTTGCTTATGTGCCTGCTTCTTTTATCGTAATCTGCCGATATTTTGTTTCTTTATGGTTTATGATTTAGATTTATATTATAGATCCGTTTATCCGTTTTGTGCCTGCCCTCAACTTAGACTCGCTATTGTATAATTAGGTTGTGCTGTGACAACTACCAGACAGGATAGTATAAGCAATAGCTAAGTAACTGGCCTTATTTTGCAGCCACTACCTCTTTTCAGTTGCCTGTGTACAGTTACTATGATACTTTTCTCAGCTTACATTTTTTAAATGCATGTTCCTAGGGTTGTGGTTGCACCCATGACATGTCTTTAGTATTGACTCCGTGTGCTTTTCTCGGTATCTGTGCAGATGTTCTTTGTAAACTTTTGACGGCTGCTGTAGAAATGTTGTGATTTTCATATGAAATAATTAACACGCATGGATGTTTGCGCAATAGGCTGTGATGAGTCTGTGAGTCTGATTTAAGAAGTGAATCCCTGGCACTTGGCAGGGCAAACTTTTAGATTTGCAACCGTGCCAGGTGTATTTATTTCTTGCGATCGCTTATTAATATCAATCCAATGATATAAAACTCATAACTTCTTCACAGATCTGAGCTAAAATGTTTAAGTTTGTCGCTTATTGGTTGTAAACTTTTGACAACTGCTGTAGAAATGTTGTGATTTTCATATCAAATAATGAACACGCATGGATGTTTGCGCAATAGGCTGTGATGAATCTGTGAGTCTGATTTAAGAAGTGAATCCCTGGCACTTGGCAGGGTAAACTTTTAGATTTGCAACCGTGCCAGGTGTGTTTACTTCTTGCGATCGCTTATTAATATCAATCCAATGATATAAAACTCATAACTTATTCACAGATCTGAGCTAAAATGTTTAAGTTTGTTGCTTATTGGTTGTGATAGCCTGTCATGAATCTGTCACTCTGGTTAAAGAAGTTAATATGCGGCTCTTGGTAAGCCAATCTTTTAGATTTGCACCTGTGCCAGGTCTATTTACTTCTTGCAATCAGTTTTTAATATCAATCCAATGATATCAAATTTTGAATTTATCTACAGATCCAAGTCAGATAACGTAAAACTAAAGATTGTAAAAAAAATAGACAGAATATCAGTGATGGATGTATGGCAACCAGTCACGGTTACTGCATATATGCAGCTATACCCAATTTCGTATGGTGTGTACATCCATCATTGATACTTTGTTGTTGTTTTTTGTGCTGCACAATTTTTTTACACTGAACTGTGTCACTGCATATAATTGCCTCCTTTCAACTACCACTGTATTTACATGGTATTTACACTCACCATTCATAGTTTTTAAATCTTTGCGTAGTGATTGTCTTCATGTACATAATTTATTTATATTTTTTTATTCTTCAGGTTTGTGTTCTTGCACATAGTTTGATCATCTTTTTATATTTACTGTATTCATGTACATAGTTTGATCATCTTTTTCTATTCTTCAGGTTACCTGCTCCATTTACATGGCTGTTCTCTGTGGTTTACATGCTGATATAAACTTTGCTTTGCCCCAGTTTCAATTCCTAATAGAATGCACTATATATATATATATATATAACATGTAAAATACATAAATACATACACACTTTTTTTTGGGTGCATATCTTTGTTATTCATTATTCTATTAAAAGGTTTACACTAACACATTATATATATATATATATATATATATATATATATATATATATATATATATATATATATATATATATATATAACTTTTTACTAGAAGAATTAATAACAAAGATATGTGCCAAAAAAAAAGTGTGCATCTATTTAATACATGTTATATATAACAAAACACAGTCACTGATAATTGACTGCAATTTTGGAAGATCAATGCGAAGCGAAATAGTATAGTCTTAGAAATGATTTGGTGCAGATCACTTCTTTACACTATGCTATTTCGCTTCTCACTGATCTTCTAAAATTCAGCCATATTGTTGACCATGAATTTTGATCAGAGGAATGCATATCTCGCACAGAGTAAAAAAAAAGGCCAAAACACACGTAAGGGGAAAAAAACGACCCCACAGCCCAACACTGACTCCAACACTGTACGTCTCCTCCTATGTCTTGCTTCGAACACTAATTTTTCCTGAATAGAAGTTATTGCTTTTTCTGTCTTTCTAAAATGCCTTTTTCTCAATGGTTTGCAGCCACGGTATTTAGGCGATGATGATAGCTTTGCACATTCCCATTTTTCCAGCTGTGTGTTCGTTGGCAGGGCAACCACGCTATCGGTTGCAGCCACAACGCACAATTCATGCTGATCACAAACGTGCATATCTGAGCCTTACTGACGTCAAAACGTCTAGGTCCTCGCTCAACTGCGACTCCTGATCTGAGGTATGTTGGATTGATTTATCTGACGGTAACCATTTACTGTCCATCAAACGATTGCTGATATCCTTTATTAAGTTAAGAGAAAAACAACAGTTAATATTCATCATGGTTTAGCATCGCTTTTTGCCCCAGGAATAGTACCAGCTACTAATATGTCATCTTTTTCTATTTGCAGATATTAACAATTGAACTTACGCGGCAACCATAGATTATTTTTTTTTGCATATTCATAATTGTAGTGGCACAAATGGTTCTGGTCAAAAATATACTTCAATTCGGAAAGAAGGATGAGAAGCGGGAGAGAATGCTGCGACAAGTAGTTTGATCCAAATTTCTTCTTTGCAGCATCCTCTTCCGTTTCCCATCTTTCTTTCGGACTTGAACCATATTCTTGGCCAGAACCAATTGTGTCACTACACTTCCACCTATGCAAAAAAAAAAAAAAAAAAATAGCTTTTACTGGCACATAACATAAACCTTTTGTATCCGCCCTTTACCAGGTAAAGAAAATGTTTCCTCCTATCTCTTGCTTCGAACACTAATTTTTCCTCAATACAGGTTATTTTGTGGCTTTCTAAAATGCCTTTTTTTTGAATGGTTTGCAGCCACGGTGTTTAGGCGATGATGATAACTTTGTGCATTCTCATTTTTCCAGCTGTGCGTTCGTTGGCAGGGCAACTACGCTATCGGTTGCACCCACAGCGTGCATTACAAGCTGATTACAAACGTACATATCTGAGCCTTACTGAGATCAAAACGTGTGGCACTTCGCTCGACTGCGACTCTTGATCTGAGGTATATTGGATTGATTTATCTAAAAGTAACCATTTGTTGTCCATCAATCGTAAGTTTATATTCATTTTACCCAGATTTTTGCATGTATCAATATCTGTAACAGGTCATATATTCAACAACAGCGCTACGTGCAGCACATGAATACAGCCAGGATCATTAATCTGACCTTCACCTCGAATTCCTTTTGGTATTTTAATCGTCTATCAATATGTCTGGTGCAGACTATTTTCTAAAGACTGTTTGAATAACAAAAGGGGTTTGAGGTGGAGATCAGATTTTCCACCTATATGTCGATAAAAAAAAAAAAAAAAAAAAAAAAAAAAAAACATAAGAAACAAAGACTATTTGGTACTTTTTTTTTGTTGCTGATACTAACAATACATGTCATATGTTTACAATTCTTGAAGAAAGGTGGGAAACCGGAGAGGATAGTGTGCCATATAGTTTGGCACAAATTACTTCTTTGCACTATCCTCTTTTGTTTCCCATCTTTCTTCGATAATTGACCCATACTGCTGATCAGCATCTTTTCTCCACCTCCAGTTGTCGATATACGACAACAAGTTAACTTTCGGATGCACATGACATCAACTTTTACTATCACCACAAAAAAAAAAGTAATAGATGCCCTTTGTTTCTTATGGTGAAATTCTTTTTTTTTATCAAATGCCTCGCAATTAAACTGTCAGTTGATAAGGCAAAACAATGTCTGGAACTTAAACATAGTTACTCATTCTAAATTCTCATACAGTTCCTTTTGTTCTTTCAACAACCTAGCAGCTCGCTTGGTGCAAGCGGTTGCACAAAGGAAGGTGAAACAACAAATGGAACTGTAAGGGGATTTAGAAAGTTTAACTAAATTTTTGAATAAATAAATGAGGTGGGTGCCGCATTATTAGCGGTCAGGAAAAGGCTAAAAGAAGGGATGGAACAAACGAAAGACAAAAACCGAGAGCCCACGACCCAAATGCGAGCCCAACACTGCTACAAAAACTGTAGCAAAACTCAACGCTCCATTATATATAAGAGAATATTGTCACCCGATGGACTTGATGAGTTCTGAACCATCCCCATATTCCCATGATAGTCGCATTCAATTCCTGTTCTTCAGGTTCGCATAGCCACTCTCATTATTACATTTATCTATTTTAGCTTATTCTTTTTTCTGACTTTCTAAAAGCCCTTTTTCTCAATGGTTTGCAGCCACATTCTTTAGGCGATGATGATAACTTTGTACACCTCCATTTTCCCAGCTGCATGTTCGTTGGCAGGGCAACCACACTTTTAGTTGCAGCCACAACGTGCATTTAACGCTGATTATATATGTACATATCTGAGCCTTACTGAGATCAGAACATATAGCCCCTCGCTCAACTACGCCTGCTGATCCAAGGTATGTTGCATTTGTAGCATTTTGTGATCCAATGTATATTTAGTAATTATATGCTTCTATTGTAAAAACTGTCTATTCGTTTCAGCATAGACGATTATTCTAAGATCCTATGGTACACCCAATTGTGCAAAGTGTTGGTCCCTTTACACGATTAGAATTAACTAGAAAGTTAATCTATTAGTGTTAATGACTAATACAATGTTTAAGGATTATTCTAACAGTTATAAAACGTGAATGTAAAAACAACAATATTTTTCAACGTTTAAATTCTTATTAGAAATAATTCCAAGAATCTATACCCAAGTGTTTTGCGGAACAAACACTTGGGATTGAATAGACAAGGGTATGGGGTGTCTCCTATCGAAACTCAAGCTTTGCTTGAGTGGTAACAATATACCCACTGAGCTATCTCAGTGAGTTGTATACTCTTTGTAGGAGAGAAGTTTCTTTGTAAAAGTTCAAGACTTTAATTATACAAAGCACACTTTAACTTCTCTCACAGTTGATCTATTTATACACAAGTATTCTAAGTATAAGTGATTAAATATAATACAAGTTGTTGAGGTTGCGTGTCTGACAATTACAAATAGTAATTGTCATTTCCAAGAACCAATAGGAAAGGGCTAAATAAGTCTTTGGGAGTTGTTGGCTGACACTCCATGACTTTTAGCCGCAATAGGGAAGGTAGAGTCTGACAAGAGAAGAGTGTTGGGTTTACACTCTTATCTTCTCAGATCTTTTCCCTATTGTTCCCGCCTTTTCTTCAGGCGTTGGTTCCTCAGTCATTCAATCACTTTGTTGGTTGAGGAGACTGGGGTTCAGTGAGCTCTTATCCAATACTCACTGAAACCATCATCTTCTTCTTTGGCTTAAGTCCTACTCAGGGAGTACCGCCTTCCTGAGTAGTGAATCCTTCTTCTTGAATTCGCCTTAAGCATCCTGAAGATGACTCACTGAGAGGCTGTTCTCTCAGTGACTTGAATTGTTCTCGGTTTAAGTTAACACTTAGTTAATTTGTGTCCAAATCATGTTCGAAGCATTCTTGGGTTTTACAAGACCCAACAATCTCCCCCTATTTGGATATAAATTATTCCTAAGTGTTTTTGATCAGATATGAGTGAGCTAAAGACTTCTGCTCATACTGAATGTACTAGAATGTAAATAAGGACACTGAAATAATAAAAACATCATCTTATTAATATCATTTACAAGTCCTAACAAAACTAAGTACAAAAGGGATAGTGGTGGGTATTCAGGCAGGTCATCAGTTCAACTTGATTCCAAGGGCTTCAAGCTTGGGCTTCTTTGACTGCAGCTCATGTTGGTCAGGATGTTCATTGATTTTTCTTTTCAGGTCATGACAAAACCTTACATTCTCAGGACTCTTGAGTGGAGAGGCCATTATCAGAAAGCCTAGCATAGCTTTGATCCCTGATAGATCAATATCAATCCACCTCTGGAAGGCTTTGTCACCAAACTCATCAATGAAGAACAAACCTCTTTCAGGCTGTTCAATGACCATATTGTTCCTGAAAGGAACACCTTCAGGGAGAGCCCTATTGCAGTCAAGACCAGGAATCTTGATCTCAGGCTCAGCTTCTATCTTCTTTCTTTTCCTTGAAGAAGACTGAGAAGTAGCAGGTTGTGCAGATTCAGGTAGAGGAGATTGAATGCCAAGTTCCTTAGGTGCTGCTGCCAATCTTTCATACCTCAGACTCAAAGACTTCATCAGATTAGGGACCACAACATTTGATTTCTTTGCTATTAATGGACCCAACTCGTCCAATTCAGTGATCCCAAAGTCAGCGAATCTGAAAGGTGAATGAACATCAAAGTTTCTCTTGTCAGCACCTCTGTAGACAGTGACAACGGCAGGATTGGTGTTTCTTTGAATATGAACATCAGTGATTGGTTCTGGCTTTAACCTTTCATTCATGTACCACTGATATTTCTTAATCCTATTCTGCCTGATCTCTTCAGCCCGTTTGGCTCTTTCCTCCCTTTTCTGCCTGAGAGTGGTCATCTCCTCAGACTGAGCTTTCACAAAGGTCATACCACCTTTTCTTCCTGAGAGATCCTTAGCCTCAAGACCAATTTTCTCAGCCTCCTCATGAACAACCTTGATTAAGGCAGACTTGCTTGCCTCCTCCTCTTCCTTCAACTTCTTCTTTGCCTCCTCTTCCTGAAGATAAGTACTGAGTTCATCAGCTGAGAAGTGGTAAAGAACTCCATCAATTTCATATGGGATCCTGAGAGGTGATTCAGGATCCTTTGCAACCGTGATAGGTGCTGGTTGAGGCTCAGGCTCAGTGAGAATGCCTTTGCCTTTATCTTGATGGGAGGAAGAGGCTTCCTCAGTGTGAGAAGGAATCTCCCCCTCAGTGTGAGAAGGAGGTTGTTGGCTTGAGACTCCAGTGTCTTTCTCCCCCTCAACTGTTGCATGAGCCATGGTGATAGCAAGAGTTGGAGTCACTGGAGTAGTAGGACCTTTGAAGGCCTGATAGATCTCAGTCATCATTGATTTGATGTCCGAGGTGTCTTTCTGAAGACTCGAGATCTGATCTGCCAGAGAAGCCTGAGAAGCTTCGATGCCTGACATCCTTGAGCCAAGAGACCATGCCAAGGATGTGGAAGATTGTGCCCAAGTACCAAGATGTTTTTCCTGAAGACCCATGGTAGTCCTGATTGAGTCCAAGGAGGTAGTAAGACCCTGAAGTTTAGAATCCTTCAGTAAGCTGAAGAGATCATGGATTTCAGCTGACTGCTTCTGATAAGTCTCAGCAGCTTGAAGGATCTTTTCAGTGAGTATGGGGTCATCTTTAACAGCTGTCTGAATAGTACCAAGGCTTTTGGTGATGCCTTCAAGAGAAAGATTGAACTTCTGGAAATGAAGATCAATAGCTGTCAGGGAATGTTTGGTGTCTGATTGGATTTCGATCACATCTTCATGAAAACTTTCAACATCTGCCTTCAGGTTGGCATAGTGAACAGCTGCTTCAGTGTGTTGATCAAACATCTCTTCAGTGAGACCAGTGAAAAGAGCTCTGTTGGTCTTAAGTAGGAATTTGACCAATGTTCTTTCAGTGAGGGGAAGAGAGTTATCATACTTTTGGAGGATGTCCCCAGTATCAGAAGATTCAGGAGACTTCGAACCTGACTTTTCACTTTGGCTTGGAGAGGACTGATGTGATGGTTCAGGTTGTTCAGGTGGTACATCAGTTTCCATATCCTCTCCTGCCTCAAAAATCTCTTCTTCACTCTCTTCCCTGAGCTCTTCATCAGACTCCATAAAAGCCTGATAGTCCCCCATGGACTCAATACCCAAAAAATCAACCGGCTCCTCTTTATAAAAAGATTTGCCTTCGGTTTGGTCAGGTCCTGACCCCTTTGTCATAATAACTGAGTGGGTTTTCTCAGCCTGACTAGCCATAACAACTGGGGTAACACCAGCCTGGCTTTTGGGGGCAGTTCCTGAAGGACTGGATCCGCCTGAGGGGTTGATGGGTTCCATATCAGCGGGTTGTTTCTTTCCCTCTGAGTCTTTGTCCCCCTTAGCACCTTCAACTACTGATGGGTGCTTTCCAGTAGTATCACTAGGTACTGATTGTGAAGATTTGTGGACCCCCTTCCCATCAGGATTGTGCTGTCCTTCAGGGGATTTAGGGTCCTTTACTCCCTGAGATCCTGAGGATGATTTCTCAGGAACGTTAACGGGATGTGAATGTTTGTGGGTCCCCTTCTCAGTAAGGTAGTGCTGCCTTACCGAGGATTTAGAACCCTTTCCTCCCTTGGGAACTGATTGTTTTTTGACAGCTCCTTCATCGGGATGTGAGGGGGTGTGGATCCTCTTCCCAGTAGGGTGGTGCTGCCCTACCGAGGGTTCAGGACCCTTTCCTCCCTTGGGCACTGATTGTGATTTATCAGTACCTTCATCGGGATGTGAGGGGGGAATGCTTCCTGATCTGTCTGACTTGTTTTTGTCAGTTGGACCATGTGGAATGGGAGTGCCCGAGGTCACTGAGGATGATTGCTCAGTGACTTCCGTTGGCCTTTGTTTTGAGGTCAAGAGGGTCTCAGAAATGGGTGTCTCAGAGGTCTCGGCCTTTTTCAACCTCTTTTTGAGGTTGAGTTGGTTTTGAGGATCAGTCTCAGTGGCGAGTGGCTTGGGTCTAACCACCTGGCTGGACTGACCCTTCTTTGTCTTCTTCACCTTTTTGGTCGGTGAAGGAACAGGAGAGATAGCGTCATTGCCCTGAATGACTGATTGCATGTATTCAGTCAGGGCAATCTGTGTAACCTCACTTATGCTACTAGTGAAGTTTGACTTGTGCAGTGCCTCAGGCTTCGTACCTTCTGCATCAGTCCTCACATAGTCAGAACCGAGTAGGTCCTGAAGCACACAGGAAACAAATCTAGGATAGGACATGTGCCTTTGCCTATGTTTTCCTGAGAGCTTAGCAACGAGGTCTCGGAAGATTATTCCTCCGATGTCTATTTTTGTACCCTCAAGGAGACTGAACAACATCAATTGTTGTGATGAGTTCAATTGTTCCGTAGAGGATTTATTTCCACCCAGGACCTGAATGACAAATGTCATCAGTATCCTCCAAATAGGGTGGAACCATGTTTTGACTACTGGAGCCTTTTCCAGTAAGCCTCCCACAGACATTTCAGGGCGTCTGGGGTCATGGGGTGCAAGAAAGATCAGTTCATTCTTTATTTCCTGATCAGTAGGGTTGGGGGAAAAGGCTTCAGCAAAGTCAAGGCCTGTGGCTTTGATGAATGCTGAGTAGTCAAAGGAGAGGGTTCTGCTCCCATTCATCACCGTGAAGGTGATGATTGACTCTTTGGTGTCTTTGGGGCTGGTTGCCACAGCCGTACACCAGAATTCCCTCAAATAGTCATGATAGATGACTGAGGGGGTATGGGTGAAAGCCTTTGCAAGAAAACAATTACGAAGATATTTCATAACGTTCTTGTAGGCTGGGTACATTTGTGGATATGAGAAATTTCCCACCACATTATTTTTGGTTAGGTCTACACCCTCCATTGTGAAATCCACGTTGGGGGCATATTTCACAGCTTTAGAAGAAGCCATTTATGGGTAAGTCTGGGTTTGACTAGGGTTAAAGGGGTTCTAAAGCTTAAGAATGCACACACAATTTGTTTTTGAGAAAAGAAAATGGCAGAGTTTAGCTTAAAAATTCTATAAAAACGTGTGTGTGAATTCTTCTGGTTGGGGTATTTATAGGAAAGAGGAGATGGGGGTGTTTTGGTCATTTGAGCAAATCGTTATTTATTCAAAAAAAATTATTTGGAAATTGATTTGAATAATAAGTTTTGGGATCCGCATTTAATGCCAACACTCCACTTTCCAGGTTTAGCGCAACAGTCGAGGTGAACAGTTGAGCAGTTCTGCAAAAGTGCAACTTGCAGAGTTGAGTCATCACATATTTGAAATGTGATTGGAGAGGCATTTAATGCCAAGTGGGAATGTGGTGGCCCATAGGTGGAAGCCAGAAAGGCTAAAAGGAACAAATATTCTTGAATTAAATATGTGTTCAGTTACCAACCTCGGACATTTACTAACTAGATACTTAGAGCATTTAAGTTAGTATTTAATGTCCTTTTCAGGGTCCTGAATGACTTTTCATTCAGTGATTGGTATTCAGGGACTTGGGTTTAGTCACTGATGATTCAGGAATGAGGATTGATTCCTGAGACAAGGATTCAGGAACTTGGGTTTAGTTCCTGAGGATGATGATTCAGTGAGATGTTTTCACTGATATACATATTGAGTCAGGGACCTGAGATGTTAAGAATTTACACTTTTGTTGGAAGAATTAGTCAGTGGACTGATTCTCTATATCCAACATTCCTAATTCAGCTTTCAGTCTTGTGAAGGTTGGTTCATCCAAAGGTTTGGTGAAGATATCAGCTAACTGATATTCAGTAGGAATGAAGTGTAATTCAATGTCACCATTTATGACATGGTCCCTGATGAAGTGATATCTGATATCAATATGTTTTGTTCTCTGATGAAGAACAGGGTTGTTAGAGATTGCAATTGCACTTGTGTTATCACAAAAGATGGGTACCATCTTGTACTGAATTCCATAGTCACTGAGTTGACTTTTCATCCAGAGTACATTTGCACAACAACTAGCTGCAGCAACATATTCAGCCTCAGCTGAGGATAGGGCAACTGATTGTTGCTTCTTAGCACTCCAACAGACTAATTTCCCACCTAGAATTTGGCAGGAGCCTGATGTGCTTTTTCTATCCATGTTGCATCCAGCATAGTCAGAGTCTGAGTATCCTTTGAGATCAAGTCCTGAGCACTTTGGATAGTATAATCCAAGGTTAGGAGTGCCCTTCAGGTACCTGAATATCCTTTTCACAGCAGTGACATGAGATTCTCTTGGGTTAGATTGATATCTGGCACATAGACATACTGAGAATTGGATATCAGGCCTTGATGCAAGTAGATACATCAGTGATCCTATCATTCCTCTAAAGAGAGTTTGATTGACTGGTTTACCAGTTAGGTCAGGACCAAGGTTGTTTGGGGGAGCCATGGGAGTTTTGACTGAGGCACAGTCACTGAGATCATACTTCTTCAGTAGATTCTTTACATACTTCTCTTGACTGATAGTGGTTCCTCTATCAGTCTGCTTGATCTGAAGACCAAGAAAGTATGTCAGTTCCCCCATCATGCTCATTTCAAACTTCTTTGCCATTAGTTTTTCAAATTGTTTGCAAAGTTTGAAACTTGTTGAGCCAAAGATGATGTCATCTACATACACTTGTACTAGTATGACATCATTATTTGTCTTATAGATAAACAATGTGTTGTCTATCTTGCCTCTGACAAATTTGTTTTGGATTAAGAAGGCTGAGAGAGTCTCATACCATGCCCTGGGAGCTTGCTTTAGTCCATAAAGGGCTTTGTTAAGCTTATAGACATGATCAGGAGACTCATGGCTTTCAAATCCAGGAGGTTGCTCAACATAAACTTCTTCTTTCAGTGATCCATTTAAGAATGCACTTTTGACATCCATTTGGTACACCTTGAAGTTCATGTATGTAGCAAAAGCAAGGAAGATCCTGATGGCTTCCATCCTTGCTACTGGTGCAAATGTTTCTTCATAGTCAATGCCTTCTTGTTGATTATAGCCTTTGGCTACAAGTCTGGCTTTGTTTTTAATGACTATGCCATTTTCATCAGTTTTGTTTTTGAATACCCATTTCATGCCAATGACTGAGACATTCTCAGGACATTTGACCAAGGTCATTACCTTGTTTCTGTCAAATTGTTCTAGTTCATCATGCATGGCCTGAACCCAACTTGGATGTTTAAGTGCTTCTTTAACACTTTTGGGTTCAATTGTGGAAATGAAGTCCACAAATAGGCATTCATTGGATGAGGCTGCTCTCAGTTCAGCAGCCATGCTTCTTGTGAGCATGCCTTCAGAAGGCTCACCAATGATATTGACAAGTTCTATATCCTGAGATCTGGTCCAACTATCCTGAGGTCTTGGGAGTGGGTTAGAACTTGTAGAAGCCTGATGGGTATGATCAGGATTGGACACAAGATTTCCATTTTCTTGTGTGTCTAAGTGGGTTGTGTCATCACTGAGATTGTTTGGGTCCTGAGTATTTTGTTCAGACTGAAGGATATCATCAGTTCTTGTATGTGCTTCAACAAACTCAGTGATGGTTGGGTTTGGTAGGTTGTGAGGGATAATGTAGTAGGAGAGGTTAGCATCATCTTGATACTGGGTAGAAGAATTGTTTTCAGACAGATATTCATCAGGAGGATATCTAGAAGAATTATCAATTCCTATTTCATCTACTGAGGCAGTTGAGAACCTGATAGTATCAGTGCTCTCATCAAAGGTAACATGAAATGTTTCCTCAGTCTGCTGTCTCCTTGTGTTGAACACTTTGAAGGCTTTTGAGACAAGTGAGTATCCTAGGAAGTATCCATCATCAGCTTTTGCATCAAATTTTCCTAGGTGATCCTTGTGATTATGAATAAACACAGGACACCCAAAGACATGAAAGTAGCTGATGTCAGGGATTCTTCCTTTGAATAACTCATATGGGGTTTTCCCATGTCTCTTGACAATTATGGATCTGTTTTGTGTATAACAGGCAGTTTTGACTGCTTCAGTCCAAAAATGGTTGGAAAGGACTGATCCACATAGCATTGTCCTGGCAGCTTCAATGAGTGTTCTGTTTTTCCTCTCAGCAACACCATTTTGTTCAGGTGTGTATGGAGAGGAAAAGTTTTGGGAAATACCTTTCTCATCACAGAAACTTTCGAGTTCATTATTTTTGAACTCAGTCCCATTGTCAGTTCTAATTTGTTTGACTTTAATGTCATTTTGATTTTCAATGTTCCTGACAAAGGACATAATTGTTTCAGCTGCCTGACTCTTTTTGATCAGGAAGAATACCCAGGTGTATCTTGAGTATTCATCCACTATGACCAGAGTATACTTCTCATGGTTAATAGACCTTGGACTGACAGGTCCAAATAGATCCATATGGAGAAGATGTAGGCAGTTCCTGATGGAAAAGTTGGTTTTGGTTTTAAAGGATGCTCTGTGATGTTTACCTTTTTCACAGGCTGAGCATGGTTTATCCTTAGAAAACACAAGTGATGGTAAGCCAAGGACCTTGTTTTGTTTTACAAGATTGTTAATGTTCTTGAAGTTCAGGTGGGTTAGTCTCTTGTGCCAAAGCCAGTTGAGTGCATCAGTGGCCTTAGCAAAGAGACATGTTCCATCCTGAGTTAGACTTGACATGTCTAGTACATAAACATCTTGTTTCCTAGGTGCAATGAGGACAATTTCCTTATTTGCATTGAAGATGGTTCCTTGCTTATCATCAAACTGAACTATGTACTTTGCATCACATAGTTGACTGACACTGATCAGATTATACTTAAGACCATTTACATATGCTATCCTAGTAAAGACAATACCATTGCAGTTGACTGAACCATAACCTTCAGTGAGACATGATGAATTGTCAGCAAATATCACTTTGGGTCCTGGTTCTTCTACATATTTGTGCAGACACTCCTTAACACCAGTCATGCTCCTTGAACATCCACTATCTAGATGCCAAACAGGATCCCTAGCATGTTTCTGCACAAATAGTAAACTAGGTCAGTTCTTTCTAGGACTCCATTTCATGGAGGGTTTGGTATTGTAGGTCCTTATGAAAGTATTAACTGATTCATGGTCAGTGGTTGAGTGGACTGAGCTACCACATGTTTTGCATTTGGTAGTAGGGTTAGCCTCAGTAGTCTGAGAGGATTGCTTTCTTCCTCTTTTTGACTGAATGACCTTGTCTTTTCCTGAGGATTTCTGAGTGGAGCTTCCACTAGATTCACCATGTTTGTCATATTGACAATCGTCAGGATGGTGGTCATTAAATCCACACAAAGGGCAGGGAGGAAAAGGCTTGGCCTTTTGCTTCTGTTTCTGCTTAGAATCAGAAGGATAGTTCAGGCACTGAGCCTTGAGTCCTGAAAAGTTTGACATGACTGAGCATTGTTTATGATCAGAGGTCCTGTGATCTTCCTTTTTGCAAATCATGCAATAAAGAACTCTATAACAATCATCAGTGAGATGATTTGTATAGTTGCAAAGCTCACATCTTTTCAGTGGTTTGGTGGTCTTGGGTTTGGTCTTTGAGGAAGTTGGTTTTTGTTCCTTCTTGGATTGAGAAGATTTCTCAGAAGAGTCAATCTTTTCTCCTAGCTTCCTGACCATTTCAGCCAACTGATCAATTTTTGAGTCAGGGCTTTGGGTAGTTTCTTCAGAAGGGACTGAAGTTGATGAGTCATCAGTATTTACTGAGACAACAAGGTTTGCTCTTTTCAGGATGGTTGTTCCCCTTCCTGATCTCTCCTTAGGAGAGTGTGGTGAGAAGACCATAGGTGGGAGGCCTAGGTTAGGTTTAGCACCCTGTAGGGTATTCAGTGGAGGAAGTGGAGGGTATGATTCTGATTCAGACTCATCCAAGGACTCAGTGAGTGGTTCAGTGAGTTCAAGCTTACTGAGTTTTTCAGTGAGTCCTAGCATATTTTTCAAGGCCTGACTTTCAGGAAGCAAGATCTTTCCAGTCTCAAAGTTTGGTAACTTACTGACTGGGTTGTCCCTGACAATCCAGTCATTTGACTTGGGAAGCATTTCTTGCTCAAAAGATATGCCAGCTGGAACAAAGTTTAATTCATTTTGACACACAATTGGATCAACCATAAGAGGGTCAATGCCAATGGTTTTCTGAGAGATTAATCCCATAGTGTCAAAAACCTTAGGGTTCTTCTTGGTCCAGCTTTGAATGATAGCCTTTTCTTTGTTAAGTTCAGTGTGAAGGACTTGGTTTTGTTTCAAAATCTCAGTGTTCTGAATTTGTAGAGTTATTGTTTCTAGTTTGGCTTGCTTAAGTACAAGCAGTTCATCTCTACATTTATTCAATTCTGACACAATAATGTTATATTTTGAAAGCAAGTTAAGCCTTTGTTCTTCAACAAACTTTAAATCAACACAAATGTAATTCATGTAAGACTTCCAATCAGAATCATCATCCATAGAAAGTAAAGTATTAACCTTTTTCATGGTGATGTTGACCCACTCTCCATTTCTAGCATGGCCTTTTCCTACAGCCACCTGATCCTCTTCAGAAAGTGCCATCAGTGCACTAACTCTTATTTCCTCATCCGAGGAAACCTCTTCATCATCCCAATCATATGCTTCAGCTATTAGAACCTTGTTCTTTGTCTGAATAGGTTTAGATGTTTGAGCAGCCTGAGACAATATGGGGTTAGTTTCAAGAAGTGCAAGTTTAGCTTTGACATTCCTATATTTTGTTTCAAAATCCTTTTGACCCTTGTTTTGGTATTGTTGGGTGGACTGAAATATTTTAGGTTGAAACTTGCTAGTTCCTGAAAATTTGTAAGAGGGTTCTGAGAAAGTTTTAGAATAACAGTCTTTAGCAAAATGACCCTTTTTACCACATTTAAAGCATTCAGTGGTTTCATTTGCTTTTGATTTTGTAAAGTTGGACTGATTTCTTTTGATGAAACGTTTTGAACTAGCAAGGAGTGCCCTCTCTTGGAATTCCAAGTTCAGGTCATTTAGGTATTCCTCATCAGTCCTTTCATCAATTTCTTCTTCAGAAACCTCTTGAGTATCCTGCACAACACCATTAGAATAGAAAGCAGTTGATATGGGTGTTGAGGTTAAGGCCTTTTTGGACTCATGTGTTTTTGAGTCAGGGTATCTCCTTGAGATCAAGTTGTCTTCATAGACAAACTTCCCATAAATTTCAGGGAGCTCGAGGGTCTGAATGTGGTTAGCATTCCTCAGGCCTTGTGAGAAGTTGAGCCACTTCTCAGGGAGACTGTTGACAAAGCCAACATTTGTCTCATGTTTGGTCAGTACAACACCATCATTTGATAATTCATTTATCAAAGTTTTGTATCTGGTGTAGGTCTGTGAGAGACTTTCAGAGTCCTTTGCCCTGAAAGTATTATACTCAAGTTTAAGGTCCATGACCCTATTTTCCTTGGTATCTGAGGGACCCTCAAAGCTGTTTACCAAGTCATCCCAAGTTTGCTTGGCTGTTAGACAGTTGATGACTGATTCCATTATATCGTCAGGAAGACATGATATAAGGATGCTTTTCAGGCGTTGGTCTTGATTGACCACCCTCCTCTCATCTATGGTCCATTGGGCTTCAGGCTTGTTTAGCCCTGTGCCAGTCTTAGGGACAAATGGGCCATCCCTGATACAGGTGATGTAGTAGGGTTCCATACCAGTAAGATAGCAAATCATACGCTTCTTCCATTTGCTAAATTTCCCAGTTTCAAGTCTGGGTGCAACAGCTGAGTAGCTGCCACCCTTTTTGTCGACTAGCTGGGGTACATTGATATCAGCCATAGTAGGATCTTGGTTTTTAAAAACCTAGAGCACTCTTGGTTAGTTTAAAAGATTTTATAAACCAGAGGCTCTGATACCACTTGTTGGTCCCTTTACACGATTAGAATTAACTAGAAAGTTAATCTATTAGTGTTAATGACTAATACAATGTTTAAGGATTATTCTAACAGTTATAAAACGTGAATGTAAAAACAACAATATTTTTCAACGTTTAAATTCTTATTAGAAATAATTCCAAGAATCTATACCCAAGTGTTTTGCGGAACAAACACTTGGGATTGAATAGACAAGGGTATGGGGTGTCTCCTATCGAAACTCAAGCTTTGCTTGAGTGGTAACAATATACCCACTGAGCTATCTCAGTGAGTTGTATACTCTTTGTAGGAGAGAAGTTTCTTTGTAAAAGTTCAAGACTTTAATTATACAAAGCACACTTTAACTTCTCTCACAGTTGATCTATTTATACACAAGTATTCTAAGTATAAGTGATTAAATATATATACAAGTTGTTGAGGTTGCGTGTCTGACAATTACAAATAGTAATTGTCATTTCCAAGAACCAATAGGAAAGGGCTAAATAAGTCTTTGGGAGTTGTTGGCTGACACTCCATGACTTTTAGCCGCAATAGGGAAGGTAGAGTCTGACAAGAGAAGAGTGTTGGGTTTACACTCTTATCTTCTCAGATCTTTTCCCTATTGTTCCCGCCTTTTCTTCAGGCGTTGGTTCCTCAGTCATTCAATCACTTTGTTGGTTGAGGAGACTGGGGTTCAGTGAGCTCTTATCCAATACTCACTGAAACCATCATCTTCTTCTTTGGCTTAAGTCCTACTCAGGGAGTACCGCCTTCCTGAGTAGTGAATCCTTCTTCTTGAATTCGCCTTAAGCATCCTGAAGATGACTCACTGAGAGGCTGTTCTCTCAGTGACTTGAATTGTTCTCGGTTTAAGTTAACACTTAGTTAATTTGTGTCCAAATCATGTTCGAAGCATTCTTGGGTTTTACAAGACCCAACACAAAGAGATTTGAAACGACAAAAGGACCTGTAGAGAGTCTCAAACCAGCTACCTGCATTCCTTTTTTTACTTCTATTCAAGTTACAGCCTCATAAAAAGAAGCTAAATATCAAAAATAGACAGAATATCAGTGATGGATGTACCGACACCGAACACAACTGCTGCCGATTTTGCATGGTGTCTGCATCCATCACTGATATTTTGTTACTATTTTTGTCCTGTCAAAGTATTCACACTCACATTCTCAGTATATTTTATTGCCTACGACCAAAAGATAAGTATTACTTAGATCACTATCCTAAATTTAAAGTGCAATTGCTGTTCGCATGGATAATCTCCTTAAACATTCTAACTATTACTGCTGTGACACTTAACTTATTTTCCTTTTTTTTATGCCAGTGAATGATGCACAGTTATCTACTCCTGCTGCCATTTCTCAAACTGTTACAAATCCTGTAACGAGTGCTAGGCAAGCAGTCAGAACACAAAGAACTGATGTTAACCGCCAACACACACGTAGTATTAATTATGTTTTCTTGCTATATGGGACTTTTATCTGTAAGTAACGTTTGTTGCTCTTTTCGCGATTGAATCTGACCCTGCTCCTACTGCATCTTCTAACTATAATCCTGTTTCTCAATGGTTTGCAGCCACATTCTTTAGGCAATGATGATAACTTTGTACATCTCCATTTTCCCAGCTGCATGTTCGTTGGCAGGGCAACCACACTTTGAGTTGCAACCACAACGTGCATTTAATGCTGATTATATATGTACATATCTGAGCCTTACTGAGATCAGAACATATAGCCCCATGCTCAACTACACCTGCTAATCCAAGGTATGTTGCATTTGTAGCATTTCGTGATCCAATGTATATTTAGTAACTCAGTATATTTTATTGCCTACGACCAAAAGATAAGTATTACTTAGATCACTATCCTAAATTTAAAGTTCAATTGCTGTTCACATGGATAATCTCCTTAAACATTCTAACCATTACTGCTGTGACGCTTAACTTATTTTCCTTTTTTTAATACCAGTGAATGATGCACAGTTATCTACTCCTGCTGCCATTTCTCAAATAGTTACAGATCCTGTAACGAGTGCTAGACCAGCAGCGACAACACAAAGAACTGGTGTTAACCGCCAATGCACAGGTAGTATTAATCATGTTTTCTTGCTATAGACCCTACTCCTGCTGCATCTTCTAACTATAATGCACTCTCATTATTACATTTATCTATTTTAACTTATTCTTTTTTCTGACTTTCTAAAAGCCCTTTTTCTCAATAGTTTGCAGCCACACTCAAACGGTTACAAATCCTGTAACGAGTGCTAGCCGAGCAGTGAGAACACAAAGAACTGATGTTAACCGCCAACGCACAGGTAGTATTAATTATGTTTTCTTGCTATATGGGACTTTTATCTGTACATAACGTTTGTTGCTCTTTTCGCAATTGAATCTGACCCTGCTCCTAACTGCACGTTTAACTGCAAGAGCCATAGTTGGACAACGCTAATATTGTGCTGATAGAAACCAGTTCGCAGGCACTCCAATTCAGGTACTTAACCTTTACCATACTCACTGATTTCGCTTGTCAGCTTCTGATATGTACATCTGGTACAACACATATTGATTGCATGTTAATATGCAGACTTTTACAAGACAAAACTGAAGTGTTCTATGTACACTACAACTGATCTAAACGATCTAAACTTTAGTCCTAGACGTTGCCACTGGGACTACAGATGATGTTATACAGCGCCTGTCAATATTAGCAATTGAAGACTATTTGGTATTGTTTCATTCTTGATACTAACATTTGATATACTGTCTCTACAATACTTACTTTTTTCCCTGCATATTTATGCCTGTGACTACACAAAATGTTCTAAACACAAATATGATGCGATTATAAAAGATAGATGGCAATTACAAGAGAGTGCTGTGATAAGTGCTTTGGGCCAAATCACTTTTTCGCACCATCCTCTTCTCCTTCCATGTACCTTTTTTAATCGAACCATGTTATTGATCAGAACTTTTTGTAAAATTCCATGTACAAGTATGCATAAAAAAACTTAACATCATAGATGCAATACGTCAATTTTTAATATGGACAAATAAACAAAATCAGATATTCTTCATTTGCTAATATTGACAGGCGCTATAGCAACATCATAAACCAGCCTACAAGTAATGGCATAACTAAGCAGAAATAAGCCAGATATTTTTTTATGCTCAGGAAATTCATGCGCTACACGGAATGGAATCTTCATCAAAGCAAGCTATATTTAACAAATCTCAAAATGTAATAATTCATTGATTAACTTTATACATTAAATGTAACTTTGTAAATACCTCTGTTTTATTTATTTTGTGCTACAAAATCGTCGGCCCGCCGCAACGCGGCGGTTCGACGCACTTCTCGTTTTATATATATTAAAAGAACTAGCCTAGAAATACATACACCATGACACTATCGATCAACATGACACTACCAGTCAACTTGATTCTAATCCTTCAAGGCACATTGACTCTAAACCTTACAACTCCTTTCGACCAAACAAAGACGTAAGAAAGTAACTATCCGTCAAACTAAGGTAAACCCCAACTTTCTAACCCACCAAATGCAGTCACTAACGGCATTCACCCGGTAAAAAGTATGCAAATGAGTTGCAAACGACCACGATCTCGACACTTGAGATGTAATCTACGGGAGCCTTAAAACCAATCAGCTCCGATCACATAATATGACCGATTGGTTCATTTGAACTGTAGCATATTTCCGTGTTTATCTTTATATTTTCCGAGATATCTATTTGGTACTCAGATGGTGAAAGGGTAAAAGATAAGGCTGGATTACCTTTGTCCATATTAAGCAAAATAAGACAAATGAACTCCTTGGCTCCTAGCAGCTGTTATAAGCTTATTTACTTGGAAGTATTGTATGTATACTGTATTAATTTGTTCAGAGTGATGAGTGTGACATATTTGTTCATAAGAAAATCTCACGACCATTCAAAGGATAACATTCAATTTGTCAACAACCACCACTAGCAATCATCTATAAAAGTGCTGTCATGATAAGTCAAGGGGAGTAGTTGCAATTATTTCATTTTATCTCAAAGATTTCAATATGCAGATCATATCATTGTTGACTAGCCATAAAAATAGTGCAAACTAGCTTTTAGCTCAAACAGTCACACATGTCTAAGTTATAACTTCGATTGGTTGCCACCAAATATTATATTTTTCGAGACATAGTACATCACAGCAACATAAACATTTTACAGACAATATCACAACAAACTATCCGGATGTTATATGTTTTCACAAGAGTTCTTACAACTCAAGACGGGTTTATAAGAGCAGCAAACTTGACATCATGTAAGACAACTAGAAACAACACTTCTACGAGCAGTTTGTGTCATAACTTGCTAGTCCCATCAACTCTGGCCCTTCCAGAAGAGGATTGTTCTCAAAGCTGCAAAACACAATCATCAAAGAAACCGAAAGATTTATACAACAGTGAAAACTCACAAGTACTAAATTGTTACTTATCAAACTCACACTAATTAAAGATCGCATGCCCATAAAAAACAACTGAACAATAAATAAAAATCATAAATTGAAAATGGAATGCAAGTTGCTGTCAAGATGGGAAAGCCTACTTGTTTAAAGGGATGTGTTCAAATGGACCGGTGGTAGGGATTGTTCCACAGAGGTTATTGTTTGATACGTCCCTGAACAAAACATGCAAAACACTTCTTTTAAACATAGCCTAATAACAACATTATGCAACATGAAAATTTAATAGGAACGAGCACATACACCACTTTCAAGCTTGAAACGCCAATGAGTTCCCTTGGGATTCTTCCAGTTAGACGATTATCATTAAGACGCCTGCCAATTGTGAATGAGAAATTAATAATAGCTTTATCAACAATCAAGTTACCAAATTTGCTGCAAATAGCAGAACTTACAAGAACACTAGATTTTTCAACTTCCCAAGTGTGGATGGAATTTTGCCGGTAATATTGTTGTTGTAGAGATCCAAGCTTATGAGGCTCTTCAAGTTACCGATCTCAGCAGGAATCGTACCTTGAATGTTATTTTTGTAGAGCTCCCTGCATCAATACAATTACATCATACATTCAAACTTAGTAAGAATCGCATAACTAAATGTTTGAATGGTTAAAGCTAATATAAATGAGCAACTCACAGATACTGTAGATGTTCAAGCTTTCCTAGTTCAGGCACAAGATGACCAGATAACTTAGAATTTCCAAGATCCCTGTTAAAGAACAATAATGTGATCAATTGAGTATCATAACTCATGGCATAATACTGACATTTTATTGTCAGATTATGTTAATAAATATATGATTGTACATATTAAATCAACAACAACTTTCAAAGTAGGCGAAGCTTCATCCAGAACAGAGAAAAGTGTTGTTTACAGCCTTACAAAAGAAGTTGTTTTCAGTTATGAGGTCGAACAAGTCTTGCGAATAAAATTGATATGAAAACCTATACTCTTAGAATCCTTCATAACCACATAATATTTTGAGTTAAGAAGATTGTCCATTGACTATTTTTTGATCTGCGGATTTCATCCTTGGAATTCTAACACAGACAAAAGAATCAAGAATTATTTTCCCTATGTCAGTCCATCCCTTGATTTTTCATCAGTCGAAGGATGTCAAATGCAGAGAGTAAATTTTGTAGAGATCACAAATGTTCTGAGTGTTTATTACGATTTGCCCCTCAATTTATGCTAAAACCTTAGATTATCTTAAAAAAAGTACTGATCTCAAAACAAGTTATTTAAGCCAATGATATTTCCTTAAGTTAACGTCCCTATATTATGTCTCTCGGTCATGTCGTCTACCACCATGTTGCTCTTCAAACCCATTTGAACTGCACTTGACATCTGACATATCTTAATGTAAAACTGGATGAAGGATTCATGACTATCGACAAGGCTAAGGGGAAATAAATTTGCAACTTGAGCAATTCGTATTTCACAATTTTAGGTTTTGTTGCAATTACACATGTAATCAGTTCATAATCAATTACACCAGAAAATCAATATCAATTTCATTTATAAAAAGCTAATCACAAAAATGAAAAATGGCTTCAAACCTTCTCATAAACTTTTTTTAACGGCCAAGCAAAAGTCAGTTGAAATGAACTTTTGTAGCTAATCTGTTAAAGGCTTATAACCACTACTATGATAATGAATCTTTGCAAATAATAATAAATCCAAACACCAAACATGTCTATATATTCCTAAATTTAGACAAACTATCACCCAATTTCTCATTCCTAACCAGCGTAACTTTACTGTACTAAAAGACTTCTGCCAACTTGCCAATACAGATCAATCTAACTAATCACTTCGAAAATGATCTAAACATGCTAGTCCTAATCCTGATAGAACTTTACCTTTCCTAGACCACCAAACATACATAAGGACCCCTCCAAATAGATACGATAACCCACCATCCCACACATGCTATTTCACTTCTCACCACCATCGTAACGAACTCAATAGTTTAATTACAAATTTCACTCTAAGCTACTCCAACAATGACTAAAAAGTGTGATATCTCACCACCAAATAAATACGCTCCATTATATAACTCACTAACAAGACTAGAAGATTTAGAATGTGCTACATCTACACAGAAATGACGAGGAACTTATAACGAACCGACCAACAACAATCTTTACCAAACTTAAGATACCTTCAAGTTTTCAACAGCATAAACATGTGCTGCTAAGATGAGAGAAATGAATCATGCAGCTGAAAACACACGCGCCGCACATATCATATACATACTAGATTTGTATATATTTCTTTGTTTAAGGGGTGCTACTACTTTAAGGGTATGTTTGGCGAAGATAGCAATATCTGTTTGTTTTGATAAAGCGTTTGGTAACATAGTTGTATAGTCATAATTAGTAAGTGGAAACGCTAGTTGCTCATAAATAGAGGTGGCAATTTGTGCCCAAAATCATAAAAATAGGCTTCTATGGGCTAATTTGTAAAAGATTTGGGCGCATTTAGCCCCCTTTTTTTTTTAAATGGGCATGTAAAAGATTTGGCCTTTTCAAAAGTTAAATGGGCATTAACGGGCACATGATTTCTCTCAATTGGAGAGCATTGCAATTGTTTATAAAAGAAGTTACAAATATAATATATTTAGTTATTTATATATAAATGAGGTGTTAGGTTTGAGCAATTTTTTTCGTCGTTTTGGGTCTTTTCTAAAGCGATTTGTATAACATGCGCATGTTTAACCTGTGCCCGTTTAAGCCCGTGGCCCGAGCCCGCCTGTTTCGCCACCTCCACTCAAATGGTACTAGTCTCTCAATTCTGATAGACAATATTGTAAATTTTTTGAACTTACAATTTCATTTCTAATCTTATTTAAATTCAACAACAACAACTACGCGCTCCTTATGCACAAGACAACTTAATTCATGAAAATGAAAAAAGAAAGATAGTAATTAGGGTTAGGGTTAAGGGGCTTACAGACGAGTGACACGATTATCTTGATTACAAGTGATGTGAAACCAGGTGCAAGGATTAACTAGATTTGGATCCCAGCTTTGCAGCACTTTTTCTGGATCGTTTAAGCTCCTTCTTAGCGCGTACAGCGCGTCACCTTCCGAGTTACCACTCACCACAGCTACTAATAAAACTAATACTAAGCTACCACAAGCAGCAGCAGCAGCCATGATAGGTTTGATCTAATGATAAGTATGTCGTTGCGTTGATTTTATTTTTATTATATGAATGAAGTGGGTGTTATTGGTGGACTTGCTTTTCAGTCAAAATAAGGGTAGTTTGTTTTGGGTGGAATCTTTTTACCGTGTTTTGGCCTTTTGGGTGACCCACCACCCCAACCCACCTACCGCAATTCTTGCTATACGCAAGCGAGTGATTCACTCATTTGCTTAAAAACACGTTTTAAAACTCGGGTTGAACCGTGAACCGGTCGGATGATCAGAAGCCGTTTTTAAACGAAAAATCCGGTTGAACCGTCAGTTAAACTAATTGAACTGATAATAAGGTTTTTAAAACATTAGTTAAAAGAAGGGTTTTTCTAACATGTGCCCACTGGGCACGTGTTAACGTGTTTATAAAAGGTATGTTCTGGCTCATTTGGGAGAAAATTATATTCAAATATAGTAATTTATCACTTTATTTAATATGCATTTAATGCATTTTTTTGGTAAATTAAGAAAGATAGTATTTATTAACTACACATTAACTTGTACCCAGTGGGCACTTGTTAGCAAAACGCTTAAAAGAAACAACTTCTTTTTTTCTAGAGTAAATTACATGGATGGTCCATATGATTTGTCAAGAGTAACAACCTTCGTCCTTCTAAGTTTGAAGTTGCACTGGTAGTCCCTAAGTTGGTAAACAAATAACACTACCGATCCTTTAGTTTAACTGGTGTTAAGTGAGTTCTGTTATCATTTACACGTTAGCCCATTTGGTTAAATATCTTTGCATTGTCTATCCTTAATAATAACGGCTGTTTATAATTTAAAGTTTCCACATGTTTTTATCCATTTTTACACGTTTTCATCATTTTTAAACGTTTTCTTACGTTTTTATCCGTTTTATTCCGTTTTTATACATTTTTGACCGTTTTTATATGATTTCATCAGTTTTTCTTACTTTTTTATACGTTTTCATATGTTTTTTTTATACGCTTTCACCCGTTTTCTTACATTTTCATACGTTTTATCCGTTTTCTTACGTTTTTATCCGTTTTCATCCGTTTTTATATGTTTTCGTCCGTTTTCATACGTTTTTATACGTGTTCGCCCGTTTTTCTTAAGTTGTCATACGTTTTCTTCCGTTTTTCTTAAGTTGTCATACATTTTTATCCGTTTTTACACGTTTTCGTCCATTTTTATACGTTTTAGTCCATTTTTCTTAGGTTTTTATACGTCTTCATTCATTTTTATACGTTTCCATACATGTATATACGTTTTTGCCCGTTTTCTTACATTTTCATACATTTTTGTACGTTTTCATATGTTTTTATCCGTTTTCATCCCTTTTTCTTAAGTTTTATCCGTTTTTATACGTCTTCATACGTTTTCGCCCGTTTTCATACGTTTTTATCCGTTTTCGTCCGTTTTATTTAACGGCCGAAAACGTATAATAACAGATGAAAAAGTATAAAACGGATAAAAACGTAATAAAACGTATAAAAATGGACGAAAACGTATAAAAACGTATGAAAGCGTATAAAAACGGATGAAGAAGTATAAAAACGAATAAAAACGTAAGAAAAACGGACGAAAACGTATAAAACGAACGAAAACATATAAAAACGTATGGAAACATTTAAAAACGGACCAAAATGTATAAAAACGGACGAAAACATATAAAAACGGATGAAAACGGATAAAAATGTAAGAAAACGGATAAAAACGTAAGAAAAATGGATGGAAATGTATAAAAACGAATGAAAACGTATAAAATGGACGAAAACGTATAAAAACGGATAAAAACGTATGACAACTTAAGAAAAACGGAAGAATACGTACGAAAACGTATAAAAACGGATAAAAACGTATGACAACTTAAGAAAAATGGACGAAAACGTATAAAAACAGATAAAAACGTATTAAAACTGACGAAAATATATAAAAATAGACGAAAATGGATAAAAACGTATGTAAAACGGACGAAAACGTATGAGAATGTAAGAAAACGGGCAAAAACTAAAAACGTATAAAAAATGATGAAAACGTATAAAAACGGTCAAAAATGTATAAAAACGGTCGAAAACAGATAAAAATGTAAGAAAACGAATAAAAACGGACGAAAATGTATAAAAACGGATAAAAACGTATGGAAACTTTAAATTGTAAACAACCGTTATTATTAAGGATAGACGATGCAACGATCTTTAACCAAAGGGGCTAACGTGTAAATGATAACGGAACTCACTTAACACCAGTTAAACTAAAGGACCGGTGGTGTTATTTGTTTACCAACTTAGGGACTACCAATGCAACTTCAAACTTCGAGGGACGAAAGATGTTACTTTTGACAAACCACAGGGACCATCCATGTAATTTACTCTTTTTTCTAACTACTACTACTACTACTTATTTTTGATGTAACAGTTAATGGTTTAATTTGTATTTTTTGCAAGTAAAAAAGTTTATGAGTTAGAAACAAAATGTGATAAAAGTATGAGTATTAAAAAATAGAGTAAATTGCAAAAATTGTCCCTAAAGTTTGGTCAATTTGCATGTTTCGTCCCAGAAATGTCGAAACTGCAAAAACCGTCCCTGTGGCAAACTTTTGGGGCAAATATCATCCCCGACCAACATTAAATGACAAAAATACCATTGTCTTCTTCTTTCTCTATATTTCTTTTCAGTTTTCTTACACAGATGATCCCTGTGTTTCGCCAAGTTTTACAGATTTAGACCTGATTTTTTTTTATTATTTATTTAACTATTAATATTAGTATTATTTATTTATACGTTTTTGTCCATTTTACTTACGTTTTGTCCCTTTTTATTACGTTTTATTCGTTTTCATACGTTTTTTTACGTTTTTTCTTACGTTTTTGTCCGTTTTTCTTACGTTTTTTTTCTTCGTTTTCATACGTCTTTGTCCCTTTTTTCTTACGTTTTTTCGTTTTCATATGTTTTTGTCCGTTTTTATATGTTTTCTTACGTTTTTTTCGTTTTCATACGCATTTGTCCGTTTTTTCTTACGTTTTTGTCCGTCTTTCTTACGTTTTTTTCGTTTTCATACGTTTTTGTCCGTTTTTCTAACGTTTTTCCGTTTTTGTCCGTTTTTTCTTACATTTTTGTCCGTTTTTCTTACGTTTTTTGGGTTTTCATACGTTTTTGTCTATTTTTTCTTATGTTTTTGTCTGTTTTTATCATTTTCATACGTTTTTGTCCGTGTTTTTCCATTTTTGTCCGTTTTATTACGTTTTTTCCGTTTTCATACATTTTTATCCGTTTTTTTACGTTTTTTCCTTTTCATACGTTTTTGTCCGTTTTTCTTACGTTTTTTTCCGTTTTTCATACGTTTTTGCCGTTTTTCTTCCGTTTTTCTTACGTTTTTTTTTGTTTTCATACGTTTTTGTCCATTTTTTATCCCTTTTTATTACGTTTTCGCCCATTTTCTTACATATTCATCCGTTTTTATATGTTTTCGTTCGTTTTTATATGTTTTGGTCCATTATTCTTCGTTTTATACGTACAATAGTGGATTAAACGGACAAAAACATAAGAAAACCGTATTAAAATGGACGAAAACGTATAAAGACAGATAAAAACGGACGAAAACGTTTAAAAACGGATGAAAGCGTAAGGAACGGGGAAAACGTATAAAAACGCATGAAAACATATGAAAATGGACAAAAATGGATAAAAACGAATAAAAACGTAAGAAAACGTATAAAACGGACAAAACGTATGAAAACGGACAAAATGTATGAAAAACATATAAAAACGGAAAAAACGTAAGAAAAACGTATAAAAACGGAAAAAACGTAAGAAGAACGGACAAAAACAAATGAAAACGGGAAAAACGTAAGAAAAACGGATAAAAACGGACAAAAACGTATGAAAATGGAAAAACGGACAAAAACGGATAAAAAAGGACAAAAACGTATGAAAACTAAAAAAACGTAAGAAAAACGGACAAAAACGGAAAAACCGTAAGAAAAACGGACAAAAACGTAAGTAAAACGGACAAAAACGTAAGTAAAACGGACGAAAACGTATAAAAAAATAATACTAATATTAATAGTTACATAAATAATTAAAAAAAATAGGACTAAATCTGTAAAGCCTGGCGAAACACAGGGACCATTTGTGTAAAGTAGAAAACTGAAAAGAAATATAGAAAAAGAAGAAGACAAGGGTATTTTAGTCATTTGATGCTGGTCAGGGACGATATTTGCCCCAAAAGTTTGCCACTGGGACTGTTTTTGCAGTTTCGACATTTCTGGGACCAAACATGCAAATTGGCCAAACTTTAAGGACGGTTTTTGCAATTTACTCTAAAAAATATGTAAACTATTAATGTAATGATGGATGTTGTTACCATTTTTAGTTAAGGGTATATTAGTAATTGAATTTTACTTATTTTTAAGTTTTAAGAAAAGAGGTTTTCTCTTTATATATACTTGAGATAGAGATAAATAGGTAATAAACGAGCAAATTTAGGAGGTGGCAGAGTTTTTGACTCCGATATACACGAGTGACCATCTCCAACCTTTCATTTGCAACCTCCAAATGTGTACTTTAATGAAGGTTTGCTAGACCATTAACGCGCTTAAAATCTTTTGCACTTCTTATTGGTTTAGTTTCAATCTTAATCTGTTTAGTTTTTAATTTATTTTCGTTTGTGTTTTAGGAATTGCAATCTCTTGTGGTACTAAGATTTTGCATTTTGTAAAACATAATATATATATTTATTTATATGATGTGCCAAACACTATATCATGATTACTTGTGTTTCTTTTTTGGGTAAAAGGGATTTTTCACCCTGGTAAAATATATTACTCTAAAAAGCCGTTTAAAGTACAATGAAATGTGGCTGAAATACCACATTAACCTCAAGCAACTGCTTGAACTACCACTAGATCATTTATAACAGGCAATAAATGAACAACTAGCTACCAACAACTAGAACAACCAAATAACAACCTAAGATGACATGCCAATCTTATGAACTAAAAATAAAAATTACTTCCTAACACGGCCTTGGAGCTTGATATCAAACTGATCGCAGAACTCATCCAATTGCCCAGGTAAGTCATAAACCTGAGCCGCATAATCATCAGAAAGATAGTCTTCAAGCTTGTTGCCTCCACCTGCCGAAGAATAGTAGCTTCCCATAGGATCATTTGGCTCAAACACCTCATCATCATCACTATCAGAATCATCCACTTCACCCACCTTATAAAATGGGTTGTCCCTCTTTGTTGAAGAAGTACTAGGAGATGGATTAGTAGAAGGCTTAGTTGCCTCCACCTGCACCTTCGGTTCCATGTTACTCATAGGCTGATCTTGTGACCCCTTCCCATTATTATCAAAACCAAGAACGTCCTCATCCACCAATGACTCCAAGACACCAAAAGGATTAGAAGACTTTGAGTTCATACCAGATTTAACATTAGAAGTAGAAGCCTGCGTTTGATCCTTAAGATCCGACTCTTTATTAGTAGCACCTTGATTTGTAGTTGTCGTCAATTTAAGTTTCCAAAAGTTAATCTTTGGCTTAGAAAGCTTAACGCCTCCAATTGGCCTAGGTTGAGACGAAGAAGCCACATTCTTACCCTTGTTCTCACGATTCCTTACCTCAACGAACCCCTCCTCGTTCTTATCCATCTGAATCGATGCATTAGTAGCCATATTTGTAACCTTATGAACCACCTCTTTCACTTGTTTTGGACACTCACTAAGTGTATGACCAAAGATCTTACATACACTACACTGAGGAGGCGTCCATTCATATTCGACACGAATGATTTCCGTCAAATAACCACTATCATCATCCAATGGAATAGCCATACTTACTTCCCTTTTCAATTTTGAATTCGAACACACTTCAACCAAAGCACGAGCCTAACTAATACGACCCCACGAGTCAACATACATAGAAGATGTAAATGCGTCCAACATCACCGGTTTCCCAACTTGTGTTGCAATCAAGCTTAAACCAACCTCCGAATAGGCAACTATAGGCACATTATGTAATTTAACCTAAACAGGAATCGTAGTTACCTCATTCTTGGTTAAGGGAACATTTAGTGACCATTTACGAAGAATAAGTGGTGAACCAAAGTAATAAGAAAATCGCTTTAAAATGCAATCCAAAACACCTTGTAAGTTTGTTGGTTCATCCTTAAACAAATAAGTTTACCTAAACATCTTTGAATTGATTAATAGCCGTCTACAGCGTGCTTCAGAGATTGTAACTTCAAAAATGTGCTCACAAGTTATTTTGATTTGTTGAGGAACTTGTCTAACCTTCATTTTGCTACCTCAATTTGCAAGCTGAGTACCTAAAAAGTGTTGCAAAACAAAAGTGGAGAACAAAAGATAAAAAATATGCCATGTGACAGATTACAACGGACTAGGCGTAAGGTTAGGTATATGAATAAGTTGACTAGGCGTAAGTTCTTTAATGAGCAAATTTTCAAAAAAGGATAAAAATTTAACTTTTTTCAAAAAAATGTACAAAAATAACACTCATTCCCTAAATGGTCATGTGCGATCCCATTAATTTGTTGACACGTATCCAGACAAGAAGTACAATCCCAATCATTTGTTGGCCCACATCCCCGACCATTAGCACAATCCCCGACCAAGCAGATGTGCGAACGACGGTGTGCGAATTCCGGCTAATGTGCGAACGGTAAAAAAACCCAGATTTTAATTAAATTAAAAAGAAAAAAGAACACTACAGCCATCATTCTTCAACAACCACTACAACCATCACCATCCAACAACCACCACTGCCACCCCCATCGTTAAACCCGACAGACCTCCAGCCGCACGACCTCCAGCCACACCTCCGCCAACATACACGAACGCCAACTTTTCAGATCTTCGGCCACCGCCACCGCCTCCACCTCCGACCACCACTTTTTCCAGATCCACGTCTGGTGGGTAAAAACCAAGGTTTTTGATTTTGTTAAAATCGATTTCCTTAGGTTTATTGAATTGGAGCTGTTTTTAATTAGGGATAATTGGTAAAATTGAAACAAGGGTTTTATTTATTGGGTGTTGAAGGTGTAAGATCTTTAGTTTATCAAGAATATGATCTTTTATGATGAATGATGAGGATATTTGATGATTGTAGAAGATGTCGTTTAATTTTTATTTTTATCAGGTGTATAAAATCTTTTATAATAGATTGGTTTTAATTCCTGTGTGTTAAAAAAGATAAAGATTATATGGTTTGTGTTTTAAGATGAAGATATACGTTTGTGTTTTATGATATTGTTTCTGGGAATTAAGATGAAGATATTGTTGAAGATGTTTGTGATTTTGACTTTTTTGGGTTTTTTTACCGTTCGCACATTAGCCGGAATTCGTACATCGTCGTTCGCACATCTGCTTGGTCGGGAATTGTGCTAATGGTCGGGGATGTGAGCCAACAAATGATTGGGATTGTACTTCTTGTCTGGACACGTGTCAACAAATTAATGAGATCGCACGTTCGCACATGACCATTTAGGGAATGGTGTTATTTTTGTACTTTTTTTAAAAAAAATCAAATTTTTATCATTTTTTGAGAATTTGCTCTTCTTTAATCATTACTAAAAGCTCAATATAAGCATAAGTGACATTCTTTCAAAATAGAAATCCCTACGCAACTCCCACTATAGTTATGATTAAATATCATTATTCTAGTAGGTGCCAGTGCCAGTTACGAGACGCTAAAGATAGTGAACTAAATTTCTTAAAGGAAACCTCGAAAATAGTTTAGAAGAATATTGCATTTACTCGTGATGTAATAAACCACAAGTACCATTCACTCCACACAAAGTGTAGGGACAATAACGTTTTAGGCTCCAAAAATTTCCATTAATATCTTCAGTACATAAAGATATCGACATCAAAAGACCAAAATACACAATTCATCCAATGTACCCCCTCTTGAAAACACATCAATCCTTAACTTTACCAATTTGACATGATGGACAAAATATGCCAATGTGAAATAACATACGCTCATCAAAAGATAAAATCCCAGGCTACTCAACCAACCCGATTGCTGACACTCTGATAAAGTGACCTAAGTTGCGTGTTCCATTTCTCCACAGCAGTGTATTTCTTGATTCCCTTTGACCTGCAACCAACCAAATTCCAAACTTGCACAGTCAGAATCATACTTAACAAAATATTCCGTTTTTCAACATCAAAAATAGTTTATGCAGATGAGATTTAACCTGTCACCACACTCCAATAGCCTGTTAACTTGATCAATGTGGCCTTGAACTCGGTTATCCAGTATCAATGAGACCAACAGCTGTTCCACATCGGCCTCTGGCACATTAAGCTCCTGAACAACAACAGTTTCAGTAAAAGACATATATTTATGTATGTGTACGTGCCCATATGTACGTCGATGATTTTACCTTTGAGATGAAGGGGATCCTGATTCTTGTGTATGGCTTGATCAGCTTGAGCAACACTTGAGTTCTGATGTTTTTCAGGAGATCTTCAATATAATTTCTGATGAAGGGATCATCCATGATGGTTCTTCTGTTACTCTGTCATATACAAATTTTAAAGTTAAAAATCATAAATATTTAACCATGCAGAAGATTATAGGCGCCAAACCCTTGTACCTTCAGGATCTTCTCAAACTCCAAGATTTCATTCCGTTGGTATGCTGCAATCAAGTTCGTCATTGCCAAGATTTCTGGATCATTTTTGTATCTGCAGCATATAGTTGGCAATCAGAAAGATTGATATAAAAGGTTCAAGGGACCAAAAACAATCAAATTTGTCACATACGGCTTTGCTTCTTGCCCATCAAATGGATTGACTTCAGATTGCATAAGCATGTTGGCCAGTACCAGATATCTGTAACAAGTGATTTAGAGGTCAAACAATGAGTACAGCATTTACAAAATCAGGCAGAAAGTTTAAATATAATAGAAAATACAAAACTAAGCATACTTTAGACACTGGATTCTTCGTTGATTCCCAGCTTCATCATAGTTCTTAAAAGCTTCAAAAAAGTCAGTAGCTGCTTCTGCCCATTGGCGCTCTGCCATATGCATCTTGCCACCACACTCGTGTATTATACCCATGATCCTCGGATGTGGAATTGCTGATTTAATGGTGAGTGCTTTTTGGTACAGTTGCTGTGACAGATAAATAAGAAACAAGTTACAGATAATAATTGCAGCGAGTGGCACAGAGGAACAAGAAGTTGAATTGAGATGTAGAAAACTGAAGATAAACAGATACTAATACCATCCTAGAGTTATATACATTGTTTTTTATTTATGTTGAGATATACTAATGTTGGTTATGCTTTCTAGTTGTGATATTGAAAATATTACAGATATGTTTGTTTGCTTGCCGGATGCTTATAGACCGGGGTGATACTAAATAATAATTGGAAATAATTTGTTTGCTCGGCACTAGCATTTGTAAAATGAAAGAGAAATTTTGAGATGAACGAAGGGAACTTTAGCAATTTTGCTTATTCTCTTATTAGAAAAATGCTAAAACGCAAAAAGAAATGCATATAGAATGGTGACTAAGTTAACCCTGATCAAGTGCTAGCATGACGAGATCATGACTTCAAATATAATACTGAAGTGAAATTGCTAGAAATTAACTGCTCAATCCCAAACAGAGTCCATATGACTACTGAGAAATTAACTGCTCAATCCCAAACAGAGTCCACATATGACTATTGAGTATCAAATGTGCATACTTTAATGCATCAGAAAGAAGTAGTTCTCATACATAAATTCCCCAGACACACTATATAGTTAATGTTGCAGAGGGGAGGACAAGCAGTGCATGAAAAGAGATTTTAAATATGATTATGCAGTTAAAGACAGGAAGGGATCTCCATATGAGGAAAAACAGCGACAAACTTTATAGACACACGAAACGGAGATGTCAAATCCAAATCAAGTGACACATGATACTTTTATCAATCTCATGTCACATGCAGAGATGAATTGGAAACATTTTGTAACCAGTATTGAAAGCATAAAACATAACATAACACTAGCACTTATAGCGTCTCACCTTGAGTTTTTTGTTATTTTTGGTCTCTGTATACATTTGAATTTCAATTGCATACACTTCCAACAACTGAGTTCCTTTCTTTTGATCATCAGTCCCATCCGCCTTTTGACAAGATTTGTGAAGTTCCTTCAAAATCTAATAAATAACATATTATATGGTAAATGTCAGATTAAACACAGGCAAAACTCAAGTACCTCATCTGTTTTCTATTTAGAAAATAAAGAGTAGACCTTTGGTTGCATACCTTATTCATTTTACCATATTCCCCCATGTCAAAATAGATCTTGCAAAGCTTAAGATTTGTCTTGAACCACAATCTCTACACAACATCACCAAAGACAGAACAATTCACTTTAATAGGACTATTAAACTATCAGGTAAGCTCACTTTATAAAGAAACTAAGAGTTTTACCTCATTTTTAGCTTCTTCGAGTGCTTTCAAGGTGGTTTGATAGAAGTCTTGCAAAAGACCAAAGTTTTGACTAGCCGACCCAGATACAAAATCCATGATATTGTTTATACACTTTTCACTATAGTTCCTAGTCACTGCAGACTTAATGTAGGTTAACATCTCCCTATAAGCATCTGTCATCTCCTTGTACCTCCCTAAACGGTAGTAAAGCTTGACAGTCTGTTTAAGTGCTTTGAATCCCCTGTTTAATAGTAATATAAAGCAAAATCAGCCACGGTTGCTGGAAGTTTTAAAAATGGGACAATAAAAATAACATTACAGAGGTTTTTGAGCTTAGTAAACCTTCCTTAATATGAGCCAATCGCTATGTACCATTTAAGCAACTTCATTTTTACATGCACACATTAACAGAAAAATATCTTGAAAAACAACATGAACATCTCAGCTGTTATGGGAAATTACTTCTTTTACAAATTTACTAACACTACATGTTGAGAGATTCTTTACAGGTTTTTCCATAAACACAAAAAGCACTTCAGGATTGCAGTATGCAACACTTGTACTTTACTATTAACTTATTGGATGTTGCCATATATTTTAGCCAAAGAAATTCATGGCAAACTGAAAGAAATATTTATGTTGGACCCGATACCATGACATAAATACATCCGACTATCGCTTTTGAAAAATATCATTTAGAGTCCTTTCCATTACCATATACCAGTAATGATTTTTGGTTATATAAAGTCAGTAAGGATTAGAAATTAGAATAACAAAACACATCCAAAGAAACTACAAAACACAGTAAGGATTAGAATAACATAAAAGAACCAGCGATATTCACCTATTTAATCACCATAATAACACAAATACAGCAGCCCAATAGATGCCCACCAAAAATGTGCAAACAAGGTTTTGTAACCAGCAATACACCCTTGTAAGGAAACAACAATGACAGAGAAAATAAATCAAGTATTGTGTCTTCTTATGAGAAAAATAAAATCCTGCATACTTTGATTTTCTGGTTACACATATCTTTTTACTTTTAGTAAAAGCATATAGATACTATGCATGTTAAATGTTTGGCCAAGTGAGGTTTTAACAGTTCTAATAGACTTACCATTCTGCTTTCTCAGGTTCCATCTGAACTACTTCGGCAAAACCAGTAAGTGCACCCTCTGGATCAGTCTCAACCAAACCTGTCAACAACAAATAATGGCATACCAATTAACCGTCTTGTATTGCGGTATACACAATAGATGTCTTACTGCATAAAACAGAGGCTATAGTACAACAAATGATAAAATCAATGAAGATTTTTTCTGCTAGTTGTTTCGTATTAAAGGTCTATTTTAGATTTAAGTAAACCATGTGTAACTGCATTGGCCCAAAGATAACTCGAAGTAGCTCAAAAGGAGTTAATATAGGACTATCTCAACCGAGACAAGACATTAGCAGATATAGACCAATTAAAGCAAGAAATCGAGTCTTGGAAACCTAAATTCAATTTAGCTAAGACCCACATCCTATTCAAACGATTTATAAATCTGTCACTATATTTGAAACGAAATTGGCTCCCAACAGACGCAAGTTATGATTTACTGTGCACGACAACAATAAAGTGTCCAATCATATATAGACTGAAGATACAGTAATTGGCTTATTAACGGTTCGACACAGCTACAATTAAAGTTATAACCGCGAATTGCTTAAGGTAGACGAAACAGATAAAGAGGATCATACTGGTCAAAGTCTCACTTCCACCTTTAAGTAGAAACAACCATAAATCAAGGCTGAGTAGAGGTAATACGGATAAACAAAAAAATACAAAGAGACAAAAAATATATATACATTGAAATCCTATGTTGGTTCAATCTTGATGCTTGTCATTCACGTTTCTAGGAATCCCAATTTCATATATGCATCTAAGGTATTTGCAAACTCCAGTCCTCTTTTACATACTACGTGAATCCTTTATAAAGGAAAGTCTTTCTAGAGGTGACACTCTTAATTTCTATTTTCTTTCATTCAAAGATGTAAAATCACACAAAACGCATAAAGGAGTTGTACAGAACACGAATAACATCTTAATCGGCGCAACTGAACTCCGATCGTGCGATCCAATTGTTTTATGCAAGACACAACTTTAAACTTGTACAATAGTAACGCAACTATATCCTACACATAAATAATAACAAACTTTTATGACGGTAAACCCAACAGAAAACACCAAAAAACAAATCCCTTTTCCACACTGCAGCACTTACATCTAGACATTCTATGATCCTAACAAAACGCCGCAACCCTAACATCTTCAACCTTATAAAAAAAACAACTTAAAACTCCAAAACCTGAATCACACATGTATGTTACAAGTAACAACCACAGTCGAATAAAAACTTAAACCAGAATAAAAAAGTAGAGTACCTTTAGAGTTGTAATATTGATTTTCGATATCAACATCTTGCTCTTCTTGTTCCTCTTCGGAGTATTCAAATCCATAATCCTCCATATCTGCATCTATGTATATAAGCACAAACAACAACAATGCAAATTAATTAACACCTACATGTTCCTTCGTACTAAAATTAGGTCAAATTAATTAAAAGCAGTAGATTAAGTAAATTGTCAAGATTAGGGTTTACCTGAACCCATGGTTAATAATTGATTTGAAGAATTAATAAGAGCGATCAGTGTTTGGTTGGCTCTAGGGTTTGTTTTTGGTTTGCTTCTTCAAGTTATATAAACCCCTTTTAAGTGAAAAAGAATGACTATCGTTTTACTCAAATTTAAAAGAATTTTTAATTTCAAAAATATTTTTTCTTTTATTATTTTATTTTATAATCTTAAGAGCCCGACTTGGCCAAACCATCGGATCAAAATGCGTTCGGTTCGGTCTAACAAAATATATTGGCTGGTTGTGCGTATATTGAATCGGACCGGACTGATGACCAAATAAGAGGAAAAAGGTGAATTAAGGAACGGACCGAATATGTTGAGTTCTGTTCGAGTTAGTTTATCGATTCGGTTTGAGCCGTGATCCATTGTGTCGACGGTAATTTGGAATAGCCGTATTTTTTATAAAATTAAACCATGAATATAAAAGTATATACCTTACAAATACTAGTATAGAACTCGTGTAAAGCTATGATGTCAAAATAATTTCGACCAATTATAGAACATAGTAATAAGCTCGATTTCGTTGTAATAATTAGGGTTGAGCACAAAACTGAGAAAACCGAGCCGAACCGGACCGAACCAAATCGAACCGACCATATTCGGTTCGGTTTCGGTTCTATACATTAACGGTTTTCGGTTTTGGTTTCGGTTCGGTTCGACCCAAAACCAACAAAAAACACACCTAAGCCATATAAACCGAACCGACCATATTGGGTTTGGTTTCGTTCTATATATTAGTGGTTTTCTGTTTCGGGTCGGTTCGGTTTCGGTTTCGGACCGATGCTCAGCTAATAATGGATGATTGCTCTCGTGCCATTTATATATCATTTTGTGTAAATTAAGTACTTTCGACGCATAAAAGTAGATTAAGTAGTTACATGTTTCAAACTTAAGTTAAATTTTGGGGCGGGACTTGAGTCGTTTTCAAGGTTCATGAAAATAACATGGATTTTTTTTTTTTTTTTTTTTTTTTTTTTTTTTTTTTTTGGCATAGTGTAAATTTTTATTCAAATCCAAATTTTTCTAAACTAAAGGCTGATCTCAAAACTTTGTGTTACATGTTTTGTTAAATTAGTTCACATATTTATCGTAAAATATAGTTATGAACATGGTAATTTATAGACATGTGTACGGTAATTGGTTACGAAATTTCAGTAAATAGGCACAAAAATGATATATGTCACAGAAAAAAGGTTGTGAAAACTTAAAATGTTTACGATCAGGTTGATGACGTATAGTCCGTATTCGGGTCACGAACCCGACCCATACCCAAGTCCATCACGAATGGACTCAAGCCCATCACGAAGGGGCTATCGCGATAACGGTTTGGGCTTATGCTGGCCCAAACCCGAAGTTATTTATGGTCTTGATAGGATATCTCTTATTTATGGGATATGTATCAAGTAACCGCCCTATGCGGGATATGCTGAGGAGTGAGGAACACGAAACCAACTAGGGCTTCGTGTGTATATAAAGAGTCCTTCGACTCTCATTAAAGGTACGATTGACAAACCCTAACTCTTCAACTAAACCCTAAAAACCGATTACTTACTCTCACGCCGGAGGATAATCGTGGGAGACAATCCCACGATAAGCCTAACGGTGTCTTTTTGTTTTCTTAGTGCGCAGGTCTCAAGCATTAAGATCTGATTGGTACGGAATCAAGGAACGCTCAACTTTTGTATCAACACAGGTTTTAATATAAACATTGCGAAATTAATTTTCTTTCTATTTTTATTTTTAATTACATGATTGTGACATTTTTTTAATAATTGCTTTGAATTTAAATCAGTGGATGTTTATGTGGTTAAAAGAATGAGTTAGGTTTATAAGCTAAGGGGCATGTTTATCTTAGCTTATCTTATATAGACTTGTTAATTTTTTTCATTATTTTCTTTAAACAGTACTAGTAATTTTTTACACGTTACACCAACTATTTCATAATATATCTCACAAATGCTTTCGGCAAGGCTTGAACTCACATACCACTACACCAAAGGCCTACTTGTTAATTAACTTATTAGAAACATGAAGTGCTTATAAGCTCATTTATAATAGCTTAAGAGGTTAGCAACTTGTGCTTATACCTCACACAAGTTGACAAGCCCATCAAATAAGGAAAGTCAAACATCTCCTAGAATCCTAGATGTCCGTGGCTTTCATTTAGGACAATAATACCATAGACTCAAAACTTTAGCACACCAAGAAATCCTCGTCAAGGTTGTCAAAAGCAAGATCTCACTATGATCATTTTTGTCTTCACATGATTAAGATCAAGAAAAGCTAATCTACACTATGTTATAGAGTTTTTTTTAAGAGGGAAGTAAAGTAAAGTAATGCAATGTAAAAAAATAGGGAAGTGTTGAAGTAAAGTTTATAGATTTTCATGTTCTTGAGTTTATAGTAAAGTAAAGTAAATGAAAGTATGTGGTCCCATTTTATACTTTTTATATTTGTGGAATTACTATTATAACCTTGCTCTATAATAAATACACACTAAAGACAAAGGGTATTTTTGACATTAAAGTCTTTTCATTTTTGTCTTATTCACTTTACTTCCTTTCCATCCCATATATGGGATGAAAGTGTGGAGTGAAAAAAACAAAGAGACAAATGTCATTTTCATGTGTTTTACTTTCATTTACTTACTTCCAAAAACTTGAGAACATGATTTTTTTTTTGTGATCCTTCATTTACTTTCATTTACAAACTTGAGAACAGAGTAAATGTCATAGCTGCTCAAAGTGTTATGATAAGTATATGTTATTACCCCGTCACAACTTTTGTAATATTAACGAGACAATGTTGTTTATATATCGTTTGTGTTAAAATTATATAATCATGACGTTCATATAAATATAAAATCATCAAAGAACAAATTGCGGAAGCGTAACACATAAATAATTAACCGAATTTAAAAGTAAGCGTACCTTGATAATTCTAGCAAAACAAGAATCAAACCGAGCAATAGGAGTGATGAACCCTAATTAGTGTTTAAACGGATTACACGAATTGCCCCATACCTTTTTTGCAATTTAATCCAAGATACTTACAATAGTGTGTAAGTATCACGTTCTTGTACACACGAACTAATACCAAATTAACGTTATGCGATTAATTAACACAAAACAAGAATTTTTTGACAATCAAAAAATTCGATCGACCCTAAGAGGGCTTAGATCGATCGGTTTTTAGACCAAGGAGGAAAAACACAAGGTTTAGGGTATTAGTGTGTACAAAGAGTACCCAATAATGAATCCTAGCCTTTGTTTATATAGTTGAGCAAACTTAGAGGACAAGTTAACCAAGGATTAGGAAACCTAACCCTTGGCCGATCGGTTGCACCTCTAAGGGGCTTCCGGATCCTTCTCGAATTTCCTATTTTTCACTCTTTAATTGTTTCCTTTTATCGTTTAACAGTCGTTAGTCATTATCCGTTAAATACTAGCATCCGTTAAATGTTTTGTGTACATAATAATTAAATATAATATTTTATAAATAATTATTAATCGTTAATTCTTTATTCGTAAAGTGTGCAATCCCGTGTGTAACAATTCGCATTTCAGGTTAATTTCTATTCCCGAAATTTTTACTATTCATTTTACTATTCATTTTCACTATTCATTCCCGAAATTTTTATTTCATATTCTCGTAAGATAAATTATTTCCATGACAAAGTGAAAGTTTGACGCTCATCGGGTCATTTTCGCAAAAGTTATAAAGAAACTACACATTTGGTTTAAATGCCATTTAAACATCCTGCGCTTAACGAAAACTAACTGCGCCAATTTTCCTCGCATCAGATTAATGTTTAGTACACTCATAATCAATTAGAGAATTTTTTATAATTAAGTTAAAATGTTACCAAATAGACCTTGTGTCTTACAAAACAGAAATTGCATTTTAAGCACTTTTACTTATCCGCAACCTTAGCCTATACCTGCACCACATTTTCTAAGACGATTAGAAGCTTTTATATTATTGGAAAAGTCAACATATTTTTCCCTCCTCCTTTGACCAAAAATCATTCCTTGATTTTTAGGCTTACGGTTTTATGTCTAAAGGACATTTAACACCAACCGACACTAGACTAAGCGCAGTCTAGACATTATAGGCCATTTTAATTCATTATCGTCATATTAGAAAAGTTACATTTTACTTTTTTCAGTTTTACGCAACTTTCGTACATTTTACGCATTATGCGTTTTAGACCCGCGTTTCCAGTTTTAACAGTGTTTAAGCAACCCGATGGAACTTATCACTCATTTTATATTTTATTATGGAGTATAATGATAAGTTAAATCATTCCTACAAGTTTCATATTTTTACGATACCCGGTTTTACGTTTCGTGACCTAACAACTTACGGTTAGCGATTAACGGAGCCAAAACTAACTCCATAAGTAGGATAATACCAAAGATGACCAAGTCATCTTATCCTACACTTATGAACCACCTATAAAGGGGGGGGGGGGGGGGGGGGGAATGTGTGGCTTGATCTCATACCTTGTGCCCTAGGATCCTTACATGTGTTTAAACTTCCTATGTAAGCCTTAGACTAAGTCTTGCAACTAACCTCCTTAAGGCATCTTCCTAGGCACCTTCCTAACCTTCTCAAGACCCTATATAAGCCCTCTCCTCTTCCCATTCTTGCCGCCCCATGTATAACACACAAACACCTTCATTAGTTAATTTCCAACTTCAAGTATTTCAACTAGTTTCAAGCACCAAGTGAACTTCATCTCAAACACTTGCAAGTTTATGTGATATTCTTGAGTTGAAATACATTCAAGTCACTAAACACCTCAACACCAAGTCCTTCAAGAACACAAAAGTGTAGAAGGATTGCTAAAGTGAAGAGAAACTTGCTCAATCAAAGTCCTATCCTTGTTCTTAGTTCATATGTCAATATCCTCAAAATGTACTCAATACAATGAAATACTTTTGATGTTCATAGTTTATTTTATATGGGGAAGCAAAAAAGCACCAAAAGAAAAACATCAACTTACGAAACCATGATACCATTATGCCACTCAAGTAAATTTCCAAATTTTAGTATGACTACAGAATTTGACATAAAACTGACTAGCGACATGCCGACATTTCAGTACTGGTTTATCATTTATTGGTTACATTGCATTGTTTTGGCAGCACAAGCTTGAGCTGTTTATGTTGATCTTCTCAGATCTCACCATCCCAAAGTTCTTCAACGCTCTTATACTCGCTAGTGGTATCGTTCACCAAAAAATCACCTCGGACTAGTCTTGCCTGCAACATTCATATAACAAGAATCTTAGATGTACAGATTGGACAATTGGTTAGATATCAGATAAGCATGTAAAGAAAGCTTACTTGTTCAATTTTGGAAAACTCCGCAAACAAGTCATCAGGAATGGACCAATCAAATACAGCAAAGTTCTCTTTGATACGCGCTTCGTTTGTACTCTTTGGAAGAACACTATGACCCATCTGCAAACCCCATCGTAGTGCCACCTGTGCAGGAGTCTTTCCTAATTTATCTGCAACTGATTTTAAGATAGGATGCTCCAATACATTGCTCTTTAGCCATTTTGTGCCCGGTGAACCAAGCGGTGAATATCCCTATATATGAATAAATAGCAATGTCAAAATAAGTACGCCTCTTAGCAGAAACCAATAGCTATATAATGTAAATTTGTATATTTTTCTACTTACGGAAAGGTGGACACCCTTGGATTTACAGAATTCACGCAGTTTGGTTTGCTGCCACGAAGGATGGCATTCCACCTGGTTTACAGCAGGGGGGACCCGAGCATAGTCTAACAAATTGCCTAATTTTTTTGAAGAAAAATTGCTAACACCTATAGCTCTAGCCTTGCCACAATCATAGAGTGCTTCCATTGCTTTCCATGTGGCAGGTATGTCGGTCGGAATTAGATTTTCTGGTTTGAAGCCAGATGTCCCCGCTTTTAACCTTGCTGGCCAGTGAATCTTGAACATATATGATGATTAGTTGACTAATGTGGAACTAGATATACAGATAAGATTTAAGACAAAGTAGCAAAGAGGATATGAAACTTTGTATTCTGCACACTTACAAGGTACAAATCAATATACTCAAGCTGCAAGTCGCTTAAAGTACTGTTCAGTGCCAGAGTTACATCTTCTGGGGCATGATTGTTACACCTGTAAAATTATAATTCAGTATATAAATGCAGCTTATAGACTTGGAAGATGTGCGTAACGCACCTCAACCGTGTCCTTATTTGAATAGTGTCATAATATAGGTACAAGAATCTGAAGTTAAATGAAACAGGATTATAACAAACCAGAGTTTAGAAGTAATCCAGAGATCTTCCCGCTTCACCACACCATCTTCAAAGAGCTTTTTCAAAGCTAATCCAATCTTCAAAACCATAAGACACGATTAACATATGTTTTGGGGACTACAAAGAAGGAAGCATGTGCAAAAATTGGTAAAAGGGTATTTGTTGGTTGATGGTAGAAATTTAACACGAAAGACTTCATGCTAATTTTCATGGTACATATTTGCTGTGATCTTCACACCAAACCAACTATTGCACTCCTTGAATATATTACAGATGAATTTAGACTCAGAAAAGTAACAGCAAAGTTCGCATAAATAACATAAACTGCAGGGCAATAAGGTCACGTACTCACGTAAAAGAAATGCGAGCTTGACCTAAGTAGTAAGTACACAACGGGTGACTTCTAAACCATTTGACCCATTTCCTTTCTAACTAAATATTTAAAATTACTCGTTTGACTCCAATTTGACCCATTTTCACATTTGTAGGTTAAGTTAGCCACCAACAATAGGAACCAAATATTGGTTAGCACGACAATGTGATCGAGTCCAACAAATTCCACTTGAACAAGGCTCTCCTTCATTAATAGTTGTTAATCTTGTGTTAACGAATTCCATAAGGTTATCTCATTACAAAGAAATATTAAATGTCAGTTAAATTGCGTACCTCCTTTTCGTTGCCATAAACTTGAGCACAATCAATATGGCGGTAGCCAGCCTGCAGGAGAGAAACATGATGAGTAGCTAACAAACATCATAGAAGAGACTCAATGATGTTTTCGTCAGTCGAACAATCCAGTTTAAAAATATTACATAGAGAAGCCATAATTTTACTGCAAATTCTATTTAGAGAGAAATTTGTTACTAAAATTTCAAATTCTTATAAGTAAACTTACCTATTCCCTTCGTTAGCTTGACTTTCATGTGAAAATGACTAGTTTCTAAGTTTAACTCAAAATAATAGTGTTTAGTATTTCAAACAATATTCAAATACAGCATTAGGTAATTTATTAGACAGAGTATGACTTGTGGTCAAATTTTTTTTACAAGACTAATTCAACAAAACAAATTAGAAATTTATAATCATTGTCCACAACAGACTTTTGTATTGATAAAATTCCTTTGTGCCATATAATAGGCTGCCCAATCATCACCGCTACCCCTCGACACCTACAAATTTTATCTTCACATTCCTCACCACATTTCACAATAAAGATATCAGCCCATGCATTTAAAAACAGCTTGGATGGTGAACATAAGAACATGGACCAAACTGGTGTAGATTATAAAAATTCCATGTTAGTCTCTTTACCCTTGGGTAGAGGTGTGACTGTCTCCATCTTACCTCCCGCATTCCCTGCTCCGGAGGGATTGAGTATGTTGTTGTTGTGTTGTATATATGGGCATCAACACTGTATTATTTCTTAGGCAATTTTTATTACTCCGTATTACTTAATTATATTGGTATAAAAGGATTGTATCACTTCATAGTTAAAATCTATAATTCAATCATCAATCTATCAGCGCGTACAAATTTTGACAATCAAAATTACAAAATACCTATGTCTAACTAATTACACACTAATATAATATGCCGTTCGAAAAAAAATTATTACACACCAATATCAGATATTTTTGTAGCAACATTTCTATCAAATATCAATTGTGGATGTCAATAATTCATTTTTCCCTGTAGGACCACATTTTTTATTTTCCAGTAAACACAAAACCAACTATGGAAACCACACAAAAAAAGTTAGAGCCATATGCACATGATTAAATTTCTAAAAGCTTACCTACATACTCATCAGTGAAAACTAGTTAACAAATATAAAAAAACGCATTGTTTGAAATCGAGAAATCATTAATCCAACCATGAAATAAAACTTTACATAGATTATAAGACATGCAACACTATATGGACAATATGAGAACATGAGTACACAAATCTAAACAGGTAACAAAAAAGAAAGAATTGAAAACATGTAGCAAAACCTATGTTATGCTATAATTTATTTCTCACAAAAGGACTAGATCTACGGGGACTTGACCTCTGCACCCCTTTTGGGTTCTCACTTCTACAAAGCCTTTCTTGACCAAGACTATAAATGACCCGGTGCATTTACGAAAAACTCAACATGTATAAACACATCTTCTTTTGACTAGGTGCACTTCAAAAAATTATGAATTTTACAAAAATTAAAACTATGTCAAAAAAATCCCAGAGACCCACCCTGGTTCCGTCAAACTGATACGACTAGGGCAATGCCTCATGGTTATAATTAGTATTGTATCATGTAATTTATTTTTATTTTTTTGAAGGGCAATTTATTTACACAGGCTATACCACACATCTCAAAATATATCTTAGAGATGTCTCCACCGAAACTTGAGGAGCAACTCACATACCAACGAAAGGCCTTGGGTACGTAGTATTGTACCATGTGGTTGACACATACTATAATTATCGATATCACAGTGTAAGTCTCGATTTGCGTGTATGTTAACTAAATAAATGACAATGAATATGAACAACAAAAAGAAGATAGAAATATTAAAACAACCTTAACAGCAGCAGTAACAGCTTGACCAACAAGACCAGGTTCAGATTGCCATGTTCCAAGACCAACCGATGGAATCTTTGTCTTGTTAATCAGATCAAATGATAGAATCTCTGTCGCCATATAATTTTCAGTGGGTGAAAAAGTTTGTGAGAGTAGAAGAGACGAATGTAACGATGATGAATATAATACTATGTTTTTTGTATGCATTAATAATGGTCCAAGTTTCTAACTACTTGCAGAGTTGCAGTCGATGTGGGCCCAGACCCTCCGGCCTTTTCATATTTAGTGGCCTTTGTAGATCCGGATATAAAGTAGAATATATTCGTTACTACAAACTTCTGCTCCTGCTCCATATGGCAACTTTTACTTCATTCATACGTGACCTTTGCATTTACCACATATATCTAAACGACTTTTTGCTTGTCACCATGCAAATTCAAAGATTCCTATAAAGTATTACTACCTCCGTCCCATATTAAGTGTCCATAATAAAATTTTAAGATGTCTCAAATTAAGTGTTCAGGGAATATTTTCAACCATTGAGAAGAGACTTTAGTGGGTAATAGTGATATTTGATTGGTAGAGAGTGTAGTTAGTGGAATTTTCTAAAACTTTATGCATTTAAAAAGTGGACACTTAATATAGGACGGAGGGAGTATCATAGTATATTGGGTCGTTTTCTTACTTGAGGTACCTGCAAAACGCATACAAAAAAAAAAAAAAAAAAAAAAAAATCACGGTATCATCACACAAACACAAACAAAAAAGAAACAAACAAACAAAGAAGAAAAGGAAAAAATTGCTTCGGCGTGAGCTGGTGGCCACGGCGCCAGACCTTACCAGCCAGCGTCGGTATAGTTTGTCGCGCCAAAAGCTCGTGCAGTCGACTATGGCTCAAGCCAATAGCCAACGTACCCGGACATCTTATTAGAGCATGTATACACACTTTAAAGCGTGAAGAATCAAAAAGTTCACATTAGTATGCATGTGAACCAATTGGGTGTAGCAAATATTTTCACACTTTTATGTGTGAGGATTTATTATGAATATGTTTCACACTTTTAAGTGTGAGGGTTTTTAAAACAATTCTTCACACTTTTAAGTGCGATGATTTTGATCATGGAATAGTTCTTCACGCTTTTATGTGTGATTTTAAAATTCTTCATACTTTTTAAGCGTGAGAATTTTGAAACAATTATTCACGCTCTTGTGTGAATATCTTTTAAAAAAAAGTTCACGGTTCATAAAGTGCGAAGAAAAAAACATTTAGAAATGACAAATTTGTTGCAGTGATTTTATTCAATTACAATAATTCAAATTGGGTCCAAGAAATGGTCAATTCTAACACCCTCTTTCAATTTGATCATGCTTGACTGTGCGATTGCTAAACTCCACCCATTGTTTGATACGTGTCCCTTGCAAGTACGGTGATTTGGTTGGGCTTAATCATTAGGGTGACCCACATAATCTTACACAATCCTCATCACACTTAAAAACCTTTTTTTGTCTTATTAGGCGGCCCACAAAAAAAATGTTTTTAAATTTCTAATAAAAAACTATCATGAAGCCGCCCGTTGACTAGTTTCTAGCAAATAAAACAAAAGGGCTTTTTAGTGGGGTGGGATTTTGTAAGATCTTATGCGCCACCCTAATAATTAAACCCAACCAAACCCTAGTACTTGCAAGAGAAATGTGTTAAAAATGGGTAGAGTCAAGCAGTCGCACAGTCGAGCATGATCATTTTGAAAAAAGGGTGGTGAATTCACCATAACTTGGACCACTTTGATTTATTATTATTATTATTATTATTATTATTTTTACTATTTCTAGCATTAGCTCTTTATTCAATGAGTGTAAGCACTTTTTTAACTATGGTTTCTGATTTTGTTGAAGAATAAATCATTGGTTTTGAGGTAACTGCTACACATACTTAAATGTGGTAAAGCTTTCTTATTTTTACGAAGCTCAACTTTGATCACTTGAGTTGTTTGCACATACCTTTCACATTTAGTGATGATAGTCACAAGTCTTTATACTAAAAAACCCACACTGAGTGGTTAAAAGTCTAAGCATGTTGTTTTACGGCTTTAATGACTTTTTAGTTAGTATATTGTTGAGCATCTGTGTATGATATAGCAGTGATGGTGAACTTTGGTGGAAAAATGTGTAACTAACTATTTTTTCTTTTTTTTCTCTCTCATCTAATTGTTTTCACACTTCTTTTCCTCCATCACTAAAAGCTTGAAAATCAATCAATAACACTACAAATTGTGAGCTAGCTGTTTTCAGAATCCAATCTATGTAATTGATTCCATTTTCAATTCCGCATCTATTGATGATGTTTTCCCCAATTTTTATGATGTTTTCATATAAAACCCAGCTTTGATACTTTTGGCGCCAAAATTGATTTCACAATTTTTCATTACTGTTATCCTTCTATCTACCTCATACTCATTTCCTGTTATGTTAATTGCCTTATTAGGTCATTAGTAAGGTCAATTTGGTTTTTCCCCTATCTGATTGTAAACCCTAAGTCATGAGAACTAAGAGAACTATTAAAGCGCCTAGGCGATTTGATAATTATGTACCTAATACTGTTAATACTGTGAATAATAAGAAAATTGGAACAAAAAAGAGTGGAGATAAGGCTGTTGATGATTGTGATACAATTGGGGGAAAGGATATAGCTAATAGTAATGAGTCTAGTGGTAATAAGAGTATTCTGGATAATAGTTGTAGTTCTGGGAATGATTTGTTTGGTGATGTTAATCAAGGGCAAAATGGTGCTAGTAAAAGTGGGGGACATACTTTTAGTGATAAGAATGATGTAATTGGTGAAGTGGAAAATGCTAATAAAATAAATGGAGATCAGAATAGTAAGTCAGGGGAAGAAGAAGTTAGTATTGATAAGGTTCATGGTGGGAAGGAATCAAGTGTGTTAGCTGCTGGATCTGGTACTGAAGATAGTAGTAGGCCTGCTGAGAAGGAAGATGCTGCCCCTAAGGTAACCAAGTCTTATGCTAGTGCTACTTATGGTAATCAACTTGATATGTATAGGAAACTGTTTGAGGTTCCAACTGAGGTGGATGAGAATGGATATGAATATGTTGTATTTGATGAAATAATGATTGATGAGGGCTATAAGAAATGGGAATTGACTTTATGTGGTTATTTTGTTGGGCATAACATGACTGTGAATGAATTGAGATATAATCTGAGGAGAATGTGGGAAGAAAGGGTTTTAAGGACATTGTTGATGTGAATAATGGTGTGTATTTCATGAAGTTTCATAATGCTGAAGGTCTTGAGTCTGTGGTGAATAGTGGTCATTGGATGGTTAATAACAAAGCTTTTTTTGTTCAAAAGTGGGATATACATGTATGTTTGGATAAGAGAGAGCCTGTGCAAATACCTGTTTGGATCAAAATGTGTAATCTACCTTTAGAAGCATGGACAACACATGGTATAAGTGCTTTAGCAAGTAGAGTTGGTAAACCATTGGTTATGGATACTGTAACAGCAGATATGTGTAGGTTAGGAGTTGGAAGAGTTGGGTATGCAAGAGTTATGGTAGAAGTTTCAGCTAAAAAGTGTTTGCCTGATGTTATTGAAATGGTTTATAGGAATAGGGATGGAGGAGAAATATGTAGGAAAACTGTTAAAGTAGAGTATGATTGGACCCCACCAAGATGTTCACATTGCTGTGTATTTGGTCATAATGATAAAGAGTGTAAGGTGTGTGAATGTATTGAGGTTCCTAGTGAGGAGCCTAGTGTTGTTGATAAGACTAAAGGAAAAGAGAATGGTTCAGGTGAGGATAAGGTGATAGATGGAAAGCAGAATGATGGGTTTGAAGAAGTTAGGTACAAGAAGAATAATGGAGATGGTAATAAAGGAAAAGGTCCTGCTAACAAAGCTAATAAGCAAGGGTTGAACAGAGGAGAGGGCAAACAGAATGTGAAGCAGTCTCAGTTTGTGTTTCAAAAGAAAGTCAGTAAGGAGCAAGGTGAAACAAGCAACAAAAACAAATCTCCTATGAAATCTCCAATGAAGAATAATAGTCCAAGTACTCCCAACAATGGTAGTCATAGGAAGGCTTGGAAGGTTCAGGGTGAGATCCTAGAAGAATTGAAGAGATCTGCCAATAAATTTGCTAGTTTAGAGGTTCCTGATGAAGATGTGGAAACTAGTGATGATATTGGAAAAGATAAGAATAAGAATGTAACTAGTATAGAGGAAAATGATGTTTTACCTGATAAGAATGGAGTAGCACAAGGTATGGAAGGGGATGTCATAGAAGGTATTGATAAAGGGGTACTTGGGAACCACTAATTGTCTATATGGATCTCAAAATTGGATGCTGGAATATCAGAGGTCTAAGTACCACTGATAAACAAAATGAGGTTAAGAAGTATATTGATGATGAAAAGTTGAGTATATGTGGTATTATTGAAACTCAGTTAAAAACAAAAAAGTTGCAGAAAATTGGTGATGATATCTTTAAAAAATGGGATTGAGTACATAATATGAGGTACTGTGATAAGGGTTGCAGAATTATGTTAGGCTGGAATAGTGAAATTGTTAATGTTAATGTTGTTCATTACTGTAAACAGTCTATATTGTGCAAAATAGAAACCATAAATGGTAATATGGCTATATTTTGTACAATCATTTATGCTGCTAACAGTGGTAATGAGAGGAAGGAGTTATGGTATGAATTGGGGCAGTATAAAAGGATGGTGGGCAAAGATCCATGGGTTATTATGGGAGATATGAATGTAACTCTTGAGCCAAATGAACATTCAGCTGGTAGTTCAAACATGACAAGAGATATGATTGAGTTTAATGAATGTGTGAATATGATTGAAGTGGAAGACATAACTAGTACTGGGCTATTTTACACTTGGACCAAGAATCTGCATAAGGCTAAAACTGGTGATAAGACTGGTGTTCTTAAAAAGCTTGACAGAGTTATGGGAAGTGAAGACTTTATTTGTAAGTTTACTAATGCTCATGCTATATTTCTTCCATATCTTATTTCAGACCATTGCCCTGTTGTGTTAGTTATCCCTAAAGTTGTTCAGCCAAGGAAGAAAGCTTTTAGATTTGCTAATTTTATTACTGATAAAGAAGAGTTTCTTGAAGTGGTTAAACAGTATTGGGGGGCAGCTAGTACAGGGTGTCAAATGTTCAGAGTTGTGAAGAATCTTAGATTTCTTAAGAAACATTTGAAGAAGCTAGCATGGAAGAATGGGGATATTTTTGAAAATGTGAAAAGTATTAGGGAGGATTTGAAGAAGGTGCAAGTTAAAATTGATAAGTATCCAGATAATAAAGGTCTCAGAGAAGATGAAAGCAGAATCATAAGTCAATATAATGAAGCTTTGAAGGAGGAGGAGAAGTTCTTGTTCCAGAAAGCTAAGATTAAATGGTTGAGCATGGGAGATAGAAACAATGCTTTCTTCCATAGGGTGCTAAAAGGAAGGAATCACAAGAATAGGATTAATGTTGTCCATGATGAACAAGGTGTTAGACATGAAGGAGATCAAGTGGCTGCTCAGTTTGTTAAACATTTTAAGAATTTCTTGGGTATAAGTGTCCCAGTGGTGAACACTCTTGATGCTAATATTCTGTTTACTACTAAGCTCAGTACTGATGAAGCAGATTTTATGGTGAGAGAGGTCACTAATAGTGAGATTAAGAAAGAAATGTTCCAAATTGATGACAATAAAGCACCTGGCCCTGATGGTTACTCAGCTCATTTCTACAAGAAGGCTTAGCTGTTAAAGAATTTTTTTGATAATGGAAAGTTTTTAACAGAGTTGAATTCCACATTGATTGCACTTGTTCCTAAGAGTCAAACTCCTATCAAAGTATCTGATTACAGACCTATAACATGTTGTAATGTCATCTATAAGTGTGTAAGCAAGATAATCACTGAAAGAATGAAGAAGTGTCTAGGAAAGCTTGTAAATAAGAACCAAAGTGCTTTTATTCCTAATAGGCAGATCCAAGATAATATTCTGATTTCTCAAGAGGTATTAAGAGGATATGGGAGAAAGGAAGGTCCAAGTAGAGTTGCACTGAAGATTGATTTACAAAAAGCTTATGATACTGTGAATTGGAATTTTTTGGAAAATATTCTGCATGGTTTTGGTTTTCACAGGAAAATGGTTCAGTGGATCATGAGATGTGTGACTACTACCTCATTCTCCATCTGTGTTAATGGGGAGAGCTGTGGTTATTTCAAAGGGGGGAGAGGGCTCAGACAAGGGGACCCAATGTCCCCTTACTTGTTTACTCTTGTCATGGAAATTTTAAATCTTTTAATGGTTAGGAAGGCTGAAAATGATAGCAGATTTCAGTACCACTTTGGGTACAAGAAAGTGAATCTAACTCATGTGTGTTTTGTTGATGATCTTCTTATGTTCTGTCATGGAGATAAAGATTCAGTGACTGTGGTTAAAGAAGTCATTGAAGAATTTGGTTCCATTTCTGGGTTGCAACCTAATTATAACAAGAGCACTATCATATTTGGCAGTGTTCATGAGGATATTCAGAAGGATATATTGGAGGTTGTTGATGAAGCGAAAAGTGTACCGCTTTTAAGGGGTCATTTAAGCCCTAAATCGTATTTATTTGATCAAATATTGCCCTAAATCTCCTTTTGTCATTTTAGGTACTTTTGAGGAGAAATCTGGAAAAGGAGGCATTTTGGACGTTTTTGGAGCATAAAGGTGAAGAAAACGACAAAGTCTCAAAATTGTGCTAAAAGTTACCTTTGACGGCGTCAGATGTTAGTCTAGACGGCGTCATGGCTTGGCAAGAAAAAGGTGGATGTGAAAATTACTCATGATAAGCCAGAGAAATTTGCATGGAATTCTGACGGCGTCACGCTTTAATGTGATCAAGGTCGTCACGGCTTAATTTAAAGAGGGACGGCGTCACCCCTAAGTCTGACGGCGTCAAGCCTTGATAAGCCAGAACGGATTTTGGAGAGCTAAAGAGGGACGGCGTCAAGAAGGCCATTCGGGAACCCTAAAAGCGGCGAGGTGACGGCGTCACACTCCATAACGTGACGCCGTCAGATCTGAAAGTCTATATATAGTTTTGCAATTTTTTGTCATTAGTGTGGAACTTATTGAGGAACTTTGTGTGTGAAAACCCTAAGACAATTTTAGCAGCTTTTTCAAGGCTTTTTGCCTTGAGATCTTCCATGTTACATTGAAGATAAGTTATCAATTAATCATTCAATATGTCTTATCATTTAATCATTCAATATGTCTATGTGTTGTTTGATTCTATCTTGTTCTTGTCTTTTGTTTAACATGCTAGGCTAGGTTTTCTTTGTGTTTGCTTAGATCTAATGAAACCTAGCTATTAATTATTGGTTATTAGTGTGTTATTAGTTGTATTGGATGATTGTTCATCTATGTTAGGCTTAAGAAAACTGGCTAACTTCCTATTCGGTAACTTGCTTGAACGTCTTAAGAAACATGAACCAATGCGTACTAAAGGTTTTTATGGTTGTATTTAATGCACAAGCGAATTCTAGTGATCCCATGTTAGGAGCTTCCTAGCCGGCTCGACATAGGAGTGAAGTAGGAGCTTGTAGAGTTGGGGAAGTACGTACGCCACCCCACGATTGGTATTAAGGAATACACCCGTCATCCACGCAATTAATACACACTAATTAACCGGTAAAAGATAGTTAGGGAGTAAGGAAATCTAAGTAAACACATTCCTCTCCACATAAGTTTCACCACCTTTTCATTTTCAGTTATTTTATTTTATTTGCATTCGTAGCTATTTGGGTTAGTTGACTAGCAACTAATTCCGCCCACTCTTTCAAACCCGAGATTTTACTTGCTTTCATAAAAAAATATAAAAACATAAAAAGAATCTTCTCTCACCCTTAGACCTATTAGAGTAGTTTTTCATACCTAACGAACACTATTCCCTGTGGAGAACGATCAATCCCCCGTACTTACCACTACACTATACTACATCGGTCAGGTACACTGCCTGGTGGGGTTGTAAGCCTCTTGAGATCCCTCGAGAGGTAAAACCTGTTGTAAGGTTACAAAACCACGCATCAGGGACCCATTGTGCCATTTAAAGTGGAGAAGTTGCCTGTGAGATACCTTGGTGTTCCTTTGATCACTAAAAGGATAGGTGTTAAAGAATGCAAATGCTTGATTGATAAAGTCAGAAACAGAGTTCTTAATTGGAAAAATAAATGCTTATCTTATGCTGGTAGGCTACAATTGGTGGCTTCTATATTGGAATCAATTCATGTCTACTGGGCTACTGTTTTTCTACTTCCTCAAACTGTTATTAATGATATTAATAGGCTCCTAAAAGGTTTTCTCTGGAATCAAGGTGAGCAAGCAGATGGCAAAGCTAAGGTTGCATGGAAAAACTTGTGTAAACCAAAAGTTAAAGGGGGTCTTGGGTTGAAAAACTTAAGTGTTTGGAATCAAGCCATGATCACTAAGCACCTCTGGTACATTGCTGTGGATAAAGATTCTCTTTGGGTGAAGTGGGTTAACACATTCAAATTGAAAGGAAGAAGTATTTGGGAAATAAGTGAGGAGGCTAATGACAGTTGGGGATGGAGAAATATTCTTAGAATGAGGCAAGATGTAAGAGCTCATATGGTTAAAAAGTTGGGTAATGGGACAAGCACTTCAATGTGGTTTGATAACTGGTCTGGAATTGGAGCTATTAATGCATACATCACTTATAGAGATCTATATGATGAAAGATTCAAATCTGATATGACTGTTAGGGAGTTTGTTGAAATCAGTAATGGAAGATGGCCTAATGCATGGATTACTAAGTTACCAGTTAATGATGTGTCCCATAACATTGTACTTAATGATGAGCAACAGGACAAGTTGATGTGGAAGAATTGTGAAGGTGTTGTGGGTAAGTTTTCTGTTAAACAAGTATATAAAGATTTGTTATACACTGGTGATGCAGTCTCATGGAGCAAACTAGTTTGGTTTTCACAGAATATACCTAAGTATGCATTTATTCTGTGGTTAGCCATACAAGGGAAACTGACAACTCATGATAGGATAAGGAAATGGGGATCTTATGACTTGATGGTGTGTTCACTATGCTATGAGGAAATGGATTCACATGATCACTTATTTTTCAAATGCAAGTTTTCTAATGGGATGTGGAGTAAGGTGCTAGAGAAAATACATGGTATGCAGTGGGCTGATATGGGTTGGCAAGACTTAATTGGACAATTTTCTAATATGTATAATGGCAGTTCTATTGGTAGTGTGGTCAGAAGATTATGCTTGGCTTGTTGTGTGTACATGGTATGGCAGGAAAGGAATTATAGGATATTCAGAGATGAGAAGAGAAGCATGGAAGTTCTTTTTCAAAACTTATGTGATACAGTCAAGTGTAGATTGAATAGTTTGAAAGTCAAAAAGACAAGTGCTACTATTAGTGTTGAGAAGGAGTGGGGTGTGACTTTTAGGTACTCTTAAAAGTGTTTCAGTGGGTCTTAAAAGGGGTTTTTTGGTGTGGAATGATGAATAATCTGTTTTGTGGGGTGGTTGGAATTATGGTTAAAAGTGCATAATGGGGTTTTATAAGTGATGTCTGGTACTGTTATTGGTGTATTATGGGTAATAATGTATATGCAGATGGCTAGTACCTTGGTGGTATTCCTAATGGTTGAAGAGGTTTTGACCTATTACTGTAGATCCAGTTGGGGTAATAGTTTTTTGGTAAGAAATTCTCTTTGATATTAGTCTATACTACCATAATGTAGTTTCCTGCTTCAGAATGGGGTCTCCCTTCATCAGAATACTTCTTCTGATGGTTCATCATCCAACATTGGTTCATTTGGATGTGCAGATGTGGTGTTCTTGATTTCTCTGCTTGTTTTCAAAGGTCTTAACCTTCTCTTCAGATTTCTGATTATATGGAACTGAATGAGTTGTGTTCACTTAAGATGATGGCTCTGTATCTTGGGGTTTAAGAAGTTCACAGTTGTCATTTTGCTTATTCTCTCTCTTATAGGCCTTTGTTAGGTAATAAGAGGGGTGTGTAGGTCAATTGGCAGTCTATGTATTTTTTGAAAACCATAAAGTGAGTTTCCATCTGTGTAGGGTATAGTGAACAGGTGTGGTGGTGCATGTTTCTAGGAATTGTGAGGAGTGAAAGATGAACCTACATGGTCCTAGATATGCACTGCTAAGGAGGTAATGGTTGGTACTCACTGCAAGGTGTGTGTTCCCAACTATGTGAAGCCATTGTTGTAGATGGAAATGTAGCACAGTTGGTATAGCCCTTGCAGTGGAGAGGTTATGGGTTCCTAGTGAAGCCACTAATATAGCTTATCATGGTTATTGTGGTGGCAGGTTGAATGATCATGATAAGTAGATAAGGTGGAAATGTAGCTAGATGGTTATTGGTGCATAAAAGGTGAATTTGATGCTGCAGTGAGATGATTTGCCTGCAGGCTTGTGTTGGAATTGAAGACTGTATGAAGCAGTTTGATACTTGTTATGAGTCTTTGTTATCTAAGGTGTTTTAGTGTTCTCTGATGTATTTCATATGTTAGTATTCTCAAGAGTTATAGGCATGTCTATATCTCTTTCATTGATTGTATGAGCCATTGTTATTAATAATATAGGCTCACCTTTTGCACCAAAAAAAAACTTTTTGGGTGGAATAATGCATTGACATATAAAACCTCGTTATACCTCTGATATATTTTGCAACGATACCATTCCAATAAATTACAACCATCTATATCGAGATCAATTCCTGCAAACGATTTTAAGATAGATGCTTAAAGTGGGAAACATGAAGCAACTTTGGAAAATGAAACCAAAACCTTAAACCAGAACAAGCATGAAATGAAGTCGGACTAACTACCAAGCAAACATATGTAGAAAAGACTACAAACCATGATTATTATTATTTTTTTTATTATTATTATTATTTTTTTTTTTTTTTTTTTTGTGAACGGATACAAACCATGAATCTTGAACAAATAGAAAAGGAAAAAATGACATGTTTTAAATATCCATGATTTCGCTCGACAATGCTATCAAAGTAGAAGCACAAGTTATTTACCACAAGACATTTTATAGTTACAAATTTACTTTTTGTCACTGATATCTTTTTTGGAAAGATCTACATATAGAAATTTAGGAACCAATTGAGTCTTTGTTATGATGGAAACCATCTTAATGTCCCAAATCAATATTACAATATGATCATTAGCAAAGTATTGACACAACGCAAGTAAATAATTAAAGATGTTTGATAACTCAGTCGAGATCCCTCATGTGCCCAATCACGGGTCTCATAACTTTACTTGGTCACTGGTCTTGTAACTTTACTTCGATAGTATAATTTTACGGCCGGTAGGTTCGGTTTTTTAATTTCTGGATTATTAAAATAGTCGAAAAAAAGAATTCTAACAAGAGTTATGGACACCATACTTGCATTGTTAGCACTTGAGGATCTGTTGGGCTTGCAGTGTAATCTTACAGCGATCGCAGTAACCGTCACTTTCGGTCCCTGCAACATATGTCATAATGTTGATACAAAAGTTGGGCGTTCCTTGTTAAGACTCCTATTCTCGTACCAATTAGATCTTAATGCTTGATGGAACCTGCGCACTAAGAAAAAGAGCAAACACCGTTAGGCTTATCGAGGGATTGTCTCCCCCGATTATCCTCCGGCGTGAGAGTAAGTAATCGAAGTTTAGGGTTTAGTGAAGAGTTAGGGTTTAGTCAGATCGTACCTTTACCGAGGGCCTGGGTGCCCTTTATATACACATGAAACCCTAGTAGGTTTCGTATTCCCTACTCCTCGGCGTATTCGCCGATATCGGATATTTGGTATATATCCCCTTTATTTAGGAGATACTCCATATCCAATCCGAAAATAACTTTGGGCTTGGGCCTTGTAGGCCCAAACCGTATAACTGGTAGTCCAGTTATCGCCATGGCGGCCCATACGTGGTGGGCTTAAGTATTAGTATTGTTTACTAATCGGGTCCGTGACCCGGGTGTAGACTATACGTCATCATGTCCCCCCAGTCTAGTGTGCGCAGGGTAAAACCTGCGGATGCTAGACTAAAGTCATGTCGAAATTATTCCCCACGCATACGCGGGAAGATTTCAAAAATATACCGCCAAAACTCACGTATGATGTATCTAGTCCAAAAAAGTGCAATTCGGGTACCTCGGGAAGTGGAGAGGCTATCCACGTGTCCTGTACCGTCACATCTCCCAGCCACACGATTTGAGTTAGTGGGATACACGTGTCAGTCATCTGTGGTGGGTAGAAAACTATATAAACTACCGCCTCCATTCACTGTGATATCCACAGTTAAAAAATCACCTTTCCACCATTTTTACATCTTCGAATCTGCTATCAAAAAATGATAATTCGAAGGTAATAGCGCTTGCGCACAGTCTGAAACACAAAATGGTGTTGCAACTTCAGGATTTCACTTCTAACATAACCGAAGGTGAACTGAATCAGTTCACCTCGGATTACTTTATCCCTTTGGATCTGCACCCGGAGGTACCAGGTCCAAATGACACCATCGCGGATTTCCCCGTAGGGAAGGTGGGGCTATATACGCGCTTTTTCGAGTGGGCGAATCAGCGCGTACCCATTTCCGTGCTGTTGAGTGATATACTTAATTATTACGAGCTCCACATCTCACAATTGCATTGTATTGGTGCTGGGAAGATTGCCAATTTTGAGGTGAACTGTCGCTTGTTAGCGATTCCCCCGACCCTCCAATTATTTCGCGCGTTCTATCACGCAACGTGGTCAAATGGGTGGGTTACCTTCTCTAAGCGCGTAGGCAAGTTACAATGCTATGTGAAGAAGGTAGATAAACTCAAGGACTGGAGGGAGAAATTCTTTTGGGTTGACGCCGCCGTCTTTCCTTCCAATTTTCAATTTTACACCCGTGCCACTCTGCCCAAGGATGAGCGCCCCCCCCCGAGACGTGGTATAACGCGGATCATGCGGCGATCATTGATGAGAACCGCCTTTCCATCAAACCATATCCGGAAGCGTTCCTGGTGCATATGGGCATCAGTCGCAACTACTTCGAGTTTGAGACAGAGGTTCCCACATTCTTGGATGCGGATGGCACGGGTGGGTGCTCCTTCTGTCGTCTTACTGTCGTTATTAATGTAAGCGTTTCTTCGTTTTCCATACTTTATGTAACTTGCTTCTCTTTGTCTACTTTATACGCAGAGATGGATCTTTTCGCGGTTGTTAACTTGGAGACACCGCGTTCCGTGGCAGTGGGGGTGCGTCCTCTGAGGGAGGGTGAGATGACCATTCTGGAGGCGACGGCAGGGCGCGTCGTGGACTTGGTTGTTCCAGAGTCTGAGGGCTCCCCTGCTGTGGTGGTAGCTGAGCCGTTGCAGGAGGTGGCTCCTCCTTTGCCGCAGGGTCCTGACACTGCGCAGCCTCCTCCCAACAAAACGCCGATCCATTTAGAGGAGACTGACAGTGAAATGGAGGAGTGCTCCCAACTGACGCGCAAGAGAGCGCTTGGTGGTGATGGTGAAGGGCCTTCCAAGAGGCCGCGACCTGAGGCTGAGGAGAGCCCATCTTTTACTGAAGTGCAGATGAAGTAAGTATCTTAGTTATTAGTTATGAACTTTTGTCAAGTTATACTTTATTCTAACTTTGTTTCTTCGTGTCCTCAGTGTGGATGCTGAGAGGTCTGGTGGAAGTACATCCATGACTGATATTGAGAAGGACGTGTCCTCGTCTCCTCCCCCCATGTAAGTATTTTTTAGCAATCCCCTAGGATTTTGTGTATGCTTGACTGTTATTCGTGCGCTAACATTGCTTCTTGATCATTCGTGCAGTGAAAAGCATGTGGAGGACGCTGGCGTCTTAGATGGAAGTGCGTTACCCAAGGTGAGTCCCCTTCTGGATAGGGCGCCTTCACCAAGGGATATTGGAGGGGAGTCAAGTCCGTTTGACTCTATGATGGAGGAGCTGGCCTCCATCACTATGCGCCAGTCTGAGCTGGTGGCGCAAGCCAGGGTGCGCCAGTCCGAGGAAGTTTCTAGGCTGCAGGCGCAGTTAGCGTCTGTGCAGGCTGAGTTAGCAAGCTCTAAAGCTGAGCAGCTGAGCTCCAAGGCTAAACTGGAGCGCGCAGAAGCGTCTGCGCAAAGATTGGCTGAGGGGAAGATCTTGGTGATAGCTGAGCTGGAGCAGGAGCGTGCTGCTGCGGACCTTCAGAGGCGTAACTCTTTATGGGCGCTGAAGTACTTGCAACAGAATAGGAGCAAGCACTTTGCCAACATTGAGGAGTTCCGTAGCCGGGTGGAGCTTGCGTTGAAGATGCAAGAGGAGAAGCTCCGCAGGCTCAGCATCGAATATGATGAGGAGCTATACCCCATATGGTTCAGTCCGTGGCTGAGCGCAGGTACATGCTGCTTTATCTCTTGATAACTTGTATATATTTAGACCCTCTTTCTTATTAACACTTGTGTTATTTCGTAGGTGGTTGATCAGTCATGGTCTTCGCCTGGCTGCCATGTGTACGCTGGAGCATCCCGAGGTCACCACGTCCTTTGGAAAGGTTGTGGAGTGCGCTATTGCGCACGGTGAGACCTTGGCCGCAAACAAGCTTGCTGAGGCCGAGTTGTTAACCGTGCCGCTTGCCGAGGTCCCTGGGTACAAGGCGAATGCCCGTGCTGAGCTTGTTGCTGCCATGGAAGAGCTAAAAAGGCTTGAGCTTCCGCATATCGCTCATTTGGAGCGTGATCAGGATCAGCCTATCAGCGTGATCATGGCGGGGCTCACTCTTCCTAGGCATCTGCAGGATGATGCAGATCAGCAATTGGACTTCTATTTGAAGCCTGACGTAGCGCAGTTGAAGGTACCCATTTTTGCTCAGCCTCGTGACATTCTGAATCCTTTCCGTATTGAGAAAGAGATTTCTTTGCAAAGGTCTCTAAATGCTCATGTTTCCAGAGTCGCAAGAAAGAAAGGCGTGAAAGGGAAGGCCACTCTGTGCGGCATAGGCGCTGCGCATCTGCCTAGATCCGACGGTGTGCCTGTTTCCGTGGCCACCGTTTCCCTTGACGATGCAGAGTTGTTGAATCGACTCGAGGATGCAAAGGAAACGGCTTTGAGTGGGGGCTCCAGCCAGCTAAGGCGTACATATAGCATTTAGCTTTTTTGTACAAGTCTTTTGTAGAAACGTATTCTATATATAAAAGGGGTTGCTTTTGTACTTAGTGTTTTTACAACTTCCAAATACTTACGCTTTTGAACTCGTAGTTCTTATATGACTTATGTATCCTTGCGTGAAGATATCTTTAAGTGTCTAAGCGTACTTAGAAAAGAAGAATCATAGTTATGTATGAATTTCCTTAAGTAAGGACCGTAGTCGTGTATGTATTTTTGTAAGTTTACTTATCGTATTTTACTTTAAGGAATCAAGAGTCTTGATTTCCTGAGTTGTTAAACGCGCACAGTGTGCCCTAGTGCGCATCCGTCGTGGGGTGCGTAAGGAACTTGCGCCAACGTCTTGAGCGCAAGGTGTTTAACAAGGATTCGTGATCCAAAGTTGATGGGTTTGCAACCCTCTTACTCAACGAGTTGTTTATTAGGTTTACTCATCCTTTCTGCCATCGTGGGTCTTAGTGTGTGCATGCACGCCATGTAGGCAGGATTATAACAATATTGAAACACGATAATGAAAGATGCAAACAATAGAGTTAAATGTGTTATGGAGTTAGCTAGAAACCATAACGTTTTATTAATACTTGCAAGTTTTTCAAAATTAAAAGACAATTTCTTATGGAAAGAAAAATTAAAAAAAATACACGACAATTATTGGGCACGTACTAGAGTGCATAGTTGTCCGTGAGTGGGCCGTGGCCTATACTAAAGGTAGCATTTTTTGAGATTGCAGATATTCCAAGTGCGTGGTAGCTCTTGGCCCTCCGTATTACGCAGCTTGTAGGCCCCGTTGCCTAGTGCTTCTGTGACTTCGTAAGGTCCTTCCCATTTGGGTCCAAGTTTTCCCGTGTCTTCTGCGTGGCTCGCGTCGTTTGCACGGTAGACGAAGTCTCCTCGTCTGAAAGAGTTGTTTCTGACCTTTGCGTCATAATACTTCTTCATTTTTGTTTTTGCCTTTGCCTCGCGTATGAATGCGCGTTCGCGCTTCTCTTCTAATAGGTCCAAGTCTATGCTCCGCTTATCATCATTTGTTGTGATATTCACTTCCGCTGTGCGGATAGTTGGCATTCCAATCTCGGCTGGTATGACAGCTTCTGTCCCGTAGACAAGAGAGAATGGTGTGTCGTCCGTGCTAACTTTGATTGATGTGCGGTGCGCCCATAAAACGTGTGATAGTTCCTCCACCCATCTGCCTTTGTGTCTGTCCAAGCGCGCTTTGATTCCTTCACCCAAACTGCGGTTCGCGCATTCAACCAGACCATTAGTTTGTGGATGTTTAACTGACGCAAAGTGTTGCGTGATATTCAATTATGCGCACCAATCTCTGAATGGGTTATCACAGAATTGTTTTCCGTTATCCGAGATGATTTCCCCAGGTAATCCGAAGTGACATACAATGTTGTCCCAAATGAATCGTTTGACTTGGTTGCCTGTTATGCTGGCCACTGCCTTCGCCTCAATCCACTTAGTGAAGTAGTCAATGGCCACTATAAGGAACTTTAATCCTCCTGCTGCGACAGGAAAGGGGCCTGCGATGTCAATGCCCCATTTATAAAATGGCCATGGAGAGGTGATGGGAGTTAGTTCTTGTTGTGGTCGGCGCGAAATAGGTCTATGCACTTGACAGTTGCTGCATTTCCGTATCATATCGCACGCATCACGATGCATGGTGGGCCAGTAATATCCTGACCTCAAGGCTCGTGCTACAAAGGACCGTGGTCCTGAGTGCATACTGCATGAGCCAGCGTGGATTTCTCTGAGCACATAGTCTGCTTGAAGGGGTCCAACACAACGCAGCCACGGTTGCAGGAAAGAGCGCCTATATAGGACGCCATCTCGAAGTTCAAACTTCTGCGCTGTACGCCGTATCCTTCGAGCGTCCTTCTGCTCCTGGGGTAGTATGCCCTTGCTGATGTAGTTGATGATGGGTGTCATCCATGTAGGATTTTCCTCTTCTATCACCGTGGATATTTCCATTTCTACGATTGACTTGTTTTTCAAGGTTTCCACCAATACTTGTTTTGATAAATGCGCAAAACTGGTGGATGCAATCTTGCTCAGCGCATCTGCTTTCCTGTTTTCGCCCCTGGGAACCTGCTTGATGGTAAACCTATCGAAGTTCTGGATCAGAGATTTGGTTTTTTCGAGGTATTGGATCATGTGTTCCTCCTTTGCCACATATTCGCCTAACACGTGGTTAGCAACTAGCCGTGAATCGACGTTCGCTTCTAGGTTGCGTGCACCCATTTGAGTTGCGATGCGTAACCCAGCCAGGAGTGCTTCGTATTCTGCCTCGTTGTTCGTGGCTGTGAATTCAAAACGCAGTGCGTAGGTGAATTCATCTCCTTCTGGGTTAGTGAGAATAAGACCACCTCCTGATCCATCTACGCATGAGGATCCATCGGTGAATAGAATCCATGGTTCTTGAGGTTCCCCCTTGCTTGTCGCAGGTGTAGTGTCAGTATCTGGCTTCTCAATGATGAAGTCGGCCAATATCTGCCCTTTGATTGCAGTGCGCGGTCTATATGATATGTTATGCTCACCCAGTAACACACTCCATTTTTGTAGGCGTCCCGATGCGTCGGGTCTCGAGATAACTTGTTTGATGGGTTGGTCTGTGATAACAGCTATTGGGTGCGCCTGGAAATACCTGCGCAGTCTTTTCGCTGCAAACACTAAGGCTAGGACCAACTTTTCCATTGCAGTGTAGTTAATCTCTGTCTTCTTGAACGCCTTACTAACAAAATAGATGGGTGTTTGGACGGAGTTCCTGTCTGTCAATAGCACTGCGCTGACTGCTCCCTGAGTCGCAGATAGGTACATGATCAGCTCTTCCCCTGGTCGGGGCGCGACAAGCTTTGGGAGCGCTGCTATGTGTTGTTTGAGCTGTTGGAAGGCCTCTTCTGCTTTCGCGGTCCACCTGAAGTCTCCCTTTTTTGTGCACTTCTTGAGTGTTTTGAATAGGGGAAGTGACTTGTCCGCTGATTTGGATAAGAATCGGTTCAGTCCGGCTAGCTTGCCGTTTAGTGACTGAACCTCCTTCAGTGTGCGCGGTGAGGGAAGGTCAATGACTGCTTGGGTCTTTTCTGGGCAAGGCTTGATCCCATCGGGTTCTATCAGATACCCGAGAAATATGCCTTCTGTAGCGCCAAATGTACACTTCTTGGGGTTCAATTTCATGTTGATTCTCCTCAGTGTTTTGAACGTTTCCTCCATGTCGCGCACTAGTTCTTCCTCAGTATGGCTTTTGATGACGAGATCATCGACGTATACTTCCAAGTTGCGGCCTACTTGTTTCTCGAACGCAGTGTCTACCAATCGTTGGTATGTTGCTCCTGCGTTCTTTAGGCCAAAGGGCATCTTTGTATAGCAGTAGACCCCTTGACTTGTGTGGAAGGCCATTTTTTCTTCATCTTCCTCCGCCATTTGAATTTGGTGGTACCCCTTGTATGCGTCCAGGAAGCATTTGAAGGGATATCCACACAGGGATTCGATCTTCCAGTCTATCTCCGGTAGCGGGTAGCAGTCCTGTGGACATGCTTTGTTGAGGTCTGTAAAGTCTATGCACATTCTCCAACTGCCATCGCTTTTCTTTACCATTACTGGGTTGGAGAGCCAGTCATGGTAGTAGACTTCCCGCATGATGCCTGCGTCTACTAGTTTATGTACTTCTTCCAGGATGGCTTTTGCGCGGTCTGGAGCTTGTCCGCGCTTTTTCTGTCGTATTGAAGGATATCCTTGTCGGATTTGCAGCTTGTGTTCCGTGATGGAGCGTGGCACTCCTGTCATATGCTTTGGTTCCCATGCAAAAATATCCAAGTTATTTTGCAGGAGTGCGCATATAGCTGATTTGCCTTTGTCAGACAGAGACCCGCCAATAGATACCTGTTGATCCGGGTAGTCAGGGTGAATGGCGACCTTTAGGTTTGGGACTTTGATTGCGCGCTGTTCTGGAACATCGCCTACGTCATTTGTCACTGCGTTGCATTCTTTGGGTGGTATGGTGGTATTGTAAAGAGTGACAATACCTCCTTCCACTGGGAACTTGAGCATCCCGTGCGCTGTGGATGGCACGGCGCGGATGGATGATATTCCAGGTCTCCCGATGATGCCGTTGTACGGAGAGGGGGATCTGATTACCATGAAGTTCATCCAGGTGACTGTAGAGTGTGGTTTGTCACCAACTTCTACAAGTAGACGTAATTGCCCCATAGGCCATATCTTCTCCCCTGTGAAGCCAATGAGCGACGTTGTGGCTGGGATTAACTGACTCTGTATCTCAGGTCGCAGCTTCTTGAAACAGTGTTCATATATAATATCAGCGGATGCACCTCCATCTATATACATGCGACGGATGTCGTGACCCCCCGTATGTATTTCAATGGTAAGTGGATCCACTACTGCGTTGTTCGCAGTCAGGGAGGGGAAAGAAATTTCATTTCCCTTAGAAAACCGTTGACTGACTTTCTGTCTTGTCGCGCGCTGCCCTGGCTGTATCATGTAGATGATATCTGCCTTTTCTTTTGATGTCTCTTTCTTGGCCCCTGGTTTTGGTTTGTCTTTCCCTTCTCTGATGTTTTTTACGAGGTGGTCCATCTTTCCTTCCTTTACCAATTTGTCAATCAATTGGCGCAGTTGGAAGCACTCGTTGGTTGTGTGGCCTTTCTGTCCATGGTATTCGCAATAACCATTCCCTGTGCGCCGATCCTCTGGGGTGCGCATTGGTGGTTGTTTCGGGAAGTTCGCCCCTTCCGTCGCGAATATCTCCTTTGGAGTTTTTGTTAATGGGGTGTACTTGTCGTTTCCCCTTCCACCGCCTTGAGTGCGATAACTCTTATTACGATTGCCACTCTGGTCATTGGATTGTCTCCTTGACTCTTCTTGTGGCCTATGGTTCGAGTAGCCTTTCTTGCTATCCGCGGCGGCTGCTTCTCCTTGGACGAAAGACCTCGTGCACTTCATGAGTTCGTCAAAAGTTAGGGGAACTGATGAACTCAAATAAGTACATTTTATTACTATCATTTATCCTATTAATTTGACTTGTTTTATTATATTATGTATGAGGATTGATACTTAATCGTTTACTTTTGTAATTCTCAGTTGAAAACAAGCATTTGGTGAAACTTGGCGATTTTGGACTAATTATGGAGCAAAACATGCAAGAAGTTAAGAGTCTAACGAAATGTACAAGATCAAGACTATTCTGCTCCAGATGCGCCGCATCTCACTTATGACATGCGCCGCATCGCTATCAAGATCTCACCAGATACGATCCAAGATACAAGAGGACATGCGCCGCATCCAAAGATAAAGATACGCCGCATCTTCTGGCGGTGTACGAATATTCCTGAATATTATAATCTTGGACCCCACGCAAAGTTAAGTACATGCGCCGCATCTACTCCTTAGATGCGCCGCATCTTACCCTCAGACAGAAACTATAAATACCCCAAAGACCAGACGAGTTAAAAGTTCCGAAGTTTTTAACCGAAGACCGAAGACCAGAAACCAAGGACGAATTCAGTCAAGGCAGCAGCACAAGACACACCCAAATCAAAGATACAAGAGCTGTAAGAAGGTGCTGCATATGTTTAATTCATTAAGTAGTTTTGTTTTATTGTGTTAGTAAACTTTAATTCATCAAGATTGGTGGCTTGTGTAACGTGACAACGGAAAGGTTGCACTCCCTTAAAACTACTTTCTCATTAATTAAAGTTTATATGTTGATGTCATTGGTGACTTTTATTAGTGCATTGATAACCTCTGTGTCTAGCTGAGCGTTGATCGGGTCGCCATGCCTCTGCCCTCGCCTGTTTATTAGATGCCTATGTATTCTATGGTCTGTAGAAAAGTAGGAGAAAGATAAACGGGATAGTCATAAGTAATCATTAAGGGTTTACTCGCCGATAAGATTAGAACCAACGAGAAAGGACTTAATCTCGGTGCGTTGCATCGAACTATACACTTCATATAACACTAGCAATAAAACAAGTGACAAACTACTTATCATAAGGACAGCCCTCTTATTGTCTCGAGTATTTATCTGTGTACGTGTGTGCTACTTGCTGATTCGTGCCTATTGGTTTAGTTTATTATTTAATTGCAACAAAATCGTGCCAGTCTCTCAGGCTGAACCCCCTTGCGTTAGATTAGGTTGTATAGCTAACTTAATATATTAAAATACTGATTAGAATAACTAGATAATACGTTCCACTCTTAGTGATCGACACTCTACTTACCATTATATTCATACTGACCGGGTACACTGCTCGTTAGGTGTGTGTGTTATTGATAAGTCTGCTAAATATAAATTTAAAACTTGATTAGGCATTAAAACTGCTAAACCGCAATGACACACGCAGCACATCAAGTTTTTGGCGCCGTTGCCGGGGAGTGAATTGTTATTATCTGTTAATTTGATTAGTATTTTAATTAGGATTTTAATTTTTTTTTTATCTAACCGCTAATTTTGTTGTGTATTAGTTTAATTTGCATTCATTGTACTATTTTGCATATTTTCTGTTTTTTTTGTGTGTTATTTGTTTGCTTTTGTTTGTGTTTATTTTCGTGTGTTTTATTTGTTTTTATTTTTCGTATTTTTTGTTTTCTGCTATCGTTGTACTGAGCTAAATCGAACGATACGGCGCATCTGATTTCTCAGATACGGCGTATTGCGTTCAATTTTTTATAAATTACAACGCGTTTAATTAATTCGATACGACGCATCTTTTCCCCAAGATACGGCGTATCTGTTTTTAATAAGAAATTTTTTCTAAGCGATAAAGCGATACGACGCATCTTTTCCCAAAGATACGGCGTATCTGTTTTTGATAAAAATTTTTTTAAAACGATAACGCCATACGACGCATCTGCTTCAGCAGATACGGCATATCTATTATTTTAATTAAAAACAGTTTTCGATTAATTAAACAGATACGGCGCATCGATCTCTATCGATACGGCGTATCTTCTGAATCAAAAATCTTATATTTTGAAACGTAACGAAAATACGGCGCATTAACTTTTGTTAATACGGCGCATTTAATTTTAAATAAATACCGATTTTTGATTATTAAGATTGATACGGCGCATTCAAATTTCTAAGCGGCGTATCTATTTTCTGAATAAAAGTCTGATTTAATTTTAACGATTATAAGATACGGAGTATCCAACTTTTTGGATACGGCGCATCGTCTGCAGATATCAGTAACTTTAATTTTTCGTATTCCGTTTTCGTTGTTAATTTTCTGATATACTACTTTCTTGAGCACACCCTACTGATATTTTTGGTGTTGATTTCAGGAAGTGCATGACCAGGAGTTCTACGAAGAACTTGATTCAACCTTTCGAAGATCCTGAACGAGTCTTTCATTCGCTTAAAAGGCTTTTCAACACAAAAAGCTTTGATCTTTCAAGTTCACTCGAGCTTGATTATTTTTCTGAAGAGAAAGAGGAAGAAGAAACAGAAACAATGGGCGAAAACACTACTATGGAGGAATACATGAACAGTACCCGTGCTGATTACACTTCAGGAGTTGCTAGACCAAAGTTTGATGATAAGTCAAAATTCGAGTTGAAGGGTCAGTTTCTCAAAGAGCTCAGAGAGAATGCTTTCAGTGGGACGGAACATGAGGATGCTAATGAGCATGTTGAAAAGGTCCTGGAGATTGCAGATTTGTTTACTTCAGAAGGAGTCACTGACGATCAACTCATGCTTAGAATCTTTCCAATCTCGCTAAAAGGAGCTGCTAACAAGTGGCTAAGGAATGAACCCGCTAGTTCAATTACTACATGGGAAGGTTTGAAAAGCAAATTCCTGAAGAGATATTGTCCACCTGCTAGGACTGCTAAAAAGATGGAGGCTATCAACAGTTTCAAGCAAGAGCCTGATGAAACTCTTTATCAAGCTTGGGAAATATTTAAAGATTTACTGATAAAATGTCCTCAACACTATCTAACCCCTATGCAGGAGATAATATTGTTTTATCAAGGATTGGACGTGCCTACTAGACAAATCTTGGATGCTAAGGGAGCTGTGCCTCAAATGAGTGCAACCAATGCCAGGAAAGCAATCCAAGATGCTGCTGATCATTCTCAAAAATGGCACGATGGGACCTCTACTAGATCTAAGAGCAGCACTAATTTTGACGGGATTGCTGCTATTCAAGCTCAATTGGATAAAATTAGTAGAGAGATGAAGAAGCGTGATGAAAGAGTGTATGCTGCCCAAGTTGGATGTGAAAAGTGCGAAGGACCTCACTACACTAAAGATTGCCCGAATAAGAATGAAAGTGAGACGTTTGAAGAAGCTTATTACACCCAATTTGGACAACCATTCCGACCTTCAGGAAGATTTAGGGAAGCTACCCCGGGATTCTATCAAAAGAACAACTTTAATCCCGCTTATCAAGAGAGGAGGCAGACTTTAGATGACACTCTAAAGCAAATTATGGCCGATGCTGCTAAAAGACATGAAGAGAATACTGCTATGATCAAAGAAATACGAGCTTCAACGGACACTACTACAAGAAATCAAGGAGCTTCGATCAAAGCATTGGAACAACAAATTGGTCAAATGAGCAAAGTTCTTCAAGAAAGGGGATACGGAAGTTTACCGAGCTCAACTGAAACCAACCCAAGAGATCATGTCAAGGCCATAAGCACCACTGAAGAAGTCACTCCTTACTTGCCTAGAAGATCGATGAATGGTAATGATGGTGCAAGACCCGAATTTTTCTTTAATTCTTCAATCAGTTTAAGAAGACTACTAAAAGAAAAGACAAAGATTGAAGAGGAGATCAAGGCTACAATGAAAGAAGGGAGCTCTGCAACTGATTTAAATGCCTTGCCTCATAAAGAAAAAGATCCAGGAAGTTTTACTCTACCTTGTTCAATTAATGATATATCTTTCAATAATGTGTTAGCTGACTTAGGAGCTAGTGTTAGTGTTATGCCTCTTAAGACATTCACTACCCTAGGACTAGGAAAATTAGCACCAACTAAGTTACTTATTGAATTGGCTGATAAAACGGTAAAACGACCTGAAGGGATTGCTAATAATGTGCTAGTTAAGATTGAGAAGTTTATTTTCCCTGTAGACTTTGTTATATTAGATATGCCCGAGGATGTTAAGGTTCCTTTAATCCTTGGTCGACCTTTCTTGTCTACTGCCCATGCTAAGATTGATGTGTTTAAAAGAAAAATCTCATTAAGGGTAGGGAATAATAAACTGGTCTATAAGTGCCAAGATCCTGTTAAAAGCATAATTAGAGGTGTCTACATGCTAGGATTAAGAGAGCGTATGGACCTCGATCTTGAAACTAGGCTTATGGGGGGAAACATTGATTCAAAACAACTCAACTAATCCTAATTATGAGAACTTTGAGGAATTTATTGACCTAAATGTACCTACCGAACTTAGACGCGATGTTGTTAATGATTCTGATGATGAGTGGTATGATTGCGTAGTAATTAACAAACGTAGGAGAATAGTTGAGAAAACGTTTTTGAATAATGATATGTTTATTGAACTACCACCCCACCTTGCTTATTTATGCCTATATGATAATAAGAATTTCCCGTCTATCATTTTGTCATCTCTGCCCGAAAGGGACAGAACTTTGTTTATACAGATACTGAAGAAGAACGGCGTGGAAATCAAGGACGAGCAAGGAGTGTTCAATATTACCGATTTGGCAATGAGGGAGCGCGATGTTTCCGACTCCTTCAATGATCGATACTAATGAGCTGAACGTGAGTCTAACTTGAAGACTCTGGAATAAAGACAAGTGCTGGCCGGGAGACAACCCGGAGAAATTTTTATTATTCTGTTTTTATGTCGAGTCTGTCAGGCCGCCGAGGATACGGCGCATCTCAATTCTGAGATGCGACGCATCTCCTGCAATGGTCATATCTTATTTTATTTTATTTTTCTGCATTTTTTATTTTCGAATTTAAAACTTTTTATCAGTTTATTTTAATGCGGCGCATCCCTGGTTAAGGATGCGGCGCATCTTTTATTCTGATCCGTATTTATTCCAGGCTCGATACGGCGTATCTTCTTCCATAAGATACGGCGCATCGACTGACCTGATGATTTTCATTTTTAATTTTTATGTTTTATTTTTCCTAACTACTAATGTATTATGCAAGTTGAACCTTTCTTATCTTAGGTGTGCTTTTGAAGCCTTGGTGGTATTATAGATTCCTACATTTCCTGTGGATACATCAGCTATGAAGAATTAAACGTTCTAATCCACAAGAAAGATGATTTTTGCTCTTATACTAACGGAGGATCATACCGAGCAAATCTCAGGGGAGTTTTTCTGTTCTAATTCTTTTATTTTCCAGTTTTTAACCTTTTATATGAACAACGAGGACGTTGTTTAACTTAAGTGGGGGGATTGGAGAATTAGAACACTTAACACTTACTTGTCCAAAACTTTTCAAAATATGCTTAAAATGTGCTTAATATATCAAAATTTAAAATTTTTAGCATGTTTTTGTTTAAAGTCTAAGTTGCATAGCTGCACACATGACGTCATTTTCAAAAATTGTGATTTTTCAAAACTCACAAATCTATGAGTGTGCCGGTGACTTGTAAACTTTAGAACTTGGCTTGTATACTATTCGAGACCACCATAATAAGTATTATTTTATATAATTGGAATGACTTGTCTAAATTGGTAAAATTTCTAGGATTACACCCAAATAGCCTTTATATGTTTTGTGATATTAGCTAACTACACTGGTTAGTTAACCCCCGTATAAACCCTTTTGTTACTCTCACTTTTAGAGTAAGATACCCCTAGAAAAACACTCAGAGCCATTCCTTTCGTTTCTTACACCTTTGTTAAAATGTTTCGTTACACCTTACACCTTAGCCTACCCTGTAGATTAAAATCCGTGGTTGGTTAATTGCTATAGGCAAAGTGTGTTTCCTTACATTACCTGTGTTCGCGTGCGTAATTCATTATCTATGGTTAGGTCGGGAAATTGCACAATGCAATTGGAGTGAAAGTAAATATTGTATATCTTTGAGTTTATTTCTCGTGTGTTTACTACTTTCACTATTACCGTTATTTCTGAAGTCATGAAAAGTATGGAAAAATTATCCAGAATTATTGTTTTGGTGATGTGGTGAAATTTTACACATCTATGTTTATGTTATCAAAAAAAAAAAAAAAAAAAAAAAAAAAAAAAAAAAAAAAATCGAAAAAAAATGAAAAAAAAAAAAAAGAAAAAGAAAAAGAAGAGTTGGATGTTTTGTTTTAACCAACGATGTAAAGTTATGTAAGTGGTCGATATCACCACTAGTTGTTGTATATTATATCTATGGATTGAATGGGAGTTGGCAGTTATGGGAACGTCAACTAAGGTTTATTCTTTGATTAAGATCTTGTTGAGTATAATTCGTGTCTACCTAAAGCGTGTGTTTCAAGTGTTAAAGCGTGAGTTATTCAATGATATGAGTCTTATTCATGGGATGGTTGGGATAGTGATTAACCACACTTAGGATTTTAATTTATTTGTTTTGTTTATTTTTTATTTTACACCAATTTATATCCCAAATATTATCCATGCCCTTTATTATTCTTTATCCAACCAAACCTTTGATTTATTGAGATTAGGGATTTGAGCAATCTTAAGTATCGTAGTCGTGGATTCGACTATGTATTTATGATTTTGTCGCCCTTTTTGATATATTATTATTGGTGAAGTTTGGACCTATCTTTAGCCTATTCGAGTTAAGGATTTGAGCAATTGCAAGTATCGTGTTCGTGGATTCGATCATGTATTTGTGATTTTGTCGCCTTTTCTGGAATCTGAGATCGATAGAGATTAAGAATAATTAACCCTTAAGCCTAAAAACCCTTTTTACCGCTTTAGACTTGTTATTTCTTGGCTTTAGTGGAGGAGATGTGTATACTTGCCAAGCTTATGATAGAATATTCGTCGCGACTGGACAGTTAAACGATTAGATTTGCTTTTATCGAAATATTTTTATCCTACTTCTAATTCGTTAAGTGTTTAGTTGTGTGATTATGACAAAAACGAATATATGCTTAAATATAAAAATAAATCCTAACATCTTTTAGGATACATTTTCATAAGATTAATTCTAAGGTTTACTTGGGGACAAGTAAAGTTCAAGTGGGGGGATATTTGATGAACTCAAATAAGTACATTTTATTACTATCATTTATCCTATTAATTTGACTTGTTTTATTATATTATGTATGAGGATTGATACTTAATCGTTTACTTTTGTAATTCTCAGTTGAAAACAAGCATTTGGTGAAACTTGGCGATTTTGGACTAATTATGGAGCAAAACATGCAAGAAGTTAAGAGTCTAACGAAATGTACAAGATCAAGACTATTCTGCTCCAGATGCGCCGCATCTCACTTATGACATGCGCCGCATCGCTATCAAGATCTCACCAGATACGATCCAAGATACAAGAGGACATGCGCCGCATCCAAAGATAAAGATACGCCGCATCTTCTGGCGGTGTACGAATATTCCTGAATATTATAATCTTGGACCCCACGCGAAGTTAAGTACATGCGCCGCATCTACTCCTTAGATGCGCCGCATCTTACCCTCAGACAGAAACTATAAATACCCCAAAGACCAGACGAATTAAGAGTTCCGAAGTTTTTAACCGAAGACCAGAAACCAAGGACGAATTCAGTCAAGGCAGCAGCACAAGACACACCCAAATCAAAGATACAAGAGCTGTAAGAAGGTGCTGCATATGTTTAATTCATTAAGTAGTTTTGTTTTATTGTGTTAGTAAACTTTAATTCATCAAGATTGGTGGCTTGTGTAACGTGACAACGGAAAGGTTGCACTCCCTTAAAACTACTTTCTCATTAATTAAAGTTTATATGTTGATGTCATTGGTGACTTTTATTAGTGCATTGATAACCTCTGTGTCTAGCTGAGCGTTGATCGGGTCGCCATGCCTCTGCCCTCGCCTGTTTATTAGATGCCTATGTATTTTATGGTCTGTAGAAAAGTAGGAGAAAGATAAACGGGATAGTCATAAGTAATCATTAAGGGTTTACTCGCCGATAAGATTAGAACCAACGAGAAAGGACTTAATCTCGGTGCGTTGCATCGAACTATACACTTCATATAACACTAGCAATAAAACAAGTGACGAACTACTTATCATAAGGACAGCCCTCTTATTGTCTCGATTATTTATCTGTGTACGTGTGTGCTACTTGCTGATTCGTGCCTATTGGTTTAGTTTATTATTTAATTGCAACAAAATCGTGCCAGTCTCTCAGGCTGAACCCCCTTGCGTTAGATTAGGCTGTATAGCTAACTTAATATATTAAAATACTGATTAGAATAACTAGATAATACGTTCCACTCTTAGTGATCGACACTCTACTTACCATTATATTCATACTGACCGGGTACACTGCTCGTTAGGTGTGTGTGTTATTGATAAGTCGGCTAAATATAAATTTAAAACTTGATTAGGCATTAAAACTGCTAAACCGCAACGACACACGCAGCACATCAGGAACCTTATCGTTTAACTTTTTTATCAAATCCGGGTTATTGATTGCATTCATAAAACCCGATATTTTTAGTATCTCTGGACACGCCTTGACTTGCATACATTCGTCCTTAAAGCGTTCCATGAAAGCGCTTGTGGATTCCCCTTGTCGCTGTTTAACCCTAGCGAGTTCAACAGGGTTTTTGGCGCACTTCTTTCTTTGAGTAAAGTTTAAGCGAAACGCCTTTCGCAACTCCTCAAACCCACCGATGCTTCTACGTGGAAGCTTGCTAAACCAGTTGCGCGCATTCCCTACTAATGTAGAGTTGAACATATGGCACCACACAGGTTGTGGCCAATTTTCGATAGTAGCTGCTGATTCGAAAATTTTTAGGTGATCATCAGGATCACCTGTCCTATCATATGTTTTGACGTTAGCAGGCATGCGCCTTTTCTTATTCTTCGAAAAATCGCTGATGCGCCTAGTGAACGCATCAACCTTTTGGCGACGCCAGGGAAGAGACATGTCTTCGTCTTCCTGGTCGCGGTATTTTCCTCTTGATTTCCAGTGTCCAGTTTCTTTGTCCTCGTTTTCCGAGGAATCACTTGAGGATGAGCGCACTCTTTTGCGATGCTTGCGCCGACTATTATCAGAATCTGAGCTTGTTCCTCTGCGGCGCTTGCGCCGACTATCATCAGAATCAGAGCTTGAAGGGCTTTCACTTGGGGAACACCGTCGCCCAAGCCTATCCTGAATCCTGCGACTGCCAAGCCTAGCGTGGACATTGGCGCGCCGTTCCCCCTCTTCAGGCTCCTCCAGATGTTGAAGATCGGCTGCTTCATCATCCATAACCCTTCTTCCAATCCTGGTAAACACTGGTTGTTTGCGGCTATCCTTCTCGCGTCTTTCCTTTCGGTAGCGCGGTGGGGACGCCTCATGCTCAGGGTCAAAGTTGAGTCTGGCGTGCAGACTTTGGCTTGACCTCTTCTTTGCCTCCTCTCGCATGAGCGCAGCCAAGGCTTCGTAGTTTTGAGATACAAAGTCGCTTGGCGCCAATTCGGAAGTGACTCCTTCTAGTGCGATGGAGTCTGTTTCCAAGACAAGATCCTTGTTCCGGATAGGCGCATTGGGAGGCTCAGTGAAGTTCACCTCTGGCATGGCAAGAGGAGTGCGCTCCAGTTCTATCGCGCTAGTACTTGTTGTAATAGCAGGGGTAGTCCTGGTAAGTGATTCCACTGTAGGAAAGACCAGATCTGAGTGCGCTCCTAAGCTTCCAGGCGTGCTGGTTGTCCCAGAGGCCTGCTTAGAGGCCGCATCAGTTTGATGCTTCTTCCCTAGTGGGTCATCGTGCGCTTTCTTCGCATGCGGACTCTTGTGACTTCCGTGTTTCGTCATTCTAGTTCTTGGTAAAATCCTTAGTGTAGGGTCCCACGGATGGCGCCACTTGTTGATACAAAAGTTGGGCGTTCCTTGTTAAGACTCCTATTCTCGTACCAATTAGATCTTAATGCTTGATGGAACCTGCGCACTAAGAAAAAGAGCAAACACCGTTAGGCTTATCGAGGGATTGTCTCCCCCGATTATCCTCCGGCGTGAGAGTAAGTAATCGAAGTTTAGGGTTTAGTGAAGAGTTAGGGTTTAGTCAGATCGTACCTTTACCGAGGGCCTGGGTGCCCTTTATATACACATGAATCCCTAGTAGGTTTCGTATTCCCTACTCCTCGCCGTATTCGCCGATATCGGATATTTGGTATATATCCCCTTTATTTAGGAGATACTCCATATCCAATCCGAAAATAACTTTGGGCTTGGGCCTTGTAGGCCCAAACCGTATAACTGGTAGTCCAGTTATCGCCATGGCGGCCCATACGTGGTGGGCTTAAGTATTAGTATTGTTTACTAATCGGGTCCGTGACCCGGGTGTAGACTATACGTCATCACATATGTCATAACGCTCATTTTGTATATGTTAGAGTCGCGTTATTTGTATATTTATGCATATTATTTGGTTGTGTTTATGAGCATTTTGCGCTTAAAAGGTATAAAAGATGTATCCAGGTTTAGGTACTAGGAAATATCGAGAAAGACGAAGAAAAGTCGATAAATCAAGAAGATATGCAAAGTGAAGATTCTCGTCAAAGATAATGATTCATGTTATCATTATTTCCGAGTACAAGTAAAAGATTGTGAAGATATTTGATGAAAGAATGAGTTAAGGTTAAGTGCTAAAGATGATTGTTAAAGATGGAGTTTTGTGCCAACCCAAGGTTCAAACCAACATGCCAATCAAGTCCCAACTTGAGGTTGAAGCTGAGTTTCCAACCCAAGGTTCAATATCTCAACCTGAGGTTGAAGCAGACATCCCAGCCGCGGATTGAAGGTCCCAACCGTGGGTTGAGACACACCTGAACTGAAAAGTTGCATTAAAACTTGGTTTTAATCACCATTAACCATCATAGTCCGATCATTAACCTTTCATTATGATTAGAGGGAGTTTGTAACAACTTTTTAGCAAGAATCCAAGCATAAATAAGACCCTCTATCACCACAATTAGACACACAATCTTACAATCAAGCCTTACACCATAAGGACTTGATTATATTTTCTACTAACCCGAAAGAGCTCTATAATCTCTGCCATTCTCAAGAAGATCCCAAGAAGAAAGAAAGGAAGCTTTGGTGATACTCATTGGAAGAGGTGGAAGATTCATTGTTCGATTGGAGGCTTTAAGGAGTGCTATAACTTCTTACATTTTGTTAGACCCGTTTCCCGTATACAACTAGACCCCACTCTAGATGAGTTGAATAAGGCTTAATGTGATTGGTTAGTCAACGGAAGTTGTGTAGCGGTCAAACCCGATAGTCAAAGTATGTATAATAAGGCTATATAGATATGTTATGTCACATTTATAAAGAAAATAGATTTCAAGGACCTAAGTTGCCAAGGACTAAATGTGTTATAAGTTGGTTGTGGCCAAAGTAGGAAAAAGGGGACTTAAGGGACTAGTTATGTCACTTAGTCAAAGATGCAATCTATCTAGTATAAACTAGGAGATTCTAGACATTTCTATAATTATTTTAGGGTGTGTTGAGGTCCGATGTTTAGAAGAGAAAACGAGAGGGAGAATGGAGCTTGAGGATGAAGTGGAGATGATGTTTATATGTTCCAATCCAAGAGTAAGATGCTTAGTCATGATCCTTGCAAGTAAGTAACCTCTAATTAGTATTTAATTGGTTAATTCAAGAGTTAGGGTTTATGTACCCAATTTGGGGAAAATGGGTAAATGGTGTTTTAAGTATAATTAAGAGGTAATGATGATTATGTGATGTGTTGATAATGGGTTTTACGTTAGTAAATGATGGGATTGATGATCATGTAATCAATACATGATTATATGATGATTAGAGATGGTTAGAAGTAAGTTGATAGTTGTATAAACCATTGTTATAGTTAATATGTTATGTGTTTTAAGTGTTTATGATGATGTTAAACTAGGATGATGATGGTGATGATGTTGGTGATGATGGTGATGATGATGAACATGATGATGATGGTGGTATTATGATTGTAGCTTAGCTTTGGAAGCTAAGGTAAGTAACTCGGTTAATATGTGTTTAATACGGTCGTTTGCATATTATGTGATTATGTGTATGAACGTTATAGTTGATAGTCTTGGATTAGTGAGTATGGAATTGATAGGAGACATGCTTAGTTAGTCGTCTCAAGTGTTGGAGCATGATTAAGGAATGGTCAAGGTATGTTTTGTGATGTTTATGTGTTAATGTGATTATGGCCTTATGTGTTAAGTGGTTAAGTGTTGTAATGCATATATGTGGATTAACGTGTTAATCAAGTGTTAATCTAGTTACTTACTAAGCGAAAGCTTACGTTTTAGTGTTTCAACATTTTGTAGGTTCGTATGTTGATACTATGGCTTGGAATAAGGACTAAGGCTTGGATTATAGCTTAAGGATTTGGAAGCGGTTTGGAAGATAGTGAGCATTAGGAGCTAGGTAGAATACCGAGCTCGACTCAAGGTTGTACCCCCGAGAGTCTTCTTATAAGTCGGATAATGTGTGTCAAGGTCGTTGAAATGCTTGGGTGGTCAAATGGTGTGTCAAAGTGTGTTTAGTGTGTTACAGTCAAAATTAAAGGGGTGTTTGGCATAAGAGTGTTTTAACCCATTTTTGGGTTGTGAATGAGTCATTGGGTTATGTAATAGATTTAATATGTTATGTTAATGGTTTTGGGTAAGTTTGATGTGTTAGGGAAGTCGTATGGATCATATGTCATGAAATGGGTCAAAATGGGTTTTAGTGTAAAACCCGTCATTTTGTAAAGTACTATTTCCGAGGGTAAAACGTTAAATGTTTTTGTATGAAAATGAGCCCACTAGTATACTAAGTGAATCTGGAAGGTTTGGTAAAATATCGAGATCGGGTTTTCAAGTACGGGACTTAAAGGTGGTTTCGGTAGATCAGCAGCCTACCATCCAATCGGATGGAGTCTGCTGCCGATCGGATGCGGGGGCATACCGATCGGTTGGGCGGTTTTTGAAAGATTTCGGTAATCTTTGAAAAATCGTATATTTTAAATCGTAAGTCGTTACGGGTCGCGCCACCCGTCGTTTTGAAGGTAATTGAGTATAGTTTCATTTAAAAATAGTCTCAAGTCCTAAATATTTAAAGATTTTTATAAATGGTCGAAAGAGTAACAGAATGTCCGTGAAAGGTCAAGCGTTTCCGCGTAAAAGTTTTAATTTTTGGTCTAAGCGGGCACGGGGTTTAACACATTTCTTGCTCAATTGTAGTCTTACATTGGGTAACTCTTTTACTTAATTATTATGTTGAACAATTTGATGTTAAATTAAATGTTACGTTTGTTGATGAAACTTGTTATGGAGTAATTGGTGATACTTATTTGAGAATTATGCAGACTTTCGTGTGAATGTTGAATGATTAGTTCGGTTAGAAAAAGTGATTTATCTCATAAGTTTGTTTAAATATAATTGGTGTTCTTAAACTTGTTGATTGAACACTATTGGATTTAAAGGTCGAAAGGATTTCTAATATTGTTTTATTCCAAGAAGTTGGTGCACAAATGGATTGGTGCTTGATAATTGACAACTATCAAGTAGTACAGTTTTTAAATGAACCCGAGGGTATTTAATGACGAGTATGGTCCGAAAGGACTTGTAAGAACTAGTGACGCTAATCATCTTTTTTCATACATATAAATATATAAAGTAACTAAGTTAACGGGATGAGTATTGGCCGAAAGGATTCATCCATGAAACTAGTATAAACATGTAAATTTCTTGATATTACCCGTTGACTAGAAATCCATGTAAAATTGATATGTGCCTTCTACATATGTTTCACCCAAACATGTTCAACATTCTATCTCGATTGATTACTATTCCTAGACAAGTACTTGTTTGATTTGATTGATTCAATAAGATAAACCATTGTTTGTATGTTTGTTTGTTTATTTACGATACTTAGAGTGTGACAATCTAATGTGCTATTCGCATGCTACGCTTTCGCTAAACAAAAATTAACATAGTCTCTTGGGACGATCCCTATTTACCACAAACAATATTACATGTGAACGAGTATACTTGCTCGTATGCGTTTTTTAAATAATCGGTAAAAAGGAGTTTATAAATTTAAAATTTGAGTAGAATTTAGGATATATATATTTTATACACCGTTCGACACGCATCAATATGACAGAGAATGCGGGTGATTTCCTTTTTTGTTATAGCCCCAAACTTCATATTAACAAATTTATAAACACCCTTGTGGACTAAATTAACACCTTGTTCGGACTTGAGTATTAAGGGAGCACAATCGGAATGTATTGACCGAGCACACTCAGAACAATAATAGAACCACTTCTCAGGATTAAGACCTTCCTCACAAACTTTACAAAATTATTCACCCTTATGGTTCTCAATGTTAAGTTATGGATATATATTACTATACATATGACCGGATTCGAACACGAGCCTATGGAATTGCACACTTTACGTATGAGAATCGATGTTCAAATAATTAATATAAAATGTTATATTTAATTATTAATTCACAATAAATACTTAAAGGGCTTTAGTATTTAACGGGGTTTAGTTAACGATCGTTAAATATCAAGTTAAGGGACTAGAGATGAAAATAGTAGTCGAGAAGGTTCCGGAATCCCTAAGGGATATAGTGGCCGATCGGTTTGGGGTTTAGGGATCGCAATCCCACCCTAACTTGGACTCCAAGATTCACACAATATAAATACAAAGCATTGTATTCATTATTGGTTAATCTTGGTTCTTTAGCAAACCTAACTTCTTCTTCTCCTCTCCCTCTTGTGTTAGGCCGATCGTATACACCCTCTTTGGGTTCCTACACGATTTTGACTTGCAAAAACAAAGTTATTGGTTTGTTATTGTGATCAAGAAACTAGCATTCACATCGAATCGTTAGTAATACGTGTGTACAAGAACGTAGGACAAACACCACTTGTGTTTGTGTTTTTTTCCTAATTCGATTAGGTGTAATCAAATTTTACAAACCCTAATTTTAGGGTTCTTGATTCTTGTTCACTTGTTTGCTTGGAATTACTAAAAGGTACGCTTTCGATTTAGTAATCGGATAACTAATTACATGGATTAATTCTTATACTCCCACTGCATGCTTTTAATGATTATATGTTTATTGTATAATGGTTATGATTAACAAATTGCCAACAGTGGAATCACGAGCCGTTAGTATTGTATAATTAATTACCTAAACACATAAAATTGAATCTTTAATTGATTATTACATGTTATTGGTTTCTAGGTTTGAAAATTTTGAAAACCCTAAGTTTTTTTGGGTCGATTACCCATAATTAAAAATAATTAGTTTTAGGTTTTGTTAAACTTATAAAAACCCTAGGATTGCGTGTAATTTTTTATGTGAATATTAATGAATAATTGTTATGTGTCATTAGTTGAATGCTTATCTTGAGAACTTTGTTATTTGATAATAAGTGCTATGTGGATCCATGATGATTACATGCATGTTTTGTCATGGATCAATTGATATGTATGTAGTAATTGTTACATGTTTATGATTACATGTTAATTGTGCGATATATGAATAAATAATTAATTAGGGTTTAGTAATTAAATGTATGACATGATTAATTTACTAAATAGGTTAGTTAATTATATAATTGGGGAAGACCTAAAATTGGGGAGACCCCATATGTATCGTTTATTTATCAACTATATGTGTGTTATTGTATATATTTATCGTGGGACTTACGCAACCAAATAGTTTGGTGTATGTGGACCATTGGTACATTGCTCGAAAACCAATGGGAGTCTTAGATTAATATATACATGTTAGTTGATTTATTTTAGCGTATTTATTGTTTTAGTTGGTTATTTTTTATTTGCTTTTTTGTTTATATATATTGTTTGACAAGTTGTAAGCAAATGGTGATTTTTTTAATAGAAAAATAAACCGGACTAAACAATTGTGAAATTGAATTTGTTTTAAGAGCTAAATCTTAAAATTTTAGTCGATTGATGTTTATTGTACTAATAGTTAGAAAGGCTCATCCACAATGACAAACTATAAGAGAGGTATAAGGGTGGTTGCAATATTATGCAACCTAAAGAAGAAGGTTTTTAATAAGCTTCGCGCTGACCCGCTTCTCCGCTTCTTTGTGCATCAATGTGGAGTTACCTAGGAGTATTTTATGTACAAAAACATCTTAAGGGTGAATTAACCTTAATTCCAAGCACCACTTTTGTGGTAATTATCCGAATAACTTGAGTTTTGATTCATGTAGTAGTACGATATAGTGGGCGATATTTAAAGGTAATTCTTTGATTGGTTTGCCCAGTACCTCGGTTAAAACTTTGTTGATTTAATCTTAGTGAAAGAAAACTAATGAGTAAAGTTTTGATTAAAACCTATGATACGAAGATGTGTGCATGCTTATTCGTACATATTTTGATTACACACATCAAAATTAGTACCTGTTAAATTTAAGTTTATGCCATCTAATTCAAGAAACACTTGAAGTTGCAATTTATGTTATGTGAGATCTTAGCTAGATTGCAACAACAAGGTAAATCTCCATGTTACGTGAGACCGTAACTGGAACAAATTTACAGTTTCTAAATTAGACAACTTAATTGAGTTAGTTAGTGAGATCTATAACTCAAGGCATAAGATGGGATGAAACATACTTACATTGCAAATAGTTTTTGGCAAATGTAAATCCCATAATGATCTAGGAATTGTAAAATGTTTGACAATTATTGTTCGACAATTACCTTGTTGAATACTTTCATTACTAGCAGATCAACTGATGTAATGGAACTATGTCACTTTGGGTCCTAGTTTTAAGGAAATTATATGGTTAATATGAATATTTACCAAGGGTATTTAATTTTCTTAAAAGATTTAATTATCGAAAATACTAAAATTGAATTTTGTTAATTCTTTTAAATGTATTAATGCAACATTAAAGCGTAAACGTGGGTTATTCTTTTATTTGTAAAGAATAAACTTAGTCTCCTTTCCATGAGAGAAGAGTGAGACTCGATCCTATTCCCTTTCATGATTGAGAAAGGTATGATAGGAACATTAGAATTGTCTAAATTCTAATATAACTCATAGCAAACTTTAATAGTTAAGAGAATTGCACATCTTATTTTCCATAGATTTCATTACCCTCTTTCGGTGATTGAATTCTTTTGTAACAAATATGACATTTGGTTAACTGGAAAACATGTATAACATTTTATGAGTTATTAAATTAGAAGCTAGACTGATTACCGCAAAGGTAGTAAAGGCAAACTAGGATATTTTCTCTAGTTGTTATTGCTTTAACTCTTTAGAGGTGCTACATACCATTGTAGGGATGGTAGACCTATTAAGAAAGAAATTGCATACCCAATTTTCAAGTTAATAGCATTGATGGATAGTTCATTATCTACATAGTAGAATACACTCTTTTAGTACCTAAGTAATTGTTACGTATGGGCTTTCTCAAAGGTGTAGTAAAGTAAATAGCACACTATTTGTTTTCACTGGTTATAAAACACTTACAATGTTGTCAAATCCAGTGGGAGCATTGTGTTGTAATTACTGAATAAGGAATTATTGTAATGTTCTCTAATTCAGTGGGAGCTACAAGCTTTATTATCTTGGTAGTAACCCAGATTATTTCTAGATTGTCTCGAGATAATACATTACTTTCAAACTTATAGAGACTCACATTTTCAAGGATAGTCATGTGCTTTTCCTTGTTAATTAAGTGGTTCTACATCTACTTATTTTGCTAATATCTATGACACAATCATATTGATCACATAAACAAACGTGTGTCGTGTTGTTTATCTGCTACATGATGTTGTTCCATGCACAAGTGGGAGAAATCTTTATTGTGTGCAAGGGACAACACATAGAAATATGATTTAAAGGATTTTCTTGACCGCAAGGTAAGAGACTAATGTTCTAATATGACTTATACACATCTAATGTGTGATTGCCCTATTTAGAACATGTGTCAAGATAATAACAAAAACTACTTCAATTTAATTTATGTATTATTGGAATAAAATAAATAAATGAAGTAATCTAATACTACTTCAATTTGGATATTTATGTATTCTTTGAATGACATAAATAAATGAAGTAACAATTAACTTGAAATTATTATTGAAACCAAAAGGTGGTGTTAATGATTACTTTAGTTATACATGTTTATATCTTCTTATAAACATGAAGTCTTTTAATTGTTACAAGACCTACAATATAAAGTAAGACGTTAACTTGTTATGTTTTCTTATTAAGACATATACATGAAGTCATTGAGTTGATAAATGATTTATAACGTATAGTGGGATTATAACCGTTTATGTTTTCTTGTTGAGACATGGACATGAAGTGACTTGGTCAAAAGTACTTGTGTTAAAAGGCATACAATTGGCTTGGAAATTCTATTATACCATTAAGTTGACTTAGTTGGTCAATAAGTAAGCCAAAAGGTATATGTTTAATTCTAATGAAATACCACATGTTTATGGTATGTTCAGTTAGGAGAATCAAATTCTTGTTGTATTGCTTGATTCAAGATAACTATATCTTCTTGATGACATCAAATGATCCTAACTTTTTAGTGTCAATTTCCCCATAATATGCTCATTATTTGTATCATTTTATATAGATATATACTTTGATTTCTTTATATTTCGTTTCCAAGTTATAAGTGAGCATAGAAGCAAAAGAGACGCGGATTTGGAAAAGCACTTACAAGATTATACACTTTAGTATGCTGAAGAAGTTACGGCGTAACTATACTCTCCACTTACGCCGTAGCTAAGGATTTATACATGAAGACCAATTCAACGCTGATCAAGGATTACGGCGTAACTACCACAAGAGGTTACGCCGTAACTATTTGAAGACTTAGAAGAAATTCGAGACAAAGAAGGTTACGACGTAACCAACACAAGAGGTTACGACGTAAATGTTACACAGAATAGGGTTCAAGTGATTGAAGAGATTACGACGTAACTAAGCAAGAAGATTACGACGTAAAGGTAAACCCTAAGAAGATTACGGCGTAACTATGCATGAAGATTACGACGTAATTGTTGCTGCCCTAAGAAGATTACGGCGTAACTATCTGATGTGTGCTTAAACACACATCATTTTTATATCAAAAAACACGCTAAAACGGACTAATTACCATGAAATATGTTAAATCATATTGCAAATACGTTTGGAATGTGTTATTATATCTTGCAGGTACAAGGGTTTGAAAACAAAGCAAAAACGGTGACTTTCGGATGAGTTTCGATGACGTTTTAGCATTTTACGAGGTTCAAACGAAGTTGAAAAAATTACCCGAGGACTCCATTGGAAAGAGTACGAAAAAAACAAGTCCATCGGTATTTTATTGAGGCAAAAGATGGAATTTTGAAAGATTAAATGAGGCCGAGCGAGGACAACTACCAAATATATAAGCTAAAATCGGATTAGCCCAAAATGATGATAAATGAAAGAATGTGAGAGATATAACACAAAAAAAGCCACTAGCTCAGTTGGGAGGGGCGCTCATATGTGGAGCTGGAGGTTTGGTGTTCGAATTCTATGCCTGGCATAAGTGATTTTTATTGTTCTTCTGGCTGAGCGAAATTACTAAAATGCCCCTGGACCCACTTAGCTTGGGGAATACGCTGAGTATGGGTTATAAATGAAGGAGCCAGATCGTAGAAATGGAGCTATCTCTCATTATTTTTCTTTCTTTTTTTATTTTTTAGTTTTGTAGGATTAGTTTAGTTTTAATTAAAATAGTTAGACTTTGTATTAAATTTTAATATTTTAGGGTATTAATCTTTGTTAAATTCCTTACAACATATATTAATTTGAGCTTTTTATGAGTAAGTTATAGATTTTGTGTTCTATCATCTAAATCTCCTCTTAATCCCTTTTTAATCACTCTTTTTATAAACTTTCTTTTACAAATTTTTTACTTTTATGTTTTAACCTTATAACGTTTCAATCTTTTTATAAAAATCTCTACTTTTAGTCATTTAATTAATTAAGTTTCCATTTTTTTAAAATTATTTTAATCTTGTCTTTTAGTTAAAGTTTTAATCTTTTTACATCTTTAGTGTTAATTTAGTTTTAAAATCCAAGTTTTTATTATTTTGAAGCTTTTTACTCATAAAAGTTGCAAACTTTATTATCTACATTCACTTAAATTCACATAAAGTATCGAGCTTTAGATGATTAGAAGAAGATTAGCGGGTATTAAGGAGTTTATTTTGGGCGAGGAGCTTAAGGGTCTTATAAGCTAGCTTATTTTCTAAAGTTTAAAGCTTTAATAGTTTTTATTAAGCTATTTAGTATATAAAGTTTGCAACTTTATTAACTAATTAGTTAAGTAAAAGCTAATAAAGGATTAATCTTTAGTGTTAGTTTTAGTTTATAAGATTGGGTGGTTTTATTCGTCTCATCTCATTCTCTTAGATCGGGTTCTACTTTCTTTCCTTTTTCAATCCTTTAGCTTAAATATTTAGTGTAGAAATATCCTTTCTTTTTAAATAGTTTTAGTTTGATAATTAGTTTAGATTTAATATGCTTATTATTGTTGGATTTGATATTGTTAGCTTAGTTAATATGTGTAGTGAGTAGATTTTATATATGCTTGTTAAGTGTTGGTGGTTATGAACTTAAGTGTGAATAAGCTTAGAAATTGTTGGTCAATAATCTTTGGTTACTTGGATTGATCTTTGGTTGTTTTAACGGGCAAAAGCCGTTAAGGTAATTAATTGAATCTAGTAATTTTACCTAGATAAGAAGAATTGTTTTCAATATAAACCAACGTTGTGAGAAAATATTCCTTTTTAAACGGGTATCAAAGGTTGTTAATTAATAATTTCCGGATTATTTTTAGATCTTTTTAGTTGGTTGTTTTAACGGGCAAAAGCCGTTAGGATAATTGATTATTTAGATCTAATAGTTTTTACCAAGAAAAATTAATTGTTTTCAATATAAGCCAACGTTGTGAGAAAATGATTTATTTTGACGGGTATTAATTAAACGGGCTTAAACGAGAATTCACACTTTATGATCTTTTCACCACTCTTGACAAGCATAACTTTTAATATCATATTCTTAGATTAATTTCATCATCATTAGTTGTAGTTTACCATTTAAATTAGTTTAAATAGTCATTTTAATTAGTTTTAATAGTTTTTAAAATCTCTTAAAACCAAATAAAAAACAACGATCAAGCATTAACAAAAGTCATAAACGTAATTTTCAATTCAAATCTCGTCAAGGAATACTACTCTGGAAGATTTAATTATCATTTGTCCTCAAGTGATTATTTTATCTAATGGGAATACAAAAATTAAAACTGCCTCGTGCTACAATAAGAATCAGTTTTTGGCGCCGTTGCCGGGGAGATTTGTTAAGATTTTTACGTTGTGTTTGCCGTTGGTGCCTTGAAGATCCTTTCTTTTGAAGGTTTATTTTCTTAAATTTCAAAAATCCAAAAAAAAAAAAAAAAAACAAAAAAAAAAAAAAAAAAAAAAAAAAAAAAAAAATTAAAAAAAAAAAACCAAGAATATTTTCCTTTTCTAAAAATCTTTCAAAAATCCAAAAATATTTTCCTTTTTCTAAATCTTTTAAAAATCCAAAAATATTTCTCGTAAATATATTTTCTCAAATATCTTTTTTCAAAAACAAAAACTACAAAAATATTTTTATTTTCTAAAAATTTTCAAAAAAACCAAAAATATTTTTTCTATCTTCTTTCTTCTAGTACATAAAGAAAATAATAAAAAATAAAATAAATAATAATAATGTTTCGAGAAAATCTCATTTCTTCTCCCTCTCATCCCCATGATCTTCTTACCATGGAGGACTTCTACCGCCCTTCACTCATCGGTAGAGGAGGACCGATCGCTCTGACAACCAATCAAGAAACCAATTTCGTTCTAAAAAATTATATGGTTGAGCGTATTAGACAAAATTGCCAATTGCGTGGATTTGAATATGAAGATGCAAACCAACACTTAAACAGATATTTGTCAATCACTCAATGCATCAAGAAAAACGGAGTTTCTGAAGACATTGTCAATCTTAATCTTTTTCCATTCTCTTTATCCCACGATGCTGAAAAATGGTTTTATCATCTTAAAACTCATTCTATTCTTACTTGGGCTGAGATGGTCACCAAGTTTCTATCCAAATATTATCCTTATTCTCGAGCAATGCAATTTCGAAAAGACATCTTTAATTTTCAGCAATGGCCCGATGAATCAGTATTTGAAGCTTGGGAAAGATTCAAATCATTGTTGCGGAAATTTCCTGATCATAGAATTTTGCTTCTTGATCAAATATTAATCTTTTATCATGGACTAACAATAATTGATCGGGAAAATATCATGTTGGCTGCCGGTGGCAATCTCATGCGAAAAACTCCACAAGAAGCTTATGATTTAATCGAGAATATGACACATCATCATTATCAGTGGGACGCTGAAGTTCAGTACGACTCTACCACTGTTGTGAGTGATCATTATTCCGATTACATTTTCTCAGTGAGTGCACAAATTAAGGTCCTTGGTAAGCAAGAAAAATATATAAGTCAACATTGTCAGCAAGGACTAGGTCATCCTAACACTATTCACTTTACATACTCCGATGAAAGTGATGAGGATGAACCTTTTGAAGAAGAGATTCTTGAGATCAGTCCACTCATTAAGGATCCTTCAGATACCTTATTAATGGGGGACAAGGAAATCGAATGTAAACCTTTCGAGGATATCGATAACCTTATTTCAATCCCAAGGGTATCTGAGGAAGCCTTTTCAACTTCAATCGATAATCCTCTTTTTGATTTCGATTCTGACTATGCTTTAAATGTTGAAAATCCAATTTTTGAATATGAGGAAATATGTGAGGATGAGCCTAAAATTTTTGATACATTTGACGAAAATATCGTTTCTTCTCTTTACGATATTGATTTTGATTACAATTCAACTTTTGGTAATCCTTTCTATCAAAGTCAAGTATCTTGCACACCACTTCCCATATCTACGCCGGTAGATTTCTCTTTGTGGAAAGTGGATAGATTTGACCCCTTTCTCTCCCGGACACAGTCGAGTGAGACTAAATGGGTGATGGTTCAATTCTCTCATCGATATACTAAAATACCATCATCCCTTCCTGTGGCATACATACTTTAGGTAAGTGTGTATCGCTATTTCCACCCGAACTTAATTCTAAGTATTGGGTCTGACTTTATGAATAAACCTAAATAACACTTGAGTCAAGCTTGAGACTCGAACAAAAACAAGCACTTCTCGGGAGGCAACCCGTGTTATCTATCTATCTTTATTTTATTTTATTTTTCTTTTTATTTTGAATAAGTGTGATGTGGTATTCGGATTAGTATGGGGGAGTGCTTCTCTCCATGTTGTGTTTTGTGGTTTCCCGTTTTTGCTTGCAGGATTCCCTATGATCGCGAAGACCTCGGTGCTTGTTTTCAAACCCTCCAACACTCGGTCTCCGATCATATTCATTGTTATATTTAGGGAAATCCTTTATCATATGTGCTTATCTGTTTTAGTTTTCCCCTTTCATACTTTGAATTTTAAGCATTTGCCTTTTTCGTTCCTAAGTGTGGTAACACCCGATATTTTTGAACATTGAGGCCAATGTTCGGATCTAAGTGTGGGGGGGGGGGGGGGGGATTTCTATCAAAATTTTCAAACCCTTGCATTGTCTGTGTTCCACGCAGCCCCGTTTTAACTTATATATTTGTTTGATTTATTAGGGAAAAAAAAAAGAAAAGAAAAAAATTGAATGAAAAAAAAAAAAAGAGTTAATTACACAAATGGTCATCGTGGTTTGCTTGTTTTTTCACCTTTGGTCACCGTACTTATTTATTGATGGGCCGAGTCATCGTGGTTTGATTTTGTTACAGGCCCAGTCCAAATTCGAATAAAATGACCAAAAAGCCCTTGCCTCTTCTTTTCCTTTAACTGCCCGTTAACTAGCATTGCAAGGTTAGTCCTTTTCCGTTAAATATTTTTTTTCTAAATTATTTTTTTAGAAAAATATTTTTTTTTGAAATTTTTTTTTCTGAAATAATATTTTCGAAATAATTTTTTCAAAAAATTATTTTTTACGAAAAGTTATTGTTTTTCGAAATAATTTTTTCGAAATTTTTTTTATTCTAAATTATTTTTTTTCAAAAAATTGATTTTTTCGCAAAATTATTTTTTTTCGAAAAATTATTTTTTTGCGAAAAATTAGTTTTTTCGAAATAATTTTTTCGAAATTTTTTTTATTCTAAATTATTTTTTATAGAAAAATTATTTTTTTCCAAAAAATTATTTTTTTCGCAAAATTATTTTTTTTGAAAAATTATTTTTTTGCGAAAAATTAGTTTTTTTGAAATTAATTTTTCGAAAAAAATTAATTAATTTTCGAAAAAAATAATTTAGAAAAAAAATATTTGTCGAAAAAATTATTTTGAAAAAAAAAATCGAAAAAAAATAATTTCGAAAATAATATTTTTCTAAAGAAAAATACGGGCGAAAACGTGTAAATACGGACGAAAATGTGTAAATACGGACGAAAACGTGTAAATACGGACGAAAACGAGTAAATACGGACGAAAACGTGTAAATACGGACGAAAACGAGTAAATGCGGACGAAAACGTGTAAATGCGGACGAAAACGTGTAAATACGGACGAAAACGAGTAAATACGGACGAAAACGTTTAAATACGGACGAAAACGTGTAAATACGGACGAAAACGAGTAAATACGGACGAAAACGTGTAAATGCGGACGAAAACGTGTAAATACGGACGAAAACGTGTAAATACGGACGAAAATGAGTAAATGCGGACGAAAACGTGTAAATGCGGACGAAAACGTGTAAATACGGACGAAAACGAGTAAATACGGACGAAAACGTGTAAATACGGACGAAAACGAGTAAATACGGACGAAAACGTTTAAATACGGACGAAAACGTGTAAATACGGACGAAAACGAGTAAATACGGACGAAAACGTGTAAATGCGGACGAAAACGTGTAAATACGGACGAAAACGAGTAATTAAGGACGAAAACGAGTAAATACGGACGAAAACGTTTAAATACAGACGAAAACGTGTAAATGCGGACGAAAACGTGTAAATACGGACGAAAACATGTAAAGGACTAACAACCGTTAGTCTAAAGGACTAACTGTGAAACAATTGACAAACCATAGTTGTCTAAAGGACTAACTGTAAAAAGAAAAAGAATATCACAAGGGCTTTTTAGTCATTTTCTTCGAAATTGGACTGAACCGGTAATAAATATAAACCACAGTGACTGAACCGGTCAAGAAAAAACCACGTGGACTGAAAGTGCAATTTTGGCCAAACCACAGTGACCATTTATGTAATTAATGAAAAAAATGATTTTTTTTTTTTTTTTTTAAATATGTATGAATAAGTAGGCCCATAGGCTAGAACAAGGGAGATTCTGACTTGACTGAGTATTGCACTCTAGCTTTCCCCTTAGCTTTCGAGACTGAGCGTTTGCAAAACTTAAATTTTTTGCAAAGAACGAAAAATGATAGAGTGGAATATAAGTTAGATGCTAAGCGTGGAGTAGTTGGATCTCTTTAGAGCTCATAGAGGTTATTTGTGGCTTTTTGCTCCCACCAGCTTGAAACATATCAAAAAATAATGCTTTGAATAAATAAAGGTGCACGATTTTGGCGATAGTTAGTTTTTACTCCTTCTTTAGAGAATTCTTGCTTATGGGAGTTGGGTACACATCAAGGTACTGTCAGGGTTACGGGGAAATAATACAACTGATTCCTGATAGTTAGCTGCTATTGTTTCGGATGTTGAAAGACCGTAGGACTCGAGATTTGGCCCTTAATTAATATGTAAAAAACCGAAGCCGAAATAAGACTACTGTTTCCTGACGGTTCACTCCCGTTGACTCAGTTGTTTAAAGGGTGGAGGTAATAATAATATCCAAAGCCGATAAAAGTTTTCTGTTTCCTGACGGTTCGCTCCCGTTGACTCAGACTTCAAAAAGGTGGAGGAAAATTCCCAAGGTCATAATAGGCTACTGTTTCTTGACGGTTCGCTCCCGTTGTTGCAGTTGTTATAAAGGGCCGAGGGCTAATATGCTTAATAATAATGATAATAAAGCCAAATTTCGACTCCGGGGATATCCTAATAAAGCTTCTGTCTCTGGACTCGTAGATGAGTTGTTTCGGTCGAAATAAAAAGGATATCCCCTAAATCGTGTTAAATTAGGACCTTGATGTGGACCTCATTTTTATGGGCAGCGGTTCTCGAGGGAAGGATTTTAAACTAGTTAGCGTCTAAACTGGGTGCTTTTATCGGACTAAAAACTTATCGAAATAAGAAAAACTCATTTTTTCACAAGTAGCATCTATGGGTAGTGTTAGCATCTAAGTTATATTCAGCTGTGATTTCATTTTAAGCTCGGTTTGGGGGTTGCGAAAATCGAGGATGATGATCTTTATCTCCTGGAAACTCCCAGTTTGCGAGTTTCCCGTTCTTAAAGCCTTTTATATATTTTGAATTAAACTCTTGTTATCTTTTATTTATTATTTCATGGTAAAAACGGGGCGTTTTCGAAACAAAAGATTTTTATACCCCTTAATGAACATCTTTCTGTTCTTGTCTGATGTGAGGGATTTTTAGGTAAGGGGGTTTAAATATTTTCTTTCTCTACGTGTATAATAAACATTGCGTGAGGGACCAATAATGGATTAGTGTAGGGGAATTCTGATGTGTGCTTAAACACACATCATTTTTATATCAAAAAACACGCTAAAACGGACTAATAACCATGAAATATGTTAAATTATATTGCAAATATGTTTGGAATGTGTTATTATATCTTGCAGGTACAAAGGTTTGAAAACAAAGCAAAAACGGTGACTTTCGGATGAGTTTTGACGACGTTTTAGCGTTTTACGAGGTTTAGACGAAGTCAAAAAAATTACCCGAGCACTCCATTGGAAAGAGTACGAAAAAAACAAGTCCATCGGTATTTTATTGAGGCAAAAGACGAAATTTTGAAAGATTAAATGAGGCCGAGCGAGGACAACTACCAAATATATAAGCTAAAATCGGATCAGCCCAAAATGATGATAAATGAAAGAATGTGGGAGATATAACAAAAAAAAAGCCACTAGCTCAGTTGGGAGGGGCACTCATATATGGATCTGGAGGTCTGGTGTTCGAATCCTATGCTTGGTATAAGTGATTTTTATTGTTCTTCTGGCCGAGTGAAATTACTAAAATGCCCCTGGTCCCACTTAGCTTGGGGAATACGCTGAGTAAGGGTTATAAATGAAGGAGCCAGATCGTAGCATTTATTGTTCTTCTGGCCGAGCGAAATTACTAAAATGCCCCTGGTCCAACTTAGTTTGGGGAATATGCTGAGTACGGGTTATAAATGAAGGAGCCAGATCGTAGAAATGGAGCTATCTCTCATTATTTTTCTTTCTTTTTTTATTTTTTAGTTTTGTAGGATTAGTTTAGTTTTAATTAAAATAGTTAGACTTTGTATTAAATTTTAATATTTTAAGGTATTAATCTTTGTTAAATTCCTTACAACATATATTAATTTGAGCTTTTTATGAGTAAGTTATAGATTTTGTGTTCTATCATCTTAATCTCCTCTTAATCCCTTTTTAATCACTCTTTTTTATAAACTTTCTTTTACAAATCTTTTACTTTTATGTTTTAACCTTATAAAGTTTCAATCTTTTTATAAAAATCTCTACTTTTAGTCATTTAATTAATTAAGTTTCCGCTTTTTAAAAGTCATTTTAATCTTGTCTTTTAGTTAAAGTTTTAATCTTTTTACATCTTTAGTGTTAATTTAGTTTTAATATCCAAGTTTTTATTATTTTTAAGCTTTTTACTCATAAAAGTTGCAAACTTTATTATCTACATTCACTTAAATTCACATAAAGTATCGAGCTTTAGATAATTAGAAGAAGATTAATGGGTATTAAGGAGTTTATTTTGGGCGAGGAGCTTAAGGGTCTTATAAGCTAGCTTATTTTCTAAAGTTTAAAGCTTTAATAGTTTTTATTAAGCTATTTAGTATATAAAGTTTGCAACTTTATTAACTAATTAGTTAAGTAAAAGCTAATAAAGGATTAATCTTTAGTGTTAGTTTTAGTTTATAAGATCGGGTGGTTTTATTCGTCTCATCTCATTCTCTTAGATCGGGTTCTACTTTCTTTCCTTTTTCAATCCTTTAGCTTAAATATTTAGTGTAGAAATATCCTTTCTTTTTAAATAGTTTTAGTTTGATAATTAGTTTAGATTTAATATGCTTATTATTGTTGGATTTGATATTGTTAGCTTAGTTAATATGTGTAGTGAGTAGATTTTATATATGCTTGTTAAGTGTTGGTGATTATGAACTTAAGTGTGAATAGGCTTAGAAATTGTTGGTCAATAATCTTTGGTTACTTGGATTGATCTTTGGTTGTTTTAACTGGCAAAAGCCGTTAAGGTAATTAATTGAATCTAGTAATTTTACCTAGATAAGAAGAATTGTTTTCAATATAAACCAACGTTGTGAGAAAATATTCCTTTTTAGACGGGTATCAAAGGTTGTTAATTAATAATTTCCGGATTATTTTTAGATCTTTTTAGTTTGTTGTTTTAACGGGCAAAAGCCGTTAGGATAATTGATTATTTATATCTAATAGTTTTTACCAAGAAAAATTAATTGTTTTCGATATAAGCCAACGTTGTGAGAAAATGATTTATTTTGACGGGTATTAATTAAACGGGCTTAAACGAGAATTCACACTTTATGATCTTTTCACCACTCTTGACAAACATAACTTTTAATATCTTATTCTTAGATTAATTTCATCGTCATTAGTTGTAGTTTACCATTTAAATTAGTTTAAATAGTCATTTTAATTAGTTTTAATAGTTTTTAAAATCTCTTAAAACCAAACAAAAAACAACGACAATCAAGCATTAACAAAAGACGTAAACGCAATTTTCAATTCAAATCTCGTCGAGGAATACGACTCTGGAAGATTTAATTATCATTTGTCCTCAAGTGATTATTTTATGGTATAATTACTAAAATGCCCCGGTTGCCCAAGTGCTAAGACTATCCGACCCGATCTCACAAAATTCTCCCCTTAGACCAGGGCAACTTGTCCGACCAACCACAGGATGCCACGTGTCCGTAGTGTTTTTTGAGCAACTTTTGATTTTTGGGCAACCGTATATTGTATAAGTGGTTTTTTTTTGTCATTTTACATATTATTCACTGTTTATGTACTTCCTCCAACAGATCCAACACATTTAACACTACCATACGATCAACAATTTCACACAATTATAACTCCCTCCACACCATCGAAACCCCATCACCACCGAACCCTCCACCGCCGCCGTAACCCTCCACCACAGCGATGTATGCGGTTAGGATAACAGCTCCCTGTGTTAGGATAACACATCAAAAACCTAATTCTTCTTCTTTAGGTATTTTTATTCTAATTAATTAAGTAAGTCAATTATGATTCGTGTTTATTTCGTTAGTTTAATTAGTAATTGTTTTTTTGAATGGTGTATCAGTTGGAAGTTTGCATAAGAGAAATGTACTGTTTTTTTGGGGTGATGTAGGAAACATTTGCCGAGTATACAGCAAGAACAGCATTTGAGAGACCATTATTAAGCGGCGTGGCGTATGCACAACGGGTAATGAATGCTGAAAGGGAAGAATTCGAGAGGCAACATGGTGGGGCTATAAGAACAATGGCCAACAAAGAGCCTTCGCCCCACCGTGATGAGTATGCACCTGTGATTTTCGCTCAAGAAACCCTTTCTTACCTTGACTTGCTAGATATGATGTCGGGCGAGGTAAAATTCGTAAACTTTATGGATTATAGCTCATAAATCTAAAATGGGTGTTCGAGTTTTAAGAATATTGAATTTGTTCATAGGAGGACCGCGAGAATATGTTGAGGGCGCGGTCGACTGGGAAAGCAGTGCTCACGAGCCCTTTTAAGCTATTGGGTTCTCATCATCTTGGTGTACTTTTGACTATTCCTGTATACAAATCCAAGCTTCCTCCAAATGCATCAGTTCGAGATCGGATTGAAGCTACCGCTGGGTACGAATTCGCTTTGTATTTTTTTGTGTTTGGATTCATGGTTTAGAACTAAATATTGCGTCTTTGGGTCACTATAATCTTTTTTATTGAGTTTTGATAAACGGTTTTTAACTTTGGATTCTCTGGTTATTCATGGGTCAGATAATCAATTTAAGATAACTAAGAGAGCGTTAGTTAATGCTTATCTAAGTCCTCATCTGCTATTTTCTTTAGCAAATAAGCATTTTGTAGTCTTTGGGTAAAACTCGTCATCGACCTATACTAGAGTAATTAGCAGGTTTTTACCTGCTTATTTTTTAAGTAGTAACCAGTTTCACATAAGCAATTCCAAACACCCCGTCTTATTATTGTTCAATATCACATAATTATTTTTAGAACGCACATCCAAACACCCTCTCTATTAAACAGAGAGCGTAAAATAGTATGTGTTTTTGTCACATAGTATCGACTGTGCATTAGAATAATGGAGAATTTTGATGATTTAAACAGATATCTTGGTGGAGCCTTTGATGTCGAGTCCCTTGTAGAAAATCTTCTTGGGCAACTTGCAGGAAACCAGGAAATTGTCGTAAAGGTTTATGATGTCACCAACACATCCGATCCACTAATTATGTATGGATGCCAAACGCAAGAGGGTGATCAGTCACGTGCACGGATCAGCATACTTGACTTTGGTGATCCGTTTAGGAAACACCAAATGACTTGTAGGTATCTTCATAAAGCACCCATGTCACGAACCGCAATCATCACTTCAGCTCTAGGCTACGTCATTGTTTTATTAGCTGGATACATGTTACATACTGGAGCCAAACATATTGTTCAAGTTGAAGACGATTTTGATACAATGCAACAACTTAAAGTCCGTGCAGAAGCTGCTGATGTCGCCAAATCACAGGTTAATCCCCTAACTAAATAACATTTACGAGTTCTAAAAGTATGTGTTTTTGTCACATAGTATCGACTGTGCATTAGAATGACGGAGAATTTTGATGATTTAAACAGATATCTTGGTGGAGCCTTTGATGTCGAGTCCCTTGTAGAAAATCTTCTTGGGCAACTTGCAGGAAACCAGGAAATTATCGTAAAGGTTTACGATGTCACCAACACATCCGATCCACTAATTATGTATGGACGCCAAACGCAAGAGGGTGATCGGTCACGTTCACGGATCAACATACTTGACTTTGGTGATCCGTTTAGGAAACACCAAATGACTTGTAGGTATCTTCATAAAGCACCCATGTCACGAACCGCAATCATCACTTCAGCTCTAGGCTACATCATTGTTTTATTAGCTGGATACATGTTACATACTGGAGCCAAAAATATTGTTCAAGTTGAAGACGATTTTGATACAATGCAACAACTTAAAGTCCGTGCAGAAGCTGCTGATGTCGCCAAATCACAGGTTAATCCCCTAACTAAATAACATTTACGAGTTCTAATATAATGTTTATATATATTAGTAGAAATTTGTGAACTATATAGTAAATAGATTATTATAAATAAATTAAAATATCTGTCTTTAAAATGGCAGTTTCTTGCTACGGTCTCGCATGAAATCCGAACCCCCATGAATGGCATCCTCGGTATGTTTTTCTTGTTCTCGTTTCATTTTTTTGCATGTTTTACATACTATCAAACGTGTTCTATTTTACTTTTCAGCACTACAGTGAATTGCCAGATATCAAACGTGTCATTGTGAACACTCATGCAATGGAGCCGCAGGTCTTTCATTCTTTGTATTACTGATCTTTGTGTACTTCACCTTAATATATTTAACTTATTTGTAGCTGATTATCTTCTATTTTCAGTCTCTGGTAGAATTCTTCGAAACACTATCTCAGAAATGGGCACTAGAGTGCATGAGAGATCTCTTGTAGGTATGCTTATTAAGTTTGCGTTCTCATATATGTTTGTGCAATTTGTCTATTTTTTTTCCTTTGAATAATTGATATGTAGCTGGTTCTTAGATAACTGCTAGTCTTACGCCTTGAATTCGTTACAGAAGGTAACATAGTTAAGATTCAAGCTAAATTGAACCAACCCCTCTCTTTAAAGAAACACTTTAAAAGACTTTTAGACTAGAAGCGCTGTTCTAATCTACCTTTATTTGATCTGATCAGACATGATTATGTTTTTTTGCCTTGTCTTTTGAACCTCTTGAGCAAGAATCTCAAAAAAAGCATGAGCTCGCATGTTGGACTATATCAAACATCACTGCCGGCAACAAGGAGCAGATTCAGGTCAGATACGTTCACTGATTACTTATGGAAGTATGAGCTCGCATGGGATGCAATACTTGTTCATCCGCGATGAAATTTTAGCTTTTTTCATTCTGCTGCATCTTTGACCTTCTATTTCTTGTTTCTACAGACAGTGATTGAAGCAAATATCATTGGACCTCTAGTTCATTTGCTTGGGAATGCAGAATTTGACATCAAGAAGGAGGCTGCATGGGCTATTTCAAATGCCACTTCTGGTGGAAGCCATGATCAAATTAAGTAAGATTCTTTACAAGGAATTTTTAAATCTCTGTTTACGGTATTTTCCTCTTTCAGTTATTGATGATTTTATCATACAACTATTGCAGGTATCTTGTTAGGGCAGTGATATTTACACGGATGATTCTACTTCATCCACAGAAAATTCAAGAAAAATTACTTTTGTGCCCTCTATATACATTTCAGCTTTTATCCAAATTTGATGCTACAACGGTGGATATGTACTCCTCGGACACCTTCGGAGCTAGCTACGGTGTTGTCGCGTCTCGAAGATCTGATATGTTACATTTGGTTTTAGTTCGTGGTTTAACTAACGTTTCTATGCATATTGTTCCTATTTTTTGATCAAATAAGTGGTGATTTTCTAAAAGAAATAATATATAAAGAATGAATATGAATAAGCCAAATATAGATGTGAACAGAAAAGAGTTTCCAAATAGGTGTAATTTTCAAATGTGATTTTATGTGTTGACGGAGAACCGGGACGGTGGCCCTTCAACGACATGTGTTGGGAGACGTTTAGCAGATAAAATAGGAAAATATCAATAAGAAGAAAAGGTTAATGTATAGGAGGGCACAAAAGTAAAATGACAACAAATTTCTGTGGGTATAGTAATTTTGTCAGTGTAATTATCAACTCCCATCTTGTTAATCAGGGATGCATTAAACCGCTGTGTGACCTACTTATATGTCCAGACCCTAGAATTGTGACTGTTTGTTTAGAGGGGCTTGAGAACATATTGAAGGTTGGTGAAGCTTAGAAGAGTTTGGGAAAATCAGGGGATGTTAATTACGAGTATTTCAACCGAGAAAACCTTCTTTTATGTTTTAGCATTGTTTATAGCTCGGTTGGAAAATCAGGGGATGTCAATTCTCCTGATGCTATTGATGTTTTAGCATTGTTTATAGCTCAAAGTAAAGATGGTCTGGATGTTGTTTGTTTCATATGTTTATCTGTCACGTTCATTGTCTAATTTGATGCATAGGGTTGAACTTGAGATCGCATCCTTAATATACTTCTGGTTTCATTGTCTGAATTTTTTAGGCTGAAACTAGGAAATGGTTTCCAGTATGAGTTGAATGCAAAAGGTTCAACACCTATTGAGGTGCTTGGGGATTACAAATCAACATTAAAGCCTGGACTCAACTCTTCCATTGAGGAAGTAAAGAGAATGAAAATGGAAAGTCTGGAAAGCAAGGTTCGTCTTCAGCAGGTATCTAGTGGCATTGCTGCAAAGATCAAGGCAAATAAAAAATAACGTGCTATTATAATTGATTAATCAGTAGATCTTATTTCTTTTATCTTGTATAATTGCATGTTACAGCGATACCATCTCCAGAAGCAAGAACAAATTTAATGAATTTGGCTCAAAGGATGGTAAGGAGGTTCTGCCTTCACATAACCGGCTCGTGTGGGCAATCATGGACAACACTTTCTGATTCAGTGGAGGACACAGTGCGAATAACTACTAGGAAAGTCACTGAACCAGGACAGCCCAATGGCTTGATCCTCACTGCGGTAACGACAACATGGCTTCCTCATCATCACAGTCAAATAATGAAAATGTTAAAGTTGCATTGCTTATAGCAGATAAACAAGCAGATGAAAATTTGAGGTATGCTTCCAACTCTTATCAACCCATCCCTTATTTGAGTATGCAACATTCATATGAAAGTATGCAAGTAGAAGACATACATAATGACATAAATATGTTCTTATCAGGATGAAATGTGGAGAGTTCTTGTTGTTACTGATTGGGCATGTTCTTATAAGGAGCACCGATGGCAGCCATACATGAGGACATAAGGCGTCTCCTAGGTGAGAAATCAGCTTCCTTAATATGGGCTGCCAGTCAATTTGGTTCGACTCTTGATCCTGAGCAAAGACTCACGGCTCTTCACATCCAAGCTCGCAGGGTCCTTGAGTCCCCAGATTTGTATTGACCAGACTATATATAAGCTTGTATTGATTCAACTCAAGTTGTAATGAACATGTGTTGTAGATACTTGATATTATGAAACCAAATTTTTGTGTGTTAATCTTGGTATATAAACTCCAAAATGTTATATTTTTCACACTAGGCTTACATTAAATTGTGAGTTAATTACATAAATCGTCCTTGTGGTTTGCCGATTTTTACAGATGTTATCCCTGTGCTTTTTTTAAGCGGGTCATGTCTATGTGTGTTAGGAATTATTAAAATAGAAGTTATTTCATTTTTGCTGTTAGTATAGTTGGTTCCTGCTGGTAGCAGAGTTTAGTTCCTGCTGTTATTTCATTTCTGCTGTTAGTATAGTTGGTTCCTGCTGGCGGGTATGTGGTATGGTTCCTGCTGGTATAGTTGGGCAACTTTTGTATTTTTTGGAAAAGTAACTTCTATTAAAATAGAAGTTATTTCATTTCTCCTGTTAGTATAGTTGGTTCCTGCTGCTGGTAGAGTTTGGCAACTTTTGTATTTTTTGGAAAAGTTGCCCAAAAAATACAAAAGTTGCCCGAGTAACTTTTGTATTGTTTGGGCAACTTTTGAATTTTTTGGAAAAGTTGCCCAAAAAATACAAAAGTTGCCCAAGTATAAAATATAAGTTATTTCATTTCTGCTGTTAGTATAGTTGGTTCCTGCTGGCAGGTATGTAGTTCCTGCTGGTATGGTTCCTGCTGGTATAGTTGGGCAACTTTTGTATTTTTTGGGCAACTTTTGTATTTTTTGGAAAAGTTGCCCAAAAAATACAAAACAAATAAATATTGCGTACTCCAAGTTTTGCTTTCTTGCAAATATTTGACTTTGACATGTAATTCGAGTAAACATATTAACTTGTAAAACAACCAGAATGCATTTCTCAAGCTATATTATTGTTGTAGTACATAGCAAAGATTCACTATCATGTACATAGACAAATAACCAAACTCCAATAGATAACATTAGTTTTACCCGAGAATCCATATCAGTAAAGTCTAACATAACTACACCTCAACATAATAATCGGCGCTCACGCAAAATAATTAATAATCTTCAAAGAAAGTTCACTTCCCTCTTGACAAATGGAAAATCTTACAACTATAAGTTCTTATATCCATGGCTCACTGAAAATTTGAAAACTGATATCTACTTCTTTTTGGTTCTGAGTCTTGGCACATTCTTCTTAGCAGTATTGACTGCGTTGTCGATGTAGGTAGCAAACGGTCCATGATCAGGAACTGTAACCGGGTCATGAGGGGTTAGTTACAAAGACCCGCATGAGCAGCTTCAACCAAGTATTAAGGGAAATTAGTTACAGTATAAATATTCATTTCAACTCCTTGAATGCATAGCGTTTACTTGATATCTTTCATAAAAACCCAACAAAAGATAGCACATATACTAGACTTTAGATTGGGGGTAATGTCCCAATACTCGATGCCAACAAGTCATTGTGCACTTGTGCTATAGCGGCAGTCGTTTCTGAAACTACGTCTTTCATCTGTGATATTTTTGAAGCTGTTTACTCTTTGTACTTTGAGACTGAATCAATCAATGCCAAGAGCTTATAAGCACACATCTGAACTTCCTCCTCACTGCGCACAGTTGCTTCCTATATTATATGATGCTAACTATATTATATCTGCAATTATGTGGAATCACGCACAACCTGAAAATGTTAATCTATACGTGTAGTTTCATAGATGGATACGAGTATTTCAACCGAGAAAACCTTCTTTTAGGCATTCAGCAATGCCTTTTTTGAGTATAAGCATCTTCTCCTTTGCCAGCTGCAACAAAACAATAATAAAAAGGTCAACTACAGAATACGGATAGTAACAGATCGGGTCAACTGTTTACGAGAAGAACAGAAACTCACTTTGTGAACATCTGCAATTCTTTTATGAGCATCATTGAGCTGTGTCTCTATTACCTCTTCAGTTTGCATGAGAAACTTCTTGTGTGACAGCTCTGACAACATAAATGGTCAATCATTAGTGTTTATTCCGCTCTTTAAGCATTGCATCATTTTTTGTCTCAACAGCTCATAAAGGATGGCAACTAGTAGCAGGAAATACGAATAACATTCTAGCTATTAGTCATTTTCATATAGATGCTTTGTATATATTTGTTTCTTCAGCTTTTAGTGATGTAAAACAAGGCAATAAGAGAACGCATTTCATCCCATATTCCTTATATGTACTAGCATCACTCATCTGATTAATTAATCCAACAACCAAGTGCCTCCTTATTCAGTTTTGCAAGTATAACATGCATATACATTTATATAGAATCTAGCAGTTAGAACGACTTGAGCAATCAAACAGTCTCCCAATTGAACATTGGTAATTTGATAAAAAGAAGATTCTTATACGACTTTGACTAGTTATAAATTTCGAAAAACATGAGTTTTTGTAATAAAGGGGAGGGAGCAATGTATAACTGTTGATAGGTTGCTAGTCATTGGATAATTTGTCAAAAAAAAAAAAAAAAAAAAAAAAAAAAAAAAAAGTTGAAGTTAAACAATAATCCGATATTTTGCAACCTGCAATATTAGTTGCTTGATTTAATTACAGATTAGGTCATATATCCACAACTTCAAACTGGAAAACTAATGTGACTGTTCAAGTTGTAATAAAGCTTTCGGGATTACAGTTTTCAAGTGGGTTCAATACTTCTTGTTAAATAATTATTAGTGTTTAAATAATTAACTGCCATATGATATATAAATGAAAGGAAATCTTACTTTGCTTCTCTACCATTCCTTTGACTTGAACCTGATGTTTTTCAAGTCCTTCAAGTGTTCTTCGGCATTTCTCTAGGTGCTGATCCACTTCTTCTTTGAATTTCTCATATATGCCCTTCAGCTGCTCTTGTTGCTCTGCATTGATTTCGTGGGTCAAAAATGATGAAAGAAACATATGGGGTAGAATATAAATTAACTTCTGATTAATCATCGGTTATGACACAGATGGAAAAAACATCAAGATTTTATATTGTCTTTGTTGGTGTTCTACCATATACAATTTATAAAAGAAATCAGCATCATACATAAATTATATCATATTAACATGCACCATTCAACCTGACAAGTATTTCTTATCACATGAAGCTATCGAAATCTGCACCAACTTCACTCTGCTTTATCCTATGGCTCAAGAACCTCTATCTACTGACTGCAAGCAGGAAAAAAAAAATATTCCTAACAACTTCTATAGCAGCTAAAGTTGCACACTGTGTAAACCCCCTGCACTCCAAATAATGTAGTAGGATGCTTCTAATACAAACTTTGGGTAGCAAATTATGTTGCTTCTATTTTCGGCACTTACTTCAAACAGAAGACTAATTTCATGGTTTGTCAATAACTCTTTTATAAGGTAAGTAACTAAGGTCATCATATGTGTATGAAATGTCAGCTCACTAAAGCGAAGATCAAGTGAGGTGAAAATCTATATCCATGACATTTGCAGCGGTAAACACAATTAAGATTAGGATATGGTAAAAGAGAAAAAATAAGCGCAAAACGACTAGTAGGCTAGTAGCCATATTGACTATATATATTTAACCATGTACCGAAGATTCTAACACTTTCTGTTTATATTGGAAATAAGAGAGAGAATCAATATGCATCCAAATTCCAGTAATGTATATTGACGATGCTATCAAGAAAGTCAATGACCTTAAAAACATTCTCTCTCTTACGAGAAGAGGAAACTGGAAAGGGTGTGAAATTTCTAGCTCTTAAATATATGCACAAGCTAATACTAACCTAAACGTTTTCATTGTGATATTCTAAGTAGTCCGATGTTTAAGTAGTTTGAAGCTATAGACCTAGTAGACCAACTTCTTGAGAAAATCACTAATCAAGGAATAGCAATATCAAAAAACAAGTCAAAACTAACATATCATCGAGTATACATCCACACTAAATAAATACTACCATACCATCCATGCATACACAAAAACACATTACAATCAATGAATTAGCAATCTCAATAAAAACATGTATCCGGTAATTATACCTTATCTCCTTAACAGTCGAACTCTCATGCGGCTTCAGCTTATCGACAAGTTATATTGGCGGATTCAACCAATCAAAATCATCATCATCATCTTTACCATTATCAAGATCAACTACTTTCGCATCCACTTGTACCTTTTCACCCTATCCAAATTTCAAAACATAACATTACACACCGCCCCTATCGCGTTAAAACCGACAACATTTTCTCACATATTACCCAAAAACCTATCTATTCGACTTCATAATTTATATAAAACTAATATTTTTTTAGATTTTTTACGCAGTATACGAAATATAACCAAAAAAAAAAAAAAAAAAAAAACTTACAGTAGAAAAATCAGTGGATTTGGTGCGTTTGGATGGATTTAAACATCTAACATCATCATCATCATCATCTGCTCAATCAATTTTTATAATAATCATCAACAACTGAATAAATTAATTATACATAAATAATAAATAAATATATAAAAAGAAAAAACTAACCGTCATCAAGGGAGATGATATTAATAGGCTGAATACGAGTGTAATCAAACAAAGGCTCAAGTTCTTCAATTGGTTCTGCTGCCTGTTTAATTAATTAATTAGTGTGATTGAAATTAAATTCATAAACCTAATTTTGATTGATTTTATTTATGAAGTGTGTAGAGGAAGAGCCGTTTATGAATAATCCCATCATAAACGGCATGAACGGCGGCGGTGGATTTAGATTTGTTTCTGATTTGGTGTCCGGATTTGAACCTTGTTACTAAACCAGCATGAACACGACCATTTACCTTTCAGAAACCATCACACCCTTTACATTGTTTTTTCAGATTTTTAGATAACAAAATTAGTGACCACAAACAGGGTTACGACGATGGTGGGGATTTGGTGGTGATGGGGTTTCGATGGTGTGGAGGGAGTTATAGTTCTGTGAAATTGGTGATGGTAGTGTTAAATGTGTTGGATCTGTTTATAGATTATAGATAGAGGTGTATACATAAATCAAAAGTTTATGGATCTGTTTATAGATTATAGATAGAGGTTTATAGATTGGTAGTGTAAAAGGTGTATACATAATATGTAAAATGACCAAAAAACCACTTGTACAATATACGGTTGCCCAAAAATTAAAAGTTTGCCCAAAATACACTATGTATTTTGGTCGGTGACGTGGCATCATGTGGATCGTCGGATCAGTTGCCCTGGTCTAAGGGGAGAATTTTGTGAAACCGGGGCGGATAGTCTTAGCACTTGGGCAACCGGGACATTTTAGTAATTATCCCCAAGTGATTATTTTATCTAACGGGAATACAAAAATTAAAACTGCCTCGTGCTACAATACGAATCACTATCCATCAAAGTTACGCCGTAACTATCACTAATGGATAAGATCGTTGGAAGAATACACTAATTACTGCGTAACCACAACTCAAGGTTACGCCGTAGCTTTGTCGGGCCTATAAATACCAGCCCTATTTTCTGCATTTTACACATCTTGACACCACCAAAAGTCATAGAACGAAGTAGGGTTCCACACGGACGATCTCCAGCAGCATACAGAGCATTTTCCAAGGGAGAAATCATGCCATAACATCCATAAGTTTTAGCAATTATCATTCAATTTATATTTACGATTCCATGTCTTTCATTTACATGCAAAACATTGAATCCACTGTACTTTTTGATTCCTATATCATTTTGATTATGTTTTCGTGCTTTTATTATTGCTTTTAGTGTGTGCATGCTTAGTTTTTCGATAGATTCTCTAGTTTCGGTTGTTTTGAAGACCGGTTGTACGTATTACACTAGGAGAATTGACCAAAGGACCTTAGAGTAGTAGGTTGCGAGCGTTGGTAAGAATTGATCGACCAAAGGACTACCAAATCCCTTGTGTGCGAATTGACCAAAGGATCACCCTCCGGGTTGGATGAACTTAAGAAGTTAGATGTGTGGTCTAAGATCCGAGAGGCCGGATCACACAAAGAATTAATCTAGCATGTAGTGGCACTTAATGACTCAAACTAGTCTACCTGTAAGCTTTGACAGCCATATGGATCCAGACCTTTGGTGTCCTAGTAGGATTCTAGGGAGATAGGCTAGACAAATTGACCAAATGAGTCTAGTGAATCTTATGCCCCACTTGAAGCGATAGAAAGCTTAATTAGAAAACATAGTCGTAGCAATATAGGATGAACAACTAGGCTAGTACACTTTCTCCTTACTGCATTCAAATCTATTTAATTTCCGCATTTCATTTCTGTTTATTAGTTTAATTAATCAAACAAATCATAAACCCCTTTAAAATGTGACTTAGACTTAAGTTAGAATCTAGATACACATAGCTCTTGGGACGACCTCGGCTTTACCGAATACTACACTACACACGACCGGGTACACTGCCCGTGAGTGCATAAGGTAGACCATAGGTAGAAGAGACAACTATAAATATTAAAACTTGGTCAGAAATCCTGCATCAAGTTTTTGACGCTGCTACCGGGGAGCTATATTAGGATTTTTATTTAAGTTTCAATTTTTTGTTTAATTTTTGTTTTTCTTACATCTTTCTTTAAGTTTCAAGAACAATGGCAGTTGTGGATATTGATACGCTTACCCTCGAGGAGTACCTTGCTATAACTAGAAAAGAGCAAGGGTCGGGGCTGGTTATTGGAGCTGATGTTTACTTCGAGATCAAAAACCAGTTCATGAGGGAGTTGCGAGAAAAACCCTTTTTCTGGAAACAAGACTGAAGATGCTTACGAGAATGTGGAACATGTCTTGTACATTGTAAGCCTTTTCAACATTCCAGGTGTTTCTCACGATGCTATCATGCTTCGAGTGTTTCCGATGACACTCACAGGAGCGGCTAAAAGATGGGTTGATAGGTTGCCCGCAGAAGTCATCAACACATGGGACCTCTTTAAAAGAAAATTCATCCAACGATATTGCCCTCCTTCGAAGATGACAAAACAACTAGAGGAGATCCATAACTTCTGTCAAGAAGTGGATGAGATATTATACCAAGCTTGGGATAGGTATAATCACCTTCTCTACAGATGCCCAACTCATGACCTTAACAAACACCAGAGGGTCAACATATTCTACAAGGGTCTTAACATTGCAACAAGGCAGATGCTTGATTCTCAGGGACCAATCCCTGGAATGATTCTTGTTCAAGCCTTTGAGGCTATTCAAGACATGGCTGACCACTCGAAAAAATGGCATGATGGATGCAGTAGCAGAAGCATGGGCGGTAGTTTGGATGGTATATCTGTTATTACTAACAAACTTGAAAGTCTTGGCAGGGATATGAAGAAGCTGAAAGAAAATGTGCATGTTATACAAGTAGGATGCGAAACTTGCGAAGGAACTCACCTGACCAAAGACTGCCCATTGGATGAAGAGGATAAGAAAGTGGAGAAAGTAAAATATGGTGAAGCTAATAAGTCATTTCAGGGAAACAATGGTAATGGATATCGTGTAGGACCGCCTCGGTACTACAATCGCGCACCTTACGGGGAAACGAAGTCTAGCCTCGAAGAGACCATCAACAAATACTTAGAAGATTCAACCAAGAAGCAAAAAGAACAAGACGAATGGTTGAAAAACTTCCAAGAGAGCACAAACAAAAGCCTCGTTAGTCATGATGAGTCCTTTAAAAACCTCGAGGCAATGATTGGGAAGCTTAGTGAAGATGTGCATAAAAGAAATGCAATGGGAAAACCTGAAGGGCCATGCAACAAATCCATTGGAGTCTGCAAAGCAATTTTCGCCGATGATGAGGTAAATGAATCCAAAGAAAACTTTCATGATTCTAATCAAATATATTGAGTTTCCCTTTTGCAGGGTATAACTAAGCCACATGAACCTGTGCCAAGACAGTTACCAATTAAGGAGGATAGCTCGGAAGGCTTTACCCTTCCGTGCGCCATTGGTAATTCTGACTTATCTGCGTTAGCCGATCTAAGGTCTAGCGTTAATGTCATGCCACTTTCGTTATTTTTAAGCCTTAGATTGACAAGTCTTAGGAAAACTAGTTTGGTAATTGAAATGACGGTTATGACTAAAGCAACTCCGGTAGGGATTGTGGATAATGTGATAATTAAGGTTGACAGATTTTTATTCCCTGCTGATTTTGTTGTAATTGATATGGCCAATATTCCTAAGGAACCCCTAATCCTAGGAAGACATTTCCTTGCTACTTCACACGTCAGAATTAAGGTCTTTGAAAAAGAAATCTCGTTAGGAATTAATAACGATAGGGTTGTGTTTAAAATGAATAAAGTTTTATGTCAAAAAAACAAGGAAGTAGCTAGTTCGTGCATGGCTGACATAGTGGTTGAGGAAACACAAGCAGAAATATGTGAAATTTTCGATGACCTTTTTGCCTATGAAACCCCTTTGTGTTTAAGGTATGAACAGGAAGTTAACTCCTATGAGAGCGATGGATCTTTTTGGTACGATGATGATGATGATCAGGATCTAGCATTGGATGAAAGGAATAGTGAGAAAGCTTCAATAACGATAACTGGAAAGCTACATTGTTGTTCACCAACGAAAATTGTGAAAGATGGGTCAAAACTAACTCTGCCAACATGTGACCCTCTCGTCAAAAAGTGCAATGGAGGGGGCAGAATTAGGTTGAGACAGCTAAAGAAGGAAGCAAACATTTGGTGGTGCTTTGAAGATGCAGAGGTGATTAAAGAAACATGGTTCCATACCCACTTCATGAGCGCTGACTTAAACGAGAAGGTTCAATGGACGGTTCACTTTTGTAAACCGGCAATTATGACGCATAGAGGAACGACCCAAGCTTGGCCTACCTGTGATCCTTTTCTCAAGGAATGTAATGGAGGAAAGTTCCCTGAAAAGAATATGCTCAAATGGTTCACGAATGAATGGGCATTTTTTAATGAGCAACAGAGAGGACAAATCGGTTACCATGGGATATCTTTTGAAAATTAGGTAAAAGTACGGTTTGGAGAAGTTGAATTATATAGGCATGTCGAAGTTCAATATCGGGATGAATGGGTTAAGGCTAATTTTCTACGAGAGGATTGATATAGCTTGACGCCTTTTATAGCTCCAACGGTTTGGGACCAATTTTCTACTACGTTAGAGAAGGACAAGGTCGGACGAGTCCATCCACCAACGTAGCAACCGTGGCTTTGAGTCTAACTTAAAGACTCGTTAAATAAACAAAAGTGCTCTTTCGGGAGACAACCCGAATTATCCTTTTTCTTTTTCATTTTATTAGTATAGTTGGGTTCGGTGTGTTTGTGTTCATATTTTGCAGGAATTGGAGCAAGGAGGATGGCGTAAAGTTCACTATAGATGGAACCAGTCTGAAGAATCCATTATGCGCATCCTTTATGGCGTAACCTTGTTACATGGTTACGCCGTAACCGTCCTCCGATATCGGACGACTCCCAGGTTTTATCAATTACGGCGTAACTCGATAATGAGTTTACGCCGTAACCTGTCCTGTAACCAAATTTAATTTTTAATCTTACACACCATAACCTTGTATTAGTTTTAAATGAACTTTGTGGGTGTGTTCCCTGTAAACCCTCACAAGACTTCACTCGTCCACTCGGGACACCGAGTAGTTTAAAAGGCTTGTTGCATACGCTAAATGCAACCGTGATTCCTATGAAAGTGAGTTAGGTTTTTATTTGTGTTTTTATTTTTTTTAGATTTATGCTTGTTGGTAGTGTCGTGATTTCAGGGAATTGAAGTTTGCTCTTGGATGCAAGATGAAGGCACCCATTTTCAACGTGATCCTTCTTTCATTTTGGAGCAAATTTCAGGGAAGTTCTCGTTCTAATTCTACATTTACCTCATCTTTATTTCATGTTTAGTACAAAAGGGACTTTGTACATTTCAAGTGGGGGGACGGGAGTAGAATTATTACTTGAACTTGCTTGCCCTCATTTTTTTTTCTAGTTTATTTTGAAAAATTATGCCATTTTTAAAATTTTGACATGCTTTTCTTAATCTAACTAGAATAGACCTTAGCCGAGCACACTATAACCCTTGATTTTCATGGTGAGATTTAGCCTTTCAGTTTCCCCTTATTTACCCCAAATCCACCAAATATTGAGTGTGCTTGTAGTATGTAAACTTTAGAGCTTGGCCTTTACATCATTTCGAGACCATAGACGAGTAGTGTGTCGAGTTAGTTTGATAAATTTGGAAGAGACAATTCGAGAAGACAATATTTTAGGATTAACTCCCAAATAGCCCATATGTGTATATAATTGTGTGCGTTTATCGATTAGTCATCTTGACTTTTTGACCCCCGTGTTAAACCCTTTTGTTGCACTCACCTTTAGTGCAAGATACCCCTAGATACACCCTTCCGAGCCATTCTTTTCATTTCATACCCTTATCAATATTGTTTCGATACACCTATTCGCCTTAGCCTACCGTGTAGTCTTAGCTCATGATTGGGAAGTCACCGTTTGCTCAAGTTCAAGGTTCAAGTAGAGAGATTCGAAAATCACACCTACGTCGAAGACATATATTTGAAGATCATTGAAGACCCCCCATATTTTCTCATATATGATTCATCTCAAGTGGGGGATGTTATTATTGTAGTTATGATTAAAAAAAAAGTGTGTGTTTCTGTATGTATATAGTAGTATTGAGAGTGCATCATTTAAAAGCACTATGTTATGAGCTTATCAGATTTAGTATCGAGGAGGCCACTTCGATCACATTTGAAGAATTTAGTTGGTGACGTTTTTACACCAACATGTTAATGAAGACCAAGTAGTGTGCTCATCATGACGTCCGCTAATGGCACACTTACTTGTTATAATTTGATCCGGTTTTTGCATCTTGAAGCTTGGATTTTGAATGGACGGTGACGATTTGGTTGTAGGCTAAGGCTATTTGCTTTTTATTTTTTAATTTTCACCTATTATGTGCATCCCATGTCTTATCCTCCCTTTAGTTGTGAATCATGCTTAGGTGAAAGGTCCGAGCAGTCATTGGTGTCTTGGCCATGGATTTGGTCATGTATCGATGGTCTTTGTCGCTTTCACCGTAGTATGTTAGTAACGACACTACACCCTAGCCATATAATTTGTTCACCCAATATTGCCTTCGAAGATTGTTTTGACCTTAGCTCTAGTGGTGCAGATTTGTGTAACCGCCAAGCCTATGATAGAATACATGCTATGACTGTGCGTTGAGTGATCACCCTGAAATTGACACTTAGATTAGGGAGAGTGAGTGTTTGTTTCCCAGTTCGTGAGGTGTTCGGCTTTGAATATTCTAGCATAGGAAATTTTTAATCTCATATTTCCCAAGTAATTTGGGGGATATCTTTTTAGAAATAATTCTAATAAGGCCTACTTGAGGGCAAGTAGAGTTTAAGTGGGGGGATATTTGATGACATCAAATAATCCTGACTTTTTAGTGTCAATTTCCCCCTAATATGCTCATTATTTGTATCGTTTTATATGGATATATACTTTGATTTCTTGATATTTCATTTCCAGGTTATAAGTGAGCAAAGGAGCAAAAGAGACGCAGATTTGGAAAAGCACTTACAAGATTATACACTTTAGTATGCTGAAGAAGTTACGGTGTAACTCTACTCTCCACTTACGCCGTAGCTAAGGATTTATACATGAAGACCAAGTCAACGCTGATCAAGGATTACAGCGTAACTACCACAAGAGGTTACGCCATAACTATTTGAAGACTTAGAAGAAATTCGAGACAAATAAAGTTACGCCGTAACCAACACAACAGGTTACAGTGTAAATGTTACACAGAATAGGGTTCAAGTGATTGAAGAGATTACAACGTAACTACGCAAGAAGATTACGACGTATAGGTAAACCCTAAGAAGATTAAGGCGTAACCATGCATGAAGATTATGACGTAATTGTTGTTGCCGAAGATTACAGCGTAACTATCGATCAAAGTTACACCGTAACTATCACTAATGGATAAGATCGTTGGAAGAATACACTAGTTACGGAGTAACCACAACTCAAGGTTACGCCGTAGCTTTGTCGGGCCTGTAACTATCGATCAAAGCCATATTTCCTGCAATTTACACATCTTGACTTTTAGAATTTAATAATCTTGACTAGTTCATATATTAATCTAGTAATTATCATACACATATGCGGAAGTGTAGGATCTAATTTTAACACATAAGAATTAACCAAATATTAAAGTAAACGTACCTTTTGATTCTAGCACAACAAGAATCAAACTTCAAATTTTCTTCAATCTTTAACAAGAATGGATTAATGAGATACCCCTTACCGTTTTGTATCTCAATCCAAGATATTAACTATAATGAGTTAATACCACAATCTTGTACACACGTACTATAACCAAATTAATGTTTATGCTAGTAATGTAAACACAAAATAAACCAAACAATTTTGTTTATGAAAAAACAAAGTCGATCGACCCTTATGGGTATGTGATCGATCGGCCTAGACAAAAGAGAAGAAGAAAAAGACTTTAGGGTTATAGCAGGAGTGCAAGAGTTAATGAAACAATAACCCTAGGTCTTGTATTTATAGATTGAGAATCTTGGAGAACAAGTTGGCAATGGGTTGGGTATACGAAGCCCATGGCCGATCGGCTTATGCAATCCCTAGGGATTCCGGAAGCTTCTTGTTCCTCTAATTTCATCTATAGTCCTTCTCTTATTCCCTAACAGTCGTTAGTTAAGTCTCGTTAACTACTTAACGTCCGTTAGTCGTTATTTTTGTGTTCTAATAATTAAATACATAATGGTTTATATATTAATTATTATCCATTAATTCTTCATACGTAATGTGTGCAATCCCGTGGTCTCGAGTTCGATTCTAGACATACACACATTAATATTTGTCCACAAAACTTAACACCTCCCACTTGGACATCTATTAATAGTGTAATGACATTGATTAGCGTCTAGCAACACGCCAATGCCCCTAGTTCAACTCGAGTGGTGGTCTCCTGGAAAAACCATTCGATGATTCATCATCATACTTATCCTTTTGTTTCTAATACTACGTTAATAAAGATATGGATCTTAGTCATTCTTTATTAACCATTCTGTTTCTCGTTGTTTCTGATTGAACAAGATTACCAAATCGTCTGAACGTATTCCAGATAGATCTTGGGCGTGGCCACGCAAACATCTTGTCAACCCTACGAGGGGCCCAACAGTATTAAGCTTCAAAACAAATTTGAAGGAACAAAGTCTCTCTTGACTACGAGCCTAACCCATGAACTTTGCAACACTCCTGAAAACAATCCTTATAGCTACCAGTAACGTATAGCGTTAAATTGCTTTACAGAAATGCACTACATTCATGATAGTTATCTGGTATCTCAAGTCTGAGGATAACTATATATACATGATTTACTTGATGACAAGATCCATAAAGTAAACTCATGAAGTTGGGATAAGTCCTATATTCAATTCATTGAATATCATGTGAAATTGGCATGTCAACGCATCAGTATACTTTCAAGTATATTCTACCAATACTCAGATTTGTCTTAATTTAATGATATTCCCATATCATTCATCGACAACGGACAATTTAGAATAATAAATATATTCAAGGATTAAACATGCAAATACAGGATATATTATTAAGAAAATGATAATCAAACATAACAAGTATTTTATTTCATTAAAATAATAATTGTTCATAAAATCCCATTATCCAAACAGTAATCACAGATGGGCATGAAACTACTAGCTAAACGTCCTATGCCTTCAGCATGTTGATAATGCTTTCCACCAGGTAAAGCCTTCGTTAAAGGATCAGCTAGGTTATTATCTGTGTGAACTTTGAGTAACTCGATTTCACCTATCTCGACTTGTTCTCGAACATAGTGATATTTAATCGGGAAATGTCTGGTGCCTTTCATGATTCCAGGTTCATTGGCAAATGTAATTGCGGATGAATTGTCACAATACATCTTTATAGGTCTTTCGATTGAGGGCATAACTCCAAGCCCTGAAACGAACTTCCTAATCCAGACAACTTCCATAGCGGCTTCTGAAGCAGCAATATACTCACTTTTTGTTGCAGACATCGCTATGGTACTCTGCTTCTTGCTCTTCCAATCCACAGCTCCTCCATTAATGACAAAGACATAACCCGTCTGAGACTTCGTATCATCTTTATCACATTTCCAGGAAGCATCGCAGTAACCTGTAACACCAAGTTCTGCTTCTGGATTTTCCCCATATACTAAAAACATATCTCTTGTAGCTCTCAAATACTTGAGAATATGTTTAACAGCAGTCCAGTGGAGTTCACCTGGATTATGTTGATATCGACTGGTTATATTTTGAGCAAACGCCACATCAGGCCTTGTGCATCTCACCGCATACATAATAGATCCCACAACCAAAGCATAAGGGACTCTCTTCATGCATGTCACCTCTTCAGGTGTTGAAGCACATGCTTTGCTACTTAAGCCATGATTCTCTTGCATTGGCAAATATCCCTTCTTGGAATTTTGCATATTGAATCTCTTCAATATTTTATCAATGTAAGCACTTTGGCTTAATCCAATCAACCGCTTTGATCTATCTCTATAAATCTTGATTCCCAAAATGTATGCTGCTTCTCCTAAATCCTTCATGGAAAAACATTTCCCAAGATTGGCTTTAACCTCTTTCAATCTTGGAATATTTTTACCCATGATTAATATGTCATCAACATATAGGACTAGGAAAATAATATCACTCCCACTAGCTTTGTGATATATACATGGCTCATCCAGATTCTGAGTAAATCCAAACCTTTTGATTTCTTCATCAAATCTCTTATTCCATTGCCGTGATGCTTGCTTCAATCCATAAATGGATCTTTGAAGTTTGCATACACGGTTTGGAAATTCTGGATTCACAAACCCCTCAGGCTGCGCCATATAGATGTCTTCATCTAGGTGACTATTTAAAAAGGCAGTTTTGACATCCATTTGCCAAATCTCATAATCTTAGTACGCTGCTATGGCTATGAGAATCCTAATAGCCCTTATGCCAGCTACAGGAGAAAAGGTCTCCTCGTAGTCAACACCATATGTTTGAGTAAAGCCTTTAGCTACCAAACGGGCCTTATAGGTGTGTACATTGCCATCCATTTCAGTTTTCTTCTTGAAGAGCCACTTACTTCCAACTACCTTGGCATTGGGAGGAAGGTCTACTTCATTGTCTCTCATGGATTGCATTTTCCCATTCATAGCAATCTGCCATTTATCCTTTTCAGGATCATTCATGGCAGGTCTATAATTAGCAGGTTCTCCAAGATCCCCTAATATAGTTTCCTCAACCTCTACGTTAAGACATAGACGTTAAGGTGCTTTCACAGTCCTTGCAGATCTGCGAATGGGAACAACTTCAGGTGGAGGACCCAGACTTTCAGGTTCCACAGGAAGTTCGCTAGTGTTTTCAGAAGGTAATGTATCCTCTTGATCATCTTCCAGATCATAAATCCTCCCACTGAATTCTTGAGATATGAGATCTTTTTCAAGAAAATCTCCATACCTAGCAACAATTACTTTGTTTTCAGGTGGGTAGTAAAAGTAGTAACCCATCGTTTCCTTTGGGTATCCTACAAAGATACACTTTATAGATCTCTGTTGGAGTTTATCTGCTGAGTCACGTTTAACAAACGCCTCGCAACCCCAGACCTTTAAATAAGACAAGTTAGGAGTTTTTCCATACCATAACTCATAAGGTGTCTTATCAACCTTCTTGTTCGGAACCATATTCAAAATGCGAATAGCAGATTCTAAGGCATAATCCCAAAAGGATAAAGGAAGAGTTGTAAGATTAAACAGTGATAGCACCATGTCCAACAATGTACGATTTCTTCTCTCAGATACACCATTTTGTTGTGGAGTATATGGAGATGTGAGATGCTGGATAATTCCATTCTCAGCTAAATAATCTTTAAACTCTTGACTCAGGTATTCACCACCTCTGTTGAATCGAAGAGCTTTAATCTTCTTTCCAAGTTTCAATTCTACTTCTGCTTAGCGAGGTGTGAAAATATTAAATGTTTCAAATAGCTCATATTTATGTTTAAGTAAATGAACATATCTATAACGGCTGAAATCATCAGTAATGGTTAAGAAGTAGCTAGCATCTCTCTTTGACACATGTCTAAGTGGTCCACACACATAAGTATGTATCAAACCAAGTAGATCAGAAGCCCTTTCCATACGATTATTGAAAGGTTTCTTTGTCATCTTCTTAGATATACAAGATTCGCATTTATCAAATGATTCATCATTGATATTTTGTAAAAGCCCATCACGTTGCAGCTTTTCCATACAAGTCTTGCCTATATGAGCAAGTTGACAATGCCAAAGATAAGATGAATCCAAAACATTCTTGATTCTCTTATTATTGATGCTATACATTGAATTATAATTATTGGATTCATTCATATCAATTTCAAAAAAACCATTCACAGCAATAGCATTAAAATAAAAAACATTATTTAAAGAAACTGAAATTCCATTGCTTGTAACAGTATGTTTAAAACCAATATCCAATAAACACGAAAAGGAAACAACACCTCTAACAATAGTAGGTGCATAATGACAATTATTTAAAAACAGTACTAAGCCCGAAGGCAAAACTAATTTAAATACGCATATAGCTTCAACAACTGCATGTGCTCCGTTACCCACGTGCAGATATTTTTCTCCATAGGCCAGTTTCCTTTCAACTCTAAATCCCTGCAGTGTATTGCTAATATGAATACCACATCCAGTATTGTATACCCAGGAATTTATTTTATGAGTTAATGAAAATAATTCAATCATGAAAAAGTCACCTGAAGTGCTGGGGTTACCAGCCTCAACCTTCAGCTTTTTCACACGCAACTCCTCGAGATAGAGTGGACAGTTCCGCTTCCAATGTCCTATCTCATGGTAGTGGTGACAAGCCTGATCCTTCTTGTTAGGATTCACCTTGTTCTTCTTAGGGTTATTCTTCTTGGGCATAGGTTGATAGGCCATAACTTGTTTACCCTTGTCAACCTTACCCTTACCCTTCTTATTCGCCTGCGGTTTTGGCTTTTGGATCCTATCTCCTTGTATAGCTAATACCTGAGGAGTAGGTGCCTTGTTTGGTAAACCCTTCTCATAGTCCAAAAGCATTGCAAGCAATTCCGTGACTGTCTTCCCCGCGCAATGCATGTTATAGTTTTGAACAAAACCTTTAAAATTCTTGTTCAAGGATCTGTTGATTAGGTTCACACATACATTCTCTGGGTAGACATAGTTGATCTGATGTAGTTGGTCCATGTAACTCTTCATTTCCAACACAAGATCACTAACAGGTTTACCTTCCCCCTGCTTGCAGCTATGTAATGCATTGATCAAATCATACAATTCAACTGCAGGTGGCTTCTCATAAGTCTTTTGGAGTTCTTGAAGCATATCATAAGGACAATAGTTCTCAAACTGCTTTTTCAATTTGGGAGTCATACTTCCAAGCATCAAGCACGCAACTTCATTGTGCTTTTTGTACTCCAATTTTCAGGCTTCTCTAACATCCTCAGATTCAGTAGCATCTGGTTCAAAAGGGCAAGGCTTATTCAAGTATTCCAGTTTGTCGGACACTCTCAAGACAATCCTGAGTGACCTATACCAGTCATTGAAATTCGGGCCAGTCAATTTTTCCCTTTCAAAGTAGTTTTTGAAAGCAGAACTTAGTACATCATTATCGGGTTGAGCCATTTTTACAGAAAAAGTTCAAATATTAGTATTCTGATAATACAACTTTTCAAGAAAATGAAATACCCAGGAAATATTAATATAACAATTTAATCTCCTTGAAAACTAGGATCCAAATTTTCATAGTTTCACTACATCAGTTGGTCTGCTAGTAGTGAAAGTACAAAATATGGTAATCTGTCGAACAATAATCGGCAAACAATTTCCGACTCCTAGATCATTATGGGATTTACATTTTCCAAATACAATTTGCAAAGTAAGCATGTTTCATCCCATCTCATGCCTTAAGTTTCTAGGTCTCACTGACAACTTGATTAAGTCGTCTAATTTAGAAACTGCAAATTCTCCATTACTGGTCTCACGCATAATGGAAATTTACCTTGTCATTAAAATCTAGGTAAGGTCTCACTTAGGCTAAATAATAACTTCAAGTGTTTCATATAATTAGATGGCATGGACTTAAATTTTAGGGTATTAATTTTGATTTGACAATCAAAAATATGTACGAAGAAGCATGCACACATCTTTGTATCATAAGTTTTCAAAACGTTTTTATTTACCAATTTTAGGCTAGGATCTAAATCAACAAAGTTTTAATTGAGGTATTGGGTTCACCAATCAAAGAATTACCTACAATTATCGCCCAATATATCTTACTGCTGCATGAGTCAAAAGACCCAAGTTATTCGGATAATTACCACAAGGTGGCACGTGGAATTGAGGTCAATTCACCCTTAAGATGATTTTGTACATAAAATAGCTTACTTGGTAGCTCCAATTTGACGCACAAAGGAGCGGAGAGACAAACGTCAGCACTAAATGCCAATTAAAAATGCGTCTCTTTTGGTTTGACAATTTAATGTCAATCATCCTTATACCCCTCTTATAGTTTGTCAAAACTGGGTGAACCGTTCACACTATTGGTACAAAACTCATCACTCAATTAAAAGTTTATGACTTTAAGTCTTAAAAACATGTAATAAACTATAATCTTGCTAGTCTCACCTGGGAGGAAATTACCGTGCGAAGCGAACCACTATCGGCACATAAGACTTTGCAAGATCTATAATTTATTACAACAAGTTTCATAGTTATTTAGTCCATTTATTTTCTATTCCAAAAATTGCCCTTTTTTGCTTACAACGTGTCATACAATTTAAACAAAAAACAAGTAATTAATAAAAATAAACAACTAAATAAGTACACATAATCTTAACAATTAATTTATGTATCAAGTAGCCACATGCAAACTTGTTGATAAAACCTATTAATAATCTTTCTATGTTTCATTATGCATATATTTAACTAAGACTATCACCTACAATGGTAGGTGAGCCACATGCATCGACGTATCGATTGCGTTAGTCTTAGCAAATATATACCAAATAGCACATAATAGATTCATTAATATAATTAATTGAGGTCTTCCCCAATTTTAGATCTATCATAATTACATGTGTAAATCAACTTAACAATTAATCAAATCTAATCCATGATAAACATGCATGTTTCATAATGGATTAATGCAAGTCACAAGATACGCACTTAATCACATAAACATGTTACAATTTTAGGGTTTCAAAACTACAAAACTAATTTTTAATTATAAGGGCATCGCCCCCCCCCCCCCCTAAAAAATTAGGGTTTCAATTTTTTAAACCCTAAAAAATCGACAAACATGAAAACCTAATCCAAGATTCGTTTTTTTTGTGTTTTGGTAATTTATTACATGTTAAAACGGCTCGTGATGCCACTGTTAGAATTTAATAATCATGACTTCTTCAATCTTTAACAAGAATGGATTAATGAGATACCCCTTACCGTTTTGTATCTCAATCCAAGATATTTACCACAATCTTGTACAAACGTACTATAACCAAATTAATGTTTATGCTAGTAATGTAAACACAAAATAAACTAAACAATTTTGTTTATGAAAAAACAAAGTCGATCGACCCTTATGGGTATGTGATCGATCTGCCTAGAAAAAAGAGAAGAAGAAAAAGACTTTAGGGTTATAGTAGGAGTGCAAGAGTTAATGAAACAATAACCCTAGGTCTTGTATTTATAGATTGAGAATGTTGGGATTCTTGATTTGATGAGACAAAATAAATAGAAGAATGAAACATGAGGGCTTAAAGTGACAAAAGATGAAAGTTCAAAAGATGGAAGATTACAACGAAATCTTTTATTATTTTAGTTTATTCTTTTGTAAACCCTAATGTCTCTATTATATAAAGAGACATAGGGTACAGGTTTTAGTGTATCTTCCATAATGTAATCGATTAAAGGGGTGTGTGTGTGTCTAGGGCGTAGATGTTAAACGCCTAGACTAGGATTAGTTGTTTGTCGCTTCAAGAATCTCTTGATTCCTGTTACAAGATTAGTGTAACCGTATTATCTTGATCAAATAATATTGAGGCGTAAAGTGTTAAAAAGAAACTTTGTGTCAATAACTTTGATTTGTTTTTATTCTGCTGTGCATTAATATTTATTGTTATTGTTGAACCCTAAGGCTCAAAACGATCCAAGAAACTATCTTTAGCACGTTCTTAGTTTCTACAGGTGGTATCAGAGATTGGGGAGCTCGTTACCTAGGGATTCACAAAGTTTATTTGACGACAAGAGCAGATTTGAAGAAGTCTTACTGATCGGTTTTATCATGCTTGAAGAAAAATTGAAACATGGTAAAATATTCATGTTTCTTTATCAAAAATAACCTCGTACTAATCAGTTAGCGGATCGGTAACTCACCCCTTATTAATTCATGAATTGGTTCTTATCGCTGTGAATTTAATGAACTGCTTTGTCGTTTGTTATTATAAAGTGCTTTTGACTACAAGCAGCAGAAAGAATAAATTGATTGTGATTCAACGCATGGTATGTTGATAATGGGTGCTACTAACCATACCCTCCCTATGCATGGGACCCGCCTACTTTTGATGAAATGTACAATCTGATAAAGCAGACAGTACAAGCGGCGGCAGCGGTACAAAGTCAACACCCTCCCTACAGGGAGGGTGGGGATAACTTTCCCCATAATAAATTGATGCGCATGGATCTGGATTTTCAACTCACAGATTTATCTTATCATCATTGGGTCAGTTTAGCTTGCAATAAAGGTCAATGGGATATTAAATTATATTAAGATCGATTGTGGGCCAGCGAATATTGTCAACGACACATGGATTGGTGGTGATAGATCAAGAATTCTTATCATAGGTCAGAGTAGTAATGAGGGATTGTCCTTTGTTGATTATGGCATGTATTATTACAGGGAGTATAATAGGATTGTCGCCTAGTGCTTGTGGAGTTGCATATCGGATTAATTCATTCAAGGTCAGTGGAACACATTAATTAAGTTGTCAGATCATGGGCCAATGGATTAATTTTAAGGATATTGGTTTGGATGTGTTATTTGATACTGCTGCTCGATATGGATTTATTGTGCTGCTCTCGTTGTTTTAATAATGCTGCTCAAAGAATATTGATACTACTGCTACCTTAAAACATTCTGCTGCTACGCTTATTATTTTTCTGCTGCTGGACTTACTTTCTACTGCTAGCGTTATAGCATACAGTTGCTCGTTATTGGATTATGCTACTGTGTTTATTGTGTTTGGTTCGATATAGTTGCATGATTTACGAGTAGTGAGGGGAAGTAAGTATGAATTGGTTATTGGTTTACACACACAAGGGGAAGTTCACACACACAAGGAGATTGGAATTTGTTCTTAAATGTTTTTAAAGGCTCGAATTAATTGTCTTATTGGCGAAGAGGAGTTTTTGTTGCTTCTTTGATGATGTAGTGGAATTTTTCAAGGTTTTGTCTTAGCATACCTTTTCAGCAGGAGGTAACTTGTTTGTTCGTTCAGGTGACTACGAATTGACAAAACACTTGAAGGAGTTGCGTTATTGTGCTCAGTGATTATTGTCAAGGGATTGCAGCCTCCCTATACTATTGGGTATACGTTCGAAGTCGTATTTGGTACAAGGCATAAGACACAGGGTTGGTTTATTCTACTTCAGCATCAAATTGGTGATGATTATTTTTCTTTAATAGTATATAAAGCCTACATATTTGAAGAATCATTTTATGTACATGCATCACTCGAAGGGAAGTTTCTACTATTTATTCGTTCTCTATTTGTTGATAACAAAAAGGGGAAGAAATATTGTGATGGCATGTCATGGCTTAAGGGGAAGACAAGGAAGACAAGTTTGTTTCATTCAGGGAGATGATCACATCTCAATTTCTCTACTTCGTCTAGGGAAGTTCGTACACGACTTTGTTTGTTTTGTCATCATCAAATAGGGGAAGATTGTTGGGATTCTTGATTTGATGAGACAAAATAAATAGAAGAATGAAACATGAGGGCTTAAAGTGACAAAAGATGAAAGTTCAAAAGATGGAAGATTACAACGAAATCTTTTATTGTTTTAGTTTATTCTATTGTAAACCCTAATGTCTCTATTATATAAAGAGACATAGGGTACAGGTTTTAGTGTGTCTTCCATAATGTAATCGATTAAAGGTGTGTGTGTGTGTCTAAGGCGTAGATGTTAAACGCCTAGACTAGGATTAGTTGTTTGTCGCTTCAAGAATCTCTTGATTCCTGTTACAAGATTAGTGTAACCGTATTATCTTGATCAAATAATATTGAGGCGTAAAGTGTTAAAAAGAAACTTTGTGTCAATAACTTTGATTTGTTTTTATTCCGCTGTGCATTAATATTCATTGTTATTGTTGAACCCTAAGGCTCAAAATGATCCAAGAAACTATCTTTAGCACGTTCTTAGTTTCTATAGAGAATCTTGGAGAACAAGTTGGCAATGGGTTGGGTATACAAAGCCCATGGCCGATCGGCTTATGCAATCCCAAGGGATTCCGGAAGCTTCTTGTTCCTCTAATTTCATCTATAGTCCTTCTCTTATTCCCTAACGGTCATTAGTTAATTCTCGTTAACTACTTAACGTCCGTTAGTCGTTATTTTTGTGTTCTAATAATTAAATACATAATGGTTTATATATTAATTATTATCCATTAATTCTTCATACGTAATGTGTGCAATCCCGTGGTCTCGAGTTCGATTCTAGACATACACACATTAATATTTGTCCACAAAACTTAACATTGACACTACCAAAAGTCAGAGAACGAAGTAGGGTTCCACAAGGACGATCTCCAGCAGCATACGGAGCATTTCCCAAGGCAAAAATCACGCCATAACATCCATAAGTTTTAGCAATTATCATTCAATTTACATTTACGATTCCATGTCTTTCATTTACATGCAAAACATTGAATCCGCTGTACTTTTTAATATGATCGGCTAAGCACCTTTGGTGTTAGCCTAGTTATGATTCCCATATCGTTTTGATTATGTTTTCGTGCTTTTATTATTGCTTCTAGTGTGTGCATGCTTAGTTTTTCGATAGATCCTCTAGTTTCGGTAGTTTTGAAGACCGGTTGTACGTATTACACTAGGAGAATTGACCAAAGGACCCTATAGTAGTAGGTTGCGAGGGTTGGAAAGAATTGACCAAAGGACTACCAAATCCCTTGTGTGCGAATTGACCAATGGATCACCCTCTGGGTTGGATGAACTTAAGAAGTTAGATGAGTGGTCTAAGATCCGAGAGGCCGAATCACACAAAGAATTAATCTAGCATGTAGTGGCACTTAATGTAACACCCCCAAAATCTGGTATTGCGGAAGCATTCGGGTCATGGGGTGCTACTAAATTGGAAATCATAACACAAGTTAATAAAGAATGGAATACATACTTCGTTAAAATACATTCGGATGGATTAAATCAAGATTTCATATGAGTTTTTAAATTTAACAGATAAGCCCAAAAGTTTAGTGGTCCCATAAAACAAGTCATGAAAATGTGTGAAAACACTTTGGTAATTAGTTTATGTCCATCTCCTTCCCACGCCTTTCCAATAATGAGTTGCTTAAACACCTTAGAAAAACATGCTAAAAGTCAGCAAAAAGCTGGTGAGTTCATAGGTTTATAAGTAAGTAGTAAAGTCAATAGTTTGGACCTTGAGTTTTGTATATGAACATTACAATGCATATACTATCATATAAAAATAGTCTATTACGCTAGCACTAAGTTCATGCAACCAAAGCTATAACAGTGTGCATGCTCTAGAAGCATGTTAAATATAAAGGCCCGGCAAGTGTTTATCCCAGACACTTGTGTTTCGACATGGTATACGTTCGTTTGCCCATCCGGTCAAACCGAACGGGGGCGTTACCCCCAATAGATCTATTTATAACATTTGCGCTTCCTAGCAGGAATTGACGGTTCATGAGTTGGGCATGAAGGGACATAATAGGGCTTAGGCTAAACCACGTAATAGCATAAATAACAGTTTTGGTCCATAAAAGAGTTTTGCATGTTTCTCACCCCAATTGTAAAACAAGTGTAAATAGAGTGGGGCTATAAACTCACCTCGGCAAATAATAGTGTCACAACTCGTAATTTCAGGCCATTTTTCCGAACCTCGACAATTTACTATTTATTTTTACTATTCACTGGCACTATTCATTCCAAAAAAATTTTATTTCATATTCTCGTAAGTTAAACTATTTTAATGATAACCCGAGATTTTGGCACTCGTCGGAGAATTTCTGCAAGAATCACGGAACCGTGTCCGAGACTTACTTTAAGGTTTAAACGTCATTTAGGCATCCCGATATGTCCAAACAACATTGCCAACAAGAGAAATATATGTTTTCCACCTTCCGTGACATTTTCATGAATTTAGGAATTTTAGGATACCCGGTTTTAAGTTTTGTGACTTTACGACTTACAGTTAGCAATTAACGGGACCGAAACTCACTCCGTAAGTCAAGATAAGTATCCAGCCTAAAATATCTAGATATTTTCTGAAAAATATCTAGATATTTCAAAGACCTAGTGAAATTACCATTTTACCCTTCCATCAAAATTACCAAAATGCCATTGGACTATATAAAGCATAAACTAGCACATTTTTTTATCAAAAATCACAAAACCCTCCCTCTTTCTTCTCCCTAGTCCACGGCACACCAAGAACACCAAGGAGATCCCGTAATTTTTCCAAGATCGAGTGTTATACAAGTTCCTTATACCTTTCTTGTTAGAGTTTTGCAATAAAAACTCCAAGGTTGTGGTCATTTTTCATTCTAGCTCACCAATCATCAAGTAAGCTTCAAGAACATCTTTCTAATCTTTTCATACTTTCAATCTATTGTTTTTCATGTTATATTGATGATTGATCATGCAAAATACAAGTTATCTATACCACTTTGTTCATTTTCATAATAAACCCTAGATCTATAAGTTTTATTAACATCCTTATGAGATCCTTGGTAGATTAGCAAGGTTGATGATGTTTAGGACCCCATGACACCCTAAGAATATGTATGGTAGGATTTGGGGATCATTTGAAGTTGTTTGGTTGGTTTTTGAACAAGTTAGCAACTAGGAAAACCAAGTTTTGACACTTATAGAAAGTTGCTGTCCGTTTTTGCAAAACGTGGGAAACTCAGGGGCTAGGGTGTAACTTTGGACCAAAGATTTAGAAAATACACTCAAAGATGAAACCGTGGCCGAAAGAATGGATAAAAACCGAGTTATAACGAAGGAGATACGAAGTTTTAAAGTTAGACAACACAAAAACTATTTTCTGAAAATAAGCTTGCTGTTTGCCGAACTTCAAGGGACAAAACGAGGCGTTAGACATGATCTAGGAGGGCCGAGCTACTGAAATTATGTTAGTTCATGCTAGGACGATTCCGTGGATATAAAGAACATAGAAAACGGACTTATAACGACCAAGATATACACGTTTGAAAACCCGGCGAAACTTATTTAATTTTGACAGCTTCTAATAGCAAAATATATTACAAGTGTAAAACAGTTTTCTTTCAAGTCACCATGTTGCGAGCTATTTTCCCGTTGATCGAGTCACGTATGACCAAAACTCAAATGAGACGGCATTAAGATCATGTTACAAGGTTTTCAAAAACGTCAAGTTCTATTCCTAACTCTTAACGTACAATATTTTGCGACTAGTTTTGCGAGGCCGTTTGGTCACATTTTCACAAGTTATAAAAAGAGTTATTTTGCGACGAAACCATTATATTTGACAATAGAACATCAAGCGAGGATCATAGAGTATCATTTCAATATATTTACACGAAAAGTAGTTCATGACTTAGCGAGACGTCAAAAATGTAGTTTTCGGCGATGAACGTTATTTTCAAAACTAACGAGTGGTATCGTTAACATACGTAATTGCATGAGTAGAATCATTTCATTTGCTTACCTTAGATCATATCATTCACATTAGGTCGCGGTTAGAGACCGAGCTTCATTCCAGCATATTCACTACTAGTATTGTTGCTATCGCATCAGGTGAGTTTTCATAGCCCCTACTTTTATACGTTTTGAACTTTTGGGGGAGATACATGCTTAAATTACTTTTCTCATTTATCAAATACGTTTTGCATTGGTATGCAAGTCACATAATACGTTTTGCATTGGTATGCAAGACATCTATTACATTGTGCATTGGTATGCAAGTCATCTAATACGCTTTGCATTGGTATGCAAGTCACATAATACGCTTTGCATTGGTATGCAAGTCATCTAATACGTTTTGCATTGGTATGCAAGACATCTATTACATTGTGCATTGGTATGCAAGTCATCTATCCTAGACATACTATGTTAGCATTGGGTTGTAAACACACAGGTTGCAAGTCTTGAATGGGCAGGGCTTGGAACTGAGTGGATTTACAATGCCTATGCTATGGAAACTTTCTCTAAACGCTTTTCAACTTATTTATAACAAACTCTATGAACTCACCAACCTCGTGTTGACACTTTAGCATGTATTTTCAGGAACCAAGCAATAGCACGCTACTGGAGGCTTTTGGCAGGGCATGGCATGGTTATAGAAGACTCTGATAAACATTTGGGACCGCTTAACTTATTTTATGGGCCAACTTCCGCACCACTTTTCATAATGTAAATTTAACACTTTTGACTTATCAAATATATTCTAAATGATTGATGTGAAAACCGTTCTTTACACTTGTGTTGTGATACCAATTGAGTTGCACTCCAGTGGCATGTATGCTTCCGCTGGACCCGATTTTGGGGGTGTGACAAATAGTCAGATAATATAATAGTTCAGATAGTGTTCAGCACCAACACGCGGCCTAGATTTGTAAGGTTTGTTTTAGTTCATAGACTAAGTTTAAGACTTAACGAAATTCAATTAAATTCAAAAGTTTTAAAGAGTTTATGTTATTGTTGCTGGTGTGGAAGCATTTAAGTTTAAAACAATTTTTCTAAACATTTGAAGGTATTGGCTCTTGAAAGTGCATAAGTGTATAATAATAAAAGTGTTAAAGACGAACAAGTCTCCGGTTTGACAGTAACTGAAGGACTATGTATGGAAAACAATTACTATCAAACATTAGACGTTGACGGCATATGAAAACGTTATCGTTAAATGAGTATATATTACTGAGTGCGTTTATATATATTACATGTATAAGTGTGTGTATGAGAAGGATGGTGCGTGTATATATATATTTATATATATAGTTTTTATAAAAGTAATGTTACGTTTAAAATTCCTCATTATTGATTATTATATTTAATTAAATATTAGTAAGCTAAATATATACTTTTTGACAATAGGCGGGCATGACGCGAGTACAAGCTTTGGTTTCCTCGTGCTAACAAAAGTTATAAGGTTTGTGTTTAATTAAATAATCGTTTTGTAATCTAATAAATCTATATGAGTTTTGATAAAGTACGTCAAGTTTATATGTAATCAAATAAGTGGTATATATTAATGAACGAGTTTAAATTCACAAGTTTAGTTTTCACTTCGTTCTTATAGTTTTTAAATGTATAAAAGAGTTTCTAGTTGTATGTGTAATGTACAACTAACTTGGTTTATAAAGTGAGTCAATTTGTTAATAAAAAATTATGTTGAGTTACTAAATACGTTGTATGATATATATATATATATATATATATATTATATATAACAGGATGCGTATGACGTCATCAAATGCAGGATTGATGAATAAGCGCTGGATTGATGAGTAATCATGCTCTTATTCCACCTAAGCATGCCAAATCTATAAACCTATGCTGTGAGATAATTATTAGAATCCAGGCAACCCTAATCAAAACATATACGTAAAAAAAACCACACCTCATTCATAATATATTTTTTCTCAAAAACCCTACTGTCCCTTTTCCTCACAATCTCCTCTAATGATCAGTTTATGGTTTTTTGTGTTTTCTTCATAACAGTTTTGCAAGTAAACATTGATGGTTTATAATATTTGTCCATTCATTGTCGGGAGTATTTTTTTTCTCAAAACCATAATATATAACTCATTCATCTCATTATCACACACACAATATTCTTTTTTTCTTATTTGATTTCATGTGCAGGTTAATATCAAATAAATGATGAGCTATATAATATTTATAATAACTTTTGCTAAAAACCCTAATAAAAATTCATTTTCTTATGAGTTATGAGAGTATAATGGGGGATTCTAACAACAAAAGAAGCACAATCGGTTTTAGATATGGTATGTGCATTGCTATTCTCAAAAATTGCTCTCTGTACCTAAATCAATTTCATTGGTGACCAGCTGACTTTATTTTCCATTTTATCAATTCCACTCAAATCCAAGTAATATTATATTCTACTCAAGCCATTGGTGTTTGTTTTATCTTTTGCCAAGCATGAGGAACTATGTTCGGTGGATGTCTCAGAATAGAATCGTGATGCTATTTGGTTTTGGATCTGGCAAGCGTGGTCAGCTAGGAATATCAAACGAGAAAGTCAAATCTATAAATCCTCCGCAGTGTGTTTGTGGATTAAATGAGGTCAATGTTAGTAGTATCATTGCAAATGGCGATCATAGTGCAGCATTATCTGGTGAGTGAGTAGGTTTGTAAAATTTTGCCATTCTTAAAAAGTTTGCATTTGAGTTTTTGTCCTTTAAATATTGGTGTTCTTTTGAATTAGTGGATGGTCATTTGTACACTTGGGGAAGAGGATTTGGCACCCCAGATGTGGGTTGTCCCAAACGTGTGGTTTCACCCAATATGCCATATCAAATATATTCGACTACATAACACAGGTATTCCAATAGAAACAATATTCAAATCTTAACCTTAAGGCTATGTTTATATTTCAGCAAGTTGATAGAGAACTCGTGTTGAAATTTTCTGCCATATAAATCTATAATGAATGTGTTAGAGACCTTCTTAGCGCATATGGTGCTCCACTTAGAATGAGGGATTGTGAATTGGGGGTTTTTGGATTTGGAGTATTGTTGATCCGAATAATGTCGGATGCTTGATAAAAGTGTTTAAAAGATTAGAGTAGATAAGGCAAAGTGAAATAGTCTAATTTTGTATGTTAATTATTGAAACAATTATCGTAATAAAATAATCAATGAACAAATATATACCACCAGTACTAACCTTCAATGGCAGTACTAATTCGAGATCGTAGCAATACGAATGTAAAAGACAAACTGGCAACATCCCAGCAGTACAAAGTGTTCGTTTGTATTTTTTTTAAGCATTAGCTCTAATATCATTCGTGGGTGATATGGGTCGGGTTGGATAGCAGGTTAAAAATATATAAACTTCTATAAATAATTCATGTGCCCAATTTGATACTTGAATAAGAGTGTACTCTTTAATGGCCGCGGCTTGATAACAGGTCATGATACTATATAAATAGTTTGTAGAAGGGTATAACAATTTTGCTGTCTTAACAATAGTGTATCTATTTAGGCAACTTTCAACCAATTTTGGTAATTTGGTATGGAGTTGAGGGTCAGTGTGTGCTTTATGATGATGATAGCAGTTGTATTAGTGAGTTGAACAGGTCAATTGAATATGAGGGATGTGAACCCGAGTGCACGAATGGGACTGTGAAGATTTCAGAATTGGATGAAATGAGCTTTGATTTGGGAAGAAGTGCAGAAATTGTTTCATATTCAGGCAATGATATTGATATCGACACTGATAGTGGAAGTGAACAAGAAGCCGTGTTTGATTTTTGCGGAAATCAATCCAAGAAAACGGTAAAACAGCTGGTAAGCTTATTAGAAATGGTGGAAATATGATATGTAGATAGAAGTCTGTTGAGGGTTAAACTAGGACTAAACTAATGAATTTGGACAGAATAATGTTAATTTTTTGAATGAAATAGTTAAAAATATATATTTTTAATAGTAACTGGAGTTTAAGATTGTTTGTGAATTGGTTTTTACAGAAGTGGAGCAAGTGAAAGCAAAAGGAGAAGGTGAACAACATGGTTTCATTCGATAAGGCCACCTATGACAAGCTTCTTTCTGAAGCTCCAGAGTTTAAGCTCATAAATACGAGGATCTGCTCATCAAATGCATTACAGGTAACTTATTTTATTCTTAATTTAGCTTTTTTTTCTTTTGTATTCATTCACTCGAAGGTGCTCAGTTCTATTAATCCAGTGATATATTGAAATTCAGGAGCACGTTGTCTTGCAACTTTACTTCATGAGATGTGGCGTCACGGGAAGGATAGTCGGGTTAGTGTTGTTTCTATGTGTATAGGTAAGCCCCAATTATATAACTTTATCCTTGATGTGGTAGTTTCGGCCCATTTATATTGTTCGTAAATGGTAATTACAAGCTTTTCTATTTGTTCAAAAATTAAAGAATGTGGCAAACAATAAATTACTTATAACATGTACGTATTTCTTTATATACTTTACAATTTGTGATACGTGCGGCTTATTCTCACTCATTTGTCACAGGTTTGTTACTCTGGGCAAAATTCGACCAACTGGTGTTGTTGTCCAGAAGGTTATATCTGTGAAGCAAAATAACCGGGTAATACAATAGAACAAGAAAACCACGTGTCTACACAACTGTAATATACCTTTTAGTCAATTGAGCCAGAGAGTAAGAAAAAAAATGTGACTGTAATTTAGTTATGAGGTTAGTCTTTATGTTGTTACCTCTTAATTATGTTTGGTTCCAAGCGAATCTGTTATGTGTGAATCAAGAAAGTGTGAATCTGTCATGTGTGACTCAAGAAAGTGGCGTAATCCCAAACACTGTGTTACCGGTTCGCGTAGTTAAATGTGAGTGGTAGATTTTTATAAAGGGCTGTAACAACATTGTCTTGGGGGTTTGACATCGACAAGAAAGGGCCAGAGGATCAAGAGGAAAGTAGGAAAGCTTATGATTTCATGATCAGTTATGTTGGTTTGTTAATCCATCAGTTGTTTATTTTTTGTATATCATATATAACCCTGTGACATAAGTTGCAAATGTTTGTTTTTATGTTCCATAGATTATCATAACGATGCGCACATAATAGCTGCAACCGCGGTGTCTATTGCAACTTCATGCATCCAAAGAATGTCTGCAGGTTAGCTTTCATCTTTAACATCTTCTAAAATGCTATGATTTTGTAAAATTGTTCAGGTTCAGCCACTAAATACCATATACTGTTGCCTGCGAAAGTATGACTTTACAGCAAAATCATTTATATTGCACCTTCGTTAAGTACAGTTTTATTTAACAAGAAGCAGGCATAATTTTTCCCATTATCTCATTATTTTGCAGGGCTGTTTGGATGTGTAGAAAAGTTTTTAGGCCAGTACAGAAATTGGTGTGGAACAGGAATCGGAGTGGAACACAACAAAAAGTATTATGATATTACTAAAATCTCTACGTTACTGATTTTTCATATTAGGTGTCATACTAATATTGGCTTTTTTTTTTATGTGTAAAAGCAGTGATAGTTTATCCATGTCGCGCATGTGAGGTGGAAAAAGAGAATCGCTTTGAAAGATGGTGGAGTGAGGCAGAGCGGGTCAGGTAACAGGTCAAAGAGGGTCATTTCATGGCGTAACCTAAGTTATCCAGAGTTAAGTCGAGCATATTAAGTCGAAACTCGATCATTTGAAACCCCATTTACACAGGTACGTAACCAGCATAATATATTCTTCATATAAAGGTATAAAACGTGGTTTCTTAAGCTGCTGCAATGAGAGCTATCAAAAAATTTGAACATAAGTTGCATTAGAAAAAACATATATTCATTTGCATACTTAGTTTATTGCCTCCCGCGGCTCTCGCCATTGCGTGGACCTGGATGATTTGAGGTTGAGGTTGCTGCTTTCCGGTAAATGTTTAATATAATAACAGGTTGCTATATGATAGTGAGTTGAACAGGTCGATTGAAGATGAGGGATGTGAACCCGAGTGCACGAATGGGACTGTGAAGATTTCAGAATCGGATGAAATGAGCTTTGATTTGGGAAGAAGTGCAGAAATTGTTAATAATGTTAATTTTTTGAATGAAATAGTTAAAAATAGATTTTTTTTTAATAGTAACTGGAGTTTAAGATTGTTTGTGAATTGGTTTTTACAGAAGTGGAGCAAGTGAAAGCAAAAGGAGAAGGTGAACAGCATGGTTTCGTTCGATAAGGCCACCTATGACAAGCTTCTTTCTGAAGTTCCAGAGTTTAAGCTCATAAGTACGAGGATCTGTTCATCAAATGCATTACAGGTAACTTATTTTATTCTTAATTTAGTTTTTTTTTTCTTTTGTATTCATTCACTCGAAGGTGCTCAGTTCTATTAATCCGGTGATATATTGAAATTCAGGAGCACGTTGTCTTGCAACTTTACTTCATGAGATGTGGCGTCACGGGAAGGATAGTCGGTTTGGTGTTGTTTCTATGTGTATAGGTAAGCCCCAATTATATAACTTTATCCTTGATGTGGTAGTTTCGGCCCATTTATATTGTTCGTAAATGGTAATTACAAGCTTTTCTATGACCCATTTTCAAGATAATGGTTCAAAAATTTTATATATTGAGAGTAGGAATTGCACGTATGGGTGGGTCACAACATATTGAGGTTCGATTGTGTGTGGTTCAGTAGGTATGTTCAGGGGGTGTGGGGTCTGTTAAGTGGGTGACTTCAGTGACTTGGTTGAGTGTGTTTGAAAGTTTTGAGTTTTGAGTTTGAAAGCTTTTTGGAATTTCTCTCGCTTTAGGATCTAACTCCTCCTATTCAGTGTAAGTCTTGAACTATCCATTTTGGTTGACCTGAATTTGGTTTTATGGTTAATCTGTAGTCTTGAAACAGTAATGATACATGCCAACAAAAAGCTATAATGAGGCCTGCACTCCAAATGGTGACAACCCAGCAATGCTACTGTTCCTGTGCTGGTGTATGTAGAATGTGAAGCTGCTGAAATCTTTGGTTGTGTTAGTCATTTGTGTGTAAATTGCAACATTACTCTTAGCAAATTTGGCGAGCATAATCTTAGAATCTTTATTATGAAGAGGTTGTTCTCATTGTTTAATAGACATTTTGATTAATCTGAATTATTATTAGACGTGTTCATGTTGAGTTGTACTTCACTTAATTATAAATGCACTTGGTTATTTGGATCTCTTACAGGAACTTCTTAATATGTTACCATGTATGTTAATCTAATATGCGTGCATTCGAAGAAGCATATGAACGACGTTCGCAAGATTGCTGAAATGAAAAAGGATGGTAAACACAAGAACTTTGAAGAAAATGGCAGTGCTTACAATATGATAAGCGTTATCTCAATGTAATAAGATAATATAATGATGTATTTGGATTATTTATTAGGACTGCTTATATGTTTATTGTGGTTTTTATATAGTAGTGAGTAGTTTTTACTATTTGGATAGAAGCAAAGTAGTATGTGTCATGAGGTTGTTCAAATAATGTATCTAAAACCTTTCTCAATTATATACCACGTTTCTTATCTATTAGTAAAAAGTTTTATTTGTATGACCAGGACTCAAAATTGCAGTATCTATGTGACAAGCAGTACAAAGTAACAAGGACGAGCATCACAAAAAAAAGTAGTACTTCCAAGAATCAAGAGCAGTACAAACGACCATACGTTGGCAGTACTAACTTTATAAATGCTACGAGCAGTACTAACCATGAAGCAATATTAACTGAGCAATACAAACTTGAATGTAACAGAAAGAAAAAAAAAATAATAGCAAGTTGATTGTTTCTATTTTTCTACTGATTATGTAGGTGGGTCGCATTCAATTCAACAAATAGATTCAGGAATTTGAAGAATCATTAGATCGGATAACTGGCAATTTGGGCGCAACTGATGTGCCTAAGGTGTTATCTCATATCCCGTTCTTTGTGGGAATGGGAAGCAATGACTTAAAAAAGGAATAAATTGCTAAAATTAATGTCACGAGGTAAAACTATTTAACCAGTTACACATGTCACTTAATAATAATGAATTAGATAGTTTGATGACTAAATGATCATTTTTGCAGGGATGGATATAATAGAATTAGACTGCAATGACTTTTCTTCCGCCATTTACATCAATTACTTTCAATGCTGATGCCTAAACAAAAAAAGGTATGAATGAAATGTTTTTAGGATGTTGTTTGAAGTTGCCATGATGAAATGATATGCGTTTTATTTTTTTTATTTTTTTTATTTTTTTTTATTATTTATTTTTTATTTTTTTTATTGTTTGTTAAACTTGGTTATATGGTTATTGTGTTTTGATATAGTAGATACGTAAATTACAAGTCATGCCCGCCTTACTTTTTTCAACGATAATCACAAGTCATGCCCGCCCTGTGGGCGGGCTTATATGCCCGGGAGGGCTTACAAGTCATGCCCGCCCATTGGGCGGGCCATGATAACTATAATTACAAGTCATGCCCGCCCATTGGGCGTGCTTTGAAGTCTAGTATATATATATATATATATATATATATATATATATATATATATATATATATATATATATATCTTAACTACTTATAATGTAAAAATGGTCAATTGAAAAGTGGAAAACTGAAATTTCGGTCAATGCCCATTTTGCCCTTGTCAATGAATGGAAATCGAATCTTAACTACATATAATGTAAGGTAATTTGAAATGTTGAATTGTTTAATTGTTCAATGTTTTATGCTTCACTGTTTTATATGTTTCACGTCAATTGTTGAATGTTTTATGGCAAGCTTGCATGGCAACATTACTCTCATTCCATATATATATACATAACGCATGGCAAGCTGTCTGTCATACCATATATACAATGAAGGAAATGATGTCAATGAAGGAAACAATTTATAATTGATTCGTCTCTTGAAAGTGAAAAAAATTGAAACCTTGTGGCGTTCGTAAAGTATTAAAAACTGTGTGGCATTTGGAAACTATTTCAAGAAATTTACATTGCTGGAAACACCAACTAATTTCAAATGCCTTTTGGCAACTACTTTAATACACGGATTGATATAAGTCCCCTTCCCACATAAACACAAACCTAGCTAATTTAATTTCTCTCCTCTCTTTCTAAACCTAACCCCTTTTTCTCTTAAGCATCATCTACAGCCGCCACTATAACTACCACCATATCAAGAAATAGCCACTACCTCTAGGGTGGTTTGGGTTGTTTCGGTTGGCTAGGTAGTTTCAGTTGGTGGTTTTGGTGGTTTTTTGAAAGAAATGGTGGTGGTTTCGGTTGTCCAACATCACCATCTCTCGGTGGCTCGATGGTAATTTCAATGGTGTAGTATGGTTGTTTTTAGTAGTGTATGTTTTTATGTGCGTGTATTGAGATCTTTAATGTAATGGTGGTTGTTTTTAGATCTGAGAAGATTTAATTGTTTTTTTTTATTAATGTTTTGTATGTTTTTGTGGTGTTTTGACCAGATCTATCCAGTGATGTGGTTGGGTTTGTTGGTTAGTCTATTGCATGGTAATTTTTATGTAACGCGATTGTTTGTTCATCTGCATTTAATTTGATTTTATTTACGTTTGATGGCCTTTTTTTTTTTTTTTTTTTTTTTTTTTTTTTTTTCTGTTATGGTATCTTTGATGGTTTTGAGACTATGGTTGGTTGGCAAGTTTGGCTCAGGTTTGAGGTTATTATGTAGAAGGTTTGAAATGTTTGCTGTGTAAATTTTTTCATTTATCAAGTCTCATGTTAACATCTGACATGCATATTTCTTGACCTTTATTTTGCTCTAGGATGAGAACAGGAACTCGTGGCAGTATGAGCAGCTTGGTGTCATGTGAAAAGTTAAAACTGAGACATGATGTGTTGGGAGGGTGGAAAGTATAGATCGATGAGCATGTGGATCTACTGGGAATCGATTAGTCCATAAAAAGGAAGCAAGATGGAAGCTATTCGGCATGCCTTTTGGACATGGGGGATGGGGATTAACCGTTTGTAGCAAAGTTTGTTCTCCATCCTCGTCACCTCGAATCTTCTATATCCGTTGACTTCTAGGGAAAAGATCTGTGAGAACGACATGATGTGTTGGGAGGGTGGAAAGTATAGATCGATGGTGATGGATGAAGGTCTGTGTGGTTTTTGAAGAAAGAACCAGGAAGAAGTCAAAAAAGAGATATGGACTGATATGAGGGCGGGTATACCAAGGGGTAAGGATAAGAGGAACGTGTATATCTTATTTTTATTATAGTAGAGTGTATTTTGTGTACCCCGTGTTCCGTTGAGCTGAGATGTAATTGTGGTACCCCGGTTTCGTATAAATATGAAAGATATAATTCTGGAGGCGTTTTTATAAGACTGGCATAAAGTAAAATTTATTGACTCCGAGAATGAATTATAAAATTAAACCATTACTAATGTGGTGTCGGTACGCGTGTGGTGTCGTTTTTCAGGAAAAACGAGATAACCTCTCGTTTTTGTTACGTTGAGGTCTGTAAATGTCATAAAGTAGAAAATTCACCTTTTCTGATAAAGTCAAATAGTTTTGGTAAGTTACTATATGCTACAGTGTGCGGGTTTGTTTCCCGAAATAGTTATGCAAGCTCATGAATGCTTACTTTATCAGTCAGGTAATACTAAATTAACATTTATTATTAAAATATTAGTGAGAAAATTACCGTTTGTCACATCCTTCCCGCCTTAGAAGGAAAACTGTCATCGGTTTTAACTTAGAGTTGACCGATGGAGTTGAGAAAATTTGAGGGCATTTACGCTTGGTTTTGTTTTCACGTTCCTACGTGAATTCGAGACCTTTTCGAGAGACTACTGAACCTTGACAGTTGAGATGTGAAGTTTCAGTTTTGAAGTACAAAATTCTTGAGGTGACTATTCCCATCATAGCATGATCCTTCCTGAATTAAACATAGGTGATCAGGCTATGTTTAATTGAGGATTGATGATGCCATGTTCGGTTTAGTCAAAATGGTATTGGGTTTAAAACAGTATTGGCCAATCTGTTTATAAGCTTGAAATCACAATGGATTTTAAAGGTGCACCACCTTACATAAGACGATAACATAATTGTTTGCTGGAAAATTTCAAATATGGTCTACAATAGAAAGCGTAACGGAATGAAGTCGTCATAACGCATTGACGTAAAAGATAGGAAATTCATTAGATGAAGATCCATACAATGCAATGAAAAAGAAAATCCTTAAGAAAGTACAAATTCTTGAGGAAATACAATCCAAAAGAGTCTAGACTTAGGTCTTATTATGCGAAGAGGGAATTCTTTCTCCAAGCATCATCATTACCCGCAGTGCCATTAGGGTCCTGGCAAACTCCATTTTTATTTCTCAGTTCTGGGAAATCACTCCCAAAGTGCCTAATTACTCCACACTCAAAGCACGTGACAGTGATCTTCGGGTCTATCACGAGAGTAGGAGCTTTGCAATCCTTGGCTTGGTGACCAATCTTCCTGCAGTTCCCGCACTGAATGGGGCAAGGCCCATTGTGATGAAACGGGCACGTGTTACACTTGGGTAACGTCCCAGCATACCCTTTCTTTGCACTGGTCTCGTTAGCATAGACTTTGACCACTTCTTGTCGCTTGTTCAAACCATTGTTGTTGTTGTTTTTGAAATGATCTTCCCACTTTCTTTTGTTGTCAACCACCTTCTCGGCGGTAGCCCTGATTACTTGGTCCATTAGCTTGTTGGCCACATTCATAGGCTCATGGAGATCAGCGGTCTTGGAGGTAGTGTCATTACCCTTAATGTATGGGGGTAATCCTCCAATGTATCTCTCTAATAGGCGAGCATAAGTCTGGACCATCTCAGGGCATAACAGAGTCAACTCTTGAGAGTGTTGGTTGTATGCAGTGATGTTGGTACCCTGCACCTTGTGGTTCCAAGATTCGACCTCCAACCTTTTAACTTTGTTGCAAGGGCAATACTTTTTGAACACCATTTCCTTGAAATTTTCCCATGGCATTGCGTACACGGAATCAATGCCTGCAGACTTCAAATAGTTGTTCTACCAGATTAGAGCAACTTCCGTGAATGTGAGCGATGCATACTTAACCCTGTCTTCATTCGCATAACCACATATTCGAAACACAGTCTCCAGCCTTTCAATCCATCTGACCAAAATAGCAGCTCTCTCGGTTCCTCCAAGACCTCCAGTCATGGTCTTTTGGAACTCTTGAGGTTCCGATATCAGTAGTCGAGTTGTTTACATTTGCTGCAGCTAGTGCTGCTGCCACACGGTCATTAACCAGCTGATCTAGCATGGCTTGATTCACAATAAGCAGATTTGCTCCATTCCCAGTTGGAAGAGCAGTAGCAGCAGGTCGACCGTGTGTGGTCTTGGTTGTCCTTCTTGTAGGAGTCATTTATCAACATTATAAAAGATGACGACGAATGAAGTTTCAAATAAAAAGAACGGTATCACACGAGTTTTATGATTGATATAAATGCATTTTTAAAGAACGGTTCTCAAAGGAAGAATATCGAAGAAGAAGGTGTAGTTGGGTATGTACATCTACATATGTTTCAAGTGTCCAACGACAGATCCTAGTTGTCAAGGCTGAGTAGGGCTTGATGTTTAATATTAGGCGAAGCTTGTAGATTTAAGCATTCGACTTACTTAAGCCGTGCTTAGGAGGTGTCATGACCTAAATTGTTGCACTAATGGTCTGGAATGAATAAATCAGTTGGATACTATGCTGAGAGATGTCTTACTTGTTACTAGTGAGAACTGTGTATGAATGATCATTCGGTATGTTAAGACTTCTTAGCATCTTGGTGTGGAAATGAGGTCTTATAGAAAAATGATGAGGTCGTGCCATCTAGACTCCTAGAGTGCACAATGTTATAAGGTTAATGGTATATTGATAATCTGACTTAATGCATCCGCTACCTATAAGGAAACCTCTTTATAAGAAATGAAGAGGATAAATTGTACTTTGACGAAGCAATATCAAAGTATGATATATCGATATCTATAGTCTGAGGCGGAGGTGCTTGATTTACCTCTAAAGTTTGGTTTAGTGAGTAACGGTGTTTTGATAAAACCTCATGTCTTAGGCTAGCTTGTATTCCCAAGGGATTAGTGAAGGGTTAGGCATCTGCCCCCACGGTAGTGGTTCGGGTTACTCCGTAATGCCTTAAGGCTTCTGTTGGGTTACTAGTCAACTCCTGGTAAATCTCCAGATCCTTAAAAGTTTAGTGGTTCACTCATTGTTTATTTATGTTGAGGGGTCCTTCTTGTGTTGCTAGGATTCTATCAACATAAGGTATACGGACAAGTTTTCCATCGTGGGTGATTACGGAGTGGTATTTCGACATCATGTATACACTGGGGACGATGTCAAAATCTCCAGGTTTTGTGGGCATAGGGTCACCCAAGCTAGTACGGGGAGTTTTATAGGTCTAGATTACGATCTGGAAGGATGGTGTTGATTGCTACTAGCAGTCAGTTAGTTGGCTCAGTAGTGTACTCAGTGCTTAACGTGGAGAGTATGCCCCTGTAGAACGATGTTGATTGCTACTGGCAATCGGTCAGTCAAGTTGTTCGAGTACTTAGCGTTCAAGGTAAAATTTCTATTAAGGATTTGAATATAACCGTTGCGGCTATTTGACATAATTGCTATAAAGCAAGAACGTGTTTCAGTCACATAAGGGGTTATGAGTTATTCGGTAGCTATCGAATTTAAAGATTTGTCTGATTGATGTTGAGGTGTCTCAGAATCGGAAGGGGTAGTGTACAATGAGATGCTAATCGGTGGAGTTGTTCGATGATGGTTGGTGGTGTAGCTTATCCTCTCGGATTAGAACGTGATGTGAGACAAGGCTGATTTTTATGTAGTAAGATTGCGTTGAAGTCTATTTGGTTACTGTGCTTCTAGCACGGATGCCCGAGTCTCGCACTACTTTTATGTACCCCACACGCGAGTTTTGATTTCTCAAAATGGAACAGAAAATTTGTATTTTGGTAAAAATTTTAAGGCAGCCATTCCTAAGGTTATGTATAACTAAGGTTCAGTGATGCAATGCTGGGTTTAGTTACAAGAAAATATATCGGTTATTTTGTTTATGGGATAGTAGCAAGAAATACTTTTCAAGGAAGTAGTTAGTTTACAAGGAGATAACAAGATAGTTTATAGAGCAGTTTGCAAAACAGCTTATAGGGGTATATATATATATATATATATATATATATATATATATATATATATATATATATTATTCTTTGCAAGGTAGTAGAAAAGTTGTAGTTTGGTTTGTGATTAAATAGTGAAATAGTTTCGCAGGATAATAACAAAATGATCTGTGAGGTACCCGCAAAATAGTTTGTAGAGTAATAGCAACAAGGTTTATTGTTTCATGAGATAATGACTAAAGTAGCTCATAGGGAAGCTAAATAATTTATAAGTTGGTAGCAAAACTTGCGGGATAATTGTAACAGATTTTATACATTGTTAGTTACACCATTTGTTGGTTTGTGAAACAGTAGTAAGGCAGTGAATTGGTTTGCGAAATGTTTTATAGGGCAGTAAGAAAACAATTTGTTGTTTATAAGATAGTAGTAAGGTCGAAATCTTTGATTTTATGATATGGTAGTAAAATAGTTCGTAGGATGACGAAAAATTGGTTTGTAATGTATATGTGAAATAGTTTATAAAGTGACAGCTACGCAATTTGTTATTTTGTAAATCAGTGGCTAAGGTGGTTCTTAGATAAGCAAAATAATTTGTAAGACAATAGTAAAACTGGTAGGATGACTGTAATATAGTTTATAAAATGATAGTGAAGTCATTTGTCTATAAGAGAAAACAAACGGTAAGATTTTTTGAAAGGGATAAGGAGGAGTCATCACATGAATGGATGACATCACAATAGAGTATGAAAGAAAAGGGTTTAATCAAGATACTTAGTAACAGAGATAGATGATAAGGTGAGCTTGTTATAGATTAAGATTCAGTTACAAGATCTGAAAATTACAAGCTTCACAATAATATCCTACACTTACTGAGGACTCCTCAGTTAAGTGAAATATGACAACTATGAATCATATCTAAGGCTGGTCCATGGTCCTGTCCAGGTGCTGGAACCTAAAAACATACTCCCTAAGCTGTGCCTCAACCTCAACAAGATGAGTCCTCAATGCTAAGTTCTCTCTGCGGTGTGCCTGATCAGCCCTTAACAATGCTGCAACCTGGGCCTCGAGGATCAGCATCATCCCATGCATCACCTGGGTTGCCTCTTGGGCCACAACCTGTGTCTACTCAAGTCTATCTGATCTGTTACCCAAGTCAAGGATATCTCGACTGTTGGAGTGTGTTCTAGTATAAAGTTTGCTGAAGTCGTCATCATACTGATCAAAACGAGCTGGCTGTAACTCGTCAAGTTGGTCAGAGTGGAGACCTAGTATGTTAGTCTGTAAATCTAGCTGAGTCTGAATCTGTGAGATAACATCGGTCTCTGTAGCAGCTGGTGATGCCTCTGGAAGTGGAGACTCTGGAGGCACAAAAGATTATGAGGAAAGCACATAATCTGGACTTCCAATAGCAGTAGTATGACTGATCATACACGATATCTCCTTCCATCCCACACCATCCTGTGTCTCATCCTGGGCTCTCCTCGAACCCTCTCCGACCTCAAAAGTACTAGGCACATCCTCTAGTATTATGCTAACCCGGGGCACAACTGCCCTCACTCCATACCCAAATCCAAATCAGTATCAATCCCTGTACCCTCAGTAGGAGTACTCTCAGCTAATGTCTGCCCAACAACTGCCTGCTCAGTCTGCTCATCCTTCCTCTCTGGAACCTCTGTTGAGTAAGAGTCATTGGCTCTTCTAAGCCTTTGGTGTAGAGGTGAGTGGCTAGGTGAACATGGTGATAAGATGGGTGGTGGTGATACTGGGGGTAGTAGGGGTGCCCATATAGGTGCATAGGGTCCTACGACAGGATGAGGATAACAGAAGAGTGTGATTAGGGCTCTGGGTACCCTCCGTAGTGTGGGATTGTGGTCTAGTAGGTGGGCGTATGGTTATGCGTGTAGTACAGCGAGGAACAGTAGGAGCAACTTGAGTGACTGGTGTGGTATGAACATGTGGTGGTGATGGTGGTGTAGGCTCAACGGTGTTAGGGTCTGGTGCATGATAAGCCTGAAGCACCTGCATGTAGGGATCATCTGAGCCCGGTGAGATCTGAGGGATGTCGTGGGAAGGCATAGTCTGTGACAAGAACGGTATATGTGTGTAAGTATATAGAAAATACTCATAGTAAATAGTGTAAATTAAGTATGTATAAGTATACATAAAATACTTATAGTACATGTAGTTGAGTAAAATCAACGAACGGTAACATATAGTTAAGGCAAGTAAACAGCAAGTAAAGTGGCAAGCAAGGCAGGCATGCAAGTGGCGGTCATAGGGACTTGTTTTGTAAAAAGAGGTTATAGTTTAGGGTTTATATGTACCTAGTTCTCTATAACCTAGGCTCTGATGCCAATCTGTAACACCCCCAAAATCTGGTATTGCGGAAGCATTCGGGTCATGGGATGCTACTAAATTGGAAATCATAATACAAGTTAATAAAGAACGGAATACATACTCCGTTAAAATACATTGAGATGGATTAAATCAAGATTTCATTTGAGTTTTTAAATTTAACAGATAAGCCTAAATGTTTAGTGGTCCCATAAAAACAAGTCATGAAAATGTGTGAAAACACTTTGGTAATTAGTTTATGTCCATCGCCTTGCCACGCCTTGCCAATAATGAGTTGTTTAAACACCTGAGAAAAACATGCTAAAAGTCAGCAAAAAGCTGGTGAGTTCATAGGTTTATAAGTAAGTAGTAAAGTCAATAGTTTGGACCTTGAGTTTTGTATATGAACATTACAATGCATATAATATCATATAAAAATAGTCTATTACGCTAGCACTAAGTTCATGCAACCGAAGCTATAACAGTGTACATACTCTAGAAGCATGTTAAATATAAAGGCCCGACAAGTGTTTATCCCAGACATTTGTGTTTCGACATGGTATACGTTCATTTGCCTATCCGGTCAAACTGAATGGGGGCGTTACCCTCAATAGATCTATTTATAACATTCACGCTTCCCATTAGGAATTGACGGTTCATGAGTTGGGCATAAAGGGACATAATAGGGCTTAGGCTAAACCACGTAATAGCATAAATAACAGTTTTGGTCCATAAAAGAGTTTTGCATGTTTCTCACCCCAATTGTAAAACAAGTGTAAATAGAGTGGGGCTATAAACTCACCTCGGCAAATAACAGTCAGATAATATAATAGTTCAGATAGTGTTCAGCACCAACACGCGACCTAGATTAGTAAGGTTTGTTTTAGTTCACATACTAAGTTTAAGACTTCACGAAACTCAATTAAATTCAAAAGTTTTAAAGAGTTTATGTTATTATTGCTGGTGTGGCAGCATTTAAGTTTAAAACAAATTTTCTAAACATTTGAAGGTATTGGCTCTTTGAAGGACATAAATGTATAATAATAAAAGTGTCAAAGACGAACAAGTCTCCGGTTTGACAGTAACTGGAGGACTATGTACGGAAAACAATTACTATCAAACATTAGACGTTGACGGCATATGGAAACGTGATCGTTAAATGAGTATATATTATGTGGAAAACTAGAAGGGGGGGGGGGTTGAATAGTTTTATGCCTTTTTAATTTTATTATGAAAACTTTGTTTACTTTTAAAAACTTAGATTCAAATTTATGTGAACTCAACTCTTGAACAATATGAACAAATATAAGTAAATCTAAATAAACAATGCAAGTAAAGCAATGAAATGAAAAGAAAGATAGAGATGGAAAGATCTAACCGCGAGACAAAAGATTTATAGTGGTTCGGCTACAAGGACACCTTCCTTGCCCTACTCCACTCCCCGAGCACCTAACTCGAGAGTTTTCTTCACTATGTCAACAAGCTCCCTTATGGCGGAGAAAACCTTACACAACTTTTGCTTACACCGGTTTAACGACACAAAGCTAGATGTCGAGTTCTAATCGTAGCTAGAACCAATCTCACAACTTCTACACGACTTCTTCACAACTTATTCACAACGGCTTCACGACTTCTTCACAACTTCTTCACGACTTCTTCACAACTTCTTCACACCGGCTTCACAACTACTTCACAACCTAGCACTACTTATGTACTCTTCTACTTCTTTACACCTTCACTACTTACACACATTAACTTCTTCACAACTTCACTACTTACACACTAATCTAGCCTAAGCAATAATGCTCATACCTATCTAACAAATATACACAACTTATACAAAAATGAATGAATGATTATACAAACAACTTAGGTAGCAAGATGATACTAAGTTGCAATACTTCTTCTCTAGTTGTTGAAGGAGTATTCTTCTTTTGTACTTGAATGGTAGAAGCTTGGATCACTTGGAAACCAATGCTAAAGAATATATGATCAAAGGATTTAGAAAGGATTTGGAAGGATAAGAAGAGATTTAGAACAGAAGGTTTGGGGGTGCAAAAGGTGAGGAAAAAGTCCAGGGATGAACCAGTATTTATAGGCAAAATCTGACAGCTGGAGGAGCGGGGCGGTCCCCTTAAATAGGTGGCCGGTCCCCTTAAAATTAAGGGGGCCGCCTAGTAAAATTAAGGGGGCTGCCCTACCCGAACGTTGCCCAGTTTTGTCTTTTTGTGGGGAAGGTTTTTCTGGAACATTTTTGACATTTTTGGTTGAAAATTTGAATTCATAAATTTATAATAGATTAAACATTTTTATTTAATACCAAAAATGATTTTCTAAAAGATATAAAATGTTTGTGTCATTTTATAAAAAATCAAGTGTTTAAGAAAATGTTCCTTTGATCATATAATGCATTAAGCATTTGTTTATTCATACCTTAAGTGATTAAGTTGTAGAAATGAATATTTACAACTAAATACTTGTTTATTTAATAATTTTATGTTTAATGAGTTTACATTTTGTGATTATCAAAACATAGAGATATCAAGAAGTATTAATAATGTTTTTAGGCATTATTTATATCAACATATTACTGAGTGCATGTATATATATTACATGTATAAGTGTGTGTATGAGAAGGATGGGTGTGTGTGTGTGTGTGTATATATATATATATATATATATATATATATATATATATATATATATATATATATATATATATATATATATATATAGTTTTTATAAAAATAATGTTACGTTTAAAATTCCTCATTATTGGTTATTACATTTAATGAAATATTAGTAAGCTAAATATATACTTTTTGACAATAGGCGGGCATGACGTGAGTACAAGCTTTGGTTTCCTCGTGCTAACAAAAGTTATAAGGTTTGTGTTTAATTAAATAATCGTTTTGTAATCTAATAAATCCATATGAGTTTTGATAAAGTACGTCAAGTTTATATGTAATCAAATAAGTGGTATATATATTAATGAACGAGTTTAAATTCACAAGTTTAGTTTTCACTTCGTTCTTATAGTTTTTAAATGTATAAAGGAGTTTCTAGTTGTATGTGTAATGTACAACTAACTTGGTTTATAAAGTGAGTCAATTTGTTCATAAAAAATCATGTTGGTTTATATATATAACGAGATTTTTGTGATTTAGCGAAATGTAATGAGTCGGTAATGAGTCGAGTTGTTTTAAGTTGTGAAGTATAAAGTTGAAATAACCGGGAAAAGTCACTTGGACGATTGCGGAAATAGCTCGTGTACAAAATAGGATATCCAACACACTCTTATGTTGAGTTTATATGGAGTGGGCTGTGGCCCAATATGGAACAAATGAACACCACTCAGGATGGACTGATAAAACCGAATGGACTCTATTTTTGTGGTACATGGGCTTTGGCCCAGTTTGTAATAAATGAACACAACAAAATCCTTTGAGGTTTAAAGGGGCTTCGGCCTAACTTCAGTGAATAAAAAGATTACTGGTTGCAATATTTAGAAAAAACACAAGTTACAGGTTTTTGTGTTAACCTGTTTGTCCAAAACAAAAGAATACCATATAAGGGTGGCTCAAACACTCATTTTCGATCTATATTGACTTCCAAAACCTGAGTATCACTCGACCACACACCGAGGCTCGAGTGACCAAGTAAAATAGGTCAAAATGTCTTCGACCTTGTGAACGTGACACAACCAAATCGTGCCCTTAATGCAAGGGTTTGAGAACCTTTTGACCGAACCAAGTAAACACACTCCGTGTGTGTTATACAACCAAAGTGCTAACACAACGCCCCCTATTTCTGGTTGTGTTCGAAGCAGACCATGACACCCTTTGTGGGTGGTGGTCGAACCAAAAAGAAAGGAAAACAAGCCAAACTCCTTATGTTGGAAAGGAAAACGAGCCAAACTCCTTATGTTGGGCTCGAGTGGCTTCGATTCATAGCTTCTCGGCTCACACAACGAACGAGACACAAGACTCAAGTTTAATCAAGGTGCACTTACTTTACAGCACAAGACCAAGAAAGAACCTCACTAGGTGTTATAATTATATCCGAGACAAATAACCACAACACAACACACCCTTCGTGGGTGTGTTTTTCCTGGAACCAAAACAATAACTAGTCGACTCAAAACAAAAGAGACCGAAGGGTGTGTTTTTCCTGGAATCAAAACAATAACTAGTCGACTCAAAACAAAAGAGACCAAACATGACCCAATGATGCAACAAGACTCGTGTTAAACCAAAATAGGCTAAAACTCGCAAAACTTAAGCCACAATCCGACCGAATATAACTTCATACCAAGTTTTCATCATTTGTTTAACTAATTACTTAAACTGCTTATTAAATCAACCCAAAAGCAATAAGCAATAACTGAATAAAAAAGCTACGACCTACAATTCCAATTCCGAGCCAATCATAGTTTCGATTATAGTTTAGTTTATCAGCTTTTAGATTACCACACCACAACAACACACGAAAGACATTATAACAATGACCTTATAATCGACTGTATATAAACTAAAATCAAACGATTACATTAACCAACAAAATCTAATAACCAATTTTTCCAACAAATCACAAGAACGTATAGACATTCGAATAACAACATCAAAACATGAGTTTCGATATTCTTACAACACAGATTAAGTGACAACGGATTACAACACGAACTGGACCTGATTCCAAGCAGACCTACACACCTTCGATTTCCAATCAAAACCCTTGAATACTTGCTCTTATGAATGATTGGTTGTAGGTATGGAGCGTGTGGATCTACTGGGAATCGATTAGTCCATAAAAAGGAAGCAAGATGGAAGTTATTCGGCATACCTTTTGGACATGGGGGATGGGGATTAACCGTTTGTAGCAAAGTTCGTTCTCCATCCTCGTCACCTCGACTCTTCTATATCCGTTGACTTCTAGGGAAAAGATCTGTGAGAATGACAAGATGTGTTGGGAGGGTGGAAAGTATAGATCGATGGTGATGGATGAAGGTCTGTGTGGTTTTTGAAGAAAGAACCAGGAAGAAGTCAAAAAAGAGATATGGACTGATATGAGGGCGGGTATACCAAGGGGTAAGGATAAGAGGAACGTGTATATCTTATTTTTATTATAGTAGAGTGTATTTTGTGTACCTCGTGTTCCGTTGAGCTGAGATGTAATTGTGGTACCCAGGTTTCGTATAAATATGAAAGATATAATTCTGGAGGCGTTTTTATAAGACTGGCATAAAGTAAAATTTATTGACACCGAGAATGAATTATAAAATTAAACCATTACTAATGTGGTGTCGGTACGCGTGTGGTGTCATTTTTCAGGAAAAACGAGATAACCTCTCGTTTTTGATACGTTGAGGTCTGTAAATGTCAGAAAGTATAAAATTCACTTTTTCTTATAAAGTCAAATAGTTTTGGTGAGTTACTTTATGCTACAGTGTGCGGGTTTGTTTCCCGAAATAGTTATGCTAGCTCATGAATGTTTACTTTATCAGTCAGGTAATAATAAATTAACATTTATTATTAAAATATTAGTGGGAAAATTACCGTTTGTCACACTTAATGGCTCAAACTAGTCTACCTGTAAGCTTTGACAGCCATAAGGATCCAGGCCTTTGAGTTCCTAGTAGGATTCTAGGGAGATAGGCTAGACGAATTGACCAAAGGAGTCTAGTGAATCTTATGCCCCACTTGAAGCGATAGAAAGCTTAATTAGAAAACATAGTCGTAGCAATATAGGATGAACAACTAGGCTGGTACACTTTCTCCCTACTGCATTCAAATCTATTTAATTTTCGCATTTCATTTCTGTTTATTAGTTTAATTAACCAAACAAATCATAACTGTAACACCCCCAATTTCGTGATACGCAGCGGAATTCAAACTGGGTGTTACTTCATGGTACAACAGTTATAACAATAGAAAATGAACTCTAATGGAGTCGTTTTTAAAAGATTTATCATTCGAATTATATAAATATCAGAGTTTACAAAATGAGGTCCCAGTAGTTTCAAGGTTTACAAATTACATTAAATGAGTTTTCGAATGATAATAAAATTATAGCCTTCTTGAAGTATCCGTGCCCCTTCGTGCCAGCCTCGATCATTATGGACCTGAGATACATGCTTAAAACAGTCAACATAAAGGTTGAGTGGAATTCATAGGTTTAGTTAAATCGTTGAACACAATATTCGTAACGTGTGGTAATTAATCTCACATTCATAGTTAGAAAACAAAACAGTTATTATTTCACTAAGCTCATGCAACCAAAGCGTTAACGTAGACATAATAGTAACATAGAAGCCCTACCAAGGTAATTTTCCATTTACCTCTAGACCTCAAATATAGTGCGTTTGATTGCCTAACAGGTCAATACAAACGGGATTCGTCAATCCCAATAGGCCTATTCACAATATTCGCGCTCACTAAGCTAGTGAATAATGGTTCATGATATACGGACTTTGAACATGGCAATCATTACTTAGTGACAATAAAACAAAGTCGGGTAAGCATACAGTTGAAAGCATTGTGTTCGAGGAGAAAAATAGTAGCATGTATCCCCCCCACGGGTTTGTAAAATAGTTAAACAATAGAAAGTGGGGCAACGAACTCACCATGAGTTATGATGATTGGTGAGTAGTGAAAATGGTAGTCGAGTCGCGAAAGTCTCTACGAGCAACCTATAATATGGTATCCTGTCATAGTTTATGGAAACATACGAGTCTATATATGTCATTTATATTGATCATGATGCTTTATACGGTAGTTTATGTATGTCGTCTTATAGAAATGGTTTATGAAACATGTTTAGTTTATATATCTCGTACTACTGTTTGGGCCATCATAATTCAGAGGTCATGTAGTAAACGTTCGAGGAGCTAGGACACTTTAATTCGTCAATCTAGCAACTCATCGATCCGATTACCCAAATGAAATCCCTCACATGAAGCTCCCTAGTTTTATAGTGTTCGATATGGAAAAACATATGTTTTGCCTATTTGATTATGTGACATATAGTTTAAGTGGTTACATGGTTTACAAAGTAAGTTTGGTCATGTTTTGTAGGCGGGTTTGAATTGGTTTAGATGTTTTAACAAAAATAGTTTGGTCATTTGGTTATACAAGTAACTTAAATGGTTTTATAATTTCTCATCGTTTTACAAAAGTTACTATTCCGAAGGTCGAATAAACTTAGGAAAGTTTATTTTAAATGAAGATTGTTATTTTTATAAATTTTATTATGTCTACTAAGTATGTGATGATATTTGTAAAGTCTCATGGGCTATCGAGGTCGGGAGTAGATCCTTTAGTGAAATTGTTTTTCGTTTGTGTTGTTTTGCTAAGGCTAAGGCCTTGGCTAATGGTCTCGGCTTAGGATGCCTTGAGGCCTTAGCTGTGGCCTTGTCGTGGCTTTGGTCTCGGCTACCAAGGCCTTGAGACCTCGGCCTTATCCTTAGCCACGGATGTGGTCTCGGCCTTGTTAGAATTTAAATAATAACAATTATATAAATAAATACTACATCATCAAAGCACATAGCGGAAGCATAAGATCATATTTAACACGTAAAGGATTAACCGAAAATTAAAGACACGTACCTTTGATCCTAGCAAGAACAAGGATCTAAACTTCAAATTCTTCTTCTTTAATTAATCAAGTGGATTAGCGAGATACCCCTTACCGTTTTGTATCTCAATCCAAGATGTATAAACTATAGTGAGTTTATACCAAGATTTTTTACACACGTACTATAACCGATTAATGTTTTATGCTAGTAAAAGAACACAAGAAAACCAAAACACTTTTGTTTTATTAAAACAAGGATTGATCCCTCCCCCTAAGGGTTAGTTCGATCGGCTCTAGCAAAGAAGAAGGAACAGAAAGGTTTAGGGTTATAGCAAGAGTGCACAAGGTGAGAAACCCAAACCCCTAAGCCTTGTATTTATAGGCATGATAACTTAGAGAACAAGTTGGTTTAGGATTGGGTTAGAAAACCTTATGGCCGATCGGCCCATCCCTTCCCAAGGAGATTCCGGAACCTTCTTGTCATGTAATTTCACCTACAGTCCTTCCTTTATTCACTAATGGTCGTTAGTCAATTCCCGTTAATTACTTAACGTCCGTTAGTCGTTATTTTGTGCTCAAATAATTAAATATATAACGGTTTATATATATTAATTATTCTACATTAATCATTCATAAGTAATGTGTGCAATCTCATGGTCCCGAGTTCGATTCCAGTCATACACGATTAATATTTTGTCCATAAACTTTAACAGCTCCCACTTGGACATCTATTAAAAGTGTAATGACATTGGTTAGCGTCTAGCAACACGCCAATGCCCCTAGTACAACTCGGGTGGTGGTCTCCTGGAAAAACCATTTGATCATTCATCATACTTATCCTTTTGTTTCTAATACTACATTAATAAAGATATGGATCTAAGTCATTCTTTATTAACCATTATGTTTCTCGTTGTTTCTGATTGAGCAAGTTTACCAAATCTTCTGAACATATTCAGGGAAGATCTTGGGTGTGGCCATACATATATCTTTTCAACCCTACGAGGGGCCCAGCAGTATTAAACTTCAAACAAATTTGAAGGAACAAATTCTTTCTTAACTATGAGCATAACCCACGAACTTTGCAACACTCCTGAAAACAATCCTTATAGCTACCAGTTACGTATAGCGGTAAATTGCTTCACAGAAATGCACTACATCTATGACAGTTATCTGGCATCTCAAGTCTAAGGATAACTATATAAACATGATTTACTTGATGACAAGATCCATAAAGTAAACTCATGAAGTTGGGATAAGTCCTATATTCAATTCATTGAATATCATGTGAAATTGGTATGACAACGCATCAATATACTTTCAAGTATATTCTACCAATACTCAGATTTGTCTTAATTTAATGATATTCCCATATCATTAAGCCACAACGGTCAATTTAGAATAATCAATATATTCAAGGATTTAAACATGCAAATACAGGATATATTATTAAGAAAATGACAATCAAAACTAACAAGTATTTTATTTCATTAAAATAATAACTGTTCATAACATCCCATTATCCAAACACTAATCACAGATGGGCATGAAACTACTAGCTAAACGAAGTCCTATGCCTTCAGCATGTTGATTAAGCTTTCCACCTGGTAAAGCCTTCGTTAACGGATCAGCTAGATTGTTATCTGTGTGAACTTTGAGTAATTCGATTTCACCTATCTCCATTTGTTCTCTAACATAATGATATTTAATCGGGAAATGTCTGGTGCCCTTCATGATTCCAGGCCCATTTGCAAATGTAATTGCGGCTGAATTGTCACAATACATCTTTATAGGTCTTTCGATTGAGGGCATAACTCCAAGCCCTGAAACGAACTTCCTAATCCAGACAGCTTCCATTGCAGCTTCTGAGGCAGCAATATACTCACTTTCTGTTGCAGACATCGCTATAGTACTCTGGTTCTTGCTTTTCCAATCCACAGCTCCTCCATTAATGACAAAGACATAACCTATCTGAGACTTCGTATCATCTTTATCACATTTCCAAGCATCACAGTAACCTGTAACATCAAATTCTGCTTCTGGATTTCCCCCATATACTAAAAACATATCTCTCGTAGCTCTCAAATACTTGAGAATATGTTTAACAACAGTCCAGTGGAGTTCACCTGGATTCTGCTGATAACGACTGGTTATATTTTGAGCAAACGCCACATCAGGCCTTGTGCATCGCACCGCATACAAAATAGATCCCACATTCGAAGCATAAGGGATTCTCTTCATGTGTGCCACCTCTTCAGGTGTTGAAGCACAAGCTTTGCTACTTAAGCCATGTTGTTCTTGCATCGGCAAATATCCCTTCTTGGAATTTTGCATATTAAATCTCTTCAATATTTTATCAATGTAAGCACTTTGGCTTAATTAAATCAACCACCTTGATCTATCTCTATAGATCTTGATTCCCAGAATGTATGCTGCTTCTCCTAAATCCTTCATGGAAAAACATTTCCCAAGATAGGCTTTCACCTCTTTCAATCTTGGAATATTTTTACCCATGATTAATATGTCATCAACATATAGGACTAGGAAAATAACATCACTCCCACTAGCTTTGTGATATACACATGGCTCATCCAAATTCTGAGTAAATCCAAACCTTTTGATTTCTTCATCAAATCTCTTATTCCATTGTCGTGATGGTTGCTTCAATCCATAAATGGATCTTTGAAGTTTGCATACACGGTTTGGAAATTCTGGATTCGCAAACCCCTCAGGTTGCGCCATATAGATGTCTTCATCTAGGCGACCATCTAATAAGGCGGTTTTGACATCCATTTGCCAAATCTCATAATCATAGTACGCTGCTATGGCTATGAGAATCCTAATAGCCCTAATGTCAGCTACAGGAGAAAAGGTCTCCTCGTAGTCAACACCATATGTTTGGGTAAAGCCTTTAGCTACCAAACGGGCCTTATAGGTGTGTACATTGCCATCCATGTCAGTTTTCTTCTTGAAGAGCCACTTACTTCCAACTACCTTGGCATTGGGAGGAAGGTCTACTTCAATACAGACTTCATTGTCTCTCATGGATTACATTTCCCCATTCATAGCAATCTGCCATTTATCCTTTTCAGGATCATTCATGGCAGCTCTATAATTAGCAGGTTCTCCAAGATCCCCTAATATAGTTTCCTCAACTTCTACATTAAGACATAGACGTTCAGGTGCTTTCACAGTCCTTGCAGATCTGCGAATGGGAACTACTTCAGGTGGAGGACCGAGACTTTCAGGTTCCATAGGAAGTTCGCTAGTGTTTTCAGAAGGTAATGTATCCTCTTGATCATCTTTCAGATCATAGATTCTCCCACTGAATTCTTGAGATATGAGATCTTTTTCAAGAAAATCTCCATACCTAGCAATAATTACTTTGTTTTCAGGTGAGTAGTAAAAGTAGTAACCCATCGTTTCCTTTGGGTATCCTACAAAGATACACTTTACAGATCTATGTTGGAGTTTATCTGCTGAGTCACGTTTAACAAACGCCTCGCAACCCCAGACCTTTAAATAAGACAAGTTAGGCGTTTTCCCAAACCATAACTTATAAGGTGTCTTATCAACCTTCTTGGTCGGAACCATATTTAAGATGCGAATTGCAGATTCCAAGGCATAATCCCAAAAGGATAAAGGAAGAGTTGTAAGATTAAACATTGATAGCACCATGTCCAACAATGTACGATTCCTTCTCTCAGATACACTATTTTGTTGTGGAGTATATGGAGATGTGAGATGCTGGACAATTCCATTCTCATCTAAATAGTCTTTAAACTCTTGACTCAGGTATACACCACCTCTGTCGGATCGAAGAGCTTTAATCTTCTTTCCAAGTTGCAATTCTACTTCAGCTTTGAAAACTTTAAATGTTTCAAACACCTCATGTTTATGTTTAAGTAAATAAACATATCCATAACGGCTGAAATCATCAGTGAAGGTTAAGAAGTAGCTAGCACCTCTCTTTGACACATGTCTAAGTGGTCCACATACATCAATATGTATCAAGCCAAGTAGATCATCAGCCCTTTCCATACGATTATTGAAAGGTTTCTTTGTCATCTTCCCAGATATACAAGATTCGCATTTATCAAATGATTCATCATTGATCTCTTGCAAAAGCCCATCACGTTGCAGCTTTTGCATACGAGTCTTGCCTATGTAAGCAAGTCGACAATGCCAAAGATAAGATGAATCCAAGACATTCTTGACTCTCTTATTATTGATGCTATACATCGAATTATAATCATTGCATTCATTCATATCAATCTCAAATACACCATTCACAGCAATAGCATTAAAATAAAAAACATTATTTAACGAAACAGAAATTCCATTGCTTGAAACAGTATGTTGAAAACCAATATTCAGTAAACACGAAAAGGAAACCACACCCCTAACAATTGAAGGTGCATAATGACAATTATTTAAAAATAGTACTAAGCCCGAAGGCAAAACTAATTTAAATACTCCTATAGCTTCAACAGCTGCATGTGCTCCATTGCCCACGTGCAGATATTGTTCCCCATAGGCCAGTCTCCTTTCAACTCTAAACCCCTGTAGTGTATTGCAAATATGAATACCACATCCAGTATCGTATACCCAGGAATTTATTTTATGAGTTAATGAAAATAATTCAATCATGAAAAAGTTACCTGAAGTGCTGGATTTCCCAGCCTCAACCTTCATCTTTTTCACACGCAACTCCTCAAGGTAGAGTGGACAATTTTGCTTCCAGTGTCCTACCTCGTGGCAGTGGTGACAAGTCTGATCCTTCTTGCTCGGATTTACCTTGTTCTTCTGAGGGTTCTTCTTGGGCATAGGTTGATAGGCCATAACTTGTTTACCCTTATCAACTTTACCCTTACCCTTCTTATTCGCCTGCGGTTTTGGCTTTTGAATCCTACCTCCTTGTATAGCTAATACCTGAGGAGTAGGTGCCTTGCTTGGTAAACCCTTTTCATAATCCACGAGCATTGCGAGCAATTCCGTGACTGTCTTCCCTAAGCAAAGCATGTTGTAGTTCTGAACAAAACCCTTAAAGTCCTTGTTCAAGGACCTATTGATTAGGTTCACACACACATTCTCAGGATAAACATAGTTGATCTGTGATAGTTGGTCCATGTACATCTTCATTTCCAACACATGATCACGAACAGGTTTACCTTCCCCATGCTTGCAGCTGTGTAATGCATCGATCAAATCATACAGTTCAACAGCTGCTGGCTTCTCATAAGTCTTTCGGAGTTCATCCAGCATATCTTTAGGAAAATAGTTCTCAAACTGCTTTTGCAACTTGGGAACCATGCTTCCGAGCATCAAGCATGCAACTTCATTGTGCTTTTCGAACTCCAATCTCCAAGCTTCATTGACATCATCAGATTTAGTTTCAGCTGGTTCTTGGGGACAAGGCTTAGTAAAATATTCCAGCTTTTTGGACACTCTCAAGACAATCTTGAGTGACCTATGCCAGTCATTGAAATTTGGGCTAGTCAATTTTTCCCTTTCAAAGTGACTTTTGAAAGCGGAACTTAGTATAGCGTTATCGGGTTGAGCCATTTCTACAGAAAAAGTTCAAATATTAGTATTCTAATAATACAATTTTTCAAGAAAAGAAAATTACCCAGGAAATATTCATATAACCATTTAATCTTCTTGAAAATTAGGATCCAAATTTTCATAGTTTCACTACATCAGTTGATCTACTAGCAGTGAAAGTACAAAATATGGTAATCTGTCGTACAATAATCGGAAAACAATTTCCGACTCCTAGATCATTATGGGAATTACATTTGCCAAACACAATTTGCAATGTAAGCATGTTTCTTCCCATCTCATGCCTTAAGTTTCAAGGTCTCACTTACAACTTAATTAAGTCGTCTAATTTAGAAACTGCAAATTCTTCATGTCACGGTCTCACACCATGGAAATTTACCTTGTCATTAATATCTAGGCAAGGTCTTACTTACGTTAAATATTAACTCCAAGTGTCTCTTATAATTAGATATCATGGACTTAAATTTTAGGGTATTTATTTTGATGTGACAATCAAAATATGTACGAAGAAGCATGCACACATCTTCGTATCATAAGTTTTCAAAACAATTTTATTTACCAACTAGGCTAAGAGTTAAACCAACAAAGTTATAATTGAGGTATTGGGTTCACCAATCAAAGAATTACCTACAATTATCGCCCACTATATCCTACTGCTACATGAGTCAAAAGACCCAAGTTATTCGGACAATTACCACATAAGTGGAGCGAGAAATTGAGGTCAATTCACCCTTAAGATGATTTTGTACAAAAAATAGCATTACTTGGTAGCTCCAATTAGACGCACAAAGGAGCGGAGAGATAAACGTCCGCCCGAAGGCTAATTAAAAACGCGTCCCTTTCAGATGACAATTCAATGTCAAGCCTCCTTATACCCCTCTTATAGTTTGTCTAAATTGGGTGAGCCGTTCACACTATTGGTACAAAACTCATCACTCAATTAAAAGTTTATGATTCTAAGTCTTAAAAAAAGATGTTATAAACTATAATATTGCTAGTCTCGCCTGGGAACAAATTACCGTGCGAAGTGAACCACTATCGGCACATAAGACTTTGCAATATATAATTTATCACATCAAGGTTTCATAGTTATTAGGTCAATTTATTTTCTATTCAAAAAATTACCATCTTCTTGCTTACAATTCAACATATAATTTAAACAAAAAAAGCAAGTGATTTTATAAAAATAAATAACCACATAATAACATATATAATCTTAACCATTAAATCATATAGCCACATGCAAACTTTTTGATAAAAAAAAACTATTAATAATCTATCTATGTTTAATATGCATATATTTAACTAAGACTCCCATTGGTTTTCGAGCAAAAGGTACCAATGGACCACATACACCAAACAATTTGGTTGCATAAGTCCTAGCAAATATATACCAAGTAGCACATAAAAGATTCATTAATTTAATTAATTGGAGTCTTCCCCAATTTTAGATCTATCTTATTACATGTAGCAAACAACTTAACAATTAATTACAAACCCTAATCCATGATAAACATGCATGTTTCATCATGGATTAATTTACAAGTCAAGGAACGTAACCCTTTACACACATAAACACACATGTTCCTAATTCTAGGGTTACAAAACTAATTTTTAATTAAAGAGGGCTCGCCCCCCCCCCCCCCCCCTCCCAAAAAAAAAATTAGGGTTCAAAATTTTATAATGTTCTAAACCCTAAAAATTTGACTAACATGTAATCCTAATCAAAGATTTGATTTTTATGTGTTTCGGTAATACAATTACATGTTAAACGGCTCGTGATGCCACTGTTAGAATTTAAATACCATAACAATTATATAAATAAATACTACATCATCAAAGCACATAGCGGAAGCATAAGATCATATTTAACACGTAAAGGATTAACCGAAAATTAAAGATACGTACCTTTGATCCTAGCAAGAACAAGGATCTAAACTTCAAATTCTTCTTCTTTAATTAATCAAGTGGATTAACGAGATACCCCTTACCGTTTTGTATCTCAATCCAAGATGTATAAACTATAGTGAGTTTATACCAAGGTTTTGTACACACGTACTATAACCGATTAATGTTTTATGCTAGTAAAAGAACACAAGAAAACCAAAACACTTTTGTTTTATTAAAACAAGGATCGATCCCTCCCCCTAAGGGTTAGTTCGATCGGCTCTAGCAAAGAAGAAGGAAAAGAAAGGTTTAGGATTATAGCAAGAGTGCACAAGGTGAGAAACCCTAACCCCTAAGCCTTGTATTTATAGGCATGATAACTTAAAGAACAAGTTGGTTTAGGATTGGGTTAGAAACCCTTATGGCCGATCGGCCCATCCCTTCCCAAGGGGATTCTGAAACCTTCTTGTCCTATAATTTCACCTACAGTCCTTCTTTTATTCACTAACGGTCGTTAGTCAATTCCCGTTAATTACTTAACGTCCGTTAGTCGTTATTTTTTGTTCAAATAATTAAATATATAACGGTTTATATATATTAATTATTCTACATTAGTCATTCATACGTAATGTGTGCAATCCTATGGTCCCGAGTTCGATTCTAGTCATACACGATTAATATTTTGTCCATAAACTTTAACAGCTCCCACTTGGACATCTATTAAAAGTGTAATGACATTGGTTAGCGTCTAGCAACACGCCAATGCCCCTAGTACAACTCGGGTGGTGGTCTCCTGGAAAAACCATTCGATGATTCATCATCATACTTATCCTTTTGTTTCTAATACTACATTAATAAAGATATGGATCTAAGTCATTCTTTATTAACCATTATGTTTCTCGTTGTTTCTGATTGAGCAAGTTTACCAAATCTTCTGAACATATTCAGGGAAGATCTTGGGTGTGGCCATACATATATCTTTTCAACCCTACGAGGGGCCCAGCAGTATTAAACTTCAAACAAATTTGAAGGAACAAATTCTTTCTTAACTATGAGCATAACCCACGAACTTTGCAACACTCCTGAAAACAATCCTTATAGCTACCAGTTACGTATAGCGGTAAATTGCTTCACAAAAATGCACTATATCTATGACAGTTATCTGGCATCTCAAGTCTAAGGATAACTATATAAACATGATTTACTTGATGACAAGATCCATAAAGTAAACTCATGAAGTTGGGATAAGTCCTATATTCAATTCATTGAATATCATGTGAAATTGGTATGACAACGCATCAATATACTTTCAAGTATATTCTACCAATAATCAGATTTGTCTTAATTTAATGATATTCCCATATCATTAAGCGACAACGGACAATTTAGAATAATCAATATATTCAAGGATTTAAACATGAAAATACAGGATATATTATTAAGAAAATGACAATCAAACATAACAAGTATTTTATTTCATTAAAATAATAACTTTTAATTGCATCCATTATCCAAACACTAATCACAGATGGGCATGAAACTATTAGCTAAACGAAGTCATATGCCTTCAGCATGTTGATTAAGCTTTCCACCAGGTAAAGCCTTCGTTAACGGATCAACTAGATTGTTATCTGTGTGAACTTTGAGTAATTTGATTTCACCTATCTCCACTTGTTCTCTAACATAGTGATATTTAATCGGGAAATGTCTGGTGCCCTTTATGATTCCAGGCTCATTGGCAAATGTAATTGCGGCTGAATTGTCACAATACATCTTTATAGGTCTTTCGATTGAGGGCATAACTCCAAGCCCTGAAACGAACTTCCTAATCCAGGCAGCTTCCATTGCAGCTTCTGAGGCAGCAATATACTCAATTTCTATTGCAGACATCGCTATAGTACTCTGCTTCTTGCTTTTCCAATCCACAGCTCCTCCATTAATGACAAAGACATAACCCGTCTGAGCTTCCAAAGAAAACGTCGTTCCGGACAACTTTCATGTTTTAAATTTTTGACGAATCGGACCAGAAATGCCTCAAAAATCGTGTTTTAGTTTCTGTTACAGAAAGTATTTTGTTCAGTTTTTCGTTTCTGGTTAAGTAACTTTACCTGGCCGTATCTTTCAAACCGTACGGCCGTTTTAGGTGATTCGAATGCTTAGATTCTCATTTTTATTTCCTCTAACTGATTTTTAAGTCTATATATGCCCATAGTCAATAGTTTGATGTTAAAACTCAATATACTACAAGTATTTTAACTAGTTACTACAACTAAGCTTCTAACAAGTTTTAACTTAAATTTAACATGTAAGTTTTATAAGTTTAAACTTGTTTTTATCAACTTGTACATCATGATCATATATAAAGAGCATATATAGTATATCCTAAACATGGAAACAAGTAAATGATGATGTTTAAGGAAACATAAGCTAGGGCTTATAAGACTTGGTTTTTGGAAGGAAACTAGAACAAAGACAATACTTAGGACAAACTTCCACACTTGAGACCTTCTACTTCTCTTGGTCTTGTGCTATTCTTTAATTACTCATGTGGATTTAAACTTGAAATGATCACTAAAGAATGCAAGCAATTGTTGTAGCTTTGGAAGGATCTTAACTCTTGAAATACCTTGAAGTAGGGAGCAAATTATGAGTGTGTTTGTGTGTGTTGAGTTTGGCGTCAATATAAGAAGCCAAGGGGAGGCTTTTATAGCAATTTCAGGAGGTTAGGAAGGCATGAGTCACATTACTTATTAGCTAAGCTTGAGAATGTATAAGGATCTTAGGTTAGATTGAGTCTAGTGAAGCCATTTGGCCTAATGAGTCATAATGGTGTAAGAGGAAGCAAACTTGGTTACCTCCTCTTTGTAAGAGATAATTATATAGTAACTTAGTGATTATGGATGGAAGGTAATAAGGACATGTGTTTAACTTAGTGACTAAGGGTTAGAACATATGTGTTGTGGTTACTCATCACCAAGACCAAGAGTCTTGGTGATCTCTTCCTTTTACACGTCCAACAAGAGCAAGAGGGGGAGGGAAATGATGAGGTGGAAACTAAGAAAACTAAATGTTTTCTTGTCTAGTGTTTTGAGTGTAATTTTAACTTCGGGAATTATTGTCGTAAGTAATTAAATTATGAAATTGAAAATCGGTCGAGGTAAAAAAATAGAATTCTTGAAAATGTCGAAACTTGTCAATATACTATAACTTAGTATTTTAGTTGAACTCGTAGACGTTGTTAAAACCTAAACTTGTAGGTTTGTGAATTAATAATCGTTCAACACTTCCATAGAAAATATAAAAAAATGTAGCTCGTAAAATATTTACGAAACGAATAATTTAAATGACGTAATTACTTGAATTGTGATGCCAGAATTTTGAGAAAGGTTATTGTCTCCACCCGTTAACGGAACTTCATCCCGAAGTTCAGTTTGTGTTAAAGGTTGAAGATGTGGTTACTTGCGGTGAATTGTTTATAGGATAACTAATGAGGTATTTTGATTTGAATACTTGTGAACTTGCTTATACTCGGGCAAAATTTGCGTCAGGAATATAGGTGAAATGTTATTTTTAATAAAACATACAGGTGACTGCTCCCAGCATAACATGATCCCTCCTGAATTAGACATAGGTGATCAGGCTATGTATAATTGAGGACCAATAATGTGATGTTTGGTTTAGTCAAGTAGTTTTTGATTCTATACAAAATAAGAGAGAAGAATGAGATGTAGTAACGTCGTGTCTTAAAAATAAGTGCTCTAAAAGAGATGTGATAGGAGGTGATAAATTGAAGTCATGTTTCAAAATGATTGACGAGTTTCTAGGCGATGGGTTATGAGGTCTCGTAAGTGCTTCGGGTGTTCTAACTCGTCTCAGAAGACAGTTAGTACGGAAATCGAGGAATTCGACAGATCGAAACGAGTTAAAATGATATTATATAAGGTTATGAAATTGTTTTCTCATTATGTTTGAGGAATAAGAGAGACCATTGTGCAACTCACAATGTCTGAGAAATAGTCGAGACCATTGTGTAACTCACAATGTCTGAGAAATAATAGAGACCATTGTGTAACTCACAATGTTTGAGAAATAGAGGCCATTGTGTAACTCACAATGTCTGAGAAATAATAGGGATCATTGTAATTAGTTACAATGTCTTGAGAAGGTTTCGTAAATTCTAAAATGCACGAGTAGATACATGATCGGGAAAATATGGTTGTGCCGTAATGCCTTGGAATAGGCATACGCAGATATGTTTAGTACATTGGTTATGGATTGACTGGCTCTTCATAAGCTGCATAGACTACCATATCTGATATGTGACCTTTAGCAATCTGCTTCATCCTACTTACGTTATGATGGCTCTCAACCATTTAAATCTGTAAAGATTAATGCTGCTATGGAAACACTTACTCCGATCTCTTTTGATTGTCAAATTTCTCCTGACACCTATTAGTATCCACCCTTAGAAAGCTCTGGCATTGGAAGTATTTGTTGTACAAAATTTTTCTGGTGTTTTCTGATGAACCTCTTGGGATTCCCTCCTGCTTGGGAAGTAGAGTTGGCATTGCACTGATCTCAGTTGACGAAACCATGGTGCCAGAGAAGTTGAGAGATTGAAGGAGCTGATGGAATATGATTTTGTTCACCTCAGTGTTTCTTTTTGGATGCTCCTGTTGGTATGAAGAAGAAAGAGAAAGGTATGCGGCGGCGTATCGACCATCGTGAACTTAACCGTATCACTATCCGTAATCATTATCCATTTCCGCGTATCAATGATTGATTTGGTCTACCTTTGAAACTCCGTATCAGATGGCCTCATTTAGATTTGAAGGACTGAGGAAGCAACCATAAGAACTTCTAAGAAAGGGGTTATCTAACCGAGAGTAACCTCCGTGAAGTATTTCAGTGTTATTCGTGAAAAAGGAGGTAGGTGACGTGAAGTGGAGTGAAGTTTCCCTAAGATGATTCCTGAAGCTGCTTTAGGTACTCGTTATGATCATTATGAGCTTTAATGACGCCAATGGTATTGGCTAATATGTCAACTATTCTTATGCATCTGATGAAATTATGTTTTCGCGAATGTTTGGACAAATTGTCATAGTATGACATTGTGTTGTGTTCAGAGACGAAAGAGGAACATGGAGATTATTTCTGTACTAAGTTAGAATGACCCTTTGTTCTGGAAGAGAAAATTTGATTGGCGTTCAAAGATCGTAATAGAAAACACTACCATGTATCCTGTGAAGACAGAGTTTCCCACAGAAAGGACCAAGATTGAAGACCGTTATCGGAGTTAGAAACCTTGTAGAAGAGTAGTAGAAGATGTTCGCGACAGGCGTTACCGTGAAAGAAGCATATAAGAAGAAGAGAGAAACTGAGATGGGACTCGATTATACCTCATGCAGCACGTGGAGATTTCAGTTCGGGCATCAAGACAACCAGACCGTAGGAGACGAACTGTTCAACACTCAACCTGGAATCGACAGCAGCGGTGTTCACCTTGAAGATTGGAAGACATTTCTTGCAAGATGAAGGTGGTGGCAGACATAGAAGGAGAATGTAATCGAGTTGGCGAATTTTGAGCTGTGCTAGAAGACCTATCGAAGACACGCAGTCTTGCTTCTCTATTCATTTTAGTTGTACTAAGATGAATTGAGAGCAGAAGCAGACTTGCGGATGAAAGGATGCACAACGATCATGTCAGAGATTTGCGTTCCTACACCAAAATTCCAAGAAGAGGTGCCAAAGGCTTGAAGGACCAGACTCAAGTTTATAATTCCTTTTCACCCTATGAACAGATGGACAAGCGTAGATAGACTACTCGGACTTGGAAGAAATTTTGAAATCATGTATTTGAGTGGACGATTTTGGAACAAACATTTGTGTTTGGATGAGTTGATTCTGTGAAGGATGAAGTTATTGATGACGTATTCACTTCCGCTTAACCCACTTAAGCTTCCGTTACCTGATGATAAGATCCTTTGAATGATTCGGGTTCTCTATTAGTATTTCTGTTTTGTGTTCTTCCTGCGTATGTTGGATGACGGTTTTGATATGAGAATTGTGATGAATTGTGGAAGACCTGACACTTTTGATGACGTGCTTCATTTGATGTTGCTTACCAAATTCCATTACGTTACTTGTACGTTCTGTTTCTCTGATTTTGAATCCGTAGTGATGATTTGATTCGGGCCAACCCTAGGATGTAGAATGGACTGTTAGGTGTTTGATAGATGCTTATTCACGACTTGAGATAAAGTATGACCATCGTGAAGGTATACTCATATGATGCTGGTATTATGACGAGTAGCTAATGTGATAATACTTACGTCATATGACGTACCCTCATTGTGATCATAGGATATTTCGAGGAGTGCCTTAGAAGCTTTAGAAATTCTGGCATTTGATTGAGAGTATCTGCGCTTAGTGAGACTTTAGGTTCATTCTACCTATTCGCTTAATTTGCCTTCATCGATATACGAATTGATACGTCTGGATACTCGACATGCGTTGTTGACCTATGTACTTCAGATAGGAATCTTAAGTTCTGTTGTAGAACTCTCTACCATTTGATTGATCAACCAATCTGTTTTCTGTCAGTATAGATTCGATCTGTTACTATGGAGGATTACACCTATTTTCGGCTGTATGTACGCTTCACATTCGATGAATCTGTTTCATTATGATCTACTATGAGTTAAGATATGAGATTTTGGATTTTGAGGAAACAAGATCTGTTTTTGTATGAGAATACCTTTGAAGGATTATATTGAAGACGAGACTATTTGAGAATCTGAAGAGTTAAACATTTATATCACCCTCATGTTTGCTACAATTCGATACGTCCTCATCTGATTTGTCTATTTCTATTCCACGGACGAAATATCCGTCAATCCTACATCTTCCTTGTATCTCTTCTGAGGGGATGTGATTATCATCTGTTACGTTTGGTATATTATCCTTTTGATTTGGATTCAGTACGATATGTCTTTTCTGAGGAAACCGAAGCTATTTTGATCGACAAGATAAAGTCATGAGAAACAAGTCATTCACTCTTCCGTTCACAGTCCGTTGTGCTTCCGTTTTGTTTTCCCTTCAATTTCGAGGACGAAATTTTTCTTTGAAAGGGGAAGAGTTGTAAAACCCAAAATTTTCGTTCATTTGAAATTCACATCTTGCCCTCAATATTTTGAAGTTTATCAAAGCATAAAATAAATGTTGCAAGACAAGTATATATATACATATATACATAAACCTAAGTATAAGAATTAATTTAAGTCTTACATTGATACATAATAAATAATTTACAAGCCAAAAAAAAAAAAAGGATAATGCCCCCCCCCCCCCCCTTGCCTATTTTAAAAAAATAATAATTGTAGTGATTTACCATAATTTCTTTCAATCAATTACAAATTGATTTCAATTAAAATACTTTCCAAATCCACATATCCTTATCTCAAAATAAAGGCCGGTTTCTTTTGTCTCCCTCCTCCTAAAACATACGGCTCACACAAAAAAAAAATAGGGTTCTTGTTTAATCATCATCTAGAGCAAAAGGAGTCGAATTGTTGCGGTAATTCGTGTGTTTTGGATCATCAAGGTCGAAGGTTTTGGTTCGTCTTTTCTTTTCTTCTTACCACGATCCATAAGAGGTATCTCCATGATCATTATTTTGTTTTTCTTCTTTTTGTTGTTCCATTCGACACATCATGAATTGTGTTATAACCGAATATCATCAAATCAAAAACAATTGGTAACATGTAAAATACATCATTAATCTAAGACTCTTGTTATTTGAATGATCAATATGAATTGCCACATGAAATCATAAGTTTTGTTATACAAAAATTTTGTGTTTGGAATTATTCATTTTATGTGTTATTTGATCCTTATGTTTTGATTTGACCATCATTGTTTTGAAGCCCTAATCATGAGTTTTGAATTGTTATTAACCCTATTATGTCACTCTTGATATGTTTATTTATGTGTCTAATGAAATCCTACAAGAAATTGGAACATATATGCATGTATGTGGTTTTTGGTGTTTCAAAAAGTGTGGACTGTTTTGTATGACGAAATTGTGTGAGTCATAAGACAAGTTTGAATGAGGTATAAACCTGGATTTTTAATTTTAAACTTAGTTTAAGGTCATATGAAAGTATCCCAAGAAATTTGAATGAATTTGAGTGAGTTTTGAATGTTTTATGAATTTAGAATATTGGTGTGTAAAATCGTATATGCTGAGTAAAATTTTTGTCAGTTTGTTTGATTTTTAGTTTCTAAACCATAACGAGATAGAGGCTAAAATTTTACAGGAGTAATATTTCATATGTGGACTACTTCCTGGAATTTTGTAGATTTTTTTGAAGTCGTATGGTTAGGTGTTTAGGGGCATACTTTTGAGGTGTAAATTTTATTACGAATCTGAACAATCAGACTTAAACGATTTTTAAAGGAGTTCTTCACTTGATATAAAAACCTGGAAAAATTATAGTGGACTCACAAGACATATGGGCTACTGTAGGAATTTTGTGGATTTTTATTTTGGGCCTTTAATACGTTTTTAAAATTCATTAAGTGGGCTTAATTTCATGATTAAATCTGCCAATAATTATACTTGTGTAAATTATGTGTTCTAAGTGTGTTCTTTTGATAATTGATGTTTATGCTTATTTCCATGCCATGTATGATTAGTTAGTAATGTTATGACATGAGTATGAATATGTTTAACTTATTTGACAATCCCGAACCCAAAAACCGAACTTAAACTAAACTGAGAAATCGTGTTAAAACTTACTAAATATGGAAACTTACTAAATATGAAAACTTACTAAATATGGAAAGTTACTAAAAATAGAAAGTTACTAAATATAGAAAGTTACTTAATCGGGAAGGCTTCTAAAAATAGAAAGTTTCTAAAAATAGAAAGAAAGCTAAATAATGATTTAAAACGAGTCTATCAGTAACATATGACTATTAAATTGTATAGGTTCGGTGAAGAAGGAGTGACCCTCCGTTCTGTGTGATCCGTCTTTCATCAGTTTGTCTATTTGAATAAGGTACAGATATTCTGACCTTATCTCTTAAGGTTTCTCATGATTCGTTCACATCGGTTTGATATTAACTTTGATTATGATGCCTTTGATCTGAGCCTTCTTATTATGGCTTCCTTATTTGATCTATGCCTTTGCTATGCTCCCTTAGATTTGTGAACCTTTAATTATGAACCTTTGCTTTGATCCTTTGCTATGAACCTTAATGATGAACCTTTGCTATGAACTTATGAACCTTTGATATGATACATTTGATATGAACCTTTGATATGAACTTTGATATGATATGACATTTGAACCCTTCAGTTTGATACCCGAGCCAAGTTCGTTTCCTAGCCATGAAGGTAACATGGCCGTGTCATTGATGCACCAATGACATGACTCTAGTGTGGTTGAGTGATGTTCCACACCGTCCCATTTTGTTATGATATGTGCACTTTATATTTGTTATGGCCAATATGATTGTTCGGGGGCGTATGGATGCATCCTAGGTTCGATTTGTAATTGAGTAGATGATATGATATGATATGTTCGGTGACTGATGCATGGGTGCAATCCACGTCTTTCACATGTTCGGGAGCTGATCACTCCATTGGTTACTTGAGGACTCCCCTCCTATTATTTTTGGTATTTCGAGGTCACCCCTCCGAATACAGTGGTTACTTATGCTATGAAGATATGATATGATATGATTTGTTTGGGCTCGGGTTTGATTACTGACTTTCCTTACACTTTGACATCCGTTCGTTTATGCCTTATGTTTTCCCCAATGCACCATATTATATTCTTTGTTCCTTATCTTTTGCTTCGTTTATATATATCTGTTCACTGGGCTTTTTAAGCTCAGCCGCATTTTCTTTTCATGCGACAGGTTTTACTTGGAAGCTGGGTTATGAGTGGAGAGTACTTTGGACTTAGAAGACTATACTTTGATAGCTATTCTGGATTAGAGATGACTAGAAGTGATTACATTTTTAGACTTAGAATTTATTGTTGTTCTCAGTTGTAACCTTGTATTTCAAATTTTCCCTTTGTAACCTTTGAAAATCATTTGTATTATTTAAGTCATATGCTTGTGTTTGCTTTGATATATCACCATAACATAATACTTCTACCCTTATCGGGTTGGGGTGTTACATATACTCCCGATGCGTGCTTTTGAGTGGAATCCACCTTGAAAAGGTGTTGCAGATGACGAAGATGATCAATGAAGTTGTATAATTTAGATTATTAGTTTATGTTTTTAATTTCGTAAGTTTATGTTTTTAATTATTAATAGAGTAAACTCCAAAATACATCCCTGTGGTTTGCCCAATTTCACACCATACATCCATTTTTTTTTTGTTGAGTTTTATACATCCTCCGTTAGTAAAAGTCAAACACAATACATCCACGAGGACGAACGGTGCAAAGATTGTGTCGTTAACTTGAACACGTGGCAGTTAAGTAAGGGTATTTCTGTCATTTTATTGTCCCATCTACTTCACCCCTCTTCTTCTACAAATCCAGATCCAGAAACACAAATCCACAAACACAAACACAAATCCAAATCCACAAATCCAAATCCAGAAACACAAATCCAAATCCACAAATCCAAAAATTAATCAAAAAATTCCTCCAAGATACAAGAAAATCCAAATCCACAAATCCAAATCCAGAAACACACAATCCAAATTAATCAAAAAATTCCTCCAAGATACAAGAAAATATTTCCGGTCAATACTTGTTTCCCAAAAAAAAAAAAAAAAAAAAAAAAAAGTAAGTCGTACAATAATTTTTCCAAAAAGCTAATGTACCATAGCAGCAGAAGGTTGATGAGCATTAGCTTTATTAGGATCAAACCCAAACACAAACAAAAACCCATAATCAAACACAAACACATTTCTGGAACTTCATGCGCCGGCCATTTTGGAAATGAGATGTGAAGATGAAACTGTTGTGGATCTTCAAGATCTTGAAAACATTGGATTTGTTGGGTTGTGGTTTTTTATTTTTATTTGTTGGGTTTTGAATGGGTTGAATCTGTTATGGGTGCTTGTGATTCTTGCGAGATTTGAGAAGAAATTAGGGTTTATGAAATGGGGTTTCGATGAAGAGATTAATTTGTGATGCTTTTTTTTTTTTGTGATAAAAGGTTTTTTTTTTTTTTTTTTTTTTTTTTTTTTTTTTTTTTTTTTTTTGTGAATGTTTGATTTTTTGTTTTGGTGGATTGAGTGAAATCTGGGTTTATGAATATGTTAGATTGATAATTTTTTTATTTGTGTTTGTTAAAGATTTGTGTTTGTTAAAGAATTTTGTCGTTAATTGGGTTTATGAATATGTTTGATTTGTGTTTGTAAAAGAAGAGTAAGTGAGTAGGTGTGGGTGTTAAAAGGACTAAATTACCATTGCTTAAAAAGAGATAACTGCCACGTGTTCAAGTTAACGACACAATCTTTGCACCGTTCGTCCTCGTGGATGTATTGTGTTTGACTTTTACTAACGGAGGATGTATAAAACTCAAAAAAAAAATTTGGATGTATGGTGCGAAATTGGGCAAACCACAGGGATGTATTTTGGAGTTTACTCTTTTAATTATTAATATAATATTTTTTAGTTATGAATGAAAGTTTAATTTAGTTTTTAATAAAATTTGTTAAAAAATGGGTTTAGTGGTGGGTTTGGTGGTGACCATTACACCGTTTGATGATGGGTTTAACGTTAATTTGGATGCGGTGAGTTTTATGACCATAACACTTAGCTAAAGAAAATAGAACTTTCTTCCCGAACCCAATGTTAGTCCTAATTTCTACCCCACTTAAACTAATTTATGTCATAGACTTATACCTATGAGCAGTGTTGAAAAAAAGGCCTACAAGGCCGGTTAATCGCTGCCCAAACTCTAATCGGCCACCAACCTTTTTGATTTACGTAAATCGTTCAACCGTGGTCAACGGTGGTCAACATTGGTCAAACTTGCCGAAAATATGCAAATCTTGTCAGAAATAACCAAAACTCGCCGAAAACTTGTTTTAATCTGTTATATTCATTGTTTAAATCTATTACAAGTTGTTTTTTTAAGAAAAATTGTGACGGGAATATCCAAAACTCGTCAAAAGGATCCAAACTTGCCGAAAATGCTAATACAATTAATCACATACTAATCTCACCTAAACCGATTACGACGAAAAAAAAAAAAGGTTGACCGACTTACTACAAAGGTACATTTGAATAACTAAAAATATTCGTCAAGGTAAACGACAGCATCATTCCAACAAGTTACAACCACTCCAAGAAGGGTAATATACTAGAAAAACACACACTAACCAAACCAAGCTTCAAAAAAAAACACCTTCCAAATTCATCACTCACATAATCCAAACCAAACACACCCTTTAATTCATCACATCTTGAAAAACCCATATAATTAAATTACATAATTTACATTTTTCATGCTTGAGATCTATAGATGCGGAAGTGGTTAGTTATATTGAAATCTAGGAGGGGGTGTGGAAAGTAGGGGCCACAAGGGTCCTTAAAGAAAGAAGAAATGAAGATGATGTTTGGGAGACCAGGAAGTAAGAGTGGGATGTTGTTAAGGATTGGTCAATGTTTGTTTGCTGCTGCTTCTGTTGCTTTTATGGTTTCTGCTAGACGCTTTTCTGATTACACTGCTTTCTGGTATTGTTTCTGGATTGTTGTTGTTTTTTTTTTTTTTTTTTTTTTTTTATTATTATTATTATTATTTTTAATAATGTTTTTGTTTGTGACATTTTGTGAAATGATTATGGTAATGTGAATGAACATGTTTAGCTCCCTTTAGGAAATAGATATAAGTAGTTTGGAGTATAGTTGCTACATATTTGCGCGTCACACACTCTTGCCGGAGGCCGGGTAGGGGTGTGAGTCCAGGGCCGGTACCAGGAAATAGTTTAAGTGGGGATGAGTGTAATTAAGAGTATATTCCGGGTCTTCGGGTTAAGCTTTTTCCTATTTCAATAGTAGTGTGAACTATAACGGTTACTTGAAACAAAATCTGATTTTTACTTGATCTCCTAGAAAACATCTAATGAAAGATTCAAAAAAACTTAGCTACTTCGTATAATTGTATTGCAAGTTACCAACGTGGTATTGACTTTCGTTAGCTAGTTATTTTGGAATGTTTTATACACATTTAAATGAGTTATTCTATAGGGATGGATGTTTTGTATACGTCTAACCACCCAGGGTTGGCCAAGTTAGAGATGTGTTTATGCTTGTTGCTAGTTTTATGGTGAAGTGAATATGCTTGTTGATACTTAAATAAGCAAACCCCTGTTAATTGCTTATACGGAGTATAACTTATATTTGGGGTATAGAATGCATCATAGTACATGGAGACAAATCTCACATTTTATTTTATTTTTATGTTTTAATTGGCGTTTTGTCGATGGAGCGAATGTTTAAGACTTGAACTTTAAGTTGATGACCGAAAACAAAACACATGTGTAGAGCTTTAATGCTCACATGTTTAAGTTGAAGCTTGAGAGATGAGAGTTATATGTTTGAGAATATAAAAAGTTGTTGAAGAACATTTTCTAGTAAATAGTTAAGGAAGATTGAACCAATGTGTTTTTCTCTTTGTTATAAATATTGAAAGGTATGAAGATATGGAATTAAAGTGTCAAAAGATGTCTGAACATATCTTCTTATTTACATTAACTGAATCCAATGTGGACGGAAGAGAAAGGGGTTCGTGCACAATGTATAGGGTAAGGCTCAAGTAGTCAAGTTGTTATGGTTAGTGCATCACAAAAGAAACATCTTTAGTCTTCCTTCCTAACATCTGTTGTTTTGTGGCTGGGGTCACTAGAAAGGTAGATTAAGAAATCATGCTAGTATCACAAAGTAAGAGATCTTCATAATGTGTTATATTTAGGACACATGATTTTGATTGAAATTTGGGGAAAAACCACTACATTTGCCTCATCATTAGTCATTAGAACCCACTTTGCAAAACTAGGAAGAAAATAAATGATGTGCAGAAATACAACGATATTTCATAACGTTGATACTAATATGTAGTGGAGGCAAGTAAAAAATAAACACAGCTTTTTGTTTTGGTTTTTTCTTCTGGGTTGTATTTAGATTCCGAGGCTAGATTTGTTGTTAGTGCATTGCATAACCAGTTTATTATGATCCTCATATCCGTCCAACATTTGTTTTTATTCTGGTGCAGCTATTTAATTGCATCGATGGGGCTTCAATTGTTGTGGAGCTTTGGGCTAGCATGTCTTGATCTATACGCTCTTAGAATCAAGAAAGACCTTCAAAATGCTGTCCTAGTGAGCTTGTTTGTGGTTGGCGATTGGGTATATACCTTATTACTTCATACAATTGTCTTTATTTCTAATTATTTATCATCAAGCTAGTGTTATTAGCTTCGGCATCTCTCATCATAGATTCATATCCATTATAATTTGGTACCATTATTGAGATACCGCATTCCCTTCCATTCCCAAAGAAGAAATAAAACTAGAATCCACAATGATCTGTTTTTGCAATTTCAGTGTAAAGCTTCAACGTGTAGAGTTATTCTCTTTAGAAAGTAATACCATGTTAATTTTTTCTGCTTGTCACCTACAATGTTACCTACAAATTGGAATTAAAATTGTTGCTGAATAAATTACAAACTAGGAGACATGCTAATTGTAACTAAAAAATGCAGGTGACGGCTACTTTGTCTCTTGCTGCGGCATGTTCATCAGCTGGAATAGTGGTATTATATGCAAGAGACTTGGATTTCTGTAACAATCCTAAAATGCATCTTCCATGTGGTAGGTTTGAGTACTCAGTAGCAATGGCTTTTGTCACCTGGTTCTTTATTGCCATATCTTCTCATGTTATGCTTTGGTTATTAGCCTCCGCCTAAACAACTAACGTTAATCATTCATTCACTTGTTTGCCACGAAAAAAAATCCTGGGTTAGCTTATGTGTGTATTTTTGTTCTTGAGGTTTATTCATTTTTTGATCCTGTAGTAATGAACTATACTGGTATTTGGGATGTAGCATTGGTTTGTACAATTAACTCACGTTCAAAATGAATCTTCGATATCCCTATTTTGGAAGAATGTTGGTTATTCTATACATGTGTTTTAGATCATATAAAATAAGAAAGATTCTAGTATTGTATTTCCTGAAATAGTTAATATCTAAGTTTATTCAGTATGTTGTATGTATTATTTTGAACAAGATATGTACTTGTATCGGGTGAGAAAAAAAAGGTCCTTAAAATCCTCCATCCCACAACTCCAAAATCTGTTACAAGATTTTCATTTAGGGTCAATGGAACAACCAAAAACCCCTTACTAAATTTTAACAAAAAAATTTAAGGAAGAATTATACAAAAGTGGTTGAAATTTCTGTATATTTTGTAAGATTTCAACTTCATGTTACCTCTGCCTTGGATTATATAACCCAAGGCAGAGATCAAACATATACACTTTGCATTCACGAACGTGAAGGAAAATCATGGCTTTTCAAGATTTTGACGAAATCTCGGAACGTCGAAGAATTGAGAAAAAACAAAGGTTGAAACAAAGAATCATCATTGGTGTGGTCGTTATTGTTCTTCTTCTCTCGGGAGCTGTTGCGGCCTTTTTAATATTCCTTAACAGCTCCCAAGCAGACGAACCTGATGAGGACGTGGATAACACGGAAAACATCAACAATGACAATAACAATGACAACAAAAACAAAGATCTAAATAAAGGCAAGTCATCCGATGCCGGAAATGAAGACCAGAAAGTTGTACAAACTCAGAAGGCGGTTAAAACGATATGTCAATCAACCGATTACAAAGAAACGTGTGAATCCAGGCTTGAGAAATCATTAAGTACAAAATCTACGGGATTTCCCAAACCAAATGATTTTGTCAATGCTGCAATATCTGCTGCCTCTGATGAATTCGACAATGCAATTAGTCAAACTGCAGAATTCATGAAAGCTGAAACTGCACCCCCTAACCAAAAACCTGCATTTGATGTTTGCAAGCAAGTTTTTGAGGATGCACAAAATGACTTCAATCATACAAAAAACGAAACAATGGGAAGCACCGCATCTCATGATGTACGCAATTGGTTGAGTGCGGTGATGACTTATCAACAAACTTGCATTGATGCTATAGCAGAAGACGCCACTAGAACTAGTATCGAACAAGCTTTAAAGACTACTAAAGAAATGACCAGCAATTCTTTAGCCATAGTCTCTTCATTTCACAAAGAAGCACCATCACCAGCCCCCACCTCTCATCGACGTCTTCTATCCGGTGCAGACAATGACTTTCCAGTGTGGATGGCCCACAACACCCGAAGACTACTAAAGGCTGACACTCCAAGTCTGAAACCAAACGTGACTGTGGCTAAAGATGGTTCGGGGAATTTTGCAACCATTTCTAAGGCACTTGAAGCGTTGCCAAAGGATTATCAAGGTCGGTATGTGATCCACATCAAAGGGGGTGTATACGAAGAAAACGTGGTCATCGCAAAAAATATGGTAAACATAACAATGTACGGTGATGGGTCACAAAAGACAATCGTCACGGGGAACAAAAACTTTAAAGATGGAGTTCCTACTTTTCTAACAGCGACATTTGGTACGTGTCTGTTTACCAACATATTTACTTATTTAGCGTGTTGCTAAATGCAGTTTTCATAGTTTTTCTCTTAATGCTAGTTCTATTAGTAGTTAACTAAGGGGGTGTTTCGGATTGCTTATTTGAAACTGCTCACCTGCTTATAATGATAAGCTATTAACAACCCGCTTATTTCTAGCTGCTTAGTTTAAAACTTTAAACAGATAAAGCTGGTTACTTGGAAGTTAACCAGATAAACACTTAACTAAGCAATCCCAAATACCTTCTAAGCTTGTTATCATGTTGATATAAGAAGTCATAAATACGATAAAAATGAATGCAGCGGCTATTGGGGAAGGATTTATGGCTCAATCAATGGGTTTTCAAAATACAGCAGGCCCTGAAAAAGCTCAAGCAGTAGCTTTGAGAGTACAGTCGGATCGGTCAGTATTCTTAAACTGTCGAATGGAGGGATTTCAAAACACATTATATGCACAAACACATAGACAGTTCTATCGCGGATGTGACATACTGGGTACAATAGATTTCATATTCGGGGACGCTGCAGCAATCTTCCAAACATGTGACATTTTGATCAGAAAGCCGATGGTGAATCAGCAGAATACAGTTACAGCTCAAGGAAGAATCGACAAACACGAAACCACGGGGTTTGTGTTACAGAAGTGTAAAATTTCAGCTGACCCATCACTCAAGCCAGAAAAGGCTACTGCGAGTTACCTTGGAAGACCAATAAAAGAATTTTCTAGAACAGTTGTTATGGAATCAGAGATTGATAATGTAATTCGTCCCGAAGGTTGGTTGTCATTGGAAGGAGACTTTGCGGTTCAAACGCTTTATTATGCAGAATATAGTAACATAGGTCCTGGTTCTCGTGTAAAAGATAGAGTAAAGTGGGCTGGTTATCAAACTAATTTAAAAAAAGAAGAGGCTGCTAAGTATACAGTTAGTCAGTTTATACAAGGCGAACGGTGGTTGAAAGGTGTTGATGTCCCTGTTCGTCTTGGGCTTTATAGCTAGCAACAGGTCGTTTTAAGTGTAAATCAGGGATTACTCGATTGAATGACGATTAGCACAAGTAGAATATGAGCATATTTAAAGCATGAAATGCGCTTATAAGTAGTTTGTAGTGTGGTTTTTTCATATAGAGTTGCTATTTGTATTGATTTAGCTAATTATGGTTGCATAAACAACTAACCCGTAGCTCAAATTGTTCGTGGTATACTGGTATGCTACTTGGCTCCATAGTAAAAAACTGGTTCTTGATACGGTCATACGGTTAAATGGATTTCGCAACTTGAGACTAACTAGGCTGTTTGAGTGAACAAACCAGTATACACGGATTGATTTTTGTTTTAAGTTTTCAGTTTTGGTATTATATGGACTGAATACGTTTGATTTTCGGTTTTCCATTCTATAGTAACAAACCTAAATTGTCACTTAAATAAGGGCCCGTTTGGATAACAAAAGGATTTGGAATCAAATTTGGATTCGGTTTAGAATGAAAGAAAATGAGGTAAGAAAAAAAAATGATATTTTATTAAAAAGTTTATTTTAATAATCGATAAATAATTTATTGGAAAGAAAGTGAAGTAGTTTTATTTTTTAATAATTAATTTATGTATAGATTGTGAGTGAGGATATAAATATGGGGTCCATTATAGGTTTGAATTTGCAAAAGATACCTCATGTGCCATGAATCAATCTATGATTCCCCGGACCCACTTCAATTCCAAAAACTTGAACCAAACAATTAAATTTTAGAATCAAACCATTCCTTGAATCTAAAAGGCTTAAACCAAACGGGCCCTAAATTGTCACTTGAATAACAAATGACGTAAAAATGTACTCAACTTACGATCCGTAACTCTTTTGAGAAGTCAAGTACTGAACAAATTTTCAACCTCGATAACTTGAATAGAGAATTAAAAAGGTTGAGGAGCTTAGAATAGTACTTGGCAAAGGTATATCAACTTTTTATGTCATTCGCCTCTGTAATATTTAAAAAGGCAGTTTATACGCACCCTCTATAGGGGGGTTTGCAATCATTGCATGCATTAAGTAGTTTTATTGTGTGCATCGTGGTGTTGTACTGTGTGCTTCGCGGTTTATACGGTTGACCATATGAGGGGTTTGTATAGTATACCCCATATTTCAACTTAACTGGCGCTTTTTTTTTTTTTTTTTTTTTACTCGTTGAACTTACTACGGATATGAAAGATTTATTTTCCAAGGTTAAACTTCAACAGTATATTTTATGTTATTAAGTCGTAAAGAAAAGAAAAAAAGAAGATTAAATTGCAAGAAAAAGAATGAAAGTTTATTTTTGAAGCCAAATTGCATGCGCATTTGTTGCTTTTACAAAAGTGCACCAACCATCATTGTAGGAAATTTTGAGTTGCATATTCAGTCCATGGATGAAGTTAAATGATTAAGAGGGTGTTTGTTTTGGCTTATATAGCCGACTTATAGCTTATTTGGTTTGGGCTTATGTTTCATAAGCTCACTTTGGTGGTTTATTTTGAAACTTTTCGGCTTATATAACTTCATTATGACATAATAAACTTATATAAGCTGAAAAGTTTCAAAATAAGCCACGGAAAATGAGCTTATGAAACATAAGCCCAAAATCAAAGCCAGCTATATAAGCCGAAACAAACACCCCCTAAAATACCCTTTGACCAAAGGAGAAAAAAATAAGGGTATTTAGTCAATTCAGTTTAGCAAAGGACGAAACTTTGCAACTCAAAGTTTCTCACAAAGACAGCGCTTGCATTTTCAGAGAGGCAGCGACTACGTCTGCAATTTGACTAAACTCCAAGATCGATTTTTGCAATCTACTCGAAAAATATATTAAGAAGAGAAACAGCTCACTTTTGTATTTACCAAATTGTAAATAAATGAGTAACGTTTTGGTTATGCATTGCGGCAGCTTTTTTATGCTAAAATATTCAGCGGCCGCGCGACTTGTTTGAAACCTACATTTCACAACGATTTTTGAAAATATACATTTCATGGCGAGTTCGTAAATGTTACATTCTCAATGTATTAAATCATCAAACACTTAAAAAAATAAGATGGTTATTTATTGTTGGAATACTAACCAAAAGCGAAACATTTATACTAACAATGGATCTGTACAAAGTACAAACTATAACACGATTTCAAATATAAAACATTTTGAAAGAAAAAAAAGTCATATAGTTCATTTCCGAACATTAAAACATATATTCCGAATGTGTATAAAGTTTTATGTTGCATATATGTTGGTAATCAAAGACAAAACAAACAAAATCGACAAAAGAAGTGAAAGTTTTATTCAAGATTATCAAAGAAATACATAACCAAATTTAAAGGTATAAGTGCAAAATTCAAATTCAAATGTACAAATAAAACAAATGCCAATGATCCCTTTAACTTATTGCCAATTTCTAAAATATTCAGCGGCCGCGCGACTTGAACTCCTCCGCTTGTTCCAACTAAATTCAAAACTACAAACGCTAAAGATGCTAGCCTAATTCAAACAAGCGATCGGTTCCAAAACAAACACCGACTTCAAAAAGAACAATCAAACGTTAACCGACAAATTCAGAACGGTCAACCAATAAACAAAACGGCTCAAACAATTTTTTATAAAGCTAATCAAATCCACGCAACCAAATTCAAAAGCCCGACGAACGAAGATCCAAAATTTTCTAAAGTAACAAATTTTCAACGATCGAACAAAATCCAAACGACCTAATACTCCATCCGTCTCAAAAATATTGTCCATATTTCCATTTAGGGATGTCTCACAATAATTGTCCACTTTCCATTTTAAGTAAAAACTAGAGAATATAGTAGGGGAATATTCTCTTTGAGTGGTTGAAAACAAAAATGGCCTCACTTTTATTAAACTATTTGATTCTTGTCTCCTAACAATTATTTTGAGACGGATGGAGTAATAATTAAGTCTTCAATCACGGACTGATCTTCAAATTCCAAATATTAAGGTCAAGTTCTAATGACCCACTTATTTGATAAATATTACGGTCTAACTTCAAACTTATTATTTAAATATCGAACAAATACAATTTAATAAATAACTTGACGAACGAGATCTTATAATTCAAACGCCTCAAATATGATACGAATAATAATTCTAATGATCAACTTATACGATAAAAATTACAATCCAAATTCAAACAATGTATTTATTAGTTTCTTTTAAGTTCATTATTACAAAATGTTCATCAATTTATTATTTTCTAATATTTGTTTATCAATATTTGTTCAGTTAGTGTCTGAATTGAATACTCATCAATCAAAGTTCATCAATCATGGTTCATAAATACTCCACACAACATGTTTATCAATGATCCGCCGTAATCCAATTTGAAAAGACACGTGTCATCATGTGATGACCTTTTAAATTTTGAATAAGCTAGAGAGCTAACTTTTCATTTGATTTCCGACTTATAATGAATAAATCATTAACATTTTTACACTCACAATTTCTATGTGTAACCATTTTTTTTATTTTTTTATTTTTTTAATTTAGTGAATATATCTTTTATATAATAAAACAAAACCCAAGTGAGGACTTTTTCATTTTAAAGAAATCAAATCATACCTTATTTAGTAATATATTTTTTTTAATTTGAATTTTATATTTAGATATGTAAAAATAACAGAAGCTAAATATTTCCTGAATTGGCCTAAATCTTAAAAATTTTCGTATTTTTACTCCTATGCAAAAAGAAACTGGAAATAACACATGTACTTCATTGTCTATAAATAATAGCTTTGTATCAAATTGTAAATATAGAAAGAAAAACGCTTTGCATCATCCATCATATTATTCATCCACGTATAAGGAAAAAAAACGTACTCTGCATGTTTTCACTCTTTATTGCCTGTGTATATCCAACCTAAAACGATTCTCCATCACCAGCCACCTATTCATCATCACTAGAATCAGGTATGACCTTCCGATCAAAGTATATAGCATCATCGATCTAAATTAACATACCTTCGAAGATATCATCGAGGTCAAGATCATCTCTCTTTATTCTAAACTTTAGTAAGTAGTGTGTGTTAATTTTGATGTCAAAATAGAAGAGATTATTGATTTCATCACATTGATTTTACGATTAAATACCAGATTTAAGAATAATTAGCAATGGCACCAATTATAGTACCAAACTAAGTTTCATCGTCTAATTTGTTGTTGTCACATGTTAATGTTGGTAGTTGTGTTCCAAGATTGTTGCACAGACGAACAAGAATCCCCAATCTTCATAGGTAAAGTAGTTATTTCTTAAAAGATTTGTGTTTTGTAGTGCGCATGGAGTATTACTCTTGATATTGTTATTGGTATTCAATTTCTCCTTTATGGTATATTGGTATTGCTTATGTAAAATAGTATTGTTCTTACATTAATTCGATTTTCACATGTTATAATTTAGCTCTTTACGTTTTCAGTGAACAAATAAGTTTGTGTTATGTATGGATTGAGAATACATGTTTGTTAAATTTGGGGATCATTTTAGGTATTTGGAATTATTGCTGCAACTTGGTCACTTATATGTTGAATATTAAAGATTTGTTACAAGAGAGTCTCAGTATGTATTCCTAGAGACCATCTCTTTGTTTACCTTCTACGTATTTCTTTAATTTATAACTACTGTCATTTTTTAGTTTGTAAAGGCAACAAAATAGGATATTTGGCAAACACTTCATAATGTGTTTGGGTTACATCCGATTAACCTGCAAACATCTACAGTATTATTTTATGAATTATGATTGTGTTGGAATTTTGAAAGTGATAGCCGATAATGAGTAGTCAGTTGATTAAATGCGAAGTGTCCAAAGATTATAATATAAATGAGCAGTTGGTCGATTGAACCTATTAATAATTATTTGTATAATATAAGCCGATAATGGGTTATCAAAGATTGGGAAGATATAGACAGTTAAAGAGGTGAAGGCTGGGGTGAGTGGAATGAGGGAGAGAACACCCAAAAAAAAAGATATTTGTTGCTATCAATGGGGTAATTAACAGAAGGTGTAATACATTGACTATGATTTTAGTTATGTGGCACATTTTTATGACACGCTTGAAAGTGATTATGTGTTATTAGTCAACTTAATACAATGAACTCTTATAAAGTGCTTGAGCTATTTTTTAGTGTAAAAATAAGTAACATAAACTAGGGTATCATATAATTGTTAATTTGGTTGCAGCTCTGACCTTGACACAATAATGTATTGTTATGAACGATTGAACAATGATTCTACAAGCTTGGAGTAAACATACGAGTGTCTTTTATAGTCATGTTTCAAAATTTGGCCAATGTGATACATCTTGCAGGGAGGGGAATATGTTAGGCTTAAAAAAAGCATAAAGAACTTGAATCATGAATCTGTAGATCCCAACTCATAGCAACGGTGATAGGGCTAAAGTATATTACAAATATTGAACACAACCATAAACAGATTTTGTGAAGGTGTCTTGGTGTCGTGTTGATTAAAGGGATTTTCATTATTCTTTTTTATATGTAATTATGTATGTATCACTGTTGTTGGTTAGGTGTCTTGCGTTATTCGGATTAGATTTTACTTTTATTTTGATTGGTTGTTTGTGACGCTTTATTATAATGGAAAGATTTACAAAATGATATTATATAGATGTGGGAAAGGTGTTTAAAAATATTGTTTTTTGATGACTGCAGGTGCAATGGATAACAAAACATGTTTGGAATTCTGTGATCATTTTAGTACGGTTTGTCTTTCTGGCCATTAAGTTTTCGTAGGTTCAAACATATATTAATTCCTAATGAATTTTGCTTCAAACATTTAACATTAGTGTCAAATTTATCATCATAATATGTTTAGAATGATTTTTGTTTGTTCAATTGAAACAGTTCCAATCGATGATCCTGGTGCCAAATGTTGTTTTATACTAAATTGTTTTTGAGGATTCAAGAATCTGACCAATGACGGAGGGGAATGATGCCACTCCTTATTAACTCTTTATAAACACTAACATAAGTGAGCCCAAGTCTACTTACAAGTTTTACAATCTCAAATGATGGAACTGATATTTGATCTTCTATTTTTTATGGGGATGTAGAAACTTGAGGTAAGTGAAATTTAAATTTTATGTTAAAGTTTAAATGTGTAAGGTCATGAATCGTGTAAACTGCATCTTAACAAGCAAAAGGCTGCTTATAATGTTTTCTCTGTCAAACCTCATAAATCTGTTATTGTTTTATCAGCAACTTAAAATTTTCACAAAAAATTAACAATTTGAAGTTTTCACATGAAAGTTAGTTAAACTTATTTCAAATATATGCTAACTGCTTATAAATAAGTCTATGATAAGGATAATGTAACAGTACTGAAAGTTCACAATGAGTAGTTAAAAACTGGCTATCTGGGTAAATAATATAAGTGCGTCAAAACTGGTAATTTTGACCCGTTCATTCCTGCATCGCTTCGTGGCTCTCCTCTTTCGCTTCTTGGCTCACTTCTTAAATTGTGATACCTATAGTAGATAATTAGTAGAGGCGAGAAAATGGACAAGTGGAAACTGGTCATTTGGGTTGGAGGTCAAATGGGTTGGGTTCAATTAGATGAAACACATGATATCAAAAAAGATCATAACATTATGAAATAGTAGGTTTATTGATGTTGATAGAAAAAACAAACAAAACCCATTTGACATGCTACTAAGCTACCTGACTCACACATTTGGCCGCATCTAATCTTTGCGTCATAGTATAACATTTATATTAGTTTGGAAAGTAATAATCGGGTTTCTGTATGGTACAAACGACTTAAAATAGGCCGACCTTCACCGAACATGATGATTGTTGTGAATCCTTTGTAGATAATTGCAATAGTTAAGCACTTTTCAGTATTCATTCTTGAAGGTAGAATGAATTGGGATGTTACTATCCAAGAAAAGAACAATCTTATGAGCACCTGGTATACTTTAGTGACCACAAAATGTGTGTTTTATGATGTATATACCTACTCAATCCTAATCAACTGTTGCACTAAGCTTCGACGGTTTGATATGATCAAGCATAATCTTGCTGACATGTCACATTTGGGAATTGAATGCAGCATTGTCACGTATAATACCATAATTGATGGGTATGGGAAGGCGGGATTGTTGACTAATGGAGAGTGTGCTGTCAGGTATGCTTGAGCAAGGGACTTGCCTTCCTGACGTGTTCACATTTACTTCAGTTATTGGTGTTTATGGGAATTTAAAGATGATTTCAGAAATAGAGAAATGGTTTGAGGAATTTCAAATGATGGGTATAAAACCGAATGTGATGACATTTAATATATTGATCAAGTCATATGAGAACGTGGGGACATATGATAAAATGGAGGCTGTAATGGAATATATGAGCAAAAGGTTCATTCCCCCAACTGTCGTTACTAACAACATAATTATTGAAACACTTAAAAGGATCAAGAGAATGGAAGAGTTTTTTCTTGATATGAAGCATCAAGGAATGAAGCCTAACGCGGTTACTTATCATTCTCTTGTGAGCGGTTATGGTAAAGCTGGACATATGCAGAAGATTGATTCAATAATGAGGAAGATAGATAATTCTGATGTGACTCTTGATACAACATTCTTTAACAGTGTAATTAGTGCTTATGGCCAGGCTGGTGTGAAGGATAGGAATTATGACCCAGACGGCATTACTTTTGCTACAATGATATGTGCTTACAAAGCCATGGGAATGGTGGAAGCTGCGCAAAGTTTGGAGAATAAGATCATTGTGTCCTAACATAATCCAGGTACTGTCCAATTATTTCTAGATATATGGTCACCTACTCACCTTGCTACTTTATCAGGCAACCATATTTATGCAATTTCCGGTTTAATTCATAAACACAACAGGGTGGAACATGGACAACCCTGTTCATCCGTCACAAATAGTGTTAAGAGTTGTCCATTTTCCTTGCTTTTGCTTTAACTTTATGTACTTTTGATTCCTATTGTTAAAATTTTGCATAATACATCGGGCATGCTCCAATTGATTTCCACAACTGGATTTGAAGCTATGTCTATTGTTTAGTGGGTAAAACTGTAATGCATATGAATGACTTTGTGAATTTAAGTTTCTAATTGTCATGTACATACTGACCTAAGGAAAATAGAACTACTGGTGTGCTGTAAAACTTTGTGGAAAGTGAAAGGTACACAAAGCATGCAATAAGAAAGTTTGTTCGCTACAAGTCTCCAGCGATCATGCCTTCCATCAACTCTTTCTTCGCTTACCCAAAATGAAGTAACTTTCTTATCATATACCCAACTGGATTGTTTGTGACATTTTGATTGAGATTCATTTATGATTTAAAACAATATACTGTCGAGAATTTTTCTTAATACGAACAATGCAAATGTAATGTGGATCATTTGATGTAACGGATGATATGATTCTTTTTTCTTTATATAATATACCCTTCAATGCGCAGTTTAGTTAAACCAAGCCAAAAATTGAAGATGGTGACATCTTCGTTGGTAAAACCATTTAAGACACGTTAATGTGTTTGTATTTTAATCAATTGAAATACATAATTAAAAATTTAAGAAAAAATCTCGTGCGTGCACGGGTATTATAACTAGTATCAATAATAAGACATAATATTTAACTATCTCTCATATAATAATAGATTACCAAAAAAGTGAAAAAAAATATAAATAAATAAATTGGAGTAATTGAAATTGGATCAATGAGAGTGCTCAATTTTGCCGCATATAAGAAATGGAATCATTTCATTGGCCAATAAAAAGTCAAAGCTAAAACAATTTGGTCAAATTCATCTAAATTTCATCCGGCAAAACTATGTCTAAAAACACATATGTCAATTTTTTAAAAAGAAAACCAAAAAGAGGAGAGGGTAATTATTAAAACTTTATTTGATAAATTTTAAATAAATTATATGAACTTAAGTAAACTTATCACATTTCATGTTTTTTTAATGCTTTATTAATTTAATAAATATCAAGAAAAATATTTTTTAAAAGTCATTATGTGCTATTTAAACGAATAATGTTTAAAACATGATATCAATAGTTTAATTTAAACAATATCAACTTCAACATTGTACAAAATATTAATTGATATTAATACATAATGAAAAACTCTTGTAAAACCTGCACATACACAAGTATTATAAGTATATAAATATAAAAGATTTACATAATGTTATACAAAAGTCTTATTTAACAACTTCATATATGCACCCGAACAAACTTACTATGCTAAAATAGAAATTTACGTTTATAACTAATTGTATTATTAAAATTTGATAATATACAATTTGTATACACAAATAATGGAGTAAAATATAAATATATTGTGAGTTATATCAAAACACCTAAATTAAGTAACATTTATGCTAAAATCTGGTGCCTGCAGGAGGTATATAACTAGCGCCATTAAAGTTAACGTATTAATGTTTGTTGGCACATATAATTTTAAAATTTTGAATGTATGACCTAAGGTAATTAAGTTAGCAATACCTAAAATCTATCCAAAATATAATCAAATAATGCTTTTAACTAATAATGTAAGAAAAAATCATTTCCATTTTCCTAACTAGGTCCAATAAACCTTTTGACTTGCATGGCAATTAATTTAACGTGTAAAAAACCCATGACTTGCATGGCAATTTAACATGTAAAAACCTCTATTAAACTCTCCAATCGCAAACCTTAAACCTCTAGTTATACCCGAAAGTTTATTACTCCTTGGATCGGAGCACACATTATTACATCTTGTCGTGCATATCTCAAACTCAAACACACATAACACATGGCTACTAGCACACTTTTGCCGGTTTTTCGAGAATCAGTCTCTCTATCTTCGAGTGGTGGTATGGCCGTCTACAACCTACCTCCGCAGTACCCTACTCCACCGGGATTGGGTATTGTTGTTGGTGTTGTGGCGATGGCTACTAACATTCTCCTGACATACCCAAAGATCAGAACACCATACTCCAAAAAAAAATTATTGCCTCATTCTAAACGATCTTTCTTTTATAGTCCGCCATCAGCGGTTTCAGCAAATCACAGTCTGCGTATGACACATGCTAAAGCAATATCTGCACTGATAAAGGTTAGCGATAACAGTGTCTGTTTATGTTTTCATTATATATGTAGTGTTTTGTTGCAACTGTTGGTTACTTGCTTGTTAAATGATACAATTTACAAACCTCCATTAAAAAAATATTTATACATGCATGTTGTACATGTGCATATTGTATTCTGATTTTTATTATTTACGTAGGATATCTATTGATCGTGCATGCAGGAACACAAGGGTTTTGGCGACTACGTATACATGAATCGGACTGACTTTTCGCCCTTTGGTTTGGTAGCTAATGAAAAGGTTTGTGTTTCTACGTTAACCTTCAACCTTTATTCCTTTAACTCAATTTACAGTAAATTTTATTCTTTCACAATGGTAATATATAGTTGCTTGAATGTTTTTGGTTTAATAACAAGAAAATCACTTTATTTGGGGTTTAGGGCATGTTAAAAAGGAAGTTAATTAAGGTATCTAATCAATTTAAAAATAAAGTTTTGTGGGTTAAATCAAAAGATAGAAAAAAGGTTACAAGAGAAAAATCACTGCACAAAATTGTTTATGTGTCAAAACATTCGGAAAAACTGAGAACATGCAAACATTCATCTTGTTTATATCTGTGAAGTTGAAGGATTTGCAACATTTATTTAGTTGTATGCTAGTAGTGTTTGGACGTGTGATTTTTTATCTTCAATTAACCGTGTAATGTTACTGATTATATTTCTGCTTCTAGAAAGGGTCACCCGTGAAGAAGTTTCAATGTAAGTCGAAAAAGAACAACAACCAGGAGTCCTCATGGCCAAATATTTGCGCAATTATAGTTGGGTCTTCTTTTTGCATAGCCATAGCAATTTTCTGCTTAGGTTTTCCAAAGAAACTTGGGCTATGTCATACTACGGTTGTGCCATATTCATGTCTAATCGATGACATTCGTGCTAAGAGGGTGACACATGTTCAATTTGTGAAAGATTCAAGTGTGATTTATTATAATACCAAGACATCAGTGGATCAAATTGCTAAAACTTCAAAAACTGTTTTAGGACAAACAGCATTAGTGAAAGCATTTCCGTCCTCTAAGTGGCAGTACCAAACAGTAAACGTGGGAAATGACAATTCTCCGCTTATTAAGTGGCTTGATTATCATAGGATCGCATATGGGTCAGACCCTAAACCTTTATCTCTAACATTGACGGACGTGTTGTCCTTCATATTTTTTACATTTCCCTATTTCATCTTCTTGTTGCTTGAGTGCTACCTGATCAGTACTCAACTGAATCTTGGGAAAAAAAGAAAGAAAAGAAAGGAACAACCAGTAACATTTGCTGACGTGGAGGGCGTTGGTGATGCAAAAGCTGAACTTCTTAAGGTAATTCGTGTCAAAATGGTTACTTACTTGTGACATTGGTTAATTTCTATCTTATGTCCTAATTAATCTTTATTTATACATTTTGTAGATTGTCTCATGCCTTAATAAAGATAGGAAAGACAGGAAACTTGGGCCAAAATTACCCAAAGGGGTTTTGCTTACGGGTCCCCCAGGAACTGGAAAAACGTTGTTGGCTCGTGCTTTGGCTACTGAAGCTGGAGTGTCTTTTCATGCTGTTTCTGCCACTGAATTTGTGGAGATATATGTTGGTACTGGAGCTGCTCGTGTTAGAGAACTTTTTGAGAAGGCGAGAAAAAGTGCTCCATCCATTATTTTCATTGATGAGATAGATGCTGTTGGTGGGCAACGTGGAATAAATAATTTAAATAGTGAATGTGACCAAACTTTAAATCAGGTAACCATGAACTTAAATTTTTTCATTTCTTGCATAGTACTCTCAATTATTAAAGGTGGGGTACGGTATTTAAACTTAGCTTAACATTAGGAGTTTAACGAGGAAAATAACACGTTATCTCCAAAAATTTAAATTATAATATGCAGTAGAAATGAAGCAGAATTGAAGTGACACACAAATCTGTCAAATAATTTTGATACAAAAAAAAGAAAAAAAAAAAAAAAACATTTGACATCGTTCATTTGTTCTTGTGAACCTGAAGTTGGCTCTGTGAACCATGACAATAAATATTTCTTGATTTCTCTTCAGTAAAATAATATGTGCAACATCAAGCTTTCCAAATCCACAAAACCCTTGATTGAATAATGAAACAAAGATATACATTTGAGACCGCATCTAAAATGCATTTGAGAATTCTTGTAGCTTCCGAAACGTAGGGTTAAATGTGATTGGGGTTCATGCGTTCAACGTTTAGTTTTTTCTAATTTATAATTTTTAGTTTAAAGATAAGGTGTTTGTTCTTTTCTCCATCAATAATCTCGTTAAAAATTTAGTCAAGGGTATTATACTCCACCTTTAATAACTCAGGGAATTATAAACTTTACTTTAGTTGCGCCTAAATTCTATTGTTTTTTTGCAAAACTCTTTTTGATTTTTTAAAATCATTTTTCTTTTACCATGTTATAATCATAGAATGAGGGATTTTTTTAAAAAAAGTTACCACCAAACACTGAAAAAGTAGAGAAATTTGTTTAGTCGCAAAATTTTAATTTTTTTTACTAAGAAAGTGAAAATTTTAAGTTTCAGATTTAACTATGAAATTGAAAAGAATTATTTACACATCTCAATAATTTTCGTTGCAATTTCTTTACACATCTTTTGTAATTTTTTATTCTTCTAAAAAAAATACCATCTAAACAAGTTTCCTAAATTTTCAACATTTTTAAGAGGTAAAAACCCTTTACTTTTGGGGCTAATTGCTTCTTTATGTATTTTACTTGCAACTTTTTATAACTTTGTATGGCGTATGATTTTTTTTTTTCTTCTTTTTTGGTATATTATACTTTTAAATTTCGTCTTTTTAGTGTATTATAGACTAGTTGTGTCCTTTTTACCATTTTAACCCTACCCCGATTAATTGTGTATAAATGGTAGGGGTATAATTGTCAAATATTACACACAATTGGTCTATGATACTTTAAGAAAAAGAAATTCAAAAGTATGATATACAGAAAAAAATATTTTAATATGCTACACAAAGTTAGAAAATGTGACAAGTAAGATACATAAAGACACAGTTACTTTACTTTTTCTTTAAAAAAAATAGACTATGTAAATTTTTGTAAAATAAAATACATTCATAGGTACAAAATATGCCCAAAAAGGGACAAAAACACATCTTTTATCTTTTTATGATTTGGATGGACAAAAATAGTACACCGACTTAAACGTGAAAAATTGTACGTCAGTACTTTTTGGGGAAAATAACCTAAACTACATCTACCAATATAAATTAATTTGTAACATAACTGATTATTTTTTGGATGTTCTAGCTTTTGATTGAGATGGATGGGTTCTACAAGGATGATAATGTGATGGTTCTAGCTGCTACTAACATACCTGAGAAACTGGATCCAGCTTTATTGAGAGCGGGTCGGTTTACTACGAAAGTAGTTGTGGGTTTACCTGATCTAGAAGGTAGGCGAAAGATATTTGATTTATATATGAGGAATGTCCCTATCCAGGAAGACAAAGAAAACATTTGTGACTATGTCGCAGCACGTACCGAGGGCTTAGTTGGGTCTGATCTCAAAGAAATAGCTAATGAGTCTGAACGACTTGCTGCTCACAGAGGTTTGTTCTGAACTTAAAAATTTAGCTTCTTTCATAAGTATTAACACATAGTAATAATTTGGCGTGTTTTTAGATGGTGAATTTGTGACTTTTGATGATGTTCGTCAAGCTGTTGATAGGGCCCAACAAAACTACCAAGCTGTTAAGATGATGCGGATAAGATCGAGAAGTTAGCCGAGGGAGTACATTAAGTATTGGATCATGACAAAAGGACTCGAATCAAGAAAATGTGATCCAATTTTCTCTACGGTGTAACACTTTGTTCTTTGTTACGGTGTAGAAACTACAACTTTTTTGCTTTTGTTTTTAGTTTTTCATATGGCGTAGAAGAATGCTTCTTGTAACGCCGTATCAGATTCATTGAGGTGACTTAGTTGTTAAGCCTTACATAAGAAAACCTTGTTACGGTGTAAAGGATTCGAAAGATGAAGTTTCACTTTTATTTTTTAGTCGATTCTTACCATGTTTAGGTGATTTTTTCCCCAAGATTTACTTCCTTATACATATAGGGTTTGTGTTCATTGTTTAAGTAATCAATATCAATGTACTATGACTTTAAGTCTTTAAAATCCTTTATGATTTTGTTTAACCCTTGTTAGGGTTTTATTCACGCTTCCGTCCTACGCCAGTTGACATCAGAGCCTGTTAGTATCCTGATGGTGCGTGATGTAGAAGATCCAAATACCTATATTGTTGGTGGAGTACGGTAGACCGAAGATATGGATTGTGTGATCAATTATCCTGCATCCAAATTCATTAGTATGTCCATTGTTCTTAAAGAGATCAAGTCCGCGATTGGGTGTGTCGAAATCACACAAATTGCTAGGGTACAATCATGGTGATCTTAGATTCCGTCCTAACAATGATTGACTCTTTGATGATCATGTGTGTCACCAATCTCCTAATCAAAACTGGTGTTGATTCCAACGGGTCTTTAGAAGAGGAAGGAGATGATGGCTATAGAAATTTTGTTGGAGTTCGAATAGGAAGAAATAATGGTTCGAGGGTTATAACTAGGAAGAATGAAAATTGGCATGGCCCTGAAGAGCGACAAAGATATGTGTCAAAGCCAAGATTTCCAATTTTATTAGAAATCTTGACATTGTAGCGGTGTTGGATTGTTTATATGAGGTTAATAAGTTCTTTAACATCATGGATGTTCCTGGAGAAGAGAAAGTTAATATTATGGCTTGTAACTTGCGTGGAGGGGTTGGTGCTTGGTGGCAAAGCGAGCAAGACAATCGTAGGTGATAAGGAAAGCGTCTTGTAGATATGAGGACAAGAATGAGGCGAATGATCAAAGTTAGGTTTTTACCCCTAGACATTGAAGAAGTTCTATGCCAACAATATCATAATTGCGTTCAAGGTAAGAGAACTGTGGTTGAATATACAGGTGAATTTTTAATATTACAAGCTCGTTGTAATTTGAGGGAAACCGAGGAACAAATCGCTGCTAGGTTCGTAAGTGGATTGAATCAATCAATTTAAGATAACTTGAGTTTGATATCTATTTGGTCCATTGATCAAGCTCAAAACATGGCTATAAAGGCGGAGAGGATGGGTGCCAAATTCGTAATTGGGTATAGGCATTCAACATGAGAAAGCTTAACTACTCTAGCTAATCAAGGTGGTCAGCCCAATCAAAGCCAACTCACCCTTCCTACTAGTACCACTTCAATTTCCAAGTCTAGTGGAAGTGGAATAGAGATGCTAAAGGATAATCAACCGGCGACTTTAAATCCTTATGCTAAATCTATGGGTCCCAAGTGTTTTAGGTGTGAATTATCAGGTCATTGGTATAATGTATGGCCGCAAAGGAGTACTTATTATGAGGAGAATGAGGATGAGGATGGAATGTATGCATATGAGGCGATTCTTGAAGAGGAAGGTTTGGAATAAACTGAGGTTCTGGAACAAGAAGCAAAGTAAGTAGCTTATGTAATCCAACGGACTTTGTGTTCACCAAAGGTAAATGACTCTTCGCAACGTAATAAGATTTTCAAACTAGATGCTTGGTTAAGGAGAAGGTTTGTTCTATTATTATTGATGGAAGGGGTTGCGAGAATTTGGTTTCTACGACCTTGGTTAAAGTATGTAAGTTAGCCAACCGAGCCTCATCCTAATTCCTATCAAATTGGTTGGATTAAGAAAGGATCGGCTATAATCAAATCTTACTACAAAATCCAAACTCCATAGAGATTCTCTTTATAGACAAACCAAATAGGGTTATTCTTTTTTGGTAAAAGTGATTTTTCACCCTCGTAAAATATATTACTCCAAAAAACCGTTAAAAGCACGATGGAATGTGGCTGAAATACCACATTAACCTCAAGCAGGCGCTTGAACAACCACTAGATCATTTATGATATACCATAAATGAACAACTAGCTACCAACAACTAGACCAACCAAATGACAACATAAGATGTCATGCCAATCTTATGAACTAAATAATAAAATTTACTTCCTATTTCGGAAGAGAAGACTCCAACTCCAGTATCGTTATGATGAAATGGCATATCAACTGCTCAAGAAGATGGAAAAGTATCTAGGACCCAAGGACAAGAAAGAGACTAAATTGTTTGGAAGCATCCTTTTAGTGTTTGTTCAAGCTTAGATAGAAACTTGATGATTTTTGGAGAAAATATCAAGTTTAGGGGGGGATTGTTGGGTTTTAGAGTTGTTGCTGCTTGTTTGGTTAAGACTGCTGATGGGAAATGCTCTAAGTCATTGCTGCTGCTGGTAGAAAAGGTTACAACTGCTTGTGTATTTTACTACTGCTAGTGTTGCTGAAGATGTTTAAGAAAATACACCAAGTGGTTACTACTGCTAGACTTAAAGTTACTGCTGCCAGTTCAGAGTTACAACTGCTGATGAACTTGAAGAAAAATACTCTAAGTGTTTAGTGCTGCTAAAAGAACAAGTTAGTACTGCTAGTACAAACTTACAACTGCTGAAGAGTTTATGCTGTTAGAGTTAGAGATACAACTGCTAGTATGTTTAGTTAGTACTGCTTATGAGATAAACATGTATAGTCGGTTAGATAAATATAGAAAAGATTCTTTTAAGATTTATCTTGTATAGCAAGCAATTGTAAGCCGACTAGGACTCCTTAGTCTATAAAAGGAGGTCATATGGCATAGAGATAGATACGATTGATTCATAAGTGATTCGTTAGAAAACTTCAAGGTTGTAAACCCTAATACTGTTGAGTATTCGTATTATTAATAATAATATTGAAGTGATTTGTTTGATATTGATTGTTAAATTCTTCTTAAGATTAAAGTTTAGATTCCGCGTAAACTTTAATATAATCAAAGACAGTTTCTACATAAGCTGTATTGGATTTATTCAATATTACTTAACCTTTACAAGCTAAGGGAATTCGATCAAGTATTCAACTGGGATCAACATATAATGTTATAGATAAATCTTATTTAACAACCTTCTGTATGTAACATACAGACTTTAGCATTACAAGATAGAAATTTACATTTTTAAGCAATTGTATTACTAAAATTAGATAAACATACAATTATAAATAGAATAAATCCTTGTTACGGGCTTAAGGCGTAAAGACTTCGAAAGCTGAAGTTTCCTTTTTATTTTTAAGTCGCTTTTTACCATGTTTAGGTGACTTTTACCCCTTGGGTTCATTGTTTAAGTATTCAAGAACCCGTATGTATACTTTGACTTTAAGTGTTCAACATCCTTTAGGATTTTGTTTAACCCTTGATACGGTTTTATTCATGCTTTCATTCTACATCACAAGAATACCAAGACAGATAATTGCTTGAGGTTCTTACGATGGCTATGATAAATATCATTAATGATATAGGCTATGTTTGACGCGGAGCTTTTTGGGGCGATGAGCGGTGAGCAATGAGTTTTTTATTTTTATTGTTCGTTTGGCAAAGGAGCGGTGAGCTTTGCAATTTTTTATGAATGCTCTTTTTTCCAATGCTTCTTTAAGAAGCTGTGAGCGGTGGGCTGTGAGTTGTGGCTACTGCTCACTGCTCACTGCTCACTGCTACTTTTACCAAACACACCCATACTACGAAAATTAAACCACCGAATCTTCCATGGCGGTGGCTTGCAGCTCGGGGATGGGTGTGTCTGTTTTGGATTTTAACCAGGCAGTTTTATTCCTTCTATATGGTTCGTTCCCTTTAGGTTTTGCAACAAATGCAACATTTCATTTTCTTTTCTTAGTAAAGATTTATATATAGTTGGCATAATGGCATAGGGTATTTAGTTATCTATAGTGTTATGGAATAAAAAATTGTTGATGTTATTTGTCTAGACAGTTGGTTTTCATTAGAAGGAGACTTTGCAGTTCAAACTCTTTATTATACAGAATATTGTAACATAGGTGCGTGTTCTCGTGTTAAAGATAGAATAACATCGGCTTTTTATTAGACTGCTTTTAAGAAAGAAGAGGTTTTAAGCAAGGTTTTCAAGATCGGGATCTTACCCAGGATCGTTTTCGTCTTTGCAAGATCGTGATCGTAAAATTGGATCGGGATCAAGATCCTACTATAATGTTATTTCTTAATAGTTTTTGTAATATTATACAAATATACAAATTATTATACATTATAAACACAAAATATTATGAATATTTCATATAAATGTTGTCCTAAATTATGATTATGAAATGTTTAAAAATATTAACATGTTGTTTTTTTAATTCTAAAAAAAAAAAAAAAAAACCCCAAAAAAAAAGTTTGTAGTTTTTTAGTTTGTAATCCGAGAAAAGTAAGATCGGACCGGATTAGATCTTAAGATCGTATGGTTAAGATAGGGATCCTATAAGATCTTAATCTTACAAAGATCCTATGTAAGATCCGGATCGTTTTTGCTTTGCAGTATCGTAAAATCGTAAGATCCTAAGATCAGGATCGAGATCTTGACAACTACAGTTTTAAATATACAGTCAGTCACTTTATACATGACGAATGGTGGTTAAAAGGTGTTGATACTCCTGTAGTCCTGTTTGTCTTGGGTTTTACAGCTAGCAACATGGTTAGTAAGGGATTACTTGATTGAATAACGATTAATAAAAGTAGATATATTTGAAGCATGTATAAGTAGTATGTACGTATAGACTTGCTATTTGTATTGATTTAGCTGTATATACTTGTATACTTTGTATTCTACTTGGTTTAATTTCATAGTAAAAAACTGGTTCTTGATATGGTTAATTACTCGGTTAGGTATTGGTCTTGGATGCGCGCTCTTTTAAAGGATAATGATCTAAAAACATATTGAACTTGATATTTAGTTTGTATCAAACTATTTCTTTGTGTATTGGATATATAAACTTTAATCTATCCCACTGTAAGTTCAACAAGATAAATTAGTAAGAGATTATTCCAATTAAGTAAAAGAATCAAAAAGAAAATGACATAAAAAGTTACTTACCTTAGTCAGATACCCAACTTTTTCATTCTCAGTTCAGGTTATTAAACTTGAAAACTTGTCAAAAGAGTTTACCGATCATAAGTGGACTGCATTTTTATTCCTTTAACTTGTTAAGAAAAATGGTCATAAGGTTATTATATATCTATACTACATATAAAAGAAAAATGGTCAATGTGAAAAAGTGAAAAGTCAAGCAATGTGAAATGTTGAAAACTTTAAATCTAAACATATAAAGGAAACTATTGTAATTTTAATGCAAATAAACCAAAAAACTTAAAAATGAGGAATGTGAAAGTGGTAAATTCGGAAATGAAAGGTTGTACATTAATGGCAATGATATGTTTCAAAAGGAAACTATTAATACACATCGAAAATCGGGTTGACCTGGGACACTTCAAACCCGGCGGGTTGACCCGTTTTTTCGACCCAATCCGTCGGGTTGACCCGGTTTAAATTAACCCATTTTTCGACCGGAACGGTTCTATCGGTTGAACCACCCGGGTCGAACCGGGTTTCAAAACATTATGTTTAATCTCAAAATCCTCAAACTTTTATTATTTTTCGTTTATAACCCATAAACTTTTTTTTATCACAAAAATTATCTGCCGCTATAAAATCCCGTTGCTATGCACGGGTACTCGTCTAGTTACAATTAATGTTAGTAATTATCGAAAAATTAATCCATATAATACCGAAATTGAGAACTTATAAATTCGAAAACCAAAAATTAATCCGTGATATATTCGTTTAATGATCCTACATATTTAGAACCAATATATCATTATTAGATTATTATTTAAACTCTTAAAAACCTCATTAAACCCTAATCGCACCATTACCTTAAACCTCAATTTATACCTGAAAAGTATCCCAAACTCTAACTCTAACTCTAACTCAAACTCAAACACACAACACAATGGCTACTAACACACTTGTGCGGGAGGTCTTTCGTGAAACAGTCTCTCTATCTCCAAGTAAGGGTATGACTGTCTATGACATGCCTCCTTCATACCCTGCTCCAGCGGGATTAGGTATGGGATTGGGTATTGTTGTTGGTGTTGCGGCGATGGCTACTAACTTTTTTCAGACATATCCGAAGATGAACACGCCATACCCCAAAAAACCATTGTTGTCTCGTTTTAAAAGACAGTTCTCCAAGATTCCCATGAGCCATAGTCTCAGTATGACACATACTAAACCAATATCCGCATTGATGAAGGTTACTGATCGATAATATAGTATTTCATTTTGTTTTCATTATATGTTGCAATTGTTGCAACTCTATGTTACCAGCTACTATACTTGCTAGTTTTATAATACAAACCGCGGTTACAAATATATATGTTGTATTTTGTGTTTTTATTATTTACGTATGATTTTGATCGTGCATGCAGGAACACAAGAGTTTTGGTGGCACCATGAATTGCACTGATTTTTCACGCTTTGGTTTGGTAACTAATGAAAAGGTTTGTGTTTCTACGTTAATTAACCTTCAACCTTTTACTCAGTTTACAGTAAATTTTACTTTTTCTCAATGGAATCACATTGTGAAAAATCACATTTTTTGGGTTTAGGCCACGTGAAAACAGAAGTTAAAGTATTATATCAATTTTACAATAAAATTTGGTTGGTTAAATTAAACATAAAAAAGGTTAAAAGATTGGGAAACTGAGAATATGCAGACATTCATGTTATTGATATTTGTGAAATCGAATCATTTTCAAAATTATTTAGTTGTATGTTAGTAGTTTTTGTATATGTGATTTTTTATGTCCAATTAACCGTGTAACGTTACTGATTATTTTGCTGCCTCTAGAAAGGATCACCCGTGAAGAAGTTGTTGGTATTTTAGTGTAAACTAAATTGTGTTTAATATGCAAATAAGGATCGACACTTAGTTGCAAATAAGGGTCGATACTTGGTTGCATATTAATGGGACTAACGAGGGTTCAAAGGGGAGTTGGTACTGCTAGTTATAGCAGTTAGTATGGTAGTGATCCTGCTGCTACGGTAGTGATCCTGCTGTTATGGTAGTGATCCTGCTGCTAGTGTTGATGCAGTTTTTATATAACTGTTTTACAGTTATTGTCCTTTGTAAAACAGTTTTTATAACCGTTTGGGAACCTATAAATTATCTAATATATTTTCAATTGAGGATATACAAAAAGATATACCCAACGAAAAGTGGGACTGATCAAAAACATATTTTGATCTTGATTTTCTGCAAACATACATACATACTAATCTTGAATCAAATTCGATTTTATCCGATCATAACTTGGTAGCCACTCCATTTTATTGATCTGAAAGTGTTCTCACACGACTTCGGATTTCTATCGGGTTACAATATATTCACCACAAACTACCCATATAAACAACAAAGATCAATAAAATCGTAGTGACGATGGATGGTGAATCTATTCGAGAAGTTCGTGGAGTAGGCGATATTTGATGGACAAGACATGTTTTGGGCATATGATCTTGGAAGATGGTATAATAAGTATGGACGCGTAGTATCTGGTATGTTATGATTACTTTGCATGGTTATATAGACGAACAACCAAAATAGAATCTGGTATGTTTTCTTTTATCTTCTTTATTATGCCATAGGACTTATGTACGATTTACATGTCACTTTTATTTGTTGATATGTAAAAGTGATTGGTATAATTTGTAACTTTTGTTGGTATAATTGGGTTTTAATTATTGGTCAAAAGTTTACGATAGAAATCATGGAATGTTTTATATAATTGTGGACCAATGAATTTACAATTCAAAAGGCAAAGTAGTGGAGGAACCAGTGGCTTTTCTTATATTATATTTGAATTATTATGAATTGGCGGTCTGCATATCATGTTTGTTATTCAATTATAAGGAAAGGAAAATAAAGATTTACTACTATTCGTGATTTGGTAACCGAAAATAAATATGTCGAAGAATGGATTAATTCTTTGTGAATGACTGGACCATAAGTCTGAAAATTTGTTTTCTTGAAATTCAAAAGAAACATGTTTTGAATTGCACCATATTTAGGAATCACCTTTTCTTATAATGTATATGGTGAATCATGGGTTATCAAAGTGATGTAACTAAGTATGACTCACCCGTTATAAATGTTTATACATGCATGGTGATTGGTGTTCATTCATGAGATTAACATGACTACATTAGATTCTTTTTGGTTTTGTTTTCTTTATTGCCAGTGTAACATAAAATGGACAAGGACTGTGTAAACATGCAAATCAATGTTTGAGTTTAAAAATTTTCGCAGAATTTATGGAACTTGATATTTGATTCCAACGTTTATCCATAGACATGGCAAAATGATCTGGAAAAGTGGAAAACATTATTGAATCGTCGACCATGATTGTCGGTTTGTTAATTGATATTAATGGATATAACTGAAAACAAGTTTTAAATTCAATCAGTACATTAAATTTAAAATGTATTTGATTGGTAACCATTATTGAATTAATCTCAATATGTTAAGCCAAAGCAGGCTTTTGTTTCTTTATTTTAAGTGACGAAAAGGAGATGTGTTCACTAGTCATCATCGAATACGAGGGAATCGTTTCATGGTTTGACAAACTGGAAAAGTTTGAGGAACAAGATTTCAAACATTGGAAAATGAAGATGTACTTCTGGTAATTACTCTGAAAGTCGCTTACGATATGTCTGCTCCCATGTGCATGTCAGACTACGCTTCAAGTAAGAAATCTCTTGTGAGCAATTTATCATATTATAAAATGGTTGATTCTAGGTATGTTGTGTAACAGTAGAATCAACTGTTACATGTTATGTTAAGGTAAATTTACACAGCATGATTCATAAATGGATGATCTTAATGTTGTTTCAAGATAGATAAACTTCCATTTTAGTGGAAAGATATTAAGTATACCATGATAAATCAACAAGAGGATTTGTCTTTGGTTCAATTGGGTAGTCATACATAAATTGAGGAGTCACTTCAGGAACAAGAAGTAGACAAAATAAAGACAAAGGTCAAACATCGTCCTCTTGGAATGTTGTTGAACACGATACATAACCTGGAAGGTTTATGGAGTTGAAGGGTATTAAGTTTGACAAGTTTATCTTGTTTAGACATGACTATTTTGTTGGACTTGGATACTTGTCTAACGGTATGTTTAAATTATAAGTCTATGATCCATTTGAAACTGAATCTGTGTGCTTGGCTTCTTTGTCTAGCAGTAGAATCAACTATGTTACTATAGTAGGACATGCTAGATCAAACATATTTATCATCTTAGAATGAAAGACATGTCTATTATGAGTCTTATATCTGAACTAGATATTAGTCATGATAAATGTCATACTTGTAAGCTGACAAAAATCACAAGGAAAATTTTAAGAATGTTAAAAGGGATTCTAGAGTTTAGAATTTATTCTGATATGTGTGATTTTAACAGTACGCCTTCACTTGGTAACAAAAGTATGTTGTTATGCTTATCCAGTCCACACTTAATAAGGACGAGGCTCTTGATATATCTTAAGTTTATAAACAAGAGGTAGAGCTTCATTAAAGTGGTTTGATTAAGAACCTTCTTATTGATAAAGGTAGTGTAGTACACAAGACCTTGATAAATATGGGTAATCTCATGTTGTGTTATTCTGGATTAAGTAGAAGTGTTTTAAAGTAAGGATATGCTAATAGCATGTTACATATTGATTAGTATTTCTAACAAGAATACTAAAGTAATCTCTTAGGAGATTTGGACCAATAAGGCATCAAACTTAAGTCATCTTAGAGTTTGGGACTGTAGAGCAGTTGTGAGGCTTACTAAACCTAAAATGAATACTTTAGGTGAAGAAGCATTGATTGCATATTCACTGGATATGTTGAGCATTATCCTGTTTATAGGTTCTATGTTATAGAACTAAATGACTATGTATCTGTTCACATAGTGATTGAATATAGGGGTGCTAATTTTGGTAATGAGGACAGATTTATTTCTGTACCTAGACTAAAGGATGTGCCTCATAGCTTGAAAGCCTCAACTGTAACTAACACTTTGGTGTGATATCAGAGATATGCTTTCTACTAGTACTGAACATAAAAGGAATACTAGGACAAGGAAACCGAAGTCTTTGGTGATGACTTTCAACTCTGCATAGTTGAAGGATCAAAGGATGGAATTGAATATAAATATCAATATTGCTATAATATTGAAGAAGATTCTAAGTCTTTTAGTGAATCTATTGCTTCTAGAGATGCTTATAGTGAATTTGATGATTCTGGAAATGGAGTCATGATATGTTTATAGTGGATGACATGTTGATTTTGGTATAAACCAAGATCAAGTGGATGAGACAAAGGAATTCTTGTCATCTAAATTTGCTATAAAAGACATGAGGGAGGTGGAAGTGATCTTAGGTATCAAGATCATTCGAAAGAACAAAGGTATCTCAATCTCTCAATCATATTATATTGAGAAGATCTTGGATAAGTTCAATTTCAAGGATTGTTCTCCCATAGGTACTCCCATGGATCTAAATCTTAAGCTATTACCAAATAAAGGTAAAGCGGTGTCTCAACTTGAATACTCAAAAAGGATTACATCGTTAATGTATGCCATGGTAAGTACAAGGCCGGATATAGCATATGCAGTTGGAAAGCTTAGTAGGTTTACTAGCAATCCTAGTACATTTCATTGGCATGTTTTGGATTGAGTATTCTAGTACTTGAAAGGAACGGTTGATTATCAATTAACTTACATTGGGTTCCTTCGGTAATTGAAGGGTTTTGCAATGCAAGTTGGATATCCAATAAAGAAAATTATTCTTTTACATTTGGATGGGTGTTCCTTCTTGGGGGAGGTGCCATTCGTTGGGCATCAAAGAAACAGACTTGCATAACAAACTCAACTAAGAATCTGAGTTTGTTGCTTTGGTAGCAGCTGGTAATGAAGCTGAATGATTAAGGAAGCTTTAAAAATTCCATTGTAGCCAAAGCTGATTTATTCTATTTCTATCAGGTGTGATAGTCAAGGTACTTTGGGTAAGGCTTATAGTCAAGTGTATAATGGCAAGTCAAGACACTTAGGTGTATGACACAGCATGGTTTTTGAGCTCATAATGCATGGTGTCATATTCGTTGAGTGGATTGCAACTCATCGAAGCAAAGCTGATCATTTAACCAAAGGGTTATGTAGAGTACTCGTGAAAGGATCAGCTGTGGGATTGAGGTTAAAGTCCATATGAAAACTCTCATGTTAAGATACTCAATTCACCACCTAATATGACGTTAGGTGCTGAATTTTGAATGTGGAAAGCTTAACATCTAGAGTTTGGAACACAATATAAAATTATCCCAAAGGTATGTGTTCGGATCTGCAAGATAAGGAAGGTTGAAGAGTTCTTCTTAATAGTTCTTTCGAAAAATTGCATTTGCAGGTGCAAGATTAAAAGAACTACCTATTAAGTATGAAGTTTAGCTGCTTCAAGAAGCTGGGACTTGGCTTTGATATACTTATGAAGGATAGGGACACAGGCTAGTAAAAGAAAGTGTCAAGTAAGAATTAAGTATGTAAAAGCTAATGTGTATATTATCTTCATGTATTCAATAGCAATACTACAAGGTTCAATCTTTTCGGAAAACCTTGATATTCGAATATTTGGAATGTGTAATATACTAATATGAAATTCAATCGTCTCGACATTTCATTTATGCATTAGTTTGATTGTTTGCGGTGATAAGTTAGTTAATTTATGATTACACTAAAATGGGGGAGGTTTGTTGGTATTTTAGTGTAAACTAAATTGTGTTTAATATGCAAATAAGGATCGACACTTAGTTGCAAATAAGGGTCGATACTTAGTTGCATATTAATGGGACTAACGAGGGTTCAAAGGGGAGTTGGTACTGCTAGTTATAGCAGTTAGTATGGTAGTGATCCTGCTGCTATGGTAGTGATCCTGCTGCTACGGTAGTGATTCTGCTGCTAGTGTTGCTGCATTTTTTATATAACTGTTTTACAGTTATTGTCCTTTGTAAAACAGTTTTTATAACCGTTTGGGAACCTATAAATTATCTAATATATTTTCAATTGAGGATATACAAAAAGATATACCCAACGAAAAGTGGGACTGATCAAAAACATATTTTGATCTTGATTTTCTGCAAACATACATACATACTAATCTTGAATCAAATTCGATTTTATCCGATCATAACTTGGTAGCCACTCCATTTTATTGATCTGAAAGTGTTCTCACACAACTTCGGATTTCTATCGGGTTACAATATATTCACCACAAACTACCCATATAAACAACAGAAGTTTCAATAAGGAGCCCTCAGGGCCCAATATATTAGCAATTATAGTTGGGTCTTCTTTTTGCATAGCTATATATAGCAATTTTCTCTTTCGGTTTCCCAAAGAAACTTGGGCTATGTCATACTACGGATGTGCCATACTCATTTCTAGTTGATGGCATTCGTGATGAGAGTGTGACACACATATAACACATATACATATTTGGTAAAATCTGTAAGTCCTTTGTAATTTGAAGGCTCTATAAGCTTGAATAATGCACATCTCACACACCTTCATACACGGCTTTGAGTTAAGTCATTATAAATCATGTTTCACGGAGGTCATTGAACTTTGCATTTTGTTTAATGAAGTTATTGAACTATATTTTGTTCAATTGGGTTACTCAACTTATAAGAAATGACATTTAGATCACTATTCAACAATTTCAATGTTAATATAAGTGATTTTAACGCATATATCTTTAAAAAAATAAGTAACTTAAATGTGGGGTTCTATATAAATTATAGGTTAATTAGCAACCCAACTTTCATGTTTCACAAGTTCAGTGATGTGTGTGAACAAAATATAAGTGAATAAAAACACAAAGTTCAGTAACATTTGGGTATGTTAATTAACCCTTTTATGTTGTACTTGATAATTGCTTTCAAACAAAGATACAGTTACAATTTATATGTCAAAAAACAAAACACAGTTTGCAACATTTTATGCAAGAGCAATGTTATATCCACACAATGTTTACAAAATTATATTGACACAATGACTTGCCAAATGTAATTGTCTTAACATGTTGTATCATAATTTTTTTCTTTCTTTCTTACCCTCTAAATTTAATTGACAAGTCATTGTGTGGATATATTTGGTAAACCTTGTGAAGTTGAATGATTACCAAAACTTATTTAGTTTTAAGCCAGTAATAGTTAAGGTATGTGTGATCACATTACTTATTATTTTGCTGCTGTAGAAATGGACATTGGGGAAGAAGATTCAATGTCAAGCGAAAAAGAACAATGATCCAGCAGCTGCTCCTTTGTCGAATATATGCAGATTTTTAGCTGGATCTTCTTTATGCATAGCTATAGTTATTTACATTTTCGGCTTCCAAAAACAACTAGGGCTATGTCATACTACGGTTGTGCCATACTCATGCCTAGTTGATGGCATTCGTGATGAGAGTGTTACACAAGTCCAGTTTGTGGAAGATTCACCTCTGATCTATTATAATACCAAGCCATCAGTTGATCAAACTGCTGAAAAATCAAAAATTGATTTAGGTCGGATAGCACTAATGAAAGCACTTTCATCCAAGTGGCAGTATCAAACAAGGAACATGGGAGATGATATGTTTCAGCTTATTAAGATGCTTAAAGATCAGGGGATCACGTATGGGTCAGAGCCTAATCGTGTGCTTTTATCAACATCAATGAAGAACGTCTTGGACTTTATGATAAATGCGGGCCCCGGCTGCATCATGATGTTGTTTTATATCATGCAGTGTTATCAGCTCAGTGGTCAACTTGATCTTGGGAGACTGCTAAAAAGTAAAAAAAGAAAGGAACAATCAGTAACATTTGCTGACATTGAGGGCGTTGATGATGCAAAAGCTCAACTTGTTGAGGTAATTTGAGTCAAAATGGTTACTTACTTGTGACTTTGGTTATTTTCTATTTTATGTCCTAATCAATCTTTTATATAAACTTTTGGTAGGTTGTCAAAATCCTTAATAAAGATAGTAGCTACGTGAAACTTGGGGCAGAATCGCCTAAAGGAGTTTTGCTTACGGGTCCCCCAGGAACCGGAAAAACGATGTTGGCTCGTGCTATGGCTGCTGAAGCTGGAGTTTCGTTTTTTTATATTTCTGGAAGTGAGTTCGTGGAGAAATTTGTTGGTGTGGGAGCTTCTCGTGTTAGAAAAATTTTCGAAATGGCGAGAAATAGTGAACCATCCATTATTTTCATTGATGAGATAGATGCTGTTGGTGGGAAACGTGGAAGAGATTTTAATAGTGAATCTGACAATACTTTAAATCAGGTAACCATGAATCTTGAAAACTTTTTAAACACCAACAACCCATTGTCATACCCAATTTCTATTACACATTCTAGCATGGTGCCCGTGCAATGTGGAAACCCTCCACCTTATCACTTTTATATTTTCAGCCATCATTTCCAATTAAGTCGTAAACAAACACTTTTTAAGATAATTTATTTATTTATTTATTTTTATTTTTTTATTTTTATTTTTTTTTTTGTTTTATTAAGTCAAATTCAAACACCACCTAAAAGAATATGTGTCTTATATGGGCCATTGTGTAAGCAAAATCTTCTAAAAACTGACTTTCAAAATCGTTGAATGTATGTATGAAAAAGTTATATCTATAAATATTGTGAACTATATGAAAAACTAAGATTACGAGTTACAAAATGATCAAAAGGGTTATATCTGTTAATGACTTGTTTGTACATAAAAGAGCACTAAAACGTGACAAATGACAAAGTACATATAGTGGTCTTTTATTGTAAAATAATGTGTAATTTAATTGGTTCTTTTCTTGATGTTTTAGATTTTGGCTGAGATGGATGGGTTCAACAAGGATGACAGTGTGGTGGTTATAGCTGCTACAAACAGACCTGAGACACTGGATCCAGCTTTATTAAGACCGGGTCGGTTTTCTGGGGTAGTAGTTGTGAATCCGCCAGACCAAGAAGGTAGGCGAAAGATATTTGCTTTACATTTAAAGTATGTCCTTATGCAGGAAGACAAAGAACACATATGTGACTATGTCGCTTCAATTACCGAGGGTTTTGTTGGGGCTGGTCTTAAAGAAATAGTTAGAAAGTCTATACTACTTGCTGCTCGCAGAGGTTTGTTCTGAACGAAACACGTTTAACATTGTTTCATAAGTATATACATATATTAATCCAATCTTGATTATATTTCCGGGGGGCATGTTTTTTTAGGTGGTGAATTTATGACGTTTGATGATATTCTTCAAGCTTTCGACATGAGCAAATGATCCGCCCGAGCCAATGGCGAGGCGTGAAGTTCAGGGTTAGGCCAAGCAGCTTGATTCGTTCATAATGCTAGAATGTTCGTTCCCTTCCGGTTTTATAACAATTGCAGCATTTGATTTTGTTTCTTCAGACAAATGTACATATAGTTGGTATAGAGGATATATTTATGATCACGAGTGTAGTGGAATTAGTAAAATGGATCTGCTCATGCGAGACATTTATGGTTTGGAAATTCGAATGATGAAAATGGAAGACACTAATTAAACTAGGATACTACCTATTCGTAAACATGAAAAGCAAAATGTCTTACCAGACACTTATGCTTTAGTTTATATCACTTATAATTTTTTTGGCCAATTTAAATTTCAGGTAACAAGTTGGTACATTGATGATGATATGCTGTTATTATACACCTTTCAAATACTACGAGTAATATATAAACTTTATCATACCGAATGTTAATATGATGCAACTATTGTTTTACATTTTATTAATTTGTCACCGTATTGGCATTTTCATGAAAAAGCATTTATCGCCGGTTAGTGGAACGACTCATACACCCTGTCTCAAGAACCATGTTAACGACATTGTACATTAGAATACATTTTTTATGTTTATAATCCCGGAGAGGAGACATATAAAAAATTCTTTTATAAGTATGATAATTTTAAATTTTAATTATTGTATGATAAAAAGAATTGAAATTAAGGTTCGCTCTCCGCTTTCAATATAAACGCGTAACATATGGCTCAATTATTTAAATTGACTTTTTTGATCCATTGTCTTAAATTGACATCACATATCATGTATGATGAATGTTCGGTGCTATGTAGGGTGTTCACGGGGATGTTCGGTTGAAAACTTTGACTATCCATCACGGAGCAGATAGTTTATTTTACTATTGGATACCGAACCGTGCTATGGACATGCGAATACCCAAAGTGAGCGGTTACCCGCTATTCAAGCCACTGGTTAATCATTTTAAACAATCAATTGAATCGAACCGGTGAAATAATATAATCTAGGAACGTAAAATGTTATCGTAGTAAAATTAAATGACATTGAAAAGATTAAAGTCGTAAAATAAAGTTGTTTCGTCATAATAAAAACATTCAAATCTCTAATATAATAAGAATTTTTATTTTATTTTATTTTTTATTTTTTTTGTGAAAAGGAGAATCTATCTATCTATACTATCTAATATACAGCAGTAGAAAAAGAACATGAATGCCCTTATGAAAAAGAAATGTTGAAATTCTAAGATGTCTACATTAGTCATTTTACTTTAATAATTTTGAAATAAACACTAATTAAGGAATGAAGCAAAACTTATGCCAGAAGCCTCACCAAATTCGGACCAGTTGTTTCCCACCCCCTTTGTTATGTAACGCCAATCTTCTTCAATACGCTCCCTGTCTAAAAATTCAAAACCATTCTACAAATGAAATCCAATCCTTTCCATCTCTTCTTCCACACCATATGATTCACGATTCAAACCCAAACCAGTTACCTTTACATCCAAAAACAAGTAACGATTTTTCAAAAAAACCACCCACAACAGTTTCGATCTATGAGAAAATTGGTTAGATTCGATCTATGACTAAATTTGTAATTTTAAAACTATTTTAAAAATTAGCAAAGCTTATGGTGAAAACTTTATTTTTTTCGGGCCGTTTGAAATATTGTAGCCCACATGCGCATCAGTTTGCATGAGCCGAAAAAACTACTAATTTTTAGCTATCCACTATGTAAAAGTCAGAGCTTTTCATGGAAGCCTCATACAAGTTGTTCCACTCCAACCTTCACCATTTGTACTACCGATTTCATTCAACAAACCCCAACCCAATATCAATCACAAACCCTAATCCGCCATCAACATCAAAAAATACACAGTATTTGCAGCTTCGATTCTTCCGGATTTTATTCATAGAAAGCATATTTTTTTCTCAATTCGAAACAGTAAGTATGTTTATCTTTTGTAACAAGTTTTCAATTGTGAAACCGTGAATTCACGAGGTTAATCTGATTAAGTCTCCACAGGTTCATCTCTCTGATTAACCGATTATATTGAATGTTATAACGATTTTTAATTTGGGTTAATTATATTGTTTGATTTTGCAGGGAACTTTATAAAGTCTATGAAGGGTTTACAAATACTATGTATGTACATTATTGATCCACAATATATTTGTACCCATTATGTAATGTACGTTATTTGATCAGTAGCTTTAGTTGTTTTCTTCCTTGCCAGAATTTCCTTTATTACAATATTCACCACAACAACCTCTTGAACAATATACTCATAATGGTAACATTTTTTTCCCAAAAAACTTATTGATTATTCATAATGTTAGGTGTTTTGATGGTTTAATGATAATAGTAAAAATCAGATAAAAGGGAACAATGCAAATGTGGATGATGCAATCATGCTTGGCAATGATGGTTATGTGTTGAAAAAAGATGCTACAAACATCGTAAGCCCGTACTTTGATCTTTATAATACTTGCAATTTTCTTTATTAGTTTATAACAGTATTTCAACAATTCGAAACTTTTATCTTGGTAATGCAGTTCTTGGTGAAGAAAGGCATTGTTATGACACCTCATGTCGGCTACTGTCTTCCGGGCATCACTCGAGCAACTGTAAGACATCATAAAATCCATCCTTTCATTATCTGATCTTATTGACGATTATAACATTTCATGCTCATTCGTACCCATGGTTCACTTCTTGCAGGTTATGGACCTTGTGAAAAATGAAAACTTAGTTTTGGAGGAGCGACGTATTAGTCTATAGAGTTTCATACTACAGATGAGGTCTGAATGAACAAAGTATTTTTAGAAATGATGTTTCATCAATTCAAACATCAAATCCTCATATAGATACATGCATTTTAAAACCTAATGTGTTTATTAAATGAATAACTAATTACAGGTGTGGACTACTGAAATTATGGGAGAACTCAGCCTGGTATGTTATTAATTAGAAAATGCGTATCCTGTTTGTATAAATTAGTTTTGCGTTCCACTTGTGTTACATTGTGATAACTAAATATCTTTGTCAACAATACCAGGTTACAAATATCGATGGACGTGTAGTTGGTGATGGTACAGTTGGGCCTGTTACTAAAAGATTACAAAATTCATTCAAAAAGTTAGGCCTGATTATCATTAACCAGCCTGAATCCTACAGGTTTGAACATTTTGTTTGTTTTCACATCTGGATTATGAAATTAGCGGCATCCGAAACCAAATTAGAGAGTTAAAGAATGTAAGTAGCTTTTATTTTACTTTTTTTTTTTTTTTTTTTTTTTTTACTTATTTTGTCTATCATGAGTAAAAAACCTTATAGACTAAGCTTCACAGCAAAAATGCATACGCTTTGCTACTTTTAAATGGGATTTCGGTTATGTTTGATCTCAAACATGTCAAATTAAAACATTTAGCTAACGGGTCAGATTGGTCAAAAGTTGTTCCTAATGGTAAATGGATGCTAAAACACTTTATGCAAACATTTTGGATCATTATTGTAATGATATAAGCTTACAACCAACCCGATATGGCTCATTTAACCCATATCAAAATATACTTTTTACGCAGCAAAAGGTGTTCCAACATTCCTCTTCATGAAACAAGTGTTTCTCCTGATAAGGTTCTTCAAAAGCTTGGTGCTTTGTGGTGTATTCAGGTATGTCTCATCTTCTAAAGTCAAAAAATATTGCAATTTTAATCTAAACCTATTGTTGGTACATGTGGGTTTTAGTATTTTAACTTCAACGAATCAAAGTTAACTAAAACTAAAATGGGAAAATGGGTTGAAATTCATTTAACAATTGTTTAGGGGATGCTTATTAAAAGAAAACTAGATAAGATCAGAACCAGCCTTAAATGTGCATTTTCAGGAGATGAGGAACATTATTTTCAACAGCTGAGAGTGCAGTGGAGTCTTGGGCGATGTTAGCCACTTCATTGGGCCACCCGAGTTTTATAAAATCAGAGTTTGAAAAGATATGTTTCTTGGATAACCCAGTGACTCATACACAGGTCAATCTAATTGCTATGTCCATGTATAAATTACTTTGCTAACATTTAATGTGTAAAAATTTCTTTTTCGATGTCTAAAGTATTTGCATTACTGATGTTCTAATTGATAGATTTTAAAAGGTTATGAATTGAAGTAAAACTTAGAAAGATGGTTGAGGAATTTCTCATATAAATCTTTTATATCACACTAAAGTGTTTGTGTGTCTTATCATGTGCATGTTTAGTTCTTATAAGACTATAACATATAATTATTAGTTTGCCATGTACTAAAATTATGTTCCATTTAGTCCGTCTATTAAACTTCTTAAAAGGAAAGCATATAACCTGTAGTTATATTAAACTATTTTTAAATGACGGCAAAAAGAGTAGGTTATGCACGTTTTAAGTGCTGCAAGAGTTGGAGATTATTTGATTTTTATAAGTGTTCATTTTCGTGGTTGATCAGTGTTGCAATGACAATGATATGCTACATTAAAATTATACTCACTCCGTCTCAAATTTATTGTCCATATTTCCCTTTTGGGATGTCCCAAAATAGTTGTCCACCTTCTATTTTTAGTAATAAAAAGAGAATTTTATGAGGGAATATTCTCTTTGTGTGGTTAAAAATTGTAATGGCCCAACTTTTATTAAACTTTGTGTTTTTTGTCTTCTGACAATAATTTTGAGACGGGGGGAGTATGTAATAAGGTGAAGTTACCAAATGGGCTTAATGGTTTTTAATGGGTATCCAAAGTCTAACTTATTGAATTCAACATCCCAAATCATCTATTATTCAAGTTCATATTAATGTTGTGAAAGGCTCATTCAATAGTCTCACAACAAGTTATCTTTTTAATATGTCTCTTTGATCACTTATAAATAAGTATATTTTTTTTCCAGGAAAGTATAAGCTTTGACCTTTCGTCAGCTCAATGATATGATGTGCTTAATTTGCCTTTCTTATTGTATAACAATCTACTTTATTAATAAAAACTTTGGTGACATGGCAGATTTTGATCCGGCGTTATGGTCTGCGTTGTGGTCGGCGTTGCCATGGCAACGTGGGAGAGAACGTATATGTGGACAAAAAAAGAATTACAAAACCACCCCCGATACGATTTAATTTAGTTGTTTTTGTGTTTTTGCAGTGTGTGTGTGTTCTTGAGTGTGTGTGTTTTCACCGTGTGTGTGTACAGATGGATCGGGGAAGATGAATAGATGATATATAAATGAAGTTGGCAGTTTAGTCCCTGTGAACTTTACATTTCCTGCTGTTTTGCAATTGTTTTTTTGATGTGGCGCTGACATGGCGGGGTGTTATTCCATAACTTAAGTTACGATGCCAGATGCTCTAATTATTTTAAAGTTAAACATGTATTTCTCATCTGCAACTTTAGCAAAGCGTAAGGATACAATTTGTTTTTAATATACATTTTAGCCGGAATGTCAAATATTTGAATTTATGTTTTTAAATGGAACGAACATTTTTGTATGTCCGTTTGTTTATTTCAGATATAGAGAGCCAAACGTGAGATGGTTTAAGAAGCAATATGAGAGTCTTACTCAACAAAAGATACAGTAAAGAGCCCAAAGGTATTATCTAAGTTAGCAAAAATATTATCAGATCATGTTACCAACGTACTTTTGGTTAGTGCAAATTACTCTTATATTTGTTAGATTACATTAATATGATGATGATGATGATGATGATGATTATTATGATGATGATGATGATGATGATGATGATGATATAATTGTTTTGCAGACAAAGCTTGATCAAATATCATAAAGAGGTAAATTTGTGGATCCTTATCCATCGTGAAATGATAAATCCTTTAATGCTCATTGTTCCCCGTTCCTTTTATATAAAATCAATGTAGCATGGTTTAATTTTTTTAAATTTGTTAATGGTGGATACAGGTTTTGTTACACAGTACTGGGGGTTTGTATTATGCCAAGAAGAAGTGACGGTAATCATTACATGGTTCAATAATACATATTTCTACATAAAAAAGCTTTCAATAATTGCCTTATGGGGTGTTTGTATGTGCCTCTGAAAGTTATTATGTGCACTAAACATATAGGTCGTAAAGATTCTCTATTTTCTTATGCATTTGGGACATGGTACTCATTGACTATAGTAGTTAGGTCGGTCAGGCATTTGTGTCAGCCTTCATATCAATGTTACCATGCTTTCAGTTTATCAAGTTTTACGATGTTATTTGATCATTTATTTGGTTCATGGTCGATGCAGGTGAACTATGGACAAAAAGATGGATCAAAACAAGTAAGAACCTCATTGATCACAGTTATGTGTAAATGGTAAGTTGTTTAGATCTTCAATTGGGACTTTGGAAGGTTTTGATTTGTCTCTTAGCTTTACATATTATGAATTTGTGTTGATGGACTATTAGGAATCTTCTTTGATTATAATAAATATAGCACACTACAAATATACTTTTTATCAGTTATCAACAATCGCAAACACCCCATTAAGGCATTAATATTATGAATAAAAATCATGGAGTGCTGCTCAATAAGGACCCAACCATATTAGCATGGGGTTTTGCAGGACAGGAATAGCTCCATTAGCATAAGCCTACCCAGTAATAACTTGAGTGTTTATTATGATGAGAAATATGGTGTAACTTTGGTGAATAAATTAGTCTTTGTTTGCTATTGGTAAAACATATAATTAGAAATATTGTCATTTTCTTGAATTTTCATTAACTCATTTGTACATGCTAATTATGCAAATGAATCGGGTTAATCATTGCTGCTGGTTTGCAGCTTGCTTGCTGCTAATTATTCAATTTTAACCGTCAACCAATTAGTAATTTTTCATGGTTGTATGATTGAATATATTAGAACAATTTTAAACTAATTATATGCTCATTGTTGTTGTCTTTGAATTGCATATCAGGGCTTTAGTTATTTGTACAAATTATATGCTCATGGATATTATTTTTAATGTATCACAAGTGATGATCGTGTATTATCACAATTGAGGTAATTTTTTGTGTTTTAATTTTATTTGTTAATTGTTAAAATTTAAAAGATCCTTACGGAATTGACTGGGCAAAGGCAAGCATTTTCACCACTTTCCTTCTTTCTGTTCAGGATGATATTGTTCAATATATTGAAGTGGTTATGCCTGTTTATAGAAATAACTTTTACGCTGTATAAGTAACTAACAAAAAGCTGTATAAGGACGATCGTTAATGGTGGTTTGGGGATTTGTGTTGATGTGTCACTTATCATGAAGATTGGCTTATGTAGGTATGGTGTGAGTAGTTATACAACAATCAAGTTATTCGCAAAGACTAACAAAGATGGTGAAGACTATGAAGTTGGGCGTGCTATAGACAGTTTTTTTACCTTCATCAACGAGAAGTGTGGTACCAGTCGTGATGCGAAGGGCCAACTCACCTCCACCGTTAGTATTTAACTAATAAACTGAGTCTTAACCACGACTTATGTTATACATCTAATGTTTCCTTTTTCATGTTCCATGTAGGCTGGTATAACTGCAGAATTGAATAGCTTGGTGAAGGAGTTTGTAAGTGCCGGTAGCGACGAAAAGAAGTCAATATATGCAAAGATTTAGGAGGAAGCTGGAAAGCTCACACGTTCTTCTGCAAGGTATTCTTCTAATTCAGCTTCCTATATACATTCTTCTGATTAATTTACATAATTTGTGAGGTCTGACATATCTTTTAAGAAATGGCAAACAGAGTGAGGCAATCGAGTTTTGTAATGGGTCGAAAGTGATGGCTCGGTTCACCAAAAATCAAAGGTTTGTCTTTGTTTAAATTGTATTTATTTTCTCACCAGTTAAGTAGAATGACGATGTATTGATATCTTATTGTTGACATTTTAACTCAAACTGGTGACAAACAGGTCACCAAAGTGCCCTTTTATTGTATACAAATCTCTTAAATAAGTTTACAGATCGTTTATAACTTTATAAGCTTTTGGAATACTATGATCTTTGATGTAGAATAAAGTGTTGGCGCAACAAAAAACATGGTTCCAAACAAAAAAACATGATCTTCGATGAAGAATAAAGTGTTGTTAGTGATCTATTAAACTGCAAACTATTAATGCAAAATTAAAGGATTCAATATGAAAGATGCAAAGATTTTAATCATATCTATGTCCCCATTGTAATATCTAAGGCCCACTTGTGCTAAAAGGTATTGAAGGCCCACATATAGATGAGTATCTTTGGACTCTGCTTTCATTTTCAAATTTCAAATACTAAATTCGGTTTTCGGTTTTGTTCGGTCACAAATAATTTCGGTTCAGTTCGGTTTTCGGATATAACCAAAAAAAAAAAACGAATAACCCGAGAACCGAACCGATGAACACCCCTAGGCCGGACTAAAAACGCTACACATAACACCCCACATGAAACGACAAAGTTTCATGTGGGTGATGTTACTTAAAGAAAAGAAGAAGCTACATCCTTCTAAATCGTTTTTTTAAAAATGACGTCGAACGTCATTCTTTTAAAAAGAAATATAATTTGTGTGATTGTTTACACTATTAAAGTATAATGGAGTAGTAAAACAGATGACAAGCTTTTACCTTTTGCCTTATTTGAAGTAAAATCTAGGCCCATCCGATTATGGATTCACAGGGGGCCTCAAGCCCTACTTACGAAACTAAGTAGAGCCTTTTGTTTTTATTTAAATTTGTTTTCAGACCATTGCTTTTAGAAGCCTCTAAAAGTCAAAAGTTCATGAGTATGAATCCATCTACTATTTCAATATTTCTGGAGTATATCCACAATTGTTGAGAATATTAAATTGTAGATCATAGATTTTAGTTATGTGTATTATAAGGAGGTTCATGCTACAATTCATGGTATGCACTTACTCTTCCAGTACAACAGAGAAGACAATGAATGGACAACAACGAATGTTTAAATTTTACATTTTGTTCTTTTACGGTTATTTGACAGTTCTGTCCTTTGCAATCAGTTTATTTTTCTTAATATATCTGCAAAATTCAAAGTTATTTCTCTAAATAGACATTTGAGGTTAATTTCTTAGCCTTTTTAGTTTAAATGATTATTTTAATTATTAATTGTTCCTCATTACGAAACCCCGAACAATCACTTTACAAGCACCGGTTATTATTTGGAATTTCAAATGAATGAGATTGAGAAGGTTGAAACAACCATTTCATCATGTAAGCAATCCCATACAGCAAAAGAAGATTTATCTGTTCTTAAGAGTTTAAGCTCTTAACTTGAATAGCTAAATGTGTAAGGTTTTATATAGAGACCTGACCTATCCAAGATGCATTGTGTGTTTTGTAAATAATGTGCTAGAAGCCTAGAATGAAAAAAGTTACTTACGGCTCTTCCATAATCTTTAGTACAATTAAATATTGTTATTACAATGGACCAACTTACAGATTCACTTTTTATTTAATAAATTAAATGTGTAATTCCAATGGCACAATGATGATCACAAAGTACGTAGTGATGGTAACTGATCTTTAATAATAGCGATGGACCAAATTACATGTATAGAGCTCGCTATCTTTGATTAATGTATTATGCCAATGCCCAATCTTAGTTCACAACATTTAAACATTACATATCATGCTAATTTCAACATAAAACATCTCGATCCATAAATAACTTCAATATATGGAAATGATATGTCATGTCGAGATTGAACAACAATAATGCTTATTTTTATATAGATTTTGTTTGTTAACGTGTCTATAAGAGTTAAAAGAGATTTATTGGTGTCTATTTTAAGATGGTTATCATAAAAAGATAATCACAAACTTGGTGTTTGACTAATTATTTGTACTGAGACAAAAGCTATTTTTGCTATATCGGGATTGTTTTCGAATATTATGCTTTTTTCTTACTCGGAAAATATAAACAATTTCGAGTATACAAATACGCATGGTGATTTTTCAACTCAATGTTGTAGCCATTTCACATAATATCACAAATTGATCTCTTATATAAACGCTATTCAACGGTTTTAAATTTACTCCCGTGAATTTCACGGGTTAATAACCTAGTTTATATATAATCACAAGAGTTATAAGCCCCTTAATATGTCATGGACAAGCACAAACACAAGCCCAAGCCCATGCATACTTAACAAGAAGCTCAAAATTAAAACTGCTTACTAGACAAAAGCATTCTAACTAGTTTATACTAACTCAATTCACAAACAAATACCGGAAAGTATACCAGATCCTGTATACTGAAGTTTCATTCTTTATTTCTATGCTATACTCGTTCTTTCCACTTTCATATTCCATTTCAATTCCACTTCATTCACAACTCTTGAATCTTTAACCTTGAAACTCATCATTTTCAGCTTTATAGTCCCTTTGATAATATGCAGGATTGTTGTCTCATCCCTTTTTACTCCCCTAAACAACCTTGCATTCCTTTCTTGCCAGATTAAAAAAAACCACAGCACCACACACTAACCTTCTCAATGTACTCCATATACTGTTATTGGCATCCAATTTAGTGATCTTTTCAACTGCCATACTTCAATGGTGAGAGAATCTTCTATTAAATAATTGATGCATCTCACTCCAAACTACACTAGAATATGGGCAGGTGAAAAATAAATGATTGTGTGAGGCAGGGAATAGATTGCACAATGCACATTTCATTATTTCATTAGGCTTCCATATTGTAATCTTGTCTTAGGTCATTAGTCTATTTTGGACTGCCATCCAAAGAACAAATGCATGTCTTGGTATTAAGGCTAGAAGTTTGCTTCTGATGTCTATTCCCAATGATCAGTTGCTGAATTTTAGTAAGTTCAAGTGTGCTAAATCTCTTTTCGAAGCTATTGTTGCAAGATATGGTGGGAATGAAGCCACCAAGAAAACTCAGAAGACCCTTCTCAAGCATCAGTTTGAGAACTTTACTGCAGCAAGTAATGAGTCGTTGGATCATATGTTCAATAGGCTTCAAAAGTTGGTGAGTCAACTGGCTATTTTAGGGATTGAGATGCCCCAGGAAGATCTCAACTCAAAGTTTCTGAGAAGTCTACCTTCTGAATGGGCTATGCATGTGGTAGTATGGAAAAACAAGCCTGATATAGATTCCATGAGCCTAATGGATCTATATAGCAACTTCAAGATAATCGAACATGAGATTAAGAAGTCTGTTGGATCAAGTTCAAGCTCAAGCTCAGGGAATTTGGCTTTTGTATCAACTCCCAGTTCATCAAGTCCTGATGAAGAAGTCCAAGTTAGTGGAGCAGTTGGAACTGCTAGTGCAAATCTTGGTACTGCTAGCACCTCGAGCAGTACTAGTGGACTTTTGAATGATGATACTTATTGTGCTTTTCTGACTACTCAGCACAATGGAAGTATGTTGACTCATTCAGATCTTCAAGAGATTAATGAAGATGATATTGAAGAGATGGATATTAAGTGGCAGCTCTCTCTTCTCAGTTTGAGAGCTAGAAGATTCTTGAAGAAGACTGGCAAGAAGATTGTCATAAACAGTAATGATGTTGCAGGGTATGACAAATCTAAGATTGAGTGCTACAATTGCCACAAGAAAGGTCATTACTCAAGGGAGTGCAGATTGCCTAGTCAACAAGATGGAAAGAGTAGAGCATATGGAAACAAGTCAAGAGTTGTGGAGGTTACTGATTCAAGCTTGAAAGCCATGGTTGCTATTGATGGCTTAGGATTTGACTGGAGCTATATTGCAGAGGAGGAAGTAGAAGCATCTACATAGGTTGCTCTCATGGCATTTTCTGATTCTGAGGTACAAGTTTCAAAATGTTCTAAATCTTGTGAATCTTTAAAGAAATTAGAAACACTTAAAACAAGATATGAGAGTCAGTGGAAAGAATTAAAAGAAACTGCTTTTAGCTTAGCAAATCATAAGAGAGCTTTAGCTGTGTTAGAAGAGAAAATTGTTCATTATCAAAACAATGAGTCTAAGTTTTCTGATGATATGATTATTGTTAAGAGAGACTTAATGTTTAGAGAGAATGAGATCACTGTTTTAAAACATGAATTAGAACAGGTTAAGAAAGCTAAGGAGAACATACAGATGAGTGTAGATACACTTGAATACACATCACAAGGTGTTAAAAAGATAACTGAGAGTCAGATTCAAAATAAAGCTATGTCAGGCCTAGGATATAAGACTGTCCCACCTCCTTATAGAGGAATTCCATCACCTAAAGGTATAGACTTAGAACACACAGGACTCCCTGAATTTCAATTACCTGAACTTAACTATGGTCCTCAACCTAAGAAGGATGTAGTTGATAAACCTGTGTTTGTTAGTGCAAGTGATAAATCACTATCTGAGGACAAGGTGTCTTCTGATAGGTCCTCACCTAAGGACTCAGATGCTCCAACAATTGAGGAATGGACTTCTGATGATGAGGATGATCAGGCTGTGGTTAAGCCTGTTAGTGATAAAGTGGAGGAACCAAAAGTTCCAGAGATGGTTAAACCTGAGACTGTTAGGCCTAGTTCAAATGCCAAACCTTTTAGACCAACAGTTAGGTATGCAGAGATGTATAGAACCACAAAAAAGCCAAGAGGTAACCAGAGAAATTGGAATGACCTCAAATCCCACCAATTAGGAAAGGATTTTGTTTGCTATAGGAAAGCTTGTTACTCTTGTGGTAGCTTTGATCATCTTGCAGCTTTTTGTGATAAGTATGTTAGAGGGTATTCAAACAAAAGCATGTGCCTAGAAAGACCTAAAACTCCTCCTAGGAATGATAAGATGATACCCAGGTCAGTTCTTTTGAGGTCTGGACCTAGAGCAGTTCCAACTGCTAGATCAGCAGTTCCAACTGTCAGACCTATGAGACAGATTCACCCAAGGCCACCAGTTCAAAATCAAATAAATGTTTTTAAACCATCATACACAACTGGTAAAAGAACTTTTTATGAGAAAGCAGTGGTGAAAAACCAAGTTTGGAAACCTAAGGTAACAACTGCCAAGCCAGCAGTTCCAACTGCTAGCAGGGTAATTGGTACTGGTGTGAATAAAAACACTGCTAAGGGAAACATGGGTAATGGGGTGAATGCTTCAGCATGTTGGGTATGGAGACCAATTCAACCAAATGGTGCTAAGACTGTTTTGAAAAGAATGAATTATGTTGATGCTAGAGGAAAGCCTAAGTCTGTTTTGGCTTGGGTTCGACAAGAAAACTAATTTTTCTTGTTATATGCATTGTTAGTCATATGCTTGTATTTGGTTTCTTTGTTTTGGACTAACAATTGCAGGATTGGAGAGTAAACACCAAGGGATTATGAATGCTTGATGTTTTGGACTAAATGGTGTTCTGGAGATTAGTATGTGATTCTTGCATACAACAAATGGTAATTGGTTCACCATGTCTTATCCACATAAGAACCAACTAGTCCAGAGCAAACGGTTTCTGGTAAAGACTAATCAAATCCGTTGATGGTTGACAATTTACCAAAAATTGTATGGTTATCAGCTCACCATATCTAAATGTGAAGAGTTTGCTAGTCCAAAGCAAACGGCTATTGGTAAAGACATATCAAATCCGTTGATAGCTGATAGTTTGCTAAAAACTATGTATGAGCCATGTTATTTTAAAATTCTTATTTCAAAAAGTTGGGACGGCTCAATAAAATTTTTCAACAGTTGGGACGGTTAGTACAAAATATTGGTACGGTTCAACTAGCCGTTATGACTGACGTGTCGGTAATTAATTTTGGAGTAAAAACTAGCCGTTGGCGGTTTGTTGCGATTTTTACTGGATGAATTACGGATTTCGAGGGATCCTCTTATAGATATTTTAACTTTTATTTTATTATATTCTTATACTAAAATAAATAGTTACCATATTCTTTAAGTCGGTCAACTTAAAACCTTAACTCTCTCCATAAACTCTCAATATTACTTTCATCTTCTATCTTTTCACTCACCATTATTACTATTCACGGCTGTTAACTAACATTTTCTACTAAGAATGGCAAGATTGGATTTTGCTAAGCGTCACAACCAGGTTGCGTTTTTAGAGAGAACAGAGCAAGGAGATGGGCCAAAATTTTATGAGGTTGTGGACTTTCTCAACCACTCTCACATAAGGTATGCTCTAACTGTTTCTCCTACTCTTTATGTTTCGCACATCACACAGTTCTGGCAGAATTCATCTATCTTGACAAGTGATGATGGAAACTTAGAAATTCATACTAAAGTAGATGGCATTAAATTTGTTGTTACTGAGTCTATAATTAGGAGACATCTTAAACTAAATGACTCAGATGGTATCGACACTATGCTAAATACTGAAATTTGGGAAGAACTTGAAAAAATGGGGTATGATACATCTGAACATAAATTGACTTTTCAAAAAGCATGTTTTTCACCCCAATGGAGATTTTTGATACATACTCTTCTATTATGTTTAAGTAATAAAAAGACTGCTTGGGAACAATTTAGTAGCAATATTGCTATTGCTCTCATTTGCTTGTCTACAAACAGAGTTTTTAACTGGTCAAAATATATTTTTGAGGGTATGGCATCAAATGTTGATAGTAAAACAAAGTTTTTAATGTATCCCAGGTTTGTTCAAACAATTTTAAATAAAAAGAAAAACCTGCTTACAGAACCAACTAAAATTTTTCCTACGCCTAGTCTACAATCAAAGGTTTTTCAAAATATGACTATGGCTAGTAAACTTTTTCAAGGGAAACCAGTTCCATTATTTCCTCAAATGATTCAAACTGAGTTGGGTGAAGGTTCAGCAGTTCCAACTGATCCCCATCACACATCCACTTAAGTATTTGAAACAACCCAACAACCACCTATCACTTATAGGAGAAGGTCTAAACCTAGTCTAACTAGGGTTGTGATTGAATCCTTGCCCAAAGATTCACCTCTCATAGCAGGTAATACAGCTAGAAGTGATGAGGGTAGTTCTTCACAAAATGAATTGACGACTTTATGTACCAAGTTAGTAAACAAGGTTGATACTTTGGAGAAGGAGCTAAAGCAAACCAAGGAGGAATTTAAAGCTTACAAGGAAACTTTTGCCAAAGTTTATACAAAACTAACAAAAAGGGTAAAGAAGCTTGAAGAACAGTTGAAGAAGAAAAGGGCAAGAGTGGTATTGGATGAAGATTCTGATGATGATGATTCAGATGGCTCTGAAGGGGATGATGAAAATTCTTCCAAACAGGGGAGGAAATCTGGTAAAGAGAGGAAATTTGAAGAAAAGGATAGATCAGGATCTCAGGGGAGGTATCAAGAAAGTTCTGAACAAGATCAAGGTTTTGATATTGGTTCAGGTTCTGGTAATATTCATGAAGAAACAGCTGAAACACATCAAGCAGTTCCTTATGAAGAAGCAGTTCAAACTGCTGAGACAGAGAAAGAGACAGAGCAAGTAACAGTTCAAACTGCTGAGTCAGAACAACAAGCAGTTCCAACTGAAGAAACTTCTGATGAAAAAGATTTCAAGAGAAGAGCAGATAAAGGAAAGAATCCTATGACATCTGAAGAAGTGGTTGTTGTTCAAGAACTTGAAAGGCTTAAAAGGTTGAAACCAAAAACTCAAGAACAAATTGCTCATGATGCTGAGGTTGCAAGGCAAATGTTAAAAGAAGATTTGGCTGATAAGGAAGCTGAAAAGGAAGCTAAACAAGCCCAGATGGATCATGATGAAGAATTTGCAAGGAAATTGGCTGCTGATGATATAAGGAATATAGCTGAATTCATGGGAAGGAAAAGATCAAATGAAGTAGATCAAGAAGAATTCAATGAACAGTTGCAATATTTTCTAGATTCTGATGTGATGGTAAGAGCACAAGCTTCTATGGTTCTTAGAGATCAAGAGTTAAATGAAGATGAGAAGACATAGGAGCTTAAGGAATTTATACTCAAGAAGAATGGAGTTACAAAGTGGGAAGATCTGATTCATAGAATAAGAGAAAGCCAGAAGTCAGGGTACAAGACAAAGTTACCTACAAAGAGAGAACTTGTTGAGGATATGAAGCATTATTTGAAGAACTCAGCAAATTACTCAATGAAAGATTTCAAGGGAATGTCTTATGCTATTATTGAAAAAGAATTATGTGAAACTTATGCTATTTTGAATTCTCCAAAAAGAAGTGTCAAAACAGGTAAGAAGAGGGAAGCAGAATCTATGGAATCAGAAGTTGCTAAGAAACAAAAGTCTGATGAAGAAGGATTAACTGATGAGAAGATCAAAAGCATGATGGTGATTATTCCAGAGTATTCTCACATTAAACCTTTGCAGGTCAAACATCCAATTATTGACTGGGAAGTGTTTACTGATGGTAGAATGAAGGGTTGGAAGATTATCAGATTAGGAGATATTTCTGAAAGATATAAGTTGTTTGAAGATTTGCTTAAAGGCTTTGACAGAGAAGATCTAAATCAACTTTGGAGTTTAGTAAAAGAGAAGTTCAGAGATATTGATCCAGTTGAAGATAAAGACAAAGAACTATGGGTTCAATTGAAGAGATTGTATGAACCAGATGGTAGAGAATCAATTTGGAGATTTCAAGCTCAAGTCAAGGATATTTCTTGGAAGTTATTTGGTACATGTGGAGTACACAGAGTATCTACAAAGGATGGAGTAGAGATATATATGCTGGTTGAAAATAATTATCCACTCAGACCAGGTGTTTTGACTATGCTGGTATTTACTAAACTAGAAGCTAATGAAGAATCTGAGATGGCTAATATGCTGGTAACGAAGATATTCAACCTTGCACAAGAAGTGAAAGCTAGATCTAAGAGATTTGCTTGATGGGTATTTGAAAGAATTTTCAGCATTAAGAAGAAGAAGCTTAATTTGAAGAAACTTAATGATTGGGAAGAAATCATAAGTTTAGGGGAGGATTGTTAGGAATTAAGCTTAAGCAGTTAAGACTGTTGGAGGTAACAGTTAGGACTGTTGAAGATTGAAGTTAAGACTGCTGAAGAGTATTGAAGACATGAGCAGTTAAGACTGTTGAGAGAAGAAGTTAAGACTGGTTATGATTTATATAAAGTAGTTAATTATGGAAAATATATTGTGTATATCATATAAGAATAGATTGATAGTTATCTTGTACTGGAATCCTTAGTCTATAAAAGGATTGCCTAGGTTAAGGTTTAGATATACAATACAATACAATACATACAGATACACGAACATAACACATATACGTATTAGAAAGATTCAAGATTGTAAACCCTAGTGATAGGAGATCACTCGTATTATTTGCTAATAATATTGAATCGTTGGAAGTTATTATTCTGTGTTCTTTGTTTCATTCTAATCTTATAAAACACATAAGATCTTCTAAGTGCTAGCTAGTAAATTCCGCGTGCTAGACTAAGTATAATTCTTCGTATCACATCTAACACAAGGAGTGTGTGTAGATCCGGTCAATACCACTTTTGGTTCATTGCTGGACATATCTTTCCAAACTGTTCTTACTGTAAATTTGGTCACTTTACCTTTTCTGGTCACCCACACAATCTCATCATTCTTCTCATCTTGCAGAGTAGGGACTTGAATCTGCCGCAACATAGGATATCTATCATACCATTCTTTTTTCCAACACCAACTTCCATCATGAATTAGTTCAGCAACAATACAGCTATTACTTAACCTTGCTTCATAAATCTCTCTTGTTGCAACATATTCACTAAGTGGACACTTTGAGCACCATTTATCATGCCAAGCAGACACTGAACCCCCATTTCCCAGTTTATACAACACATGTTGTTTGACTTTATCTCTTAAATTCAACAAATTCTTTCAGCCCATACTACAATTTACTATCAATTTGAATTTCCGAGGTGTTCCCACCTTTCAATTTTCCACATGTATCCATTTTACCCATAATGTATCATTCCTGGCTGCTACATTCCATATACTGAGTTGTTTGGTAATAAGTGGAACTGCTAAGTATCTCACAGGTAATCTTCCAACATAAAAATGGATGATATGTTGAATACCGCTTTGTTATGGAAACTGAAAGACCCCCAAAGATTATAGTGCTCTTCTACATATTTGGTTTTAGACCAGAAAAACCACTAAATTCATCCAAGGTTTTCTTAATAACCCTAACAGAATTATTGTTACCATTACAAAACACTAATAGATCATCATCAAAACATGATGAGTAATCTTTAGTTTCTTGCAACCATAGTGATATCTAAACTCCTCAGCTTCTACTATTTTCTTATTCATAAGTAGAGTGAAAACCTCCATAACTAACAAATAAGGGGAAATAGGTTCCCCTTGTCCGAGACCTCTTTTTCCATAGAAGTACCCAACCCTCTCTCCATTTATACTTATTGAGAATTTGGTAGTTGTCACACAGGTCATAATCCAACTGACGATATTCTTATTAAACCCAAATTGTTCTAAGGCTGTTGTTAGAAAATCCCTATTTATGGTATCATATGCGTTTTGGAGATCAATCAAATGAGCATTTTTTTCACCTTTTGTTTCCTATTGTAGCCTCTAAACAACTCTTAGGATAACAAGATATTATCAGTTATTTGCCTCCAGTTAGGAACACGTTTTATTTACATTACAAGTCTTGTTCATTTAGTTTAAAATGTTGCACGATTAAGGACTTTATGTTAGTGTTAAGGTCCGGTCCATTAGAAGTCCATGGGCCAGCCTTCTTATCATTTTTCCTTCTAGAAAGAATCATGTAGGAGTTGCCCTAATCTTCGCCTATAAATAGAAGGTTAGGGAGCTCATTTTAGTTGTTGGTTTTCATTCTCTTGCGTAAGCCATGTCAAACTAATATGTGAATGTTAATCATCCAATTATTCTTCTCTTAATCTCTTCTCTATTGTTATCTTATCTCTCGTATATCATTACTTATTGTTTATTTCATTTCGTAGCTAACTAGTTAAGTAGTAGTCGTGGTTTAGTAGTTGAGCAGATTGTGTTTTACGTATTAAACAAGGACCTACAAGTGGTATCATTCGCCTAAGGATAGTTAAAGTGTGTGTTTAAAAGTAGATTACATCGTTATTAAGAGTAGATTACATCGTTTGGTTTTGTCATTTACGTTTGGATTTGTTGAGTTTTTTTTGTTCGAAGTTGCGTTAAAAAACAAGTGTTCTATCGTTGTCAGTTGTAGATCTTCACAAAAATCTTAGTTTTTCACCTTAAAAGTTGCAAAAATCGTCGTATTTACGTAGCTTTAATCGTTAAAAACCATTGTTATCGACTAACCATCGTTAAAAACCATCTTAATGATCAACAAAAACACAAGAATGTCTCAACCACCACATTTCAATTACTACTACCAGCTACAGCAATATCCACAGCAACAATATCATCAGCAACAACAACAATTTCATCCTCAATATCCACAACAACATGCTTTTGTGCAACAACATCAGTTTTTCCCTCAACAATCAGTACCTCAGCAACAAATCCTTCCACAAACTCAAATGCAGATGCAAAACTACCAACCTTCATCAAGAGAACCTCATTGGTTTACAAAAATGTGTGAAGCTATCAGTAGTCAGCAATCCAGGCATGAAGCAGGATCGTTTGAAACTCCCACCAATGCTGACTCCTGGAAACTATGTGCAATGGTCTAGCCGGTTTCTTCGATTTGTTGAACTAAGGAAACCTCATGGTCCATATCTCAAAAAGGTCATAATTGAAGGACCTTATCCACTTCCTTCAACATTGGTTCCGGGTGATCCAACTGCTATACCTCCACGAGATGACACTACAACTCCCATTCCAGTATCTCAATATTCCACTGAACAAACTCTTCAACAAGAAGCCAATGAGATGGCCATGGATTACATACTCCAGGGAATTCCTAACCCAATCTTTAGGAGTATTGATGCTCAGAAAATAGCCAAGGACATGTGGGAGCATGTACATCTTCTTATGGAAGGCACTGAATTGAACCAAGAGGATTTGGAATCCAAACTTTACATGGAATACAATAACTTCATGATGGAACCAGGGGAATCCTTAGAATCATACTATCACCGCTTCACCAATGTTGTCAATGATCTGGAACGTCATAACATACCTCTACCAAAGATTGCTATCAACTCCAAATTCTTAGGATGTCTTGGACCAGACTGGCAGAAGTATGTGACATTCGTAAGGCAAGCTAAAAAGATTAATCAAGTTTCTTATGGGCTTTTGTATGATTATCTCAAGCAACATCAAACTGAGGTAGACAAGGACATTGCAGCAAGAGGAGGTTACTCACCAGCACCAACCCCAAACTCTCTTGCTCTAATAGCTCAGTCACACTTTCCACCCTCAAGTCAAGAATTTGTCCCACCACCGTCTCAACCAAATTTCCAACCACAACCAAACAATCAGATTGTTCCTTATGAAGCACCATCTCAGAATTCTGATAATCAACTGGTTCCATACAACAATACCGACTCCATGTTCTATTCCAATGCTGATTATGATGACGAAGATGATGTGTTTAACTCTCTCAATGAAGGATTTGCATTAATTGCAAGGGCATTCAACAAGTTCTCTAACAAGTCAAACAACCGCCTTCGTTCTTCATCAAACACCAGGAACCAAGCAGTCGTCAATGATGGCAGAGTTGAGATTCAGAATCGGTCATCTGGTAGATTTGGATCTGGTAACATGGGAAATTATGGTACAAGGTTTAACTCAGGGGGTCAGAGGTTCAACACAGCTGCTGGGGGAAGTAGAAACAATATGGGAGTGCACAGAGGGGAATTCAGAATGTTGGTACTGAAAGAAGAGGAATTGAAAATACGTCAATCACTTGTTACAACTGTGGAGGCAGTGGTCATATGGCAAATGCTTGCCCTAAGCCTAGGACTCAGGGTAGTGCATTTCATAAAGAAGCTCTTGTAATGGCTCTCAAAGATGAAAAGGCTGCTGGAATGTTGACTTAGAATGAGCAAAGCTTTATGGCTAACACCTATTCTGATGATGATATGGAAGACTTAGAGGCAAATGCTGCAGTGATGCTCATGGCCAACATGCAGGAAATTAATGTCAACGAGACAGGCCCGGTATATGATACCGATGGCTTATCTCAGGTACTTGAATCAGAATGTCTTATACATGAGATTGCTTCACCATCTGCATCTTCATCTTCAAAAGAAAATCCTGTTCAAAATGATTTATCATTCTCGTCTCAAGAAGATGATCAAATAAACACTGTTGTTTCATTCGATGATGATAACACCAATGTCTCATTTGATGATCCTATTGATGATGATAATCATGATCACCTTGCACAAGATGATCTTATGCCTGATCAAGATCCAGAGCTTATGACCTTATTGCTGACCACCCAATCACAATTGAATGCACAAAAGTCACAGATTGAAAAATGCAATGAGATTAATCAGAACTTAAAAGCTAAAATTGCATTGTTAACAAAGGACAATGAGTGCTATAAAACACAACTTTCAAGTTATGAAAAACAAGCACAATGTGAGAAAGGCTTTGAGATTGCATTCCAAAAGACATACGTTCAGGTCAAGGATTTAGAGCATCAAGTTCGTGAGCTAACAGTTTCCAAAGCTGATTTGCTTTCTCAAAAAGAAAAGGAGCAATTTGAATTCAAAAAACAAATTGATACTTTAAATTCTGAGTTGTTAAAAGCTCAATCTGAGTTTTCAACATCTCAGAAGGATCTTCTTGAGGAAAAGCAAGCTTCTAGGAAACGAGTTGACTCATATCTTGAGGAGATTGTGGACTTGGAATCCAAACTCAAAGAATTTCAGAATGTTGTATATAAAATGGGTAATTCAGTAACACAAATTCAAAGACTAACTGTGAAACCGAGTCCTAAAGGATTTGGATTTGCACTTGGCAGTGACAAACCTCTTTTTTTACACAAAGCACTCAAAGATAATCCTAAGTTATACAATGCAGAATTTATGTTTGATGATACTTTTCAACGCACTGTTGTGTATAGTAATGATGAAGAAATTGAATATCTTGAAAATAAGATTGAGAGTCGATCAAAGTCAGAAAACAAATTTTCAAGAGTCCCATATGATTATTCAGAAAGACCTCACATCAGTAAATCTTTTGTTCCTCCAAAGGACAAACCAAAACAAATAATGTCGTTAACTGAAAAACATCCCTCTTCTGAAGTTGCTACTGTGACCACTCTTGTTACACAAATCAATGGTCCAAAAGATACTGTAGATCCACAAATGCCTCAACAATGTCGGATTCTTCGATATTTTAAGACATTTATGGATGACATTAAACTTTTGGAACAAGTGATAGAATTTAATTCTGAAATCAAAATCTCTTCTTTATTTTCTCCTGCTGAGAAAGAAAAAAGAGAAATTTTTTAGAAACAATTTTTACCACATGTTAAACACTTGAGACTTTGTGCAACAATGTGGGAACAGGAACTACAGACTGAAGTTGGATCAATGATGAGTATTTTTAAAGCTAAAGATGACAAAATTGCAAAACAAAAGTGTCAAAAGAAAGCTTTAGAAAATGAGGTTGATCGACTCTTGAAACGTGTTTTGTGTGATGATGTGATTTCTGTGATTATGAATGCTATTTTTGAATCTTGTCATGCAATGCTTGTTGATGATCATGCAGTGAATGTTGAAATGTTGCAAATTGAGATTGATACTTTGGTAAAAGAGAATGAGAGTCTTAGACAGATCAACTTTGATGTGGAAGATAAGTGTGAAAAATAAATTTTCAAACTTCACAAATGACTGGAATGGTGTCAAACTCAAAGTGTTAAATTTGAGTTAAAATACAAAAATCTCAAAGAATCTTTGTCTTTCCAAAACAGTCATGCTTCAGAAAGTCAAAATAAAAATGAAATTGATGTTTTGCGAAATAAACTATTTGAATATGAAAAAGATATAGATGAAGTGTCTCAAAACAGAAATGACACTGTCTGGTTAAACAGACTTTTGGATTCAAAAAATCAAGAACTCCAACACATCATTGTTGATTTGAAAAAGAAACTCAGAGTTTTAGAGAAAGGAAATGATGTGATTGCCCCAGGAATGCACTCAGTAGACAAGCCAACTAAGCAAGCATCAGACCAAACCACTAATGTGAATACTTCCACTTCCACAGGACTAGGAAACACCTCTAAGGCTAGCAGATCAAGAAACACCAAGAGACCAAGGAAGTTTAGTATCTGGCGCCCTAAGCGTGGACTATCTAAGACTGAAAAAGTAGTAGTTAATGTTAGCAGTTTGAATAAAAAGCATGATATGTCAAAAGTAGAATCAAACTTGTCTAAGTCTAGTTCTATAGATGATGTAATGAATGCTGAATCGTTGAATGTTATGAATGATATTATGGTTGATGCTAGTTGTGTATTCTGTCATGCTAGTATATTATCTGGAAATCATGAAAAATGTGTTGCTAAAACTCTGTTGAATCGCAAAAAGAAACGATCTAGTGGCATTTCCTCTAGGCCCACTACTGCTGCCAAGTCCATATTAGGAAAACCACCACTAGTTGTTTCTGATGAATCAGTTCCCAAACCCATAGCTGCATCTAGGACAAACAAATCACCAAGTGCATTTATTAGGAGAATGGCTGAGACTAGTTGGACGTGGCAGCGTTGGTTGCATAAAACACATAGCTTTAAATGGGTACCAAAAATGATTAACTCATGTGTTACTAACCAAACGGATTCCACCGTTACCCAACTTGCCTCTGTGTCAACTTCTGGTGATGCAGGTGGTCCAAATTGTTCTCTGGATTGTTGGTAGCGGTTGTTCCCGACATATGACCGGCAATCTCAAGCTTCTTAAAAACTTTATTGCAAAGTTCATTGGAACGGTCAGATTCAGGAATGATCACTTCGCTGCTATTATGGGTTATGGAGACTATGTAAATGGGAACATTGAAATTAGCATGGGTTTATTATGTTGAAGGCCTTGGTCATAATCTTTTCTCAGTAGGACAATTTTGTGATGGTGATTTGGAGGTAGCATTCAGAGAGAAAACTTGTTTCATTCGGGATCTTCAAGGAAATGATTTGATGAATGGGAAATGCGGCACCAGTTTATACACAATTTCCTTCGAAGGCATGACAGCTCCCTCTCCCATATGCTTACTTTCAAAGGCACATCCCACAAAGGCCTGGCTCTGGCACAAACGGATGTCTCATTTGAACTTCAAGACGATGACTGATCTTGCTAAGAAAAAGTTGGTTGACGGTCTTCCCAAATTCAGATATGCCAAAGATCACTTGTGTCCTGCTTGCGAACAAGGAAAGAGTCATCGTGTCCACTTTCCTCCAAAAGCAGATCACAGCACAGATCATGTCCTACAACTGCTTCATATGGATTTGTGTGGTCCTATGCATGTTCAAACCATCAATGGGAAACGGTACATCTTGGTAATAGTGGATGATTACTCGAGGTGGACTTGGGTCTACTTTCTTCGTACCAAAGACCAAGCACCCTCGATGATCATTACTTTTTTCACGAAGATTCAAGTTCAGGTTCGTAACACCGTCAGAATTATCAGAACAGACAATGGTACTGAATTCAAGAATCAAACTCTTCGGGAGTTCACTGAGAAAAATGGGATTGTTCATCAAACGTCAATTGCTCGCACCCCTGAACAAAATGGAGTAGTCGAAAGACGCAACCGTACGTTAGTGGAGGCAGCAAGAACTATGTTGATTAATGCCCAATTACCAGACTACCTATGGGCTGAAGCTGTATCAACTGCCTGTTATACCCAGAACCGATGCATGATCACCAAACGCCATGACAAAACACCATATGAGCTCATTCATGGTCGAAAACCAAATATCAACTACTTTCATGTCTTTGGAGCTCTCTGTTATCCAAAGAATGATCGTGATGATCTTGGTAAACTAAAAGCCAAAGCAGACATAGGAGTATTTGTTGGCTATTGTGAGAATTCGAAAGGATTCAGAATTTGGAATCGTCGTACTCGGGAAATTCAAGAGACAATCCATGCTAATTTTGATGAGCTCACAGAAATGGCTTCTGAGCAAAACAGCTTAGAACCCGCACACAACCGTCTAAATTTTCCTGAATCTTCAGCTGAACCATTACCGTTCAACAGAAAGGATATAAAAGATTTGTTTGCTCCTCTGTTCGATGATTCTCTAGTTACTCGTGCCTCTGTTGTATCCACCAATTCCGCTGCTCAAACCGTAAACAATCAAGCACCTGATACACCTGCAAGGCTGCAACCACTTCCACAGTTGTTGCTGACGAAGCACCTCAACCAGAACCATCATCGTCAGTTGATCAAACACCTTCAACTTCTACACCTACAGCTGAAGATTCCCCCCATCACAATTCTGCTGAAGTACCCACACCATTAGGTTATGACGGAGATGCATTCTTTAATCCATTTGCACCTGCACCAACCATTCCTGATATTGCAGAATCTTCTTCACGCAATTTGGAACCGTCAAACCTGAACCACAGTTATCAACACTATCCATCCACTCATAAATGGACAAAGGATCATCCCTTAGTAAACATCATTGGTAATCCAGAAAAACCAGTCATGACAAGACAAAGACTCCACACAGACGGTGAAACATGCATTTATGCACTCACCGTTTGTCAAGCCGAACCCAAAAACATCAAGGAATCCCTCACTTATGACAACTGGATTGAATCAATGCAAGAGGAGTTGGATCAATTCAAGCTGTTAGAAGTTTGGGAACTGGTAGAAAGACCAGATGGGGTTTATGTCGTTGGATTGAAGTGGATCTGGAAAAACAAGTTAGATGCAGATGGTACTGTGATTCATAACAAGTCCCGCCTGGTCGCCAAAGGATTCAGTCAACAAGAAGGAATCGACTTCGAAGAATCGTTTGCTCCAATTGCAAGGCTTGAGGCTGTTCGCATGTTCCTGGCTTACGCGGCTCACAAGAACATTACTGTCTATCAAATGGATGTGAAGACTGCATTTCTCAACGGCCAACTCCGGGAAGAAGTGTACGTTTCTCAACCAGAAGGCTTTGTGGACCAAGAACATCCGAATCACGTATATCGGCTAAAGAAAGCCCTTTACGGCCTTAAACAAGCTCCAAGGGCATGGTACGACAAGTTATCTGCTTTCTTGCTTGCAAACCATTTTACTAAAGGAACTGTGGACCCGACTTTGTTTATACAAAAACACGGGGAGGACATTCTCATCGTACAAATTTATGTTGATGATATCATTTTTGGATCAACACATAAAAAGTACTCAAATGCTTTTGCAAAACTAATGAAACAAAACTTTGAGATGTCCATGATGGGTGAACTGAAGTTCTTCTTAGGACTGCAAGTTCATCAATCACCCTGTGGTATATTCCTTAGTCAATCCAAGTATGCTCAGGAAATCCTGAAAAAGCATGGTATGACCAGCTGTGACACCTATAATACACCTATGTCCTCCTCATCCCCGAAGCTAGATGCTGACATAAATGGGACACCCATTGATCCTACAAAATATCGTAGCATCATTGGGTCAATCATGTATCTCACAGCTAGCAGACCGGATGTTGTATTTGCCACGTATCTATGCTCCCGATATCAGTCTAGACCAACTGAGCGGCATTTGTCAGCCGTTAAAAGAATCCTTAGATACATAAAGGGAACCATTAATTTGGGGATCTGGTATCCAAAGGATTCTGGCTTTGAACTTGTAGCTTTTTCAGACGCTGACCATGCAGGGTGTTTAGACACGCGAAAAAGTACATCTGGAGGAGTACAGTTTTTAGGTGACAAGCTCGTCTCTTGGCAGTCAAAGAAACAAGATTGCACATCACTGTCGTCAACAGAATCTGAATATGTAGCCATGTCTGCCTGCTGTGCTCAAGTCATTTGGATGCAATCACAACTGATGGACTACGGATACATACTCAACAAGATTCCTATGTATTGCGACTCCAAGAGTGCCATTGCCATTTCATGCAACTCCGTGCAGTATTCCAAGTCCAAGCATATTGATCTCTGATATCATTTCATCAAGGAACACGTGGAGAAGGGTACTGTTGAACTATATTTTGTGGGTACTGAACACCAATTGGCGGATCTGTTCACAAAAGCCTTGCCTCATGCAAGGTTTGTGGATTTGGTTCACCGGATTGGCATGAGATGTTTGACTTCGAATGATTTGGAAAATTTTCTCAAAAACAATTAAATGAGTCAAGCATCTAAACTATCTTTGTAAATAATTATTGAAAAACACAAAAAAGATTTTCTATTTAAAAAAAAATGCAAGTACAAACCTTATCAACACTTTGTTCAGTTTTATCAACCGTCATTAATTATTTTTTCGAACAAGTGTTGAGGGGGAGACATAAAATTTTCCAAAATTTTCAAATTTGTACTTGCATGCTTTCTGAAATTTGTTGCTTCACAATGTTGTTTTGGTGATAATCTCAAATGATGGAAATGTTTTGTGATATTTTTGCATAGTTTGTGCTAAATATGTTAAGTAAATAATACTTAAGTGGATAGGACCTAAATTGCAATAACATAAGGTTTAGGGACTATTGGTGTTAAAGTGACAAATGATTAAATTCTAATAAAAGAAGATAATATCACCGCAGTTAATACACTTCAACCACTTCACTGACAAAATCACATCCGCAGTAAATACTATCACCAAACCGATCAACGGCCCAAATTCAATCTGCAAATCGATTTGAGATTCATCAAAAGTGTGAGTGTTTTAATGATTATTACATGATATTAAGCAATGGTTTTAAAAGATTTTACAATCCAACGGTTGAATCTCTCAAAAATAAATGTTTTAGATCTAGGGCTTGCGTAAAATTGGGGAAACTCAATTTTTATTGTTTGTGATATGTTTATTGGTACGATGATGCTTAAAATATGATTACAATCCATGTATGCATGCTTAATTGAACCCAGAAACATGCAATTTGAATGTTCTTGATTTAGGGTTTTAGCGTACGAATTGGGGAAAATCATGTGCAAGTGTTGTAGTGAAATTAATGTGTTCTATTGTTGTTGTTATACCTCGAATTGAATATTTGTAACCTTGGATTAAACCCAGATACATCAAACGTGCTTAATTGATTTTGAGGATTTATGAAGAACACGTTTTGCACTTTCAGATCAATTCTTAGGATTTTGTGGTTAGATATTGTTATAACTTGGTCAAAATGCTTAGAAACATCATAGGATTTCAATGAAACATGCTGATAACATAAATCTCAAGTGAATGTGAAATGCGAAAAATCTGCTGAGTCATTCGTCTTCATTGGATATCGAAATTTCTTGTATGAGAAGTTTTCGAAATTGGAAAAGTTTTTCGCAATTGGAAACATTTTTCGCAATTGGAAACATTTTTCGCAATTGGAAACATTTTTCGCAATTGGAAACATTTTTCACAATTGTCAAAATTTTTCGCAATTGTCAAAGTTTTTCCAAAATCATGTTTCAACTTGTGTTATAAATTTGAAATATCATGCTAAGTTAAGGATCTCATGTGAATCGTTAAGTTTTAACTAATGCTAACCCACATGTATCTTGCAAATTGGTGTTAAATGATGTTTCAGATTTTTCACAATGTCTGCACCAGTACAACAACCACTACCCATGATCTCTAAGGAAGAACTGTTTCCTCAAGGTTACAAGGCTAAGTATGGAAACAACAATGCAAGAGTAGTCTTTGACAACATCAAATGTGCTGAGCCAAGTTGCCGAATAGCCATTGAAATTCTCAAGAGACATGAATGCAACAGCATCTTGGAGAATTCAGATAATGTCCCAGAATTGTACATTCATCAAATGTGGAATACCATTGAGCTCGATGACTACAACAGATACTTCACATGTACTCTGGACAGAAAACAAGTCAAAGTCACACCAATACACCTTCGAAAAGCCTTATCCCTACCAGATCCACCTGAAACATCAAATCAATTTTGGCCTGTACCATCTGAACCAGATATCCTCGAATTTCTTCTCAACATTGGTTATGATGAGAATCTCGATCTTCCACTCACAACAATTTCAAGCATCAATGCTAAATCAATTCCACAACCATGGAGAGCCATTTACTACATTTTGGTTCGCTCGGTTTCAGGAAGAGATAGCGGGCATGAGCATCCAAGACTTTCACATATTCAACTCTTCTGGGGAATTGTTAACAAGAAAATTTTGGACTATGCTGCACTCATATGGGAAGATCTTGTGTTTCAGATAAGAGGCCGTAAGAAACCTGTAACAAGAATTCCATTCGTCTGATACACAAAGATGCTGATCAGCTATCTCATTGACAAGAACTCCGACATCTCTCCTCGACCTGAAGACAGGGAACTTCATGTGATAAGGATGGATAAGCCTCTCAAGTCAGTCTATTTTCCTAAAGATAGTACTCACAAGCAAGGGTCAAGACTACCGGAAGAATTATTGACCGAGGAAATCAAGGAGACTCAAGCCTACAGAGACTATGACTATGCATAAGACAAAGGCCAGGTCGGGTTCATTAAGCATCATGAAGGAACGGGTTCTACAAAAACTCGTTTTAAAAGCAGTAGGACTGGGAGTGCCTCTAGTGCTTCAAAACAACCATAGAAACACCCAAGAACACTCAAAATAAGAGTGCCAACTCAACCAAAACCCAGAGTGGAAGAAGTTGGGATACATGAGGAAAAGGAAACTGAATCAGATGAATCAGAATCAGAGGATGAAGTTACAGTTGAAATGACAGATGCTGAAATTGAACTTCAAAATCAGCTCGATTTTCTTAATGCAAAGAAGGCCAGTATGAAGTCAACAAAGGAAGATGATGCCAGAAGGGCAAAATTGACAATTGAGAAAATGAGGGAGTATGAAGCAAAGAAAGGAGCTGGAGCATCAGGAACTGTTCAAGAAGCCGCTTTGATCCACTCTGATCCAGTTAATCAACCCGGAGGGTCAGGAGCAGCTACATCCACAGTTCAGCCTGATACGGTTATTCAACCCGAGATGGATGAATCTGTTATTTCTCAACCACCAAGCTCGGTTAATCAACCCGACTTGGAAGCTCAAACGTCAGAAAAGGAGAAAGATCATGATAGTAACATAGTTTTAACCGATAAAGAAATTTTAGATTCCATGTTTAACAATGACCAGGAAGAGGAACAACACTATAATGATGATATGGACTGGAATGTAGAAGAAGAACGGGAAATATTTGGAGAGAAAACTAATGACGATGCAAAAAAACTTGAGGTTGAGCATGCAGCAGCATTAAAGAAAAAGGAAGAAGACGAAAAAGCAAATAAAGAAGCCGATAGCTACATTCGCTCACCATCAGTCCCTCCATCAGTTCCTTCATCTGACCTTGCTATGGTAGCTCATGTACCTCAACAAGAGCAGAAATCTAACCCTGTTCAGTCTTCTCCCATATCATCACCAAATCCTACAACACCTCCTGGGTCACCTCCCGAGAATCCAACACCACCACCCTCATCTCCTAAGGACTCTGCTCCTCCCAATTCACAATCATCAATCCCTTCACTTACTCCATCACCTACAAGATCTCCATCACCAAAAGCTAAAGCAACTCTTTCGGAACAAATCAAATCAGCAATAAAAGGTAAGAATGTGAGAAGAATAGCTCGAGTGACTAGAGTGGAGGTTGTCTCACCTGCTGCAAAGAAACTCAAGAAAGCAGTTAAACTCGCCCAAGCCATGAAAGTTAACCAAACAAGTGCACAACTGGCTGAGATGCAAACCTTAGTCCAGAATTTGTCTCAACAAATGGGAGAGATGCAGGAGACAAAGATGAAAATGGATGAGTTTCTAGCTTATGATGTAGGCGATAAAGTCAAAGCCAAAACGAGACATTATGTCAAGAAGTTTCTGCCAGATATTCAGGAAAATATTGAAGCCTACATCAACACAAAAGTAGATGAGAAGGTCAAAGATCTAGCACTCCAACAGAAACATCTTCTTGAAAATTCAGTTGAAGAACTTCAAGACGCCCTATTCACCAAACTTCTTGCACAATCCACCCTCAGCTACACTGAAATGCCCATCCTGGATGCTATTCGAGCCAACATGGAATCATGTAAGACTGCAGCTGATAAAGGCAAGCGTCAACATGATGATGATGACCAAGATCCAGACACCACTCCAAAGAAACAAAAGACAGGTAGCGGATCTGGGATTCACATTGCAGAGCCCACCGGAACAACTACAACATCCACTCAACCTCCAAAGAATCCAGAATCTGGTCCGACAACAACAGAGCATCGTTGTGAGCACTTCTCCACAGAAAACGTAGAGTTTCAACCACAAGAGGATCAGCCACAATCACCACCATCATCTCCACCTAAATCAAAATCTTCAAGCAGCAAGACAACCTCCAAAGAACCAGCTATTGTCACATGGCTTGATGAAGATGAAGATGTGAATAGAAATGAATGGTTTGATCAATTTTCCAGTGCTCAGATCCAAGACGACGAAGCTTCCAAGATTGAAGACAGTACGTTTGAATTTGCAAACAAAATCAAACATACTCTAAATGTGAAGAAAATGACAAAGTGAGAACTTCGTAGGATCAAAAATGATGCCTTCATTCTTCTTAAAGACAAATCTGCAAATGCGGCTGAGCTGGAGTATCACCTTGAAAACATTGCTCGTGCAATGTCAAGTGAGTTTGTTTGGACGAATCCAGACATACTCAGGGTGGGTGGCCGTGACAACAAAAATCGTCCGTATATCACAGACTGGACCAAGCCACTACCCGTGATCAGAAAACCTCATGGAACTTCAGAAATCCCCTTCCAGTTCTTTTTCAACAAAGATCTTGAACTACTCATGCATGGAGCATCGAGCAAAACGAAGTATGCAACTTCAATTACTTTCACTCCTGCAGCAAGTTACCAAAATCCTGCCATTGAGGAAGCTGCAATTCACCAGAAACTCTTCATCAAACAACAAGTGATCTATGATCGTGATGCTAAATTAGGAATCCATCACTGGTATGATAAAAGGAAGAACTGGTACAAGTATAAACTTAGCCAAAAGTCTCGTGAACAAGTCTCCAGTGACCTCAGGATCATGGCAGTGATTAGTGTTTCAGGATCAAAGAAGTATGATTACACCTTCTTATCTGAGATCAAAGTCAGACGACATGACAACCAGCTCTACTCGTTCTCAGAAGCATATTTTCCTGACTTGAGTCTCAATGATATTGAAGACTTGTACCTCATCAAAATACAAGGAAAACTGCAACATCTTTCTACCGATCTTCAGTATGCTTTTAGTGCGGCTATCTGCCACTTCATCCGAAGAACGATTATCAAAGAACGAGTAGAAGATCTTCAGTTAGGAGTGGAAAGTTATTAGCAGAAGTTGAATCTCGTTGAGCCCATAATGTTCTTGGAAAACAACCGCGATGCTCAATATACCATGAAGAAATACCAAGTCTTTGGGTTCGTCTACAGAAGTGCAACACATACAAACCATTTCATGTCATTTCACGAGATTCATAAATTTTGTGACGATACGCTGAAAAACATTAGAGATGGGTTAGTTCTTAGAGTTCGAGATCATGAGTTGAAAAAGTTAACAAGGTGGACACATAATGAGCTCAAACAAGTGATGCAGTTCATCTTGAAGATTGAAAGAAGGTTGTACCGGAGGGATCAGATTAGAAGACTAGAGAGTTACGTTGGCGGTCGTCCACCATTTCCTATCAGACTATATCAAAGGACGGACCCAGAATTCACAAAGTTTAGCAGAGGAGGTTGATGTAAGCACTTGAGTACATAATTCATCAATTCTTATTTCACTATTCTTACTATATGCCTGTGACATTACGGCTTGTGTACACATAACAGTGCACAACCCGGACCCTAAAGAAAGGACCCTGAGGTACGCTTCAGTGCCTCAATCCTGATCAAAGGAGCGAAAGCTTCTTTCTTATGAGTAGAATTAAACCGGAATGTTTTCTAAGTTTTTTCAAACATTCTGCTCATAAGAACAAGTACTCCCTCATCAAGGGGGAGTATTTGCTAAATATAATCTTTGTTCTGAAAAACAAAAGTTCTTGAAATTCTTCCCTAAAACTCAAAAACAGCATATTTTAATCATAAAAGTTTTTCAAAAACATCATGAGTATGCTATTTTTGAGGGGGAGAAGTAAAATATGATTAAAATATGGTGTATCATTGCTGGAATCTCATAAATGCTCGACTCAGAATTGACCCTTGAATTGACGGTAGGAAAGTCAGTAGTCGAAAGGACATGTCCCGGACGGGTAATAATTTCAAGCCAGTTCATCTGGTGATGTAAACGTGTCTCGCAACGGACGTGTCTGAGTAGAATGTACCAATTTCGAGCGAATTTCCTTGAATGTGATCTGGAAGGGTAATAATTTCAAGCTAGTTTACTAGTGATGTAAGCGTGTCTCGCGATGATCATATTCATTGAAATTCTATCAATTCAAAAGTGCCCACTCTTCCCGACATGTGCAAATTTCAAATTAATTACTTATGAGCATATGTTAAGGGGGAGTCCTTCTGAAAAAACACAAAACTCTCATGGTGTCAATAAAATGTTTTTACAATCATCGACACTTTGAGAAATTTTTCAAAGGTTTTGATAAATGGCATCAACATAGGATAGTCATGGAGTAATAAGGTGACTAAGGTTTAGGAAAACCGTCCTATGATCCGCCAGAGCCGGAGGGATCTACCCAAGGACAATTCCCATAGTTTAGAACTAGAAAGTCCTAGGTATGATACAAAAAAGGAGAAAATGAATGAAAGGAGAAAGAAGGGGTTGAAGAATTAAAAAGAAAAGCAAAGAAAAGGGTGAAAAGAAATAGCCCTCCATTTGTTCAACCTTAGGGCAGACACCGGGTTCAATTCATAATCTACTGGTTGACTGAGCATCACCGGTATTGAAGACAAAAGTCGTCATGGACCCAGTGACGCACTGCACTAAACCTTCTAAGCCACTAAAGTGTCTCTCAAAAGAAATTTGTTTCATTCACACAGAGAACCCTTCATAATCTATCGACCTCTCATTACGACAGTGTTGATATTGAAAAGGAGGCAATCTGCTCCACGCCTCCGACGACCAAACAAATATGCACTAATTGAGTCTAGAGCCATGAGATTCATCAAAGATCTCTTAGGTACACTTAGAATTACACTGATGTTCTACATCATGGGCATCAGTTGTAAATTAGGAAAGTGTCCTTCGCAGATCTTTGCAATCTGCCTAGAACATTCTTGAGAGAATTAACAACTATGATTCTCAGTGATAGAATGGAAATCCTGCCAGGGTAACATCAAACAACCCTGACAGCAGGTCACTTCGGTAACTCCTTGTGGGTTACGCTTAGTGTCTGTTCCAAAATGGTCTACAGTCGTGGGGTGATCTCCAGCGACTCACTGAATCGTGGGTGCACTTCGGTGTGTCCGTGTTAGCCCTTTCGAGGGTATCCGGTTCAGAACGGCCTGGGTTTGGATTAGAGAAAGTCTTCACACTATGTTGTTGATGATCTCAAATTCCAAATCTGTAAGTTCCGGTTGGTTCGTGCTGCTGCTGCTGCGGAGGATCATGAAGACCTGGAGTTCTACCACCATCAAGACTCCATCATGCTCATATCCTGAAGATTAGTTCTCACAAAGACTTAAGACAGAAAAAGTTCAAAGTTATTAAAGAAAAGTCAAAGATCAAGTATGTTAATCTTTCACAAGTCTAAGTTCAAGCTTATGAAGAGAGAACTACGTGATGTATGAAGAGCAAAAGTCAAAGATCATATGAGCATGATGGAAATGACGTGAAGACACCAGTATCAAAGACCATTGGAGAATGGCAGATTAGTACCATATCATATCATGTCAAGAACTAGAACGAAAGAACAAAGATTATGAAGATGTCTGAAGCCAATGAAGCAAAGATGACGTCAAGCAACATTGATAACCAAGACTTAGGGGGAGATTGTTAGGAACACGTTTTATTTACATTACAAGTCTTGTTCATTTAGTTTAAAATGTTGCACGATTAAGGACTTTATGTTAGTGTTAAGGTCCGGTCCATTAGAAGTCCATGGGCCGGCATTCTTATCATTTTTCCTTCTAGAAAGAATCATGTAGGAGTTGCCCTAATCTTCGCCTATAAATAGAAGGTTAGGGAGCTCATTTTAGTTGTTGGTTTTCATTCTCTTGCGTAAGCCATGTCAAACTAATATGTGAATGTTAATCATCCAATTATTCTTCTCTTAATCTCTTCTCTATTGTTATCTTATCTCTCGAATATCATTACTTATTGTTTATTTCATTTCGTAGCTAACTAGTTAAGTAGTAGTTGTGGTTTAGTAGTTGAGTAGATTGTGTTTTACGTATTAAACAAGGACCTACTATTATTTGCCTCCCATTAATAAAAGCACTTTGGTAATTGTTAACCAATTTCCCAAGTACTACTTAATCCTATAAGTCGTGACAATGCTAGTGCACTTATACGATGTTAGAATTTAATAAACATGACAATCATATATTTATTCTAATAACGATCAAACACGTTTGCGGAAGCGTAGGATCATATTTAACATATAAAAGATTAACCGAATAATAAAATTAACGTACCTTTGATCCTAGCAAGAACAAGGATCAAACTTTAATCTTCTTCTTCAAATCTTTAACAAAAGTGGATTAGCGAGATACCCCTTGCCGTTTTGTATCTCAATCCAAGATGTATTAACTATAGTGAGTTAATATCCACGATCTTGTACACACGTACTATAACCGAATTAAAGATTATGCTATTAATGTAAACACAATTAAACCAAAACAATTTTGCTTAAGAAAACAAAGTGTCGATCAACCCTTATGGGTTGTATACGATCAGCCAAGCAAGAAGAAGGGGAGAAAAGGGTTTTAGGGTTATAGCTAGTACACAAGAAGTGAAGAAACAATAACCCCTAGCCTTTGTATTTATAGTGTGATATCTTAGAGAGCAAGTTAGGCATGGATTGGGCTTTGACAACCCATAGCGATCGGTTCCCTATTCCCCAAGGGATTTCGGAACCTTCTTGATCCTTTAATTACACCTATAGTCCTTCCTTTATTCCCTAACGATCGTTAGTCAATTCCCGTTAATTACTTAACGTCCGTTAGTCGTTATTTTGTGTTTAAATAATTAAATATATAACGGTTTATATATATTAATTATTATACATTAATTCCTCATACGTAATGTGTGCAATCCTGTGGTCCCGAGTTCGATTCTAGTCATACACATTAATATTTGTCCATTAAAACTAACAGCTCCCACTTGGACATCTATTAATAGTAATGACATTGGTTAGCGTCTAGCAACACGCCAATGCCCCTAGTACAACTCGGGTGGTGGTCTTCTGGAAAAACCATTCGATGATTCATCATCATACTTATCCTTTTGTTTCTACTACTACGTTAATAAAGATATGGATCTTAGTCATTCTTTATTAACCATTCTGTTTCTCGTTGTTTCTGATTGAGCAAGATTACCAAATCTTCTGAACATATTCAGGGGAGATCTTGGGTGAGGCCGCACAAACATCTTGTCAACCCTACGAGGGGCCTAGCAGTATTAAATTTCAAACAAATTTGAAGGAACAAATTCTCTCTTGGCTACGAGCATAACCCATGAACTTTGCAACACTCCTGAAAACAATCCTTATAGCTACCAGTTACGTATAGCGGTAAATTGCTTCACAGAAATGCACTACATTCATAACAGTTATCTGGTATCTCAAGTCTGAGGATAACTATATATACATGATTTACTTGATGACAAGATCCATAAAGTAAACTCATGAAGTTGGGATAAGTCCTATATTCAATTCATTGAATATCATATGAAATTGGCATGTCAACATCAATATACTTTCAAGTATATTCTACCAATACTCAGATTTGTCTTAATTTAATGATATTCCCATATCATTAATTGACAGCGGACAATTTAGAATAATGTGACATTTCGTAATTTCATGTCACTAATTTTTCTATTTTAATTACCTAACTATTTTATTTTTATAATTAACTTCGTCGGAAGTTATCCGCGTACGACATAACACGTTCAGATATTCAACCGACACTTGACAGTACTTAATATAACTATTTTTATACACTTTTGGTTCCTTACAATCCTATTTTAAAAAGTCACTTTTCACTTTTTCCATTTTTACGTAAACCTTGCACCTTTTACGTTTTACGCGATTTAAATCCACGTTTTAAGGTTTTAACCTCGTCTAAATCCTCCAATAAATTCACCACTCATTTATATTACTAAAATATATTATGAAAACAAGTTTTAATATTTTTAGAAGTTTTTATATTTTTACACTACCCGGTATTGCGTTACGTGTCTTAAAAACCCTACGTTTGAGTACCGGGAGCAACATACACTACATATTACACTCAATACTTATTTTAAAAATAAAAATCGGCATTCTTACCTTGGGTTCCTCTTTGTGCCGCCCCATGCCTCCCAAGATACACCACACTTGTCCAAAACGTGGACAAATGTACACTATCTCTTGCCACAAGATCTCAAAACTCCACTTATCACCTACACTCTCATTTGTACATGCAAATCTCAAAAATAAAAACTTCCTGCTCTTTCTCTTGGGGTGATCGACAGCAGCCACACAACAACAACATCACCATCAATTTTCCACCATCATCTCCATCACATTTTCTCTTGTTATTAATCCAATATACTAGTAGATCGAAGATCTAAAGGTGTTCGTGTTTTTGGTTACGGGTTAGTGTGAAGGGTCTCGTTTGGTTGGAGATAACCACCACAGCCACGCCACCATCATTGAGCTTCACCACCAATTCAGCCGCGCCACCAACTCCTCTCTCCTTGTTTTGTGGTATGTCTTCCTTGATTTAACACCAATAATAAAAATGAGTTGTGAAGTTTTCGTGGAATTAAAATGAATTAAAGACTTGCTTTAATAAGATTCGTGTGGTATAAGTTGTGATATTGGTTGTGATTTATTTGAGTTTTAGTCCTGGATTTAGACCGAACCTATAAGGTCTCGGTTGGGTTTGCTCATGTATTGTTTATATGTAATACTAGACGTCTTATAGTTGGATTAGAAGCTTAAAAATGAGGTTTTGATGTGTTTGGAACAAGTAAAATTCGTACAGATTCTGTGACACGCAAATCGAGGTTTGAGACTTTGTAAAAACTAATTTTTTTATTGGATAATATGAAAGAGCTTATTTTTATGTTCGTTTCGGTAATTGGAACGTCCCGTAACTCCTAATAACGAAGAAGTTATGGTCGAATGAAGTTTTAATAAAATTTATATACTAAAGTTTCAGCCATGGAGTATTTTCGCGACTGTCCAGATTTGTAAACGTCGATTTTGAGCCCTTTCGAGTCAGTTTCAGCCTTCCGGCGAAACACGAAAGTTGTTCGAAATGTTGCTTTGCATAAAATCTCTTTTGAGTCCGAATCCTGAAAATGTGATTTAACGGGTCAAAACTGAGAGTCAAACTTCTGCAATTTTATTAAAAAGTCCACTGACAGCAGTTTTTCTGTAAGGGCAAAAAGGTCATTTTACGTTCGGTTTCGGCTTCTCGCCAAAACTGAAAAGTTGTTCAAAATAATGTTTCACTTCTACCATGTAGATTTCATAATTTATCGAGTTAAAACGGATAATAACCATTAACGGACTATTATATAAACATTGGATCATATATATATATTGGTCATATATCGAGTTGATACTCTTTGGACTATCCATATACATGACGGACTTAAGAATCCTTATAGCATCGTTGACCTCTTGAGACCAAGACACAGCCAAGGGGCTGTTGGTTTTGGCATGGATTTGATTTGCTACTTTGAAATTATTTGCGGCTATTTTGTTTAGGTGATGTTTGCTTGTTTGTATGCTAATTTTCTGCACATATAGGACAATTGTTGGCTGCCATAACAACCCCAAATGGGGTGCGTTCTCTGTGTTTTTCTGCTGCAAAAGCAGCCCCAAATGGGGCATATAATGTGTGTTTAGTTGCTGATTTTTCAGCATGTTTAAGTGTGTTTAGTTGCTGATTTTTCAGCATACAAAGGGGTGTTTGTATGCTGATTCTTCAGTATATATAAGTGTATGTAATTGTGTTTGAATTTAGTTTTATTGTCGGCTTATGTGACTTTGGTGGCTTGCATTTGTTTTGGACACATTAGTGGATTTTTGGTTAAGCTTATTTATATATTGCTTATCATTGAGCTTATGTGATATTGTATATATATATTGCTCGGCTTATTAACTTATTTGGCTAAAATGGAATAACTTATGATTTGTTAACGGCTAAACATATAAACCTTAATGGGTTAAATGTATATAACTTATTTGACATCTTTGGACTTTAATAAACTTAACTCATATCTTTTATCTAGTTGCTTAATTGGTTCTTACATGTTTATTTGCCTTGTATGCTTGTGCTATATGTTTTATACTTTGGCGTGCGTTTGTCTGAGTCTATGACTCTATACCACCACACGAATGATATACTAAACTTTTTACAAACATTAATACAAATATTCCACGAAAACTAAAACGCTCTATCTTTTGAAACTCATACGTATCGATTACCTTCCGCGTGTATATTCTAGGTTGCTCGTAGGATTCTTGCGGTTATTTCTTCATTACTTCATTTTGATCGTTCGCTTTGCTATCGGTGAGTTCATAGCCCCACTTTAATTCTTAAACAGTTTATAAACCCATTGGGGGAGATACATGCTAGTTTTACAAACTGAATACAAGTAGTTTTTGGTATGCTGGACCCGATACATGATTATAGTTATTGAGTTATATCTTGCCATTAAAGTCCCTAACATCATGAACCGTTAATTCCATGGGAAGCGCTAATATTATGAATATGCATATTTGGTTTGACGAGCCTGTCCGGATGAGTAGCGCTCATTGGTCTAACGGGTAGCATAATATTGAGTATATCTTGGTAAATTGGCAAACTTACCCCCTTTAGGGCATACTTTATTTCAGTTAAGTTTCGGGGTCATGAGCTTGATACTATAATCATATTACACGACTAGTATTTGTTACTTGTCACCCGATGAAAAATACTTGTATTCAACTTATTATTTATTAAACTCTATGGATTCACTCAACCTTTGTGTTGACTTTTTAGCATGTTTATCTCAGGTTCGCAAAGTGTTAAATGCTTGGATGGGCGTGCAAGGACATGGATGGATGGACACATGTTATTTCACATTCGATGGAACTCAAAAACTTATATTGTGTCTAAATTATGAACCTTTTGGACTCTTGTCCTGGTTAAAACTTTTGGGACCTAAAATTGTTAAACTCTGATTATATCAAATGAGAACTTTGTTTAAAAACATCTTTAAATTATTTTGATGTTTTCTATGATTACAACTTCGATCCACAAATAACACCCAATTAAGTCTTCCGATGTAAAACAAGTCTTTCGCTGTAAAACATGATTTTTGGGGGTGTTATAAATAACATAAGTTATTCATGGATTTAAACATGCAAATATAGGATACAATCCATTATTAATGAAAACAAACGTACCAAGTACTTTAATTCATTGTAAATAATAATTGCTTAACGTCCCTTATCCAAATACTAAATAGATCAATGCATGTTAATTCTAGTTAATGAATTATGCCTCAAGTCATGTCAATCATACTTGTTGACAAGACATAAATCAACTAATTTTGATCTATCAGAATTTTGAGAATACTTATTTCAAGAATTCAATTAGTGAAGTTCTTGTATGTGTGCATTCAACTATCTTGATATTGCCACATAATATTTCATAAAATGCGTGACATCCTCAACCACCAATTTATGACAATTAAACTATCAAACCTTTTATAGTTTAAAGTATTCTAATTCTTTAATGTATAATGCAACTATGCTCTTAGTTAAGCATAACTAGTACACATGGCCATTAACAAAGATGAAATCCTGCCATGACTAGTATTGAGTGTCATCTCAATTTCATTAGCATCATTGTATGCAAACAACAATATGCTCTTTAAAATTTCCGTAAACTTTAATATATATTGTGTAATGTTTGATTCCTTCCAATCTTTCAAGATTTGTCGGCTATAATGATTATGCAACAATTTGCCATATGGTTCATACTTAGAATTTAGGAGCAATTCCAGGATGAGGATGTAATTCTATATCCAACCATATTCATTACACTTAGTTATCTAATAACTTTCAATTAGATATCAATGTTGTCAAATCATCTTGCATCCAAGTTTGATACAACAAATAACACGATGTTCATGAAAAAATCCTTGTATCAAACTCATATTTCATTCATGTTATATCTCTTCAAAGATATGTTTCTATTTAGACTTTCTAATAGTATATCATGTTCTATTAGAATCAATTATTTTACCGCTTATGTTTATAATAAACATATATTCCAAGGTTGTACGTTTATTTTCTAAAACTTCAAGTGAAGTTTCATTCCAAACTAAGACTTAACATGTAACGTATATGGAATGTTACTTCCTATATGTTATACAACATATATGAAATAAGAAAATAAATATAACACTCCCACTAGCTTTCAGGAATATTAAGGAATTATCTTATTTTAATTATAAATCAAAACTTGGATTTAATAATTAAACATAAGTATATCTCCTAGATGCATGCATTAATCCATTCATGAATTATTGCAATTTGTATACTTCCAATGATTATTTGAATTCAAATACTCCTTTTAATTACTTATCATCCTCGCACAAGTAATTACTCAAGAAAGAGTTTTGATACTCCATTGTCAATTTCATCTTAATGAAACTAAGAATGGCAATCATAGTCTTTATACATTTAATGTGCCTAGAAAGAATATTCCATCACAGTTAATTGCTTAAGTGTAATTGATAATCTTGTCATAAGACATACATTAAATATGTTTACAAAATTTTCCATATGATTTCTACTCAAAGATTTAAACCTCTAGGATTTTCATTCCCTTTGAAGAAATTCATCTTCATTCTATAGTCTAACTATAGAATTCAAGATTAATTAAGTTTTCAAAACTAATTATCTTTATTGACTGCATCTAAACATTCATAGTATGAGTAACTTGCCAAATTTAATATTTGCAATTTATCTTAATGGCCAGCAGGTTTACCATAATCCTGTAAGTCATAATCCTCAACATATTATTCAAATATTTGAGATATCCTTGCATATCTATGAATGATAATTCCATCATCTTGAGATTTAACATTAACATGTTTAATCCTCATTATGACATTTACTAGTGTATTTTTAGAAGATTATGTATCTTGTAACTTTATCTTTTCAAGATAAAACTCCCACTTGCCTTTTGCAATTTATAGACTATCTATAAATACTTAGCAAGTAGAGCAACACAAAATTGTTCTCTTTTGGGACATTACAAATACACATTGACAGTTCCTTACATTAAGTTTGTTAATAACCCACTCATAAGTAGTTTAACAAATTCAGAACTTCAATTTTAAGACTTAATGTGATTCATCACATTCCATAATAAATGGTGTCTTATTAATCTTCTAGGTTGGAGTCTTATTGAGTATATACAATCCATACTCAATTTTCTAACCTTGATAACTTTTGGAAGAAAGGAACTTATAGTTATCTTTAATCAAACAATACCAATAGAGTTTGATTCTCCTAACTGAACACACCACAAACTTGTGGTATTTCATTAGAACTAATATTGTGAGACAATCAAACAATATGTAAGATGAACTTATACTCCTTCTGGCTTACCTATTTACCAACTAAGTCAATCTTAATGGTGAAATAGATTTTCCAAGCCAATTGCATGCTTTATAACACAAGTACTTTTTAACTAAGTCACTTATCGTCCATGTCTCAATCAAGAAGACATAGACTGTTATAACCCCACTATACGTTATAAATCATTGATCAACTCAATGACTTCTTGTATATGTCTTAACAAAGAAGACATAACAAGTTAACGTCTTACTTTATATTATAATAGGTCTTGTAACAATTTAAAAGACTTCATATTTATAGCTTTACAATAAAGTATAAACATGTATAACTAAAGTAATCATGAACACCACAATTTGGTTTCAATAGTAATTTCAAGTTAATTTATTACTTCATATATTTATGGCATTCCAAGAATACATAAATATTCAAATTTGAAGTAGTATTAGATTACTTCATTTATTTATTTTATTTCATTAATACATAAATATTCATTATGAAGTAGTCTCATTATCCTTATTGACACTTGTTCTAATAGGTATCTAATTTAGAAACAGTAATTATCCATGTACGGTCTCACGTAATCATGAAATTTCACCTTGTTGTTGTAATCTAGTCAAGGTCTCACTTAAGTTAAATTTAAACAACAAGTGTTTCTAGACTTGGAGGTGTATTAGTCATATTTAGAACGTTAGTTTCTTACCTTGCGGTCAAGACAGTTCTTTAAATCACATTCCTATATGTTGTACCTTGCACACAATATAAGATTTCTCCCACTTGTGCATGGAACAACATCATGTATCAGATAAACAACACGTCACTCATTTATTTATGTGATCAATATGATTGTGTCATAGATATTAGCATTATTAGTAGATATAGAACCACCTTGTCAAGTAAGAAAACGTACATGACTATCCTTAAAACCACAAGTGTCTACAATTGGAAAGTAATTATCTCAAGACATTCTAGAGATAATTTGGGTTACTACCAAGATGACAAAGCGTGTAGCTCCCACTGAATTACAGATCATTACAATAATTCACTATTCAGTAATTACAACACAATGCTCCCACTTGATTTGACAACATTGTAAGTGTTTCATAACCAGTCAAAGCAAATAGTGTGCTATTAACTTTCCTACACCTTTGAGAAGACTCATTCGTAACAATTACTTAGGTACTAAAAAGAGTGTATTCTACTATGTAGATGATAGACTATCCATCAATGCAATTAACTTAAAAATTGGGCATGCAATTTTTCCTTAATATGTCTACCATCCCCACAATGGTATGTAGCATCTTTAAGCGGTCAAAGCACAACAACTAGATAAATTATGCTAGTTTGCCTTTTACCAATTTTGCGGTAATTAGTCTAGCTTCTAATTTAATAACTCATAAAATGTGCAATTTTCTTAACTATTAAAGTTTGCTATGAGTTATTTCTTAGAATTTAGACAATTCTAATTTTTCTATCTTACCTTTCTCATTCATGAAAAAGAATATGATTAAGTCTCACTCTTCTCTCAAAGAAAGGAGACTAGGTTTATTCTTTTAGTAAAGTTGACTCTAGCCAAAAACCCCTACGGGTGTAAATCAATTTACCAATAAAGAATGTCCTACATTTACTATTTAACGTTGCATTAATACATTAAAAGAATTTACAAAATTCAATTTTAGTATTTTTGATAATATAATCTTTTCAAGAAAATAAAATACCCAAGGAAATACTCATATAACCATTGAATTTTCTTGAAAACTAGGATCCAAATTTTCATAGTTTCACTACATCAGTTGATCTGCTAGTAGTGAAAGTACAAAATATGGTAATCTATCGAACAATAATCAGCAAACAATTTCCGACTCCTAGATCATTATGGGATTTACATTTGCCAAATACAATTTGCAAAGTAAGCATGTTTCATCCCATCTCATGCCTTAAGTTTCTAGGTCTCACTAACAACTTAATTAATTCGTCTAATTTAGAAACTGCAAATTCTCCATATATGGTCTCACGCATTAACGGAAATTTACCTTGTCATTGTAATCTAATCAAGGTCTCACTTAAGCTAAATTACAACTTCAAGTGTTTCTTATAATTAGATGGCATGAACTTAAATTTTAGGGTACTGATTTTGATGTGTCAATCAAAATATGTACGAAGAAGCATGCACACATCTTCGTATCATAAGTTTTCAAAACAATTTTATTAACCAATTTTAAGCTAAGATTTAAATCAACAAAGTTTTAATTGAGGTATTGGGTTCACCAATCAAAGAATTGCCTACAATTATCACCCACTATATCCTACTACTGCATGAGTCAAAAGACCCAAGTTATTCGGATAATTACCACAAAGTGGCGCGTGGAATTGAGGTCAGTTCACCCTTAAGATGATTTTGTACAAAAAATAGCTTACTTGGTAGCTCCAATTAGACGCACAAAGGAGCGGAGAGACAAACGTCAGCACTAAATGCCAATTAAAAATGCGTCTCTTTCGGTTTGACAATTTAATGTCAATCCTCCTTATACCCCTCTTATAGTTTGTCAAAACTGGGTGAGCCGTTTACACTATTGGTACAAAACTCATCACTCAATTAAAAGTTTATGATTATACATCTTAAAAAAATATGTTATAAACTATAATATTGCTAGTCTCGCCTGGGAGCAAATTATCGTGCGAAGCGAACCACTGTCGGCACATAAGACTTTGCAATATTTATAATTTATCACATCAAGTTTCATAGTTATTAGGTCAATTTATTTTCTATTCGAAAAATTACCCTTTTCTTGCTTACAATTCGTCATATAATTTAAACAAAAAAAGCAAGTAATTAATAAAAATAAATAACCAAATAAGTACACATAATCTTAACAATTAAATCATGTAGCCACATGCAAACTTGTTGATAAAATCCTATTAATAATCTATCTATGGTTTTAATATGCATATATTTAACTAAGACTCCCATTGGTTTTCGAGCAAATGGTACCAATGGACCACATACACCAAACAATTTGGTTGCGTAAGTCCTAGCAAATATATACCAAGTAGCACATAAATAGATTCATTAATTTAATTAATTGAGGTCTTCCCAAATTTTAGATCTATCTTATTACATGTGACAAATAACTTAACAATTAATCAAAAAACCCTAATCCACGATAAACATGCATGTTTCATCATGGATTAATTACAAGTCACAAGATACGTTACCCTTTACACACATAAACATGTTACTAATTTTAGGGTTCCAAACTAATTTTAATTAAGAGGGCATTGCCCTCCCACCCCCCAAAATTAGGGTTTCGATTTTTTCATGTTCTAAACCCTAAAAAAACTGACTAACATGTAATCCTAATCAAAGATTCGATTTTTATGTGTTTCGGTAATACAATTACATGTTAAAACGGCTCGTGATGCCACTGTTAGAATTTAATAAACATGACAATCATATATTTATTCTAATAACAATCAAACACGTTTGCGGAAGCGTAGGATCATATTTAACATATAAAAGATTAACCGAATAATAAAAGTAATGTACCTTTGATCCTAGCAAGAACAAGGATCAAACTTTAATCTTCTTCTTCAAATCTTTAACAAAAGTGGATTAGCAAGATACCCCTTACCGTTTTGTATCTCAATCCAAGATGTATTAACTATAGTGAGTTAATATCCACGATCTTGTACACACGTACTATAACCGAATTAAAGATTATGCTAGTAATGTAAACACAATTAAACCAAAACAATTTTGCTAAAGAAAACAAAGTGTTGATCGACCCTTATGTGTTGTATACGATCAGCAAAGTAAGAAGAAGGGGAGAAAAAGGTTTTAGGGTTATAGCTAGTGCACAAGAAGTGAAGAAACAATAACCCCTAGCCTTTGTATTTATAGTGTGATATCTTAGAGAGCAAGTTAGGCATGGATTGGGCTTTGACAACCCATAGCCGATCGGTTCCCTATTCCCCAAGGGATTCCGGAACCTTCTTGATCCTCTAATTACACCTATAGTCTTTCCTTTATTCCCTAACGATCGTTAGTCAATTCCCGTTAATTACTTAACGTCCGTTAGTCGTTATTTTGTGTTTAAATAATTAAATATATAACGGTTTATATATATTAATTATTATACATTAATTCCTCATACGTAATGTGTGCAATCCCGTGGTCCCGAGTTCGATTCTAGTCATACACATTAATATTTGTCCATTAAAACTAACATACGAGACGTTGCAACATGCAATAGGTCTAAAGTCTGATACTTTATTTGGTGTAGGGATTTTAGGAACAAGAGAAATTAATGTAGCATTTACCTCTCCTTGAAACTTTCCAATTTTAAAAAATTCTTTAATTGCAAGGCTAACTTCCTTTCCAACTATACTCCGAGCAACCTTATACAATTTTGATGTAAACCTATCTCCTAGTGTTTTAGTATCCTTTATATCAAACATAGCAACTTTAATCTCCTCATCACTAACAGGTCTAACCATGGTCATTGCTTGTTCATTTTTCTGCTTATTGGTAAGTACAACACTATTGAGTGGAAAGGCCTTTTTACCCAAAAATCTTTGGAAATGTCTTACAAATTGATCTACTACATCTTCATTTTCAAACCTCTTCCCACGTTCATCATAGACAGACATTACTCTACCTCTATGTAATCCGCCCTTTATAATTTTGTGGAAGAACACTGTGTTTCTATCACCCTCCTTCAACCAGTCTATTTTAGCTTTTTGGTATAGCAGATTCTCTTCACCTCTAATAGCTTCACTCTACTCTTGCAATAGAAGACAACTTTGGTTTATTATCTCTTCATTATGGGGATCTCTATCCACCTCAACTTGTATTTCTTTTACTTTGCCTTTAAGAATTACAACCCTTTCATAAACATTGTCTTTCTTCCAACTCAACTGATTCAACTTTGTTTTAAGAGACTTCATTTTCTTTACCATTTTAAACATGTTGTACCCCTCAACCTCTTTATTCAATTATTCCATTACAATTGAGCATAATTCCTACTTCTCGGTAATGAAATTAGAGAATCTAAATACCCTTTCATTCCTCTGCACACCATTATGGTATCTAAGACAACTAGTGAATGATCAGGTATGAGATAGGGAAGAAATAGTCCACGAGCTTGTGGGTACTTGTCTAAAAAGCTATCATTAACCATTACCCTATCCAACTTCTTCAATGTCTTAGAATTAGGATTCCTCAAGTTCTTTGTCTATGTAAGTAGGAATCCTGAGTTTAGTATATCCTCTATTTCAATCTCAACAACACAGTCTTCGAATTCAATCATATCACTAGAAGGTATAGAACTACTAATTGAATGTTCATTCACACTCAAAATCACATTAAAATCCCCATGAATAACTCATGGCATAACATTAGCTTTCATCTTATGAGCACCTAAATCCTTCCATAATTTTTTCCTCTCAGTACTATAATTAATAGCATATACCGCTATGCAGAAAAACATTGTTTTTTTTTTACTCACTGTCTCTACTAGAAAGAACATGTTTGTATTGAATTAGGTAACAACCAAATGTTCACCATATTTTGATTCCACCAACCATAATCCTACATCATTTATTATTATCTTCTCCATTAGTAACATACTCCCGGTTACCAAAGATACTATCACCTACCTTCTTTATTCTATTATACTTGACATGTGTTTCTAAGATCGTGTTGAAGATTCTCTTCATATATGAAATTTTTAACCTCTTTTTTTTTTATCTGAGGTAATCATTCCTTTGATATTCCATGTTGCTATTTTTAAATCCATAAGCCCTTTTTTTCCTTTTTTTTCTCTCTGTTTTTTCCTCCTTTCTCTCGGTCTGTTTTTTTACTACAACTTCTCTCCTCTGTTTTTCCTCACTATATGGCAATATTTTCATTGGAAGGGGTTAAACGGTAATTACCCAAATTATAATATTCATATGGGATGAATATTAAACAGTAATTAATGACAACACGCAAAATACAAACCTTTTAGGGTTGTGTTAGTCGTTCATCCCCTTAAGGGGGTAAAGTTTGACTTCTTGTCAAACTAGGAAACTTGTTCCACTAGTTTAGCGATGAATCCTAATCCTTCTAAGTCTTTCCTTTGTATCCTATAAATACAAAGGGAATTATAGGGATTCATTCACTCCTCACCATTTCCTAAAACTGAAATCCTCACACCCCCTCTTTCCAATTCGGTCGATCAAAGGGTTTGACACACCCTTTGACGACTAGTCGACTTTCTAGTAGATTATCCATTCGTGCTCGCCTAACTTGCGTAGGTTCGTAGCCCTAGTTCTACCTGTGCAGTACCGTTGGATACATGCCGCCACCCAAGATTTAATCGACCTCAATAAACCCTTATATTGCTCGATCAAGATTGCATCCAGAAGAAGAAGATGATTCCGCATGCGCAGCTCATGGCATACTGCTGTAGAAGCTTACATCAAGCAGGATTATGGTAAGTCTTCTATAAACACCCTTATTAAGTGTTTAAGTTTTGGTTATATCTCTGATTATGAGATGTTGGTATTAGGGTTTGGTATGCATGGCGTTTATATATTTATTTTCCGTTGTGCATGTTTAAACGCCATGCAGGTGACCACTAAATCCCTACATACTCATGATCTACAAACCCATGCCCTTTCGGGTTTGACTTATAGATCTGAAATTTTTCCCGATAGCATATGAGCTTTACTCAATCTCTAGATTTCTAGAAATACCATCACTCAAGTATTTATCTTTTACAAGAAAACTTACTTATCAAATATCCAATGTATTTGATTGTATTGTTTGTAGGATATACACCTTTAGTCCATCAAGACTCGAGATTTAAGGAATTATCATAGGCAAATGTTAACAACCAAAGATTCTTGTTCACTTTGAACTTCCATCATAGGTGGATTACATCAAAGATCATGATTATCTTTGAACTTCTATCTCAAATAGATTGCATCAAAGTATGTCATATTGAGCTTAGGAGCTCATTTGAACATTTCCTTTACTTCACCAGTTCTTATAATAACCTATAAAGTATGATCTCTTCTTGATCAAACCAGAAAGATTGTTATTGATAACGTATGTATATGACATTACATAGATTGAGTTCCCATGCTTATACTAAAAGCACATTATTCATATAATGGCCCATATCATGGACAGGCCCAAAGGCCCCCATTTATTACCCTAATTTCCCCTATATATACCGGATGGTATAGGGAATTAGGGTAAGTCACGTAAGTTATACTAGCTGGAACAAACACATACAGTTTCACTTGGCAACCTCCATAGGCTTCTCTACTACATGGAAACCATCTCCATCCTCATCTACCACATAAACCCTTCTCTTCACCCCCTCCTACGAGGTAAGACACAGGTACCACATAAACCCTTCTCTTCATCCTCTCCTATGAGATGAAGACGAAGGTATCTGATCGATGCTAGTGTTACCCCGACTACAGGAATATCATCCTTCTCACGGGGTCCTTACCGTTCAACACGGGAAACCGAGCATCCGACCTCCACCACCCGACTTATACCCATTTCACACACGATACGTGAACATGACGCCATCCATGGGACATGGCACAAAAAGCTAGTTTCGCACTTACCCGTCTCGATCTATTAACAATGATACCTCACTTTTTTCAGGTTTTAAAATCTCATCTTTGTGGTTCTGTGAATTTGTTTATCATAAAAAAGTATCATTTAAAATAGTTTTATTATTCAATCATGACTATACTTCTTTCTCTAAGAATATCTTGTCACAAGTTGATTGAAATAATAGATCTATTGAAATAAATCATGTCCCAGACTAAACAAAAAGGGTTGGTTAAGTATGACCTGTGAACATGGCCTAGCTTTCTAGCCTTGCTTCCCACCCTTGCTTTCTACCCTTGCTTCATGACCTAGCCTCATAGCCTGGGGTATTACCTCGTTATAGCCCTATAGGGTGTCCAAATATTCTTAAATTTATAAGATTTGATCTTATAAATTTAAGAATATTTGGACACCCTATAAGGCTATTACCTTATGGCCTAGCTCTCTAGCCTTGCTCCCCACCCTTACCTTCCGGCCTACCGACCTGAACCGGCCTGGACACGGCCTGACACAGCCTGAACGTGGCCTGGTACGACCTCAACGTGGCCTGGTACGACCTGATACACCCTGGTACAACCTGACACGGCCTGGTACGGCCTGAAAGTAGCCTAGAACGGCCTCACACAGCCTGGTACAGCCTGCAACGCCTTGGTACAGCTTAAACGCGACCTGATATGGCATGGTACGGCTTAAACGGGACCTAGTACGGCTTAAATGAGACCTGATACAACCTAGTATGGCTTAGACGCGACCTCGCACCAGTCTCAAATGGCTTAACATCGGCCCCAAGTGCCTTACATCATCCTCAAATGGCTTAATCGCGGCCGCAAGTACCTTATGCCAGGCTAAAACGCCAACAGGCTCACATGCAAATGGGCTTCGACCCCAACAGGCTCCGACGCCAACGGTATCCAACGCCAACGGGATCCGATGCCAACAGGTTCAAACACCAATGAGCTCAGACGCCAACGGGCTTAGACATCACTTAGGCTCTCACGCCATTCAGGCTCTGACTGCATTTAGACCCAGACGCCATTCAGGATTTGACGCCCTTAGGCTCTAACCAATTAGGCTTTGACGTCTTCAGGCTCATATGTAAGCAATCAGCTATGACCTGCTCAATAGAGCGTTAGTCTAGCATCATAATCCAGGCATTATATTACGCTAGATAGGGGGACTCACCACATGTGTACATATCGACCCAGTCCTAGCCCGTGATTAATAGACTACATGAAAGCCATTAACAAAATGTTCCATTTTCAAGGCATATTAAACCCTTTTCATCATCCTCGCCTACGAGATGAGATGAAGGTACCCGTATACCCTATACGTCACTTGGGGAACACGACTTATATCCTAGGTTATCATTACAAGGAAAATTATGAGTCAGCCTAGAAAAGCAAATCCTGATACGCAGACCCCAGTTGCCTAGCACAGGACTGGGGGGACTCAGTTATTTCAAAGTCCAGCATCATCTCACTTGTACATGACATAATACTAGACTAGGGGCTTGATTGCGTATGTATATGACATTACATAGATTAAGTCCCCATGTTTATACAAGCCCATTATTCATATAATGGCCCATATCATGTGTTAGTGCAAATATTACGATATTTAAACTAAACGGTTTCTTCGGTTTTAATATTGACAAACATGTAACTTGTAATACATAACGTAAAATGTGCAAGTTACTTGTAAACACAAATCATCAATGCATACTTACATCAACATCTCTCGACGTCTCAAGTATGCTTCAACAGAGTCATAGATTCTCAACCCGGCGTAAATCACTCAAGGTATGAACAAACAAATTTAAACTTGACGGATGATCAAAGAAATAAAAATTTTGTTCTAAACTTCAAATTTTTAATGTGACAAATCATTTTTTCAAAAATTCATTTTACAAATTATTTTTGAATTAAAAAGAAATGTTTTATTTTGAAAAATAAGTTTAAAATCACCAATAGCTATTTTTCCCCCCAAATCAGCTCCAAACTTCCCCAAATAAACTTTCACCACTAAAAACAAAATTTGGAGCGTCCCTGCCTAGGACGGTACCACTAAATTTAGTGGTACCGTCGGGTATTTAGTGGTACCGTCCGTACGTAACGGCTAGTTTTTTTCTTTGCCTATAAATAGTGGACCATTTTACACTTCCAACTTGATTTTTCCAGTTAGTTTTCTCTGGTCTAATCCCTTCTTATTTAGATCACTTTCTTTGATCATTTAGAGAGTCTTAGTTTGTTTAAGAGTGATCCTTTCATCCAACCAAGAGATCACCTTCATTCCTCTACTAGTGCAAGAGAAGAACACATAGTATCACAAAGATACAAAGTGTTATAGTGTTAGTCTAGTGCACTCGTAACACTTGTTACGCGCTTGTTGTATCCTAGCATACACCAAGTTGATTTTCTTTTGAGTAGTTTGTGAGAGTAGATCATTGTGATCTTGTTGAGATCTTGGAGATCTCTTGTAGCTTGTGGGCTTGTGTGTTGATCAAGTGGATCAAGGGTAGATCGGGTAGATCGAGTCAAGTGTGTTGATTGTGTGAAGTAGTAAGGATCGTGTGGATCGTGGTAGATTGGTACTAGCTAAGATTAGTACTCGACATTTAGCTTAGTGTCGGAAATAAGGATAAGCGACGTTGTACGGTTTTCTCCGCCTGAAGGGAGCTTGTTGATTAGTGAAGTAACTCTCGAGTTGGGTACTCGGGGAGTGGAGTAGGGCGAAGAGGAGCTTCGTGACCGAACCACTATAAATCATCGTGTCCGGTTTGCGCCTTCTTTACTTATCTCTTTACTTTTATTTTAGTCTTTATCGCTTTATATTTATATTTGCATTGCGTTTATGTTTGTGTGGTTTGTTGCTTATATTATGTTGATTATGCTTGTGTCATGGTTTGATTGTGTTTGTGTTGTAGTTTTCTTTATACCATCTCTAGATGTTGTATGATCATTGTTGACACTTTTCATATTACGTCACACTTGATCGTGTATTTGATACAAAAGTTTTTAAGTTTTTTAGTGGAAAGTATTCACCCCCCCCCTCTCTCTAGTTTCCACAATTGGTACCAGAGCCACGTCACTCAAATTTTTAAAACAAATGGTTTTCAAAATTGAGTACGATCCATGTATCAAATTACCCATGAAGGTGATAAAATATGAAAAGTATTTAGTTGCTTAATATTTACAAGTTTTGTTGTTAAGTATACTTTGTCATACTAGCTTGAAGGTCTTCTTAAACCAATAAAAGAATAGAGTTTGTAAGTGTCCGGTCATGCCTTTAGAACGAGTCGTAAAGTCATGCGGCTTTGAAAGGATTGTTTGGGACAAACCATCATTTTGTATTAAAAGTATTATCGTAAATGTCTTTCTTAATCTTAAACGTGGAAATGATGCTTAATATATACTTTATATGTTCGGTATCTAGTTTATTAAATTTTACATCTTTCCGTCGAGTCGCCGCACTAAAATAATAAACTGAATCAGGAAACAGGTCACGGTACCACTAAATATAGGACGGTACCGTTATATTTAACGGTACCGTGGGGTATTTAACGGTACCGTGCATCTGTCTGTCTGTTTTTAGTATTGGGTCATTTTCAGAAATTCATATAAAATCAACCATAAGTCCGTAGGAGTCGTGTCACCCATAATTTTAAATGAAGTTGAGTCTACTTTCATTTGAAAAATACTTTTATGAATTAGTTCTAAATGAGAGTATATTAGAGTCCTTGATTTTCAACTAAAGGTCTTTTTGGTCATGCCGTTTGAGTAAATTTTTGGTTAAACTGAAAAAGGGCGTTTCAACTTTTTAACCTTGACGTGTTCTCAAAGTGACTTGGTAAAAATCTTTGAAATGGGGAGGAAACCAATTCGTTTTCTAATAAAATCAAGCTTAGTATACATTGTTATACTTAATACACAAAATGACGATAAGTATTTTTGTGTGTTATGCTAAATGATTATTTGTTTTTCTTTGTGTCCTAGTATTGTTAGTTACTATTTTTTTAGTGCTTATAATTATCTTTAGTTGAGCTAATTATATCTATAATCACAAGCGTTTTACGTACCTTGTTGCTATGTGTTGATTATTAGTTTTCCGGTTTATGCGTCAATAGGACTTAGACTAGACTTCTTGCACTAAGTTGCTTAATTGATTTTGCATTGCATATAGGCATAGACCAGTTTTCTTGCATATGTGTTTTCGACATCTTGCAATTTTTAAGATGCTTTAGTAACCCTCTTAGGAATGGAAACTAAGTTGGTTGATCATGTGTGTCGAAAGATATTGTCTTACACAATTATTTTTCCAAAAGTTTAAGTTTAAAAAATATATCACCTCAAAATATTTAACACTTTCATTAAATCCGTAACATGATCTCTAAAACATTACATACTTTTTGTCTTGATTGACCATGGGTTGTCTAAACAAGATAAAAGTTCATATTAATACATTAGTATTTAAGTAAAAGAAAACGTATTAAACTTGCATTGATCTAACACACACAAAATGTTTTAAACATTTAGTATTTTATGTATGTTGTATAAAAATAGTTAAGATAATTATTTTTATACTCATGATATGTCGAAAACTAAGAATATTATACTTAATAATATAAATAGTTTTTCGCACATAAAAATAAATGACAATCTCGAAGTAGTATGTTAATATGTCATTAACCTCACACATACAACTAGTATTAAGATAAATGGAACACACTCCTTAAATTTTTATTTTCTTTTTAAAAGGAGTGATCGTGAGGGTCAAGAAAGATTTTGAGTACATATCAATTCATTATTCAAATTATGATTGATATCATCATCGAATCTATTTGACAAGTTTTCTAGTATGGACATGAAATTGGAGTCATTATTTGTCTAGCTTCAAGATAACATCAAAATATAACGAAATATATTATCTTGAATCTACATACTCAATCACACTCGGTTGTTATGAAAATAATGACTTCCTCTCAAGACGAAAATAATATGCATCGGATCATAACTCACACTTGTGTTGAAAATGCCATATCGAGTCTTCTTGTCCAATGGTTGTGTTCCAAACATTAAACTAATATGTTTAAAAGATGCATAAAATACACTACTAAGTAGGATTGACAACTTGGATGTTTCATCCGAAATATACAAGTAATTTACATTGCAATGCAATTAGTAAATGTGTCATTTCCGAAAAACCAAACACGAGCAAACAAACAACATATGTAAACTTTGCTCATGAACGACTCAACACTCAAAATCACATGTCTATTAAAAGTGTCACACATAATATGTTATTAACTATTATGTACGTCATCAGTCTTTGAGAATATCACATGTATTTCTCTTAACAAAAGATTGAAAAAGGATAACTTATATCTTACGCATCTTATTTTCTTTGTAACATGAATGGTTATGTTACAAGAGAATACACTACATCTTGTTTAACAAATATAGGATATTAGATTTGAGTGATAACCCAATACAACATGTGTCATTGCATAAACAAGTAAAATTGATCATACACTAAAATACTTGTTTTACTAAGCATTCATAAGAGTGATAAGTTTCCTCTTAGAAAAGCATATTTGTTGAAAGATATAATATGTCTCATTTCAATCATACAACATATAATACTCACAAGATCTATTGAGGTAAGTAACATTTACTAGATTCTTTTCTCAAGATATGCAAAGGAGCATTCTTGAAACACTCTCGATGTAGTAGATTCTACATTGTATCACATTAGAGCATCTCTTGGTTCTAGGAAAGCAAATCATGTTAAAATAACATGTAACAACTCAACAAACAAAGATGTTATCCAAGAGATCATAAAATGCACCATCTCCACCAAATAATTTCTAAATCTCAAACACGATATTAAAACATTTTGCTTGCATTTGTTAGAAGTTGTGTAAGACATGTCATCTTCGTAACCGACTTTCAAAATATGGTTAGTTGAGTCATATTAGGCCATGTATTAGCGAAATAAGCTAATATCATCTTCGCTCAACTTCGATAGGCAAATATAGGAATTTGAATTTTTCTAATGTGAGAATGACTACTGGAGAACCTATAGCACTAGAAATTCAATTTGACCTAACGGTTGAATTGCTTCCAGGAGAGAAATTGGGTTCGTAGTATAACCCGTAAAAACGGTCGTGTTTAGCCTGAGTTGAGCACCACTAGTGATAGTCTCATACTAATTCTCTAACTTGAAAATTTTTCATTCCTACATTTGACTAAAGATAGTTTACATCGGTGAACTTTATCTCCCGTTAGGATTTCATTTTGAACAAGTAGTAATTAGGATCCTCCTTAGCGAACCTAGAATGCTTTCATCCCACATATGTGTTTCAAAATGATAACATGTTCTCGTAAGATATGATTGAATGTCTTCATGATCTTAAATGCTAAATGATTATCATGTTTTGCATGATGTTTGTATTTATTCCTTATGTGCATTTTACATGACTTTTTATTAATTTTGAACCCACACTATTTCATTTTGGCACATAATGAATTAGGTATGCTTATCACTATGAACTCTTAGACGTCATATAGTCATACACTAAGGGGCCGCTTGGTTCAATTGTTGAGGAATGCAAAGGGAATGCAAAGCAATGCATTCCCTTTCCCCTCAAATTGTTGGGTAATGCCCCATTACCCACTACCGGGTAATGGGCCATTGCATTCCCCTACACCAACCATCATCAATCATTATATTCCCATTCCCCACCCCTTCTATCCCCCCAACCAAGCACCCCCTAAGTGTCAAAACCTATAAGTTAAAGTAGTCGCGAAATTGTCCTAATTCCTTTGTCATCATTTCGCCTTCTTCCAAGTAATACACCCTTTTGTCATGGGGAGGTTAGATACAAACCTAGTAGAACTCGGAGTAGGTTTGACAACTTAAATATTTCATCCGAAATATTCAAGTAAGTTTAACTTGCGATCGCAATTGTTAAATGTCATATCCGAAACATCATATTCAAGCCTTTTAACAACATATGTTAAAACGCTCATCAAAAAGCTAAAAGCTAACATCAACCTTCGGGTGACAAAGGACTCACGAGTTACTAGATAAGTGATTAGTAGTTCCGTTCATCCTCGTGTGAATATACACTTCTTATTACCAAGTATATTCATTTCCGTTAGTTCCTTTTATCCCCATAGGTTTGTCATCGTGCTTTGTGTCAAGCTCACCTCATAGATAATGAGGATCGAACTTATCCATCGATTTTAGGGTAGAAAACCAACGTATCATCCCTCTTATGACTACTTGAATATTTCACTGGAAATATTGAAGTCATTTCTTATGTCTCGTCTCATGACTTTTTAAATATTTCACTGGAAATATTAAGTCATCCTTCACATCCTTCTTATGACTACTTGAATATTTCACTGGAAATATTGAAGTCATCTCTCATGTCTCATCTTATGACTTTTTAAATATTTCACTGGAAATATTAAGTCATCCTTCACATCCCTCTTATGACTACTTGAATATTTTACTGGAAATATTGAAGTCATTTCTTATGTCTCGTCTTATGAATTTTTAAATATTTCACTGGAAATATTAAGTCATCCTTCACATCCCTCTTATGACTACTTGAATATTTCACTGGAAATATTGAAGTCATCCCTTATGTCTCGTCTCATGACTTTTTAAATATTTCACTGGAAATATTAAGTCATCCTTCACATCGCTTTAATGACTACCTATGTATTTCCTCAGAAATATAAAAGTCATCTCTTCTCGCCTAGTCTCGTTCATCTTGTAAAAAGAATTTATTAGGTATAAATTCTCTCCCCGTGTCAAAAAGTCTCACTAAATCAGCGAGATTTATTCGTAAAATCTTCTTAAATTCCAATGACAACTTAAATATTTCATCCGAAATATTTAAAGTATATTTAATTTGCCAAATGCAATTAAATGCCATCTCTCGTTCTCAATCAACGTTCATCGAATCCCGTTGGATTCATTCATAAAAGAATTTATTTGGTATAAATTCCTTTAATCTAAGGTCCAGAAAAATCACAAAATATGTGAAATTTCTTTGTCGAAGATCAAACTCTGGGTCAAAACTGACCTCAGCAGGTCACGGCACCCTTAAATAAGGGACGGTACCGCCAAATTTAACGGTACCGTCGGACCGTTGTCTGCTGAGACCGTTTATTTTGTTTTCAATTCTCACTTTTTCAAAAGCACTATCAAAACCCACTTGTTGTAGTCTTGAACCAGAACCGTCTCCTATCAGAATAGATTTTGCCTATCTTCTGATTCCTTAGCTTTTTCCCCTTTGACTTCCGCATGGTACTAAACACACCATATGTTTGGTTACTTCCGTATCCATTATCTTCTCAACTTATCTACACTTTTCAACCTTCGTTCTACACTATCAATGCTTCTGCATCCCACTCATCTTCCACACACTTCAAACGAAGAACCGCTAGGATAAGTTGAGATAACCCTTCTTCATCTACATAGATAACCCCACTAGAACCTTATCACTAACCCCACGACCTTGAAGATTTTATCTTCTTAACCCTTAGCCTATTTCCACGTAATCACATGCCTCATCATATGAATGTTCTATGAATATTCACAATTATTTAGAAGAGCTATGTGACTTCAAAGGTGAAGTTTATTGTATGTGTGAAAACGTAGTGAAAACGTAGAGGGGGGGTGAATACGTTTACCGTTTTAACACTTTAAACTTGTTGTATCAAATTTCCAATTCGGCTAGTTCTAATATGAACACTGTCTGTTGTAGTTTATGTCTACCAAGTTGTCACACAAGTATTATCACATAATCACAACACAAGCAATCACATAATGCAAATATAAAAGTAAAGAGATAAGTAAAAGAAAGCGCAAACCGAACACGATGATTTATAGTGGTTCGGTCACGGAGCTCCTCTCCGCCCTACTCCACTCCCGAGTACCTAACTCGAGAGTTACTTCACTAGATCAACAAGCTCCCTTTCTTAGGCGGAGAAAACCTTTACACGTCGCTTACTTCCTTTTCCGGTACTAAGCTAAACACCGGGTTCTTTACAAAGGTACAACCACTCCCATCGTCGCTTATACAATTTCCGACACTAAGCTAGATGTCGAGTTCTTTACAAGGGTACAACCACTCCCAACACTCTTTGTATTTTAAGGACTAAAATACTAACCTCACTCTACTGATCTAAATGATACAATGATGGTTACAACAATGATCCATGACATAAGTGTATCATAGATATGAATGCCTACACTATATGAACTTCCATTGATCGGAAGCCTTCAATGTATGAAGATCACAAGCTCCCTAAACTTGTTGTGATGGATCTTCATATATGCATCTTCATGGTGGATTAGTAAGTATGCTATGGATGATGACTTGTGATCTTGAGCTTGCTTCACAGGATCATAACAAGTGTATGCTTACAACATAATGAAAGTTAGTAACATTATGATCATTATGTAATGAGGTGATTAATGTATGAATCTACATGTTTAGCTACTGATCTAAGTGTGTGAAATGAGTGAGGGAATGTGTGTTCTAAGTTGGATAAACAATGGGTAAACAATGGGCTTCTATTTATAGCCAACAAGATTTTTGCCCCGCGGATCTGAAGGATCCCTAAATTTGGATCCGCGGTTTGACAGCTAGCAAACCTTACCAAATCTCATGAAATCTTCAAATGTCAACTATCTAACTTGTGAATCTAAACAAGATATTATACAATCTTACAAAGATTTCACTTGTGATGTATGCCATGATGTCATGGTATTATTTAACTAATAAAGTTTCCATTTTAAGAAATAAACATGTAAACTTGTATATGTTATTCCTAGTGAACTTTGTAATGTTTATGTGTATCCTAGTGATCATGTAAAATGAGGTTCTAAGTAGAATGATTAGCCTTTTTAAAATACTTAATTACCTAACCGTATTTTAAACATTCTAAATGGTTTGTTAAGGGTTTGATCATAATGCTACATAACAAACATGTACGAACCTGTGTTGTATCATATGAGGACTTGAGAGGTGTTGAATGTATGTTGAGACAAGATATGATTACAAGTAACTTGTACATTTTACGCTATGTATCAAGTTACATGTTTGTCATCACTCAAAACAAACAAGATTGCTTGCACTAGCAATCTCCCCAACGAGACTGCTTGCACTAACAATCTCCCCCTTTTTGATGATGACAAAATATGTAAACGTGATAGAAAGTAAAATGCAAAAATTTACTTGTGTCCATAATTACTTACTTTATTCTTGTGTCCGTTTCTCCGTTTACACCTTTCTCCCTTTTCTCCTTGTGTCCGTAATTACTCACTTTCTCCGTTTACACCTTTCTCCCCCTTTTGTCGAAGCAAAAAGGGTGTGTCCTTGGAGTTAACTTAATTTCTCCCCGAAATGGCGAGCTTGCATCATCCCTAGTGAAGGTAAATAGACTACTCCAATTTCCTATGGTTGTTGCGTTTCCTAGGTTGTTAGCGAATCCATGGATCAAGCTAGACTCTTAACCTACATCAAGGTTAGTGGTGTGCAACATAAAATGAATATATATGAAAAATGCATGATGAATGAAATGCATATAGCCAACGATACACGTGAGTAAGCAATGTTGGACTATGTTGACCTATCTCCTCCTTTTTGTCGAAACAACAAGAAGATATGCGTAGCGGAATGTGGTAACCAATCCTTGGTGATTACTCCCCCTAGTTTAGAGTACCAAGTATGATAATGCAATAATATTGAGAACTTTAAAGCTCCCCCTTGGATAATACTCCCCCTAATTGGAGTGACAAGGTTAAGATGTATGATCCTACAAAACAAATAGTTAGACTATGATATGCTCCCCCTTGATGTATACTCCTCATTGCTAGAGTACCAACGTATACGGTTCAAGGATGAGAAATGCTAAAAATGATGATTTAGTATATGATATACTCCCCCTCGATCTATACTCCCCGTTGCTAGGGTATCGACGTATATGATCCAAGGACGAAGAATCCTACAAAATAAAGGTTAGTATAAAACAATATTTGTCCTTGGACAAGTATGTAATATATACCAATGCATATATATGATGCATCCTAAATAATGCTTTGACGAAAACTCCCCCTTGCTCTAGGGCATCAAGATGAACCTACAAAACAAAAGATTAGTGCACTAGAAGCAATGTCTTAAGTCATATACGACCAATGTGTATAGAAGATGCAATATGAGTGCTAGACTGATAATCCTCCTGTTTTGAGATCGTCAAGAAGCACCTATAAAAGAAGAAAAAATAATCGAAGCAAACTTCATCCTATGATGAGTAAGCTATATACGATCAAGCGTATATGATGAAACCTACTATGAAATGGTTAGTGCAATATATTTTATCTCAAAGAAAAATATTATGTAACATATCGATAATCTAATCTCAACCAACATACCGATTGTGATTGTCTAATCAAAGAAAAATATGATGCAGCATACGAATTGTGATATCAATCGTGATTATCTAGTAAACCATGTTATAAAGAGTGTAATCTTTTAATAAGAATTATATTTACAAGAATATAATATGATAAAATCCTACAAAACAATGCCTATGAGGAGGATATGAAGTGAAGTTAAAATGCTTAAAGTGAGTGGTGTTAATATGGTGTTCGTTTACAAGTAAATGATAACTTAATGGATGACTAAAGGTTGATGTAAGTAGGTTTTTCGCTAATCCATGGTATTGATGATTAGTGAAAAAAGTGATGGATGGTGGTGATTATAATGAATGCAATGAATTCAGAAACTCTAATGTATAGCAAATGCTATAAGAGTATTTGAAGACTGTTATGGTTATGATATTATCATCTATCAAAGATGAATCGTGCCATAGTAAATGTTTGAATAAAAATGAGAGGAAGTGAAGACAATGATCACTTAGGAATAGAGATTCCATATGTAACAATTGGAAATACTAGATACCTATATGTGGATAAAAATGACATCATATGATGAGAGTGTTGATTGGACCAACGTGTTTAGAAAGATGGTTCTATTTGCACTGACAATGACGTGCTTGATATGTGTCAGAATGAAAAGGATGAGATCCTATGATGGTGTTTTAGACAATGAAGTTGTGAAGGAAAATCCTAGACTCGGTTGTGAGAGGGTTGTCTGTTTTAAATGGTTAAACACTGAACTTGGTACCCGCGGATTTGGCGGAACCAAAATTTTGGTTCCGTCCTTCTTAACGAAGGGTTCCGTGAGACCAAAATGGATTTGGTTATGTTTTGTCGTTTTTGATCAAACGAAGGTTCAAGCTAACGTCTATTTACTTATAACTAATGACTTGGTTTCACTAATCCTAGTAAAAGTCTAAGGAGACTTAATGCTTCTCATTTAAGAGGTATGTCAAACACATGATTTGTTTTTCACGAGGTATTGGTGCATAACTGTGATGTTGATCTAAGGAGGTTTGACACACTTGTGTCTTTTGTGAACTGATTTAACTGAGTGATTTGAATCTACATGTCGGTATTTGGGAATGTAAGAAACATGAGTACATGTTCTTTAATGTGAAAAGACAATTATGTGAATGAATTTCTCTCCTCCTTAATTGGTGGACATTCAACATAATCTATGAAGAATGAAGGTAAAGTGTTTAGGATGTTGTAGATTAATGAAAGCGATGAGCTTAGCAATGTTTTTGTGGATATTGGTTAGCATACAAAGAACTTCATCCTTGAAGTTACGTAGCTCTTCTCTATCAATGCGAGATGATCGCACGACGAGGCATGTGGTTTTCCTTATGGGAGGTGTATTGTTTTAACTAAAAGATGATGAAGATAATGTTAGGAAAGCGGAAGCAACAATACGATTTGGAGAGAGGTATATTGAAAGATATCCAAACACAAATTTCAAACCTCTAAAACTTAATCCTATTAGCTTTTAAGACTATATGCAAGAAAATGGATCCCATAAACATATTACCAATCTAAGTAGCAATAATGAGATAATTATGCAAAATAAGCATAACAAGGAGAAATAACAAATAATTTGTTATCAATCTACAAGACAAAAGTCCTAATGACAAAAGATGTGAATATTATAGAAATCATAACATCTCATCTACCAGACAAAAAGCTACCACATGGCATCAAGACAAATAATCATATTATAAGATGACATGACATTGTTTTTGATATTACATTGTGAAATTGTTTTGAAGTTAGGCTTAGTTACTTAAGCATACTTACCCATTAATTAACACAATGATCTATGTGATTAATAAAACAACTTCTAAGTGTTTATCATACCAAAAAGCACTTAGATATATAGATGCACACATGGCAAACAAATATTGTGACATGGTCACAAAAGTAATGAAACGGCAGATTCATGCAAACAATTCTAACATTTTAGAAGCATGCATTATATAGACTATCCTATGAAAAAGACTCAATGAATGTCAACAAAAGACACGAGCTTTCAAATATAGAAACATCATATAAGAATGACATATCATGAGTTAACAAGTAATACATTAATCTTGCGAAATATCATATAACAAAAGAATGAACATATTATTCAAATCATGTTAACATGAAGCATATAATCATGCAGACAAAAACCTTTCCAAGGTTTACACATTTGACAATCAATCAAATAATTATTATAACATCAAGATATCAAACAAATATCATGTAATCAATATATGTATATGTAATGCAAGTGATTTTATTAATTATTCCTAAGACAAGATAATTTACCAATACATGACTTAATGAGACTCAACTATTTCTATTAAAACTAGTGTGATGAAGATGTCATGTTATACACGTAAATTTGACAAATATGTGTCGATAGATTTTAATCATTGTGTTTGGAATCTAAGGTTGAATGATCTAAAGGGTGACATCCTTTAAGTTGAGTTTAAGTATGAGTTATGCAAGTGATCTAAGATCAAGACATGTGTTTGTGTGTGGTAACGGGATATGTCATGAACGTTCTGAAGAAAGTTCTTTGGAACAAGAATCTAAATAAAGTTACCAACTTTAATAGGTCTTGTGTATGCTCCAGAGATGTGAATATGCACAAGGTTTGACCAAGGTTTAATGTACGCTTGAAAGGAAATAGATACGTATGGTATCTTTCAACAAGTAAGATTTAACTAGTGCTCAATAAGGAAGATAGTTCATAGAACTAGTGGATGTTTGTTTTAAGATCATTTGCCCGATGAGGTGTAATGAAATCTCTTGTAACATAACCGTTCATGTTGCAAGAAAATAATGATGCATAGGATATACATTATCCTTTTTAACAAGATGAAAAATAAACACATAATGTTTTTCCGAAACATCATGTTTTCCTAAATGAAGATATGAACACAAAGTATTTGAATTGGATAGACTTATCCTAAATAAACTAGGTTTCAATAATATGATAACTAGACAAGATAAACTTACTTGAGTTGTATACTCCTCAAGATTGTTATTTGGGATGTATGAGATTGGCTTTGAGATTTCATTATAACATAAGTTGTTACAATGTTGATTCAAGATTTAATGAAACAAAGTATTACCAATACTTTGATGACTTGTGGTACTACTTAATGAATGTGAGCATCATGCTCATTTGATGGTGAAGTTCTAATTCTATAGGTGGCAAGGTATTGATGAGTTGATTCAACTTGCATTTGATTTGGTATGAGTGTTGGACTAAGGGCTTTTTGAGCAATGCACTCAATGGCGTGAATTATGGTGATGAAGGAGTTTGTTGAACTTTTGGGTTTCATGAATGTTGAAGATTACAAGAATGGATACTAATTCTTGTGGTTCATTAGCGGATGAAGTACTTGGTTATGTTTGTGAAACCTAGGGGCTCAATGTGATGAAGACTGACTCTTATGATCCATTGGTTGGTATTACTAGTGTGTGATGTGATCTAAAGCTTAGGGTTTAGGATATATCACAGAAGTGAGTGTGCTGTGATAATGATGAAAGTACAAGAGTACTTAGGTGATAGGATAAGTGTTTCAACATACGTTGTTAAAATACTTGGGAGTTGATTCTTTCGGATATGACTTTTAATGACTACATTTGTAAGTCAAAATATACTTGAATACTTCGGATGAAATACTTAAGTTGTCAATCTTACTTTGAGAAAAGGATAGCAAGACTTGATAATTACATCTATAACTTAAGTGTGAGTTATGACTCGATGTAAATCCTCATCGTCTTAAAGGATGACATGTTAACCAAGTGAGGCAACATATGTGAATACAAGATAACATCTACAGACATGAATTGGGTTTGTAATTTGTGATATATTTGCAAACAGTGAGTCTGGATTAGTTTGGAAGTTGTCAATTTACAAATCAAGCTAGTGAATGAGTAAAGGACGGGAGGATGCAGTGAATGTGTGTAATGATCACAAATACTCAGTGGTTTACCGAAAAGGTACCTTGGAGCATTTACATGAAATTTGCAACTATGATTAGATATGATTATCCTATTTGGTGTTTGGTGAGATGTCCTAATCCTAATTTGAGTGAACATTAGAGATAAGAATCCCAAGAATTAGAATCAATAATCTAAGGATCGGAACTAGTCGGGAATTTTGAAAAAGTTACTGTTGACACCCACAGATCCAATCGACAACAAAGGCGGAGCCAAAGTTTGGGAGCCGTGAAATCCGTGGGTTCTGAACTGGCGGATCCAAAGCTAACTCTTGACGGATCCAAAATGAGGGATCCGTCGGATCCGTTGAACAAAAGTACTAAAAAAACAAACAGAGAGATATGCAAAATTCGCGTTTTTCGACCAAGACCAGAAAATTCTCCTGGAACATATTTATTAGCTAATATGTAATGCAGAAATACTAAAAATGTTTATTCTAACACACATACACACATAGTTTAATCCGATCATATTAACTTACCTTAAATGAGAGTTAAGCCAAACAGTGGCTTAAACCCGAAAACTTGATAACAACGCGTGTTATCATCCTGCATGACATGGTTAGTACACATAAAAGTTTTAACAACAAGATAATATTCTAAAGGCATAACAATTCAACATACCATAGTTTCAAATTGTTTGTACCAAACACTCTTTTTCAAAGTTAGTATATGTTTACATGTTTTAACACTAGAGCAAGAGTTTGTACAAGACAATACTATTCAAGACACTAAACTAGTTACACTTAGTTCTCATTCCTAAGCAAGTAATGCAAGTTTTTCATATAACATAATAAAACAAGAATGTCTAAGTCTAAAAGTAAAACAGACACAGTTTATCAATTTATTGCACAATATCTAGCAAATGTTCTATTATGCATAAAACAAGCAATTGATAAACAAGCAAGTATGTATCATGGCAAGACACTTATGTATTACAAATAAACAAGTACAATCACACTTATCAACAAGCATATCACATAGAACAGTTAGCCACATAGCATAGCATAGATTAAAATATACTTTTCGTCACTTTGCGTTTAAATATGACGATGTATGCCAAGCTTAATTTGTTTCCTTTATATTACCAAATTCTTTAGTTTCAAAAGAAATCATATTTATGAGCAAAGGATACCAATTTACATTGCTCGACTCAAAAGTTTAACTTACTGTGTCAAAATAAAACTTAACATTCTGAAAAGATGCATAAAATACACTACTAAGTAGGATTGACAACTTGGATGTTTCATCCGAAATATACAAGTAATTTACATTGCAATGCAATTAGTAAATGTGTCATTTCCGAAAAACCAAACACGAGCAAACAAACAACATATGTAAACTTTGCTCATGAACGACTCAACACTCAAAATCACATGTCTAGTAAAAGTGTCACACATAATATGTTATTAACTATTATGTACGTCATCAGTCTTTGAGAATATCACATGTATTTCTCTTAACAAAAGATTGAAAAATGATAACTTATATCTTACGCATCTTATTTTCTTTGTAACAAGAATGGTTATGTTACAAGAGAATACACTACATCTTGTTTAACAAATATAGGATATTAGATTTGAGTGATAACCCAATACAACATGTGTCATTGCATAAACAAGTAAAATTGATCATACACTAAAATACTTGTTTTACTAAGCATTCATAAGAATGATAAGTTTCCTCTTAGAAAAGCATATTTGTTGAAAGATATAATATGTCTCATTTCAATCATACAACATATAATACTCACAAGATCTATTGAGGTAAGTAACATTTACTAGATTCTTTTCTCAAGATATGCAAAGGAGCATTCTTGAAACACTCTCGATGTAGTAGATTCTACATTGTATCACATTAGAGCATCTCTTGGTTCTAGGAAAGCAAATCATGTTAAAATAACATGTAACAACTCAACAAACAAAGATGTTATCCAAGAGATCATAAAATGCACCATCTCCACCAAATAATTTCTAAATCTCAAACACGATATTAAAACATTTTGCTTGCCTTTGTTAGAAGTTGTGTAAGACATGTCATCTTCATAACCGACTTTCAAAATATGGTTAGTTGAGTCATATTAGGCCATGTATTAGCGAAATAAGCTAATATCATCTTTGCTCTACTTCGATAGGCAAATATAGGAATTTGAATTTTTCTAATGTGAGAATGACTACTGGAGAACCTATAGCACTAGAAATTCAATTTGACCTAACGGTTGAATTGCTTCCAGGAGAGAAGTTGGGTTCGTAGTATAACCCGTAAAAATGGTCGTGTTTAGCCTGAATTGAGCACCACTAGTGATAGTCTCATACTCATTCTCTAACTTGAAAATTTTTCATTCCTACATTTGACTAAAGATAGTTTACATCGGTGAACTTTATCTCCCGTTAGGATTTCATTTTGAACAAGTAGTAATTAGGATCCTCCTTAGCGAACCTAGAATGCTTGCATCCCATATATGTGTTTCAAAATGATAACATGTTCTCGTAAGATATGATTGAATGTCTTCATGATCTTAAATGCTAAATGATTATCATGTTTTGCATGATGTTTGCATTTATTCCTTATGTGCATTTTACATGACTTTTTTTTAATGTTGAACCCACACTATGTCATTTTGGCACATAATGAATTAGGTATGCTTATCACTATGAACTCTTAGACATCATATAGTCATACACTAAGTGTCAAAACCTATAAGTTAAAGTAGTCGCGAAATTGTCCTAATTCCTTTGTAATCATTTCGCCTTCTTCCAAGTAATACACACTTTTGTCATGGGGAGGTTAGATACAAACCTAGTAGAACTCGGAGTAGGTTTGACAACTTAAATATTTCATCCGAAATATTCAAGTAAGTTTAACTTGCGATCGCAATTGTTAAATGTCATATCCGAAACATCATATTCAAGCCTTTTAACAACATATGTTAAAACGCTCATCCAAAAGCTAAAAGCTAACATCAACCTTTGGGTGACAAAGGACTCACAAGTTACTACATAAGTGATTAGTAGTTCCGTTCATCCTCGTGTGAATATACACTTCTTAATACCAAGTATATTCATTTCCGTTAGTTCCTTTTATCCCCATAGGTTTGTCATCGTGCTTTGTGTCAAGCTCACCTCATAGATAATGAGGATCGAACTTATCCATCGATTTTAGGGTAGAAAACCAACGTATCATCCCTCTTATGACTACTTGAATATTTCACTGGAAATATTGAAGTCATTTCTTATGTCTCGTCTTATGACTTTTTAAATATTTCACTGAAAATATTAAGTCATCATTCACATCCTTCTTATGACTACTTGAATATTTCACTGGAAATATTGAAGTCATCTCTCATGTCTCATCTTATGACTTTTTAAATATTTCACTGGAAATATTAAGTCATCCTTCACATCCCTCTTATGACTACTTGAATATTTTACTGGAAATATTGAAGTCATTTCTTATGTCTCGTCTTATGAATTTTTAAATATTTCACTGGAAATATTAAGTCATCCTTCACATCCCTCTTATGACTACTTGAATATTTCACTGGAAATATTGAAGTCATCCCTTATGTCTCGTCTCATGACTTTTTAAATATTTCACTGGAAATATTAAGTCATCCTTCACATCGCTTTAATGACTACCTATGTATTTCCTCAGAAATATAAAAGTCATCTCTTCTCGCCTAGTCTCGTTCATCTTGTAAAAAGAATTTATTAGGTATAAATTCTCTCCCCATGTCAAAAAGTCTCACTAAATCCGCGAGATTTATTCGTAAAATCTTCTTAAATTCCAATGACAACTTAAATATTTCATCCGAAATATTTAAAGTATATTTAATTTGCCAAATGCAATTAAATGCCATCTCTCGTTCTCAATCAACGTTCATCGAATCCCGTTGGATTCATTCATAAAAGAATTTATTTGGTATAAATTCCTTTAATCTAAGGTCCAGAAAAATCACAAAATATGTGAAATTTCTTTGTCGAAGATCAAACTCTGGGTCAAAACTGACCTCAGCAGGTCACGGCACCCTTAAATAAGGGACGGTACCGCCAAATTTAACGGTACCGTCGGACCATTGTCTGCTGAGACCGTTTATTTTGTTTTCAATTCTCACTTTTTCAAAAGCACTATCAAAACCCACTCGTTGTAGTCTTGAACCAGAACCGTCTCCTATCAGAATAGATTCTGCCTATCTTCTGATTCCTTAGCTTTTTCCCCTTTGACTTCCGCATGGTACTAAGCACACCATATGTTTGGTTACTTCCGTATCCATTATCTTCTTAACTTATCTACACTTTTCAACCTTCGTTCTACACTATCAATGCTTCTGCATCCCACTCATCTTCCACACACTTCAAACGAAGAACCGCTAGGATAAGTTGAGATAACCCTTCTTCATCTACATAGATAACCCCACTAGAACCTTATCACTAACCCCACGACCTTGAAGATTTTATCTTCTTAACCCTTAGCCTATTTCCACGTAATCACATGCCTCATCATATGAATGTTCTATGAATATTCACAATTATTTAGAAGAGCTATGTGACTTCAAAGGTGAAGTTTATTGTATGTGTGAAAACGTAGTGAAAACGTAGAGGGGGGGTGAATACGTTTACCGTTTTAAAACTTAAAACTTGTTGTATCAAATTTCCAATTCGGCTAGTTCTAATATGAACACTGTCTGTTGTAGTTTATGTCTACCAAGTTGTCACACAAGTATTATCACATAATCACAACACAAGCAATCACATAATGCAAATATAAAAGTAAAGAGATAAGTAAAAGAAAGCGCAAACCGAACACGATGATTTATAGTGGTTCGGTCACGGAGCTCCTCTCCGCCCTACTCCACTCCCCGAGTACCTAACTCGAGAGTTACTTCACTAGATCAACAAGCTCCCTTTCTTAGGCGGAGAAAACCTTTACACGTCGCTTACTTCCTTTTCCGGTACTAAGCTAAACACCGGGTTCTTTACAAGGGTACAACCACTCCCATCGTCGCTTATACAATTTCCGACACTAAGCTAGATGTCGAGTTCTTTACAAGGGTACAACCACTCCCAACACTCTTTGTATTTTAAAGACTAAAATACTAACCTCACTCTACTGATCTAAATGATACAATGATGGTTACAACAATGATCCATGACATAAGGGTATCATGGATATGAATGCCTACACTATATGAACTTCCATTGATCGGAAGCCTTCAATGTATGAAGATCACAAGCTCCCTAAACTTGTTGTGATGGATCTTCATATATGCATCTTCATGGTGGATTAGTAAGTATGCTATGGATGATGACTTGTGATCTTGAGCTTGCTTCACAGGATCATAACAAGTGTATGCTTACAACATAATGAAAGTTAGTAACATTATGATCATTATGTAATGAGGTGATTAATGTATGAATCTACATGTTTAGCTACTGATCTAAGTGTGTGAAATGAGTGAGGGAATGTGTGTTCTAAGTTTGATAAACAATGGGTAAACAATGGGCTTCTATTTATAGCCAACAAGATTTTTGCTCCGCGGTTCTGAAGGATCCCTAAATTTGGATCCGCGCTTTATACCATTTGGATCCGCGCTTTATACCATTTGGATCCGCGGATTGAAAGCTAGCAAACCTTACCAAATCTCATGAAATCTTCAAATTTCAACTATCTAACTTGTGTATCTAAACAAGATATTATACAATCTTACAAAGATTTCACTTGTGATGCATGCCATGATGTCATGGTATTATTTAACTAATAAAGTTTCCATTTTAAGAAATAAACATGTAAACTTGTATATGTTATTCCTAGTGAACTTTGTAATGTTTATGTGTATCCTAGTGATCATGTAAAATGAGGTTCTAAGTAGAATGATTAGCCTTTTTAAAATACTTAATTACCTAACCGTATTTTAAACATTCTAAATGGTTTGTTAAGGGTTTGATCATAATGCTAGATAACAAACATGTACGAACCTGTGTTGTATCATATGAGGACTTGAGAGGTGTTGAATGTATGTTGAGACAAGATATGATTACAAGTAACTTGTACATTTTACGCTATGTATCAAGTTACATGTTTGTCATCACTCAAAACAAACAAGATTGCTTGCACTAGCAATCTCCCCAACGAGACTGCTTGCACTAACAGTATGCTATCCACCACTTGTCATGACGTTACTAAGCTCATCACTTCCGTCAACGTTTGCTTTCCTCTTTATTTTTTTTCCAATACATCTTGTCCGGATGGTCATCGATTAAGGGGGAGCGAAAACACACTCATATAGTCTTTCACCAAACACTCTCAAGAACACACAAATGTGGTTCTTATTCCCTAGTATTCTTTACTAAAACACTCACTGCTTAAGTACCCGCTACTTAGCAAAACTCCAGTCACAAAACCACAATTGGCTCTAGCTTCCTAACATCTACTCTTGAGAACACTTAGCTATTGGTTCTATACAAGCACCTTCAACCCTCACATCAAACCTTATAACTCAAATTCACTCTTGATAATGATATTTGGTTTCAGAACCTTCAACCCTTATATCAATCCCACTCAAACCCTTTAGCTACACTCAAACCATCGATCATTACACTCAAACCTTATCACTATACTTCACTCTTGATAGTGACAGTTAGTTCAATAACCTTCAACCATCACAATCATTATACCCAAAGTGTATAACTACACAATCACACGAAATCCTTCATACACCAAATTATCTCTAACTTACATCTAGGATCATCCAAAACTAGAATTCTAGAACTTCGTTACCTCAACCCTGTTAGAGATATTCACCCACAACCCTGTTAGGATCACATGCACATTTTCTTTTTCTCTTTTGAAATATATCATGCATCTCATTGTTATTGAAAACGATATATTAATCTAAACTGTCTTTTCCCACCTTTCCTCAAAGGTCAAATTCAACACTTCCCATCTTATGGAATCATTTCCATCTAGGTGCTTATCGTTCACATTTTCATTTTTTTTTTTTTGTATAACTTCTATCGAGTCTACTTTATGGCATGACTTGTCATAATAGTAATCATTTAGAGTATGTCTTATCAACAAACTATCATTAACACCAATCATCTTAGGTAGATGATTATGTTGTTCAAAAGGTTTGTTAGAACTTGCCTTCCCGATGACAACTTGGAAGAAGTCATTTTATGTGTCAGTCAACGAACGAATCTCGTTCTTGTTAGTGTGATGGGTTGAACAATTACACCTTAGGTTTTCGGTCAAGTTGTGACTCTCTAGTGTCTTTGAATTGCATTACGCATTCACATTTTTGTGTCGCTCAACTGTCTTGGGCTTTCTTCGTCATTTTTATCCCTTTGGCACACTTTCATCACGTGTCTGACCTCTAGCATACTTTGATATGCTCACATATCTTATCAAACTCTGTCTTTTTTGGTAGCTACACTTTAACATAGTTTAACCTTTGCATGTCTTGCTATATGCATTCTATCCCTATAATGTTGCTCCTATTCTTTTATATATTATGTTGCATGAAGCTAACTCTTGATGTAGGAAAAGCCTTTGTAAGAATTTGATCCACGGATCCGCTAGATACTAAGGTAAATAAACAAGGGGATTCAATCACCATAGGGGAGCATTGAGCTAGGGGGAGCTCGGGGGTATTTGAATACATAGCATGGAGTCGTCTTCACAAGTGATGATAGAAGACTTCACTGGGATGATGCAAGCTCGACTTTCTGGGGAGAAAGGAAAGTAGTGCAATAAGGGGGAGTAGGGAATGAATTCAAGGGAGAGCTTGAGGCAACTACCTTTTTGCTTCGACAAAAGGGGGAGAATGGAGTGTAAACAGGTAACTTTTACATTTTACTGTGTGTTACGGTTTACATATATGTAATCATCAAAAAGGGGGAGATTGTAAGTGCAAATATTACGATATTTAAACTAAACGGTTTCTTCGGTTTTAATAATGACAAACATGTAACTTGTAATACATAACGTAAAATGTGCAAGTTACTTGTAAACACAAATCCTCAATGCATACTTACATCAACATCTCTCGACGTCTCAAGTATGCATCAACAGAGTCGTAGATTCTCAACCCGACGTAAATCACTCAAAGTATGAACAAACAAATTTAAACTTGACGGATGATCAAAGAAATAAATTTTTTGTTCTAAACTTCACATTTTTAATGTGACAAAACATTTTTTCAAAAATACATTTTACAAATTATTTTTGAATTAAAAAGAAATATTTTATTTTGAAAAATAAGTTTAAAATCACCAACAGTTATTCCCCCCCCCCCCCAAATCAGCTCAAAACTTCCCCAAATAAACTTTCACCACTAAAAACAAAATTTGGAGCGTCCCTGTCTAGGACGGTACCACGGTACCACTAAATTTAGTGGTACCGTCGGGTATTTAGTGGTACCGTCCGTACGTAACGGTTAGTTTTTTTCTTTGCCTATAAATAGTGGACCATTTTACACTTCCAACTTGATTTTTCCAGTTAGTTTTCTCTGGTCTAATCCCTTCTTATTTAGATCACTTTCTTTGATCATTTAGAGAGTCTTAGTTTGTTTAAGAGTGGTCCTTTCATCCAACCAAGAGATCACCTTCATTCCTCTACTAGTGCAAGAGAAGAACACATAGTATCACAAAGATACAAAGTGTTATAGTGTTAGTCTAGTGCACTCGTAACACTTGTTACGCACTTGTTGTATCCTAGCATACACCAAGTTGATTTTCTTTTGAGTAGTTTGTGAGAGTAGATCATTGTGATCTTGTTGAGATCTTGGAGATCTCTTGTAGCTTGTAGGCTTGTGTGTTGATCAAGTGGATCAAGGGTAGATCGGGTAGATCGAGTCAAGTGAGAGTAGATCATTGTGATCTTGGAGATCTCTTGTAGCTTGTGGGCTTGTGTGTTGATCAAGTGGATCAAGGGTAGATCAGGTAGATTGAGTCAAGTGTGTTGATTGTGTGAAGTAGTAAGGATCGTGTGGATCGTGGTAGATTGGTACTAGCTAAGATTAGTACTCGACATTTAGCTTAGTGTCGGAAATGAGGATAAGCGACGTTCTACGATTTTCTCCGCCTGAAGAGAGCTTGTTGATTAGTGAAGTAACTCTCGAGTTGGGTACTCGGGGAGTGGAGTAGGGTGAAGAGGAGCTTCGTGACCGAACCACTACAAATCATCGTGTCCGGTTTGCGCCTTCTTTACTTATCTCTATAATTTATTTTAGTCTTTATCGCTTCATATTTATATTTGTATTGCGTTTATGTTTGTGTGGTTTGTTGCTTATATTATTTTGATTATGCTTGTGTCATGGTTTGATTGTGTTTGTGTTGTAGTTTACTTTATACCATCTGTTGATATAAATAATTACTAAACACGTTATTAATATTTTTCGATATCTCTACGTTTTGATAATCACAAAATGTAAAATCATTAAACGAAAGATTATGACGTAAACAAGTATTTAGTTGTAAATATCTATTTTAACAACTCAATCACTTAAGGTATGAATAAACAAATGCTTAATGCATTATATGATCAAAGGAACTTTTTCTTAATCACTAAACTTTTTATAAAATATCACAAACATTTTATATTTTTTAGAAAAACATTTTTGGTATTAAATAAATATGTTTAATCTATTATAAATATATGAATTCAAATTTTCAACCAAAAATGGCAAAAATGTTCCAGAAAAACCTTCCCCACAAAAAGACAAATCTGAGCAACGTTCGGATTTGGGCGGCCCCCTTAATTCACTAGGCGGTCCCCTTAAATTTAAGGGGACCGCCCCGCTCCTCTAGGTCCTCAGATTTGCCTATAAATACTGGTTCATCTCTGGACTTTTTCCTCACCTTTTGCACCCCAAACCTTCTGTTCTAAATCTCTTCTCATCTTTCTAAATCCTTTCTAAATCCTTTGATCATATATTCTTAAGCATTGGTTTCTAAGTGATCCAAGCTTCCACCATTCAAAGTGCAAAAGAAGAATACTCCTTCAACAACTAAAGAAGAAGTATTGCAACTTAGTATCATCTTGCTACCTAAGTTGTTTGTGTAATCATTCATTCATTTGTGTATAAGTTGTGTATATTTGTTAGATAGGTGTGAGCATAATTGTTTAGGCTAGATTGGTGTGTAAGTAGTGAAGTTGTGAAGAAGTTAAGGTGTGTAAGTAGTGAAGGTGTGAAGAAATAGACGAGTAAATAAGTAGTGCTAGGTAGTGAAGTAGTCGTGAAACCGTTGTAAAGAAGTTGTGAGGAAGTCGTGAAGAAGTCATGAAGAAGTTGTGATTGAAGTTGTGAGATTGGTTCTAGCTACGCTTAGAACTCGACATTTAGCTTTGTGTCTGATGTGCGTGATGTGTCGTTGCGGTTTAGCAGTATTAATGTCTACTCAAGTTTTAAATTTATATTTAGCCGACTTATCAATAACACACACACTTAACGAGCAGTGTACCCGGTCAGTATGAATATAATGGTAAGCAGAGTGTCGATCACTAAGAGTGGAACGTATTATCTAGTTATTCTAATCAGTATTTTAATATCCTAAGTTAGTAATACAACCTAATCTAACGCAAGGGGGGTTCAGCCTGAGAGACTGGCACGGTTTGGTTATAATTAAATAGAAAACTAAACTAATGAGCACGAATCAGCGATTAGCACACACGTACACAGATAGATACTCGAGACAATAAGAAGACCTGTCCTGATAATTAAATACCTTGTCACTTGTTTTATTGCTAGTTTTATATGAAGTGTATATAATTAAACCTTTCTCGTTGGCTCTAATCTTATCGGCGAGTAAACCCTTAATGATTGCTTATGTCTATCCTACTTTTCTAGAGACGCTAGAATAAATAGGCGAGGAATGGGCATGGCGACCCAAGCAAGACTCAGCTAGACACAGAGGTTATCAATGCACTAATAAAAGTCACCAAAGACATCAACATATAAACTTTAATTAATGTGAAAGCAATATTAAGGGGAGTGCATGATCTTCCGTAGTCACATGACACAAGCCCATCAATCCTGATGAATTAAAGCGTACTAAAACAATAAAACAAAACTACTTAATGAATTGAATACATGCAGGACCTTCTTACAGCTCTTGTATCTTTGTTTGAGGTGTGTCTTGTGCTGCTTGGTCGTCTGAATTCGGCTCTAGGGATATATATATATGGTCTCAAGGTCTCCCAAATTCATCTGTCCTTGGGGTATTTATAGTTTCTGTCTGAGGGATCGATGCGGCGCATTGAGTTGATAGATGTGGCGCATTGACTTAACTTCGCGTGGGGTCCAAGATTAATATATTCTGGAATATTCGTACACCGTCTTCAGATGCGGCGTAACTTGATCTTTGTATGCGGCGCATGTACTTTAGCTATCTTGGATCGTAACTGGTGAAATCTTGATAGTGATACGCCGTATGTTAGAAGTATATTGCGGCGTATCTAGAGTAGAACGAGCTTGATCTTCTTCTTTGACCAAAGTTTCTTATGCGGCGCATGACAGAATTGCATGCGGCGCATTCTTCAAAGTCAGGCAATGGTCTTCGAATTCATCTAAGTATGATATTGCGTCGTATCTGTTGAGTGAGATACGGCGCATCTTCTGGATTTCAGTAGACTTTTGACATCTCGCTTGTTTTGCTCCATAATTAGTCCAAAATCGCCAAGTTTCACATAATGCTTGTTTTTACCTGAGAATTACTAAAGTAAACATTAATGTATCGATTCTCATATATAATATAATAAAATAAGTCAAATAAATAGGATAAATGATGATAATAAAATGTACTTATTTGAGTTCATCAGTGTCGTAAAATTGGTGTAAGCTAAAGTTGTGTAAGGTTTTCTCCGCCATAAAGGAGCTTGTTGACATAGTGAAGAAAACTCTCGAGTTAGATGCTCGGGGAGTGGAGTAGGGCAAGGAAGGTGTCCTTGTAGCCAAACCACTATAAATCCTTTGTCTCGCGGTTCGATCTTTCCATCTCTATCTTTCATTTCATTTCATTACTTTACTTGCATCGTTTATTTAGATTTACTTATATTTGTTCATATTGTTCAAGAGTTGAGTTCACGTAAATTTGAATCTAAGTATTTTTAAAAGGTAAACAAAGTTTTCATAATAAAATTAAAAAGACGTAAAACTATTCAACCCCCCATTCTAGTTTTCCACAATTGGTGTCAAGAGTCACGTTAAACAAGATTTTTAAAATAAATTATATTTTAAAACTTGAAACGATTTATGGAATCCGAAAAATATTTAGAAGGGCAATCTATGCAAAGACAACCACTATTCGAGAGTGATGGTTTTCTTTATTGGAAAAATAGATTCGAAACTTATGTGAAATCAAAAGATCTTGATCTTTGACATGTTATTACCTACGGTGATTTTCCCCCTATTCAAAATAATCCTTTAACTAAAATAGATGAAATTATACCTTTTGAAAAACAAAATGATGATTTGAAAAGGAAACTAGCAAAAAATAATGAGGCTAAAATGGTAATTTATTATGCATTACCACGCAAAGAATATGAACGAATTTTTATGTGTCAAACCGCAAAAGAAATTTGGGATTCTTTATTAATCACTCACCAAGGAAATAGTAAAGTCAAAGACAACAAAATAGATCTTCTTGTTCAACAATATGAACAATTTACAATTCCTGAAGAGGAATCTATTGATAATGCATTTGCTAAATTTAACACCATTATCACAAGTTTAAAAGCACTTGATGAGACTTTTTCTAGCAAAATTGTGTAAGGAAATTTCTTAGGGCATTACATCCAAAATGGCGCGCGAAGGTCACGGCTATTAGAGAATCGAAGAACTTGATGACATTATCGCTTGATGAACTTATCGGCAACTTGAAGGTCCATGAAGAAATTATAAAGAGAGACTCGAAAACGGTCAAGAGCAAGAAAGATCAAATCAAATCTCTTGCGCTAAAAGCCAAAAAGGAACTTAGTGATGATGACGATTCAAGTGACTATAGTGAAGACGAAGAATATGCAATGGCCGTAAGAGAGTTCAAGAAACTTTTCAAAAGACGAGGAAGATTCACAAGACAACCACGAGATGAAAGAAGATCGCTTCAAAGAAATAGGAATGATAACTACGGGAAAAGAAAGTGCTTTAGATGTGGAAGCCCAAACCATCTCGTTGGCGAATGTCCAAAGCCACCCGGTTATGATTACCAAAGCGCCTTTGTTAGTGGAACATGGAGCGATAGCGACAAAGACGAAGCGGACAAAGCAAAAGACAAAAAATGTCTTGTAGCTCAAGCAACCGATGAAATATGTCTAGAAATAAATTTGGAGCCCGACGAATGGATTAAGGATAGTGGATGCTCGAAGCACATGACGGGAAATCACAAGCTATTTGCCTCCTACAAGGCATACAACAGAGGTAATGTTATTTTCGGTAGTGACTTGCGTGGAAAAATCATTGGCAAAGGTACGATTTCTCAAGACTCCCTAACTATTGAAAATGTTGAGCATGTAGCTAATTTAACATACAACTTGCTTAGTATAGGACAAATATGTGATAATAAGTGTAGGGTTACCTTTACCGATAAAGATAGCGAAATAGTTAAGGATGGAAAGGTCATAGGTAGAGGAATTAGGAAAGGTGGCGTATATGTCATGAAACTAGGAAATAAACCGGAAGATAAAATATGTCTAGCAACCTTAGATGAAAACTCTACACTGTGGCATAGGAGATTAGGTCATGCAAATATGCAACAAATACAATCCCTAGCCTCTAAGGAATTAGTTAGAAATTTGCCTAACCTAAGATATGATCAACATTTTTGCGATGCTTGTAAAATTGGAAAACAAGCACATGCTAGTCACAAAGCTAAGAATATAGTCTCCACTACTAGATGCCTAGAATTATTACACATGGACCTTTTTGGTCCATCCACTGTGCGGAGTTACGGAGGTAACCGTTATACCTTAGTAATTGTAGACGACTATTCACGATACACGTGGACTAGATTTTTAAGTGATAAAACCGAAGCCTTTGATAAGTTTGAAATATTTAGTAAAATGATTCAAAACAAATTAGGATGTTCTATAGTATCTATTAGGACGGACCATGGTCGGGAATTTGATAACGAAGTACAGTTCGGAAAATATTGTGATTTAAATGGAATATCTCACAATTTCTCTGCTCCTCGCACTCCACAATCAAATGGGGTAGTAGAAAGAAAGAATCGTTCCTTACAAGAAATGAGTAGAACAATGCTAAATGAACAATCTATCCCACAAAAATTTTGGTGCCACGCCGTAGATACATCAATATATATAATAAATAGAGTCTCAATTAGGCGAATTTTAGGAAAAACCCCATATGAGTTATTAAGAGGTAGAAAACCTAATCTAAACTACTTTAGGGTATTCGGGAGCAAATGTTTTGTTCTCAATACAAAAGATTACCTTACTAAGTTTGATCCTAAGTCGTACGAAGGAATTTTTCTAGGGTATTCGCAAAATAGTAAAGCATATATAATACTTAATAAACACACTATGAAAGTAGAAGAATCCTTGAATGTAACATTTGATGAAACTCCACCACCACCTAAGACATTGCCGCTAGAAGATGATGACCTAGTTGAAAAAGAAGCTATTGAGGTTAGTAAAACTAAACCCTTAGGTGATGATAATGAAGATATAACACTAGGAGAAAATGAAATAGTAAATGTTAAGGAATCTAAATCACACCCTCTAGATAATATAATAGGAAGCCTAAATCAAAGAACTCTTAGATCACAAGCTCAAGATAAAAATAATTTCTTTTGTTTTCTCTCAACAATAGAACCTAAAAATATAAATGAGGCTTTAAAAGATGAAAGTTGGGTTATGGCTATGCAAGAAGAACTAAATCAATTTAAGACAAATGACGTTTGGGAACTAGTCCCAAATCCCATGAACATGACCATCATAGGAACTAAATGGGTATATAGAAATAAGTTAGATGAAAATGGAATTGTTACTAGGAACAAAGCTAGGTTAGTTGCCCAAGGTTATAATCAACAAGAAGGAATTAATTATGACGAAACTTATGCCCTCGTAGCTAGATTAGAATCTATAAGAATACTCCTTGCCTATGCATGCGCCCTAGACTTTAAGTTATTTCAAATGGATGTGAAAAGTGCATTCCTTAACGGTTTTATCAATGAGGAGGTATACGTGGCACAACCTCCAGGATTCATTGACTTCGCAAAACCTGATTATGTTTATAGACTCAAGAAAGCTTTATATGGACTCAAACAAGCTCCTAAGGCTTGGTATGATCGATTAAAAGCATTTCTTATTAAACATGATTATTCCATGGGAATGGTAGACAACACTCTTTTCACGAAAAAGAAAAGCCCAAATCTCATCATTGTCCAAATATATGTCGATGACATTATATTTGGATCGACTTGTCAGGATATGTGTGATGAATTCGCCAAAATCATGCATGATGAGTTTGAGATGAGTATGATGGGTGAACTTAATTTCTTCCTAGGATTACAAATAAAACAATTAGAAGATGGAATATTTTTTAATCAATCTAAGTACATTAAGGAGATGCTTAAGAAGTTTGGATTAGAAGACTCTAAGCCTATGAAAACACCGATGTCTACGGAAGTAAAACTCACAAGAGATGAAGAAGGTGAGTCCGTAGAAAACACTAAGTATAGAAGGATGATAGGTAGTTTACTATACCTAACGGCAAGTAGACCGGATATCATGTTTAGTGTCTGCCTTTGTGCTCGCTTTCAAGAGGATCCCAAAACCTCTCACCTAGAAGCGGTTAAGCGTATCTTCCGATACATTAAAGGCACTATACACTTAGGATTATGGTATCCTAAGGGATCCGGCATAGAAACCATCGTCTATGCGGATTCGGATCATGCGGGAGACTACGTGGATAGAAAGAGCACTAGCGGTATATGCACGTTCATGGGATGTTGCCTAACATCTTGGTTTTCGAAGAAGCAAACCGCTCTTGCTATTTCTACTACAGAGGCCGAATACGTAAGCGCTGGAAAGGCATGTAAACAAGCACTATGGATGAAACAAGCTCTCGTAGATTATGGCATTAGGTTAGATAATGTCCCTAGTATGTGCGATACACAACCTCTATGATGCGGCTTCACGAATGCTTCACGACTTCTTCACAACTTCTTCACGACTTCAACACGACCGCTACACAACCTCTATGATGCGGCTTCACGACTTCAACACCTTGTCTTCATGACTAAGACTTCACGACTTCAACAAGACCGCTACACAACCTCTATGCTACGGCTTCACGACTTCACGACTAGGACTTCACGGCTTCAACACGACCGCTACACAACTTCTATGCTACGGCTTCACGACTTCAACACTAGGAATTCATGACTAGGACTTCATTGCTTCAACACGACCGCTACACAGCTTCTATGCTATGGCTTCACGACTTCAACACAAGAACTTCACGACTAGGACTTCACAACTTTAACACGACCGCTTCACAGCTTCTATGCTACGGCTTCACGACTTCAACACCACGGGTTCACGACTTCTACACAATGGCTTCACGACTTCTACACTTTGACCTCACAACTTCTATACCACAACTACTTATACAACATCTTCACTACTTACACACAACACTAATCTACAACACACACCTTACATACAAATGAATGAATGATTTACAAACTTTGTTAAACACACAACTTAAGTAACAAGATGAAACTAAGTTGTAATACTTCTAATCTTGATTGATAGAAGTATTCTTCTTTTGCACTTGGATGGTGGAAGCTTGGATCACTTGGAAACCAATGCTTAAGATTACATGATCAAAGGTTTTTGTTTAGATATGAAATGAGATCTACAACAGAAAGTTTTAGTGTAAAAGGGTTGAGAAAAAATCCAGGAGAAGGCTTGTATTTATAAGGAAAAATCTGGACAGCTGGAGCCTACTGGAACGGGGGCGGTCCCCTTAAATAGGGGGCGGTCCCCTTAATTATTAAGGGGGCCGCCTAGTAAAATTAAGGGGGCCGCCCCTACTGAACGTTGGCCAATTTTGTCCTTTTGTGGGGAAGGTTTTTCTGGAACATTTTAACTGATTTTGGTTAAAAATTTGAATTCATATTTTTATAAAAGATTAAACATTTTTATTTAATGCCAAAAATGTTTTCCAAAAATATATAAAATGTTTTTGATGTTTTATAAAAAATCTAGTTTTTAAGAAAATGTTCATTTGATCATATAATGCATTAAGCATTAGTTCATTCATACCTTAAGTGATTTTAGTTGTAGAAGTGAATATTTACAACTAAGTACTTGTTTAATTTATAAGTTTATGTTTTAATGAGTTTACATTTTGTGATCATCAAAACATAGAGATATGAATAAATATTGATAATGTTTTTAGGCATTTATTTATGTCAACATAGACTTTAACACACCTGAGTTAAGAAGATTCAGACTTGCATAATACATTAGTAGTTAGTAAAAATAAAACCTAAAAAATTAAACTGTAAATCATCAGGTCAGTCGATACGCCGTATCTTATGGAAGAAGATACGCCGTATCGAGCCAGGAATAAATACGAATCAGAATAAAAGATGCGTCGCATCCTTAACCAGGGATGCGCCGCATTAAATAAACTGACAGAAAGTTTTAAAGTCAAAAATAAAAATGCAGAAAATGAAATGAGATATGACCAGTGCAGGTGATGCGTCGCATCTTATGATGGAGATGCGCCGCATCTTCTGCTGGTCTGACAGACTCAACACAGAACAGAAAAGTAAAAAAATTTCTTCGGGTTGTCTCCCGGTCAGCACTTGTCTTTATTCCAGAGTCTTCAAGTTAGACTCACGTTCAGCTCCTTATTTCAATACTTCGGGTTCAAACTCCACCACCTCGTTCTCAGTATCCTCAATTTTATTATCAAAGTATTTTTTAACTCGTTGCCCGTTTACCTTGAATATATAACCATTTTTATCGCATATTTCAATAGTCCCATATGGATACACTTTCTTGACAACGAACGGACCCGTCCATCTTGATTTAAGTTTACCTGGATACATCTTTAATCGAGAATTAAATAGCAGCACTTTTTCTCCAATAGTAAACATTTTATCCCCATGTAACCTCGAGTCATGCCATCTTTTAGTTCTTTCTTTGTAGATCTTAGTATTTCTGTAGGCCTCATCTCTTAGTTCGTAGAGTTCATTGAGTTCCATGAAACGGTTCTTCGTTGCAGCTTCCATATCCATGTTACATTTCTTCAAAGCCCAATATTCACTTTGTTCAATTTCGACCGGTAGGTGGCATGCTTTTCCGTATACAAGACGAAATGGAGTGCATCCCGTCGGCGTCTTATAGGCTGTACGAAATGCCCATAAAGCATCATTTAACTTGTCAGACCACCCTTTCGGATTATATCCAATCGTTTTTTCTAGAATCCGTTTTATAGCCCTATTGGTTACTTCAGTTTGCCCATTGGATTGAGGATGGTATGCAGTGGAAACCCTATGATACACTCCATATTGTTGCAAAGCTCTTCCTAGATGGTGATTACAAAAGTGTGTTCCCCTATCACTAATCAATGCTTTAGGAACTCCAAACCTAGCGAACAAACTTTGCAAAAATTTAAGCACTACCTTGCTGTCATTTGTTGGTAACGCTTGCGCTTCGACCCATTTTGATACGTAATCAACAACAACCAAAATGTACTTATTACCTTTAGATTCAGGAAACGGTCCCATGAAGTCCAATCCCCATATGTCGAAAACTTCGCATACTTGGATATAGTTTTGCGGCATTTCGTTTCTTGATGTAATATTTCCAGATCGTTGACACGCATCACATCCTTTTATATAATCTTTTGCATCATCCAGCATAGTGGGCCAATAAAATCCTGCATCAAGGATTTTCCTTTTTATAATAATTGCACCATGATGTCCCCCCGTCGGCCCTGAATGGCAATGTGCCAATATTGCTGGGACATCATCTCCATCTACGCATCTTCGTATAATATTGTCAGGACATAATTTAAAGGCATAAGGTTCATCCCAAATATACTCACTAGCGCGAGTTAGAAACCTTCTTTTCTCATCGGATGTTAGCCCTTTTGGAATTTTATTTGCAACAATAAAGTTTATATAGTCGGCATACCATGGTGTATTATCATTGCACTTAATTCTTACCATCATAAGGTGTTCATCAGGAAAGTCATCAGCGATTTCCCTTTCATCAAGCACCTCCATATCAGGGTTTTCAAGTCTAGATAAGTGGTCAGCAGCTAGATTCTCTGCACCCTTTTTATCTTTAATTTCAATATCGAATCCTTGGAGCAATAAAACCCACCTAATAAGCCTTGGCTTGGCATCCTGTTTATTGAACAAATACTTCAAAGCAGAATGGTCAGTGTAAACCATAGTTTTTGACAATATAAGATATGACCTAAATTTATCGAATGCAAAAACTACTGCTAAAAGTTCTTTTTCCGTGGTGGTGTAATGTTCTTGGGCATTATTTAATGTTTTGCTAGCATAATAAATTGGCTTAAATTTCTTTTCTATCTTTTGGCCAAGTACAGCTCCAACAGCATAATCACTAGCATCACACATTAGTTCAAAAGGCAGATTCCAATCTGGCGAAATTATAATAGGTGCAGTAGTTAGTTTTTCTTTAAGTATATTAAACGCCTTTTTGCAATCTTCAGAAAAATCAAACTTCGCATCTTTTAGCAATAATTGGGTCATAGGCCTAGATATCATTGAAAAATCCTTTATGAACCTACGATAAAATCCAGCATGCCCTAAAAAACTTCTAACACCTTTTACATTAGTGGGGTAAGGTAGTTTGGCAATTACATCAATTTTAGCTTTGTCGACTTCTATACCTTTCCCAGAAATCTTATGTCCTAACACAATTCCCTCTCTAACCATAAAATGACATTTTTCCCAATTAAGAACAAGGTTAGTTTCTTCACACCTAGCAAGCATTTTATCAAGTTTAAAGAGACAATCACTAAATGAGTTACCGAACACCGAGAAGTCGTCCATGAAGACTTCCATAAAGTCTTCTACCATATCATGGAAGATAGCCGTCATACAACGTTGGAAAGTAGCAGGGGCGTTGCATAGTCCGAACGGCATTCTCCTATAGGCGAAGGTTCCATAAGGGCAGGTGAAAGTCGTCTTCTCTTGATCCTCGGGGGCAATGGGTATTTGGAAGAAACCTGAAAAACCATCTAAAAAACAATAATAATCATGTCCTGATAGTCTTTCTAACATTTGATCAATAAATGGAAGAGGGAAGTGATCTTTTCGCGTAGCATCATTGAGTTTGCGGTAGTCGATGCAAACTCTCCATCCGGTAACAGTTCTTGAAGGGATTAGCTCATTGTCGTCATTGAGTACTACCGTCATTCCTCCCTTTTTTGGTACAACGTGGATAGGACTGACCCACGAGCTGTCGGAAATTGGGTAGATAAGTCCGGAGTCAAGTAATTTCACAATTTCATTTTTCACCACATCTTGGACTTTTGGATTCAAACGCCTTTGGGGTTGGATAGTTGGTTTGAATTCATCTTCCATAAGGATTTTATGTGTACAAAATGACGGGCTAATTCCCTTAATATCAGACATACTCCATGCTAATGCTCCTCTTCGTTTATATAGTACCTGCAAAAGGGATTCTTTTTCTTTTGGCGTTAAGTCAGATGCAATAATAACGGGTGAATTAGTGTTCCCATTTAAATAAGCATATTCCAAAGTAGAAGGGAGATCCTTAAGCACGGGTTTAACATCATCAATTTTATTAGCACTAGCGGCATAAACTTGTTCTTTTATTACGTCGTTGCTGTCATCAGATAAATGCGCCGCATCGATATTTCCGATGCGCCGTATTGCGTTACAAACAGCGGAATCAACAGCGAAATTATTATCAATAGTATTTTCATCAACTTGATCTTCTATAGCGATTGTGTTTTCTAAATTTTTAAGCAGAAAAGAATCAAGCTAATTACTTTTTAACAATTTCTGAGTAAATTGATTAATCGTGTCATCAGAAACATCGATATTATAGCATTCATCATCTTCATAATTAGTTTTACTCATAGATTGTTCCATATTAAATTCAACCTCATCTTTTCCTATGGTAAGAGTTATCTTTTTATTAAAAACATCAATCATGGCCCTAGCAGTGACTAAAAATGGTCGTCCTAATATTATAGGAGTTCTAGAATTTTCGGGCATATCGAGGATAACAAAGTCAATAGGTAATTCAAATTTATCAACTTTTATTAATATATTTTCAGCTATTCCTAATGGGTATTGTATGGACCTATCAGCTAGCTCTAAGCACATCCTAGTAGGTTTTGGTTCACCAAGGCCTAATTTTTCATACATAAAAGAGGGCATAAGACTTATACTAGCTCCTAGGTCGGCTAAAGCATTTCCAAAATGTAAATTTTTAATTTGACAAGGAATAGTGAAACTCCCTGGATCTTTTTCCTTAGATGGAAGTTTGTTGAGAAATGTTGCTGAGCTTCTTTCCCCCATTGTTACAGTGCAAGCCTCTTCAAGTTTGGACTTGTTTGTAAGCAAGCTCTTCAGATATTTAGCATATTTTGGCATTTGCACTAGGGCTTCCATAAATGGTATGCTTAGCTGCAGCTGCTTGAGATTTTCCAGGAACTTCCTTTGATAGGCATCTTCTTTCTCCTTCCTTACCCTATGTGGAAAAGGTAGTGTTAATTGTTTAAGTTCAACAGAAGGTTCTTCTCTAATCACAGGTTCTGGATTAGTCTCTTTTGGTTGCTCTTGCTCAGATGATATAGATTCAGGGGAAATCTTGTTTGTGCTGTTATCCTCGGGTGTCTCTCCGATTTGAAAGGTTGACTTTCCGCCTCTAGTTGTAATCCCTTTCAAATCGTGTCTTACCAAAAGAACCTTGTTAAGCACCGTTGACAATTGGTGCACTTCAATTGCCAATCCATTAATCATGTTGTTTTGTTCCTTTAGTAACAGCTCATGACTGCCTTTGAATTCATTAATAAAGTTCCTTGCTTCATGATGTTCTTTTTCATTTGCTTGAGCGATTAGTAGTGCAAACTCTTCCATGGTAAGGTTTCTTTGGGGTCTTCCGAACCAGTTGGGGAAAATATTGAACATTGTTCCTGAAAATTAAAGACAGGTAGATTTCAAAGTAAAAACTTCCTAGTGAAAGGGTAAGTTAGAGTATTTTCCGTTCGGGAATAAGAAAAATAAAAGTTGCTGATATCTGTAGACGATGCGCCGTATCCAGAAAGTTGGATACGCCGTATCTTATTACATTAAAATTTAATCAGACTTTTATTCAGAAAACAGATACACTGCTTATGAATTAGAATGCGCCGTATCAAGTTTAAATTATCAAAAATCGATTATATTTATTAAAATTAAATGCGTCGTATTAACAAAAGCTAATGCGCCGTATTTTCGTTACGTTTCAAAATACAAGATTTTTGATTTAGTAGATGCGCCGTATCGATAAAGATCGATGCGTCGCTTCTGTTTAATAATTCGAAAAACTGTTTTTAATTTAAATAGAAAATACGCCGTATCTGTTAAAACAGATGCGTCGTATGGCGTTAGCGTTTATAAAAATTTCTTATTAAAAACAGAATACGCCGTATCTTGAGGAAAGATGCGTCGTACTCGAATTTATTAAACGCGTTGTATTTTATAAAAATTAAACGCAATACGCCGTATCTGTGAAAACAGATGCGCCGTATCGTTTATATCAGCACAATACAATGACAGCAGAATGCAGAAAAATACAGAAAAAAAGAAAAACAAAAATAAAAACAAACAAAAAGAAACAAAAATTACAGAAAACAAAAACACACAAAAACAGTAAATATGCAAATTATACAATGAATGCAATCTATCTAATATACAACAGGGTTAGTGGTTAGAATCTATAAAAAAAAAAAAAAAAAAAAAAAAAAAAAAAAAAAAACAACAACAACAACAACTAAAAAGAAAAACCTAATTAAAATACTTAATCAAATTAACAGATAATAACAATTCACTCCCTGGCAGCGGCGCCAAAAACTTGATGCGCGTGATGTGTCGTTGCGGTTTAGCAGTATTAATGCATACTCAAGTTTTAAATTTATATTTAGCCGACTTATCAATAACACACACACTTAACGAGCAGTGTACCCGGTCAGTATGAATATAATGGTAAGCAGAGTGTCGATCACTAAGAGTGGAACGTATTATCTAGTTATTCTAATCAGTATTTTAATATCCTAAGTTAGTAATACAACCTAATCTAACGCAAGGGGGTTCAGCCTGAGAGACTGGCACGGTTTGGTTATAATTAAATAGAAAACTAAACTAATGAGCACGAATCAGCGATTAGCACACACGTACACAGATAGATACTCGAGACAATAAGAAGACCTGTCCTGATAATTAAATAGCTTGTCACTTGTTTTATTGCTAGTTTTATATGAAGTGTATATAATTAAACCTTTCTCGTTGGCTCTAATCTTATCGGCAAGTAAACCCTTAATGATTACTTATGTCTATCCTACTTTTCTAGAGACGCTAGAATAAATAGGCGAGGAAGGGGCATGGCGACCCAAGCAAGACTCAGCTAGACACAGAGGTTATCAATGCACTAATAAAAGTCACCAAAGACATCAACATATAAACTTTAATTAATGGGAAAGCAATATTAAGGGGAGTGCATGATCTTCCGTAGTCACATGACACAAGCCCATCAATCCTGATGAATTAAAGCGTACTAAAACAATAAAACAAAACTACTTAATGAATTGAATACATGCAGGACCTTCTTACAGCTCTTGTATCTTTGTTTGAGGTGTGTCTTGTGCTGCTTGGTCGTCTGAATTCGGCTCTAGGGTTATATATATATGGTCTCAAGGTCTCCCAAATTCGTCTGTCCTTGGGGTATTTATAGTTTCTGTCTGAGGGATTGATGCGGCGCATTGAGTTGATAGATGCGGCGCATTGACTTAACATCGCGTGGGGTCCAAGATTAATATATTCTGGAATATTCGTACACCGTCTTCAGATGCGGCGTAACTTGATCTTTGTATGCGGCGCATGTACTTTAGCTGTCTTGGATCGTAACTGGTGAAATCTTGATAGTGATACGCCGTATGTTAGAAGTATATTGCGGCGTATCTGGAGTAGAACGAGCTTGATCTTCTTCTTTGACCAAAGTTTCTTATGCGGCGCATGACAGAATTGCATGCGGCGCATTCTTCAAAGTCAGGCAATGGTCTTCGAATTCATCTAAGTATGATATTGCGTCGTATCTGTTGAGTGAGATATGGCGCATCTTCTGGATTTCAGTAGACTTTTGACATCTCGCTTGTTTTGCTCCATAATTAGTCCAAAATCGCCAAGTTTCACATAATGCTTGTTTTTACCTGAGAATTACTAAAGTAAACATTAATGTATCGATTCTCATATATAATATAATAAAACAAGTCAAATAAATAGGATAAATGATGATAATAAAATGTACTTATTTGAGTTCATCAAATATCCCCCCACTTGAACTTTACTTGTCCCCAAGTAAACCTTAGAATTAATCATATGAAAATGTATCCTAAAAGATATTAGGATTTATTTTTATATTTAAGCACGTATTCGTTTTGTCATAATCACACAACCAAACACTTAACGAAGTAGAAACCAAAATAATTTTTAATGTAAAACAATTCTAAATCGTTTAGTTGCTTAGTCGTGACGAATATTCTATCATAGGCTTGGCAAGTATACGCATCTCCCCCACTAAAGCCAAGGAGTAACAAGTCTAAAGCGGAAAAAAGGGTTTGTTGGTTAAGGGTTGATCATCCTTTTTAATCTCTATCGATCTCATATTCCAGAAAAGGCGACAAAATTACAAATACATGATCGAATCCACGACCACGATACTTGCAATTGCTCAATTCCTTAACTCGAATAGGCTAAAGATAGGACCAAGTAATCTTCACCAATAATATTATATCAAAAAGGGCGACAAAATCATAAATACATAGCCGAATCCACGACTACGATACTTAAGATTGCTCAAATCCCTAATCTCAATAAATCAAAGGTTTGGATGAAGAATGATATAGGGTATGGATAATATTTGGGATACAAATTGATGTAAAATGAAAAATAAACAAAACAGGTAAATTAAAATCCTAAGTGTGGTTAATCACTTTCCCAACCATCCCATGAATAAGACTCATATCATTGAATAACTCACGCTTTAACACTTGAAACACACGCTTTAGGTAGACACGAATTATGCTCAACAAAATCTCAATCAAAGAATAACCTTAGTTGGCGTTCCCATAACGGCCAACTCCCATTCAATCCATAAATATAATATACAACAAATAGTGGTGATATCTCCCACTTAATACAAAACTTTACATAAGTTGGTTAAAACAAACTTCCAACTTTTCCTTTTTCTTTTTCTTTTCTATTTTTTTATTTATTTATTTTTTTTTTCGATTTTTTTTTTGTTGACATATATGTGTAAAATTTCACAACTTGTCTATCACTATTTTTCCGGATAATTTTTCCATACTCTTCATTCTTTCAGAAATAACTGTAATAGTGAAAGTAGCAAACACACGAAAAATAAACTAAAAGTTATACACTATTTACTTTCATACCAATTGCATTGTGCAATTTCCCGACCTAACCAAAGATAATGAATTACGCACGCGAACACAGGTAATGTAAGGAAACAGACTTTGCCTAAAGCAATTAACCACGGATTTTAATCTACAGGGTAAGCTAAGGTGTAAGGGTGTATCGAAACATTATAACATAGGTGTAAGAAACGAAAGGAATGGCTCTGAGGGTTTTTCTAGAGGTATCTTACTCTAAAAGTGAGAGTAAACAAAGGGTTTATACGGGGGTTAACTAACCAGTGTAGTTAGTTAATATCACATAACATATAAAGGCTATTTGGGTGTAATCCTAGAAATTTACCAATTTAGACAAGTCACTCCAATTATATAGATAATACTCATTATGGTGGTCTCGAATAGTATACAAGCCAAGTTCTAAAGTTTACAAGTCACCGGCACACTAAAGTTTTAATATTTTTGAAAAAATAGAGTTATGTGTGCGGTTATGTAATTTAGACTTTAAACAAAAACATGCTAAAAAAAAATTTTAATTTTGATATATTAAGCGCATTTTAAGCATATTTTGAAAAAGTTTAGGACAAGTAAGTGTTCTAATTCTCCATCCCCCCACTTAAGTTAAACAACATCCTCGTTGTTTGTGTCAAAGGTTAAAAACTGGAAAATAAAAGAATTAGAACAGAAAAACTCCCCTGAGATTTGCTCGGTATGATCCTCCATTATTCGTATAAGAGCAAAAATCAACTTTCTTGTGGATGAGAACATTTAAGCTTCATAAATGATGTATCCACAAAAATGCAGGAATCTATAATACCATTTAGACTGTGGAAAACTAGAAGGGGGGTTGAATAGTTTTACGGCTTTTTAATTTATTATAAAACCTTTGATTACTTTTAAAAACTTAGATTCAAGTTTATTATGAAAAATAAAACTTGAACCTTATTATTAGTTATATAAGCATTCTTTTAAATTGATTGTAAAAGTTTTGGTTTCTTGAATGGATTTTCAAATTGATCTTTATGTGAAGTCGACCTCTAATTAATACTAGCAATTATATAAACCTATGTGTATGAAAGTAATGACGATGCAAGTAAAGAAATAAATAAGGTATGGAAAGATCTAACCGAGACACGAGAGATTTATAGTGGTTCGGCTACAAGGACACCTTCCTTGCCCTACTCCACTCCCCGAGCACACCTTGCTCGAGAGTTTTCTTCATAACTTCAATAAGCTCCCTTATGGCGGAGAAAACTGTACACAACTTTGGCTTACACGGGTTTAACGACACAAAGCTAAATGTCGAGTTCTAATAGTAGCTAGAACCAATCTCACAACTTCACAACACAACTTATTCACGACTACTTCACAACGGCTTCACGACTTCTTCACGACTTCTTCACGACTTCAACACGACCGCTACACAACCTCTATGATGCGGCTTCACGACTTCAACACCATGTCTTCATGACTAAGACTTCACGACTTCAACAAGACCGCTACACAACCTCTATGCTACGGCTTCACGACTTCACGACTAGGACTTCACGGCTTCAACACGACCGCTACACAACTTTTATGCTACGGCTTCACGACTTCAACACTAGGACTTCACGACTAGGACTTCATTGCTTCAACACGACCGCTACACAGCTTCTATGCTATGGCTTCACGACTTCAACACAAGAACTTCACGACTAGGACTTCACAACTTTAACACGACCGCTTCACAGCTTCTATGCTACGGCTTCACGACTTCAACACCACGGGTTCACGACTTCTACACAATGGCTTCATGACTTCTACACTTTGACCTCACAACTTCTATACCACAACTACTTATACAACATCTTCACTACTTACACACAACACTAATCTACAACACACACCTTACATACAAATGAATGAATGATTTACAAACTTTGTTAAACACACAACTTAAGTAACAAGATGAAACTAAGTTGTAATACTTCTAATCTTGATTGATAGAAGTATTCTTCTTTTGCACTTGGATGGTGGAAGCTTGGATCACTTGGAAACCAATGCTTAAGATTACATGATCAAAGTTTTTTGTTTAGATATGAAATGAGATCTACAACAGAAAGTTTTAGTGCAAAATGGTTAAGAAAAAATCCAGGAGAAGGCTTGTATTTATAGGGAAAAATCTGGACAGCTGGAGCCTACTGGAGCGGGGGCGGTCCCCTTAATTATTAAGGGGGCCGCCTAGTAAAATTAAGGGGGCCGCCCCTACTGAACGTTGGCCAATTTTGTCCTTTTGTGGGGAAGGTTTTTCTGGAACATTTTAACTGATTTTGGTTAAAATTTTGAATTCATATTTTTATAAAAGATTAAACATTTTTATTTAATGCCAAAAATGTTTTTCAAAAATATATAAAATGTTTTTGATGTTTTATAAAAAATCTAGTTTTTAAGAAAATGTTCTTTTGATCATATAATGCATTAAGCATTAGTTCATTCATACCTTAAGTGATTTTAGTTGTAGAAGTGAATATTTACAACTAAGTACTTGTTTAATTTATAAGTTTATGTTTTAATGAGTTTACATTTTGTGATCATCAAAACATAGAGATATGAATAAATATTGATAATGTTTTTAGGCATTTATTTATGTCAACAATCTCCCCCTTTTTGATGATTACAAAACCTAAACTCATTAAACCAAAAAGTTTATTTTTGGACAAGTATTTAGTGAGTTTACATTCACTTCTCCCCCTTTTTGTAGAATCAAAAAGGTTAAGCTGACAAAATTCAAACGTGAAATTTGTCGGGACGAAAACTCCCCCTTGATGTGTACTCCCCCTCGTTTGGGGGCACCAAGGAATCGATATATGGAATACTTGCAAGAAAAATATTAGAAGCACAAGCATATATATAGCAAAAATAAGCATGCATATAAAGACATTCATTAAAAATGTTGTGTATCAATACACAACCATCCAAGATTATATTCAATCCTACATTAGCTAGTAAGTAATGCAATCTACATAATCATTCTAGGAGTACATGATCTTCCATGGGGCTTGCACACAAAATGGTTTGAAAAATTATTTTTGATTAAGCATTGCATATGCTTAATTTGGTGAGAATGAAGGTGGTGATAGTGTAGTGGGTGAAAATGATGGAGGTTGTGGTGGAGGTTGGTTGTTAAGCATGTGTTCAAGGGTGTGGTGGTATTGGTGATGATGAGAAATGAGCATCAAGAGGTGTTATTGGTGATATGGAAATGACAAGTTGGGTGAATGGAGGTTCTTGAGTAGGAGGTGGAGTTGATGCTCTTGATGGTGGTGATGAAAGGTGTGAGTTGATGTAGTTATTGATGGATGAAGTGGAAGGTATGGATGAAGATGTTGTGCCATGAGTGAAGGGTGTTTTTGATGGTGCATTTGGTGCACTTGGGGATTAACATTGAGGTGGTGGTGATGGAGTTTTGGTGTCTTAGAGATGATTTTGGTGATAGCATGGTGAATGAAAATGGGTGTTTGATGGAGGTGATGGTTGATTTAGGTAAGGTTTGGGCTAGATAAAAGGGGTCGCAAGATGCAAAAGAAAACAGTAAATTTTACTGCCCAGATGGCCGGTCCCCTTAATTGTAGGCCGGCCCCCTTAAAATTAAGGGGACCGCCTAGGGAATTAAGGGGGCCGCCCATCTGGTGTTTTCCCAGGCGACCAAATTTGAAAAATTTCCAGAAAAGGGTCATTTTTTGGGTGTTTTTGTAGCAAGCTCCATTTGAATCATGTACATCAAGAATGATTAAATAGTGACATAAACATGTTAATTACGCATGCATACATTTAAAACATATTATGGAATAAGCATGTTATTAATCATAAAGCATGTATATATATCATGATATCAAGTATACAAGCAATAAGCATAACAATCATATATTAAAGACAAGAAATAAAGCATTCATTAGTTGAAAATAATTATGTTAAAAACATAATTATTGATACAACACATATTTTGCTTATAGCATGCAATAAGTAGAAAATTTTAAATTGCCTAAGAGATCCATTGGACTTGCTTGAGACATGAAAACTTGGATTATTTTGGATGGATGATGGTAAAGAGGCGGTAAAAAATGTTGGATCAATGGGGTTGTAAGTTTGGGTGTATGGATGTTGGAGAGAGTGTTGATAGAGGAATTGGAGGTGGAGAGCTTGGACTTGACCATGTTGAATGAGGGTTTTGATGTTGTTCAAGTGGTGGTGTTGGATTAGATCTAGTGAGAAGATACTCAATCCAAGTGAGACGCTCATTTAAGGTGATGGTTTGATTTTGGAGAAAGATGCAACAAGGACTATTGTTGACATGTTTCTCAATTTGACTCAAAGGATGTGGTGATGATGGTAATGATGGTGAGATGGATGGGGATGATGGTAATGATGGTTTGATTTTGGAGAAAAATTCAACAAGGACAATTGTTGACATGTTTCTCAATTTGACTCAAGTGATGTGGTGATGATGATAGTGATGGTGATATGGATGGTGATGAGTTTAAGTTACTTTGAGCAAGGTGTAAAGCAAGGAGAGCATTAAGCTCATGGGCTTCCTTGAGTTCTTCAATGAACTTCAAGTGTTGAGTGGAAGGTGATGATGATGGAGAGTGGTTGTTATTTGGTGGAAGTGGTGGTGACACTTTTGGTGGTGGAGACATTTGTGAACTTGGGTAATTATGAGTGAATGAAGGTGGACATATGGATGATTGGTTATGTGTGTGAAAGGGTTCATTAGGATGAGGTTTAGGTGTTGGTTGAGTTTGAACAACATCATTTGTTGGGTTATGGCAAATGTCAAGCTTCCTCCTCCAAATGGGTATTTATGGTGTAGTGATGATGTGATTGTGGAAGGTAAATTTTGGAGGGTGGTTTGTGACAAAATGTGTTTGTGAATTTTGGGTAGTATAGGATAAAATGGGTTGGAAATTGAAGGAGAAATCAGTAATCAGTCACTCCAGATGGCCGGTCCCCTTAAATAGGGGCCGGTCCCCTTAATTTTAAGGGGGCCGCCTGGGTATTTAAGGGGGCCGCCCATCTGCTGACTTCCAGATTACTGGAAATGGGTTTTTGGCATAAATTTGTAGAAAAGGTTGTGTTTTTGGGTTTAGTTTCAAGCAAGTCCAACTTCTTTTGAGGCAATTTAGGATTTAATAACTTATGTATGCTAAGCATATTCATTAGACATTATTATCTAGCATGCAAACAACTCATTTAGCATGTAACATATATATGTTAGACAAGAAAACGCTACATAGCACCAAGTAATTCATCGTATCATATTTAGGAAGATTAATAAACTAGTTAAATAATCCTAATAAATATCTATGTGCATGGGAATGTAGAGTTATGATAGCATGGACTTCTAGACTTGTACCAAGTGAGGTCTTAGTGAATAAATTATGGTTATTTTCAAATTTAGTTCACTTATAAATGTCACATACATAAATATAGATGACAGATATGAGATCACCATGCATGATTTAAAGAAATGTTTTTGGCATTATTCAACAATGTTTGAAAGTGGGTTTTTATGTGGATGTGAAAAATATTTTAATGAAATAGTTTTGGTTTTATTTCAAAATGTTTTTATGAGAAAAGAAAACATATTTTCCCAATCTTTGGTTTTGATAAACACGTAATTATGGACACAAGTTTGGAAGAAATGTAGGATGGTGAAACATGTAAAATAGAAATGTGTCATAATCTTTTGAAAAATTATTTTTCCAAAATGTGAAGTTTTTGCAAATTTAAAAATAAGTCCCATTAATTATAGGTTTAAAAAATAATGGTTTATAAAAGATCTCATGCACAAGTCTATTGTCACATGCTACCTCTTTCTACATATCCTATGACATTTACGCATGTATTATGACTAGATACAAAAATACATCATGTCAGAGTAGTTAGAAAAACAAAAGCTATTATAATGACAATGCATTCAACAACTAAACAAATAATTACGAAGGCATGCAGTCAAATCACATAGGAGCAAGTAAACATCTAGAAATTTTATATATGCTGGATGACATACATCTAGGAATGAAAAGCTCTAGTGAAAAGCAAAGTTCATAACAGTAAACTATCGTTAGGTATATTTAGGAAGAATAATGTATTCAAGTTGGAGAATGAGTATGAGACTATTACTAGTGGTGCTCAATTTAGGCTAAACACGACCGTTTTTATGGGTTACACACACCCAACTTCTCACATAGAAGCAATTCAACCGTTAGGTCAAATTGAGTTTCTAGTCAATAGATTCTCCAGTAGTCATTCTCTTTTTAGAAGAAATTAAGTTCCTAAATTTACCTATCGAAGAGTACCAAATATGAAGATTGCTTGGTTTACTAACACTTAGGGGGGCTAACTAAAGGGTTTCTAGTTCATTAAGCCACAGAACGAATATAACTAAAGTGTAAAGGCAAAGCAACCTATCAGACTAAGCATATCCTAAGGCATTAATAAGATTATATGCATGAAGTAATTACTTATGAAATTTTAAATAGAGAACTTACCTCACGTCCTAGCTTTTCTTCGTAATGTCTCAGATGATGATCGACGTGTGAATGATAGGTGAGTCTTCAAGATACACAAGGTGTGAAAGTATATTATGGCAAGCTTCTAACACCTTATTTAAACCGAAGTGGCTTGACCCGAACATGTCTTGTACGGATCATGATCTTCTCCTTCGTTTGTGTCACTCCATGATTTTGGATTGAGTTCACTTTGGAGTTGATTCATGTAGTCTTCGTCGTTAATACCTACATTAACAACATTTGAACTAGTAGCACATGTATCTATTTTATCTAAATATTTATCTATTAAATTTTCTAAGATAACAAATTCATGTACAAGATCAAAATCCTCATCTTTGGCTTGACATTTTTCTTGATGAAAATTTAAGAAATTTTTCCAAATATCATTTGCCGTTTTACAGAAGAATATTCTTTCATATTCAACTTTCGGCAAGGTTTTATAAATAATTATTTTAGCTTAATTATTTATTTCATTCTTTGTTTTCAAATAATCAATTTGACTTTCAAAATCCGTTTTTGTTTGTCTTTCAAAATCCGTTTTTGTTTGATTTTCAAAATATGTTTTTGTTTAACTTTCAAAATATGTTTTTGTTTGACTTTCAAACTCACCAATCGAAATGACATGCCAAAGATCTAGATCAATTGATTTCACATAAGTTTCAAATTTATTTTTCCATTCAAGAAAAGTATAGTTTTCAAATAGTGGTGGTTTTAGCAAAGATTCCCCTTCTAGATATTTTTCGAATTCCATAGATCGATTCAAGTTTTAAAATACAGTATATTTTAAAAATCTTGATTGACGTGGCTCTTGATACTAATTGTGGAAAACTAGAAGGGGGGGTTGAATAGTTTTACGTCTTTTTAATTTATTATAAAACCTTTGTTTACTTTTAAAAACTTAGATTCAAGTTTATTATGAAAAATAAAACTTGAACCTTATTATTAGTTATATAAGCATTCTTTTAAATTGATTGTAAAAGTTTTGGTTTCTTGAATGGATTTTCAAATTGATCTTTATGTGAAGTCGACCTCTAATTAATACTAGCAATTATATAAACCTATGTATATGAAAGTAATGACGATGCAAGTAAAGAAATAAATAAGGTATGGAAAGATCTAACCGAGAAACGAGAGATTTATAGTGGTTCGGCTACAAGGACACCTTCCTTGCCCTACTCCACTCCCCGAGCACACCTTGCTCGAGAGTTTTCTTCACAACTTCAATAAGCTCCCTTATGGCGGAGAAAACCGTACACAACTTTGGCTTACACGGGTTTAACGACACAAAGCTAAATGTCGAGTTCTAATAGTAGCTAGAACCAATCTCACAACTTCACAACACAACTTATTCACGACTACTTCACAACGGCTTCACGACTGCTTCACGACTTCTTCACGACTTCTTCACGACTTCAACACGACCGCTACACAACCTCTATGATGCGGCTTCACGACTTCAACACCTTGTCTTCATGACTAAGACTTCACGACTTCAACAAGACCGCTACACAACCTCTATGCTACGGCTTCACGACTTCACGACTAGGACTTCACGGCTTCAACACGACCGCTACACAACTTCTATGCTACGGCTTCACGACTTCAACACTAGGAATTCATGACTAGGACTTCATTGCTTCAACACGACCGCTACACAGCTTCTATGCTATGGCTTCACGACTTCAACACAAGAACTTCACGACTAGGACTTCACAACTTTAACACGACCGCTTCACAGCTTCTATGCTACGGCTTCACGACTTCAACACCACGGGTTCACGACTTCTACACAATGGCTTCACGACTTCTACACTTTGACCTCACAACTTCTATACCACAACTACTTATACAACATCTTCACTACTTACACACAACACTAATCTACAACACACACCTTACATACAAATGAATGAATGATTTACAAACTTTGTTAAACACACAACTTAAGTAACAAGATGAAACTAAGTTGTAATACTTCTAATCTTGATTGATAGAAGTATTCTTCTTTTGCACTTGGATGGTGGAAGCTTGGATCACTTGGAAACCAATGCTTAAGATTACATGATCAAAGGTTTTTGTTTAGATATGAAATGAGATCTACAACAGAAAGTTTTAGTGCAAAAGGGTTGAGAAAAAATCCAGGAGAAGGCTTGTATTTATAGGGAAAAATCTGGACAGCTGGAGTCTACTGGAACGGGGGCGGTCCCCTTAAATAGGGGGCGGTCCCCTTAATTATTAAGGGGGCCGCCTAGTAAAATTAAGGGGGCCGCCCCTACTGAACGTTGGCCAATTTTGTCCTTTTGTGGGGAAGGTTTTTCTGGAACATTTTAACTGATTTTGGTTAAAATTTTGAATTCATATTTTTATAAAAGATTAAACATTTTTATTTAATGCCAAAAATGTTTTTCAAAAATATATAAAATGTTTTTGATGTTTTATAAAAAATCTAGTTTTTAAGAAAATGTTCATTTGATCATATAATGCATTAAGCATTAGTTCATTCATACCTTAAGTGATTTTAGTTGTAGAAGTGAATATTTACAACTAAGTACTTGTTTAATTTATAAGTTTATGTTTTAATGAGTTTACATTTTGTGATCATCAAAACATAGAGATATGAATAAATATTGATAATGTTTTTAGGCATTTATTTATGTCAACATAGACTTTAACACACCTGAGTTAAGAAGATTCAGACTTGCATAATACATTAGTAGTTAGTAAAAATAAAACCTGAAAAATTAAACTATAAATCATCAGGTCAGTCGATACGCCGTATCTTATGGAAGAAGATACGCCGTATCGAGCCAGGAATAAATACGAATCAGAATAAAAGATGCGTCGCATCCTTAACCAGGGATGCGCCGCATTAAATAAACTGACAGAAAGTTTTAAAGTCAAAAATAAAAATGCAGAAAATGAAATGAGATATGACCAGTGCAGGTGATGCGTCGCATCTTATGATGGAGATGCGCCGCATCTTCTGCAGGTCTGACAGACTCGACACAGAACATAAAAGTAAAAAATTTTCATCGGGTTGTCTCCCGGTCAGCACTTGTCTTTATTCCAGAGTCTTTAAGTTAGACTCACGTTCAGCTCCTTATTTCAATACTTCGGGTTCAAACTCCACCACCTCGTTCTCAGTATCCTCAATTTTATTATCAAAGTATTTTTTAACTCGTTGCCCGTTTACCTTGAATATATAACCATTTTTATCGCATATTTCAATAGTCCCATATGGATACACTTTCTTGACAACGAACGGACCCGTCCATCTTGATTTAAGTTTACCTGGATACATCTTTAATCGAGAATTAAATAGCAGCACTTTTTCTCCAATAGTAAACATTTTATCCCCATGTAACCTCGAGTCATGCCATCTTTTAGTTCTTTCTTTGTAGATCTTAGTATTTCTGTAGGCCTCATCTCTTAGTTCGTAGAGTTCATTGAGTTCCATGAAACGGTTCTTCATTGCAGCTTCCATATCCATGTTACATTTCTTCAAAGCCCAATATTCACTTTGTTCAATTTCGACCGGTAGGTGGCATGCTTTTCCGTATACAAGACGAAATGGAGTGCATCCCGTCGGCGTCTTATAGGCTGTACGAAATGCCCATAAAGCATCATTTAACTTGTCAGACCACCCTTTCGGATTATATCCAATCGTTTTTTCTAGAATCCGTTTTATAGCCCTATTGGTTACTTCAGTTTGCCCATTGGATTGAGGATGGTATGCAGTGGAAACCCTATGATACACTCCATATTGTTGCAAAGCTCTTCCTAGATGGTGATTACAAAAGTGTGTTCCCCTATCACTAATCAATGCTTTAGGAACTCCAAACCTAGCGAACAAACTTTGCAAAAATTTAAGCACTACCTTGTTGTCATTTGTTGGTAACGCTTGCGCTTCGACCCATTTTGATACGTAATCAACAACAACCAAAATGTACTTATTACCTTTAGATTCAGGAAACGGTCCCATGAAGTCCAATCCCCATATGTCGAAAACTTCGCATACTTGGATATAGTTTTGCGGCATTTCGTTTCTTGATGTAATATTTCCAAAATGTACTTATTACCTTTAGATTCAGGAAACGGTCCCATGAAGTCCAATCCCCATATGTCGAAAACTTCGCATACTTGGATATAGTTTTGCGGCATTTCGTTTCTTGATGTAATATTTCCAGATCGTTGACACGCATCACATCCTTTTATATAATCTTTTGCATCATCCAGCATAGTGGGCCAATAAAATCCTGCATCAAGGATTTTCCTTTTTATAATAATTGCACCATGATGTCCCCCCGTCGGCCCTGAATGGCAATGTGCCAATATTGCTGGGACATCATCTCCATCTACGCATCTTCGTATAATATTGTCAGGACATAATTTAAAGGCATAAGGTTCATCCCAAATATACTCACTAGCGCGAGTTAGAAACCTTCTTTTCTCATCGGATGTTAGCCCTTTTGGAATTTTATTTGCAACAATAAAGTTTATATAGTCGGCATACCATGGTGTATTATCATTGCACTTAATTCTTACCATCATAAGGTGTTCATCAGGAAAGTCATCAGCGATTTCCCTTTCATCAAGCACCTCCATATCAGGGTTTTCAAGTCTAGATAAGTGGTCAGCAGCTAGATTCTCTGCACCCTTTTTATCTTTAATTTCAATATCGAATCCTTGGAGCAATAAAACCCACCTAATAAGCCTTGGCTTGGCATCCTGTTTATTGAACAAATACTTCAAAGCAGAATGGTCAGTGTAAACCATAGTTTTTGACAATATAAGATATGACCTAAATTTATCGAATGCAAAAACTACTGCTAAAAGTTCTTTTTCCGTGGTGGTGTAATGTTCTTGGGCATTATTTAATGTTTTGCTAGCATAATAAATTGGCTTAAATTTCTTTTCTATCTTTTGGCCAAGTACAGCTCCAACAGCATAATCACTAGCATCACACATTAGTTCAAAAGGCAGATTCCAATCTGGCGAAATTATAATAGGTGCAGTAGTTAGTTTTTCTTTAAGTATATTAAATGCCTTTTTGCAATCTTCAGAAAAATCAAACTTCGCATCTTTTAGCAATAATTGGGTCATAGGTAGATATCATTGAAAAATCCTTTATGAACCTACGATAAAATCCAGCATGCCCTAAAAAACTTCTAACACCTTTTACATTAGTGGGGTAAGGTAGTTTGGCAATTACATCAATTTTAGCTTTGTCGACTTCTATACCTTCCCTAGATATCTTATGTCCTAACACAATTCCCTCTCTAACCATAAAATGACATTTTTCCCAATTAAGAACAAGGTTAGTTTCTTCACACCTAGCAAGCATTTTATCAAGTTTAAAGAGACAATCACTAAATGAGTTACCGAACACCGAGAAGTCGTCCATGAAGACTTCCATAAAGTCTTCTACCATATCATGGAAGATAGCCGTCATACAACGTTGGAAAGTAGCAGGGGCGTTGCATAGTCCGAACGGCATTCTCCTATAGGCGAAGGTTCCATAAGGGCAGGTGAAAGTCGTCTTCTCTTGATCCTCGGGGGCAATGGGTATTTGGAAGAAACCTGAAAAACCATCTAAAAAACAATAATAATCATATCCTGATAGTCTTTCTAACATTTGATCAATAAATGGAAGAGGGAAGTGATCTTTTCGCGTAGCATCATTGAGTTTGCGGTAGTCGATGCAAACTCTCCATCCAGTAACAGTTCTTGAAGGGATTAGCTCATTGTCGTCATTGAGTACTACCGTCATTCCTCCTTTTTTTGGTACAACGTGGATAGGACTGACCCACGAGCTGTCGGAAATTGGGTAGATAAGTCCGGAGTCAAGTAATTTCACAATTTCATTTTTCACCACATCTTGGACTTTTGGATTCAAACGCCTTTGGGGTTGGATAGTTGGTTTGAATTCATCTTCCATAAGGATTTTATGTGTACAGAATGACGGGCTAATTCCCTTAATATCAGACATACTCCATGCTAATGCTCCTCTTCGTTTATATAGTACCTGCAAAAGGGATTCTTTTTCTTTTGGCGTTAAGTCAGATGCAATAATAACGGGTGAATTAGTGTTCCCATTTAAATAAGCATATTCCAAAGTAGAAGGGAGATCCTTAAGCACAGGTTTAACATCATCAATTTTATTAGCACTAGCGGAATAAACTTGTTCTTTTATTACGTCGTTGCTGTCATCAGATAAATGCGCCGCATCGATATTTCCGATGCGTCGTATTGCGTTACAAACAGCGGAATCAACAGCGAAATTATTATCAATAGTATTTTCATCAACTTGATCTTCTATAGCGATTGTGTTTTCTAAATTTTTAAGCAGAAAAGAATCAAGCAAATTACTTTTTAACAATTTCTGAGTAAATTGATTAATCGTGTCATCAGAAACATCGATATTATAGCATTCATCATCTTCATAATTAGTTTTACTCATAGATTGTTCCATATTAAATTCAACCTCATCTTTTCCTATGGTAAGAGTTATCTTTTTATTAAAAACATCAATCATGGCCCTAGCAGTGGCTAAAAATGGTCGTCCTAATATTATAGGAGTTCTAGAATTTTCGGGCATATCGAGGATAACAAAGTCAATAGGTAATTCAAATTTATCAACTTTTATTAATATATTTTCAGCTATTCCTAATGGGTATTGTATGGACCTATCAGCTAGCTCTAAGCACATCCTAGTAGGTTTTGGTTCACCAAGGCCTAATTTTTCATACATAAAAGAGGGCATAAGACTTATACTAGCTCCTAGGTCGGCTAAAGCATTTCCAATATGTAAATTTTTAATTTGACAAGGAATAGTGAAACTCCCTGGATCTTTTTCCTTAGATGGAAGTTTGTTGAGCAATGCTGCTGAGCTTATTTCCCCCATTGTTACAGTGCAAGCCTCTTCAAGTTTGGACTTGTTTGTAAGCAAGCTCTTCAGATATTTAGCATATTTTGGCATTTGCACTAGGGCTTCCATAAATGGTATGCTTAGCTGCAGCTGCTTGAGATTTTCCAGGAACTTCCTTTGATAGGCATCTTCTTTCTCCTTCCTTACCCTATGTGGAAAAGGTAGTGTTAATTGTTTAAGTTCAACAGAAGGTTCTTCTCTAATCACAGGTTCTGGATTAGTCTCTTTTGGTTGCTCTTGCTCAGATGATATAGATTCAGGGGAAATCTTGTTTGTGCTGTTATCCTCGGGTGTCTCTCCGATTTGAAAGGTTGACTTTCCGCCTCTAGTTGTAATCCCTTTCAAATCGTGTCTTACCAAAAGAACCTTGTTAAGCACCGTTGACAATTGGTGCACTTCAATTGCCAATCCATTAATCATGTTGTTTTGTTCCTTTAGTAACAGCTCATGACTGCCTTTGAATTCATTAATAAAGTTCCTTGCTTCATGATGTTCTTTTTCATTTGCTTGAGCGATTAGTAGTGCAAACTCTTCCATGGTAAGGTTTCTTTGGGGTCTTCCGAACCAGTTGGGGAAAATATTGAACATTGTTCCTGAAAATTAAAGACAGGTAGATTTCAAAGTAAAAACTTCCTAGTGAAAGGGTAAGTTAGAATATTTTCCGTTCGGGAATAAGAAAAATAAAAGTTGCTGATATCTGTAGACGATGCGCCGTATCCAGAAAGTTGGATACGCCGTATCTTATTACGTTAAAATTTAATCAGACTTTTATTTAGAAAACAGATACACCGCTTATGAATTAGAATGCGCCGTATCAAGTTTAAATTATCAAAAATTGATTATATTTATTAAAATTAAATGCGTCGTATTAACAAAAGCTAATGCGCCGTATTTTCGTTACGTTTCAAAATACAAGATTTTTGATTTAGTAGATGCGCCGTATCGATAAAGATCGATGCGTCGCTTCTGTTTAATAATTCGAAAAACTGTTTTTAATTTAAATAGAAAATATGCCGTATCTGTTAAAACAGATGCGTCGTATGGCGTTAGCGTTTATAAAAATTTCTTATTAAAAACAGAATACGCCGTATCTTGAGGAAAGATGCGTCGTACTCGAATTTATTAAACGCGTTGTATTTTATAAAAATTAAACGCAATACGCCGTATCTGTGAAAACAGATGCGCCGTATCGTTTATATCAGCACAATACAATGACAGCAGAATGCAGAAAAATACAGAAAAAAAAGAAAAACAAAAATAAAAACAAACAAAAAGAAACAAAAATTACAGAAAACAAAAACACACAAAAACAGTAAATATGCAAATTATACAATGAATGCAATCTATCTAATATACAACAGGGTTAGTGGTTAAAATCTAAAAAAAAAAAAAAAAAAAAAAAAAAAAAAAAAAAAAAAAAAAACAACAACAACTAAAAAGAAAAACCTAATTAAAATACTTAATCAAATTAACAGATAATAACAATTCACTCCCCGGCAGCGGCGCCAAAAACTTGATGCGCGTGATGTGTCGTTGCGGTTTAGCAGTATTAATGCATACTCAAGTTTTAAATTTATATTTAGCCGACTTATCAATAACACACACACTTAACGAGCAATGTACCCGGTCAGTATGAATATAATGGTAAGCAGAGTGTCGATCACTAAGAGTGGAACGTATTATCTAGTTATTCTAATCAGTATTTTAATATCCTAAGTTAGTAATACAACCTAATCTAACGCAAGGGGGGTTCAGCCTGAGAGACTGGCACGGTTTGGTTATAATTAAATAGAAAACTAAACTAATGAGCACGAATCAGCGATTAGCACACACGTACACAGATAGATACTCGAGACAATAAGAAGACCTGTCCTGATAATTAAATAGCTTGTCACTTGTTTTATTGCTAGTTTTATATGAAGTGTATATAATTGAACCTTTCTCGTTGGCTCTAATCTTATCGGCAAGTAAACCCTTAATGATTACTTATGTCTATCCTACTTTTCTAGAGACGCTAGAATAAATAGGCGAGGAAGGGGCATGGCGACCCAAGCAAGACTCAGCTAGACACAGAGGTTATCAATGCACTAATAAAAGTCACCAAAGACATCAACATATAAACTTTAATTAATGGGAAAGCAATATTAAGGGGAGTGCATGATCTTCTGTAGTCACATGACACAAGCCCATCAATCCTGATGAATTAAAGCGTACTAAAACAATAAAACAAAACTACTTAATGAATTGAATACATGCAGGACCTTCTTACAGCTCTTGTATCTTTGTTTGAGGTGTGTCTTGTGCTGCTTGGTCGTCTGAATTCGGCTCTATGGTTATATATATATGGTCTCAAGGTCTCCCAAATTCGTCTGTCCTTGGGGTATTTATAGTTTCTGTCTGAGGGATCGATGCGGCGCATTGAGTTGATAGATGCGGCGCATTGACTTAACATCGCGTGGGGTCCAAGATTAATATATTCTGGAATATTCGTACACCGTCTTCAGATGCGGCGTAACTTGATCTTTGTATGCGGCGCATGTACTTTAGCTGTCTTGGATCGTAACTGGTGAAATCTTGATAGTGATACGCCGTATGTTAGAAGTATATTGCGGCGTATCTGGAGTAGAACGAGCTTGATCTTCTTCTTTGACCAAAGTTTCTTATGCGGCGCATGACAGAATTGCATGCGGCGCATTCTTCAAAGTCAGGCAATGGTCTTCGAATTCATCTAAGTATGATATTGCGTCGTATCTGTTGAGTGAGATACGGCGCATCTTCTGGATTTCAGTAGACTTTTGACATCTCGCTTGTTTTGCTCCATAATTAGTCCAAAATCGCCAAGTTTCACATAATGCTTGTTTTTACCTGTGAATTACTAAAGTAAACATTAATGTATCGATTCTCATATATAATATAATAAAACAAGTCAAATAAATAGGAAAAATGATGATAATAAAATGTACTTATTTGAGTTCATCAGTGTCGTAAAATTGGTGTAAGCTAAAGTTGTGTAAGGTTTTCTCCGCCATAAAGGAGCTTGTTGACATAGTGAAGAAAACTCTCGAGTTAGGTGCTCGGGGAGTGGAGTAGGGCAAGGAAGGTGTCCTTGTAGCCAAACCACTATAAATCCTTTGTCTCGCGGTTCGATCTTTCCATCTCTATCTTTCATTTCATTTCATTACTTTACTTGCATCGTTTATTTAGATTTACTTATATTTGTTCATATTGTTCAAGAGTTGAGTTCACATAAATTCGAATCTAAGTATTTTTAAAAGGTAAATAAAGTTTTCATAATAAAATTAAAAAGACGTAAAATTATTCAACCCCCCATTCTAGTTTTCCACAATTGGTGTCAAGAGTCACGTTAAACAAGATTTTTAAAATAAATTATATTTTAAAACTTGAAACGATTTATGGAATCCGAAAAATATTTAGAAGGGCAATCTATGCAAAGACAACCACTATTCGAGAGTGATGGTTTTCTTTATTGGAAAAATAGATTCGAAACTTATGTGAAATCAAAAGATCTTGATCTTTGACATGTTATTACCTATGGTGATTTTCCCCCTATTCAAAATAATCCTTTAACTAAAATAGATGAAATTATACCTTTTGAAAAACAAAATGATGATTTGAAAAGGAAACTAGCAAAAAATAATGAGGCTAAAATGGTAATTTATAATGCATTACCACGCAAAGAATATGAACGAATTTTTATGTGTCAAACCGCAAAAGAAATTTGGGATTCTTTATTAATCACTCACCAAGGAAATAGTAAAGTCAAAGACAACAAAATAGATCTTCTTGTTCAACAATATGAACAATTTACAATTCCTGAAGAGGAATCTATTGATAATGCATTTGCTAAATTTAACACCATTATCACAAGTTTAAAAGCACTTGATGAGACTTTTTCTAGCAAAAATTGTGTAAGGAAATTTCTTAGGGCATTACATCCAAAATGGCGCGCGAAGGTCACGGCTATTGAAGAATCGAAGAACTTGATGACATTATCGCTTGATGAACTTATCGGCAACTTGAAGGTCCATGAAGAAATTATAAAGAGAGACTCGGAAACGGTCAAGAGCAAGAAAGATCAAATCAAATCTCTTGCGCTAAAAGCCAAAAAAGAACTTAGTGATGATGACGATTCAAGTGACTATAGTGAAGACGAAGAATATGCAATGGCCGTAAGAGAGTTCAAGAAACTTTTCAAAAGACGAGGAAGATTCACAAGACAACCACGAGATGAAAGAAGATCGCTTCAAAGAAATAGGAATGATAACTACGGGAAAAGAAAGTGCTTTAGATGTGGAAGCCCAAACCATCTCGTTGGCGAATGTCCAAAGCCACCCGGTTATGATTACCAAAGCGCCTTTGTTAGTGGAACATGGAGCGATAGCGACAAAGACGAAGCGGACAAAGCAAAAGACAAAAAATGTCTTGTAGCTCAAGCAACCGATGAAATATGTCTAGAAATAAATTTGGAGCCCGACAAATGGATTAAGGATAGTGGATGCTCGAAGCACATGACGGGAAATCACAAGCTATTTGCCTCCTACAAGGCATACAACAGAGGTAATGTTATTTTCGGTAGTGACTTGCGTGGAAAAATCATTGGCAAAGGTACGATTTCTCAAGACTCCCTAACTATTGAAAATGTTGAGCATGTAGCTAATTTAACATACAACTTGCTTAGTATAGGACAAATATGTGATAATAAGTGTAGGGTTACCTTTACCGATAAAGATAGCGAAATAGTTAAGGATGGAAAGGTCATAGGTAGAGGAATTAGGAAAGGTGGCGTATATGTCATGAAACTAGGAAATAAACCGGAAGATAAAATATGTCTAGCAACCTTAGATGAAAACTCTACACTGTGGCATAGGAGATTAGGTCATGCAAATATGCAACAAATACAATCCCTAGCCTCTAAGGAATTAGTTAGAAATTTGCCTAACCTAAGATATGATCAACATTTTTGCGATGCTTGTAAAATTGGAAAACAAGCACATGCTAGTCACAAAGCTAAGAATATAGTCTCCACTACTAGATGCCTAGAATTATTACACATGGACCTTTTTGGTCCATCCGCTGTGCGGAGTTACGGAGGTAACCGTTATACCTTAGTAATTGTAGACGACTATTCACGATACACGTGGACTAGATTTTTAAGTGATAAAACCGAAGCCTTTGATAAGTTTGAAATATTTAGTAAAATGATTCAAAACAAATTAGGATGTTCTATAGTATCTATTAGGACGGACCATGGTCGGGAATTTGATAACGAAGTACAGTTCGGAAAATATTGTGATTTAAATGGAATATCTCACAATTTCTCCGCTCCTCGCACTCCACAATCAAATGGGGTAGTAGAAAGAAAGAATCGTTCCTTACAAGAAATGAGTAGAACAATGCTAAATGAACAATCTATCCCACAAAAATTTTGGTGCCACGCCGTAGATACATCAATATATATAATAAATAGAGTCTCAATTAGGCGAATTTTAGGAAAAAACCCTATATGAGTTATTAAGAGGTAGAAAACCTAATCTAAACTACTTTAGGGTATTCGGGAGCAAATGTTTTGTTCTCAATACAAAAGATTACCTTACTAAGTTTGATCCTAAGTCGTACGAAGGAATTTTTCTTAGGGTATTCGCAAAATAGTAAAGCATATATAATACTTAATAAACACACTATGAAAGTAGAAGAATCCTTGAATGTAACATTTGATGAAACTCCACCACCACCTAAGACATTGCCGCTAGAAGATGATGACCTAGTTGAAAAAGAAGCTATTGAGGTTAGTAAAACTAAAACCCTTAGGTGATGATAATGAAGATTTAACACTAGGAGAAAATGAAATAGTAAATGTTAAGGAATCTAAATCACACCCTCTAGATAATATAATAGGAAGCCTAAATCAAAGAACTCTTAGATCACAAGCTCAAGATAAAAATAATTTCTTTTGTTTTCTCTCAACAATAGAACCTAAAAATATAAATGAGGCTTTAAAAGATGAAAGTTGGGTTATGGCTATGCAAGAAGAACTAAATCAATTTAAGACAAATGACGTTTGGGAACTAGTCCCAAATCCCATGAACATGACCATCATAGGAACTAAATGGGTATATAGAAATAAGTTAGATGAAAATGGAATTGTTACTAGGAACAAAGCTAGGTTAGTTGCCCAAGGTTATAATCAACAAGAAGGAATTAATTATGACGAAACTTATGCCCTCGTAGCTAGATTAGAATCTATAAGAATACTCCTTGCCTATGCATGCGCCCTAGACTTTAAGTTATTTCAAATGGATGTGAAAAGTGCATTCCTTAACGGTTTTATCAATGAGGAGGTATACGTGGCACAACCTCCAGGATTCATTGACTTCGCAAAACCTGATTATGTTTATAGACTCAAGAAAGCTTTATATGGACTCAAACAAGCTCCTAAGGCTTGGTATGATCGATTAAAAGCATTTCTTATTAAACATGATTATTCCATGGGAATGGTAGACAACACTCTTTTCACGAAAAAGAAAAGCCCAAATCTCATCATTGTCCAAATATATGTCGATGACATTATATTTGGATCGACTTGTCAGGATATGTGTGATGAATTCGCCAAAATCATGCATGATGAGTTTGAGATGAGTATGATGGGTGAACTTAATTTCTTCCTAGGATTACAAATAAAACAATTAGAAGATGGAATATTTTTTAATCAATCTAAGTACATTAAGGAGATGCTTAAGAAGTTTGGATTAGAAGACTCTAAGCCTATGAAAACACCGATGTCTACGGAAGTAAAACTCACAAGAGATGAAGAAGGTGAGTCCGTAGAAAACACTAAGTATAGAAGGATGATAGGTAGTTTACTATACCTAACGGCAAGTAGACCGGATATCATGTTTAGTGTCTTCCTTTGTGCTCGCTTTCAAGAGGATCCCAAAACCTCTCACCTAGAAGCGGTTAAGCGTATCTTCCGATACATTAAAGGCACTATACACTTAGGATTATGGTATCCTAAGGGATCCGGCATAGAAACCATCGTCTATGCGGATTCGGATCATGCGGGAGACTACGTGGATAGAAAGAGCACTAGCGGTATATGCACGTTCATGGGATGTTGCCTAACATCTTGGTTTTCGAAGAAGCAAACCGCTCTTGCTATTTCTACTACAGAGGCCGAATACGTAAGCGCTGGAAAGGCATGTAAACAAGCACTATGGATGAAACAAGCTCTCGTAGATTATGGCATTAGGTTAGATAATGTCCCTATTATGTGCGATAACAAAGGTGCTATAGATTTAAGTAAAAATCCCGTTCAACACTCTAGGACTAAACATATAGAAATACGTCACCACTTCCTTCGCGATAATGTTCAAAAAGAAAACATATCTATAGAAAAGGTTGCATCGGAAGATAACATAGCGGACATATTCACTAAACCCCTTAAGCGCGAACTCTTCAACCACTTACGTTTAGGCTTAGGAATGATGGAACAAATTGACTGAATTTTCTGCATTTTTGGTCCATCAGATGGGCGGCCCCCTTAATGTTATAAAGGCGGCCCCCTTAATTATTAAGGGGACCGGCCTCTCATTAAGGGGATCGGCCATCGTCTGACAATTTTTTTTTCTTTTCTTCCTTTCTGTCTTCCTCTAATCTATGTCTAGGAATCTGTTTTGCACAAACCTAAAGATTGGGAAACATTTTTCTTTTGCATGAATATATTTATATACAAAACCCAATCTACTTTCTTCAAATCATTCTCACATTTAGGAAAACACATGAAAACCATTTTCCTTGCATTGTTAAATAATGCTAAAAACACTTTTCTTTCATGCATAAAATCTCACATGAATTGTCAAAATATATAATCTAATATATATCTTTGATATTCATATATTGAGCAAAATCAAATCAAGGAGACTTTGGATTGTTTCTTAGGAAATTTTTGCATCTAGGAGTCGAAACAATCACATCTCCACATTTGTTGCATATAGGCACACACTAGAACAAAATTGCTAATCACATCTCCACTTTTGTTCCATCACCTATTTCTTGTTAGTTTCTAGTGCCTTTATTCTATTATCCTTGCCTTATATGATTAATCCTTGATTGCTAGATATAATTTATTGCTTGTTTATGTGTTTAATTAATATGTCTTGCATGCATAATTATTAATATATTACTCTATTGCCTCAAAGAGTGAGACTTGCCTAAAACCAAAAACTCAAAACATAGCCCTCCTTACCTATTCCTGCAGAAAAACTCATTTCTGGAACTCAGAACACCATCAGATGGGCGGCCCCCTTAATTATTAAGGGGACCGGCCCTATTTAAGGGGACCGGCCATCTACAGGCTGAGTTCACAAAATCTTTTTCAGTTTTTTTAGCCCATTTCGTCCTACCCTTCCCTAAATTCACAAACATATTCTGTCCTGATCACCACAACAAGTTTATCCATCCTTAATCACATCAATCTTCCACTATAAATATCCTCATTCCTCACCATATACACTCATCTCATCATGTCTTCTCCCATCAACCCAAAACCAAAAACCTCAAGGCTAGCAAGGATGACCATAAAACCCGGGTGGAAAAGAAAACCTCACCCTCACAACAAGTCCATCACAAAAGGTGTGACTAGACAACCAACACCTCTATCCTCATTCATTCCCAACTACTCTCCAAGATCTCAACCTCATTCCATTGAACCATTTCACAAACCCTATCATGTTGGCCAAACATCCACATTCATTCCAAACTACACTTCTAAACCTCAAACCAACTTCAATGAAACCTTTGAAAACCCTTATCATTTTGGTCAAACATCAAACTTTACCTCAAACCACACACCCCAATTTCATCCATTACCACCAAATGACCAAATCCACATTCCCACGGAAAGGCAAAAGTTTCATAAAGAGATTAACCAAATCCATGATCTTAGTGATCTCCTTGCTATGCACCTTGCACAACGCAACAAGGGACAACCTCCATCCTCACCCTACTCAAATTGCTTACCTCACTCTCTCAACTTGGATCAAGTTACAAACCACACCCACTATTGCCCTTGTTGCATCTTCCTTCAAAAACAAATTCTCCACTTAAGTGAAGATATTTCTTGGATCGAATATCTACTCACCCGTCCTCATCCTATTCCTCCCCTAAAATGATATAATATCGTTAGATCTACTTCATCCGCTCCATTTCCTTCACCATCAAATAACTAAGCCCCACTCACAAGCTTTCCGCCCCAAAATAAAATCCCTCGCCCTTTTGTGTCACAAGCAAGTCCAATCGCTCTCTTTGGCAATATTAGGACCATTAGTGTCTTTTACTTATGTTGTAACCCTTATGTTTTACGCATATCGTGTGATGTAATGATGATTCATGTGCTATACATGATCATCTTGAATGAATGAATAAGATTAGTTATTTGTTCTAAATATTTTTGCTATGCATATATATGTCTTGTGTTCTTAACTTGTTTTTGCAGCCAAGATTTCCATAGCTCGTCTCCTTGGTGCCCTCAAACAAGGGGGAGTACACGTCAAGGGGGAGTTCTCATCCCGACAAATTTAAAAACTTGTCGGCATAACCTTTTTGATTCTACAAAAAGGGCGGAGAAGTAAATATAAACTCACTAAATACTTGTCTAAAAATTAATTTTTCAATTTAATGAGTTTAGATTTTGTAATCATCAAAAAGGGGGAGATTGTTGATATAAATAATGACTAAACACGTTATTAATATTTTTCGATATCTCTACGTTTTGATAATCACAAAATGTAAAATCATTAAACGAAAGATTATGACGTAAACAAGTATTTAGTTGTAAATATCTATTTTAACAACTTAATCACTTAAGGTATGAATAAACAAATTCTTAATGCATTATATGATCAAAGGAACTTTTTCTTAATCACTAAACTTTTTATAAAATGTCACAAACATTTTATATTTTTTAGAAAAACATTTTTGGTATTAAATAAATATGTTTAATCTATTATAAATATATGAATTCAAATTTTTAACCAAAAATGGCAAAAATGTTCCAGAAAAACCTTCCCCACAAAAAGACAAATCTGAGCAACGTTCGGATTTAGGCGGCCCCCTTAATTCACTAGGCGGTCCCCTTAAATTTAAGGGGACCGGCCACCTATTTAAGGGGACCGCCCCGCTCCTCTAGGTCCTCAGATTTGCCTATAAATACTGGTTCATCTCTGGACTTTTTCCTCACCTTTTGCACCCCAAACCTTCTGTTCTAAATCTCTTCTAATCCTTTCTAAATCCTTTGATCATATATTCTTAAGCATTGGTTTCTAAGTGATCCAAGCTTCTACCATTCAAGTGCAAAAGAAGAATACTCCTTCAACAACTAAAGAAGAAGTATTACAACTTAGTATCATCTTGCTACCTAAGTTGTTTGTGTAATCATTCATTCATTTGTGTATAAGTTGTGTATATTTGTTAGATAGGTGTGAGCATAATTGTTTAGACTAGATTGGTGTGTAAGTAGTGAAGTTGTGAAGAAGTTAAGGTGTGTAAGTAGTGAAGGTGTGAAGAAATAGAAGAGTAAATAAGTAGTGCTAGGTAGTGAAGTAGTCGTGAAGCCGTTGTGAAGAAGTTGTGAGGAAGTCGTGAAGAAGTTGTGATTGAAGTTGTGAGATTGGTTCTAGCTACGATTAGAACTCGACATTTAGCTTTGTGTCGTAAAATTGGTGTAAGCTAAAGTTGTGTAAGGTTTTCTCCGCCATAAAGGAGCTTGTTGACATAGTGAAGAAAACTTTCGAGTTAGGTGCTCGGGGAGTGGAGTAGGGCAAGGAAGGTGTCCTTGTAGCCGAACCACTATAAATCCTTTGTCTCGCGGTTCGATCTTTCCATCTCTATCTTTCATTTCATTTCATTACTTTACTTGCATTGTTTATTTAGATTTAATTATATTTGTTCATATTGTTCAAGAGTTGAGTTCACATAAATTTGAATCTAAATATTTTTAAAAGGTAAACAAAGTTTTCATAATAAAATTAAAAAGACGTAAAACTATTCAACCCCCCCCCCTTCTAGTTTTTCACACCATCTCTAGATGTTGTATGATCATTGTTGACACTTTTCATATTACGTCACACTTGATCGGGTGTTTGATACAAAAGCTTTTAAGTTTTTTAATGAAAACGTATTCACGCCCCCCCCCCCCCCTCTACAGTTTTCACATCATGGATAAGCCCAAAGGCCCCCATTTATTACCCCAATTTCCCATATATATATACAAGATGGTATAGGGAATTAAGGTAAGTCACATAAGTCATACAAGTTGGAACAAACATATACACTTTCACTTGGTAGCCTCCATAGGCTTCTCTACTACATGGAGACCATCTCCATCCTCATCTACCACACAAACCCTTCTCTTCACCCTCTGATGGAGGTACCACATAAACCAATCTCTCTTCATCCTCTCCTACGAGATGGAGACGAAGGTATCCGTTCGATGCTAGTGTCACCCCGACTACAGGAATATCATCCTTCTCATGGGGTCCTTACCGTTCAACTGGGGAAACTGAGCATCCGACCTCCACGACCCAACTTATACCCATTTCACACATGATACGTGAAGAGCTATAATTTGGAAATATGTATTTGGGATATTTCTAAGCCTTTAGAAATTTATTAGTCATAAGTTTTTAAAATAGAGAATGCAAGATATATTAAATTTATAGTTAAATGTTTTAGACGTAAAAACATAAAATAAGTTTTAAAACAAGCCCTAAAGCGGGCAACAACCAGTTTTTTTTTATAAAAAAAGTTACATTTTAAAATACTAGATCCCAAAAATGATGCACGACTTTAAGCGCCATCTTCTGTAAATTCCTCACGCATTTGATGAAGACTCAGCTTCATCAACCGCACTTGATGATGCTTCAGGATCATCACAGCTACAATGCGTGCTTTCCATCTCCATTTGGCATTCTACAATAAGTTGTATATGTCAGTTAACTTTTATTGAACTTCAGGCCACATAAACAAAAGTTAAAACGAAGGAAATAACAATCTATAAAATATAGATATCTCTTTCGATTTTCGCGAACTTCATGTCACATATATACTTGAAGTATTTCCCAATCTTATGCCCAGGATTTCGGCAATAATAGCATTTGTAAACTACCACTCTCCTTCTGGTTATTGGTTTAAAGAAGAACCCCTTAGTCCTTCCAGTAACCTGCTCATCATTCGCCTCACTTATCTTATCGGACCTGAACTTGAGGCCGTCCTTAACTTTACATACCAGCTCATAAAGCTTCATCAACGTAGATATTGAGGTCGTCCTTAACTATATTCTGCTGGTAGATATTGTACGATACAAATACCCCGAATGCCTCACTTACATGATCTCCAATCTTGCGGAGACGATTGAGAAACCCTTGCATATAAAGAAAAGTGAAACCTAGCAGATGTGCCATATCACATGCTATAAATTCTTATCTCATACGTTAAGGAAAACATCTCAACATTCCTTGATTCAAGAGGAGCCTCAGGTTTCCAACTATTATATACATGAGCCTAAGATAAAACGAATGTAAACGAACGACTATAAATGAACGTATGAAGAAAAATAAAAGAATATACAAATTAAATATTGTGTTTTATGAGTGTTTGTTTGAGTATACCAATTTTTAAAGGATATAATAAATTTATACAATAATAGACCATAAACTAATAAGCAAACATTATCTAAAGTTTAATCAGACGTTCACGGATATAAATGAATGAACGAGACTTTTGTTCATGTTCGTTCAATTAACTAAACAAACATAAAATCTTGTTTATGTTCGTTCATTTAATAAACTAGACGTATACCCACGCAAAGCGACGGTGTACAACGGCAAATATTTATACTTGCAAAATCGTGATTCTGGTTCGACTCTGATGCAAAGCGTGTTTTTTGTAATACAAAGCTTGTATTTTTTAAAATTAAGATATGTATATATATATATATATATATATATATATAATATATATAATATATATATTTTTATTTATTTATTTATTTATATTTTTTAAGTTGTCAAGTTCAGAATTGGTTAAAAAAAGACATAACTTAAATTTTTAAAAGTTGTCAAGTTTGAGGGGTACTTAGGGCAATTTAGGCTAACTACATTAATTTAAGTTTCAAAATTCAAGTTTCAACAAAAAAAGATAAACTCCTTATAAGTAGTAAAGATAAACGCACATGAACCAATAGTTTACCGCACGGTTCATTAAATATTCACTAAATGTTCGGTTCATTTATGGCCCTAATAAAACTAAGAGTAAATTACATGGTTCGTCCCTATGGTTTTGCCAAAATCCCTAATTGAGTCTCTATCTTTACAATTGCACCAATTGAGTCCTTATTTTGAAACTATGTAACACCGTTCGTCTTTATCGCTAACTGTCATTATCTTCTCCTTTAACTCCCAGTCCTCAAGTGGCAACGTTAGTCCATTAACCAAATGATCATTTGCAATGTTAGTCCTTTTACTAACGGTCATTTCTAATTAACTCAAAATTTGGTTTTCTTAAAAAAATTTATTTTCTACGCGGTTTTTATACATTTTCATCCGTTTTTTTAAGTTTTGATACGTTTTTATCTGTTTTTAAACGTTTTCATACGTTTTTATCCGTTTGTATACGTTTTCGTCCGTTTTATACATTTTCGTCCGTCTTTATACGTTTTCGTCCGTTTTATATGTTTTCGTCTGTTTTTCTACGTTTTCATACGTTTTCGTCCGTTTTTATACATTTTCGTCCGTTTTTATACATTGCCATCCGTCTTTATAAGTTTTCTTCCGTTTTCCTTACATTTTCATACGTTTTATCCGTTTTTATATGTTTTCATACGTTTTTATCAGTTTTTATACATTTTTGTCCGTTTTTATACGTTTTCCTCCTTATTCATACGCTTTTGTCCCTTTTTCTAACGTTTTCATACGTTTTATCTGTTTTTCCGTTTTTATACATTTTCGTCCGTCTTTATACGTTTTCGTCCGTTTTTATTATGTTTTCATACGTTTTCGTCTATTTTTATACGTTTTTATTCGTTTTCGTCCGTTTTTATACGTTTTTGACTGTTTTTCTTACGTTTTTATACGTTTTCATATGTTTTATTCGTTTTTATATGTTTTCGTCCGTTTTTATACATTTTCGTCCGTTTTTATACGTTTTCGTCCATTTTCGTATGTTTTTGTCCGTTTTTATACGTTTTCATACGCTTTTATCCGCTTTTATACGTTTTCGTTCATTTTTATATATCTTCGTCCATATGAAAACGTAAGAAAAATGGATCAAAACGTATGATAACATAAAAAAATGGACTAAAACGTATAAAAACAGACGAAAACGTATAAAAATGGACAAAAACGTATAAAGACGAACAAAAATGTATAAATATGGACGAAAACGTAAAAAAAAAGATAAAAACGTAAGAAAAACGGACGAAAACGTATAAAAACGGACGAAAACGTACAAAAATGGACGGAAACTGATAAAAACGTATGAAAACGGATAAAAACGTAAGAAAAACGGACGAAAAAGTATAAAAACAGACAAAAACGTATAAAGACGGACGAAATTGTATAAAAACGGACGAAAACGTATAAAAACAAATAAAAACGTATAAAAATATATGAAAACGTAAGAAAACGTGTAAAGATGGACGACAACGTATAAAAAACCGCGTAGAAAAGAATTTTTTTTAAGAAAACCAAATTTTGAGTTAATTAGAAACGGCCGTTAGTAAAAGGACTGACGTTGCAAACGATCGTTTGGTTAATGGACTAATGTTGCTGCTTGAGGATTGGGAGCTGACGAAGAAGATAATGACAGTTAGCGATAAGGACAAACGGTGTTACATAGTTTCAAAATAAGGACTCAATTGGTGTAATTGAAAAGATAGGGACTCAATTAGGGATTTTGGCTAAACCACAGGGACGAACCACGTAATTTACTCTAAAACTAAATATACAAGCATTAAAATATATATATATATATATATATATATATATATATATATATATATATATATAGAGTATGTATATATAGAGTAAATTACACCGTTCGTCCCTGTGGTTTGGGTCAAATTTCACTCTCAGTCTCTATTTTTTTTTCTTGCATCGTTGGTCCCTGTGGTTTTTCAATTGCACACCGGTGGTCCCTATCGTTAACTGGCGTTATCTTTTCCGTTAGCAAGTGGCAACGTTAGTCCATTAACCAAACAAGCGTTTGCAACGTTAGTCCTTTTACTAACGGCCGTTTGCAACGTTAGTCCTTTTTTGAAAAATAATTTTTTTCGAAATATTTTTTTTTTCAAAATAATTTTTTTTCGAAATAATTTAAAAAAAAATAATTTTTTTTTAGAAAAATATTATTTTAGAAAATTTTTTTTGTTGGAATGTGTGAAGTGACAAAACTACCCTCATCTTCAACATATTCATATCTACTTTACCTTCTCACCATAATTTTCAGCGAACTTCCCAGATTATATTCCACCACTTCCAAAACCCAAAGCAAACAAAACTTCTAAAAAATTAAAACTTTTAACAGGTGCCACAAATCAAAACCCATACTTCTTATCATTAGAATCAAATCAAACCTTAAAAGTCAAAATACTCATCAATAAAACATTTTAAAAACCATTCATTTAAATCCTCTTTTTATCACCCATAATTAAATCCAAATACCACTATTTAGTTTACACTAAGATCATCATCCATCCAAATAAGAGGTGTTGGTGCTACGGTGGTGGAGAGTGACGGCGATGGTGATACAATGATAGTGATGGCGGCCGTAATATCGGGAAGATAGGTGGTGATTTGGTGAGGGTAAAAGAGAGATATGAATATGTGTTTATGGTGGTTTGGACTTTGGAGACACAAATGTGTTATGGTGTTGTGAGTTTGATAACAGAGAAAGCAAGATCTGAGTTTGTGTTTATGAAGATGAGATTTGGTACCTACTTTTTGGTTTTGGTTGGATTTGCTTGAATCTTTAGCATGTCTTTGATCCTTTCATTTTAAATGGCTGTAAGTTTACTTGATCCTTTCACTTTAAATGGCTGTAAATTAACTATTTATTTTTCTAAAAAAAATATATATATATTTTGAAAAAAAAAATTATTTCGAAAAAAAATATTATTTCGAAAAAAAATATTTTTCTAAAAAAATTATTTCGAAAAAAAATATTTTCTAAAAAAAATTATTATTTTTTTAAATTATTTCGAAAAAATATATTTTGAAAAAAAAATATTTTTCAAAAAAAAATTATTTCGAAAAAAATATATATTTCGAAAAAAAATATTTTTCTAAAAAAATTATTTCGAAAAAAAATATTTTTCAAAAAAGACTAACGTTGCAAACGGCCGTTAGTAAAAGGACTAACGTTGCAAACGCTTGTTTGGTTAATGGACTAACGTTGCCACTTGCTAACGAAAAAGATAACGCCAGTTAACGATAAGGACCACCGGTGTGCAATTGAAAAACCACAAGGACCAACGATGCAAGAAAAAAAAATAAGGACTGAGGGTGAAATTTGGCCGAAACCACATAAACGAACGGTGTAATTTACTCTAAATACTAGTATAATATTGTGTAAAGTCCCTTTAAAATATTAGCTCCCCAATTCTTTCTTTGGAAGCTCTTTATTTTGGCGCCCAACAAACCCTTTTCAAAAAACACTACTCTTCCTCATCTCATTTCTGAATCACATTTTCTTGTTTCAATCTCAAATAACAACAATGGATCAAAGACAAAGAAACCAACAAGAACAGCAACAACAAAATAATGATGATGATCAGCTAGATGATATTCAACATGGCCCTTTTCCAATTGAACAGCTTCAGGTTTTTAATTCAATCTAATCTTTACTTTTTTTTTTAATTTTTTATTGCTTAATCTAGTCTTTTTATTAATGGGTTTTGTTTTAATTTGATTATTAGTGCTTATTTTGCTATGTTCTTGATTTTTCCCCAAATTATGTTCTGTAAAATTAGGGTTTCTAGATTGAAGTTGGGAAATGGGTGTTCGAATTTAGTTTGATTTAGCTTATTATTGCTTAATTTAGGGTTTTTATTAATGGGTTTTGTTTTAATTTGATTATTTTGTTATGTTCTTGTTTTTCCCCAATTTGATTTAAATGTAAAATTAGGGTTTGTTAATTGAAATTAAGAAAGTGGGTATTTGAATTTAGTGAGATTTGATTCATTTGGGATGTGGGTTTTTAATAATTTTCATTAATTTTTAGTTTTAGGGTTTTTCAAGATTTGGTTAAATGGGTCAGTTTAGAGTTATGGGTGTTTGATGAAGATCAAAACACGATTTGTGGGTTTGATGATAGTTTAGAGGCTAACATTGACATGTGATTGTATTTTGAAGGCGTCTGGGATTGCTGCTATTGATGTAAAGAAGCTGAAAGACGCTGGTTTTTGTACTGTTGAATCAGTAGCGTACTCTCCACGAAAGGAGCTTCTGCAAATTAAAGGAATTAGTGAAGCGAAAGTTGATAAGATTATTGAAGCAGGCATGTCATTTGTTATAGTTTGCTTTGAATTTTTAGGTTATTTGGCTTATTGCAGAATGCGAGGTTTTAAATGCTGGTTTGGTTTGTGTTTTGACAGCTTCGAAACTGGTCCCTTTGGGCTTCACTAGCGCAGGCCAACTTCATGTTCAGAGACAGGAAATAATTCAGATATCTTCAGGGTCTAGAGAGCTGGACAAGATATTAGATGGTACTTATACGCGCCATTTCATGTTAAAGTTTTCTTAAAAACACCTCTTAATAATTATTAATGCTATGTTTTCTTTATTTGAAGGAGGAATTGAGACTGGATCTATTACTGAGTTGTATGGTGAATTTCGTTCAGGAAAGACTCAGCTTTGTCACACTTTGTGTGTAACTTGTCAAGTAAGAATGCATTTTTTGATTGAGTTGAATCAGTGTTTATTTTGCATTGGATGATATATGTGTTAAACTTTTACTTTATGAATTTCAGCTTCCGTTAGATCAAGGTGGAGGTGAAGGGAAGGCGATGTACATTGATGCTGAAGGTACATTTAGGCCACAAAGACTGTTACAGATAGCAGACAGGTTGTGTAGAGCTTCTTTTAGATCAATGTGTTGTTTTTTGGACCGTTAGGTTTTGTATGTGTGCTTATCATATATTCATGTTGCAGGTTTGGATTGAATGGCCCTGATGTTTTGGAGAATGTAGCTTATGCGAGAGCATATAATACAGATCATCAGTCTAGGCTGTTGCTGGAAGCTGCTTCAATGATGGTCGAAACCAGGTTTTCTTCATTTATTAACTTGAAGCATATCTTGCTATATGTTTGCATGATTGCATCATTCTGTTTCTTGTAGCGTTGTCTTAGCCACTTGCATAATGTAGGTTGTAATCTCATTTGCTAAGTGGGTGTTTGAACGTGTGTATCGAAATTGATTATGTGGTATATAATATTTATACTTAGATAATTAACTGTCATAGAACACAGCATGTAGGAAATGGTGTTTTGATTTGCTTTGGCTATTTGAATTTGTAACAATTAAAGCAGTAGATGCTTTGATGTTTGTAAACTTCTGAGTATGCTTAGATGACCAAAAAAGACATTTTTGTGAAAAGTGAGAGTCTTCTTGTACTCGTCAAATGGGAGTAAAATCCACCATAATTAGTTTAAAATAAAGTGTAAATAGGTAATATCATTCAACTCAAATTTAATAGATGACTGATTTTTGAACCTTAAAGTGATTATAAAATTAGAAGCAGATTATGCCGTAAGAAAGAAATTTGAAGTAGATTATGTTAGTAATATGCTTTCATGTGCATAATAGATTTAGTTGAATGTGGCTACCATATAGTCTTGATTATAGTGGAAGAAAAAATTGTAAGTTTAGCTAAGCTAATTCTAGTTCTGGTTTCTTCAAGGTTTGCGCTTATGATAGTGGACAGTGCAACTGCCCTCTATAGGACTGATTTTTCTGGGAGAGGTGAGCTGTCAGCGCGACAGATGCATCTTGCAAAGTTTTTGAGGAGCCTTCAAAAGTTAGCAGATGAGGTAATGTTTGTACCATCAGTCACCAACCATTTTTTACTTGTGTTAAAGGTTTAAGCTTTGTTTAAATACTAAACGTTTTTATACATTCTATGTAAATTAGTTTGGTGTAGCGGTGGTGATAACTAACCAAGTGGTGGCTCAAGTAGATGGTTCTGCTATGTTTTCTGGGCCTCAAATCAAACCGATTGGTGGTAATATCATGGCTCATGCTTCTACAACAAGGTATGTTTTATATTACAGTATATGTTAAGATGCCACGTGTGGTAGTCTGCTTTTGCAATTAGTACAATTTAAGGTAGTTACTTACCATTTGTAATGTGAAACAGGTTAGCTTTGAGGAAAGGAAGGGGAGAAGAACGGATTTGTAAAGTAATTAGCTCTCCGTGTTTAGCTGAAGCTGAAGCAAGGTTCCAGATTTCAACTGAAGGTGTTAATGATGTCAAAGATTGAAGAGCCTGTCAAGATCTTTTGTTTCAGTATTCTATTCCAAATTTGGTTCTGTATCATCAACATGTCATAGTATGAAATACAGTAGTCGGAAATAGCTTTTAGCCGTTTTGATATTTAGTTTTTTTGGCGTTTTTGTCTTGAAAACGCATCAGAAAGGAAGAGATATTAATTGTACAACAAAATACTTGATAAAGATTTGACATCAATTGAAGATTTTCCATTGGCAACTACATAAATTGACTTTTTATCCCGGCTTAAAAAGTTAAAAGTATTGATAGACATAAGGGGTGTTTGGATGTGAGTTTTTTAAGTGACTACTCTAATTCATGAATCAGTGTCTTTTTATCACCAGGGATGATTTAATAACTGTATTACATTTCTCAGCAATTTATTTTATTGCAATAATGGATCACATGCTATGTGAAATCTGATAATTTTCATTAAAACTAGTCACATCATTTTGTTTCACATCATTTTGTTTCTCATGGAACTAGAATCAGGGGGTGTTTACTTTCTTCTCGGGAAAGAAATGTGAGCCCAAAACCTTAGTCCCTCTTAATTGAGAGAGACATTAAAGCTTCACTCTTTTTCATAAGAGGCTAATTAAAACCATTATATCAAACCACTTAATTTAGTAAACATCCTCTTAGCTTAGCTAAAGTTGTTACGCCTCAAATTTAATACTACCTCCATCTCAAAATAATTGTTAGGAGACAAAAATCACACAATTTAAAAAAAATGTGATAACTATATTTTTCAACCAATCAAATAAAATATTCTCTCATTAAAGTCTTTTTTTTATTGGTTAAAATGAAAAATAGATAATTATATTGATACATCATAAAAAGGAAATATGGATTATAATTTTGAGACGAAAGGAGTATCAGTCGTTTACATCATACCTTTGTGTACTCGCTCCGGCGAAATTGAGTATTAGTGTTGTTGATCGGAAACTAGTAACTTTACCCGCAAAAGCTATATAGTTAGAATGATACTTTATAAGCTTTTAGTAAACGATTTATACCATCATTTGTATCACTTTTTTTTCTTTAGGAAAGTCAAATTTTTACACACATATATCATTATTTCAGAATGTTTCTAGCAAGATTAAAATTCACAACTATCTGATTAATATTTTTGCATAATGTTTCATTTGAATCACTTTTATTAGCTTCTAGTTAATATTTTTGATATCATCACGTGTCTGCCTGACTAGCTAATATGTATTCGCAAGGTTACTTTGGTAAATTAAGGCAGAAGCTACCAACTTTGGTAAAACATAGATAAAGCACTAGTCATATAGCTTTTGGAGTATATAAGGTACGTAGCAGGAATTATTAAACTTTTTTTTTATGGCATCGCGTGTGAAAGGTCTAACATTCGTTTTAATGTTACAAGAAAAAGCAAAACACAATAAAACTAACGTGGAAGAAAAGAAAACCTATTATAGGCTCTTATTGTGCCACGCATTAATACGCCAAACCAACAATTATTGTAGTTGTGTCAGAAGCAAATGCTCCCACCTACCACTTGAGATTTGCTAAACACATGGGAAAATGTTACTTTCAACTTTCGAGTACACAACCAACTAACCAAGAATAAGTCTGAGTTTTGTAATAAAATTAAGAAAAAATTACACGGATGGTCCCTGTGGTTTACACGGATTTCATGTTTAGTCCTTATTTCATTTTAATTACGTCAGAGATACTTATTTTTGAAACGCTGCACTCTTTTAGTCCCTATTTTGGATAGGCCGTTAGTTTGACCGTTAAGTGTATAAATATTATTTGCCCGTTAGTCCCTCCGTTAGTATTGTTTGCATCGTTAGTCCTATTTTTGCACCGTCATTCACTTCCTCTCTCTACCACAAATACATAAACACAAACACAGTCATGCACTTCCTTCTCTCTCTCTCTCAAATCCTCCCCTCCTCTCTCTAGCCGCCGACCTCCACACCACCACTTTTGCAGCCGTCGTACGCCACCCACACGCGCTACCACCACCTTATACCACCGTACCACCACCACATCTCACGCCACCACCATCATTTTGATTTGTTTTTCGTAGGTAAGTAAAGGTAAGCATAGATCAAGTAAAATATTCAATAAAAACACCGATTCTTCACCTTGTGAGAATCGGTGTGGGCTTAAAACATGTGGAAATGAGTTTAATTAATAAAAAAGTGGGTCGGTGTTACTTGTGACCCGTATTCAAATCAGGTCACTGAGTTAAACTTAAATGGCTTCTCTTTATATGGTCATATTAGTAAAGGCTTATTAAGGTTGTAGTTTATTCAAAAAATTTCTATTAATAGAAATAACTTCATTGGGGTTATTTCCAACCCTGTTGTTACACAGCTTATAAAAAGTTTACAGTTTGCTGATTTTGGTTATAATAATTTTCATGGGTCTTTAATTGATGACATGTTTATGCAATGTGGGTCATTAAGAAGCTTGCTTTTAAGTCATAATCAGTTGACTAGTTAAATACCAAAGTCAATTGGGTCATGTTTGACTTAGCAAAATGTTGACTTTAGTTCTAATGAGCTGTCTGGTAACTTACCTGATGATATATGGTCAATTAGTGGGTTAAGAGTGGTTGGTTTTAGTGATAATTATCTTGATGGCGAGATTCCGTATGCGAAAATTGAATGTTTGTTTGATTTAAGGGTGTTTAATTTAAGTAGTAATAATTTTAGTGGTGAGTTGCCTGAAAAGATTGGTGAATGTTTGTTGTTGAAGGTTGTTGATTTTAGTGATTGGATGTTTCCGTTAATAATTTTACAGGTTTGGTTCCTGGTATGTTGGGTGATCTTGAATCGTTAAAATTTTTGAATCTTTCTTTGAATCGGTTTACTGGGAGCTTGCCTAAGTCGTTGGGGAGTTATGTGAATCTTTCAGTTGTTGATATTTTGACAAGATAATGTTTCTTGTTTCTTGATATTTTGACTCGATGTTTCTTGATATGGGTCGAAGATGTGGTGGTTGAGGTGGCGGCCGACGGTGGTGACCGGATTTTATAGAAAGCGGAAAAGGGTTGTGGTGGTGGTAGTAATGGTGGTGCCATTTTTAATTCATTTTAAAAAATAGGACTAACGATGCAAAAAATACTAATAGAGGGACTAACAGGCAAATAATATTTATACACTTAACGGTCAAACTAATGGCCCTTCCAAAATAAGGACTAAAAGAGTGCAAAGTTTCAAAATTAGGTATCTCTGGCGTAATTAAAACGAAATAGGGACTGAAAATAAAATCCGTGTAAACCACAGGGACCATCCGTGTAATTTTTCTAAAATTAAAGATCAAAACGGCTAAAAGCTATTTAATCATTTATACTCTAACAACTATTTTCATTTCAAGACTACCTTATTTCTTTTACATATTTTTCTTCATTGGGAGCATTTTCATCATTGTCCATTTTTTATATTTTTAGCAGATCATTGTTCATTACTGTTGTAATATTAATATCATGACAATAATAAATTAAACATATAACATCAAAGTGTTGCGGAAGCGTAGGAACAAATAACATATAATTAATTAACCGAATAATAAATAGTATGCGTACCTTTTGATTCTAGCCAAACAAGAATCAATCTTCAATTGAATCACCAAGAACCCTAATTAGGGTTTATAATTGGATTAAAGAATTACCCCTTACCGTTTTGTAATTCAATCCAAGATGTAAACAATAGTGTTTTTATACCATGTTCTTGTACACACGTACTATTAATGAAATAAAGTAAATGCTAGTTTAAGAAACACAAAACTAAAACCAAACGCTTTGTTTTTGAAAAATAAAAGTCGAATACCCCTTAAAAGAAGGTGTTCGGCCGAGCTTAACAAAAGAGAAGGAAAACACAATTTTAGGGTTTATTGTGTGTGTATAAGAGTTACAAAACAATGACCCATTGGTTTTGTATTTATAGGATGACAAAACTTGGAGAACAAGTTGGAGTTGGGTTGGGTTTCACCCCTTCATTTGGCCGATCAAATCTAAAGCCCACAAAGGGTTTCTAGATCTTTCTTGTTCTCTAATTTTTCCATCTATAAACCTTTCCTTTTATTAGTTAACGGTCGTTAGTCAATTTTCGTTAATTACTAACGGTCGTTATACGTTTTGTGTTATTTAATAATTAAATACAACATTTTATATTTAATTATTAATGTTTAATTCTCATATGTAAAGTGTGTAATCCCGTGGTCTCGAGTTCGATCCTAACATACGACTACTAAAATAATGTCCATAAACTAACAGCTCCCACTTGGACATATTTTAATAGTGTAATTGACAGAACTTATGATTCGCCATCATCTATAAGTTCTTGGACCGTTTTGGAGTCTAGGTTGTTTAGACCTTGATCTTGGGAACATGATAATATAGGCGGAATATTCAAACATAGAATCAATATTATCACAACAAGGTTTTACCAAACTTTCTCTTCATATCATCTTAATATTATTAAACATAATACGATTACATCAATGAACTGTAACAGGGATTCTAAGATCCTTGAGATGACAAACAATACTAACCCTAATTCTACGTGATCAAGTGTAGAACGTGTTAGCTACACTAACAAGGAATCATACGATCCTTAAGGTAAAACAAAACTAACAACCAGGCGGTTTCTACCCAAACCCTAAGCCTGGTTTTCCCACACACACACACTTTTGGTGTTCATATTGTGACACACTTAATATCTAAGCTAAGATCTCCCTTTTATAGAACAAAAGAGATCTTTACAATATGGATAAGTTTTGTCAAACTACTTGCATGTTATGTATGTCAGTAGCTAAGATACAACTTGTTCTGTGTATTCAACTTGTTGACTGAACACATATCTAAGATATTATCTACCGTATATATTTGACTTTTATACACAAATATCTTTTTCATACTTATCCATTCAGCAGTAGTATACGCAACACTTATCCATTCAGCAGTAGTATGAGTCACTCCAACAGCAGTATCTGATACACTAGCAGTAGTATTCTTGTAGCAGTAGAATCTCCAACACTAGCAGTAGTATTGAATACACTAGCAGTAGTATTGAATACACTAGCAGTAGTATCGACACTTAGAGAATTTTCCTTTATGCACCAGCAGTACCTTCTTTGCACTAGCAGTACTAACTTAGCAGTTAGTACTGTTAGTTATATCTTGAGCAGTACTAACCTTGTGAACATTTAATTCCCAATACTAATCTTCAGAACATTTAATTCCCAACAATCCTCCCCTAAACTTGTGATTTATCCCAAATCATCAAGTTTCTTTTGAATTAAATGAGGATTGTGAGAGTCTTCCAAACACTACATAGTCAGACTCTTGATCTGAGCTTTCCTCTGTTTTGTAAGATTAAATGTCTTTCTCACTACCTTATCTGCCATTTGTGTATCACTTTCAGCAATAACATCATTTTGTTCTTCTGAAGAGTAATTTTCTCTTTCTTTAGCTTGAAATCTTCAGCCACTTTCTTTGTCTTTAACATTAGCAGTACCTTGCTCATGCTCCAAGCATCCAAGATACACAGTCATCTCTTAGCAAGTCATGCAAGTGATGAACAAACGTAGTGAACTGAAATTGAAACTGAAAGAGTCAAAAGTAGCAGTATCATCATGAAACTGATCTTCTTGCCTCCCCTGAATAGAACTTTCTCCATTTGAATATCAACAGAAGAAGAAGAGAGATGTAAGAGTTTATTCTTAGCATCCATCAACTGAAACTTGAGCTTGTTCTGTTTATTGGCTGAATGATGGCTTCTCAAAAAGCTGACTGAAGCAAATGATAATACTTTTACTAGACTCATGCACTTCTTGAACCTTGATCAATTTGGGCAATCTTCCTCCCATGTTTGATCAATTTGTGCAATTCTTACCAATCCTCCCCATTTCCAATTCGATGGTGAAGTAGAAGAAACCAACCTTGTGTCTTATGTCTTGTACAAAAAAAAACTTCGAGCGTATACCTAATTTGATGTATAGGGAGACCACAATCTCTTGACAATAAACTCATCTCCAATGAGACACTGAGCACCACAATGTAACTCCTTTAAGTGTTTGTCAATTCGTAGTCACTTGAACGAACGAACGAGTTATCTTTAAAGTGTAACACCCACCTTAAGATATAATAAAACACAACCTTGAAAAATTCCACTTCATCGTCAAATGAGCAATAAGTAATCCAATTGGTCAATAAGAAAATAAATTTGAGCCATTAAAACCTTTAAGAACATAATCCATCATCTCTGTGTGTGTGTTCTTCCCCTGTGTGTGTATTCCTTGAAAGAAAACCAAAAATTCAACCATACCTTAACTGTTTCTGCAACATTTTTCAACGATGTATATCTTTCGATCTAATGCTTAGATTGAAGATCCCTCCGGTGAAAATCTTCCTTGATATGCCAAAAACCTTCAACAAAAATTTTAGCCCGATCCAACGGTTAACGAATGAGCTATAGCCTTTGCAAAACTGCTCTGCAGAAAGTTGCAAAAATAAACCAAAATTGAATTTTTCTTCCTTCTTCTTTGACAAAACCTTGTACAATCCCTAGATCGAGAGCCTCCCGCTCTGACACCACCTGACAGAACTTATGATTCGCCATCATCTATAAGTTCTTAGACCGTTTTGGACTCTAGGTTGTTTAGACCTTGATCTTGGGAACATGATAATATAGGCGGAATATTCAAACATAGAATCAATATTATCACAACAAGGTTTTACCAAACTTTCTCTTCATATCATCTCAATATTATTAAACATAATACAGTTACATCAATGAACTGTAACAGGGATTCTAAGATCCTTGAGATGACAAACAATACTAACCCTAATTCTACGTGATCAAGTGTAGAACGTGTTAGCTACACTAACAAGGAATCATACGATCCTTAAGGTAAAACAAAACTAACAACCAGGCGGTTTCTACCTCTACCCTAAGCCTGGTTTTCCCACACACACACTTTTTTGGTGTTCATATTGTGACACACTTAATATCTAAGCTAAGATATCGCTTTTATAGAACAAATGAGATCTTTACAATATGGATAAGTCTTGTCAAACTACTTGCTTGTTATGTGTGTCAGTAGCTAAGATACAATTTGTTCTGTGTATTCAACTTGTTGACTGAACACATATCTAAGATATTTTCTACCGTATATATTTGACTTTTATACACAAATATATTTTTCATACTTATCCATTCAGCAATAGTATATGCGACACTTATCCATTCAGCAGTAGTATGAGTCACTCCAACAGCAGTATCTGATACACTAACAGTAGTATTCTTGTAGCAGTAGAATCTCCGACACTAGCAGTAGTATTGAATACACTAGCAGTAGTATCGACACTTAGAGAATTTTCCTTTATGCACCAGCAGTACATTCTTTGCACTAGCAGTACTAACTTAGCAGTTAGTACTATTAGTTATATCTTGAGGAGTATTAACCTTGTGAACATTTAATTCCTAATACTAATCTTTAGAACATTTAATTCCCAACAGTAATCACATCGGTTAGCATCTAGCAACACTTCGATGCCTCTAGTACAACTCGAGTAGGTCTCTTGGAAAAACCTTTAATGATTCATCATTATTATTATCCTTTTGTTACTAATACTACATTAAATAAAGATATGGATTAAAGTCATTCTTTATTCAAATATTATGTTTCTCGTTGTTTGTGATTGAGCAAGATTACCAAATCTTCTGAACACATTCAGGGGAGATCTTGGGCGTGCGCACGCAAACATCTTGTCAACCCTACGAAGGGCCCAGCAGTATTAAACTTCAAAATAAATTTGAATGAACAAATTATATCTTGACTACAAGCATAACCTATAAATTTTGCAACAATTCCGAAAATAATCTTTATGACTACCAGTTACGTATAGTGTTAAATTGTTCCACAGAACGCACTGCATTCATAACAGTTATCTGATATCTCAAGTATGAGGATAACTATTCATGATTTACTTAATAACAACATCCATAAAGTAACATCATATAGTTTGGGATAAGTCCTATATTCAATTCATTGAATATCATGTGAATTTGGCATGTGAACGCATCAATATACTTTCAAGTATATTATACCAAAACTCAGATTTGTATTAATTCAATGATATTCCCATATCATTAATTGACAACGGACGATACATGCAAATATAGAACACAATTTATTATTAATGAAAATAAACGTACCAAGTACTTAAATTCATTACAAATAATAAACATTTACTCCCTCTGTCTAAAAATAAATGTCCAGTTTGACTTTTCAGAGTCAAACTGGTTCAATTTTGACCTTAAATATATTTTTTGTGTTATATAATATTTGATAAAAAAATATACTAATGAAAAATACACTTAAAACCCAATCCATTCATATATTTTGAATAAAGTATTATATAGCACCCGCAAAAATAGATAAGGTCAAAGTTGAATCAGTTGTACTCTGAAAAGTCAAACTCGATACTTATTTTGGGAAAGAGGTAGTAACATCCTTTATCCAAATACTAAATAGATCAATGCATGAAAATTCTAGTTGATGAATTATGTCTCAAGCTATGACAATCATACTTGTTGACAAGACATAAATCAACCAACTTTGATCTATCAGAATTTTGAGAATACTTATTCCAAGAATTCAATTGGTGAAGTTCTTGTATGTGTACATTCAAAAAATTTGATAATGCCACATAATATTTCATATAGTGTGTGACATCCTCAATCACCAATTTATGATTATCAAACTTTCAAACAATTTTAAAGTTTAAAGTATTCTTATTCTTTTAATGTATAATGCAACTATGCTCTTAGTTAAGCATAACTAGTACACATGGTCATTAACAAGGATGAAATCCTACCATGACTAGTATTGAGTGTCATCTCAATTTCATTAGCATCATTGTATGCAAACAACAATATGCTCTTTAAAATTCCGTAAACTTTAATATCTACTGTGTAATGTTTGATGCCTTTTAAACTTTCAAGTTTGTTGGATATGACAATTTGCACAACGATTGACAAATTGTTCATCTATAGAATCTAGAAGCTGTTCCAGGCTGAGGATGTAATTCTATATCCAAACACACTAGTTATCTAATAACCCTTTAATTAGATATCAACATTGTCATAACATCTTATAACAATTCATTTATGTAACATGATGTTCATGAAAAAATCTTCGAGTCATACTTAGATTTCATTTATGTTCTATCTTATTTAAAAGATATGTATTCATTTAGACATTCTAAATAATATATCATGTTCTATTAGATTTATTTACCGCATATGTTTATAATAATAAACACACATTCCAAGGTTATATGTTTTTCTTCCTAAATCTTTATTTTGAAGTTTCATTCTAAATTAAGTATTAACATTTAACTTATATGGAATGTTACTTCCTATATGTTATCCAACATATATGATTTAAGAAAGTAAACATAATACTCCCACTAGCTTTCAGGAATACTTATGAGTTATCTTATTTTAAATTATAAATCAAAACTTGGATTTAATATTTAAACATAAGACTCATCTCCTAGATGCATGCATTTATCCATACTTGAATTCTTGCATTTTGTTCACTTTCAAAGATTATATGAATTCATAAAACTCTTAAATTACTTACCGTCCTCGCTTAAATAATTATACAAGAAAGAGTTTAATAATCCATTGTCAAATTTCATATTCATGAAAATAAATATGACAATTACCATCTTTGTATATTTAATGCGCTTATAAAAGAATATTCAATCATAGTTAATTGCTTAAGTATGATTAATAATCTTGTCATAAAACATGCATTAAAATATGTACAATATTGTCCATATGATTTCTACACAAAGATTTAAACCACTAGGGTTACCTTATCTTTGAAGAAACTCATCTTCATTCTCTAGTCTAACTATTAAGAATTAAGATAAACCAATTTTCCAAAAATTGATTATTTTTATGGACAACATCTTTAACATTCATAGTATGAGTAATTTACCAATTCAATATTTGGTAATGCATCATAATATAATCCTCAGCATATTAATCAAATATCTAAGATATCCTTGCAGATCTATAAATGAGAATTCCATCACCTTGAGGTCTATCATTTACATGTTTAGCCTCATCATGATTTTCACTAGTGTGTTTTAGAAGATTATGTATCTTATAATTTTATCTTTTCAAGATAAAAACTCCCACTTGCTTTTTGTAATTTATAGACTATCTATAAATACTTAGCAAATAAAGCAACAATACAATGTTCTCTTTTTGGGACATTACAGATACATATTGATAGTTCCTGACACTTAGTTTGTTAATAACCTACTCATAAGCAGTTTAACAAATTCAGAACTTCATTTTAAGACTTAATGTGATTCATCACATTCCATAACAAAATGGTGTCTTATTAATAATATGTGCTTAATAATGTTAAAAATCCCGATTCTTGACGGTTTGCTGCCGTTGTCTAGGTTGTTTAAAAGGCCGAGGAATAATAATATGTGCTTAATAATGTTAAAAATGCCAAATTTCGACTCCGGGGGTATCCTAATAAAAGCTTCTGTCTCTGGACTCGTAGATGAGTTGTTTCGGTCGTATATAAAAGGGATATCCTCAAAATCGTGTTAAATCAGAGACCTTGATGTGGACCTCATTTTTGTATGCAACGGTTTTCGAGGGAAGGCTTGGAAACTACTTAGCGTCTAAACTAGATATCTTTATCGGACTAAAACTTATCGAAATGAGAATTTGAAGAAATTCATTTCTCACCAAAAATAAAATAAATAGAGGAAAATAGGAATTTGGGAACAAAGAGTCCACAATTAGCTTTCTGGGTAGTGTTGGCAATCTAACTTGTAAATAACAATGATTTCGTTTTTAAGCTTAGTTTGGGGACTCGTGAAAAGTCAGGGACGACGAATTTTATCCGTATGGTCACTTCTTTATGAGTCGTGTTTCCTGCTCGAAGACCCTAAAAGTTATCGTGAGATAATGATTGTCAACAAAGCCGTCACATGAATTATGAGAAAAATACAAAAATAGAATAAAAAGGAAAATCGGGGAGTTTTTAGAACTTAAGAATTCTTGATCTCTTTTGAAAATTTTGCTACTTTTCAAAGTTAGTAAAAAGAGATTGGAAATTTTTGGTTTCAAAAACGTGTTTTTATAACATTGCATGAGGACATTGCAATAGCTTAGTCTGGGGGATTTTGGTATGTGCTTAAACACATACCTTTTCTTGACCAAAACCGGACCCAAAAGACCAAAAACTAACCAAAATGCCAAAAGATATAGTGTTTTTGTGTTTTGTTTATGCAGGGACGGATATCGCGAAAAAACAACAAAAGACACAAGAAAACCAGGAAATCGAGCACGGGATACGGAAAAGACTCAGAACCGGAACCGGGAAGAAAATTAAGGTAAAAAAGGGTCCTCAAATTATCAAAGCTTGGCAAGTTCAGTCCTTAAATTTCCGGCAATTACACAAATGGTCCCTTAAAACTTTTAAACCTTAAATCCTTAAAACCTTCTATAACTGGATTTATGAACAAACAAACCCACCCACCACCTAAATCCAGCCCACACTAAACATTAACCCAGCCCAGCCACCCATTACCCAAAACCCGATCCAACTTCAACCCGGTCAACCCTTGCTATATTAACTTCAGTCAAAAAAATATAAAAAAAAACACACACACACGCAACACACGCGCGCCAAACAATATCCCCAAATTCACTGCCCAGATAAACCCTAGATTTTACTCCACCCACAATTACCTTGTACCAACAATTATTACCAATGATTAAAAGTAATCTAGAAGGTCCTGACAGCTATGAAGGACACGTGGGGGCCATGGATTGGTGGTGCCACCTCACTATTTTGATCCTACGGATGAAATCATAGCGTGGAGAGCAAGCTTGGATCCAAGGGCATAGATTGATGGAAGGGAGTCCCAGAAGGTTCTTCTGAGGCCTATATATAGCCCCCTCATTCTCACGTATGGAGTTAGTTAGTCAGTAGCTAGAGGTAGTAGTTAGTAATTAGCAGCTTATTAGGTTAGGATTATAGTAGGATAGAATGGTTTAATTTCAGCTTATTGTAATTCAGTCATCATTTGTACTCAGTTACTCAGTTTTAATCAAAGTCAAATTTGGTCAAAGTTCATGTTCATCAGCTTATTTTTTTTTATGTAAGTGCTTAATCTCAGATTCCTTTCATTTTTGATGCTTAAATATAGTTAGTTGATAGTTTATTATCAATATCTAAGCTTATTTTTGGTCTCATTAGTTGAAATGCAAAATCAGTTTAGTCATTAGGTGTATTTGGTTCATGTGATTGCTGGTCTGTACTGTAGATTTACCAAGTTATAAGGTTTTCTTGAACTGATTTGAAGATTAGTTGAGTTGATTTATTAGTTGTTAAGCTGATTTAAGGTGAATAAAGGTTTTTGAGATTGTGCAATTTAAGTTAGAATTAGTACTGCTATAATTAGCTTTTAATAAGCTGAGCTTATTGGTGTCCCTATTTTGGCATCACTAAGTTCCTGGAGTTTGTTCTAATCAGTTTTCAAAAGTTTGGTGCAAATTAATCAAGGTTTTCAAAAGTTTTGCGCCTAAAACACAAGTCTGCTGTCACAAAATTTTAGAGCAGACATAGTTTTTTTTTACTGCTGAACTAGCTTTGTTTGTGGCTTATTTAATCAAGCTGGAACCCTCATCTTTGGTTTGTAACTAGTTTGTATAGCAAGCATTAAGTTCATTATCTGGGATCCAAGTTTGATGCTTATTAGATTGCTTATTGATAGTCTGCAAATAAGCCCCTTAAAGTAGCCTTAACCTGCTTCAGTTTATTAGTTTCCATCACCATCTGTTTTGGGGTTGAATTAGAGTAGCATTTGAAGTCAAAATTTGGGCATAACTGGAAGGATAGTAGTATGATCCATGAACTTCAAGCTTCTGCTTCTGGTTTTCACAGATTAGCTCTGGTTAGCTTATAATTAAGCTGCAAAATAGCTTGTTTGGTCACTGCTACTACATTTGAGTTGCTACTGTGTAGAAGCTTTACTGCTTATTGCTTTGGCTTATTTGATTTTTCTGAGTTGATTTATGCTTGAAATAGTCCCCTGCATCATTCCTAAGCTTCTGAGAATTTTTGGTTCACTTTTGCTTATTCTTGGCTTATTTCCAACTGCTTATTTGCTCTGTTATGCTTATTAGTGATTAATCAGTTCCTGAAATTATTTTTCCTAGACTTTCAACTTAGTTTTAGAATTACTCAGAAATTTTCAGAATTTTCCAAGTAGTTTTAATATTTTTAAATCAATTAAATAGTTTAATTTAGTTTTTAATTCATAACAAATTATTAAAAACTCAAAAAAATATTTTTCTTTTTCCAAAAATTTTCTTTTAATATTTAGAATTTAGGAAAATTATTTTCATAAATTTAGGATTTAGAATTTAAAAATTCACTTTTAATTACGTTTTTAAAATTTCGTCGCGTAACGTTTTTAAATTTCATATTGCATTTTTAGAATAGTATGATTAGTGTAATTTTTTAATTAGTTAATCTTGTTTGTTACTTTAATATTCGTAGTATAAAATCACAAATCAATCACTCTTTTTCACATTCACTTCACGAATCACGATCCCGAATCACTTATTTCATTCAATCTTCGTCGGGACAAACGACTCGGGTCTTGCATATTTCTTGTGTAATTCCTTGGACTATAATTGACACACATCAATTTTTGGCGCCGCTGCCGGGGAAGGTTGAAGTGAGTTCGTGATTTCGTCTCTCGATTCGTGTTTTGAAGACCCTTCTCCCGGGAAGTTATCGCTTTCATTTGTAAATATTTTCTTATTATAAAATCCCAAAAAGATTTTCTCTTCAAAATTTATTTTCCTTTTTCTTTTGTGATTTTCCATGTTTCTAAAATTTAAAAATCTAAAAATATTCTTCTCAATCCTCTTATACGTTTGATTCTTTATCTCTTACCCTCTATTCGTTTAATTCTTCTTCTCCATGTCTTCATCTTACCAATATTGTTGTCAATACTGTGGGGGTCCTCCAAATGGTGAAAACTGCCCCGGTTGTAACATTATGGATTCAGGAAACGGGTTTGTCTATGACCAAAATCCATGTTTCTATAATGAAACACCCGACCTTTTCAACCAGCCCCCACAGCATCTGATGGAGACATACTTGTGTGAATTTTGTGGAGGTTGTCCTCATCTGGAATTTGATTGTCGAACGGGTGACATGCTTGTCTATGAGCAGAACCCTTATAACAATCAGACATCATCCGGATTTGACACATCTTCATATTATACATCAAGTTCTCCACAACAGTATTATTCTTGTGAATATTGTGGAGGTCCACATCCAAGTTTTGATTGTCAATCAAGGAATACGTTTGTCAATGAACAAGTTCCTTGTAATCCGAACTTCGGGTATGACCATTATCCACATAATTCATCAAATCTATCACTGCAACAATATTGTTGTGAATACTGTGGAGGTCCTCACTTTGGCTCTGATTGTCAAACAAGTAACCAGTTTGTCTATGAACATGGTCCTTGTGACAATTACGACTATTCTTATAATAACTCACCTCCACAGTACCCATTGTCTCAAAAAGCTCAACAAGAAATTTCTCAAGAAATTCTTCATATTCTTAAAACAATTGAAGAAGCTAAGAATGAGCTTAAAAAACTTTCCCACAAAGAACCTCATCAGATAACTTATGGAGAATTTTTAGCTGAAAGACAAATAGCTAAAATAAGTTCTAATTATTGTCAAACTTTCGTTTACGACGACGATGACGATGATGAGGATTCTATGTGGGGAGTTTGTGAAAATTCAACAGAAATCACTACCGTCTTTCCTACCAAAGAACCCGAGGACTCTCTAAAAATGGGGGACGAGCATCTTAGCACTCTTCCTGAAAAGGAATCAGACGAAATCATAAAGTCCAGTGTTGAGAACCTCGTCCCAATCCCAAGTGAGTCTGAGGAAATATTTGACGGTGAATGTGATTCAAAATTTTGTGGAGATTCTCTCGACGTTTCCAAGGTTACTTCCGGAATTTTTTCTAACCCCCTCTTTGAATATAGTGACGAGTACACTTTTTGTGCCGTTAATCCACTTTTTGATGGGGTGTTAGAGAACGTTGAGGACGAGGATTCTATTGATTCTAATCTTGATGAGCCCATACCAGAACTCACAGATTCTCCTCGTATTCTTGAATCTTCTCATGAGGAGTTCTCCGATGAACTCACTCATATCATACCTCCTCCGGAGTATGATTTCTATAAATTTGAGGAAGATCTTGACCCGGGGGGAGATGTACTCTATCATAAGAGTTTACTTGTCGATGATATCCTCCCGACCCTCCCGCCCGAGGTCTTTGTTGATTATAACCATAAGAGCTTCAATGTTGATATTCAAGATCAGAAAAATGGTAATCTTGAGGATGAAGAATGGATCTTCATTGTGATTAAGATCCTTCTCCCTTTCTTCACCTACTCGGTGACTTCTCCTCTCTTTCACTCCTTCGGGAGTGAAGACACCATCTTTGACCCCGGCATCTCTCCTTCTTTTCAGCCGCGGGTTTCTCATCGGTGTGGAACTTTCATATGCTTCAATGTTTATCCAAACATCTTGAATGAAAGTCCGATTGAGATTATCTCTTCCACTTGCTCCCCCAAGGACAAATGAATTCGGGGCGAGTCTAAGCTATACGACTCGTTACTAAACAAGCGCTTCGTGGGAGGCCACCCCATGCTTATCCTTCTATCTTCTTTCTTATTTCTAATAAAGTGAGTGAGGAGGGCTTCCTCTTCCATATCTTGTGTTTCGTGTTTTCTGTGATGTGTCCAGGTTTGCCCGATTGATGAAGACTCTCGTGCTTGTGGTTTGCTTCTCTCCACTCGAGTTTCATCATTCGTTGCTTATCCGATATCCTAAAATCTTATCGTTTTACATCTATCTTTTGGCATAATTAATAAACGGCCTTAGATTTATGTAGGAGAACCCTTACCTTTAAGACATTGAGGACAATGTCTCGTTTTAGTCTGGGGGGGGGGGGGGGGGGTAATCTGTCGATTTGATTTTTGCCTTGCATTTTTGCCGTTTACTCATGCAACCCCGTTTTTCCTCAAAAATTGAAAAAAATCCAAAAAATGAGAAAATTTTAAAATTTTTGCAAAAATATAATAAATTTTGACATTTTTGTTGACTTTCCGCTGGTGAGAGTAGGAATAAAATTCTGACTTGATCGGGCGTGTTGAGCCCTAGCTTGTCCCCTTAACCATTCACAATCTATAAGCTCGTGCTAGTCTTTTACACAAGGAGCTATAAAATGCGAATTCTTTTTAAGAGTTTGCAAGTTCCCGTATCGACTTTATATATGCATGGCTTGATTATTTGGCTAAGCTTTCGCGGATCTTATTATTTAAGATTTTAAATTTGCGAAGAACGAGAAATGATAGAGTTGTTTATAAGTTAGATTGCTAAACGTGGAGTAGTTGGATCTCTTTAGAGCTCATCGAAGTTATTTGTGACTTTTTGTTCCCATAAGCTTGTTTCACTCAAAAATAGTAATCTAGGAATAATTAAAGCTATTTTGGTTTTGGCGATAATTAGTTTTTATTTCTTCCTTAGAGAATTCTTGCTTATGAAAGTTGGGTACACATCAAGGTACTGTCAGTGTTACGGTGTAATAGACTATTCCATCTTGCCGGCTCGCAACCGATGTTGGGATTGTTATAAAAGCCGTAGGACTTGGGGTTTGGCAACACAAATAATTAATGATAATGAATAATGTATAATAATAATCCAAAGCCATAAAAAGTTTTCTACATCTTGCCGGTTCGCAGCCGATGTTGTAGACTTCTAATAAAGGCAGAGGAAAAATTCGATTCTTGACGGTTTGCTGCCGTTGTCTAGGTTGTTTAAAAGGCCGAGGAATAATAATATGTGCTTAATAATGTTAAAAATGCCAAACTTCGACTCCGGGGGTATCCTAATAAAAGCTTCTGTCTCTGGACTCGTAGATGAGTTGTTTCGGTCGTATATAAAAGGGATATCCTCAAAATCGTGTTAAATCAGAGACCTTGATGTGGACCTCATTTTTGTATGCAACGGTTTTCGAGGGAAGGTTTGGAAACTACTTAGCGTCTAAACTAGGTATCTTTATCGGACTAAAAATTATCGAAATGAGAATTTGAAGAAATTCATTTCTCACCAAAAATAAAATAAATGGAGGAAAATAGGAATTTGGGAACAAAGAGTCCACAATTAGCTTTCTGGATAGTGTTGGCAATCTAACTTGTAAATAACAATGATTTCATTTTTAAGCTTAGTTTGGGGACTCGTGAAAAGTCAGGGACGACGAATTTTATCCGTATGGTCACTTCTTTATGAGTCGTGTTTCCTGCTCGAAGACCCTAAAAGTTATCGTGAGATAATGATTGTCAACAAAGCCGTCACATGAATTATGAGAAAAATACAAAAATAGAATAAAAAGGAAAATCGGGGAGTTTTTAGAACTTAAGAATTCTTGATCTCTTTTGAAAATTTTGCTACTTTTCAAAGTTAGTAAAAAGAGATTGGAAATTTTTGGTTTCAAAAACGTGTTTTTATAACATTGCATGAGGACATTGCAATAGCTTAGTCTGGGGGATTTTGGTATGTGCTTAAACACATACCTTTTCTTGACCAAAACCGGACCCAAAAGACCAAAAACTAACCAAAATGCCAAAAGATATAGTGTTTTTGTGTTTTGTTTATGCAGGGACGGATATCGCGAAAAAACGACAAAAGACACAAGAAAATCGGGAAATCGAGCACGGGATACGGAAAAAACTCAGAACCGGAACCGGGAAGAAAATTAAGGTAAAAAAGGGTCCTCAAATTATCAAAGCTTGGCAAGTTCAGTCCTTAAATTTCCAGCAATTACACAAATGGTCCCTTAAAACTTTTAAACCTTAAATCCTTAAAACCTTCTATAACTGGATTTATGAACAAACAAACCCACCCACCACCTAAATCCAGCCCACACTAAACATTAACCCAGCCCAGCCACCCATTACCCAAAACCCGATCCAACTTCAACCCGGTCAACCCTTGCTATATTAACTTCAGTCAAAAAAAATAAAAAAAGACACACACACACACGCAACACACGCGCGCCAAACAATATCCCCAAATTCACTGCCCAGATAAACCCTAGATTTTACTGCACCCACAATTACCTCGTACCCCCAATTATTACCAATGATTAAAAGTAATCTAGAAGGTCCTGACAGCTATGAAGGACACGTGGGGGCCATGGATTGGTGGTGCCACCTCACTATTTTGATCCTACGGATGAAATCATATCGTGGAGAGCAAGCTTGGATCCAAGGGCATAGATTGATGGAAGGGAGTCCCAGAAGGTTCTTCTGAGGCCTATATATAGCCCCCTCATTCTCACGTATGGAGTTAGTTAGTCAGTAGCTAGAGGTAGTAGTTAGTAACTAGCAGCTTATTAGGTTAGGATTAGAGTAGGATAGAATGGTTTAATTTCAGCTTATTGTAATTCAGTCATCATTTGTACTCAGTTACTCAGTTTTAATCAAAGTCAAATTTGGTCAAAGTTCCTGTTCATCAGCTTATTTTTTTTATGTAAGTGCTTAATCTCAGATTCCTTTCATTTTTGATGCTTAAATATAGTTAGTTGATAGTTTATTATCAATATCTAAGCTTATTTTTGGTCTCATTAGTTGAAATGCAAAATCAGTTTAGTCATTAGGTGTGTTTGGTTCATGTGATTGCTGGTCTGTACTGTAGATTTACCAAGTTATAAGGTTTGCTTGAACTGATTTGAAGATTAGTTGAGTTGATTTATTAGTTGTTAAGCTGATTTAAGGTGAATAAAGGTTTTTGAGATTGTGCAATTTAAGTTAGAATTAGTACTGCTATAATCAGCTTTTAATAAGCTGAGCTTATTGGTGTCCCTATTTTGGCATCACTAAGTTCCTGGAGTTTGTTCTAATCAGCTTTCAAAAGTTTGGTGCAAATTAATCAAGGTTTTCAAAAGTTTTGCGCCTAAAACACAAGTCTGCTGTCACAAAATTTTAGAGCAGACATAGTTTTTTTTTTTACTACTGAACTAGCTTTGTTTGTGGCTTATTTAATCAAGCCGGAACCCTCATCTTTGGTTTGTAACTAGTTTGTATAGCAAGCATTAAGTTCATTATCTGGGATCCAAGTTTGATGCTTATTAGATTGCTTATTGATAGTCTGCAAATAAGCCCCTTAAAGTAGCCTTAACTTGCTTCAGTTTATTAGTTTCCATCACCATCTGTTTTGGGGTTGAATTAGAGTAGCATTTGAAGTCAAAATTTGGGCATAACTGGAAGGATAGTAGTATGATCCATGAACTTCAAGCTTCTGCTTCTAGTTTTCACAGATTAGCTCTGGTTAGCTTATAATTAAGCTGCAAAATAGCTTGTTTGGTCACTGCTACTACATTTGAGTTGCTACTGTGCAGAAGCTTTACTGCTTATTGCTTTGGCTTATTTGATGTTTCTGAGTTGATTTATGCTTGAAATAGTCCCCTGCATCATTCCTATGCTTCTGAGAATTTTTGGTTCACTTTTGCTTATTCTTGGCTTATTTCCAACTGCTTATTTGCTCTGGTCTGCTTATTAGTGATTAATCAGTTCCTGAAATTATTTTTCCTAGACTTTCAACTTAGTTTTAGAATTACTCAGAAATTTTCAGAATTTTTCAAGTAGTTTTAATATTTTTAAATCAATTAAATAGTTTAATTTAGTTTTTAATTCATAAAAAATTATTAAAAAGTCAAAAAAATATTTTTCTTTTTCCAAAAATTTTCTTTTAATATTTAGAATTTAGGAAAATTATTTTCATAAATTTAGGATTTAGAATTTAAAAATTCACTTTTAATTACGTTTTTAAAATTTCGTCGCGTAACGTTCTTAAATTTCATATTGTATTTTTAGAATAGTATGATTAGTGTAATTGTTTAATTAGTTAATCTTGTTTGTTACTTTAATATTCGTAGTTTAAAATCCAAAATCAATCACTCTTTTTCACATTCACTTTACGAATCACGATCCCGAATCACTTATTCCATTCAATCTTCGTCGGGACAAACGACTCGGGTCTTGCATATTTCTTGTGCAATTCCTTAGACTATAATCGACATGTATCAGTAAGATAAATATATTTCGTTTGGCTTATCAATTCACAAACTAAGTCAACTTAATGGTATAATAGAATTTCCAAGCCAATTGCATGCTATATAACATAAGTACTTTTTGACCAAGTCACTTCATGTCCATGTCTCAACAAGAAGACATAAACTGTTATAATCCCAATATACGTTATAAATCATTGATCAACTCAATGACTTCTTGTATATGTCTTAATTAAAAAAACATAACACGTTAACGTCTTACTTTATTATAACTCTTGTAATAATTAAAAGACTTCATGTTTATATCTCTACAATGAAACATAAACATGTTTAACTAAAGTAATTATGAACATTATCTCTTGGTTTCAATAGTTATTTCAAGTTAATTTATTACTTCACTTATTTTATGTCATTTCAAAATTACATAAATATTCAAATTGAAGTATATTAGATTACTTCATTTATTTATGTCATTTCAATAATACATAAATATTTAGTTTGAAGTAGTCTTATTATCATATTGACACTTGTTCTAATAGGTATCTAATTTAGAAACTGCAAATTAACATAGTTTCATTACATCAGTTGATCTGCTAGTAATGAAAGTATGAAATTTACCTTTCCATTGTAATCTAGTCCAAGCTCTCACATGACGTAGATTACAACTTCAAGTGTTCTATTAATTAGATGTGATTAAGTCACATTAGAACATTAGTCTCTTACCTTGCAGTCAAGAGAATCCTTTAAATTATATTCCTATGTGTTGTTCCTTGCACACAATAAAGATTTCTCCCACTTGTGCATGGAACAACATCTTGTATCAGATAAACAACACGCCACTCATTTGTTTATGTGATAAATATGATTGTGTCATAGATATTATCATAATAAGTAGATATAGAACCACATTGTCTAGTAAGGAAACGTACATGACTATCTTTAAAAACACAAGTGTCTACTATTGGAAAGTAATAATCTCAAGACATTCTAGAGATAATCTGGGTTACTACCAAGATGACAAAACTTGTAGCTCCCACTGAATTACAGATCATTGCAATAATTCATTATTCAGTAATTATAACACAATGCTCCCACTGGATTTGACAACATTATAAGTGTTTTATAACAAGTAAAAGCAAATAGTGTGCTATTTACTTTCCTACACCTTTGAGAAAACCCATACGTGACAATTACTTAGGTACTTAAAGAATGTATTCTACTTTGTTAATGATGGACTATCCATCAATGCAATTAACTTGAAAAATTGGGCGTGCAATTTCTTCCTTAATAGGTCTACCATTCCCACAATGGTATGTAGCACCTTTAAATGGTCAAAACAAAACAACTAGATAAAATATACTAGTTTGCCTTTTACCATTTTGTGGTAATTAGTCTAGTTTCTAATTTAATAACTCATAAAATGTGCAATAATCTTAACTATTAAAGTTTGCTATGAGTTATATATTTAGAATTTAGACAATTCTAATTTTCCTATCATATCTTTCTCATTCATGAAAAAGAATATGATTAAGTCTCACGCTTCTCTCATGGAAAGGAGACTAGGTCTATCATTTTAGTAAAATTTACTCTAGCCAAAACCCCCTATGGGTGTAGATCAATTTACCAATAAAAGAATATCCCACGTTTACGGTTTAATGTTGCATTAATACATTTAAAAGAATTTACAAAATTCAATTTTAGCATTTTCGATAATACAATCTTTAAGAAAATTAAATACCCATTTGTTTATATTCATATGAACCATAGAATTTTCTTAAAGCTAGGATCCTAATTGACAAACAATTTCCAATTCCTAGATCATTATGGGATTTATATTGGCAAACAATTTCCAATATAAGCATGTTTTATCCCCATCTTATGCCTTGAGTCCAAGCTCTCACTTACAACTCAATTAAGTCGTTTAATTAAAAAACTGTAAATTACCATAGTCCCATTACATCAGTTGATCTGCTAGTAATGAAAGTATGAAATTTACCTTTCCATTGTAATCTAGTCCAAGCTTTCACATGACGTAAATTACAACTTTAAGTGTTCTTTTAATTAGATGGCATTAACTTAATTTTAAAGGGTACTAGTTTTTGATGTTTATAATCAAAATATGTACGAAGAAGCATGCATACATCTTCATATCATAAGTTTTCAAAACCTTTTTATTTACCAATTTTAAGCTAAGATTTAAATCAACAAATTTTTAATTGAGGTATTGGGTTCACCAATCAAAAAATTACCTACAATTATCGCCCACTATATCCTACTACTCCATGAGTCAAAAGACCCAAGTTATTCGGATAATTACCACAAAGTGGCACGTGGAATTGAGGTCAATTCACCCTTAAGGTGATTTTGTATATAAAATAGTCGTACTTGGTAGCTCCAATTTGACGCACAAAGGAGCGGAGAGACAAACGTCAGCATAAGTGCCAATTAAAAACGCGTCTCTTTTGGTTTGACAATTTAATGTCAATCCTCCTTAAACCCCTCTTATAGTTTGTCACAATTGGGTGAGCTGTTCGTACTATTGGTACAAAACTCATCACTCAATTAAAAGTTTATGACTTTAGTCTTAAAATCATGTTATAAATTATAACCTTGCTAGTCTCGCCTGGGAGCAAATTACCGTGCGAAGCGAACCACTATCGGCACATAAGACTTTGCAAGATTCATAATTTATCACATCAAGTTACACCATTATTTAGTCAATTTATTTTCTATTCAAAAATTACCCTTTTTTTGCTTAGAACATGTCATACAATTAAACAAAAAACAAGTAATAATAAAAATAAACAACTAAATAATGCACATAACTTAATAATTAATTTATGTAAACAAATAGCCACATGCAAACTTTATTGATAAACCTATTAATAATCATTCTATGTTTAATTATGCATATATTTAACTAAGACTCTCACTTACAATGGTAAGTGAGCCACATGCATCGACGTATTGATTGCGTTAGTCATAATTAAATATACACCACATAGCACATAATTGATTACTTAAATTATTGGAGTCTTCCCCAATTCGACATCTATCAATTAACTTACATGTGAAAACAATTTAATCATCACAACGATGAATCCATGCCAAACATGCACGTTTGCATGGATTCTACCTAACAATTAGCAAGTTGCCACAAGATCGCATACAAACACATAAACATGTTAAACCTAGGGTTCCTAATCAAATTAAATAACCAAACATAAACCCTAAAAAATAATCAAGGGCAATCGGCCCTAAATTAAAATTAGGGTTCGATTTGGAATTAAACCCTAAATCGACTAACATGTTTAAAACACAATCAAGATTTGTTTTTTTATGTGTTTCGGTAATTAATTACAGGTTATAACGGCTCGTGATGCCACTGTTGTAATATTAATATCATAACAATCATAAATTAAACATATAACATCAAAGTGTTGCGGAAGCGTATGAACAAATAACATATAATTAATTAACCGAATAATAAATAGTATGCGTACCTTTTGATTCTAGCCAAACAAGAATCAATCTTCAATTGAATCACCAAGAACCCTAATTAGGGTTTATAATTGGATTAAGGAATTACCCCTTACCGTTTTGTAATTCAATCCAAGATGTAAATAATAGTGTTTTTACACCACGTTCTTGTACACACGTACTATTAACGAAGTAAAGTAAATGCTAGTTTAAGAAACACAAAACTAAAACCAAACATTTTGTTTTTGAAAAATAAAAGTCGAATACCCCTTAAAAGAGGGTGTTCGGTCGAGCTTAACAAAAGAGAAGGAAAACACAATTTTAGGGTTTATTGTGTGTGTACAAGAGTTACAAAACAATGACCCCTTGGTTTTGTATTTATAGGATGACAAAACTTGGAGAACAAGTTGGAGTTGGGTTGGGTTTTACCCCTTCATTTGGCCGATCAAATCTAAAGCCCACAAAGGGTTTCTAGATCTTTCTTGTTCTCTAATTTTTCCATCTATAACCTTTCCTTTTATTAGTTAACGGTCGTTAGTCAATTTCCGTTAATTACTAACGGTCGTTATACGTTTTGTGTTATTTAATAATTAAATACAACATTTTATATTTAATTATTAGAGTCGAGTTATTTTAGAAACCAAACATTCCTCACATACCAAGGGACTCATCCCCACCATCCATCTAAAAAGAAATCAATGGTTGAGATTAAAAGCATTTAATATTTCACCCATTTTTTATAATTTAAATATCTCTTAAACCGTTAATCGTTAAACGAAAATAATTACACCATCGCGACAAGCATTTAATTATCTTTCTATAGACGGGCATTTTGATATACTTTCGACAAAAAAAAAAAAAAAAAATCATTTTTTTCACGTTTTTTTTCGTAGCCGAAAAAATCATATATGATATATCATATATGATATATATGATATATCATATATGATATTACATATAATATCATATATGATATGTAATATCATATATGATATATCATATATGATATATCATATATATCATATATTAATATCATATATGATATATCATATATATCATATATGATATATCATATATGATTTTTTCGGCCACGAAAAAAAACGTAAAAAAATGAAAAAAAAAAAAATTCTCGAAAATATATCAAATTGCCTATCTATAGAAAGATAATTAAATGCTCGTCGTAACGGCATATTTTTTTTCGCTTAACGATTAACGGTTTGAAAGATATTAATATTTGAAAAAAAAGGATGAAAGTGGGTTTTTTAAATTGTTGGGATTAATCTCATCCATTAGATCAAATAAAGATGGAGGGTGGAGATTAGTCCCTTGGTATGTAAAAAAAGTTTGGTCCTCAAATGATCTTAAATCTAATTATTAATCTTTAATTCTGATATGTAAAGTGTGCAATCCCGTGGTTTCGAGTTCGATCATAACATACGACTACTAAAATAATGTCTATAAACTAACAATTACATGCATTCATTTTTTACGGGGTTGGTTATACTTACCCTTTAAATGGATATTGGCACCCTTTTTCTTTTTTTCTTTCTTTATTTATTTTTATAATTTTGTTTTTATTATAAAAGCTACAGAACTGAAAATACGAAACAAAAAATATAAAGTTTGATAAGTTAAAAGTATTTACTAACAGAAAATACGAAACAGAGAAGTATAAAACGTGTCTTTTCCCGTCCACAAAATAAACAAAGTGGGTATAAGTGACTTATGAGGGGTGTCACTAACTACAAAGTTACACTTATGAGGGGTATTGCCAAGGTTATAAATAGCTTGAGGCGTGGCGTGGTGACATGACCAAGCCTCACGCCTTAGCAGTCAAGGCGAACCTTTTGCGTTTATAAGGCGTAGCATAAGCCGGCACAAAATATGAAAATATTCATATATTTATATTATATTTCATATATAACAAGTTTACAAAAAAAACATGACATAAGGCGGCATAACGCCTGACGTGACGACATGACATTTTTGCAGGGCTTTTGCGGGATCTTTGCGTGCCTTTTAGAACCATGGGTATTACATGTGTTTTGAAGGTACCAATATCCAAATCCCAAATAAATAACTACGGAGTATATTGTACTTAGTAATTAACAAATATTTTGGATGAGAACATGTCAATGAAAGGATTTGACCATTTGACCCATGAGTCGAAGTTTGTATTCTATACGACTCAGCAATTTTGGAAGAATGTTAAAACGGGCCCACAAAATAAAGGAGCAGTGGAACACCATTGGTAGTGAATAACTTTTAGAGAAAGACGACAAAAAGTTACAAACGTGACTGGGATTTAGCAAATTCATGTGTCTAACGTGATTAGTGTGGAGGTGAGGTCATCGGCACATCAGCTTTTTCTTTTTGCAAAATATTTTCCTTCAACTTTCTTTCAATCATTACAGTACATTCTTTCCCTTTCACAATTTTTTTTCTATTTTTTACTATTTAAAAATACATCCAACACATATCCTCAGAAAAGTTAAAATATTAATTTCTCTCTCTTCTATAGCTTGTGGGACTATAGTGCCGAATTGAAATTTCTTTTGGAGCCTGCCAACATTCCCAAGACAAGAGGTGTTGGTTTTCCCTAAAAGAAAAAGACTATCTTTTTGCTTTTGCCGCTCCACACCTAGTACCCTTATACCATACACATATACTATATTAAACCCTGACCAAAACAGGCCAGTGGTCAGACATCTCTAACTAAGGACTAAGGTCGGAAACGGTTACGTGATTATCACATTTTTAATGTTTGAGGTTTTAAGTTCAATTTTTATTAATTATAAACAATCATGTAGGGTCACACATCAAACTTCTGAAAAGTGAGAACTTTACTTGATTTGCGTTTGTGTGGTGATGGTTTCAAACTTAATGAATTAGTCGGCTAAAAAATCAAAAACCATGATAACCCATAAAAACGTTGGAAACAAGTCACAGTATCACGGGAGGACCCAAGAGGGTTTCCGTGAAATACATGAATTTTTGTCACGTATTGTAAACTTTTTTTTTTTTTCTTCAAAAATCAAGTTTATATTCTCAAAAATAAACATGGTCTCCAAAATTTCGTGTTACGTGTTTTACTTAATTAATATGGGTCCATCATCGAAGGGATACCTCAATTAAACCTTATACTAGTACGTCTAAGTTAACAAGTAACTATCGTCAATGTCAGTTTATATAATATATACTCATTTATACACACGTAAATAAACAGTTAAACACACATTGTTCTTCTCCCCTCTATATATAGAGCATTAACATTCTTTTTGCAGTTTATCATTTTCTGCAGTTATTTTCTTGTTTAGTTGCTCACCAAGGTATGATCATTTATCTATCTTTGTTTTTGAACTTGATCAAGAAAGATTAAAAGAATAAAGGGTACTAAAAGATTTTGTAACTTTTTATTCCTAGAATAAGGGGTGTTTATGATCATAAATCTGCTAGTTTTAATGTTCATCATAGTTTAAAGATTTAAGTATTTAACTGATGACTACTGGAGTTCATATTTAAATATTTTGATTTTGAGTAGTCAAATATAGTGGGCCATCAGCTGACTTTAATTGTTTATATTTTTTGGAAACTTTAATCTTTTTGTCTTTAACTTTTTTATGTTTTATAAGATAAACATGTAACTGATGTTGAGGGATCATAAAAAGCTTGTAGCCTAGCGGTTTAATGAGATACTCCGTAAAGGACGTGGTATATTTGTACTGTATATCGTTATAAAAAATATTTGAACTGTATAGCGAGATTGTGTAATACTTTGTCTTCATAAAAAAAAAAAGTGATGTTAAGGGACAAAGGGTAAAAGGACATTCTCAAAAAAAAAAGGGACAAAGGGTAAAAGGACATTCTCACTAATGTAGAGAGTTTTGTGACTTTAACTTTTTTCACAAGTTGTGGTTTCTTGCACAAGTAAGTTGATCTACTATTAACTCTTAACGGGTGTTTGGCTCATTGTTGGATACTTTTGATTTTGTTGTGTCACAGCAAGGATTCATAGCTTGGCTAGTTATGGCTGATCGCGTTCTCACCGGTGTTCTTAGTCTACGTGAACGCCTCACTGATGCTCTTGCCATTCAGTGTAATGAATTCGCCATGCTTCTTAAAAGGTACGTTAACATTAGTCTTATTACTTTGTATAATAATTAAATTTCATTAGAACAAAGTATAAGTTCGAATAATTGCTTTTGAAACAAATTTGAAGGCTTGAAAGCAATGAAAAACAAATTTTGAAGCCCGGCGAGCTTAAAACCGAGTTTGAAATGATCTGCAAGGATGATCAGAACAAACTCCATGATGGTTTCGTTGATGAAGTTCTCAAAAGCACACAGGTTCGTTAGTCATTGCATATCATGACACATATGTCTAATTTGAAGTTATTTATCACATGTGATTGACCTCAAGTATAATTGCATATGATAGGAAGCCATTGTGTTGCCTCCATGGGTTGCACTCGCTGTACGTCTAAGACCTGGTGTCTGGGAATATGTAAGGATCAATGTAGACTCCCTTCTGGTTGAGGACTTAACTGTTCCTTGGTATCTCCATTTCAAAGAACAACTCGCCAATGAAACGTAAGCTATATTTTCGGCATTTCATAACAGTCACTGTACATAAAAACATGAAGTTGTTTGGAATTGCTTATTTTAGACTGCTTATCTGCTTAAAAAATAAGCAGTGCTTATTAACACCTGTAACCAAAAAATCATAGTGACTTGTCTTCTTAAGAATAAGCAGTTTATAATTTAAATAAGCAAAACTAAACACTCTTAACATGCTACAATTTTCATATGTTGCAGCTCTAATGACAACTTTATACTCGAGTTGGACTTTGAACCTTTCACTTCATCCTTACCACACCCAACCCTTACCAAGTCTATAGGAAACGGGGTCGAGTTTCTTAACCGACACCTCTCAGCTAAAATGTTTTATGAAAACAATAGTATGCATCCTCTCCTTGATTTTATCCGCTCGCACCAATATAAGGGGAAGGTATGATTTTGTCACGAGCTAACTGATTTAAACTTTTAGACAAAATTCTAATTTTTTTGATGTTGATATGTAATGCAGACGATGATGCTCAATGACAGGATCCAAAGTTTGAGCACTCTTCAATCTGTGTTGAGAAAAGGTGTGGACTATCTAACTAAATTTTCTGGAGATACGTTGTATTCTGAGTTTGAAGATAAGTTTCAAGAGATTGGTTTAGAGAGGGGCTGGGGTGATAACGTGGAGCGTGTGACGGAGATGCTGCAGATGCTACTTGAGCTTCTAGAAGGTCCTGATGCGTGCACTCTCGAGAAATTTCTTGGAAGGATTCCTATGGTTTTTAACGTTGTTATACTATCTCCTCATGGCTACTTTGCTCAAGAGAATGTATTGGGATTTCCTGATACTGGTGGCCAGATTGTTTACATTTTGGATCAAGTTCCTGCTATGGAGCGTGAAATGATTAAGAGGATTAAGGAACAAGGACTTGATATTGTTCCTCGTATTCTCATTGTGAGTCAGTTTGCGGATTTTATGTTCTATATCTGGTCATTTTATGAATTTATACTCATGGGTTGTCGTGCCTAGGTGACGAGGCTCCTCCCTGATGCAAAAGGAACCACCTGCGGGGAACGTCTTGAGAAGGTCTTTGGAGCAGAACATTCACATATTCTACGTGTCCCCTTTAGAACCGAGAAGGGGATTCTAAGAAAATGGATCTCTCGTTTTGAAGTTTGGCCGTATCTTGAGACTTTCTCAGAGGTAATAATCTGACAAATCAGGTGCTTAAGCTAAAGGATAGTTTAGTAAACACGCATTTATCTGAACATCAGTTTTCTTGCATCAACAGTTAGCATGTTTTACGAATCTAGTTGTTTTGACTTCTAATCCTAACTAATCAGCTTAATAAGACATCCAAACACCCCCTAAAATATATACATACTTATGCTGTTATAATAAGAGCTTCTTGATTTCTATTAGGATGTTGCAAAAGAAGTTACAACAGAGTTGCAAACGAAGCCGGATCTGATTATTGGGAACTACAGTGACGGAAACCTCGTTGCCTCCTTGCTCGCTCACAAATTAGGTGTCACTCAGGTATGAAGTACATGATTGGTAATTTAAAATCAGAACTAGATGTAAAAAGTGGCAAGGTGGGCGTGTTGGGTAACGGGTCAAAATGGGTCATTTTTGTACGGTTGAAATTGGGCCGGGTTAGATTGGGTTGACCAGCTAGAATCTTTGTTTTGTTTAGAAACACAATAGTATTGCTATAAAGTTTTAACTTTTAGAAGAAAATGATTTAGAGAGTTTATATGCACTAAAAATCGAATTTGGGCGACTTTTAACCCGTTGTAGCAAAAGGTTTTGATTTGACCCGTTCAAGATAAAAACACAACCCCAAAATCGGGTTTAAATGGTTCATTTCTGTATGGTAGAGCTGGGCCGGGTCAGACTGGGTTGACCTGCTAGCATATCCTTACAAAAACAATACTATACAAATTACTTTAAAACTTTCTGAACAAAATAATCAACGGAGTTTTTTATGCATTAATATGCGATTTGTGCGACTTTCAACTCGTTGTAGCAAAATGTTTTGATTTGACTAGTTTGAGATTATAGAAAAAGCCCCAATCGAGTCAGTAGACAGCTTGCCACCTCTAGTAGAAATTGTTGCTAGGTCTAGCTGACTAGAGGACAATTTTTTCCTGCAGTGTACCATCGCTCACGCATTGGAGAAAACCAAATATCCTGATTCTGACATCTACTGGAAAAACTTTGAAGAAAAGTATCACTTCTCGTCCCAGTTTACTGCTGATCTTATAGCAATGAATCATACCGACTTCATCATCACAAGTACTCTTCAAGAAATTGCTGGAAGGTAATCTTTTGGTTAATCGAATATTATCATTCATTTTGTCATATATTAATAAAAAATTTATAATATATATGATTGATGTTATTGATAGCAAGGAAACGGTTGGACAGTATGAAAGCCATACAGCTTTCACAATGCCTGGACTCTACAGGGTGGTTCATGGGATAGACGTATTCGACCCAAAGTTCAACATTGTTTCACCTGGTGCTGATACGGGGATCTACTACTCGTACACTGAGAAAGAGAAGAGATTGACATCATTTCATCCTGAAATTGAGGAGCTTCTCTTTAGTTCTGTCGAGAACGAAGAACATCTGTAAGAAATATATTTTTTTCATGATCTTTTACTCTTTATAAATTGTCAAGCGATTAAATGTAAAAAAAATAACAATGTTACAGATGTGTTTTGAAAGACAAGAGCAAGCCCATTCTGTTCACAATGGCTCGTTTGGACAATGTCAAGAACTTGACAGGACTAGTGGAATGGTACGCTAAGAATCCAAGGCTTCGTGAACTGGTTAATCTTGTTGTCGTTGGTGGAGACAGAAGGAAGGAATCAAAAGATTTGGAAGAACAATCTCAAATGAAGAAAATGTATTCTCTTATCGATGAGTACAAATTAAACGGTCAGTTCAGATGGATATCTGCACAGATGAATAGAGTAAGAAATGGGGAGTTGTATCGTGTGATTGCTGACACCAAGGGAGCGTTTATTCAGCCTGCGTTATATGAGGCGTTTGGATTGACTGTTGTCGAGGCTATGACTTGTGGTTTGCCCACATTTGCAACACTTCATGGCGGGCCTGCTGAGATCATTGTTCATGGGAAATCTGGTTTTCATATCGACCCTTATCATGGTGATCAGGTTAGTAATCTGCTTGTTGACTTTTTTGATAAGTGTAAGAAGGATCCTTCTTATTGGGAGAATATCTCGAAAGGTGGCCTGCAGCGTATACAAGAGAAGTAAGTACTTTTTTCCATGAATTTCACCTAAAAGTGAAATATAATAGTTATAAAGTTTAACTTGTTTGTTGCTTATGTTAAAACAACAGATACACATGGCAAATATACTCAGAGAGATTGTTGACACTTGCTAACGTGTATGGATTCTGGAAGCACGTTTCAAAGCTTGATCGCCTTGAGATCAAGCGCTATCTTGAAATGTTCTATGGTCTCAAGTATCGGAAACTGGTAGAGTTTTTTATCTTTTTTTTTTTTTTTTTTTTTTTTTTTTTTTTTTTTTTTTTTTTTAAACTGGTGCTTTGGTCTATTTATGTTGTCAGTATAATATAATATGAGATGCATTGACATGGCTTTTTTGTCAAATTACAGGCAGAATCTGTTCCGTTGGCGGTTGATAACTAAGCATTTACTTCTTGGTGCCTAAACTTCTCAAGTTGATGTTCTAGGAAGGAGTTCTAGGCATAGTGATAATAACGGACTTTATGTAATTCGTTTCCTTGCCATTACAGGAAAGCATAGTCCAAAACTGAAACAAATTTAAATCTTTATATGATTTGTTCGTGTGATTGCCATCGACATGCTTTTTGACATGGGCCAAAATTATATCTGCTTATCTACTTATTGGTGTTTGATACAGCTAGTTAAGTACTTTTGTGGGTATTGTAGATTTTAAGCACACTGTTTGTCTGATTATTTGTGATTAATTAAAATAAGTTGTTGTTCTTATAATAGCTTATTGTTAAAACTAGTACTAAGTAATTAAAGATCGAATTTCCGAAGCATACCCTTAATATTAGGAGTAAATATGATATTACTAGAGAAATGAATTAAGGTTTGTCTAATGGGTGCGCTCGGGGCAAGGTTTAAAGTGAATATAAAAGGAAAGTTTGAGTTTATTTAAGGGATTAAGTCGTAGAATAGCAATGTACTTTTCAAAGTGTACCGTTTTGGTATGTGTACTATTTTAAAGTTGTAGAATAGCAATATACTTTCATAAGTGTTCCAATTTGGTACGTGACGATGACGTGTCATACCCGAAAGTCTAACACGTGGCATCATTTATAGCGTGACACGTCATCGTCACGTACCAAATTGGAACACTTATGAAAGTACAATAGTACATTGCTATTCTACAACTTTAAAATAGTACACGTACCAAAACGATACACTTTGAAAAGTACATTGCTATTCTACGACTTAATCCCTTTATTTAATTAAAAATCAAATTTTAATTATAGTAACTTATAAGTTTAATTAATGTGTATTAAATACAATTTGATGATGGTTGGGGTTAGGGTTTTGTTTTGCGCGCGATTAAAACCCTAACTTTGTGTTAGGGTTTTTCTTTTTCAATTACTGTTTGTTGTTGCATGCTGTTTAATTCAAATCGTGGTCTGCTACTGTTGTTAGAATTTTGTTCGTGGGTTAAGAGAGATGGAAAAGGGTTTCTTAAATAATAGTCTTGCATCTAAAAGTTCGAATATAGATGGGAATGTGTTGGCTGGGAAACGAGATCAGAATACGGGTTCTTCCACCAGTTTGGCCGATCAAACTAGGTTGAAGAATGATGGTTCAGGTGATGGTGTAACGAGTTCTATTGGTGAAAAGATCCGCGAAATTGAACGGAAAATGATTGAAGGCAAGCTGGTGTTCGTGGACGATGATGGGGTTCTGTTACCTATGAATGATGGGGCTCTTGCTGCTGCTACACCTCATTCCTTTGTTAATGTTGTTAATAATAAGCGCACCATAAGGAAGGTTAATTTCAGGTCGTTGATAAATGAGCATCGGGTTGAGAACCATGATACGATGTTGCCTAAGGCTGTCATAGATAATGTTTTGAGCAGGTATGAGAATACCCTTGTTGGGTATTTCATAGGAAAAGCTATTGCTTTCCCTATTGTTCAAAATTATGTCACCAACACCTGGGGGAAATTTGGTTTGCAAAAGTTAATGAAGAATGCGGCTGGTGTGTTCCTATTTAAGTTTGCTACTAAGGATGGTGTGGAACGTGTGCTTGAGAGGGACCATTGGTTAATCCGTAATTCGCCCATCATTCTCAATAAATGGTCTCCTAATATGCCATTAACAAAAAATGAGGTAACTAAGGTTCCAGTTTGGATTAAAATGCATAATGTTCCTTTAGTTGCGTATTCGGAGGATGCTTTGAGTATGATTGCTACTCAAGTAGGGAAACCTATAATGTTGGACGCTTTTAAAAGTTCTATATGTGTTGATTCATGAGGTCGTATTAGTTTTGCTCGTGCTTTAGTTGAATTAAGCTTAGATTTTGAATTGAAGAGCCAAGTTACTATGGCCATTCCAAAGGAGGACGGTAGTGGATATACTACATAAATTATTAATGTCGAATATGAATGGAAGCCTCCTCATTGTGGTGAATATAAATCATTTGGGCATGCTCTTATTGATTGTCCAAAATGTGTCAAGGAGACTGTTCGTAATGATATTAATGTGGAAGCTAAGGGTTTTAATCTGGTGGATAATCATGAAGAGGGTTTCATTGAGGTAAGGAATCGAATGAATATGGGGAAGAGTGTGGCTGCTTCTTCTCAGTCTCGGCCTATAGGGGGTGTTCGGCTTAATAAGCCAAAACCAAACTTTTGGAGGCCTAAATCGACGGCAGCTAGCAATCAAGGTTCGGATCCTAAGGTTCACAAGGAGGCTTCTTCTTCTAATGCTAAATCTGGTACGAACACTAAGTCTTCCAATTCTTTTGATGTTTTGAACTCGTTGGTGGAGGAGGATGTAGAGGGGTTACACAACCGAATGGTAAGGGGGTCACAAGACCAACCTATGAGTGGCTTGAAAGAGAAGGTGCAGGTTGAGGCCACTAAGCCTTGTACCTCTTCATCTCCTTGTACTTATTCAACTAAGGTGGGTAACCCATTCTCTAAAGTAGGTAATGTGGTTGTTTCTGATAGCGACGATTATGAAGTTCTTGATAACCGCAACGTGACTAATTATTTTGGTAGTGGAGGGAAAACGAAGAGTCTTTTGGAGTAATGGAAAGAGGGTACAGGTGACTACAATATTTATGAAGATGAACTTTGATGATTGTGGCCCCTCTGCGCCCAATTTAAAGTTGCGGGCATCCATGACATTAGACTTGGATAAGTTGTTTTTCTTTTGTTTTTGCATAAAGTTTGATGTGTCTTAGTTTATGCTAGTTTTTGAATTTGTTTTCTAGTTTTTCGTAGCTAGTTGATCATTTGTGGCCTGTCATGAATGATCTAGTGGTTGTTCAAACGGTTAGTTGAGGTTAATGTGGTACTTCAGCCACATTATATTGTACTTATATATTTTTTTGGAGTAATATATTTTACCGGGTGGAAGACCATTTACCCAAAATTAAATACAATTTGTAATATAAAAGAAAACTTCGAGTTTAATAAATGTGGTTTAACCATTGGCCTTAATCCCATAAATTAATTTGCTTATAAAATGTCGTTATTCTTGGCTCATTAGAGAAATCCTGGTACATTAAAATTGTAGCTAAATAAGTAAAGTCCCTTACCCAAAATAAGTCATACAGTAAATTAAAAGACTCCAGATTCTAAGCGATTTGTAGTAAAAATAAAATAAATATTTCGGAAATGATACAGACCCCTAAGGATCTTGCGAATTATGAAAGTTGAAAACAGACTCCTTAATAACAGGATTTTTGTTGATGCATCCTTTAGAAGCTGATGCATATTTCGAGTATTTATCGTGTTGTCACAATTTTACGAACATCTATATCTGGCATATTTTCTCAAATTCAGATCCTATAGTCGTGTTCTCGGTCTAAAAGTTACATGCTTACTATAAAGGCCCCACTTTCTATAAAATAAGGGATACATTGTATTGTTTCATAAAGAAAACACTTAGGATAACCACCTAAAGACATGTCCTGTTATATCATTAGAGACACACCAAAAGTCGGATTAATTCGACCTAATGAACACTTAAATTATTATTAATAAAGTCTAATTAATCTACAAAAGTTGGTGGATTGCTATTAGAATAACACAATATACTCTCATTTTAAAATTTGTAATTAGGAAAGTAATCAAAAGTGATTGATAAATTTCATGACATATTATAATGTCGTGTTCTTGGAAGGTCTCAATCACATAGAAATCACAATAATATTTTATGAGACAATCAAATATATATGGCCTTAAACACCTCTTTGTTTGTCTCAACAACACCAATTACATATATATTTTATTTTAACATTTTTTATTTTTATTTTTATATATTTCCCATATGAGAAATATCCTGTCCCATGCCACAGGTTGTTTATATATAAGAAACCAACTTTCTTTTCATCATATAATTCTCTCATTGTCTCAATAACCAAAACCAAAACCTCTGGTTTTCCAACTGCAAACCTATGGCAAAAGGTGGCAAGCTTACGAAAATCAGGTCGGTGCTAAGGAAATTGCACTCGTTTAGCAACGGCAAGCCAACTAGTCATACGAAAGACCGTGCTAGTGCATCAGCTTCTGATGAAGAGGATTACAACAACTTGAGTCATTCTCATGCAGTTTATGTAGGCAAGACAAGGCGTCGCTACCTTATAAGCTCGGATGTAGCCCAACATCCTTTGTTTCAAGAGCTTGTGGAACGTTCGGGTGATGGAGAAGATAATGTGACTATTGAGTGTGAAGTTGTGTTGTTTGAACATCTACTTTGGATGATTGAAAATGCTGATCCTCAACCTGATTCTTTACATGAGCTTGTCGATTTTTACGCTTGCTAATGATTTTTCATTTACTTTCTATATTCATTCTTGTAATTCTTCTCGAATTCATGTTCTTCAATATTTCTTGGATAACAAGCAATCCATTAATTAGTTTCCTTCTTGTTTCTTTGTTTTTGATTTGATCAAGTCGATATATTGAATATAGTTAATTTTGTAACTCAACAAGGTGTGTTCATCACGTATATGTAGTTGATGCAGTCTAAATGAAGAATGTCATTCTCTTAAAAAGGTTGATTTATTAAATACCAAAACATGAACTCCATAACTCTTATAAAATCAATTTGTGTTTTGCATTACAAAAATTGTGCAATTGCTTATACTTTACAAAATGCTACAAAAACAAGAATTAAGATCAAGGTGTGCACTTGGGAGCGCGCATGCCTGCTGCTCCCAATTGGTTTGCTACGACTTTGAAGCTGGTCCTGACTCCTCAACAAGTAAGACAGTTGCTCGATACATACTATAACGATAATGTGATAAAATATGTCACCTTAAAATGATCATAACTCTTAAATCACACGTATGGGTACCACGACTAGGTTCCATATATAAATTAAAACAACGTGTCACCAAATCGGAAGCATGGGGGTTCATTCACAATGGGACAACTCTAGTCAATATGGAAGTTTCAGGCCTAGCTTTGGGACCAAATTCCATGGTTTAGTAATTCAATATCAATTTTTACCTTTTATTTTTTTTTTAGATGTTGGCAAGTTATTTTGTCCATGCTGATCTTCTATAATACTTTTGTAGTTTAGACTTTAGACATGATTTTGAACTTTTATATATTTTTCGTACTTGCCATAAAATTGTTGTGTCCTTCATAAACAACTACAATACTTAAATATGTTTTTTTTATATAAAATGTAGTTGTCACCATCGTTTGATGAAAGGTATCTAGGATGATTTTGTTTTTGTGTCAATGTCACATACCGTTTGCAGAATGCGACAAGACTGACCAAAAATTGAGTTGGTAGACATGAAAAGCAAGAAAAAGTTTGGAAAGTTGATAAGCTAAACTAATGAAAAAAGATTAAATTAATTGTGAAGGTGAAGGAAATGATTGGGTTGGTTGGATGCTTTTTATTTGATTAATCAACGTCTATGTACCAAACAGCAGAAGAAGCAGACCCTTCTTTCTCTTTTCTGTTGAGTTCAACACTTTTATTTATTTATTTATTTATTTATTTTATTATTATTATATTTGTTTACATGTACTTATTTATATTGATATGAAAGCAAGCATGTAGGAAACAAAAATTAAAAAATGGAGTAAACGCGTTTTCAGCTGCTTCACCTATGGGTTTTGTTTAATTAAATTGTGATTATGCTTTTAAAAGTAGCTTAAAAAGCTAAGTTTGGACGTGGAATTATGTCAAGTTAATCATATGTGTTATTATAAAAAAATACTTCTTCGGTTCAAAATCAATGTCCACTTTCAAATTGCACAAAATTTTAAGATTTCGTACTAACTATACTTTTCATGAATCAAATATCATTCTACCACTAAAACCTCTTTTGATTGATTGAAACGCAAAGTGAACATATTTATTTTGTGACGGAAGAAGTATTTGGAACATTTATTTTGAGACGGAACGATATTTGATAAAAACCAGATTTAGACCATTTGAGAAACACTTACATTAGTAGACACATATATAAAATGTAAGTTTTAGTTAAGGCCAAAATGTTTTATAGTATATGGTAATATCTTTTTTTTAAAATATATGTACAAGTGTATGTGTATATATGTCAATATTATGATTGTGTATGTACTTAACTACTTATCATATAAAAGTCAAATTGTTTGTCTATTAGACTCCTTAAAACAAACTCAAATAAATTAAGATGCAAGTCCAAAGACACCCAATTTGTGTGTTGTACGTTTTTCATTTTTCTCTTTTCTATTTCTTAAAGGGTGACAGATAGTATTCCATACATCTTAATCTAGATATAATCTAAAAAATCCATATCCATTACGTTCCACTTAATCTTCCACCTACATATAATTATGACCATCACTACTTTACTAAAAACATTTCTAATAAAGATGAGGATGTTTGATTCAAACTTTACTATGATATATAGAGCACACCCTGTCACAAAAGAGAAACCATTATTACCTACTTCTGAATTTTGATGAAGAAATGTGATTTGGTTAAAGAAGTTGGGATGTGTTTTATTTTGAGGTGATTATTGGTTCAATGATGATGTAACCTCCTAGTATGGTAAATTCCAAACAAAATAAACTGCATGTGATGTGATGTAAGGTCCATCCTAGTATGTCTACTAACACAATACAAGAAGAATGTTTGATGGGCAAGGGGGAGGAATGTGGTGGACAAATCTTGTTTCTTGATATATTATGTTGATTTTAATCCATTTGTGTAAAGAACAACTTTTATAAACCACCAAATTGATGATATGTAGTATCTAATACTTTATTGAAAATTTTGTGAGTCCTTCGATTTCAAAAAAATAATTTACATTACGTTTTGGTCAATTTTCCCTATTTTAAAATAGGCCAATTTCCTAATTTAAAGTCAATCAAATAGGCAACACTATGAAATGGAGGGGATGCTTGATTTGTGGCACAGTCGGTGTTACTATGAGAGCACTTGGGACACTCAGCTATAGGGTTGGCTGGTGCCCTATAACTCGGTCCTACACTTCACCTCAAGTCATAGGGTCTCGCGTCAAAACTAACAGTCGAGTTATCAGCCCCTTTTTTTTTTTGGGTTAAGTGTGAGTCGGGAGGTGTTTTGTAACTTGAGTTACGGAAAAAGGGCGTTTTATGCTGAGTTTTAGATTCTGAGTTATAAAAAAAAAAAAAAAAAAAAAAAAAAAAAAAAAAGAAAAAAAAATGTTAAGATGACAACACGTTTTGCTATAACGTGAGCCCTATGACTTTTACACACCTTGTGCTCTAACTATGAAGAAACATGCTCAAATAAAAAAGATACAAATATTACTTTTTATATTTCCCATGACCTAAGTACTATTTTTGTGTTACAATATTAACATATCTTTTTATATATTTCGCAATCCATAACTATTTTGTGAAACAAAGATTAGAAGGATTAATGCAATAACAAAAAGATAAACTTTTCAACGTATAATTCTTATTAGAATAAATCAAATAATCACAAAGTGTTTTGTGGACAAATACCTGATTGAATGACAATAAAGTTTAGCTCTCTAAACAAGCAAACTCAAACAAAGGCTAAAGTTTGCAAGTGAACTCTTGTGTCTCCGACTGGATTAGGGACAATGACGAGTTAAAACGAAAGTAAATACCCTTCTTCAATGATACAATTAATATGAAAGAGATGTTATTTACTCCGACCAATATTCTCTTTATATATGAGACAAATGATGACGTCACATGAAGGTTGGTGAAACAAATCAAACATTCAATGGAGAAGTTCATCTTGCATTAAATATTTCTATTATTGGAAACACAACTTTACTTTTATGGATAGTGTTGCCAACTGTTTACTGCATTTCACCAACTTCTTCTTGTTTTGAGTTTCTCAATGATACACTTTATACCACTCATTTGCAATCTTGAAAAGTCCCGCCTAAATATCTAAGAGATATTTCGAGCTAAGCTCTGTTGGTTGGATTAGAGAGCCGGTAGGCTCATCAGGGCATTGACGCTCCCTGATGAACCTTTGTACTTCAACATCTGGTTCTTATACATTGTAGTTGACTCCGCATCAGCTAGAGAGTATATCTTCAAGGTATCTTTGACTCCTTGACGATGTCTTTTACGTGAACCTTTCTAAGGTTGCTCATTGATTTCTCTATCAACGAGTCTACTTATACTTAGTCTAATTTATATTTAAATCTAGACATAAATAATTGGGCACTGAAGTGGCACAATAATATCAATGATGAAAAACTATTTTTTTTTTATCAATCATGAGATTGCCCAATTCTTAAAACCTAAATTGCTACAATTTAGGAGAAGTTTTAGGTAAATCTCTAATATTATAATCGTTACAGACCATAAAAAACTTTCCTTAATCCGCTATATTAAATCGTTATATAGTATCATTAACTATTAAGATTTTATAAAATAATAAACGTAAATGGAAAAATATAAACAACCACTTAAGAATTACCTAATTCATATACATACACACACGTTCTATGCGATTTCAATACGTCCAGGTTTGTTTACAAAGTGTGGAAGGCATATGGACCTTGGAGGGATTATTGGTCCTACTTGAGGATGAGAAAAGTTTGCATGACCATAAAAATCATAAAGTATCAAAGAACTTTATTCTGATGCGACAAAAGAAAAGTTGAATAAAATGAAAAAGTGTGTGCAAGTAAAATAGATCTACTGCCTCATACATATATAAAGATCGAAGTATGTATTTGTATTTGTATATCTGATGAGTGCCTATTTACTCATCATTTTATACCCATATAAGACACAAAAATAACCAAAAATAGATCAATTATTGTTGCAAATATTCTTGGTTTGTGTTTTTATGTGTTTCAGGTACAAAATGATTGAAAACGGGGCAAAAACGGACAAAACCGAGCACGAAATTGAAAAAAGTTCAAAAAGCCGAGGCCGGAGAAGAAATTTACCAAAGTGGATCATAATTGTGCTCAATTTGTCAAGATTGGTCCTTGGAAGTATTTTTGCAAAATGATAATATTGGTCCCTGACTTTACAAATTTGGCAAAATTGGTCCCTAAAGTTTAATCCAATACCAATACCAAATCCTTAAACCTAAACCTTAACCCTTTTACCCTAAACTAAAACCCAATTTCAAAAACAAACCCAAATCCTAATCCTAAAAACCTAGCCCACCACAAAACAAAAGCCCAATCCCACCAAATAAATCATCCAACCCATTTTAGCTAAAAAACCAGGGTCAACTGGTCAACTTCCCCTTCCCAAAACCACTAGCCCGCCAAACCAAAAAAACCAGACAATCTTGTCTCCCCATGTCCCCCCCCCATGCCTTTTCTCTGCCACACGCAATGTAAAACCCTAAAATCTGAAAACGTGTAAAAAGACCAAAATGCCCTTACAATCTTAAACTTTGAATAAGAAGCTTATAAGATACCAAATGAATTCCAAACTTCGGGAGATGATCAAGATATGAAGTAAAATTAATTCTAATGCCACATTTGACATTTTGGGAAGTACTAAAATTATACTTTCACAATATATATTTAACCGAAATATTAAATAATTAATTGTATTATTATTATATTTATTATTTGATTTAAAATGATTCAAAAAAATGCAAGAAATATGGAAACTAATCAATCCTTGATTTAATCCTTGAATGAGCCGAGATTTAGGCAATCATGCCCTCCCCATACACGTTTTTACCATTTTTAGGTGCAACAAACTCCTTTAAACCTAATAACAAAATTTCCGAAAATCAAAAACACACACATAAATTCAAAACGTGTTCATCCGGCCATCTAAAAATTAAGGGTCAATTTTCTGGAGTTCTACATCAATTTAGGGAGCAAGGAAAATTGGTTTGAGGATTTAAGGTCCATTCGTTTGTTCGCTACATTATTTCTTGTCGATAAATCAATTCGAGAGGTATAATTTCTAAAAACTCTTTCCACACGTTAAATAATTGTTCTAATATTTTTGTTACATTTAGTATATCATATATGATCTGTGAAAAATGTTGGAATTAAATCATGCAAGCTTTAAGTGGTCGAATGGATTTAAAACGTGTAAAATGGATTAATTATGGAAAACATTCAAAACGATTTTTCTGGGTTGCCTTATCAATTTTTATGAGTTACTTGGTCATCGTATGAGCTGGGAAAAATGGTATTTCGAATTGTAGAAGCCTAGGTTAATCGTTGTGAATTTAAAGTATTAAAACGTGTGTAAATTCGAAAATATTGAAAACGAAATTTTTGGGCATGGAGATTGTTTTTATTAGACTCTATAGAAAGTATATAATCCTGTAAAAATAGTGGGTTGATTTTTAGAAGCTTGGATTGGTCGTGAGAAATTATTGTTCAAAACGGGTTTTTAATTTGAAATGGAAAAGAAAATGAAAACTAGGGTTTTCGATTGAACTAGGGTTCATAAATCTGGAATTGACTTGTAAATGAAGTAATTATGAGGTTTTAATTATTGGGTAATGATTGGGGATGATTATGGTTTGAAAGTGTAAACTAAAATGTTATACGATTTAGTTTTAAAATGTTAAGGGGGTGTTTTGTAATTAAATAAACTTGTGGGCTATTTTGTTAATGTTAATTAGATCAGTAATAAAGTGTAAAAATTATAACATGAAGGTCCTATGTGTAAAATTATCAAGTTTTGGAATTAAAATGAAATTAGGGTTTCGAATTGCAAATTATTTAAATGGAGGGGTTAAAAGTGTAAATTCAGAAAACTTATGACTTTTCTGTGAAAATAATGTCATTAGGGAGGTAATATGTAAATTTGGATATTTATGGGGTTGATTTGTAATCAATATGGAATTATGATGTAATTTATAAGTTTTGTTAATTAAAGGGACTAAAAATGTAATTATGTGAAACTTGGGGGTGTAATTCATACCACACTTAAATCTGGGTGTATATTCTGTAATTTAGTAAATATGAGGGTTAGTTGTGTAATTATGAATATAATATGGGTTAAATTGTAAATTATGTAATTATAAGGTTTATTTTGTGATAATGGAAATTAAAGGGTATGATTTGTAATTAATTAAACTTAAGGGACTAAATGTATAATTTCTGAAACTTGAGGGGCTGAATTCGTACAATAAGTAATTCTGAAGTTATATTCTGTATTTTGATAAAATGTGAGGCTTGTTTGGTAATTATGGATAAGATAAGGATTTAAGTGTAAGATTATGAGTTAAGGGGTCTAATTCGTACAATATGAAAAGATGTGGTTATAATGTGTAAATTGAAATACTAAGGGGCTTCAAATGTTAATCTGAATATATTAAGGACTAAAAGTGTAACTTCGGATATATTACCAAATAAGGAAACCTACCTAAAATGGAAAGTTACTTAAAAAGGAAGGGTTTGTAATTCTTGTCTACCCCTCTAGGTGTGAAGAAAGAGAGGTCCTGATCATTTGCACCTTACTCTGTTTGGTTGTGCTTTGCTTTGCTTTGGAAATAAGGTACAGATATTCTGACCTTCTCTGTAAGGTTTCCTATGATTCTTTTCTGATCTGTTAAATCTCTGATTTGATACTCTGTTACGATCCTTTTCTATGACACCTTTGCTTCGACCTTTGATCTCTGATTTTGGACCTATGATATGAAGACCTTTTTGATATGAGATGGAAATGTTTTAAGTAAAGTATTTTGAAAGGGTTTTTCAAGCATGATATATTGACTTTAAGAAAACTATTTTGAAGTTCGTTTTATGAAAATTATTTGAAAGACCATTTATGAAAACTATTTTGAAGGATTGTTTTAAATGAACCTTAAGAGAAAACCTTTTGAAAAGTACTTTTGATATTGAACCTTTTGAAGATTTGACCATCTGATACTTTGACCTTTTTGGATATTGACCTGGGATATTTGATCTTCTGATATGAACCTTCTGATATGACCTTTCTGATGTGACACTCTGATTATGATATGAACCTATGACCTGGACCTTTGACTCCCAGTTTGATACCCGAGCCAAAATTTGTTCCCTAGCCATGAAGGTAACATGGCCGTGTCTGTGATGCACCACTGGCATGACTAGTGTGTAGCCCTAGTGATTTGGTTACACCGTCCCCATTCTGATTCTGTTATGCGCGCTTATATGATTTCTGATATGGCCAATATGATATGTTCTGGGGGGCGAATGGATGCATCCTAGATTTGTTCTGTTTCTGATATGATATGATATGTGGTGACTGATGATGGGTGCAATCCACGTCTTTCATGTTCTGGGAGCTAGCTACTCCATATGTGTTTCTGATGGATACATGAGGTCACCCCTCATATTATCTGGTTATTTGAGAGGTATCCCCTCTCTTCTGCTACAGGATTGAAGACATGTGATATGATATTTCTGTTTGTGGGCTCGTGGTGGATGACTGTCCTAGACCTTACTCCGTACCTTATTTATTTCTTTTCATTATGTTATATCTGTTCTGAACCGTTCGCCTTCATTTCTGTTTGATTTCGTTTCTGTTTATTATATATCTGTTCACTGGGCTTTTTAAGCTCAGCCGCGTTTCTTTTCCTGCGGCAGGTTTAGTTGAAAGCTGGGATTTGGGTGAAGAGTGTTTGGCTTTAGAAGACTTCACTAGCTTTTGGAAGATGACTAGAGGAGCCTTAGATTAGACATAGAAATTTTGTAATGTAAATCTTGTAGTTTTGATTTCAGTTGTAAACCTTGGAAATTCTATTGTATTATTTAAGTCGTATGTTATGCTTGCCTTTGATATGTCACCATTTGCGTGACACTTCTACCCTTGCCGGGTTGGGGTGTTACACGCAACCCCCCCCCCTCCAATAGCTTTTAGCTAGTACAACCTTTTCACGTGCTAGTCCAAGCTGGAAATCCACCAAACCTGTTTTTCCGGCCAAAATGGCATTGGATGGATGAGATTATAGGAAGCCAATCCAACGGTGGGATGTGCTCAGAAGAAAGAGAGGAAGCTTTTGGAAGTGTATAAAACACCTCCCACACACAGTGAAGGGGTGGGTAGTTAATTTAGTTTAGGAGTAGCGTAATTTCGTTTTTAAAAGTTTAAATTAGATAAGCTTAGGTTGTAGCTTAATTTCAGCTTAATTGTAATTTTAAATTTCAGTTTCAATTTAATTTTAAATCCTTGTACTGCTCTAGTGATAACTCAAGTTTAAGGTTGATTCGAATCAGTTGTTATTAAATCTTTATAAGCTCTCTTTTCTGTTCATTAAGCTCTCCTTAGCTTGTTTAAGCATTTGTAAAAGTCAATGTAGATTAATTCAGTCTTAATTCTTTAAAGTCAAAAAAGTCAACTCTGGTCAACGATTACTGTTCCTCAGCTTATTTTAGTGCTTATTGCTTTTTCTTTGCTTATTTGTTCTATTTGAAGTACATGTGGGATAGTTTGATAGTTAGTGATAGTTTAAATCTCATTTTCACTTAAATAGTCTTAAACAGTCAAATATAGCTTAAAGTAGCTTATCTTAATTTAGTGCTTATTTCTGGCTTAGAGTCATTTGAATCAGCTTAATATACTTAGGTGATCATTTTTCACTAGAAATTATAGCTTATTTAGGTTAGTAGCAGTCAAAAACTCCAAACAGCCACCCTTAAGGGGTGTTTGGCTCAATGGGTTAAACGGGTAGGAAATGCTTATTGCTGTTCATGTGCCACATTGCCAACTTCAATCTTGCTTAAAATAGCCAATATAAGCTGTTTTTGAAGAATTCTTAACTGTTTTGAAGATTTTAAAGGAATTGAGTGGACTGTGATTAATCCAAAGGTAACACTGATCATATAAGCTTTTAGAGCCTTAAGCTATTTTAGCACAAGCTTGTATTATATTTTGTCTCCTTTTTAGTACATTAAGTCAATTTTAAGCAGAGGTAAGTTCCCTTATGCCCTTGTTCACATTATAGCTCAAAACAGTCCAATAGGTTAAAGCAGACTGCACATTTTTTGAAATTTCCAATTTGCAGCCCATTTTGTGGACTTTTAATTTGCTCATTTTAAGTTGTTATAAGCTCAATTTTTGCACAGAGTTAGTTGGGTAGCTTATCTAGTTATTACCAATTTTTATGATTTTTTTTAATTAGCTTATTGTAGCTTTTTTGTGGCTTGAAAAGCACTCATTTTGCCCTGCACAAACTGCATACTCAGCAACCTCAGTGCTTATTTTACTTTGATCATTGCTTATTTGTTGGTATTTGTAGCTTATCTAGTTTCCTTAGCTTATTTAGAGTGGTTCCACATTGCCCTAGCTTATTTTCAGTTTCTACTTTAGCTTATTAATGGCTTAACAGCCCATTAGATGCAACCTTAGCTTGTTTCCCTTTTTGTCCACTGATCAGACATTCAGGCTTATTTTTGAGCTTATTTTTAAGATTCAACAATAGTTTTAGTTTAGATAAATGCTTATTTTCATATGCTTTATTAGTTTGTAAAAGAAAAAATCAAAAAAAAAAAAAAAAAAAAAAAAAGTTTTCAAAAATACCAAGAGCAGGGTTCGAACCCTGGTCTCTTGACTCACCAACCAACATGCTTAATCAACTGCCCTAGGGACTTATCTTGGTTTAATGTTACACAATTATTTATTTAATACAGTTTGTTCTTTCTTTGCTTATTTCCACTATTAGCTTAATTACAGCTTATCTAGATAAGCTGTTGTGTCCCTCTTATTTTTCCTAGAATCAGCTTATCAATTAGGACTTTTCTGTAATTTTTTCATATTTTTCCAATTTAATTTAGTATTTTTAATTCGTTTTTCTTTTTAATTTAGTTTTTAATTCGTATTTAATTAAATATAATTCAGAAAAATATAATTCTTGTTTTTTTAAATTTTCTTTTACTAATTAGGTCCTAGTAAAAATAGATTTGTACCCGTAGAGTTATTATTTCATCATTTTGACGTTTAGGCTCGGGTTTTCCCGGTTTAAACGCGAGTTTTAAGTTTTCTTTGCGTTTTTAGATACAAGTGCTTTAGACTATTGTTTTCCTAGCTAATTAAGTCGTTTTTAATTCATGTTCACTTATTTTAGCGTAAAAACCCAAAATCTCTTTATTTCACTATTCATCACACGCAATCACGAACCGAATCACGAATTCCATTCAACCTTTCGTTGGGAAAACGACTTGGGTTTACATGTTTCCTTTGTAAATCATTGGAAAAAAATACGTGTTGATTCCTTCGAATCAATATCTTAGTAGAAATGGTATATATCATATATATTACGTGATGTTTGATTTTGATCTCAATCCAGATGACATGCCTGAACCCAATAGCTAAAGCCTAAAGGTATCCATTTGCTAAAAAGTTCATTACTTATGCTATATAATCAAAGGCTTTTAGTCTAGTAGTATGTGAGTTGTCAACAAACCTAGAGGTTATAGGTTCAAGCCTCGCTGTTGGCACTTGTGAGATATATTGTGAGATATGCGGTATATGGTGTTAAAAAATTGTCATTCAAAAAAAAAATGTTATAGTTGTTATGAGTTTATTTATTTTTCTTAATTTAATGTTTGTTTTATTTCTTAATTTAAATCTTTTTTTTTTTTTCATTATATGTTACCAATGATATGAATTGGAGGTGACTCGATTAACATATCGTTTTGTCTTTTAGATATTTATACATACATGAACTCATAATATATACACAAGTTACATGATATTAAATTGTTAAATGACATATTGTATTACTAACCTAAGTTTTGCTTTAGACATTATTAATTGCATTTTTTTAATTGTTTTACACGGTAGTTATTATTATTATTACACGGTAGTTATTATTATTATTATTATTATTATTTTAAACGGCAAAATACTATTAAATAAAAGGCTACTAGCAAGGCGCTAGAAGCCAAAGAGAACAAACACATAACTAGAAATAAACAAAACAACCTATTCTAGAATCTTCCTGTGGCTTTAACTGTGAGGGCTACAAAAAGGATGAAAAAACTCTTTCCAATTACGAATAACCAAGACAAGAGAAAAATCCCCACTCACGAAGGCCGAGCCACCGGTTTTCGCTCCGGAGTGTTTTTGATGCAACCCCAAACAAGCCCCGGGGAAAAAAAACATTAAAGCATATAATAGTAGAAAGTAACCAAACATCAAACAAAGTTCGGAACTCCCAACAACGAAAAACTAAAAACATCAGCCCAAACCATTACTCGTGAGAAGCATAGGAGATTTAAGCCAATCTTGCCAATTGCAGATCATGTGACCCCTATGGTGCAACCAAGAAAAAGAAGATAAACGAATATTGTGAAAAATGTCACTTTTCCTCATCGGATGCGAACAAAAAGTGACACTGTTACGATACCTCCAAAGCTACCAAAGAGAAGACGCAAAGATAACAGATAAACGACGAGACTTCTCTTTGACTGCATGTCACGAGCTGAACCAAACCTTCCAATGCTCATACGTTGTAAAAGCAGGAAAAGGGATATCACACCAATTACGAACAAGCCTCCAGATATCCTTTGCAATGTCACACTCAAAGAAAATGTGATTTGATGATTCCACGTTACCATTACAAGAAGGACAAGAGATCGTCGGAATGTCAATACTACGTGAAAATGTTAGTTTTTAATTTGTTTTCCTTTTTTCAAATTATTTAATATTTGATAATTTGTTGTTTAATTGATAAAAAAATTAGATGTTTCCTTTATGTTACTTTTCAGGGATTATGTATCCGAAAGCCGCTTAACTATTAAACTTATTACTTTTAGGTCACCCACCTATTTAAATTAACTCATGGGCCACCGAAATATGCATTTGTTTTCGTTTATATAAATTTCGTTCAAATTCTTGCCAAAAATTTATACATTTTAAAAAATAAAGTAAATTTTAAGATATCAAAACAATGAATTAAAAATTTTTATCGTAAAACATTAGTTAAATTACCATAAATCATTTTTGACTATATAAAGTTGCACTTAAATAATGGCTATAAATGATATTTTATATTCAATAGTTATTTGTGTTGTTTTAATATATTATATTTAGCTTTATTCTCGTTGTTTCAAAGATGTTCAAGAATAATTTATCCAAAATTGGTATAAACGAAAAAAATTAGATAAATAAGTGGTTTATAAGTTAGTTTTGATAAATAGGTAGTATAATAATAATAATAATAATAATAATAATAATAATAATAATAATAATAATAATAATAATAATAATAATAGTTAAATGACCCCCTAATATATAATCCATACTTTAGTACCTATGATGAATATAATAGTATAATCGTACGGCCATGCCTGAATCACTAGTGTGGACGCATAGTCCGGACTGGGCCAGACAATGGGCCAGGCCCGGTAGACAGCGGCCCACTCTACGCCTAAAACCCTAATCCATCCCTTATAAATATAGGGCTAGATTCTCCTTATTCGACACATCATAACAGGTTACCCTAAAACCTAATAACTCAAATACCCTACATCGCACCGATGCTAACTTGACCGTCGGAGGTGGACCCCGGGGCTACGGCCTCGGGTCCACTCCTAACGGGTTTTCGTTGTTGACAGGTCTAACAGGGCTCGAGAAGACGACGAACGGCCCAAGGAGAGTCGTCTAATCGACCCGCGCCAGATTATGTATCAACAGATTGGCGCCATCCGTGGGACCCCGAATAAACTACGTTTCGTGTTCTCATATTACCGAAAAGTAGAAATCAGTTTCTAAAGTCGGTAACTCTAAAACCCTTGTGTTTTTTGTTTTTTCTGCCATGCGTGAATTTAAAAGAACTTGTGATTTAATTCTGCCATGCGTGAATTTATTCTGCCATGTGTAAGATGTGTTCCTTAAATCCATGCGTTCCTTAAAAGCAAAACATATATGCGTTCCTTAAATCCAGTTAACAAAACATGTGGAACATACAGAAGTATTATTGATTCTTACTTACGTGGTTATTATTGAATTAATTTACTTCATGATCATGGCTCATGTGGATAACATATCTTAAGTAAAGTCTAATTGGTGATAAGATATTTTTTAAATATTACCAATCGTATTATCAATCGCAGTATGCGATAAATATGTTTTTTATTTGGTATATTTTCTAAATATAAAAAGATATCCCAATATCTTTTAAATCTTAGATAATTGAATTGGTCTACCGAAATTGGAAAACGCATATCTTTTTAAATATGCGGCTGATTTATGAATTGATCTCCTATTTTCCCTACATGGTAATGATTATCATACATATGTATACTAATGGTTTTCATGCATGCAATGTTAATTGCATCAATTGGTTCTTTTGCTTCCTATACATGCATCGACTGATAATCCACGTGATCAATAACAAGTAACGTGTTTCGTTGACTACGGGAAGCAGCAAGCAGTAGACGAATATAACAACGACTGGTATGTTTGTTTATTTGTCTTATCTCTTTTATTTACAACAAGTAAATCTTGCAATATATTTTAAATATTCAAAAACTTGCAAGTATTAATAAAACATCGCGGTTTCTAGCTAACTCCGCGACACTTTTTACTTTATTGGTTACATAATATTTATGAATCAATATTATTGTTATTCTTCGCTCACGTAGCGTGCCTACATGGCGTGCATGCACTTATTAAGACCCACGCTGGCACAAGGATGAGTAAACCTACTAAATAACTCGTTGAGTAAGAGGGTTGCAAACCCATCAACATCGGATCACGTATCCTTGTTAAACACCTTACTCTCAAGACGTTGGAGTAAGTATGATGTGCATCCCACGATGGGTGCACACCAATGCACAAGTGCGCGTTTAACAACTTAGGATTCAAGACTCTTGACTCCTTAAAAAAAAGGGTATTTACAGTACGCTGTATACTACTGTACAGATTTACAACAAGTAAATCTCGCAATATCTTATATTATTTCATTAATATTCGATAATATTAATATATGGTAGATTTACAACAAGTAAATCTTGCAATATATTAAATATTAAAAAAGATTTTACATAAATCTTTTAAGCTTGGTAAACACGATTTTACCATAAGCGCACTAAGTCCACAAGATCGGACCTACTTCATCTTTTAGACGCGAATTCGCGCACATCTTTTAGACGCAAACAACGCAGTCACGATAAATCTACCCGCGTTTGGCAAGACGTTCAGACATCTTCGCAATGAACATTCGCCATGAGCGCACGAACAAAAACCACGATGCTAGTCAATCGCTATGAGCGCACTGGACAAAAAGCCGTGGTCATGTCACGATACATCCATCTGCGTCTGTGCGGGCGAGTGAAACAATTAGTCGCGGTCACGGATTTGATTAACTAAGTTTAATGCTCCTACACGTGTAGCACCATCAAACTTGGGGGGCTACCATGGTATATCCTACCACTGTTGGCGTACGCGTCACGCAGGTATTGCAAGCCCGGTACAAAGACGAATTTGAAAATTCGCACCATCTCGCCGCAGGGGAGACGTCCTCTGTCGGTTGTAAAGACGAATGTAATGTTCGCGAACAGCACGCACAGCGCGCACCTTCATCGCGCACAGCGCGCACCTTTATCGCGCACAGCGCGCACCTTTGTCACGGACAACGCACATCTTTGTCGCGCACAGCGCGCACTTTTTTCGCGGATAACGCGCACTTCTGCCACGGAAGTAAATCTTCTGTCGCACCATGCTGCACCGCTACTGGTATAAAAGGTACGCCCTTACCCAGGATGCAGCATATGGGATCCACCTTCACCACGGACACCTTCACCATTGTGAGACAATCACAATCGCAATCGTCGTAAAGTCAAGAACCTTTGGGACGCGCCAACAAGGTCGCGCCCACAAGGACGCGCCTACAGTGCATACTGTCGCATTTGGACTGCGCCTGGGTTGCGCACACATAAGCCATGCCATCATGGTTGGTTGAGCCTACGCGGCCATGAACAGAGCTTAAGTTTAGCATCCGCACTCAGGTCATGCGCATACTAAACTTAGGGGGCTTGTGGACGCATAGTCCGGACTGGGCCAGACAATGGGCCAGGCCCGGTAGACAGCGGCCCACTCTACGCCTAAAACCCTAATCCATGCCTTATAAATATAGGGCTAGATTCTCCTTATTCGACACATCATAACAGGTTACCCTAAAACCTAATAACTCAAATACTCTACATCGCACCGATGCTAACTTGACCGTCGGAGGTGGACCCCGGGGCTACGGCCTCGGGTCCACTCCTAACGGGTTTTCGTTGTTGACAGGTCTAACAGGGCTCGAGAAGACGACGAACGGCCCAAGGAGAGTCGTCTAATCGACCCGCGCCAGATTATGTATCAACAACTAGTCTTATAAAAATTAAAGTTTCTAAGACTAAAGACCATGGTCACCTGACCAACGGGGAAAAATCAATTAGGTGACTCCCATTCTTAAGCCATGTCCACATAACCAACTCACGCGTGACTTTGGCTTCCCGAGGTGCAATTCGGTGAACCATTCACTTTAAATGCATTGGTGTGAAGTGGACCTCGTTTTTATGTTTTATTGTTTTATATTTGGTTTGTGAGTGCGTGTGGGTATTTTAGTGGGTTATATCTGTATAAAGTGAGTATTTTAATAAAAGGTGAGGGTAAGGTGACCATGTCCACAAATAAGTGAGTGAGAGTGAGGTGTAGTGAGAGGAGAGAGAAAATAGAGATGACGTTGAGGTGTAAGGCGAGAATGCATTTGCCTTGGTCTTTAGTCTTTCATTCCTTCATTTTCACCTTACACATCAGCGGGACGTCAATTTTCTCTCTCTTCTCACTTTCTTTCACTCTCACTCACTTTTTTGTGTACATGGTTACCTTAACTTCAATTTTCATTAAAATAATCACTTTATACAAATATACACCACTAAATACTCTTCACACTCACAAACCAAATATAAAACAATAAAACATAAAATAAGGACCCACTTCACACCATGTAACTTAAGGTGACTCGGTCACCATAAGTCTTCTTGATTTGCACAATTCACGCGTGACTTATTTGGAGGCCATGGTTTCGGTGTGACTTTGACAGTCACCGAAATGCATATTAACACCCTTGCCTATGAGCCTAAGTAAACAAACAGCATAAGAAAACAAACACCTTATAATCTTTAATTTAATATTCATTATGCCATAGTTATTTGAAGTTTTACTCACAATTTTTTAGTAAATATTATCGTAAATCATTGCCAACCATGGCATGAAAAGAAATGACAAAAAATTGGTCTTCCCTGTCCTCCCAAAACTACTTACAGTGCGATTCCCCCTTCATCCTTTTTACCTTCTACCTACAAATACATAAAATGTTACTAGCCTCTCTTATTCTTTTCTTTTTCCCTTCCTCTTCCTCTTTTCTCCTCGTATGTATATACTCACAAGAATTTACCTTGAAAAACGACAGAAAACCATCTAAACTGTTGTAGAAAATCAATCAATTTCTTTTTACTAGTTTACCAAGTTTACAAATAGAGAAATCATCTACTTATGTTTTTCATTTTAACCTATTAAATTTTGCAACATACTCAAACCAAAGATATTTACTGCACATTGAAAGTACTACCTAAGTTGGACCCTTTACCATGACATGGAAACATTCCACTACTAGTTTTGAAAGATATCATTTAGACTACACCCTTCTCCGTCACCAGAAAACACACTCACTCATCCTACACCTCAGCGTCACATCAGTTTTCTCTCTCCAACTTTTCACTCACACTTCCACTCACAATTCACCCTTATTAATCTCACCGCACTCACTTTTTTATTAAATATCCACTTTATACAAATAAACCCCACTAATAACCTCACATACACTCACAAACCAAATAAATAAAAACTATGCACGGAAACCGAGTGGTGAACCACTCACCTTTGTGAGTGTTTTTTTTGCCTATTCACCCGTGAGTTGCTTTGGGTGTAGAGGGTTCACTCGTGAATTGGGCTCACTCACTTGCTCACTCACGCATGTGATCAGGTATAGTACCTCCGGACCCAGCAGGCTGGTCCGGACATCCCCATAATTTTATTTGCGGCAGAGTCAGTTCACACTAGAACGGAGTCTTGCCAAACCAAGACAAGCACATGCCTCGGACTCCCCAGACCGGGGCAGAGCTCATATTCTGCCGCGGCAAATACGCAAGTGGACTCCCCCACTTGATCTGACAGATAAGGCATAAGTGAACTCTACTCTGACAGCACAAGTGGACTCTGCTCTGACACACGTCCGCAGAGACGGCGCAAGTTGACCCTGACACTAACCGATAAGGCACAGGTCAACTCAGCTACAGTAAATACGGGTAGTATAAATACCCCAACTCATATATTACTGCTCACCTAACTGCATTTACTACACACAGTCCGCACTTAAATTATCTCTCAATATACTTACTCTCACACCCGAGGTTAACCGCGGAACCCCCCTTCCGCGGTAAGACTAACGGTGCTACTTTTCTCTTAGCAGTTTACACAAGGTACTCAGTGCAAGATCTACTCTCCAAGAGCTAGTCTAACCTAGGTCTAAGAGTGTGCCAAAGATTTGTACTAACAAGTTGGCGCCATCCGTGGGACCAGTTACACAAACTGCATTTCAAAAGGAAGAAAAATCTACCATGAGCAACCAAGGAAACAATCCTTCTCCTTCCCTGGAACCTTCCACCGTGCGTAACACTCGCGACACGGGAAAAGAGAAGGAGCGGGAACACCATGTGGAATCCCTCCCGGATGAAGCAATCAGGGAGTTTTGCAATCAGCACTACGACCGATTGCTGCCACTAATGTCCGAGAGGGTCCGTGCAGAAAAGCTGAATCAAGTAAGAACTCGCCTTGATTTCGAGGACGAGTCGCGGGAAAACCCTTCCCCGCAAGAACCATCCAAAAACTCTCAGTCAAGATCCCTATGGGAAAGAAAGAGTGAAAAGAGGCGGAAAACCAGCCCTAGCTACAGATCAGGACCCTCTGAAAGCTCCCACTCTCGAAGCATTTTCTCCAGACTTGGCAAAGAGCCTAGGGGCGGCGACAAAGAAATGAAATACCCCCGATCTACCATTTTTACACGTTTGGGAGAAAGGAAGGGGGATGTTAAGTCGCGCCTAGGAGAAAAGAAGGCGGACGTATTCTCTAGGCTCAGAACTAAAAGCAGTGCTAGAAGAGAGCGCAGAAATGAAGCACAGCGTTATAGACAAGGTGGGCATCCCCATGATGAAAGAGGCCCAGAAAGCAGCAGGAAAAGATCACCTAGCCCAACCCTCAGCCGCGTCCCTCGTTCCAGGGAACATGGAACCGGGAGTAGGTCCACATACTCCGGCCCTGAGCGACCTCGGAAGAGGACACCCATAGAAAGTGAGGACAGTGCGGGGGAGTACTGGGAGGCAAGGTCTGAAAAGAGCAAAAGGGAAAAAGATGATCTTTATCATCCCTACGACGTTGAAGACACTAATCCCTTCACATTGAGGATTAGGGGTTTCAAATTCCCAAAAAGAACCAGAATGCCTAACAATGTCAAGACTTACGACGGGACCGGGGATCCGGAGGACCACATGAAAAGCTTCTGCACCGCAGCCAAAGTAGAGCGGTGGGCCATGCCCACATGGTGTCATATGTTCAACTCCACCCTCATGGGGCATGCTCGAATGTGGTTTGATGACTTGCCGGCGGAAAGCATTGACAACTTTGAGGATCTCAAGAAATACTTCCTGTCCTACTTTCTCCAACAAAAGAAGTATACTAAAGATCTGGTGGAGCTCATTCACATTAAACAAAGAGAAGGGGAAACAACAACGGCATTTGTTGACCGTTTCAAGGCAGAAAGCATGCAAGTAAAGGGTGCCCCGGAATGCATGAGAGTCTCAGGGTTCATGCACAGAATTAACAACCCAGAGTTAATCAGGAGACTTAATGATAAAATTCCAAAGACCATGGACGAGATGTGGAAGATTACCACTGCTTTTGTCCGAGGGGAAACTACCGCGGCAAATCTATCTAGGAAAAAACAGGACCGTTCTTCGTGGAAGTCCGGCGAAGGAAGATCCCGGGCAACCAATAGCCAGCCTTTTGACAGAAAGACGAAATTCAAACAACGCTCCAGGGCAGACCGGAAGCGGAGCGATAGATTTACACCCCTCACAAAAACACCAAAAGAGATTCTCGCAATGGATTCAGTCAAGTTCACGGCCCCACCGCCAATGTCAAGTCCGTTCGAGTCCAGAAACAAGGACAAATACTGTGACTTTCACAGAGAAAGAGGCCACCACACGGACGAATGTTTCCAATTGAGAAAACAAATTGAAGAAGCGGTCAGAACAGGGCAGCTGGCACATCTAGTGAAAGAGATTAAGAATGGGAGCCAAAAAGGCGGGACCCCCAAGAGCGGCAAGAAAGAAACAGCGGCTAAAGATAAAGCCCCGGCCATATTCATGATACAGGCCTTGCCACGGAATGTGAAGCAAAGAACAACCTCTAGCGCCTACCCCAACATGGAGATATCCTTCCCTCCTATAAGGGAGGATGACTGGGACGATCATCCGCTGGTGATAAAGGCAGAAGTAGGCGGACACCATATGCACCGGATGTATGTGGACAATGGAAGCGCCTCGGAGGTTCTGTACGAACACTGCTTCAATCACTTGAGTCCGGAAATTAAGAAAAGAATGATCCCTGCTACGACCCCCCTGCTCGGATTCAGTGGAGAGTTGTCGTGGCCTTTGGGACAGATTCTATTGGAGGTAACCTTAGGAGATGAAGAGAACTCCTCGAGTGCGTGGATGAATTTCATGATCTTCAGATCACCCTCCCAATACAATGGCATAATAGGCCGACCGGGGATAAGACAGCTTAAACTCATTCCCTCCATGGCCCACGGCATGGTTAAATTCCCAACCCAAGGGGGGTAGTCACAATACATAGTGACAAAATCACGCCCAGGGAATGTGATGAAGCGAAAAGTGTACCGCTTTTAGGGGGTCATTTAAGCCCTAAATCGTATTTATTTGATCAAATATTGCCCTAAATCGTTCCTTTTGTCATTTTAGGTACTTTTGAGAAGAAATCTGGAAAAGGAAGCATTTTGGACGTTTTTGGAGCATAAAAGTGAAGAAAACGACAAAGTCTCAAAATCGGCTGGAAAAGTACCTTTGACGGCGTCAGGGATTGCCCTTGACGGCGTCATGGCTTGGCAAAAAAGGTGGATATGAAAATTACTCATGATAAGCCAGAGAATTTTACAATGGAAAGTCTGACGGCGTCACCCTTTGAAGTGATCAAGGCCATCATGGTTTAACTTAAAGAGGGACGACGTCAAGCCATATTCTGACGGCGTCAAGCTTTGATAAGCCAGAGCGGATTTTGGAGGTCTAAAGAGGGACGACGTCAAGAAGGCCATCCGGGAACCCTAGACACGGCGAGGTGACGGCGTCAAGTCCTATAACGTGACGCCGTCAGCCCTTAAACTCTATATATAGTTTTACAATTTTTTGTCATTGGTGTGCAACTTTGTGAGGAGAAACCCTAAAGACGAATTTCTGCCATTTTTAAGGGTTTTCATACCCTTGGATCTCCCATGTTTAATTGAAGATAAGTAGGGCCGTTCAAAGCGCTCGCCGCTCGTTCGAAAATTGCTCGGAAATTGCTCGCTCGATCCGTCGCTCGATTGTAAACGAGCCGCTCCGCTCAGTTCGGTTTGTAAACGAGCCAAGCATGAGCGAAGGTCTGCTCGGCTCGGATCGGCTCGAATATTTTTATTATATATAAATATATTATATATATTATATATGTATGTATTTATATAAATATAAATTTATCTTGTAACTATCATTCTATTAGATTTATAGATTAACATTTTTGTATTTAACCCAAATAACACTTAGCCCAATTAAAAGTCCATCTAAAATCCAAAGACGTACACGTACACACTATCCGTTAGTGTTTTTTTTTAACGCATAATCGATAAGATAATAGTTGAATGTTTTAAATATAAAATAACATAAAACTATATGCAAACTAGTTATTTCAACTAAAAGGATACTTTAAGTAGACTTTAAAATAAAAGCTAATGGTCAAAAGCTTTTAAAACTAAGCTTTCGAAAATCGAACTCTAAAAACGTAACCTCATCCTGAAGTCTGAAACACACTTATACATGATTTTTTATATATTTGCTAAGCAAGATAATTGCTAGTTTCTGAAATCGTCAATCTTTGTAGTTACGTTTTTAAACAAAAGTGTGTATTTTATCATTTTAGTCGTGATATAATTCGAAGTCTTTGTACTAAGTTTTAAACTAAGCGAGTTCGAGCCGAGCCGAGCTGCTCGGTTTTAAACCAAGCGAGCTCAAGCAATGGTTTTCTGCTCGTTTCATTAAGTTCGAACCGAGCCGAGCTGCTCGGTTTCAATTTGAGCCGAGTTCGAGCAGACCCTCGCTCGGTTCGGCTCGGCTCGTGAACAGCCCTAAAGATAAGTAATCGTTTAATCATTCAATATGTCTATGTGTTGTTTGATTATATCTTTTCTTGTCTTTTGATTAACATGCTAGGCTAGATTTATCTTGTGTTTGCTTAGATCTAATGAAACCTAGCTATTGATTATTGATTATTAGTGTGTTATTAGTTGTATTAGATGATTGTTTATCTATGTTAGGCTTAAGAAAACTGGCTAACCTCCTATTCGGTAACTTGCTTGAACGTCTTAAGAAACATGAACCAATGCGTACTAAGGTTTTTATGGTTGTATTTAATGCATGAGCGAATTCTAGTGATCCCATGTTAGGAGCTTCCTAGCCGGCTCGACATAGGAGTGAAGTAGGAGCTCATAGAGTTGGGGAAGTACGTACGCCACCCCACGATTGGTATTAAGGAATACACCCGTCATCCACGCAATTAATACACACTAATCAACCGGTAAAAGATAGTTAGGGAGTAAGGAAATCTAAGTAAACACATTTCTCTCCACATAAGTTTCACAACTCTTTTCATTTTCAGTTATTTTATTTTATTTGCATTCGTAGTAATTTGGGTTAGTTGACTAGCAACTAATTCCGCCCACTTTTTCAAACCCGAGATTTTACTTGCTTTCATAGAAAAATATAAAAATACAAAAAGAATCTTCCCTCACCCTTAGACCTACTAAAGTAGTTTTTCATACCTAACGAACACTATTCCCTGTGGAGAACGATCAATCCCCCGGTACTTGCCACTTCACTATACTACATCGGTCAGGTACACTGCCTGGTGGGGATTGCAAACTTCTCAAGATCCCTTGAGAGGTAAAACCTGTTGTAAGGTCGCAAAACCACGCATCAAGTTTTTGGCGCCGTTGCCGGGGAATAGTTATTGTTTAGGTTGAATTTTTATTTTATAGGTCTACTCACTAGATTCCTTTCTAGTGAGATTTTTATTTTATTTTTCTAGGTTTTCTTTAGTCTATCTTTTTTCTTCGTTTCTTTGTTCGTAACCATTACCATTCGACATCATGGAAGATGGTAATATCCTTGATCCCAACAACCCACCACCACAACAACACCCACCTCCTAGAGCCCGTACCTTAGGAGACTACTCCCGTCCTTGCCACCATGGCTATCGAAACACCATTGAGCTCACTCAAGGAGCCAATGTCACTCCCTTGCGATCCGACACCATCCGGTTGGTGCAAAGTGGATGCGCATTCCATGGACTTCGTTCTGAAGATCCTAATCAACATCTCAAGGACTTTCTCAAAATCGTTGATTCTATAGACCTTGATGTTGCCACTCGAGAGACGACCCGACTACGTCTCTTTCAATTCTCTCTGCGCGACCAAACTAGTCAATGGCTAGAACGTCTACCCGCAGGATCCATCACCTCTTGGGATGATCTCACCACTCGCTTCCTTGCTCAGTTTTTCCCACCGGGAAGAACTACCAAGCTAAGGAATGATATCTTGATGTTCCAACAACGTCAAGGCGAAACCCTCTACGAGGCATGGACTCGATTCAAGGACTTACTCCAAAAAGTCCCTCACCATGGCATAGAACTTTGGCTCCAAGTCCAAATCTTCTATGACCATATCAATTTCTTCACGAGGCAAACCATTGACCAATCGGCCGGTGGTAAGCTACGTGATCTAAGTGTGGAACAATCATGGGCTCTCCTAGAAGATCTTGCTCTTTATGACAACGAAAGTTGGAGTGATCCCCGTGATTTGAATAAAACGGTCAAGGCAATATCTTTGCCTTCGAACAATTCAAGCACTTCCGACCGTAGGATCATAGAACTTGAAGACCAAGTCAAGTTTCTTATGAAATCCTACGAGGCTCCTAAACCTTCAAGCCAAGTAAACAAAATCACTTCTTCATGTGAATTATGTAGTGGTCCCCACGACACTCGTGATTGCATGGAACTCCCCGAACAAGCTTTTGCGGACTACGCATCCTCGCGTACCGACGGAGCGGGAGACAAGTGGTACACTTTCAAACCCGAGCCAAACCCCTACGGTGATTCATACAACCCCTCATGGAAAAATCACCCAAACCTTAGGTGGAAACAAAACCAAAACACACAACAAACCAATTCTTCCAACCCACCTAATCGTTTCCAATCAAGCGGTTCCAACTCAAACCGTACTTTCAACAACAATCCTTCCAGCAATGGTAGTACCAATAACTTTGAATGATTGATGTCTCAATTTATGGCATCTCAAGAAGCTCGTTTGGCCAAGTTTGAAGCCGATTTCAAACAAAAACAAAGCGAGATGACCAATAAGATTGACACTTTGTTGAAGGCCCTCAATGACCGAGAAATGGGAGCACTCCCTAGCAACACAGTCAAGAACCCGAAACTAAACGTCAACGCCATCTCGTCGGTTTCGTCTCCTAGTTCTTGTCCACAATATTATTCGGTCAATTCCATGAGCTCGTGTTTCAAACAAACCCAAGTCGTAGTTGAAACACCTCCCACTCAAAACCTTGACGAAGAATTCAAGGAGCTCCACCTTGAAAGTCCGGTTATTGATGTGTTGGATGAGAAGAAGCTCAAGTTAGGCGAAAAAGGGACCGCCTTTGTTCAAAACAAGCTACCTAAGAAGTTAGATGATCCGGGCTTATTTGTTCTACCTTGCAAGATCGGTAATTCGGAGGCTTATGACACATTAGCCGATCTTGGAAAAAGCCTTAACCTACTTCCGTTACCTCTCTACACCTCTCTAAAACTAGGAAAAATTCAAGAGACCGAGGTAATAATAGGTTTAGCGGATGGAAGTGTTGCTTACCCGGTTGGAGTAGTCAAGGACGTGTAAGTACACATAGGAAAACTAACCATTTTAGCCGATTTCCACATCCTTGATATGGTTAGCGACCCTACATGCCCCTTGTTGATAGGTAGAGGATTTTTGGCGACCGCTAGTGCTATGATTGATTGTAAGAAATCTAAGATAGCGGTAGGAGAAGGTGATACTGTAACACCCCGTGACCAAAAACGATCAAAAACGTGAAAATTTTAAAACTTTTTGACTTTCTACGCGGAAACGCTTGAACTATGACTCATACATGAACAAAAGACTTTAAATATCGATAATACCATAAGTAGTCTACTCAGACTAAAAGTAGTCTACACATACCAAAAGTAGTCTACACAAGACACAAAGAGACCAAAGTAGTCTACACAAGACCAAAGTTGTCTACACAAGACACAAAGAGACCAAAGTAGTCTACACAAGACACAAAGAGACCAAAGTAGTCTACCAAATACCAAAGTAGTCTACCAAGACTACCAAATACAAAAGTAGTCTACCAAATACAAAAGTAGTCTACCAAGACTACCAAATACAAAAGTAGTCTACCAAAAGACCCATGCTACCTTATATCCATAAAACTGACACTTTAGACCTATGTTCAAACACATATAATCCACATTAGGCTAAAATATATCATATTTAATGTTTTTCTAAATTTCTTGACCCATTCGACCCAAAATGGGTTAAAACAGCCTTGTCCCAAACACTCCGTTTCCTGCATATCCCTTTTTGTACACTTTTTACCCGTTTTCCGAAAAACGACTTCTTTACTCGAAAAGACACTAAAACTTCCAGGATTTATTAATACTTCTTCGGGCTCAGTTTCATCTAAAACATTCACCGTTGGACACTTCGGTATAGTACTTTTAAAAATGGACGGGTTATGCATAAAACCCATTTTGACCCGTTGACACCCCAAACCACTTAAACCACTTCACAGACTCACCATACTCAACTAACCTCTATATTTTAACATACCAAAACTGTCTCAACCATCCATGACCCGTTCAAATCCCAAAATGGGTAGAAACTGGCTTATGCCAAACACTCTCTTAAACTAACTTACAAAACACACTTTTCATGCAAAACACACAACTACCACGTATCCTCTTGGACTCATACATTACATAACATTTTTAATATATTGAAAGAGTGTTGGTACAACATCATGACCCATAACTTCCCAAGATGGGTTGATTTGGCTAAATGCCAAACACCCTTCTAAATATCACCATAACCACATAACATAAGGATTTATTGACATGTACATAAAACTTGACTCATGAACTAACATAAACAATGACCATAAACGACGATAAGACCGTGGATAGCAAAATGACCATATGAGATGAAATATACCCAAAACACGAAAAGACACGTCGGGGGCTTCCAAATTCAATATGCTTGGTCCAAAAGAGAATGGTCTTCTATAACATAATCAATTACGACTTATCCTTACCTTTGCTAAATCCTTCGGTACCTATCAAGAAAACATTACAACTAAACATGTAAGCGAAACGCTTAGTAAGTACATGGCAATAACAAGCTAACAATGTATGATATAAAATCATAACATAACCATAACTAGTCTAACTACTAGTTAAGCTAGCGATATAGGGGCACTTACCTCACGCCGACATAGTCGACCTTAAGACAATCAACCCGTAAGGTTGAACTTCCTCCCATAGTTAGCCCAACGACTAACTAAACTATACCTAGTAATGGATCCATAACTAGCTAACGCACCCTATACCCTATCCTTCACCAATACCATGTAATTAAACATGATAAAACTAACAACATAAACCATTATCATACCAAGATATGATAAAGCTAACAAGAACATGTTATAGCCAATATACTTACCTTGATTCTCAAGCACAAACACACTACAATAGCTTCCCCGATTCTTACTTGCTTCCTATAACACAATCATCTCAAATTAGAGACTAATTAACTAGCTAATCATGAATTATCAACCTTTGATCATTATGATCAATTATCATACATGAACCCTAATTTCATAATTTAGGGAAAGAACACTTACTTGTGATGGGAATTATAAATTAAGGCTTCCAAATGACTTAATAACACTTGAGGATGATCAATTTAGCTTGATTGATAAAATGGAGTTTCCATCCTCTTCTCCTTCTATTATACGACACACACTCACACACTCTTCTAATTTCTGGACTTTTCACCCATCTTCTATAAACTAGATATTTAATAATTCAACTTTACCCAATTGGCAATCTTAGTCCCTCTAGATTCATTCTTTCTATATTGCCCACATATATTTGCCACTTAACTCCTACAACATAATACATAACTTATTATATACTTATTTAGTACCTTACCGGGATATGGGTGTAACAATTCTCCCCTCCTTAAAATAAGATTTCATCCTCGAAATCTACTATTGAAATAAATGAGGATACTCATTCCTCATCTTCTCCTCTAGCTCCCATCTAATGCTTGTACCTTTACGATGTCTCCATTGCACCTTCACTAACGGAATTTATTTGTTTCGAAGTTGCCTCACTTTCCTCCCTAAGATTGCTTCCGGTTCATCCTTTTGTGAAATCAAATCCGGATCAATTTCAATATCATCTAAAGTGACCGCACTAGCCTCATCCGCTAAACATTTCCTCAAGTACGACACATGGAAGGTATTATGAATACCTCTCATTTCTTCGGGCAATTCCAACACATAAGCTACCTCGCCAACACGTTTCAAGATTTTAAACGGCCCTATAAACCGCGGACTTAATTTCCCTTTGTTTTTAAACCTAAAAACGCCCTTCCACGGAGAAACTTTTAACATAACCAAATCACCTACCTCGAATTCAATTGGTCTTCTTCGATTATCGGCATAACTTTTCCACCTATCCTGTGCCGCCTTAAGTCTTGCTCGAATCATCTCAACCTTTTCCGTCGTTGCCAACACTATATCTGTGCTAGCCAATTCCCTCCTTCCAACTTCTTCCCAACATACGGGGGTCCTACACTTTCTACCATTGAGCATCTCATAGGGTGGCATGCCTATACTAGCATGATAACTATTATTGTAGGCGAATTCAACTAGAGGTAAATGGTCGTCCCAATTACCTCCAAAGTCAATCATGCAAGCTCGAAGCATATCTTCCAAAGTTTGAATCGTCCTCTCGCTTTGCCCATCGGTTTGAGGATGAAAAGCCGTGCTCATATGAAGTTTTGTACCTAAATCTTCTTGGAAATCTTGCCAGAAATTTAAAGTGAAACGCCCGTCTCTATCGGAAACTATGGAAATAGGTACTCCATGACGCGCGACTATCTCATTAACATAAATCTTTGCTAACTTATGAACAGGCATATTCTCCCTAATTGGAATAAAATGAGCACTCTTAGTTAAACGATCGACTACTACCCAGATGGTATCATTCTTCTTTTTCGTCTTTGGCAATTTCGTGATGAAATCCATTGTAATCTTCTCCCACTTCCAAACTGGAATGTCTAAGGGTTGGACTTTTCCGTATGGCTTTTGGTGTTCGGCTTTCACTTTCAAACAAGTTAAACATCTTTCCACGTACTTCACGCAATCTCTTTTCATACCCGGCCACCAATAGTTTCTTTTCAAATCAAGGTACATTTTCGTAGCTCCTGGATGAATAGAGTACTTTGACATATGCGCTTCTTCTAAGAGTAATTTCTTTATGTCGCTTTGAAAAGGAATGTAAACTCTTCCATGTCGTGTCTTGATCCCACGACTATCTTCTTCAAGATAAGGAATATGAGAAGCAATGCGTTCTTTGTCTCGATTCTCTTCTTTTAACGCCTCTTCTTGAGCTAATTTGATCCTATCAAAGAGATCGGATGTGACAATCATCCGCAAGGAATGAATTCGAGTAACTTCACTTCGGTCCTTTCGACTAAGAGCATCCGCCACAACATTCGCCTTACCGGGGTGGTAGCGAATTTCACAATCAAAATCTTTCAGCAAGTCTAACCACCTACGCTGCCTCATGTTCGGATCTTTCTTCTCAAGAAAATACTGAAGACTTCTATGGTCGGTGTAAATTATGAACTTCACACCATATAGATAATGTCTCCAAATCTTCAAAGCAAAGACTACGGCCGCAAATTCAAGATCATGAGTCGGATATTTCTCTTCATGCTTCTTTAGTTGTCTTGAAGCGTAAGCAATCACCTTACCCCTTTGCATGAGAACACATCCAAGACCGGAATAAGATGCATCACTATAAACTACCATGTCTTCGGTTCCTTCCGGTAACACTAGAATCGGAGCTTCACATAACCTCCTTCTCAAAGTACGAAAAGCTTCTTCTTGTTTCTCGCTCCACACAAACGGAACATTCTTCTTGGTGAGTTCGGTTAATGAAGATGCAATTTTAGAGAAGTCTTGTATGAATCGTCGATAATAACCCGCGAGTCCTAGAAAACTTCGAATTTCACCAACGTTCTTCGGTGCTTGCCACTTCATCACGGCCTCGACCTTTGACGGGTCAACTTTAATACCATCGGGATTAATAACATGACCAAGGAACTGAACTTCTTGCAACCAAAATTCACATTTCGAGAACTTAGCATACAATCTTTCTTTTCTCAACGTTTCAAGGATTTCTCGAAGATGTAGTTCATGCTCTTCCTTACTCTTAGAATAGATAAGGATATCATCGATGAACACTATAACGAATTTATCTAGCATCGGTCTACATACACGGTTCATGAGATCCATGAAAACCGCAGGCGCATTGGTGAGACCAAAGGGCATAACCGTAAACTCGTAATGTCCATAACGGGTCCTAAAAGCCGTCTTAGAAATATCTTCTTCTCGAACCTTCAACTAATGATAACCCGAACGGAGATCAATCTTTGAAAACCACTTCGCACCTTGAAGCTGATCAAATAGGTCATCTATTCTCGGCAATGGGTATACATCTTTCACCGTGACTTTGTTCAATTCACGGTAATCAATGCACATCCGCATACTACCGTCTTTCTTTTTAACGAAAAGAATCGGAGCTCCCCATGGTGAGCTACTAGGGCGAATAAAACCCTTGTCAAGTAACTCTTGGAGTTGGCTCATTAACTCCTTCATCTCGGACAGAGTAAGACGATAAGGAGTTTTAGCGATAGGAGTAGCACCTGGAATAAGATCAATACGGAACTCAACCTGTCTATCGGGTGGAATATCCGGCAAATCTTCCGGGAATACATCATGGAATTCATTAACAATCGGAACATCATTGATACTCTTCTTGTCAAAGCTCGTATCTACCACGTGCGCCATAAAAGCAAGACAACCACGTGATAAATATTTCCTAGCCTTCATTACAGAACATAATTTTAACTCGCCTTCCCTTTTATCACCGTAGATCATCATTTCTCTACCGCTAGGATTTAAAACTCGAACGATCTTTTGTCTACATAGGATGGCAGCATGGTGTTTACCCAACCAATCCATACCAATGATAATATCATACTCTCTTAACATAATGGGAATTAGATCAATCATAAAGATACTCTCATCAATCTCTATCTCTACATTACGATATACACTAGACACCACAACAACTTTACTATCGGCAATTTCAACTTCTACGGTGTCAAAAGTTTATCTAGGAGAGTGGACAATTCCGTACTAAAACTATAAGATACAAAGGACACGCTTGCGCCCGAATCATACAAAACACGAGCGGGTTTAGAATTAACGAGAATTATACCTGTGACGACATCTGAACTCGACTTCGCTTCTTCGGCACTCATTTGATAAACACAAGCTTTAGGTTTCGGAACATCAACCTTTTCTCCCTCGATCAAGTTAAACGGCTCCTCTTGCTTAGGATTAGTTTTAGGACATTCACTCACCTTATGTCCTCCTTCTTTGCACCCATAACATGTCAGCGTACACTTGGTGCAATTCTTCCTAACATGGCTAAGATCCCCACATTTATAACATCCCTTCATCCCGGCTTTACATCCTCCCATATGGTTTTTACCGCACCTATTACACCGAGGTGGTAATTTCCATGTGTTGTCCTCCTTTATTGAATCAAATTTGCCCCGCTTACCGAATGTTGTTGGTTGTTCTAGCTTTCTTTTCACCTCCTTCTCCTCGCCCTTCATTCTATCTAAATCTGCTTCTCCGGGTCTAGCACTCGGATCATTCATTAACTCCCCACTCTTCTTAAGCATCCCTATCTCCTCATGAAGTATCTTTTGCAAATATTCAGTTGTCTTATTAATAAAGAAGGGCATAGCTTTCTCAATGGCCCTTCCCACACTATTCATCACCAACGTATCCAAATCTTTCAACTCTGCTCTAGTAAAACTTCTAGGATTAAGGTTTTCCGGCATTGACATTGACGTGTCACTATTAGAGTGTCCATCATTATGTTCATCACTATCATGGGGGGAGGAGGTCGCTCTCAACACCTCCTTATTCTGAATCGTTGCCATCTTTTCTACTATACTGAAATTAGCAATTCACACTATTAAGCAAAATCATATACATAATCGATGCATGGATGACATATCTATCCTTATACTAACACCCTAGAGTTTATCATCCATGTATAGCCTAAATGATTTCAATCTCACATATGTCTCATATTTTTATCACTACGGTGGCCAGGCGTAGTCATAAAAATACTTAACATATGTGTTCTCGAAATCACCCAAACCATACACAAACAACAAACACCGCTACTAAACGCATTTACACAGGGCCTAAGTCTAGGAAATCTTAAGGGGAAATCCTAAATCTCTTAGACCGAAGCTCTGATACCAAGTTGTAACACCCCGTGACCAAAAACGATCAAAAACGTGAAAATTTTAAAACTTTTTGACTTTCTACGCGGAAACGCTTGAACTATGACTCATACATGAACAAAAGACTTTAAATATCGATAATACCATAAGTAGTCTACTCAGACTAAAAGTAGTCTACACATACCAAAAGTAGTCTACACAAGACACAAAGAGACCAAAGTAGTCTACACAAGACCAAAGTAGTCTACACAAGACACAAAGAGACCAAAGTAGTCTACACAAGACACAAAGAGACCAAAGTAGTCTACCAAATACAAAAGTAGTCTACCAAGACTACCAAATACAAAAGTAGTCTACCAAATACAAAAGTAGTCTACCAAGACTACCAAATACAAAAGTAGTCTACCAAAAGACCCGTGCTACCTTATATCCATAAAACTGACACTTTAGACCTATGTTCAAACACATATAATCCACATTAGGCTAAAATATATCATATTTAATGTTTTTCTAAATTTCTTGACCCATTCGACCCAAAATGGGTTAAAACAGCCTTGTCCCAAACACTCCGTTTCCTGCATATCCCTTTTTGTACACTTTTTACCCGTTTTCCGAAAAACGACTTCTTTACTCGAAAAGACACTAAAACTTCCAGGATTTATTAATACTTCTTCGGGCTCAGTTTCATCTAAAACATTCACCGTTGGACACTTCGGTATAGTACTTTTAAAAATGGACGGGTTATGCATAAAACCCATTTTGACCCGTTGACACCCCAAACCACTTAAACCACTTCATTGACTCACCATACTCAACTAACCTCTATATTTTAACATACCAAAACTGTCTCAACCATCCATGACCCGTTCAAATCCCAAAATGGGTAGAAACTGGCTTATGCCAAACACTCTCTTAAACTAACTTACAAAACACACTTTTCATGCAAAACACACAACTACCACGTATCCTCTTGGACTCATACATTACATAACATTTTTAATATATTGAAAGAGTGTTGGTACAACATCATGACCCATAACTTCCCAAGATGGGTTGATTTGGCTAAATGCCAAACACCCTTCTAAATATCACCATAACCACATAACATAAGGATTTATTGACATGTACATAAAACTTGACTCATGAACTAACATAAACAATGACCATAAACGACGATAAGACCATGGATAGCAAAATGACCATATGAGATGAAATATACCCAAAACACGAAAAGACACGTCGGGGGCTTCCAACTTCAATATGCTTGGTCCAAAAGAGAATGGTCTTCTATAACATAATCAATTACGCCTTATCCTTACCTTTGCTAGATCCTTCGGTACCTATCAAGAAAACATTACAACTAAACATGTAAGCGAAACGCTTAGTAAGTACATGGCAATAACAAGCTAACAATGTATGATATAAAATCATAACATAACCATAACTAGTCTAACTACTAGTTAAGCTAGCGATATAGGGGCACTTACCTCACGCCGACATAGTCGACCTTAACACAATCAACCCGTAAGGTTGAACTTTCTCCCATAGTTAGCCCAACGACTAACTAAACTATACCTAGTAATGGATCCATAACTAGCTAACGCACCCTATACCCTATCCTTCACCAATACCATATAATTAAACATGATAAAACTAACAACATAAACCATTATCATACCAAGATATGATAAAGCTAACAAGAACATGTTATAGCCAATATACTTACCTTGATTCTCAAGCACAAACACACTACAATAGCTTCCCCGATTCTTACTTGCTTCCTATAACACAATCATCTCAAATTAGAGACTAATTAACTAGCTAATCATGAATTATCAACCTTTGATCATTATGATCAATTACCATACATGAACCCTAATTTCATAATTTAGGGAAAGAACACTTACTATTGATGGGAATTATAAATTAAGGCTTCAAATGACTTAATAACACTTGAGGATGATCAATTTAGCTTGATTGATAAAATGGAGTTTCCATCCTCTTCTCCTTCTATTATACGACACACACTCACACACTCTTCTAATTTCTGGACTTTTCTCCCATCTTCTATAAACTAGATATTTAATAATTCAACTTTACCCAATTGGCAATCTTAGTCCCTCTAGATTCATTCTTTCTATATTGCCCACATATATTTGCCACTTAACTCCTACAACATAATACATAACTTATTATATACTTATTTAGTACCTTACCGGGATATGGGTGTAACAGATACTTGGTCAGTCTATGATGTTAAGAAACATGCCTATGATACTAGTGGGGAACCAACACCCCATTGGTTAGAATTAAATAGGAGACCATCTAGATATGGACCTTGGATCGATAGAGACTTCATAGGACCCCAACGCCCATTTTACCTAGAAGAGGACTTTGTGAACCGAACACATGCGGTAGAACAACTCTTGGCTAGGGACACCGAATTGGATCCATTTGAAGACCCTCTAGTTTTTAGGAAGATGATTGATTTCCTAGGAGTTTTGCCAATTAACCTAGGGATGAATAAGTGGATTCGTGAGGACGATGATCATAAGTGGGATTGGGACAAACCACCCAAAGATGGAGATGGGTCATGGCATATTAAGGTGACATTGTATGACCCGGATGGAGAGAAGTTTGAAAGGATATATTGTACTAAGCGGACCAATAGGAAACTTCAATCCAAGCTTAACCCTAAAGACGTCCTCGATGACGAGCTCACTTACATAGGGTAGTAGGACTTTGAGTCTAGCTACAAGACTCGTTAATAAAGAAAAGCGCTTCTTGGGAGGCAACCCAAGCTTTATTTGCTTTGTGTGTTTATTTATTTGTTTGTTTGATTTTATTTGTTTCCGTATGTGTGTTCAATTTTTATTATTATTGATTCATGTTCAAAACTAAATTGTGAAAATGCTTTATCTTGTTTTTAACTTCGTCTTAACTACATATAAAGGTATTTTGAAAAAAGATAAGTGTAAGGGAAATCCAAATCAGTTTATTAGAACACAAATGAACATGAATCGTAATAATAATAAATTAACATACATATTAGTATTTGTTTGAGTCAAATGCTTGTATCGAGTCATAATGATGTTTTGCAGGATTTCCAGGAAGTAAGGTAGAGGTTTTTCCAGAAATTTTTCGGAAACTTAACATGAGAATTCTGTCAGATCATTTCTGACGGCGTCAGGAGTTACAACCTGACGGCGTCAGGTTTTAATTTTCTGAAAATTTTGAAAGTTTTGTTTTCATAAAAAGTTTTTATTAAATCTATAACTTATAATCTCCAGGAATCTGCAAAATTATCATTCCACAAGCATTATATCCTTATATATAGAATTTATCCCGCCGATGTTATGCAGGTTTTCCTGTTTGTTTTCTCAGGTTTAACAGGTTATTTTGGACAAGGAGATGTATGTGGAATCAAGCTTTTGGCGATGCTTTAGTTTTGGAGCTTCTACATTCTCTTGGAAGAAGATCTAACCATGTTACCACATTATCCACCGAGCGAATCAGGGGAGTATTTGATTTCATTTTTTTTACCTTTTCACTTTTACATCTTGTTATTTGAACATTGGGGACAATGTTCATCTTAAGTGTAAGGGGGGGGGGGGTAAAATACGATACTTTAGAGAATACAATTACGCTTGATTTTTGTTTGTTTAATAGTAGATGTGTAATAAAACTGAGAGAAATACCTGTTAGGGCAATTTTAGTGCCAAATTTAAATTTTTTTACAACATTTAGGAGTGAAACTTTGATTTTAATGAGCGTCTCACGGATAGGAGTTATATGACTAGCACAAAAAACCGTACCACTAAAAAATTTTCCACCCCCAAATATGTGAGGTTCGCCCCTAGAATTGGTAGGAAAAGCATTTATGCTATGATGTGTGTACCGGTAGCACTTAGATTCTAGAACTTGCGTTAGGACCATTCCGAGGCCACAAGTGAGACTACATTCGTGTAGTTAGATTTACTACATGATAAGAGGCATTAGGATTAACCCATTGTTTTACACCTGTGTTTTTTTGTTATAATTACTTTGGCTACATTGGTCAAGTAATTCTCCCACACCCTTTGCGTTGTACTCATTTTTAGTACGCGATACCCCTAGTACACCCCTCAGAGCCTATCTTTTCGTTTCAACCTTTAAGCATTTTACTTAAAGGGAGAATTTGTTAAACCCCACTTAAATGTACACCCAAATCGCCTTAGCCTACCTTGTATGCACTCATTTTTAGTGCATTATTGTGACAACATTTGTTTAAACCCAAGTTAATTATCTAATTGATTACATGGTTGCTAAGTCGAGTCATATCCTTGTACATATTGTCTTGGGACGATTGGGACTCATGGGTAAAGTACTAGTGTAATGGAGTAATGGGGAAGAACATCATTTATTACCCCCATATGTGCTAAATATTTTAAAAGTACTCCAAGTGTTTCGATTATCTTAATTCGAGTCATTAGAATAGTTATTTGTAAAGTCATGTAAAAGTTCAAGTGTAAGGGGAATGCAACGCCCCTATGATGTATTATTTTGGATGGTAGGGCAAGAGTGTATGCAAAAAATAAAAATTAAAAAAAAAAAAAAAAAAAAAAATCAAGAAAAATACAAAAAAATAAGAAATAGAAAAATAGAAAAACCATACGGACTACCATCCCGTTTCATTTTATGTTTGTCTTATGTTTTTGTTATTTTGTTTTTAGCTTAAGTCGAGTCTAGTCTTGGCTTAGCAACGCCATATTGTACGTGTAATTAATCAAGATCTTTAACTCGCCACCAGTAAAATATTCCTTATCCAACAAAACCGTGTTTATCATATCCCTACACCTCACGTTATAACCCATTTAAAAGCCCTCTTTGATAGTTTATCTTAGGTGCTTACGCCTAGTGGAGGAGGTTTTCGATCCTTTCCCAAGCCTATGGTAATCTATTTGCTATGACAGGTAGTGAGAGATATTATCCGTTTTCATTTATGAGATTTATTTTGATGACACCTGAGAGATGTGAGTATCTAAACACTACTTGTGAGGTGCTAGTATGTAATCTCCGTGCTTATTATGATTAAAGTGGAATGACTGTTTGTTGTAATTACTTTTATATTAGCATTAAATGACCCCTAACTTGTATTTTGATTAGAATAAAAGTGCATTTGCTTGAGGACAAGCAAATCTCAAGTGTAAGGGTATTTGATGAAGCGAAAAGTGTACCGCTTTTAGGGGGTCATTTAAGCCCTAAATCGTATTTATTTGATCAAATATTGCCCTAAATCGTTCCTTTTGTCATTTTAGGTACTTTTGAGAAGAAATCTGGAAAAGGAAGCATTTTGGACGTTTTTGGAGCATAAAAGTGAAGAAAACGACAAAGTCTCAAAATCGGCTGGAAAAGTACCTTTGACGGCGTCAGGGATTGCCCTTGATGGCGTCATGGCTTGGCAAAAAAGGTGGATATGAAAATTACTCATGATAAGCCAGAGAATTTTACAATGGAAAGTCTGACGGCGTCACCCTTTGAAGTGATCAAGGCCATCACGGTTTAACTTAAAGAGGGACGGCGTCAAGCCATATTCTGACGGCGTCAAGCTTTGATAAGCCAGAGCGGATTTTGGAGGTCTAAAGAGGGACGGCGTCAAGAAGGCCATCCGGGAACCCTAGACACGGCGAGGTGACGGCGTCAAGTCCTATAACGTGACGCCGTCAGCCCTTAAACTCTATATATAGTTTTACAATTTTTTGTCATTGGTGTGCAACTTTGTGAGGAGAAACCCTAAAGACGAATTTCTGCCATTTTTAAGGGTTTTCATACCCTTGGATCTCCCATGTTTAATTGAAGATAAGTAATCGTTTAATCATTCAATATGTCTATGTGTTGTTTGATTATATCTTGTTCTTGTCTTTTGATTAACATGCTAGGCTAGATTTATCTTGTGTTTGCTTAGATCTAATGAAACCTAGCTATTGATTATTGATTATTAGTGTGTTATTAGTTGTATTGGATGATTGTTTATCTATGTTAGGCTTAAGAAAACTGGCTAACCTCCTATTCGGTAACTTGCTTGAACGTCTTAAGAAACATGAACCAATGCGTACTAAGGTTTTTATGGTTGTATTTAATGCATGAGCGAATTCTAGTGATCCCATGTTAGGAGCTTCCTAGCCGGCTCGACATAGGAGTGAAGTAGGAGCTCATAGAGTTGGGGAAGTACGTACGCCACCCCACGATTGGTATTAAGGAATACACCCGTCATCCACGCAATTAATACACACTAATCAACCGGTAAAAGATAGTTAGGGAGTAAGGAAATCTAAGTAAACACATTTCTCTCCACATAAGTTTCACAACTCTTTTCATTTTCAGTTATTTTATTTTATTTGCATTCGTAGTAATTTGGGTTAGTTGACTAGCAACTAATTCCGCCCACTCCTTCAAACCCGAGATTTTACTTACTTTCATAAAAAAATTACCTAACGAACACTATTCCCTGTGGAGAACGATCAATCCCCCGGTACTTGCCACTTCACTATACTACATCGGTCAGGTACACTGCCTGGTGGGGATTGCAAACTTCTCAAGATCCCTTGAGAGGTAAAACCTGTTGTAAGGTCGCAAGACCACGCATCAGAATGCCAGATGGTAGCGGAACCCTCATCACAACAAAGTTTCGAAGAAGTACCGGCCAAAGAAGGCGTAAAGGTTGCGATACATCTTAAGTTCGCGGACCAAACAGTCACCCTGGGGGGAAGCCTGACGAACCAAGGAAAGAAAGACCTATGTGATTTGTTGAAGAATAACTTGGACATTTTTTCTTGGCAACCGTCGGATATGACGGGCGTGCCGCGGAACATAGCAGAACATAGGCTTAATATCCGGGAAGGGTACGCGCCAGTAAGGCAAAAGAAGCGCGGGCAAGCTCCTGAAAGAAACAAGGCCATCAACGAAGACGTGGCAAAGTTGGTAGAGGCAGACATAATGCGAGAAGTCCATTATCACGACTGGGTGTCAAATTCGGTCTTGGTCAAGAAAAGCGACGGAACTTGGAGAATGTGTGTCGACTTCAATGACTTGAACAAGGCGTGCCCAAAAGACTGCTACCCTCTACCGGAGATTGACTACAAAGTTGAATCTCTCTGCGGCTACACCTTCAAATGCTTCTTGGACACATACAAAGGTTATCACCAAATACAAATGGCCGCGGAAGACGAGGAAAAAACCGCCTTTCACACAAATCAAGGAATATTTTGCTATAAAAAGATGCCTTTCAGATTGAAGAATGCCGGAGCCACCTATCAACGACTGGTGGATAAGGCTTTCAAAAAACAGATCGGGAGGAATCTAGAAGTATATGTGGACGACTTGGTCATTAAAAGCTATTCGGAGACGGAGATGTTAAGAGACGTAGAAGAAACCTTCAAAACATTGAGGAAAATTAACATGAAGTTAAACCCAAAAAAGTGCACCTTTGGGGCAGAGGAAGGTATGTTCTTAGGCCATCTGATCAACAAAAATGGAATTGGGGCGTGCCCGGATCAATCCGCGGTGGTTGCTCAGTTACCCTCCCCCCGCACACTCAAGGAAGTGCAGAGCCTGCATGGGAAATTAGCAAGTCTCAACCGTTTCCTATCAAAATCCGCAGAAAAATCCCTGCCATTCTTCAAAACATTAAAGAAATGCATCAAGAAAAGTGACTTTCATTGGACACCAGAAGCAGAGCAAGCGTTCAAGGAAATGAAGAACCACATTGCCAACCTTCCCACCCTGACGGCTCCGCGACCACGGGAGGAACTGCTAATGTACCTATCCACGGCACAGGAAGCCATCAGCGCAGTCTTGCTGGTGGAGAGAGGCCCAATCCAGCAACCCATCTACTTCATCAGCCGCACATTGCAACCTCCGAAAGTAAATTATGCTCCAATGGAAAAGTTGGTTCTGGCACTGATCCACGCGGCCAGGAGATTGAAGAGATATTTCCAGGCACATCCAGTAATTGTCATCACGGATCAGCCCATCAAACAAATGCTCGCAAAAACAGAAAAAACTGGGAGATTGGCTAAGTGGGCTATTGAGCTGGGAGAACATGACATCAGCTTCAGGCCGCGGACCTCGATAAGGGGACAGGTACTAGCTGACTTCATTGCGGAAATCCCAGAAGAAAAGACTCCGGCCTCCGTTGAAACCACGGCAGAATACCCATATGTTGAACCCTGGAGTTTGTACACTGACGGATCATCCTGCCAAGAAGGATCAGGAGCAGGCCTGATTCTCACAAACCCTGAAGGTGCGGAATTTACTTACGCGCTAAGATTTGAGTTTGATGCATCTAACAATGAAGCGGAGTACGAAGCACTAATAGCAGGTTTAAGGATAGCTGAGCAAATGGGGGTCAAGCACCTGTCCGCGAATGTTGATTCCCGGCTGGTCGCAAACCAGATTAATGGGGCCTACGAAGCCAAGGAAGCAAGTATGGCATCGTACTTGGCGAAAGCCAAAGCCTTGATACAAGGTTTCCGCACATTCTCCATCAGGCTGGTGCCGCGCAGCCAGAACAAACAAGCAGATGCTCTAAGCAAGATAGCCTCCACCAGTTTCGCTCATTTGTCAAAGCAAGTACTTGTCGAAACACTGAAGGTGAAATCAATAGAAGAGAAGGAAGTAATGGCTGTGGTAGAGGAAGAAGAGGAGACTTGAATGACCCCCCTCATAGCCTACATAAAGGACGAAGTACTTCCAGCAGATCAGAAAGAGGCTAGGAAATTGAAAATCAAGGCCCGAAAATACTCCGTTATTGATGGGGTATTATTCCGCAAGTCATTTCTAGAGCCATGGTTGCGATGCGTAGGTCCGGCATAGGCAAGCTACGTCATCCGAGAGATCCATGAGGGCTCATGCAGCATGCACTCAGGACCGCGGTCTATTGTGGCCAAGGCAATCAGATCCGGATACTACTGGCCCACAATGCATAGGGACGCAAGGGAAATCATAAACAAATGTCAAGACTGCCAGGTACACCGGCCGGTTCCCAGGAACCCCCAGCAAAAGTTAAATCCCGTCACCTCCCCCTGGCCGTTCTACAAATGGGGGATAGACATCTGCGGCCCATTCCCGGAAGCACCAGGAAGGATCAAATACCTGATAGTCGCAATAGATTACTTTACAAAATGGATAGAAGCCAAGGCTCTTGCAACAATCACCGGCAATCAGGTCAAAAAGTTTGTGTGGGATAACATTGTATGCAGGTTCGGAATTCCGGGGGAAATAGTCGCGGACAATGCCAAACAATTCCGGGACAACCCCTTCAAGGATTGGTGTGAAAAGCTCAACATCAAACAACGATTTGCATCGGTCAAGCACCCTCAGGAAAATGGGCTGGTAGAAAGAGCAAATCGAAGCTTGGGTGAAGGAATCAAAGCAAGGATCGATCAAGGAAGCCAGGACTGGCTGGAGGAAGTTCCGCACGTGCTATGGGCACACAGAACTATGATCAAATCCAGCAATGGGGATACCCCGTTCTCCCTGACATATGGGACGGAGGCTGTCATCCCCGTCGAAATCGGAATGCCATCTTTAAGGTGCGCCCTGTTTGATCCGATAGCAAACGACGAAGACCTGCAGCTAAATTTGGATTTAGTTGAAGAAAGAAGAGAGGTCGCGGCAATCCAAGAGACCAAAAGCAAGACTCAAATGGAGAAGTATTACAACGCCAAGGTCCGCGGCACAAACTTCAGGCCGGGAGATTTCGTCTACCGCAGCAATAATGCAAGCCTTGTGGAAGACACCGGCAAGCTAGGCCCCAAATGGGAAGGCCCATATGAAGTCGTGGAAGCTTTGGGGAAAGAAGCTTATAAGCTCAGAGGTCAAGATGGTCGGGATATACCCCGGACTTGGAACATCCGGAACCTCAAGAAATGCTATTTGTAATTAAGTGTAAGCACTCCCATCTTTTGTATGCAATAGCGGGAGTCCATGTTTACAAGCTAAGTTATCTACTATGTATTAATCTTATAATCAATGATATGTGGGGTCTGATCAACTCCACAACTTTTCCCAAAAATTTACTTTGTCATTTTTTATGTTCACATTTGCATGCATGCATGACCCGGACTACGAAATCCGGACGCGTAAGCGGCCTCACAAGCCCGGCATGAGGACATTGCACCTCAAATTATCTAAGGCATATAAGTGGTATTGCAAACCCATTGACCATATTACACTATCCCCGGAAATCTTAAGTACGGATACACAGAGATAGTAAACTAAGTCCGGCCTTATGAGCCCCGGCAAAAACAACCAAGTGTTAATACACATGCAAATTGGTTCAGTTATATTCATTATCCCAACGCTTACAAGATACGCGGATGCATTCATCCGGATTACATTCACAAAAAGTCAAGGATTAAAAAAAGCTTCACAATGACGCGGCAGGGTAGATATGGTCAAAATATCCCCCGAACAACAGCCGCACACACCTAATTCTGAGGGTTCTCAGGATTCTGGGAATCAAGCATGGAGGAGTCAAACATGTCATCATGAGTAACACCATCTCCAGCCAAAGCAACTTCTGCAGTAGCTCCGGTTTGAGAAACTTCCGTAGTAACAACGGTCACAGGCTCGGCAGATACCGCAGCAACACTGGAGGAAGGCTGGGGACCAAGAGGGTTAGGAAGCACGACGGCGAGACCCTTGTCAGAATAGTCAAACTCCACCCCATACCTTTTGTTCTTGAACTCTTTATAAGTTGCAATGGCTCAGGGGCGGCGAGTAACAAACCGGAGCACAGACTCCGGTAAAACAGTCTCTTCCGCAACCGGAGCTTTGAAGGTAAGCTCCTCGGTCTTGGGATGACAATGCTCCTCCAAAACCAATTTCGCCATCAAGTACTCAAGTGGGGCATCTCGACACTCCTCCAAAGAATCCAACAAGGGGAAAGGCACTTTAGCCAACCTGACCACAGACTCATCATAACGTTGCTTGGCCTCCGGGTCATAGGCCTCTATCTGGTCAAGTTTAATGCCTTGCGACCCATGTACAATCCCGTCCTCCAGCCCCTGGCGTATACCATCCTTAATGGCCGCGGAAATACAACCACCAAGTCTGAGCTTCAAATCCTCGGACTCTTTAAATTTTTCAATGACATACCTGAATCCGTGGCCGATAACCCAACGGCGGCCTTCAACTGCCCTCAAAGTCTAAGGAAAGAGCTCTGTGTCAAACTCTTCGTTGATAGCGACCAACCTTCTATCCATCTCCGCAAGATGATTATCAAAAGTGGCATGGGCAGAGCTCATACTCTCCTCAACAATTTTCTCTGTCTCAGTCTTAAATTGCTGCTGAAGCGTGTCGCAAAGGACTTCCAGGCCGGACACTTTTTCCGTCAGCACCTCCTTCTTACCACGAAGCTCTGTAACTTCCGTAGCTAACCCCGCATTCTTCTCAATCAAGGTCTCAACCGCTGGAGATAACCTTTTAACTTCAGCCCGGAGCTCATCCAGCTCCTTATCCTTGTCTTCCACGGCCGATTGCAAAGTACATACTTGGCCGCGGAGATCAATAACCCCGGCATTCTCACCCTCCAGCTCGGACAACTTAGCCCTCAAATCAGCAACCATCTTCTTCTTCCCCTCCAGCTGCTTCCTCAACCTACCATTTTGGTACAGAGTGTTTTCTAGCCTCAGTCGCACCTCAGAATTAACACAGATTTGACGGGTAGACAGCCGATTGAACTCATTCATCAGATCCTCATTGGACATATCCCTCATATCATATGCGAAGACTGGAGTTGCAACATTGTCAACAATACTGCGGCAGACCCAGGGATCGTCCATCTTGAAGCCATTAGTAGACAACCATTTGGGGACATAAGTGGAAGAAGTGTCCGCGGTCTCAACAGATACGGACTTCTCAAATTCATCGGAACCGCTTGCATCCTCTCCCTCATTGATCGCATGACTGGACGAAGCAATCAAACCCTCAGCATGTCCGGACGGTTTATCCTGATCAGATACCTCAAGACTTGGCATTTTGGACTCCACATTCTCAGACTCGTTAACATCCGTATGCGGAGTCTCAGAATTCCCCTCAGACCGCTCTTGTGTAGGTGTGTGGGAAGAAGAAGAGAGAAAAGTTGCATTCTTCGTAATCCCCTCATCCGTCTGAGGACCGGAACGGTTCAAGCCTGACCCCGACTCATCTTCGAGATCAATAGTAACAGGACCTTCCGCGGAAGGATCGCCTGAAAAACACAAACGTGTAAGTACGGATATAAAAAAAAAGAAGAGAACAACACACAAGGATATTGTAAGCCGCTCATACCAGATCCAGCCGCAGCCCCCTTGCCGACCAGTTTCTTCTTCTTCTTTGGTGGCTCGGGCACATCAATAACCACCCTCTTCTTCCCGGCTTTCTTGCCCTCCTTAGCCGCAGCAATCTCATCTTGCACAGTATGTTGAACCACCTTCACCACACCCTCGCGCAGTTGAAGCACACGCGTAGCGGTCTCAGCTCTTAAGGACCTCTCATCCTTTTCCAAGGTGTGTTCCCCGACCTTCACCTTGAATACGTCAGGCTGTTGGATATAAGAAAACAAGTCCATCTCTGCAAAGCAAAGCAAATAAAATTAGACGCGGAAGAACACAAATAGAAAACGGAGATAAAAGCAAGTCTATTCAACCCACCCGTTTCATCCGGCCGTAGAAAAGTCGGACGGGCACTATCGTCATCCCAAGTTTGGCTCAAACCTATGATATTTAGAAACTCCTCTGGATATTTCTTAAACGGAGCCCTATTAGTATCAAGGAGCCGCAACAACTCTAGATCCACACCCACATCAGAAGGAGGAGGGTCGCGGTTTACAGACATTCCCTCATACCATGGAATATCCAAGGGGAAGATGGTTTTTTTAATGAAAAAGAAATGGTCCTTCCAGTTCTTAACCGAATCTAGGGCGCTAGTATAACAGACGAGGACAACTAAAGATTTTGGGCCTTTCCTCTTCTCTAACGTCATCCAACCATTGTTAACACCCGCATAATAGAATTTCCTAAACAAATCTATAGTAGGTACACCACCATGGACGCGGCAAAGTATCTCAAAGTGACTAACCCTACAAGCCGCTAACACTGATAGCTGTGATAAATGAATCTGGAAATACTCCAGTACACGGAGCAAAAACAATGAAAGGGGAATCCTAACGTTACCAAACTCAAAAAACCTAGTATACACACCTATCATTCCTTCCGGAGCATCTCTAATAGTATCCCTAGGTCCGGGCGCTATCGGTAAAAGATGCCCTGAGATCTTATACTTATCACAAAATGTGTTTACATCTTCCTGAGTGAGTTTGGAGGTTACCGTACTTATATGCGCCATTCTAAATGCTAAATGAAGAATAAGTATGAAAGAGGTCTAACCTGAAAAAACTAAAGTCCGGAAATAAAGGAAGGAAGAAGATCAAAGGCGGGAGGAATTCTTGTTTTAAAAGAGAGAAGGAAAAGTTTTAACTGTGTGTAAAAAGCTTAAAAGTGGTGTAAATCTTAGTATTTATAGCCACACACGCATGTGTTATCAGTGCAATCGAAAGGCCACAAAACTGACACGTCCCCGGATACTTATTGGACGGTCACAGATCTAGCCAGATGAACTGCCAAGATGATCGCAGAAATTGAACGGTCAGCCGCCGCAAACGTCCCATCAGTCAGCAATTGCGTGGGTAAAAACGTTTCGCTATTCCCCATGACAGCCTGTCACCACCACGTGGAGAGTGGTGGAATGTCCAGTCAGCAAACATGAGACACATCCTAAAAACCAACCGCGGAGACTACAACAGCCTCCGCACAGCCGCAACCTCTAAAGGCCGCGGAACGCAACTATAAAGTCTAGAACACTTGCTCTTCAACAAAACAACTATTAATCTCACCACACTCACTTTTTTATTAAATATCCACTTTATACAAATAAACCCCACTAATAACCTCACATACACTCACAAACCAAATAAATAAAAACTATGCACGGAAACCGAGTGGTGAACCACTCACCTTTGTGAGTGTTTTTTTTACCTATTCACCCGTGAGTTGCTTTGGGTGTAGATGGTTCACTCGTGAATTGGGCTCACTTACTTGCTCACTCAAGCATGGATACGCCTAGTCTTATATCCCCTTCAATTACCATAGTCCAATAATGTTTTTCGGTTAAAACCCCCGGTAAAGATTCCTAAGATGGTTAATTGATGCTCGGGTGTTTAGAGTACTCACCGAACAGTATAACATTTCCTCCTTTCTCCTTTTCACATTGTCACTAAATTGTCATAAACATATCTTGTTCATTCCTACTTTTTCTCACATTTAGGGCTGTCCAAAAAACTCGACGCTCGAAACTCGTTTATAACTCGCTCGAAAAATACTCGAAAATTCGCTCGCTCGATTATCGCTCGGTTGTAACTGAGCCGATCGGCTCGGTTCGATTTATAAACGAAACGAGCAACGAGCATAGGTCTGCTCGTTCGTCGCTCGCTCGAATTATTTTTAAGCTTATTATTTTTTAATATATATATATATATATATATATATATATATATATATATATATATATATATATATATATATATATATATATATATATATAAGTGCTTATTATCTTTTCTAGTGTTTGTCTTATTTTGTAGTGAATAAAGTTAAGGGGCTTATTCTGGGCAAATAAAAGCTGCTTCTAGCTATTGGAGAAAGATGTTTGCTGGTGTAAAGTTGCTTGAAGTTCAAGGGCTAAAGTGTTCATCTCTTGGTTATTTAACTCCTCATTTCTCAGTGTTAGGGCACATGAGATAAACTATCTCAAACTCCATCTCACTATATTGCAGCCTCCATCTTTTAGGGTTGCTACATCTTATTTAGCAGCCTCCCAAATAGCTGTTGTCTTTCTAATCAATAGCAGTCTTTCATAGCTGCTCTCTTTCATAAGCCACTGTTCGGCTGCTGTACTACTTTCAGTCTTTTGTCTATTGTGTAACCATTCGACTGCACTCAGTCTTTTGTTATAGCTAAGCTATTGTTACCATCTTTCACATACTAGCTGTTGTGTTGTTATTACTTTTGTGTTACCAGGTTCTATATTCAGTCAATCGAACCTTTCTACCTTTCTATCTTCTTTTGATTGGTGTGGGTATTTGGTTGTGTTTAGTTTAGGATTGATGTGGTTTTTGTTGTTGTTGATTTGAAAGGGTTTGGACAGTAGGTTTTGTGTGGATATGTATTTGTGATGTGGTTTTCGTGTGATTTGATTTTTAGTTGAATCTTTCTTGTTGGTGACTTCCGTTTTCATTGTAATAATCAAAGTTAAAAAGTAAAAACTCTTTCAACGGCAGCCACCGCTAAGTCCGAACCTTAGCCGCTGCTTTTAGATATGAACCCTTCTCGGTTACCGGAAATAATTCGAGCGAAAACGAGCTGAACCGAGCGCTCGTTTAGAAACCGATCCGAGTTTGAGCAACCATTTCTCGCTCGGTTATGTAAATTCGATCCGAGCCGAGCCGCTCGGTTTCAAACCGAGCCGAGTTCGAGCAGACGCTCGCTCGGTTCGGTTCGGCTCGTGATCAGCCCTACTCACATTCAATCGCACTCAACCCATTACCTGAACAACTTTTCAAGTTTAAGTTTTTTAAACATTTCAGTTATGGCCTGTGTTATAAGGACGGTCCCTGTTTGGTTATAATGCCCCCCCCCCCCCCCCCCCCCCCCCCCCCCCTTTTTTTTTTTTTTTTTTTTTGATTTTTTTTTTTTGATTTTTATAATTTTGTTTATATCAAAAAGCTATAAACCTGAAAGTGCGGAACAAAAAATATAAAGTTTAATATGTCAAACGCTTAAAACTGTTAAAAATACGGAACAGAAACTGACAAAAACTGTGCTGTGCAAGAAAAAAATAGAGGACAACTGGGAGACAAAGGGCCTGCCACCCTTGTCCCCCGTCCATATAAGACAACCCTTCAGTTATATCTAGATGCATCGGCACCTTTATCCTGAATCCCCATAATACTTTTCCACCTTCCCATGTTGATTTGATGACGCGTATATCACATAAATCGAGAAAAATTGCTTAACCATTGACCTATATCAACATATATCGCACATATTATACTCATATAAATCACTACCTATAATTAGTTGTTTTTTTTTTGAAAGATCAATATTATTAAAAAACCACAAAAAAAAACGGGCTCCCTGATTCGAGAAGAACCAGGAACACCAACCCAACTATTTACATCATGTTAAAACTACACCAATTATCCCATTGTACATCCCTACATTTAGACCTCTTTTTGAACCACAAAAAACCAATCGCTTTAACCGCCGAAATAATCTCCACACTAGTACATGTCCGGTGAGAAAAGATCCGCTCATTTCTCGCCTTCCACATTTCCCAACACGCTACAATGATTAAACCTCTAATCACTTCACCCTTTACTTTTGAAACCCCCGCATGTTTATGAATCTCCATTAAGTCTCGAACCGAAAACGCAAAAATAGGAGGAATGTGCCACCAGTTTGAAAGAGCTTGCCACACCCCCCCTGCGAGACGGCATTCTGTGAAGATGTGATCGACCGTCTCCTCCAACTCTCCGCAAAAACTACAAACCTGGTCGTCCACCACAATATTTCGTCTCTGAAGCGCTACCTTTGTAGGTAAACGATCCAAAATCGCTCGCCATATGAAAATATTGCACTTAGAAGGAACCCATTTTACCCATTTGTTGGTAATTCAAAGATGAAACAAGTAACAAATTCCAACAAAGCGAAAACTTTATTCAAATTGACGTGAGACTTTCTTGCGAGAACCATCTTATCTGCGAGAACTGACAGAACCACCAAAAACATACATGCACGCTTTCAATAATTGTATTTTTGCACATATGTTCTAAAAAAACATATATGTTTTAAAAAAAACATGGTTGTTCTAAAGAATTTGATAAGAAATTGGAAATACAAAATTTTTCTTTGAAGGTGTGCATGTATGTTCTTATAAGGCGTGCAATGACAATATTGCGGCCGTGTGTAAGGTTTTTGTGAAAAAAGATGATGAGTTCATGATGATATTGAAGAACATATGTGGATACTTACGATTATTGATGATTTGCATGTATTTTTATTTTATTTTAAAAGGCGTGCATGTATGTTTTTGGTGGTTCTGTCAGTTCTCGCAGATAAGATTGTTCTCGCAAGAAAGTCTCCCCAAATTGACTAATAAATACAAATGTACTAAATACAAAATTCTAATTCAAAAGTATAAAGAAACTAATGTTATTGATCCCTGATTATAGAAAACCAATGAATTAATTGTCAAATTTTAAACCGACTCAAATTAAGAAACATGTAAAAACCTAAATATCTGTTTAAAACTAAATTTATCAAACAAATCTTAAAGTTTAAATCACTTTTTAACAATCACCACCGTGACTAGCTTTAACTCCACCACATGTTCCAAACAAGAGTTATGAAAAATTAGAAATTGCTTTCTCAATAATTTATAAACCCTTTCATGATTTTATAAACTTGTTTCTACTATCAATAAACTTTTTACAAGTTTATATAATATCTAATAAAAATACAATCATTAGATTATAAAAGGTGTAAGAATAAGATTATGAACCTCTTCATTGGACCTAGCCATGAACTTCAAGAACACTATGATTAAAACAAAAAATAAAGCTTGATATGGATTATAAACATTTTCTTAAACCTTACATCGTGAATAAGTTTAGAAAGTACCTATTTTTGTGAATTTCATATCCCATTTCAAAACAAAACAACTAGGGAATGAAAGTCATTCTTTTCCTCTTGTATCCTCAAACAAAACACAGTCTGAGTTACAAAGGATACCCGATGTAATTGATTATTCTTCTCTGCTTCAAAAAATAAAAAAGAGATCATCGTTCTAACAATAACAAAGCCGTGTCCATAGAGAACATTCCACAAACTGGGCTCTTCTTTGTAACAATGGTTTAGGCCTGGGCTCCGTATGAACTGAACCGCGCTTAAGTTTATATAAGTTTTGAGGTGGTTTGGGCTATACATTTCAATATTTTTGTTTAGATTATTTAAGTGATTGGGCCTCTTTATTTTATTTCTTCGTTCAAGAGACGAAGTCCCATATGACTAGAGTACGAGATGGGCGACGGGCCGCCGCGTTGCGGCGGGGCGTCGTTTCATGTCGGCGATCATGCACAGGAAATAGAACTTCCAATGTAATTCATATATAGACAGTAATATAAACATGTAATCGTTGATGATTTGAACATTTGTCATGTGTTCATACAGAAGATCATGCTAGACAGTTACCTTGCGAATACACTCCATCATTAAATGAAGTACGTACATCTAAAGGCAGTCATATACAGTCGTTCCAACTACAGACGGTCAAACTTTCAAACCCTCAACAACGGCCATGTGCGCGTTAGTGTAAACGGCCTGCTAAGATACGGCCATTGACAGGACCCTAACAATCCCAGTAAAATACGAACACACCTTCAAGCATTTGGAAGTAAAAAAATAAAAAATAAAAAAAGCGCATACTAAATAGTTGATATATTTCTAGTAACTATAAATAGAACGAATATTGTGGTATTTGTTTCAACATCGTTGGCTGTTACTATAGTATCTTGAAACAATATCGTTGGCAATAACGTTGCTGCCATATGACGGTGTAATATAGTTTTTCTTATTTCAGCATGGGTCGTACCTTATTGCAACAATGTTGCTGCCCTGTCACGGTGTTGCAGCATATATCTTGCTCCGCAATGTCGTATAAACTGTTTCAAAATACTGTATCACCTATTCAGTATGCGTTTTTTTAATTTTTTATATTTTTAAACAACGCGTTCACTGAACGCACCCAAACAGTATCAAAAGTTAGTTCATATATTGTGCCAACGATATTGTTTCAAAATACTATAGTAACAGCCATGTTACTCACATTTATATATCAGAAATAAGAAGCCAAATGACCTCACGACATTATTGATCCTTTCAATTGCTCGTTCTTTAATCTCCGAAGCTTCCAGGTACCTGTTTAGTTTGTCGTGTGTCCTCAAATGCAACAAATATATTGTAGGGAAAAATATTGAGCATAGATCTTCACGCTACTGAAAAGTAATTATCAAGAAACTCTTACCAGTACAAAAGTGACCAGGGTTGTCTCGAGAATGCGAATATATAGTTGTTCAATCCAGACGACTTCATAAGGCTTGACTCACTAATTGGGTACGTTACAATCACTGGCCAATCGGGTACATTGTGTTGGTTCAAAAGTTCACCAGCTTGTCGAAAACTCCATACCTGATTTCCAGCATTCCCTATATCACTTGGTTACATTAAATATATAAGATCGGACATCGCGGTCAAATATAAGAACTGAATGAATTACTGCAAAACTCAAACTAATTGGAAAAGGCAAAAATGTTAAAAAAAATTCTCACACGCGGTATAAGTTCCATAACCTTTCTACAACAGTTAAAACAGTGCTTGTCAGCTTAATGTTGTCTATTGAGCTCTCGCGGTGCTGTAATTCTTATGGGGTATTTGATCCACATTTTTTACTCACACCAATAATTGTGTATAGCATGTTTTATTGAATATATGATTCTCCTACAGATTATTTGAAGATAAATATGTCATCTTTATTTTCCATGTTGGTTGAAGACAATAATATGAGGTTAAAACTCTGGTCATAGAAATAATCAGAGCATAACATGGGCATGTAGCAGGATTTTCACCCGTTTTAACAAACATACATATGATACGTCAAATTTGTGGCTAACACGCCGGCAAAAATAGAAAAGGAAATATAAAAAAGACCCATATCAACAAATTTGATAACTTCATCTATATTCTTACACCCTCATATTCCTGAAAGAGATCATTATCTTGTATTAATACGAATGATTCTATGATGACTTCATTTTGAAACATATAGATAGTATCCGACCCCTAAATATGAAATTATAACATTGTATTAATACAAAATTATCTATATAGATAGTATCCGACCAAATATCCGACCAAATAGTTGATGTAACTAAATTTCAATCAACCTTACGTAACTCTTACACCTATATCAACATATCCTAATATCCAATCATCGTATAACTAATAACAGCACTTAGCAAATTCAAACATTATCAAATATTCAAACTTTTGTATGCTAGAATAAAGTCAAACAGGATTTTGACCTGCAACTCTAAACTGAATTCAGTATCACAGACCTCATATCAGCAACCAAAAAAAAAAAAAAAAAAAAAAAAAAAAAAAAAAAAGGTCTATATTTCTTCTAAATGCAGGACCTAAATTAGGCTTTAAAATCAAGCTTTTCAATACGCACCTATTTCAGACCTGACTTCAGCCCCCAAATACATCTATTTGTGTCCCATTTCAGCAGCCAAACTCACCCGTTATGGCCCCACTCAAGCACCCAAACCCACACGTGAAGCCGAAGAAGTTGCTCTTACTTGTTCGCTTGCTTAATTGGAATATGCTTGTCACGTATATTGCAACAACCAACTTGTACAACCTGTAAATATATAAACATTTTTACACATTGCTAATTTATTATAACCAACTTTATTCTCATAAGTTTCTATAATTCATAAAAGAATTTTTCTTACCAGTTACTACGTTTCGATTCTATCTTTTTCATCTTTCCTAAAGACTTTGTAGACACCCTTGTGGTGTGTTTCATTCGTACCTACAACAATAAGTGCTTAAAGGATTAAAATAATATAGAGTATTTAGCATATGTTATATGCAACAATTAAACAGGAGCATACTTACTTCAGGGAGGTTGACCGGTGTTGGTGCTACTGGGACGCCTGGATAGAAGAACCATTCCTGATTTTTTTTTTAATATTTGTAACAACACGGTCGAAACAATTAAAAAAAAGCCAAAGCATCTTTTATATTTACATTGATTAACCTTTTCGTCACCACCAATGGGTTTGTCACAAATACGGTGTCACACATATTTCAATTAAGCAAGCGCTAATAAGTTGGCTTACCTTGGGAGATACGATGCTTGTTCTCGTCATTTTGAAAGAAAAAAAATGGGAGTGTCCTTAGCTTTCTTTTCTTTCGTACCTACCGCAACAGCAGTCTAAAAGAAATTAAAAGAATAAATATAAAGTATCAAGAACACGTTATATGCATCAATTAAACATGATCGCACTTACTGTGAACAGGTTCCTTCATTTTTTAAATAGTGTTCTTTAGTTTTATCATACATGCATAATTTAAGAGCATTGTGAGGTGGAGGCATTGATGTTATAAGTCCAAAAATAAGCTGTAACAAACACCCTCCAAGCATGTCATTGACCCTTGTGTTAGTCATCGTGTTATAGCATACAGTTTTTCTATAGTGCACCATTAAATCCATAGTCTAAGTCCCCTTTTCTGCCTTCAAAATAAGTTTAAAAAAACTACGTGCGAAAGATTGCGTCACTAAAATATTAAAGCAAGAAGTAATTAACATATGTGTCTTGCATCATCAGTTCTTTAATGACTTTAAAATAAACACCAATAACTATATACCTGCACATTTAGCTCGGCGGTCACCAAATATATTCACGCCATGATGTGAAGCACCAACGCGCGACCATCTGAATAAGTGTAAAAGGTGTAAGAAAGGTGAACAACCAATATGATTATAGCAAGCCCATTATATAAGTGGCTTTGACACGTAAAGCTGAGTTGTGAGTAAATGCTATACCTCTATGAGGCCGAACGTTGTCAAGAACCACTTTATCAACAAAATCAGAGTATCAATGGCTTCCTTGTAAATCGCCCATATCCTTGTCGTTAAAACCATATATCAGATCACATTATCATACTTATTACCTAAAATCAGCAAGTGCATAAAATGTTCTCAGAAACATAAGAAACACAAACATAAAACAACAATCTTCAGCCGGCAAAACATCAAACCTTAACAACCGTAGAACTGAAATTGTAGTACCAGTTGGTGCGTGGGAAAGAGAGCCGGTGTGTGTAGTCGGCTACAAAACACCTAAAATTTATAAATAAACCTGAAATTAGCAAAACCCCCAAATTATAACAAAACCCTAATTATAACAAAACCCTAAATTAAAAGTAAAGTGTATATCAAAATCAAAATGCTAAAACTGATAACTAACCTGAAACATGCGATTTATAATACTCTTCTTTGCAATATGCATCCCTTTCATCTCCATCTTTAAGCTATGATTGTTAAGAACAGAAGGAGAGTGGGCTGGAGAAGGAGAGTGGGGTAAGTACAACAAAATTAAACCCAAAAGCGTAAAAGTTTTACCTGGTAAAGTTCTAGAGGGTTGATGTTAGATCGGTTCTAGAGGATCCAGCATATTAGATCGCCTCGGTTCTAGAGGATTCAGGATATTATTAACACAGATAAAAGAAGAGTGGAACGGGCTGAAGAAACAGGCCGGAGAATGCAAGTGGGCTGGGACAAAAACGGCCCAGCGACAAAACGGCAAAAACGGCGCCGTTTTAAATGGCGCATTATATATATAGTAATTATTGAATTTTGGGTTAATGACATGTAATAGTAACGTACTTTCTTATTTGTTTCATTATCTAATACGAACCCAAAAAATTACCATAATCACCATCCAACTCTTTGCTCCGTTAGTCCTTTTGGCATGTAATAGCAACTTTCTTTCCCATTTGTTTCATTATCATACGTTTTGACTAACGACCATTTGTAATTAACTAAAAAAAAATATGTTTTCTTGCGTTTTCATACGTTTTTATATGTTTTCAAGCGTTTTCATACGTTTTTATCCGTTTTTATATGTTTTCGCATGTTTTCTAACGTTTTCATACGTTTTTGTTCGTTTGCACCGTTAGTCCTTTTGACTAACGACCGTTTGTAATTAACTCAAAAATATGTTTTTCTTAAGTTTTCATACGTTTTTGTTCGTTTGCACCGTTAGTCCTTTTGACTAACGACCGTTTGTAATTAACTCAAAAATATATTTTTCTTACGTTTTTATATGTTTTCAAGCGTTTTTGTTCATTTTTAAACATATTTTTGAGTTAATTACAAACGGTCGTTAGTCAAAAAGACTAACGATGCAAACAAAAACGTAAAGAAAATGCGCGAAAACGTATAAAAACGGATAGAAACGTAAGAAAACGTATGAAAACGTAAGAAAAACATATTTTGGAGTTAATTACAAGCGATCGTTAGACAAAAGGACTAACGGTGAAAATAAAACGTATGATAATGAAACAAAATTTGAAACAAAATAGATTACTCAAAACCTATTAGATTACATGATAACATCTTCAACTTCTTAAAGGGGATACTTTCGGTATGGTATCCCCTTTGGGTGACAAATAGACTCTCATTGATCCAAGCTATGCTTGATGATTCAATGAGAGGATGTTCCTATCAACTAATACATTGTGTATTATTTTGTTTGTTTAGGAATGCATGCTATCTCTATTACAACACAGACAATATATACACAGGTAACTAGATTAAGACATGTGGGGTAGGTATGAGTAGATATCCACTTGTTGTGAGTTGTCATCCACTTGGTGTGAGTTGTCATCCACCAAGTGGTCCCTCTTCTTCTTCCTCTTTTGTCTTTGTCTGACTTCTATCTTTTCTTGTAGAAGTTTGCGCCCATATTTATCAGTCTGCTTGTAGAGATAGTATCTTCAGGGTCACTGAGACAATTTTCAATTCTCAGTGATACTGGTGTTGTTTGTAGCTCGTATACTTTACTCACTGACACCGTATCAGTAAGTAAAGTGTTTCTTCAACAACGGGCTTTTTACAACACTCACTGATTTCTTTATCAGTGAGTAACCCACTATTTTATCAGTGAGTTAGGCTATTTTATGTTCAAATCTTGTCAGGGTACTTGGGTCAAATTCTTGACCCAACAATCTCCCCCTATTTGAATATACAAATAGCCTTGGATCAAACCTGCTTGTTCAGAGACTTGGGTTTAGTTCCTGAGGTTCAGGGTTCAGTGAGTAAGGTTCAGGGGTTCAATGACTGGTTCAGTGACTGGGTTCAGGGGTCATGGGGTCCTGAAGGTTCACTTTGACAGGTTCATTGTGTTGTCTCACTGAGAGGGTTCAGGTTCCTGTGGGGTTCAGGTTCCTGGGGTTCAGGATTCAGTGACTGGGGGTTTAGTCACCTATGGGGTTCAGGGACTGGGGGTTCAGTGACCAGGTATGATTTGGGGGTTTGTGTTTTCAGTGACCTGGGTTCAAGGGTAGGGTTCAGGGGTCCAATGGTGGGTTCATGGAGCAGGGTTCAGGGACCTGGTTCACTTTTGATACATCAGTGTCCTTCCCTTTTTTTTACTCCCTGATACTTATCAGTCACCCCACTTTTCATTCCCTGATACTTCAAAACCTACTGAAACTAATTTCAGTTCCTGATGAGAAAATTTTCTCATCTTACCACCTCAACTCTTAAGACTCTTTTTCAGTGACAATGAGTTTCTTTCAGTGACACTGAGTCTTCTTTAATCCTCCTAACTCCCTGAGTTTGATAAGTAGCCTAATATAAGACCTCTGGTTCATTTGGTCATAGTCATTACTCCCCATTCCAACTTCCTGACTTTCTCAGGATTTACAACCCAATTCAGTCTGCTTGGTTCACACTTCCCTTACCACCCCCTGATTCTTATCAGGGACCCCTTTGAATTACTAACCTCCACTGACCCAAATTTTACACACCTACACACTCTGAGTACACATAATCTGCCCACACTGATATATTATCATCAAGAACAACTCCCTGATAAATTTATCAGTCACCTCTTATATCTCCTAACACAACAGCCCTATTCAGTCCTATGAAGCCCAATATCTCACCTTGAGTCATCAACACCCTTAATCAATTTCTATCACCACCAACAGACTTTTTCAACTTCAGAAGCCCATCAAACTTGATTCAAACCTTATCCATTTTAACACTAATACTTCCAAACCTACCTCTTGAATCAGACCTAATCTGCTTACCCGAAACCACAATCATCTCCATTCGTGGTTTTGATAACAGCACAAATTACCACCATTTTTCCTCGTCACCATCATTAACACCACAAACTTAATCGATTTCGTTATTTTGAAACCTATCAAAACCGACTTAACCTAATTTTTTTCTTCTGTCTCTTTTCATCCGCAAGACATTTGAAGATGGCGTTAGGTTTTTTTTTGTGTCGGATTTCATTGTTCGAACTGGGTTTTGATTTCTTGATGGTTTTGAGATGTGGATGAGATGAGCTTGTCTGTTTGGTTTTGTCGAGTATTTTTAGATCCAGATCTTGGTTTGTGTTGTAGGTGATGAATTAACACACGTTTTTGTGTGTTTTGGATTCGGATTTTGACTGATTATTTAATCAGTGGTGGGTTTTTGTTTGGTGGGTTTTTGTTGATAGATCGATTTGGATTTGGAGTGGTGAGTTTTTTGTGTGTTTGTTATTTTTTGAGTGAGATTGGTGATGAGTAGATCGATTTGGATTTGGATTTCCAGATCTGTTCTTTTTTTTTTTTTCTTTTTTTTTTTTTTGTAATTAGAGAGGTTTGGTGTGTGTATGTGGGATAAGAGGGATATTTGTGTGGTTGGGAGTGTTGGGTTTTGTGTGTGGATAAGATTTGTGTGGTGGGTGTGTGTTTTGTGGGGTTCAGGGAGGGGATTGGTGTTTTTCAGTCACCTATAAATGTGTTTCTCCCTCTCAAAAATTGCTATATCAGTAGCAGTTTTTGAAGATCATATTTATTAATTTTTGAAGAATGTTATCAGCAGTTATACATGGATCTGGCTCATAAGAATGAACCTTAGGCTCTGGTACCACTTGTTGGTCCATGTAATTTGAGTAAGGCAAGAACAGATTCATTGATAGTGAATAAATTGTTACAAGATTACTCAAAACCTATTAGATTACATGATAACATCTTCAACTTCTTAAAGGGGATACTTTCGGTATGGTATCCCCTTTGGGTGACAAATAGACTCTCATTGATCCAAGCTATGCTTGATGATTCAATGAGAGGATGTTCCTATCAACTAATACATTGTGTATTATTTTGTTTGTTTAGGAATGCATGTTATCTCTATTACAACACAGACAATATATACACAGGTAACTAGACTAAGACATGTGGGGTAGGTATGAGTAGACATCCACTTGTTGTGAGTTGTCATCCACTTGGTGTGAGTTGTCATCCACCAAGTGGTCCCTCTTCTTCTTCCTCTTTTGTCTTTGTCTGACTTCTATCTTTTCTTGTAGAAGTTCACGCCCATATTTATCAGTCTGCTTGTAGAGATAGTATCTTCAGGGTCACTGAGACATTTGTCAATTCTCAGTGATACTGGTGTTGTTTGTAGCTCGTATATTTTACTCACTGACACCGTATCAGTAAGTAAAGTGTTTCTTCAACAACGAACTTTTTACAACACTCACTGATTTCTTTATCAATGAGTAACCCACTATTTTATCAGTGAGTTAGGCTATTTTATGTTCAAATCGTGTCAGGGTACTTGGGTCAAATTCTTGACCCAACAGACACCCTTTTGGATCTTTTACAAAACCCATCAATGAATTCCTGAAACACACCAAAACACAAAACCACTAGTGTCATCCAAATGAAGCTTCATTAGTCCACCATATTTAGCCACAAAAGCATCACCTGTGCAAAATGTGTTCTTGGGGAATTTATGATACTCCATTTTAACATAATCTAGTTGTTTCGTGTCATCCAAATGAAGCTTCATTAGTCCACCATATTTAGCCATTCCTGAAATGCGGCTAGCGTCCAAATTAGCCATTCTCCATTTTTAATCTCCATTCATACGCTTGTGAGAATAATGATTCATCTGCATTGAGGTTCGAATCTTTTTCATTTGTGAAGCGGCTTGAAAACCACTCAAACTTGAAAACCACATAATTACCTGTATGTGTTTGCATATTTCAATACAAAAAATTAATCAAAAAATTAATTCAATACAAACCCAGATTCCGGCGACCTTTTTCGACTACAAACCCAGATTCCGGTCACTTTTTTTTCTTCCCAAATCGTTTTTTCTTCACAAACCACAAATCAGACTCTTAAATCCCTTCTAAACCAAACTACTGTTTTGCAAATTTCACTACTACCCATCTTTTGTTTTAATCTTAATTCACTTCACTAACAACAAAAAAAATCACACTTTCTTATAAAATCTTCACTGCAAAGTATAAAAATCCAAACTTTTTTTATTAAAACTCCACCAATAACCAAAAGAATCAATCTTTTTTTTTATAAAATCTTCACCAACAACTATAAAGGGTCAAGATTAAGTCAAAAATTGAATCAATTGGGTGATAATTATATTAAAACCACAAAAAACCACAACAATTAGACCAACCCCTTTAACAACAATCATGTTATTTCCTTTCCTTGATTCGTTCACAAACAAACTCAACAAACAAAAAATAATAGCCCCACGCCTTCTCATCCACTTAACAGCCATAATCCAAAACACAACAATTAGACCAACCCCTTTCATTTTGATCGGTTTGTTTTTTGTGTGTGGAAGTTGAAGGTGGATTTTAGATCGAGAGGTGTTGGTTTATATGTGTGTCGTTTTTGTTTGTTATGGATCTGGGTTTTGATATTGTTATGGATCTGGGTTTTGATATTGGAAGTTGAAGGTGGATTTTTGAATAAGTGTTAGAAACCATTATTTATTTAAGTATCAGTCAAAGTCAAAGTGAAAAAGACCTTATTACCATCACGTGTTTATCACGTGAGGGCTGTTTAACGGAGAAATAGACGGACATCCATCACAGGGACCATAGATGTTATTCTTTTGCAGTCAGAGGGACGATACATGCAACTTTAAACTTTGAGAGACTATACGTGAAATTTTGGACAAACCACAGGGACGATCCGTGTAATTTACTCTTGGTTTTTTAAACTCACAGGTAGAGCAAGTTCAAGTTCGAGCTCGATGGAGTTTGAACAAAGACGAGTTTGAAACATTTAATGAACAGATATTGAATTTATAAACGGTCAAAGGCAAGGTTTTATTCAGATTATTTATGTGTAAAAATATTCAGGTCGAGCTGCATTCAAACTTTGTTTTATTGAACATAATTCTCACATATATAGTTTACAGCTTTTCAAACTCTCAAATCAGGCTTGAATCTTTCTTAAGCCGGTCTCATGCCTTTTTCAAGAAAATTCACCCAGCTTGACTTACCATATTTGGAACGGTATTGATAATCATGCAGTAGTTTTTTTTTTTTTTTTTGAACAACGATAATCATGCAGTAGTACTTTTAATCATTGTGTTTCTATGTCAGTAAGATCATCCTAATGATCAATTACCAACCGTTGATGTCTCATAAATCATGACCGAGTAACCACGACTCATAGAAAACTTGAAGTTTGCTTGAATCATTACAAACAATCATTTTTGCAAATATATCCCATATGCTAGTTAGGGAGTATATGATGTAATCTTGAGATCTCATTACACAACCCAAAAATTCAAACTACATAAGACAGACCACGATATTGGCCTTCTTTATTCTCTTTCAGTTTCTTGTCATTGTAGAGTCGTAGTCTCGTACTATACTAGTATCTAACATTTTAACCCATACAATACAGATAAATACTTGGTTTTCCAACCAATGCAATATCTCTAAAAAGAACTAGATAAAAAACTCATCATCATGAACTAAGCCAGCAAAACAATGATTTTCCTAAGATACCCAAAATCTTTTTCATATCTAATATACAAATTTCTATGAGGTGTCTGATATCATGTTACTTGTATAATACAGATCTCTCCATGATCCATTATCTTTAAGCACATGCACCCATCAATCACATGATCCCTAATCCTTTATTATAATCCCTTACTTCAAACAAGAAGTATACACCACCTAGCAACTTACTCTTTACCTTAAAGCATTCACATTGTTAATTCCTCTTTACAAGTGTTCCTACAGACACCAATCAAAAGGACTTTACAACTAAGCCTAATTGCTTTTGTACTAAAAAAGGTACATGTAACATGGACATCGATTATTCTTTGACATTATTCCAATCTAAAATGAAGTGCCAACAAGATTACACGACAAGGTTAGAAAATAGAAACAAACATGGCCGGAATAACAGATTTTTCGTTAAACAATGAACAAATGCTACAAAGTAGTACATGAACACAACAAATGGGCAACACAAAGTTAAACTAAACCTAAGAAAACACAAGTTTTTCTACAAACTATAATCTTCGCTTATCTTTCACTTTTGAAAGAATGAGGAACAAAAAAAGCAAACGATAAAAGAATGTTGAATCTGCGTACCAACAAGAATAAGCTCCGTCCAATCTTTACTTACACAATCCATACATCAGTCTTTACGCTCACATCATAGCTGCAAAATCAATTAAAAGAGCATAAATATAACCAAGATTCTAAATTTCTGATAATGAATTAAATCATCCAAAGTTGATAATATTACTTACCATGGTTAATATCATGATGATCTTTCTGATGGTGTTCCATACAATTAAGAAGATACTTAAACGTCTCAATCTCGCAAGGAATAGTAAGAGCACCACTATGATCAAACCCGAACTCTTCCTCAACTTTTTCAAGCAGAACCTTAAACAACGGATCACTAAGATAACTCGTGGGAATAATAAACCTACGAAGCTCACGTCCCACATAAACTGCTAAATACCCTTTAGGCACATCATTTGGCAAATCAGGACTTTGACAACCATCCTCGACATCCGAATCAGAATACACATTGTACCCTTTTAATCTCATACTTATTGCTGGATTGATTCCGCCATTAACACGATTATTACCCATTACAGGACTATGATCATTACGGTCATGATCATGATCTTGATCTTGATCATTTTCCTTTGGACCAAGTGTAACATGTTGCCACCTTTGTATGATTTCTTTTATTTTAACGATTTGTCGAATTCCGTTTAATCTTGTTCCTACATTTTCTTCCATTTCTTGTAATTATACTCGAAATCGGATCTTTTCCTGTTACATTTAAACAAGATTAATAACCAATTAGTAAATAAATGATTAAGATACTAATTAAACTAGATCTTAAACACATTATTATAATTGGATCAACATCTAATATGAAGCACATATATTATATATATCAACTATACACAGTATATAATATTACGAAAATTAAATAATATAGAGAAAACAAACCTTGAATTAGTGTATGCGTGTGTAGAATGAGAAAGAAAGAACAAATGAGGAATTTGATGGATGATGATGGATTGAAATATGGATTTGGGTTATGCTTGTTTTTTTTTTTTGGACTAATTAATACGGAGTACTGCGTAAGTATGATTTCTTAACGCTATTGGTTGCTTTGCATCATTAGACTTATAATTTATTTCCTTGTGCGGAAAGTAATGATTAAATAATTCAATATAATATATAGGTTATTCTTCTTGGTTTCATATTATATGTTTTGTGTTTTATCGAGGGGTGTGACTTGTAACTTTAATATTATTACACGCGGTAATGTAACATGATTTAATATTTAAGAAACAAGTTCAAGGTTGTGTGTAATACTCAAAACGGGCCAAAGAGCGCAGAACATGAGCCGTTGGTGGGCTTATTGTACGGGCCAGAACTTATTAATTTTATAATGGAGCGGGTAATATAATAATGCCACCGACATCTTGTGTTTTTATATATATAGAGAGAATTTGAAGGGAAATTTAAATAGTTGTATTTACACAATTTATGATATTAAAAAAGTTAGTTTTTAACGAATAAAGACCTAAAACATAACATAGGTTAGCCGATTAGCAGTGGCGGTGATTAGCATGTGTGAGTGGGGCAGTCGCACGGGGCCATCATTTGTGAAAGGCCTCTAATTTAGTATATGTCATTTAGTATTTATACATGTTTAAGTATATTAGGTTTTGAATTTTCTATAATAGTTAAGCTTTTTGCGATTTACGGGGCCTCATTCGTAGTTTCGCACCGGGCCACCTAAATCAATGAGACGACTCTGCTGATTAGGACCAGTGATTGTTGAGAATTCATATTGATTAAACCATCAATACCACGAGTACGCAGCGGATGGATCTATATTTAATGTTATGAATTAAAACGTATAATTAAAACACATAATAAATACTAACCTCGAATTTATTGAAAAATAGATAACCACCAAGTCTTGATCTTGATCACGAACACTTCAATGGATCTCGTATCACCACGAAACCCTAATCAACTATAGTGAGTTGATCTCTATCGAAAACTCACATTACACGTCTAACGAAAGCGTTAGGATGCTAGTGCTTAATCCACGAGCTTACGAACTAAACACGAATGCTAGTCGTAGAGAAGAAACAAAGGCCAACTCCCTTACAAGGGGTGCTGGACGATTTGTAGAGGCAAGAAAGAAGATCAAAGAATGCTTTGATTTTGAGGTGTGTATAAATGAAGACCTAGAGGCCTCCTTTTATACTAATAAGGTAGCTTAGGGAAAAAGACACTCCTCTCCTTGCCCTAGCCCATATGGCCGGCCATACCAAGGGTTCCATGGGCCTCCATATTGCCTTTTGGTCCTTGTGAAATAACTATGTACAATACAAGCTAATTTTGGACTTAACGACCGTTAACCGTTACACTAACAGACTAACGACCGTTATGTATATTTCGTGGATTATATTAATTATAATTAATAGTATACATTAAACATATTAATTATATTTAATAAACGCTCTCTAAATGTATACGTGTGTGCCCCGATAGGCTCACATAATTTCTAGCTGTATAACTATTGATTTACGAACGCATAACCAATAGCTCCCATTTGCGATCGTAACAATCAATAATGTATACTAACAATGCTAAGTGTCTAGCAACACTGCATTGCTCCCAGAAATACCTGAGTGTGGTTTCATAAAACAACTAGGTAAATGGTTTACAATTTTAAATTATCCTTTTGTTTCAGATACTTGTTGAACTATGGATATGGATCAAAGTCATTCCATATTGTTCAACTATTCTGTTTCTCATTTTAGAAATTAATCAAGATTACAAAACGTAAAACAAGTATCATCTTGATTTACACTTTGGGCACGGCCATGCAAACATCTGATTAATTCAGCGAGGGGCCCAGTAGTATCATGCTCCAGAAGACAAGTGGAGGAACAAATTATATTTTGACTACACGTGTCATTCATGTGCTTCAACCAACTTCTGAGAATAACCTTTATAACCACCTTGTTCAGGATAGCGTTTGACTATAGTCAAGAAGAAAGATCCACACATGCAAGACCTGCTTGCATCTCAAGTCAGAGGACAAATAAAATAACCATTTGCGAGATATCACTTAATGACGCCGATCCATAAAGTGATGACTCGTAGGTTTGGGGAAATCCAATATCCATATCACGTGGATAACATGTGAGTTTGGCGGACACATCCTTAGTATTCAAAGAATATAACCAATCTCTCACACTTGCCTTAATTCAACAATACTCCCATATCATTGATCGACAATGGACAATTTAAAGTAATAAATTACCTATGGATTAAACATGCAAATATATGACACAATTAATATATGAATGAATAGATCAAGTACCACGTATATTAATCATCAAAATAGTAAATGTTTTACATATCCCATTATCCAAATACTAAAATCAAAACAGATTTACATGAGACTACTAACTGAACGAAGTCCAATACCACTAGCATGCTCAACATGCTTGTTCAAAGGCAACGCCTTAGTAAACGGATCAGCTAAGTTGTCATCTGTGCGAACTTTGTTAAGTACTACTTCATTATCTGCGATAACCTCACGGAGATAGTGAACCTTCCTTTTGTAATGCTTGGCGCCTTTCTGAGCTCCAGACTCGTTAGCGGTAGTTAATGCTCCAGTATTGTCACATAGCATTTCCATAGGTTCTTTATTGGTGGGGACTACTCCAAGCTCATCAATAAACTTCCTTATCCAAATAGCTTCCATTGCAGCTTCTGAAGCAGCAGTGTATTCAGCTTCTGTAGAAGACATCGCTGTAATGCTTTGCTTGGCACTCTTCCAGACTACAGCGCCTCCGTTTAGAACGAAAATGTATCCGGTTTACGACTTGGTATCATCCTTGTCGATCTGCCACCTAGCATCAGTATAACAGGTAACTCTGAGCTCTCTGTTTAGGTCTCCACCGTAAACAAGAAACATATCTTTAGTATATCTAAGATACTTCAGTATGTTCTTCACAGCAGACCAGTGATTCTCACCTGGATCTACTTGAAATCGACTTGTTAAGTTCTTAGCGAACGCAACATCAGGTCTAGTGCACCTCACCGCATACATGATGGATCCTACAGCCGAGGCATAAAGAATCCTCTTCATGAGTTCCACCTCTGCAGGTGTTGGGGGTCCTTGAGATTTTCTCAACTCAAGTTTTACTTGCATTGGGGTAGTTCCACGTTTGGAATTCGCCATATTAAATCTTTTCAAGATTTTCTCAATGTATGCACTTTGACAAAGTCCAATCAACCGCTTAGATCTATCTCTGTAGATCTTGATTCCTAGAATATATGCAGCTTCACCTAAATCCTTCATAGAAAAACAATTTCCAAGATAGGCTTTAATAGCTTGTAACATTGGAATGTTGTTTGCCATGATCAATATGTCATCAACATATAAGATTAGGAATGCTACATTACTCCCACTAGCCTTACGATATATACATGGCTCATCAAGGTTTTGAGTGAAACCATACTTCTTGATTTCCTCATCAAACCTTTTATTCCATTGCCTAGATGCTTGCTTTACTCCATAAATGGATCGTTGTAGCTTGCATACACGGTTAGGATATTGTGGATTGACAAATCCTTTAGGTTGGTCCATGTAAACCTCTTCGGTTAAGTGACCATTCAAGAAGGCAATTTTGACATCCATCTGCCAAATCTCATAGTCATAGTACGCTGCTATGGCTAAAATGAATCCTAATAGCTTTTATGTCTGCGACAGGCGAGAAGGTTTCCTCATAATCTACACCGTAGGTTTGAGTATAACCTTTTGCCACAAGACGAGCTTTATAGGTGTGTACCTTTCCATCCATGTCAGTCTTCTTCTTGAAGAGCCACTTGCTACCAACGGTTTTAGCGTTAGGAGGGAGGTCAACTTCAATCCAGACTTCATTGTCTTTCATGGATTTCATTTCCTCGTTCATAGCATTAAGCCATTTTTCAGATTCAGAATCTGCTAATGCAGCTTTATAGTTAGCGGGCTCATTGAGATCCCCTAACTCATGCTCCTCTGAATCGATGTACAAACACATACGTTCAGGTGCACGTATTGTCCTTGAGGACCTACGAACAGGAATAACTTCACTTTCTGGTTCAACACTTTCATGTTCAACCATCTCAGAAAGTTGGGAGAAGGGTGAGTATCTTCTTGAATTTCATCAAGTTCTACGATCCTCCCACTTGCTTCTTGTGAGATGAGACGATTCTCAAAAAAGTCAGCAAAACGAGCTACAAATACTTTGTGCTCAGGTGGGTAGTAGAAGTAGTAACCCATTGTTTCCTTTGGGCATCCTACAAAGATACACTTAATAGATCTTGGCTCAAGTTTGTCAGGCGTATCACATTTCACGAATGCCTCACAACCCCAGACCTTTAAGTAAGACAGATTAGGGACTTTCCCATGCCATAGTTCATATGGTGTCTTTTCAACCTTCTTTGATGGAACCATATTGAGAATGCGTGCAGCAGACTCAAGAGCATAATCCCAAAAGGACATTAGTAGAGTTGTTTGATTCATCATAGATCTTACCATGTCAAGCAAGGTTCGATTTCTTCTCTCAAATACACCATTATGTTGTGGTGTACGTGGAGAAGAGAGCTGTGAGACAATCCCACACTTCTTAAGATGATCTATAAACTCTTGACTCATATATTCGCCTCCACGGTCAGACCGTAAAGCCTTTATGGTCTTACCAAGTTGATTCTCAACTTCACTTTGAAAGTTTCAAAGACTTCATGTTTATGTTTAAGCAGGTAAACATAACCATATCAACTAAAGTCGTCAGTGAAAGTTTAGAAATAGATGTATCCTTGTTTTGACATAGTTCTAAAAGGGCCACATACATCAGAATGTATGAGTCCAAGCAAATCTATAGCTTTCTCCGTTTTATGCGAAAAAGGCTTTCTTGCCATCTTCCCAGACACACAAGATTCACACTTATCAAAAGACTCAAGGTCAGTTGATTTAAGAAGCCCATCACGTTGCAGCTTCTCAATGCGTTTCTTGTTAATGTGCCCAAGTCGGCAATGCCACAAGAATGTAGAGTCCAAGTTACGCTTGGCTCTTTTACTATTAACAGAATACATAGAACAATCATTCGAAACAGAATCATGTATATCAATTTCAAAAATACCATTCCTAGAAACAACATTAAAATAAAACACGTTATTAATTGAAACAGAAATACCAATATCTGTAAAACAATGAGTAAAACCCTTGTCTTTCAAAAGTGAAACTGAAACAATACCCCTAGTAATACTAGGAGCATAATGACAATTGTCCAATACAATTATTAAACCACTAGGAAGGTATAAATCAAAACTTCTGATAGCTTCAACGGCTGCACGGTTTCCATTTCCCACGTACAGGCTTAAAGCTTCTGGCTTCAGTCTCTTACTTTCCCTGAGACCCTGAGGAGTATTACAGATGTGAGTACCACAACCAGTGTCATATACCCAAGATTTATGAGGAAAAGTATAAAGTTCTATGACGAAGATACCTGATGTGCTAGCATTGCTACCCACATTGCACTTCTTCTGCATCAACTCGGCTAAATAGGCAGGACAGTTCCTCCTCCAGTGTCCAGTCTGATGACAATGATGACACTCAGTGTCCTTAGCAGGATGCTCCTTTTTAGGTGGAGGGGGAATCTTGGCCTTGGGGGCATAAGCAAGCTTAGCATTGCCTTTACCATGATTCTTACCCTGAGCACCATTCAGCGGCTTCTTGTTCTTATTATTCTTTTGGATCCTTCCTGCTCTTATAGCAAGTAAAGCAGGGGTAGCATCTTTCTTAGGAAGCCCTTGTTCGTGCAGCTTAAGCATTGCATGCACTTCATTCACTGTCTTCCCCATGCATTGCATATTATAATTCTGTCTGAATCCAGAAAAGTCCTTGTTCAGAGAGGTAAGAATCAAGCTCACTGCAAGGCCAGATGACATGGGGTGACCAAAGCGTTCCAGTCTATCTGGATAGCCCTTCATTTTCAGAAAATAGGTGCTAACAGATTGACCCTCCTCATGCTTACATGCATGAAAGGCCTGAACAGTCTCAAGGAGTTCCTGTTCTGCTTGCTGAGCAAACATGGTCTTCAATTCCTTAAGCATGTTATATGCATCAAAGTGCTCCAGATTCTTTTGAAGTTCTGGAGTCATGCTTATGAGTATAAGACAACCTATGTCCTTGGATGCTTTAACCCATTGGGCATGAGCAGCAAGGACATCAGCAGGAACCTGCTGATCAGGAGTTTGAGGAACAGGAGTAGCGGGTATGGGATGCTCCACATAGGTTAACTTATCCTCGGCTGTGAGGACGATCCTCAAATTCCGATACCAATCGAGGAAGTTTGATCCAGTAAGTTTTTCCTTTTCTAGGAAAGACCTTAAGATCGAATTGTTGACGAATTGATTTGCTGGCATCTACAATAAAACAAAGTTCAAAATTTTAGTATTTTCGATAATTAATTCTTTTACAAATTAACTACCCATGTTTTAATAAATAAAACGATTAATTTACTAAAAGACTAAGACCCTCTTGAACTCCCACTCACCACGGTAGTGCTTACTACTCTGGTAAGTCTTGTGGGTATAAGAGGTAGGCGGCGTGCGACAATTGCATTACAAGTGCAACTCTTAGATTTATGAGACTTATGGCACTAGAGTACAAGCTACTAGTGTCATACATGTTTTGTCTCATCCTATGCCTCGGGCTCAAGGATCTCACCGGTTGACTTGATTAAGTCGTCCAATTAGAGAACATGTGTAAATAACTCTAGGTTTAACGCTAGAGAATAAACACCTTGGGTTGCAATTCACTCACGTCCTACGAAGAGCAAAAGGCAAGTGCAAGTGTCCTCAAACTTAGATGGCATAGACTTAAATTTCAAATAGGGTATCACATAATTTTTGACAAAAGCATGTATCAAAAATTGTGTACAAAGAGGCATGCATACATCTTTGTAACACAAGTTTGCAAAAAACAATTTTTCCAACTTATTAGGTGTACTATTATCACGGGCAAAGAATGGTCAAGAACCCTATATTGTACTCTGCATGAGTCAAGAGACCCAAGTTCTTCCAATAATTCCCTCATATGCCGAAGCATGTAGTGGGGCGGGAAAAGACCATACAAAACCCTAGATCTTGATATGATCAAAGATCATTAATAAAAGCACAAAACTTTAGGTATCTTATAGTTAAAGTTTATTAAATCACACGATATCCAACAAGCTATATCCTGGTAGCTTCGAGTAATGATCCACACCCTCAATAGCTTGATGGAACCCGCGATTTAATTAAATCAAATTTCAATAGTTTATAGTCTGTTTAAGTGTAAAAAAAAATAAAAAAAATAAAAAAGAAATAATAATAATAAAATTCACACAGAACACATAACTGGTCACAAGAAATTAAGTGTGTATATTAACAGACAATAATTAAATCTCACGATATCCAGCAAGCTATATCCTGGTAGCTTCGAGTAATGATCTACACCCTCAATAGCTTGATGGAACCCACGATTTAATTAAAAACAAATTTCGATGTAAGTAATTAGTCTGTTTTTATTTCCAAAATCAATAGCATATATGTAAAGCAAGTCACAAGGAATAAAATATATAAGCAATTAAAACAGACATAAAAAGGGGTAGAGGAGAAGACAGACTCTAATGGAAAGAAGTAAAACAAGTAATGCTCAAAAACTCAAGAATGAGTCTTCCCCAATTGGAGAATCTAAGGCTCCCACAAGGTTTTCGAGCTAGGTACCAAGTGGACCACAGACGTCATAATAATGACCGCGTAAGCCTTAAGATTGGAAAAAAAGAAAAAGAAGAAGTACATGTTACAATAATCTTTTTAATTTTCCTAACCCCTTTTAAGTCTTATTAACCATTAATAATTAAAAAAGATCAAGATTTAATTAAATGACAATAATGCATGTTATTGTCATAACAATTCATATATGTGTTTAATTAGCGTAGCAAGCGACTCTATGTGTAACCCATAACACCAAACGAAATGGCTCGTGATGCCACTGTTGAGAATTCATATTGATTAAACCATCAATACCACGAGTACGCAGCAGATGGATCTATATTTAATGTTATGAATTAAAACACATAATAAATACTAACCTCAAATATATTGAAAAATAGATAACCACCAAGTCTTGATCTTGATCACGAACACTTCAATGGATCTCGTATCCCCACGAAACCCTAATCAACTATAGTGAGTTGATCTCTATCGAAAACTCACATTACACGTCTAACGAAAGCGTTAGGATGCTAGTGCTTAATCCACGAGCTTACGAACTAAACACGAATGCTAGTCGTAGAGAAGAAACAAAGGCCAACTCCCTTACAAGGGGTACTGGACGATTTGTAGAGGCAAGAAAGAAGATCAAAGAATGCTTTGATTTTGAGGTGTGTATAAATGAAGACCTAGAGGCCTCATTTTATACTAATAGAGTAGCTTAGGGAAAAAGCTACTCCTCTCCTTGCCCTAGCCCATATGGCCGGCCATACCAAGGGTTCCATGGGCCTCCATATTTCCTTTTGGTCCTTGTGAAATACTAGTAACTATGTACAATACAAGCTAATTTTGGACTTAACGACCGTTAACCGTTACACTAACGAACTAACGACCGTTATGTATAATTCGTGGATTATATTAATTATAATTAATAGTATACATTAAACTTATTAATTATATTTAATAAACGCTCTCTAAATGTATAAGTGTGTGCCCCGATAGGCTCACGTAATTTCTAGCTGTATAACTATTGATTTACGAACGCATTTACCAAAGTAAGAAAGACATAGGGACTAATTTACCAAAGTAAGAAAGACATGCTAAAAGACAGAAATGCTCTAAAGGGCTTGCCAAAAGAATCCTAGGGACTTAATTTCCCTCATTTTACACGTATAGGTGTATGTGTATATGTTGGTGTTTTTCTAGTTTCTTCATGGTGAAGATCTTATGATATAATCAAGAATCAATATTTAGTGTTAAGGGTTAACTTAAAGGGTTACAACAAAGTCTTGATTTGGGTTACAATAAAGTGTTGATATAGCAAGTATAGAAAGCTTGAGTAAAACACGTAGATTTATTGTGAATAATTATGCATATATGTTTATACAAAAATAGTTGTTAACCGTGGATACTGGATAATATGTATGATTAGTGCAAATGATTGTAAGAGATAAATAGAAGATTGATGAACCTTAGTAGAAACTGAAATAGAAAATAGCCTAGAAGTGTTATGATTAAAAGGGTAGTAGCGGTTAAATGATACTCCCTCCGTTCCACATTAAGTGTCCATAATGGAATCTTGGGATGTCCTAAATTAAGTGTCCAGGGAATATTTCAACCAATGAGAAGAGACTTTAGTGGGTAATAGTGATATTTGATTGGTGGAGAGTGTAGTTAGTGGAATTTCTTAAAACTTTGTGCATTTGAAAAGTGGACACTTAATATGGGACGGAGGGAGTACATGTTATTTACTAGAGGTATAAGTTATGTAGAAAGAAGTTGAAAATCGCTTCTGCCGCGAATATAGTATAGTAAGAGGTGATTAAGGGGCTGTTTACTTTCTGCTTAATGTCCTGTTTGGTAACAAAACTGGATGGAAACAGGAAACTTTGGTGTTTCTTTTTAACTTATTGCAAAAGAGAATCTTTAATGTGAAAGGGGGCAAAATTTGATGCTGTTTCTATCCAGGACGTTTTAATACGAGTTTTTTCCCGAACTAGTGTAGGTGGAAAAAATAAATTCGAAAAATTTAGAAAACTTCGAAAAAATTTATAAAAATTCAAAAAAATTTTAAAAATTCGAAAAATTTATAAAAATTGGAAAAATTTATGAAAATTCGAAAAAATTTATAAAAATTTTAAAAAAATTCGAAAAATTTTAAAAATTCCAAAAATTTATAAAAATTCAAAAAATTTATAAAAATTCAAAAAAATTTATAAAAATTCAAAAAATTGATAAAAAATCAAAAAATTCGAAAATTTTATAAAAAATTTATAAAAATTCAAAAAATTTATAAAAATTCCAAAAATTATAAAATTTTATAAAAATTTATAAAAATTCAAAAAAACTTATAAAAAATTTGAATTTTTAAAATTTTTTTTTCGAATTTTTATAATTTTTTTGAATTTTTAAAAAATTATAAATTTTTACAAATTTTTTGAATTTTTAAAAAATTATAAATTTTTAAAAATTTTTTGAATTTTTTAAAAATTTTAATAAGTTTTTTCGAATTTTTATAATTTTTTATAAAATTTTCGAATTTTTTGAATTTTTTGTAAATTTTTTGAATTTTTAAAATTTTTCGAATTTTTTTTTAAATTTTTATAAATTTTTTCGAATTTTCATAAATTTTTCGAATTTTTATAAATTTTTTGAATTTTTCACCTACACTAGTTCGGGAAAAAAACTCGTATTAAGATAGTCAATTAAGCATAAAAAAAAAACAACATATATCTACACAGACACTAACTAGAAACATAACACATATATCCACACAGACACTAACTAGAAAAGATATTGAATTAGACTCTTTCAATGAGGTAAAGCGAGATTCGAATGAGAACAAGCGATGACACGTCAGCATTGAAAGATGGATTTAGTAAGAGATTTATAAGAATAATGATTTATTATAATCAAAGAGCATATTGATAAGCTTTTATGATTTAGATTGAATGGCTAGAGAACTAGAAATGAATCTTCAAAGCAAATTTCTAGGAGAAACAACTAATGTATCTTTAAAAAAGGGGCAATTTCATATCTCTACTATTTATAGTTGGAAATTCCATATATACCAAAACATGAATTAAAAACAATGTACATTATTCATTCAATATTTGCTCTTTGGGTATCTATGAAATTAATCATGAAAGTAAGGTGATATATAAAATTAATCCGTTAAAAAACGTGGTTAGATACCAAGAGTAGTTTGTGATGACATAACCGTTTTAACTGGGTGAGAGTTTTAACACTCCAAAATTTGAAGTTTTAGTTACAGATATTTAAATGGTATTTGTATACTTTAGAATATTAACAAAATTAGTTTTTAACTGATAAGGACCTGAAACGTAACGTAGGTTAGCTTATTAGAACCAACGATGTAACGAAACTAATGATAAGGACTAACTGTATCAAAGTAAGAAAAATAAGCGGTATGGGGTGGATTTGTTTCTCTAAAATGTTTGAGCATTACTATTACTATATATACTAATAGAGCGTCAAATGACGCAAGCTCACGTCATCTTTTCAGCCCACTCACTTGGGTTTGTCCGGCCCATGACCTTAGCCCGTACCATTTTTTATTTATTTTATTTATTTTATTTATTTTTTTTTTTTTTTTTTTTTTCCACTCATTTTTTTGGGGCTTGGATATTAACAACGTTACCGACTGTCTTTGGATACTTATCTTCTTCTCCCATCTGTTCTGGAAGTGCCGACTATCCATCTTTACTACCGGTTGGTTCGTTTTCGGTTGAAGTTTAGTTGTTTTTGGTCGGATACTGTGGTCTTGCTGGTAATTTAAGGTTGGTTGGTGTTTGTATCTCAATTTTTTGTTTGATGGGTTGTTCTTTTTTTTAACAGGTACCTGGGTGAAGATGGTGCTGACGACAGCTGAGTCTGTTTTTAAGGTTATGGTAGGTAGGTATTGTGTTTGTTTCAATTTTATTGTTGTTTTTTTCAGTTGACTTGAACTTAATTTAAGGGGTGTTTGGAATTGCTTATTCTTGTTGATTATGCCAACGAAATAGTTCTTGCGTTTGCTTATTTGGTGTACACCAGATGAACGGAAACAAGATATAACTGCTGTAAGTTGTGGTCTTGGTCGGAGTAAGGTATTTGTTTATGTTGTTCGTTGAGGGATATTTGAGTTTTACTTTCTTATTAATAGATACGGTTCATTTTGTTACCCGACCTAACATACCTGATAATATATTGTTTTGTTGTATGTGTGTTTAGGTTGGTGCAGACGGATCGTGTACAGTGGAAGATGTGGTAGATGACACACTTGGCAGTATTTCGATCGTCCCTCATTAATACTTTTGTAGTTTCATTTCTGAATATGCATCATGTATATGTTGGGTTTCGGGGGTGTTTGGATTTGTGTAAGAATACAAGTCTTGGCTTTTATCCCTTGACTATACTTTTTAATCATTAACGCTACCTACCCATGTGCAAGAATTGTGGGAGATTTGTTTTTTTCCCCGATTGGTAATAATAGTTCGAATCTTAGTTGCAAAATGACTTTTCAATTGTGTCTTTTTTTTTTTTTTTACTTTCAGTTGTTAGTGGATGCACACAAGGAAAATGCTAATGTTGTAACCCATATAGTATCAACATTACGTCTTTACTACTTTTGTGTGCTATTGAACCTCTTTCTTGTTGCCGGTTTACCTGCTCACCATAAATAAGATATACGCTCGTGTGACTGCAATAAGTATAATCAGAAAATTTCATTATGAAAAACACCGTACCATTGTCGCATCTGTAACTCTTCCTTTACTGGTGGCTTGATGAGTATTCCAGAGGTTCCTTCCGTAGTCAACGAAAGACCTGTACAAAGGTACCAAAAGTAGTAAAGACGTAATGTTGATACTATATCTTATTTATGGTGAGCGTATATCTTATTTTCAGTTGTTAGTGGATGCACACAAGGAAAATGCTAATGTTGTAACCCATATAGTATCAACATTACGTCTTTACTACTTTTGGTACCTTTGTACAGGTCTTTCGATGACTACGGAAGGAACCTCTGGAATACTCATCAAGCCACCAGTAAAGGAAGAGTTACAGATGCGACAATGGTACGGTCTTTTTCATAATGAAATTTTATGATTATACTTATTGCAGTCACACGAGCGTATATCTTATTTATGGTGAGCAGGTAAATCGTCAACAAGAAAGAGGTTCAATAGCAAAAAAATATTTGATCTTTTAGTTTTTTTTAGGTCATTATCAGAAAAAAATCTAAGCTGGTATTCAGCTTTATCACCAAAAAAAAAAAAAAAAAAATAGAAGGTGATCTTTCAGTTTTTTTTTTAATAGAAGCTGTTAGCTATACGAATCTTCTTCCAGTTTCTTCATACCCAAAAAACTCTTCAGTGTTACTCGAACCTCCTCTTGTTGACTCTTACACTTCTTATTAGATAAAAAATAGGTTAGTGTTTTGTTGTTACCATGGGACACGTATTTGTTTTTTAGTTTTATCTTTTGGGATAATATGTTGGGTTTTAGTTCTTTGTCAACCTCAAAAGTGACAGTTTTTTGGGGTAACCCACTACGTAGGTGGTTACGAGTATATTGCAATAGCTGTTCTTTGATTTAAAGAAAAGTTTAGAAACATTGTTGACGTTTAGGAGTTTGTATATATTCAGGTAACCGAGTAGGATATGCAAGCCACGTATGAGTCACCGTTTAAAACTGGATTACAGAAAGTTCCAAAATGGATTGCAAACCCACGAGTTTTGCCTATTGAGAATTCTCTTTGAGGTAACATTTACTGAAACTATTATCTTTTACACATACACATAAAAATCTCATGTATAGATTCAAACAATATCTTGGTAAAAATGGAAATAGAAAGAAGTTACCTGTATAAAATGTAGAATGAATTGCGTAATAATTTTGTTCAGACAATTAATTGGATAAGTAAGTACCTGCTTTAAGGCGTCCAAAGTAATTGTTCTTTTTGAATTCTTTCATGAGGGTGTCAAGTTTTTGTTTAAAAACCCGTGTGATTACGTCGGGCCTGTCGTCAGATTTCAAACATTTTTCAACCACAAAACGTTCAATCTCGGGGCAACTTGGGTTACAGGTAAATGTAATGAACAAATCTGGGTAGCCATAAACCTTGCAAATTTGGGTTACAGGTAACAAAATTACCATGGTTTAGTTCTTTGTCAACCTCGAAAGTGACAGTTTTTTGGGGTAACCCACTACGCAGATGGTTACGAGTATATTGCAATAGTTGTTCTTTGATTTAAAGAAAAGTTTAGAAAGGTTGTTGACGTTTATGAGTTTGTATATATTCAGGTAACCGAGTAGGATATACAGGCCGCGTATGAGCCACCGTTTAAAACTGGATTACAGGAGGTTCCAAAATGGATTGCAATCACGTGAGTTTTGTCTATTGAGAATTCTCTTTGAGGTAACATTTACCAAAACTATTATCTTTTACACGTACACATAAAAATATCATGTATAGATTTCAACAATATCTTGGTAAAAATGGAAATAGAAAGAAGTTATATAACCATATAACTGCACATAATAATAATATTGAACTCGGTAATAAATAACGAACTCGATAATGTGACTAAATCTTAAAATTGTGTTTTAACAGGTTGGACCGTGGAGTCTTTGATGTGGAAGGGATGCGGTCTCATAACGTGCCAATGCTGGTCGGGGGTAAAAATATACAGGTTCACCGTAGGTTTTTAATGTGGGATGGGTGGAGGAGTACTTTGTGTGTTTATCATACCGAAGATACGGCGTTTGAAGTTCAGTTTAAGAAAAGATCCGTCGTTTCCAATAATGCGCCGTGTATCTTTTTCTGGTCCAAATATTTGACGTTCAGTATATTATGTTTTTGGAAAATACCAGTTACTATACACATTTTTTTTAAAGGTGCACATTTAGAACGATAGAAAGCCAATATCATTGGTAGAATTGGCTCAGTTCAAAAGAAATGCGAACCAGAAGAGGATGCCGTACCGTACAAGTGGATTTGGTGCAAATTCTTCTGCCGTATCCTTTTCTGTTTCCCATATGTCTTTGTTTACGCCAATTTTGGCACTTATCTTGGCTTCCTGTTGATCTGAAAATGATTTTTTTTTACATGTTTAGGATTAGTATCTTTGAAAAAAGTTTTATTTTTTTAATTTTTTCAGAAAGTATTATATGTTTAGCCAAAAAAACTCAAACGCCCTGCTAAAATGGGTCATTTTAGGGGCAAAAACGGTTAACACTTGCCCCTGAAGTAGGGGCCAGCATGTGTCTGTTTGAGTGCTGAAACAGGAGCTGAAATGGGTTCGGTTTGGAGCTGAAATGGGTCGGCTTGGGTGTTCAAATAGACCGTAAATGGCCGTGTTTGGAGGCTGAAGTTAGGGGCTAAAACGGGCCATCTTGGGGACTAAAATGGGTGTGAAATTGGGGGGCTGAAATGTGTGTGGAATTGGGACCTGAAATGGGTGGGTTTCAGGCGACGAACTGGGCTGGAACAGGTGTCGTCTACTTATAAGGTACATGATTAGTGTCTTTATGATCGACTGCTATAGTCTTTAGAATTGACGATTATACATATCAACATTATTCGGTCACATTTTATTGTTTATGTTTGTCCAATAGGGCTAAGACAACCTGAGAAGGTTGCAGAATTTGTGGCGGATTAACTTACCAAATCTGCTCCTTTTATATGAATCAAAGAAACTTACAAGAACTGATTGACCTCCTAGAACAGAAAGACACGATTAGAGGTGTAATGGCAGGTAACTTTGTGTGTGGCATTATCGATTTTGGGTACTTTTTAATTGGTGTTCGGGAACGTTGTGAAACAACAGCATTAAAGGTCGAATTGGGTCGGTTTTAACTAATATTTTTACGTTCTCTTATTTTAATGCAACTAATTATCTGCATATGCGGCCCTCTGATTGATTATGTGAAAAACACGCAACTGCGCCGCGAACACAGCCAGCACAGTAGACGTCTTCAGACATGTTTGTTATTCGCTGGACTTTAGTAATACTAATTGGATCCAATGTAACTTTCTATCTTTATTCTACATGTATGGATTCATGCAAATTCAGATCTAATTTTTTTTTTTTTTTTTTTGGGCGGAAATTGGTAAATATTTAAAGAGCAGTTTCAAAAAAAAATTCCCGCCGCAACGCGGCGGGCGTTAAACTACTTGTTTGAATAATGAAATGCTTACTAGTGAAATGGGCCGTCCCAACTTAATTACGATTGAGCCCGTGACCACTATGAAAAGAGAATGTTTACAATTAGGGGTGTTCATGGATCGGGTAATATCTGCAGTAACCGAAAATCGAAACCGAACCGAACCGAAAATAACCGAACTGAATTCTTAACCGAACCGAATTGGTAAAAACCGAACCGAACCGAACATTTAATCGGTTATGGTTCGGTTATGGGTTTAGCATATTGACAACCGAACCGAACCGAAAACCGAATTATAATTAATATTTAATATTTTTTATATATTAATTAAAAAAATATAACTTGACTAACCCTAGGTCCTATGATGTTAGGGTATTTTGTGTTCAATAGATGTTAAAACTTGTCTAGGTATGTCGTTTTGCATATATTTTGGCATACCGTCATGGGGTCATGTGCTATGATTAGTTATTTCTTAGGAAAGTTTATGTATCTGGATGATGTATGTTCTATTCTCTAGGTTTAATCATTTGACATACATATCAATATGTGTATGCAAAACTGTTATGGTTCAATATTAGAGCAAATATAAATGTTGTTCAATATTCAAGTACAAAATTTCGGTTTTCGGTTTTGACCCATAACCGAACCGAACTTCGGTTCGGTTTTCGGTTATGACCAAAATTTTTTTTTAACCGAACAACCCGAACCGAATAAACCAATTAACCGAGAACCGAACCGAAACGCTGTGAAACAGCAGCATTAAAGGTCGAATTGGGTCGGTTTTAACTAATATTTTTACGTTCTCTTATTTTAATGCAACTAATTATCTGCATATGCGGCCCTCTGATTGATTATGTGAAAAACACGCAACTGCGCCGCGAACACAGCCAGCACAGTAGACGTCTTCAGACATGTTTGTTATTCGCTGGACTTTAGTAATACTAATTGGATCCAATGTAACTTTCTATCTTTATTCTACATGTATGGATTCATGCAAATTCAGATCTAATTTTTTTTTTTTTTTTTTTGGGCGGAAATTGGTAAATATTTAAAGAGCAGTTTCAAAAAAAAATTCCCGCCGCAACGTGGCGGGCGTTAAACTACTTGTTTGAATAATGGAATGCTTACTAGGTGAAATGGGCCGTCCCAACTTAATTACGATTGAGCCCGTGACCACTATGAAAAGGGAATGTTTACAATAGAAAAATCTATTCTATAGTGGCACTTAACTGGACCGGGTCTTACCAGCTATGTTGGGGTTCATCCCCGGCCCATTATGAGAAGGGCTTTGTGCATATTTAGTTGAACCTAGTGAACTTGTCTAACTATAAGTTAAGTTTCAGGTGAGATTGATCAGAAGTCGATTTATATCAATTTGTTCTAGTTACTTTGAAAGTTAAAGTGATTTTGCTTGCATGTTTTCACATAATGTGGTTACTGTTGTCGCGTAATCGTTTTATAACCGATATGAGTTACTAGGTGACACGTTTGTTCATACAGTGAAGCATATGTGAGTAAGAGTTTAAGAGTAATTATGAAGTACATTGACACTCGCTTACAGGATGAATTTAAGCTTTCTCATCGTGTAACATATGTTTTTGGTTTGAATTTCAAAACAATTTAACTTGCTCACATCATATATATTACAAATGTTTGGACTTCCTTTTTTGTGATATTGTATATCGACAAATTAGGGCGTCACAATTATATATGTACTTAACTGCTATTTTGAGTAGAGGTGCATAAAGCTCGGGTCAGGTCAGGCTTCGACCGGGCCGAAAAAGCCCGGACTTTTATAGTTTAAAAAAGCGCGGGCCTAAAAAGGTCGGCCGGGCTAAGCCAAGACCTTAACTAAAATATTAGGCATATTTTGGGCCAAATGGTCCGAATCAGGCTTAGCCCGGTCCAAGATTTTTTTTTTAATTTATTAATTTATTTTTTAATAATAACATGAGTAGAGTTATTTTAGATACTAAAAATTACTCACATACCAAGGGATCAATCCTCACCCTTCATTTTTTTTGATCTAATGGTTGAGATTTTAACCGGTATTTACACTACAAGGGTATTTTTGACTGATATAATAACTAACTTTTAATTCCCGTTCTATTTTTTCACACGCAAAAAGTGTGTGTTTTCTTCTCCTAGTTTTCTCTTTACTCTCACCTAACCTCCATATGCAATTAATCAATTGATCAATCGATCTTTCATATGCAATTAATCAACCGATCTTCTAATTCATCTTAATTTTTCATCTTCTAACCCTAATTTTTTTATGTTTAATTGATCAATCGATCTTCTAATTCATCTCATGTTATTTCATCATCACGTTATTCATCATCCAGTTATTCATCATATTCGATTTTTGATCTATTAATTAAGGTAATTGAGCTCAGATTCATGTTTTTGCATAATAAATTAGGTGCTATGGATTCGGTTGTTACAAATTCTGGTGTTATGGATTCGGATTCGTCAAATTTGGTTGCGACTGGTGTTATGGATTCGGTTGCGTCAATTTCTGTTGCGACAAATTCTTGTGTTACGGCTCAGTATCATATACTGAAGAAATTATTGCTTACGAACAAATTAGTGAAACTCAAATTGCTTCTAGTAAGCTTTTTTTTTTTTTTTTTTTTTTTTTTTTTTTTTTTTTTTTTTTTTAATTTTTTTTATTGTTACAATTAAGTTGTTATGATATTGTTAAGTTGTTTTTGATGTGATGTGTTATGATTAGAATTAGGTAGTTTTGATATTATTAAGCTGATTTAGTGTGACCTTTTATAATCTAGTTAAGTAGTTTTATAGAATTAAGTTGTTTTTAGATTAGCTTATTTGTTAGCTATATCACATGTGATCAGCAATTGAGGAACCGTAATAATGAGAATGACACTAGCACATGTAAGCCTGAAGATGTTGCAAAGGGTAGAACGGTTGTGCCTTGCGGTCTTGTAGCTTGGAGTATGTTCAATGATACTTTCAGTTTCTCCACTAATAACAATCAGACATTGCCCGTGAAAAAGAGAGGTATGACAGGGATCATAAGTTTGGCAAAGATGTCTTCCCTAAAAATTTCCAAAATGGAGATCTCATTGGTGGTGCACATCTCAATGAATCTATACCAGTAAGCTACATAGATGTATTAATAGAGCTAGTTGTAATGATGTGCAAAATATATATTATGCTAATTAGCAGATGAAAACAATGTTTAACAAATCACTTTCAAACTTATTTAGAATGGGTAATTTTTTATTTTTAAGTTAATTGTGATATTCAGATTCTGTGATATTCAAAATATCACAAGCGATATTTTGAATATCACAAATGATATTCTGAATATCACAAGTGATATTCTGTGATATTCAGAATATCACAGAATATCACTTGTGATATTCAGAATATCACTTGTGATATTCAGAATATCACTTGTGATATTCTGAATATCACTTGTGATATTCTGAATATCACAGAATATCACTTGTGATATTCAGAATATCGCTTGTGATATCTTGAATATCACAGAATATCGATATTCAGAAACTTATGAAAACGTCTGAAAACGGCCAGAAACATTTAAAAACGGAAGAAAATAAGCACAAAGTTAAGAAAATGAGACATGATAAATAGTCCATAGATGAAGAAACTGTTTCACCTTAATGAGCACAAAGTTAAGAAAATGTTTTCGAGTGTGAATGGTAATTCTTAAACTAGTAGCTACCATTGGTGAGGGTTTTTTTAATTAATGATTTTGTTAATCAACAATTTGGTCCACGATTCCAGACAAGTCATGGATACCTAAATAAGAATCCAAAAAAATAAAAAAATTCTGGATATCACATGTGATACTCAGAATATCACTTGTGATATTCAGAATATCCATATTTTGAATATCACATGTGATACTCAGAATATCACATGTGATACTCAGAATATCACATGGATACCTTGGTTTTTAATTTTTCAGAGGTGGTTGTAGAGATTAGATCGTGAGCTGGTGCCGTCGCGAGAATGGTGAGTTTCGTGAAGTGTTCAGGTGGTTAGATAGTTGGCCATGTAGATAGTCCGAAATGTGAATGTGATGGCTGATTGTGTTGTTGTGCCTACTGTTGAGGTGCAGAAATAGCAGATCCAAGGGCTTATTATGGTGATTATTATACTAAGATACAAGTTGTGGGTCCTGGACAGCCGCACTACTAGCACGAGCAGCGGCATATGACGACAGGTGGCTACCTTTGGATATGGCAATGTGGTTCTGAAATATGATTATTGTATCTCAGTCTTGTTAGTTTGCTAATGTGGTTCTTGGTGCAGTGATGTTGTGGATATGGCAAGCAAGGCACCTGTGTTTCTCAATACCAATACGAATGGGTATGATTTTTTCAGTAGAAGAATTTTTTTATTGACTATATTCATTGGTGGGAACTTATAGTAAGATAATGCATGATGTAGCTGAGAATTCTAGCAAGAGCTTACAAAAAAAGGTGATACTGGTTCTTATTTGCAGGAAAGGATCTAAATTTGGACATGACACTCTTGTTGATGGCATGGTGAAAGACGGGTTGTGGGATGCTTTTAATGATTTTAAGATGGGAAACTGTGGTGAAATATGTGCTGATATGCATGAACTTACAAGAGAACAACAGGTACAGTGTTTACGAACTTATTTTTTTGTACTGCCATGAATTGTTAACTCAATGATCTTGTGCACAAGCAATTGGGACCCGCTGTTGATGATGAAAGTGGACTTGTTTATGCCTATGATGGAAGCCTGAAGCTTGGACTTCTGCCTGCAAGTATATTCTGTAGCGGCCATACTTACTTTGTTCAGGTACCAGGATTAGCTTTCTATATTTGATCATTCATCATTATTTAGTTTTGGTTAAGTTATATTTTTCTTCTTTGTTATGCTGCAATCACAGGGGATGTATCAGCAACTCAGATTGGAGGCTTATGATGTACATACCACATTCCAATATGCAGGAACTGAAGGAAAGCGTCACAGATTACGTGAAGCTATGGTTTTCTTCGATCAACCAGAATATTATGATTCACCAGGTACTTAAGTTTGTGGATTTGATGCTTTCCAATGCTTCACATTTAATCATAACCAAATTTATCAGTAGGCTGCAACTTCTTAATATCAGGAACATATGCTTATCTTTGCAAAAGCTAACATTTTTCTTTATGACACTAAATATACACGCGTATTTCAACTTTCAAGTATAAAGTTTCAAGCTTTTGTGGTCAAGCGTTTAGATGCTTGTTAAAATTATAATCTGTGTTTGTTGTATCTTAAACAGGAGGCTTCTTGACATTTAAGCCATCTATTCCAAAAAGCTTATTACTAGACGGGGAGCATAATCTTGAAACACATTTTACACTTGTTAATTATCAAGTATGATTCTATTCCCAGATTTATAACTACGGTCTTTTCCCATTTGTAGTTTCTACTTTGATTGTGAACTAATTTATGTGAGTGAATTGCAGATGAAGCAAATAAGGACCGCCCTTGCAATAGCATCAATTTTGAATCGTACATTGGTAAGAAACTTTTCTTTAAATGTCACTTCTTGTGTCAAGTTTATTTTCAAACGCTAATATGTAGTCCTTTAAATTTTCAATTTTTTAGGTTATGCCTCCATTGTGGTGTAGGTTAGATAGATTATGGTTCCCACATCCTGGAGTTCTTCTAGGGTCGATGACAAGACAACCTTTCATATGTCTTTTGGATCACGTTTTTGAGGTACGTAAGCATGTCTCCTTTTGTTTATTAATTTATTAATATTCACCAACGGCTTTTTAATTAGTGTTTGTAATTAGGTGCAAACGATGTTAAAGGCATTACCTGAGGAGGAATTTGGGCCAGGAATTAGTATAAGAGAGTATTCTTTCTTTGACAATCCATTGATGCCTACACAGGTATACTTATCTTTTTTCATCTGGAAATGTAATTGTACTTCTTAGTTGACTTTGACCTGCATTGACTTTACTCAATTTCGTGGTATTGCTGCCCGAGATAGTGGTGCCTTTGCTTGGGAAATGGTTCATTAAGAAATATGGTCCCAACGTATGCTCTTGTCCTTCAAATCTGTAACCTATTTTTAGTTCACGTCCATATCTAAGGTTACTTACTTTTTGTTATTGTTGTCTTGGATACAGGTTAACCTTTTCATCGATCATTCCCAAGTGCTGGACCTGGAGTGTCTTCGAGGAAGTAACATGGGAAAGAATCACAGATCAGTTCTTAATTCATCGTTTTTTCTACTTTAAAGTGAAGTCTTGTTTGGTGTATGTGCTGTACGTAATAATCTGCACTACTAGAAAAATAGCCTTTAATGACTCCTAAATTATGACACACACATTTTATTGACAAGCAAAAGTGTGAGTCATAAAAAAACTGTCATAACTTGTACAATTTAAAGGACTTATGACATGCAATTATTAGAGTCATAAAAACTGAAACACGGGATACACTTTTTGTTTCCCGCTATTGACAAAACCCCAAAAAAAAACTAAGTTCTTCAAAATCCCCAAAAAAAAACCCACACTTAGGGTTAGCTATTCTTCTCTCCCAATCCAGCCGCCCACCTTCACCACATTTTTTCGGCCATATTTCTCCGGCATCTCCACCATCTCCGGCGACCTCATCACAGCCGTCATTAAACACCATCAACCTCTCACCATCACAACCCCTCGCCTCTTCTCTCTTTCTTGAAGATGCCGACCACCACCACCCTTTCACTGCCACACTCCTTTGTTTTTATTGAAGATAAGTATAGATCGAAGATGGCTTCAGATCGATGTCGAAAAAGGTTATTAAGAAAGATGTGAATATACAGAAGATTGATGATGAGTTGATTGATCCTCAAATGTGTGAAACTTATGTTGAAGATATTTACGACTATCTTCGTAATATGGAGGTTTGTAATATTTGCATTTTTATTGTTTCAGTTCATGTTCTAATTCTATTGATAGTATTTAATGTTTATTTTATGTAATTTTGATTAGATCTAGCGTTTAATTGAGGAGTTTATATGGGAAATTAGTGAAGTTTTAGGGCTAATGTTACTCAATAGTGACCTTAATGAATCGGTCTTATAGTGATTGATGTTATTATAGTAATTAGGATGATAATAATGTAATTACAATAATCTGCTTGAAGGTGTTAGTGGCATTAGTGATATCGAAGCATTTGATTGTTCAAACTATCCAACTGTATGTCATATACTAATACTTCATTTCTCATAAGTACGTATATCATTGTGAATTAGCATAGCCATAACAAAGTTTTAATAACAGAGAATAGCTGGAGAGATAAAAAATTTTACGACAGATGGAATGGTTATACCAAAGCTCTCTAAGCGGCTTGATAAGTTTATGCTTTACATGCTGACCGCAGGCAAGAAAGCATTAGCTGATGGTGGTCTGACAGAAGATAGAATGGAGGAAATCGATAGAAAGAGATGTAGAGTTCTGATTGGATCCAGTATGGGTGGTATGCAGGTATAGTCAAAGAACACTTTCATGATAAGACTACTTACTGTCTGATTTTGACGCATAATGGAAGTAAAAGACTGCGGATAAGACACCGGCCTTTTACCATAAAATTTCAGATATTGCAATATGATTGCAAGGTTAAAAAAGTACACAGAAGATTCTATCTTTGACAAGTTGACCAACATTTCAAAGTTAACACCCGCTCTTATTATTGGAGGTTAAACGACACGTGAAAATTACATATATAGTACTGATTCGATATAATTCATCTAATAACTAAAATTAGAAAATAAACAGAAAAGGTCCAATTCTGATTCGGGGCCGACAATTGGGTCAATAAGGTTTGGCATGTTGAGCTTTCATAAAATATATAGTAGGCTCCGTGACTTTTCAGTATTCACGGTTAGAAAATTGTGTTCTTTCTTGTCATGCTCCCACTGTTCTATGAGAAAGTTAGCTAACCGGCCATTAATCTACTCAGCATCATGTTTAGTTATTTTACTTTTATTTTAGATTGTGAGCTATGCTATAGAAGCTCTAAGAGTATCATATAAGAAGATGACTCCTTTCTGCGTACCCTTTTCAAGTACTAACATTGGTTCATCTTTGCTCGCCATTGATCTGGTTAGGTCCTATTAATCTATCATCTTTCACACCAGATTAAAAACATTGCTATATCTTTATAACAGAATAATAATTTTAATGTTTTACTTCAGGGTTGGATGGGTCCAACTTATTCTATATCGACAGCTTGTGCCACAAGCAATTTCTGTATATTGAATGCTGCAAATCACATAATCGACGGTGATGCTGTGAGTATTGTTTTTGTAGTCATAATTATTCTATGGCGCAAACATTGATTTTTATAGCGTTGAGAATCTTGCAGGACATGATGCTTTGTGGTGGCTCTGAATCTATCATTACACCATTAGGTATTTTCCCTTTTCCTGTATATAAATCTCGTTGAATCGTGAAGATCACGAAAAAATATTATGCAGGAATGGGCGGTTTTGTGGCATGTAAGGCTTTAAGTGAGCGGAACAATGATCCTACCAAAGGTTCACGTCCATGGGATTCGGTATATCTTCTTGTGTCATTTATTCTATATTCACATCTAATAGTTCGAATCGTTTTTGGCTAGAAAACGATTTTGGTTTTATTATTTTGGCCGTAACAGATAAACATACAAATTGATCCACATAATATGGGCAGGCTAGTTACCCCGTTCAGCTCAGAATGAATCCTTTCTTACAGCTAGTTAATGGGTTGGACTGATGTAAATGATGTTTTGTTAAAATTTTAAACTAAATTTTTAAATAATCAGCTTGTCAAATATGGGCCGGGTCACGCCAGTTTGACAGATTTAATACTTCTTTCTGTTTAATTTAACTATATTAGTACGAGTGTATGGACCGTTAGAGATAAATATGCCCCAAAGTGACACATTTAACACCAACACTTAATGTCAACTTTGTTAGAATCGCACATGATGATACTGATGTAAGAGCTTACCCGATTGCGATGATTAAATTATGGGTCATTAGTTATTATGCAACTGTCATTTATGTCTTTTTCTGAATTTTTGCAGACACCCAATATGCAATTGGAGTTCTTGAGTTATTATTTAGCGGAATTAAGCTTGTTAGAATACGGTTGCATCAAGTTTCTGCCTTCAATGGTTGCTGCATCAGTCATTTTCTGTCAAGATTTATGCTCAAACCAAAGTCATATCCAAATAGCAAACACATTGTATGTAGCTATATATGTTCTACACATTTACCTGTATATTTTGGAATTTGAAAATAACTTGTTGTATGAAACGCATTGTTTTGATATATATGAAATGCGCTTTTTTGCTATTTGTGTATTTATTTGTATCATGAGATTATCTGTTATTTAATGTGGGGATATTATTAATTTTATAAAAATTATTTTTTTTTTAAAAAAAATTGACCCATGACACGCAAAAAAGGGTGTCATAAAAGCGTGTCATAAATTCATGACGCGCGAAATGCGTGTCATAAAGCTTTATGACGGGTCGATCAATGACACCAAAAAGCGCGTCATCTGACCCCTTTTATGACACGCAATGCGCGTCATTAAAGGCCTTTTTTCTAGTAGTGCTGTATGCTTGTGAAACTGTTGTTTGGAAATTTTACTTGCCGTATGTACCAAGTGAGGACGATAAATGAACTTACTTTTCTTTGTTTCATTGTGTTTATTAGCTCACCTGCAATGCTGTAGGAGAAACTTCATTTGACCTTTCTATACCAGTTACCTTTCATAATCAAGCATTTGATCTTTAAGTTGTGCTCAGTTACCGTAACTAGTGTCTGCGTCTACTTTAGTACAATGGTTATTTTGGCACTTGGTTGTCCTTAATTTTAGTACACTTGACGGGATTGTCAAGCTGTGTTTGTCCAGTTGGTTGTGATCTTTTAAGACTGAATCCAAGACATGGGTGTAGGTTTTGCTCAATCACGAAAAAGCCCCAGTACTGTATGGGTTTTCAAATCTTAAAAAGAATGGTTGATTTTCATAGAACCTATTTGGCTATTTGCTTATCTGGCAGTCTTATGTCTCTATCTTCTTATTTGCATTTTAGTCCACCTTTAATTTTCATGAAAGTTCTTCACGATATCCATTACAACTCATGAAAGAGGACCTATAATTTGGGACCCAGGCATTGATTTCAAAATTGAGCCCCCTAAACAGCTGGAACACTTACCAATCATTACCTTTAAAATATATCTTGTTGCCATAGATATTTTCAGTCAATAATGGCTTTGTCTTGGTTTGGCTCTTGCACTATGCATATAAAGATCTGTGTTATATCCCTGCTAGCAACATGCTGCAGTTGGTGATTAGTGACAAATATTTTCAGTCAATAATCGTGACAATACTATACAGGTTTTGAGGCAGAAAGGCGGTAAATATGGAGCAGCGGGTGTGTGCAATGGAGGTGGAGGTGCATCGGCTTTTGTCGTTGAGCTTGTTTAATCTTGAGGACTTTCTGACTGAACCAAAATGTTGTGCTAGTATTTTTATTTTTCTTTTCTTTGTTTTGGTTTTTCGCTTTGTTTTGGTTGTTAATTTTTTTCCTTAAGTTATCTCTACCAATAAAACTACGTGTACTTAGAATCTTTAGATAAACAAACTTCAGTTGCTTATTAATCAATCGTGCGTTGCGCTTTTTGCCATTTGTGAAGAACAATAAAATAAAAGTGATGTACGAAAATAATGGACAAAAAAATTATCTAATATCTTATTTTGTATCACAGGTGATACCTAATATCTTATTTTGTATCACAGGTGATACCTAATATTTGGTATGTATCACAGGTGATACCTAATATCTTATTTTGTATCACAGGTGATATCACATGTGATATCACATATCACCTGTGATATCACATGTGATATCACATGTGATATCACAGGTGTTTATCTAATATCTTATTTTGTATCACAGGTGATACCTAATATTTGGTATGTATCACAGGTGATACCTAATATCTTATTTTGTATCACATGTGATATCACATGTGATATCACCTGTGATATCACATGTGATATATCACATCACATGTGATATCACAGGTGATATCACATGTGATATCACATATCACCTGTAATATCACCTGTGATATCACAGGTGTTTGAGCTTCTTCACATGGGATATCACCGGTGATATCACCTGTGATATCACACATATACAGTCCATAACTGTAATACATTTATGCAATATGCATGTATGTTTTTTTTTTTAATATATGTACATGATATATGTATCAAGTTTTAACAAAATTAAGCTCTTATGGGGATTATATTATTACACTAAGATGCAATTTGTAGAGTGAATTGGTAGTATTACGTTCTGTCGTTGTTTGTTCAAACAGGATACAACAAGAATAATATTTGCTTAAAACATGACAAATCTAACCGAATGCCGAAAGTAATCGAAAATGAATGTCATAACTAAACTGGCTCTGCCGCAACGCGCTACCGCCAACTTACTCATTGATTTATCATTTGTGATATTATACTTTATTTTATTCAAAAAATCACAAGTGATATTCAGAAAATCACAGGTGATATTGAAAAAAAACACTTGGATAAAAAAAAAGCAACACAAAGACTTTGATTAACCACAACTTATAAGCAAGTAATTCAGGTCTCATTAACCATTATAACAATCTAGTTGCTAACAATAGAAGGACAATCAAGTCGTTGATAACAGTACATTTTTTTTCTTCAACAGAAACAAAAGCTAAGATTGTAAACAACAAGCGTTGATTAAGCAAAAGAGAGTCTGCTGCTAGATATGTTGAAAGAGCTAACTTTCATTGGTGTAGCAACAAACAGTGGAGCCTCAGGTGGATCACTGACTACAAACTTCTCATGCATGAAACGACTGTCCACAATTGAGTCGTCTTTAGGGACTATCTTGTAGCAGTAGCAACTCTTCAGACCCACCTGGTTTCGGTAGCATTCATGGGAACCATCCTTCACTTGTTGGAAGTTCCATATCACACTGAACTTGCCAACTGTAGCCACAAGGTGACGCTCTTGCTTCCCGTCTTCAGTAACCTATATCAAGTCATAAAGACACCTAAATATCAATCCAAATTCAAACAAACCAAACGATAAAAAAAAAACATTTTATTACACAGATGGAAGATATACTCAACAAGCAAATGTCAACGGTTCAGATATACTCAAAACATACCAAACCGATATCTATATAAGCCACACAGGTCATCCACTCATGATTCATCGAGAACATCAATCCAACCTTGAGCACCATAAATCACCTTATGTAACAAATATTCAGATTAGTGACTACACGATCGTTCAGGAATGTATTACAGACAACGGCGACACTATGCATTTAATACACAGAAATTAAAGTCGCACAAATTCTAGCATCTACAGCACGTACAGTAAACAACTCTAGCTACAAAATAATCTAGCATATCAAACCTCCTTCTAAATCATCAGCTCATTTCTCCGTCACTTCATTATATAACTAAAACTAAAGGATCAACCACACACTCACCTACCGTCACTAGTCGAGCCACAACAAATACAGTTTCACCACAACTCTCAACTCAAATTCACAGTCATTTCACTTCAAGTAAAATCACATAATCAAACTAAAATCTCTTTATACTGTTTTTAGTTGAATACCTGAACACCCTACCTAAAAGTGTATAGAACTCGACTTTCCATAAAAAAATAAATTGCAGAAAGAGTTAGCTATACAGATTGCAACATGTGCTATTCCCCCCCAGAACAACGTTTTCTTTCAGGCCAACACTTAAAATCTCATTATAAACAATTAAACACAGATAAAATACCAATGAAGCAAAGGTGGCAATTTCGTTACATTTATAGGTAAACCGTTAACGGGTCAATTAGGTTTCGACAGGTTAAGCGGTTTAACAGTTACACAAACTTTACTCAAAACGCATAAAACTTCCAATACATCATTTAATTTCAAATAACAAGATTATTATTGTCATGATACTACTTTTTTTTTCTTTCTAATCATGTTAAACGCTAGGTAGTTATAAAATTCAAAATGCACAAAAAAAATCATATTTTGCCCTGAACCCGTTTTGACTCTGTTACCAAACATGACGTTTTGCCCCCTGTACAATGCAGTAAGAATTATGTGCAAACCTTTGAAGCATAAGACCTCGTGTCTGTAATGTTAATCTGGCAAGAGCAATTGCGAAGAAAGAGACTCTACATTTTGTTCAGTAACGGTTTCTCTTTCAGTAAGGGGTTGTACAGAAACCAGTTTTCGGTCAACACCATGTAAATGTACACTTTAAAAAGATCACAACTTTTGTCTTTCAAATCTATCATGGTTAGTTGCCGTATTACCTCTTCATCATCCTCGACCTAAAATACCGTGGGGACATGTAATCAAAACTATCAGATATTAAGCTTTTTTTTATTATTATTTAGATAACTGAATAGTAAATTAACCAAAAATAACATTTTGTGAAAAAACTCAAAGTAAAGACGATTTCTAAAACGGAAACAAAAGCCTCTCAAACATTGTTGAAATATAAAAAGGTATATAATTAATTTTACTCTACGAAATTGAAGATCAAAACAGGTAATTGACCTATATTGGCAATCAGAATCTGTTTATCCAAACATATGAAACTGATTACTGGAATTCAAGCAATATGAATCTGAGATGGTCACTCTCAGAACAAATTCAAATGTAAAACATACCTTGTCAAAGTAGCCAAGTAGAATTTGGTATGCAATTACACTTCTAAGTTGCTTGGTGTGTCCACAAACTGCTGAGATACACTCAACAACTCTCAAGCTATTAGTGTCCATTGGAATCCTGTTTTCAAATAACAAACAAGAATAGAGCATATAAAATCCAAAGCAATAATTCAAGAAATAATATAGGAAACAATGGTGAGCGAAAAACCTGAAGGCGACAGATTTCGCTACTCTCACACAGCTGAAACTCCATTCATCATCCGTGAAGAAATTAACGAACGCTAGCAAACATTCATTCAAATCCAGAGACAAGCCTAGTAGTTGTCGATCTAACATAAAACAGATTATAACCACCACAAGCTCTTCTGCTTCTGATGTTGAGAACACGATACGCATATCCCTACAATAAAAAGCATATAATATATCAAATAGCGCAAAACTCAAGAAAGTTTAATGATTATGTGACGGTATATTTATTTTTGACCTAACCTTGCTTTGTTGCAAGCAGCTACAAACTTGATCCATGCTCTAATATTCTGAGGTGGGTCAATAGATTCAGAATCTAAAAATAACATCAAGGAGATAAGTAACGATGCAGCAAAGTAAATAAAACACGTCTACACAGTATTACCAACATCTTCAATATGCACAAACAAAATTATATATGAGTTGAAAGATAGTTCTCATACTTAACATAGGCAGGGTAAAGGATTTTGCCAATACATATTCAAATCTTCCCTGTTCTTTGATTGCTATTCAAGTCCATGTTAATCAGCTTAGATGTTGGGTTCTAACTCATGTAATCTTCAAAAACACAATCTTGATGTCCTAATGGCTTGTTAGTAGTTTCTTAAAATACTAGAACTCTTAATTCTAACAAACTCGTTGCATTGCCTTCATTCAAACAGGTCACATATCTTAATTGATAATATTATAAGCTCAAAACAAGTAAAAGCAAACATAAGAACCCTGCGCAAAAACAACACAATACATGCCCGCTTATGTACTGGAACAACTAGAGCTATTTAAAGCAAACTCATACCAGGCTTACTTCATCCCATATCGATACCAAAGGTTATATAACAACAGCAGATAGACATACAAATGAACCATATCTATATCACCAAACACAAGAACCCTCTGCAAAAACAACACAACACATGCCCAATTTTCTATACGGAAAACTAGAGCTATTTTTAACAAAATCAAACCTGGCTTATTTCATCATAAAGAAGTTGGATAACAGCAGCCCTCAAAGACATACAAATGGACTATATATATATATCAGAATAAGTAATAACATTACGATATGAAGCATATAATAATACCTGATGGCAGCAACCTTGTTCATCTTATCAAACCTGAATATTAGATGAAAAACATGAATCATTTAGCTTATAATTTAGCACAATAACTTAATTCGATGATAACGAATTAGCTTATTAAGATCGATCACCTGAATTAAAAGGATAAAAAAAACGTGAAATTGATCACTCTAATGATAACGTATTGGGATAGTAGATGTCGCTTATTGAGTTGAGGAACAAAAATTAGGGTTTCGTGTTGTGCGGTATGAAGAAGGATGATTTAGTTGAGAGAAAACAGAGAAACACACACTTACTCTGTGTGTGTTTTGAATGAGCGGTTATTAAATTATGGCTTTTATATGGACAAAATTGCCCTTGCAGTGTAAAGTATTATTTTAATCTCAACCATTAGATTAAATGAAGATGGATGGTGGGGATTGATCCCTTGGTATGTAAACAAAGTTTGGTCCTCAAATTATCTTAAATCTAATAACATAGTTATTATGTATGAAAATATTTTATCAATATATATGAATACATCACTAAAATTTACTTCCTTCATCTTAAATAATGTCCTCCTCTATCTTCATGAGTGAATTTTTCAAAGATGATTAGTCTTCTTGTCATTTTACACTAAGTAATCTTTCAAGCAAATGCACATCTCCATTGATTGATTCGAAAGATTCCTCCTCCTTACGCTTAACATCCTACCGCTTAATGAAAAACAAGATTCTGAAGTTACAGTTAAAGCTTGGCCCGTTAGTATATCTCATGCCATGGCGGACAAAATTGGATATTGTAAAGATTTTTCTTTCAACCATGCTAAGATTTCAAAAGACTCAAAAACATTCATAAGTAATAATTATTATATTGTATGTTATTATATGAAATAAGTCAATAACACATAATTTAGGCATTTTTTTTTTAAAAAAAGGCCGGCCTTTTAGTTTGTAAAAAGCCTGGGCTTTCGGGCTTTTTCGGGTTTTGGGCTTAGCCCCGACCAGACCGGGTTTGGTGGAAAATATAAAGACCATTTAGGCCTGTTGAACGGGGGCGGGCTTTAGGCCGTGTTGATATAAATAATGCCTAAAAACATTATCAATACTTACTCATACCTCTATGTTTTGATCATCACAAAATGTTAACTCATTAAACATAAACTGATTAAATAAACAAGTATTTAGTTGTAAATATTCACTTCTACAACTTAAATCACTTAAGGTATGAATGAACAAATTCTTAATGCATTATATGATCAAAGGAACATTTTCTTAATCACTAGATTTTTTATAAAATGTCAAAAACATTTTAAATCTTTTAGAAAAACATTTTTGGTAATAAATAAAAAGGTTTAATTCATTATAAATTTATGAATTCAAATTTTTAACCAAAATCAGTAAAATTGTTCCAGAAAAACCTTTCCCACAAAAAGACAAAACGGGGCAACGGTTGGCATGGGCGGCCCCCTTAATTATACAAGGCGCCCCCCTTAAAATTAAAGGGACCGCCCCCCTATTTAAGGGGGCCGGCACGCTCTAGTAGCCTTCCAGCTGTCCAGTTTTCTGCCTATAAATACCAGCCTTCCCCTGGATTTTTTCTCACCTTTTGCACACTCAAACTTTCTGTTCTAAATCCTCTCTAATCCTTGTAAATTCTTTCTAAAATCCTTTGATCATATCTTCTTAAGCATTGGTTTCCAAGTGATCCAAGCTTCCTCCATTCAAGTGCAAAAGAAGAATACTCATTCAACAACTAGAGAAGAAGTATTGCAACTTAGTTACCTAAGTTGTTTGTGTCATCATTCATTTGTGTATAAAGTTGTGTGTATTTGTTAGATAGTTGTGTGAATAATTGTTTGGGATAGATTAGTGTGTAAGTAGTGAAGGTGTGAAGAAGTAGAAGTGTACATAGGTTGTGCTAGGTTGTGAAGAAGGTGTGAAGCCGTAGTATATAAGTTGTGAAGAAGTTGTGAATAAGTCATGAAGTAGTCGTGAAGAAGAAGTCGTGAAGTAGTCGTGAAGAAGAAGTCGTGAAGTAGTTGTGTAGAAGAAGTTGTGAAGAAGGTGTGATTAAGTTGTGTATAAGTTGTGAGATTGGTTCTAGCTACGATTAGAACTCGACATCTAGCTTTGTGTCGTTAAGCCGGTGTAAGCTAAAGTTGTGTAAGGTTTTCTCCGCCATAAGGGAGCTTGTTGACATAGTGAAGAAAACTCTCGAGTTAGGTGCTCGGGGAGTGGAGTAGGGCAAGGAAGGTGTCCTTATAGCCAAACCACTATAAATCTCTTGTCTCTCGGTTAGATCTTTCCATCTCTATCTTTCATTCATTCTATTACCTTACTTGCATTGCTTACTTATATTTACTTATATTTGTTCATATTGTTCAAGAGTTGAGTTCACATAAATACGAATCTAAGTTTTTAAAAGTAAACAAAGTTTTCATAATAAAAATTAAAAAGACGTAAAACTATTCAACCCCCCCTTCTAGTTTTCCACAGGCCGGGCTTTTTTGAGCCAAGCTTTCTCGAGCTTTTTCAGACCGGGCCTAAGCCCGGGCTCGGGCTTTAGCCCATCTGTGCATCTCTAATTTTGAGTACCAAATATAAGTAGGATTTACATGGTCCATTGTGTGTATCTTCATTTATTTTGTAGTGAGTGCAAAATAGAATTGTATCATTTTTAGTTCATCATCTACAAGTTTTCTTTTTTCTTTTTCTTTATATACCCGTAATCATCATAATCATCTTATATGGGTTGTAGTGCCCTCACTATTACCAAAAGCACCACACATTGGTACGTCTAGTCGAGAGTTGTTGAACATGGCAATTTAAGTTGTTGTATATAAGGATTAAAGACTATATATCGTCGTTGTTGCTGATACGGAAGTTGATTTTGATAGATTATTGTACATCTTGGAATCTTTTAATTTCATTCTCAACCTTTTCAACTAGACACTTCAGATTGATTTATAAGGCTATTTCAAGAAGAAAAACATACTTTAATGTACCAACCTTAATGTGTAAAACCTTACATCTCTCTTTTTATATGATTTCTTAAGTTAGTATATTGCAGAGATGCAGAAAAACCAAAACATGAGTACAAATGGAATACAAAACATATAAAAGATCTATTTGAGAACGGTAGGATTGTGAGAATACCCGTTAAGTAGTGTATATCTTTTTTCTGAAACTTGTTTTTAAGCTTAAATTAATATAGTTTGACTAAATTACCTTTAAGTACCCTTTAAATTAGACAACTTTTCAAAAATTTGGCAAATTAAATTATGTCTTTTCTTGATCAATTTTATACTTGGTAACTTTTCAAAAACAAATACTACATTAATTTTAAAAAACATACGCTTTGTATTTAAGAAAACACGCTTTGCATCAAGGGTTAAACCAGATCACGGTTTCGCAAGTGTGTATATATATATATATATATATATATATATATATATATATATATATATATATATATATATATATATATATATATATATATATTTGTTGGTAAAGTCAAAAAGATGAACCAAACTCAAAGTATAATTGTTTGCCGTGATACACAATCGCTTTGCGCGAGTATAAATCTAATTGAATAAATAGATAAACAAAAAGGTTACAATGTTACATATGAAACCCTACAGTATACATCATTTATAATAAAGATATAAACATAACTATTCTAAAGGTATATTTAACACACACTCCGTAGTTGAAGCGGGAGGTTCCTAAATTCTTAGACTAGAACTGAACCCAAAGAACATCTGCGAGAGTAAACCTTTAGTAAATATATCTGCAAATTGACGTGTTGTAGGAACATGTAACACACGAACCTGTCCAATAGCAACACGCTCCCGAACAAAGTGTAAATCTATTTTTAAATATTTAGTTCTATGGTGTTGTACAGGGTTAGAAGCTAAGTATACCACACTTACATTATCACAAAATACAACAATAGCACGAGACAAAGGACAATGTAACTCGAGAAGTAGATTACAAAGCCAAGCCGCATTAGGAACAACATTGGCGACACCCCGATACTCATCTTCAACACTAGAACAAGAGACAACATCTTGTCGCTTGGAAGATCAAGAAACAAGGTTGTCACCGAGGATGATATATAACCTAAAAGTAGACCTACGAGTCTTAGGGCAACCAGCCCAATCTGCATAAGTCTAAGATATCAATCTATCAACTAGGTAGGGACGAATAAATAAACCCTGAGAAAGAGTGCCTTGTAAATACCTAAGTATTCATTTCAAAGCATTCATATGAGGTTCAAGAGGGTCATGCATGTATAAACACACTTGTTGAACCGCATATGAAATACCAAGACGTGTAAAAGTTAGGTATCGGGTGGCATTGGTGAGACTACGATAAAGAGTTAGATCAGAAATTGGTGTACCCTTCGAAGAAAGCTTCGGTTAGTGTCAACCAGGGAACTATGCGGATTGCAATCTGACATATCATCGCGGGCAAGAATCTCACGAGAAAAGGTAGAATTGAGCAAGATGAAACGCCCCAAACCAAACTCGATAACTTTTTTTTTTATCTGAACCACCTTTAACCGGCGGTTGGGATAAATCCAACCGGTGATTAAACCCTTTGTTCATTTCCAGCCGCAAGTTAAAATCTTTCTGACCGATGGTTAAATGCATCCGACATGCACTTCTACGTTTTTCGGAAAACATACTACCAAGATTCGATAAATCACGAAACCTTGCAGATATCTTTCATACAATATATATTTTATAGTTATGTACGAATGTGGAGTAAACGACAAGCGGAAGCTATACTTACAAAAATATGGGTGTTATACCTGGCAACCCTTTCAATACATCAAAACATGAATTGTACATAACACCTTTTATACAATAAAATCTGCAAGTTTGACTCTAAAACACATAGGACACTCAACAAGACTTTACTTTTGAAAAGACTACAACTTGACGACACATGGAGGTTTAACTTGCTTCAAGCATGGCTATCTATCACTTTTTGCCTACATACAACGACTAGTACTTCCAAATCTATGCTTCTCATCCTAAGGCCCTTATCCGAGACCTTTTTGCCACATAAACCTGCAAAACATTTATCAACTAACACGTAAGCTTACACTTACTAAGTAATAACACATAATCATATATGTAATTCAATCATACAAGCATCATGCACTTCATAAATAGTCCAATGACTAATATCCACTAACACTTGCATCACTAGCACTTAACAACTATCATCAATTCATAACAACATAAACAATTCCATACCATGACTAGACCATAAAGATAAACCACACTAACTGTTTTATATGTTACACCCATATTCCGACAAGGTACTATATATGTATATAATGAGTTATGTGTTATGAGTTAAGTAGCGAATATGCGTGGCCAATGTAGAAAGAATGAAACTTTGAGGGCTAGTCTTGCCAATTGAGTTAAGATAATTTATTAAATATCTAATTTATAGAAAAGTTGGGAGGATTCCAGAAAATTAGAGAGTGTGTGAGTTGTGTGTCGATCCAGGAAGAGAAAAGAGGAGGGAAACTCCATTTTTATCAATCAAGCTATTTTGATCATCTTCAAGTGTTACCAAGTCATTAGGGTTTATGTTATAAGTTTTGGGGATGATGGGTAAGGTTAGTAGTAGTATGATTTGTAAGTTAATTAGTTCCTAATTAAAGTTAATTGTGATAGGAAGCAAGTAAGAAGTTGGAAGCTATTGCTAGTGAGGTTATAATTGTGAATCAAGGTAAGCATATGGTTATAACATGTTTTGTTAGCTTTATCATATGTTATGTATGATAATGGCTTATGTTTGTTAGCTTTATCATGTTTGATTACATGGTAATGGTGAAGGATAGGGTATAGGGTGCGTTAGCTAGTTATGGATCCATTACTAGGCATAGCTTAGTTAGTCGTTGGGCTAACTATGGGATGAGGTTCAACCTTATGGGTTGATCGTGTTTAGGCTGACTATGTTGGCATGAGGTATGTGCCCCTATATTGCTAGCTTAACTAGTGGTTAGACTAGTTATGGTTATGTATGATTTATGTTGTTTAGCTTGTTATGCCATGTACTTACTAAGCGTTTCGCTTACATGTTTAGTTATGATGTTTTCTTGATAGGTGTCTAAGAATCTAGCAAAGGTTAGGATAAGGTGTAAGTGACTATGTAATAGAAGTTTCATGCTTGAAGAAGTTGTAGTAGAAGACAGTATTCTTTTGGACCAAGCGTGTTGAAGTTGAAAGCCCCGAAGTGTCTTTCTTGTTTTGGTACACCTCACTCTATATGGTCATTTTGTTATTACCGGTCTTGTCGTCATACATGGTCCATTGTTCATGTTTAGTCGCAGGTCAAGTATGTGTAAATGTCAAAAAGTCTTTATGTTACATGGTTATGGTTGTAGTCAAACAATTATAGGGGTGTTTAGTTTATAGCCTCTCTTACCCATTTTGGAATGCTATGGGTCATGACTTTGTACTAACACTCTTTCAATATTCTAGGAATGTTCAGTTATGTATGTGTTCAAATGGATATGTAGTTGTTATGGGTTTTGAGTAAAAAGTGTATAGTGGAAATGGGTCTAAAAGGGGTGTTTGGCATAAGAGTGTTTTTTACCCATTTTGGGATGTGAACGTGTCATGGGGGTATGAGACAAGTTTAGTATGTTAAATTATGTATGTTGGTTAAGTATGATGGGTAATGGAAGTGGTTTTAATGGTTTGGGGTGATAATGGGTCAAAAATGGGTTTTATGCATAACCCGTCATAATGTAAAGTATTATTCCGGGGAGTCAAATAGTAAGGGTTTTTGTATGAAAATAAGCCAAATGGTATACTAAGTGAATCTGGAAAGTTTGGTAGAATATCGAGATCGGGTTTTCAAGTACGGGACGTTAACGTGTTTTTGGTGGATCAGTAGACCTCCAACCGATCGGTTGGATGTCCATCCGATCGGATGGATGTCCATCCGATCGGATGGATGGTCTCTGGTAGAATTTCGGCAATTTTCGAAAAATCATATCTTTTGATCCGTAAGTCGTTACGGGTCGCGCCACCCGTCATTTTAAAGGTAATTGAGTCTAGTTTCATTTAAAAATAGTCTCAAGTCCCAGATATGTATAGATTTTTGTCAGCTAGTAAAAGAGTAGCAGTGGGTCAGTTTTCGGGTGTACTTTTTGCGAAAAATTTTCTCGTTTTTGGTCGTGTCTTGTCACGGGGTGTTACAACTTGGTATCAGAGCTTTGGTCTAAGATATTTAGGATCTCACTTTAGGATTTCCTAGACTTAGGCCTTGTGTAGATGTGTTTAGGACTAGTGTTCGTTATTTATGTATTGTTTGGATGATTTTGAGGACACATATGTTAAATATTTTATGACTACGCTTGGCCACCGTAGTGATAAACATATGGTACATATATGGAATTGAAATTATTTGGACCATACGCGGATGACGAGCTAGGGTGTTTTGTATAAGATATATCTATATATGTATGTCATGCATCGGCTATGTATATGATTATGTTTGATAGTGTGAATTGCTAAATTTCAGTAGAGTAGAAAAGATGGCGGCGATTCGGAATAAGGAGGTGTTAAGAGCGACCTCCTCCCGCCATGTTGGGGATGAACATAATGATGGGGATTCTAATAGTGACACGTCATTGTCAATGCCGAAAAACCTTAATCCTAGAAGTTTTACTAGAGCAGAGTTGAAGGAATTGGATACTGTGGTGACGGATATAGTGGGAAGGGCCATTGAAAAAGCTATGCCCTTTTATGTTAATAAAACAACCGAGAATTTGCAAAAGATATTCCAAGAGGAGATAGGGAAGCTTAAGAAGAGTGGGGAGTTAGTGAATGATCCGAATGCTAGACCAGGAGTGGGGAAGGAGAAATCTACTTATCGTGACTTCACCGCTTGTGCTCCACCCACATTTACGGGATCTCTTGACCCGTTAAAGAGGTCTAGATGGATTACTGATATAGAAGGGGCTTTCCGCACTAGTTGTTGTGCGGGGGAGGATAAAGTAAACTTTGCTACCAACTATCTTCGTGAACGGGCTAAAATATGGTGGGAAGGTAAGGCAAATGAAAAAGGTAGTGCTTGGAGAGAAGCGTGCACGTGGGAACAATTCAAGGAAGTATTTATGAAGGAATATGCCCCCGCGGAAGAAATTGATAAAATAAGAGAAGCATTTCATAATCTTGTACAAACTAATGAATCGGTGAATGAGTTGTGGGAAAAGTTTTGTGATATGGTGCAATATTGCCCGGAGTATCTTGACAACAAGAAGCTTAAGGTTGATAGATTCCAAAGGATGCTCAAAGATGAAATTCGTACTATAGTATCACCTTTCAAGTGCACCACCATGGAGGATCTTCTAAGTAGGGCATGTACACGAGAAGCAGACTTGGATAGAATGAAGAGTAAGGAGAAGAAGGAACTAAAGAGGAAGCAAGATCAACTAACAACATTCGGTAAATGGGGTAAATTTGATTTCACAAGGAAGGACAACACGGGGAAGTTACCACCTCAGTGTAATAGGTGCGGTAAGAACTATATGGGAGAATGTAAATCAGGAATGAAGGGATGTTATAAATGTGGAGATCCAAGCCATATTAGTAAGAATTGCACCAAGCCTTTGGTGATATGTTATGGGTGCAATGAAGAAGGACACAAGTTAAGTGAATGTCCTAAGGCCAATCCTAGGCAAGCGAAGCCGTTTACTCCAATCAAAAGAGAAAAGGTTGAGGTTCTGAAGCCTAAAGCTCGTGTTTATCAGATGAGTGCCGAAGAAGCAAAGTCGGGTTCCGAAGTTGTCACAGGTATAATTCTCGTTAATTCCAAACCCGCTCGTGTTTTGTATGATTCGGGCGTAAGTGTGTTCTTCGTCTCTTATAGTTTTAGTAAGGAATTGTCCACTCCATTAGATAAGCTTCTGACACCCGTAGAAGTTGAAATCGCCGATAGTAAAGTTGTTATGGTGTCTAACGTGTATCGTAATGTAGAGATAGAGATCGATGAGAGTGTTTTTAGGATTGACCTAATTCCTATAATGCTCGGAGAGTTTGATATTATTGTTATCATGGATTGGCTTGGCAAACACAATGCTGCCATTCTATGTAAACAAAAGATCATTCGAGTTGTAAATCCTAGCGGCCGAGAAATGATGATTTACGGTGATAAAAGGGAGGGCGAGTTAAAATTATGTTTCGTAATGAAGGCTAGGAGATACTTATCACGTGGTTGTCTTGCCTTTATGGCGCACTTGGTAGATAATAGCTTTGAGAAGAAAAGTATCGATGACGTTCCGATTGTTAATAAATTTCATGATGTATTCCCGGAAGATTTGCCGGGTATTCCACCCGACAGACAGGTTGAGTTCCGTATTGATCTTGTGCCGGGTGCTACTCCTATTGCCAAAACTCCTTATCGCCTTGCTCCGTCCGAGATGAAAGAGTTAATGAGCCAACTACAAGAGTTACTCGACAAGGGTTTTATTCACCCTAGTAGCTTACCGTGAGGAGCTTCGATCTTGTTCGTTATAAAGAAAGACGGTAGTATGCAGATGTGCATTGATTACCGTGAATTGGACAAAGTCACGGTGAAAAATGTGTACCCGCTACCAAGAATTGACGATCTGTTTGATCAGCTTCAAGGTGCAAGGTGGTTTTCAAAGATTGATCTCCGTTCGGGCTATCATCAGTTGAAGGTTCGAGAAGAAGACATTCCTAAGACAGCTTTTAGGACCCGTTATAGACATTACGAGTTTACGGTTATGCCCTTTGGTCTTACGAACGCACCGGCAGTTTTCATGGATCTCATGAATCGTGTATGTAAACCGATGTTGGATAAATTCGTCATAGTGTTCATCAATGATATCCTTATCTATTCTAAGAGCAAGGAAGAGCATGAAATACATCTTCGGGAAATTCTTGAAACGTTGAGAAAAGAAAGATTGTATGCCAAATTCTCAAAATGTGAATTTTGGTTGCAAGAAGTTCAGTTCCTCGATCACGTTATTAATCCCGATGGTATTAAAGTCGACCCGTCAAAGGTAGAAGCTGTGATGAATTGGCAAGCACCGAAGAACGTTGGTGAAATTCGAAGTTTTCTGGGACTCGTGGGATATTATCGACGGTTCATTTAAGACTTCTCCAAAATTGCATCTTCTTTAACTGAACTCACCAAGAAGAATGTTCCTTTTGTGTGGAGTGAGAAACAAGAAGAAGCCTACCGTACTTTACGAAAGATATTATGTGAAACATGATGAAGCGAAAAGTGTACCGCTTTTAGGGGGTCATTTAAGCCCTAAATCGTATTTATTTGATCAAATATTGCCCTAAATCGTTCCTTTTGTCATTTTAGGTACTTTGGAGAAGAAATCTGGAAAAGGAAGCATTTTGGACGTTTTTGGAGCATAAAAGTGAAGAAAACGACAAAGTCTCCAAAGCTGCTGGAAAAGTACACTTGACGGCGTCAAGTATTGCTCTTGACGGCGTCACGTCTTGGCAAAAAAGGTGGATATGAAAAATACACATGATAAGCCAGGGAGTTTTACAAAGGAAGTCTGATGGCGTCACCCTTTGAAGTGATCAAGGTCGTCACGGTTTAAGCTAAAGAGAGACGGCGTCAAGCTTTATTCTGACGGCGTCAAGCCTTGATAAGCCAGGGAGGATTTTGGAGGACTAAAGGGGGACGGCGTCAGGAAGGCCATCCGGGAACCCTAGACACGGCGAGGTGACGGCGTCAAGATCTATAACGTGACGCCGTCAGCCACTAAGTTCTATATATAGTTTTGCAATTTTTTGTCATTGGTGTGCAACTTTGTGAGGAGAAACCCTAAGACGAATTTCTGCCATTTTTAAGGGTTTTCATACCCTTGGATCTCTCATGTTTAATTGAAGATAAGTAATCACTTAATCAATCAATATGTCTATGTGTTGTTTGATTATATCTTGTTCTTGTCTTTTGATTAACATGCTAGGCTAGATCTATCTTGTGTTTGCTTAGATCTAATGAAACCTAACTATTGATTATTAGTTGTTAGTGTGTTATTGATTGTATTGGATGATTGTTTATCGATGTTAGGCTTAAGAAAACTGGCTAACCTCCTATACGGTAACTTGCTTGAACGTCTTAAGAAACATGAACCAATGCGTACTAGGTTTATATGGTTGTATTTAATGCATGAGCGAATTCTAATGATCCCATGTCAGGAGCTTCTTAGCCGGCTCGACATAGGAGTGAAGTAGGAGCTTGTAGAGTTGGGGAAGTACGTACGCCACCCCACGATTGGTATTAAGGAATACACCCGTCATCCACGCAATTAATACACACTAATCAACCGGTAAAAGATAGTTAGGGAGTAAGGAAATCTAAGTAAACACATTTCTCTCCATATAAGTTTCACAACCTTTTCATTTTCAGTTATTTTATTTTATTTGCATTTGTAGTTATTTGGGTTAGTTGACTAGCAACTAATTCCGCCCACTCTTCCAAACCCGAGATTTTACTTGCTTTCATAAAAATTATAAAAATACAAAAAGAATCTTCCCTCACCCTTAGACCTATTAGAGTAGTTTTTCAATCCTAACGACACTATTCCCCTAGAGAACGATCAATCCCTCGGTACTTGCCACTTCACTATACTACATCGGTCAGGTACACTGCCTGGTGGGGATTGCAAGCCTCTTGAGATCCCTCGAGAGGTAAAACCTGTTGTAAGGTCGCAAAACCACGCATCAAAGCACCGATTCAAGTGCTACCGGAAGGAACCGAAGACATGGTAGTCTACAGTGATGCATCTTACTCCGGTCTTGGATGCGTTCTTATGCAAAGGGGTAAAGTTATTGCTTATGCTTCAAGACAACTGAAGAAGCATGAGGAGAAATACCCAACTCATGATCTTGAATTTGCGGCCGTAGTCTTTGCGTTGAAGATTTGGAGACATTATCTATATGGCGTGAAGTTCATAATTTACACCGATTATAGAAGCACTACTTGTGAGGTGCTAGTTTGTAATCTCCGTGCTTATTATGATTAAAGTGTAACGACTATTTGTTGTAATTACTTTTATATTAGCATTGAATGACCCCTAACTTGTATTTTGATTAGAATAAAAGCGCATTTGCTTGAGGACAAGCAAATCTCAAGTGTAAGGGTATTTGATGAAGCGAAAAGTGTACCGCTTTTAGGGGGTCATTTAAGCCCTAAATCGTATTTATTTGATCAAATATTGCCCTAAATCGTTCCTTTTGTCATTTTAGGTACTTTGGAGAAGAAATCTGGAAAAGGAAGCATTTTGGACGTTTTTGGAGCATAAAAGTGAAGAAAGCGACAAAGTCTCCAAAGCTGCTGGAAAAGTACACTTGACGGCGTCAAGTATTGCTCTTGACGGCGTCACGTCTTGGCAAAAAAGGTGGATATGACAAATACACATGATAAGCCAGGGAGTTTTACAAAGGAAGTCTGACGGCGTCACCCTTTGAAGTGATCAAGGTCGTCACGGTTTAAGCTAAAGAGAGACGGCGTCAAGCTTTATTCTGACGGCGTCAAGCCTTGATAAGCCAGGGAGGATTTTGGAGGACTAAAGGGGGACGGCGTCAGGAAGGCCATCCGGGAACCCTAGACACGGCGAGGTGACGGCGTCAAGATCTATAACGTGACGCCGTCAGCCACTAAGTTCTATATATAGTTTTGCAATTTTTTGTCATTGGTGTGCAACTTTGTGAGGAGAAACCCTAAGACGAATTTCTGCCATTTTTAAGGGTTTTCATACCCTTGGATCTCTCATGTTTAATTGAAGATAAGTAATCACTTAATCAATCAATATGTCTATGTGTTGTTTGATTATATCTTGTTCTTGTCTTTTGATTAACATGCTAGGCTAGATCTATCTTGTGTTTGCTTAGATCTAATGAAACCTAACTATTGATTATTAGTTGTTAGTGTGTTATTGGTTGTATTGGATGATTGTTTATCGATGTTAGGCTTAAGAAAACTGGCTAACCTCCTATACGGTAACTTGCTTGAACGTCTTAAGAAACATGAACCAATGCGTACTAGGTTTATATGGTTGTATTTAATGCATGAGCGAATTCTAATGATCCCATGTTAGGAGCTTCTTAGCCGGCTCGACATAGGAGTGAAGTAGGAGCTTGTAGAGTTGGGGAAGTACGTACGCCACCCCACGATTGGTATTAAGGAATACACCCGTCATCCACGCAATTAATACACACTAATCAACCGGTAAAAGATAGTTAGGGAGTAAGGAAATCTAAGTAAACACATTTCTCTCCATATAAGTTTCACAACCTTTTCATTTTCAGTTATTTTATTTTATTTGCATTTGTAGTTATTTGGGTTAGTTGACTAGCAACTAATTCCGCCCACTCTTCCAAACCCGAGATTTTACTTGCTTTCATAAAAATTATAAAAATACAAAAAGAATCTTCCCTCACCCTTAGACCTATTAGAGTAGTTTTTCAATCCTAACGACACTATTCCCCTAGAGAACGATCAATCCCCCGGTACTTGCCACTTCACTATACTACATCGGTCAGGTACACTGCCTGGTGGGGATTGCAAGCCTCTTGAGATCCCTCGAGAGGTAAAACCTGTTGTAAGGTCGCAAAACCACGCATCAAGTTTTTGGCGCCGTTGCCGGGGAATAGTTATTGTTTAGGTTGAATTTTTTATTTTATTAGGTCTACTCACTAGATTCCTTTCTAGTGAGATTTTTATTTTATTTTTCTAGGTTTTTCTTTAGTCTATCTATTTTCTTCGTGCTTTTGTTCGTATAAGATTTTCATTGACTATTCAGTTTGCCATTATGGAAAACGCGAATCCACCCCTTACACCTGACGAAGTGGCTTTGTTGCGTAGCCAAATTGAGGATGAGATTAGTGAGCTCAGAGAGCTCAATAGAATGATTGATATAGAGCTTGATTATGCCTTGAATAAATTAGAGACCGCCATATACTCAGATAATTACTTTGAACGTAATAATCTTACGGTTGAGGAGTTGATTGAGAAAATTGATGAAGTGAAGGTAGATCCTAGGTTGGATGATTATTTCAATGAATACCCCACTAAGGAGGAGATTGCTTACTATAACAACCTAGTTGATAACCCTCGACCACCTTTTGTTAGAATTGACCCAAAGATTAAGAGGGGTGATCCCGGGAATGTGAAGATACCATGTATGATTGGGTACCAATACGTTGAGCATGCTTACATTGACTGTGAATCCCCAACCAACGTGATGTCCTCAGGCCTTTATAGCCAGATCATAAACACCCCACTTGAGCCTAGGAAAGACCCCAAGTGCCCCGGCGGAGTTTGCAACTTCGTTGGAAGGGTTAAGGACATGCATATCCTTGTTGGGAATTTTACCTTTGTCACCGACTTCATGATCTTAGAAGATTTGGCAAGTGTTGTTGACTGCCGCCTATCTCACGTGGTGTTAGGTAAGCCGTTTATTGAAGCATCCAATTTAAAGTATGATCGTTTAAGAGGCACGGTTCAGTTTTCTAATCACATAGATAGGATCACATATAGGATGCCTTATCGGGTAGATGAATTTCGTTTTGTGCCTCGATTTGACAAGGACAACATTGGTGCGATTGAGGACATCAATGATGAGGATAAAGAGAAAGGCATGGACTATGTTTGGAATAAGAGAATCCTTTATTATAAAGATTGCTTGAACCTAGGACCTAAATACAAAGTTGATATGGAGGTTGTTAGGATGATTAGAGGGGCAATTGAGAAGCAAAACGGAAAAACGTAGAACCCGTGACTTTGAGTCTAGCTACAAGACTCGTTAATAAAGAAAAGCGCTTCTTGGGAGGCAACCCAAGCTTTATTTGCTTTGTGTGTTTATTTATTTGGTTGTTTGATTTTATTTGTTTCCGTATGTATGTTTAATTTTTATTATTATTGATTCATGTTCAAAACTAAATTGTGAAAATGCTTTATCTTGTTTTTAACTTCGTCTTAACTACATATAAAGGTATTTTGCAAAAGATAAGTGTAAGGGAAATCCAAATCGGTTTATTAGAACAAATGAACATGAATCGTAATAATAATAAATTAACATACATATTCGTATTTGTTTGAGTCAAATGCTTGTATCGAGCCATAATGATGTTTTGCAGGATTTCCAGGAAGTAAGGTATAGGTTTTTCCAGAAATTTTCCGGAAACTTAACATGAGAATTCTGTCAGATCATTTCTGACGGCGTCAGGCTTTACAACCTGACGGCGTCAGGTTTTGATTTTCTGAAATTTTTGAAAGTTTTGTTTTCATAAATTTTTTTTATTAAATCTCTAACTTATAAACTCCAGGAATCTGCAAAATAATCATTCCACAAGCATTATATCCTGATAGAGAATTTATCCCGCCGATGTTATGCAGGTTTTCGTGTTTGTTTTCTCAGGTTTAACAGGTTATTTTGGACAAGGAGATGTATGGGGAATCAAGCTTATGGCGATGCATTAGTCTTGGAGCTTCTACTTTCTCTTGGAAGAAGATCTAACCATGTTACCTCTTTATCCACCAAACGAATCAGGGGAGTATTTGATTTCATTCTTTTACCTTATTTACTTTTACATCTTGTTATTTGAACATTGGGGACAATGTTCATCTTAAGTGTAAGGGGGGGGGGGGGGGGTAAAGTACGATACTTTAGAGAATGCTATTACACTTGATTTTTGTTTGTTTAATGGTAGATGTGTAATAAAACTGAGATACATACCTGTTAGGGCAATTTTAGTGCCAAATTTAAATTTTTTTACAACATATAGGAGTGAAACTTTGATCTTAATGAGCGTCTCATGGATAGGAGTTATATGACTAGCACAAAACCGTACCACTAAAAAATTTTCCACCCCCAAATATGTGAGGATCGCCCCTAGAATTGGTAGGAAAAGCATTTATGCTATGATGTGTGTACCGGTAGCACTTAGATTCTAGAACTTGCATTAGGACCATTCCGAGGCCACAAGTGAGACTACATTCGTGTAGTTAGATTTACTACATGATAAGAGGCATTAGGATTAACCCATTGTTTTACACCTGTGTTTTTGTTATAATTACATTGGCTACATTGGTCAAGTAATTCTCCCACACCCTTTGCGTTGTACTCATTTTTAGTACACGATACCCCTAGTACACCCCTCAGAGCCTATCTTTTCGTTTCGACCTTTAAGCATTTTACTTAAAGGAAGAATTTGTTTACACCCCACTTAAATGTACACCTAAATCGCCTTAGCCTACCTTGTATGCTCTCATTTTTAGTGCATTATTGTGACAACATTTGTTTAAACCCCAAGTTAATTATCTAATTGATTACATGGTTTCTAAGTCGAGTCATATCCTTGTACATATTGTTTTGGGACGATTGGGACTCATGGGTAAAGTACTAGTGTAATGGAGTAATGGGGAAGAACAACATTATTACCCCCATATGTGCTAAATATTTTAAAAGTACTCCAAGTGTTTCGATTATCTTAATTCGAGTCATTAGAATAGTTATTTGTAAAGTTATGTAAAAGTTCAAGTGTAAGGGGATGCAACGCCCCTATGATGTATTATTTTGGATGGTAGGGCAAGAGTGTATGGAAAAAAAAATCAAGAAAAATACAAAAAAATGAGAAAAAGAAAAGTAGAAAAAACATACGGACTACCATCCCGTTTCATTTTATGTTTATTTTATGTTTGTGTTATTTTGTTTTTAGCTTAAGTCGAGTCTAGTCTTGGCTTAGCAACGCCATATTGTACATGTAATTAATCAAGATCTTTAACTCGCCACCAGTAAAATATCCTTTATCCAACAAAACCGTGTTTATCATATCCCTACACCTAACGTTATAACCCGTTTAAAAGCCCTCTTTGATAGTTTATCTTAGGTGCTTACGCCTAGTGGATAAGGTTTTTGATCCTTTCCCAAGCCTATGGTAATCTATTTGCTATGACAGGTAGTGAGAGATATTATCCGTTTTCATTTATGAGATTTATTTTGATGACACCTGAGAGATGTGAGTATCTAAACACTACTTGTGAGGTGCTAGTTTGTAATCTCCGTGCTTATTATGATTAAAGTGGAACGACTATTTGTTGTAATTACTTTTATATTAGCATTGAATGACCCCTAACTTGTATTTTGATTAGAATAAAAGCGCATTTGCTTAAGGACAAGCAAATCTCAAGTGTAAGGGTATTTGATGAAGCGAAAAGTGTACCGCTTTTAGGGGGTCATTTAAGCCCTAAATCGTATTTATTTGATCAAATATTGCCCTAAATCGTTCCTTTTGTCATTTTAGGTACTTTGGAGAAGAAATCTGGAAAAGGAAGCATTTTGGACGTTTTTGGAGCATAAAAGTGAAGAAAGCGACAAAGTCTCCAAAGCTGCTGGAAAAGTACACTTGACGGCGTCAAGTATTGCTCTTGACGGCGTCACGTCTTGGCAAAAAAGGTGGATATGACAAATACACATGATAAGCCAGGGAGTTTTACAAAGGAAGTCTGACGGCGTCACCCTTTGAAGTGATCAAGGTCGTCACGGTTTAAGCTAAAGAGAGACGGCGTCAAGCTTTATTCTGACGGCGTCAAGCCTTGATAAGCCAGGGAGGATTTTGGAGGACTAATGGAGGACGGCGTCAGGAAGGCCATCCGGGAACCCTAGACACGGCGAGGTGACGGCGTCAAGATCTATAACGTGACGCCGTCAGCCACTAAGTTCTATATATAGTTTTGCAATTTTTTGTCATTGGTGTGCAACTTTGTGAGGAGAAACCCTAAGACGAATTTCTGCCATTTTTAAGGGTTTTCATACCCTTGGATCTCTCATGTTTAATTGAAGATAAGTAATCACTTAATCAATCAATATGTCTATGTGTTGTTTGATTATATCTTGTTCTTGTCTTTTGATTAACATGCTAGGCTAGATCTATCTTGTGTTTGCTTAGATCTAATGAAACCTAACTATTGATTATTAGTTGTTAGTGTGTTATTGATTGTATTGGATGATTGTTTATCGATGTTAGGCTTAAGAAAACTGGCTAACCTCCTATACGGTAACTTGCTTGAACGTCTTAAGAAACATGAACCAATGCGTACTAGGTTTATATGGTTGTATTTAATGCATGAGCGAATTCTAATGATCCCATGTTAGGAGCTTCTTAGCCGGCTCGACATAGGAGTGAAGTAGGAGCTTGTAGAGTTGGGGAAGTACGTACGCCACCCCACGATTGGTATTAAGGAATACACCCGTCATCCACGCAATTAATACACACTAATCAACCGGTAAAAGATAGTTAGGGAGTAAGGAAATCTAAGTAAACACATTTCTCTCCATATAAGTTTCACAACCTTTTCATTTTCAGTTATTTTATTTTATTTGCATTTGTAGTTATTTGGGTTAGTTGACTAGCAACTAATTCCGCCCACTCTTCCAAACCCGAGATTTTACTTGCTTTCATAAAAATTATAAAAATACAAAAATAATCTTCCCTCACCCTTAGACCTATTAGAGTAGTTTTTCAATCCTAACGACACTATTCCCCTAGAGAACGATCAATCCCTCGGTACTTGCCACTTCACTATACTACATCGGTCAGGTACACTGCCTGGTGGGGATTGCAAGCCTCTTGAGATCCCTCGAGAGGTAAAACCTGTTGTAAGGTCGCAAAACCACGCATCAAAGCACCGATTCAAGTGCTACCGGAAGGAACCGAAGACATGGTAGTCTACAGTGATGCATCTTACTCCGGTCTTGGATGCATTCTTATGCAAAGGGGTAAAGTTATTGCTTATGCTTCAAGACAACTGAAGAAGCATGAGGAGAAATACCCGACTCATGATCTTGAATTTGCGGTCGTAGTCTTTGCGTTGAAGATTTGGAGACATTATCTATATGGCGTGAAGTTCATAATTTACACCGATTATAGAAGCCTTCAGTACTTTCTTGAAAAGAAGGATCCAAATATGAGGCAACGTAGGTGGTTAGACTTGTTGAAAGATTATTATTGTGAAATTCGCTACCACCCCCGGTAAAGCGAATGTCGTGGTGGATGCGCTGAGTCGCAAGGACCGAAGTGACGTTACACGGATTCACTCGTTGCGGATGATTGTCACCTTTGATCTTTTTGACAAAATTAAGTTAGCTCAAGAGGAGGCGTTGAAAGAAGAGAATCGAGAAATAGAACGTATTACTTCTCACATTCCTCATCTTGAAGAAGACAGCCAAGGGGTTGAAACACGGTATGGAAGAGTTTATATTCCTTTTCGAAGCAACATTAAGGAATTACTCTTGGAAGAAGCGCATAAATTGAAGTATTCTATTCATCCGGGAGCTACGAAAATGTACCTTGATTTAAAAAGAAACTATTGGTGGCCGGGTATGAAAAGAGATTGCGTGAAGTATGTGGAAAGATGTTTAACTTGCTTGAAGGTGAAAGCTGAACACCAAAAGCCGTATGGAAAAGTCCAACCCTTAGATATTCCAGTTTGGAAGTGGGAGAAGATTACCATGGACTTCATTAATAAATTGCCAAGAACGAAAAAGAAAAACGATACAATTTGGGTGGTAGTAGATCGCTTGACAAAGAGTGCACTCTTCATCCCGATCAGGGAGAATATGCCTGTTCATAAGCTAGCAAAGATTTATGTCAATGAGATAGTTACGCGTCACGGAGTACCCATTTCTATAGTCTCTGATAGAGACGGACGTTTCACTTCAAACTTTTGGCAAAGTTTTCAAGACGAACTTGGTACTAAGTTACATATGAGCACAACTTTTCATCCTCAAACCGATGGACAAAGCGAAAGAACGATTCAAACTCTAGAAGATATGCTACGGGATTGCATGATTGACTTTGGAGGTAATTGGGATGATCATTTGCCTCTAGTTGAATTCGCCTACAATAATAGTTATCATGCTAGTATAGGCATGCCACCCTATGAAATGCTCTATGGTAGAAAGTGTAGGACGCCCGTATATTGGGAAGAAGTTGGAAGGAGGGAATTGGCCAGCACGGATATAGTGTTGGTGAAAACTGAAAAGATTGAGATGATTTGTTCAAGACTAAAGTCGGCACAAGATAGGTGGAAAAGTTATGCCGATAATTGAAGAAGACCAATCGGATTTGAGGTAGGTGATCTTGTTATGTTAAAAGTTTCCCCGTGGAAAGGCATTTTTAGGTTCAAAAATAAGGGAAAACTAAGTCCGCGGTTTATAGGACCATTTAAAATCTTGAAACGTGTGGGTGAGGTAGCATACGTGTTGGAATTGCCCGAAGAAATGAGAGGTATTCATAATACCTTCCATGTGTCTTACTTGAGAAAACGTCTAGCGGATGAGACTAGTGTAGTCACTTTGGATGATATCGAAATTGATTTCACAAAAGGACGAACCGGAAGTGATATTAGGAAGGAAAGTGAGAGAACTTCGAAACAAAGAAATTCCGCTAGTGAAAGTGCAATGGAGACATCGTAAGGGTACAAGTGTTAGATGGGAGCCGGAGGAGAAGATGAGGAATGAGTATCCTCAATTATTTAGAGAATAGATTTCGAGGACGAAATCTTATTTTAAGGAGGGGTGAATTGTTTAACATATATCCCGAAAAGGTACTATATATGTATATAATGAGTAATGTGTTATGAGTTAAGTAGTGAATATGCATGGCCAATGTAGAAAGAATGAAACTTTCAGGGCTAGTCTTGCCAATTGAGTTAAGATAATTTATTAAATATCTAATTTATAGAAAAGTTGGGAGGATTCTAGAAAATTAGAGAGTGTGTGAGTTGTGTGTCGATCCAGGAAGAGAAAAGAGGAGGGAAACTCCATTTTTATCAATCAAGCTATTTTGATCATCTTCAAGTGTTACCAAGTCATTAGGAAGCCTAAATTGATAATCCCTACCACAAGTAAGTGTTTTTCCCTAAATTTGTGAATTAGGGTTTATGTTTTAAGTTTTGGGGATGATGGGTAAGGTTAGTAGTAGTATGATTTGTAAGTTAATTAGTTCCTAATTAAAGTTAATTGTGATAGGAAGCAAGTAAGAAGTTGGAAGCTATTGCTAGTGAGGTTATAATTGTGAATCAAGGTAAGTATATGGTTATAACATGTTTTGTTAGCTTTATCATATGTTATGTATGATAATGGCTTATGTTTGTTAGCTTTATCATGTTTGATTACATGGTAATGGTGAAGGATAGGGTATAGGGTGCGTTAGCTAGTTATGGATCCATTACTAGGCATAGCTTAGTTAGTCGTTGGGCTAACTATGGGATGAGGTTCAACCTTATGGGTTGATCGTGTTTAGGCCGACTATGTTGGCATGAGGTATGTGCCCCTATATCGCTAGCTTAACTAGTGGTTATACTAGTTATGGTTATGTATGATTTATGTTGTTTAGCTTGTTATGCCATGTACTTACTAAGCGTTTCGCTTACATGTTTAGTTGTGATGTTTTCTTGATAGGTGCCGAAGAATCTAGCAAAGGTAAGGATAAGGTGTAAGTGACTATTGTTAGACTCGTATCCCGGTGTTGAGTAGGCCCCACCCTAGATGAAATATGCTAAGGTTGGATGCGATTGGTTGGTCAACGAAGTTATGTGGAAAGTCAAACCCGGTAGTCAAAATAATAGTCAAAGTAGGACTAACATAGTAATATGGAAGATGATGAATAAACTAGAGGGACCTAGATTGCCAAGTGTTAAATATGAGTTATAAGATAGTTGTGGTTAAATAAGAAGAAATGAGACTTGAGGGACTAATTATGTCAAAGGGCCAAAGTTTCCACCTAACTAATATATCTAGTTTAGTCTAGAGTCTTCCTCCATTATTGAGATAAGAAAGGCCGGATCTTAGTGAGGGAAAAAGAGAGGGAAAAATGTGGTGTCTTATGAAGAAGAAGAAGATGAAGACAAGTGCCTATAGTCCTTCCTAGTTATAATCTATCACAAGTAAGTATTATTGTTCTTGATGTTATTTAGGTTGTGGATTAAGGGTAAAGTGGGTTTTCATCATATGATTAAGATATGATCATATGATGGTGTAGGAAGGTAGATGAGTGTGTTTAATGGGTTATGTTAACCCTTGTTTATGTTATTGATTATTATGTTGTTAGGTTTTGGTTAACTGTAGAAGATGATGATAATGATGATGGAAGATTATGATGATGATGATGTTCTCGGTATTGTTTAGCTTGGACTAAGGTAAGTAAAATGATGATGGCATGTGTTATATGGATGTCTAACATTTATGTGTTATGTATGTTTGTGGTTAGTGATAAGAGACTTGATATGTGCTTATATGCTAGTATGAGTATGATCTAAGTGATGAATTTGGTGGTGAGAGTAAGTGATGTTAGGTGTTTATGCAAGAAATGGGAAAGTGGAGTTGCTAAGTAAGTGTTTGGATATATGTGATGCTTATGTGTTTGATTGAAGTATGATGGTATGTGATTATCGTTTTACTTACTAAGCGTAAGCTTATTCTTTTAGTTGTTAATGTTTTTGTAGGTTTATGTGCGGCGAAATGTAAGGACTTGGACTATAGCCTAAGGAATTGGAAGCGGATTAATAGGTGGATTGCAATTAGGAGCTTAGTATAGAATATCGAGCTCAAGTGTCAAGGTTGTACCCCTTAGAGTCTTTTATTGATTTGTAAAGTGTAGTCGAGTGTCAATTTGTATGTTAGAAAGGTCATAACGATTTGGGAGTCTAACGATGGGTCAAAATGTGTTTTAAGTGTTTTTGAGTAATGATAATGGGGTGTTTGGTTTAAGCGTGTTCGTACCCATTTTGGGTTGTAAACGGGTCAAGTGCCCTTGGAACATGTTTGTTATGTTAATGTAATGCTTTTGGTAAAGTTTGGGGGGTTAACGGTGTGTCCAAGTGCGTTAAGTGGTTTATGGTCAATGTTTAAGGGGGGTGTTTGGCAAAAGGGTAAATGTACCCATTTTGATGCGTAAACGGGTCAAGTGTCGTTGGAACATGTTTAATATGTTAAATTATTGAAGTTGGTAAAGTTTGGTGCAAAACGGATGTGGTATGAGTAGTTTGATGTGTAAATGGGTCGAAACGGGTTATTTGCATAACCCGTCAAATTTTAAAGTATTATTTCGGGTTGACTGAGTATGTAAATGGTTTTGTATGTTATGTTAATGGCTTTGAGTGAGTTTGGTGTGGATATAAGGTAGCATGGGTCGGTTTAAGTGAAAAAGGGCCAAATTTCGGTTTATACCGAAATTTGGTATAAAAGGCCAAATTTCGGTTTCGAATTTCGGTTTCATTTGGGCAGATTTTGGTAAACTTTGAAAAACCATATCTTTTAATCCGTAAGTCGTCACGGGTCGTACTACCTATCGTTTTGAAGGTAATTGAGTCTAGTTTCATTTAAAAATAGCCTCAAGAGCTGAATGTGTACCGATTTTTGTCAGTTCATAAAAGAGTGACAGCAGGTCAGTTTTGAGAGGTCGTTTCCGCGTAAAAAGTTTAAATTTTTGGTCTAAGTGGTCAAGGGGTGTTACAACTTGGTATCAGAGCTTCGGTTTAAGTGAATTCGGTTTCCTTTAGGTTGCCTAGTCTTAAACCACTCGTAGACGCGTTAAGTTAAGTTTAAGATAGGCGAGCAAATATTTTGTAAGTTATAGGATGTGAATGTTGAGTTTGAAGCGAATGATGTGATTGCTATATGGGTATAATGATGGGGACTTTGGGATGTGTCTTATGTGATATATGACGTGGGAGACTTGATGTGTGAGTGATAGGATTACTGTGCACATCGGGCTGTCTCGGTAATTATTATATGATTATGTGATTGTGTGCTATGGTAGTTAGCGAGGGTGAATAGGTGTAATAAGTTGTGTGGTGGGTTATAAGAAATGTGACTAATAATGAAAGTGCGTAACTTATGTGATAGTGGTGACCAAAGCATGGCCTTACGAGTAGTTATACTTAGTATGAAAATCAATATTGAGGTATTAGAGATGGGCTAGTGGAAAGTCAAAGTATTAGGAGCGTGAATATGAACGTGTGGTAACGTTGAATGTGTGAGGTGAAGAGATGATATAAGTATATACATAATAAGTCCGTGATGAACTTAGTAAAGTTACAAAATGAGAAAAGGCATAGGGGTTGAGTAAATGATGAAATAGAGCGAAATTTCTTAAGTACTAGTAGTTATAATGAGATGGGTGTATATGAGGTTAAGGTATTGCCATGAAATAATCATATTACGGCTAAGGCGATTAGCTGTAATCACTATAATGAATGCATGAGTTACGGTTGATAAAATGTGCAAAGTCTAGATGTAAATGAGTTGAGTGGGGTAAAATGTAATGTAAGAATGTGAAGATGATTAATGAAGGCTAAGAATGCAAGAGGTAATAAAGAGTGAGAACACATAGAAGTGTGTAATTATAACAAGCAGGCTCATATGCTCTATGCGCTTGCACTTCACTAAAATATATGAATGTAATAATGTATGTAAAATGTTAATGGCTTGGATCCGATGTTAAAATGTGAAAGTGGTAAAGTGATGAATGTTAATGATCCTTCGGGATGAATGTTAAATGTGGTATCCCTCGGGATGACCAAGTAAATGAATGTTAATGATCCTTCGGGATAGATGTTAAAGATCCTTCGGGATAAAACGTATTGCCTTCACCGGCAAAGATTGCCTACATCCTTGGCATGTGTGAAAGTCCTTTCGGAAAAAATGTTAAAGTATAATGGATCCAAGCTAGAAAGTGGAAGAGTTTAAATAACAAGTGAAATATAAAATGAAAATGAAATAATAAAAGCTAGATTGGGAATTAGGAGTTGTAGTGTTATGTCGGGAATACATAACCATGAATTTATATTTCTTGATTTACATTGATTGGGACGCCTCTCCATGTAAATGAGGAATTATAAACAAGTGGGCTATGTGTTGCCGACACGGCACGAGTAGGGTTAGAGAAGTAGAAAGTGGGAGTTTAGAATTAGTTAGAAATTATAAGGGCTAAGATAGAAGGATTTGAATTAGACCGTGGCTTTTAGTGGAGACTAGGAGAACCATGATGGGATGGAGAAACGGTAATGATGATATAACGTGCCTTACGGTGTGGTACAAAATATGATGAATGAAAGTAATGGAATGTGAACGTATTAGTCGAGTGTGATTATGTATAGTAAAATAGTACGAGTTTCTTAAGTAACGAGTAGTCAAGAATGAGGGTAGAGGATAAAGCGAGTGAAATGATGATGTGTGATAATAGGGCGGATTAGAATGATGATTGGGGATAATAAGTAAGTTTTGTATTATGTAAAATCTAAGCGAGAGTTGTGTGGTATAAAAGTAAGCGGGGGTAATGTGGATTAGGGCATGTGATGCGTTATAGTATGCACAGAGTTGCGAGGTCACTTAAGTCGTTTCACTAAAAAAACTAAGAGTTAAGGGGCTAAGAATGAGAGGAGTTATGAGACTAAGTGTGGTTAGAAATAGAACGACAGATTTCGGGGACGAAATCTAAATAAAGGGGTAGAATTGTTAGACTCGTATCCTGGTGTTGAGTAGGCCCCACCCTAGATGAAATATGCTAAGGTTGGATGCGATTGGTTGGTCAACGAAGTTATGTGGAAAGTCAAACCCGGTAGTCAAAATAATAGTCAAAGTAGGACTAACATAGTAATATGGAAGATGATGAATAAACTAGAGGGACCTAGATTGGAAAGTGTTAAATATGAGTTATAAGATAGTTGTGATTAAATAAGAAGAAATGAGACTTGAGGGACTAATTATGCCAAAGGGCCAAAGTTTCCACCTAACTAATATATCTAGTTTAGTCTAGAGTCTTCCTCCATTATTGAGATAAGAAAGGCCGGATCTTAGTGAGGGAAAAAGAGAGGGAAAAATGTGGTGTCTTATGAAGAAGAAGAAGATGAAGACAAGTGCCTATAGTCCTTCCTAGTTATAATCTATCACAAGTAAGTATTATTGTTCTTGATGTTATTTAGGTTATGGATTAAGGGTAAAGTGGGTTTTCATCATATGATCAAGATATGATCATATGATGGTGTAGGAAGGTAGATGAGTGTTTTTAATGGGTTATGTTAACCCTTGTTTATGTTATTGATTATTATGTTGTTAGGTTTTGGTTAATTGTAGAAGATGATGATGATGATGATGGAAGATTATGATGATGATGATGTTCTCGGTATTGTTTAGCTTGGACTAAGGTAAGTAAAATGATGATGGCATGTGTTATATGGATGTCTAACATGTATGTGTTATGTATGTTTGTGGTTTGTGATAAGAGACTTGATATGTGCTTATATGCTAGTATGAGTATGATCTAAGTGATGAATTTGGTGGTGAGAGTAAGTGATGTTAGGTGTTTATGCAAGAAATGGGAAAGTGGAGTTGCTAAGTAAGTGTTTGGATATATGTGATGCTTATGTGTTTGATTGAAGTATGATGGTATGTGATTATCGTTTTACTTACTAAGCGTAAGCTTATTCTTTTAGTTGTTAATGTTTTTGTAGGTTTATGTGCGGCGAAATGTAAGGACTTGGACTACAGCCTAAGGAATTGGAAGCGGATTAATAGGTGGATTGCAATTAGGAGCTTAGTATAGAATACCGAGCTCAAGTGTCAAGGTTGTACCCCCGAGAGTCTTTTATTGATTTGTAAAGTGTAGTCGAGTGTCAATTTATATGTTAGAAAGGTCATAACGATTTGGGAGTCTAACGATGGGTCAAAATATGTTTTAAGTGTTTTTGAGTAATGATAATGGGGTGTTTGGTTTAAGCGTGTTCGTACCCATTTTGGGTTGTAAACGGGTCAAGTGCCCTTGGAACATGTTTGTTATGTTAATGTAATGCTTTTGGTAAAGTTTGGGGGGTTAACGGTGTGTCCAAGTGCGTTAAGTGGTTTATGGTCAATGTTTAAGGGGGGTGTTTGGCAAAAGGGTAAATGTACCCATTTTGATGCGTAAACGGGTCAAGTGTCGTTGGAACATGTTTAATATGTTAAATTATTGAAGTTAGTAAAGTTTGGTGCAAAACGGATGTGGTATGAGTAGTTTGATGTGTAAATGGGTCGAAACGGGTTATTTGCATAACCCGTCAAATTTTAAAGTACTATTTCGGGTTGACTGAGTATGTAAATGGTTTTGTATGTTAAGTTAATGGCTTTGAGTGAGTTTGGTGTGGATATAGGGTAGCATGGGTCGGTTTAAGTGAAAAAGGGCCAAATTTCGGTTTATACCGAAATTTGGTACAAAAGGCTAAATTTCGGTTTCGAATTTCGGTTTCATTTGGGCAGATTTTGGTAAACTTTGAAAAATCATATCTTTTAATCCGTAAGTCGTCACGGGTCGTACTACTTATCGTTTTAAAGGTAATTGAGTCTAGTTTCATTTAAAAATAGCCTCAAGGGCTGAATATGTACCGATTTTTGTCAGTTCATAAAAGAGTGACAGCAGGTCAGTTTTGAAAGGTCGTTTTCGCGTAAAAAGTTTAAATTTTTGGTCTAAGTGGTCAAGGGGTGTTACAACTATGTAGCAGACGTTTCATTCTTGAAGAAGTTGTAGTATAAGACAATATTCTTTTGGACCAAGCGTGTTGAATTTGAAATCCCCGAAGTGTTTTTCTTGTTTTGGTACACCTCACTCTATATGGTCATTTTGTTATTACCGGTCTTGTCGTCATACATGGTCCATTGTTCATGTTTAGTCGCGGGTCAAGTATGTGTAAATGTCAAAAAGTCTTTATGTTACATGGTTATGGTTGTAGTCAAACAATTATAGGGGTGTTTGGTTTATAGCCTCTCTTACCCATTTTGGAATGCTATGGGTCATGACTTTGTACTAACACTCTTTCAATATTCTAGGAAAGTTCAGTTATGTATGTGTTCAAATGGATATGTAGTTGTTATGGGTTTTGAGTAAAAAGTGTATAGTGGAAATGGGTCTAAAAGGGGTGTTTGGCATAAGAGTGTTTTTTACCCATTTTGGGATGTGAACGTGTCATGGGGGTATGAGACAAGTTTAGTATGTTAAATTATGTATGTTGGTTAAGTATGATGGGTAATGGAAGTGGTTTTAATGGTTTGGGGTGATAATGTGTCAAAAATGGGTTTTATGCATAACCCGTCATAATGTAAAGTACTATTCCGGAGAGTCAAACGGTAAGGGTTTTTGTATGAAAATAAGCCAAATGGTATACTAAGTGAATCTAGAAATTTTGGTAGAATATCGAGATCGGGTTTTCAAGTACGGGACGTTAACGTGTTTTTGGTGGATCAGCAGACCTCCAACTAATCGGATGGATGGTCTCTGGCAGAATTTTGGCAATTTTCGAAAAATCATATCTTTTGATCCGTAAGTCGTTACCGGTCGCACCATATGTCGTTTTAAAGGTAATTGAGTCTAGTTTCATTTAAAAATAGTCTCAAGTCCCAGATATGTATAGATTTTTGTCAGCTGGTAAAAGAGTAACAGTGGGTCAGTTTTCGGGTGTACTTTTTGCGAAAAATTTTCACGTTTTTTGTCGTGTCTTGTCACGGGGTGTTACATTATACATAGCACTTGACCCTTTCATTAATGATTAACAACATAAATCCATCACCTACCTTAGTTAGTTAATAACCACTATACAAACACTCCCCTTAGCTAAATATGCCTAATTAGCCAAATCTCTTGTATTTGTCCATGCTTTATAAACCAAGGTTCATATGCCCTTAACACATTTATTTACAAATCTCTAGTACTTCCAAATCTATGCTTCTCATTCTAAGGCCCTTATCCGAGACCATATCGCCACATAAACCTACAAAACATTTATCAACTAACACGTAAGCTTACGCTTACTAAGTAACCGGCAATAACACATAATCATATATGTAATTCAATCATACAAGCATCATGCACTTCATAAATAGTCCAATGACTAATATCCACTAACACTTGCATCACTAGTACTTAACGACTATCATCAAGTCATAACAACATAAACCATTCCATACCATGACTAGACCATAGAGATAAACCATACTAACTGTTTCATACATAGCACATGAACCTTTCATTAATGATTAACAATATAAATCCATCACCTACCTTAGTTAGTTAATAACCACTAGACTAACACTCCCTTAACTAAATATGTCTAACTAGCCAAATCTCTAGTATTTGTCAATGCTTTCTAAACCAAGGTTCATATGCCCTTAACACATTCATTTACAATACACATGATATTATGGAATCAATAGCACATGTTATAACCATATTTACTTACCTCAATTCATAGCTATTCTACCAAAGAATGCTATCACTAAAACCTCTTGATTCCTAAACAAGAATCATCATTAACAATTAGCATTTCCAAATTGAAAAACAATAAAGATGTTTGATTTTACCTATTAATATACCCGTATATCTCTTCGCATATGGTCATATGATAAAACCCCCCAAAATCACCAATATAGCCAATTCCCATTAAAGAGACGTAAGTCTTTAACATCGTTTCTTCATCATTTTGGTTTAAAACCACTTTACCCAAAACCACAAATCACCTCATGAACCCTAACTCTAATTGATCAAGAATTAAGCATCATACATTGTGGAGATTGTAGCTAGGGATTTACTCTTACATTAGAACACTCAATTCATTATAAATTTGAATACCAATAAATTCTTGTCTTCCTTCCTCTTTTGCTAGGTCACGTTCCACACATACACACCCTCCAAAACAGAAGTGTGTGGAAAGTGGTAGTTACTTCCTATAAAAATCTTGTATAAGTATTGGCATATGGCAGAAATGGTCCCTTATGTTTCTATCTTATGATTTATGCCACATAACACTTCCATAAACATTTTACTAACTACTTTGACTTTTAGTTTGACTTTCTACTTAAACATAATGACTAACCAATTATAAAAAGTCTTTCAACACTTAAATATCATATTCAAACTATCACAATAGCATTCTAGTAATAAAATATTTAAAACCGGTTTCAGGGTGTAATACAAGAAACAAGCCAGATGAAGAATGAGTAGCTGATATCCCTAGAAAGTAGGATAAGGACCCTCGATCTGTTATAGTAAACTCAAAAGAGAGTTTGGAAATAACTCGACTGACCAATGCAGGTGAGGAGGCTGTGAGAATAATGTCATCGACATATATACATAAATATCTAGTGTCGGGACTATGACATATTTGAGAACCACTATGCAAATTACTAAAAAAACATTGAAGATCCACTAGGACCAAGTTGCAAATTAGTGTTGTAAAAGTAAACATCTAAATGAGTCAATAAACTATATGTAAATGCACTTAATAAAAATAATTGAAATCCACAAGGACCAAGATGCATATTAGTGTGGTAAAAATAAACATCTAAATGAATCAATAAACTATATCTAAATGCAACTTAGCAAATAGTTTTGTCCAAGGATTCAGGTTTATAATATATAAACACAAAATTGACAATTATAGCAACTTATTTTTTCATCTAAATAAAAAAATCAATTTACATATTTCTTTCTAAAAATAAAATATCTCATAAACCATTGATCGTTAAGTAAAATTAAATACAGCATCATGTCGAGCATAAAATTATCTTTCATTAGAGTGACACTTCTATATATACTTTCAACGAACTTTATTTTCGAGTTTTTTTGTGAGTGTCGAAAATTACGGTCAGTAAAGTCACATGTGATTTGTAATTTTATAAATCACATGTGATTTTATGAAATTATATGTGATTTCATACCGTGGAATATTAAATATCATAAAAAACGAAAAAAAAGTTTGTCAAAAATATATCGACGTGTCCGTCTATTAAATGATAAAAAAATTATCACCGCGATGATATATTTTTTTTTTATCAATTAACGATTTACCATTTGCAATATAAATATATTTTCTTAAGTTGAAGAATTATTTATAAATTTGGATCGAAAAATGAGCAGGTATAATTGCTATATTTGATTTTTGATTTTCTTATGTTCTTTGTTGACATGATGAATATTGAATAAAATTCACCCCTACGTATGACATGATGAATATTGAATAAAATTCACAATAAATCAATAAGATGCGAAATATTTTACGTAAATTAGGTGAAGATTAGATTTAAAATTATATCAGTTACTTTTACCATCCCCATCTTATATTGAATAAAATTCACAATAAGTCAATAAGATGCGAAATATTTTACGTAAATTAGGTGAAGATTAGATTTAAAATTATATCAGTTACTTTTACCATCCCCATTTTATCTTGCTTTTATTTTGTTGGTTGAAACTTGGCTATTTTCCATACTATTCTAATCAATGCATGCTTTATCATATGTCAAATTACCAGTTAATTTACCACCTTTCCATTATGAAACATTTCCATGAGAAATCAAGAAACATTCAAAAGTTTTAATATTAATGCATAGGAAGCCAAATTATCCGAAATGGTTCTTTTTTGTTTGTCGTATATTTCTTACTAATATGTTATCCTCCCATCTTAAATTGTAAGTCAATTTTCATATTGCAAATAGTTTAGTAAAAGTAGGGGTCATTACAATGTGCATCAATAACATGTCATATTCACTTTTGAAAGTCATTTTGATTGTTTAGAATAAAAAATAGAGTTTTTTCCAAAACTAGTGCAGGTGGAAAACATAATTCCCTAAAGGGTGTACTTTAAAACATATTTACCAAAATGGGTTAAAGCTAATTCAAAAAGTATACAGGCTCACATACTTATTTTTGTTAACTACATGGTCCATGTGGTTCATCCGGCGTTACGGATTCAGTCCGTTGTCTTTTTTTTTCGATTTTTTTTTTTTAAAAAAATTTAAAAAAAAATTAATTTCGAAAATAAATTTACGAAAAATAAATAAATTTCGAAAAAAAAAATAATTTCGAATAAAATTTAATTTTCTAAATAATTTTTTTTTGAAATAATTTTTTTTTCGAAATTAAAAAAAATTTCAAAAAAAAATTCTAAAAATTTTTTTCGAAAAAAAAAAAAATTTTTCTAAAAAATTAGAAAAAAAAAACATTATTTTGAAAAATTAATTTTTTTTTGAAATTAATTTTTTTCGAAATAATGTTTTTTTTCTAATTTTTTTTGAAATTTCTTTTTTTTAGAAAAAATTTTTTAGAATTTTTTTTTCGAAATAAATTTTTTAATTCGAAAACAATGTTTTTTTTTCTAATTTTTTTAGAAAATTTTATTTTTTTTTCGAAAATTTTTTTTAGAATTTTTTTTTCGAAATTTTTTTTTTAATTTCGAAAAAAAAAATTATTTCGAAAATTAATTTTTTTTCGAAATTAATTTTTTTTTCGAAATTAATTTATTTTTCATAAATTTATTTTCGAAATAATTTTATTTTTCGAATTAAATTTTTTTAGAATTTTTTTCGAAATTAACTTTTAAAAAAAAAAATTATTTTTTTTCAATTTAAAAAAAAAAAAATAGTAAAAAAAGACAACGGACGGAATCCGTAACGCCGGATGAACCACAGGGACCATCTAGTTAACAAAAAATAAGTATGTGGGCCTGTATACTTTTTGAATTAACTTTAACCCATTTTGGTAAATATGTTTTAAAGTACACCCTTTAGGGAATTATGTTTTTCACCTACACTAGTTTGAGAAAAAACTCATAAAAAATATGACACTTATTGTGGGACAAACTAAAATAAAAATATAATTTAGGACGAAGAAAATAGTAATATTTTATTAGGTTATGTACATGACGCTTGAGTTTAAGGTCTGGACAAACCAATATTCTAGATACGACATTCATCCACAAATTAACAACCGCTGTCGTGCATGTTCGTATGGTCGTCCTAAAAGGTACAAGAATTGTTTCGTTCTCATACCATTACGTAATACCCGATCATAATAGGAGTTACTTCATTACTATAGACTCAACATCTCTATTGTCTAATGGCGAAGTGAGATTCACCTAAGATCGTACTACATGCATAATAGTTTCCAGGGACGGACCCAGGAATTTTAAAAAGGTGTTGCACAAAAGAAATGTTGGGCTAACTAAAGTGGGTCCGTCCACCTAAGATCATACTACATGCATAATAGTTTCCAGCCACACCCAGCATACATGTGGGTCCGTCCATGATAGTTTCATTTTTGCGAAAATTAGTGACATACCCCATTTGAAGATGTTGTTCCTCAAAATACCCCAAGATACAGCCGTTTTGTGAAATACCCCAACATGTCGCGTATACATTTAAGCGACATTCTTGACATACACATGTTGGGTAACGAAGCTCGGGACAAAAAAAAAAAAAAAAATTTTATACATGTCGCGTATATATATACGCGACATATATATATATACGCGACATGTGTGTAATTTTGCATGGGGAAGGAGCTAATTGCATGGGGAAGGAGCATTTTGCATGGGGAAGGAGCAAAACCAATTATTTGATTTGATAGAACGAAACGCATTTTGCTATATTTGTACATGTCGTGTACAATTTTACACATATGGTAGAAATTAGAAACACACTTCCGGCAATTCACATAAGCTAGAAACATAGTTCCGGTGGTGCTTTGTTGGTGGTTTGGAGGCGTGGCAGTGGTGAAGTTGTGGTGGTCAAGTGGTGCTCCGGTTGTGCCGTTGTAGTGGTGTGGTGTGGTTGTTGCTGGTGGCGTTTTGTCGTTGTGGTGGTAGTCTTGTGGTGGTGGTTGTGGTAGTGTGTACTGTGTCATAATGGCGGAAAATCGGGTAATTTCGAATTATAATTTTTTTTGTCATTATAATTATTGTTTATTTGTTACGTATATGTTTTGTAAATATATATTTATTATGTCTTTTGGTTATTTTAGGATTATTCTGCGCAAGTTACATGTAGAAGTAGGTTGTCTTTAATTGGTGATATTAGAAAATTGATATTGGACACCCCTAAGGAACAATTGTTTAGAGAAACATGTTTTGGTTGGATGTTAGACATCCCGGATATGCAAGAGAGTGGGGTGTTAATACACTATTTTATATGCCACCAAGTTGCTTGTCAAGAGGGAGACACAAATATAGTTCCATTAAGATATCGTGTACGTACTCTTGATCGTTTAGGTGAGGTTGAAATTCAGTTTGGGAGGGAGGAATTTTGTATAGTTACGGGTTTAAGGTTTGGGACTGATTTTAGGGAGTCGTATATGGATGGACCTAACTTGTTTAGGAGACGAGTGTTCCCTTCTTCTACCGATTCCCGTAATATACACGTTCGTACGTTGTTAAGAATCCTAAAAAACACAGGCGACTTTAATAAGTTGAGCGACATAGATGGTGTTCGACTTTGTTTGTTAGGTGTTTTGATGTTGGTGTTGAAAGGTACTGAGCATGGCAATATAGTGGACGGATTTTTGTTTAGGCTAGTCGAGGATTTAGATAAGTGGAATGTGTATCCGTGGGGGTCGTATGTATGGCCAACTTTGTACCAACATCTCCGGGATGCAGCATTTGAGCGTAGGGATAAGCACTTTGCTGAGGGGAGGGACCCTAGTAAACTTCCTAAGTACACGTTAAATGGATTTGTATGGGCTTTCAAGGTATGTCATTTATCTATTTATACAGTTCATGTATATTTTATTATTATTATTATTATTATTATTATTATTATTATTATTATTATTATTATTTGTTTTTTTTTTAGATTTGGATATTGGAGATGTTCCCGAAAGGTGCTAGCCCTTATTTTTTCATTCATCATCGAGTGTTGCATCCCCGGTCCATTGCATGGAGTTTTAACAAATTGGTCGTTAGACCACGTATGGACAAGTTTTTGGACGACCAATTGAACAATGAAATGACAACTCACTGACAATGTCGCGTACGCTTAAAATTATACACGAAATATGACACTTTGAAATGACAACTCACTGACAATGTCGCGTACGCTTAAAATTTTACACGAAATATGACACTTTGAAATGACAAGTCCCTGAAAATGTCCTTTTTATGCATTTGTTAGTACCATTATGCATTTGTTACGGCTATAAATACCCTTTTTATTATGTCTTTAAAAGAGGATCACAAAACACAAGCATTCCACACATAAATCAAACACCGGAGTGTTTTGTGGGGAAGGTGGTGTGTTGTAAGGCTATACGCAGTGGGTCGTGTTTTATCGATCGTGGACACAAAAAAATGGCTTGTAACCTTCCACACACTGTCAAACAAGTTCAAAACTATGTCAAAAAACAAGTCGAAATAGACGACAAGGAACGCCAAGATGCAATTGTCGAAGTTATTAAGAAGTTTGAGCTGGCGAAGTTACGCAAACAACGCCTGAGAACACGATACGCAGCTTGCAAAGATATCTCTGTCGAGAGAAAATATGTGATCGACCAGTTTTTGGACGATGAGTATCGCAAAGACGCTGATGTTGTTGAAACATTGTGGGGTTGTGTGCAGAAGATAGAGAACGAGAAATCCAACAAGATACGTTGGAGTTTTGAGGAGAATGTGGCAGCTGCTGATGCACCACAACAACAACAACAATTTGTGCAAGGTGCATCAAGTTCATCTGCACCAAGGGTTGTTGAACCACAACTACCGCAACCTCATCTTGATAACTTTCAGCCATGTTTTGAGGAGAATGTGAAACCTGATGATGATTGGACCTCTGAGGACGACCGGGAGCTGAGCAGGATGGAAGCTGAGTTGGAAGCAGAAAGGTTTGCGAGCTTTGATCCGTATGACGACGGTTTCCGCTCCGACAACTCGCAGACCTGGGATCACCCAGATTATAATTGAAGTTTTAGTTTTTAAATTATTATTGTAATGTTTTAATTTCTGTTTATGTAACGTTTATGTTTTTATTACGCTTAAAAAAATTTACATTTGAATTATGAATATCATGTAATGTCTACGTTTAATTTTTAGTTGTTTAATTCCGTATCGTTTCGTTTATGTAATGTTTACGTTTTATTAATAAAATTTGTGTTTGCGTTAAAAGATGTTTTTTTTTTTTTAAAATAAAATAAAGGAAGATGATACAATATGGGTTGCCACTAATCTGATAACCCACAAAAAAAACCCTAATATCACACATGCCAAAAAAAAAAGAAACCCTAAAAATTTACACACATGTCGCGTATATATATATATGTCGCGTATATATATACGCGACATGTATAAATTTTTTTTTTTTTTTTTTTTTTTCCGAGCTTCGTAACGTATCGTAACCCAACATGTGTATGTCAAGAATGTCGCTTAAATGTATACGCGACATGTTGGGGTATTTGGCAAAACGGCTAAACATTACACTAAATCCTACCAACCAGTCCTCTTCAACAAAAAATAGAACAAATTTTTATTTTGGTAAGATAGACACATGTGCATAGTTCCATGGACATTTGTATTTACAGTAGAGTATACGACAAGGGCATTATATGAAAAGCTAGCGTTCCGTAACAAACAGCGTGTATCATAAAAATAATAAAAGTTACAACACGTATAAGGGGCGAGCATGTGGCGGTTTGAGGCGGTTTTTGGCTAAAACTAAACCCCGGACCGAAAATTCAGTTTTAAGTTTTTTAAAACCGAACCCCGCACCAAAAGTTCGGTTTGGTTTTTGGTTTTTTATGGTTCGGTTTTCAGATATCCAAAATTTGAGTTGATAGTTTTATGTTATACCCATTATTTTAGCTAAGCTTTTAAAATTTGGATATCCGAAATTTCGGGTGACAGTTTTATATATCCGAATATCAAAATATCTATTTTTCGGAAAACTTTTATATGAGTTCCAAAACTGACATTTCATAAAACCCAACCTTTTAATAAATTTTGATCAATTTTTCGGATATCCGAATACGGATATTTTTTGAACATCCAAAACCAAAATCAAGAAATCATAGAATGTAAGTTGAATATTTTGTCGTAAAATAATAAGATTGCATAATATGTATATAAAGATGAGATGTGCGAACAAATATGAAATAAAGAAAACTAACTTTACGAATTTATTATAGTATTAGCTAAATAAACACCTGTTACAAATATCCAATCTCTTAGTTTTTGGACTTTGGTGATTACTTGTATCAAAACTAATATATATACATTTTTATTGGTTTTATGAATATTAGTATGTGGCGGTTCGATTTTTTCAGTTTAGGTTTTCATATGAAACCAAAAACCGAACCAAAATATTCGGTTTTTTTAAAAACCAAAATCGCACCATCGGTTTTAGAATTGCTTTGTTTTTTTTTGGGTTTTTTGGGCTTTGGTTCGGTTTTTCAGTTTTGTTGCTCTCCCCTAACACGTATATATTTGCATTTTAAACATAAATAGAGACTTTGTCAAAACCAATTTGCATTTTGGTTTTGCAATATATACGAGCTCAACTCATTATTAGGTTGTTTTTTTTTTTTTTTATTTTATTGTAAAGGGCCTTCCACCCGGGAAAATATATTACTCCAAAAAAAAACAGTTAAGTACAATGGAATGTGGCTGAAATACTACATTAACCTCAAACAACCGCTTGAACAATCACTAAATCATTCATGACAGGCCATAAATGATCAACTAGCTACACACAACTAGAAACCAACACAAAAACAAGCATAGACAAAGACACATCAACCAATATGCTAAACAAAAGAGAAGCAACCTATCCGAGTCTAATGTTATGGATGATAACAGCCTTTAATTGGGCTACAGATAGACCACAATCATCAAAGTAATCATCTTCATAATCATTGTAGTCACATGTACCATTTTTCCATTGCTTCAAAAGACTCCTCTCGTCTCCTCCACTACCAAAATAAGTAGTCTCGTTAGGATATTCCAGAACTTTATCATCGTCGCTATCAGAAACAAGCACATTCCTCACCTTAGAGAACGAGTTACCCACATTAGTTGAAGAAGTACAAGTAGAGGAAGAAATACTGGGCTTAGTTGCCGCATCCTGCACCTTCTCTTTCATATCACTCAAATGCTGATCTTTACAATCATGATCACTCGGATAATCAACCTTTTTTTAGAGGTTTACCATCATCATCCACAAGAGTAACTTTCTCCTCAATAATTAGCTATTCAAGCTTCTCAATTTACTCAACAATAGGAGTAGTACTAGTGCTACCATAATCGCCCAAAGCAGAAGTACAAGGAGAGGAGGAGGTGCTAGGCTTAGTAGTCGCAACCTGCTCCTTTTCTTTCAAATCACTCACAAGTGGATCTTGTGACCCCATCTATTTGGTTGAAACCCCTCCACATCCTCCTCTCCCAAAGAGGCCAAAACATCAAAATAATTAGAGGACTTAGTGTTCGTGCCAGATTTAGCATTACAAGAAGAAGTCTCCTTTTGAACCTTAGACCCCGAACTTTCATTGGTAGTTGCCGTCAGTTTCGGTTTCCAAAATTTAGGTTTTAGCTAATTAAGCTTAATACCTCCAATAGGCCGAGATTGATCATCTACCTTTTCCCTTTATCTTTACGATTCTTTACCTCGATAAAACCATCGTCATTCTTTTCGAAAGTAGTAGAAGCCTTAGCTACCACATTAGTATCACTTCGAACAGTCTCCTTAACACATTTTGGACAATTTATACGATCATGCTCAAAAACTTTACACACACCACAATGAGGAGACTTCCATTCATATTAAACTTTAATGATCTCCGTAGTATAACCACTATCCTCCTCATTTGGAATAGCCATAGTAACTTCGCTTTTCAAATCAGAATCCTAGCTTAGTTCAACTAGAGCACGAGCAAAACTAAGGCGTCCCCAAGAATCAACACACATCGAGCTAGTAAACGCATCCAACATAATAGGTTTCCCTACTTTAGTAGCAATTAGGCTCAAAGTGTCTTCTGAATACGCAAGTAAAGGAACATTATGAAATTTGATCCAAACCGGAACTATAGTTACCTCATTTTTGGTTAAAGACACATTAGGAGTCCACTTGTTTAGGATGAGGGGCGAATTACGTATTAACCAAGGACCTCTTTCAAGAACATGATCTATACCATCTTTAGATTCAAACTTAAAGAGGTACATGCCAACATCATTTTTCATTAGCTTTTTCAAGCTAAGTCTACCCCACGTATTAGTCACATAATTTTTAACAATAGAAAATGCAATAGTCTTACCAATGAAATACCAAACAAGGGTATTCTCATATCTATTGAAGACTTTTTCAATAGCGGCCTTAGGTAACGTTGTATCATGGTTCTCAACACGAAACTAATTGATCAACTATCTAAAATTAACCTTGCAAGAAGAGCGAACCGACTTCAAAATATTAGCAAATGAAACAAACTCACTTGGAACAACCCCTTTATGCACTGTAGCTTTAGAGCTTTCATCCCCATTAGTATCAATAGCACGTGAAGAATCATTAGCAGCCCTTGAATCAATATTACCCGTATGATCACTCATCACAACATTGGTACCAACATCTTTGACGTTCCCATTAGCTGTAGTAGTACCTTCGGTCTGACCAACAGTCGAATTAGAACTACTCGGGACATCAACTCGTCACAGAAGCCTGCCCCATCGTCCCCTCCTTCATCCCTTGGTGGTCTTGGTAACCCGATCAGTAACCTTAACATTGTCAACCAAACCATGTTGTTTTTCCTTTACTCATCTCCCTCCCCCACTACCCTTATGACTTAAAAATCCCCGTTCCATACCTGGCACATAAGATCCCTACACAACCAGTAACTATTGGATTTTAATAACATGACTACTTCATAAATTAAACACATAACATCAAAGAGAACATGCGGAAGCTAAGGATCAATAACACATAATTAGTTAACCGAATAATAAAGTAAACGTACCTTTGATTCTAGCTAAACAAGAATCAACTTCAAGTATTCTTCAATCAAGATCAAGAACCCTAATTAGGGTTTATAGGTGGATTAACGAATTACCCCTTACCGTTTTGTAATTCAATCCAAGATATTAACTATAGTGAGTTAATACCACGTTCTTGTACACACTTACTCTAACGAATTAATGTTTATGCTAGTAACAAAACCACAAACGATTTTTGCTCAACAAAAAATTGATCAGTCCCTTTTGAAGGGTTTGTTCGATCGGTTTTGATCAAGGAAAAAAGAAGACAAAACAATTAGGTTTATTACGTGTACAAGATATACAAAACAATAACCCTTGATTTTGTATTTATACTAATTGTATCTTGGAGGACAAGTTGGATAAGGATTGGGTTACCCCAACCCTAACCACGACCGGCCATATCCCAAGGCGGGCTTCCGGATCCTTCTCGACTTCCAATTTACAATCTAGTCCTGCTCTTTAATATTTAACGGTAGTTAGTCAATTGTCGTTAACTACTAACGTCCGTTAGTCGTTATTTGTGTTTTAATAATTAAATATATAACGTTTTATTTATTAATTATTATTCATTAATTCTCATACATAAAGTGTGCAATCCCGTGGTCTCGAGTTTGATTCTAGACATACATGTATTAATATTTGTCCACAAAACTAACAGCTCCCACTTGGAAATCTATTAATAGTGTAATGACATTGGTTAGCGTCTAGCAACACGCCAATGCCCCTAATACAACTCGAGGGTGGTCTCCTAGAAAAACTTTCGATGATTCATCATCATACTTATCATTTTGTTACTAATACTACGTTAATAAAAATATGGATCTTAGTCATTCTTTAATTAACTATTCTGTTTCTCGTTGTTTCTGATTGAGCAAGATTAACAAATCGTCTGAATGTATTCCAGATAGATCTTAGGCGTGGCCACGCAAACATCTTGTCAACCCTACGAGGGGCCCAGTAGTATTAAACTTCAAAACAAATTTGAAGGAACAAATTCTTTCTTGACTACAAGCAAAACCCATGAACTTTGCAACACTTCTGAAAACAATCCTTATGGCTACTAGTAACGTATAGCAGGAAATTACTTTACAGAAATGCACTACATCCATGACAGTTATCTGGTATCTCAAGTCTGAGGATAACTATATTCATGATTTACTTGATGACAAGATCCATAAAGTAAAATCATGTAGTTGGGATAAGTCCTATATTCAATTCATTGAATATCATGTGAAATTGGTATGTCAACGCATCAATATACTTTCAAGTATATTTTATCAATACTCAGATTTGTCTTAATTTAATGATATTCCCATATCATTAATTGACAATGGACAATTTAGAATAAATAAATTATTCATGGATTAAACATGCAAATACAGGATATATTATTAAGAAAATGATAATCAAACATAACAAATATTTTAATTAATTAAAATAATAATTGTTCATAACATCCTTTTATCCAAACACTAATCACAGATGGGCATGAAACTACTAGCTAAACGAAGTCCTATGCCTTCAGCATGTTGATAAAGCTTTCCACCAGGTAAAGCCTTCGTTAAGGGATCTGCTAGATTATTATCTGTGTGAACTTTGAGTAACTCGATTTCACCTATCTCGACTTGCTCTCGAACATAGTGATATTTAATCGAAAAATGTCTGGTGCCTTTCATGATTCCAGGTTCATTGGCAAATGTAATTGCAACTGAATTGTCGCAATAGATCTTTATAGGGTTTTCAATCGAGGGCGTAACTCCAAGCCCAGAAATGAACTTCCTAATCCAAACGGCTTCCATTGTAGCTTCTGAAGCAGCTATGTACTCACTTTCTTTTGCAGACATCGCTATGGCACTCTGCTTCTTGCTCTTCCAATCCACAACTCCTCCATTAATGACAAAGACATAACCCGTCTGAGACTTCGTATCATCTTTATCACATTTCCAGGACGCATTGCAGTAACCTGTAACACCAAGTTCTGCTTCTGGATTTCCCCCATATACTAAAAACATATCTCTTGTAACCCTTAAGTACTTGAGAATATGTTTAACAGTAGTCCAGTGGAGTTCACCTGGATTCTGTTGATATCAACTGGTTATATTTTGAGAAAATGCCACATCAGGCCTTGTGCATCTCACCGCATACATAATAGATCCCACAGCTGAAGCATAAGGGACTCTCTTCATGCGTGTCACCTCTGCAGGTGTTGAAGCACATGCTCTGCTACTTAAGCCATGATTCTCTTGCATTGGCAAATATCCCTTCTTGGAATTTTGCATATTGAATCTCTTCAATATTTTATCAATGTAAGCACTTTGGCTTAATCCAATCAACCGCTTTGATCTATCTCTATATATCTTGATTCACAGAATGTATGCTGCTTCTCCTAAATCCTTCATGGAAAAACATTTCCCAAGATAGGCTTTAACCTCTTTTAATCTTGGAATATTTCTACCCATGATTAATATGTCATCAACATATAGGACAAGGAAAATAACATCACTCCCACTAGCTTTGTGATATACACATGGCTCATCAAGATTCTGAGTAAATCCAAACCTTTTGATTTCTTCATTAAATCTCTTATTCCATTGCCGTGATTCTTGCTTCAATCCATAAATTGATCTTTGAAGTTTGCATACACGATTTGGAAATTCTGGATTCACAAACCCCTCAGGCTGCGCCATATAGATGTCTTCATCTAGGCGACCATTTAAGAAGGCGGTTTTGACATCCATTTTTCAAATCTCATAGTCATAATATGCAGCTATAGCTATGAGAATCCTAATGGCCCTTATGTCAGCTATAGGAGAAAAGGTCTCCTCGTAGTCAACACCATAAGTTTGAGTAAAGCCTTTAGCTACCAAATGAGCCTTATAGGTGTGTACATTGCCATCCATGTCAGTTTTCTTCTTGAAGAGCCACTAACTTCCAACTACCTTGGCATTGGGAGGAAGGTATACTTCAATCCAGACTTCATTATCTCTCATGGATTGCATTTCCCCATTCATAGCAACTTGCCATTTGTCCTTTTCAGGATCATTCATGGCAGCTCTATAATTAGCAGGTTCTCCAAGATCCCCTAATATAGTTTCCTCAACTTCTATGTTAAGATATAGACGTTTAGGTGCTTTCATAGTCCTTACAGATCTGCGAATAGGAACAACTTCAGGTGGAGGACCCAGACTTTCATGTTCCACAGGAAGTTCGCTAGTGTTTTCTAAAGGTAATGTATCTTCTTGATCGTCTTCCAGATCATAAATCCTCCCACTGAATTCTTGAGATATGAGATCCTTTTCAAGAAAATTTCCATACCTAGCAACAATTACTTTGTTTTCAGGTGGGTAGTAAAAGTAGTAACCCATCGTTTCCTTTGGGTATCCTACAAAAATACACTTTACAGATCTCTGTTGGAGTTTATCTGCTGAGTCACGTTTAACAAACGCCTCGCAACCTCAGACCTTTAAATAAGACAAGTTAGGAGTTTTTCCTTTCCATAACTCATAATGTGTCTTATCAACCTTCTTGGTCGGAACCATATTTAAAATGCGAATAGCAGATTCTAAGGCATAATCCCAAAAGGATAAAGGAAGAGTTGTAAGATTAAACATTGATCACACCATGTCCAACAATGTACGATTTCTTCTCTCAGATACACCATTTTATTGCGGAGTATATGGAGATGTGAGATGCTGGACAATTTCATTCTCAGCTAAATAATCTTTAAACTCTTGACTCAGGTATTCACCACCTCTATCGGGTCGAAGAGCTTTAATCTTTTTTCCAAGTTGCAATTCTACTTCTGCTTTGAAAACCTTAAATGTTTCAAACACCTCATGTTTATGTTTAAGTAAATAAACATATCCATAACGGCTGAAATCATCAGTAAAGGTTAAGAAGTAGCTAGCACCTTTCCTTGACACATGTCTAAGTGGTCCACACACATCAGTATGTATTAAACCAAGTAGATCAGAAGCCCTTTCCATACGATTATTGAAAGGTTTCTTCATCATCTTCTCAGATATACAAGATTCGCATTTATCAAATGATTCATCATTGATATCTTGTAAAAGCCTTTCATGTTGCAGCTTTTCCATACGAGTCTTGCCTATATGAGTAAGTCGACAATGCCAAAGATAAGATGAATCCAAAACATTCTTGATTATCTTATTATTGATGCTATACATTGAATTATAATTATTGAATACATTATCATTCATTTCAATTTCATAAACACCATTCACAACAATAACATTAAAATAAAAAACACCATTTAAAGAAACTGAAATTCCATTGCTAGTAACAGTATGATTAAAACCAATATCCAACAAACATTAAAAGGAAACAACACCTCTAACAATAGTAGGTGCATAATGACAATTATTTAAAGACAGTACTAGGCCCGAAGGTAAAAATAATTTAAATACGCCTATAGCTTCAACAACTGCATGTGCTCCGTTACCCACATGCAGATATTGTTCTCCATAGGCCAATCTCCTTTCAACTCTAAACCCCTGCAGTGTATTGCAAATATGAATACCACATCCAATATCATATACCCAGGAATTTATTTTATGAGTTAATGAAAATAATTCAATCAAGAAAAAGTCACCTGAAGTGCTAGGGTTACCAGCCTCAACCTTCTGCTTCTTCACTTGCAACTCCTCAAGGTAGAGTGGACAGTTCCTCTTCCAATGTCCTACCTCATGGCAGTGGTGGCAAGCCTGATCCTTCTTGTTAGGATTCACCTTGTTCTTCTTAGGGTTATTCTTATTCTTAGGATTAGGTTGGTAGGCCATAACTTGCTTACCCTTGTCAACCTTTCCCTTACCCTTCTTATTCGTCTGCGGTTTTGGCTTTTGTATCCTACCTCCTTGTATAGCTAATACCTGAGGAGTAGGTGCCTTCTTTGGTAAACCTTTCTCATAGTCCACAAGCATTGCAAGCAACTCTGTGACTGTCTTCCCCGCGCAATGCATGTTATAGTTTCAAACAAAACCAGAGAATTCCTTGTTCAAGGATCTGTTGATTAAGGGCCCGTTTGGGTTGTTGGTATGAATCACAATGGGTATGGGTATTGGTATAGGGTGGAATGGTAATGGAAGGAATGAGGAAACCCCCCACACACATAATATATGAGGAAACCCATACCCGTGGGTATCCTCATTCCATTGTGGGGGGAATAATGATGAACCAAACAACATGAATTACTTTCATACCCATACCTTCATTCCCATAACCTCAAACCAAACGTCTCCTACGTTCACACATACATTTTTCCGGGTAGATGTAGTTGATCTAATGTAGTTGGCCCATGTAGCTCTTCATTTCCAACACATGATCACTAACAGGTTTACCTTCACCCTGCTTGCAGCTATGTAATGCATCGATCAAATCATACAATTCAAACATGTGGTTTCTCATAAGTCTTTTTGAGTTCTTGAAGCATATCATAAGGAAAATGGTGCTCAAACTGCTTTTGCAATTTGGGAGCCACACTTCCAAGCATCAAGCACGCAACCTGATTGTGCTTTTTATACTCCTGTTTCCAGGCAGCTCTGATATCCTCGGATTTAGTAGCATCTGGTTCAGCAGGGCAAGGCTTATTCAAGTATTCCAGCTTATCGGACACTCTCAAGACTATCCTGAGTGACCTATGCCAGTCATTGAAATTTGGGCCAGTCAATTTTTCCCGTTCAAAATGATTTTTGAACGCGGAACTTAGTACAACATTATCGGGTAGAGCCATTTCTACAAAAAAGTTCAAATATTAGTATTTTTGATAATACAACTTTTCAAGAAAATAAAATACCCAAGAAAATATTCATATAACCATTGAATTTTCTTGAAAACTAGGATCCAAATTTACATAATTTCACTACATCAGTTGATCTGCTAGTAATGAAAGTATAAAATATGATAATCTATCGAACAATAATTGGCAAACAATTTTCAATTCCTAGATCATTATGGGATTTACATTTGCCAAATTCAATTTGCAAAGTAAGTATGTTTCATCCCATCTCATGCCTTAAGTATCTAGGTCTCACTAACAACTTAATTAAGTTGTCTAATTTAGAAACTGCAAATTCTTCATTTATGGTCTCACGCATTAATGGAAATTTACCTTGTCATTAAAATCTAGGTAAGGTCTCACTTAGGCTAAATAATAACTTCAAGTGTTTCTTATAATTAGATAGTATGAACTTAAATTTTAGGGTACTAATTTTGATGTGTCAATCAAAATATGTACGAAGAAGCATGCACACATCTTCGTATTATAAGTTTTTCAAAACCTTTTTATTTACCAATTTAAGCTAAGATTAAATCAACAAAGTTTTAATTGAGATATTGGGTTCACCAATCAAAGAATTACCTACAATTATCGCCCACTATATCCTACTACTGCATGAGTCAAAAGACCCAAATTATTCGGATAATTACCACAAAGTGGCACGTGGAATTGAGGTCAATTCACCCATAAGATGATTTTGTACATAAAAATAGTCGTACTTGGTAGCTCCAATTTGACACACAAAGGAGCGGAGAGACAAACATCAGCACAAGTGCCAATTAAAAACGCGTCTCTTTTGGTTTGTCAATTAAATGTCAATCCTTCTTAAACCCCTCTTATAGTTTGTAGCATATTCAATAACATATAACACACTAGAGATGTGATCTTGGCCGATTATGTTAGTGAGAGAAAGAGAAGAAGGAAACTTCTAGTGAGAGAAAGTAACTATGTATTAGGTTGTAAGAGAAGTTCCAACCCTCTCCCTAGGTGGAGATGGGTATTTATACTTACAAACATATGTGCCCCGAGTGGGCTGTAGAGTGAGCTGACAGTGGGTAAAGACCCGACCCACTCCACAAATACTAATTGTAACTAAACTAATAATAATAATACTAATAATCCTACGAGCTAGTTAATGCTAATAGATACTCGGGGTGACCGAGTCTTCACATGAATATTTATATTCCTAACAATGTCCCCCTAAGGGAGGTTACCCCGGAAATAATATTATGAATTCTAGCATTCTATTACATGATTGTAAATTCCTAGCTCGTAGTCTTGATTCTTCAAAGTCATGAAACTTTGCACTTTCAGCAGTAAACTCTTTTGACGACTGATCTTTTGTCTTGGATGATCTTTGAAGATTCTCTGATGATATCATCCAACATATGTCTTCTAGTCATCTTGTTTCAGCATCGTCTCTGTGTGAAGTTGTGATCTTTGAGCATTCTTTGAGATCGTCAGTCACCGTAAATCTCCAAGCTCATCTGTTGTAATATTGCCTTCATGTGATATGTTGTGACTGTTGAACTCGCATGCTCACACTTTTCTGAATCATGATAGCTATCATCAGAGTTGCAGAAGCTGTGTTGTAGGTCTTTCATCTATCATGATGTCTTTGATAATGAATTGGAAGTGTGAGCATGGAGTGTGGATTGACACGTCTCTACTGGAATCAGGAACCACCATCACCATCTTTATATGAATCTGAAATAAAACAGTTAGCAATAAAGTTGGAGAACGAATATGGCTTTGTCATTCGTTCGGTGTGGTTGGATTAACCTTCGGTTCCGTGAGGACCGACCTGTGATCAGGTAGAATCCCCTTTAAAGAAGATTCTCCTTGACAGGAATTTCCAGCTTGTAGTAATGAGTCTTCCAACAAATTAATGCCAGGATCATCATACTGAGCATGTTCTCATACCGGAACGTCTCAAAGCAGACTGCACGGTAGAGTGAATCAGTGAATTAAATACCCACTGATTGATGAAAAATTGATTAGAAAAATCACTCGCGTATCACTGGATAAACATTTTATGCAACACGACAAGAGTTTTATAAATTAACTCACATTTTCATCATAAACACTTTTGTTTGAAAATTTACACAATCAATGTGCTCGAAACTCAGTTGGTGAGCACATTGAAAGGTTTTCCAAAAGCATCCGTCAATCCATTTCCTGGAACAAGGTTGATTCAAATGAGAATCGCCCCATCGTTTCTTTCCAGTTGTCACTAGTTTGATCCATGAAGGATCTCACATGTCACCCACCAAGAGCTTGTTTGATGTTGGCTCTAGAAGGATTTCCATCTTCATTGTGAATACTTACGTATCACTCGGATGTTCTGGCAATACCACGAGGATAATGCGTAGGACTCTTCATATATATTTTCTTGTTTTTCACGGTGTATGAAACAGCAAGCATTTTGGAAATGTGTCCTACTGAGATTTATGGATGATCTCTTGGCTCTAGACTCGATAGTGCGTTTTGATTTAGTAATCGGAGGCTAGAGCAGACTGCCACCTTTTCAATATCGACTAACTCAGAGTGAGAGATACAATAGTAATGAGTGAATCTCCGTGTGAATGAAACAAGAGTCTTTTGAGAGACCTTGAGTGGCTAGGGAGGGTTGTGCAGCGTATCACTGGGTCCATGATACTTGTCTTCAATGTCAGCAATCAACTTAGTGATTCTGACAGCATATGTATTGACCCAGTTTCTGCCTAAAGTGTAAGGAGGGCTTCTTTCTTTTCACCCTTTATCTTTACATTTCTTTTTCATTCTTCAACCCCTTCAGTGCTTACCGAGACTTCACCACTAGTACCTTGTTGGGTTTGTTCCAGTACTAGCTCCATCTCAGTCGGCACTCTTCCCTTATTCACTTTTCTCCTTTTTAATCATTCCTAAGGACTTCTATTCTAACTATAGGATTGTGGGAAGATCCCTCCGGTTCTGGCTGGATCATGGGAACTAATACCTAACCTCACCATCCTTATAACTCCAGTGCATTAAAATAAGATTGGTCGGTCTTTGGTATTCTTCCACAATTGCCATCATAAACCATTTGCTCCCCCTCAATATGTGCATCGATATATGTGCATCGATATACGAAAGAGTTTAGCACATATTTGGGAGCCTACACATGAGTCCAAAAGATCACATTTTATCAGATTTCATATTTAAATCACATTCTCTCCCCCGATCAAAAATTTCAAACCTTTTGAGATTTGTGATCCCAATTGATTTAAATAAGTTTAGAAAATATGGGAGAAAATGTGGTCTGACTCAATATATACTGATAATGGAACATTACAATGCTCCCCCTCAATCTATGAGGGAGAATGTTGGTGTCATGTATGATAAGTTTGGAAGATTTTGAATTTAACAAAGATCATACACTATCACGTAGCAACAAGTTTCATAAAATTCACTGCTTATTTGGTGCAAAGTAACATGTTTTGATGATATAGAATTTTGAAAATCATCACTCTCCCCCTCAATCGATGACCCGTCTTCTATTGGAATAGCTGTAGTCACTGATTGAGTGATAGATTTTTATGAAAAATTCAATTCTGATTGATATTCAAAAATCATGGTACCACCAAGTTTTCATACAAATACTTTCCTGAAGAATCATAGATTGGAAAGTACTTGCGATATAAATAAGACTTTGCAAGATTCACAATTTATCACATCAAGTTTCACCATTATTTAGTCCATTTATTTTCTATTCAAAAAATTACATTTTTTTTTGCTTACAACGAGTCGTACAATTAAAAATAAACAACTAAATAACGTACATAACTTAACAATTAATTTATGTAAATAAATAGCCACATGCAAACTTTATTTGATAAAACCTATTAATAATCATTTTATGTTTAATTATGCATATATTTAACTAAGGTTATCACTTACAAAGGTAAGTGAGCAACATGTATCGACGTATCGATTGCGTTAGTCATAGCAAATATATACCATATTGCACATACTAGATTCATTAATATTTAATTGAGGTATTCCCCAATTTTAGATTTATCAAAAATTACATGTGATAAAACAACTTAACAATTAATCAATCATAATCCATGACAAACATGCATGTTTCATCATGGATTAACACAAGTCACAAGATACGCAACTAAACACATAAGCATGTTACAATTAGGGTTTCAAAACAACAAAACATTTTTTTATAAAATTAGGGCATCGCCCCCCCCCCCCCCCCCAAAAAAATAAAAATAAAAATTAGGGTTTTGATTTTTAAACCCTAAAAATCGACTAACATACAAACACAATCCAAGATTCATTTTTTATGTGTTTCGGTAATTAATTACATGTTAAAACGGCTCTTGATGCCACTGTTGGATTTTAATAACATGACTATTTCATAAATTAAACACATAACATCAAAGAAAGCATGCGGAAGCTAAGGATCAACAACACATAATTAGTTAACCGAATAATAAAGTAAACGTACCTTTGATTCTAGCTAAACAAGAATCAACTTCAAGTATTATTCAATCAAGATCAAGAACCCTAATTAGGGTTTATAAGTGGATTAACGAATTACCCCTTACTGTTTTGTAATTCAATCCAAGATATTAACTATAATGAGTTAATACAACGTTCTTGTACACACGTACTATAACGAATTAATGTTTATGCTAGTAACAAAACCACAAACGATTTTTGCTCTACAAAAAATCGATCAATCCCTTTTGAAGGGTTTGCTCGATCGGTTTTGATCAAGGAAAAGAGAAGAGAAAACAATTAAGTTTATTGTGTGTACAAGTTATACAAAACAATAACACTTTATTTTGTATTTATACTAATTGTATCTTGGATGACAAGTTGGATAAGGATTGGGTTACCCCAACCCTAACCACGACCGGCCATAGCCCAAGGGGAGGGGAGGGGAGGGGGGGGGGGGGCTTCCGGATCTTTCTCGACTTCCAATTTACAATCTAGTCATTCTATTTAATATTTAACGGTAGTTAGTCAATTTTCGTTAACTACTAACGTCCGTTAGTCGTTATTTGTGTTTTAATAATTAAATATATAACGTTTTATATATTAATTATTATTCATTAATTCTCATACGTAAAGTGTGCAATCCCGTCATCACAATCAAATATCACTATACCACTAAAGTCTTCTCATTGGTTGAAAATATTCCCTGGACCTTAATATGGGACAAGCAAAGAACCATTGTGGACACTATAGTGGGACGGAGTGTTATATATTAATTATTATTCATTAATTCTCATACGTAAAGTGTGCAATCCCGTGATCCCGAGTTCGATTCTAGACATATATGTATTAATATTTGTCCACAAAACTAACAATAATCAATCACCACGAATTGAAACACCCAAATGCACGAACGACCAAACAACAAGTAACACACCAGGAATTAAGATCTATTGATAAAAGCTATTAAACAATAATTAATCTTTCGACTAACGATTGGTAAGTAGGGGATTAGGAACGATTTAAAGCTCGAACAATCAATTAAGCAATAAAGATCAGTTAACCAAACGAATAATGAGAAGAAAAACAAAAAAATCGGCCGGTTAAGGTTATGTCGTTTTTCTCTATTATCGCGAGAGAGAGGGGAGGCACACACTATCTACTTTTTTTTTAAAGGATTATTCTCCATTATTATTATTAGGTTAGGGTTATGTGGTTTTTCTCCATTATTATTGTTAAGAATCTCTTTATACGATTATCAAAATTCATACCAATTTTGATTTACTTGAATGCATGTGCAAATAAATCACAACTATTTAGGCTATGGTTCATTGTGTTAAGAAGCATCATCTAGCTAAAAGTTTTTGGTTTAATGATAAGATGGTAACTTAACAAAACTAGTGTCACTTATGTTTATATCAATACGATAATCGTTTGATCGATATATACCCACTAAAACTTGCATATTTGCATATATACTCAAAACATGCTTAACTTGCATTGTACATCATGCATTGAAAACTTGTATTTTGGGGAAATATGCAAGTTTTTGGTTTTAGTGGGTAACTTAACAATTCTCGTGTCCCTTATGTTTAAATCAATACGATAATCGTTTGATGCACACAATGTTTTTGAAGGAATTAAAATCCATCATAGTAATTATAGTTAGAAGAATATGATTTTGAAAATTGAAATTTGTGATGTGTTTCTCTTCGAGACATACATATTAACAAACCAAAATTCGATCCACCACTAAAATCGTCGCTTAAAGTCTAAATAATGACATGAGAGCTAGCATCTAAGATAACCACCGTTCGTCTCGATGGAAGTAGATGTGAAGCAAAATTCGTGGTGATAAATTTTTGTAACAAAGTGACAAAACATATACGTAAATTAGGTGAAGATTGGACTCATAATTAAACAAGTAACTTTATCTTCCACATCCTTGTCTACTTTTCTCATGTTTGTTGAAACTTAAATGTCATTCCAAAGTATTCAAACTCATAGATGCTTCATACGATCAAGTTTATTACCGTATATCAAAATGTCTCTCTTCTTTTGATTACAAGATTACAAATACTGATCCTATGAAACCAAAAAGGTCACTCTCTAAAATCTATTTATAAACATTTTGTCTGCAATTCATTACGTTACATCTAAATATGGTATCCATATCATGTCTTAGGTTTTGCCGAAAAACAAAAAAGCAGTTGAACCATTTGGCCAAATTGATTCGATATCATAATAAGATACGATCTTATGACGACCAAGATAATGTTGGATTAAATACATATATATGTTGGATAATTAATGGCGACGTGACAGCTATTTCATTTTATTCATTACGTAACATTCAAAAGGTCGATATGATCTATTTCAGATAGTAATAGAGTTGTATATATTGTGTCTATTGATTCGTCATTAACTCTGGTATGAAAGCATTCTCATCACAATTTTTAAATCTTGTACGAACGGCATTTCATAAAAAACTAGCAAGTAGTTGTAATTTTCATTTTGTTTTCTATTCTTAAACGATTTGCGTCACTGACTAGTGACTACTAATATATGCCATTCAAATCTTGAAAGTTGAAACAGCTCCGATCATTAGTCAAATACATGCAATCTAGAACTTACTATAATATTTAGAGTTGGTATGAAACTTTGTAGAGAACTTTTTTTCGGGACATTGATATAGCTTTTGTTAAGCTCTTGAAGTACAAACTAAGAGTGTACTACAAATGCACAACATTTTACATGGTTAGTACTAGTCGTATATGTACCTAACAGACATCTAATTAGATGGCTTCAAAGGATTGATTTCATAGAAATTTAACTTTCTATCGACGATTGTTAGAATATTTTTTGTTATCTGCAACTAATAAAGATCTTAAAGCAACAAATTTCTTTCTTTGTGATTGTTTTGTTACTTTATTATAATTAATATTTAATCTTTTAACGTTGTAAACATTGTTTAGTGTAAATACACAAACATTTAGATTATATATCAACAAAAGATAGATACATATTTGGATTTGCACACGGTATTCAAATGTAAAGCGTAAGACATAAATCAAAGCTCACTGATTAATACTCCGACAAAGGAATTACATTATTTACTTCGGTTTTAATAATTTAAATTACACTTCCTTAAGAAGATTGAAATAAGAAAAGATTATAAAAAGCAAAACCGTTGTAAAATAATGTGTGTTAAACGAAACAAAGCTTTCGTTCAAAATAAAAAAATAAAACAAAAAAGAACACGAAACAAGCTCCGTCATAGGTTCGTAGTGTTTAAATAATATTTAACTAGTTAACAGAAAGCCCATTGGCAACTTCATGTTAACATTATAAAATGTAACTACTTGGCTAGTTGTGTAACTTCAAGATGAACTTGAAAGAGATCTCTCGTTTGACCATCACTAAGTTCATTTATGGAAATTGTGGATACATTTATGCTTCGGTTAAGCGTATATCCGCGTTAAATATATCACCCTCTCCGGATAACCTAAACATAACACCTCAATTTGGAGTCGTTTAACCATTTAAATAACATCCTTAAGTGACATCTTAATTACCTTTGATCACAAAGCTATTTAACCATTTAAATAACATCTTTAATTGACATCTTAATTACCTTTGATCACAAAGATATATCTCTAATAATTATGGTACACGTCAGTGTCAATATAATTGTTTTTAATCTAACTTTCACACGATTTAATAAACGATCACAAGAGTTCTAAATCATTTCATTCCACATTATTAACATATTCATTTAGATTAATAAGTATGATTGTGTCAGTCGATAAATATTATATATTTGTTAGATTTTTTCAATTGCTTCTAGAAAAACAGAGAGAATAAAGTGCACCAACCATTTATATAAGAATGAAATACATTGCAGTGAATCAGAAGAGTGGCAAACACGACGACTACAGCTGATGGTTAGCTAAAAAAAAATTAGAAACAATTAATGGTTGCTACCAAATTACCATTTTAATAACTAATATTGGTACGTAAGATAGCATGCACGTATTTATTTACAGCTCATAATCTCATATAGTCGCATAATTAGCAACATATTCAAAATCACCTCTTGTTTACTGCGATGTATTTTTGCTAAAAACAACATACTCTAAAATAAAATAAAAAAGTTCTTAATAGTTGTATCATTTAAAGTTTTATTTTGTACAACTATATTTATTAACTATGTCTCAACTAAAAAGGACAGAATTCAAATGTTACCGAAGATTTTTTTTTTTTTTTTTTTTTTTTTAGGTTTTCCTGTGTTTCCGACTCGACATTGCGAGCCGACTAATTTCAAGGCGACTACCCTTTTAGATAGCCCGGAGTCGGCGCAGGTGAATTTCCGTGGCCAATGGAGGATTAATGTTACTAAAGATTATGCATTATATAAATAGATCGCCTTTGATAGCCTATAAAATTTTCATCCAACACATTATTTTTATTTTGATTTATGTGTAAATCCATGAAAATGATATTGTAGACACATGCCTCTAAATCATCATGCCCAATTGAAGCTCACAGCTTTTAATTTACCAAATATGCATGTTTTGTTTCTTTTAACATGATAGGGAATCAAGACAAAGACATCTCAACTCAAGTAATACATATCTTGTAGACTTGTACTAGTACTTTGTAAGTGCGTACAAATTAAATGATACTTTAATAAACTATTTATAGTTGCTTCAGGAAGTAAAAAAGCTAAAATCACGAAACCATAATTTTCTCACGTTGTTTCTAGTTATAATTAATATTGCTTTCAAATAAGGTTAATTGACTGATACAGTTTATCATTTTCACTTTACTTGCAATCTCTACAGTCTACCAATATACATGAAATGGAGATCACAAAACTTAAGATGGTCGGTTACTTAATTAACTCGATACATGTTTACTTCATCTCTAACACAATGCTCGTGATCCTTTTGTACTTCTTGTATGAAACTTTATATTTTGTAGAGTAATTTGTAACTAGTTCCTTGGTGCTTTTTAACTTTAATAAATCAGGCATCAGAAGAATGTTTAGTAGCAACTAGCAACGCTCATAATCTTATTAACAAACGAACCATGTTCATAAAAGGATGTAAAAGAAAAAATAATTAAAAAAGAAAAGATGACATGTGTGTTTGATTATTAACACATAAAAGGAAAAGAAAATACGTTCTGTTCGCAAATAAGAGTTGTTGAATTTTGTTTGCTTTCTATTTGTGTGGTAGAAAAGAATTGCATAACCTTTTTGTTCACAAGAAATAGCGTACAATGTTTCTTTCGAACTTTACCTCTCATTTGTAGTCAAATATTTTGTCAAAAGCTTTCTGGGTCGTGTTCGGTGTTTTGTTCCCAAACATCGCAAAAAGTATTATGTTTATTAATCAAGCGTATATAATTAAGATTACATGGGAATCCTAATGACACTAAAATCCACAATCAAGCTTGACTCTCGAATGTATCTTCTAATGCTCTCTCGCAATTCGAGCAGCAGAATCACGAAAACGCGGATTAGAGTATAACACTAAATATTTATTCCCAAACATCGCAAAAAGTATTATGTTTATTAATCAAGCATATATAATGAAGATTACATGGGAATCCTAATGACTCTAAAACCCACAATCAAACTTGGCTCTCTAATCTATCTTCTAATACTTTCTCGTAATCCGAACGACAAATCACGAAAACTCGAATTGGAGTATAACATTAAAGAAATAACAAAATTATCCATGTATACATCCGACAACAAGTGAAGATTAATCTTCATAATGTATCAACAACATCACCGAAGAAAAAGCAAAGAGGGGACAATTTTTTTTTTTTTTTTTATTTTTTATTTTTTTAATTTTATTATTATTATTATTATTTTTTTTGCGGCTGAAAGAGATTAAGTTGGTTGGTTTCGTGTAGAATTTAAAAGCGAAGGTGTCGACGCTAATTCCATTACTTAACTCCAAATGATTAAAAGAATTATGGCCAAACCAATATGTAGTTAGGGTTTTGGCTAAAAATGTGCGTTATTTTTTTATTTGATTTTATTTTTTTCATATATTTTTTGGGTGGGTGGGTCGGGGGGGAGGGTGGGTGGGTCGGGGGGGAGGGTGGATAGCAGGCCAGCTTTAGAGGTGGTAGATTGGAAAATTTGATGGGGTGACATAGAGGCAACGACCCATGGCTGTCGACTAGATTTCAAGATTAGACCGGCTCTGATATCATGTTAAACATTAAAACCATGTAAGTTATCATGTTTATTAATTAAGCATATATAGTGAAGATTACATGGATCCTTGATAACGCTCGAATTATACATGTTTTATATAACGTTATTTGTTAGTTTCTTAGTAGATTCTATAGACTTTCGATACTTAATTGCATGAAAATACATTTCAGATCCAATCGACAAAGAACTTCAGAAGAAAGATAAAATGTAAGCATCTAAGTCAAGTTTGTGCTAGAGCAAAGAAAAGTCTGAAGAAAGCTTAATGTACGCCGGTCTTCCCTCCCAAGACCGCCGGTTACGGGAGGCGTAGTCAGTCTCATAAATCTGAGTCAGCATCAATAAGTACGGCGATCTTAAGAATAATGTGTACTGGTCTTCAGCTCAATTAATGACCCTTTGGCGCCAAGAAAAGTATTGAAGCCCGCCGGTGTTAGTAACCAAGTACGCCGCCGATCTTAATGCAAGTGCGGTGTACTTCAGAAGATGATCAGTCACAGTTAGCCTATAAATAGAGCCCCAATCCGTCTCATTTCACACAACCCTCATCCCAAGTATTACTAAAGCTCTGTTAACTCATCCTCATTCGAATTACATCAATTGAAGTGAGCAAGTGAAGCAAAGTGCTATATACGTTGAAGTACTTCTTTGGTATTGTTATAATGATCGCTAATGACGGTAGCTCAATCATGGTAGCCAATTCAGGAAGTATGTCTCTATTTACAAACGAATCAATCACTGTAAGCATGATTACTAAAGCCATGTTAGGCTAAACTCCTTATAGTTGTTTGGATATGTTAATATAATAAAGTGAATTGGTTATGATATGATCTCGTTTGATTTCTTGTTTATGTTGAAACCTTGTTGTGTTCTAAACTCTTTATCCATTGTTTATCTCTTTTGATTATACTTGTCAATTGGAATAGGTCGAAAGAACCAATTGGTATTATATAATTTTCGAAATATGTCTATGTATCTTGATCAATTGGTTGGAGAAATCCGCTCTTGTTAAGTTATAAACAATTGAGTTTTCAGTATTGCAAATAGTCCTTGAGCTTGTTACCCACACGTTCAAGTACTAACAAACATAAGTCTTGAATCAAACTTGTTAATCCGTGAAAATGTTATTTTGACGAAAATGACTAATCGTTGATTGAATCTGCCTCATCATTGAGATCATTATCATTAGTAATTCACTGAGTTATAGTAGCTATCCAAGTAATCATATTTTTCCTATATTTGAATCTCATTTAGTACTTGCATAATTGTTGAAACGCTTTCTAAACCATCCTAAGTAGTTAATCGATATATAGAATAATCTCAGTCCGACCTGGTCTTACCAAAATTCTTTGCTATAAACGAGGGTTATACTTTTACCCGTGTGTTTTGACAATAAGAGAATCGGTAGAACTAGTTACTATAAATTTAAAGCTTTCGAAACACATCAAAGTTTTTGGCGCCGCTGCCGGGGACTAGCACTTGTTCTATTATCATATTTCAATAATCTTAGGTAAATTTGGATTGCAAATATAAAGTATTCTGTGCTAAAACTGCTGAATATTTTTTGCTCTGTTTAACCAAAACCGCCGCTTTTTCACAAACTCCGCTGCTCTTTCTGCACGATCTCGACGTACTTTTCCTAAAGTACGCTGCGGTTCTGGAAAACTTGACAAGTTCTCCTGGAAGTGTTACAACTCATTCAAAACAATTTCAATTCACCACATTTGCTTGCAAACATAACCTAGAACATAATTCCAATAAACCAAAAACAAAACAAAACTCTTTTTCAAAACCTCAAATATCCCAGAAGTACGTCGTACTTACACCAAAGTACGCTGCACTTACTATCTCAGAAACAAGAATTCAGTTCATCCGAATTGAATTTTGGTTTTGTCCCATAACCATTACTTTTAGCAACCCAATATTGGATGGTCACACGATCCTCCAACGCAAAGCTTGCTTGTCCTTTATCGGAACCCGAACGAACCATCAACCGAAGACGAAGACGTAACAGAAGAGTTCCGTTCTCGCAAAAAGATATAAGACCTGAAACACCGAAAGAGATCGTCCTAGCTGTTGACGATATTTCTCTCTATCGATTTTTCATAAAATTCATCGAACTTCAAGATCCCATGGATAACGCCGATAATGAACCCATGTGGGCAAATGAGCGAACCGTTGCTCCTACTCCTGGTCCTGCAATCACTTTACCGGACACCGCCAACAAATTTGCTATCAAAGGCAATCATTTGATTCGTGTCAAAGGAAATCAATTTGATGGAAGAAACAAAACCGATCCTCATAAAAACATCCATGAATTCCTTGGAATTTGCGAAATGTTCAGATATGGAGAAACTGAAAATGAAGCCATCCGGCTCATGATGTTTCCATTATCCCTAACCGGGGAAGCAAAAACCTGGTTAGACGAACTTGACGAAGGAACCATAGGAACGTGGGATGAGCTTCGTACCGCTTTCATAAGACGATTTTTCCCTCCAACATTACTTGATCGACTCCTTGGAGAAATCCGTGCTTTTTCTCAACAAGATCAAGAAACCTTAACTGAAGCATGGCTTCGAATGAAAGAGTTACTCAGAAATTGTCATGGACACGGTTTATGTAAAGGAAATATAATTAAAATATTTTACCATGGACTTGACGAGAGTATACAAGAAGTCTTGAATGCTGCAGAAGCAGAAATATTCTTATACAAAACCCCAAATCAAGCTTATCAATTCCTAGAAGACAGAGTCTTACTCCAACATGATTGGACTAAAAATCAGAAACCAAAAACCGCTCTTTGCAAAACTGTTGCTTTCGCCGATGAAGGTAACAGTAATTCTGATATTAACAAAATTATGGCCCGATGCCATGACCCTTAAAATGGATGCTCAGTACAAAGAAATGAAAGAAAAACGTACTGAATGCAACAATTGTGGTGGAAATCATTCAACTGCAAAATGAAATGATGATGATATCCCCATAACTCGTGAAGAAGAAGCCAAGTTTATGAATACATTTCGACGCACTCTCATTTATGATGACTATCGTAACCGTGATCGCGATAGAGATAAATGGCATACTGGTGAAAGAACAGAATATAACCTCGACCAACCTCGACCATCGTATTCTGATGAAAAACCAGATCTTCAAAAACAACTTAGTGAATTCATAAAAACTCAACAATCTACAAACACATTTGTTAAAAACACATTCATGGAACTTAAAGAGAAATTAGAATCCACAACCAAAAACCACCAAGCTTCTATCCAGAATCTGGAAGAAAAATTCGACAGATTAGCTGAAAAACAATCTGGTCGATCTCCTGGATCGCTTCCTAGCAATACTCAACCCAATCCAAGGGGTAGTACCTCTAAACCTTATCAACCACCTCAAGCTCGTAACGAGCATGTGAATGCTAAAACAACCAGGAATGTTACATCATATGAACCACCAATTAATCCTAGCCAAACACAACCAACTGTCGAACTCGACAGTGATGGTGAAGATGAACCAACACCTCAAAAGAAACCCACAACAAAAACCACACTAGAAACACCTATTCTCGAATCATACAAACCAAAAATCCCATATCCCCAACGTCTCAGAACAGAGAAAATGGAAGCTCAATATGGGAAGTTCCTAGGCATGATTTGTGCCGTTCGAATCAATGTTCCACATGTTGATGTCATAGTAGGAATGCCAAATTATGGCAAATTCCTAAAAGAACTCGTAAGTAATAAACATAAATTGGAACAAATTTTCGCAGCCTTTCTAAGCGATGAATCTTCAGCAATAATTCAAAACAAAGTTCCACCAAAACTAGGAGACCCAGGAAGTTTCCTAATTCCTTGTAATTTTGGAAAAACATCCTCTTACAACGCCTAGGCCAATCTTGGCGCAAGCATAAATCTTATGCCATATTCTCTTTACGCCAAAATATCTCTTGAAACTGTTAAACCTACCAGGATGAGTGTTCGATTAGAAGACCGTTCTTTTCAATATCCTATTGGGATAGCTGAGAATATGCTAGTTGAAGTCGGTAAGTTTACCTTTCCTGTAGACTTTGTTATCCTGGAAATGGAGGAAGACAACAAAGTTCCTCTTATTCTAGGAAGACCATTCTTACACACTGCTGATGCAATAATTTATGTCAAACAAAGGAAACTAAATCTTGGAGTTGGTGATGATAGAATATCCTTTTCAATCGATTCAGCCATAAAACATTCCTACTCCAATGATGATACTTGTTTCAGCAATGATGTAATAGACAAAATTCTTGAAGAAGATTTCGATGCTCTTTTCAATGAAGGAATTGAAATTCTTCAATCCATTGAAGGAACAATTCTTGAAGAAGAACTCTATGCTTAGTTTGACGAATTCATAGCCATGAATATCGAAGAAGAAATTGAAACATACGATGAAGAGGAAATAATATTCGAAAGATTTACGTTCAACACCGATCACAAAATCAAGAAATCTCTTGAAGAACCTCCTACTGATCTTGAACTCAAACCACTTCCTAAACACATGCTTTTCTAGATGGCACATCTTTTCTTCCTGTCATCATATCATCTGAACTCTCGGACAAGAATAAAGCAGACTTAATTACTATCCTCAAAAATCATAAAAGAGCTTTTGCATGAAAAAAGTCAGACATTCCTGGAATGTGTCCATCATTTTTCAAACATAAAATCCAAATGCTTGAGGACAAGAAACCAATTGTTCAAAAGAAAAGACGACTTAATCCGAACATGCAAGAAGTCGTGAAAAAGTAAGTAACAAAACTCCTCGATGCGGGAATAATATAACCAATTGCTGATAGCCCATGGGTTATTCCTATTCATTGTGTACCAAAGAAAGGTGGTATCACCGTGGTTACAAATGAAGAAGACAAACTAGTTCCAAGTAGAACCATTACTGGTTGGCGTGTTTGCATCGACTACAGAAAACTCAACGAGGCAATTGCCAAAGATCACTTTCCCTTACCCTTCATAGATCAAATGTTAGAAAGACTCGCAGGAAATGAATACTTTTGTTTCCTCGATGGTTTTTCTGGATAATTTCCAATCCTGATCGATCCCCTGGATCAAGAAAAAATGACGTTCACATGTCTTTTCAGAACATATGCCTATCGACGAATGCCTTTCGGCTTATGCAATGCACCAGCTACTTTTCAAAGATGCATGATTGCTATATTCCAAGACATGATTGAAGAATCCATGGTAGTTTTCATGGACGATTTTTCTGTTTTTGGAAATTCATTTGGAAGTTGCCTGGTCAATCTAAACAAAACGCTCAAACGATGCGAAGAAGCAAATTTAGTACTCAATTGGGAAAAATGTCACTTCATGGTTAAAGAAGGAATTGTGCTCGGACACAAAGTGTCTGGAGCAAGACAAGAAGTTGACAAAGTAAAAATCGAAGTCATATCCAAACTTCCACCCCTAGTAATATCAAAGGTATTAGAAGTTTTCTAGGGCATGCCGGTTTTTATAGACGATTCATTAAGGATTTCTCCAAAATCACAAAGCCTCTAACCAAACTTCTCGAAAAAGATGCTCCATTCGAATTCAATGAAGAATGTCTTACGGCATTTGAGTTATTGAAGGAAAAACTTACATGTACACCCATTATCGCAAGTCCAAATTGGAATCTTCCATTTGAACTAATGTGTGATGCAAGTGACAGTGTCGTTGGTGCAGTACTTGGCCAGCGGAATGGAAAGCATTTTCACCCGATATACTTTGCAAGTAAAACATTGAATGCAACCCAACAAAATTACACAGTCACAGAAAAGGAACTTATGGCTGTTGTATTTGCATTTGATAAATTTCGATCATACTTTGTTCTATCCAAAACCATCATTTATACGGATCACACAACCTTGAAATATCTCTTTAAGAAGATAGATGCTAAACCGCGTCTCATACGTTGGATATTGCTCTTACAAGAATTCGATATAGAGATTAAAGATAAAAAAATGTGCTGAAAACGTTGCAGCCGATCATCTATCAAGAAATGAGAAACAAGATGATGATGATCAAGAATTTGAAATAAATGATAAATTCCTAGAAGAAATACTAATGGAAATAAAATCTGAAGATGAGCCATGGTTTACAGACTTTGCAAATTATCTGGTTGGCAAAATCTTACGAAAAGGAATGACATACCAACAAATGAACAAATTCTTCTCTGATCTAAAAAACTTCTTTTGGGAAGAACCACATCTCTTCAAAGTATGCCCCGATGGAATTATAAGAAGATGTGTGGCAGGATCCGAAACTCAAACGATTCTAGACGAATGTCATCACGGACCCACTGGAGGACACTATGGACCGTCCACTACGGCCAGAAAAGTGTTAGAATATGGTTTTTATTGGCCTACAATATTTAAAGAAGCTCATACTCTAGTTCTTTTATGCGAAGCTTGTCAAAAAACTGGAAATATATCAAAACGAGATGAAATGCCCTTGAACAACATTCAAGTATGTGAGATATTTGACATTTGGGGAATAGATTTCATGGGACCTTTCCCAAAATCCCATAAGTTCGAATACATACTTGTAGCAATCGATTATGTCTCGAAATGGGCAGAAGCCCAAGCTCTGCAAAATAACGATGCAAGAGTTGTCCTCACTTTCCTAAAGAAGTTATTTTATCATTTCAGAATTCCGAAAGCATTAATTAGCGACAGAGGGACGCACTTTTGTAATCATCTAATGGAAAAATCTATGAAGAAATATGGTGTAAACCATCGTTTCTCTACCTCATATCACCCTCAAACGAGTGGCCAAGTAGAAAACACAAACAGAGCACTGAAAAGAATTCTTGAAAAAACCTTAAAAGACAATCCGGCTATATGGTCAAGAAAATTAGACGATGCTTTGTGGGCTTTCCGAACTGCATACAAAACACCCACTGGAACCACACCTTATAAGCTCATCTATGGAAAAACTTGCCATTTACCATTCGAAATCAAACATCGTGCATATTGGGCACTCAAGAACTGTAATACAGATTTAATTGCTGCCGGAGAAAAATGAATGTTTCAACTCTACGAGTTGGACGAATTTCGTTTACATGCATACGAAAATTCTCGATTGTACAAAGAAAGAACTAAAGTCTGGCACGATCGTAAACTAAGAATCCGTAAAGAATTCAAGCAAGGAGATAAAGTACTCCTGTTCCACTCGAAATATAAATTCAAACAACCAAAACTCCGATCCAGATGGCTTGGTCCCTATATGGTTAAACACGGTTATCCATCCGGATACGTTGAATTATATGGAAGAGATGGCAAAACGTTCATTGTAAATGGCCATCGACTAAAGTTATACCACGAAGAAGAAAGTTACAATGACAGAAGGGAAGAAACTACTCCTTTCTTTCCCAGAACATAAAAGAAAATCGAAGATGAGTCTAGCTAGAGACTCTCTAAAAACAAGCGCTTCTCGGGAGGCAACCCGTGATTTTAAAATTTCTTTCACAACACTTAAATTTAAGTGTGGAGGTGTAGAAACTTCTAGTTGTGATAAAAAAAATAATAATAATAATAAAACCTAAAAATATTTCCTTGCATTTGTGTTTTCTTTTTGCAGGTTTAATATATTATGGATACAAGGATGAAGGAACTCCTACATCAAACTTCCACAATTAGCCCCGGGAAGTTTCGTTCTTCTTATTTGGTTTTACCTATTTCTATTTTTATCAGTCTTTCACATTGGGGAAAATGTTCAGCTTAAGTGTGGAGAGGGGATAAATAGGTTAAAACTAGCGTAACTCAACACTATTGTTTGTTCCATAATTTTCAAAAATCTTAGGTATTAATATAAGTATTTTTAGTAAAATATGATCTAAAAACATGCTCTAGCAAGGCAAGTCAATACATAGCTAGCGCATTTGAAATCAGTAAAATTGTGAGAATATTCTAAGCCTTTTATGAAGTGTCCAATCTTTGCACTTCCTGTTTCATCTAGTTATGAGTGTGCCGGTAATCTACTTTAGCTCTAGAACTTGTGCATATATATCATTTACTAAACCGCAGTGAGGTTAATTTATAGATAGATATATGTGATAAAGAGGCAAGATATACAAACCAAATAAACCCTAAGCCTATCTCCTGATATTTCAGCCAATTATCCTGGTTACTGAATACACCATCAAATAAATCCCACATCACCTCTATCAACCACCCATATGAGAGAAAAATAGTAAATTACCAAGCAAAGTCCCTATTATTCGCTAGTCACTGATATGTTAAAGAAAAAAAAGTTCAGTAAAGTATATAAAGAAAAGTCAATGTCAAGTAAAGTGATGAATAAAGGAGAAAAGTATAAGCCTAATGAAGTAAAGGAAAAAGTTATGAAAGATAGTGGCTAGCGGTACTCTAAATCTCTGGAAATATTTTGCAATTTATATCTCTGAAAATTATCCAAAACTATCTCCATTTCCTTAAGCAAAAATAACCCAATATTTTGCCCTCTTTTGATATATTTGTCTGGTGCTCACGCCGCAACGGTTATGTTTATGTATCTTGTACAAGCATATGGAAGCTTTATGGATTATGTCTGTGCAAATTGAGTGTTCCCACATAAATCACCCTGGTGTAGGATTTCTGACCAGGTTTTAATATTGATAATGTTACTCGTCTACCTATGGTCTACCTTATGCACTAACGGGTAGAGAACTCGATCGTGTGTAGTGTAGTATTCGGTAAAACCGAGGTCGTCCCTAGAGCTATGTGTGTCGGGATTCTAACTTAAGTCTATGTCACGTTATAAAATGGGTTTTAAGTTGTTTGATTAATTAAATTAATAGCAGAAATGAAATGCGAAAATTAAATTGAGTTGAATGTAGTAGGGAGAAAATATGCTAGCCTAGTTATTCATCCTATAACGCAATGACTATGTTCTCTAATTAAGCTTCCTATCGCTACAAGTGGGGCATAAGATTCACTAGACTTTTATGGTCAATTCGTCTATCCTATATCCCTAGAATCCTACTCTAGGGGTGAGCATCGGGCCGGTCCCGTCCCGTCCCGACCCGATACCGACAAATCCCGAAACCGATTTCGCTGAAAAACCAAACCGACTCCCGACCCGAATACAGTCAGTTCGGTATCGGGACAGTCCCGACAGTTCAGGATCGATCGGATTTCTCGGTTTTATTTTTTGTTTTTCGATTTCCATCCCCTCCCGACCCGATACCGACAAATCCCGAAACCGATTTTGCCAGAAAACCAAACCGAGTCCCAAACCGAGTGTGCTCGGTTCGGTTTCGGGATGGCTGGACTGGTCGGGATCGGGACGATTGTCAGGTGTCGGTCGAGATTGCTCAGCCCTATCCTACTCAGATATCATAAGTCTGATCCTAAGTTATTATCAGAGCTTACAGGTAGACTAGTTCAAGTCATTAAGTGCCGCTACATGTTAGACTCATTCTATGTGTGATCCGGCCTCTCGGATCTTAGACCACACATCTAACTCCTTAAGTTCATCCAACAACGAAAGGTGATCCTTTGGTCAATTCGTGCACAAGGAATTGGTAGTCCTATGGTCAATTCTTACCAACCCTCGCAACCTACAACTTTAGGGTCCTTTGGTCCATTCTCCTATTGTAATAAGTACAATCGGCCTTCAAAACTAGCGAAACTGGAGGATCTTACGAATAAACTAAGCATGCATACACTAGAAGCAATACTAAAAGCACGAAAACATAATCAAAACAATTAAGGAATTATAACTAGGCTAGCACCAAATGTGCTTAGCCTCTCATGATGCAAAGTAAACAAACAATAATGAACAAAACATTGGTTGAATTAAACATAGTGTTCAATACAATTACTTGATGATTGGCTAATACAAATGATGATTGCAACTGAATTCTCCCTTGAAAGATAGATTGGAACTGCTGGAAATTTCCCTGGAGTGGTGCCCTAATCGAACCCTATGAGAGAGGGGAAAAGAGAACATGATAAATGCTGAATTGAGGCTGTATTTATACACCTCGACAAAGTTACGGCGTAACCTCTAAGTATGGTTACGCCGTAACTAGTGTATCTTCTTTTGATCCTTATCCGATTAATGTTGGGAATTAAAAAACTTAACAGTTTGTACTGCCAAGCTCAGAGATTGAACTGTTGAAGATTAACACTAACAGTACTAATTGAGTTAGTATTGCTGAAGTCTGCTGATAGAAGATGGTACTGCCAGTGATAGAAGACGTGTAAAGTGATAAGTTTAGAAGATATTCTGTGTATATCTTATAAGTTTAGAATGATACGTGTATTGTATATGAATACTTATCTTGTAAAGGACTCATTGTGCCTATAAAAGGAGATCCTTGGTTTAGATGTTAAGTACGTATGTTTTGATAAGCTTCAAGGTTGTAAACCCTAGTGATATTCAGATCACTCGTATTATTTGCATAATAATATTGAAGCGTTTTGGTTATACTATTCTTGCATTACTGTTTCATTGTTCAATACATTGTCAATATTCTTCTAAGTGTCAAAGAGTAGATTCCGCATACTCTTTGATATACAATAAAGTTTCTAACAAGCTCAAGCATGATCCGTGTTTAGGACTCACAAGTGGTATCAAAGCTTAGGTTCTGAAACTTTGATTCAAGAAGAAACTACTCTGAAGAATTTCCTATTCACACAGAAGAGGAGGCTCCTACCAACTTGGCACTCATGGCATTTTCAGACTCAGATGTATACACAAATAATACTTGCTCAAAAGGTTTTCTGAAAAACTACGAATCTCTTAAAACTCAGTATGATAACTTAAGAAGAGAGCTTAACCAATATGAGTTTAATCTTGCAAATTATAAAAGAGGTTTAGCTATTGTAGAGGAACAACTAGTATTTTACAAGAAAAATGAGACTTTCTTTACTGATGACATTGTTGTGCTTAAAAGAGACATCTCATACAATGATGCTGAGATTAGTGTGGTTAAATATGAACTAGACAAGATTAAGCAACAAAAAGAAAACATACAGATAAGTGTAGACACTCTTGAATATGCATCTAAAGGGGTTAACAAGATTATAGAATGTCAGCTTGTTAACAAAACTAAATCTGGTCTAGGTTATAAGTCTGTTGCACCATCTTATAAAGGGGCACATCCACCCCCAGGTATTGATTTGGCACATATTGGTTTAGAGGAATTTCAATAGCCTAAGTTTGGATATGGACATAAGACCAGTGAGAGTGCTAGTGTAGAGAAGTCTGAAGAGATTAAGGAATCCTTTGAGAGTGCTAGTGACACCTCATTGGTTGACGAGAATGTATCAGAAGTTAAAGTAGAAAAGAAACCTGTTGTTCTTAATGTGGCTAAAATAGAAATTGAAAAACCAGTTAGGAAGCAAGTTAGATATGTAGAGATGTATAGATCACAAAATAGGTCACAAAGTCTTAGGGGTAACAAGAGAAATTAGAATAACTTGAAGTCCAAACAACTAGGAAGTGATTTTGTCATGTACAATATAGCATGTTTTACTTGTGGTAGTTTTTATCATGTTCAGGCTAATTGTAACTACCACCAAAGGGAAAGGGTAGTAAATGGGAATTCTAGGGTGATCACAAATGGCTTTGCTAAATATAATCACCCTAATGCTCAAAGAAACATGGCTCCTAGAACAGTGTTGATGAGAACTGGCCTTAAACATTTGAATACTGTTAGGCCTATTTGTACTGCTCACCCCAAATCAACAGTTTTCAGTGCTAAACCATTGACTTTTTATTCTAAATCAGCACAAAAAATTGGTAAAAGGTCCTATTATAAGAAAACAGTGTTTAAAAACAAGAAATTGTGTTAAACAGTTAGAACTGCTAAGCCAGCAGTTTGTACTGCTAGGCCAGTAGTTAGTACTACTAGGCTAGTGAATTTTGTTAGGGAAAATAGGGGCAATGTTGTTAAGGCCTCAACTTGTTGGGAATGGAGACCTACCTAACCCAATAGTGCATCAATTATCATGAAGAAATATAACTACATTGATGCATGAGGCAGATCCAAGTCAGTAATGGCTTGGGTCCCCAAAGGAAACTAATTTTCTTTATTTTATGTGTAGGAACATCTACAAGATGATGAAGAAGATCATGGATATTCAGATAGTGGATGCTCTAGGCACATGACAGGGAACATGCCTTACCTCTCATATTTCAAAGCTTTTGATGGAGGATATATTGCCTTTGGGGGAGGAGCAAGAGGTGGTAATTACTAGTAAAGGTACAATTAAAATCGGTAAACTTGATTTTGAAGATGTGTATTTTGTTCAGGTACTTAAGTATAATCTCTTTAGTGTCTCACAGATGTGTGATAAAAAGAACAAAGTTCTTTTTACTAACACTGAATGTCTGGTCCTGTCTCCTGATTTTAAGCTACCTGATGAAAGTCATGTATTACTTAAAATTCCTAGAAAGGGCAACATGTACAGTGTTGATATGAAGAAAATTGTTCCTAAAGAGAATCTAACTTGTCTTGTTGCAAAAGCCACAGATGATGAATCAATGCTTTGGCATAGGAGACTTGGAAATGTCAATTTTAAAACCATTAATAAGATTGTAAAAAGATGGTTTGCTAAGAGGTTTACCTCAAAAACGTTTTAGAAATGACCAAACTTGTGTTGCCTGTCTTAAGGGAAAACAACACAGAGCTTCTTGTAAGCCCAAGTCTCAAAACTCTATTACTCAACCATTATTCATGCTTCATATGGAATTGTTTGGTCCTACAACTGTGAGTAGTTTAATGCATAAGAAGTATTGTCTTGTGGTCACTGATGATTATAGCAAGTTTACATGGGTTTTATTTTTAGGAACTAAGGATGAAACCAGTAACATTCTTAAGAGCTTTATAACAGAAATAGAAAACCCAGTTGATAAGAATGTAAAAATCATCAGGTGTGACAATGGGACAGAGTTTAAAAATAGTGTTATGAATGAATTTTGTGAATAAAAAGGTATTAAGAGGGAATTTAGTGTAGCTAGAACTCCTCAGCAGAATGGTGTTGCTGAAAGGAGGAATAGGACACTGATAGAGGTTGCTAGGACCATGTTAGCTGACTCTAAGCTACCTATTTCATTTTGGACTGAAGCAGTTAATACTGCTTGTTATGTGCAGAATAAGGTTTTAGTGGTTAAACCTCACAACAAGACTCCTTATGAGCTATTTAGAGGTAGAACACCTGCTCTAAGCTTCATGAGACCATTTGGATGTCATGTTACTATCCTTAATACCTTAGATTATTTGGGAAAGTTTGATGAAAAGTCAGATGAGGGTTTCTTTGTTGGTTACTCTACACATAGTAAAGCTTTTAGGGTATACAACATAAGAACTAGGAAGGTTGAAGAAAACCTGCATGTTGAATTTTTGGAGAATCTGAGATGGCAAGAGAACTGCTATAGAAGATCTACACTTAGTGTGATAAAGTAATGAAGACTAGTAGAAGGTAAAGTGTTTAGAAGAATCCTCTCAAGCTTAAGGATTTAATACAAGAAACTTGATGATTTGGAGGGAAATCACAAGTTTAGGGGAGGATTGTTGGGAATTAAAACACTTAACAGTTTGTACTGCCAAGCTCAGAGATTGAACTGTTTAAGATTAACACTAACAGTACTAACTGAGTTAGTACTGCTAGTGTAAATATTAGTACTGCTGAAGTCTGCTAATAGAAGATGGTACTGCCAATGATAGAAGACGTGTAAAGTGATGAGTCCAGAAGATATTCTGTGTATATCTTATAAGTTTAGAATGATACGTATATTGTATATGAATAGTTATCTTGTAAAGGACTCATTGTGCCTATAAAAGGAGATCCTAGGTTTGGATGTTAAGTACGTATGTTTTGATAAGCTTCAAGGTTGTAAACCCTAGTGATATTCATATCATTCGTATTATTTGCTTAATAATATTGAAGCATTTTCGTTATATTGTTCTTGCATTACTGTTTCATTGTTGAATACATTGTCAATATTCTTCTAAGTGTCAAAGAGTAGATTCTGCATACTCTTTGATATACAATAAAGTTTCTAACAAGCTCAAGCAAGATCCGTATTTGGGACTCACAATTAATAATATTTACAGCCTAACTTGATGGATAGTTATGCCGTAATCTTCAACGACAACAATTACGTCGTAATCTTCTAGCTGGTTACACCGTAATATCTTCAATCCCATTTTGTGTAAAATTTAAGCTGTAATCTCTTGCATTGGTTACGGCGTAACCTTCATGGTCACGAAATTCTTCTAAGTCTCTAAAATGTTACGGCGTAATCTCTGTGGTGATTACAATGTAATCCTTGATTTGCGTTGACTTGGTCTTCGTGTATAAATCCTTAGTTACGGCGTAAGTGGAGAATGTATCTATGCCGTAACTTCTTCAAAGCATAATAAAGTGTGTATCATCATAAGTACTTTTCCAATTCCGCGTCTCTTTTGCTCCTATGCTCATTTGTAACCTGGAAACGAAATATAAAGAAATCAAAGCATATATCCACATAAAACAATACAAATAATGAGCATATTAGGGGGAAATTGACACTAAAATATCAGGATTATTTGATTTCATCACATATCCCCCCACTTAAACTCTACTTGCGCTCAAGTAGACCTTATTAGAATCATTTCTAAAAAGATATCTCCCAAGTTACTTGGGAAATATGAGATCAAAAATTTCCTATTTCCAAAGCCGAACACCTCACGAAATGGGAAACAAACACTCATACTCTCTCTATTCTAAGTGTCAATTTCGGGTTGATCACTCAACGCACAGTCATAGCATATATTCTATCATAGGCTTGACGGTTACACATATCTCCACCACTAGAGCTAAGGTCAAAACAATCTTCGAAGGCAATATTGGGTGAACAAATTATAACGCTATGGGTGATTTGTCATTATTAGCGCACTACGGCGAAGACGACAAAGACCATCGATACATGACCAAATTCATGGCCAAGAAACCAATGACTGCCCACTCCCTCACCTAAGTACGGCTCATGACCTAAGGGTAGGATAAGACACGAGATTCACAAAAATGGTGAAAAATAAAAAATAAGAAACAAATAGTCTTAGCCTATAACCACGTTGTCACCGCCTACCTTCCATCCAAAGTTCAAGCTTCAAAACGTGAAAACCGGATCATGATATAGTAAGTTAGTGTGCCAAAGTAGATGTCATATGGCGAGGTGAACACTAACTTAGTCTTCAACCACTAGTATCAATCTTCAAATGTGATCGAGGTAGGATTCTCGATTCTATTTCAATAAGCTCCAATACAAGTGCTAGTGATTCTTGCACTAACCAATATACAACAAATGAATATATATATATATATATATATATATATATATATATATATACTAGACTTCAAAGCCCGCCCAATGGGCGGGCATGACTTTATAAAGTTCCTTGTAAGGTATTAATTAAGTAGGGCTTCTTTGTTAATGTGTTAAACATAAAAATTAGTTGACTGTTATTAATTATTAAAAAAATTAACAAATAACAATTTTCAATGTGCTTATTTTATTCACTTTTGAGACAATTGCATATTGTTTGTCAGGGAAGAAAACTCATCACTAAAGAACAGGCATACATGTGGAGATTTTTGTGTTTACTTTTATTAATAGTTGTTGTTGAGCACACCGAAGCAAGCAATTGTATACTGTTTGGGAAGCCCGACCGATGGGCGGGAATCAGTTATAAATATCGCTTGAAGGTATTAGTTAACGAATAATAAGATATAAACGTACAAATTTCATAATAGTTGTTTATAGGAAGCGTTAGTCATTGGTTTTGATGAATTAGCATCCGTATGCCAACAATCAGCTGTCTAATATTTTTTGTTTCCCACTTTTGAGACAGCCACGTGAAGACACACTGCAACAATGAATTGGTTAAGGTTAAATTTTTACGCCATCTTATTCTCAAAAGTGCTGAGGACCCGCCCGATGGGCGGGCATGACGTATGAATATCGTTAAAATAAATATGTTAATGAAAAATTAGATATAAACGTATCAATTTTTATATTGAATGCATTAGCAATGAAAATAAATGAACGTTAACTTTTATTCGATAGTTAAAAGTAACAAAATTAATCTTAAGAACATAGCATATAATTTTAAATCAAATGCGAAATAAAATTTCACACAACGTTTGTTCTTTTGTTTTCCCTACAAATATAAGATCACCTAAATACATGAACGCTTAAAAATTATAACCTGGGATTGATCCTATCCTGTTTTGGGGGACAAGTGTGAGAGTGGAGTGTTGCATCTACACATTCAAGTTGTTAAAAGAATGTGAGCTTTAAATTCAAGTTCTTTGTGGAGCTGACAATGTAAAATAACCACACAGCCTGCATGTGACCATGAATTTCTCATCTCTCCGCTTCCATAAGAAACCATGCCAATGATTGTCAGAAGTACAATTAGTATAGCATCATTTGAGAATGACCCAACATATAAACAGCAACCAAACCTTTTTGGTGACCCATGTGTTGCATGGCACTTGTATTTGTAGTGTCAGAACTTGCATCAGGCAAATCAAGTTGAACTATAACAGTAGGAATTATCGTGATGTTAACGTAAGTTATTAGAATAACGATGGGAACACTAAAAGTAAATTGCATTGGAATACAAAATACGTATAAGTAGATAACTCACCTGCCGGGGTATTTATTGCGTGTTTACTGTTCAGGCCAACCATTGGTATGTGTGTTTGGTCTTCAAGATGGCCGCCTACAGTTTCCAAAAGTAACCATTATTCAGAATTACTGACTACTGATAAAGTAATATTCAAAATTAGTGACTCCTGATAAAGACATCTGACCGGATCTGAACACACGGATTGTGTTGAAGTGAGTATATACTTAGTAGCACGCGGAATTTACTACCAATTACTTAGAAGATTTTGTGTTTGGTGATGTATGTGTTTATATGAATGTAACAGTAAAACAATGACACAATGTTTAACCAAACGATTAGCTTCAATATATTACGAGTGATCTTGGAATATCACAAGAATTACAATAAGACCTTGAAGCTCTAATAATAATGCATGTACATAAAACTTAACCTAGGATCTCCTTTTATAGGACAAGGAGTCCTTTTCAAGTAAACCATCTACCGTATAAATCTATATTAATAAGATATACATTACATCTTTTCCATATATATCTTCACACGACTTTCATCTTTATCTTATAAATAGTACTAACTTCTTGTTCCAACAGTACTAACTGGCTTAGTACTAATAGTGTATTCTTGAATGATCTTCAGCAGTACTAATTTATGTATGAGCAGTACCAACTGTTAGTTTAATTCCCAACAACATCTGCCCACGCCCCACGGTAATCTACAAAAAAAAAAGTTAATGCCGCACCTTTAGCTAGCGAACTAGTATGAGCCATACCGGGTTGAACTATAGGAATAGAAATTACCATAATGTTAACAGTAGTTATTAAAAAAATAATGAGAATAAAAAATGTGGAGATAGATAAATCACCTGTCGGGGTGGTTCTTGCGCATTTACTATTCAGGGCAGCCGTTGGTATGTGCGCCTACATTATTCAAAAGTATCCGGTATTAAAAATTAGTGACTCATGATAAAGTAATATGAGCTTGGTAAGCTAAAATAAAAATAAGTCTTTCACTGTGAACTGCCTAGCTATTGTTGAACATACCGGATTCAACTATAGGAATACGAATTTGCGTGTTATTAACGCAAGCTATTGCAAAAATAATGAGCACGGGAATAGTAAGTTTCACCGTAAAAGTAGACAGGTCACAAAGATGAATAGTTTACAGGTTTATAATTTCTCGTTCAACTGGTGAAACATCAGATGGACATTTAGCTATGTTTGTGCTATTTAGGTGTTGATAGCTAGACATTGTCGAAGATATTCCTGAAATCCAAACCAATGATCATAAGTTATAAGCATATTGGCTTTGAAATTTATTTTAGAGAACAATTATAAAAAACTGCGACCAAACTTACACGAAGTCTGGTAAGACAAAAAAAAATCATACACTTTGAGAATGCCTTCATTAAGGTCATTTATCTTTCTCCTCCCTTTATCAATTGTTGGAATATTTAGTACAGACTTTTTGTGACAGCCATTGTTCGAAAGATCATGGTAAGCCTAATATCTAGTAACCCTCCTGTTCTTACATTAGCAATCGTGGCTGCTGTAATGAATCAACAATAAAGAAAAAATAAAAAGCAATATCATAAAAGAATCAATAAAGTATATAAAGATTTTAACCCACCTTCAGTTCCATCACGTGTTTGTACATTTTCATCACAAACGCGACTTAAGTGTATTGGCTGACGTTCACCCGAATCTACAATAATTAACGAACACTCAACATCAATGAAACATGAATATTATTTAACTGCGAAAACAGTATCGTCTTTGCTAGTGATTCAGTCAACGTTACTATAGTGGCAACATTGTATGGCTGATTAAGCATATAGAAATTGTAATTTTTTTTGGCAAAGTAACACATGTTCATTGATACCCTTGGAAAAATTAGATACCTAGATTTAGGTAGCAAAATCTTACAGAGCATTAAAAATGATCAAGTATCCATTCTGAGCATACGTGTGTACCTATGTGAAATTATGTTCCGTTTAGCACTTTATAATAAACTTTTAGGCATATGATTATCAGTTTAAGGCTCTAAATTGACTATGTAATAAGCCAGAGATAGTCGGGGTTAGCTACTACTATGAACATTTCAATTCAATGTGCTAAAGAACTCTATTTGAACTTGAACATCGTATGAAAGACGTGGTAAAGATTATAGAAAATATGTTGTTATAAACCTTATACTACATGTATCAAATTCAGCAACTAACTGAAGGGGCCGTTCGTGAGAGTCACTTGGGTTTCTACTTGTTCCTAAATTCAATCCACCTCCACGATTTAGATTATCTTTGTAATTTCACCCTTATCGAAACACTTTCACAAAAATGGGTTAAAAATGCTACTTCTGGTCATTTGCAATCTTGTCACCATGGTCTTGATTATCGTTTGTTCTTCTAATTGCTATTTACTATTTTCCTTAGATTTATGTGGAATCTTATGCATGTCCTATTTAGTAATATCAACAGTTGCAGGGTGTTTGGCTAAAGTTTTTAAAAACAGCCTACACTTTATAAATATCAAATCAAACTTTGTTAGCTAAAAAGCTAATAAGCATTCATTAAGGGATGTCTGATAAACATAACATGGTTGTGAAGAAGTTTACCGTGACAGAAGATCCAATCATTAAGCTTAACCGGATACTAAGCCAATTTAGAATCCAATAGACTACCCGGTCTTAAATGAACTGATGTTGCAACTACTCCCTTTTTGCCGCTGTCATAATGCTTGGATAAATCAATTAGAATCCCATCGCTTTTCGTGTGAGTTAACAGAGTTAATAATCCAAGATCAAGAGGGTTATCTAGCGCAACACCATCTACGCTGATCCACTGATGGCCTACAACAATTAGAAACAAAGAACGAAATTCATAAATCAAGAAGACAATAAATTTTTAAATAAAAAGAAAAAGAAAAAAAAAACTAAACATGCACTTATTACCATCTTTGTCATAAAAAAAAATGAAGCTATCATTTACAGTTTCGGTGTTCATACGTACCGAAAAAGCACAATACTTAAAACGACCAAGTCAAAGAGTATGGTGCTATTAAAACAACATGTGAATTCACATCAGCTGCATATGGCTCACCTTGGTAGCCAGCTGATGTTGTTGTTGTCACTTGACCATTTGTTGTTTTAGGGGTTGAAGCCGAATCAGCTGCACCTAAAACAACAATAGTGTCTGATATTTAATAAGTATACCACAAAGAACATATTACAGTCGTTAAGCAGATGCCCAACAAAATTACTCACCAACTACACAAGTTGGATGAATTCTCCTTTTGCGAACACTGGATGCAGTACATAGATCTGGTGTTATTCAAAAACTGTGAGTAGCATGTAATCATACAGGAAAGTGAAAAGGAAATCATATAGCCTCTGATGCCAGAAGGAGGACTACCTGAAATCACACGTGGAGATGCCCACGTGTTCACTGGAAGAGCTGGAGAGTGACTCCCAGATGGTGTACATCTGATGCATTGACTCAATAAATCATCAGAATGTTACAATAATAAGCAACATTCTGTTACCTTGCACTGGCTGCTTCCCTTTGTCAGCTGCTGTTTGGTGTTGATGCGCGTGATGTGTCGTTGCGGTTTAGCAGTTTTAATGCCTACTCAAGTTTTAAATTTATATTTAGCCGACTTATCAATAACACACACACTTAACGAGCAGTGTACCCGGTCAGTATGAAGATAATGGTAAGTAGAGTGTCGATCACTAAGAGTGGAACGTATTATCTCGTTATTCTAATCAGTATTTTAATATCCTAACGCAAGGGGGTTTCAGCCTGAGAGACTGGCACGGTTTGTTTGCAATTAAATAATAAAATAAACCAATAGGCACGAATCAGCAAGTAGCACACACGTACACAGATAAATACTTGAGACAATAAGAGGGCTGTCCTTATGATTAAGCAGATTGTCACTTGTTTTATTGATAGCTTTATATGAAGTGTATGTAGTTAACCCTTTCTCGTTGGTCCTAATATTATCGGCGAGTAAACCCTTAATGATTACTTATGTCTAAAAGTTATTCCTAAGTGATCAATTTAGTAATAACCGTGGGAGCCACATTATGTCCCGCAGTCAAATGCCCGCAAGCCACTAATAAACACAGAGGTTATCAATGCACTAATAAGTAGTAACCAAAGACATCAACATATAAACTTTAATTGATGGGAAAGCAAGTATTAAAGGGAGTGCAATCTTTCGTTGTCACATTACACAAGCCACCAATCCTGATGAATTAAAGTTTGCTAACACAATAAAACAAAACTACTTAATGAATTAAACACATGCAGCACCTTCTTACAGCTCTTGTATCTTCGATTTGGGTGTGTCTTGTGCTGCCTCCTTGACTGAATTCGTCCTTTGTTTCTCCTGTTCGAACTTCGGTTTTAGGTTTTTCGGAACTTGTAATTCGTCTGGTCTACGGGGTATTTATAGTTTCTGTCTGAGGGAAGATGCGGCGCATCTACTAAGTAGATGCGGCGCATGTACTTAACTTCGCGTGGGGTCCAAGATTATAATATTCAGGAATATTCGTACACCGCCAGAAGATGCGGCGTAACTCCATGATTAGATGCGGCGCATGTCCTCTTGTATCTTGGATCGTATCTGGTGATATCTTGATAGAGATGCGGCGCATGTCGAGAGTGAGATGCGGCGCATCTGGAGCAGAATTGACTTGATCTTGTCCATGTCAGTAGACCTTCAACTTTATGCACGTTTTGCTCCATTATTAGTCCAAAATCGCTAAGTTTCACCAAATGCTTGTTTTTACCTGAGAATTACAAAAGTAAACGATTAAGTATCAATCCTCATACATAATATAGTAAAACAAGTCAAATTAATAGGATAAATGATAGTAATAAAATGTACTTATTTGAGTTCATCAAATATCCCCCCACTTGAACTTTACTTGTCCCCAAGTAAACCTTAGAATTTCTTTTATGAAAATGTATCCTAAAAGATGTTAGGATTTATTTTTATATTTGAGCATGTATTCGTTCATTTCATAATCACACAACTAAACACTTTAACGATTCAGAAGTAAAATAAAATAAGTCGATAAAAGCAAATCTAATCGTTTAACTGTCCAGTCGCGACGAATATTCTATCATAAGCTTGGCAAGTATACGCATCTCCACCACTAAAGCTATGGAATAACAAGTCTAAAGCGGTAAAAAAAAGGGTTTTTAGGCTTAAGGGTTAATTATTCTCTTTCACTATCGATCTCAAATTCCAGAAAAGGCGACAAAATCACAAATACATGATCGAATCCACGAACACGATACTTGCAATTGCTCAAATCCTTAACTCGAATAGGCTAAAGATAGGTCCAAACTTCACCAATAATAATATATCAAAAAGGGCGACAAAATCATAAATACATAGCCGAATCCACGACTACGATACTTAAGATTGCTCAAATCCCCAATCTCAATAAATCAAAGGTTCGGTTGGATAAAGAATAATAAAGGGCATGGATAACATTTGGGATATAAATTGGTATAAAAATAAAAATAAACAAAACAAATAAATTAAAATCCTAAGTGTGGTTAATCACTATCCCAACCATCCCATGAATAAGACTCATATCATCGAATAACTCACGCTTTAACACTTGAAACACACGCTTTAGGTAGACACGAATTATACTCAACAAGATCTTAATCAAAGAATAAACCTTAATTGGCGTTCCCATAACTGCCAATTCCCATTCAATCCATAGATATAGTACAACAAATAGTGGTGATATCGACCACTTACATAACTTTACATAAGTTGGTTAAAACTAACTTCCAACTTTTCTTTCTTTCTTTTTCTTTTCTCATTTTTTCGAAATTTTTTTTTTTTTTTTTTTTTTTTTTTTTTTTTTTTTTTTTTTTTTTTTTTTAAACATAAACATAGATGTGTAAAATTTCACCACATCACTATAACTTTCTTTCCGGATAATTTTTCCATACTTTTCATGACTTCAGAAATAATGGTAATAGTGAAAGTAGTAAACACACGAAAAATAAATTCCAAAATATACAATATTTACTTTCACTCCAATTGCATTGTGCAATTTCCCGACCTAACCATAGATAATGAATTACGCACGCGAACACAGGTAATGTAAGGAAACACACTTTGCCTATAGCAATCAACCAACCACGGATTCTAATCTACAGGGTAGGCTAAGGTGTAAGGGTGTAACGAAACATTTTAAACATAGGTGTAAGAAACGAAAGGAATGGCTCTGAGGGTTTTTCTAGGGGTATCTTACTCTAAAAATGAGAGTAACAAAAGGGTTTATACGGGGGTTAACTAACCAGTGTAGTTAGTTAATAACACATAACATATAATAGGCTATTTGGGTGTAATCCTAGAAATTTACCAAGTTAGACAAGTCATTCCAATTATATAAATAATACTTATTATGGTGGTCTCGAATAGTATACAAGCCAAGTTCTAAAGTTTACAAGTCACCGGCACACTCATAGATTTGTGAATTTTGAAAAATCACAATTTTTGAAAATAACGTCATGTGTGCAGTTATGCAACTTAGATCTTAAACAAAAACATGCTAAAATTTTTTTAAGTTTGATATATTAAGCACATTTTAAGCATAATTTTTGAAAAAGTTTAGGACAAGTAATTGTTAAGTGTTCTAATTCTCCAATCCCCCCACTTAAGTTAAACAACGTCCTCGTTGTTTGTATAAAAGGTTAAAAACTGGAAAATAAAAGAATTAGAACAGAAAAACTCCCCTGAGATTTGCTCGGTATGATCCTCCATTAGTATAAGAGCAAAAATCAACTTCTTGTGGATTAGAACGTTAAAGCTTCATACTTGATGTATCCACAGGAAATCCAGGAAACTATAATACCACCAACACTTTAAAACACACCTAAGATAAGAAAGGTTCAAGCTTTGCATAATACATTAGTAGTTAGGAAAAATAAAACTGAAAATCATCAGGTCAGTCGATGCGCCGTATCTTATGGAAGAAGATACGCCGTATCGAGCCTGGAATAAATACGGATCAGAATAAAGATGCGCCGCATCCTTAACCAGGGATGCGCCGCATTAAAATAAACTGATAAATAGTTTTAAAGTCGAAAATAAAAATGCAGAAAAATAAAATAAGATATGACCATTGCAGGAGATGCGTCGCATCTCAGAATTGAGATGCGCCGTATCCTCATGCGGCCTGGACTGACTCGACACAGAAAACAGAATAATAAAAATTCTCCGGGTTGTCTCCCGGTAAGCACTTGTCTTTATTCCAGAGTCTTCAAGTTAGACTCACGTACAGCTCTTTAATATCGATCATTGAAGGAGTCGGAAACATCGCGCTCCTTCATCGCCAATTCAGTAATATTGAACACTCCTTGCCCTTCCTTAATTTCCACGCCGTTCTTCTTCATTATCTGTATGAACAAAGTCCTGTCCCTTTCGGGCAGAGATGACAAAATGATAGACGGGAAATTCTTATTATCATATAGGCACAAATAAGCAAGGTGGGGTGGTAGTTCAATAAACACATCATTGTTCAAATTTGTTTTCTCAACTATTCTCCTACGCTTATTAATTACCACACAATCATACCACTCATCATCAGAATCATTAACAACATCGCGTCTAAGTTCGGTAGGTACATTAAGGTCAATGAATTCCTCAAAGTTCTCATGATTAGGATTAGTTGAGTTGTTTTGAATCAATGTTTCTCCCATAAGTCTAGCTTCAAGATCGAGGTCCATACGCTCTCTTAATCCTAGCACATAAACACCTCTAATTATGCTTTTAACCGGATCTTGGCACTTATAGACTAGTTTATTATTCCCTACCCTTAATGAGATTTTTCTTTTAAACACATCAATCTTAGCATGGGCAGTAGACAAGAAAGGTCTTCCGAGGATTAAAGGAATCTTAACATCCTCGGGCATGTCTAGTATAACAAAGTCTACGGGAAAAATAAACTGCTCAATCTTAACTAGCACATTATTAGCAATCCCTTCAGGTCGTTTTACCGTTTTATCAGCCAATTCAATAAGTAATTTAGTTGGTGCTAATTTTCCTAGTCCTAGGGTAGCGAATGTCTTAAGAGGCATAACACTAACACTAGCTCCTAAGTCAGCTAACACATTATTGAAAGATATATTATTAATAGAACAAGGTAGAGTAAAACTTCCTGGGTCTCTTTCTTTATGAGGCAAGGCATTTAAGTCGGTTGCAGAGCTCTCTTCTTTCATTGTTGCCTTGATCTCCTCTTCAATCTTTGTCTTTTCTTTTAGTAGTCTCCTTAAACTGATTGAAGAATTAAAGAAAAATTCGGGTCTTGCACCATCATTACCATTCATCGATCTTTTAGGTATATTAGGAGTGACTTCTTCAGTGGTGCTTATGGCCTTGACATGATCTCTTGGGTTGGTTTCAGTTGAGCTCGGTAAACTTCCATATCCCCTTTCTTGAAGAACTTTGCTCATTTGACCAATTTGTTGTTCCAATGCTTTGATCGAAGCTCCTTGATTTCTTGTAGTAGTGTCCGTTGAAGCTCGAATTTCTTTGATCATAGCAGTATTCTCTTCATGTCTTTTAGCAGCATCGGCCATAATTTGCTTTAAAGTATCGTCTAAAGTCTGCCTCCTTTCTTGATAAGCGGGATTGAAGTTGTTCTTTTGATAGAATCCCGGACTAGCTTCCCTAAATCTTCCTGAAGGTCGGAATAGTTGTCCAAATTGGGTGTAATATGCTTCTTCAAATGTCTCACTTTCATTCTTGTTCGGGCAATCTTTAGTGTAGTGAGGTCCTTCGCACTTTTCACATCCAACTTGGGCAGCATATGCTCTTTCATCTCGCTTCTTCATCTCTCTACTAATTTTATCCAATTGAGCTTGAATAGCAGCAATCCCATCAAAATTAGTGCTGCTCTTAGATCTAGTAGAGGTCCCATCGTGCCATTTTTGGGAATGATCAGCAGCATCTTGGATTGCTTTCCTAGCATTGGTTGCACTCATTTGAGGTACAGCTCCCTTAGCATCCAAAATCTGTCTTGTAGGCACGTCCAATCCTTGATAAAACAATATTATTTCCTGCATAGGGGTTAGATAGTGTTGAGGACATTTTATCAATAAATCTTTAAACCGTTCCCAAGCTTGATAAAGGGTTTCATCAGGCTCTTGCTTGAAACTATTGATAGCCTCCATCTTTTTAGCAGTCTTAGCAGGTGGACAATATCTCTTCAGGAATTTGCTCTTCAAACCTTCCCATGTAGTGATTGAACTAGCAGGTTCATTCCTTAGCCACTTGTTAGCAGCTCCTTTTAGTGAGATTGGAAAGATTCTTAGCATGAGTTGATCGGTATTGACTCCTTCTGAAGTAAACAAATCTGCAATCTCCAGGACCTTTTCAACATGCTCATTAGCATCCTCTTGTTCCGTCCCACTGAAAGCATTCTCTCTTAGCTCTTTGAGAAACTGACCCTTCAACTCAAATTTTGAATTATCATCAAACTTAGGTCTAGCAACTCCTGAAGTGTAATCAGCACGGGTATTGTTCATGTATTCCTCCATAGTAGTGTTTTCGCCCATTGTTTCTGTTTCAACTTCCTCTTTTTCTTCAGAAAAGTAATCAAGCTCGAGTGAACTTGAAAGATCAAAGCTTCTTGTGTTGAAAAGCCTTTTAAGCGAATGTAGGGCTCGTTCAGGATCTTCGAAAGGTTGAATCAAGTTCTTCGTAGAACTCCTGGTCATGCACTTCCTGAAATCAACACAAAAATATCAGTAGGGTATGCTCGAGAAAGTAATATATCAGATAATTAATAACGAAAACGGAATACGAAAAATTAAAGTTACTGATATCTGCAGACGATGCGCCGTATCCAAAAAGTTGGATACGCCGTATCTTAATACGTTAAAATTTAATCAGACTTTATCCAGAAAATAGATACGCCGCTTTAGAATTTAAGAATGCGCCGTATCGAATTAATTAATCAAAAATCAACTTATCTAATTAAAATTAAATGCGTCGTATTAACGAAAGTTAATGCGCCGTATTTTCGTTACGTTTAAAAATAAATATCGATTTTTGATTCAGAAAGATGCGCCGTATCGATAGAGATAGATACGCCGTATCTGTTTAATAATTCGCAAACTGTTTTTAATTAAAATAATAGATACGCCGTATCTGCTAAAGCAGATGCGTCGTATGGTGTTAACGTTTAGAAAATTTTTTTTTATCGAAAAACAGATACGCCGTATCTGCTAAAGCAGATGCGTCGTATTACTTTATCGCTTAGAAAAATTTTCTTATTAAAAACAGATACGCCGTATCTTGGGGAAAAGATGCGTCGTATCGAATTAATTAAACGCGTTGAATATTTTTTTTTAAAAATTAAACGCAATACGCCGTATCTGAGAGATCAGATGCGCCGTATCGTTTGATTTAGCACAGTACAACGATAGCAGAACAGAAAAATACGAAAAATAAAAACAAAAATTAAACACACAAACGAAAATAAACACACAAAAATAAAAGAAAACAATTAACACACAATACAACAAATATGCAAAATAGTACAATGATGCAATTAATCTAATAAAAAGAAAAAACTAATTAAAATACTAATTAAATTAACAGATAATATCAATTCACTCCCCGGCAGCGGCGCCAAAAACTTGATGCGCGTGATGTGTCGTTGCGGTTTAGCAGTTTTAATGCCTACTCAAGTTTTAAATTTATATTTAGCCGACTTATCAATAACACACACACTTAACGAGCAGTGTACCCGGTCAGTATGAAGATAATGGTAAGTAGAGTGTCGATCACTAAGAGTGGAACGTATTATCTCGTTATTCTAATCAGTATTTTAATATCCTAACGCAAGGGGGTTTCAGCCTGAGAGACTGGCACGGTTTGTTTGCAATTAAATAATAAAATAAACCAATAGGCACGAATCAGCAAGTAGCACACACGTACACAGATAAATACTTGAGACAATAAGAGGGCTGTCCTTATGATTAAGCAGATTGTCACTTGTTTTATTGATAGCTTTATATGAAGTGTATGTAGTTAACCCTTTCTCGTTGGTCCTAATATTATCGGCGAGTAAACCCTTAATGATTACTTATGTCTAAAAGTTATTCCTAAGTGATCAATTTAGTAATAACCGTGGGAGCCACATTATGTCCCGCAGTCAAATGCCCGCAAGCCACTAATAAACACAGAGGTTATCAATGCACTAATAAGTAGTAACCAAAGACATCAACATATAAACTTTAATTGATGGGAAAGCAAGTATTAAAGGGAGTGCAATCTTTCGTTGTCACATTACACAAGCCACCAATCCTGATGAATTAAAGTTTGCTAACACAATAAAACAAAACTACTTAATGAATTAAACACATGCAGCACCTTCTTACAGCTCTTGTATCTTCGATTTGGGTGTGTCTTGTGCTGCCTCCTTGACTGAATTCGTCCTTTGTTTCTCCTGTTCGAACTTCGGTTTTAGGTTTTTCGGAACTTGTAATTCGTCTGGTCTACGGGGTATTTATAGTTTCTGTCTGAGGGAAGATGCGGCGCATCTACTAAGTAGATGCGGCGCATGTACTTAACTTCGCGTGGGGTCCAAGATTATAATATTCAGGAATATTCGTACACCGCCAGAAGATGCGGCGTAACTCCATGATTAGATGCGGCGCATGTCCTCTTGTATCTTGGATCGTATCTGGTGATATCTTGATAGAGATGCGGCGCATGTCGAGAGTGAGATGCGGCGCATCTGGAGCAGAATTGACTTGATCTTGTCCATGTCAGTAGACCTTCAACTTTATGCACGTTTTGCTCCATTATTAGTCCAAAATCGCTAAGTTTCACCAAATGCTTGTTTTTACCTGAGAATTACAAAAGTAAACGATTAAGTATCAATCCTCATACATAATATAGTAAAACAAGTCAAATTAATAGGATAAATGATAGTAATAAAATGTACTTATTTGAGTTCATCAGGTGTACACTCTCACAGCCACCTGGAAGGTTATGAAATTCCATGTTCGTTTCATTTAATTTTCCAAAAGCGAACCCACCTGCAACACAAACAATAACGGGCATTGGAGCAAGAACTCTTGAAATTGCATAGATATCAGTTTTTGCTTCTGTCACATAAATCTGCAACTCATTTTCAAAAGTTGAACGAATCGGTAAGTAAGTGTTTCAGAATCTAGACATCTATCTGATTTTCCAAGGTGACAACATTTGCTATCGATTCATAGTGGTTCATCCAGTCGTTAAGTATCATATGTGCATAAAAATGTACCTTACTTGAGTCATTGTACCTTTTCTAAAAGGCCCATTACATTTTATGTGAAAGTGAAGTGTCAATATTACAAATACATAATCATGGGGGTGGGACACAAATATCAGCCTAGATTGTGAATAAAGGCTTCGACATAATTTACATGAACCAATTCGTAAAGTAGTACTTCATCTGGTACATATTGCCCATTAGAAAGCGGTTGACCCGACTTGGTGAACTGAAAGGCCTTGACTTGGTGTAATCTCGACATTCACGATTTTCCTTAAGTTAATGTTAAATAGATTATAGCTATACTCGATTGAAACTTGTGATGAACGGATCCTCTACATAATAATACACAAAAAAAATCAAAGAATTAGAAAAAAGTCAAACTTTTCATCAAATGACCTGACACTGATGAAAATGATCGAGAAAGTAATATGAGTCTTATAGTTATTTGATCCTCGATGCTTGTTGCTTCAAGAAGGTCTCTGGAAATGATGTTTCAGACTATCCCGCCTGTTACAATCTCTGAATCGACTGGTGGTACTGAGTTCAGTGTCCTATATGGAGTGGATAATACTTGATAATAAAGTTGATGTCAAAGACTATATACGGAGATGACCTTTCAGTAGGTTGAAATAGCTAATGATCTGATGTTGATCATGATCTGACCCACCCTCCCCCATATACCTAGATAATCATACCCATCTGACCCGTTACCCTATTAACTATATAGGTGTTGCTTGAGATTACTTATTTAACAGCTTAATAGCTTATCTGTTAAGAAGCTTCTTATTTGTTTATACTTATAAACATAAAATATTTTAATAAGCATTCCCGAACACCCAGTAACACATTTATGACATTTATGATATTGGCTTCTTTTGTAACGTGTACCTCCACGAGACGCGCTTGCTATTTTAGTGCCCAACGACTCTTCATCAACATCCTAATCAAAACATTACTTGAACTAAGTACATTAAAAAATAACACGACATTAAAGAAACAAATGAGTATATACATACTTGGCTTTGGCACCCAAACTCCTTTGTACCACGAGATTTCCTCTTATAATTCTTGGGAAAGTTATTAGACGCTCTTTCAGCACTATTCCCTGAGCAAATAGATGAAATAGCAACAACATTGAAAAATGGGATTATATAGAGGCAGATAATCCATTAACGTTTGGATTATCATCCCAAGTAGCCAATAGTAAACCTAAAAATCTATTATTTTCAGCTTGTTAGATAATTAACATAAACTTATAAACAAAAAGTGAGCCAAGTAAGCTTAATCCAAACACCTCATGAAGTGATTATCTGATTATAATCTTGTCAACTTTGAGATAATCAGTTTCAAAATAATGTCGATTGCTTTTATACACATATTATTAAGCGAAAAATGGCTAGAAGAACATAAATGCATACCTCGTTCCTTTGAAGCCTTGCTTCATGAATCGCGTTCTAACCTGCAAAAAGCTTAACACGAAACAATGTGGTTATAAGTGAATTAACCACAGCATGAGATGTACAAAGATTCGGCATCTGACAGTAGTAGCAAAGGTTAGCAGCTTTCAAATAAACTCAACTACAAATATAAAAACACATACCAACATAGAGAACATTAAACAATTAAACTCAGCCCACAAAATCCAATTAAAACCCAGACCCAAACACCCCCTGATGCAAGTTGCAGCAATATCCAAACACCCCCTGTTGCAGGCTGCAACAGTATACAAACACCCCTAACTGCATGCAAAATCTATAAAAATGCATAAAAGAAAAAGGAGACATAAAAATGATACCGACAATATCAGTTTCCAGATAACCGCTCCCTGGATGTCAAAAGTCGGCACCTGAAACACAATAGATAAAGATCAAAATAGTAACAAATAAAGATCAAAATACTTACTTTTTTGAATTAAAAACACAACATCATTTATCTCAATAGAACCTGGAAGAAGTGTGCCGTTTTTTCTAATGATGGTTTTGATTCGTTAATGATGACTGGTTAGGAAGGGTGGGTAAGGAATTGGTGCTGTAAAAAAAAAAAAGGAAAAACATCACCCGTAGCAGGAAAAAAGAAAGACACAATTGAATAATAGTTTTTTGTGTATACATGAAGCCATTATAAACAACATACCCGGATACATATTACCAACAAAGAAGACGAACAATCTGCATATCAAATCAGAAAAGAAAAAAAGATCGTGTGTTTGATAATGAGATGAATGAGTGATAGTAGGGTTTTGGGAAAAAATACTCTGTATAATGAATGGACAAATATTATAAACAACATACCAGTGAGCCATTTAAAAATTGAGGGAAAAAAAACCTTAACATCAATGTTTTCTTGCAAACCTGTGATGAAGAAAACACAAAAATTCTATAAACCGATCATTAGAGGAGATTAGTGTTTTTGAGAAAAAATATATTATGAATGAGGTGTATTTTTTTACGTATATGTTTTAATTATGGTTACCTAACTTGTAGGGATTCTCCTAATTATCTCATATAATTGCTTGCATGGTTTATAAATTTGGGCTTGCAAGATATAATCAAAAAAATATATTGGTCTAGTGGTAATCAACTTTGTTGATGTTACCAACACCTTAAGTTCGAATCTTGCAAATGGCAAATTTTTAAAATAATTTCTAGAGTTCGATTCCTGACAATTAAAATTTTAATTTCGGATTCACATACAAATTTTAATTAAAAAAACTAATAAAAAAAATTATACAAATTTTAATTGAAAAAAAAATTATGAATAAATTCTGCCTACATGGCATTATGACATGGCATTACTGGGCAATCAGCCTGATTACTGGGCAATTGCATTTGATGACATCATACGCATACTGTTATATATATATATATATATATATATATATATATATATATACTAGACGAGTACCCGTGCATAGCAACGAGATTTTATAGCGGCATATAGTTAAAATGATATTTTGGTTAATTGAGCATAAAGAAGACATTTCAACTAAAATTATGACCGATAATCGTTTTCAAAAAGTCAAGAAACCTTAGCAATGGACAAAAAATATCAAAATTTACTGAAGGAATTGATTAAACTTAAAATACATAGCCTACATACAGCAACACAAAAGAAAAATATACTAACCAAGCTTAAAACCAAATCCGACCTCTACATATAGCTTGGAACCTATATATGCAAAAGCAAAAGAAAAATGCTAGCGGTAGCCTCCTTGTTTATGTTGGCCACCCCAAATATTGCAAACTACGACAACTTGAAAAGCATAATAGAGTTCTGAATGACAAATGATGATATAGCTAACTGTTGATATATCAACATGCCACTAAAATGAAATAAAGGGTTGAAGTTTTGAATCAAAGGCCATCTATGTTACAAAGAAGTTTGTTTTCCATCGATTTGTACCTTCATTAAATCTAGTTCAACTGGTGAATTCCCCTTCTTGTAATCTTTAGTTAGTCTAGGGACTTTTCTGCACAAAACAAAACAAAATGATAATTTTAGAATATGGGTTATATAATCTAGGTGCCATGAAGGAACATCTATGCTCTATTAACACGCCAGGTGACATAATTATGAGCTAAAACGACTCCTGAACTTTTTTTGTGGAAATATATTTTATAACACAATTATGAACTAAAACGACACAATGGAATGGTGGATTAAATGAGAGATATAATTTTAACAGTCATAATAATCTTGAATTTCGCTAATCATGTATCAATTATCCAAACTACTCGTAAAATAATACATATATGGCTGCTTTACAAGTTAGTTAGTGAACCGAAAAGAAATTACAATTAAAAATGAAATGATATGGAAGGGAAAAATATTGGGTACCTTGATTAATTGGTTACACTAAGTAAGGGCCTCTCGAATTTTCATTTGCAACATCGAGGACAAACAGTAATAAAGATCACAAGCGGCTTTCATTGCACCCATTTCATCCATCTTTGAGCAATAAATCATGTGAACTCTAAAACATAACCACACAACTGTGACATATTCAAGGCATTGTACGGCATCCAAGTTACCTTACTTTTCTTGTGTCTGTGGATGTCATTGAGATCTTCATCTCCGTCATGCTTCCTTTTCTGAAAACATGTCAAAATAGCACAGATAAAATTATGTTTTATATTGGGAAATGAAAATATTACAGTCAGGCACTCGATCGAATTATGTGTGAACCCCCTCAACATCAGCCTTTTCCGTCAATTAACTCAACAAGATACTTACAACAAGTTATGTAATCAAGGTGGAACCTAAATATACTACATGCATACTTCCAAACAATTTAAATGAAATTAAACAAACACACTTGAAACAACTAAATCCAAACAGTTTTAAGTTTAAACCACCAAATTAAAACATGTCACATCGACAATGCTGTGATAGCCTCAATAACATATGGACAATGTCTCCAAAATGCAAACCAATTATAAAACATGTGCGACATCGTAACACACAAATTCATCAATTTTTTCCACAAATGACAAGATGCAATTTTGACAAGATGCAAATTCATCATATTACAGTCAGGCACTCTATACTCATTTAAGGCAAAGTGACAAGATGTTTTGAACTTCACCTGATATTCAAACATTAGAGGAATAGAAATTAGTCTAATTAGTTGAACTCGCCTAAAATAAAATAACTCATCGTTAACACAATAAATGAAATAGAGCATATGTTATATTATCTCGTTTTCATTTATCACTGATACATAAAAGAACTTGGAGAAGAAGTCCTGTTTATTGCAGACAATGAACTTCTAGTTGTTGCATTTACTCTAGGGACAATCTTGTGATATTGTAACGCTTACTTGTACACATGCTATAGAAAGAGAGCGAGGGAAATTAGTTTTAACACCTGATCATTTGGTCATTATAACATCTTTTAATCCGAACGATTAAAGTTTGTGCCTATCATTTTTATAACAAGTAACAGACTTTCGCATGGCATGAACTTTAGTAAGTTCAGCCAAAATAAATCTTTTTTTAAATTTATATGTTTGCATAACTACAATATAACTCCACTGAGTTGTGTCACAAGTTTCACGATCCAATATGTTATGTAAAGAATCTTACAATAGCTCATCTGTACTCCTTATCTCGAAGCAAAGCATCACCATGGAGTGCCTGAAAATTAACAAACCTATTATACAGAAGCAATAAATGCTATGACAAAGGAACAATAAACACCAAAAAGGAATAAAAACTATGTCCAAGACCGCATATATATCAAAACACACAATTCTAAAACCTACACACCATAAACAACAGATCGGCTTAACCTATGAAAGAATCACAAGATCCCCTTTCCGGCTATTTTTATAAATTTATCATAAGCCTCAAAAATGATCTCAGAAATGGATCGTAACATATTTCAAAAGATTCAAAACAAACAAAAGGCCAAAATAAAATAAAATAACAAACCTTGTAAACTGTTTTCTGCACACTTATCGAACGATGTATACCAAACTTTAACATAAACTTGTATAACAAACTTTAAAAATAAAACAAGCTGATCCAAACACCAACATCAAAAAATTCCCTAAAACATTTCATCAAACATTGGTGTGCATAATATCTAAAACCCTAAAAAAGATAGATCTTTGACAAATTTACCCACAAATATTAAGAAGTAACCAAACAATGTCCGGCAGAGAAGAAGTTTCCGGTGGACGCAGCAGTGACAACAGCAGTTTCCGGCGCGGCTACGCAAATTCCGACAATGCAGTGACAACGACGGCGGCTGAAAAATGTTATAGCAACTCAAATCTACAGAATAAATACATAGGTCCATAAGAAAATTCAAAACTGACTACATAGATCTATAAAAAATCAAAAGTAAAAAGAAGAAAAGAAAAACCTCAAAATATGATTCTGACACGCAGCGGCGGCAACACCAACTGTGGCAACAGTTGATTCTGACAAAAATAACAAAACAAAAAAAATACTATTTCAAAAATGTTATATAAACTTAGATCTAAAAAAAATATATAGATATATCTATAGGAAAAAAAACATCAAAACTTGAAATAAAAATAAATCTAACAAAAGGCTCAAAAAAAACACATAAAAGAACCTGAAAAATCCGCTGGAGGCATCGGTTATGGAGGTCGGCTCGTGGCTGGTGTTGACCGATGGTGGTCAGCGGTTGCTGTTTGTTTAGAGAGAAAGGTGTATTTTAGGTTAGAGAAAATAAGGGTAGAGAGAAGAAAAAAAAAAAGGTGGAGAAACTAGATACCATCCAGCTGTCTAATTACGCATTTAGTCAAGGGCAAAATGGGGATTAACGAAAATTCGTTTTTCACTTCGACTTGTGAGTTTTTCCTTTATAATTAATTTGTCATTTAATAATTATTAAATATATATATATATATATATATATATATAGGGTAGGGATACAATGAGAAGGGGCTTAAAATGAGAAGGTAGAAGATTGGGGAGTGAATGTGTCATATGACATATATGGATAGTTACTGATCGTGATGAGTAAAAAAATTTTTTCCCGCCAAAATTTTACTGCATCACGATGCATAAAAATTTTGGCGGAATGATGATGTGGCAAAGTGAACATGTTTCCCTCCAACAATCCTTTACTCATCACTTCAGTAAAATTTTAGGATCTTCCAAATATACCATCTCTCATAATATATATATATATATATATATATATATATATATATATATATATATATATATATATAATATATATATATATATATATATATATTATATATATATATATATATATATATATTATATATATATATATATATATAATATATATGTATATATATATATATATATATATATATATATATATATATATATATCTATATATATATGAAATATATAGTATATATATATATATATATATATATATATATATATGTATCATATATATATATGTATATATATGTATATATATATATATATATATATATATATATATATATATATATATATATATATATATATATGTATATATATATATATATATAAAATATATATATATATCTATATATATACATATATATATATATTTTAAAGACTAATATATATAAATAACTCATCCCCCCACTTGAGATGAATCATATATGAGGAATATGGGGGGTCTTCAATGATCTTCAGATTTATGTCTTCAGTGTAAGCGTAATTCCCTAGTCTCTTTCCCCAAACCTCAACTTAAGCAAACGGCGACTTCCCGATCATAAACTAAGACTGCACGGTAGGCTAAGGCGAATAAGTGTAACACCCCAACCCGACAAGGGTAGAAGCATCACATTATGGTGACAAATCAAAGCATACATAATAACACAGCGGAAGTCTTAAACAAATACATAAGAGAAAGTCAAGTCAACACGACTTGAAAATACATGAGTTCGAAAGATAAAGAACATCCAAAATACGAATACAAAGGAAATCCATGTTCAAAACAAAGTCATAAGATAAAGTTGGTCATATAAGGTCAAAGCTCCATCTAACTCTCATCCCATCCAAAGCATAATCCAAAAGCTCCTAGCTTAGATACCTGCCGCACACGAAAAGAAAACGTGCGGCTGAGCTTAAAAAGCCCAGTGAACAGATATATATAATAAATGGAAACGAACAAACGAAAGATAATGGGAGAGATATAAATAAGGTACAAGAGTAAAGGTTGGGACAGTCATCCACCAGAGCCCAAACAAATCACATATCATATCATAATCATATCATAATCATGTAGAGTGGATGCCTCTCAAATAAGCCGATAATATGAGGGGTGTCCTCATGTACCAGTTGGAGTGATCAGCTCCCGAACTTTGTGAAAGGAGTGGATTGCACCCATCCCCAGTCACCACATCATATCAAAACGAACTGTCCACGAACACGGACACGAACCTAGGATGCATCCATTCGCCCCCCGAACAATAATATTGGCCATAACAAATCATATAGTGTGCATGCATATCATAATCAAAATGGGGACGGTGTAACCAAATCACTAGGGCTACACGCTAGTCATGCCAGTGGTGCATCACAGACACGGCCATGTTACCTTCATGGCTAGGAAACGAACTTGGCTCGGGTATCAAACTGGGGTCAAATGTCAAAGTCCAAATCAAAGTCCAAATCTCAGGGTTCATATCAAAAGGTTCACATATCAAAGTTCAAATGCTAAGGGTCCCAATTGCCAAAAGGTTCATATATCAAAGGTTCAAAATCAAAGTAGGGAATCATAGCAATGGCATGGAAAACCCTAATACAAAAATAAAGTGAGAGCGAAGGCTCCTCATTCAAGAAGCAGAATATCTGTACCTTATTCCAAAGCAAAGCAAATCACAAACCAACAAGGAAATAGATGGGATAGGAATCAGCTCCTCTCCTTCTTCACACCTAGAGGGGTAGACAAGTGTTACAACACTTTCCATTTTAAGTAACTTTCCATTTTTAGCAGGTTTCCATATTTAGAAGGTTTCCTTATTTGGTATTATATCCAAAGTTACAATTTTAGTCCTCATAGTAATCATATTAATATATTAGGCCCCTTAGTTTTCCAAGTTACACATTATACCCTTTACTTTTGTTTTCCCTTTTATTCCTTCATAATTACAACTCCGGTCCTTTATCTTTCCAAAAATAATATTTAACCTTCGAATTACATTTAATTTCGCGGTTAGTCCATAGGTTTTACAAGTTTACACATTAGGTCCCCCAATTTATACAAATCGATAGGAATTATAATTATTTGCAAGATTTACCCTTTTAATATCAAAGATTACATAAGGAGCCTCTCGACTTTAAGTGTACGACTATATATATAAGTTTCCAAATATTTCGAAAACAACCCATAGTTTCTAAATTACCAAATCGACCCATAAGGTTTTACAAACCCAATCGGTAACAAATTTAACCCAATCAAACACTAGCCCACCATGTTCCAATCATTACACACTCATTGAAAACATCATTAAACATTATTAAACAATTTTTTTAAAACAAATCTTAACCGTATAAACCTTAAGTCGAGAGATACATGTATACTTTAAATCCGATTCGATGCAACCTCACCACATGCGATCAATACCTCATAGGCTCGTTTTAATATCACTTTTAGATTACTAGGATCATATTAAACGTATATATATAACACCCTCATAGTAGCAGACCGTATATAAATATGGTTTTAAAGTTTAGTTCGATACGTTCATATGTTCACCTAAACCGATTATTTTACGTGCATGATTCCATATATTGGTTATGTATGACGTTTATAAGATAAAAGAGGTATGAAGGAAAGGTCGAACCAAGGTTTTGTCGAGGAGAAAGAGGCGTACGAGCGATATATCGAACCGAACCAAATAAATACCACGATCACACCGCGTCCTCTCTAGCTCTTGTATGCGTTATCATGAGTCACAAAAGACGTAAAGGATGTGAGAAAAAAATGTACGAACAACATATGGGACGGATTGCATGATCGAGATGTACCTTTCGATATATGTAGCGATACGAAAAGATTTCTCCACAGATCGACCTCGAGCCAAAACACTTCCAAGTCTATGTTTTATAGTCGAGAAGGATGTTAGGAACGTAAGAAAAATATGAGAATGGGTGTACAAAAGTCGGGTTAAAACTTATACCGTATGTCTCCAATGCCGAGTGTTCGAACCAGCCCAAGCACCTCCGATCGTATCACGCTACAGCAGACCTTCCAGGCTCTTTCTAGTCTTCTTTGGATGATCGCGAACACAAGAATTTGGTTTAGAAAGGCTTGGAATAATCGGTTAAGTGATAGCAGCCGTATTAGGGTTCTTAGGATTTTTAGAAGTTCGGTTTGTTAGTGTGAGAATAATTTGGAGTTATGGGTCGTGTATATTGAGAGAAACCGTGTGATATGATGGGTAAGTGGCAAGATTTTCGGTTGGAAGAGATTAGACCAAATCATGATTTGAGGATTTCCAAAAATACTTGATTTCAAACTTTAAATAATAATACTAGTGCATGTTATGTTTTAAATCGGCTATAGTAAGTTTTAGAGGGTCCAAATGACTCTTTGAACGTGTTATAAGTGTCTTAGAGTGATTTGGTATCATATGTTTTTGATTTGCCAAGATTCGGGATCAATTCGGTGCGTTACGGACTTGTTTTGTTAAAGTTTTAGATTGTAGGGGCATTTTGGTCTTCTTACATGTTTTAGATTTTTGGGTTTTACAACTCTTCCCCTCTAAACGAAAAATTTCGCCCTCGAAATTTGCAAAGAATTAGAAATGAAAAGGAATGGAAACAAAACAGAGACATACCGGATCAAAATACAAAATGAGGATAACTGGCTCGTATCGACTCTTCGGTCTGCCAGGTAGCCTCCCGCTCTGGGTGGTTCTTCCAAAGAATCTTAACGAATGGAATGACTTTACGTCTCATAACTCGCTCTTGGCGATCCAGAACCGCTTCCGGCTCCTCCGGAAGAGACATATCCGGCTGAATCTGATCAAAAAGATAAGATACCACATGAAGAGGATGATAGTTGTATCCCCGTAGAAGAGATACATGGAATACATCATGCACATGCGAAAGCTGGGGAGGTAGAGCTAAACGGTAGGAAACCTCTCCAATACGCTCTAGGATCTCAAATGGTCCTATGAATCGAGGACTCAGCTTGCCCTTGATTCCAAAACGTTTAACTCTTCGAAACGGTGAAACCTTAAGGAAAACCCGATCGCCAACCTGAAACTCCAAATCACGACGGTGCTTATCCGCATAACTTTTCTGACGAGCCCGAGCTTCTTTCAACTTTTCCCTAGCAACGTCTACCTTCTCATTCATGATCTGAACCAACTCTGGACCCTCAATAGCACGCTCTCCCACCTCGTTCCGACAAACGGGTGCTCTACATTTCCGTCCGTACAACATCTCGAAAGGAGCCATCTGAATACTAGCATGCCAGCTGTTGTTATAAGCGAACTCTACTAAGCAAAGATACTCGTCCCAACTACCCGTCCACTCTAACGCACATGCCCTCAGCATGTCCTCCAATGTCTGGATGGTCCGCTCCGACTGACCATCTGTCTGAGGATGGAAAGCTGTACTGAACTTAAGCTGTGCACCCCAAGCTCTATGCAGTCCTTTCCAAAACCGGGAAGTAAAACGTGGATCTCTATCTGAAATAATAGCAGTAGGTATACCGTGTAGTCTAACTATCTCCTGCTCGAAAATCTCTGCCAATCTGCTGACACTGTAATCCATACGGATCGGTAGAAAATGAGCCGACTTGGTTAGTCGATCGACGACCACCCAAATCACATCATGTTTCTTTCTGGTAAGTGGCAAACCCGATACGAAATCCATAGAAATTTCCTCCCACTTCCAAGTTGGAATATCTAACGGCTGCAATAATCCACTGGCTCTCTGGTGCTCGATCTTGACCTGCTGACAAGTCAAACACCTAGCTACATAAGACGCCACATCATGTTTCATGCCGCTCCACCAAAAGTGCTGCTTCAGATCTCGATACATCTTGGTGGAACCCGGATGTATAGTAAAGGGAGAACTATGCGCCTCTGACAAAACAGCCTCTCGCAAATCAGGATCGTTAGGAACACAAAGACGATCCTCGAACCATACCACACCAAACTCATCAACCTGAAACTCAGATTGCTTCCCATCTTCCACATTCTGCACAATAGCCCAGAGTTCACCGTCATCTTTCTGGGCTTCTTTAATCCGCAGGATGAGATTGGACTCAACCTTTAGACTAGCCCAGTAATCGTCACAACCCCGAACACAAAACTCAACATCAAGAATCTCCAAATCATTTAGAATCCGAGGCTCAAAGTTCAGACTAGCGACCATACCCGACTTCCGGCTAAGAGCATCGGCAACAACATTTGCCTTGCCGGGATGATACTGGATGTGGGTGTCGTAATCTTTCAGGAGCTCCAACCATCTCCTCTGTCTCATATTCAGCTCCTTCTGCGTGAAAATATATTTGAGGCTTTTGTGGTCGGTGAAAATGTCACATGACTCACCGTATAGATAATGCCGCCATATTTTAAGAGCGAAAACCACTGTAGCCAATTCCAAATCGTGCGTCGGATAATTCTCTTCATACGGCTTCAGTTTCCTCGAAGCATAGGCGATGGCTTTTCCGTGCTGCATTAAAACGCAACCCAAACCCTTTTTAGATGCATCACTATAAATCTGGAAACCACCCGAACCGGACGGAAGAGTCAGAATAGGTGTCGACACTAATCTCTGCTTAAACTCCTCAAAACTGTTCTCCCTCTCCTCAGTCCAGACAAATTTCTCCCCTTTTCTCATCAACTGTGTCAACGGTAAGGCTAGCCGCGAGAAACCCTCAACGAAACGACGGTAATAACCAGCGAGTCCCAGAAAACTTCTCACCTCCGTCACATTTGTAGGTCTAGGCCATTTAGTGATAGCCTCGACCTTCGCTGGGTCCATAGTGATACCCTCCGCAGAAACAATGTGACCTAGAAAAGCGACCTGGCTCAACCAGAATTCACACTTAGAAAACTTCGCGTACAACTTCTTCTGTCTAAGAATCTCCAACACAGTCCGAAGATGCTGCTCGTGCTCCTCCTTAGATTTCGAATAGACAAGAATATCATCGATGAAGACAATGACAAATTTATCGAGAAACTCATGGAACACCCGATTCATAAGGTCCATAAAAACGTCCGGAGAGTTGGTCAAGCCGAAAGGCATAACCAGGAATTCGTAATGACCATAGCGGGTACGAAAGGCAGTCTTAGGAACATCTTGTTCCGTCACACGAAGTTGATGGTAATCCGATCTCAAATCAATCTTAGAGAAGTGCTTTGCTCCTTGCAATTGGTCAAACAAATTGTCGATGCGCGGAAGGGGATAGCGGTTACGGATAGTAATGCGGTTGAGCTCCCGGTAATCAATACAAAGGCGCATACTACCATCCTTCTTTTTCACAAATAGCACAGGAGCGCCCCAGGGAGAAACACTAGGACGAATAAAATCGTTCTCCAATAACTCCTCTAACTGTACTTTCAATTCTTTGAGTTCAACAGGAGCCATTCGGTACGGAGCCTTAGAGATAGGCTCAGCACCGGGAACTAGATCAATACTGAATTCAACTTCTCTGGTGGGAGGAAGGCCAGGAAGTTCTTCGGGAAAGACATCAGCGAACTCCCGAACAATGGGAACACTACTAACATCAGGTCCCTGAGAAGACGTATCTTTAACAGAGGCCAAAAACCCTTGGCAACCATGAGAGATTAGGGTCCGCGCTTTCATAGCAGAAATAAGTTTAACAGATTTCAAAGGCTGAGAACCGTGATACACAAAATCCGGATGATGGACATCGCCAAAGCTTACACTTCGGGCATGACAGTCGATGGTGGCCTTATGAGCAGACAACCAGTCCATACCCAAAATTATATCAAAATCAATCATATCGAGGGGAAGCAGATTAGCCGGACGAACACAATCATCAAATCTTAGCGGGCAATTCACATATTCACAATCGATAGTGACTTGAGTTTTCATAGGAGTAGAGATAGATATAAGATTATTCAATGGTGTTGGGGTTACTTTTATTTTCTTGGTAAGCGTATTAGATATTATAGAATGTGTAGCACCGGTGTCAAATAAAACAAAAACAATATGATCTCCAATATAAAGATGACCGGTAATGGTACCTGACGTGCCTGCCGCCTGATCACGTGTAAGAGAATAAACCCGACCAGAAGTAGGAGCCGGCCTACCTGAGTTTGCTGCTGCGGCCCGCTTCTCATGCGGACAGTCCTTCACTCTGTGCTCGGTAGACCCACAAGTAAAGCATCCCCCAGTAATCCTATGGCAAACCCCCGGATGGGATTTTCCGCAAGTGACACAAACCGGTGGAGGAGGTAACGCCTCACTAGTCCTCCTCTGTCCAGAAGAACCTGCCTGATGACCCGACTGAGCACCCCAAGTAGTCTGATCACGATACTGACGTGGGTTGTTGTTGTTGTTGTTGTTGTACCCACTCCTCCCAGAAACCTGCCGATCATAACCCCGAGAATCCTGTCGCCTCTGACTGTAGTCCCGGTCCTGGCGACCACGCTGATCATACCTATGGTCCTGTCGACCTCTCTGCTCGGATACCTGGTCCTGCCGACCTCTGAAATCCTGACCCTGTCCCTGCTGATTCTGTCCTCTGAAATGCACTCGGTTACCATCCCTATCACGTTTATTAAAACCACTACCATCACTATGCAACATCTCAATGTTGCGAGCATCGTTCGCAACCGCAGCCACATCATCATATTGCGTATTCACGATACGGTCCAATATCCATTTCTTTAACGCCCACTTAAATGTCTTAGCCTGACGGTAAGCATCTCCCGTAATCTCTGGCCCGACAAAACTGGCCAGCCTCATAAACCGCTGCATAAATTCCCCAGTCGTCTCCCGGTCCCCCTGACGGATGTTCCCATACTCCCGCTCATATCGCTGCTGTTCAGCCACTGGAATGTACTGCTTATAAAAGATACCCATAAAATCCTCCCAAGTACAAGTCTCCTCAAAACCCTGCTCCTGAGACTGAGCATAAGCTGTCCACCAGCTCTGTGCATCGCCCTCAAACTTAAATGCCGCCAATCTCGTCTTAAACTCATCTGGACAACCCAAAACTTTAAACATCTTCTCCATGTGGATAATCCAGTCTTCTGCCTCAGTGGGAACGGCAGCTGACCGAAAAGAGAGGGGCTTGAGCTTGTTAAACCTCTCCATCCAAACATGGATACCAACTGGTGGAGCACCTCCACTACCACCACCTGGACCTGAACCTGCACCACCACCTCCGGAAGAACCTGCCCCATTCTGAATATTGTTGGTGATCTGAGTCACCAAGTTAGGAAGAGCGTTGGCCAAAGCTTCTGCTATCATGGCCTGAAAATCAGGGGTCCCTCCATTATATTCCTGATGTCGAGTATTCACCATCTGAATGATTTCGAAAACGATTAGCAACAATATAAGAGAATAAGCACGAAATGGAAGACGAAACAGAACCTATGACTACCCAAAACCTCACCAGTCAAAACTTAAGCCTTAAGGGTCAAATCCTAGGGTCCATAAGACTCACAGGCCATGACTTATGTACTACAGGTCGCAGCCTGGGCTTTGATACCATAATTGTAACACCCCAACTCGACAAGGGTAGAAGCATCACATTATGGTGACAAATCAAAGCATACATAATAACACAGCGGAAGTCTTAAACAAATACATAAGAGAAAGTCAAGTCAACACGACTTGAAAATACATGAGTTCGAAAGATAAAGAACATCCAAAATACGAATACAAAGGAAATCCATGTTCAAAACAAAGTCATAAGATAAAGGTGGTCATCTAAGGTCAAAGCTCCATCTAACTCTCATCCCATCCAAAGCATAATCCAAAAGCTCCTAGCTTAGATACCTGCCGCACACGAAAAGAAAACGTGCGGCTGAGCTTAAAAAGCCCAGTGAACAGATATATATAATAATCGGAAACGAACAAACGAAACATAATGAAAGAGATATAAATAAGGTACAAGAGTAAAGGTTGGGACAGTCATCCACCACGAGCCCAAACAAATCACATGTCATATCATAATCATATCATAATCATGTAGAGGGGATGCCTCTCAAATAAGCCGATAATATGAGGGGTGTCCTCATGTACCAGTTGGAGTGATCAGCTCCCGAACTTTGTGAAAGGAGTGGATTGCACCCATCCCCAGTCACCACATCATATCAAAATGAACTGTCCATGAACACGGACACGAACCTAGGATGCATCCATTCGCCCCCCGAACAATAATATTGGCCATAACAAATCATATAGTGTGCATGCATATCATAATCAAAATGGGGACGGTGTAACCAAATCACTATGGCTACACGCTAGTCATGCCAGTGGTGCATCACAGACACGACCATGTTACCTTCATGGCTAGGAAATGAACTTGGCTCGGGTATCAAACTGGGGTCAAATGTCAAAGTCCAAATCAAAGTCCAAATCTCAGGGTTCATATCAAAAGGTTCACATATCAAAGTTCAAATGCTAAGGGTCCCAATTGCCAAAAGGTTCATATATCAAAGGTTCAAAATCAAAGTAGGGAATCATAGCAATGGCATGGAAAACCCTAATACGAAAATAAAGTGAGAGCGAAGGCTCCTCATTCAAGAAGCAGAATATCTGTACCTTATTCCAAAGCAAAGCAAATCACAAACCAACAAGGAAATAGATGGGATAGGAATCAGCTCCTCTCCTTCTTCACACCTAGAGGGGTAGACAAGTGTTACAACACTTTCCATTTTAAGTAACTTTCCATTTTTAGCAGGTTTCCATATTTAGAAGGTTTCCTTATTTGGTATTATATCCAAAGTTACAATTTTAGTCCTCATAGTAATCATATTAATATATTAGGCCCCTTAGTTTTCCAAGTTACACATTATACCCTTTACTTTTGTTTTCCCTTTTATTCCTTCATAATTACAACTCCGGTCCTTTATCTTTCCAAAAATAATATTTAACCTTCGAATTACATTTAATTTCGCGGTTAGTCCATAGGTTTTACAAGTTTACACATTAGGTCCCCCAATTTATACAAATCGATAGGAATTATAATTATTTGCAAGATTTACCCTTTTAATATCAAAGATTACATAAGGAGCCTCTCGACTTTAAGTGTACGACTATATATATAAGTTTCCAAATATTTCGAAAACAACCCATAGTTTCTAAATTACCAAATCGACCCATAAGGTTTTACAAACCCAATCGGTAACAAATTTAACCCAATCAAACACTAGCCCACCATGTTCCAATCATTACACACTCATTGAAAACATCATTAAACATTATTAAACAATTTTTAAAACAAATCTTAACCGTATAAACCTTAAGTCGAGAGATACATGTATACTTTAAATCCGATTCGATGCAACCTCACCACATGCGATCAATACCTCATAGGCTCGTTTTAATATCACTTTTAGATTACAAGGATCATATTAAACGTATATATATAACACCCTCATAGTAGCAGACCGTATATAAATATGGTTTTAAAGTTTAGTTCGATACGTTCATATGTTCACCTAAACCGATTATTTTACGTGCATGATTCCATATATTGGTTATGTATGACGTTTATAAGATAAAAGAGGTATGAAGGAAAGGTCGAACCAAGGTTTTGTCGAGGAGAAAGAGGCGTACGAGCGATATATCGAACCGAACCAAATAAATACCACGATCACACCGCGTCCTCTCTAGCTCTTGTATGCGTTATCATGAGTCACAAAAGACGTAAAGGATGTGAGAAAAAAATGTACGAACAACATATGGGACGGATTGCATGATCGAGATGTACCTTTCGATATATGTAGCGATACGAAAAGATTTCTCCACAGATCGACCTCGAGCCAAAACACTTCCAAGTCTATGTTTTATAGTCGAGAAGGATGTTAGGAACGTAAGAAAAATATGAGAATGGGTGTACAAAAGTCGGGTTAAAACTTATACCGTATGTCTCCAATGCCGAGTGTTCGAACCAGCCCAAGCACCTCCGATCGTATCACGCCATAGCAGACCTTCCAGGCTCTTTCTAGTCTTCTTTGGATGATCGCGAACACAAGAATTTGGTTTAGAAAGGCTTGGAATAATCGGTTAAGTGATAGCAGCCGTATTAGGGTTCTTAGGATTTTTAGAAGTTCGGTTTGTTAGTGTGAGAATAATTTGGAGTTATGGGTCGTGTATATTGAGAGAAACCGTGTGATATGATGGGTAAGTGGCAAGATTTTCGGTTGGAAGAGATTAGACCAAATCATGATTTGAGGATTTCCAAAAATACTTGATTTCAAACTTTAAATAATAATACTAGTGCATGTTATGTTTTAAATCGGCTATAGTAAGTTTTAGAGGGTCCAAATGACTCTTTGAACGTGTTATAAGTGTCTTAGAGTGATTTGGTATCATATGTTTTTGATTTGCCAAGATTCGGGATCAATTCGGTGCGTTACGGACTTGTTTTGTTAAAGTTTTAGATTGTAGGGGCATTTTGGTCTTCTTACATGTTTTAGATTTTTTTCGGGTTTTACAACTATGTGTAACGAAACAATACATTATATGGGTTAAGAAACGAAAAGAATGGCTCGGAAGGGTGTATCTAGGGGTATCTTGCACTAAAGATGAGTGCAACAAAAGGGTTTATCACGGGGGTCGAAAAGTCAAGGTGACTAATTGATAAACGCACACAATTAAACACATATGGGCTATTTGGTGTAAATCCTAAACATTAAATTCTCAAAATGTCCTTCCCAAATGTATCGAGCTAACTCGACACACTAATCGTATATGGTCTCGAAATGATGTAAAAGCCAAGTTCTAAATTTTACAATGCTGCCGACACACTTAATATTTGGTGGATTTGAGTAAAATGGGGGAAATGAAATGCTAAACCTCACCAAGGAAATCAAAGGTTATAGTGTGCTCGGCTAAGGTCTATTCTAGTTCGGTTAAGAAAAACATGTCAAAATTTTTAATAATGGCATAATTTTTCAAAATAAACTAGAAAAATGGGCAAATAAAGGAGAAAGGTAGAATTGGAATGAGAACTCCCCTGAAATTTGCTCCAAATATGGTAGAAGGATCACGTTGAGAAGACGTGCCTTCGCTTCGCCTCATGAGCAAACTTCAAATCCCTGAAATCACATCACTACCAACAAGCATAAATCTAAAAATAAAAACTAAATAAAAACAAAAACCTAACCCACTTTCGTAGGAATCAAGTTTGCTTTTAGCATATGCAATAAGCCTTTTAAACCACTTGGTGTCCCGAGTGGATGAGTGAAGTCCGTGAGGGTTTACAGGGAACACACCCACAAAGTTCATTTACTACTAAAAATATACAAGCTTGGAAATTGTTTTTGAAAATGGTTTGCTATAGGAAGAAGTTATGGCGTAACCTCATCGACTAAGTTATGCTGTAGGTAATGTGACCTGACAATAATGCATGCTGGGAAATAGTTACAGCATAACCTCCATGATACAGTTACGCCGTAGAAAGTTTCTGAGGTAAATCTCATAAAACTCGACTTCTTTAGACCACAAAGAGGTCCCTTCAGCACTTCTCCTGTATTTCTTCATCCTAGAAACCATTGATAATTGTGTACCAACATACCAAGCATAAAATCCAATAAAACTAAAGCTAAAATAAAAAGATAAGCATGGGGTGCCTCCCACAAAGCGCTTGTTTTTATTCGAGTCACGAGCTTAACTCCACCCTTATTTAATACGTAAAAGGGTGTTCATCCCCTCACTTGAAATCAAGTGTGGGTAAAAATAGCAGTAGACACCTTGAGGGTGTGAATTCGCTATGGGGTAAGGAAATGATGAATTAGAATTATACCTTGAAGGTGATGTCATTTCCCTCTTACCTTAACCAAATTGGTTGATGCCTTGAAGGATTTGAATATTCTGTGTTGTGGTTGAATTAATGCCCTCCATGCCACGGTAGTGTCCAAAATTTCGTCACCTAATTCCTTCGCAAGCTCAACCAAAAGTGGTTCGGTAGCTAGAGCTACATAACCATCATCGAGTGGTGTGCAAAGCATGGCATGTGAGGTTAAGGATTGTGCCTCTTCATTGATATCATTAGCAACCTGTATAGAAACACTAGCAAGATCGTTAGTAATAAAATTAAAAGAAGGGTTAGAAGTGATGCCATCCTGTATTGTAGTAGATTCCACATTAGCCTGTGGAATTTCTTTTTTATCCCGTAAGCTCATCGCTTCCATCTTCTTTAGTTGTCCCTTGCTTGTTTCTTTATTCCTCACAATCTCCTGAACTTCCTCATAAATGGATGCATAAGGTTTGAAAGGCTTGTTCAAATGCCTTGGAAATGGGATATGTGGCACATAAGGTTTGACATTAGGTAAATTACGAGGAACCGGCTCCTTGTTCACTTCTTTGATCATTCCCATTATTTCATGGGATTTTTTAACCGCTTTCTTTTTATTGTCCAAGACTTTTTGGTTTAATTGTTCAAGCTTCACCTCAACATCCATCCTCCTAGCATCGAGCTTCTTTAAGTTCAAGTCCTTGGTTTCCTTGAATTTCCTAATCCAGTCATTATTCGAGTCATGCATCTTCATTGATACTTCACAGTATTTGTTGATGATTTCCTCCAAGGATTTCATTTACTTGATCTGCTCATATGCTTTGCATTCTTCACGGAGAGAACACTCTTGTATACCATGAATGTTTTCCTTAACCTTCTTCTTATCACATCCAAGTCTATCAATTCTTTTAGTTATGTCTCCAATGTCATCCAAGCTATTCATTAGCCAAGTGGTTGCTCCCTCATACCAATTTTGTGAATGGTCTGCCATCATTTGTATTGATCTAAGGGCTTGTGCTGGCGGCATCATAGGGATCGGCCCTTGAGAGTCGAGCATTTGGCGGGAAGGGATGCTTAAACCTTTGTAGAAAATAAGGACTTTCTGATGGTTGTTGAGATCATGCGTTGGGCACATGTAAAGAAGGTCATTAAACCTTTCCCAAGCTTCATATAATGTCTCATCCTTCCCTTGTCTGAAATTCCTTATTTCTTCCATCTTCTTGGCAATCCTTGAAGGCGAACAATATCTCCGAATAAATGCATTCTCCAGAAGATTCCATGTATTGATCGACCTAGCAGGAAGCCTTTTACATCCATCTTCTGGCTACACCTGTGAGTGTAATTGGAAACACTCTAAGTATTAATGCATCTTGAGTGACTCCTGGAGTGTAGAAAAGATCTGCGATCTCTAATACTCTTCGCACATGCAGGTGGGCATCTTCATCGTCAGTTCTCGCGAAAAGCTTATGTCTGAGCTCCTTCATAAACTGGCTGCTGATCTCAAAGCTGATATTATTATTAATTTTAGGACTTACTATGCCTGGTCTTTGGTTACCTAGAGTCAAAGCCATGTATTTTTCCATAGTGAGCATATCAAAATCCGAATTACCCATATCCTGAAATTTCAATAACAACAAAAACAGAAAAGAAAGGGAAAAGAAAACTAAAAACAAAAATTCCTAAAAAAGCAAATAAAAACCTAAAATTATAAAAGCAAGAAATTTTTTATAAAAATTAAATTAAAATCCTAATTATCTCTCCGGCAGCTGCGCCAAAAACTTATGCAGGATTTCTGACCAGGTTTTAATATTTATAATGTTACTCGTCTACCTATGGTCTACCTTATGCACTAACTGGCAGAGAACCCGAGTGTGTGTAGTGTAGTATTCAGTAAAACCGAGGTTGCCCCTAGAGCTATGTGTGTCTGGATTCTAACTTAAGTTTATGTCACGCTTTAGAAGGGGTTTTAAGTTGTTTGATTAATTAAACTAAATAACAGAAATGAAATGCAGAAATTAAATTGAGTTGGATGCATTAGGGAGAAAATGTATTGGCCTAATTATTCATCCTATAATGCAATGACTATTTTCTTTAATTAAGCTTCATATCGCTTCAAGTGGGGCATAAGATTCACTAGACTTCTATGGTGAATTCGTCTATCCTATATCCCTAGAGTCCTACTCAGATATCATAGGTCTGATCCTAAGTGATTATCAAAGCTTGCAGGTAGACTAGTTTAAGTCATTAAGTGCCGCTACATACTAGATTCATTCTATGTGTGATCCGGCCTCTCGGATCTTAGATCACACATCTAACTCTTTAAGTTTATCCAACAATGGAAGGTGATCCTTTGGTCAATTTGCATACAAGGAATTGGTAGTCCTATTGTCAATTCTTACCAACCCTCGCAACCTACTACTCTAGGGTCCTTTGGTCCATTTTCCTAGTGTAATAAGTACAACCGGCCTTCAAAACTACCGAAACTAGAGGATCTTACAAATAAACTAAGCATGCACACACTAGAAGCAATAATAAAAGCACAAAAACATAATCAAAACAATTAAGGAATCATAACTAGGCTAGCACCAAAGGTGCTTAGCCTCTCATGATGCAAAGTAAACAAACAATAATGAACAAAACATTGATTGAATTAAAATAGTGTTTCATACAATTACTTGATGATTGGCTAATACAAATGATGATTGCAAGTGAATTCTCCCTTAAAAGATGGCTTGGAACTGCGGGAAATTGCCCTGGAGTGGTGTCCTAATTGACCCCTATTAGAGGGGGGGAAAAGAGATCATGATAATTGCTGAATTAGGGTTGTATTTATAGGCCTCAACAAACTTATGGCGTAACCTCTAGGTATGGTTACGCCATAACTAGTGTATCTTCTTTTGATCCTTATCCGATTAATAATATTTACGGCGTAACTTGATGGATAGTTACGCTGTAATCTTCAACGGAAACAATTATGTCGTAATCTTCTAGCTGGTTACGTCGTCATATCTTCAATCCCATTCTGTGTAAAATTTACGCCATAACCTCTTGCATTGGTTATGACGTAACCTTCATGGTCACGAAATTCTTCCAAGTCTCTAAAATGTTACGGTGTAATCCCTGTGGTGATTACACTGTAATCCTTAATTTGAGTTGACTTGGACTTCGTATATAAATCCTTTGTCAACTAACAAATAAATCTCTTCCAAAAAATTAATCTTTCAAATCTTAATCTGTTTTGTTCGCTTACATTGTTTGGGGGCAAGCGATAGTTAAGTGTGGAGGGATTTGTTGACGCTCGAATTATTCGTGTTTTATATAACGTTATTTGTTAGTTTCTTAGTAGATTCTATGGACTTTTGATACTTAATTGCATGAAAATACATTTCAGGTCCAATTTACAAAGAACTTCAGAAGAAAGATAAAATGTAAACATCTAATTCAAGTTTGTGCTAAAGCAAAGAAAAGTCTGAAGAAAGCTTAATGTACGCCGATCTTCCCTCCCAAGACCGCCGGTTACGGGAGGCGTAGTCAGTCTCATAAATCTGAGTCAACATCAATAAGTATGGCGATCTTAAGAATAATGTGCGCCGGTCTTCAGTTCAATTAATGACCCTTTGGCACCAAGAAAAGTATTGAAGCCTGCCGGTGTTATTAACCAAGTACATCGGTATCGTAAGTGAAGCCCGCCGATCTTAATGCAAGTGCGGCGTACTTCAGAAGATGATCAGTCACAGTTAGCCTATAAATAGAGCCCCGATCCATCTCATTTCACATAATCCTCATCCTAAGTATTACTAAATCTCTGTTAACTCATTAGAATTACATCAATTGAAGTGAGCAAGTGAAGCAAAGTGCTATATACGTTGACGTACTTCTTTGGTATTGTTATTGTGATCGCTAGTTATGGTAGCTCAATCATTGTAGCCAAATCAGGAAGTATGTCTCTATTTACAAACGAATCAATCACTGTAAGCATTATTACTAAAGCCATGTTAGGCTAAACTCCTTATGGTTGCTTGGATATGTTAATATAATAAAGTGAATTGGTTGTGATATGATCTCGCTTGATTTCTTTTTTATGTTGAAACCTTGCTGTGTTCTAAACTCTTTATCCATTGTTTACCTCTATTGATTATACTTGTCAGTTGGAATAGGTTGAAAGAACCAATTGGTATTATATAATTTTTGAAATATGTCTATGTATCTTGATCAATTGGTTGGAGAAATCCGCTCTTGTTAAGTTATAAACAATTGAGTTTTCAGTATTGCAAATAGTTGAGCTTGTTACCCACACGTTCAAGTACTGACAGTCATAATTATTGAATCAAACTTGTTAGTCCGTGAAAAAGTTATTTTGACAAAAATGACTAATCGTTGATTGAATCTGCCTCATCATTGAGATCATTATCATTAGTAATTCACTGAGTTATAGTAGCTATCCAAGTAATCATATTTGTCCCATATTTGAATCTCATTTAGTTCTTGCATAATTGTTGAAACGCTTTCTAAACCATCCTAAGTAGTTAATCGATATATAGAATAATCTCAGTCCTTTGTGGAAGGACTTGGTCTCACCAAAACTATTTACTATAAATGAGGGTTATACTTTTACCCGTGTGTTTTGACAATAAGAGAATTGGTAGAACTAGTTATTATAAATTTAAAGCTTTCGAAACACATCAATCCTTAATAAGCCTAAATTCACAATCGAGCTTAAGCCTCTAATTTATCTTCTAATTTTTTATAGTCATAGTTTTTTCAATGTTATTTTCCTCAACCTTCCATTCAAGTGTAAAGCTTTATCTTAGCTTCTAGAGTGATATTAAATATCCAAACTAAGGTCGTGTTCGACACTATACTAATTAAATTTTAACTTGAGCATCTTAAAGAGTTGGATCATACTTAAAGTTTACAGATTAGTTATGCCATGTGAGTTGCTTTCCAAAAGAATGTTCTGTCATATGAGTTATCAGTATTTACTTATTAATTACACTACGCATAAAAAAATTATATCTTTTTTATATATGTAACAACTCATTTAGGCTCGTAAGTATAATCAAGTTATGAGCTCAATCCTGAGCTAATTAATCAACTAAACATACTCTAAGCTAAGCTCGTGTTGATTTAGCTAGAGTTCAAGTCATGTTTCAGCCACTCGATAATTAACCATACACCACTACAGGTTCATCTCAAGGAGAAAAAGTTACACAAGTCACAAAAGCTCACAAGTTAATATTGCTACAAGCTCAACTCCAAGATTGATCTCACAATAGTTCACTTCATGTAATAGAATGTAACTAGTAGCTCTTTAGGTTTAGATGTTTCTAGATGCTTCTAGAAGTAACGTGGCACAATACTACCATCATGTACTCATTTCATTTTAATGAAATGCAATACAATTTCTCCCACATTGTCTTCAACATTTTTTTTGGTAAAGGGGATACCCCTAGTAAAATTTATTACTCCCAAAAAACTTTAAGTACATAGGATGTGGGTGAATCCCACATCTAAACCCGTTACAAAGATGGGAGACAAACGCACCAAATGTGCTTCAAACCAAAACTAACATAAGAAAGACAAACCAATCTTATGAACAGTTAGTTATCCATTTAACTAAATGGTATCAGAGCTTACATCAATTGATCATTCCCATTGATGAAGATCAGTAGCTCAACACATAATTTCAATCATCACTTTCACCAAACCACCATTAATGAAGATCAATCTTTGATCAAATAGTAACCAGAACTCAAAATAGTTATGGTGGTTGAAGTTAGTTACAAGAATCAATCAACACACTATTCAAGACAAATTGAATTGTGATTCATCATCAAGATTGATCAAACTGAAAGAATCAGTTAGTTCAACTAGAAGTTTGTTAGAGGTTGGTCAAAGTTTGTTAGAAAAGTCAAAGCTGGTCAAAGAAGATGCAAACAATCAACGAAAGAGTAAACTCAGATGATTCTGGTGGTTCTGGTGTTAACTCAATGGAACGAGAAAACATCAATTCTGCATTTCATCCACTTCACTTCCATCAAAATGATCATCCAGGTTTGGTACTAATCTCAAAGAAGTTAATTGGTTCAGAAAACTATAACACATGGAAAAGATCAATTTCAATTGCTTTGAATGCTAGAAACAAAATGAAATTATCACTGGTGAGTATGATGAGCCTGCACTTAATTCACATCTTAGACTACACTGGGAAATAGCAAATGACATGTTGATTTCATGGATATTGAACACTGTGCCTGATCAAGTTAGCAATAATATGAGCTTTGTGTACTCTGCATCTGCTATGTAGTCTGAATTAAGTTAACATTACTCGTAACTTGATGGACATAGGATCTGTCAAGTCACATTTATTATTGTCCATTTAAAGCAAAATAACAACACAATTGAGGTCTATTATCACAAGCTTAAAGGACTTTAAGATGAGTTGGATGCACTTGACGCTCCTTATACTTGTATTTGTAAGTGTGTATGTGACAATGGAAAAAACAATGGTGAAAGGTATCAAAGAAAAAGGCTCATTCAGTTTCTCATGGGACTTGATGAAAGTTAAACAAATATCAAAGGTCAAATACTATTACTACAACAACTACCACTAGTTGCGAAAGTCTACAGTACGCTGAGAGAGGAAGAGACAAAAAAGGGATGTGATAACATCAAATAGTCCTGATAATTTAGTGTCAATTTCCGCCTAATATGCTCATCATTTGTATTGTTTTACTTGGATATATGCTCTTATTTCTTAATATTTCATTTTTAGGGCATAAATGAGCATAGGAACAAAGAGACGCGGATTTGGAAGAATATAAATGAAGATATACAAGAGTATGCTGATCGGAAGAAAGTTACGGCGTAAGCTCCACTCTTAACTTACGCCGTAACAATGATTAACACTTGAAGACCAAAGTCATCGCAGCTAAAAATTATGATGTAAGTTCACTGACTTGGTTACGCCGTATATTTCGCACGACTTAGAAGAATTTTGTGGTCACGATGGTTACGCCGTAACTCAGTTACAAGGTTACGGCGTAAAAATGATTATTTTCACTATAAGACTTTTACGGTCATAACCCATTACATAGGTTACGCTGTATTTTATTTATTGAAAATAAGATCGTCTGAGATACGAGGGTTACGGCGTAACCCATACTTATGGTTACGCCGTAACTTAGACAAGGCTAGTAACTTAGACAAGGCTATAAATATAAGCCCTAATTTGCATTTTCAACATCACTTCCTAACACAAAATACCAAAGGGACGTAAAGAGCTTCCAGAAGGTCGATTCTCAGCAACTCTGGACTATATTCCAAGAGAGAATTCACTCCACTATCACATAAGTTTTAGTTATTTCGTATCAAACTTTTGTAATCCATTCAATGCCTTCAATTATGATTATTAACATTGGATCTACTGCATTGTTTAATATGATTGGCTAAACACCTTGAGTGTTAGCCTAGTTATGAAATTATTATTGCCATGATTTGAGTTTTCTTGCTTTACTATCGCTTTTTGTGTTTACTTTCTTTACCTATTCGTGGACACCCTTGTTTTGGTAGTATTAAAGTTTGGTAGTATCTATAAGGCTAGCTTGAATTGACCATAGCACCCTAGTCGAGTGGGTTGCGAGGGATGGTAAGAATTGACCATAGGAATACCATTTCCTTGTGTTCGAATAGAACATAGGATCACCTACCTTGTGGAGATACTTAAGAAGTTAGGGAACCTCAGAGCGGACCATGCTGCGTTTAGTGCTTCATGCACAAAGAATAAGTCTAGATTGTAGCTGGTACATAATGAATAAGGATTAGGTTACCCAAGACCTCCATTGAGTAACTACGGTGGAATAGGAATCTTGACTTATAGGCGAGACGAATTGACCCAAGGAGTCTAGTGACATTTACCCCAACTTGAAGCGGTAGTAAGTATTTATAAGAAGACTTAATTACGGCGTAATAAGATTAGTAACTAGGCTAATACGTTTATCCTTGTTGATTGTTTCTCATTTAATTAATCCCGCACTTATTTCATTTCATTAGTTTAATATTAATCAATATCAAAACCACCTTTTTATAATCAGTGACAATAGAACTTAGAATAAATCCGCACTCATAGCTCTTGGGACGACCTCGGCTTTACCGATTACTACACTACACATGACCGGGTTCTCTACCCGTTAGTGTATAGGTAGACCATAGGTAGACGAGTTTATATAAATATTAAAACCTTGTCTAAAATCTAGCATCAAGTTTTTAGCGCCGTTGCCGGGAAGCTATTCTAGGATTTTATTTAAGTTTTGTAATTTTTGGTAATTTTCTTGTCATCTCACTATTTCAATTTCATTTGTTTCAGGTACCATGGGTGAAGTTAACGTTGATACGCTTACCCTCGAGGAATACCTCGCTATGACTCGAGAGGAGCAAGGGCCTGGTGTTGTTAGACCAACAATTGGAGCGGATGTTCAGTTTGAGATAAAGAACCAGTTTATGTGGGAGTTGAGAAAAGACCCCTTTTCAGGAAGCAAGACCGAAGATGCACACGAGCATATCGATAATGTCTTGTACATCGTGAGCCTTTTGAACATACCAGGTGTTTCTCACGATGCGGTTATGCTCTGAGTGTTTCCAATGACAGTTACTGGAGCCTCGAAGAGGTGGATTTATAGGTTGCCCATAGGAACCATCAACACATGGGATCTCCTCAAGAGAGCTTTCTTCAACGATATTGCCCTCCATCTAAAACGGCAAAAAAAAACTTGAGGAAATCCACAACTTCAAGCATGATGGTGACGAGACATTGTACCAAGCTTGGGATAGGTACAATGATCTCCTTTACAGGTGCCCGACTCATGACCTTAACAAGCAACAAGTGGTCAGTATCTTCTACAAGGGTCTCAACATTTCTATGAGGCAAATGATTGAATCTCAGGGGCTAATCACTGGGCTGACTCCTCTTCGAGCCCTTGATGCTATCCATGATATGGCGGACCATTCGCAGAAATGACATGATGGAGGTAGTAGTAGAAGTATGGGAGGTAGCTTGGATGGTATTTCTATGATCACCAAAAAGCTTGAAAGTCTTGGTAGGGATATGAAGAAGTTACAAGAGAACGTGCATGCTATTCAAATAGGATGCGACACTTGTGGAGGAACTCATCTTGCTAGAGATTGTCCTTTGAAAGAATAGGTTAAAAGAGTTGAAGAAGTCAAGTACAGAAAAGATGGCAAACCATTCCAAAGCAATGGTAACAATGGGGCCAAATACCATATGAGGGCACCAGGATTCTATAGCCGACCTCCTTACGGGGAGAAGAAACCCAGCCTCGAAGAAAACATCAACATACATATTAAAGATTCTTCTAAAAAGAATGACAAGTTCCAAGAATGGATGAACAAGTTGAAAGATGACACGGATAGGAACTTGTGTAATCAAGAAGCTGCAATTAAAAACTTAGAAACTCAGATTGGGCAACTAACTAAAGATGTCCAGGCCAAGAGGGAAGAAGCAGCAGTGTGGGCATGCAAGGCCATCTTCACACAAGATGAGGTAAATGAAGCTCAGCCTATTTCTGACTATACTAATGAATTTTTTTGGAGTTAATTACTTAAAGGGAAATGAAGAAAATAGTCATGATAAAGGATTACCTTGCCAACTGCCCGAGAAGGAGCCCAATCCGGGAAGATTTTTGCTACCTTGCACTATTGGTAATTTTGATATCCTTGCTTTAGCTGATTTAGGTGCGAGTGTAAATATGATGTCTTTCGCGTTATTCAGTCATTTAAATCTAACTAACCTTAGGGAAACAACAATGATGGTTAAAATGACATACATGACTAGAAAAGTACCTAGGGGGATAGTTGATAATGTGTTGCCTAAAATTGGTAAATTCCTGTTCCCAGCTGACTTTGTGGTTATAGACATGGTTGGAAATCAAAATAATAACAAGATCTTAGGAAGACCACTTTTAGCAATATCGCATGCGAATATTAAGGTATTTGAAAAGCAGATTTTTTTGGGAGTAAGAGGAGACCGAATAACTTTTAATATGAATGGGTCTTTAAGCCCCCCTCCTATATATTCTAAGGGAATTCATATGGTTGGGGCATCTAGTGAATAAGAATCTTTTGACCTCTTAGGAATTGCTACCGATTTATTTTCTTATGATTCGTCTTTATGCTTAAAATATGATTATGATTCTAACCAAAGCAGTAGAAAGACATCTGGTTATTATGGGCAGAAACAGGTAACTCATGACCGAGAGAAGGACAAGATTGTTGTGACAGGAACAACCACTTTGACTAATCACTATTGTGAACCAGTGATAACAAAAAATGAAGGATCCGTTCAAGCTTCACCATCTTGCAACTCCTTTTGTAACAAATGTAATGGGGCGAATCAGGAGAAATGGATGCTAGTAGAAGAGCTCCCATGGAATGGACTTGTTTACATGGGATAGAGAGGCGAGATATAGAGTTCGATAATCTATCTTTTCAAGATTGGTATAAACTAAGGTACAGAAATGCAGTTATTAACGAATCCGTTGTTAGAAGGTTCCAACGCGATTTTAAATGATATCATTACGCCCAGGAACAGGCTATTGCGGAGCTACTTGATAGCTACGCCGTGACAAGTACCAATGATGAAAAAGAAAGGGAAACCATTATGGAAAAACTTTCTAGAGAAAGTTATTGTTCCCCATTCTCAACTAAGGAAGCAGGAGAAAGTTCTAAAGAGAAAAATGCCCCTTTACTCAACCTTCCTCAGGAAGATCAACGTTTTAAGATTGGAATAAATAATCAGAAAACAGAGCTTAGAGGGCGTAACTTTTCATTTGACGAATGGTTGAGGAATCGATTTGGTACTTCAAGGGTTGATAAGAAGATTAGGAAGAAAGTGTTTGTAGAATGGGTGATCGACAGCTATTCGGATGGGTCAGATACACTTGAAGCAGAAATCGACCCCTATGATCGAAATTTTGAGAAATTTAAATCAGAATTCGAAAGGAAAGTCTTGTAACTAGTTGATGAGTACGAACTCAGTATAGGCAAAAATAGGGTACATATTGCAAGACTTATGGGAAAAATGTGAGAATACCTATCACGAAACACAAACGTTTTGGTATGAGGAAGGACTGGAAGAAATAGAGAAAAACGGCTATGAAATGGAGGGAATTAAATATGACCCACCAGAAGTTAAGGTAGAAACATTTTAGGTGCGAAGGTACACACTTAACGGAATAGGAAACTTCATATGCACTGAGAAGACGAAGGAAAAACAACTACCGGTTAGTCAGATGAATGGAGAGAAATTTAAAAAAATGATCAGGAACGAAATGAACACCGACTTAGGTGTGGATAAAACTTAAAGCCCCGTGGCTTTGAATCTAACTTAAAGACTTGTTAATAAACAAAAGTGCTTATCGGGAGATAACCCGACTTATCTCTTTCCTTTCCTTTTGTTAGTTTAGATTGGTTTGGCATGTTTGTTACAACTTTTTGCAAGTATTAGAGGAAGAAGGATGGCTTGGAACTCACCATGGAGTTACTCACTCCTGGAAATCGTCTACAGAAAGTTTCTACAGCGTAACCCTGTGATATGGTTACGCCGTAACCATCCCAGACATCTGCAGTTTTGTCAGGTCTATTTACCTACGACGTAACTCAACTCATGAGCCTACGCCGTAGTCCTCCCCTGTAGCAAAAAATTATTTTTAAATAACTTGCATTAGTATCTAAATGAACTTTGTGGGTGTGTTCCTTATAAACCCTCACGATACTTCACTCTTCCACTCGGGACACCGAGTGGTTTAAAAGGCTTGTTACATACACTAAATGCAACCGTGATTCCTACGAAAGTGAGTTAGGTTTTTATTTGTTTTTTTATAGATTTATGCTTGTTTGTAGTGATGAGATTTCAGAGATTTGAAGTTTGCTCATGGAGACGAAGTAAAGGCACGTCTTTTCAACGTGATCCTTCTACCATTTTTGGAGCGAATTTCAGAGGAGTTCTCGTTCCAATTCTACTTTTCTAAATTTAATATTTTCGTAAAAAAGAGACTTTGTACATCTTAAGTGGGGGGACGGGAGTAGAATTATTACTTGAACTTTAATTACTCTTGTTTTTCTAGATTATATTGAAAAATTACGCCATTTTAAAATTTTTTGACATGTTTTTCTTAACCTAACTAGAATAGACCTTAGTCGAGCACACTATAACCCTTGATTTCATTGGTGAGGTTTAGCCTTTCATTTTTCCCATGTTACTCAAATCCACCAAATATTGAGTGTGTCGGTAGTATTGTAAACTTTAGAACTTGGCCTTTACATCATTTCGAGACGATAGAAGATAGTGTGTTGAGTTCGCTTGATACATTTGGGAAGGATAGTTCGAGAAGGCAATGTTTTAGGAATTACACCCAAACAGCCCATATGTATAATAATGTGTGTGTTTATCGATTAGTCACCTTGACTTTTTGACCCCCGTGTTAAACCCTTTTGTTGCACTCACCTTTAGTGCATGATACCCCTAAATACACCCTTCCGAGCCATTACCCATATTATATATTGTTTAGTTACACCTATTCGCCTTATCCTACCGTGTAGTCTTGGTTTATGATTGGGAAGTTGCCATTTACCTAAGTTTGAGGTTCGGGTATAGAGATTCGGGAATCACCCCTACGTTGAAGACATATTCTTGAAGATCATTGAAGACCCCCCATATCTTTCATATATGATTCATCTCAAGTGGGGGGATGACTTAGTTACTTGTTTTATTGCAAAAAAAAAAATAAAAAATAAAATATATTATAGTAGTTTATTTGTTATTGTAAAAGTGGTTAGTGCAAACATTAAAAGCACTACTCCTTAGTGATTATGGAGCATATTGGACTAGTACCGGGGAGTTTACCTCAGTCACATTCATTTGAAGATATGAGTTGGTGACGAATCTACACCAACTAGTAGTTTTTTTTTTTTTTTTTTTTTTTTTTTTTTTTTTGAAGACCAAGTTAGTATGCACCTCATTATGTGGCATCTACTTATGGCACACTAGCTTGTTACATGATGATCCAGTTTTGGCATCTTGAAGCTTGGATTTTGGATGGACGGTGGGCGGTGATGACTTGGTTATAGGCTAAGACTATTTAATTGTTTATTTTTATTTTACGCTTTTTATGTGCATCCCATGTCTTATCCTAACCTTTAGTCATGAATCGCGCTTAGGTGAGGGAGTGAGTTGTCATTGGTGTCTTGGCCATGGATTTGGTCATGTATTAATGGTATTTGTCGCCTTCGCCATGACACGTTAGTAATGACAATTCACCCTAGCCTTATAAAAATGTTCACCCGATGTTGCCTTTAAGGATTGTCTTGACCTAAGCTCCAGTGGTAGAGATTTGTGTAACCGCCAAGCATATGATAGAATACATGCTATGACTGTGCAATGAGTGATCACCCCGGAATTGAAACTTAGATTAGGGAGAGTATGAGTGTTTTGATCCCCATTTCATGAGGTGTTCGGCTCTGTTAAATTCTAGCATAGGAAGTTTTTAATCTCATATTTTCCAAGTAACTTGGGAGATATCTTTTTAAGAATGATTCTAATATGGTCTACTTGAGGGCAAGTAGAGTTTGAGTGGGGGGATATTTGATAACATCAAATAGTCCTGATATTTTAGTGTCAATTTCCCCATAATATGCTCTTCATTTGTATTGTTTTACTTGAATATATGCTCTTATTTCTTAATATTTCATTTTTAGGGCATAAATGAGCATAGGAACAAAGAGACGCGAATTTGAAAGAATATTAATGAATACATACAAGAGTATGCTGATCGCAAGAAAGTTACGGCGTAAGCTCCACTCTCAACTTACACCATAACAATGATTAACACTTGAAGACCAAAGTCAACGCAGCTAAAGATTACAGCTTAACTTCACTGACTTGGTTACGCCGTATATTCCTCACGACTTAGAAGAATTTTGTGGTGACGATGGTTACGCCGTAACTCAGTTACAAGGTTACGACGTAAAAATGATGATTTTCACTACGAGACTTTTATGGTCGTAAGCTATTATATAGGTTACGCCGTATGTTATTTATTGAAGATAAGATCGTCTGAGATACGCGGGTTACGGCGTAACCCATACTTATGGTTACGCCGTAACTTAGACGAGGCTATAAATACAAGCCCTAATTCTGCATTTTCAACATCACTTCCCAACATAAAATACCAAAGGGACGTAAAGGGCTTCCAGAAGGATGATTCTCAGCAACTCCGGACCATATTCTAAGGGAGAATTCACTCAACTATCACATAAGTTTTAGTTATTTTGTATCAAACTTTTGTAATCCATTCAATGTCTTTAATTATGATTATTAACATTGGATCTACTGCATTGTTTAATATGATTGGCTAAACACCTTGAGTGTTAGCCTAGTTATGAAATTATTATTGCCATGATTTGAGTTTTCTTGCTTTACTATCCCTTTTTGTGTTTACTTTCTTTGCCTATTCGTGGACACCCTTGTTTTGGTAGTATTAAAGTTTGGTAGTATCTGTAAGGCTAGCTTGAATTGACTATAGGACCCTAGCCGAGTGAGTTGAGAGGGATGGTAAGAATTCACCATAGGACTACCATTTCCTTGTGTGCGAATTGACCATAGGATCACCTACCTTGCGAAGATACTTAAGAAGTTAAGGAACCTCAGAGCGGACCATGCCGGGTTTAGTGCTTCATACACTAAGAATAGGTCTAGATTGTAGCTGGTACATAATGACTAATGATTAGGTTACCCAAGACCTCCATCGAGTCACTACGGTGGAATAGGAATCTAGACTTATAGGCTAGACGAATTAACCCAAGGAGTCTAGTGACATTTACCCCCACTTGAAGCGGTAGTAAGCATTTATAAGAAGACTTGATTATGGCGTAATAAGATTAGTAACTTGGGTAGCACATTTCTCCCTATTGATTGTTTCTCATTTAATTAATCCAGCACTTATTTCATTTCATTAGTTTAATACTAATCAAATCAAAACCCCCTTTTTTATAATCAGTGACAATAGAACTTAGAATAAATCCGCACTCATAGCTCTTAGGACAACCTTGGCTTTAACGATTACTGCACTACACACGACCGGGTTCTCTGCCCGTTAGTGCATAGGTAGACGAGTTAATATAAATATTATAACCTGGTCTGAAATCCTGCATTAGGAAGCACCTAGGAAACAAACTGCTACACCAATTTCCTATTCCGACTTCCCCAGAGTCTCCAGTAGCACAACCGAGACAACGACGGGTTCTCTTAGCACCATGACTGGGGGATATAGGCAACAAAGGTTTAACCCAAACAGACCCTATAACTCACAATAGAGAACAAATAACCAAAACCAAACACCAATTCAAACTGAGAGAAGGAGAAATTTCAGGACAGGAGTTACTTGTACAAATTTATAATAGCGAAGGCCAGTATAGTGTACATTAATGAGCGCTACAAGATAGTTGGCTATCATGTGGGACATCCACTTCACAACAAATATGTGCCACCAGTTCAAAGAACTTAGCAAAACAATAAAGGAAAAGCTGTTATTAATGTGCTTGTGGAGGATGATGAAACACCTTTTGGAAATGCAGACCCTCAAAGTTTTGGGCAATCAAGTTCTAACAGTTTTGTGAATACAAGAATGGACATGTTGCAAAACGAGCTGAGCCAAGTGTACGTTAATGATGCTTCAGAACAAGGACAGTGATCCTAGTCTTACTCCCACTTACATGGCAAGTATATTTTTCATCATTTACTCCTTCGTTGCTTCATATGTTACTAAATCTAAAGATACTTAGATAATACATAGTGGTGCCACTGATAATATCTAATATCCTATATGTACCCTCATTCACCTATAACCTTATATCAATAAGCACTTTCTTAAGAACCACACACTCCTCAATCATATTCACTTATGATTCATGCTTCTTCCATAGCCTTGGCATCCAATCCAATTCAACATGCCAGAACCAAGCACATAAAAATAGACTGTCATTTTGTCAGGGATAAAGTCAAAGCCTGGTTCATTTTACCCACTTTTACCCTCTCAAGAACTAACATCTGCCATCTTAACTAAAGCCTTACATAGACACTTACACTTCAATTGTCTATCCAAATTGAGCATTTGTGAACCTTACACAATGCCAGTTTATGGGGGGGGGGGGGATAATCAACCATACACCACTACAGGTTCATCTCATGGATAAAAAGTTGTACAAGTTAACACGAGCTCACAAGTTCATACTACTACAAGCTCAACTCCAAGAGTGATCTCGCCCCACAAGACATGTACTCTGCTATATAATAGCTTCACTTCATGTAATAGAATGTAACTAGTAGCTCTTTAGTTTTAGATGTTTCTAGGAATAATGTGGCAGTTAGTTAGTTAGCAGTTTCATTTCTCTATAAATACTACCATCATGTACTCATTTCATTTTAATGTAATGCAATACAATTTCTCCCATATTGTGTTGGGATTTAAAGGTCTATTGAAGTTAGTGTTGCTGATATGGTTAAGACTGCTCAGGAATTACACCAAGTTATTAATGTTGCTGGTTACAAAGTTAATGCTGTTGATGGAAGATTAATGTTGCTACAAGATTAATGCTGCTAGAACACTTAGTTAGTATTGCTATTATGTTATTAGTGTTGGTAGAGTATTAGAGTCGGTTATTATATATAGTATGTTTAGATAAATATAGAAAAGATTCTATAGAGATTTATCTTGTGTAAAAAGTTATTGTAGCCGACTAGGACTCCATAGTCTATAAAATGAGGACCTAGGGCATAGATGAGAATATAGTTTTCGATAGAACTTCAAGGTTTTGTAACCCTAATACTCAGAGAGTATTCATATTATTAATAATATTGAAGTGTTTAGTGTGATATTCATTGTTCTTCTTAAGATCAAATACAAGATTTCGCATTGTGTTTGATAAACCACAAGACAGTTTCTATACCTAGTTGTGTTAGATTTATCTAGCATAGCTAAACCTTTACAATCTAAGGGATTCGATCAAGTACTCAACTGGGATCAACAAGTGGTTTCAGAGCTTTTGATCTAGAGACTGTAAATCAAGAAGAACCTTTTGCAACTCATCTTACTAAAGAAGGAAGACATGGACTCAGAATCTACTCACATGATTACTGCATTAAAGGTCCCCATGCTCAAGCCTGGAGAATATGAGCTATGGAGGATGAGGATAGAGCAGTACATCCAGATGGTTGATTACTCTATGTGGGAGGTCATAGAGAATGGTAATCAACTACCTAAGATTGAAACTTCTGCTAAATGTGTTATCACTATAATGCCGATCAAGACTGCTGAAGACAAGGCATAAAGAAGGCTAGAAGTAAAGACCAGAAGTACTTTTATGATGGGGATTCCTAATGATCATCAATTGACCTTCAATCACATCAGGGATGCTAAACAGTAGCTAAAAGAAATTGAGACAAGATTTGGAGGGAATGTTGCAACCAAGAAAACCAGAAAGAACCTCTTGAAGCAACAATATGAAAATTTTGCTGCTACAAGTTCTGAAAATCTTGATCAAACTTTTGACATGCTTCAGAAACTCATCAGTCAATTGGCACTTGTAGAAGTCTCAATTTCTCAAGAAGATGTCAATCAAAAGTTCCTGAGAAGCTTATCACCAGAGTGGAATACACACACTGTGGTATGGAGAAACAAGGATGATCTTGATATTATGAATTTGGATGATCTGTACAACAATCTTAAAGTCTATGAACCTAAAGTTAAAGGGTTATCTAGCTCATCTACAAGCACACAAAACTTAGCTTTTGTGTCATCTTCAAACAACAGCACTAGCAGTTCTAATGAAGTAATTAATATTGCTCATGGAGTTAGTACTACTAGCACATAAGTTAATGCTGCAGGGTCTACAACCCTTGATAACTTGAGTGATGCTGTTATCTATGCTTTCTTGGCTGGTGCTACTACTAGTTCTCAAATGATGCATGAAGATTTCGAGCAGATCCATCCCGATGATTTTGAAGAGATGGACTTGAAGTGGCAGATGGCTATGTTGACTGTGAGGGCAAAAAGATTTTTGAACAGGACTGGAAGAAATCTCAACATTATTGGGTAGGATAGCTTGGGTTTTGATAAATCCAAGATTGAATGCTACAACTGTCATAGGAAGGGTCACTTTGCAAGAAAATGTAGAGCTCCAAGAAGGCAAGATTACAAGACTGGAGAAAGCTCTAGGAAAGCTAGGGAAACAACAAACTCTACAGCTTTGGTGTCTCAATGTGATGGTCTTGGAGCATATGACTAGAGTGATCAAGCAGCTGAAGGACCTAACTTTGCTCTTATGGCCTACTCTTCTACATCAAGTTCTGATTCTGAGGTATCTAACAGTTCTAGTTGTTCATTTAAGTCTTGTTTAGATACTGCTGAAGAACTTAAGGCTAGGAATGAAAAGCTATTGGAAGAGATAAAAATGTTAAAATTAGACAATTTAGGCTATAAGGTAGGTCTAAAATCTGTTGAAGAAAGACTTGACTTTTTCAAAGAATTGAAAATGAGTTAGAATATGTGGAAAAAGTAAATGTTCTTGAAAGTAAGCTTTTTGTAAAAGAAAATGAAGTTAATGTACTCTCTAAAAGATTGGAAAAGGCTGAAAAAGAAAAAGATGCAGCTTATAAGGAATTAGAAAAACATCAGGTTAAGGTTAATAAGCTTGAGTTTGCATTTGAGAGTGTTAATAAGACAATTGAGTGTCAGTTAATGAGGAGAGGTAGTGGCATAGATTATCATGAAGTTCCTCCTTCAATAACAGGAAAGTTTGCACCTCCTATTCCAGAATTGTCTTGTTTGAGTGAGTCAAATGTTAAGTCTTTAGGAGAAAGTGGTGAATCTAATGAGGATAAACCTAAGACTGAAATAAAGTATTCTGATGTACCTACTATTGAGGATTGGGTATCTGATGATGATGAGGAACAGGAACAAGAGAAACCTAAGGTTGAGACTGTACCAATCAAACCTAGAGTTGAACAGATTAAATTTGTCAAACCTAGTTTTGGTAATAAGGTGTGTAAGAAATTTGTTAAGAAGACTGAGCAACCTAGGCAGATCACAAACAGGCTTAGAGGTAACCAGAGAAGTTGGAATGGAATGATATCTTAAGGGTTAGGAAGTGACTTTGAGATGATCAATAAGGCTTTTCATCATTGTGGTAGTTTTGAACACTTACAAGATAATTGTTTTTACTATGAAAAACCAGTTTGGAACTATGCTAAGAGGGTAAATCATAAAAGTTTTCCAAAGAATACTCACCCACATGCTAAAAGAAACATGGTTCCAAGAGCAGTACAACTGAGATCTGGTGTAGTATCAGTTACAACTGCTAATCAAAATCTTTCTAAACCAGCAGTAGTAACTAATACTGCTAGCTCAGTTGGTACTTCTAACATCAAAAGAACAGGGAATTGTGCAAATAAATTATCAAAGTTTTCAAACAAAGCCCATTCCACTGTAAAACAGCCCATCCAAAAGCCAACAGCTATTAGTGTTGCTAAGGCAAAATCAGTAGTTTCTACTGCTGAGCCAAAAGTAATAACTGATACTGTTTTGGGAAATCATTTTTATGATGTGAAGTCCTCAGCTTGTTGGGTCTGGAAACCAAAAATTAAAGTTTTAGATCATGTTTCCAGAAACAGCAGTGCATCTATAGTTTTAAAGAGATATGATTATGTAGATGCACAAGGCAGATCCAAGTCAGTATTGGCTTGGGTCCCCAAAATGAACTGATTTTCTTACTTTATGTGCAGGGCAATCCACAAGTAGAATTGGAAGATAAAGGAGTATTTGACAGTGGATGCTCAAGGCACATGACTGAAAACATGTCCTATCTTGAAGATTTTGAAGCTCTTGATGGAGGATATGTTGCTTTTGGGAGCAATCCCAAAGGAGGGAAAATCACTGGTAAAGGTACAATAAGGACTGGTAAATTAGATTTTGATAATGTGTACTTTGTCAAAGAGCTTAAGTTTAATCTCTTTAGTGTCTCACAAATGTGTGACAAAAAGAATAGTGTTCTTTTTACTGAAACTGAATGTATTGTCTTATCTCCTGACTTTAAGTTGACTGATGAAAGTCATGTTCTACTTAAAGTTCCTAGAATAGACAACATATACAGTGTTGATTTAAAGAATATTGTTCCTAAAAGAGGTTTGACTTGTCTCTTTGCAAAGGCCACATCAGATGAATATAAACTTAGGCATAGAAGACTTGGTCATTTAAATTTCAAAACAATGAATAAATTGGTTAAGAGAAACCTTGTGAGAGGTTTACCTTCAAAAGTTTTTGAAAATTCAGAAATCTGTGTTGCTTTTCAGAATGGAAAACAACATAGAGCTTCTTATAAGTCCAAAGTAGTGAACTCTATTAGTCAACCATTACATATGTTTCACATAGATTTATTTGGACCAACATTTGTAAAGAGTTTAATGAAAAAGATGTATTGCCTAGTTGTCACAGATGATTATAGTAGGTTTACTTGGGTGTTCTTTTTAGCAACTAAGGATGAAACTTGTAGCATTCTTAAGGCCTTTATAACCAAGGTAGAAAACCTAGTTAATCATAAGGTTAAAGTGATTAGATGTGACAATGGAACTGAGTTCAAGAATAGGGAAATGAACCAGTTTTTTGAGATGAAAGGTATTGAGAGATAGTATAGTGTAGCTAGAACTCCTCAACAAAATGGAGTGGCTGAGAAGAGGAATAGGACACTTATTGAGGCTGCTAGAACAATGTTAGCTGATTCTAAATTACCTACTACTTTTTTGGCTGAAGCAGTTAATACTGCTTGTTATGTGCAAAATAGAAGTAAAGTAGTTAAGCCTCATAACAAGACCCCTTATGAACTTTTACATGGTAGAAAACCATTGCTTGATTTCTTAAGACCATTTGGGTGTCCTGTTACTATCTTAAATACCATAGATCACTTAGGCAAGTTTGATGGAAAGGCTGATGAAGGATTCTTTGTTGGATACTCATCAAATAGCAAAGCTTTTAGAGTGTTCAATAGTAGGACCAGGAAAGTGGAAGAGAAATTGCATGTTAGGTTTAGTGAAAGTACACATAATTTTGCAAGGAGTGGACCAAGCTTGCTGTTTGATATTGATTCTCTAACCAAGACTATGAATTATTAGCCAGTTGTTGCAGGAACAGATTCTAACAAATGTGCATGTACAAAAGCAAGTCATGATGCAGATCAGGCTGGAATGGAACCAGAACATGAGAAAGATTATATCTTGCTTCCTATTTGGACTGCTGATCCACCCTTCTCAACCCCAGAGTCAAGGAGTTCACAAGCAGATGACTTTGATAAATCTCCTCAGAATGATGTATCAGATGATCATGAGTTACATGAAGAAAAGAATACCGATGATCAAGCAAAGGATAAAGAATCAGAAGAAATTAACACTGGCAGTTATAACTCTGTTAATACTGTTGAGCCAAGTGTTAATGTTGCTAGCAAGCAAGGCATATCTTTTGATGATGATGTCTACCAAGATGATCCAAACATGCCTGTATTAGAAGACATTTATCCTGATACTGATGAAGATGTACTTGGTGCAGAGGTTGACTCAACTAATTTGAATGTGGAAGTACCTGTCAGTCCTATTCCAACTACAAGAGTTCACAAGAATCATCCTAAGGAACAGATCATTGGAGAGCCAAAGTCTGCTGTTCAAACAAGGAAAATGGTTAAAGATTTGAAGGAACAAGGTTTCTTTGCAAAATCCCTTCATCAAAGAAACAGTCACAAAGACCTTCAAAATTGTTTGTTTGCATGTTTTCTATCACAAATAGAACCTAAGAATGCTCACAAATCATTACAAGATCCAAGCTGGGTGGAAGCTATGCAAGAAGAACTTCTACAATTCAAGCTTAAAGAAGTTTGGACACTGGTAGATTTGCCTAAAGGGAAGAGGGCAATTGGTACTAAGTGGGTTTTTAGATGCAAAAAGGATGAAAGAGGCATTGTGATTAGAAACAAGGCAAGGTTAGTAGCTCAAGGATATACACAAAAAGAAGGTATTGATTATGATGAAGTATTTGCTCCAGTTGCAAGAATTAAGGCTATCAGATTATTCTTGGCCTATGCTTCATACAAAGACTTTGTAGTGTATCAAATGGATGTTAAAAGTGCTTTTCTGTATAGGACAATTAAAGAAGAAGTTTATGTCTCACAACCACCTGGTTTTGAAGATCCTAATTTTCCTGACAAGGATTACAAGGTGGAGAAGGCACTATATGGCTTACATCAAGCTCGCAGAGCTTGGTATGACACATTGTCAGCTTACCTGTTGGACAATGGTTTTTGTAGAGGAAATATTGATAAAACCTTGTTTATCAAAAGGCACAAAGATGATATCTTGTTTGTTCAAGTTTATGTTGATGACATTATCTTTGAATCATCACACAAGGCTTTATGTGTTGAATTTGAGAAGCTTATGCATGAAAGATTTCATATGAGTTCCATGGGTATACTTACATTCTTTTTGGGACTTCATTTAGACAGAAAGAAGATGGCATATTTATCAGTCAAGATAAATATGTGGCTGAAATTTTAAAGAAGTTTGGTTTTATTGATTTGAAGCCTGCAAAGAATACTATGGAAACATCCAAGCCCTTGCTCAAAGATGAAGATGGTGAAGAAGTTGATGTTCATTTGTATAGGTCAATGATTGGATCATTGATGTACCTTACAGCTTCAAGACTTGACATAATGTTTGCTGTGTGTGCCTGTGCAAGATATCAAGTCACACCAAAAGTTTCACATCTTAATGCTGTGAAAAGGATTTTTAGATATCTGAAAGGTCAACCCAAATTAGGCCTTTGGTATCCAAAAGATTCACCTTTTGACTTGATTGCATACTCTGATAGTGACTATGCTGGAGCTAGCTTGGATAGAAAGTCAACAACAGGAGGTTGTTAGTTTTTAGGGAGCAGGTTGATTTCATGGCAATGCAAGAAACAAACAGTGGTTTCAAATTCCACAACTGAAGTTGAGTATGTTGCTGCTTCAAGTTGCTGTGGACAAGTGCTCTGGATTCAGAATCAAATGATGGATTATGGGTACAATTTTATGCATACGAAAATATATATTGATAATAGCAGTACTATGTGCATTATTAAAAATCCTGTTTATCACTCAAAAACAAAACATATTGAGATAAGACATCATTTTATAAGAGATTGTTATGAAAAGAAGTTAATTCAAATTGTTAAAATCCATACTGATAATAATGTTGCAGATCTGCTCACAAAAGCTTTTAATGTGGGTAGATTTCAATTTTTGGTTGTTAGTATTGGAATGATAAATCTTTGAAAAATTCTTATCTCTTTGTGTCTTTGTAAAGTTTTATAAGGTTAGTACTGTTATTAGGTCAATAAATTGTTTCTGTTGCTAAGTCATAATTAGTATTGCTAGTTTACTTAGTATTGCTATGTTAATATTGCTAGGTTATAATTAGTATTGCTAGTTTACTTAGTATTGCTGTGTTAATGTTGCTAGTTATACTTAGTATTGCTAAGTATAATTGATGATGTGATTATTGTAAATTGTGCTATGTTTGTGGTTTTTGTGTTTTTGGGACTAATCTTTTGCAGGATAACCTGAGAAAACTGATGGAGTGCTGATTAAAAAGTTGTTTGGAGTGGAAACTAACTTTATGCTTCTAGGCATAAGTTAATGCGGCTATACCTAAATTAGTGATGCTAGGTTTCTGCTGCTATGTTTGAAAGAACAGGGTACTGTTTTATAAATGTGTGCGATTAGGGGTTTATATCCTTCACTTGTTTTATAAATGTGTGCGATTAAGGGTTTATATCCTTCACTCGTTCCCAAAAGTATCTTTATCTGATCAAAACTCTTTTAAAACATAAACCCTAACTCTTTTTCTCCATTAATTGTAAATCCCAGCCAAACCCTACCAAAATTTTTCCAAATTCATAATGTCGACTCTGTCATTCACTGATCAACATAACATGATTGCGTTCTTGCAAAAGCCGCAAGAAAGTGAAGGGTTTACTGAAATCATTGATTTTCTTAATGCTGCTCATATTAGGTACGCATTAATAGTGAATCCTACTATATATGTTTCCAACATCAAACAGTTTTGGGCTACTGCCAAAGTCAAAACTATTGATGAGGAAGTACAGATACATGCCCTTGTGGATGGGCAGGAGATTATTGTTACTGAAGCTTCTATTCGAGATGTTCTTCATCTTGATGATGCTGAAGGTATTAATAATCTTCCAAATTCTACAATTTTTGAAAACCTTGCATTGATGGGGTATGAAAGCCAAAGTACTTCTTTAAAATTTTCAAAAGGGGCTTTCTCTCCACAATGGAAATTCTTAATTCACACTATCTTACGGTGTCTTAGTCCAAAGACTACTGGATGGAATGAGTTTAGTAGTAATATGGCTTCTGTTATTATCTGCTTGGCTCAAAATCAATGAAATCAAAGATTTAATTTTTCAAAATTAATTTTTGATAGTGTGGTTAAGGGCTTGGATAGTTCTTTAAATAAATATTACTTATATCCAAGGGTTTTACAACTTCTTATGGACACACAATTTGTAAATAAAAAGGTTTATACTGCTCTCTTTCATACTAAAAAGATTTTTGCTAATATGAAGAGGAATTTTAAAGGCGAAGTTACACCATTGTTTCAAACAATGTTGGAACTAGGTCAAACTGAGGGTGAAAGCTCAGCAATCCCTGCTGATGTTTATCACACACCCACTCTTTTGTCATCACCACCAACCCAAAAGCCCTATACCAGTAGGATCACTCAAAAGGGCACTCAACTACCTCAAGTTAGTGCTAGTATGGCTGCAGATGAGGCTGTGCATTAGGAGAGGGGTCACAGATTAGAAAGGGCTATCACTACTGCTACTAGCTTAGAAGCAGAGCAGGACAACAGGGTAATGCAGTAGTGATGTGAATGAGTTTGTTGTTGCAGATCAACAGGGTAATGCAGCAGTTATGGATAAGGTGGCTACTACTGCTGATCATGGTGTTATGGATGATGTTGAAGTAGCTAAAGTGTTAGTTGATGCTGCTACACTTAAGACTGCTAATGGTGAAGTTAATGTTGCTAGTAGTGAAGTTAATGTGGCTAGTGAAAAGGTTAGTGCTGCTGAGGCTAGTGACAAGGTTAGTGCTGCTGAGACTGAAGTTAGTATTGCTGCTACTCAAGGTGATGAAAACATGACTATAGCTCAAGTATTAACTAAGTTAAAGAGTACAAGGCCAAAAGCTAAAGGAGTTGTGATTAAAGAGCCAGCATCAGCATCAACAACACCATTACCAACCATTTCACCATCAGACAAAGGCAAGGGTTTGTTGATTGAAGAGCCTAAGAAGAAATTTCTATCACTCAGTCAACAACAACAACAACTTAAAGCAGATGAAGAAGTTGCAAGACAAGTGCAAGCTGATCTTGATGCTGAAGATGAAGAGGCAAGAAGAAAGCAAGCTCAAGAGGAAGAACAAGCAATTCTTGAACTTATAAATTCATGGGATGATATTCAGGCTAAATGTGAAGCAGATCACTTGTTAGCTCAGAAGATGTGGGATGATGAGCAGGAAGAGCTATCAATGAAGAAAAGTCAAAACTCTTCATGGAATTCTTGGCTCAACAGAAGAAGTTCTTTGCTCAGAAAAGAGGAACAAACCACCAACCATGGCACAACAAAAGAAAATTATGTAGACTTATTTGAGAAATATGGGTGGATGGAAACAAGCTCAGTTCAAGGGAATGAGCTATGACAGTATCAAAAAGGAGTTTGACATACTTTTCAGAAGGGTTAATACCTTTATTGCCATGAATGAAGAAGAGTTGGTGAGGTTCTCTAAGAGGCCTGGAGAAAAGTTAGAATCTGAAAGCAGCAAGAAGCATAAACAAGATGAGCAAACAGAGCAGCCACAAGAGCAGGCAGAGCAGGTTCATGAATGTGAGGAAAAAGTAGGAGCTAATCTACAACAAATGGTTAGACTTGTAGACAGTGATGATAGATTTGTTGATGATGTTCCTTTGCAAACCAAGGTTCCTATTATTGATTGGAAGAATGGTTTTAGAGGTGAAACTCCTCCATGGTGGAAGATAATCAGAGCCGATGGAACATCTCAAAGGTTTGTAATATTTCCTCAAATGCTCAAAAATTTTGAAAGAGAAGATTTTGAAACCTTATGGGCATTAATCAAGAACAAATATGGAGATACAAGGCCAGAAAATATTTTGGATACAGTTCTTTGGGGAGACTTGAAGATTATGTTTGAAGTGTCTAAGGAAGATAGAGTATGGCATGAGCAATACAAAAATAAAGTTACCCTTTGGAGACTTTTTCAATCATGTGGAGTTCACACTGTGATGATGAAAGGACTTCAAATCTACATGTTAGTAAAAAAAAATATCCTCTGGCAGATACTACACTTAATATGATGCTTAATGGGCATATTAAACTTCAAACTGATCGATGGAGTGAAATGGTATATCAGCTTCTCAAGAAAATGGAGAAACAACTTTATGGAGCTGATTACAAGAAAATGAGGAAGTAAGTGTTCGGAAACATCCTTTTGGTGAAGATTCAAGCTTAGAATGAAACTTGATGATTTTGGAAGAAAATATCAAGTTTAGGGGAGGATTGTTGGGATTTAAAGGTCTATTGAAGTTAGTGTTGCTGATATGGTTAAGACTGCTCAGGAATTACATCAAGTTATTAATGCTGCTGGTTACAAAGTTAATGCTGCTGATGGAAGATTAATGTTGCTACAAGATTAATGCTGCTAGAACACTTAGTCAGTATTGCTATTATATTATTAGTGTTGCTAGAGTATTAGAGTCGGTTATTAAGTATAGTATGTTTAGATAAATATAGAAAAGATTCTATAGAGATTTATCTTGTGTAAAAAGTTATTGTAGCCGACTAGGACTCCTTAGTCTATAAAAGGAGGACCTAGGGCATAGATGAGAATATAGTTTTCGATAGAACTTCATGGTTTTGTAACCCTAATACTCAGAGAGTATTCGTATTATTAATAATATTGAAGTGTTTAGTGTGATATTCATTGTTCTTCTTTAGATCAAATACAAGATTCCGCATTGTGTTTGATAAACCACAAGACAGTTTCTATACCTAGTTGTGTTAGATTTATCTAGCATAGCTAAACCTTTACAAGCTAAGAGACTCGATCAAGTACTCAACTGGGATCAACATATTGTCTTCCACATTCTCACCATAACTAACTAACAATTAGTTATCCATCTAACTAAACTCGACTCACTTACACCCTTTAACATACGAGAAACTACATTAGAAAATATAGTTACACCCTGTAACATACGAGCAAACTACAATAGAAATATTTATAGTTATTGTCTATCTTTATAAAGAGTGAGATGGCATAAAATGTGCCAAAAAGTGGTAATCTTGTAAGGCGTAAAAAGTGAAAACATGAGATAGCGTAAGGAGTGAAATTGTAAAATAATAATATTGAAATAGAAAAATATGAAATGAGTGGGTGTATTGTATGTATATATAGTTTATAATTGGTAAGGTAGGAGTTGGAAAAGATGAGGGGTTAAGAAACAAGACTCAACTACTCTCAACACACACACAAACGTTGAATTCATGTGTTCCAACAATCAGCTGAAACTTCTTTGTTTTCATTTGATGCAAATTTACGCATGCAACAATTACACACAATGTTCTTAACTTATTAATCCCCAAAACATTTGAAAAAAACGTGCCCATGTCTTCTGATTCACCAACGAGTAGCCGATCCGACAGAATATCGAATTTGAGCCGTGTGTTAGACGACTCAAATGACGTATACGGGATAGGAGGAGCAATGCTTCCTATGTTTCTCAAGGATTTACAACGAAACAACGACCAAGATTTAGTTGAAGTAACTTTGGAATTAGAAGATGACAACATTATATTATGTAGTGTTACTCCTACCGCGGAAAGCAACAACATTAATTCACATCTTCTTTCGCAGTCGCCATGTGTGGATGGAGGCTTAGGTTCCACGTCTAGGCTTAGAAGGAAGTTTTCGTGGCTGACGTCGTCTTCTTCACGAGCTTCTTGTTCTTCGGATAATAGTGTTGATCGTATGGACCGTTTGGTAGCGTCTAGAGATGTGAGGAAATTGAAGGCTAAATTAATTCGTGATAAATCTAGCGCGCAACGAGCTCTTGGTGGTCTTAGGTTTATTAGCAAAAGTACGGCTGCATCTGATGTTAGTGAGATGTGGAAAAATGTTGAATCGCGGTTTGAGTGTCTTGCTAAGGATGATGGATTGCTTGCTCGAGAAGATTTCGCCGAATGCATAGGTAAAAGTTAGAATTTGGTCACTGGCCTTATCATTTGTTTTTTATTTTTTTATTTTTTATTTTTTTTAATTCACTTGTAATTATGCATAATATTTTGTAGGAATGTCGGACTCGAAGGAATTTGCATTGGGAGTATTTGATGCATTGGCACGAAGACGACAACAAACATTGGGGAAAATTACGAAAGCGGAGCTGTATGATTTTTGGTTACAGATTTCGGACCAAAGTTTCGATGCTCGTCTACAGATCTTCTTTGATATGTATGTCCCTATCTCCATGAGCTTGATTCTTAATGATATAATCATGAACATTCTATGCTCAAATTAATGTTAAAGTTGCAAAATTCTGATTCGAGGGAAACATGTAGTACATAATTGATATATATATATATATATATATATTATATTTTTATATATATATATATATATATATATTATATATTTATATATTTTATTTTTTATTTTTTTTGTATTAAATGCACTTTTTAAATACAAATGTTAAATGTCTTAATTAATATAATAAATCTAGAAAATAATCCTAATAAAGTTAATTTAAAGTATTTACATAGTGGTTCCGCTAACACTTTTTGGATTGCAAAGCTTTATTAGTAGTGGGTTCCATGTGATTATGATGCAATATGTGAAATAAGTCATAAGAATTAATTACATGAGGGATTACTTAAAAAGGAAAATTACATGGGAAAAGAATTGTGATTTTGGTTCAAGGAATTAGTGTGGTCATTTGCATGCTTTATTAGTATTATCTACGGGTAAGACGTCGACTTATTGCCACGGTGTGAAAGATTTAATTAGATTTTTCGGCGAGTTTTTTGGTTATTACTTTCCCCTCAATTTTTTTTTTTTAATGAGGTGGTAACTAACTGTTCTTAATTTTGTTAATTTGTTTTCATATTTACATTAAAATTTACTAGTTTTTATTTTTAAAAATCAATATTCCATATCTTGGCTTGAACCAAGACTATGGGTAATTTAGTAATTTTATTATACTCCGTATTACATTTCAATTAAATAGTTTTTTTCTTTAATTATATGTGCTTTATATGTAGTTAAGATACTCTTTATGGCGAGCATGAAGCGGCGACCGTTTTATGAATTAACCTAAACCCAAATGAAAATTATCAACTTTGAAAATTGCAAAAACTTCGGTTTCGATTGCAGGTTTTTGGTTAAAACGGTTTTTATTGGTATCTCCATTTGTGTTGGGTTTGACTTTTGACACAAAAATTGACACTGAGTGTCCGAGTCATTTTGACCAAAAGGGCAACAAAATTTATAGATTACACGTTTTAACCAACATTAATTATTTCATCATTGCGTACTAGACTTCTTAGGTTTGTATTAGTTATTTAAGTTATATGTTAGGGTTTTTTCGGTCTTTTTTCATGTGCAACCAAAAATCGACCCAAGCCTCTTTTTTAGTACTTGTTAAACCAAAACCTCCCCATCGATTTTTCACTTGATTTAGTTTTGTGGGTTCAGATACTTCTTGTGTGCTCAAAGAGTTAATCCGTTATATGTTAATAAAGTTGACCTAGGCGTTAGAGATACGCTACAATTTTCTTTATCATATAAAGGAATAAAAGTTGGTGAGAAACATTCAGTCTGGAATAATCTTTTTGATTATTAACAATCGTTACAAGTTATATATAGGTGCTAACTACCAAGTCAAATGTTCCAATTCGTTTTTAAAAGCTAATATGAATAAATTTGAATTTGCTAAAAAGACAAATTAATATTAAATGAGTTGACTCGATCTCTCCAAGTTGCTTATACTAGTAATATATTCTTGAACAGCCCTGATGATGAAGTTCACCAATTGGTAACTTATCCTTTTTACTGCTAAGCAAATTCAAGTATTTTTTTTTTTTTTTCCTCTTATGAATTCAGGGCAGATAGCAATGAAGATGGAAGGATCACAAGAGATGAGATACAAGAGGTCTAGTCCTAATATGTCATAACTAAACGGCATTTGCTAATGGACACAAAATTTATATAACCATATGTCCAGTCTTCGGGATACTTATTTTAACATAAATATGTTTTGAATTTGGAGCAGTTGCTAGTTCTAAGCGCTGCTGCAAACAGATTGTCGAAGTTGAAAGAGCAAGCAGAGGAATATGCTTCTTTAATTATGGAAGAACTAGACCCTGAAAATCTTGGCTATATTGAGGTAAACTGTCAAAACTAAAGCTTACGCTTCTAAGGATCCATTAAGACCTTCTTTTTTTATTTTATTTACAGTTATGGCAGTTGGAAACGCTTTTACTACAAAGGGATGCATACATGAACTACAGTAGACCTCTAAGCATAGCAAGTGGAGGGTGGAGCCAAAATTTGAATTCATTGAAGCCAACCAGTATTTTCCATCGGTTAACTCATTTTGTGAGATGGGCTTTGTTAGAACATTGGCAACGATCCTGGATCATACTGCTATGGTTCTTAGCAATGGCGTGTCTTTTTACATGGAAATTCAAGCAATATAGAAACAAGGCAGCATTTCATGTAATGGGATATTGTTTGACGACTGCTAAAGGGGCTGCTGAGACCCTAAAGCTCAATATGGCTCTTATACTTTTACCTGTTTGTAGAAATATGCTAACTTTCCTTAGGTCTACACGAGCTCGACTTTTCATCCCATTTGATGAAAATATCAACTTCCACAAGGTGACTAACCACCCCTTAAATGTTACACCATGATTTTTTTTTACGTCACTACCACAAAGGAAGCTGTAGAAACCTTTTTACATGCCGTGAACTTGAATTGCAGATAATTGCTATTGCTATAGCCGTTGGGATTATGCTACATGCCGGGAACCATATGATTTGTGATTTCCCTCGGTTGGTTAACTCTTCAGAAGAATCTTTTGCTCTTATAGCATCAGATTTTCATAATAAGAAGCCTACTTACAAGGATTTGATACTTGGGGTTGAAGGTGTGACCGGTATTTCTATGCTGACATTGATGGCAGTTGCCTTCACATTAGCTTCACGATATTTTAGGAGGAATATATTGAAGCTGCCAGCACCATTCAACCGGTTGACGGGATTTAATGCCTTTTGGTTTTCACATCATCTTTTTGGTTTGGTGTACATACTGCTTTTGGTTCATGGATCATTCCTGTTCTTGGTCCATAACTGGACTCAGAAAACGGTAAGATATTTGTAGCAACATAAGATTAACCGAATATTACACTAAGCATATATGTTTCAATGTCACAGACTTGGATGTACATCTCCATTCCACTCTTAATATACGCAGCAGAGAGGAGTCTGAGAACAGGACGGTCCGAACATTACTCGGCTAAAATAATAAAGGTGACCATACACTATAAATACTTTACTTGTGGTTATAAAATCTAGCAGGCTGATAACAAGTTGTTTTCAGGTTTCGATCCTACCAGGAGATGTATTCAGCATAGTTATGTCCAAGCCGAATGGATTTAAATATAGGAGCGGACAATATATATTTCTGCAATGCCCTTCAAAATCTCCATTTGAATGGTACAAATTACATATTTTTACATTTGATGTGTAATTATCTGAAAATTGAAGTGATGTGGCTATTAAAATTTTTAAATGAATAGATAGTGACATAAGTGTGTGCACAGAATTTTGTAAGAAAGAAAGAGATTTAATGCGTTTTATAAATTGTACAATACTTTGGACTATGGTTTCATCTTTTTCCCGTAGTAATGCTAAAGTTTTACCTATGATAACTTTCAGGCATCCGTTTTCAATTACTTCATCCACCAGGAGACGATTACCTCAGTGTTCACATTCGAACAGTTGGAGACTGGACACAAGAGCTGAAGCAAGTACTGACTGACGATAGTGGTTCTAGATGTACAATTGGACGGGCCAAATTTAAGAAGCTAGGCGAAATGGATTCAAAAGGGTAATTAGTTATGGCATAATAGACTCAGTGTCCTTATTTGAATGACGAAACTTATACGAATAGTTAAATAATGCATGTTACCGAGGCTACTGTTGGATGGGCCTTACGGGGCACCAGCACAAGACTACAGGAACTATGATGTGTTACTCCTTGTGGGGCTAGGTATTGGAGCTACTCCTTTTATAAGCATTCTAAGAGATCTTTTAAACAACAATCGGGCACAGGAAGACCAAATGGTAAAAAGCTTAAGTTTTGCAACTTTATTTAGGCTTATGACCAAGTTCACCGTCAAACTTTTAACATGTCTTGCGCTGATGGTGGATAGGATTCAAACACAGAGACAAGTATATCCGGTGATAGTCTTACGAGTATAGGATCTTCAAGTATGGCATCAACAACCGATAAAAAGAAATCCAAAAAGACAACAAGTGCAAATTTCTATTGGGTAACAAGGGAGCCTGGATCATTCGAGTGGTTTAAAGGTGTCATGAATGAAGTTGCCGAAATGGATCATAAAGTAATTTATGTGTTCAAATCTTGATGATAACAATTTACAATTTATGATGTACTGATTGACTCCATTTTGATTAATTTGAAACAGGGTCAAATTGAGATGCATAATTATCTTACTAGTGTTTACGAGGAGGGTGATGCAAGATCAACACTAATCACGATGGTCCAAGCACTTACACATGCCAAACATGGTGTTGACATCCTATCTGGCACTAGAGTATGATATCCGAACTACAATCATTGAATTAATATGTCACGAAGCGTTTTACTTCAACGCTAAGTTTTGTTGCAGGTAAGGACACATTTTGCTAGGCCTAACTGGAGAGAGGTATTCAGTAAGGTAGCATCAAAAAATCCAAATACAACCGTAGGTAAGTAATCCTCAAAATTCCCTACTTAGTCGTTTATCAAATTGTTAATTGTGGCTTAAAGGTAATAAAGCTTGCAATTTGGCAGGAGTGTTCTATTGTGGCATGCCAGTGTTGGCAAAGGAGCTAAAGAAACTATCATACGAAATGAGTAGTAAGACATCGACGCGGTTTGAGTTCCACAAGGAGTATTTCTGAAGTATGAGAGCATGTATGCATTTTATGTACTTGCATATTATTCAAACCATAAGTTACAAAAAATGTAAATTTGTACACTATACATCAGCTAGTGTAGGCCGACGTGTATAATCAGAGTATACATTTAAGAGACACAAGAATCCTGAGTCTCTACAATTAGTCATAAGCAGTTAAGCATTCCATCACGCGAAAACTCTAAACTGCAAGTTTATACATACTATGGTTGCCTTTATTTACTTGTGTATTGTTGGCTCTTGTGACAACCACACTTATTTGTTTGGTTCAAATGATATTTGATGTGTTTTCTACGCGCAACATGTGATCGAGGTCCCACCGTCTGAGTATCGAATGCTATTGGGACTCGGCCAATTGGCTCCAAGTCAAAAGTAGGACAGGGAAAACATGAAAATGTTGGGTTGGGTCAGATAATACAGCAAGATGACACTCATATAACAAGTAAAATCTATCAACAAAGTTTTATTTAATTTAATGATGTTTGTCCAATTATTCCTACAAAGTTATGGCAGCCAAGTTTCACAATCACTGAATCACATGTGTATGCTGACCAGCTGCAATTTAATCTAACTAATTGGTTAGATATTATTTAAATTTGACTCATGTGAACCTGGGCCGGACCGGAACCCTAACTAATTGGTTAGATATTATTTAAATTTGACTCATGCGAACTTGGGCCGGACCCGAACCCGAACCCGAACCCGAATGTCCTCCATTTCACAACAACAATAAAAATGCAAATCCTTATTGCAACCTCCATATTCACACACATAAAAAATCCCATTAAATATTTTACTATCCACCACGTGTTTGTAAAAATGTCTCAACCAAAAAAATATACATAAAACATATCATTTTTTTTCCCTCACAAACTCAGATCACGTATTTTCATCATTCTATTTTCATGACTACCTCTTCGAACGGGATTTGGCCATGTCCATTCCGGAGATTTCACTGTTGCCCGAATGGTGAAGTGGGCAATAAAGGGATTGCTCGTTTGATATCTCATCTCAAGAGGCTACACCTTTCGACCGATGAACGTAAATGTGTCTTACGCGAGGCTATTTCTACGGACCATGGTTTATATATGGCAGTCGAGGAAACTTTGAAGGTATTTGATCAATGGTTGTGTGGGAAGTGTATGACTTTACATGCTGTAAGTCGTGCTTGTCATCACCCGGATGGTCTTGTTCGTTTTGCTGAAGGTTCTGACGACATGAGTGGATATATTGTTGGCATTTCTAATCCGTCTAATAAGGAGTCTGAGACAAAAGTAACTGAGGGGTTGGTTTTGGATGCTGAGCTTCTGGATCGTGTTTTCAAAGTGCCTATCACTACTGTCAAATCTATCCCTCATGGTTGTCGGCTCGCTTTTTCTCAGGCTTTGATAACAGTTCTTTACAAGGTGGTTGCCCAGCCTGACTCTGTTGATGCATGGGTCAGATTGTTACTTTTTCCACGATGCACGCTTCAAAGTTCTATCCTGAAGTCACTGGCTACATGGGGGAAAGATGATGGTATTACAATGTTGGTTAATAGTATGTTAGATGGTTCTGGGCTGGAGTCCTTCGGCCAGGGTGGGGGTGATTTTCTGGAGGAGAGAACAACGGGTAACACCAACATCAGGCAGTGTCTTCGCAAGGTTGCGGATGGGCACTTTACGGCAGCAGTGAAAGTGTTATCCTCCTCCGGTGTAGCTCTAAACTGTGATGATACCATAAAAGCCTTGGAGGCTAAGCATCCTTACTAGCCACCCCCATCCACGTCGAGTAACACATTTTCCGAGCCTCCCCTTGTAGCAGAGATTGATAGTGTCTTTGGTTGCATTAAATCGTTCCCTAAAGGTACTTCATGTGGGAGAGATGGTTTAAGGGCACAACATATTTTAGATGCTTTATGTGTAGAGGGGTCTGCCACTGCCGTAGATCTTTTAAAGGCCATCACCTCAGTCGTTAATTTGTGGTTAGTGGGAAGGTGTCCGACTATTTTGGCGGAGTTTGTTACTTTTGCTCCTCTCACGCCCCTCCTTAAACCAGATAACGAGATTCGACCTATTGCAGTAGGTACTATATGGAGACGTTGGTTTCCAAGGTTGCTATGAAAGGTGTGGGTAAAGAAATGTCAAAGTACCTTAGTGATTTTTAGTTTGGATTCGAAGTGTCGGGTGGTGCTGAGGCTGTTTTACATAGCGTCAATAGGGTGTTGAGTGAATATCACAATGATGGGTCTCTTGCAATGCTTACTGTGGACTTCTCGAATGCTTTTAACCTTGTGGATAGATCGGCATTACTTCATGAGGTTAGGGTGGGGTGTCCCTCCATATCTTTGTGGGTAGATTTCTTATATGGGTAGGCAGCGAGATTGTATATAGGAGACACACATATATGGTCTGCAACTGGAGTGCAGCAAGGCGACCCATTGGGACCTCTTCTTTTTGCTCTTGTATTACACCGACTAGTACATAAGATTAGAGACAGTTGCAACCTTCTCATTCATGCTTGGTATCTTAATGATGGGACCGTTATTGGAGACTCAGAAGAGGTGGCCAGGGTGTTAGACATTATAAGAGTAAGTGGTCCAGGTTTGGGTCTTGAACTTAATATCAAGAAAACAGAGATATTTGGGCCCTTGTGTAATGGTGTAAAGCTTCGTGAGGATTTATTTCCTGTCGATATTCGGAGGCCGTCATTGGGTGTAAAGCTTCTTGGGGGAGCTGTTAGTCGAGATGCTAATTTTATCAGTGGGTTGGCTATGAGGAGAGCCGCGAATGCTGTTGATTTGATGAGTCTTCTTCCACAGTTATATGACCCGCAGAGTGAGCTCCTTTTGCTTCGATCATGTATGGGTATTGCTAAACTTTTTTTTGGTTTAAGGACTTGTCAACCTGTACACATGGAGGATGTAGCTTTGTTCTTTGACAAAGGATTGCGTGAGTCGATCGAGAACATAGTGGTTTGTAGAGGACCTTTCTTTGGAGACTTACAGTGGCGGATTTCTTCTTTTCCCATTCGATTGGGTGGTTTGGGTTTTTACTCGAGAAAAGTGGTTTCCCCTTATGTTTTTGTGGCATCGAGGGCCCAATCTTGGGTGCTACAAGACCACATCTTACGTGACAGTGGCATATGTGGTATGGATGTTGATTATGGTTCTGTTCTGGATTGTCTTCGTGATACGATTCCAAGCTTTGATTTTAGTTGTTTCACTAATAAGGACACCGTCCCCTCTAAAGCCCAACAAACACTGGCGAGTGCCCTTTTTAGTGAAATGGTCAAGGATATGGAAGTTCACTTTGACATGACTGTGAGACAGAAAGCTGTTTTTTAGTCTCTACGTGCACCACATGCTCAGGATTTTCTACAAGCTATCCCCATAGACGGGCTAGGTCAACATATGTCACCGGTGAAATATCGTACTATCTATGGAAACCGTAGAGGGGGGGGGGGGGGTGAATACGTTTCCATTAAAAAAACTTAAAAACTTTTTGTATCAAACACCCGATCAAGTATGACGTAATATGAAAAGTGTCAACAATGATCATACAACATCTAGAGATGGTATAAAGTAAACTACAACACAAACACAATCAAACCATGACACAAACATAATCAACATAATATAAGCAACAAACCACACAAACATAAATGTAATGCAAATATAAATATAAAGCGATAAAGACTAAAATAAAAGTAAAGAGACAAGTAAAGAAGGCGCAAACCGGACACAATGATTTATAGTGGTTCGGTCACGAAGCTCCTCTTCGCCCTACTCCACTCCCCGAGTACCCAACTCGAGAGTTACTTCACTAATCAACAAGCTCCCTTCAGGCGGAGAAAACCGTACAACGTCGCTTATCCTTATTTCCGACACTAAGCTAAGTGTCGAGTACTAATCTTAGCTAGTACCAATCTACCACGATCCACACGATCTACTAACGATATACCCGATCTACCCTTGATCCACTTGATCAACACACAAGCCCACAAGCTACAAGAGATCTCCAAGATCTCAATGATCTACTCCCACTTGACTCGATCTACCCGATCTACCCTTGATCCACTTGATCAATACACAAGCCCACAAGCTACAAGAGATCTCCAAGATCTCAACAAGATCACAATGATCTACTCTCACTTGACTCGATCTACCTGATCTACTCTTGATCCACTTGATCAATACACAAGCCCACAAGCTACAAGAGATCTCCAAGATCTCAACAAGATCACAATGATCTACTCTCACAAACTCTCAAAAGAAAAATGAACTTGATGTATGAAAGGATACAACAAGTATGTAACAAGTGTTACAAATGCACTAACTATAACTACAACACTTTGCATCTTTGTAATACTATGTGTTCTTCTCTTGCACTAGTAGAGGAATGAAGGTGATCTCTTGGTTGGATGAAAGGATCATTCTTAAACAAACTTAGACTCTCTAAATGATCAAAGAAAGTGATCTAAGTAAGAAGGGATTAGACCAGAGAAAACTGACTGGAAAAATCAAGTTGGACGTGTAAAATGATCCACTATTTATAGGCAAAGAAAAAACTAGCCGTTATGTACGGACGGTACCACTAAATACCCGACAGTACCACTAAATTTAATGGTACCGTGGTACCGTCCCAGACAGGGACGCCCAAAATTTGTTTTTAGTGGTGAAAGTTTATTTGGGGAAGTTTGGAGCTGATTTGGGGGGAAAAATAGTTGTTGGTGATTTTAAACTTATTTTTCAAAATAAAACATTTCTTTTTAATTCAAAAAAAATTTGTAAAATGTATTTTTGAAAAAATGTTTTGTCAAATTAAAAATGTGAAATTTAGAACAAAAAATTTATTTCTTTGATCATCCATCAAGTTTAAATTTGTTTGTTCATAACTTGAGTGATTTACGTCGGGTTGAGAATCTACGACTCTGTTGAAACATACTTGAGACGTCGAGAGATGCTGATGTAAGTATGCATTGATAATTTTTTTTTACAAGTAAGTTGCACATTTTACGTTATGCATTATAAGTTACATGTTTGTCATTATTAAACCCGAAGAAACCGTTTAGTTTAAATATCGTAATATTTGCACTAAAAATCTCCCCTTTTTTGATGATGACAAATATGTAAACCGTAACACATAGTAAAATATAAAAGTTACCTATTTACACTCTCCCTTCTCCCCCTTTTGTCGAAGCAAAAAGATAGTTGCCTCGAGCTCTCCCTTGAATTCACTCCCTACTCCCCCTTATTACACTACTATCCTTTATTCCCAAAAAGGCGAGCTTGCATCATCCCAGTGAAGTCTTCAATCACCACGATTAGAAAGACTCCATGCTATGTATTCAAATACTCTCGAGCTCCCCTTAGCTCAATGCTCCCCTATGGTGATTGAATCACCTTTTTTATTTACCTTAGTATCTAGCGGATCCATGGATCAAATTCTTACAAAGGCTTTTCCTACATCAAGGGTTAGCTTCGTGCAACATAATATATAAAAGAATAGGAGCAACATTATAGGGATATAATACTCATAGCAAGATGTGCAAAGGTTAAACTATGCTAAAGTGTAGCTACAAAAAAAATAAGTTTGATGAGGTATGTGTGCATATCAAAGTATGCTAAAGGTTAGACACGTGATGAAAGTGTGCCAAAGGGATAAAAATGAAGAAGAAAGCCCAAGACAGTTGAGAGACACAAAAATGTGAATGCGTAATGCAATTCAAAGACACTAGAGAGTCACAACTTGACCAAAAACCTAAGGTGTAATTGTTTAACCAATCACACTAACAAGAACGAGATTCGTTCGTTGACAGACACATAAAATGACTTCTTCCAAGTTGTCATTGGGAAGGCAAGTTCTAACAAACCTTTTGAACAACATAATCATCTACCTAATATGGTTGGTGTTAATGATAGTTTGTTGATAAGACATAATCTAAATGATTACTATTATGACATGTCATGCCATAAAGTAGACTCGATAGAAGATATAACAAAAAAATAAAAATGAGAACGATATGCACATAGATGCAAATGGAAATGATTCTACAAGATGGGAAGTGTTGGATTTGACCTTTGAGAAAAGGTGGGAAAAGATGTGTGGAAAACTAGAAGGGGGGTTGAATAGTTTTACCGTTTAAAATTAATTTAAACTGTTTTGTAACTTATGTGAATTCAATGAAACTGTGCACACAAAAATAATCAAACAATATATCCAAGAAGTAAAAGAGAGAAATGATCAAACCACATAACACGGATGTTTATAGTGGTTCGGCTACAAGGACTCTTTTCCTTGCCCTACTCCACTTCCCCGAGCCTTTAACTCGAGAGTTATCCTTCACTAAGAAATAAACTCCCTTCTAGGTGGAGAAAACCTTTACACGTCGCTTACTTCCTTTTCCGGTACTAAACTAAACACCGGGTTCTATTTCAAGGTAGAACCAACCTAACGTCGCCTATACAATTACCGACACTAAGCTAGATGTCGAGTTCTTTACAAGGGTACAACCACTCCCGTTTGGTTATTTCACAAGGGTACAACCACTCCCGTTTGGTTCTTTCACAAGGGTACAACCACTCCCTACACTCTTTGTGTTTTGAGGACTAAAACACTAACCACACTCACTGAGATAAATGATACAAATGATGATGTGTGAACTACAACTATATCACACAGTAACTATGCTAAAGGTTTTACACTTCTGTGTTGAACCTTGATGCTTAATCTCCTTTGCTACAAAAGGAAAGATCAATGAAATGAATGAATGATAAATGTTAGATGATATGTAAATGAATGAGTATGAATGTTAGGCTCTATGAGTGATGGTGTGTCCAAATGATCAGCTTGTTATTTATAGGCAAGCTGGTGAACAGCCGGCGGATCCGGCGGATCCCATAAAAGGGATCCGTCCTTTATATCGATTGGTTTCGCCAACTTGACAGCAAAATGACAGCTAAGAGTTTTTGGAAATCTTTCCAAATCCAGCTGTATCCTCCACACCTTTGTCATGTCATATCAAAATCTTCCAAAGTCAACTATCTTGCTTGAAGATCTAGCCAAGATATTATGTATGATGCATGACATGATGTCATTGTATTATTTTAAATATAAAGTTTTCTTTTAAGGAAATAAACTAGTAGATGTGTAAAATGTAATTCTAAGTAAACTTGTGAAATGTAAAATGTGTTTTAAAGAGACTTTAGCTAGCATTTATAATTTGCTAAAGGATATACTTTGTAATTGTCATTAACAAAACTAAGTAAAGATCGTAAAATATACATAACGTTTTTAGGACGATATTTGTATTAACAATCTCCCCCTTTTTGTTGATGACAAAACATAAAGTATATTTTTGAGCAAAGGAATAAATATAGCATGAGTTCTTTAAAAAATAGATTAAGTTTATTTTATTTGAGTTTAAAAACTCTTTTTATGCAAAGGTGTATGTACTGTGATGATTCACAGTTATGCAAACTTAATCCTTTCTCCCCCTTTTTGTCGAAACAAAAAGAAGAGTTGCGTAGCGGAATGCGATTTTGAGAACTTTAAGAGCTCCCCCTTGTTTGATACTCCCCCTAAATGGAGTAACAAGGTAATGATGCGTGATCCTACAAGACAAATTGGTTAGAAAAATGAAATGCTCCCCCTCGATGTATACTCCCCATTATAAGAGTCCCAACGTATACATTATAAGGGTATGAGATGCTGCAAAAAAAATGTTAGTTGTGAATAGCCTCAATGGAGAAGCATAATGCATATGATATGGTCATTCAAATAAGAATGATAATCTAGTTGACTTTAAAAAGTCAAAATGTAGTGTCTGATCAAAATTTTGTACCTAAAGTACAAGTGATCAAACTAGAATATAGATTCCAAATAGCTATATAATGATGTTAGTTACCTAACTAATGATAATATGCTTTATGTTGATCACTCATAAGCATAAAAACATCACATTCATTCATTGAAAATTATGTGACAAAAGTCACAAACATAATATGATGTTACATGAAAATGAAAAATACATCCTAAAAAATAAAAAGTCCCACAACAACAACTAAAAGGTCCTATATAATGAGACTAAAATTCTCCTATTGAGGAGGATGAGAGATGGCGTTTAGACGCTCAACAATGTGGTTCAAAATGAACCTCGTTTCATTTTGGAGTTCGTGCACCAAAATGTTTCTCCTTTGAGCTATGTGAGCGGTTCTTTCACACATGTTGCAATCATGGCGAGCAAAACCGGGCGGAAGAGTAGACTCATTTGGTTGTAGTAGTGGTGGTGGTGATTGGTTGTTGGGTGGTTGAGGTTGTGCTTGTTCATTGGTTGTTGGTGGTGTTTGGAGGGAGTTCATGAGGATGTTTTGGAGGTCCATGGCTTTATTGAGGCGGTGATCTACCATACCCGAGAGAATGTAGAGATGGTTGAGCTCTTCACTAATCTCCTCTTGCGTTTGAGGCAAATTGATCCAAATTGCCTCGTCTATGGCAATGAGAGTTGATGTGGGTGAGAGAGGTGGTATTTGAGGTTGAGATGATGGTGCATCATGGTATAAAGGACCATGGATATCCGGGAAAATCGAATGAAAAAGCATAGGCTCTTGGCCTTCAAAGGTCGTGGGTGGAGGATTGGTTGATCTTGGTGGGAGATCCTCCAAGTCATCAAGGTATGGATGAGGTGATGTAGGTGGAGTCCTAAATAGCTTCATAGGTTGGAGTTTGGGTGAGTTTGGTTGTGATTAAGATTTGACAGTCTGTGATGGTGCGGGTGGTGGTGTGGTTGCTATTGGAGTTATGGATGGAGGTGGAGTTTGTATGACAACATTGGATGGTGTAGGTGGATAAAGTAAGGTAATTTTCACTTGCTATAGGAGATGAGATATTAAGAGGAGATGATTCCTATGATGATGAGTTAGCAAGATTTATGAAGCAACAGGGCTTAACACTAATGCGGGCAGTGCGTTTTGGAGTTCTAGATGTGGAGGAGTTGGTTGATTTGGTCATGGTGAGCTAAGAGAACTAAGATGTACAGGTTGTATGTTGTGAAGAAGGTGAATGAGTGAGTTTTGCTCTAAGTTATGATCTTAATATATAGGCAGATGGTTTATAGAAACTAGTGTTTGGATTTGATGTAAATCCAATAGAGAATGTTGGTTCCTAATGATTTGGAACAAAAATTTGTGCAAATCACATCACATAAGTCAATCCATAGAACTTATGTTGAGTAATATGATGAAGATATGCAGTAAATGCAAAGGGATAGTGGAAAATCCTGTGATGTGATGTACCCACGGATTTGAAGGATCCCTAAAAAGGGTTCCTTGTTTGTATAGGAAAGGTAACTCACTCCTTAAATTTAAAATTTCAAATTTTGGTGGGAAATGTTGTTCTTAAGTTTCTAAGAGTTTCTAAATCATTCTAAGATGTATAATGATCAGTGAACCTATTCTAAAGAATACTAGAAACTAAAATCTAAGAATCGGGATGAGTCAAAAAGTTTTAAGAAGTTTACTGTTATACCTGCGGATCCAATCGACAAGGCGTGCGGATCCAACTTTTGGGATCCGCCTGATCCGCAGGTTGATGATTGGCGGAGCCAACGCTAACACATGGTGGATCCAAAATGAGGGATCCGCCAGATCCGTGGTTAAGTTTGTAGGAAAAATGTTAGTGTCTGATGGAGAAAATTGTTTTAAACAATGAGAGGCCAAATCTATCAAGTATTAAAGTAAGATAGTACTACAAATATTTGATTACCTACAAATATTAAAATGTAACTTTTATTCATTGAAAATTTGTTTGTGACAAACGTCTCAAACTTGAAGTTACATTTAGTCATTTAGAAGTCCCTAAAAATTGAAGAAATCCTAGAATAATTCTTTAAAGTACACTAGAATAATTCTAACAGCTTCTATGAAGAGGAATTTGTTGGTGTTGATGGAGATATGATGGAAGCTAGCCACATAGTTTCTAAATCCTTAGTATCACAGAAGTTAGAGTTATGTTCTTCATTTTCTTGAGTGTTTGTTTGATTTACCCACATTGAATCATCAATGTGTTGAAGTGTGGTAAGTAGATCATGTGGTTGAAGGTTGGATGAATTTAGTGGTGATGATGATTTTCTTTCTTCAAATGGTAAAGATGATGGTGAGGAAGCTATTGGAGTAGTTACAGGTGGTGGTGTGCTATATGTGGGTGATGATGTTGTACCTAGTGGAATTATGATTGGTGATGGTGATTTTGTAAATGAAGACATGTTGACTATAGGAGTTATGATAGAAGTTGTAGTGGCAGTGGTGGATATGATTGGTGAGATTACGTTTGAAACTGGATTAACGAGCCAGTAAGGTCTAACACTAATTCTAGCGGTTTGTCTGTATGGTCTAGACATATGAGATTTGTTTGATTTGTGCATTGTGAGAGGTTTACAGGTAAAGAAGATGAAGATTTAGTGTGTTATGATCATCTTAAGGTTCTAATTTATACTTCCCATTTTTATAGAAGTTGGTGTTTGGATTAATGATGTGTAAATATCAAAGACTTGGAACAAGATAAAGTAATTTGTCCTATTGACAAAGTCAATCCATAGAAATGAAGTTGACATGAAGGTATGCAGAAAGATGACTCAAAAGGGAGAAATGTGATTGATTCACGGTTTTCGAGAAGGTAATAAAAGAGTCTGTGAGTTATGAGCAGGACAAAATATTCAAGTTTTGATGGGAGGTGGATTTTCTTAATTCTCTAAGATGTCTAAATATAATCTAAGAAAGCTAAACTACAATCTAAGTATTGGAAAGAGTTGGATTGTGTGAAAAAGATTACTGTGTATTCCTGCGGATCCAATTGACAAAGCATGCGGATCCAAAACTTTTGGATCCATCTGATCCGCAGGTTTAAGATGGGCGGAGCCAATGTTAACACTAGGCGGATCCAAACTGAGGGATCCGCCAGTTCCGCCGAACAAAAATCCTAAAAGGAACAGAGAGCAATGCAAATTTCGTGTTTTTCGATAACAACCCGAAAATTCTCCTGGAACATATCTATTGTCTATTATGTAAAGCAAAGCTACCAAATATGTAGATTCTAGCACACGTTATAAATAAAATAGATCATCACACTTCATCGCAAAGGAAGTTAAGCCAAACAGTGGCTTAAATTCGGAAAATTGATAACAATGTATGTTATCATTAGTTCAAGTTGAGTTAATACCACAAAAGAGTTAAGTACTATCATAAGGTTTTAGTAAGCACATAAATTTAACAATACATAGTCTAATAACGTATTATACCAAACACTCTCACTTATCTTTCAATAATTTAAGTATTTTCTTCTGATCCTTGCGGAGTTTCATCATCCATCGTCCAACATTCTTTAAAATTCCCTTTGCTTGTCGATGTTCCGCAGATTCATCATTAAGGGAAGGAAGTTGACTCAAGTAGTCAATTGGAGGAAGCTTAGTGTTAGGTAAACCATCTTCATCACTAGCTGATGATGATGATGAAGATGAGGATGAGGTGTGAGCCCGTTTCCCTTTTCCTATTGCCACTCTATAGTCACTAAGCAGAACGAAGGTGTGTTTGATTTTGATGTAGTCTGGAACAAACCCGAATGAGTCTAGAGGAATAGGAATGGAAGCTCTAAACAAACGTGTAAGAAGCATTCCATATGGCATTGAGGTTTTTCCTAAGACACGTATATCGACCATTCTTTTGGCGATATAGTAGACTAGATTGAACTTTTGATGGGTAGATACACAATAGAGCATGTAGCATAAGCTTGTATTAACATGATCTTTGTTTCCAATGGTGCTAATGACATTAGCTCTAAGAATCTCTTCAAGTTTCTTAAATTCGGGTTTAAGTTCATTTAGTTCCATAGCGAATGGATCACGACTAACATCCTTTCCTCGGAGTTTCTTAGTTTGGTTGCTTCTAGGCTTGAAAAGATGATCACGGATTGTTTCTTTAGGAGTTAGAGGAGTATCATATGGGTGTTCACGACCTAGGTTTGAATCAAGAATGGTTAAAGGCCATTTGTCTGAGTAGAAACAAGTTCCTTCTCTAGGAATGCCTAATACTTCCCCGAAATGATCTAATGGGAAATTGTAGGGATTTTGATTTATTTTGAAATGGATGCTAAAAGATCCAAGGTCATCAGTGATGAGTTTCACGGAAGCATAAAACTCGAGAATGAACCTAGGGATGATTGGCTCATCTATGTCTAGGAGTGCATCAAATTGAATGACAGTCATTTGTTCACGGATGTTTGTTTCTTCTAAGAATGATGAATCTACAGTTCTGCCTTCATGAACGTACCGACTTTCTAAAGCTTTAAAAATTTTGACTTGAGATTCTAAGAGTCCCTTTGTTTGATGATGTTTGGGTAGGTAGTTGGTGGTCTTTTTGTGATCATAGTTAGTAGCGGGAGGCATGGTTTTCCTAGACATATAATTAAAGTTAGAATCACATAATATATACATATGTGTCTGAATGAGAATAATGTGGAGTATGATTATCTTGACTCTTTTGAAGCAAAGATTTTTGTAGTAAAATATGAGATAATCCAAACACTCCTGATCCGAAAATATATATGGATTATAACATTTTTGATTTTGTATGAACAATTATTGAAAGGAGTTTTTCCTAGTTGTGAAAAAGTAATCTCAATGGAGTATTTGATGATTATTGTAGTGTCTAACATGATTTTTGAAGTGCCTCATTATTTTTGATAATCCCTAATTTAATTTAGTGCAACCTATATGAATTCTAGACACAAATAAGAGATTGAGATGGATTAGGATACTTACAATGATCGATTAGGAATGAGTTAATTGTGGTGAATGAAATATTTGAGTTTTGGGATGATAAGGGTCATCAATAAATTGGTTTTTATATGGTTTGTGAGTGTAATGTACAGTAAAAAGTGTCTGTTTATTGAGAATTAGTCTCAGCAAAGCACGGATCCGGCGGATCCCAAACAAGGGTTCCGCCCTTGTTGTCAATTGGATCCGCAGGATCATAATGTATGTTTGTTTATTTCCGTTTTAGTTTGGACTAGGATTTGAACAATTGTTTTAACTACTTTCTAGGTTTCAATAAACGATAGACTGAAGTAGGATTCTTTCTTGAGAGGATTATTAATGTTATCTTTTGAGAAACTTTCTCAAATCGAGATCGAAACATTGTTTAATACGAAAATGATGATGTAAAGCTAAACTTTTGCTGGGATGAACAGTTGCAATGATGTTGCAACAGAGAAAAAGGTTATGGAGGTCAATAATATAGACCACGAGAGTTTTCTCCACACTTTGCCTTAAAGTGGCAAGGACTGTTTGTTTCTTAGTAAATCATCATGTGATACAATGTCTCACATTAGTACACACATTATTTAAACTATTCCTATATCTCTAATTACCAGGAAGATCATATACTATGGTTTCTACACCTGTTCCTTTGGGATGTCTCTTAAGTTCCTAAATGGTTTCAAGTTGGAATCATTTTGAAAGTGTTGACGAAGATAATATTTGGAGTAATAGCTAAGGAATAGAGTATTCTATCTAATGCATCTCTATGTTTAGGGTCATCTTATGATTTTACTATCTTTATCGTGAGTGTTTTTCAAATGGTTTTCAGTCTACAATTTTGTTATGCATATCTGTGATATATTCAAAATAGGTTGAAAATATCCTTTTTCCTAATTGTTAACTTAGATGAAGTTTATCAACTTATTTCAAGAGTTGTTATGCATGATTTTGAGAAGTCATGACATATCTTGATAATTTGTTTTGGAGACTATGTCATCCTAATAGTACATGATCCTTCTTAGTAATGAGTGTTCTCTACTAAGTTAGTTGTGTACTTGATCATCCCAAACTTTTGATGGTAGCTTAAGTTTGTGATCACGGAAATACCAAGAGAACATGCTATATACTTATCCTATTTTACCTAAGTAATGATGCTATATTGTTGAGATATAATCCTAGTTAAAACAATACTTGTCTTTAGGAGTTTTAATCTAATTTTATGTCATAAAGATTTAAGAACCTTTTCCTACTCATCATGTTAATTTTCAAATACTATATTAATAACTTATGTTAAGTGAGCATGAAATCTGAATTATCTATGAGAGCAATTATCATGAGGAGTTATGAGGAACCGTACCTTTTTCCAATGATTGTTGCTAAGAATGCTATTGAGCAAAATACAACCTCTGTTGAACACATTGTGGATCTAATCCTTTCTTTCAAGCATACCTAATGAAAGCTCAAGTATTTGGTCCACAATATCTCATGGGTCCATTTGGGTTAAAAAATATTACCAAGGTTCACTAATATCTTGGAGGTAGTCAAATGGGATTTCTTTATATAATGAAGTGTCTACTGTCGTTTTAACTTCATTCGTACCTTTTCTTCTAATTGAATTAGTGTTAGGCTCTCTAGACATCTTAACAGGTTCAATACTATTTAAGTTTTGACTTTTCTGTACTGTACCTACGGATCCTTTGGTTATAACGTGCGGATCCAAAGTTTTGGATTCGTGGGATCCGTGGGTCACTGACTCAGTTGATGTAGTCTTATTTTCTTTTGTCATTTGAATCTGAAAATCATTTAAGTGTCCATTTTTCATGAAATCTGGCTTGAAATTACCATAAGGTATTTTTAGTAACCTCATTGTATCATTTGTACAATTTATGTGTTTATCGAATCTTTTAAAAACGAAGTTTTGTTTTATAAGATTCTCTTGGGTAAGCTTTAGTATTTCTAATTCATGTTTTAGTTCTTGACATAAGACACATGTTTTAGTACTTTTACCTTTTTCTAATCCTATGACTTTTTCTTTTAACTGATGAATTTTATTTTCTAAAAATTCCTTTTTGGTTTTAAAGAACTTATTTTTACTTATGATTTTTAGAATAATTTTACATAATTTGTTATATTCTATATCTAACATGTTATCATTTATAAAAGAGTATGACGAGTCAGAAAGTACCTCTTCTGTGTCATTGGCCATGAGAGCAACTTCGTTGATCTTTGGTTTGTTGTCATTATCTTTATAATCTCCTATTTGAGATTTGTTCTTTGGAGGCTTTGGACAATCTCTTATCAAGTGACTAGAATTCCTGCATCTAAAACACTTCCTATGGTTCTTTAACTTCACACAAGTCTCAAAGTGATTTTTCCAGTCTATAAAATTGTTTGGTTCAAAAAGTGATGGTCTTTGAATAGATTGCCCTTCTTTAAAGTTTTCAAAATCCATTTGATCGTTTCAAGTTTTAAAATACAATATATTTTAAATTTCTTGAGTAACACCGCTCTGATACCAATTGTGGAAAACTAGAAGGGGGTTGAATAGTTTTACCGTTTAAAATTAATTTAAACTGTTTTGTAACTTATGTGAATTCAATGAAACTGTGCACACAAAAATAATCAAACAATATATCCAAGAAGTAAAAGAGAGAAATGATCAAACCACATAACACGGATGTTTGTAGTGGTTCGGCTACAAGGACTCTTTTCCTTGCCCTACTCCACTTCCCCGAGCCTTTAACTCGAGAGTTATCCTTCACTAAGAAATAAACTCCCTTCTAGGTGGAGAAAACCTTTACACGTCGCTTACTTCCTTTTCCGGTACTAAACTAAACACCGGGTTCTATTTCAAGGTAGAACCAACCTAACGTCGCCTATACAATTACCGACACTAAGCTAGATGTCGAGTTCTTTACAAGGGTACAACCACTCCCGTTTGGTTCTTTCACAAAGGGTACAACCACTCCCGTTTGGTTCTTTCACAAGGGTACAACCACTCCCTACACTCTTTGTGTTTTGAGGACTAAAACACTAACCACACTCAGTGAGATAAATGATACAAATGATGATGTGTGAACTACAACTATATCACACAGTAACTATGCTAAAGGTTTTACACTTCTGTGTTGAACCTTGATGCTTAATCTCCTTTGCTACAAAAGGAAAGATCAATGAAATGACTGAATGATAAATGTTAGATGATATGTAAATGAATGAGTATGAATGTTAGGCTCTATGAGTGATGGTGTGTCCAAATGATCAGCTTGCTATTTATAGGCAAGCTGGTGAACAGCCGGCTGATCCGGCAGATCCCATAAAAGGGATCCGTCCTTTATATCGATTGGTTCCGCCAACTTGACAGCAAAATGACAGCTAAGAGTTTTTGGAAATCTTTCCAAATCCAGCTGTATCCTCCACACCTTTGTCATGTCATATCAAAATCTTCCGAAGTCAACTATCTTGCTTGAAGATCTAGCCAATATATTATGTATGATGCATGCCATGATGTCATTGTATCATTTTAAAAATAAAGTTTCCTTTTAAGGAAATAAACTAGTAGATGTGTAAAATGTAATTCTAAGTAAACTTGTGAAATGTAAAATGTGATTTAAAGAGACTTTAGCTAGCATTTATAATTTGCTAAAGGATATACTTTGTAATTGTCATTAACAAAACTAAGTAAAGATCGTAAAATATAAATAACGTTTTTAGGACGATATTTGTATTAACAAGGTGGTTTAGATTAATATATCGTTTGCACTGACAATAAGATGCATGATATATTTCAAAGGAGAAAAAGAAAATGTGCATGTGATCCTAACAAGATTGTGGGTGGATATCTCTAACAGGGTTGAGGTAACGAAGTTCTAGATTTCTAGTTTGGATAATCCTAGTTGTGTGTTAGGGATAATTTGGTACATGAAGAGTTTCGTGTGATTGTAAGGATTGAAGGTTGTTGAACTAACTATCACTTATCCAAAGTGAGGAATAGTTGTAAGGTTTGAGTGTAATGATCGATGGGTTGAAGGTTCTTAGACTAACTATCACTGTAAGGAGTGAAGTGTAGCTAAAATGTTTGAGTGAGATTGATATAAGGGTTGAAGGTTTTGAAACTAAATATTACTGTCAAGAGTGAAGTTTAGTTATAAGGGTTGAGTGTGATGATGAATGATATTAATGTGAGGTTTGAAGATGAGATGCAAGATAAGCTTACAATGGTGAGGCCTTATATAGGCAAGAGTTGTGGGATTCGAATTAAAGTTGGTGGTAGTGTCCTATGGTGTAGTGAAGGAATCTTAGGGTGTATGTGAGTTTGCAAAATTTTGCAGGTTTGAGGTTAGGGATGCAGGGATCTAGAGGAAACAGTGAAAATTTGTCAAACAAAGGCACGGTACCACTAAATACCACACGGTACCGTTAAATTTAACGGCACCATGGCCTATTTAACGGTACCGTGACCTGGAAGTCACGAATTTTCCTGTGCAGCCTAGTTCTAGGCAGCTAAAGGGAAGTTTTCTAGGGAATAAGAACCACATTTGTGTGTTCTTGAGAGTGTTTGTTGAAAGACTATATGAGTGTGTTTTCGCTCCCCCTTAATTGATGACCATCCGGACAAGATGTATAAAAAAAATAAAGAGAAAAACAAACGTTGACGGAAGCAATGAGCTTAGTAACGTCATGACAAGTAGTGGATAGCATACAATAAACTTCACCTTTGAAGTCACGTAGCTCTTCTCAACCATTGTGAATATTCATAGAACATTCATATGATGAGGCATATGATTACGTGGAAATATGCTAAGGGTTAAGAAGATAAAATCTTCAAGGTTGTGGGGTTAGTGATAAGGTTCTAGTGGGGTTATCTATGTTGATGAAGAAGGGTTATCTCAACTTATCCTAGCGGTTCTTTGCTTGAAGTGTGTGGAAGATGAGTGGGACGCGGAAGCATCGGTAGTGTAGAACAAAGGTTGAAAAGTGTAGATAAGTTGAGAAGATAATGGATACGGAAGTAACCAAACATATGGTGTGTTTAGTACCATGCGGAAGTGAAAGGGGAAAAAGCTAAGGAATCAGAAGATAGGCAAAATCTATTCTGATAGGAGACGGTTCTAGTTTAAGACTACAGTGAGTATGTTTTGATAGTGCTTTTGAAAAAGTGAGAATCGAAAACAAAATAAACTGTCTCAGCAGACAACGGTCTGACGGTACCATTAAATTTAGCGGTACCGTCCCTTATTTAAGGGTACCGTGACCTGCTGAGGTCAGTTGTGACCCAGAATTAGATTTTTGGCAAAGAAATTTCACATATGTTGTGATTTTTCTGGACCTTAGATTAAAGTAATTTATACCAAATAAATTCTTTTACGAATGAATCCAACGGGATTTGATGAACGTTGATCGAGAACGAGAGATGACATTTAATTGTATTTCGCAAATTAAATATACTTTAAATATTTTGGATGAAATATTTAAGTTGTCATTGAGATTTAAGAGGATTTTACGAATAAATCTCGTTGATTTAGTGAGACTTTTCGACACGAGGAGAGAATTTATACCTAATAAATTCTTTTTACTAGATGAACGGTACTAGACGAGAAGAGATGACTTTTATATTTCTGAGGAAATACATAGGTAGTCATTAGAGCGATGTGAAGGATGGCTTAATATTTTCAGTGAAATATTTAAAAAGTCATGAGACGAGACACAAGATATGACTTCAATATTTTTAGTGAAATATTTAAAAAGTCATAAGACGAGACATAAGAGATGACTTCAATATTTTCAGTGAAATATTCAAGTAGTCATAAGAGGGATGTGAAGGATGACTTAATATTTCCACTGAAATATTTAAAAAGTCATGAGATGAGACATGAGAGATGACTTTAATATTTGCAGTGAAATATTCAAGTAGTCATAAGAGAAATGTGAAGGATGACTTAATATTTTCAGTGAAATATTTAAAAAGTCATGAGACGAGATATAAGAGATGACTTCAATATTTCCAGTGAAATATTCAAATAGTCATAAGAGGGATGTGAGGGATGACTTAATATTTCCAGTGAAATATTTAAAAAGTCACGAGACGAGACGTTAGAGATGACTTTAATATTTCCAGTGAAATATTTAAGTAGTCATAAGAGGAATTTAAAGGACGCATTTAAACACATGGGAATTGTGAAATTCACGGAATTTGTTCCATCATCCCTAGACCTAGACGAAGATGGTTAGTGGATTCTCGTTTGAGAGGTTTGGTTGATTTACGGATTTCGATGTGCTTCGCACGCGAGTGTTTCACGGGGTTTTGAAAGACGTAAAGCAAGGCCTATGGTGCTGATTCGCAGCAGGGTTTGGGATCTTAAGAAGTGTATATTCACACAAGGATGAAAGGAACTACTAATCACTTATATAGTAACTCGTGAGTCCTTTGTCACCCGAAGGTTGATGTTAGCTTTTAGCTTTTTGATGAGCGTTTTAACATATATTGTTAAAAGGCTTGAATATGATGTTTTGGATATGACATTTAACAATTGCGATCGCAAGTTAAACTTACTTGAATATTTCGGTTGAAATATTTAAGTTGTCAAACCTACTCCGAGTTCTACTGGGTTTGTATCTAACCTCCCCATGACAAAGGGTGTATTACTTGGAAGAAAGCGAAATGATGACCAAGGAATTAGGACAATTTCGCGACTACTTTAACTTATAGGCTTTGACACTAGCGTATGACTATATGACGTCTAAGAGTTCATAGTGATAGGCATACCTAATTCATTATGTGTTAAAAGGACATAATGTGGGTGCAAAATTTACAAGCAAATCATGTAAAATGCACATAAGGAATAAATGCAAACATCATGCAAAACATGATAATCATTTAGCATTTAAGATCATGAAGACATTCAATAATATCCTACGAGAACATGTTATCATTTTGAAACACATATGTGGGATGGAAGTAATCTAGATTCGCTAAGGAGGATCCTAATTACTATTTGTTCAAAATGAAATCCTAAAGGGAGATAAAGTTCACCAATGTAAAATATCTTTAGTCAAATGTAGGAATGAAAAATTTTCAAGTTAGAGAATGAGTATGAGACTATCACTAGTGGTGCTTAATTTAGGCTAAACACGACCATTTTTACGAGTTATACCACAAACCCAACTTCTCTCCTGGAAGCAATTCAACTGTTAGGTCAAATTGAATTTCTAGTGCGATAGGTTCTCCAGTAGTCATTCTCATGTTAGAAAAATTCAAATTCCTATATTTGCCTATCGAAGTATAGCAAAGATGATATTAGCTTATTTCGCTAATACATGGCCTAGTATGACTCAACTAACCATATTTTTAAAGTCGGTTAAGAAGATGACATGTCTTACATAACTCCTATCAAAGGGAAGCAAAATGTTTTAATATCATGTTTGAGATTTAGAGGTTATTTGGTGGAGATGGTGCATTTTATGATCTCTTGGATAACACCTTAGTTTGTTGAGTTGTTGCATGTTATTTTAACATGATTTGGTTTCCTAGAACCAAGAGATGCTCTAATGTGATACAATGTAGAATCTACTACATTGAGAGTGTTTCAAGAATGATCCTTTACATATCTTGAGAAAAGAATCTAGTAAAGGTTACTTACCTCAATAGATCTTGTGAGTATTATATTTGAAATGATACATATTGTATATTTCAACAAATATGTTTTTCTAAGAGGAAACTTATCACTCTTACGAATGCTTAGTAAAACAAGTATTTTAGTGTATGACCAATATTACTTGTTTATGCAATGAAACATGTTGTATTGGGTTATCACTCAAATCTAATATCCTATATTTGTTAAACAAGATGCAGTGTATTCTCTTGTAACATAACCATTCATGTTACAAAGAAAATAAGATGCATAAGATATAAGTTATCCCTAGTCAATATTTTGATAAGAGAAATACATGTGATATTCTCGAAGATTGATGACGTACATGATAGTTAATAACATATTATGTGTGACTCTTTTACTAGACATGTGATTTTGAGTGTTGAATCGTTCATGAGCAAAGTTTACATATGTTGTTTGTTTGCTCGTGTTTGGTTTTTCGGAAATGACACATTTACTAATTGCATTGCAAAGTAAATTACTTGAATATTTCGGATGAAACATCCAAGTTGTCAATCCTACTTAGTTGTGTATTTTATGCATCTTTTTAAACATATTAGTTTAATGTTTGGAACACAACCATTGGACAAGATGACTCACTATGGCATTTTTAACACAAGTGTGAGTTATGATCCGATGCATATTATTTTCGTCTTGAGAGGACGTCATTATTTTCATAACAATCGAGTGTGATTGAGTATGTAGATTCAAGATAATATATTTCGTTATATTTTGATGTTATTTTGAAGCTAGACAAATAATGACTCCAATTTCATGTCCATACTCGAAAACTTGTCAATTAGATTCGATGATGATATCAATCATAATTTGAATAATGAATTGATATGTACTCGAAATCTTTCTTGACCTTCACGATCACTCCTTTTAAAAAGAAAACAAAAATTTAAGGAATGTGTTCCATTTATTCTAATACTAGTTGTATGTGTGAGGTTAATGACATATTAACTTACTACTTCGATATTGTCATTTATTTTTATTTGTGAAAAACTATTTATATTATTAAGTATAATATTCTTAGTTTTGGACATATCATTAGTATAAAAATAATTATCTTAACTATTTTTATACATTATACGTAAAATACTAAATGTTTACAACATTTTGTGTGTGTGTTAGATCAATGTAAGTTTAATACATTTTCTTTTACTTAAATACTAATATATTAATATGATCTTTTATCTTGTTTAGACAACCCATGGTCAAGCAAGACAAAAGGATGCAATGTTTTAAAGATCATGTTACGGATTTAATGAAAGTGTTAAATATTTTGAGGTGATATATTTTTTTTACACTTAAACCTTTGAAAAAATAATTGTGTAAGACAATATTTCGACGCACATGATCAACCAACTTAGTTTTCATTCCTAAGAAGGTTACTAAAGAATCTTAAAACTTGCAAGATGTCGAAAACGCATATGCAAGAAATGTGGTCTATGCCTATATGCAATGCAAAATCAATTACGCAACTTAGTGCAAGAAGTCTAGTCTAAGTCCTATTGACGCATAAGCCGAAAAACTAATAATCAACACATAGCAACAAGGCATGTAAAACGCTTGTGATTATAGATATAATTGGCTCAACTTAAGATAACTATAAGCACACAAAAAATATTAACTAATAATAATAAGATACAAAGAAAAACAAATAGTCATTTAGCATAACACACAAAAATATTAATCGTCATTTTGTTTATTAAGTATAACAATGTATAATAAGCTTTATTTTATTTGAAAACGAATTGGTTTCCTCCCCATTTCAAGGATTTTTACCAAGTCACTTTGAAAATACATCAAGGTTCAAAAGTTGAAACGCCCTTTTTCCGTTAAACCAAGAGTTTACGCAAACAGCATGACCAAAAAGACCTTTAGTTGAAAATCACGGACTCTAATATACTTTCATTTAGTACTAATTCATAAAAGTATTTTTTAAATGAAAGTAGACTCAACTTCATTTAAAATGATGGGTGACACGACTCCTACACACTTATGGTTGATTTTATATGAATTTCTGAAAATGACCCAATACTGAAAATAGACAGACAGATGCACAGTACCGTTAAAATACCCTACGGTAAAATTAAATATAATGGTACCGTCCAACATTTAGTGGTACCGTCCACTGTTATTACAGTTCTGTCCCAGATTAATTTTCTGATTCAACGCAACAAATAAACATAAAAATTTAGTAAACTAGATACCGAACATGTAGAATATGTTAAACATCATTTCCACGTTTAGGAACAAGAAGATATTTACGATAATACATTTACTACAAAATAATGGGTTGTCCTAAACACTCCTTTCAAAACCGCATGAATTTATGACTCGTTCTAAAGACATGACCAGACACTTACAAACTCTATTCTTTTATTGGTTTAAGAAAACCTTCAAGCTAGTATGACAAAGTATACTTAGCAACAAAACTTGTAAATATTAAGCAACTAAATACTTTTCATATTTTATCACCTTCACGGGTAATTTGATACATGGATCGTACTCAATTTTGAAAACCATTTATTTTTAAAATTTGAGCGACGTGGCTCTGGTACCAATTGTGGAAACCGTAGAGGGGGGTGAATACATTTCCATTAAAAAAACTTAAAAACTTTTTGTATCAAACACCCGATCAAGTGTGACGTAATATGAAAAGTGTCAACAATGATTATACAACATCTAGAGATGGTAGAAAGTAAACTACAACACAAACACAATCAAACCATGAAACAAACATTATCAACATAATATAAGCAACAAACCACACAAACATAAACGCAATGCAAATATAAATATAAAGCGATAAAGACTAAAATAAAAGTAAAGAGATAAGTAAAGAAGGCGCAAACCGGACACAATGATTTATAGTGGTTCGGTCACGAAGCTCCTCTTCGCCCTACTCCACTCCTTGAGTACCCAACTCGAGAGTTACTTCACTAATCAACAAGCTCCCTTCAGGCGGAAAAAACCGTACAACATCGCTTATCCTTATTTCCGACACTAAGCTAAGTGTCGAGTACTAATCTTAGCTAGTACCAATCTACCACGATCCACACGATCTACTCACGATCTACCCGATCTACCCTTGATCCACTTGATCAACAGATAAGCCCACAAGCTACAAGTGATCTCCAAGATCTACTCCCACTTGACTCGATCTGACCGATCTACCCTTGATCCACTTGATCAATACACAAGCCCACAAGCTACAAGGGATCTCCAAGATCTCAACAAGATCACAATGATCTACTCTCACTTGACTCGATCTACCCTTGATCCACTTGATCAATACACAAGCCCACAAGCTACAAGAGATCTCCAAGATCTCAACAAGATCACAATGATCTACTCTCACAAACTCTCAAAAGAAAAATGAACTTGATGTGCGCAAGGATACAACAAGTATGTAACAAGTGTTACAAATGCACTAACTATAACTACAACACTTTGCATCTTTGTAATACTATGTGTTCTCCTCTTGCACTAGTAGAGGAATGAAGGTGATCTCTTGTTTGGATGAAAAGATCATTCTTAAACAAACTAAGACTCTCTAAATGATCAAAGAAAGTGATCTAAGTAAGAAGGGATTAGACCAGAGAAAACTGACTGGAAAAATCAAGTTGGACGTGTAAAATGATCCACTATTTATAGGCAAAGAAAAAACTAGCCGTTATGTACGGACGGTACCACTAAATACCCGACGGTACCACTAAATTTAGTGGTACCGTGGTACCGTCCCATACAGGGATGCTCCAAAATTTGTTTTTAGTGGTGAAAGTTTATTTAAGGAAGTTTGGAGCTGATTTGGGGGGAAAAACAGCTGTTGGTGATTTTAAGCTTATTTTTCAAAATAAAACATTTCTTTTTAATTCAAAAAAAAAAATAAAAAATTGTAAAATGTATTTTTGAAAAAATATTTTGTCACATTAAAAATGTGAAGTTTAGAACAAAAAATTTATTTCTTTGATCATCCATCAAGTTTAAATTTGTTTGTTCATACATTGAGTGATTTACGTCGGGTTGAGAATCTACGACTCTGTTGAAGCATACTTGAGACGTCGAGAGATGTTGATGTAAGTATGCATTAATGATTTGTGTTTACAATTAACTTGCACATTTTATGTTATGCATTACAAGTTACATGTTTGTCATTATTAAAACCGAAGAAACCGTTTTGTTTAAATATCGTAATATTTGCACTAACACTATCCTTAAGTATCGCCTTACGAGTCCATTATTTCCGGTTGATGAGATATGCCCTGTTTGTCTCAAGGCATGTTTGGATTCCTTTGGGGAACATGCGGTTGATTGTAAAGAGCTCCCAGGCTTCAAGTACAAACATGATTTGGTTAGAGACGTCCTTTTTGATGTATGTAGGCATGCCGGGATCTCCGCCAAGAAAGAAGCGCCTGTGAACTTTTTGACGGACCCGTCGGATGGAAGATCTACATTGAGACCGGCTGACATTTTGGTTTTCAGATGGGTTGGGGGAAAACATGCTTGGGTGGATTTGAACGTGGTTTCTCCTCTCGTGGGGTTGAGTAGTCGGGGTTTTACAGCTGGACATGCCGCTTTGAAAGCCGCCTTGTGCAAAGTGACAAAACACTAGAAAGCATGCATTGAAAATCAGCACGTGTTTATTCCTTTCGCGTTTGATACATTTGGTTTCCTTGCACCTGAGGCGGTGGAACTGCTCAACAGAGTCCAATGAGTTATGAACATTAATGTTATGACACATAGATCCACGAATGTAGTTTTCAAAAGAGTTAGCTTTGCAATCCAAAAAAGGCTAGCGGCGCGGCTTGTTGCTCGTTTGACTTCAACCACTATGTAAATTCTATTTTGATGAAATATAAAATAGTCCTGGATTCTAGGGTTTGCTAATATTTAGGTGTTTATATTCTGTTGTTGTTTATATTTGATTTTAAGTAAGCGAAAATTACTACAATACCCATTTTGATGGGAACTTTTCTTGCAGTGCCCCAACTTTTTACAACATTCAAAAATACCCATCCATCTCGCGTAATTATTTACGTGGGACGCTAGATGGATGCGTGTCAAGATTTTAGTGGTCGAAAACAAAAAAATATAAAAAAAAAATAACATCACGCGTAAAATGATACGTGGGACGCTAGATGCATTAAAAAAATCGTTTATATTTATTTCTAAAGCATCACGCGTACAAATATACGCTAGACGCTAGATGCATGAAAAAAGTCAATTGTATATTAGTGGGACGCTACATACTAAAAAAACTAACCCTAATTCGCTTTAAATATTAGTATAATAAATACAACTTCAAATATATACAACTTCAAGAAAAAATGAATGGTAAAATAAAATATATACAACTTCAAGAATGATCTTAGTTAACCATAGCCACACATACTAGTATCCTCAAAATGACATGCGTAAAACAGTTACTTACCCATATGACATCATCCCAACGACATGCGTAAAAGTCAATTGTAGTGTGGCCGTTTTGTTCTTGGGAAATATCCCAGCTCTTCTAAACAAGTGTTGAGAGTTGCAGTCCATCCTCGTACATATTCTCTTAGAGCTTCACAACGATCACTACTATGCATGGAGTCGAGAACCAACAGAGTGGATTCCCTTAGGTCCATAATTACAGTTACCCAATGATTCCCTCCAGCATTCATCGGCATCAACACCTACATTGAAAATTTATATAAATATACACAATTAAATAAATTAGTAGTGAGTAGTTTTATACATAGCTAATATACGTGGAAAGACAGTTACTTACCCAGGTGACATCATCCCATGACGGGTACGGACGCGTGGTACCATCCAATGTTCCCCTAATTGTACGCTCAGTCGAAAGCATGGATACAAGACCATTGTCGGAGGAGTAAGTCGATGCTGTCCATGCCTTCGCAAGAGTCCATTCCGCTTGAGGTGGTCTATTTCTTATTAGTAACTCTACCCAACAATTCATTTGCTGATTTATAAGATTATATTGAATCATTTTACGTTCTTGAAAATAAAATAATCTAAACCTTTACAAATATGTAACAATAAACTTACATCGTCGGACAGCCAACCAATTTTATCGGCTGGTCCTGGATCAGTACCCTTCTTGTATAAATGTGGAAGTAGTTCTTGAAAGAAGTTCAGTTGTACTTTCCAACCCTTCGGATAGCAGTCAAGGTATATCGGAGTTGGGTTTCTAAGGAACTGGTCAAGTTCAACATATCTCTCACGCTCTACCTGAAAACAACAAATAAAATACAATATCATTACAACTATGTTAATTAGAACCTTCATGCTAATAAATTTAAAACATCTTTTAGTGTTACCTTCTTGGGGTCAACATTGGCAATTACTAAAGGTGCAGAATAACCAGAACCAACAAAGGCAACATCATCCACCTCGTCAGCCGCTTCTTCCCCTAACTCGAACGGTTAAATGTTCGAGGCACCCTTATTCCGTTTACTCTTACCCGCACGTTTCTTAGGGAGGATAGTCGTAGGTCCCTTTTCGGTATAAGGATACTGCTGATATTTACCGGGGCGACAATCCCTCCTCGGTCGCTCCATCGCACCCTTAAAAAAGAATAAACAATAAAAATTTTAACATCATTATCATTACTAGTACACAATAATAATCGTTATTTATTTAGATAATGAATATGTTACCCGGTTCTCAACAACAACGTCAGGGGCGTGAGATGGACCTGCCTGGTCATAAGCAGGTGTGTCAAACGCGCGGAACCCAATTGGCGTACAGGTAGCGGTATGTTCGTTGGATGGAAACCATGTTGGATACGTAGACGTCACCAGAGGTGTAGGTAAAGGAAGACCTTCAAAAAAAGACTCGTTCGGTGCCACACCAAATGGACGGCCGGGCCGTTGTAATCCCTAAATATAAAATTAAAAAGGTAGAGTGAGTAACCAACAAATGTAAATATAAGAAACATAAAAGCACGTAAATATACCTGAGTGTTTTGCATAACACTAAAGTCACTAAAACCAACATTTTCACCACCAACAAAGCTTGATTCTCTATGTGGTTGTGGTTTCTTCACACCAAATGGATGGTAGGGCCGTTGTAATCCCTAAATATAAAATTAAAAAGGTAGAGTGAGTAACCAACAAATGTAAATATAAGAAACATAAAAGCACGTAAATATACCTCATGTATTTTTTTTACATACAAGTCAAAATCCCGTAACCTCGCTTCATGTTCTTCCATCTTCTGAAACACTAGGGGGGAATATCTTCGCGCATAGGTCGGTTTACCGGAGGCTGTATCACTGGAGGGGGGGGGGGCGGATTCCCATCGAAAAACGTTCTACTTTGAACCCACCACTTGGTTTGTTGCTCAAAGTCATCCGGTGTAAGCCTCATCAAAGGTCGATTTACCTTATAAAAAAATGCACAATATATACAACATTAAAAAAAACACACAAAATATTATAATCATATCGTAATAAATTTAGTGCATATCTCAAACTCACACGCAATTGGCCATCCAGAATCCTGTGTAGACCATCCCTAGTGACCACGTTTCTATAAACCCAGGCAATTGATTGGGGATACAACTGTTGACGATAAAAATAGGAAGGGGCTGCACCATGCGGGAACGTCTCCATTATCCACGTCTACAAAAATGGTAATTATTTTTAAAAAATGTTAACAGGATACATATACATGATGTTTACAAATTTATATACGACATACCTTGAAGGCCCATATAAATCCATTCAACGAGTACCTAGGAATTGTATCAGGATCCCTCCCCTCGGCAAAATGCTTTGCCCTACGCTCAACTGCTGCATCCTTTATATTTTTGTACAAGGTTGGCCATACATACGACCCCCACGGATAGACATTCCAACCATCTAAATCCTCAACTAACCTAAATAAAAAATCATCAACTACTTTCCTAACCTCGGTCCCTTTTAACACCAACAGCAACACGCATATCAAACAAAGGCGAACGGCATCTACATCACTCAACTCTTCACTTTTTAATATATTTAACAACATACCAACTTTTATGGTTCGTGAATCAAGTGACGAGGGGAACAATCGTCTCCTAAACGGCATAGGTCTATCTAGATAACGATCTCTAAAATCTGTCCCAAACCTTAAATTCGTAACTAGACAGAATTCCTCTCTACCAAACTTAATCTCGACCTCACCTACCCGAGAAAGATCACGTACACGATATCTCAAAGGAACAATGTCTGACTCACCCTCATCACACGGCACTTGGTGGCATATAAAATAATGTACCAACACACAACTCTCTTGCATTTTTGGTATATCTAACAACCAACCAAAACATGTTTGCCTAAATAATTGTTCCCTAGGGGTGTTCTCGATCCGTTTACTAATATCTCTAATTAATGTCAACCTACTCCTACAACTGACTTCCGCCGCATAATCCTAAAGTAACAAAAACATATAAATATATATTACAAAATAAATAAACAATACGTGTAATAGAACAAAAAAAAAATTGCAAAATACCCGATAATCCGCCATATTCATCGCCGACAACCGTTAACACAATCACCACCACAGCCACCACCACCACCTGTCACCTCACCACCAACAGCAACAACCTAGGGTTTTTATAGCCACAACACCACCAACACCACGACAGCACAAAACCACCAACAGCAACAACCTACGTTTTTTATAACCACAACACCACCACAACAACACCACGACAACACCACCAACACCACGACAACAACACCAACACCACGACAACAACAAGACCACGACAACACCACCAACAGCAAGTCACCATAGCTTTTATCACCACAACACCACCACCACACAGTCAACTAAAAGTCGCTATCTTCACCACCACAACACCACCAACAGCCGGTTCTTTTAGCACCACCACCAACACCACGACAACAACAATGCGTTTTTTTTAATCAACTTCAAACCGTGGTATGATTTATAATTTGATGGTATGATGAATGGTGGTTTGATTTATAATTTTAAGGTATGATGAATGGTTTTTAAATGTTTTGTGTGAAGGCTCAGTGATGGAGGAGAAGGCTCAGTATGCATGGAATTTACAATGGGGTGATGAATCATTTTTAAAGTGATTCTTAATGCATTGAATATGTCCGATTTAAGCATGGACTGAAAAAGGTCGAATTCTTGCATACAACCGTCGTTTCAACAGTATTTTTCGGTAGGGTTTATAGGCTTTGCAGGTTATTTGTTCCTTCCCAATGCATTTGCTCCTTCCCAATGCACATTACACGTAAAAACTTACGCGTGATCAATTAATGTTCAGTATGCATGCATAAATTTACGCTTGATCAATAAATGTTTTACACTGTTTTCGTTGTCGTAGGCTTTACACTGTTTTCGTTTTCATGCACACTCATATTTCATGCATAAATTTACACTGTTTTCGTTTTGATGCTTTACACTGCTTTCGTTTTGATGCTTTACACTGTTTTCGTTTGCATGCATAAATTTACTCATGCTGTTGCAATGTGGAATGTCAAATAACTATAAACAATTGAGAATGGTCCCACGTTTGAATAACCATCTAGCGTCTAGCGTATTAACATACGCGTGATGATTTACAAATAAATAGAAATGGTTTTTTTAATTCATCTAGCGTCCCACGTATCATTTTACGCGTGATGTTATTTATTTTATTTTATTTTTGTTTTCGACCACTAAAATCTTGACACGCATCCATCTAGCGTCCCACGTAAATAATTACGCGAGATGAATGGGTATTTTTGAATGTTATAAAAAGTTGGGGCACTGCAAGAAAAGTTCCATCAAAATGGGTACTGTAGTAATTTTCGCTTTAAGTAAATTATCTTATCTTTATTTCATCCACAGTTAAAGGTCCAACAAATGTAGGTGGGCATTTACTGCCAGACTTTCTTTTTGCTGTCCTTGCTTCCTCCTTTCATTTAGTAACACATTTCTCCGTTTATACAATCATCAATGAATTCATTTATTTACCTGTTTTTTCTTCTCATTTTTCACATTCTTTTCTTTTGATATGAAAGTCGAGAACACAGTGTAAGAGTTTAAATACCACTTCTATATGAATGAAAAGAAAAAATAACAAATGGAACACCAAAATCAAAACTTGCTTCCCATCAAATAAAAACGCGAAACCATTAAAAGCGCTAATAAAATTTGTGAAATTTGAACTAGCCAGATTTGTAAAAGAGATAATAAGTGAGGTCTCGGGGTTCAAATATGAGCAACGCCTTCTTTGCTTTGGATACATGTCGATTTACCTCTCCTATGTCGATCGTACGTACGTGGACCACTTGATTGGAGCGCCCAGAAATAACGTTTACCCAATATTTACATTTATGTCCAACCAATCATGCTTTATGTCTCATAAATATTATTGTCACTTATTTAGTTGCTTCCCACCTACTAGTACTCTAGTAACACTTCACACATTGCTCACTTCACTTCACTTCCACATGGCTAACTCCATCTTCTTAATCATTATCCTTGCTCTCACATTCACAGCAAACATCATGGCAGGCTCATTACCGGAGCTAGTCCGGTCTTCGTGCCAGCATGCCACCTTCCCACAAGTTTGTGTCCACACCTTGTCAGTATACAATCCACCAGCCAACACCCCAAGGGAACTAGCACTAGCTGCCATCAAAGTCAGCATTTCTAAAGCCTCAGAAGTGTCTGACTATCTTTCTGGCATACAAAAGGAAGCCAACAAGAGGGAGAAAGGAGCTGTAAAGGATTGTGCTACCCAGATATCAGATTCTGTTGATAATCTGAAGAAGACGTTGGGCGAGATCAAGGAGCTTAAAAGAGGGACATTTAGGTGGCAAATGAGTAATGCTGAGACATGGGTTAGTGCAGCATTGACTAATGAAGATACATGTCTTGATGGGTTTAAAGAGGTTGCAGGGACAGTGAGATCAGATGTTAAAAAGAAGGTCACAAATGTCGCGAAAGTTACTAGTAATGCTCTTTATCTTATTAATCGTCTCGATCACCCCTGAGCACATTAGCCATCTCGTGTTCGTACTGCTTTCACCATCAACTATACCAATGATTATTATGCTATATATATGTTACTTGATTGCTATGTTATTGTTATAAGTAGTATATAGTTTAGTTGTGGATAGGATGGTTAATGTATCATGTGTGTGGTCTAAGTTAATATTTTGTAACCAGTCTTTCTAGTTATTGGTTTGGTATAAATAATGTGTTCTAACATAACTGCTAAAGTTTGATAAATATCTTCCTGTGCAAAAAGTTATAATAGTGGTAACATATGCAACATTTATTGAAAAGGTGCAAATAATATTGAAGAGTTGTGACCCCCAAACCCGAAAGAGTTTGATAGCGCCACTTTGATATCGAGTCTTTCTTTCTTTTGCCCCACAAGCAAATTCATGTCCTGTTGCATACAAATTAATGATATTAATGAGCTTAATTACAATACAAGAAACGAATAGCATGTAATAGTATAACACATTCATACCACGTCTTTGTCAGGGTTGTCAAGATTAAGATTTGGATGTATCCAACCTGTCCGTATCGCCTACATAACATACCAACACAAAAATTAAAAAGTATGGTCGAAGAAAAACGGAACTAAAGTTTATTTTATTTCTGTTACTTGTATAGCTGCAACTGCTTCCACAGCACCGGCAGCTCCCATAAGGTGGCCTATTATGGATTTTGTAGAGTTCACCCTCAACTGCAACATCAAAGTTCTGGTTGAATATAATTAATGCTAATAATTAGGTATTATAATGACTATTAGTAACGTATCGATTAAGTCAACCTCTTTATTCTGGCCAAAACAATGAACAATAGCTTGGTATTCCTTAATGTCACCAGCTGGGGTCGATGTAGCATGTGCGTTTATGTAGTTCACATCTTCCCTAGCCACCCCGGACTGTGATAACGCCTTTTCAATGCATAATATGATACCACTACCTTAATAATAGTTCATACATTTGACCAATTGCTCAGTTAATCTTGCTCATATGTCAGACATATATAAGAGGTACATTTATTTTGTTTACCTTCAGGGTGAGGCTGTGTAATGTGATATGCATCAGAACTAAAGCTTCCGCCCAAAATTTCTGCATATATATTAGCACCTCTTTTCTGTCCACCAATTACATTTAAGTATCAAGTAGAAAACGGAAACATAATTAGGATACGGCAAACTTAGTTATTTAATACCTTAGCATGCTCAAGTTCTTCCAACAACAGAACTCCAGCTCCTTCTCCCATAACAAATCCATCACGTCTCTGTTGAAGTTAAATGAAAACATTCAAAAAAAAAAAAAAAAAAAAATTGCAAGCTCCAGAATATAGAATAAATGACACAAGAAGATATACCGAATCCCATGGACGTGAACCTTTGGTAGGATCATTGTTCCGCTCACTTAAAGCCTTACATGCCACAAAACCGCCCATTCCTGCATAAATTTTTTTCGTGATCTTCAAGATTCAACGAGATTTATACAGAAAAAGGGAAAATACCTAATGGTGTAATGATAGATTCAGAGCCACCACAAAGCATCATGTCCTGCAAGATTCTCAACACTATAAAAATCAATGTTTGCGCCATAGAATAATTATGACTACAAAAACAATACTCACAGCATCACCGTCGATTATGTGATTTGCAGCATTCAATATACAGAAATTGCTTGTGGCACAAGCTGTCGATATAGAATAAGTTGGACCCATCCAACCCTGAAGTAAAACATTAAAATTATTATTCTGTTATAAAGATATAGCAATGTTTTTAATCTGGTGTGAAAGATGATAGATTAATAGGACCTAACCAGATCAATGGCGAGCAAAGATGAACCAATGTTAGTACTTGAAAAGGGTACGCAGAAAGGAGTCATCTTCTTATATGACACTCTTAGAGCTTCTATAGCATCGCTCACAATCTAAAATAGAAGTAAAATAACTAAACGTGATGCTGAGTAGATTAATGGCCGGTTAGCTAACTTTTTCATAGAACAGTGGGAGCATGACAACGAAAGAACACACTTTTCTGACCGTGAATACTAAAAAGTCACGGAGCCTACAATATATTTTATGAAAGCTCAACATACCAAACCTTATTGACCCAATTGTGGGTCCCGAATCAGAATTTGACCTTTTCTGTTTATTTTCTAATTTTAGTTATTAGATGAATTATATCCAATCAGTACTATATGTAATTTTCACGTGTCGTTTAACCTCCAATAATAAGAGCGGGTGTTAACTTTGAAATGTTGGTGAACTTGTCAAAGATAGAATCTTCTGTGTACTTTTTTAACCTTGCAATCATATTGACATATCTGAAATTTTATGGTAAAAGGCCGGTGTCTTATCCGCAGTCTTTTACTTCCATTATGCGTCAAAATCAGACAGTAACTAGTCTTATCATGAAAGTGTTCTTTGACTATACCTGCATACCACCCATAGCGGATCCAATCAGAACTCCACATCTCGTTCTATCGATTTCCTCCATTCCATCTTCTGTCAGACCACCATCAGCTAATGCTTTCTTGCCTGCGGTCAGCATGTAAAGCATAAACTTATCAAGCCGCTTAGAGAGCTTTGGTATAACCATTCCATCTGTCGTAAAATTTTTTATCTCTCCAGCTATTCTCTGTTATTAAAACTTTGTTATGGCTATGCTAATTCACAATGATATACGTACTTATGAGAAATGAAGTATTAGTATATGACATACAGTTGGATAGTTTGAACAATCAAATGCCTCGATATCACTAATGCCACTAACACCTTCAAGCAGATTATTGTAATACTCATCTGGATTCCGCCCAATTGGGGTTTCCACGCCCATTCCTGTCACAACCACTCGTCTTTTTGTTGGATGTTTGGTTTTCATTGCAGGCTCGATTGATGGTTGGTTAGCTACAACTATTTGTTTACCTAAAGTTCAGTTCAAAAACCAAATATCTGACTCTAATAAGCAAAAATATTACCATATAACTACTACACACTTATAAGTGTGTCACAAAATATTATATCTATACACTTGTTAGTGTGTTATTTTACAAGCAATTTGGCTATAATAGAACATGTATCAACCAAAGTTGTGCAAGGTTTTGGGTATGGTAGAATATGTTACCAGAATTGGGCGAATGGGAACAAGGACCACGTCGTGTGTGTTTGAAGGAAACTTTTGTGCATTGATAAACAGAAACAAAATCAGCAGGAGGGACAAAGCAAGAAGTAAGCGAAAGCCCATTCTGGGATCCAACAGAAACAGACATCTTGCTAGCCGTGTTGAAAATATGAGCCTAGAATAACAAAGAAAGAATATGAAAGTTTACATGAAACTTAAACATTATACGTTTGTCTGTTTACATAGATAGGGCTAAGGGGTTCAAACATGAAGACAACGTGAGTTCACTTACTACTACATTAATGTATTATAACCAAATTCTGTTAGATATATTCACATATTCTTTTCTTAAAGGGAAATGCAAACTACCCTATGTTTGCGTAAGAGAACCGGAATGTGGTTATGTATGATATACGTACAGCCGATCAGGTAAGGTGTCAAATCAATTCCGGTATGGGTCAATACAATTCAATCAACTTCATTAGTGCATGTGTGCCTTTGATGTTTGTAAATGATTGATATGAAAAAGGGTATTTGCTCTCTTTATAATTTTAGCATGTTTATAGTTTGGGTTAAACTGAGGCATGTGGTGGCTACTTTAATAAGTTAGCAATGTTAGATGCTTCTTTGTAACATCTTACAAGTGGTATATTTATTTATAGTTCTGGGTCATGCTAATAGTTTCTATCTGAATTACACGTATCATCCATAATTTGAGGATCTTGAAAAATCTTAAAAGTGTAAATTTTGTTTATCTTATTACTACTTTATATAGTAATCTCCGTGGTCGGTGATACTATTATATTCAACCGACCAAATATTTTATTCATTATATTTTTAGCCCGTCTGAATATTTTTGGCCCATTAGCGGCCCTTTTGGTGTGGTCCCAATTCTTTAAGCGGCTTCAATTTTATTATACCAGGCATATCTAATGGATAATAACGAATGCAAAACCTTCCAGGCAGTTCTAGCGGTAGGTTAGATTCACCGACTCTTTGGCGGCGACCTTTCTTCCCCTATCCGCCGACATCCAGGTCCGCATTTATGTCGTGGGTATCATTTTTTTTGTATAAGGATTGTTTTTTGATTGGTTTCGTGAGGCTTTTTGCAAGTTTTTGCAGGATCTGGTTCAATTTTATTATACCATTTTCAGGTTGGCTGATATAATCTTTGTTCCGAACATCGGCGGCGATAACCTCTTAATCTCTAAAATTGTTTGTATCTACTTTTATGTTCCATTAATTGTTTCAATTTTAATTTTCCTTTTTTGTTTTGAACGTTTTTTGGTGGCAGGAACCGTTTATGAACAACAAACTTCTTTCCTGCGGCTTGGTCGGATTCTAGGCCTTTGATCAAACAAAAAATTGTATCAAGGTATGGTTTAGTTGATTATTGACGTTTATTGTTTTGTTCATATTTTATTTATGGTATTTACCTCTTGATTTGTAGCGATGCTTTGGTTGATTTAGATTAATTATTTGCCTTGGTTTGAGATTGAGAGTGCTTAAATAGTCGAAGTTTTTGTTGTTGTTTTTGTTCATAGGTGTGAAGTTTTAGTTTGTCGGAGAGTTAAAGTCAGTTGAAAGAGCCGACAGAGGGTTTGAAAACGCTGGTATGTTTTTCAGTGCGATTTTAATTTTTCTGTCTAATAGTTGCTATGGAAATACGTCAGTATGCAGCTTATTCGTTTTGAATTTTGATGCATATTTTCTTTATTTCAAATCTTTGGTAGAGAGTTGAGGTTGTCGACCATGTTTTGAGAAAGTGGAGACGATTTGAGGTGACAGGTATGTTGTTTCAGACTATTTTAGTTTGTTTATCGATTCTATTGATTTTCACTGTCAATTGGGTATACAGATATGGAACACCTTGATTTGATGTAAGATTAGGCCCTGATAAGAACCGCTGCTTCAAAAACCTTGGTTGCCAATAATGGATCGACTAACTTTATGAATCAAGGTATGCGTGGTTATTTGCGTTACGGTTGTTTAATTGTTGCATACAATATATACCTTTGGTAAATAAGCCCCATGTTTGGAACAATTGGTAGGAGTTTTAATCAAGGGGGTGTATGGATAAGGTTAGTTGAATAAAGAGTTTAAGGCCTTGCTGCATTTTGGTCACACAGAGTAAATGCAACATATTTTGAGACCAAAAGTTTAAGGGCTTATTTTTGAGACCAAATCTAGCGTATAAGTAAAAGGATATTAAAGAGAAGGAAAAACACCTTTTACAGAATGGAGATGTATACAAGACACGTTAGTCTTCTGCATTAACTCGATATTCTAATAACGCTTAATGAAGCAATTGAAATCTTGATTTACAGGCCATTTTACTTAACCTCTTGATTGTTGTAAAATTTCTTATGGTCGAGTACGAGAGCAGCACATTCACTTATTCAAATGGAACCATTTATAAAGAGGATTGTAATGTGAAATCTTTATCTGTTTGCAGAAATTGGATAAACAGGGAGTTAGCTTTTGTACAAGGATAACTTATGAAGACAATGCCATAACAAATGCTATCGAGATCTACAATAACGTTAGGTAATTACGAATCATGATGTACATATTTACTACAAATATATTATTTTTAGAGTGTTGATATATTGATTATTGTCACTTTGTAGCGGTGGAATGCATTTTATGGCATCCAACAACGACTGTGGTGTAAGAGAATATGATATGGAGGGATTTCAGCTCATGAATCACTTCCGGTTTCTTGGCCAGTGAATGTAAGTTCCTCAGAAATTCAATGTAGCAAAATACTTTACGTTATTGCGTTATTTCTTTATTGTCACTGCATTCCAAAAGAGATGCTTGGTCTAATTTCTTACTGCTGCAAGTTTTTTGACCAGACAATGGTTTTATTATAGATCCCCTTGATTAAAATTCCTAGCAACTGTTGGTGGTTTCGGCATGTTTAACCACCAAAAGTTTAGTTTTAAAACATAAAATATGCTGAATCACCTGAAGGTACTCGAAAGTTGTTTAATCAGTTGAAGGTAATGGAAAGGTATAGTAATTTCAGCGATTAACTTTTTACTAATCAAAGGATTTAATACATTTCTAGGAATTATGAGTGTGCATAATCCATCATTTTTTCTATCCTTATAAAAGATTTCAAGACATTGATACAGGTTCATTTATTGGTTTTTAACAAACACATATAACCGCCTCGGGAATAATTTATGCAACTATAATGGATGCAATAAACGAACGCATACAGGTTTGTAGTTTATACTTCATTAAGTATATCAAGTAATACTCATAGTAATGATAGTTTCCATGCGTTTTAACTACAACTGTTAACTGCTGAACATGGTTACAGGTGAGTGGATCAGTTGTAGATGAAAACCAGGTACGAACCTGCAGTTGCAGATGAAAACCAGGTACGAAACTACAAACTCATAGTAATGATACATTTTTGGTTACACTAATTCTTTCTGACCTGCTGTTGCTGCAGGTTGTGCTAGCAGCTCGGTCGGAAACTACAAACGCAGAACGTGTATGCCCCAATGCAAGAGAATCTATTAGTACCTGCGTAACCAGGTCGCTGCATTATCGGGGCATTTTTTTTATACTGATTGAATCTGTTCAGGGTTATGTGGGTTGATTCGAATCTGCCTTACGAGGTTCTGTCAGAGTACCAACAAACCGCTATTCTACAGGTAACTATTCGAATCTGCCCTCTCTTATGTATTTTTTTTCTTTTAAAAGCACTAGCAAAGACTACTAAAAAAAACAAACAATCACTGGAAAAAATCCCAGCATCCTAAGTTTAACAAAAAACAAACATCTCCACGACATACTGTAAAAGAGAACAAAACAAAACAGCGACCCAACAAATAAAATCAGATATATACATCCACATAAAAAAAAAGAAAAAAAAAAATTCCACCCCGCCGCAACGCGGCGGGGGCGTTTCTTCCTCGTTACAAAAAATCCTCAAGGCTGTGCATATGCACAGACCACAATATCTAAGACATAAAGTAAACTAAAGTAAAGTAACTCCCAATACCGTCGAAGACGGTGTATGGGGGAGGTTGAGACGTAGACAGCCTTACCCCTACCTAAGGTAGAGAGGCTGCTTCCGGTTCTACCAAAGATAGAAAAGGACCCCCGGCCTTTTGTAGGGAGTGAGGATCGAACCCTTGACCTCTCAGTTGAGAGGAAAGGGGTTTTCCAACTGATCCAACCCTACTTGTTTTACAATATCTAAGACATGAAACCTCATATTCAACGATATCTTTTTCACCTAAAACTAACATTTGCATGGATTTCCTCTTCTCCCTCGGCCACTTTTTCTTGCATTTATGTAAGCACATTGATGTTCAATCCATCATGGTCACAAGGCCAAGAAACTTTCTATTCCAAGTATCCTAGCTAAATCTGAGGCTTTGTATAGGCAAAGGATAAACAGATATACCGGCAGGTTCTAATTGGTGAACCACGTTATAACATAACTGCTACAAGCATTGTTCAGTAGATGCTTATCGCTTGTTGAACAAAACACAATTGACATTGCAAAATCTGCAACATCCTTTACCTTGACTTGTACAACTGGATCCCACATTACCTGTACAATAAAAGTGTTAGTCAAAATATTATTCAATATCTATCCAGAATATAAATCAAGAATACATCGGCATTACTATACAAAACATTTAATTTGATTTTCTGTACTCTGAAGTATTGAGAATAGCATTATAGTAAAACCATTAATAAACTAAAAGTAAATAATATAACTCAACAAAGCCATCAAGTGAGAGACACCAACTTAGAGTCTTTATTGGTGAAAATCCCTCTTTCTAGCATTAACATGACACCTACATCGATTTCTTTCATCTTCCACACCCGAGCATATTGTATCAAGGATATTGATGATTCGAGTGAGATATTGATGTGCTTCGAAAGCTTTAAATTTATAATACTAGAAATACCGGTTAATCGACTAAAAACAAAACACGGGCAATGTACCCTTTCGAATGTAATATAGTCTAAGGTAAGTCCAGGTCGTCCCAAGAGAATTGTAGTTTTCTCAGAATGATCACAATGGTGCTAAGATCGATTCAATTGTCACTTATTAAATTAACTAAACGTGTAAATAATCAAGATTACGACTAGAAGAATGAGATGGTTCAAGCAATGGATTAAAACAAGTTTGTTTAGGCAATGATCATAGTGATATGGAGTGCTTAAAAGAGTGTTTATAACACTATAATTCAAGATAACTAGTGTCACAAATCCTTTCAGCCTATAAGTGCAATAAGTGTTCATATTGATAAATAACAAGAAATCCTTTTGACCTATATTCATTGTTATAACCAATATAATAAGTGTAATGATAAATCATGAACTAGTAAATATTCTTTCGACCTTTATACTTAGATAAGTCACGTTTTACCACTTCAATAAACACTCCATATCTTAGTTCACAAATCGCCTAAACAAACATAAGATTATTACTCCATAACTTATATCAAGACAAACATATTACAAAGCATAAACTCATAATATTTCATCCAAATATAAATAAGAATGTTACCAATGATTCACAAAAGAAAGCGTTTACCAAACTAGAAGCACAAATCCAAGAATTCGCCTACAACCAATACTATAGTAACAACCAATGATTCCAATATCAACACATTGCCCAAAACCTTCTGTAATAACACAAGTCTTGTCCCGACTTCTGGAAATCAGCACCTCGTAAATGGTAGCGAAACAGGGGCATTTGGTAATGGGTTTTGTATTTCGCACTTAGAAGGATTTGGTGTTAATCCTTCAAGTGGGGATGTATATGTGTCCTTGGAAACATGGTTAAGGTCTGGAAAAGGTGTTTGGTTCGTGGCTAAGAGGGTGGTAGTGATGGTGAGGCACAAAGGAGTGTTTGGATCAAAGGGTTGTCAATCCTTATCACCAAGATTCTCACTTCCATATGTGTGTAATGATTAGATATGTTATGGTGTATGTTCTTTGCATTTTTGGGGCTATTTATAGGCTTAGGAACACTTGGGGAACAAGGGTGAGGCATAAGATCAGTCCTGGAGTTAATAGAAGCTCATAAATATGCATTATTGCTCGATCAGATCTGAAGTATGGCGGTTTTTTTGCAAAAACTGCCGGTTACGGGGGTCTGACGCATTTGACCCAAAAATCAAAAGCATAGCTCTATCTCTTAGATTTCCGTGGCCGCTTGAATCAACTAAATCGGAGTTCGTATGCTCCACTTATGGCCAAAACAGTGGACAGGTGTCGAGAGAGATCTTTAACTTGAATTTGTTTCTTCTTTTAAGCTTTTTATCTTCGTGTTTTCTTCCAATTCCTCCACGACACATCTCATGAAGTTACAATAGAATATTTAATCTATTAAGTATCTAAAGTTCATATAACTCACCAATATATAAGCATAAAAGTATTGATAACGCGCATAGAAATATGTATAAAAGGAGCGTTATCAAATCCCTCCACACATAAATCTTTGCTTGCCCTCAAGCGAATCTAAGAAAAGAAAAATTAAAAAGAAATTCCTAAATGAAAAAAAGAGAGAATTTTTTTTAAATGTTATGAAATTATCGAAAAATATTTTTGGTTTTTTAAAAAAAATCGCAAGAAGCGCTAGCACCCCCTACACTTAAAAGTTTGCTTATCCTCAAAAAAATATAAGGAAAAAATAAATTTTACAAAATGAACGTTTTGAAAAATATTTTTGGAGTTTTTAATATGGGGACACAGAGATGTTTGACAATACCCAACGATTCTTGATCTAGGATAACATGACTAAGCACCTCATGAATAAGGAAAAGTATAATTCACTCACACTCATTATTTATATGATGGAGAATATAAAAAAAATCACACTCAAATGCTCAGACATGATTCATTAAATTGTCATAGGCTTGTACAAGAAATAAAACTAAACTGGCATGGCGTAATGCAACACCCCCAAAAATGGGTCGCAACGGAAGAAAACATCACTGTGCTTCTGACGGTAGCTCGAGTCTGTGAGCTACCGGTCTAACTCTAGCGAGGATTTTAAAAGGACAAATATAGCGAGGATTAAGCTTTCCACGTTTACTAAATGCTTCACACATTCTCATGGTGAATCTTTAAGCATAATCTAGGCTTTATCTTGGAATTCAAGAGGTTTACGTCATCTGTGCTTCTAACGATTCGCGAGCAGCTTGCATCTCCGTTTCGCCTTTGAATGATCTTCTCGGTAGTTTCATGAACTGGTTCAGGGTCGGTAAGTTGGGTATCTCCACTTCTACCCAATAAATCAGCGATCGGCACTTACGACCATAATGGTTTTTCGTATGGTGCCATTGAAATACTGGAGTTGTAAGTATTGTTATAAGAGGATTTGGCCAACGGAAGGTGTCTATCCCAACCATTGCCAAACTCGATTACTCAGGCACGCAATAAGTCTTCTAATGTTTGAATGATTTCTACACTCCGACCATCAGTATGGGGATGATACACAGTACTCATATCCATATCTGTTCTCATGGCTCTTTGGAGTGATTGCCAAGAATTTGATGTGAAACGATAATCACGATCGGAGATGGTGGAAATCGGCAATCTATGACGTGCAACGATCTCCTTCACGTATAGACGAGCAAGGTTGTCCATACTTTCCATTTCGCTGACTAGCAGTAGGTGAGTAAGTTGGGTAGGATCATCAACAATTACTCAGGTAGAGGCACGGGATTTATTTCTAAGGTTTCGTTTATGAGATAGTTATTGACCGGTAAGAGGGTAGCAAGGATTGTGGAAAACTAAAAGAGGGGGAGGGGTTGAATAGTTTTACCGGTTTTTAAAACTTTATAAACCTTTACTTGTGAAAAACTTTGATTCGATTCTTTTGTGAAATCAATCAACACCAATATGAACACTAAACAATACTATCTAATATAAACAATACATATAAAGAAATGAGATGGAAAGATCAAACCGGGACAGAGAGATTTATAGTGGTTCGGTCACGAAGCTCTTCTTCGCCCTACTCCACTCCCCGAGTACCAAACTCGAGAGTTCTAAGCACTATGTCAACAAAGCTCCCTTCAGGCGGAGAAAACCGTACAACGTCGCTTATCCTTATTTCCGACACTAAGCTAAATGTCGAGTACTAATCTTAGCTAGTACCAATCTACCACGATTAACATGATCCTTACTAATTCACACAATCAACACACTTGACTCGATCTACCTGATCTACCCTTGATCCACTTGATCAACACACAAGCTCACAAGCTACAAGAGATCTCAACTACACAAAAGAAAATCAACTTGATGTATGTTAGGATACAACAAGTATGTAACAAGTGTTACAAGTGCACTAACTATAACTACAACACTTTGTATCTTCTTTGATACTTTGTGTTCTTCTCTTGCACTAGTAGAGGAATGAAGGTGATCACTTGGTTGGATGATTGGATCACTCTTTAAACAAAAGAAAACTAAACTAAATGATCAAGAAGAGAGGATGTGATAAGAGTTTTAAACTCAGAAAGGTGTGTGTGGAAAAGGATGCCCAAAAACTGTGAAGAGGGCTTGTATTTATAGGCAGAGGAAATTTGCCCGTTATAGGGACACGATACCACTAAATATTACACGGTACCACTAAATTTAGTGGTACCGTGGTACCGTCTGAGACAAGGACGCTCCAATTTTTATTTTTAGTGGGGAAAGTTTATTTGGGGGTGTTTGGAGCTGATTTTGGGGGGGGGGGGGAATAGCTGTTATGATTTTTAAACTTATTTTTCCAATAAAACATTTCTTTATAATTCAAAAATAACTTGTAAGGTATATTTTTGAAAAAATGTTTTGTCACATTAAAAATGTGAAGTTTGAAACACAAATTCATTTCTTTGATCATTAGTCAAGTTGTAAATTTGTTTGTTCATACCTAGAGTGATTTACGTAGAAACGGGATATTTCGACTAAAAACTTGTTTACGTTAATTTTAACGAAAAGTGATTTCACATTTTGTTACCATCAAAACGTGAAGTTATCGAAAGATATAAATAACGTTTTTAGAACATTATTTGCATCAACAATCTCCCCCTTTTTGATGATGACAAAACATAAACTCATTTTAAGTTAAAAATTAATTTTAACAAGTTTTTAGCACGAGTTTATATCCCATTTCTCCCCCTTTTTGTCGAAGCAAAAAGGTTGCTAAGTCTCCCCCTTGATGTATACTCCCCCTCTTTCAGAGGACACCAAAGAATAGAGCAATGATTCTTGCTACAAAACAAAGTTAGATGACATACATACAATATCTAACATGTAGCAACCAAGACAAATATACAACCATAAACTAAGAAAATGGCTAAGAAGCCAAAAACCATAAAAGATAAAACAACCACATAATAAGCCCATCTATTTCATAAAAGGAAATGCCATACATAAAGTATGACTACAACATAAACATAAACTACAACAAGCAAATAGAAATCTTTAGTGACAAGAGGCCCTAAGATTTGCTTCAATAACAAAAGGGATCCAAGACTTTTATTTTTGGAAGCTAAACATGAAAATGTTTAGTTGTTTGGGCTATTGGTTGGTGGAGGAGGTGGTATGATGGGCCCTTGTGGTGTTTTTAGGAGGTGTTCAAGGTAGGAGAACATGAAGTTCAATTCCTCCCTAAGGTTAAAGATGAGGGTTCGGTTGTGATGACAACATGCACAACTTAGGCTGTGTGGTTCTAGTGGACAGAAAATGGGGTGACCCATTAGTGGTTGTGGTGATGGTGAGGCGGAAGATGATGATGGGTTGGACCCAAGCTCAAAAAGAGTTGTTGGTGATAGAGTGAATGTTAGTGCCAATGGTTGAGGAGGACTTGGTGGACGTAAGGGTGTGGTAGTCCTAATTGTGGATGAGGATGATGAGGTTGGCCTAGTAGAGATGGCTTTAGAAGGAGCCAAAGGTGTAGAAATTGATGAGGTTGAATTGGTGGAGGGTAATGGTGTATGAATTTCTTCATCATCGTCTAGTGTAAGATCAATGAGGAGTATTTCCTTAGGTGGTTTTATGTTGAGTCTTGGTTTCTTTGCTTTATGTGAGGTGGTAGCCATTGTAGAAGACATGGTGAGTTTATGATGAATGTAGGATGGTGAGAAAGATGAGTGCATGATAAGAGCTTAAATAGCCAAATCAAAGGCATACATGGATTGGTAAGATGGTGAGTTTAGGGAATTGGGAGTGTTGGAATCAGCACATGTTTGCAGATTCTAAGGGAAAGGAAGTCAAAAACTGAAAGCAAACAGTTAAAAATGTTTTCCCAGGGGACGGTACCACTAAATCATCCATGGTACCACTAAATTTAGTGGAGCCGTGACCTGCAGTTGACATTTTTATCAGTTCTGCAGGATTTAGGCTGCCTAAATGGGTAATACTAGGGGTACTATTTGCGGCAAATCCTATTGCCTCAATTCACTAAAGAATAACCACATAGTTTTCATAACACTAGCCACAACTAGCAACAAACAAGAACATGTGATTATCTAAATTTAGGATACTATTAAGCATGCAATCTATCAAGTAATATGATCATCTAGTGCATGCAAGAAAATGTAAAATAAAATATATGAACTAAATAAAGCTCATGAGCTAAATATAACCAAGCATTAAGCTTCATTAACTATCCAAAGTAACCCATGCAAAGTTAGAAATTCTAAGTTAACCAAACTTGTTAATGTCAAATGGCCGTAGCCAAGATCCCATGAGTAATAGTTTAATAATACTTGAGTTAATAATACTAATTAAGTTAGTAGTTTAATCTCTCAATTTCCCCAACTTCTTGATCTTGTTCCCGATCCCCTTGAGTGCCTTCCCGATTGACTTGAACACCCCGATGGTTTGCTCGTGCATGGACACTTGCCGATTGTACATCGTCGTTTGCCTTCTCATTACCGCATTTAAGTTGGTGTTGTTGTAAGGAAGGTCGGTTGTTGGTGTGAAGGTTGACGTGTCAAGATTGCGAATGAATGTGTCGGGTGAAGGAGTACGAGCATGAGAGGTTCCTTCTTCATTCACTTCATCATCATCCTCATCCATAGGGTGAGATGACGATCCATGACGGAAGGAGGAAGAAGAGAAAGTAGCATCGGAAGTGGATTTACGACCACGTTTAGACCCTTTGTCACTACGCTGCTTTGTGCGACGTTGTGGTCCACCAAGGGGTTTCATAATGGGATCAACAAGGAAGTAGTCGTCATTATTGAGATGTGGGTAATTAGCCATAACCCAACGGAAGAGACAAGTAAGCAACATACCGTATGGCATGAGTTTATTGGACCGACTATGAATGTTAGCCATTCTTTTTGCCATATAGTATGCGAGGTTGTATGGCTCCTCGTTACTAAGGCAATGGAGCATGTGGGCTAGACTTGCCGGAACATGATCCCGGTTACCCATAAAACACAAGACGTTTTCACGCAGAAGGAGTTCCCAATTTTTGAGATCAGGAAGAATCTCTTTTAGATAGATTCGGTTTGGGTCGAGGTGGACTATGGAACCATCACATTTTTGTTACGTGTTGGCGACTCGAGGGATTTGAATATGGTGCTTAATGATTTGAAGGTCAGGAATTTCGGTTAGATATGGTCCTTCACTTTCAAGATGATAGTGAAGGGACTCTAAGGAATGGTCTTCTGTGTAGGCACATTGACCATAGGAAGGAACACCTAGAATGTCACCAAGTTCGGTGATGGACAAAACGATATGTTGATTTTGAATCCAAAAATCTAGGAAGACATTACCCTCAAGATCATTGAAGGTACGAACACGACTATAGAATTCGAGGATGAAACGAGGACAAATTTGATCATTTATTTTATATAAACAATCAAAGTGGATCGTAGGAAAGACTTTAAGAAGATAAGCTTTTTGCTCATCAGGAATGTTTGGATCATCGATTAGTGAAGGGATGTAGGATTTGGTGTCTTGGTAATCGTTACGAGGCATTGTTACCTACAAAAATATATAAGTATGTATATGTTAACTATTGTATTTTGATGATCACATTTCTAGTGTGTGTGCCTATATGCAAACAATGTGGAGGTGCGGTAATCTCGACTCTAAAACAAAAATAATGAGATTACCCAAACGCTCCTAACTTCACTTTTGCTCAAACAAATATGTCGAAGAATACATATTAGCTATGTAATTCGATCAATATTTGTGAGATCATGTATGCATGCGAAAATGTTTTTAGTTTGTATCAACAATGCACGAAAAATGTTTCATGATCCTAGATGTGTGAAATTTTTCGAAAACAATGGAATTGGGGTGTTTGGCAAATGCGACAATTTGGCATAAAAAATCTTAAAGTTGAAAAGCTTGAATGTTAATGACCCCTAATTCAATTTTAAGTATCCTAGACATGATTCCACTAAAAATATTTAATCTTATTCCGATCTAAATGGTGAAATTCGGACTAAGGTATATATGGTAAATGGGTTTATGCAAATTCTATGTTTAGAGAATCATGTAAGTTATACATTGTCTAATCCTAGTCCTAATTACATAAAAAATCAATTAAAATTGAAAACCCCAATTCGATTTTATGCATAAGAACAAACCATAGACTCAAATTAAAAAGAAATTAAAGTTAATTTACTTACAATTGATGTTGTAGTGATTGATATTCTTTAAATGCAATGCCTCGATCTTAATTGACAAGAGTGTAGTTGGTTTAGGGTGTGATATTCGGTTTTGACAACAAAAGGGGAGTTGGTGCTTTGTTTTGAATGAGTATGTAGAGGGAAAGAGGAAGACAAACGGGGTTATAAGACGCACGGTACCATGGTACAACTAATGTTTAGTGGTGCCGTGCACTGCTGAAACTAATTTTTGCCCCATTTTGATTTTTGACGAATTAATCTTACTTAATTAATAAGACTTTTTGACGCGAGGGGAGAGTTTATACCTAATAAACTCTTTTACCAGAAATGACTAGGCTAGAAGACAAGAGATGACTTTAATATTTCCGAGGAAATATATAGGTAGTCATTAGAGCGATATGAGGTATGACTTTAGATATTTCCAGTGAAATAGATAGTCATAAACTCTTTTACGAGATGAGTCCATTGGGATTTGAACGTTGAAGCTAGACGTGAAAGGATGACTTTGTTATTTCCAAGGAAATACGCAAATAGTCATTTGGAGGGATGTGAAGAATGACCTAATATTTCTAGTGAAATATTAAAAAGTCATGAGAAGAGACATAAGGGATGACTTCAATATTTCAAGTGAAATATTTAAGTAGTCATAAGAAGGATGTGAAGGATGACTTAAAAAATCATGAAACGAGACATAAAAAATGACTTCAATATTTCCAGTGAAATATTCAAGTAGTCATAAGAGGGATGTGAGGGATGACTTAATATTTCCAGTGAAATATTTAAAATGTCATGAGACGAGACATAAGAAATGACTTCAATATTTCCAGTGAAATATTTAAGTAGTTGATGCGTGGTTTTGCGACCTTACAACAGGTTTTACCTCTCGAGGGATCTCAAGAGGCTTACAACCCCACCAGGCAGTGTACCTGACCGATGTAGTATAGTGTAGTGGTAAGTACGGGGGATTGATCGTTCTCCACAGGGAATAGTGTCGTTAGGATTGAAAAACTACTCTAATAGGTCTAAGGGTGAGGGAAGATTCTTTTTTGTATTTTTATATTTTATAGAAAGCAAGTAAAAATCTCAGGTTTTGGAAGGAGAGGCGGAATTAGTTGCTAATCAACTAACCCAAAAACTACTACTTAAACTAATGTGCAGGAAAGTAAACTAGGGTTCTACAAGGGAAGTGAAGCATGTCTACCTAAGATATATTACTCCTTGCTAGCTATCCAATTCTACCTATTGAATTGTCACACCTTGTTTTAATTGACGGGTTGTATTCCTTAATACCATTCGTGGGGTGGCGTACGTACTTCCCCAACTCTATAAGCTCCTACTTCACTCCTATGTCGAGCCGGCTAAGAAGCTCCTAACATGGGATCACTAGAATTCGCTCATGCATTAAATACAACCATAAAAACCTTAGTACGCATTGATTCATGTTTCTTAAGATGTTCAAGCAAGTTACCGTATAGGAGGTTAGCCAGTTTTCTTAAGCCTAACATCGATATCACCCAATCAAACAAGAGACAATAGGAAACAAGAATTATAAGCTAAACCAATTAGATCTATTGAAGTGTCACACCTTTATTGATGACGATAGACACATACATCAACAAGGAATCAATAAGATCTAATCAATTGTATACAAGTTTCACACAATCATAAGTAGACACAAGGTGAATTAGCAACACATAATCAATGAAGAGCAATGGACAATAATGATAATTGAAGATATAGTATAGGATTGAATCAATAAACAAACCATTACAAGATGTTTATAGCATGATTAAGACCCTCTAAGTTGCTGGAAAAAACACCTACCTAAACCCTAGAATCGGACTTAGGGTTTAGGGCTTACAAATAATGAAGTTGTGATGTTGTATTTATAGCTGATTTTCTGTCCGCATCGATCTGACGGCGTCAGCCTTTACAAGTGACGGCGTCAGCTCCCCTTTTTCACCAAATTGTAGATCTTTTCGTCCCGATTCCGTGGCCTCTTGAATCACCTAAATCCGAGTTCGTATGAAGATTTTATGGCCAAAACAGTGACAGCTACTCCGCGCGTAAGTTATGATTGATTTGATTAACTTGTGACGACTTTTCTTCTTGTGCAAGTTGTCATTTTGACGTCGTCACTCTATGGCATCTGACGTCGTCAGGATGAGTCCTGACGCCGTCACCTTCAAAAATCCTCTGGCCCGTCTCTCTTTAACTTAACACTTGACGGCCTACATCCATTAACACGTGACGCCGTCACAAAACCTTCTGGCGCGTCACGTGTAAATTCATATTCATCATTTTGCCAGTACGTGACGCCGTCACCTACAAAGCGTGACGCCGTCAAGCTCTGTTTCCAGCTTGATTTTTGGAGACTTTGCCGTTTTCTTCACTTTTCGCTCAAAAAACGTCCAAAATGCTTCCTTTTCCAGATTTCTTCTCCAAAGTACCTAAAATGACAAAAGGAACGATGTAGGGCAATATTTGATCAAATAATCACGAATTAGGGCTTAAATGACCCCCTAAAAGCGGTACACTTTTCGTCTCATCAAATATCCCTACACTTGGGATTTGCTTGTCCTCAAGCAAATGAGCTTTTCCACCAATCAAAATACAAGGTAGGGGTCATTTAACATTAATATAAAAGTAATTACAACAAATGATCGTTCCACCTTAGTCAAAACAAGCACGGAAATTATACACTAGCACCTCACATTAAGTGTTTGGATACTCTCATCTCTCGGGTGTTGTAAATATATATATGAAAATGGAGAAATATCACTCATTACCTGTCATAGCAAATAGATTACCATAGGCTTGGGAAAGGATCAAAACCTCCACCACATTGGCGTAAGCACCTAGGATAAACTATCAAAGAGGTCTTTTAAGGGTTGTAACGTTAGGTGTAGGGATAAGGAAAACACGGTTTGTTGGATAAGGATATTTTTACTGGTGGCAAGTCAATCATCTTGGTCAATTACATGTAGAATGAGGCGTTGCTAAGCCAAGACTCGACTCAACTTAAACTAATCACGAACTAATAAACATAGAACAAAACAAAACATAAATAAAAGATAGAGGTGGATGGTAGTCCGTATGCTTTTTCTTCACTTTTTTTTTTTTTTTTTTTTTTTTTTTTTTTTTTTTTGTGTGTGTGTGTGTGTGTGTGCATACACTCTTGCCCTACCATCCAAAAACAATACATCACTAGGGATTCTTTGTACCATCCCTACACTTGAACTTTTACATACTTTACATAAAATTATTCTAATGACTCGAATCAAGATAATTGAAACATTTGGAGTACTTTAAAATATTAACGCACATATGGGGGTAATAAATGATGTTCTTCCCCATTACTCCATTACACTAGTACTTTACCCATAAGTCCCAATCGTCCCAAAACAATATGTACAAGGATATGACTCGACTTAGCAACCATGTAATCAATTAGATAATTAACTAAGGGTATAAACAAATGTTGTCACAATAATGCACTAAAGATGAGTGCACACAAGGTAGGCTAAGGTGATTTGGGTGTACATTTAAGTGGGGTGTAAACAAATTCTTCCTTTACGTAAAATGCTTAAAGGTCGAAACGAAAAGATAGGCTCTGAGGGGTGTACTAGGGGTATCGTGTACCAAAAATGGGTACAACGCAAAGGGTGTGGGAGAATTACTTAACCAATGTAGCCAAAGTAATTATAACAAAAACACAGGTGTAAAACAATGGGTTAATCCTAATGCCTCTTATCATGTAGTCAATCCTAACTACATGAATGTAGTCTTACTAGCGGTCTCGGTATGCATCACAAACGCAAGTTCTAGAATCTATAAACTACCGGTACACTCATAAGCACTAACAATGAATGCTTTTTCCTAAAGATCTAAAAGCGAACCTCACATATTTGGGGTGGAAATTTTTGAGTGGTATGGTTTTTGTGCTAGTCATACAATTCCCTATCCATGAGATGCTTATTAAAATCAAAGTTTCACTCCTATATGTTGTAAAAAATTTTAAATTTGGTGCTAAAATTGCCCTAACCAATATTTCTCTTGGCTTTATTACACATTCACTATTAAACAAAACAAAAATCAAGCGAAGTTCTAGTTTCTAAGGCATCCTAATTTACCCTCCCTACACTTAATCCGAACATTGTCCCCAATGTTCTAGACAAAAGATGTAAAAGTAAAAATAAATGAGAATGGAAGAAACTAATACTCCCCTGATTCGCTCGGTATGGATGATGTGATAATATGGTTAAATCTCCCTCCAAGAGAATGAACATGATAAGCTTCACTCCAGAAATATAATCATCCTCTTGATGTGTTGCACGTACATCTTCTTATCCAATAATACCTGTAACCAACAAACACAAAAACCAAAGCATCAATCCGAACAAAGAAAAACCACAACTAGATGTAATTCCAGACTTAGAAATAAAAACAAAACAAAACAATAAAAGGATAGGATACTTGCGGGATGAATTACAAATAGGAACTCATAAATCATGTCCACAAGTATTGACACACAACAAGATAGAATATATGCTAATCATGAATTGTGAATTTTCCATGTTTGAATTTTGTTCTTTTTAACAAAATATAAACTTCCCTACACTTATCTTTTTGTAAAATACCTTTATATGCAATTAAGACGAAGTTAAGAACAAAATAAAGCATTTTCACAAATTATTCGAAACATGAAAATTTAACAATTATGATTAAGCATATATGACACAAACAAACAAATAAAATAAAAACATCAAACAATTAAAAACATGGGTTGCCTCCCAAGAAGCGCTTGTTTTTGTTCGAGTCACGAGCCTGACTCTACCCTTATTTAACGGATAAAGGAGAGGTTTTCCCTACACTTAGGATTAAGTGTGGGTGAAAGTAGCGATACACACCCTTAGGGTGGAAATATGCCACGTGAGGTGAAGGGGGTGAGTGAATGGCTTCCTTCATCCTAAAACTACCCGGATAATAAGGGTTGATGGGTGGGTCGGTTCCTCTTTTGTCTCCTAGATGTAAATCTAAGGATGGAAAGTTGTGTAAAGGTTGAGGTTCCGGTTCATCAACACTAGGAAATTCCCTAGAACTAAGAGTAAGGTTATCACTATAAGTATTCAAACCTATATCCTCTAGTGGTGCTTGGTCCAAGGATTCTACCTCCATCGGGATTCCTAAAGTCTCTTCTACTTCTTCCGGGTAAGTCACGGGCGGTGTGTGTGCCTCAAATGATGGTAGGACTTGTGGGGTATTTAGCGGGCTTATGTTACTTACCTCATCATTCCTTGTGTCAAGATCACCTATGTGTTCATTTTGTATTATGGTAGTGCCTAACCATGACATGCAACTAGGTGGCTCAACTCTACCCTCATCCCCAAACAAACATGTTTCATGATCCTTGAAATTTGTGGTCAATTGACTTGTACTAACGTTTGTTGGGTTGTCTACTCTATAATAATATTGGGCACAATCTTCTATGGTATCCCATGCTTCTTCAGCATTTAATTCCCTAAGGTCCCTACTGGCAAAATCGTTAATGCACATTTGGTCATATCGGTCGACACGATCGTAAAAGATTTGGGTTAGGGATGCTAAATCGAAGCTATGATGAGGGACTATTCGGAGTAAGTTTTTAAAACGAGTCCATGCATCATATATGGGTTCATCTCGATATTGGTTGAACATCAAGATGTCATTAGGGGCAAATGGATTTCGTGGTCGGTAGTATGGTGGGTTCGCGTACTCCATATTGGTGAACGGAAGAGTCAATGGAAAGGTTTTTACGAACAAAGACACAAAGAAAAGATAGACTACTAGAAAGCTAATAAAAAGAAAATAATTATCTCACTAGATAGGAATCTAATGAGTAGACCTAATAAAAATAAATTTCAACCTAAGCAATAACTACTCCCCGGGCTGCGGAGCCAAAAACTTGATGCGTGGTTTTGCGACCTTACAACAGGTTTTACCTCTCGAGGGATCTCAAGAGGCTTACAACCCCACCAGGCAGTGTACCTGACCGATGTAGTATAGTGTAGTGGTAAGTACGGGGGATTGATCGTTCTCCACAGGGAATAGTGTCGTTAGGATTGAAAAACTACTCTAATAGGTCTAAGGGTGAGGGAAGATTCTTTTTTGTATTTTTATATTTTATAGAAAGCAAGTAAAAATCTCGGGTTTTGGAAGGAGAGGCGGAATTAGTTGCTAATCAACTAACCCAAAAACTACTACTTAAACTAATGTGCAGGAAAGTAAACTAGGGTTCTACAAGGGAAGTGAAGCATGTCTACCTAAGATATATTACTCCTTGCTAGCTATCCAATTCTACCTATTGAATTGTCACACCTTGTTTTAATTGACGGGTTGTATTCCTTAATACCATTCATGGGGTGGCGTACGTACTTCCCCAACTCTATAAGCTCCTACTTCACTCCTATGTCGAGCCGGCTAAGAAGCTCCTAACATGGGATCACTAGAATTCGCTCATGCATTAAATACAACCATAAAAACCTTAGTACGCATTGATTCATGTTTCTTAAGACGTTTAAGCAAGTTACCGTATAGGAGGTTAGCCAGTTTTCTTAAGCCTAACATCGATATCACCCAATCAAACAAGAGACAATAGGAAACAAGAATTATAAGCTAAACCAATTAGATCTATTGAAGTGTCACACCTTTATTGATGATGATAGACACATACATCAACAAGGAATCAATAAGATCTAATCAATTGTATACAAGTTTCACACAATCATAAGTAGACACAAGGTGAATTAGCAACACATAATCAATGAAGAGCAATGGACAATAATGATAATTGAAGATATAGTATAGGATTGAATCAATAAACAAACCATTACAAGATGTTTATAGCATGATTAAGACCCTCTAAGTTGCTGGAAAAACACCTACCTAAACCCTAGAATCGGACTTAGGGTTTAGGGCTTACAAATAATGAAGTTGTGATGTTGTATTTATAGCTGATTTTCTGTCCGCATCGATCTGACGGCGTCAGCCTTTACAAGTGACGGCGTCAGCTCCCCTTTTTCACCAAATTGTAGATCTTTTCGTCCCGATTCCGTGGCCTCTTGAATCACCTAAATCCGAGTTCGTATGAAGATTTTATGGCCAAAACAGTGACAGCTACTCCGCGCGTAAGTTATGATTGATTTGATTAACTTGTGACGACTTTTCTTCTTGTGCAAGTTGTCATTTTGACGTCGTCACTCTATGGCATCTGACGTCGTCAGGATGAGTCCTGACGCCGTCACCTTCAAAAATCCTCTGGCCCGTCTCTCTTTAACTTAACACTTGACGGCCTACATCCATTAACACGTGACGCCGTCACAAAACCTTCTGGCGCGTCACGTGTAAATTCATATTCATCCTTTTGCCAGTACGTGACGCCGTCACCTACAAAGCGTGACGCCGTCAAGCTCTGTTTCCAGCTTGATTTTTGGAGACTTTGCCGTTTTCTTCACTTTTCGCTCCAAAAACGTCCAAAATACTTCCTTTTCCAGATTTCTTCTCCAAAGTACCTAAAATGACAAAAGGAACGATTTAGGGCAATATTTGATCAAATAATCACGAATTAGGGCTTAAATGACCCCCTAAAAGCGGTACACTTTTCGTCTCATCAGTAGTCATGAGAGGGATTTAAAGGACTTATTTAAACACATGGAAATTGAAAAATTCACGGAATGTGTTCCATCATTCCTAGACCTAGACGAAGAAAGTTAGATGATTCTTGTTTGAGAGGTTTGGTTAGGATATCGACGATGTTGTCCTTTGAGGGAACCTTTTAGATAGAAATGTTTCCTCTTTGGGCATTATCGCGACGGAGGAGATGACGTACTTCGATGTGCTTCATACATGAGCATTGCACGGGGTTCTTGGTCAAGTCAATTTGCACCTCTGTTGTCGCACTTTATAGGAATTTTGTTAAGATGGATGTCGCAGTCGATTAGAGCTTGTTTCATCCATAGTGCTTGTTGTCATGCCTTTCCGGCGCTTATGTATTCAGCTTCGGTCGTGGAGATAGCAAGAGTTGTTTGTTTCTTGGAGAACCAAGAAGTTTGAAAACAACCCATGAAGGAACAAACATCACTCTTACTTTTTTGATCCACATTATCTCCCGCATTATCAGAGTTGGTATAGACAATAGTTTCTACACCAATCCTCTTGAGATAGTACAATCCCAAGTGTATAGTGCCTTTAATGCATCGGAAGATACACTTAACCGCTTCAAGGTAAGAAGTTTTGGGATCCTTCTTAGAAGTGAGCACAAGAGCAGAAACTAGACATGATATCGGTCCTACTTGCCGTTAGGTAGTGTAAACTACCTATCATGCCCCTAAACTTAGTACTATCCGCGTATTCACCTTCATCTTCTCTTGTGAGATTCGTCTCCGCGAACATAGGCGTTATCATCGATTAAGATTATTCTAAGCAAAATTATATATATATATATATATTTATATATATATATATATATATATATATATATATATATATATATATATATATATATTAGTATACTTAGATTTAAGAAGATACTATCTTCAAATAATATTATATGAGGACTAGGGAAGAAACCTAATTCGCTCATCATGCTCATCTCAAACTTGTCACGCATGATCTTTGAATGATCATTGTACATTTCTGGACAAGTTGAGACTAATATAATTGTCGTTGACAAATATTTGAGCAATGATGGGATATGAATTTCGTTTCTTTGTGAAAAGCTCATTGTCAACCATTTTCATGGTATATTCATGTTTATGTAAGAAAGCCTTTAATATGTCGAACCAAGCTTAGGAGGCTTATTTAAGATCATAGAATGCTTTCTTGAATATATAAACATGATATGGTTTTTATAGATCAACAAATCCCAGAGGTTGTACTACATATACCTCCTTGTTGACGAAACCATTTGGGGATGCACTTTTCGCGTCCATTAAGTTAGTGCTCACTAAGTTAGATTCTAAGAACTCTACATGCTCAATATATCTAATAATGAGGAAGTTTTGAGAAAGTGTACCTTAGCCTGAGGTGTTGCCTTTTAAACTAGAAGACGTGACTACCTTTGTTGTAAGCTAAGTAGGATGAGACTGGACTTGATTTTCCGTCATGAGATTAGTGCAATCACTAATCACAACCCATTTGTCAAACTCCAAGTCGACTCACAATCATATCTATCTAGCAAGACAGAAGCTCAAACATTTGGTACCCAATATCTCATGGGTCCAAAGTTGTTAGTGTTAAACATCCCATGCATTTGTTGCATTTGGTTAGGATGTTGAAATGGAGGACAAATTTCCCATGGTAAGTAACTTTGTAGTTGACGATTATTCCAAGTTACGGGATAGTTACTTGGATAACTTTGTCTCCTAAAGTTACCTCTCGGTAGAGGAGTTCTTGACCGAGGTTTAGGAACATTTGTTTTTCTAGGTGGAGGAGTCTTTGATCTAATATCGGGTTTTACAAAACCAAGCCCGGGGGTTGACAAAGGTTTGTAAAAAAATTTGACTTCCTTTTTACTAGAAATAGGTACTTCAATATTATTAACTACTATGTGACTCGGTTTAGGAATTAATTTATTTTTTAAAATTGACCATGTTCTGACTTTAGCACCAGACGGTACAATGGTACCACTAATTTTAGTGGTGTCGTTTGTACCTTTAATGGTACCGTCCTCTACTATTTCAGATTCTCTAAAGTTTAAAAATTTTACTTGTTTATTATCACTTGTAGAAGCTTTGTTTGGGTCAAATCCTAAGCCCACTTCGGCATGTTCACTATACCTAACTTTTTCAAGCATGTCATTAAGTGTCTTTGTTCTTTTTTCAAACTTAATGATCCTTAAAGCATTTTCTTTGAGTTTTTCATTTTCTACTCGAACACAAATGGATGACCTACATCTGACATCTACTTCTTTATTTTTTTCAAGTCTTTTTACTTGGTCTTTTAGTTCTAAAATTTGCACTTCGAGTTCATGCAATGTAACTTTCAGTGTTTTGTTTCTATTTATGATTTTAGAACTTACTTCACATAGTTTATTATATTCATCATATAGTATATTATCATCTATTGAGGAATTATCATTACTATAATAAGAAGAGTCGGAATGTACCTCATTTGACGCTTGAGCCATAAGACATGTTTCGTCGTTGGGCTTCTTCTCTTCTCCTTCACCGCTATCACTCCACGAGCCTCCTATGAAAGCTCTTTGGTTGTTGGTTCTCGGTGGTTTGGGACATTCTCCTATGAGATGATTTGTATCTCCACATCTAAAACATTTCCTATTACTCTTTCCTTTCTTCTCATCTCGGTTCTTTTGTGATGACTTCTTTTCATCACGAGGTTGTCTAACGAACCTACCTCTTCTCCTAAAGAACTTCTTAAAATCTCTAACGGCTAGTGCATATTATTCTTCTTCACTATCAGAATCCGAACTTTCCTCATCACTAGACTCCATTTTGGCTTTTAATGCTAGAGATCTAACTCTCTCGCTTTTGCCTTTGACTATGTCAGAGTCTTTCTTGATTATCATTTCATGAACCTTCGAGTTTCCTATTAGTTCATCAAGTGATAATGTCGCCAAGTTCTTTGACTCTTCAATAGCGGTGACCTTTGCTCTCCATTTGGGATGTAGAGCCCTAAGAAACTTCCTAACATAATTCTTGCTAGAATAACCTTCATCAAGAGCTTTAAGACTAGTAATAATAGTATTAAATCTAGCAAAAGCATTATCAATAGATTCATCTTCCGGAATGGAAAATTGTTCATATTGTTGCACAAAAAGATCTATCTTGTTCTCTTTGACTTGATTATTACCTTGGTGAGTGACTAAGAAAGTTTTCCAAATTTCTTTTGCCGTATTATACATAAATTCTTTTAAATTCCTTTTTCGGCAAAGCATTATAAATCATCATTTTAGCCTCATCATTTTTGGCTAATTTTCTTTTAAAGTTATCACTTTGTTTATTGTAAGGAACTATTTCATCCCTTTTAGTTTCCAGATTCTTTTCAATCGGTTGAAAGTCATCCTCGGTAATAATATGCCAAAGATCAATATCTTTTGATTTCACATATGTTTCGAATCTTGTTTTCCAATATATAAAACAATTGGTTTCAAAAAGTGGTAGTCTTTGCATAGATTTCCCTTCTTGATATTTCTCGAAATCCATTGATCGATTCAAGTTTTAAAATACAATTAATTTTAAAATCTTGCCTGACGTGTCTCTGATACCAATTGTGGAAAACTGAAGGGGGGGGGGTTGAATAGTTTTAACGGTTTTTAAAACTTTATAAACCTTTACTTGTGAAAAACTTTGATTTGATTCTTTTGTGAAATCAATCAACACCAATATGAACACTAAACAATACTATCTAATATAAACAATAAATATAAAGAAATGAGATGGAAAGATCAAACCGGGACCGAGAGATTTATAGTGGTTCGGTCACGAAGCTCTTCTTCACCCTACTCCACTCCCCAAGTACCAAACTCGAGAGTTCTAAGCAATACATCAACAAAGCTCTCTTCAGGCGGAGAAAACCGTACAACGTCGCTTATCTTTATTTCCGACACTAAACTAAATGCCGAGTACTAATCTTAGCTAGTACCAATCTACCACGATCAACACGATCCTTACTAATTCACACAATCAACACACTTGACTCGATCTACCCAATCTACCCTTGATCCACTTGATCAACACACAAGCCCATAAGCTACAAGAGATCTCCAAGATCTCAACAAGATCACAATGATCTACTCTCACTTGACACGATCTACCCGATCTACCCTTAATCCATTTGATCAACACACAAGCTCACAAGTATAAGAGATCTCCAAGATCTCGACAAGATCACAATGATCTACTCTCACAAACTACACAAAAGAAAATCAACTTGATGTATGCTAGGATACAACAAGTATGTAACAAGTGTTACAAGTGCACTAACTATAACTGCAACACTTTGTATCTTCTTTGATACTTTGTCTTCTTTTCTTGCACTAGTAGAGGAATGAAGGTGATCACTTGGTTGGATGATTGGATCACTCTTTAAACTAAAGAAAACTAAACTAAATGATCAAGAAGAGAGGATGTGATAAGAGTTTTAAACTCAGAAAGTTGTGTGTGAAAAAGGATGCCCAAAAACTATGAAGAGGGCTTGTATTTATAGGCAGAGGAAATTTGCCCGTTATAGGGACACGGTACCACTAAATATCACACGATACCACTAAATTTAGTAGTACCGTGGTACCGTGCCAGAAAATGACGCTCAAATTTTTGTTTTTAGTGGTGAAAGTTTATTTAGGGGAGTTTGGAGCTGATTTTCTTGGGGGGGGGGGGGGAGGGAATAGCTGTTAAGATTTTTAAACTTATTTTTCTAATAAAACTTTTCTTTATAATTCAAAAATAATTTGTAAGGTATATTTTTGAAAAAATGTTTTGTCACATTAAAAATGTGAAATTTGAAACACAAATTAACTTCTTTGGTCATTAGTCAAGTTGTAAATTTGTTTGTTCATACCTATAGTGATTTACTTAGAAACGAGATATTTCGACTAAAAACTTGCTTACGTTAATTTTAACGTAAAGTGATTTCACATTTTGTTATCATCAAAACGTGAAGTTATCGAAAGATATAAATAACGTTTTTAGAACATTATTTGCATCAACAAGGATCATTGGTACTTCTGAGAGACGAGTGAAGGATTAGGTGTCAGTTCTAAAGAACGTGGTTGAGATTACTCCTTGGAGTCTTAAGATTTCCGTTGGGCATAGGATCTCTATTGAATGGGAAGTTTAACATGTTCAGAGTACGACTCTGAAAGAGGATATTGATTGCTACTAGCAATCAGTCGGTTGACTCGGTACTGTACTCAGTACTTAACGCGGAAGGTACAACATCGGTTGAACATCGTCAATTGAATAATGTTACGAATTAATTAAGACTGCTTAGGAATTAATGAAAATGCTCTAAGTGTGTTACTATTGTTGGTTATAGAGTTAAGACTGCTTATGGAGGTTAAGAATGCTAGTGTATATTATAACTGCTGAGAACTTCAAGGAAAAATACACTAAGTAGTTAGTGCTACTAGAAGAAAACTTAGTGCTACTAGTACTAAGTTACAACTGCTTCAGAGTTAATGTTGCCAGAGTAAAGATTAAGATTGCTGGTTTATTTAGTTACTACTGCTGAAGTGTTAGAGTCGGTTAGATATGTATAGAATGTTCTGATAAGTATAGAAAAGATATAGAAAATATTTATCTTGTATAGAAAGTTATTGTAAGTCGACAAGGACTCCTTATTCTATAAAAGGAGGTCCTAGGACATAGAGTTATATACGAGTTTACGTGTTTTTCATATAGCTTCAAGGTTGCAAACTCTAATACTAGGAGAGTATTCATATTATTTGCTTAATAATATTGAGGCTGATATTGTTTAATAATATCGTGTTCTTGTGTTTATTGTTTTATTACAAAGTTCTTCTTAATATTGAATACTAGATTACGCATAGTATTTGATAAACTCAAGACAGTTTCTACATAAGTTGTTTTAGATTTATCTGAGATAACTTAAACTTTACAAGCTAAGGAAATTCGATCAAGTACATAACTGTGATCAACAAGTGGTATTAGAGCCTCAGGTTCTAGAAGTTGTGATCAACTCAAAGAAGAATCTGTTTAAACATAAAAGATTTTGCTGACAAAGATGGATCAAGACTCTACTCATATGGTTGCTGCATCAAAGATTCCAATGCTCAAGGCTGGTGAGTATGAGATCTAGAGAATGCGAATTGAGCAGTACATCCAGATGCTTGATTTCCAACTCTGGGATGTCATTGAGAATGGAAACGAACCACCAAAAACAACAAAATCTACAGAAGGTGTTGTTACAATAGTACCTCTTACAACTGCTGAGGAAAAAGATCAAAGAAGATTGGAAGTTAAAGCAAGGAGTACTTTGATGATGGTCATTCCTAATGAACATCAGTTGAAGTTCAAGTCCATTAAAGATGAAAAGTATCTAATGGAAGCTATTAAAAAGAGGTTTGGAGGTAATGCTGCTACAAAGAAGACAAGGAAGAATCTCTTGAAACAGCAGTATGAAAACTTCTCTGCTCAAGGTTCTGAGATGCTGGATCAAACCTTTGATCGACTTCAAAAACTTATAAGTCAATTGGAGATTTTGGGTGAGTAGATCTCTCAGGCATATATGAATCAAAAGTTTTTGAGAAGCTTGTCCTCTGAATGGAACACACATGTTGTGTGGAGAAACAAACCTGATCTTGACACAATGAGCATGGATGATCTTCACAATAATTTAAAGGTGCATGAACCAGAGGTCAAAGGATCATCTAGCTCAAGTACAAACTCACAGAATATGGCATTCATGTCCTCTACTAATACCAACACTAGCAGTACCAATGAAGCAGTTACTACTGCTCATGGAGTTACTACTGCTAGCACCCAAGTGACTGCTGCTTACTCAACAAATGTTGACAACTTGAGTGATGCTGTGATTTATGCTTTCTTGGCTAGTCAACCTAATAGTCCTCAGCTGACTAATGAGGATCTGGAACAGATTCATCCAGATGATGTGGAAGAGATGGATTTAAGATGGCAGATGGCTATATTGACAATGAGAGCTGGGAGATTCTTGAAGAAAACTGGAAGGAAGCTGACAGTCAATGGGAATGATAACATTGGCTTTGACAAGTCCAATTTGGAATGCTATAACTGTCACAAAAGAGGACACTTTGCTGGAGAGTGCAGGGCACCAAGGAGCCAAGACTACAAGAATGGAGAAAGCTCAAGCAGAACTGTGCCTGTGGAAACAAGTAATTCCATAGCTTTGGTATCTTGTGATGGTTTGGGTGGCTATGATTGGAGTGACCAAGCTGAAGAAGGACCTAACTATGCTTTGATGGCTTACTCATCTTCATCTTCAAGTTCTGACTCTGAGGTATCTAATAATTCTGGTTATTTTTATAAATCTTGTTTAGATAATGCTGAGTCACTTAAAGCTCAGAATAATAAACTGATAGAAGATTTAAGAAAGTCTAAATTGCAATGTTTAGGTTATAAATTAGGATTAGAGTCAGTGGAGAAAAGACTTGAATTCTTTAAAACAAATGAGTCTCAATATGTAGAAAAGATTAATGTTTTAAAGAGTGAAATTTATGTAAGAGATGAACTTATTAAAGAGGTTAGAAGATGAATTGAAGTAGCTCAAAAGGAAAAAGATGTAGTTCAGAAGGAAAGAGAAAGTATTCAGCTTACAGTTAATAAGTATGAACATGCATCTGCAAGTGTTAACAAAATAATAGAGTGTAAAATTGTTAACAAATGCAAAACAGGTTTAGGTTAAAATGAAGTTCCCCCTCCCATTACAGGAAAGTTTTTGCCTCCAACAAAGAATTTGTCTTTTACTGGTCTAGAAGAGTTTAATGAGCCTGTAGTTGAGATGACTAAGGTAGAAGAGTCTAAGAAAGTTAGGAGGCCTGATGCCCTAATTATTGAAGATTGGGAGTCAGATGATGAGAATGAGAAAGTACCTCAACCTAAGGTTGAAAGAAAAACAGTTAAACCTAGTGTTGAAAAGATAAAGTTTGTCAAACCTAATTCACAAGGACAAAATACTAGGAACACTATCAATCAAGTTGAGCAACCTAGGGTGCACACTAACAGGCCTAGAGGGAACCAAAGGAATTGGAATGGAATGATGTCTCAAAGATTAGGTAGTCAGTTTGAAATGTTTAATAAGGCTTGTTATTTCTGTGGTAGTTTTGACCACTTGTACTATGATTGTCATTACTATAAAAAACCTGTTTGGAACTATGCTCAGAGGGTGAATCACCAAAGTTTTTCTAAAACTACTCACCTCAATGCTAAAAGAAATATGGTTCCAAGAGCAGTATTAATGAAATCTGGGTTAGTATCAGTTAATGCTGCCAAGCAAAATGTTTCTAAAACAACAGTATTGGCTAATACTGCTAGATCAGTTAATACTGCTCAACCAAAACAAACAGTGAATGGTGCTAAATCAATGACACATCTTTCAAAAATAGCACATTCATCTGTAAACAGGCCCTTTCAAAAGAATACAGTTGTTAATACTGCTAGGCCAAAAGCTACTACTGCTAAGCCAAAAGCATCAATTGATACTGTTTGGGGAGATTATTTTTATGCTGTTAAGGCCTCAGCTTGTTGGGTCTGGAAACCAAAAATTAAAGTTTTAGAACATGTTTCCAAACACAACAATGCATCAATAGTTTTAAAGAAATTTGATTATGTTGATGCACAAGGCAGAGCCAAGTCAGTAATGGCTTGGGTCCCCAACAGAAACTGATTTTCTTACTTTATGTGCAGGGCAATCCACAGGTGGAATTACAAGATCAATGAGTCATTGATAGTGGATGCTCAAGGCACATGATAGGAAACATGTCCTATCTTACTGATTATGAAGAAATTGATGGAGGATATGTTGCTTTTGGGAGTAATCCCAAAGGAGGGAAGATCACAAGCAAAGGTACTATAAGCACTGGTAAACTTGATTTTGAGAATGTGTATTTTGTCAAAGAGCTAAAATTCAATCTCTTTAGTGCCTCAAAAATGTGTGACAAAAAGAATAGTGTTCTCTTTAATGACACTGAATGCATTGTCTTGTCTCCTGACTTTAAGTTAACTGATGAAAGTCAAGTTTTGCTTAAAGTTTCTAGAAGAGATAATATATACATTGTTGATTTAGAGAACATGTTTCTCAAAGGAGGTTTAACTTGTCTCTTTGCAAAAGCCACATTTGATGAATCTAAGCTTTGGCATAGAAGGCTTGGGCACTTAAATTTCAAAACGATGAATAAACTGGTTAAGGGAAATCTTGTAAGAGGATTACCTTCAAATTTTTTTGAAAATGATGAAACATGTGTTGCTTGTCAAAAGGGAAAGCAACATAGAGCCTCTTGTAAGTCCAAAATAGTGAACTCTATAAGTCATCCTTTACATATGTTGCACATGGATATATTCGGACCAACATTTGTGAAAAGTTTAATGAAAAAGACGTATTGCTTAGTTGTCACATATGATTTTAGAAGGTTTACTTGGGTTTTCTTTTTAGCAACTAAGGATGAAAGTAGTGGCATTCTTAAGTCTTTCATAAACAGGATAGAGAACCTAGTTAATCATAAGGTTAAAGTGATAACATGTGACAATGGAACTGAGTTCAAGAATAGGGATATGAATCAGTTTTGTGAGGTGAAAGGTATTATGAGACAGTATAGTGTAGCTAGAACTCGTCAACAAAATGGTTTTGCTGAGAGGAGGAACAGGACACTAATTGTGGCTACTAGGACTATGTTAGCAGATTCTAAGTTGCCAACTACCTTTTGGGCAGAAGCAGTTAATACTGCTTGCTATGTGCAAAATAGAAGTTTAATATTTAAGCCTCATAACAAGACCCTTTATGAACTGTTACATGGTAGAATACCAATGTTAAGCTTTTTAAGACCATTTGGGTGTTCTGTTACTATCCTCAATACCATAGATCACTTAGGAAAGTTTGATGGCAAGGCTGATGAAGGATTCTTTGTTGGATACTCCTTGAATAGTAAGGCATTTAGGGTATTCAATAGTAGAACCAGGATTATTGAAGAGAATCTACATATTAGGTTTAGTGAGAGTACACCTAATGCTGTAGGTAGTGGACCAGACAGGCTGTTTGATGTTAATGCACTATCAAAAATAATGAATTATGAGCTAGTTGGTGCAGGTACACAGTCTAATGGTTTTGCAGGTACAAAAGCTAGTAATGATGCAGGTCAGGCTAGAAAGGAGACAAGACCTGACAAAGATTGCATTTTGCTACCATTATGGACTGCTGATCCACTATTCTCTCAAAGTTCAAAGAGTTCTCAAGATGATAAAAAGGATGATACTCAAGGATCAAAGAGTTCTCAGGATCATGGATCAAAACCTTCTAATACAAATGAAGAGAAGGATAATAATGTTTGCAGTTCTAATGATGTTAATACTGCTAGTGATGGTAATAACACTAACAACACTAACAAAGATAAAACTATTAATACTGCTGACAAGGAAGGCATTGCTGTTAATGAGGATGAATATCCATTTGATCTAAACATGCCTCCTTTGTAAAATATATATATTGATACTGATGAAGAAGGAGATGGTGCAGAGGCTGACATAAACAACATGGATGATACTATCCCTGTCAGTCCTATTTCAACTACTAGAATTCACAAGAATCATCCTCAGAACAAATCATTGGAGATGTGAAGTCTGCCGTTCAAACAAGAAGAATGACAAAGGATTTGAAGGAATAAGGTTTCTTTGCTAGATCCCTTAAACAAAGAAACAGTCATAAAGACCTTCAAAATTGTTTGTTTGCTTGTTTTCTATCACAAGTAGAACCCAAGAATGCACTTAAAGCATTGCAGGATCCAAGCTGGGCGGAGGCTATGCAAGAAGAGCTTCTACAATTCAAGCTACAAGAAGTTTGGACTCTTGTAGATTTGCCTAATGGTAAAAAGGGTATTGGTACTAAATGGGTTTTCAGATGTAAAAAGGATGAAATAGGTATTGTGATAAGGAACAAGGCAAGGTTAGTAGCTCAGGGATACACACAAGAAGAAGGGATTGACTATGATGAAGTCTTTGCCCCAGTTGCTAGAATTGAAGCTATAAGGTTGTTCTTAGCTTATGCTTCATTCAAAGATTTTGTGGTATATCAGATGGATGTAAAAACTGCTTTTCTGTATACACTGATAGTGACTATGCTGGAGCAAGCTTGGATAGGAAATCTACTATAGGAGGTTGTCAAATTCTTGGGTGTAGATTGATCTCATGGCGGTGCAAGAAACAGACTGTGGTTGCAAATTCCACAACAGAAGCTGAATATGTGGCTGCTTCAAGTTGTTGTGGATAAGTGCTCTGGATTAATAATCAATTGCTGGATTATGGGTACAATTTTATGCATACCAAAATCTTTATTGATAATAGCAGTACTATGTACATAATTAAAAATCCTGTTTATCACTCAAAAATAAAGCACATAGAGATCATACATCATTTTATAAGAGATTGCAATGATAAAAAGTTAATTCAAATGGTTAAAATTCATACTGACAAAAATGTTGCAGATCTGCTTACAAAAGCTTTTTATGTAGGTAGATTTCAATATTTAACTACCAGTATTGGAATGCTCGACCTTTAAAATCATTGATCTCTTTATGTTTTTGTAAAGTTTTGTATGGAGTAATACTGTTATTCAAGTCAATAAGAGTTTCTGCTGTTAAGTATAATGAGTACTGCTAGTTATATTTATAACTGCTAGTTAATGCTGCAAGTTGTACTTAGAACTGTTAAGTATAATTAGAAGTTGTGATTATTGTGAAGTGTTATGGCTTGTGTTTTTGTGGTTTTGGAACTAACATTTTGCTGGATTAGCAATGCCAAAGATGTTTGGATTTAAATTGGAGTTAAAGCTGTTGTCTCAAAGTTAATACTGCTAGACATAAGTTAGTGCTGCAAAGGTTTCAACTGCTAGTTTGTTCGAGGGACTGTTTCATAAATTCTTCGATTAAGGGTTTATAAGAACCAATAATTCACTTAATCGGTTTTCACAATTCACAAACACTCTCAAATTGCAAACCCTGACTCAATTTATCATATACTCACAAAAACCCCAAATAATAACAATGTCGAACTTTTCTTTTGCCGATGCCCACAACATGATTGCCTTTTTGCAAAAACCCAAAGAGTCTGAAGGTTTTACTGAGATCGTTGATTTCTTAAATGCAAACCCTATAAGGTATGCATTAACAGTAAACCCTACTATATATATTTCTCACATTAAACAGTTTTGGTCTACTGCAAAGGTCGAAACTATTAATGGAGAAGAACAGATTCATGCCCTTGTAGATGGGCAGAAGATACTCATAACTGAAGCATCTGTTAGGAGAGTTCTTCACCTAGCAGATACTAAAGGAATTGAGTGTTTTTCTAATTCTATAATTTTTGAAAACCTTGCACTGATAGGGTATGTAAGGAAAAATGATTCTTTAAAATTTTCCAAAGGATCCTTCTCCCCACAGTGAAAATTCTTAATTCATGCCAGATGAGGTTGTGACAACTCGTATTTTTAGGTCATTATTTAAACTCGAACTTTTACTATTCATCTCCAAAAAAAAAAGTTACTATTCATTATCCTAGTTATACTATTCATCCTCGTAGTTTCACTATTCACTATTTTGCGTAAATTAAATAAATGCTTTCACACGATTTTTTGTGCATAAACAATATTCCCGATACTCCCAACAATGGTTCAAATATATATATATATATATATATATATATATATATATATATATATATATATACTCATTACAATGTTATAAAAAATTCTAGTATTATTTTACCCGGTATTTTAAATTGATTTAATTATATATATCCTTAAATATATATATTTACGATAACTTAAGTATTTGCGAAACGATAATTATTTAAACACCCGGTACTTATACAAAATACATTTTTATAATTTTTATAACTTTCATACACTCTATTTTGTTCCGCTAAAATTTATTTCTAGTTAACTTAATACCTAAAAACAATTATAAACCTAAAAAGCTAGATATTTTCCAACACAAATATGACAAGTCTTACACAAGGCCATTCCTCCATTTCTTTCCTCTTTTTCAGTCGAGTCCCCCCATCGCCTTTGATTTTTTTGACCAATCGAACTATTTTCATTTTTCTTTCAAAAGTAACAACACATAAACACTCCCATTTATTATGTAAGGTTCGGCCATAAGAAGAAAAAGAAGAAAATAGTTCGATTTCGATAGTTTCAAGTGTTATTCAATCATTACGGGTTATATATTAGCTATATATCATTTTGGAGGAATCGTTGGGGGTTATGTTGTTCTTGATCTTTCTACCATTATCTGCTTGGCCACAGTGGGAATGAGTTTAGCAGCAATGTGGCTTCTACCATTATCTGCTTGGCCATAGATCAGAAGTTTAATTTTTCTAAAATGAATTTTGTTGGTATAGTTAAGAACTTGGATAAATCTGCAAGCAAATTTTACTTATATCCAATGTTTTTACAATTGCTTATGGACATATAATTTACTGAAAAGAAAATTCATCAAACAACTTATGTTTCTCCCTCTCATTCTAAAAAGATTTTTGCAAATATGAAGAGGGAGGGAAAAGATTTTTCAGGAATTGTAACACCCTTGTTTTCAACAATGTTTATACAAGCTCAAAATCAGGGTGAAGGTTCAGTTATTCCCACTGTAACCCAACACACACCCACATTTTTATCCATTTCCTCAACACAACAAAAGACCTATACACGTAGGATTAGTAGAAAGAACACTGAGCTACCTCAGGCTAGTGCTTCTACTCATGTTGTACTAGATGAGGTTGTGACAACTCGTATTTTTAGGTCATTATTTAAACTCGAACTTTTACTATTCATCTCCAAAAAAAATTACTATTCATTATCGTAGTTATACTATTCATCCTCGTAGTTTCACTATTTACTGTTTTGCGTAAATTAAATAAATGCTTTCACACGATTTTTTGTGTATAAACAATATTCCCGATACTCCCAACAATGGTTCAAATATACATATATATATATATATATATATATATATATATATATATATATATATATATATATATATATATATATATATACACTCATTACAATGTTACAAAAAATTCTAGTATTATTTTACCCGGTATTTTAAATTGATTTAATTATATATATCCTTAAATATATATATTTACGATAACTTAAGTATTTGCGAAACGATAATTATTTAAACACCCGGTACTTATACAAAATACATTTTTATAATTTTTATAACTTTCATACACTCTATTTTGTTCCGCTAAAATTTATTTCTAGTTAACTTAATACCTAAAAACAATTATAAACCTAAAAAGCTAGATATTTTCCATCACAAATATGACAAGTCTTACACAAGGCCATTCCTCCATTTCCTTCCTCTTTTTCAGTCGAGTCCCCCCATCCCCTTTGATTTTTTTGACCAATCGAACTATTTTCATTTTTCTTTCACAAGTAACAACACATAAACCCTCCCATTTATTATGTGAGGTTCGGCCATAAGAAGAAAAAGAAGAAAATAGTTCGATTTTGATAGTTTCAAGTGTTATTCGATCATTACGGGTTATATATTAGCTATATATCGTTTTGGAGGAATCGTTGGGGGTTATGTTATTCTTGATCTTTCTAAAAATCCATCATATTTAAGTAAGATCAAAAACTATTTTTATATTTTTACTTATATATTTTATACATTTCTTATGCTTATTTATGCATTTACTAAGTTTAACTATTTATTTAAACTCATCACCTATATCAACTATATACATGTTTGTGGGATTTTATTATGTTTTTATTTTGTAACTATATAATGTTGAAAGATTGGTGGAAGAGAGTAGGATAGATCTAGAGTTGATTGAGGGTTTTTTGTTAGAAAAATGGATTATTTAAAAATATACGCGGAAGCGCTGCCCAAATTTCTAACTTTTAGAAAATCAAGATATTTTTACAAGGATTTAGTCAAAGAAATGGAAAATAGATTTTATAACGAAAACATGGTCGTTTAAATGGATTAAAATGGAATTGTAACGAATAAGATACGATTTTTCTAATATATAATATCGATAACTATTTTCAGAAAAATATAATAGTTGCTGAATATATTTTCAAGTTAGTAAAACCAAGCTTTAAAAGATAAACCGAGTCCCCAAGACCTCAAAATATATTAGTATACTTTAATACCTTCGCGGGGATAGGTAGAAATTTGAAAACGGAGTTGAAACGAACAAGTTATGACTTAACGAAGATATCGACGAGAAATATATTTTGACGGCTTTTTCATATAGGGAATAGTACATAGTTTTTATTATTAGAAATGGAATTTGGACATTTTGAGTGCGGTTTTGGACAAAATGACTTAAACGGAAGTTGTAGCGTTTTGGTTCCTTATTTTAGTTGAGTCATAAACTTATCAAAATATACATTACCAAAACATTCATATCGTAATTACGATACATATTTGCTAAAAATCCAAAAATGGTATATTTTGACTATTGATAGAAAACAACGAAGTAACGCTATTTTCATAACAAACATTTCCGTGCACACTTTCTTGCATCGTATTACTTATTACTTAAGGTGAGTATTCACGAACCCCTTTTTCTAACTATTTTAATCGCTTTGGGGTGGATGCATGAATTATACTTGAACCAAATTGATTACTATTTTATTAACTCTGTTAAATTGAACTTTTGAACTTGAATCAAACTCTTGAATTTAATCACGAACTTATGACTTGTTTTGAACTTAATGAACCGTACGTACTATAACCTAAAGTCTCGCCATATGGGTGGAGCGTGCAAAGTCTAGCCGTGTTGGTGGAGCGTTCTTGACCTAAAGTCTCGCCATATTGGTGGAGCGTTCAAAGTCTCCCATGTTCGGAGCGTTCTTAATTGTATATAATAGCTGTATGATGTGCTGTTCGTACATTCGCATTGTTAGTCTCCTATCAATAGGTAGTATGGAAAGCGCTATTAGAGGTCGGCCAACCTCTCATTCACTATGTTACGAGACGCATATTATTTATTTTAGGGGCTTTTCCTGGCATACATAATTATATACGTGGTGCTATATTGTAAACTATTATGACCGCGTGTGCTTGACTACTAGACATACTACTTTCTATGCAATGGGTTGTGAACACATAGGTTACAAGAATTGTATGGGCGGGACTTGCAACTAAATGGATTGACATCGCCTTTGCCTTGTGGACTTTCTCAAAAAGGTTTTTCATATAAAACATGTGTACTCACCAACTATCTTTATAGTTGACCCGTTTTCACTCATGCATTTCAGGTGATCGTCAGTAAGCTTTTCTTCAAGGTCTTTGTATAATGAAGTTTGCACATGTCACTACTGATCATTATGTATTAAAACGCTATCTTTTGGGAATTAAACTTTATATTTTAATTGCCGATGTTGGCTAAAACAATACTGTAATGAAGTACTCTTTCCTTTAAATCTTAAATGATGGTATGTTCTATTATCTTATGGTTGTGTTCCTTTCCAGTTACACCTCATGTTTCCGCTTTAGCAGGGTGTGACAGAGGTTGTCATGGAGGAGGAGGACGAAAATTTGGAAAGGGCTGCTACTACTGCTACTAGCTTAGATGCAGAGCAGGACAGTAGTAACATCAATAAGACCCAATCTAAGGCAACTTCTAATGGATCAAGTTCCCAAGGAACTGATTCAGGTGAAGGAATCCCTAGGCACCAAGAAACCAAGGGGGGCTCAGATGCTCAAACTGGGTTTGAGACTGAGTCTAACATTCCCAATGATGCACCACTCGGAAGAGGTAACACACTCCGAAGTAGGGCTGAGCAAAACCGACCAAAACCAAAAAAACCCAAAAAATAGACCAAAACCGAGACTCCCGATACCGAACCGACACCCTTCGGGTTAGTTCTCGGTTCTCAGTTTTAGGAAAAGTCGGTGTCGGGTCGGTCAGGACGGGTCGGGACAGAAACAGAAGAAATAAGTGCAGCTTTGGGCAACACAACCGAAATCGACCGAGACAACCCGAACCGACCCGAGTCCCATTCGGTTCGGTTTCGGGATAGTATTTTCACCCTTTTCGGTTTTGGGTTGGGTCGGGTCGGTATTGGCCCGATGCTCAGCCCTACTCTGAAGTGCTGAGGGTAGCTTTCCACTTAATGAATTGATAGCTCTATGTACCTCTTTGCACAAGGAAGTTTTTGATTTGAAGGAACTAACCTCCTCAGAGCAAAAAGATATATCTATATTAAAGAAGACCACTTCTTCACAAAAAGCTAAAATTACAAGGTCGAGGAAGAGGGTCAAGCAGTTGGAGAGAAAGAAGATGTTCACCTCTCACAAGCTCAAGAGGTTGCATAAGGTGGGTACCACATCTAGAATTGAATCCTCTAAGAGTGCTGGGAGTTTGGCGGAGGATGCTCCCAAATAGGGGAGGAATGAAGACAAAGCTTCAGGGGAGGATGAGAATGTGGAGATGGTAGATGAGCAGGTTGATGAAGAGATTGATATTGCTACTGAGTTTGTTGTTGAAGACCAACAAGGGAATGTTGTTGAAATTGATACTGCTGCAGGGCTTAAAGTTGATACTGCTACACTTAATGCTGCTAGTGTACTAGTTAATGCTGCTAGTGAGAATGCTAGTGTTGCTGAGCCAGAAGTTAATACTGTTGCCACAAATGTTACTGCTGCTGCAATAACAATAAGTTCTAATGATGATCTAACTACTTTGGCTCAAGCTCTTACTACTTTGAAGAAACCACCAGTCAAATGGGTAGTGATCAAGAAGCCAACAACAACACCACCACCAATACAGGGTAAGGGGAAAGGAATAATGATAGAAGAACCAGTGATTAAACCCTTATCCAAGCAAGCTCAGATGCAACAAGATGAAGAGCTAGTAAAACAAGTTCAAGCTGAACTTGATGCTGAAGCTGAAAAAATCAGAGAGAAAGCAGCTCAAGAATAATAAGAAGCCAGTCTTGCATTATTATCTGAATGGGATGATATACAAGCTAAATGTGAGGCTGATCAAGAGTTAGTTTAGAGGATGTTGCAGGAAGAACAGGAAGAGTTGTCCATGGATGAAAAGGCAAAATTATATATGGAACTCTTGGAAAAACAAAGGAAGTTCTTTGCCCATATGAGAGCAGAGGCAAAGACAAATAAACCACCTACTAAGGCTCAACAGAAGCAAGTAATGCTAACTTACTTGAAAAATCAGGATGGATGGAAACCAGCTCAGTTCAAGAACATTAGTTTTGAGAAGATTAAGGTTGTTTTTGACAAGGTTTTCAAGAGGGTCTACACTTTCATTGCTATGAATACAGATGAGGTAGTGGGGAGTTCTAAGGAAGCAGAGAAAGCACAAGAGAGTGGTTCTAAAAGAGCAGGGCTAGAGCTAGAGCCTGAAATGGCCAAGAAACAAAAGATTGATAAGCAAACAGTGGATGAGCAGATAGAACAAGAGCAACAAGAAAGTGATGACCAAGAAACAGAAAAAATGAAACAATTAACTATACTTGTTTCAGATAATGAAGAGGAAGTTGTTGATGTTGTCCATTTGAAGACTAAAATACCCATTATTGATTGGAAATCTGGTTATCATGGAAAGACAAGGTTTATCACTTTTGGACAGATGCTCAAAAACTTTGATAGGGAGGACCTAGAAACTCTATGGAAGCTGGTTAAGGCTAGATATGGATCTACAAGGCCAGAAGCTATTATAGATAGAGTTCTTTGGGAGATTTGAAGGTTATGTTTGAACCACATCCAGAAGATAGAGTATGGAGGAATCAGTGTGAAAATAAAGTTTTCACTTGGAAGCTTTATCATTCTTTTGGAGTTCATACTATGGTCATGAATGGACTTCAGGTCTACATGTTGGTTGAAAAGACATATCCTTTAAGCAAATCAACAGTTCATCAGATGATAAATGGAACAATTAGACTTCAGATTGATGTTTTTGATGAAATGACCTATCAATTACTCAAGAAAATGTAATACATTCTCAATCCTAAAGAAAAGAAAAATAAGTAAGATGTTTAGAAGCATCTTCCTGGTGACGGTTCAAGCTTTAAATGAAACTTGATGATTTTAGGAGAAAATATCAAGTTTAGGGGAGGATTTTTGGGAATTAAAGCTTTTTCAGTTGATGCTGCTCATATGATTACGACTGCTCAGGAATTAATGAAAATGCACTAAGTGTGTTACTGCTGCTGGTTATAGAGTTAAGACTGCATATGGAGGTTAAGACTGCTAGTGTATATTATAACTGCTGAGAACTTCAAGGAAAAATACACTAAGTAGTTAGTGCTTCTAGAAGAAAACTTAGTGCTGCTAGTACTAAGTTTCAACTGCTTCAGAGTTAATGCTGCCAGAGTAAAGATTAAGACTGCTGGTTTATTTAGTTACTACTTCTGAAGTGTTAGAGTCGGTTAGATATGCATGGAATGTTCTGATAAATATAGAAAAGATTTATCTTATATAGAAAGTTGTTGTAAGTCGACTAGGACTCCTTAGTCTATAAAAGGAGGTCCTAGGGCATAGAGTTATATACGAGTTTACGTGTTTTTGATATAGCTTCAAGTTTGTAAACCCTAATACTAGGAGAGTATTCGTATTATTTTCTTAATAATATTGAGGCTTTTATTGTTTAATAATATTGTGTTCTTGTGTTTATTGTTTTATTACAAAGTTCTTCTTAATATTGAATACTAGATTCCGCATAGTATTTGATAAACTCAAGACAGTTTCTACATAAGTTGTATTTGATTTATCTGAGATAACTTAAACTTTAAAAGATAAGGAAATTCGATCAAGTACATAACTGGGATCAACAAATAACATCGATTGAACATCTTCGATTGAATATCGACGATCGGGAAAAATAAACAACATCGATTGAGCATAAGGCTCAGGGTAGAGGCGACTATAACAAATCCACAACAAAACAAGGCGGAATAACAAATCCAAATCTGAAAAATAGCCAAAACCAAATCCAAAAATAGCCAAAACCAAATCCAAAAATAGCCAAAAATCAAATCCAAATGCTCCAATAAGCCAAGACGGGCTTATTACAATCTCAAGGGGTTGCAAATAAGCAACTCGAATTCAGACGGAGCCAATCAGGTCTAACCCGACCCGATGCGAACTACGGTGAGACGACGACAAACGAGAATTCCATATAAACAAAGACGTATAGCGGTGCTAGGAGTATTATGGTTCGTGAGGTGTTGTGATGCGAGTGTTTTGTGTGTAAGTGCAGACTTTCGTGATATTCAATGCTCGTGCACACACGCAAAACTCTTCATTCCCAAAATAAAAATCTACCCGAACATAATTCTGTTATAACTACCCCGAGTATCGCAAAATACACCTCTGAGTCAGACCTAGGTGATCAGGCTATGCCCTACTATCCCTGGTTGAATATAGGTTATCAGTCTATATTCACCCGAGTTCAATGAATTTTGAAATATTCGGCCTAGTTATGCTAGTAATATGTCCTTTACATCCAAAATCGTTCCAAAAAACCACAGTTAGTGTCCAAACTCAAACTCGAATTATAAGATTATGCAAGAACATAGCGTAACTCCGTGACAAACTTGGTGTGTGCATAAGCATATGGAAATGCTTATACTGAACAGCTAGAATAGATGGACATAAGTCATCTACTAGCAAGACACACATCTCAACAATTACATCATCAAACAACTCCTCAAATATACCATAAACAAATTTACTCACGAGGCATCAGTTTGACGGTCATAGGGTTAAGTTTCATAAAAAGCAGTTCTAGTTTGGGGCTTTTTTTTTGTTGTTGTTTCCTATTGTTGTCGTTGTTGTTGTTGTTGTTGTTGTTGTTGTTGTTAAATACCCAATTTTCTATAACCTAGGCTCTAATACCAATCTGTAACACCCTCAAAATGGGTCGCACCGGAAGAAAACATCACTGGGGTGCTACTCAATTGGTATCACAACACAAGGTACAAAGAACTATTTTACCTCAACCGTTTATAATAAATTTCTTTATCAAAAAGCGTTAAATTTACATTATTCAAAAATAGTGCGAAAATAAGGCCCATAAAATAAACAAAGCGGTCTCAAATATATATTAGAGTCGTCTATGACCGTGCCCCTTGCCAAGCGCCTCCAGAAGTGAGCTATCGCCTTAAACCTGAGAATACATGCTAAAAGGTCAGCTACCTCTGGTGAGTTCACAGGTTTAGACTCAAAACGTACGTAGCAACAGACCCAAAATACGCATAAGTTTGCTATACTAGACTAAGGCACTAACCTACATCTCATCCCACACCGAGGTGTGTCACTAACCAATGCAATTTCCTATAGGTGCACACTATAGTACTATCCCACACTCGTAGTCTATGTTATTATATTCCTACACACTCACTTTGCAGCATAATATAACAACCGTACACATTGCGGCTCATACATACTAACCCAACACAATGGTAGCTAATGACTAGTAACCTTAGCTAGCTAACATAGCAAACACTAACAAAAAACCATGAAATAACAAAAGTTCATTCAAAACAATTTGCATGTTTTCTCCCCCAAAAACATTATAAAGTAAAAGTGGAGCTATGAAACTTACACATACATAACACTTTCCAATAACCAAACCCATTATTTCAGTCAAACAATCAAATCTTAAACAAACATAAACAAATCATTAAGTTTGGTTAAAAACAGGCATGTATTCTCCCCCAAAACAGTTATAAAACCGATAAAAGTAGGGGCCATGAACTTACCTTAGCCACAGCAATGCAACTATTCACAAATGACACAACTGGCATCTAGCTAATCACAACGGTATCTAGGAGACGGTACAATGGTACGGAATCGGCGCAACCTAATACGTATATAATTATCTCAAAATACCACTCGTACAAAAATTAAGTCTACAATTGACAACGTGTCTTAGTTTTCGTGGATTACTCTTATTATTACTTATAAAAAGTTAAGTATCAACGTTTCGTGTGGTGGTAAGAAAACATAGACTCAAAATACAACTCACGCCAAAATAGGAAAAGACATCGACATAGTCGAGAAATACTGACGTAAACTCAAGCCAACAAGGAAATATCCATAAAATACAAGAAATAAATAAATATATTAATACAAATAGGTCGATTGGTAAGTCCCGGTATTTACACCAAATCCTCAATTAGTTTGTATAAAACATAAACGTTTTATGAATACGGATTAGTTTAGGTAATCCAAACTATTTATTTTACAAATAAATTAGTCAATTTATTTAATATTCCTAAGTCATCTTGACTTAAATAAATCGATTTACCAATTTCAATTAATAGAAAATAATCTTATGTCACACGTGTATTTATTAATTATTATCCATTAGGCATTGTTTTCATATTGCAAGTCCCGTTACGAATCTTAATATATTAAATTCGTCCGAGTCTAATATATCATATTTGTATCGTGTCCAATATGCAAGAATGTCAAATGTCTATGTTGTTACAGTCCAATATAGTCTCAATCTAATATATATATATATATATATATATATATATATATATATATATATATATATATATATATATATATATATATATATATATATATAATATATATATATATATATATATATATGGTGGGGATACAATGAGAAGCCCCTTAAAATGAGAAGGATGAGAAGCCATCTCAACCATTGGATCTAACTTGCAAGATCAAAAAGGCGGAGTGTCATTTTTGTAAATAATAGAAACCTAAGGGGCAAAGTGTTAGTAATGGAAACCTGAGGCGCTATCCCCCGTTCATTCGTATAGCGCTATCCTCTCTCTCTCTCTCTCTCTCTCTCTCTCTCTCTCTCTCTCTCTCTCTCTCTCTCTCTCTCTCTCTCATTACCAATTCTCTCTCAAAATATCTTCTACCTACCAAACTGGTATGATGCAACAATATAGAACATCACCCAATGGGCCCAATATTTTTACGGCCCAATGTAAAGTCTATATAAAACATTATCAATAGACTTTACACACTTTGAAACAATAAAAACGATGGTTAAGGTTAAATTTAAACATCCTCGTAAGTTCATATAGTAACCTTAAATTATTACTGAATCAAAAACTGTTTATCTATGGGTTTTAATGTATTATTTACTGCTTGAAAAAGTGTTTCATATAAGCCTAGATTAGGTTAGCGATTCCAGGAGAAGCATTACGAAAAGTCTTTGTTTTCAATTTTAGATTTGTGATGCAGTATGTGTTATAAATTGATGTAGTAGGGATTTGTTTGTAACATACGATTTAATTATATTAATCATGATGCAGTAAAATTATTTTGAAGCAAATGATTAATTTATTTCAATGCTTGATATAGTAGTTCTAATGAAGTGATACAATAGATTTTAATATGTGACTAATAACGAATCATGAACTTGATTTGATGATGCAGTAGTTTTAATGAATGTTTGTGCGTTTTGTGTAATGTATTTTAGATTGAACTGAGATGCAGAAGATATGTGGCAAATAATAAGTATATAAGATAATTAGGCTATGTGAACTGAGATGTAGTCTTTCTTTTACTTGCTAACTAGTTTGATTTATGGTATTTACTTTAAGTAAGGTCAAGCAAGAAGATGGAGGAAAACAATAATAGACACAACCGACCAGATTTCAATGCTTCCGGACTTTATTATTGACCACATATTGTCGTATCTTTGTAGGGATACAAAATCGCTTGTTCGAGTGAGTGTTTTGTCCAAGCAATGGTTTTCTTTAACCGCTTCTTTCACCCTTTTATATTTCAATAGGGGCGTGGTCTAACTTCTTTTTACAAGAATTGGAGACGTTTTATAGATATGTTGAATATGCTCTATCTAGATTCTGCGACCAAAACATCAGTGCACATACACTCGAAATCTATGCAGAATATTTATATCTTGAACAAATAGAACTTTTTGGACGATGTCTTGAATCACTTATAAAAAAAAGGCTTGCAAGTGTTGGTGATTAGAATTGTATCTTTGGATACGAATCTGCCAATGTTTCGTTTGCCTAACACACTCTTATCTGCATCTTTGTTAACATCTTTAACGTTGCATAATTGTGAGTTGCCTTCCTCCTTGATGGATGATGATGTAAAGTTACAGTCATTGAGGCTGTTGTCACTTATAGAGCTCCCAATAGATGAAGGTATGTTCGAGTATCTGACCAAAGGTTGCCCTCTACTTGAAGAAATTTATCTCCGATTTTGCTATGGCTTCACTGCGTTTTGTGTTAATAGGCATTATAATCTTCAAAAAGTTACGATTTTCTCGAACATTGGACTTCAGAGAATAGATGTTGATGCTCCAAATCTAAGTTATTTTTCTTTGAAGAATGATACAGATAACAACATTTTGTTATGGAGGGTTTCCATTAAAAAGACCCAATGACTTCTTATCTAACTTCACGTCCCTCGAGAATGTGTTTCTAAATCTTTCATCTCCTGTCAACAACCTGAAGTTGTCACATCATTTCTTAAAGAGATTAGAACTACAATCGGACTGTGATTTGGAAGAAATTGATTTAAATGCACCAAACTTATTTATGTTCAAGTATTATGACGTAACCTTCAGACACAATGTCGTAGCTATGTCAATGAAACATTCATCCCTGGCGAAAGGATATATGAAGTGTCACACAGACAAGGATTTTGACATTCTTTCATTCTGGAAGCTGAGGCGATTTCTGGGGGAAAAATGGCATTTTCAAAGTTTTAGAGTTGGTTATGTTAGGAATATAAATGAAGACTCGGTCACCCCGAGTACTCATTAGCATTAAGTAGCTCATAAGATTATTAGTAATAGTTTAGTTATTATAGTAATCGTGGAGTGGGTCGGGTCTTTACCCACTGTCAGCTCACTCCACAGCCCACACGGGGCGTTTTAGACTAGTAGTATATATACCCCTTCCCACACATGGGAAGGGTTGGAACTTCTCATACATTTCAATCTAATACAAGTTCATCTTTCTCTCACTAGAAGTTTTCCCTCATTCTCTCTTTCTCTCTCTAAAGTAATCGGCCAAGAATCATCCATACGTGTGTTTATATGTTTATGAATATTTTACAAATGGTATCAAGAGCCATGGTTAGGTTCGAGTGATTGCATATTCACGGATTAGAGGTGTGTTCTTGGCACTTTGTTTTGTTTTGTGTGGTTCGAATAGAAAAGCTAAGAAAATAATTGGTTGTGCTTTGTTTGTGGTTTAACTTGTTAAAACTTGGTACATTCATGTTCACTAATAGTACAAGGAACGTTTCTTACTTCTCTACGGCCTTGTTGGAGAGTTTCTTGGAAGATTGAAGTGATTTTCCTGACTGCTATTTGAGTTTCGGGCGCATATTCTTCACTGCGGTTTGAGCCTCGATAAAGTATTGTTTGTTGCGGTTTGTGTTTGTTTGGGAAATAGTTGACTGCGGTTTGGCAAGAATTCTGACTGCGTTTTGGATTTTAACTAAAACGGGAAAAAGACAAAACACAGACGAAAGCGACTGTTTTCCATTTTGCAGTTCGTCTATTTGTGTTGCGGTTTAGCTTATTGCGGTTTTTTGTTCCTGCTGTTTTCGGTTTGAGTTACGGTTTGTGGTTTGCGTTTTGACCTATTGCGTTTTGGTCCTTTGCGTTTTGTGATAAACTGCGGTTTGACTGCTGAGTTTTGACATTGCATTTTGATCAATCTGTACTGTGTTTTGGACTCCTGCGTTTTGGTGTTATGCGTTTTGGGACTTCTGCGTTTTGGTGTTCTGCGGTTTGGGACTTCTGCGTTTTGGTTCTCTGCGTTTTGAGCTACTGTGGTTTGGAATTCTGCGTTTTGTGTACTGTGTTTTGGTGTTCTGATTTTTGTAATCGAATCACGGTGTATTCTTGATTTTTGTAAAATCCCACGAAAGAATCTATTTTTTGGTTTAAATCATAGAATCGTAAAATCCCGTGCACATTAACATCATGGCAAGCACTTCTTCTGATGACCTTCAAGCTGCCGGGTCCGATACCCGCCCTCCTATGCTTGATAGGACGGATTATGAGTCATGGGTACAAAGAATACGAATGTACTGCTTGGGTAAAGAGAATGGTGTCAACATTCTTAAATCCATTGATGAAGGACCCTTTCAAATGGGCACCACTAGAGATGCTGTCACTACCGATGAGAATGGAGCTGTCACTTTTGGAATCGATAGGCCACGCACTTACAACGATCTTAATGAGGAGGAAAAGAAGCGTTATGATGCAGACATTAGAGCTTCAAACATCGTGATTCAAGGACTTCCCAAAGATGTTTACAAGCTTATCAACTTAAACACTGAAGCCAAAGCTGTTTGGGACAATGTCAAAATGCTTATGGCTGGATCTGAACTGACCAAAGAAGATCGTGAATCTCAGCTGTATGATGAGTTTGAGCATTTCAAGATGAATCCTGGCGAAAACATCACTGACTATTATGTGAGATTTCACAAGCTTGTGAATGACACGAGAATCATCAGGATGACTATGCCAAACATCCAACTCAACTCTAAGTTTGTGAACAACATGTCACCTGAGTGGGATAGATTTGTTACAGCCGTGAAGCTCAACAAAGGATTGAGATAAACCAGTTATGAACAGCTGTATGCTTACTTACAACAACATGAAAAGCATGCTGTCTATGATCGTCAACTAAGGGAAAAACTTAATCCAACAACTTCTAATGATCCTCTTGCATTTGTCGCAAATGTTCAGTTGTTCAATCAATCCTCACTTAATCAAGCTTATCACCAGCCCTTTTAATCACAGAATCAGACTTCATTTTCCCAATCATCATTGCACCCACCATCTGCTGCTGTGAACTCCCAACTGGACTCAGGATACTCTCACACTGACAAGATGATTGATAATCTCTCCAACCAAGTTTCTCTACTTGTCCAACAGTTCAGATCAACACTCCCTCAAACCAACAACCAACTTCGAACTTCATCGAATCCACGTAATCAAGCAACAGTGGAAGATGTAAGGGTTGTGGTTCAGAATGTTCAGGGTAGGCAGAATGTGAATCAAAGGAATGCTGCTCGGGGTAATATACAAAACAGAGTTGGGAATGCTAATCAGGGACAGGGTAGGCAAACCAAGTGTTACAACTATGGTGGACTATGACACATAGCAAGGAACTACACTCAACCAAAGCGTCCACAGAACTCTGACTACTTCAAAGATAAGATGCTGTTGATGCAAGCTCAAGAGGCTAGAGCAATTTTGGACGAAGAAGAGTTATTGTTTCTTGCTGATGATGGGGGGAATACGTTTGATGCTGATTTGGATGATCAACCAGTTCAGGATTTGGCACTGAATGATCCCAACATCTTCCAAGCTGATGACTGTGATGCTTTTGACTCAGATGTTGATGATGAACCTACTGCTCAAACCATCTTCATGGCTAATCTGTCTTCTGCAGTCTCATTACCCCAACAAGCTGGTCCTTCCAATGCATCTATCATATCTGAGGTACTAAAGCTTTATGACATACATAACATGGTAGATGAACAGAAGATTCCTAACACAGTACAACAGACAGATGTTGTTGAATCAGATACTGTTGATATGGGAAATAGTAATATTATTCCATATGAACAATATGTGAATCACAACAAAGTGTCTGTTGTACCAAGTAGTGCATCTTCTGTTGTCGATAATGCTTGTGTTGTAGGTAATACTTGTGAGTTGCATGAGAACACTGTGTTTATCTCGGATGACACCTTGACCACTAGACTTAACATATATAAAGACCAGGTGGCCATATATGAACAACGTGCAAAATTTGAGCTAACTGAACGTGAGCAGAAAATGGATAGTCAAATGCATACATTTATAACAGAACGTAATTTAAGGGAAGAAACATTTAAAAAAGAGTTATATTCTTTACGAAAACAACTTGATCAAACTGCTAAACAAAAACAGGAGATCCAAGAAAGTGTAATTACACTAAAACATGATTTCAAAGAAAAAGAAACAAAACTCTTAAATGATTTTTCCAGACTTAAAATGTTAAAGAACAAAATTGAAAACAAGTTGTACACACAAGACCAGACCAGACAAACTGCTCAAATGATTCAAAAGCATAAAAAGTTGTGTGATGAACATAGTGAAAAGGATGTAGGTGAACCTAGATCAACTTTGCTTAAGAGAGTTAAAGTTGCCCAACATGCCTTATATGATGCAAATGTAATGATTTAGCATGGTCATGCCCCTCCCGATGTGTCATCATTTGAAGAGAGTAATGAGATAGAAGTAATAAGTAGAGAAAGAATGGCTGAAAAAATGAAAGATCCCAAATGTATAGCCAATCGAGTCATAATCAAACCCCATGATTACTATGAGGAGAACCGATTGACTGTCTTTGCACCTCAAACTAAGTTGATGCCTGAACAAATGTTTTGGTCTTTGTACGTAGAAAAGAGAAAGGCCGAAGAACTTAAAGCCAAAACTCCACCCCTTAGGAAAATAGCGGCTGCAACGGTGTACCCACCTAATACACCCAGGCACTTAGTTCCTTTAACTCTTCCCACAGAATGTAAAACTTTAATTAGCATATATGTTCTCTGTCAACTATTTGCGGGTTTTGATAAAACATGTAAGAAGAGAATTACGCTAACTGGAATTACTGAAGGGGAAAGGGGTTTTGAACTAACAAAAGAGTGCTACTTAACTGAGGTTATTCCATTCTTTAAAGTTCTCAAGGAACATTTTTAGGGCATGCAAAAAACCCTTAAAACTGAAGTAAAAGAGATGTAAGAAGTATTTAAAGATAAGGAAAACGAGGTGTCCTAAAATGCGATAGAACTTAAGAGTCGTGAGATTGAGAGAAAGAACATTCTCATCACCAATGAGAATTTGATTGCTAGATGTATTTCTCAGGATGTGTTTTATACTGTTATTGATGCTGCATTAACAGCTTGTCAATTTCATGAGTTGTCTATTGCATTGAATGTTTCCCAGAATCGTGTTGTTGAGCTTGAGGAGGAGAATTTAAAATTGCATGAGAAAATTCAAAACGATGACCATGATACTATGGTCAGGAATTTTTCAAAACTAAAGGTTGATAATCTTAATTTGCAATTAAAATATCAACATTTAGAAGAAAGAGTTAAAATCTCAAATGCCAAGACATCTTTGGATGCTACTGAATTTGATGCATATTTTGAATTAAGCAAACGAGATGAAAGAATTCAAGCTCACACTAACATGATTCGAAAATTGAGGGTTCAAATTGCCCAATTAAAATCAAACAAGAGTGATGTGATTGGAACCCATAAACCATCGTCTTCAGATTCTCAGAATTTTCACTATCAAGACACTATCAATAAATTATAATATGAAAATGAGTGTTTTCAAGCTGAAAATTCAAAAATCAAACAACATTACAAAGAGTTATATGACTCGATTAAAGTCACACGTAACAATCACAATGAAAAGATAACTTCTTTGATAAATGAGATTGAGAATCTAAAGACTCAGGTGAAAGGGAAAATGCTAATCATCACTAGTGAAAATGTTGTTCCAAAGGTTTTTGCTTGTAGAAAATATGCAATTGATGCTGTTACTATTCCGCTTCCTCTTAGAAATAATAGGTCAGCTCATCAAGTTTATCTCACTCATCTTAAGGATAGTCTTGACATCCTTCGTGAGACCGTAGAAGAGGATAGGATAGAGAAACCACTAGATAGTACAGTTGTAGATGCCTTCTTCCTCACTAAACGATCTCAGGAACTCTTAGAATATGTCATTGGCACATGTCCTAAGATTCATAACAAGCGAGATAGGTTTATTGCATCATCCTCAATGACTAAGAGCAATCATGTTACCTTGGATGTACCACTGAAAACATCTGAATCCGGCACATCAAAACCAAAAAAACAAATGGCAGTGAAACAAACTAATGTTCCCATCATTGCTTCTACAGGAGTAAACTGTGACACTAAAGCTAGCGGGTCAAAGCCTAGTCGCAATACAAAGAAAGATAGGACTGCACCAGCTAAGAGTGCTCATGAGAAGAAAGTAGAAGTCCACCTTAGGAACAATAAGTTTGACTTGATAAAAAAGAATCGTGTTGATTCTAGTATTAGCTATAAGCGTACTACAATTAATTCGAATTCTAATGCTATTTGTAAGACATGTAATGAATGCTTAATTTCTGGTAATCATGATGAATGTGTTGTGTCATTTTTTATGTCTTCTCAATGATCCCCAGTTAAGAATGTTAGAAAACATAAACTGAGTAAGCAACTTTGGAAAACAACAGGAAAAGTGTTTGCTAATGTAGGTTATCAACGGAGACCCACTGGAAGGAAATTCACTTTAGAAGATCGGTGCCCCTTAACTAGAATTACTAATCATAAAGTAGTGACTGTTAAGGAATGGAAGCCAACTGGTCGAATTTTCCCTTTAGAGGCGCAATTCCATGTAACTAGGTCAATTGCTGCTACTAGTATAGTCTCTACTGTGAATACAATGGCATCTATGAATCCTGTAGTTCCATAATTTGTTTGTGCTAACCAAATGGACCCCAGTTGCACGTAGGGCTCCACCTTTTTCAGTTATCCATTGTTGTTTGTTTTCAAATGCAGGTCGTACAAATCGTCCTTTGGTATTTGGACTCAGGCTGCTCAAAACATATGACTAGGGATCGCTCACGGCTCAAGGATTTCGTGAAAAAGTTTATCGGGACAGTTAAATTTGGGAACGACCATTTTGGGGCAATTATGGGTTATGGAGATTACGTTTTTGGTGATAGTGTAATTTCCAGTGTATACTAAGTGGAAGGACTTGGGCACAATTTGTTCTCTGTTGGTCAATTCTATGATTCTGATCTTGAAGTGGCTTTCAGAAAACACTCTTGTTTCGTTAGAGAATTGGATAGTATTGATCTTCTTAAAGGCAGTCGTGGCACCAATCTATACACCATCTCTATTGAAGAAATGATGCGGTCCTCTCCTATTTGCTTGCTATCAAAGGCCTCAAAGACTAAATCTGGGCTTTGGCACCGTCGTTTAAATCACTTAAACTTCGGCTCCATAAATGAACTTACTCGCAAGGATCTTGAACGAGGCATGCCCAGATTAAAGTTTGAAAAAGATCATCTTTGTTCTGCCTGTCAACAGGGTAAAAGCAAGAAGCATAGTCACAAACCCAAAATTGTCAACACCATCATGGAAGTTCTTTACACCCTTCACATGGATCTATGCGGACCAATGGGAGTGCAGAGTATAAATGGGAAGAAATATATTCTTGTGGTGGTCGATGAATACTCTCGGTTTACATGGGTGAAGTTTTTGAGAACCAAGGACGAGACTCCAGAGGTTATCATTAAACTTATCAAACAGCTACAAGTAAGGCTCAACAAAACTGTCAAAATCATCCGCACAGACAATGGAACTGAGTTTGTTAACAAACAACTCATTCAATTCTATGAAAGTATTGGCATAACTCACCAGAAAAGTATTCCACGCACTCCTCAGCAGAACGGCGTTGTTGAAAGACGAAATCGTACTCTAGTGGAAGCTGCAAGAACTATGCTGATATATTCTAAGGTTCCGATGTTTCTTTGGTCAGAGGCCATTGCTACGTCTTGTTATACCCAAAATTGATCCTTGATACATACTATTCACAACATAACTCCTTATGAGCTGATACATGGCAAGAAACCAAATCTTTCCTTTCTTCGAGTGTTCGGTGCTCTGTGCTATCCGAAAAATGACAGTCAAGATCTGGGAAAACTAAAGGCTAAAGCAGACGTAGGTTTCTTCGTTGGGTATGCACCAGATTGCAATGGATACATAATCTACAACAAACGAACCCGAAAAATCATGGAAACTATTCACGTGACATTCGATGAGCTGACTGAGCAAACAACTCCTGGACAAACTAGTTCTGGACCCGCACCTAACTTATTGACACCTGGACCAATTAGTTCAGGTTTTGTACAGCTTCCCACTCCTGCAGCTCCTTATGTACCCCCTACCGGTAATGAGTTGAAGAAGTTGTTTGATCCAATGTTTGATGAATACTTTGAGCCACCAACGGTTGATACTACAACAGAAGCTCCACCTGTACCTCCAGTTTCTGATGCTCTAATTCCACAAAATTCAGAGGGTCCATCTGTATCTGTCTCAATCGGTCAAGATGCACCATCTGCCAGTCACTCACCATCATCATCAAACATTCAATCTCCTTCGATACAGCGAGGCTCTGCAGTAGAAAATTCTTTTGAAGTGAATCCTTTTGCTCCTGTTGATGATGTTCCATTCCAGAATATATTTTCTCCTGAATCTTCTACAGAGACATCTTCTTCAGGGAATCCTAACATGGAAACATCAGTTCACTACCCTCAACCACATGATCATCTTAGAAAATGGACCAATGATCATCCGATTGACAACATCATTGGAAATCCCTCTCATCCGGTATCCACACGAAAGCAACTTGCCACCGATGCATTGTGGTGCTTCTTTAATTCCGTACTATCCAAAGTCGAACCCAAAGACTTCAAAGATGCTTTTTCTAAAGACTGCTGGTTTACTGCAATGCAAGAAGAAATTCATGAGTTTGATCGACTTGAAGTATGGGAATTAGTGCCTCCTCCAGATTGTGCAATGATTATCGCTCTAAAGTGGATCTTCAAAGTGAAACTCGATGAGCATGGTGATGTTTTGAAAAATAAGGCACGGCTTGTTGCAAAGGGGTATCGACAAGAAGAGGGCATAGACTTCGAAGAATCATTTGCGCCGGTTGCTCAAATTAAAGCCATCAGAATCTTTCTTGCTAATGCTGCCAGTCAGAATATGACAGTCTATCAAATGGATGTCAAGACAACATTCTTAAATGGTGATTTGAAAGAGGAAGTCTATGTGAGTCAACCTGAAGGATTTGTGGACCCTGATCTTCCTACTCACGCCTATCGCTTGAAGAAGGCCCTCTATGGCTTAAAGCAGGCACCTAGAGTGTGGTATGATACGTTGTCTAAGTTTCTTCTAGCAAACAGATTCTCCAAAGGCGTTGTTGATCCTACGCTATTCACTAGGAAAACGAGCAAACATCTATTTCACGTTCAGATCTACGTAGATGACATTATCTTTGCCTCCTCTGATCCTATGGAATGTGAGCGGTTTTCTAAAGAGATGAGTTCTAAGTTCCAAATGTCTATGATGAGACAAATGTCATTCTTCTTAGGTTTGCAAATCTCTCAAAGTCCGAGAGGCATCTTCATTAATCAATCCAAATATGCAAATGAAATATTGAAGAAATTTGGATTTGATTCAAGTGATCCTGTTGACACTCCTATGGTTGAGAGATCGAAGTTGGACGAAGACCTCTCTGGGATCCCTGTTGATCAAACCAAGTTTCGAAGTATTATCGGATCCCTAATGTATCTCACCGCTAGTAGGCCAAATCTCTTGTTCACAGTATGCATGTGTGCTCGGTACCAGACCAAGCCCACCAAAAAGCATCTAGAAGTGGTAAAGTAGGTCTTCAGATACCTACAAGGAACTATTCACATGGGTCTCTGGTATCCTAAGGACACCGCCATGGCACTCACGGCCTATGCAGATGTAGACCATGCGGAGTGTCAAGATACTCGTCGAAGTACGTCAGGAGGTGCTCAGTTTCTGGGAGAAAAGTTAGTAAGCTGGTCATTTAAGAGGCAAATGAGTACATCTATATCTTCCACAGAGGCTGAATACATTGCCATGTCTTCGTGCTGTGCTCAAATCCTATGGATGAGATCTCAATTATCAGACTATGGCTTTGGATACAACAAGATTCCTCTGTATTGTGATAACAAAAGTGCTATAGCTCTTTGCTGCAACAATGTACAACACTCCCGATCAAAGCACATCGAAATCCGGCATCACTTTATAAGGGAACAAGTTGAGAAAGGGATTGTTGAACTCTACTTCGTGAGGACTGAGTTTCAGCTGGCTGATATCTTCACTAAGGCACTTCCGAGAGAACGGTTCCAATTTATTCTGCCGCGACTTGGCATGAAGAGTTTGACGGCAGAAACACTCAAGCGTCTTCAGGTAGAAAATGAGGAGTAATGGATTTGCTTCATATATCCTTGTATATATTTGTATATATTTTAAAACAAAAAGAAAATAGAAAAATATAAAACCTATAAAAAACCATAAAAATTACAAAAACACAAAAATACCAAAAATATTTCTTCTAGGCATGTCTTCTGTTTATCGATAATATTTACGATCCTAGAAATGTCATTCTATAATGGCACGGGTCTTTCAATGAAGCTCGAGCATAAGTTATATTAACTGGTTAAAACATGTCATATCGGCTTGCAGTTACTTCAAACTGTAACCCGTTCCTAATTATGGGGAAAGCACGTCGCCAAAAAGATGGCTGTTCCTCCCACTGGGTGAAGTTCACCCGGGCATGGATTACTTTATATCCATGTTTCTTCGATTTAATGTACATTTCAGTGCATCATTTCTTGTATAAGTGATGCGTGGTTTTGCAACCTTACAACAGGTTTTACCTCTCAAGGGATCTTGAGAAGTTTGCAATCCCCACCAGGCAGTGTACCTGACCGTTGTAGTATAGTGAAGTGGCAAGTACCGGGGATTGATCATTCAACTCAAAGAATAGTGTTCGTTAGGATTGAAATTAATCTAACTAGGTCTAAAGGTGAGGGATGATTCTTTTTTTATTTTTATATTTTATGGAAAGCAAGTAAAAATCTCTGGTTTTGGAAGAAGGGGCGGAATTAGTTGCTAATCAACTAACCCAAAAGCTACTAATTAAACTAATATGCAAGAAAAGTAAACTAGGGTTCTACAAGGGAAATGAAGCATGTCTACCTATGATATGTTACTCCTTGCTAGCTATCCAATTCTACCTATTGAATTGTCACACCTTGTTTTAATTGACGGGTTGTATTCCTTAATACCAATCGTGGGGTGGCGTACGTACTTCCCCAACTCTATAAGCTCCTACTTCACTCCTATGTCGAGCCGGCTAAAAAGCTCCTAACATGTGATCACTAGAATTCGCTCATGCATTAAATACAACCAAATAAACCTAGTACGCATTGGTTCATGTTTCTTAAGACGTTCAAGCAAGTTACCGTATAGGAGGTTAGCCAGTTTTCTTAAGCCTAACATCGATATCACCCAATCAAACAAGAGACAATAGGAAACAAGAATTATAAACTAAACCAACTAGATCTATTGAAGTTGTCACGCCCTAATTGATGGAGATGGACACACACATCAACAAGAAATCAATAAGATCTAATTAGTTATACACAAGTTTCACACAATCATAAGTAGACACAAGGTGATTTAGCCAAGCATAATTAATGAAGAGCAATCAACAATAATCATAATTGAAGACATAACATAAGATTGAATCGATAAACAAACCATTACAAGATGTTTATGGCATGATTAGGACCCTCTAAGTTGCTGGAAAAACACCTACCTAAACCCTAGAATCGGACTTAGGGTTTAGGGCTTACAAATAATGAAGTTGTGATGTTGTATTTATAGGCAGTTTGCTGTTCGATGGGTTCTGACGGCGTCAGACTTACACGTGACGCCGTCACATCCAATTTTTCGCCAAATTGTAGATCTTTTCGTCCCGATCGCGTGGCCTTTTGAATCACCTAAATCCGAGTTCGTATGAGGATTTTATGGCCAAAACAGTAACAGCTACCACGCGCGCAAGTTGTGACTAGATAACACGTGATGGCCTTCTTGACGCCGTCTCCCTTTAAACCTCCAAAATCCGTTCTGGCCTATCAGAAGCTGACGCCGTCAGAATAAAGGCATGACGCCGTCCCTCTTTAAATTAAGCCGTGACGACCTTGATCACTCCAAAGGGTGACGCCGTCAGAATTCCCATGCAAATTTCTCTGGCTTATCATGAGTAATTTTCATATCCACCTTTTTCATGCCAAGCCATGACGCCGTCTGGGGACATTTCTGACGCCGTCAAAGGCACTTTTCAGCCGATTTTAAGACTTTGTCGTTTTCTTCACTTTTATGCTCCAAAAACGTCCAAAATGCTTCCTTTTCCAGATTTCTTCTCCAAAGTACCTAAAATGACAAAAGAAACGATTTAGGGCAATATTTGATCAAATAAATACGATTTAGGGCTTAAATGACCCCCTAAAAGCGGTACACTTTTCGCTTCATCATTTCTTGTATAAGAAGAGAAGTCTTTTTTACATCACAGATACTTTTCCATCCATGATTCTTCTGGAAAGTATTTGTGCTAAACTTGGTGGTATCATGATTTTTGAATATCAATCAGAATTGAACTTTTCATAAAAAAATCTATCACTCAATCAATGACTACAACTATTTAAATAGAAGACGGGTCATCGATTGAGGGGGAGAGTAATGATTTCGAAATTCTATATCATCAAAGACAAGTCACTTTGTACATAATAAGCAGTGAATAAAATGTGGTTTTAAGCAGTGAATAAAATGTGGTTGTTATGTGTCAGTGTATGCTTTTTGTTAAATTCAAATCTTCCAAATCTATCATACCTGACACTAACATTCTCCCTCATAGATTGAGGGGGGGGGGGGGGGCGCATCGTAACGCTCCATTATCAGCACATATTAAACCTGACCACATTTTATCCCATATTTTATAAACTTATTTAAATCAATTGGGATCACAAAATCTCAAAAGGTTTGAAATTTCTGATCAGGGGAGAGAATGTGATTTAAATATGCAATCTGATAAAATGTGATGTTTTGGACTTAAATGTAAGCTCTCCCATATGTGCTAAACTCTTTTGTATATCAATGCACATATTGAGTGGAGCAAATGGTTTGTGGTGACAAAAATAATGTGGCATCTTTGGTGGTATCTCATGTGAGCACGACTCAGACTTCACCAATGAATTGACAAAACAAAAACTGTCATTAATTGAAAGGGCTTATCCTGGCCGGGTAATAATTTCAAGCTGGTCTAAACAGTGATGTAAGCATGTCTCGAAGAGGACTTGTCTGAGTAGAGTGTACCATTTCGAGAAACTTTCTGTGGACTTGACCAGGCCGGGTAATAATTTCAAGCTAGTCTAACTAGTGATGTAAGCGTGTCTCGAATCGGTCATGTTCACTGAAAGTGGATCAATTCAAAAAGTGAAAGCTCTACCCAACATGTGCAAATTTATAATAAAAACATCTGACCACATGTTAAGGGGGAGCATTTGAAAAGTTCAAAACTCTCATAGTGTTAGCAAAATGTGTTTCTTAATTATAAACACTTTGAGAGATTTTTTTTTTCTTCTTCAAATAATTGGTTTACGACAACATAGGATAGTCATGGTGTTATAAGGTGGCTAAGGTTAGGAAAACCATCCTATGATCCGCCAAAGCCGGAGGGATCTACCCAAGGACAATACCGAATAGTTAGTATTAGAAAGTCCTTAGGTATGATTATGAAAAAAGGAGTAATATGAGAAAGGAGAAAGAAGGGGTTGAAGAATTAAAAAGAAATGTAATGAGAAAGGGTGAAAAGAAATAGCCCTCCAATTATTCAACCTTAGGGCAGAAACCGGGTTCAATTCATATCCTACTGGTGGTTACTAAGGTAACACCGGTATTGAAGACAAGACGTCATGGACCCAGTGACGTACTGCACTAATCCTTCTAGCCACTCAAGTTCTCTTAAAAGAACTTATTTCATTCTCACGGGGAACCCTGCATAATCTATCGATAGCTCATTACGAGTTATGTTGATATTGAAACAGGAGACACCGCTCCAGTCTCCGACTACCAAAATTGCACTTATCGAGTCTAGAGCCGCGAGATACATCATAAGATCTTATAGGAACACTTGATACATCTACACTGGTTGTTCAACATTAAGGACACCAGCTGTAAACTTATGAGTCCTATGCAGATCTTAGCAATCTGCCAGAACATTCATGAGGGAACTTACAAATGTAATTCTCAGTGATTGAATAAAAATTCCTGCCAGGGTCAACATCAAACAGCCCTGAAAGCAGGTCACTCTAGTAATTCCTTGTGGATTACGCTTAGTGGTTGCGACGGTTTCAAACGGTCTATAGTCGTGGAGTGAACTCCAGTGACTCACCTAATCGTTGATTTACTTTGGTAGATCTTGTAAGCCCTCTCGGGGGTATCCGATTTAGGAACAGCCTTGGTAAGGATTAGAGAAAGTTTTCACACTATGCTGTTAACAATCTCGAAGTCCGAACCTGTAAGTACCGGACATTTTATTGCTAACTGTCATATGCAGGAATCCCTGGCGGTTGCAGATGATTGCTGAAAAGATGCCGATTCATCACCCCATGCTCATACTTCATCATCATAATCCAAGAAATCACGATAAATGAAAGGCCTTCAACACTGCTTTCGCAACTCTGATGCTGAAAATCATGATCCAGAAAAGTGTGAGCATGTCGGTCCAAAGATCAATGTCACATAGTGACGATACTGCAAAAGGATGATTTGAAGACGTATGTTGGATGATGACCTCAAAGAAGCCTCAAAGATCATCCAAGACAAAAGATCAGTCATCAAAAGTTCACTGCTGAATGTACAAAGATTAATGACTTTGAAGAATCAAAGACTACGAGCTAGGAAGTCAAATTCATATAATAGAATGCTAGAATTCAAAGTGTAATTTCCGGGGTGACCGCCCTTAGGGGGAGATTGTTAGGAATATAAATATTCATATGAAGATTCGGTCACCCTGAGTACTCATTAGCATTAAGTAACTTGTAAGATTATTAGTAATAGTTTAGTTATTATAGTAATCGTGGAGTGGGTCGGGTCTTTACCCACTATCAGCTCACTCCACAGCCCACACGGGGCATTTTAGACTAGTAGTATATATACCCCTTCCCACACATGGGAAGGGTTGGAACTTCTCATACATTTCAATCTAATACAAGTTCATCTTTCTCTCACTAGAAGTTTTCCCTCATTCTCTCTTTCTCTCTCTAAAGTAATCGACCAAGAAGCATCCATACGTGTGTTTATATGTTTATGAATATGTTACAGGTTATTTGTTGGGTATCTTCTCGTATTCATTTATTTACTCATTTATTTACTTTTGGGTAAAAATAAGAATTCATTTATTTTACCAGCAATTTATGTGTATTTACTTGCTCCCAAACAATGATATAAAATAATCCGTGACAAAAGCTCATAGATGTTGAGGAGTTAAAGCTGATCCAGACCCCACCTTATAAAATCGAACATGTTGAGGTGAGACACTTGAGTTTAATAAGGGAATCATCATTTTATGTAGCTCTTGTGGATGTTGTGCTTTGGTGTTGTCGACCTCGATCTCTAACTTTAGAACTGGATTTGTGTACATACACAAGTTATATTGCAAAGGTAAGATTTATATGTGTTTACGTTGGTGAAACGTTAATTATCCGTTAGTTTATGCAAAAATCAAGTACAGTGTTTAATCTTTTCTCTCCAGTATACATCTCAGAAACTACTTCAACAAGAAGATGAGTGCCAAACTTATATTAAATTTGTGCTGAGTACCTTTTTCGAACAATACTTTAGTGACTTGAATTCATTGTTGAAAGCACTATCTCTTCTTCAATCAAGATGCAAAATCACTTTTATAAATGCGAAGAAAGCTAAAAAGGTGACCAAGAGTAAGCCTAGGACTCCTGCTCTGCATCCACCTTACTTTGAGGTATAATTCTTTGTTTATATCAGTTAAGTATATGTGATTTGATGTTATAATGCTAATCGATTGTATAAATATATGTTTTAATTGTTATAACACTAAATTGATGCGTTGTTGTTAGTTAATTTTGTTAATATATGTTTAATTGATCTACAATGATGTATAACATGATAATTTACTGTGTTAATTCGTTATATCAGTATAATTTAGTTAATCTATCTGTTATGTTAACTGGTTGTGTTAATTTGTCATATTATTATTATAATGCTGTTAGATCTATTTAAAGGATGTATAGATGTTAGTTTGCGATTCTATTGGTATTAATAGATGTAATAATTGAGTTAAAAATTGTGATTATAGATGATTAAGGAGGCGATTATGTCATTGAAAGAGAAGACCGGATCTAGTCAGTATGTGATTACAAAATTTATCGAGGAGAAGCAAAAGAATCTTCCAGCAAATTTTAAGAAAGTTTTGTTGACTCAGTTGAAGAAGTTAGTTGCTGCTGGTAAGTTAGTTAAGGTTAAGGCGTCTTACAAGATACCTGATGCCAAGTCTGCATCAGCTGCTGCTCTTGCTAAGGCAAAGAAGAAAGTTGCTGCTAAGCCAAAGGCGAAGACTGCTGCAAAGAAAGTACCTGCTAAGAAGGCTGTTGATAAGCCCAAGGCTGCACCAAAGGCAAAAGCTGTAGTTAAGCCAAAGGCATTTGTTGAAGCTAAACCAGCTATGAAAGCCAAGCCTGCTGCCAAGGCAAAGACTATTTTCAAGCCTGTGGCTAAGCCGGAAGCTGCTGCTGTGAAGTCCAAGGCCAAGCCAAAGACGCCAACAAAGCCTGCTAAGGTTGGAAGGACGTCGGTAGGGTCTACACCAGGGCATATGAAGGCACCTGCGGCTAAGGCTATTGCAACAAAGAAGGCACCTACGGCTAAGGCTATTGCAGCAAAGAAGGCTATTACGGCTAAGGCTTTGAAGCCAAAGGCTGTGATAGTGAAGAAAGTGACTGGAGCTAGGAAGGCGAAGAAGTGATGGGAATGTTGTTATACTTCAGTGACTTGAATTCATTGTTGAAGGTACAATATTTATCCTTGTCATATTTGTAAACTAATACCATTTGCATGTGTTTAAGTTTAACACATTCATCTGTCCTTTTTTCCATTATCCAAACAGATGTCCCAGAAGGAAGCAGGATAATGGATTATGTAAATCGCGAGATCTTGTGATTATTTGGATTAAGGAATGTATCTTTTGATGACCAAAAATCCGATCAGTGTTTTAGATAATTGTCCCAGGAGTGTTCCTTGGTTATGGATCCTGTATATCTTTAACTTCTTCTTCTTCTTTTTTTTTTTTTTTTTTTTTTTTTTTTCTCTGGTTTAACTTTGGATTATGGTAAAATATGTATGACGTTTAAATGTTAATGTAATCTGGTACAACTGTTCAGGTTGATGTGGTTTGATATTATATAGTGATGCAGTAGATTTGAAACGTTGTTACAGTATGTATAGTTTTCATGTTGATGTTGTTTTGATATTATATAATAATGCAGTAGATATATAACAACAAGCAGAAGATATATAACAGATTATCTTTTGAAATAGTGTATGACGTTTAAATGGTAATGTAATCTGGTAACATGTCGTAATGAAACCTAATGAAACCTTACAAAACTACTATGGATAAATTAATGAAACCTATACTTATTCAAATTAGGATGTTTGTGTTTAAACGTCGTAATGTTATGTACTTGTTCAATCACAATGTTAAATTTAGTGCATTACCTTCTAAAAATTTAATGCATAAAATTTAAATTTAATGCTTATTCAAATTTTATAAAAGTTATTAGCATTATTTGAGGTTGGACTATACAACAATGGCCCAATGGTTAACATCACAATAGACCTTTTTATGGACTGGACTATTCAAACAATGAATGGCCCAACACTTATATACATTATAACCGCTCAATGCCTATCCCACACACTTAAATTCTACTGCATCAAAAACCCTAGATCTGATGAAGACAAACACTAAATTCACCCACTAAAATCACACGATTAAACTCTACCTCAAAAAAACGATGGTTAAGATCAAATTCAAACCTCCTCGTAAGTTCATAAAAACGATGGTTAAGATCAAATTTAAACGATGGTTACGATAATTTTATTTTACTGATATTGATTTTATTTAACAACTAGAATAAAGTAATAGACTAATTCTTTTATACTTTTCAAAAATAGATTTGTTTGTAAAATATAAGCCTATTTTTGAAAAGTATAAAAGAATTATGTGTATGATGCTATAGGTTTGATAAAATTATGTGTAGTATAGGTTAAATGTAGTATAGGTTAAGTCTAGAATAGGTTAAGTGCTTAAAATATATTTGTTTGTAAAATATAAGCCTATTTTTGGTTATAAGTGTTTATCTGTGTATGATGCAGTAAATGGGATAGAAGTGATGCAATATAGGTTAACATCATTAAAAAAGTGTTTATCTGTGTGATTTAATGTATGCTGTAGTAAATGTGATAGAAATGATGCAAGTAACGTTAACATCATCAAAAAGTGTTTATCTGTGTGATTTAATGTATGATGCAGTATAGTATAGGTTAAATGCGTAAAATAGATTTGATAGTAAATTATAAACCTATTTTTTTGGTTATAAAATGATGCAGTGTAGGGTCTAAAAAGTATTAGTGTGTGATTTTTAGATTAGGTTTCTATTGTGAAACTTATAATGTGATTCAGTAGATGGAAAAATTTGTGTGTGTATATGTTTGAATGTGTGATGCAGTTGGTTTGATAAAGTGATGCAGTAATGTCATATATATAGGAATGATGATTGTTTTGGGAGTTGTATATTGTGGTTGTTGTTAATCTGCTTAAGTGTACCAAATGTGATATTGGAAAATCAAACTTCACACAATTTTACAAAACAATTTTCAAGTGCGAGCGTTGGAAACCTTTGTTTTTGTCTTTGCAATCGATCCAAGTGTTGTATCACCATGGTGGTAATCGGCTATTCTATGTGAATTTTTGGGGGGAAACGGATCAAGGGGTAGATACGGGCATCCTTGAACCATAGATGGTCGGTTTACTTAACCCTGTAGAGTTGGGCTTAGATATCGGGCCTCAGATTATTCATCCTGCTTGTGATTAAGACACGGCAAAGGTAGTCTATACTCTCAATCAGGTTCAAACTACATGGGCAACTGTTTTGACAGCTTTTGATCTTGCAAAGACTTAGTGCATCAGCGGTACACACAATCTTGTAAATTCTTTTGCAAAATTTTGTGAAATTTAATTTTTCACTAACAGTTAGTGTATAGATATGATAAAGTATTTGGAAAGTTTAATTTACCTTGAATTTAGTTTAAAGTTGCGTTTAAAGGGGAGGTTCTTTTCCGGTCTTAAGGCTCACGCTGTCATGTATTATGATGTATGTGGTCCATTAGGTACCTAGCTCGAAAACCTAGTGGGAGCCTTTTGATTCTCAATTGGGGAAGTCTCCTTCCTTGTAATGAGGATTGAGAACTCGGTTTCGACCTATGATATGTATGTCAACCTGTCCCTTAGTCATACTTACTTATACACTTCTTACTTAATATTTACATCATTAAAAACTTGTTTATCTGTTTGATTTTATGTATGATGTAGTATAGTATAGGTTAAGTGTAGTATAGGTTAAGTGTAGAATATAAGTGTAGAATAGGTTAAGTGCGTAAAATAGATTTGATTGTAAAATATAAGCCTATTTTTTGGTTATAAAATGATGCAGTATAGGGTCTAAAAAGTATTTGTGTGTGATTTTTAGATTAGGTTTCTATGTGTCTATGAATAACTTGATTACATCAAAATGTACAGTGACATTGACTTTTTTAATTTTTTACTGGTTGTGAAACTTATAATGTGATTCAGTTGATGGAAAAATTGTGTGTGTATATGTTTGAATGTGTGATGCAGTTGGTTTGATAAAGTGATGCAGTAATGTCATATATATAGGAATGATGGCTGTTTTTGGGAGTTGTATATTGTGGTCATTGTTGTTAATCTGGCTAAGTGTGCCAAATGTGTTAGTGGAAAATCAAACTTCACACAATTTTACAAAACAATTTTCAAGTACGAGCGTTGGGAACCTTTGTTTTTGTCTTTGCAATCGATCCAAGTGTTCTATCACCATGGTGGTAATCGGCTATTCTATGGGAATCTTTGGTGGGGAAACGGATCAAGGGGTAGATCCGGGCATCCTTGAACCATAGATGGTCGGTTTACTTAACCCTGTAGAGTTGGGCTTAGATATCAGGCCTTAGATTATTCATCCTGCTTGTGATTAAGACATAGCGGAGGTAGTCTGTACTCTCGATCAGGTTCAAACTACATGGGCAACTGTTTTGATAGCTTTTGATCTTGCAAAGACTTAGTGCATCGGCGGTACACCCAATCTTGTAAATTATTTTGCAAAATTTTGTGAACTTTAATTTTCCACTAACAGTTAGTGTATGGATATGATAAAGTATTTGGAAAGTTTAATTTACCTTGAATTTAGTTTAAAGTTGCATTTAAAGGAGAGTTTCTTTTCCGGTCTTAAGGCTCACGCTGTCATGTATTATGATGTATGTGGTCCATTAGGTACCTAGCTCGAAAACGTAGTGAAAGCTTTTTGATTCTCCAATTGGGGAAGACTCCTTCCTTGTAATGAGGATTGAGAACTCGGTTTCGACCTATGATATGTGTGCTGTAAATGTGATAGAAAAGTGTTTATACAATTGTTATGCAAATGTTACTTAATATGTATATGTTGGGAACACGTCTTAGATTATCAAGTATTGATCATATTATGTAATAGGTTGCTTAGGCCTCTATGTTAGTTATCAAGGTACGGCCTGTGTAGAAGGCCCATGGGTCGTGGCCTTTTATCTAGTTGTTATTTAGGGCAATGCCCAACATTGTGTAGAACACTATAAATACCCCTTCCATTGAAGGAAAGGGTTGTCGGTTAATGTTATTCATTTTGTCATTAGTCTTATACTTAACCTCCATCTCTTTCTCTCTCTAACTTTCTCTCTCTAGAATCAAGTAACCTTGTGTGATAAACTTGAGACCTAACAAGTGGTATCAATCGCCAAGGGGTACATTAGGTTATTTTCGATTAGATTTATATGAAATTTGAAGAAATCGGGTACTGTTCATCGCATTTCTCCGAGTTAGGAGCATTTTTTTCTCCGAGCAAGAAAGTATTTCCTCCGAGTTAGGAGGTGCATTCTCCGAGTAAGGAGATAATTTTCTGAGAAATAACTTGAAGTTCTTCGAGCTAAGAAGATATACTTCGAGTTATCCTTCGAATTACTATAATTCTCCGAGTTAGGAGTTCATTTTATAGTAAGTTTGTGATCCTTCGAGCAACAATACTTCGAGTTAGAAGTATATTCTCCGAGCAACAAACTCTTTGAGTTAGAAGAACAGTTCTCCGAGCTAGTGCACTTCGAGTTAGAAGTAGTCCTTCGTACAAGTACTTTTCGAGTTAGAAAAGCAATTCTTCGAGCATGCAGAAAGTTTCCGAGTAAGCGGCTTTCTAAGTTCTGTGTTTAAATTCCGAGTTAGGAAATCAGAACTTCTTTTATAATCCTTCTACTAAGGGGTTATATACTTGGTGCATTCCTATCCTTCGAGCAAGGAAGCTTCAAGTTAGACAGTTTTTTCTTTGAGCAACCGTTTCCAAGTAAGGATTTTTCTAGTTTTTCTCCAAGTAAGGGTAAACCTTTCGAGCAAGGATTATTTCTTCTACTAAGGATTATTCTTCCAGTTCTTCTACTTACAAACCTAATCTTCATCAACAAACTTCGTTATCCTAAACGATCCAACATCTGCAAGTTACTTATTCAAGATGTCTCAACCACCAAACTACAACTATTTCCACAATCAACAGCAACAGTATCGACAGCAACAACCGTATCAAAAACAGTATCCTCAACCACAGTATCAGCAACAACACATCCTCATGCAGCAACATCAATTTGTTCCACAACAACAATTCCTTCAACAACAACCGATGCTGAGTTACCAACTTCCTCCTAAACAACCTCACTGGTTTGACCAAATGTGCAAAGCAATCAGTAGTCAACAATCCAGACACGAGGTATGATCTTTAGACACACCTCCCATGCTTACCCCAAGTAATTACGTGCATTGGTGGAGTCAATTTCTCCTGTTTATTGAACTCAAGAAACCCCATGGAAAGTACTTGAAAAAGGTAATTATTGAAGGACCATATCCAGTACCTACCACAACGGTCCTTGGCGATCCCAAGCCATTCCTCCAAGAGAAGCAACTGTTACTCCTGTTCCTATTGCTCAGTTCACAACAGAACAAGCACTACAGCAAGAAGCAAATGAACTAGCAATGTCTTACATCATTCAAGGAATTCCAAACCCTATCTTCAGAAGTATCGATGCACAAAAGACTGCTAAGGACATGTAGGAACATGTTCATCTTCTCATGGAAGGAACAGAGTTAAGCTAAGAGGATATGGAATCTAAGCTCTACCTGGAATACACCATGTTTACGATTAAAGCTGGGGAATCTTTAGAGTCTTACTACCATAGGTTTACTAACATCATTAATGACTTGGACCGTCACAACATCAGACTACCCAGGATTGCAGTGAATACTAAGTTCCTAAGTTGTCTCGGACCTGATTGGCAGAAGTATGTAACTTTTGTTTACCAAGCTAAGAATCTACACAACGCCTCTTATGGTTTGTTGTATGATTATTTGAAGCACCACCAATCAGAGGTTGACAAAGACAGAGCAACTCATGGAGGTTACTCACCATTATCAACTCCAAATTCACTTACTCTGCTTGCTCAGTCTCACTTTGCACCACAACCAACTCAGAGTTTTGTCCAACCACCACCTCATTCTGCTTATCCCTCACAGACTTCATCAAGTCAACTCGTCCCATATGAAGCATCACTACAACAAGCTGATAATCAACTTGTTCCATATGACAACACCGATTCTATGCTTTACTCAAATGTCGACAATGATGAGGATGATGCTTTCAACTCGTTGAATGAAGGATTTTCGTTGATTACAAGAGCCTTTAGCAAATTTTCCAACAAGTCCAACAACAGACTTCGTACCTCATCCAACACCTGTAATTAGGCAGTTCTTAATGATGGCAGAGTTGAGATTCAAAACAGAGCTTACAGGAGATATGGTTCGGGTAGCTACATGGAAAATTCAGGTGGACAAAGGTTTACTACAGCTGGCAGTAGTAGGAACAATGTTGGTAACACAAAAAGGAAGGCAGAAATTGTTGAGACAGGGAATACTGGGATTGGAAACATCATGGTCAAATGCTATAATTATGGAGGGAAAGATCACATAGCTAATGCTTGCCCCAAGTCAAGGACCAGAGGCAGTGTGTACCACAAGGAAGCTCTTCTGGCTCTTAAAGATGAAGCTGGTGGCACTCTTATAGAGAAGGAGCACAACTTCATAGCTAATGCTTACTCAGATGATGACATGGAAGATCTATAAGCCAATGCAGCCGTGATGTTGATGGCTAATATGCAGGAAATGAACATGGGTGCAACAGGCCCGGTTTATGATACCGATGGCTTGACTCAGGTACCTAATTGAAAATGTATCATTCATGAAATGGTATCACCCTCTGCATCTGCTTCAGCTAAAGAAAATGTTGGTCAAAATGACTCATTCTTATCCTCTCAAGTCGATGACCAAATAAACACCGTAGTTACATTTGATGAATATGAAATTAACCCCATTGTTTCATTTGATGATCCTCTTACTGATGATAATAATGATCGACTTGAACAAGATGATCTTTTTCTTGGTCCAGATCCAGAGCTCATGACCTTGCTTTTGACCACCCAAACACAGTTAGATGCACAGATGTTAGGAATATAAATATTCATGTGAAGACTCGGTCACCCCGAGTATCTGTTAGCATTAACTAGCTCGTAGGATTATTAGTAATATTAGTAATAGTTTAGTTAATATAGAATGTGTGGAGTGGGTCAGGTCTTTACCCTCTGTCAGCTCACTCCACAGCCCACTCGGGGCACAAATATTGGAACTATAAATACCCGTCTCCACCTAGGGAGAGGGTTTGAACTTCTCATACATTCAACTAATATATTCTCTCATTTCTCTCTCTAGTTCCCAACTCACTTTCTCTCTCTAAAACCTCTAATACATTTGGCCAAATTATCAACCATACGTGTGTTTGAATGTTATGAATATGTTACAATTGGTATCAAGAGCCATGCTTAGGTTTGTATGAGTGCATATTCAGATTTGTGGTGTGATTTTTGGTTGTTTTTGGTTCGTATAAAATAGTGAAGAAAAACCTTAGTTTAATCTTTGTTTGTAGTTAAATCTGTTGAAAACGTGTACGTTTGTGTTCATAAAACTATTTTACATCTTCCTTGATAACGTACAACATTGTTAGTGCTTGTTTGTGGAAGATTTGAAGGTTTTCTTGGTAGCGGTTTGACTATCGGACGAGTTTTCTTCGCAGCGGTTTGACTCTCGGTGAAGGATTCTTAGCAGCGGTTTGTGTTATTTGAGTAATTCTTAGTTGCGGTTTGGTAGACAGCGGTTTGGAACTTATCCATAACGGGAAAAGGACAAAAAGTACTGAAAAGGACATTTTGTCTATTTGCGGTAGCGGTTTGTGATTTCTTGTCGCTTGCGGTTTGTCGTTTTGTCCTGCGGTTTGACTTTTGTGTGTAGCGGTTTGACTCACTGCGGTTCAGGTCTTAGCGGTTTGGATTCTTGCGGTTTGGTATTCTAGTGCCAGCGGTTTAGGTCTTTGCGGTTCAGGTATCAGCGGTTTGATCACAGTGGTTGGGTTAATTGTTGCGGTTTGGTATTCTGGGTTTGCGGTTTGATCTTAGCGGTTTGAATAGTATTCCAGCGGTTTGAATCCTGTGGTTTTGGCATTCTAGTTCAGCGGTTTAATACTAGCGGTTTGTCTGGTATTTAAGTGGTTTAGATATAGCGGTTTGACTAGTACCCCTGCGGTTTGGGAATTGCGGTTTGGTACTTTTGTGATTGCGGTTTGGTTACTGTGATTTGACTCAAGTGATCAAATAACGGTTTGTTCTTGAATTTTGTAAAATCCCGCGAAAGAACTTATTTCTCGGTTTAAATCTCAAGAATTGTAAAATCCCGTATACAGTATGGTAAGCATACCAAGCACTGCTTCTGGTGATGATGGAACTAGCACTTTGGGAATCGACAGACCTCGAACTTACAATGATCTTAATGAGGAAGAAAAGAAGAGGTATGATGCCGACATTAGAGCCTCCAACATTGTCATTCAAGGTTTGCCCAAAGATGTTTACAAACTCATCAATTTCAACACTGAAGCAAAAGCAGTGTGGGACAACGTCAAAATGCTTCTGGCTGGATCAGAACTCACAAAGGAAGATCGTGAGTCACAGTTGTATGACAAGTTTGAACATTTTAAGATGAACCCGGGTGAAAATATTACAGACTACTATGTGAGATTTCATAAGTTGGTAAATGACATGAGGATCATCAGAATGACTATGCCCAACATCCAACTTAACTCAAAGTTTGTAAATAACATGACTCCAGAATGGGACAGATTTGTTACTGCAGTGAAACTCAACAAAGGTCTGAGAGAAACAAACTATGAACAGTTGTATGCCTACCTACAACAACATGAGAAACATGCTGCTTATAATCGTCTGTTGAGAGAAAAACTCAATCCAACTGCATCAAATGATCCACTGGCATTTGTTGCAAGTGCTCAGCCATTCGACCAATTGTCATCTGACCAAGCTTATCATCATCCCTATTCATCACCATCTGCTATGAGTCCCCAACTGGATTCATGTTACACTCACACCGACAAAATGATTGATAACCTTACCAACCAAGTGTCCTTACTTGTTCAACAATTTCAAGTAACACTCCCTCAGACTAACAATCAACTCAGAACCTCATCAAACCCACGCAATCTGGCAACGGTGGAGGATGGAAGAATTGTGGTTCAGAATGTGCAGGGGAGGCAAAACTTGAATCAAAGGAACATAGGTCGAGGTAATGTGCAGATCAGAGGAGGGAATGCAAATCAGGGTGATAACACTCAAATTGTGCATGTTTTTAGTAGTGTTATTCGTGTTTTTATATATGTTATTTGGTTATATGTATATGCTTTTGTTACTAAATCGTACCAAAGCGTGTTTGCAAAGTATATGTAACCAAAAACAGGAAAAAGGAAAAAAAAAGATGCAAAAATGAGGAAGAAGGAATTATTTATGAATAGTGCAAAGATTTTCTTGTCAAGATTCAAAGAATGAAGATTCAAGTATTCAAGTTGACAAGCTCCAAGACAATAAAAAGATCAAGTTTGGATGAAGAACCAAGGACCAAAAAGGAAGGAACAAGACAAACAACAAAAGTTCACAAAAAGAGAAAACAACAGTGCTCCATCCGATCGGAGGCTGCCCGCAACCGATTCGGATGGAGGCTAATTCTGAAGACCAACCGATCGGTTGGCCATAATACCGATCGGTTGGATGTTGTCTGATTTCCCAAAACTTCATCATTAAGGTTCCTATCCTTATGTGCACGATTCCAAAGTCTTCTATTGAGCATTCTAGACTATTCTATCTGCTTGGGGGCCAAGTTGAATCATTAATAACCCTAGGCTTGAGAATAGTATAAATAGAACCATTTGTGAAGAGTTTTAGACACACCTTTTCAATAATCCTCATACCAACTCTCATACAATCATCAAGACACTCTCTCAAAAGTCCTAACTCGTCCTTAGAGTTTAGGAAGCTTTGAAGGTTCAATAAGTTAACATTTGGAGGTCAAAACATCAAGAAATCAACACCAATACTTTGGGTATCATTACTTTATCATTTGTAATCTATTTCAAATCATTGTAAGACTTTCAATTATGGTTTTTAATGTTCAAATTTCTGAGTTTATGTTCATGTTTGCTATGAGTGTCTAGTGCCTTTGTGCACTTGCTTAGATGATGTGTATTACTTATTGATTTGCGTATGATTGTGATAACATGTTTTAATTCAATTTCAAGTTGATTCTAAGATCCAATTGTGATTAAGTTTCATAGTGACATTTGTTGATCAAGTTTAACTAGTTGCTAATAATCTTAAGGGTCGAAAGAACTATTGTTATTCAACTAGTTATAATCATTTGTATATGAATGATTGTTTTTATCCATTATTCTTGATTAAACAAAGAAAGTTAATTGTGGTTGTAATAAGAATGCTTTTGTCTATCAAATTGGATTGATTGAAAACAACTTTAAAGGTCGAAAGACTAGTTGTTTGCAATCAATTGTGACCTTTTGTCTATGATCGGTTACCTTTTGTATTGACCATTTCCTAAGCTTATTTGATAAAGCAAAAGACTATTTTTGTGTTTAAGGTACACCAACTTATGAACCTTGAATTGATCTTGAATTGATTGGTTAAACTTAATGCTTGTTTTTATAAACTAAAATCTTGACGAAGGTTTAATTTGTAGAAACAATAGATTAGTTCACCAAACTAATTATCATAACCAACATGTTATCCAAAGTTATCACAATCATGCTTATCAAGGGTAGTATATTAATATAAGCAAGTGTAGTTTTTAATCATTTGAATTATTATATTTACATCATTGCTTGTTTAAGAGATTTACTTCTAGTTAAAGAATAACCTCTACACAACTTTATGGAGCTTCTTGATGTTGATCAGGTTAAAGAATAACCTTTACACAACTTTATAACATATATGAAAGCTTGAATAACCTAAATATCAATTTACATAATTTTCAGGGTAAGGCAAGCGTTATTGTTGGAACGGTTATTGCTATTCATGAGGAGGAGGGCTGGTGATACCTCGATTGCAGGAAGTGCAATAAAAAAGTTGTTAAAGAAAGTCAGTTTGTTGATCTCGAGGGCGAAATGAAATACAAGTTTGGATATCAAACACCTAATGAGTGGAGATGCACCAAATGTGCTATGATTGTTACCGACATCAAAACTGAGTAAGTGGTTTTATCATTGTCTCTTTCAGAAATTGATAGCTCATACAACAGTTAGTTTAAAAAGGACATCTTACCAATTTTGTGAATTTCTGTGTTGTGTTTAGATTTCGTCTTCAGATTAGAGTCGAGGATGAATCAGGGACAATATCGTTGTCTCTCTTTAATGATGAAGTCCAGGCAATGGTTGGTAGATCAGCGTACCAGCTTTGTGATAAGTATGGATGCAAGGTATTGTCAACATTATAACATTTTTAAATTGTAAATTTTTAGGTTAATAAAAGATGATGACCGTAAATAAATTATTTTTATCATGTAGAATGCTGAAGACCAGAATTTCCCAAAAGAGATCACTAACTTGGTTGGCAAGAGGTACGCTTTGAAAGTGGCTATCAACGAGCTCAACGCCAAAAAGCTCTTGCCTGTCTTCACTGTGTTGCGTCTCACGGACGATACTGAGATTCTGAACTCTGTCGTTGCCATGGCAACTCCTGTTAAGGTAATAATTCTGCAACATTTTTTCTATAACGCATACTCTAATGCTGAACAACCTGTTTATTCTTTAACAATTGACTGTTAAATAGGAGACTTAGGCGACCAGTTCAGCAGTGCCTCAAATAACTCTATTGGTAAGTGCATCTTAGTGTTTTAGAAATTTACGTTATTCTTATGAGTAACTCATACTTAATATGGTCTACTATCCAGGATCTGGAATCTCAAACTGACGAAAATACTAAACCAGTGGAGAAACAAAAGAGTGCAAAACGTGCATCCGATGTGGAGCCTGAAAGTGATGGTTCAAGCATTAAAAGACAGATTCTCAATATTAAGATGGAGAAAGCCGCTAAGTGAAGATTGATAAGTCCCAATAAATAAATGCAACAATTTTGAATTTACAGACATTTATTTCAAACTGTTTCCATTTTGAATATGCATTTCGACATTTTTTTTCGTTGATTTTGATTTGGGAGTCCAACTCACTTTTAGACATTATCTTGCAACTGACCTGCTATGGTTTTAGACATTTGGATTGTGTTTAGCAATGGGGAGTCCCATTCAGTCTTTATGGCAGTTTATCTTTATGGATTAGTTGATCAATGGTACTTGGTCATGTGGTGTGTAACTTTTTATGTGCAGGTTATACTTTACTTTTTATCTATACACTCCATGTTTTTTTTTGTGCTTTTCATTGTGCAGATTTTTGGTGCCATCATTTGTCGTACAAGCAGACGGATCACAGTGAAGGACTGCGACTGTATGATCAAGTGTGACTGCATAGCTTATACTTTTACAAATAGTTATTTTTGTATAAAGGTTGTTTACACAACAGCAATGTTTACTTTTACAAATTTGTAAGTATATTCAAGTTACAATAGTCATTGTATTGAAGTTATACTAATCTGTAAGTATATTGAAGTTATAAAGTTACTTATCAAATCTTATTATGTCATTTTTCTTTCAACCAATAGTAGTGTTACTTTTTCCTTTAAAAAGTTGCCACCAAATTAGTATAGATGTGAAACTGAAAATATGAATTATCACCATTCATTTCAAAAATTATAAACAATCAAATCATTATCTAAAATAGGGACCCTTTAATGTTTATAAATCGTTTTTAAAATTATAATAGTCGATATATGCTATAAATTATGTTCAACAACACATCTTCATCATATTATACACTACAATGCCTCTACGAATCAACAATGGTAATCGTATGATTAGGGCTTACAAATAAGTTATACAGTTTGCATCTTAAGCGTTTGTCATATTATCCACTTAATCTAATCGTTTAATTTTTCTTTATAACAGTGAATGCGGTGTCGCTCCTCCTACCATTGATATATGCATTCATCATGGTGGTAGAGTTGTAACTACAAATGTGCTTTACGATTATTGGGGCGGAGATGAACTTATGATATGCAATGTGTCATCACACAATTTAACCTTAACCACCATTAGACGATTAGTTGCCCAACATCTAGGTTAATACACTGATGTATTCGCTTACTACTTGCATGTTCCGACAGTCCAAATGGAAGAAGAAGATAGTCTTCGTAAGATAGAACATGAATGGTATGCTGTAACATCCGGGAATTTTCCAAACACTTTTCACTAGCCAAATATCTATTTTTTCATCACCTTAGTATTTAAACTTTTTCCTGGACTTAATTGAACTTGAGAAACGCAAGATATCTTGAGAAATGTGAGTGTTATCCCTTTATTATGTCAGCACAACCTAGAAAGCACGACACGAATCAAATTTTCCAAATAAATTAACTTCGAGAAAGTTATGCATATTTATACTCATTTTTACTAGAAAAATTATTTCGAGAACAATGGCGCAAGTTTCGTAATTTTTCGAGTCCGTTGATGCGTGGTTTTGCGACCTTACAACAGGTTTTACCTCTCGAGGGATCTCAAGAGGCTTGGAATCCCCACCAGGCAGTGTACCTGACCGATGTAGTATAGTGAAGTGGCAAGTACCGGGGGATTGATCGTTCTCTAGGGGAATAGTGTCGTTAGGATTGAAAAACTACTCTAATAGGTCTAAGGGTGAGGGAAGATTCTTTTTGTATTTTTATAATTTTATGAAAGCAAGTAAAATCTCGGATTTGAAGGAGTGGGCGGAATTATTTGCTAGTCAACTAACCCAAATAACTACAAATTCAAATAAAATAAAATAACTGAAAATGAAAAGGTTGTGAAACTTATATGGAGAGAAATGTGTTTACTTAGATTTCCTTACTCCCTAACTATCTTTTACCGGTTGATTAGTGTGTATTAATTGCGTGGATGACGGGTGTATTCCTTAATACCAATCGTGGGGTGGCGTACATACTTCCCCAACTCTACAAGCTCCTACAAGCTCCTATGTCGAGCCGGCTAAGAAGCTCTTAACATGGGATCACTAGAATTCGCTCATGCATTAAATACAACCATAAAAACCTTAGTACGCATTGGTTCATGTTTCTTAAGACGTTCAAGCAAGTTACCGTATAGGAAGTTAGCCAGTTTTCTTAAGCCTAACATCGATAAACAATCATCCAATACAATTAACAACACACTAACAACTAATAATCAATAGTTAGGTTTCATTAGATCTAAGCAAACACAAGATAAATCTAGCCTAGCATGTTAATCAAAAGACAAGAACAAGATATAATCAAACAACACATAGACATATTGATTGATTAAGTGATTACTTATCTTCAATTAAACATGGGAGATCCAAGGGTATGAAAACCCTTAAAAATGGCAGAAATTCGTCTTAGGGTTTCTCCTCACAAAGTTGCACACTAATGACAAAAAATTGCAAAACTATATATAGAACTTAGTGGCTGATGGCGTCACGTTGTAGATCTTGACGCCGTCACCTCGCCGTGTCTAGGGTTCCCGGATGGCCTTCTTGACGCCGTCCCTCTTTAGTGCTCCAAAATCCGCTCTGGCTTATCAAAGGTTGACACCGTCAGAAATGGGCTTGACGCCGTCTCTCTTTAACTTAAACCGTGATGGCCTTGATCACCTTAAAGGGTGACGCCGTCAGACTTTCCTTTGTAAAACTTCCTGGCTTATCATGTGTATTTTTCATATCCACCTCTTTTGCCAAGCCATGACGCCGTCAGGAGCAATCCTTGACGCCGTCAAAGGTACTTTTCCAGCCGATTTTGAGACTTTGTCGTTTTCTTCACTTTTATGCTCCAAAAACGTCCAAAATGCTTCCTTTTCCAGATTTCTTCTCCAAAGTACCTAAAATGACAAAAGGAACGATTTAGGGCAATATTTGATCAAATAAATACGATTTAGGGCTTAAATGACCCCCTAAAAGCGGTACACTTTTCGCTTCATCAAATACCCTTACACTTGAGATTTGCTTGTCCTCAAGCAAATGCGCTTTTATTCTAATCAAAATACAAGTTAGGGGTCATTTAATGCTAATATAAAAGTAATTACAATAAATAGTCGTTCCACTTTAAGCATAATAAGCACGGAGATTACAAAATAGCACCTCACAAGTATGTGTTTAGATACTCACATCTCTCAGGTGTCATCAAAATAAATCTCATAAATGAAAACGGATAATATCTCTCACTACCTGTCATAGCAAATAGATTACCATAGGCTTGGGAAAGGATCGAAAACCTCCTCCACTAGGCGTAAGCACCTAAGATAAACTATCGAAGAGGGCTTTTAAACGGGTTATAACATTAGGTGTAGGGATATGATAAACACGGTTTTGTTGGATAAGGGATATTTTACTGGTGGCGAGTTAAAGATCTTGATTAATTACATGTACAATATGGCGTTGCTAAGCCAAGACTAGACTCGACTTAAGCTAAAAACAAAATAACAAAAACATAAAATAAACATAAAATGAAACGGGATGGTAGTCCGTATGTTTTTTCCACTTTTCTTTTTCTCATTTTTTTTGTATTTTTCTTGATTTTATTTTATTTTATTTTATTTTATTTTATTTTTCTTTTCATACACTCTTGCCCTACCATCCAAAATAATACATCATAGGGGCGTTGCATTCCCCTTACACTTGAACTTTTACATAACTTTACAAATAACTATTCTAATGACTCGAATTAAGATAATCGAAACACTTGGAGTACTTTTAAAATATTTAGCACATATGGGGGTAATAATGTTCTTCTTCCCATTACTCCATTACACTAGTACTTCACCCATGAGTCCCAATCGTCCCAAAACAATATGTACAAGGATATGACTCGACTTAGCAACCATGTAATCAATTAGATAATTAACTTGGGGTTTAAACAAATGTTGTCACAATAATGCACTAAAAATGAGTGCATAAAAGGTAGGCTAAGGCGATTTGGGTGTACATTTAAGTGGGGTGTAACAAATTCTTCCTTTAAGTAAAATGCTTAAAGGTCGAAACGAAAAGATAGGCTCTGAGGGGTGTACTAGGGGTATCGTGTACTAAAAATGAGTACAACGCAAAGGGTGTGGGAGAATTACTTGACCAATGTAGCCAATGTAATTATAACAAAAACACAGGTGTAAAACAATGGGTTAATCCTATTGCCTCTTATCATGTAGTAAATCTAACTACATGAATGTAGTCTCACTTGTGGCCTCGGAATGGTCCTAACGCAAGTTCTAGAATCTATAAACTACCGGTACACACATCATAGCATAAATGCTTTTCCTACCAATTCTAGGGGCGAACCTCACATATTTGGGGGTGGAAAATTTTTTAGTGGTACGGTTTTTGTGCTAGTCATATAACTCCTATCCATGAGACGCTCATTAAGACCAAAGTTTCACTCCTATATGTTGTAAAAATTTTAAATTTGGCACTAAAATTGCCCTAACAAGTATTTCTCTCAGTTTTATTACACATTTACCATTAAACAAACAAAAATCAAGCATAAAAGCATTCTCTAAAGTATCGTACTTTACCCCCCCTTACACTTAAGATGAACATTGTCCCCAATGTTCAAATAACAAGATGTAAAAGCAAATAAGGTGAACGAATGAAATCAAATACTCCCCTGATTCGTTTGGTGGATAAAGAGATAACATGGTTAGATCTTCTTCCAAGGGAATGTAGAAGCTTCAAGACTAAAGCATCGCCAAAAGCTTTATTCCACATACATCTCCTTGTCCAAAATAACCTGTTAAACCTAAGAAAACAAACACGAAAACCTGCATAACATCGGCGGGATAAATTCTATATAAAGATATAATGCTTGTAAAATGATAATTTTGCAGATTCCTAGAGTTTATAAGTTAGAGATTTAATAAAAACTTTTTATGAAAACAAAACTTTCAAAAATTTCAGAAAATTAAAACCTGACGCCGTCAGGTTGTAAAGCCTGATGCCGTCAGAAATGATCTGACAGAATTCTCATGTTAAGTTTCCGGAAAATTTTTGGAAAAACCTATACCTTACTTCCTGGAATTCCTGCAAAACATCATTACGACTCGATACAAGCATTTGACTCAAACAAATACTAATATGTATGTTAATTTAATATTGTTACGATTCATGTTCATTTGTGTTCTAATAAACCGATTTGGATTTCCCTTACACTTATCTTTTGCAAAATACCTTTATATGTAGTTAAGACGAAGTTAAAAACAAGATAAAGCATTTTCACAATTTAGTTTTGAACATGAATCAATAATAATAAAAATTAAACACACATGCGGAAGCAATTAAAATCAAACAAACAAATAAATAAACACACAAAGCAAATAAAGCTTGGGTTGCCTCCCAAGAAGCGCTTTTCTTTATTAACGAGTCTTGTAGCTAGACTCAAAGTCACGTACATTACGTGACTCCATCATTGGTCACGGTTCCTATGCCATTCTCATTTGATTCTCTATCAGAATCACTTTCATAGTAAAGGTATTTCGGGTCCTCGAGATCAAAAGGATTGTTTTGGTATTTAGAACTAAGCGCCTTATCATGCTTAAAGAATCCACTCGACAGGTCAAAAGTGTCCTTACATCCCCTTCTCACATCATCATCACATAACACGAGTTGGGAACTTAACCCATCGAGCCCTCCATAATCAATCTCCTTGAATTCTCTCATCTTGTAAGGCGTTTGGTATGAGATTTCCCTAATCCCATCGGTGAAAGTCATGATCCCATTGAGCTCGTCCACAACCAAGCTTGTGGCCTTGCAAAAAGGTGCCCCAAAAACAACTTGTGATAACCTGGGATCGATGTACCTTTCGATATTATCGACGATTGCGAAGCTCATAGTGAATGTCATATTTCCTAAAAACACCAGTACATCATCATCTATGCCAATGTCATCCTTCCCTTTATGAATCATTCCCCATCTGCAAATGTTGTTATAATGAAACAGGGACATCACATTTTTGGGTAAACATGTGTCAATGTAAACATTACAAAAATGCTTATGACCGATCATGCACGGTATTTTGAGATTATTCGGATCACGTTGCTTAATTCGGCCAGGCCTTCTACCGTGTAGCCCCCATGTGTTGCAAATTGCTGATGGTTGATACTCATACACTTCTTCACTGCCATTCCGAAAAATCACTTTCCTGACACCATCGGTAAATAATGCACTACTATCATCCTCATCGAGTATCACTCCCGTTGCTTTTATGAATGGTTTGCCTAGAACAAGGCTAGTTAAGGATGGGCTGATGATAGAGTTCATGTTATTAAGTACAGTTAGCTCGATATGAAAGAGGAACTTTTCTATCACAATTGGTACCCTTCTTATTACCCCTATGATATTAAACCCTTCATATTTGACCTGTTTGGTGAAGGCTTCGTTATATAGAGAAAGGGATATTGCATTCATAGAAGAGTTGGGGTTTATGTAGGCATCTTTTATAAACTTTTTCCTAGTGGTGCAAGATATCTTAAAGACCCTGGGAGCGCCATCCTCTATTCTCTCTCCAAATCCCATAGGCAAATTTGTTGTGCCCCTCTCAAGTTCCTCCACCAGGGGGTGGTCTAGCAGTCCTGGGAGCCCATGAGGCATTTCGGATTTCCCTTCCGAGCCCTCCTCATCACTCACCTCTCTTGTACTCGAGTTCTTTGGTGAGTCTAGATAGTCGTCGGGCGCCTTGGGGTTCTTTTTGGGAACTTCATCCTCCATTTCATTGTCCACGTTCTCGGTTGATTGTTGGTCCAGATCGGGTTTAGGAATAGGTATTGTTGTAATGGTGTTAACGAAGTGGAGTGGTTTTGAAGGGGTATGAGTATCTCCAGTTTCTTTTCCGTTTTGTGATATGTGTTTGAATAGTTTACTAGGGTGCTTGATTTTTACAGGAGGAGGTGTTTGGTGAGTCACCGTGACAGATTTGATCTCATTAACTCGTGCCAACTCACAAGTTGACCTGCCAGCAATGCGATCATTGATAACCTTTAACAGGTTATCAACCTTTTTGTTCATATCGACTTGCTGTTGTCTGAATTGATTCTCAAGTTTGGAGAGTTGTGTTTCTTGAGAGAGAATGAATTTTTGCAGTGATTCCTCACGATTTTGTTGTTTATGCGTATGCTGATGAGGATAATGGTCAGACCAGGTGAGTGGGGGAGAGTCATTGAATGATACGCTTCGAGTTTGGTTCCAACTAAAATTTGGCTTACTCTTCCATGCCTCATACCTATCTTCGGAATTCTTGGGTCCATAATTAGTGGTGAGCCACTTATCTCCCACCTTATCGATTCGCGAGGATGCGAATTCTTTGAAAGCCTGTTTGGGGAGTTCCATGCAATCATGAGTGTCGTGGGGACCACTACATAATTTACACGAAGAAGTGATTTTCTTCACTTAGCCTGAAGGTTTAGGAGCCTCGTAGGATTTCATAAGAAACTTGACTTGGTCTTCAAGTTCTATGATCCTACGGTCGGAAGTGCTTGAATTATTCGAAGGCAAAGATATTGCCTTGACCGTTTTATTCAAATCACGGGGATCACTCCAACTTTCGTTGTCATAAAGAGCAAGATCTTCTAGGAGAGCCCATGATTGTTCCGCACTTAGATCACGTAGCTTACCACCGGCCGATTGGTCAATGGTTTGCCTCGTGGAGAGATTGATATGGTCATAGAAGATTTGGACTTGGAGCCAAAGTTCTATGCCATGGTGAGGGACTTTTTGGAGTAAGTCCTTGAATCGAGTCCATGCCTCGTAGAGGGTTTCGCCTTGACGTTGTTGGAACATCAAGATATCATTCCTTAGCTTGGTAGTTCTTCCTGGTGGGAAAAACTGAGCAAGGAAACGAGTGGTGAGATCATCCCAAGAGGTGATGGATCCTGCGGGTAGACGCTCTAGCCACTGACTAGCTTGGTCCCGCAGAGAGAATTGAAAGAGACGCAGTCGGGTCGTCTCTCGAGTGGCAACATCAAGGTCTATGGAATCAACGATTTTGAGAAAGTCCTTGAGATGTTGATTAGGATCTTCGAAACGAAGTCCATGGAATGCGCATCCGCTTTGCACCAACCGGATGGTGTCGGATCGCAAGGGAGTGACATTGGCTCCTTGAGTGAGCTCAATGGTGTTTCGATAGCCATGGTGGCTAGGACGGGAGTAGTCTCCTAAGGTACGGGCTCTAGGAGGTGGGTGTTGTTGTGGTGGTGGGTTGTTGGGATCAAGGATATTACCACCTTCCATGATGTCGGATGGTAATGGTTACGAACGAAGAAACGAAGAAAAAAAAGATAGACTAAAGAAAATCTAGAAAAAATAAAAATCTCACTAGAAAGGAATCTAGTGAGTAGACCTAATAAAATAAAAAATTCAACCTAAACAATAACTATTCCCCGGCAACGGCGCCAAAAACTTGATGCGTGGTTTTGCGACCTTACAACAGGTTTTACCTCTCGAGGGATCTCAAGAGGCTTGCAATCCCCACCAGGCAGTGTACCTGACCGATGTAGTATAGTGAAGTGGCAAGTACCGGGGGATTGATCATTCTCTAGGGGAATAGTGTCGTTAGGATTGAAAAACTACTCTAATAGGTCTAAGGGTGAGGGAAGATTCTTTTTTGTATTTTTATAATTTTATGAAAGTAAGTAAAATCTCGGATTTGAAGGAGTGGGTGGAATTAGTTGCTAGTCAACTAACCCAAATAACTACAAATGCAAATAAAATAAAATAACTGAAAATGAAAAGGTTGTGAAACTTATATGGAGAGAAATGTGTTTACTTAGATTTCCTTACTCCCTAACTATCTTTTACCGGTTGATTAGTGTGTATTAATTGCGTGGATGACGGGTGTATTCCTTAATACCAATCGTGGGGTGACGTACGTACTTCCCCAACTTTACAAACTCCTACTTCACTCCTATGTCGAGCCGGCTAAGAAGCTCTTAACATGGGATCACTAGAATTCGCTCATGCATTAAATACAACCATAAAAACCTTAGTACGCATTGGTTCATGTTTCTTAAGATGTTCAAGCAAGTTACCGTATAGGAAGTTAGCCAGTTTTCTTAAGCCTAACATCGATAAACAATCATCCAATACAATTAACAACACACTAACAACTAATAATCAATAGTTAGGTTTCATTAGATCTAAGCAAACACAAGATAAATCTAGCCTAGCATGTTAATCAAAAGACAAGAACAAGATATAATCAAACAACACATAGACATATTGATTGATTAAGTGATTACTTATCTTCAATTAAACATGGGAGATCCAAGGGTATGAAAACCCTTAAAAATGGCAGAAATTCGTCTTAGGGTTTCTCCTCACAAAGTTGCACACTAATGACAAAAAATTGCAAAACTATATATAGAACTTAGTGGCTGACGGCGTCACGTTGTAGATCTTGACGCCGTCACCTCGCCGTGTCTAGGGTTCCCGGATGGCCTTCTTGACGCCGTCCCTCTTTAGTGCTCCAAAATCCGCTCTGGCTTATCAAAGGTTGACGCCGTCAGAAATGGGCTTGACGCCGTCTCTCTTTAACTTAAACCGTGATGGCCTTGATCACATTAAAGGGTGACGCCATCAGACTTTCCTTTGTAAAACTCCCTGGCTTATCATGTGTATTTTTCATATCCACCTCTTTTGCCAAGCCATGACGCCGTCAGGAGCAATCCTTGACGCCGGCAAAGGTACTTTTCCAACCGATTTTGTGACTTTGTCGTTTTCTTCACTTTTATGCTCCAAAAACGTCCAAAATGCTTCCTTTTCCAGATTTCTTCTCCAAAGTACCTAAAATGACAAAAGGAACGATTTAGGGCAATATTTGATCAAATAAATACGATTTAGGGCTTAAATGACCCCCTAAAAGCGGTACACTTTTCGCTTCATCATCCGTTTGGTACGTCAAATGGGTCCCACAATGATCATTTTAAAAGTTTCACAAACTTGTCACATATACCCCTCCGCCCGAATGTTTACACTGCGCCCCTCCACTTTGTTTTGTCCACCTTTAGTCCCCCACCTCATATAAAAACCTTTTTTTCCTTTTTCATCCCATAACAACACATACGCACACGCCTCATATCCTCTCTCTCTCCCTCCCCTTCGCCGGACAACCGCCGGCCACCACACCACCGTCGCCAGAAAATATTCCGGCCAACCCCCAAACTCCACCACCACATAGATCGAGACCCTCTCTTTGTTTTTGGAGCATTTGAGCTCGGTTGGAGCTTGTTTGATACCTGTATGCCACCACCCTACCACCACCCATCATCGCTTTGCCCCACCTTACTCTCTCTCGGTATGCCACTCACGCGCCCCTCCCCTTTTATTTATAAATTAAAACCGAAACCCTAACCCTAAATCTTTAATAAAAACATTTTTAATACTAAAACTTGTTTTAAAACTCTTGGTTTCGATAAAAACCGGGTGGATCTACGTTTTGGCCGTTGAAATCGTTCGGACTCGGTCCTAGTCACGTGACTCAGCCGAGTCAACTCGCGAGTCGAGTAGACTCGGGGTGAGTTCTTGTTGTTTTCATTCATTTTGTTTTTTTTTTTTAAACTTGTTTTTCTTGTTTGAAGCTTGGCTTGGATTTGGATTGGATTTTGGCGTTGGTTTTGTCTCGGCCGAGAGCCAAGAGGTCTCGTGTAGCCTTGAGCCGTGACTCGTTGAGTCACCGCATAACTTTAGGGTTGTTTGTTTTGGTTTGAGTTTGGATAGATTTGTCTTGGTGGTTAGGCCGAGAACCCTATGGCTCGAGTGGGAGTGAGCCGTGACTCAAGGGAGTGACGGCTAGAGTTTTAGTTGTTGGTTGTGTGGGTTTTGGATTTGTTTTGGGTTTGAGAACTATCCGAGAGCTCATAGGCTCAATAGGAGCCAAGCCGTGACTCGTGGGAGTCGTGACTATGGTTGGTTTGATGTTTTGGTCTTAGCCGAGAGTCATACGACTCATATCGAGTCGAGCCATGACTTAAGGCGAGTCACAGCATGAGATTTTGGTTTATTGTTTGTGTTTGATTGGATTTGGTTTGGTTAGGTCGCGGATTTAATTTGGTTGAGTTGTGTCCTAGCCGAGAGCTACATAAGCTCGATATGAGTCAAGTCGTGACAAACGAGAGTCACGACAACGGTCATTAAGCTTACTTGTGCCGAGTAGTTTAGTCGAGACTCAAGGGAGTCTCGGTCGTGTCGTACTCAAGGTTAGAAAACCTCGAGTCAACTTTAATATTAGTTGGTCTCTTATTTTATTTTATTTGTTAATACAAATATCGTCCTAAAAACGTTATTTATATTTTACGATCTTTGCTTAGTTTTGTTAATGACAATTACAAAGTTTATCTTTAAGCAAAGCATAAATAAGATTAAGTCTTTTACATTTATAGTGATAAGCATCTTACAAACACATTTTCACATCACAAGTTTTTTAGAAATGACATATACAAGTTTACATGTTAATTTCTTAAAATGGAAACTTTATTAGTTAAATATTAGGATGACATCATGGCATGCATCATCTACCCAACCTTGGTAAGATTTTGTGATATTTTGTTTAGATCTTCAAGCCAAAGAGTTGACATTTGAAGATATAGAAAGATATGGCAAGATTTGGAAAGATTTGGAGTTCTCTTAGCTGGCCTGACACGGCGGTACCAAAGTGGTACACGGACGGATCCTTTTTGCGGGATCCGCCGGATCCATGGACTGTTTATCAGCCTTGCCTATAAATAGCAAGCTGATCATTTGGCCTTCATCACTCATACAGCTTAAAATACATACTCATTCATTTGCATATCACTAACCCTTAGCTTACTAACATTTTATAGATCCTTCCTTTTGTAGAAAAGAAGATCTCAACATATAAGGAGTAACAGTGTGTTATCTTCCTTCTAACATTGAGTCTGTGTGTTGTTGTATCAGTCACACATCATAGTTAGTATCATTCATACAGTAGTATTTGGTTAGTGTTTTAGTCCTTAAAACACATAGAGTGATCGGGAGTGGTTGAACCCTTGTAAAGAACCAACAGGAGTGGTTTTACCCTTGTGAAAGAGCCAACGGGAGTGGTTGTACCCTTGTAAAGAACTCGGTGTTTAGCTTAGTACCGGAAAAAGATTAAGCGACGTGTAAAGGTTTTCTCCGCCTAGAAGGGAGCTTGTTTCTTAGTGAAGATAAACTCTCGAGTTAGAGGCTCGAGGAGTGGAGTAGGGCAAGGAAGAGAGTCCTTGTAGCCGAACCACTATAAACGACTGTGTTGTGTGGTTTGATCTTTCTTATCTTTACTTACTTACTTATATTGCTTGTTTGTGTGCTTGATTGTTTACTTTACTTTGATATCATAATAAGTAACAAAGCGAATTAATTTTAATTAGTAAAACTATTCAACCCCCCTTCTAGTTTTCCACAATTGGTACCCGAGCAGTGTTACTCAAGATTTTCAAAATATATTGTATTTTAAAAACTTGAAACGATCATGGATTTTGAAAACTTTAAAGAAGGGCAATCTATGCAAAGACCACCACTATTTGAACCAAATTGTTTCATATATTGGAAAAATCGCTTTGAGACATATGTGAAGTCAAAGGACATAGATTTGTGGTATATTATTGTAGAGGGTGATTACAATTCCATAAGTAGTGATATTTCAGGTGGTCGGGATATAGGTAACTCTTTTATTCATCACAGTGATGAACAAAAGAAATTGATTTCCAAAAATAATGAAGCCAAAATGATGCTTTACAATGCTTTACCTAAAAAGGAATATGAAAGAGTTTTCATGTGTAAAACGGCTAAATATATTTGGCAATCACTAATCATCACTCATCAAGGGAACTCACAAGTCAAAGATAAAAAAATTAATCTTCTTGTTCAACAATATGAAGAATTTGTTATCTCTGAAGATGAGACCATTGATAGTGCTTTTTCTAGGTTTAATACTATCATTACATCACTTAAAGAACTTAATGAATCTTTTTCCAGTAAGAATTTTGTCCGGAAATTTCTAAGAGCACTCCACCCGAAGTGGAGAGCAAAGGTGACAACTATTAAAGAATCTAAGGATCTTTCAAGTATGACACTGGATGAGCTCATAGGAAACCTCAAAGTTCATGAAATGGTGATGGAAAAAGACTCTGAAATAGTTAAAGGCAAGAAGGAGAAAATGAAGTCCATTGCCTTGAAAGCTAGAGAAGAGTCAAGTGATGAAGAGTCTTGTCCTAGTAGTGATGATGAAGATTATGCCATGGAGGTTAGAGATTTCAAGAAATTATTCAGGAGACGAGGAAAGTTCGTCAGACCACCTCGTGAAGAAAAGAAATCCTCTCGAAAAGGCCGTGATGATAGAAAGGTAGATAGGAAGTGTTATAGGTGTGGTGATTCTAGTCACTTAATAGGAGAATGTCCAAAGCCTCCAAAGGACAAGTCTCAAAGAGCCTTCGTCAGTGGAGCTTGGAGTGATAGTGAAGGAGATGATGACGAGCCTAAGAAAGAAGAAATTGCTCTCATGGCTCACGACACAGAAGAGGTACATTCTGACTCATCATACTCCTCTATAGATGATGAAACCTTAGAAGTAGAATATAACAAGCTGTGTGAAATCACCCTTAAAATCATAAACAAAAATAAATTCTTAAAAACCAAAACAACACTATTAGAAAATGAAGTTCATTGGTTAAAAGAAAAGGAGATAAGAATTGAAAAGGGTAAAAGTGTTAAAGAAACATGTGTGTCATGTCAGGAGCTTAAGTTAGAACTAGAAACACTTAAGTCAACACAGGAAGAACTTATCAAACAAAACTCTAAGTTTAGAAAGTTTGATAAAAACATAAGTTGTGCAGATGAGATAATGAAGATACAAAAACTACCTAATGATAAAACCGGACTAGGTTTTATGAAACTAGGAAGCTTAGGTGTGTTTGAGAAACAAACAGTTAAAGAAAAATAAACTGTTCCAACTATGTCAGATGCCGACGAATCCGACGGATCCAAAATTTTGGATCCGCCAGTTGTGCCAAAAGGATCCGCCAGTACAAAATGTGAACAGAAGGTTCTAAAAACTGACCGTACTGAATTCGTTAGAGTCACTAGGAAACCTAGTACTAGTATAACTAATAACAAACAAAAACCGGCAGTTTCTATAGGAAGAGGTCAAGTTAAGAATGAGTATAGAGTTAAAACAGTTCAACAGGCATCCAAAACTAGTTTTCCCAAATACCCCTTTCCAAAGAGTAACTTTAACTCGCAACATCATTATCAAAGAAATTGGAACCAAAACATGTATAGTAACTTTCAAGGTCCCAACTTCATGCCATGGAACATATGTCCACCATTTCCATAAATGAATCATGATAATGTTATGTTTAACCCAAACGGACCCATGAAATATTGGGGACCAAACGCTTGAGTTTTTCTTGAACTTAGGTTTGCTTAAAAGTTGAACTTGAACCTGATGAATGGATCAAATATAGTGGGTGCTCAAGACACATGACGGGAAACAAAAGCCTTTTCTCAGACTACCAAGTGTACGACGGAGGTAATGTCACATTCGGTAGCAAGCTTAAAAGTAAAATCGTTGGAAAAGGTACGATTTCTCATGACTCTCTCACTATTGATGATGTTGCTCATGTAATAACTTAGGATTTAACTTACTTAGTATTAGCCAATTATGCCTCAAAAAGTATAACGTCCTTTTCAGTGAAAATGGAAGTAAAATACTTAAGGATGGCATAACTGTAGGAAAAGGTGTTTTGAAGAATAACGTTTATGTTATGAAACTCGACAAAACACCTAAAGACAAGCTTTGTCTTACCTCCCTGGACGAAAACTCAACTCTATGGCATCGACGCTTAGGTCATGCTAATATGAGATTAATTCAATCCTTATCTTCTAAGGAACTCGTTAGGAACCTGCCCAAGTTGAAATATGACCAACACTTTTGCGATGCTTGCAAAATAGGAAAACAAGTTCATAATAGCCATAAGGCTAAAAACATGGTGTCAACATCTAGGTGTCTAGAATTATTACATATGGATTTGTTTGGTCCATCCGCTATACAAAGTTACGGGGGAAACTTCTATACTTTGGTTATAGTAGATGATTATTCTAGGTATACATGGACTAAGTTTCTAAAAACTAAAAATGAAGCGTTTGATAAATTCGAAATCTTAAGTAAGAAAATTCAAAATCAAACAGGAAGTAACATAGTATCAATTAGAACTAACCATGGTTGTGAATTCGATAACGAATTCCAATTCGGAGCCTTTTGTGATGCCAATGGCATAACTCAAAATTTTTCGGCTCCTCGAACACCTCAATCTAACGGTGTGGTAGAACGCAAAAATAGGACCATTCAAGAAATGAGTAGAACCATGTTAAATGAATAAAACATACCTCAAAAGTTTTGGTGTCACGCTGTAGATACATCTACATATATTCTAAATCGAGTTCTAATTAGACTATTCTTGGGAAAGACTCCATATGAGTTATATAGAGGCAAAAAGCCTACTTTAGGGTATTTTAGAGTGTTTGGAAGCAAGTGCTTCATTTTAAACACAAAGAAATATCTCACCAAATTCGAACCAAAGTCGTATGAAGGTGTATTTCTAGGATATTCACAAACTAGTAAAGCATACATAGTTTTGAACAAGGAAACCTCAAGAGTCAAGGAATCATTGAATGTAACATTCGATGAAAGTCCACCTCCCTCTAAGACATCACCTTTGGTAGATGATGACTTAGTTGAAAACCAAATGGTTGATAATCAGGAAAACGTTAAAAATGATAAAGAAGATGAACCAGTAAAAAGAGATTTAGTCAACATCAAAGACGCAAAAAGTCGTCCATTAGAAAACGTCATAGGAAAACTCAACGAAAGAACATTAAGGTCTAAAGCCCAAAATGAAAGTAATTTCTTTTGTTTTGTTTCAACTATAGAACCTAAAAATGTTAATGAAGCAAAAAAAGATGAATCTTGGGTCATTGCGATGCAAGAAGAATTAAATCAATTTGTTAGGAATGACGTTTGGACATTAGTTCCACAACCTAAAAATCAAACCATAATAGGTACTAAATGGGTTTTTAGAAATAAAATGGATGAAAATGGCATTGTGTCTAGAAACAAAGCTAGGTTAGTAGCCCAATGCTATAATCAACAAGAGGGTATAGATTATGATGAGACTTTTGCTCCCGTAGCTAGACTTGAGTCTATTAGGATATTACTTCATATGCATGTGCATATGACTTTAAGTTATTTCAAATGGATGTCAAAAGTGCATTTCAAAATGGTTTCATAAATGAAGAGGTATATGTAGCACAACCTCCCGGCTTTGCCGATTTTGAAAAACCTAATCATGTCTACAAACTTAAGAAAGCATTATACGGACTTAAGCAAGCACCAAAAGCCTGGTATGATCGACTTAAGACCTTCCTAGTTGACCATAAGTACACCATGGGCCTAGTAGACAACACTCTCTTTACCAAGAAAAAGGGATCACATATTATCATCGTCCAGATATATGTGGATGACGTTATATTCGGCTCAACTTGTCAAGAGTTATGCGACGATTTCTCAAAAATCATGAATGACGAGTTTGAAATGAGTATGATGGGGAAACTAAACTTTTTCTTAGGTATCCAAATAAAACAATTAGAAGATGGGATATTCTTCAACCAATCAAAGTATATCAAGGATATGCTTAAGAAGTTTGGTCTTGAAGATTCTAAACCTATGAAAACACCAATGTCTTCTGAAACCAAACTCACCAAGGATGATGAAAGTGAATCCGTAGATAGCACTAAATATAGAGGCATGATTGGTAGTTTACTCTACCTAACAGCTAGTAGACCGGACATTATGTTTAGTGTTTGCCTATGTGCACGCTTTCAAGAAGATCCCAAAACATCCCATCTTGAATCCGTTAAACAGATATTAAATACATTAAAGGCACTACACATTTAGGATTATGGTATCCCAAAGGGACAGGTGTAGAAACCATAGTGTATGCTGACTCAGACCATGCCGGTGATTATGTTGATAGGAAAAGTACAAGTGGTATTTGTACTTTTGTAGGACATTGTCTCACCTCATGGTTTGCTAAGAAACAAACAGCCCTTACCATCTCAACAACCGAAGCCGAGTATGTGTCAGCAGGAAAAGCTTGCCAACAAGCACTGTGGATGAAACAAGCTCTCGTCGACTATGGAATTGTACTCAACGACATCCCTATTCTTTGTGACAACAAAGGAGCTATCGATCTTAGCAAAAACCTAGTCCAACACGCTAGAACCAAACAAATAGAAATACGTCATCACTTCCTTCGTGACAATGTTCAAAAGGGAAAAATCTCAATTGAGAAAGTTTCCTCAGAGGACAACATTGCCGATATCCTCACAAAACCTCTCAAGAGAGAACCATTCAACTATCTTAGACTTGGTTTAGGATTAATGGAACCTAGTGAGTAGAATTAACGTTAGCTCAAACCTTAGATTAACCAAAACACGGCAACAGCCAAAACCATGTTCTGATCCTGCGGATCCAAATGACAACAAAGGCGGAACCCTTGTTTAGGATCCGCCGGATCCGTCACATGGAGATCAGGTTTTTATATTAAATAAACTCCTGTACTATTCATCATTCACTCCAAAACATATCACCCACTGAGTTCGAACCATAATTCAGCAAAATCACAAATTAGGCCATCATTCCCAACCAACTTGTGTTCAAATCATCACTGTAAGTATCCTTAACATATTTGCATTCCTGATCTGCGTCCAGGATTTCTATTTCATGTACAAAACCAAAACTTGGGGTTATGCATAATTCTTGAAAAATCATGAAGCATACTTTCTAAATTGCATAACAAATCATGTTTTTCATAGCTAGGAATTGCATCTTGTAGTACATTGTCATCATTCATCAAAAAACCCATGAGAAATTTTTGCTAAAATCTTCTCACGACTAGGAAAAATGGTTTTTGGACATTGTTCATACAAATACAAAAACGTTAGGTTTTAAGCATCACTTGCATAATGTCTCTTGAATGCTAAAGGGAATACATAATTAATATGTATTTTCGGGTACATTCAATCGTAGCTACATTGAAGTAGGAGCATTTGGGTTATCTCTTGTTTTATCATAAAACTTGCATAAACATAATTTTCATGCATCAAAATGAGTCGAGATAACCGCACCTCCACATTGTCCCCATGTAGGCACACACTAGACATATATATTTACTTTTGATAATTTTAACTAAATTATATATTTTTCGTGTCTAGGATAACTATGCCTCCCGCAACCAATTAAGATCACAAAAAGACTCTCAATTACCTTCCCAAAAATCACAAAACCAAGGGTCTAACCGATGCCCAAGTCAGCATCTTTAAGGCACTAGAAAAACATTACGTTCATGAGGGTAGGGTAGTAGACCCCTCATTCTATGAAGACACCAATCTCCGCGAGCAACTAGCCGCAATTCATTTTGATAGTCTCCTAGATATTGATGAGCCTCTAGTACCTAGGTTCATTCTTGAGTTTTATGCCACCATAGGTCTTAGTTCAACTGACAATGGTCTTATGAGCATTCACTTTAGTGTCAATGTAACCTTGTTTAATATTCCCCTAGATCAATTTGGTGAGGTCTTAGGAGTTCCTAATCGAGGAACATGTGTCTACTCAGATAAGTGGTCATTATCCATCTTAGAATCCAACTTTGCTAGAACAGCACCATATGCCACTCCTCTAACCAACAAAGAAACAATTAGGGAAAATCTCTTCTATCCTAGGAATAACCCCACTAGGATGTATCGAGGTAAAGAAGTTGCTAGAGATCCATTTGCTATGGAGCTAAATGAACTCAAACCCGAGTTTAGGAAGTTAGAAGAAGTTTGGAGAGCTAATGTCATTAGCACGGTAGGAAACCGAGATCACATCAATGCTTGTCTATGTTACATGATGTATAGTGTGTCCACCCGTCAACCTTTCAACCTTGCATACTATATCGCCAAATGAATGGCCGATATTCCGATTCAAGTTAACATGGCAATGCCTTATGGAAGCTCTTAACTCGTCTCTATAGAGCTTTTGCACCCATTCCTAGAAATGCCTTAGGTTTTTTTGTCGATTATGATGAAATTCAACACACCTTTGTTCCCTTGAGCGATTTTAGGGTAGCAGTTGACAAGGGTAAACGTCCTCGTGCTCAAACATCATCATCATCATCATCAATGATTGACGATGATGGCTTACCAAACTCTAGGATTCCTCCACCAGAATATTTGCATCAACTTCCACCAATTGCTAATGAATCACCGGAGTTCAAGCAAACCAAGGGGATGATGAAGAACTTGGGGCGTTGGATCATGAAACTTCACAAGGGGTACAAAAAGTTGAGTAAGAAGTTCAAGTAAAAGGAGTGTTTGGGTTTAGACATTATTTGACTATTATGTGTTAACCATGTATGGTTCTTAACTTACTGTGGTAGTACTTATCTTGAATATGTACTAACTGATATTTGCAGATCGATAACACTTCATGTTATCAATTTTTCGAGTTTAAGCCCCTGTTTGGCTTAACTCTATATATGGTAGATTATGATGATCGGATTTATTTATATGTAAACATGTGTTAGAATATATATATTTATTATATTTATACTATATATTAGCTATTACATACGTTATAGGAGAAATTTCGGGTTTTGGTCGGAAAATGCGAAATTTGCATAGTTCTCTGTAAAGAATTTGCACACTCGGACGGCGGATCCGGCGAATCCCAGAAATTGGATCCGCCTAGTGTTACACTTGGTTCCGCCAGTCTAGGACCCACAGATCTGACGGCTCCCCAACTTTGGCTCCGCCTTTGTTGTCGATTGGATCCGAGGGTACAACAGTCACTTTTCAAAAATTCCCGAATCATCCCGAAACTTAGATTTTTGGTTGTAGCTTTCTTTAGATTATGATCTCTGATCATTAAACTCCTTAGAATGCTTTAGGAAACTCTTAGAACATTAAGAACTCAATTTCCCACCAAAATTTGAATTTTCAAAATTTTCTTCTAAGTTACCTTTCCTATACAAGCAAGGAACCCTTTTTAGGGATCCGTCAAATCCGTGGAAACATCTTATCATTAGAATTTCCACTATCTCCTTGCATTTACTACAAATCCTTCTCATATCACTCAACTACATTTCAATGGATTGACCTTAGGATCTGAAAAGCTTAATTTTTTGTTCCAAATCATTAGAAACCAACATTCTCCATTGGATTCAAATCCAATCCAAACACACAGACTCACAAACCTTCTGCCTATAAATTAGTGCTTTAGGATCATCACTAAACTCACATAACAACCATTTCCTCTCCTGTACATCTTAGCTATCATACTTAACCATGACTAAGTCAAACACCTCTTCAACCTCTAGACCTCCAAAACGAATAGCCCGCGTTAGTGTTAAACCATGTTGTTTCATCAACTTAGCAAACTCATCATCAGAGGAATCATCTCCTCTAAATATCTCATCACCCATTGCAAGTGAGAATTTCCTCACACTCTCCACTCCAACACCATCCAATGTTGTTATCCATACACCACCACCAACCATTACTCCGATAGCCACTACTCCACCACCGACTCCATCACAACCTGTTAAATTACCATCACCCCCAAAATCACCCAAACTACAACCAATGGAGCTATTTAGGACTCCACCTTCATCACCACATCCATACCTTGATGACTTGGAAGACCTTCCACCAAGGTTAACCAATTCTCCACCCATGACCTTTGAAGGTCAACAACCCATGCTTTTTCATCCGGTTTACTCGGATATCCATGGTCCTCTATACCATGATGTACCACCACCTCAACCTCAAACACAACCTTTATCACCCACATCCACACTAGTTGCCATTGATGAGGCAATGTGGATCAATCTACCACAAACCCAAGAAGAGATTAGTGAGGAACTCACTCGCCTCTACTCTCTTTCTAATATGGTTGGATCTCGCCTTGATGAAGCAATGGATCTCCAAACCATCTTGATGAACTCCATCCCCACTCCACCATCATCAAACCAACAACAACAACAACCATCTAACAACAACAACCAACCACCACCACCACCACAAAACCTTGAGACTACTCTTCCTCCCGGTTTTTCGAGTTGCTCCCATTGTGAGAGAACGGCTCACTTGGCCCAAAGGACCAACATTTTGGTCCATGAGCTCCAAAATGAGATGAGGTTCATCTTAAACCATGTTCTCGAGCATCTCAATGCAATCTCTCATCCTCCTCAATAGGAGCCTTGTTAGTTTCCTCTTATAGGAACTTTTTAGGATGATGTTGTAGTATTTGACTTTTTAGGATTTATTTTTATTATTGCAATGTAACATCATTTTTGTGACTTTTGTCACATATTTTCAATGGATGATTTTTATGTGTTTATGCTTGTGGGTGATCAACATTAAGCATATTATTTCATTTTAGAATACTAACATCATTGTGTGGTTGTTTTAAACTCCACATATTGCATTGATCAAATGTACATTAGGTACAAAAATTTGATCAGACACTTAAATTTTGACTTTCTAGAAGTCAAAATGGTTGACCTTTCTTGGTTGACTATTGCATATGCATATTGCTTCTGGATTGGAGTAACTAACTTTTCTTTTGTAGCTTTTCTCAACCTTGATTCATATACGTTGGTACCCTAGCAACGGGGAGTATAGATCGAGGGGGAGTATATCATATACTAACTCATCATTTTTAGCATTTCTCATCCTTGAAAAATATACGTTGGTACTCTAGCAATGAGGAGTATACATCAAGGAGGAGCATATCATAGTCTAACCATTTGTTTTGTAGGAGCATTCATCATATCATACTCTTGAAATATATACGTTGGTACTCTAGCAATGGGGAGTATACATTAAAGAGGAGCATAGCATATTCTAACAATTTATTTTGTAGGTTCATACATCATATCCTTGTTACTCCATTTAGGGGGAGTATAAATCAAGGGGGAGATTTAAAGTTCTCAAAATCGCATTGCGCTACACATATCTTCTTTTTGTTTTGACAAAAAGGGGGAGATAGGATTAAGTTTTTATCAACTGTGAAATATCACAGTAGATTCATTTTTAGCTCAAAATAGATTTTAAAACTTGCAAAAACTAACTTAATCTATATTTTTAAAAGACTCATCCCTAATTTAAGCTCTCTACTTAAAAATACACTTTATGTTTTGTCATCAACAAAAAGGGGGAGATTGTTAATACAAATATCTTCCTAAAAAAGTTATTTATATTTTACGATCTTTGCTTAGTTTTGTTAATGACAATTACAAAGTTTATCTTTAAGCAAAGCATAAATAAGATTAAGTCTTTTACATTTATAGTGATAAGCATCTTACAAACACATTTTCACATCACAAGTTTTCTAGAAATGACATATACAAGTTTACATGTTTACTGCTTAAAATGGAAACTTTATTAGTTAGATATTAGGATGACATCATGGCATGCATCATCTACATAATCTTGGTAAGATTTTGTGATATTTTGTTTAGATCTTCAAGCCAAAGAGTTGACATTTGAAGATATGGAAAGATATGGCAAGATTTGGAAAGATTTGGAGATCTCTTAGCTGCCTGACACGGCGGTACCAAAGTGGTACACGGATGGATCCTTTTTGAGAGATCCGCCGGATCCGTGGACTGTTCATCAGCCTTGCCTATAAATAGCAAGCTGATCATTTGGCCAATTCATCACTCATACAGCTTAAAATACATACTCATTCATTTGCATATCACTAACCCTTAGCTTACTAACATTTTATAGATCCTTCCTTTTGTAGAAAAGAAGACCTCAACATATAAGGAGTAACAGTGTGTTATCTTCCTTCTAACATAGAGTCTGTGTGTTCTTGTATCAGTCACACATCATAGTTAGTATCATTCATACAGTAGTGTTTGGTAAGTGTTTTAGTCCTTAAAACACATAGAGTGATCGGGAGTGGTTGAACCCTTGCAAAGAACCAATGGGAGTGGTTGTACCCTTGTGAAAGAACCAACGGGAGTGGTTGTACCCTTCTAAAGAACTCGGTGTTTAGCTTAGTACCGGAAAAAGATTAAGCGACGTGTGAAGGTTTTCTCCGCCTAGAAGGGAGCTTGTTTCTTAGTGAGGATAAACTCTCGAGTTAGAGGCTCGAGGAGTGAAGTAGGGCAAGGAAGAGAGTCCTTGTAGTCGAACCACTATAAACGACTGTGTTGTGTGGTTTGATCTTTCTTATCTTTACTTACTTACTTATATTGCTTTTTTGTGTGCTTGATTGTTTACTTTACTTTGATATCATAATAAGTAACAAAGCGAATTAATTTTAAACGGTAAAACTATTCAACCCCCCTTCTAGTTTTCCGCATTATTATTGTTTATCGATTGGTGTTTCAGAAAATATTTGGATAATATGGGATATGATTTGGACAATTGACTTGGATATTATAATAACCTATGCTTGGATGAGAATTTGACGTTATTGGATTTACGGTATTAGCCGATGGATCTTATGGACTATTTTGGTACTTGAGACGGAAAAGTAAGTTAGACTCGTAAGTGCTTAACATAATTGGACCCAAACATACACAAAATGGTCGATAAACTTGACAACTGATATGTACTTGAATGATAGTGTCCAATTATATATATTTAACTTGTAAATGTGACGATAAAACTTATATTCAAGGGTCGTAACGACTTGGAAATGCTTTATAAACGGACGCATCATGTCCAAATTTCGATAAAATCTTTTATAACGTAATCGTTTATGATTACTCAATATCCTAAAAACCTTTTTGAAACTTATACGTTTTCTTCCTAAATTATGATGTTTTATCAACTATTTGGGAAATGGGTAAAACACTGAAACAACCTATTAATGTTCTTCTTTCTTGTTTTTCTTATTTTATTTCTTTTTCTTAATCTTAGTTCTTCTCTCTTTCGTTATTCTTTTCTTCGTATCCGTTTGTGTTTGCCGACTTTTATTACTTAATTTCTCGTATCCACACGAGTCTTAAACATTTATTCCTCTTAAACGCCATTGAAATAAAGCCTTTTCATTTCAAATACAAGTATTACTTTATAAATCGCTTTGAGGTTTATTGCTGAGACATACTATTCACTTATTAGGTTATGAAATCTTGTTTCTCTACTACTACTAAGGTGTGATTCGTAGCCCCACTTTTACTTTTAAATTGTTTATAAACCCATGGGGGAGATACATGCTATTTACTTATTTTTATGAGCACAATTGTTATTGGTATGCTATTCCTGACTGAAACGATAATGCTAAGTACCGTCCTTGCGAAAAGCAAGTCCCTCGATCATGAACCATTAATCACTTGCGAGTGAGCGCGATTATAGTTTATAGGCCTATAGGAATTGACCCTCCCGCCATGTGGACTAAGGTCGGTCCGCATGTGATGTACTGTATTCGAGTTTCACTAGGTATCTGGAAAAGTACCTAGCTTTGGGGGCAACTATTATATTACGAAATTCCGTGGTTACTGTCGACTTATGCCAAGGTTATTGGTGCCAGTTAACGCTTTGTGTGTCGTGAGCTTAGCAAAACTATTTGACGCTTACCCAATATCTGTATTTGTTACATATATCTTCCAGACTTAAAATCTTGTGCTCAACCGCTTTATTTATTAAACCTGTGGATTACACTCAACCTTTGTGTTGACTTTTTAGCCTGTTTTATCTCAGGTAATTGATGCAAACTTGTGGGCACTGGGAATGGCTGAAGACTTTTGATGGCTATCTTTGGCTTTTACTATTTATCTTTACTATCTTTTACTCTCTTATCATTCGAAAAACCTTTTGAACTACATCTTGTATTTCCGCTGCAAACTATGTTTTATTTCCGCTACAACTTATTTTTGAGAGTCTTTTAAACTCTAAATGTTTAACTTTGTATTCGAATGATATGTTTTTGCTAAAACGTCTCGTTATGAGATCGTTTTCTATGGATGTGACTGTCTTAACCCTCACGTAGCACCCCAAGCTCCGTTCCGCTGCCATATTCCGAGTTGGGGGTGTTACAGAATAGTACCAGATCCACTGCTTATAGAGAACGAGGTCATACTCGACTATAAACATTTCTGTGTGTGTCAAAACTTTTTTGAAATCGATAGCCATCAGCCCTCCATGCCACTTCGCTCTTTAATTGCTTTACTTAAACTTTTATGTGTGCATGCTTTTGCACTATTATATGCTTGGATTTTCCGCTGGTATCTCACTTCATATAAAACTATTTTTATAAAAATTTGGCCATAATTTTTATACTTTTTCGATACTCCTTGTAGAGTATTATGCCTACACCAGTCCATACCGGTCAGTTATCAGTTACACCCGTTGATTACCCACTTGTACCACCGAGTCTAGAGGAGGACCCACACCCTATTGATGTACCCCACCCGGAGGATGATGAGATGGATGATGATGAGGAGATGGATGATGATGATGATGATGACGAGGAACCATTGGAGGAGGGGCGGGAGGCTCTCCCCATGCCACCTTCACCAGTAGTGTCGGACATTACTTATGAGTCTGATACTTCAGATGCATTGGTTCATGCTCTAGCTACAAAGGTGATGTCTGGACCACCGTCTACGTTTGAGATTGGCGAGTCTTCGATTGCACAGTGAGTTGCCCCTACCAAGCTCAGATCCGAGCTGAGTCGTTTGAGGCAGGATATCTCTTGGTGCCAGGGCCATTATATGTCGATGTCTAGGCGATTGTGTGCACGACAGTCTGATGTTTTAGAGTTGAGGAAGGAGATTAAGGGAGATAAGAGAGCTACAGGTGATTTGTATGTGGAGTTGTATGAGCAGGCTGCGAGGTTGAGTTCTACATAGAAGGCAGATACAGAGATTCAGGAGCGTTTGGCGTCATTAGAGAAGAGGATGATAGAGGTCGAGAAGATTGTGGAGAAGTTCGACCTTGGAGCGGTGTTCACTGATATTGATAGCCGTCACTACCAGCGTAGTATTCAGGAGTTGAGGGATGAGATCCATGCCATGCAGTGGCAGGCGTACTATGATAGGATGGCGCGTTTCCGTTTTGATGACAGTATTGATGTTTTGGCTATGTATGAGAGAGATCGTCAGTGAGAGTGTAGTGATCATCTTATTTATGGTAGTTTAGTATCATGATAGTGGTTTACCTTTGTACGTACTAAACTGAATAGCTTCAGTTAGTATATTTTATTAGAAACTTGTAATCGCTTTGCATTTCTTGTAAGACTTATAGCAGGTATTAAATCAATGATATATCTTAGTGATGTACTATTATTGATGTTGAATGCGTGCTATATTATGATGATATCATGGTGTTCTTTATCTTGTTATGTGATTCTGTTACGTTAATCAAATACTTACAATGTTATACATTTGTAATGATTGATAGAATTATGCCACCTAGGAAGATGACTCCAACTGCGATCCAGAAGTTGATTGATGATGGCATTGCCGCGGCGCTTGCCGGGCAAGCAGGTATTGGCAACCCGAATGTTGGACAAGCAGGAGTACAAGGTGTCAATGATAACCGTTTATGTACTTATAAGGAGTTCATGAATTGTAAGCCTACTACCTTTAAAACTAAAGGAGCTGTTGGTTTAACTCAGTGGTTTGAGAAAATGGAGTCGGTGTTTCTAAGGAGTAACTGTTCTGAGGATTGCAAGGTGAAGTATGCGACAAGTAACTTGGTGGAGCATGCATTGTCTTGGTGGAATGCTTATGCTCGGGATATGGGGTTAGGGAATGCTTATAATACTTCATGGGAAGAGTTTAAGAAGGAGATGGTCAAGAAGTATTGTTCTCGTAGTGATATGAGGAAGTTGGATACTGAGTTCTATAATTTGGCTGTAAAGGGTGTTGATTTGGCTACTTATGTGTGTCGATTTCAAGAATTGAATGGTTTCTGTGCTCACATGGTGCCAGATAATGAGAAATTACTGGAGAAGTTCATTTTTGGTTTACCTTCCAGTATTGAAGGGCACGTGAAGTCTTACAACTCTCAGACTCTGGATGATACTATTCACGTATCTGAACGACTTATGGATCAAGTGGTTAAGCATGGCACTGTTCAGAAGGGTAACAACTATGACAACAAATGAAAGTGGGAGGAAAATAGGAGAAACAACAACTACAACAACCGCAACAACAACAGTCACCATCCCCATAACCATCACCACAACAACAACAACAACCAGTACCATAACAACAATCATCACCACCAGCAGAATAGAAGACAAGAGACTGTTAAGGCTTATGTGGCTGCACCAGCACAAGTTGGAGGGTTTTCTAGGCCACATCCATTTTGTGAGAAGTGTAATCTGCATCACGCTGGACCATGCACAGCTAAGTGTCAGAAATATCAGAAGGTTGGACATATTGCTAAGCATTGTAAGAGCAGAGCTGTGGCTACTGGGAGTAACACACAGCCAGTGGTAACTTGTTTTGGATGTGGAGAGCGTGGTCACTATAGGATTCAATGCCCAAAGAACACTGGTCGGAGAACTGAAGGCCCTCCTGGTAGAGCATATGTGATAGGCAATGGGGAGCAGCAGCAGGATCCGAATGTAGTCACCGGTACGTTTCTACTCAACAATCTTCGTGTTAAAGTTTTATTCGATTCTGGTGCCGATATGAGTTTTGTATCTTCTACGATTTCACCACTACTTAACCTCACCCCTACCTCCTTAGACACCAGCTATAGTATTGAACTAGCTAATGGCTACTTAGTTAACACTTGTACCGTAGTCCGAGGTTGTACCCTAAACCTTCTAGATCACCCGTTTAGTATCTATCTCATGCCCATTGAACTCGGAAGCCTCGACGTAGTGGTTGGTATGGATTGGCTATCCAAACATCATGCGAGTATTGTTTGTGGGGAATGAGTTGTTCATATCCCTCTCAATGGTGAAACCTTGGTTGTCCGCAGAGACCGTAGCGGAACCCGTTTGAATATCATATCTTGTATTAAGACCCTGAAATACATCGAGAAAGGATGTCATGCATTCCTAGCACATGTGTCCAAGAAGGAGTCAGGAGAGAAGCGACTCGAGGATGTTCCGATTGTGCGTGATTTTCTTGAAGTATTTCCTGAAGATCTGCCTGGACTTCCACCGGTTCAACAAGTAGAATTTCTGATTGACCTAGTTCCGGGAGTTGCACCCGTGGCACGTGCACCGTATCGACTAGCTCTGATGGAGATGAGAGAGTTTTCTAAGCAGTTGCAAGAGTTGTTGGATAAAGGTTTTATTCGACCTAGTTCCTTACCCTGGGGTGCACCGATGTTATTCGTGAAGAAGAAGGACGGATCATTTAGAATGTGTACTGACTACCGTGAACTGAACAAGCTAATAGTGAAGAACCGCTACCCGTTACCTAGGATCAACAATTTTTTCGACCAGCTACAAGGATCAGGTTACTACTCCAATATAGATTTATGGTCAGGTTATCATCAACTCAGAGTCCGGGAAGAGGATATTCCCAAGACAGCGTTCAGGACTCGATATGGCCACTATGAGTTTCAAGTGATGCCCTTTGGTTTGACAAACGCACCTTATGTATTCATGGACCTCATGAACCGAGTGTGTAAACCATATTTGGATAAGTTTTTTATAGTTTTCATCGACGACATTTTGATCTACTCCAAAAGTGAAGAAGAACACAAGCAACACCTGACGATAATTCTTAATTTGCTCAAGGAAGAGCAATTATACGCAAAGTTCTCTAAGTGTGAATTTTGGATTCGAAAGTTACAATTTCTTGGCCATGTGATTGACAGCAAAGGGTTACATGTGGATCCCGCGAAGATCGAATCTATTAAGAACTGGCTAACGCCTTCTAACGCCACAGAAATCCGTCAATTTCTGGGATTGGGTGGATATTACAGGAGATTCATCGAGGGATTCTCCAAAATATCTAAACCGTTAACTACGTTAACTCAGAAGGATAAGAAGTATGTGTGGGGAAAGGACGAAGAAGAAGCATTTCAAACCCTGAAGAAAAAACTTTGCAGTGCACCGATTTTGGCATTACTGGATGGAGTGGAAGATTCTGTGGTTTATTGTTATTCATCATATCAAGGGTTAGGAGCGGTTTTGATGCAATGAGGGAAAGTCATGGTATATGCTTCCCGACAACTTAACACTCATTAGGAGAAGTATACCACACACGATTTGGAGTTGGGAGCAGCGGTTTTTGCACTTAAAATGTGGAGGCACTACTTATATGGGATGAAGTGTATTCTCTTTACTGATCACAAGAGTATTCAACATATTTTGGATCAGACGGAGTTGAATATGAGGCAATGACGATGGTTGTGTGGAAAACTAGAAGGGGGTTGAATAGTTTTCACCGTTTTAAATTTAATTCGCTTTGTGACTTAACGTGATTTCAAAGTAAACACTCACAAACAAACAATATAAGTAAATTAAGTAAAGATAGGAACAATCAAACCACAACACGGAGATTTATAGTGGTTCAGCTACAAGGACTCTCTTCCTTGCCCTACTCCACTCCTCGAGCCTCTAACTCAAGAGTTTATCTTCACTAAGAAACAAACTCCCTTCTCGGCGGAGAAAACCTTTATACACGTCGCTTACACTTTATCAGGTACTAAGCTAAACACCGGGTTCTACATCAAGGAAGAAACAACCTGGCGTCGCTTTTACAATTACCGACACTAAGCTAAATGTCGAGTTCTTTACAAGGGTAAAACGACTCCCGTTTACTCTATGTATTTTGAGGACTAAAATACTAACCGGACTTTACTGAATGAAAGGTATAACAATGATGTGTAAATTTTAACTAATCACACAGTTTCTACTTTACAAGACTTGCAACAGTATGTTGAAGCTTGTTGATGCTTGATCTCTTTTGCTACAAAAAGGAAGATCACTAAGAATGATGAATGATATGGGTTAGTAATGTATAAATGAATGTAAGTATAATTTATGCTATGTAAGTGATAATTGTGCCTGAATGATCAACTTGATATTTATAGGCAAACTGATAAAACAGTTGGCGGATTTGGCGGATCCTTAAATTTGGATCCGCCCTTGTATGGGTTTGGATCCGCCAGTGCAGGACAGCTAATAGATTCTCAAATCTTTCCATATCTTGCACAATCTTTCCATATTCTCAAATGTCAACTCTTTAGTTTGTCATTTTATCGAAGTCAATCAATAGAAATGGAGTTGACATGAGAAAGATCAGTGGGTGTAGGTGATGACAGAAAAGGTTGTAATGTGCTTGATTCACGGATTTTAAGGAACCAATTAAAGGGATCCTTAGGTATTAGAGAAAGGTAACTTGATGAAAATTTGAATTATTAAAATTTTGGTGGGAAATTGATTCTATTGTTTTCTAATTGTTCTAAGAGTTTCTAAACATCCTAATGATTCTAATGATCAATAGCATACTCCTGAAAACTAAAATTAAGAATCTAAGAATCTAGATAAGTCGGGAAAAATATGAAAAACTAACTGATGAAGCAGGCGGATCCAATCGACACCAAAGGCGGATCCAAAATATGGGATCTGCCATATCCGCCATACAAAGGTATTAATTTAAATAGAACATATGTCATATTTTGCGTTACTCGTTCAAATCCCGAAAATTCTCCTAAAACATGTCTAACTACTAATATGTGATAGAATAAAACTAAAAACGTAGATTCTTATACACGTTTGCACATAGATTAATCTGATGATAATAACTTACCATAACAGGAGGTTAAGCCAAACGATGGCTTAAGCATGAAAAATTGATAACAACAAGTGTTATCACCCTGAAACATTATGTTAGTTCACATAAAAGTCAAATACCAACTAAATATCCTAAGAAACACACAAGTTTATCACATCATTGTTTTAAAAAGTCTTGTGCCAAACACTCCCTAATCCTTACTTCTTGTTCATTTTTCATGTGAAGCTTCACGATCCAACGGCCAAGATTCTTCATCATTCCCCTTGTTTGTTGATGCTCCTCGGATTCACTGCCAATGGAAGGAAGTTGACTCGAGTATTCAGGTGGAGGAATTCTAGAGTTGGGTAAACTGTCTTCGTCACTAGCCGATGATGATGAAGATGAGGTTGGAGGATGAGCACGTTTTCCTCTTGCAATGGTTACCCTATGATCACTGAGAGGGACAAAGGTGTGTGAAATTTCGGTGTAGTCAGGAAGGAAACCACTAGCGTTTCGAGGAATAGGAATAGAGGCTTTGAACAGACGTGTAAGAAGCATTCCATATGGCACGGCAGTGGTACCTAGAACTAGAATATCTGTCATTCTTTTGGCAATATAGTAGGCTAAGTTAAATTGTTGATGAGTCGACACATAATACATCATGTAGCAGAGGCTAGCATTAACGTGGTGTCTATTTCCTATGGTGCAAATGACGTTTGCCCTCAAAATTTCTTCTAGCTTCTTAAATTCAGCCTTAAGTTCATTAAGTTCCATGGCTAATAGATCTCGGTTTACTTGTTTACCTCAGTTTGTCCTAGTTGGGTTGTTTCTAGGATTGAAGAGATGTTTACGGATGATTTCTTTCGAAGTGAGGGGTGTGTCATATGGATGAATGCGACCAAGGTTGGACTCTAAGATGGACAATGGCCATTTGTCCGAATAAAAGCAAGTTCCTTGACTTAGAATACCTAAAAATTCTCCAAATTGATTTAAAGGAAAGGTGAATTCGTTTTGGTTTACTTTGAAATGAATATTCATGAATCCAAAGTCGTATGTGCTAAGACTTATAGTAGCAAAGAATTCAAGTATAAACCTAGGAATAATGGGTTCATCTATGTCGAGAAGACCATCAAATTGGATAGAAGCTAATTGTTCACGGATATTGGTTTCTTCTAAAAATGATGTGTCTATGGTTCTACCTTCGTGAACGTAACATTTTTCTAATGCCTTAAAAATTTTGACTTGATCATCTGTGAGTCCTTTGGTTTTGTTGTGTTGAGGTAGGTATTTGCGAGTGTTTTTATGGTCATAATTTGTCGCAGGAGGCATGATTATCCTGGACACAAAAATTTCATAATTTAGTTAAAATTATCAAAAATATGTAATATAATTTCTAGTGTGTGCCTACATGGGGACAATGTGGAGGTACGGTTATCTCGACTCTTTTTTATGCACGAAAATTTTGTTTATGCAAGTTTTATGATAAAACGAGAGATAACCCAAACGCTCCTACCCAAAAATACATATTAGTTATGTATTTCCTTTAGCATTCAAGAGACATTAAACAAGTGATGTTTAAAACATAACGTTTTTGTATTTGTATAAGCAATGTCCAAAAATCGTTTTTCCTAGTCGTGAGAAGATTTTGATAAGAATTTCTCATGGGGTTTTTGATAGGTTATGATAATGTACAACAAGATGCAATTCCTAACTAAGGAAAATATAGTTTGTGATGCAATTCAGTAAGTAAGTTTCATGATTTTCCTAAAAATATGTATAAACCCCAAGTTTTGATTTTTGTGCAAGAAATAGAAATCCTAGACTCAGATTAGGAATTAGATTATGATTATGATACTTACAGAGATGATTTAAGCACAGATTGGTGGTGGAGTATGACCTAATTATGAATTTTGTGTGATAGGGATCGAATTTCAGTGGGATGTATGTTTTAGGGGAATATGATGTAGAGTGAAGGGTGTTTGTTTTAATAAACTAAAAACTGACTTAGTGAGCCACGGATCTGGCGGATCCAAAACAAGGGTTCCACCCTTGTTGTCGTTTGGATCCGCAGGTCCAAACTCAGGTTTTGGTTTTTTTTCGTGTTTGGCTAATCTAAGGTTCAAGCTACGGTTTCATCTACTCACTTGGTTCCATTAATCCTAAACCAAGTCTAAGAAAGTTGAAAGGTTCTCTCTTAAGAGGTTTTGTGAGAATGTCGGCAATGTTGTCCTCTGAGGATACTTTCTCGATTGAGATGTTTCCCTTCTGAACATTGTCGCGTAGGATGTTGAACAGGATTTTTACTGATATCGATAGCTCCTTTGTTATCGCAAAGAATGGGAATGTCGTTGAGTTCAATTCTATAGTCGACGAGAGCTTGTTTCATCCACAGTGTTTGTTGGCAAGCTTTTCCTGCTGACATGTACTCTGCTTCAGTTGTTGAAATTGCAAGGGCAGTTATTTTCTTAGCAAACCATGAGGTGAGACAATGTCCTACAAAAGTACAAATACCGCTTGTACTTTTCCTATCAACATAATCACCGGCATGGTCTGAGTCGGCATACACTATGGTTTCCATTCCCGTTCCTTTGGGATACCATAATCCTAAATGTGTAGTGCCTTTATGTACCTAAATATCCGTTTAACGGCTTCAAGATGGGATATTTTGGGATCTTCTTGAAAGCGTGCACATAGACAAACACTAAACATAATGTCCGGTCTACTAGCCGTTAGGTAGAGTAAACTACCAATCATCCCTCTATATTTAGTGCTATCTACGGATTCACTTTCGTCATCCTTGGTGAGTTTGGTTTCGGAAGACATTGGTGTTTTCATGGGTTTGGAATCTTCAAGACCAAATTTCTTAATTGTTTAATTTGGACACCTAAGAAAAAGTTTAGTTCCCCCATCATACTCATTTCAAACTCATCATGCATGATTTTTGAGAATTCATCGCATAACTCTTGACAAGTTGAACCGAATATAATGTCATCCACATATATCTGGACTATGATAATATGTGATCCCTTTTTCTTGGTGAAAAGAGTATTGTCTACTAGGCCCATGGTATACTTATGGTCAACTAGGAAAGTCTTAAGTCGATCATACCAAGCTTTTGGTGCTTGCTTAAGTCCGTATAAAGCTTTCTTAAGTTTGTAGACATGATTAGGTTTTTCAAAATTGGCAAAGCCGGGAGGTTGTGCTACATACACTTCCTCATTTATTAAACCATTAAGAAATGCACTTTTGACATCCATTTGAAATAGTTTAAAGTCATGTGCACATGCATATGCAAGTAGTATCCTAATTGACTCAAGTCTAGCGATGGGTGCAAATGTTTCATCGTAATCTATACCTTCTTGTTGATTGTAGCCTTGTGCTACTAGCCTAGCTTTGTTTCTAGATACTATGCCATTTTCATCCATTTTGTTTCTAAAAACCCATTTTGTACCTATTATGGTTTGATTTGTAGGTTGTGTGACTAATGTCCAAACATCATTCATAACAAATTGATTTAATTCCTCTTGTATCGCAATGACCCAAGATTCATCTTTTATGGCTTCATTAACATTTTTAGGTTCAATTGTTGAAACAAAACAAAAGAAATTACTTTCATTTTGGGCTTTAGACCTTAATGTTCTTTCATTGATTTTTCCTATGACGTTTTCTAATGGATGAGTTTTGGTTTCTTTGATATTAACTATTTCTCTATTTACCGGTTCATCTTCTTTGTCACTTTCAATGTTTTCTTGGTTTTCAACCATTTGACTTTCAACTAAGTTATCATCTACCAAAGGTGATGTCTTAGAGGGAGGTGGACTTTCATCGAATGTTACGTTCAATGATTCCTCGACTCTTAAGGTTTCTTTGTTCAAAACTATCTATGCTTTACTAGTTTGTGAATATCCTAGAAATACACCTTCATACGACTTTGGGTCGAACTTAGTGAAATAATCCTTTGTGTTTAAAATGAAGCACTTGCTTCCAAATACTCTAAAATATCCTAAAGTAGGCTTTTTGCATCTGTATAACTCATATGGAGTCTTTTTCAAGAGTGGTCTAATTAGAACTCGATTTAGGATATATGTAGATGTATCTACAGCGTGACACCAAAACTTTTGAGGTATGTTTTGTTCATTTAACATGGTTCTACTCATTTCTTGAATTTCCTATTTTTGCGTTCTACTACACCATTAGATTGAGGAGTTCGAGGAGCTAAGAAATTATGTGTTATGCCATTAGCATCACAAAAAGCTTCGAATTGGATTTCATTGTCAAATTCACAACCATGGTCAGTTCCTATTGACACTATGTTACTTCCTATTTGATTTTTAATTTTCTTACTTAAGATTTCAAATTTATCAAACGCTTCATTTTTAGTTTTCAAAAACTTAGTCCATGTATACCTAGAGTAATCATCTACTATTATCAAAGTATAGAAGTTTCCCCCGTAACTTTGTATAGCAGATGGACCAAACAAATCCATATGTAACAATTCTAGACACCTAGATGTAGACACCATGTTTTTGGCCTTATGGCTATTATGAACCTGTTTTCCTATTTTGCAAGCATCACAAAAGTGTTGGTCATATTTCAACTTGGCCAGGTTCCTAACGAGTTCCTTAGATGATAAGGATTGAATTAACCTCATATTGGCATGACCTAAGCGTCGATGCCATAGAGTTGAGTTTTCATCCAAAGAAGTGAGATAAAGTTTGTCTTTAGGTGTTTTGTCTAATTTCATAACGTAAACGTTATTCTTTAAAACACCTTTTCCTACGGTTATGCCATCTTTTAGTATTTTACTTCCATTTTCACTGAAAAGGATGTTATACTTTTTGCGGCATAATTGACTAATACTAAGCAAGTTAAATCCTAAATTATCTACATGAGCAACATCATCAATAGTGAGAGAGTCATGAGATATTGTACCTTTTCCGATGAATTTACTTTTAAGCTTGCTACCGAATGTGACATTACCTCCGTCGTACACTTGGTAGGATGAGAAAAGGCTTTCGTTCCCCGTCATGTGTCTTGAACACCCACTATCTTTAATCCACTCATCTGGTTCTAATTCAACTTTTAAGCACACCTAAGTTCAAGAAAAACTCAAGCGTTTGGTCCCCAATATCTCATGGGTCCGTTTAGGTTAAACATAACATTATCATGGTTCATGTATGAAAATGGTGGACAAGTGTTCCATGGCATGAAGTTGGGACCTTGAAAGTTTCTAGATATGTTTTGGTTCCAATTATTTTGATAATGATGTTGTGAGTTAAAGTTACTCTTTGGAAAGGGGTGTTTGGGAAAACTAGTTTTAGGTGTCTTTTGAACCGTTTTAACTCTATACTCATTTCTAACTTGACCTTTTCCTATAGAGACTGACGATTTTTGTTTGTTAACAGTTGTACTAGTGCTAGGTTTTCTAGTGACCTTAAAAATTCAGTACGATCCGAATTACGACCTTTTTGTTCATCAACAGTACCTGCGGATCCCTTGGGTATACCTGGCGGATCCAAAATTTTGGATCCGTTGGATCCGTGGGTGTCTGACTCAGTTGGAACAGTTTCTTTTACATTTATCGTTTGATTCTGAAAGTCTTTTAAGTTTCCATTTTTTATAAAATCTGGTTTGAAACTACCATGAGGTATTTTTTGTAATCTCATTATGTCATCAGCACAACTCATGTGTTTAACAAACCTTTTGAACTTGGAGTTTTGTTTGATGACATTTCCTGTTTGGACTTAAGTGTTTCTATTTCAAGTTTTAGTTCCTGACATAAAACACATGTTTCTATAATGCCTTTACCCTTTTCTAATCTTATGGCTTTCTCTTTTAACCAATGAATTTCATTATCTAAAAATTCCTTTTTGGTTTTGAAGAACTTATTTTTGCTTATGATTTTTAGGGTGATTTCACACAGTTTGTTATATTCTATATCTAATGTATCATCATCAATAAAGGAGTATGACGAGTCAGAATGTACCTCTTCTGTGTCATTAGCCATGAGAGCAACTTCGTTGTTCTTAAGCTCGTCGTCATCACTTTCACTGTCACTCCAAGCTCCACTAACAAGTGCTTTTTGAGATTTGTTCTTTGGAGGCTTTGGACATTCTCCTATTAACTGACTAGAATCCCCACACCTAAAACACTTCCTATCTATCTTTCCTTTCCTATCATCACGGTCTTTCCGGAAGGATTTCTTTTCTTCACGAGGTGGTCTTACGAACTTTCCTCGTCTCCTAAAGAACTTCTTGGAATCTCTTACGGCCATGGCATACTCTTCGTCTTCGCTACTAGAACAAGACTCTTCTTCATCACTCGATTCTACCCTAGCTTTCAAGGCAATGGACTTCATTTTCTATTTTTTGCCTTTAACAATTTCTGAGTCCTTTTCCATCACCATCTCGTGGACTTTGAGATTTCCTATGAGCTCGTCCAGTGTCATGCTTGAAAGATCCTTGGATTCTTCAATAGCCGTCACCTTTGCTCTCCACTTCGGATGAAGTGCTCTAAGAAATTTCCTGACAAAGTTCCTGCTAGAAAAAGATTCATCAAGTGCTTTAAGAGAAGTAATTATAGTATTAAACCTAGCAAAAGCACTATCAATGGTCTCATCTTCAGAGATAACAAATTGTTCATATTGTTGAACAAGAAGATCAATTTTGTTATCTTTGACTTGTGAGTTCCCTTGATTAGTGATAATCAATGATTGCCAAATATCCTTAGCTGTTTTACACATAAAAATTCTTTCATATTCTTTCTTAGGTAAGGCATTATAAAGTATCATTTTGGCTTCATTATTTTTGGAAATTAACTTCTTTTGCTCATCACTGTGACGAGTAAGAGAAGTACCTTCATCCCGACCACCTAATACATTTGATATAGGCTTATAATCACCTTCTACTATAATATACCATAGATCTATGTCTTTTGACTTCACATACGTCTCAAAGCGGTTTTTCTGGTATATGAAACAATTTGGTTCAAATAGTGGTGGTCTTTGCATAGATTGCCCTTCTTTAAATTTTTCAAAATCATTGATCGTTTCAAATTTTAAAATACAATATATTTTGAAAATCTTGAGTAACGTAGCTCTGATGCCAATTGTGGAAAACTAGAAGGGGGTTGAATAGTTTTTACCGTTTTAAATTTAATTCGCTTTGTGACTTAACATGATTTCAAAGTAAGTACTCACAAACAAACAATATAAGTAAATTAAGTAAGGATAGGAACAATCAAACCACAACACGGAGATTTATAGTGGTTCGGCTACAAGGACTCTCTTCCTTGCCCTACTCCACTCCTCGAGCCTCTAACTCGAGAGTTTATCTTCACTAAGAAACGAACTCCCTTATCGGCGGAGAAAACCTTTATACACGTCGCTTACACTTTATCAGGTACTAAGCTAAACACCGGGTTCTACTTCAAGGAAGAACCAACCTGACGTCGCTTATTCTCCCGTTTACTCTATGTGTTTTGAGGACTAAAACACTAACCGGACTTTACTGAATGAAAGGTATAACAATGATGTGTAAACTCTAACTAATCACATAGTTTCTACTTTACAAGACTTGCAACAGTATGTTGAAGCTTGTTGATGCTTGATCTCTTTTGCTACAAAAAGGAAGATCACTAAGAATGATGAATGATATGGGTTAGTAATGTATAAATGAATGTAAGTATAATATAGGCAAACTGATAAAACAGTTGGCGGATTTGGCGGATCCCTAAATTTGGATCCGCCCTTGTATGGGTTTGGATCCGCCAGTGCAGGACAGCTAATAGATTCTCAAATCTTTCCATATATTGCACAATCTTTCCATATCTTCAAATGTCAACTCTTTAGCTTGAAGATCTATACAAGATATCTCAAAATCTTTCTATGATTATGTTCATGATGCATGCCATGATGTCATCCTAAATATTTCTAATTTAATAAATAAAAATGTAAATGTATATAATGTTATTCCTAGTAATCTTGTAATGTGTAAATGTGTTTTAAAAGACTTATTACCATAAATGTAAAAGACTTAATCTTATATTTATGCTTTGCTTAAAGATAAACTTTGTAATTGTCATTAACAAAATTAAGCAAAGATCGTAGAATATAAATAACGTTTTTAGGATGATATTTGTATTAACAGGTTGGAAAGATTAAGCGACTATGATTGTGAAATTCAATACCACCCGGGAAAAGCGAACGTCGTGGCAGATGCCTTGAGTCGGAAGGAACGATTGAAGTCCCTACGAGTTCGAGCTTTGGTTTTGACCATCAATTCAAACCTTTCCGCCCAAATTTTCCATGCTCAAGAAGAAGCCATGAAGCAAGAAGACCTCAAAAGTGAGAATCTTTATGGTATGATACAGAAGAAGTTTGAGAAGCGTTCCGATGGAACTTTGTGTTTTAAGGAAAGAAGTTGGGTACCGCGTTTTGGAGGACTGCGATACTTAATCATGCTCGAGTCTCATAAGTCAAAGTAATTTATACACCCAGGATTCGACAAGATGGATCATGATCTCAAGGAGTTATATTGGTGGCCAAACATGAAGGCCGACATTGCGGATTATGTTCGCAGGTGCCTTACGTGCGCGAAAGTTAAAACTGAACATCAGAAACCATCTGGTCTACTACACCAACCTGAGATTCCCGAATGGAAATGGGAACGGATTACTATGGACTTCATCACCAAACTTCCAAGGACTTCAACTGGTTTCGACGCTATTTGGGTTATAGTCGATCGACTAACGAAATCAGCACATTTTCTACCCATCAAAGAGAACTACAATATGGACAAGTTGACTAGACTTTATGTGAAGGAAATAGTAATGAGACATGGAGCACCAATATCTATCATCTCTGACTGAGACACCAGATTCTTTTCTAACTTTTGGCAATCACTTCAGGATGCCTTTGGCACGAACCTCGACATGAGTACTGCATACCACCCGCAAACTGATGGCCAAAGTGAAAGGACAATTCATAATTTAGAAGATATGCTTTGAGCATGTGTAATTGATTTTGGAAATGGGTGGGATACCCATTTGCCTTTGATTGAGTTTTCGTACAACAACAGTTATCATGCAAGCATTAAGGCTGCATCGTTTAAGGCACTGTATAGTCGTAAATGTCGATCACCCATTTGTTGGGCTGAAGTAGGAGAAGCTCAGCTCATTGGGCCGGATATTGTTCGTGAGACGACCGAGAAGATCGTGCAAATTAAGAGTCGATTGAAAACCTCAAGAGACCGCTAGAAGAGTTACGAAGATGTGAGGCATAAACCACTAGAGTTTCAAGTTAGAGATAAGGTTATGTTGAAAGTCTCGCCATGGTAAGGCGAGATACGGTTTGGTAAGCGAGGAAAACTGAACCCGAGGTACATTGGACCGTTCAAGATTTTAAACAGGGTTGGTCCTGTAGCCTACAGACTGGAACTAACTCCCGAGCTTAGTAGAGTACACCCCACTTTCCACGTGTCAAATTTGAAGAAGTGTTTATCCGATGAGACAGCTGTAAATCCACTCGATGAAATTCAGATTGATGTGCAATTGAACTTTATTGAGGAGCCCGTCGAGATTATGGAACGTGAGGTCAAACGACTAAAGAGGAGCCGTATTCCCATTGTGAAAGTCCGTTGGAATTCCAAGAGAGGACCCGAATTCACCTGGGAACGCGAAGATGATTTTAAGCGCAAGTACCCTCACCTTTTTGAAACCAGGACTGATAAGTTTAATTGAAATTCGGGACGGATTTCCCAATATGATGTATGTGCTACAACATCCGGTAATTTTCCAGACCCTTTTCACGAGCTAAATATCAATTTTGCATCACCTTAGTATTTAAACTTTTTCCTGAACATAATTGAACTTGAGAAACGCGAGATATCTTGAGAAACGTGAGCGTTATCCCTTTATTATGTCCGCACAACCTAGAAAGCACGAAACGAATCAAATTTGCCAAATAAATTAACTTCGAGAAAGTTATGCATATTTTTACTCGTTTTTACTTGAAAAATTATTTCGAGAAAAATGGCGCAAGTTTCGTAATTTTTCGAGTCCGTTTGGTACGTCAAATGGGTCCCACAGTGATTATTTTAAAAGTTTCACAAACTTGTCACATATACCCCTCCGCCCGAATGTTTACACCGCGCCCCTCCACTTTGTTTTGTCCACCTTTGGTCCCCCACCTCATATAGTTTTTTTTCTTTTTCTTTCCATAACAACACACACACCTCATATCCTCTCTCTCTTTCTCTCTCCTTCCCCTTTGCTGGACCACCACCGGCCACCACACCACCGTCGCTAAAAAATATTCTAGCCAACCCCCAAACTCCCCCACCACATAGATCGAGACCCTTTATTTGTTTCTGGAGCATTTGAGCTCGGTTGGAGCTTGTTTGATACCCGTACGCCACCGCCCCGCCACCACAGTTCAACACCACCACCCACCGCCGCTTCGCCCCACCTTACTCTCTCTCGGTATACCACAAACGCGCCCCCTCCCATTTTATTTTTAAACGTTTTTAATATTAAAACTTGTTTTAAAACTCTTGGTTTTGATAAAAACCGTATGGATCTAATTTTTGGCCGTGGAAATCATTCGGACTCGGTCCGAGTCACGTGACTCAGCCGAGTCAACTAGCGATTCGAGTTGACTCGGGGTGAGTTCTTGTTGTTTTTTATTTATTTTGTTTTGTTTTAACATGTTTTTCTCGTTTGAAGCTTCGTTTGGATTTGGATAGGATTTTGGCGTTGGTTTTGTCTTGACCGAGAGCTAAGAGGTCTCGTGTAGCCTTGAGCCGTGACTCGTTGAGTCACGGCATAACTTTAGGGTTGTTTGTTCTGGTTTGAGTTTGGATAGATTTGGATTTGGTTGTCTTGGTGGTTAGGCCGAGAGCCCTATGGCTCGAGTGGGGGTGAGCCTTGACTCAAGGGAGTGATGGCTAGAGTTTTAGTTTTTGGTTGTGTGGGTTTTGGATTTGTTTTGGGTTTAAGTACTATCCGAGAGCTCATAGGCTCAATAGGAGCCAAGCCGTGACTCGTGGGAGTCACGGCTATGGTTGGTTTGATGTTTTGGTCTTAGCCGAGAGTCATACGACTCATATCGAGTCGAGCCGTGACTCAAGGTGAGTCACGGCATGAGGTTTTGGTTTATTGTTTGTGTTTGATTGGACTTGGTTTGGTTAGGTCGCGGATTTGATTTGGTTAAGTTGTGTCCTATCCGAGAGCTACATAAGCTCGATACGAGTCAAGCCGTGACAAATGGGAGTCACGACAACGGTCATTAAGTTTACTTGTGCCTAGTAGTTTAGTTGAGACTTACGGGAGTCTTGGCCGTGTCATACTCAAGGTTAGAAAACCTCGAGTCAACTTTTATATTAGTTGGTCTTTTATTTTATTTAATTATTGTTTATCGATTGGTGTTTCAAAAAATATTGTAGGTCCACGATTATGGATCTAAGTAGCCTGTGTTAGACAACAGATAACTTGAATAAATCCAAATTAATTTATATGAGAAACTCTTAACAGTATATTGATTTTTAATGCAGAATCTTAACAAACAACAAGTATGAAGAACACAACTATGATTACTAACTTCGTATTACTATTAAACTTTTAATTGTCACCCTAAAACATAATGTCATAGGGTTCCTTTTATCCTCTAAGGAAACCCTAATGTTACAAAACGTGTGAAAAAATAAACATATCTTCTAATAAGATAACTAATACGTATATATCCTTTCCTAACATATAGCTAACAAACTATTCTGTTAAACATAAACAGACTTAACTAATAATACCTACCAGTACTAACTATGTTTGCCAGACTTAACTTTGTACTGGTAGACTTAACTAAGCTAACAGACTTAACTATTTCATCAGCAGACTTAAGTCTGTTCTACAATAATTCCCAACAATCCTCCCCTAACTTGATCTTCATACGCCATGAACTTCAAGTTTCTTTCTTGATAAGCTTCCTGAGGATGTTGAACTCTAACCTTTGGAATTATTTTGAACTGCAATTCTTTAAATCATCAAATCTGAATTGTGCAGCATCTTTTATCAGCAATCTTTACACCATCTGATCTTTGCAGCAACATTGACTGTTTGTACATCAATTCATAAAGTTTCATACTATTCTCATCACTTCCAGGTGTGTTAACTCCTGTGAGAGGTGAATCATTGAAAATTTAATGGATTTGATGTCTCTTTACCAGTTAGCCATTAACTCTGGAGTAGCCAATGTTTGGTGTAAAACCATGGTACATTGATAACCATTTCAACTATTTGTACATGAAACATGGTGAGTTGAAATACCATATGATTTTTAGCAAATCATCAGCTATCAACGGATTTGATTTGTCTTTACCAAAAGCCGTTTGCTTTTGGACTAGCCAATTCTTTGGTGGAATGCAGTCATCACCTTGGTGAATTTATAACCAGTTATGGATTTCCACAGCCTTTACCACAAGCCATACTCTTGTGGGCAAGTCAACTCTTCACTATCATAGATATGGTGAGTTGATTACCATACAATTTTTGGCAAATTGTCAGCCATAAACGGATTTGAGATATCTTTACCATGAGCCGTTTGCTCTTGGATTAGCCAGTCCTTATATGAATTAGACATGGTGGACTGATAACCATTTGTTGTGTTAGTGCAAAGCACCTTCACTAAGTTAGATTCTTCTCAAACTCCATTTATCCCACTTATCAGCTTAGAAAATTCTTTCAAACACCCCAAACAGCTTCCTTTTGGGATTGCCTTTCAATTAACTGCAATAGCTGATAACATACCTCATCTTTCCTATCACCCAAAAGCTTCTTCTCAAGCATCTTCTTGCATACCCTGGGATGTAGAGGATACTCAACCTCTGTCAGCATATATATGTGTGCACTCTGCATAGTCAAACAATGAACTGCACAACTGTCAAAGTATCTCCATCTCACCACTTCTTGTTGATAGGGCAGCTTCCAAATTTCATCTGTCTTAGATGGTGGATCAAACATGGTCTTCAAGTCTCCCCAAAGAACTCTTTCAAATTCTTCTTCTGGCCTGACATCTCCATACTTGATCATCATCATCTTATATAACTCCTTGAGATCATCTATGTTCAAATCATTAAGTAATCCTGGAAAATTAACAAAAAAAACATCTGTATTATCTTCCCTGATTATTTTATAAGCCCCTTTCTCACCAGTTTTAATGATCTGCCATTTGACATTCTTGGCAGGTTGTGCTGAGCTTTCAGGAATTGAACCCATTGTGAATGAATCAGAAGAAGGTTCTTCTACCTTTTTATCTAAATACTCTTGCACATCCTTCTTAGTAACTGGCTTACCCTTCTTAGCCACTCTTTTTCTTCTAGTCCACATCAAAATAGGTTTCTTAACTTCTACTTCTTCCTTTACAAGTTCACCTTTTGAACTATCAGGTACCTCTTCAACATCAATTACCTTCTGCTTTTTAAAACTTCTTCTAATTGAATCTTCATAATCAATAGGCTTGTAGTTATGATCTCTTTCATAAGCTTTGAGATACAAACCTTCAATCTCTTCATATGTCTTTCTTTTCATCCTTTCAAGAGTAGAATGCTCCTGATTCTTTAAATACTACTTCATGTAAGACATCTTCTCCTGCTTTGATGGTTTCTTGGTAGTACTTTTCATCTTTTGTGTCTATTTAATCTTCTCCATCATATCTCCAAGAGTTTCTGTTTCCCTTCTGACATTAATGAAATCTGCTAGCTGTTTTGCTCTTTCTTCAACTGTCAGACTTTCATTAGCCTTCAGTTCTTCCAGCTTTGCCTTTAATTCAGCATCATCTTGAATTATAGACATGAATGGATCATTGTTAAACTCCTCTTGCAGCTTCTTTGCAAGTGATTCATCCTTTTTCTTTAGATCAGCAAGCCTTGCCTTTTCAGCTTCTTCTTCAGCTTGAATTCTTGCAATTTCAGCCATACTTGCTTGTTCCTCTCTGATTTGCCTCTTTGTTTTCTTAGGCTGAGAAGTTTCTTGAAGTACTTGCTTGCCTTCTCTTTGAGTACCAACAGACTTATCTTTGTCACCAGAACTAACTTGATCACCAGACTTATCACCAAAACTAAGTTTCTCACTGACAGACTTAACTGGATCATCACTAGCAGACTTAACTTCTTCTGTCACCAACTTCTTTCTTAGCCTTCTCTTCTTTTGAATTTGACTAAGAGTTTTAGCTAAAATCTCTGCTGCTTCCAATCCCTCAGGACTAATATCAGTATCACCTTTGGATTTTGCTTGAGTAGGAGTCTGAAAGATTGTTTCTTCACCCAAATTCCTCCCCTGTTTGGAAGAATTTTCATCTGCAGCACCCTCCTTATCACTAAAGACAACCCCTTTTGCTTTCATAATATTCTCCATCTTCTTTACTTTTCTGACCAAAGTCACTAGAGCATTGCCCATGGTTTGTTTTGTCTCTGTTAGATCTTTTTCCAATACAGATATCCTTTGAACCAGTTGAGGAACCAGTTGTAAAAGATCATCCACAGACCTTGGAGTTGACTCCTTCTCATGAGTTGTAGTTAGAACCTGGGTTTGCTAAGGTGAAGGTGGTGGGGGTGTAGGTGATGGTGGTTGTTGTGCAGGTGAGCTAGGTGCATTTGCAGTCTCCTCAGCTTCATGAAGTGGTTGAGAGTGTGCTTCACTTCCAGATGATGATAATGATGTACCTGCATTGTCAGTACCAACAGGCAACATAGCAGCTAACAATGGTTTATGTGCCCCCTTAAAGCCCTTTTTCATGTTACTAAAAAATTTATCCTTGAAGGGCACACACAAGTAAGGCAATTTGTTTTCTGTTTCAACATTCAAAACCATTTGAAGAAAACGAGGATAAATCAAAAACTTGTGTATACTTTTCATATTTCCCACCATGCCAACAAATATTAATTTTGAAAAGTTAAAAGTTTTACCAAGTGAAAGACAGACCATTGCAGAAGCAATATTACTACCAAATTGATCCCATCCTCCACTCTTAGAACTTAGACATTGTAGCAAATGATGGACTAAAAATCTCCACTGAGGTGAAAAATGGCTTTTCCAAAACGTGAATGTGCCATCAATGGGATATCCTATACTTTCCATACCTTCTAAAATCATTTTATTTGACAACATAACTTCCCCTGAAGCATCATCCAAGTGAAGACTACTTCTAATGGATGCTTCAGTGACTAAATACTCATTGTTATCAATAGTTGCCCTTAACTTTAGAGTCCCATCAGCAAGAGTTTCGAAAGTAGTAGTCTCCCAAAACTGTTTGACTAGGGAATCATAGATAGTGGGATTGTGAATTAAGGCATACCTGATATGAGAGCCTTTCAAGAAGCCCACTATCTGTTCAAAGCCTTCGCTCTTGGTTGGTTTCTTCAAGAAACCCACTTGGTTGTGCTTATCACAGTATTTGAGTTGAGCCATGGATGAGCAATGAATTTTGGAAGATGATTTGAAAGTACTGGTTGAATGCCGTCTTAGGGTTTTGATGCTGGTTGTTTAAAACAGAGTAATCTTGGCCGAAAATAAAAATAATAAAAGTGGAAGTAAATAATGGATAAAGATGAAAAATGAATCAAATATTATCCATATATACCTCTTAGGGCCGAAAAAAATGGTAACGGTACTATTGAAACAGGAAAAATCATTAAGCGTATGACCAGACCTAACGGTAAAAAATTAATTACGTTTTAACATTACCAGACTTAACATTGGTCAACCAGTATTAATGGTGACTCACCAGACTTAACAAAAAAAAACCAGACAAATACAAACAAAAATCATCAGCAAAGTTTCCAATCACCATCAATCCATGCTTTTCCTGGAAAAATTAGTCTAAAACCAAGAAAATATACAACCATATGTTGTTGCAACCAGAATTAAGACCTACTCATTGCCAGAATTAACTCTAAAGCTACTAGATTTAACTTCTACCAGAATTAAATCTACTAATTACTTGTACTATCTTACAAACTATACATTTAACCTCCCCTTAAATGTAGCTATGGGTTTATCATTCCAATATTAACCACTAAGAAATTGAACCTAGGTCCATCAAAAGCTTTGGTCAATAGATCAGCTACATTAAAGTCTGTGTGTATCTTTTCTACCCTAATCAATTTCTTTTCAAAACAATCTCTTATAAAGTGATGCCTTATTTCTATGTGTTTGGTCTTAGAGTGATACACTGGGTTCTTTATTATACAGATAGTACTTTCATTATCAATGTGAATTATAGTATTCATGAAATTCAAACCATAATCCAGCATCTGATTTTGGATCCACAAGACTTGTCTACAGTAATTTGCAGCAGCTATATACTCAGCTTCAGTTGTAGATGTAGCCACAATGGTTTGCTTCTTGCATTGCCATGAAATCAATCTTCTACCAAGAAATTGACAACCTCCAGTTGTGGATTTCCTGTCAAGACTTGCTCCAGCATAGTCACTATCTGAATAGGCTTCCAGGTCAAATAATGACTCTCTAGGATACCAAAGACCCAAATTGGGTTTGCCCTTTAGATATCTAAAGATCCTCTTCACAGCATGAAGATGTGAAGTCTGGGAGTAACCTGAAAACGAGAACAAGTACAAACTGCATACATAATACCAGGCCTAGAGGCAGTTAGATACATAAGAGAACCTATCATAGATCTGTATAGGTGCACATCCACATCATCAGCATCCTCATCTTTTGTTAATGGCACCTTGTTCTCCATTGGAGTGACTGCTGACTTCATACTTGCAAGATCAAACTTCTTCAGCATCTCAGCAACATACTTGTCTTGAGAAATGAAAAGTCCATCTTCCTTTTGTTTCACTTGCAGTCCAAGAAAGAATGTGAGCTCACCCATTGAACTCATCTGAAATCTGCCTTTCATCAATGCCTCAAATTCATCACAAGTTTTTTTAGATTCTTAAAGTTAATATGACCAAGTCTTCTATGCCACAATTTAGATTCATCAATAGTGGCTTTTGCAATCAAACAGGCAAAACCTTTTGCAGGTTCAGATGTCTTCATATCAAAGCTGTACATATTGTGTTGTCTAGGGACTTTTAGGAGTATCTGACTTTCATCAGGCATCTTAAAGTCAGAAGTCAACACAAAACATTCAGTTTCAGTAAAAAGAACCTTGTGCTGCTTATCACAAATTTTTGATATTGAGAAAAGATTAAATTGCCCAAGTTCTTTCACAAAAGACACATTATCAAATTCTAAATTGCCAACTACTATTCTACCTTTACCAGTAATGTAGCCTTTGCTACCTCCAAAAGTAACAGAACCTCCTTTGAATTCTTCAAAATCTTTTAGGTGATCCTTGTTACTAGACATGCGCCCTGCGCATCCACTATCAAATATGCCTCGATCTCCCATGTTCTTGAGTGGATGATCCTGCACATAAAGAAGAGAAATTAGTTTCTCTTAAGGACCCAAGCCTGAGCAGGCTTGGGTCTGCCTTGTGGATCAACATATTTGTATGTGTTATATGAATATGATCCACGGTTGCTTTGGGATTTATAAGTAAGTTCATTCTGAAATGGATCCCAAAACCAACATGCTGAGGCCTTAACAGCAGACCCCCCATGTCCGTTTACCATAGTTTTGAAAGGCTCAAGGCGCAAAGGGGGGTAAAGAGCCTCGAGGCGAAGCGCATTCCAAGGTGCGGGATTCATGAATACGAGGCGCACTAAGTACATTAAGTTTTTTATAACATATGTGACCATTTATGTAGCTTAAATAACACAAAATAACATTAAAATACTTAATACATGACACATATTGCCATTATAAAGATTAAAATGGACCAGTTGTCACTTCTTAAATGGATCAACTCTTTGGCTCGATGACCTATATAGAGATAAAAATCCATATCAGACTAAATATGCTTGTGCCCTACACTTATAGACTTACATTTAACAAAGCTCATAATTTTAACCCAAAATATTAAGCAAGCAACGTATTAAAATTCAAGGCATAATGCCACATTTCAATAATAATATGTCTTAAAGAAAATTTCAATCAATAAAATAAACATAAAATCATTTCAAATTTACAAATCATACTAATACTCACCCAATGACTTAAAAGGCCCATGTATATCACTTATAAGGCCCATGTATCTTATCTTAATATTTAGAAAAAAAAGCCCAAAAACTCTTTACATCTCCAAGGCGCAAAAATCCCCAAAGCGCAAAGGCGCAAAAAGCCCCAAGGCGCTACGCTTTTTGTGGGATTCATGCATGTCGTGAGCCTCGATCTAAAAAAATCCCAAAGGCTAGAGCCTCGTGCGCCTTAGCGCCTAGGCGCGCCTTAGGCGCGATTTTTAAAACATTGCCCTTTACCGCATAAGAGTTTGACATTTTCGCTGTATTTTTAACAATGGGTTTCCTCACAGGTGAGTGTGATTTAGCAAAATTATTTCTTTGATTAAATTTGTTCACCTGTGGTCTATATGCAACTGGTTGTTTGGGTCTAAATGTATCAACATACCCAGAATTAATTTTGGGATTAACAGAATTAACTTTTTGCCCAACAGAATTAATATTTTACCTACCAGTATTAACATTTGTCCTAACAGAATTAACATGTGATCTACCAGCATTGATTTGTACTGATCTAGGAACAAATTGATTTGCATGATTAACTCTGTTTACATTGTTTCACACTGGTTTGGCCATCACATTACCAGCATTAACACTCCTTTGTTTCTTAAGCTCAGCCTCTATAATCATTCTCTTTTCATGAAAATCACAATCTCTGATTAAATGACTAAGGCTACTACAAACAAAACATCTTTTCTGAGTAAAAGAGTAACCTTTCCGTAGCTCTCTTTTCATTCTATCAACCTTGGGTGACTCTTGACTTTTAACATGTTGCCTAGGAGTTTTTGTGTGTGAGACACAACTAGGTTCAACTGTTTTAGGTTTTGGTGCAGACACAACTGGTTTACTAATCTTAACAGGTTTAGACTTAGACACCTCTTTTGGTACATTTTCTGGTTCTGATTCAGAATGCTCAGAGTCATTTCCAATGGACCCTCCACTGTCATCAGATTGACAGGTAGAATACTTAATGGATTTGTCATCTGAGATACTTGTTTCAGGCTTTTGAGGTCCCTTCTTACCATAAACATACAAAGACTCATCAAAATCTTGCTCTGGTAGAGGAGTGTAATCTCCATTTAATGGAGGTGGAACTCCTTTGAAGTTGTCAGTTTTTGAGAATCTATTGTATACAGGTTTATCAGCAAAGTCATCATCTGTACTAGTGAACACAGTTCTTTCCATTTCTTCCTCATAACTTAAAATCTCACTATCTGATTTTATTTCATATCCTAGACCAATTTTGCATGTTGAGCTCATACCAGAATCTATTAATCTATCCAGATTTTAGCAGAATTATTCCATGTGTCTATTGTTTTCTGCAATTCTTCCTTATCTTTTACAGCTTTCATTCCAATTCTCCTATATTTTTTAAGCTTTTCATCTTTTTCATAGATTTCATTGGCTTGAAATGTAAGCTTTTCATTTAAGGTTAATTGTTGTTTTTGATAAGTGACAATTTGAGCTTCTAAGGTCTTAACAGCATTAGTGTAAGCAAGTATTTTAGCTTCCTGATCACCTATCTGTTGCATTTGCTCATCACACAATGTTTTAAGATTATTATATGATTTCATGCATGTTTTAGAACACAAAGATACCTCAGTATTGGAGCCAATAGCCATGAATACATGATTTGGTTCTGTTTCTTCATCTGTGTGATCTCCCCAGTTAACAGCACCAGCTTCCAAAGTTAGCATACCCATTTGACTCTTCTCCTGCTTGTCTTCTTCTTGAGAGGCTGAATCTTTCTTCTTCTTCCCATCAGTAGTCACCTTTGCTGTGCACTCCCTAGCAAAGTGACCAGTGTTGTGACACCTATAGTATTCAACCTTCTTCTTAATAAAACCAACTGTTGTCTTTCCATCAAATCTGATATTTCTTCCAGTTTTCATGTAGAACTTCTTCACTCTAAGAGCAATCATTGCTATCTGCCACTTTATGTCCATTTCTTCAATGTCTACATCATTTATCTGTTCAAGGTTCTTATTAATGAGGTCCTTGTCTTCTGATTTCTTTGCAAAGAGTGAATAGATGACTTCATCAGCAAAACCAACAGGAACTTCTCTTTCTTTCATATTGCTTGAAGAAGTATCATAGACACCAGAATTATAGCTACCGGAATTAACTTTGCTAGTACTGCTCTTGCTTTGGGAGACAAAAGCAACATTAGCAGCACTTGAAGATGCCTTAGAAACACCTTTGATTCCATGTTCAAAGACCCGAAGATTATTGTACAAATCATCAATTGACAAAGTGTCAACATCTTCTTTCATTCTCATGCTCATTTCTAGATGTGACCATTCTTTTGGAAAAGATCTGAGAAACTTATGATTTGCATCTTCAGTAGATACACCAGCACCATGAGCTTCCAACTGTGAGAGGAGATGTTGGAATCTGTCATACCCTTTCTCCAATCCTTCAGAACTGGTCACAGTGAATGCTTTAAACTGTTGTTTGAGAACAACTTTCTACATCTTCTTTGAATTAGCATTTCCTCCAAACCTGATTCTGATTGCTTCCCAAATCTCCTTAGCATCATCCATTCCATGAAATCTTCTTAAATGTTCCTTGGGAAGGGCCATCAGTAAAATGGTTCTTGCCTTCCTCTCCTTCTCCACAGCATGGATCTCTACAGCAGAGACTGGTGGAAGCACTCTAACAACACCATCCTTACCAACAGAGATCCTCTTCTTTGAGTTTCCATTCTGAATCACCTTCCATACATCATTATCAATGTACTCAAGGTAATGCTCCATCTCCATGGCCCAGATATCATACTCCTCCTTTTTCAGAATTGGGAGTTTGATGTTTGAGATAGTGGTTGTTGCAGGAATGTTTTGTTGTTGTTGTTTAGGCATACTGGTTTCTGATGTATCATCATCATGATTTGAAACTTCTTCATCACTAAGATGAGTTGAGTACTCATCATTGGCCGGTTGAGACATTATGCTGGATTTTTGAGTGAATGAGTGTTTGTGGTTTGTGTTTCTTCTTACTCAGAGTCCCTCTATAGGCTCTGATACCATTTGTAGGTCTAAGATTATGGATCAAAGTAGCCTGTGTTAGACAATAGATAACTTGAATAAATCCAAATTAATCTATATGAGAAACTCTTAACAGTATATTGATTGTTAATACAGAATCTTAACAAACAACAAGTATGAAGAACACAACTATGATTACTAACTTCGTATTACTATTAAACTTTCAATTGTCACCCTAAAACATAATGTCGTAGGGTTCCTTTTATCCTCTAAGGAAACCCTAATGTTACAAAACATGTGAAAAAATAAACATATCTTCTAATAAGATAACTAATACGTATATATCCTTTCCTAACATATAGCTAACAAACTATTCTGTTAAACATAAACAGACTTAACTAATAATACCTACCAGTACTAACTATGTTTGCCAGACTTAACTTTGTACTAGCAGACTTAACTAAGCTAACAGACTTAACTATTTCATCAGCAGACTTAAGTCTGTTCAACAATAATTCCCAACAAATATTTTGATAATATGGGATATGATTTGGACAATTGACTTGGATATTATAATAACCTATGCTTGGATGAGAATTGGACGTTATAGGATTTACGGTATTAGCCGATGGAACTTATGGACGATTTTGGTACTTGAGACGGAAAAGTATGTTAGACTCGGAAGATCTTAACATAATTGGACCCGAACATACACAAAATGGTCGATAAACTTGACAACTAATATATACACGAATGATAGTGTCCAATTATATATATTTAACTTGTAAATGTGACGATAAAACTTATATTCAAGAGTCGTAACGACTTGAAAATGCTTTATAAACGGACGCATCATGTCCAAATTTTGATAAAATCTTTTATAACTTAATCGTTTATGATTACTCAATATCCTAAAAACCTTTTCGAAACTTATATGTTTTCATATCTGTTTGTGTTTGCCGACTTTTATTAATTAACTTCTCGTATCCACACGAGTCTTAAACATTTATTCCTCTCAAACGCCATTGAAATAAAACCTTTTCATTTCAAATACGAGTATTACTTTATAAATCGCTTTGAGGTTTATTGCTGAGACATAATATTCACTTATTAGGTTGTGTTGAGGTTCATTTGCTGTGTTGTACCATCTGATCAATTGTGAAATCTTGTTTCACTACTACTACTAAGGTGTGATTCGTAGCCCCACTTTTACTTTTAAATTGTTTATAAACCCATGGGGGAGATACATGCTATTTACTTATTTTTATGAGCACAATTTTTATTGGTATGCTATTCCTGACTGAAACGATAATGCTAAGAACCGTCATTGCCAAAAGCAAGTCCCTCGATCATGAACCATTAATCACTTGCGAGTGAGCGCGATTATAGTTTATAGGCCTATAGGAATTGACCCTTCTGCCATTTGGACTAAGGTCGGTCCACATGTGATGTACTATATTTGAGTTTTACTAGGTATCTGGCAAAGTACCTAGCTTTGCGGGCAACTATTATATTATGAAATTCCGCGGTTACTGTTGACTTACGCCAAGGTTATTGGTGCCGGTTAACGCTTTGTGTGTCATGAGCTTAGCAAAACTATTTGACGCTTACCCGATATCAGTATTTGTTACATATATCTTCCAGACTTAAAATCTTGTGCTCAACAGCTTTATTTATTAAACCTATGGATTACACTCAACCTTTGTGTTGACTTTTTAGCATGTTTTATCTCAAGTAATTGATGCAAACTTGTGGGCACTGGTAGTGGCTGAAGACTTTTGATGGTTATCTTTGGCTTTTACTATTTATCTTTACTATCTTTTACTCTCTTATCATTCGTAAAACCTTTTCAACTACATCTTGTATTTCCGCTGCAAACTATGTTTTATTTCCGCTGCAACTTATGTTTGAGAGTCTTTTAAACTCTAAATGTTTAACTTTGTATTCGAATGAGCTAAAATGTCTCATTATGAGATCGTTTTCTATGGATGTGATTGTCTTACCCCTCACGTAGCACTCCAAGCTCCGTTCCGCTGCCATATTCCGAGTTGGGGGTGTTACATATATTGACGCATGGCTATCGCAAATTCAAGTTGGTCATGCATTGGACATCTACTTGGCTCATCGTCACTATCCGACGCTTATTGACCCAAATCGTCAAAGGTGGCTGGAACAAAGATGGGAAAGAAACGGATGGATAAGTGGACATGTCGAGGCGAATCGAAGGGCTACTCGGATACAAATTTGATGAATATAGTCATGATTTGTGGCTATAAAAATCCATGTCAACTTACATTTTTTCATACTTTCTGTTAAACTATTATGCTCAACTATATAAATTTATAAAAGGATTTAACATTTTTTTTTCATACAAATTTGTCAATTATATATATTAGCTATTTTACATTTATATATTACGAATATGCAAAGATATTTTACTTAAAAATATTTGATTTACACAAAACAATTCTTTCGTATTATCCACTCATAAATTAGTTGAGTTTACAAATAAAATACATTATCATACAAATCCATTCCTAATATATTGTGACCTTCAACTATATGAACTTGGTTAAGCACACAAAGTTGATATGTTTCAAACTTATACTAAAATACTACTAACAAAATCATTACTTTTGATTGATATTTTTCAACCACATTTAAAATATAGGAACAATCATATCATTTCCTTAAATCTCAAACTCTTCCTACTTTATATATATATAGATGTCAACATCATCAAACGATAATAGCCTATATTTCTTTATTTCTTCTTTTCAAGCATAAGCAATGGTTCCTCCTAAATCATCAAATGTAAGAATACTAAATTCTATTGTGTATACGTTTTTCATTTATATTGCTAAATAATCTATGTATATTCATAGCATACTCTGTTGAATTTTTATTAATATATTTATTTTTTTGTCGTATAGGTTAGGAACAACGAAGAACATTCAAAGACACCAAACAATGTAGCCCAAAAACATGAACCGAATACCGGTGTATTTCACGATGACTTGGTATGTGTTAAAATATATTACAATGTAGAATGAAGGAATTGTTGTATTATATAATTCTTTTTAATTACTATACATACAGGATTTGCCTCAATACAACAAACGCAAAAGAGTTACAAAGCAATATGCTGCTGTTGGAAACATAAATGAGATTCATATTGTTTCCTCGGATGATGAGGACATTTCACCTTTATCCAATAACAATGTAATCCAAGACCATCTTCCAAAGGAAAAAAACTTGGTATGGAAGCATATGACTATTTAAGTTACATATTTATTTTCGTTTTAAGCAGCTTGATCAATGTTTTTGTCATACCATACACTACTAACTTTTATGTATGTTATGCCAAATTTAACTTAGGATGATTTTTTTGGATGATGGAAGTCCGATTAGGTTTAAACGCAACAAGAAGGCTACACAAACTTTCATTTCAAAGTAACATTATTTTAGTGTTATTGATGAACCCACTTATGAAACCATTGATGAATCCAAAGAAGTTGATCAAGAGCATCAACAATTCATTGAAGAATCTACTGATCATGTTCACCATTTGGATGACTTTGTTGATGACGTAGGTTTTCTTCAACCACTACACAGTTCAGTAGCCAACAAAGACAAGTATGCTTTCATTGATGAAGAGACTGATGAAGATCTTGATAAGAAGAATACCACAAGTGAAGATGGCGTGTGGGTTAACATCAATGATATTTGATTGCCAAGATCTTGACTCAACATGATTTGCATTGCGTTGTTTGTTATTTTATTTTGTTTGATTTTATAATGATTGATGTCATAATGATTTATCCATTGATACAAATGCGATCACTAAGATTGAATACCATCTTTTCTATCTTATAATGATACTGATTATATGTATTGGCCAATGAAAACTTAAATATTATGATTATGAAACCATTTACTTAGTACTTTACATCATGAATATTAATCTAATACATTCTGCATAACTAAAACAATAAAAGTATTCCTTTCCAAAGTCTAACAAAGGCTGCTCAATAAAACTAATTCGAATCAATGAAGAAACTTATAATGACAGGAGAAGCCCACGCAATCAATAAAGTAAGCCAATGCAGTCCAGCCACCTTTAAAAACCATAAATTATAATGGGCCAATGATGCGTGGTTTTGCAACCTTACAACAGGTTTTACCTCTCGAGGGATCTCAAGAGGCTTACAACCCCACCAGGCAGTGTACCTGACCGATGTAGTATAGTGTAGTGGTAAGTACGGGGGATTGATCGTTCTCCACAGGGAATAGTGTCGTTAGGATTGAAAAACTACTCTAATAGGTCTAAGGGTGAGAGAAGATTCTTTTTATGTTTTTATATTTTTATGAAAGCAAGTAAAATCTCGGGTTTGAAGGAGTGGGCGGAATTAGTTGCTAGTCAACTAACCCAAGTTACTACGAATGCAAATAAAATAAAATAACTGAAAATGAAAAGGTAGTGAAACTTATGTGGAGAGAAATGTGTTTACTTAGATTTCCTTACTCCCTAACTATCTTTTACCGGTTGATTAGTGTGTATTAATCGCGTGGATGACGGGTGTATTCCTTAATACCAATCGTGGGGTGGCGTACGTACTTCCCCAACTCTATGAGCTCCTACTTCACTCCTATGTCGAGCCGGCTAGGAAGCTCCTAACATGGGATCACTAGAATTCGCTCATGCATTAAATACAACCATAAAAACCTTAGTACGCATTGGTTCATGTTTCTTAAGACGTTCAAGCAAGTTACCGAATAGGAAGTTAGCCAGTTTTCTTAAGCCTAACATCGATGAACAATCATCCAATACAATTAATAACAACACTAATAACCAGTAATCAATAGCTAGGTTTCATTAAATCTAAGCAAACACAAGATAAATCTAGCCTAGCATGTTAATCAAAAGACAAGAACAAGATATAATCAAACAACACATAGACATATTGAATGATTAAATAATCACTTATCTTCAATTAAACATGGGAGATCCAAGGGTATGAAAACCCTTAAAAATGGCAGAAATTCGTCATAGGGTTTCTCCTCCAAAGTTACACACAATAAGTTCCACCCTAATGACAAAAAATTGAAAAACTATATATAGAGTTTAAGGGCTGACGGCGTCACGTTATAGATCCTGACGCCGTCACCTCGCCGCTTTTAGGGTTCCCGGATGGCCTTCCTGACGCCGTCCCTCTTTAGTGCTCCAAAATCCGCTCTGGCTTATCAAGGCTTGACGCCGTCAGAAATGGGCTTGACGCCGTCCCTCTTTAATTTAAACCGTGATGGCCTTGATCACTTCAAATGGTGACGCCGTTAGATTTTTCATGCAAAATTCTCTGGCTTATCATGAGTAATTTTCATATCCACCTCTTTTGCCAAGCCGTGACGCCATCTGGGCCAATCCCTGACGCCGTCAAAGGTACTTTCCAGCATAATTTTGAGACTTTGCCGTTTTCTTCACTTTTATGCTCCAAAAACGTCCAAAATGCTTCCTTTTCCAGATTTCTTCTCCAAAGTACCTAAAATGACAAAAGGAACGATTTAGGGCAATATTTGATCAAATAAATACGATTTAGGGCTTAAATGACCCCCTAAAAGCGGTACACTTTTCGCTTCATCAAATACCCTTACACTTGAGATTTGCTTGTCCTCAAGCAAATGCGCTTTTATTAATCAAAATACAAGTTAGGGGTCATTTAACGCTAATATAAAAGTAATTACAACAAATAGTTATTCCATTTTAATCATAATAAGCACGGAGATTACAAACTAGCACCTCACAAGTAGTGTTTAGATACTCACATCTCTCAAGTGTCATCAAAATAAATCTCATAAATGAAAACGGATAATATCTCTCACTACCTGTCATAGCAAATAGATTACCATAGGCTTGGGAAAGGATCGAAAACCTTCTCCACTAGGCGTAAGCACCTAAGATAAACTATCAAAGAGGGCTTTTACATGGGTTATAACATGAGGTGTAGGGATATGATAAACACGGTTTTGTTGGATAAGGGATATTTTACTGGTGGCGAGTTAAAGACCTTGATTAATTACATGTACAATATGGCGTTGCTAAGCCAAGACTAGACTCGACTTAAGCTAAAAACAAAATAACAAAAACATAAAATAAACATAAAATAAAACGGGATGGTAGTCCGTATGTTTTTTCTACTTTTCTTTTTCTCATTTTTTTGTATTTTTCTTAAATTTTTTTTTTTTTTTTTTCATACACTCTTGCCCTACCATCCAAAATAATACATCATAGGGGTGTTGCATTCCCCTTACACTTGAACTTTTACATAACTTTACAAATAACTATTCTAATGACTCGAATTAAGATAATTGAAAAACTTGGAGTACTTTTAAAATATTTAGCACATATGGGGGTAATAAATGATGTTCTTCCCCATTACTCCATTACACTAGTACTTTACCCATGAGTCCCAATCGTCCTAAAACAATATGTACAAGGATATGACTCGACTTAGCAACCATGTAATCAATTAGATAATTAACTTGGGTTTAAACAAATGTTGTCACAATAATGCACTAAAAATGAGTGCATACAAGGTAGGCTAAGGCGATTTGGGTGTACATTTTAGTGGGGTGTAACAAATTCTTCCTTTAAGTAAAATGCTTAAAGGTCGAAACGAAAAGATAAGCTCTGAGGGGTGTACTAGGGGTATCGTGTACTAAAAATGAGTACAACGCAAAGGGTGTGGGAGAATTACTTGACCAATGTAGCCAAAGTAATTATAACAAAAACACAGGTGTAAAACAATGGGTTAATCCTAATGCCTCTTATCATGTAGTAAATCTAACTACACGAATGTAGTCTCACTTGTGGCCTCGGAATGGTCCTAACGCAAGTTCTAGAATCTAAGTGCTACCGATACACACATCATAGCATAAATGCTTTTCCTACCAATTCTAGGGGCGAACCTCACATATTTGGGGGTGGAAAATTTTTTAGTGGCACGGTTTTGTGCTAGTCATATAACTCCTATCCATGAGACGCTCATTAAGATCAAAGTTTCGCTCCTAAATGTTGTAAAAAAATTTAAATTTGGCACTAAAATTGCCCTAACAGGTATTTATCTTAGTTTTATTACACATCTACTATTAAACAAACAAAAATCAAGCGTAAAAGCATTCTCTAATCGTATCGTACTTTTACCCCCCTTACACTTAAGATGAACATTGTCCCCAATGTTCAAATAACAAGATGTAGAAGTAATAAGGTAAATGAATGAAACCAAATACTCCCCTGATTCGCTCGGTGGATAATGTGATAACACGGTTAGATCTTCTTCCAAGAGAATGTAGAAGCTTTATGACTAATGCATTGCCATAAGCTTGATTCAACAAACATTTCCTTGTCCAAAATAACCTGTTAAACCTGAGAAAACAAACACGAAAACCTGCATAACATCGGCGGGATAAATTCTATATATAAGGATATAATGCTTGTGGAATGATAATTTTGCAGATTCCTGGAGATTATAAGTTAGAGATTTAATAAAAACTTTTTATGAAAACAAAACTTTTAAAATTTTCAGAAAATTAAAACCTGACGCCGTCAGAAATGATCTGACAGAATTCTCATGTTAAGTTTCCGGAAAAATTTTGGAAAAACCTATACCTTACTTCCTGGAAATCCTGCAAAACATCATTATGACTAGATACAAGCATTTGACTCAAACAAATACTAATATGTATGTTAATTTAATATTATTACGATTCATGTTCATTTGTTCTAATAAACCGATTTAGATTTCCCTTACACTTAACTTTTGCAAAATACCTTTATATGTAGTTAAGACGAAGTTAAAAACAAAATAAAGCATTTTCACAATTTAGTTTTGAACATGAATCAATAATAATAAAAATTAAACATACATACGGAAACAAATAAAATCAAACAAACAAATAAATAAACACACAAAACAAATAAAGCTTGGGTTGCCTCCCAAGAAGCGATTTTCTTTATTAACGAGTCTTGTAGCTAGACTCAAAGTCACTCTACCCAATGTAAGTGAGTTCGTCATCGAGGACGTCTTTAGGGTTAAGCTTGGATTGAAGTTTCCTATTGGTCCGCTTAGTACAATATATCCTTTCAAACTTCTCTCCATCCGGGTCATACAATGTCATCTTAATATGCCATGACCCATCTCCATCTTTGGGTGGTTTGTCCCAATCCCACTTATGATCATCTTCCTCACAAGTCCACTTATTCATTCCTAGGTTAATTGGAAAAACTCCTAGGAAATCAATCATCTTCCTAAAAACTAGAGGGTCTTCAAATGGATCCAATTCGGTGTCCCTAGCCAAGAGTTGCTCTACAGTATGTGTTCGGTTCACAAAGTCCTCTTCTAGGTAAAATGGGCGTTGGGGTCCTATGAAGTCTCTATCGATCCAAGGTCCATATCTAGATGGTCTCCTATTTGATTCTAACCAATGGGGTGTCGGTTCATTACTAGTATCATAGGCATGTTTCTTCACATCATAGACTGACCAAGTATCACCTTCTCCTACCGCTATCTTAGATTCCTTACAATCAATCATAGCACTAGCAGTCGCTAAAAATCCTCTACCTATCAACAAGGGGCATGTAGGGTCGCTAACCATATCAAGGACGTGGAAATCGGCTAAAATGGTTATTTTTCCTATGTGTACTAACACGTCCTTGACTACTCCAACCGGGTAAGCAACACTCCCATCCGCTAAACCTATTATCACCTCGGTTTCTTCAAGTTTTCCTAGTTTTAAAGAGGTGTAGAGAGGTAACGGAAGTAGGTTAAGGCTTGATCCAAGATCGGCTAATGTGTCATAAGCCTCCGAATTACCGATCTTGCAAGGTAGAACAAATAAGCCCGGATCATCTAACTTCTTAGGTAGCTTGTTTTGAACGAAGGCGGTCCCTTTTTCGCCTAACTTGAGCTTCTTCTCATCCAACACATCAACAACCGGACTTTCAAGGTGGAGCTCCTTGAATTCATTGTCAAGGTTTTGAGTGGGAGGTGTTTCAACTATGTTGTTGACCAATTTGGATGTCATAACTTCTTGGTCATTTTGAACGACTTGGGTTTGTTAGAAACACAAGCTCATGGAATTGACCGAATAATATTGTGGACAAGAACTAGGAGACGAAACCGACGAGATGGCGTTGACGTTTAGTTTCAGGTTCTTGACTGTGTTGCTAGGGAGTGCTCCCATTTCTCGGTCATTGAGGGCTTTCAACAAAGTGTCAATCTTATTGGTCATCTCGCTTTGTTTTTGTTTGAAATCGGCTTCAAACTTGGCTAAACGAGCTTCTTGAGATGCCATAAATTGGGACATCAATCCTTCAAAGTTATTGGTACTACCATAATTGTTGGAAGGATTGTTATTGAAAGTACGGTTCGAGTTGGAACCGCTTGATTGAAAACGATTAGGTGGGTTGGAAGAACTGGTTTGTTGTGCGTTTTGGTTTTGTTTCCACCTAAGGTTCGGGTGATTTTTCTATGAGGGGTTGTATGAATCACCGTAGGGGTTTGGCTCGGGTTTGAAAGTGTACCACTTGTCTCCCGCTCCGTCGGTACGCGAGGATGCGTAGTCCGCAAAAGCTTGTTCGGGGAGTTCCATGCAATCACGAGTGTCGTGGGGACCACTACATAATTCACACGAAGAAGTGATTTTGTTCACTTGGCTCGAAGGTTTAGGAGCCTCGTAGGATTTCATAAGAAACTTGACTTGGTCTTCAAGTTCTATGATCCTACGGTCGGAAGTGCTTGAATTGTTCGAAGGCAAAGATATTGCCTTGACTGTTTTATTCAAATCACGGGGGTCACTCCAACTTTCGTTGTCATAAAGAGCAAGATCTTCTAAGAGAGCCCATGATTGTTCCGCACTTAGATCACGTAGCTTACCACCAGCCGATTGGTCAATGGTTTGCCTCGTGGAGAGATTGATATGGTCATAGAAGATTTGGACTTGGAGCCAAAGTTCTATGCCATGGTGAGGGACTTTTTGGAGTAAGTCCTTGAATCGAGTCCATGACTCGTAGAGGGTTTCGCCTTGACGTTGTTGGAACATCAAGATATCATTCCTTAGCTTGGTAGTTCTTCCCGGTGGGAAAAACTGAGCAAGGAAACGAGTGGTGAGATCATCCCAAGAGGTGATGGATCCTGCGGGTAGACGCTCTAGCCATTGACTAGCTTGGTCCCGCAGAGAGAATTGAAAGAGACGCAGTCGGGTCGTCTCTCGAGTGGCAACATCAAGGTCTATGGAATCAACGATTTTGAGAAAGTCCTTGAGATGTTGATTAGGATCTTCAGAACGAAGTCCATGGAATGCGCATCCGCTTTGCACCAATCGGATGGTGTCGGATCGCAAGGGAGTGACATTGGCTCCTTGAGTGAGCTCAATAGTGTTTCGATAGCCATGGTGGCTAGGACGGGAGTAGTCTCCTAAGGTACGGGCTCTAGGAGGTTGTGGTGGTTGGTTGTTGGGATCAAGGATATTACCATCTTCCATGATGTCGAATGGTAATGGTTACGAACAAAGAAACGAAGAAAAAAGATAGACTAAAGAAAATCTAGAAAAATAAAATAAAAATCTCACTAGAAAGGAATCTAGTGAGTAGACCTATAAAAATAAAAATTCAACCTAAACAATAACTATTCCCCGGCATCGGCGCCAAAAACTTGATACGTGGTTTTGCAACCTTACAACAGGTTTTACCTCTCGAGGGATCTCAAGAGGCTTACAACCCCACCAGGCAGTGTACCTGACCGATGTAGTGTAGTGTAGTGGTAAGTACGGGGGATTGATCGTTCTCCACAGGGAATAGTGTCGTTAGGATTGAAAAACTACTCTAATAGGTCTAAGGGTGAGAGAAGATTCTTTTTATGTTTTTATATTTTTATGAAAGCAAGTAAAATCTCGGGTTTGAAGGAGTGGGCGGAATTAGTTGCTAGTCAACTAACCCAAGTTACTACGAATGCAAATAAGATAAAATAACTGAAAATGAAAAGGTCGTGAAACTTATGTGGAGAGAAATGTGTTTACTTAGATTTCGTTACTCCCTAACTATCTTTTACCGGTTGATTAGTGTGTATTAATCGCGTGGATGACGGGTGTATTCCTTAATACCAATCGTGGGGTGGCGTACGTACTTCCCCAACTCTATGAGCTCCTACTTCACTCCTATGTCGAGCCGGCTAGGAAGCTCCTAACATGGGATCACTAGAATTCGCTCATGCATTAAATACAACCATAAAAACCTTAGTACGCATTGGTTCATGTTTCTTAAGACGTTCAAGCAAGTTACCGAATAGGAAGTTAGCCGGTTTTCTTAAGCCTAACATCGATGAACAATCATCCAATACAATTAATAACACACTAATAACAAATAATCAATAGCTAGGTTTCATTAGATCTAAGCAAACACAAGATAAATCTAGCCTAACATGTTAATCAAAAGACAAGAACAAGATATAATCAAACAACACATAGACATATTGAATGATTAACTAATCACTTATCTTCAATTAAACATGGGAGATCCAAGGGTATGAAAACCCTTAAAAATGGCAGAAATTCGTCTTAGGGTTTCTCCTCCAAAGTTACACACAATAAGTTCTACCCTAATGACAAAAAATTGCAAAACTATATATAGAGTTTAAGGGCTAACGGCGTCACGTTATAGATCCTGACGCCGTCACCTCGCCGCTTTTAGGGTTCCCGGATGGCCTTCCTGACGCCGTCCCTCTTTAGTGGTCCAAAATCCGCTCTGGCTTATCAAGGCTTGACGCCGTCAGAAATGGGCTTGACGCCGTCCCTCTTTAATTTAAACCGTGATGGCCTTGATCACTTCAAAGGGTGACGCCGTCAGATTTTTCATGCAAAATTCTCTGGCTTATCATGAGTAATTTTCATATCCACCTCTTTTGCCAAGCCGTGACGCCGTCTGGGCCAATCCCTGACGCCGTCAAAGGTACTTTCCAGCATAATTTTGAGACTTTGCCGTTTTCTTCACTTTTATGCTCCAAAAACGTCCTAAATGCTTCCTTTTCCAGATTTCTTCTCCAAAGTACCTAAAATGACAAAAGGAACGATTTAGGGCAATATTTGATCAAATAAATACGATTTAGGGCTTAAATGACCCCCTAAAAGCGGTACACTTTTCGCTTCATCAGCCAAAATGTTACAATGGGTAAAATAAGAACATGATGCACTGACTTAAAAATGGATAATGATAAATCATTATTTTCATGTTCACCACATGAAAATAAAGGCATAAAAGTGTAACCTGCAGCTCAAAATTAAGCTTGACAATAAAGTTAACTGTATCATATCACAACACAAAAAACCATTCAAAATATTGTTACAAACCATAACTTACTTGCAGTTACCATTACTGCAGTAACCATTACTTTCATATCATATCGTTAGATAATATTGTTTATTTCCATCTAAGGACAGCCATTGACACAGTTTTCCGCTGGTAGGCGGTACATAACACAACATATAAAACATAATGTCAACATTCCAACTACAAATACTTTAGGATGTCTAACCATAACAGCTGAATACATGAACAAAGACACAAAGTTTGCTGCATCACGGGGTACGTCTTAACACGTGTGAAAGACTGGAATTAGAAATGGCTTACGGGAAGGAAGTGAAACTCGGATGTCTGGAACAGTGTCAACAAGCTTGAACCTAGCCAGTTTGTTAAGTTCCTACTGACATAACATAACAACATCCCTCCATCTGCAATTTATCGTCACATGGTTCTTGTTGTTAGGCCTGTCACTGTGGTGTTCCATATCAACATCTACATAGAACTCCCATTCTCCAGTGCATCGCAGACGTGCGTTATGGTACTTCCAAATCTCATGTGGCTTCACAAAGTCATGAGGTATGTTCTGCATTTATATTCGAAGTATTATAAGCAACAGAATAAGACAACTTAGTCAACAGAGTAAATATGTTCATGTATTCACACTACGCCAGAATGTGGATTTAGTCACACATGCTGTTTTTTGAACAGCCACACAGTCGCTTTTTTATGTGACTAAAAGTACCAGAATAAAATAAACAGCCACACTTGATCTGACTTATGTGACCATTTCGGAATTACATCTGAGGCTACAGCCACACATTCAAATATTTGTGTGACTATACGTATCTGGTAAAAAAAATTGATTTTTTAGTCACTTATAATTTGGGACATGTGACGGATACAAATACGGTTGAAACATTAGTCACACTATATATATACATATGTGACAAATATATGTCACGCAATTGAAAAGTGTGACCAAAATCCATATATGGTCACACGAAGTAATTGTGTATGTGGCTAAATCATATACTCAAGTTTGTCACACATTATTTAAGCGTGACTGCTAATTTTTGTTGAAAATTTAGCTACATATGAATTTGAAATGTGTGACAACTGAAAAGTAAGTTTGAAGCATAGTCACGATATGCATTTAAAAGTGACAAATATATGTCACACACTTGAACAGTGTGACCAAATGTCATATATCGTCACACTAAACCATAGGTATACATGATTAAGTGTGACCATAATTCAATACAAATGGTCACGTAAGTTAATATGTGTGTCTAAAGTTAAGTGTGTGTTTGCCTGCCTATTCCTAATGTGTATGGTCACACTTAATTGTAGCACAATCATGTGACTATAGGCTATACAATAGTCACACCATACCACAAATGTGCATCTAAATTATGTTTATGGCCACATTATAAGGGTATTATATGTGACCAATACATTGAAAATAGTCACACTGTGAAATATTCATGTGACTAATATGTATAGCAAAATGTGAACTCAGTTATCATTAACCTTGATATTAGTCACATTGAGTGTTTGTGTGACTAAATTCAAGATGTTACATATGGTCACATGAAGTATTTATTTAGGTGTCTAAATCATAGAGTTATATTTTGAGTTCAGACTGTTAGTCATGACTCTTCATTTAATTTGCCCCATTACAATGCTGGGATTTTATAGTCTATCTAGTTTAATGCAGTAGTATGTAAGTATGTTACTTGCCCCTAGCTGGAACCAGATTACTTGACTTTCTAAAGTCAATTTTCAACTTTATAATGAAGTAACATGTTACTAAAGTGCCTGCAAGTGCATATACATGATAAATGGAAACTGCAAATACAATAAAGCTTGACTGCAAGTGGACATATAACAGTGAAAACCGCAAAAATTTTCATTGCCATTGAAAAGCTTGACTTTTTTGAGTCAAAATCCATTACAACAGGCTAAATTACAGGAACAACTATTTAATACTAAAACAGCTATTCATCTAACATTACTAACTTTACAATACCAGCAGTAACCTTGCACTTAGCCTTGAGCAGCAGTCTTAACTTCAACCAGCAGGGTTAACTATTACACTAGCAGTCTTAATGTAGCATGACATGCTTCACTTGGATTTTCGTATAACAATACCTTCAATGTCGGTTCGATAGTAGTCACTTCGTGATTCCTTGCCCAAGTCTTCTTTATATACACGTGGCAATATTTTTTCATTTTGCTCATGAATGACTGTACTAAACTCCTCATCGACTTCGTCATATGTATCTTTGTAATTCTTGGTAGGTGTTTTAAAGACAATGGAAAAAAATTTATGTACCTGGTCTTTCACATAAAACACTTGTGTTGCTTGTGACGCTAATATGAACAGATCATCCTTGTGGCCGAAAGTATTCAGGTCTACCAACGTATAACCAAGAGTATCATGTTTGACCCCATGAGTTTTGCGATTAGCCCAATCACATTTGAAAAGAGGAATTTGCCTGAAACGGTAATCTAGTACCCATATCTCTTGTAAAACCCCATAATAAGATTTTTTTTTATGGTTGCAACTTCTTTTTTGGATATGTGCACATCTACTGACTCAACACTAACCCCACTGTTCTGGTAAACTATGCCATCATTACTTTTCGTACGAAATGTATACCCATTGATGTTATACGCCTCGTATTTCACTACGCTGGCGCGTGGTCCAAATGATATCCACCTCACAGTTTCTGATACACTGTCATTGGATATCGCTAACTCTCTCTCAACCTGAATTTCATTGCAAGTATATATTACCTTTAAATTGCAGGAACAACAAACAAACAATTAAAGAATAGGAGTGTTTGGGATAATGAAATGGTGTGCTGGTCGACCTCTATCTAATGTCATATACAGGAGGGACAATTATGATGATAGCAACAAACAAACAATTATAAATAACATACAAGTAATTACCTCTTCGAGTAACCACTTAGCAAAAGATTTACTGTGCTCATTCTCCAGCAATGCAAGTTTTTTACCCAGGTTTTTTCCTTTCAAAACTTCCTTGTGTCGCCTGAAACAAATAAATGTCTTTGATTATTATATTTGATAGAACATTTTAAGCAATGAAATCGACATGTGTTAGTAATATATACTTACTCGATATACGGTTGAATTTCATTTGTATTTTGTATTACATACAAATGTGCTTTCTGAAAGGATTCTACGAAAACTTCACTTGGTTTGCCGGCCGACAATGGCTTTCCGTCCTCAACTTCATTGGTTACATGTTTATCAGCTGGGATACCAATAGTTTTCATGGTTTTATGATATTCGCTAAAAAACTCTATTGTTTCTTCCCCGATAGTCTCCTCGGCAATGCATCCCTCTGGTCTATTTCTGTTTCGCACATGTCCTTTAATAACCTTCATACATCTTTCGAAGGGATACATCCACCGAAAGCATATGGGACCACATAATTTTACCTCCCTAGTTAGGTGCACAGTCAAGTGTATCATAATATCAAAAAATGACGGAGGAAAGAACTTCTCGAGTAGGCACAGTGTAACAACAAGCTCTTCTTGCATCTTATCTAGTTCTTGCAAGCTGATTTCTTTCCTACATATAGATTTAAAGAAAAAGCAAAACCTGATAATAGCATATCGTGTGGGCGGGTGCATGACTGAACGTATAGCAATGGGTAAAAACTCTTGCATTAGCATGTGATAGTCATGCGATTTAAGGCCAATGAGCTTCCTATCATTTAGGCTGACCAAACTAGAGAAATTTGAACAATAGCCTTGTGGTACCCTGATGTTGCTTAACGTTTCACAAAAGATGTCTTTTTCAGCATTCGTTAATGTGTAACCTGCTGGAGGTAGTGTTGTTTTGTCTGCTTCTTGCCTAGCAAACAACTCTTCTTTTATCCCCAACTCTTCCAGATCTAGTCAAGCATTCATTCCATCTTTTGTCTTTCCAGGAACATTCAGCAAAGTTCCGAGTAGACTCTCACCAACATTCTTTTCTACATGCATGAAGTCAATACAATGCGGAACAGAATGATGCCTCCAATACCTTAGCTTTCGATCCCAAATGTTGAATTTCTTCCAATATGCTTCATTTGCTTGGCTTGAACTACCATCTTCTTCTGTTTTTTTCCTTTTCTACTTTTTAATCTTCCCACCTCTGCCTCTGGTATCTTGATCTTGGTTTTTCGAGGTTTTTCCTTTTCCCCACTTATTTTCAATATGTTGTACCTCGTTGTATATTTATTCCCCGGTCAATGGATTTGGAGCATGATGTGGTTCTTCTTGTCCATTAAACGCCTTCCTTTGCGTTCTGAACGGATGGTTGTATGGTAGATATCGTCTGTGTCCAGCATAACTTTGCTTGGATGAGGCGGAAAGTCTAACACAGTGTGTATCTTTCCCACATACTACACAACCTTTGAATCCACTGTATGGGCAGCCACATAATGTACCAAGTGCAGGGTAATCATTTATCGTCCATAACACAACGGCGCGCAGATTAAAGTTTTCTTTTTTAGAAGCATCGTATGTATCAACCCCTTCCTTGAATAAGGTATGCAGATCATCAACCAACGGTTCTAAAAATACATCGATATCATTTCCCGGGTATCCCGATATCAATACCGAAAGCATGATAAACTTTCTTTTCATACACAACCATGGAGGAAGGTTGTATATGACAGATAAAACTGGCCATACACTGTGATGCCTATTTCCTGAGTTGACGTCAACCCCATCAGCCGATATTCCTAGCCGTAGATTTCTCGGATCTTCAGCAATTTCGGAGAATTTTTCATCTATGGTACGCCATGCATGTGAATCTGCGGGGTGACGTAAAACACCATCTGTTATCCTCCTTGTTGCGTGCCATGTTAGATCTTCTAAAATACTTTCTAACTTAAAGAGGCGTTGCAGTCTTGGTATAATTGGAAAGTACCACATTACCTTTGTCGGAATGTTTTCGTACACTTTATGTGTCTTACTAGCAGTAGTAAATTGTGTACTAGCAGTGGTAAACACTAGCCATATTTGTAATTGAAGTTCATGAGCATCACTAACTCCATCTGAGCAGCATTGACACAAATAAGAGCATCAGTTACTCTAACAGCATCCAGAAGACTTTTAATCCCAACATTTCCTATATTTTTTTTTGCAGAAAGAATCTGATGACCAGATCAAGAAATTGTCCAATGAGATTACAGAAACAAAAAGAATACTTACTCAACTGATGGCACAGTTGAGTCAACAAGGGGTGCAGTTAAATTTGTCATCTCAATTGCCAGTAGCCTCAAATGCAAGCCAACAAGGGTCTACAGATTCCCAATCGCAAGGAAATGTGTCTCCAACACAAGGAGTACCAACAGTATGTATTTCAACATGTTTCTTGTTATTCTTTTGTTTATATAATGTAACGTGTTTTATATATACATATAGGAACCTGCTAAAACTGTCGGACCTAAGAAAAAGCCTAAGTCACGACAAAACGGGCCTCCAGATTCCCAATCAGAACAAAATGTGTCTCCAACACAAGCACTGCCAACAGTATGTATTTCAACATGTTTCTTGTTATTCTTTTGTTTAAATCATTTCTGATATATGTACATGCAAAAATTCTTTTTTTAAGCCATTTAACTGCAAACTGTGGCACTTAAAGAAATCAAATATCGTTGCTTTGGGTACATACATGTGTTTTTTCAACGTACATATATATAATTCTTAATATATAATTCAATGTTTGATACAAGCGTCTTTTGTTACTACAGGTTACACTGCCAACTACAATGCAAAAGAAAAGTGACAACAACTGTGGACCAACAGCACCATTGAAGCGCAAAAGTAATGTCTCTATTGAAGCCCTAAAGCAAGCTATGCCGGCGAAGAGTCAAAAGTCTTTAAATTATGGTACTTGAGAATTTGATTATGTACGACATTACAATTGTATATTCTGTTCAGTTATATACATTCGAGTTTTATTCAATTTCAAATTTCTTTTTGTTTATGATTCTGTTTTATATATATAATATACTCATTCCAGCAGCACTAGCATAGTACTAGCAGTAGCAACTCTGCTCCAACAGTACTAACTTATAAATACCAGTAATAATCCTGTGACTAAAAGATGCAGTCACGTATTATGGTCACGCTTATCAACATTATTGGTCACTCTTTGTTTAATTCGATGTGTGACTAAATATTACAAAAGGCCACACAAACATAAAATTCAAGTGGCCATTGGATGATCAATAGTCACACAAAATACAAATTTCTTCACTTTAAACAGCATATGGTTACACTTATTAATACTTTTGGCCACTTTATACTTAAGTGTATGTGACTAAATACCCAAAACAAACATGCTTTGTGTGACTGAATATTACAAAAGGCCACACAAACTAAAAATTCATGTGACCATTGGATGATCAATAGTCACACAAAATACACATTTTTTCACTTAAAACAGCATATGGTCACACTTATCAACACTTTTGGCCACTTTATGTTTAATTGTATGTGACTAAATACCCAAAACAAACATGCTTTGTGTGACTAAATATTACAAAAGGCCTCACAAACTAAAAATTCATGTGACCATTGGATGATCAATAGTCACACAAAATACACATTTCTTCACTTAAAACAGCATATGGTCACACTTATTAACACTTTTGGCCACTTTATGCTTAATTGTATGTGACTAAATACCCAAAACAAACATGCTTTGTGTGACTAAATATTACAAAAGGCCACACAAACTAAGAATTCATGTGACCATTGGATGATCAATAGTCACACAAAATACACATTTCTTCACTTAAAACAGCATATGGTCACACTTATTAACACTTTTGGCCACTTTATGCTTAATTGTATGTGACTAAATACCCAAAACAAACATGCTTTGTGTGACTAAATATTACAAAAGGCCACACAAACTAAGAATTAATGTGACCATTGGATGATCAATAGTACACATTTCTTCACTTTAAACAGCATATGGTCACACTTATTAACACTTTTGGCCACTGTTTTTTAAATTGTATGTGACTAACTCGAAAAAAACAACACACGATGTGTGACTAAATCATCACAAACGTCACATTTATTATATTTTCGTGTGGCCATAGGATGGGAAATAGTCACACATACTGATGAATCCAACAAAACTTGTGCCTAATTAGTCACACATATTCGGGTTTTGGTCACTCTTTTTCGATGAAAACGGCCTCAAACTAAACAATGTGACCATATGATACCTACGGTGGCGCGACTTTTTGTCACACTCACCCAAAAAAACGTGTGTGACTATATGCATATAGTCACGCATTTCTAGTGTGACGATAGGTGAAATCTGTACCAGTGTCAAAGTCAAATATTCCAACATGTCATCTCAGTGAAATTTGCAACCAAAAAGACAATATGTGAACTTTTACCATAAATTTGACTGGATAATATCACCAAAATAACATACTAAATTGTGAAAACTAAAATTATGTCACTGAAAGGAAAGAGGGAAAAGTGACTAAACGCTAACTTCCTCGGCAAAAAACAATCAATAACACAACATTTTTAAGACCATTGCTTAATAGAACATGTTGACTTTGTCATTTTTAAACAAAAAATATTGTTAAGACCAGCATTGTTAAAGAAATAAATTGGATTTCATTATTGCCGTTATAATGTTTGCAGTTTCTTTCCACACACCTGCGGTTGGTCATGTTAATCAACACAACAACATAACACCAAGACCTGGTGCTAAAACAACGAATCCTGCTATAACAACAGCAAAATCAACATATGAAGTAGGTGAATCATCAAGAAGGACAAAGAGGTCGAAGAGACCAGCTTTAGAGTCTCGCACGCCGGTTAGATTTAATCTTAGTCTTGATGATGGGGATGTCAGGAAAGAATATGACAAGTACGTTGGTATATCCGAAGGTAATTCTATAACTTACAAATAACATCATTCAAAAAAGTTATAAAAGTATTTCACATGACATTAAAGAAGTATGTTTTTTAATTTGCAGAGTTTTATGATCTTGGTGATCCGTCCTTTGAGTGCACATAATGTCATGCTTTGGTATGGGAGCCGAAAGCAAGAAAAGGAAACGTTAATCCAACAGACAAAGCCTATAATATATGCTATGGCAAGGGAAAAGTCTTTGTGAAACAACCGTTGCCTGCTCCAAAGCCGTTGCATGATTTGTTTTTTAATGACGATGCTAAGAGTAAAAATTTCAAAAAGAATATTAGAACATACAATAGCATGTTTACATTCACTTCAATAGGTGGAAAGGTGGACGATGCAATCAACAAGCAAGGCCGTGCTCCATACGTTTTCCACAGGCATGGACAAACATACCATAGTGTTGGTAGTTTGCTTTCGGAAGCAGGTGCTCCTCCTAAATTTGCACAGCTGTATATATATGACATAGAAAACGAAAATGAGAATCGAGAAAGAGCGATAAGGTAATATGCATTATGTAATTTTTTATTTTGTTTATCCATGTCGAGTAAAACGTGCTTTGTAACTTTCTGAAATTAGCTCTAATCACACGAATCGTCTGATTTGCAGCAGTTCTTCGTCGTCCTCTGGTCCTACCACTTCAAATGATCGTATTGATCGAAACATTATCGGTCAGGTAAGAGATGTTTAAGACACCTCCAGTGATTTGGTTCAAACATTTAGAAGAGCGTGTGACCGGTACAACGAAGACAACGAACATAATATAAAAATAAAGCTCATTGCAAAGCGAGGCAAAGATGGACTAAATTACAATCTTCCAACTTCCAACGAGGTTGCTGGTCTTATTGTAGGTGACTTCGATACATGTATAGAAGATAGAGATATTGTGATAGAAAAGCATCATGAAGGTTGTTAACGTATCAACATTTTCCATCCTATGTACCTTCCTTTGCAATACCTTTTGTTGATGCCCTGGGCACAAGATGGTTATCATTTGGGTATACCACATAGAAAGAAACCTGCCCAACGCTCGGTTCAGTCTGAAAGCTCTGTCCCGTCCATCGATAAGAAGGACAAAATAGTTACTATGAGGGAGTGGTTTGCTTATCAGATACAAGATCGTCCAAATCAAGAAAATTTATTTACACGTGGAGGTCAGTTGTTTCAGCAATTTCTTGTGGATGGTTACACCATGGTTGACACGGAACGTTTGTTTTACCATCGATCAAAATAGACAAAGCTTAGGTGTGATACGTACTCAAACATCCGTCAGAGCATTGCGTCTGGTAATAACGACCCCACGAGCCTTGGAAAGCCTGTCATCTTGCCTTCTTCGTTTACCGGTGGACCAAGGTACATGAAACAAAACCATATGGATGCCATGGCATTGTGTAGATGGTATGGCTGTCCAGATTTGTTTATAACTGTTACTTGCAATCCTAACTGGCCGGAGATTGCAAGATACATGCGAGAGCATAACCTTTCTGCTACAGATCGCCCTGATGTGCTTACAAGGGTTTTTTAAATGAAACTGGACCAGTTAATGAAACATTTCAAAGAGCTACGTTTATTTGGATGCATTCAAGCAGGTACTATACATAAGATTTTACTATATATTTATATGTTTAGTATAAAGTTTATATTATGTCACGAATTTTATACATTGGTACTCTTCAAAATAACAGTTACAATATTTTGCAGTCATGTACACCGTTGAGTTCCAAAAGTGAGGACTTCCGTACACGCATGTTTGTTTGTTCTTGCACAAGGACGACAAGGTCCCAAACACTGATCAGATTGATAAATACATTTCCGCCGAGATACTAGATAAAGATGATGACCCGGATTTGTACAAGTTGGTTTCTGATTTTATGATGCACGGTCCTTGCGGTGAAGATGAACCAAAACAGGTTTGTATAGATGAGAGTCGATATACGAAACACTTTCCAAAAAAAATTCACACAACGCAGCTCTGTTGATGCGGAAGGCTATCCCGTTTATAAAAGATGGGACGACGGAAAATATGTGGAAAAGAATGGACATCAGTTGCATAACGGTTATGTTATCCCCTATAATGCTATGCTTCTCAAACGTTATCAATGCCACATTAACGTTGAGTGTTGTAACCAGACCGGTTCAATCAAATATTTGTTTAAGTATATCAACAAAGGTCCGGATAGAGTGTCGGTACAGTTGTATGAGCCGGTTACCACAGCAGAAGGTAAACAAGTTGATAACCTGTTGATGAGATTAAGGCGTTCTTGGATTGTAGCTAAAATTGTGTTTAATAATCTGATGTCTACTTTCTTATTTAGAACCGATGTACAGCCCTTTTATGCATCAATTTTTCCTAACAAGTTACTGAGATTAAGGCATTCTTGGATTGCAGGTACCTATCTGCGTGCGAGGCTTCATGGAGGATATTTGGTTTTGAGGTTCATTATAGAATACCGAACGTTGAGAGGCTATCCTTTCATCTTGAAGGCGAGCAGACAGTAGTATATGAAGAAAACGCAGACCTTGAAGCTGCTATTCAAAAGCCAACTGTTGTTGCTTCTGTGTTTGAAGGTTGGATGCAAATTAATCGAGATTTTCCGAAAGCAAAGGAGATAACGTATGTTGAGTTTCCTACAAAGTATGTGTGGAACACCGCAAAAAGAATGTGGACACTTAGAAAGCAAGGTAGAGCCATCGAAAGAATTCATAGTGTTCCTATAGGAACATGAGATGCTTACTATTGTAGGATGCTGCTGAACAGTGCAAAAGGATGTCAATCGCACGCTGAGATTAGAAAGGTTAACGGTGTCGTTTATCCTACTTACAAAGATGCCTGCTACGCAGCGGGCCTTTTGGAGGACGATAAGGAGTACGTTGAAAGTATCAAAGACGCAGCCCATTGGGTGCTCGCTGAACATCTTCGTGAACTCTTTGTCACATTGCTTTCTCAAAAGGAACTTACAACGCCTTTGACTGTTTGGCTGAAAACATGGCATTTGCTGGCAGAAGATGTTCAATACAAGAGAAGGTAGATTTTACAGATTCCAGGTAAAAACTTGAAACACGCTGTGTTACTATGATCTGTTATACATCTTTTCTTTTAAACTGTTATTGAAATTGTTATCTTATGCAACATTTATGTCATATCTTTTTTTGTTTTAACTACCAACATGTTATCTTATGCAACAATTATGTCACATCTTTTCTTTTTAATCTGTTATTGAAATTGTTATCTTATGCAACATTTATGTCACATCCTTTGTTATAATAAGCTGATAACGGATTAACTATCAACATATCATTTGTTTTATGCAGATTTGATTGTTAGTGATGACCAAAAAAAATATCGCTTTGTACTATATTGAAGAACTTATGCGATCAAGAGGAAATACTTTGAGGCGTTGGCCTGAGATGCCTTATCCGGATGAGAGATAAATCACTGAATTTGGTAACCGGCTTATATATGATGAGATGGATTATAACCCGGTAGAGATGCAATCTGAATATGAGCGTTTGTACGCCTTATTGACCACGGACCAGAAGGGTGTATATGACACCATCGTGAACTCCGTTGATAGTGGAACAGGGGGTCTCTATTTTTTTTACGGTTATGGAGGTACCGGGAAGACGTTCTCATGGAAAACATTTGGAGCCCGCATTAGAAGAAAAGGTGATATAGTTTTGAACGTGGCATCCAGCGGTATTGCATCTTTGTGTCGGGAGGGCGAACTGCTCACTCCAGATTTCATATTCCAATCAACGTTGATGAGACCTCCACTTGCTCAATAAGTGCTCATAGCGATCTGGGAGCAATGTTAAAGAATTGTAAGCTTATTATTTGGGATGAAGCATCGATGGCAAATAAGCTTTGTTTTGAGGCCTTAGATCGGTCTTTGAGAGACTTACTTCGTAAGAACCGGTATGACGCGTGTGATCAGCCTTTTGGAAACATGACCATGGTGTTTGGCGGTGATTTTAGGCAGGTTCTTCCTGTCATTCCAAAAGGATCTCGGCAAGACATTGTTGGTGCTTCTTTGAAGCAATCGTACTTGTGGGATTAGTGCAAAGTTCTTAAGTTAACCGTGAACATGAGGCTTACTGTGGGATCACGCCCAGAAGATGTTAGCGAAATAAGAGAATTTGCAGAATGGATACTGAATGTAGGAGACGGCAAGCTTGGAGGACCAAACGAAGGAGAGGTTTCGATAGATGTGCCGGAAGAAATTCTAATAGATGCTGCTGATGACCCGATAGCATCTATTATTGACTTTACTTATCCAAACATTTTGGATAACATACATGATCCGGCGTACTTCCAAGAAAAGGCGATTCTTGCTCCCACCAATGAAATCGTCGACACTATAAATGATCATTTGTTGGCCAAATTTCCAGGAGAAGAAATGGTCTACTTAAGTTGCGACAACGTGGATAAAAGTGAACGTGGTGTCGTCATAGATCAGTCCGTTTTCTCGACTGAATTTATCAGTGGATTGAAGTTCTCAGGTGTTCCAAACCACAGGCTTGCTTTAAAAGTGGGAGTACCGATTATGTTGTTAAGAAATATAGACCAAGCTAATGGTTTATGTAATGGGAGAAGACTGCAAGTACTTAAATTAACAAGAACCTCTATTCAGGCGCAGATCATTAACGGAACCAACTTTGGAAAAAAGATGATTATACCAAGGTTGAGGATTACTCCTTCAGATAAGCGTTTGCCTCTTAAGATTGTCAGGAAACAATATCCTATCTCAGTTTCGTTTGCCATGACAATCAACAAAAGCCAAGGGCAATTGCTTTCTAAAGTTGGTTTGTACTTGCCGCGTCCTGTTTTCACTCATGGACAACTGTACGTTGTTATTTCAAGAGTAAAAAAGCAAGCAAGGTTTGAAGGTTGTCGTTTGTGATCAGGATGGTAATTTCTCAAAAACTGCAACAAATGTCATGTATAGAGAAGTACTTGAAGGTCTATGGTCAAAACTTCAAAAGGTACGTAAAATACACACGTCCCTTTTTCTTTCTCATATTCTCAATTATAATATATTATCAGTAACAACATGCATTTACTCACATCATATATGGACTATTAGGTGTGCACGGCATGGACATTAGGTTTTTAATCGATAGTCGCTCACACACATCTTTTGCTACTCAAGACAATCAGTTTTGGAGACCCCAGGCTTGGATGTTTGTTAGTTTAATTGTAACAGAAGCAATTGCTCATCTGATAATGGACGCATTGTCTCATTCTTTCTTTCATATATTAAATGTAACATGTTTGTGTTTTCACTTTTCTTATCATCTCATTTTGTTATTTCTTTTAGAAAACCCCGTGATTCAACGGGTCTATAAGCTAGTTAACCTATAAATTAACTAAACTTAATGAGCTAAATCATTTATTAAACTCTAATTATGATTAAAAAATTTGAAGTAATGGAGTGTCGTGGTAACTATAGAGGGTTTTAGAACGTTTTAACTGTTAGGTGAAGACATGGACATACATTAATACATTAATTCTTTTCAAACCGGCCAACTATACTTAAATTCGTTATTTTGAGGACTATATACGCAAACTCTTGTAAAGTCCTCAAATAGATTTGGTTTTGATATTTTGAAAAGGATTTTTAAGTCCAAGTAGTTGACTTTCCTTTAACAATATGAATTAATTGTTAGTTCTGAGGTCTATTATTGTATGCCCTATGCATGTTTGATGGGAACATGTCCAATATAAGCTGAATCAATGATAAATATCTTAAATTATACGTATAACATAAAAACTTTGTGTGAACATATGACATCAATTTTAAAGGTCGCAGTCTACAATGTTGAAGTGAACAAGTCTATGAGGTCCTCGACTAATTCTTAAAAAGGTTTTGTCAACGCACACAAATTAAGTCGATGTCGTCGTTTCCTTTTTTGGAACGTCGTCAACAACACTTTTATCTACATGCATGTCGACTCTTCGAGGCATAGTCTAGACGTTAATTTGTGGCCTTTATATTTAATTCGATAAAGTGGTACGTGTAAAACTGTGAGCTCTTAGTTGGTTGCATGTATATTGCCTTCAACAGTCAAAACTGGTAATCTTATGTTTGACAAAATACTTTAAAAACACACATCCTTAATGGGGGTGTATGTTTAAGCTTATTTAGAGGGCTTATGAGCTTATTAGCTTATGTAAAAATTAAAAAAAAAAAAAAAAAAAAAAAAAAAAAAAAGGTTTTGATAAGTTCAAACTTTGTAGCTTATTTGAGAAGAGGTTAACTTATATAAAGATATTATATAAAAGAAACTTTTATATTTTCATTTAATAATCACACCATTTTAATGTTTATATATATATATTTTTTGTCATTTTACTTTATTAATTATGATAAGATAAGTCAAATGCTTATGAGCTCATGATATATAAATCATAAGCCGCTTATATAACATAAGCATAAACACAATTCATGAGCTTAGCACAATCATAATATGTTTTCTGAATCATGTCTTTTTCGTCACATATATTCCCTCCTATAGCATTGTTTTTGTATTATTTCCTCAAGATTTAGTGGGTTTTGAGGTTGCTTATTTTTTTCTTCTTATTACTAACTTCAACATAATCAATTTTGTGTTCTTCACACTGTTTTTCTAATCTACTTATTTGAAGGTGAAATAAGTATATGTATATTTTGAATTTTTTATAAACAAGTAAGAAGCTACATATTTCAAAGTTAATATTGATTATATTGAACAAATATTTATCTTCTAGGTAGGTTATTGTTGTAGTTTTACAAAACAAGTCGGGTACCTGCGCGTTGTGCCGACGGGAATCTGTGTAACCAATTTTTTTGGCTAGCGAATGTCTTTCAATTATACGTGTTTCATGAGATAACTTTATCGACTATGTTGCTAACAAATTCATGGTGCTATATGTAGATATATAAAGAAGACTTTATATCGTTATTTTATTATGCGTAAAGTGACTTTTTAATTCCTATTTTAAAGTGATCCGTTGAGCTTTCCAATCAGAAAGATATAAAACAAATGCTTAACGGAAAGATATTAACATTAAATGTGAAATAAATAAAAGAAACACATAATAATTTGAAGAAACTTTTCTTTAGTGTATGGGGTGTGGGAACGGGAAAACAAAGCGGGAAGGGCTTTTCCTACGGGAAAGCGACACCAACAATTGCGGGAAACGAGGTGATGAAAAAGCTCTCGAGCGGCATTTGAGTCCCGTAAGAAAAACAAGAGCGAGAGAGGTGTTTAGATGAGAGACGGTATTATTTAGTGGTTGTTGTGTGTGGGTATTTATGTTTTGAGGGTATTTTTAAATGATAAAAAATAGAAAACAATTAATTTTTATGTTGTTGTGTGTGGGTATTTATGTTTTGAGGGTATTTTTCAATGATTGTTTATGCATGATTAGTAAAATTGCTCGCGTGGGTATTTATGTCCTGCTGTCTCTTCTTCTCTCCCTAACAACTCCAACGTCGCAGCCACCGTCGAACCACCATTATTCATCTTTTCACCATCATTCCTCATCGTGTTCTTCACTGTTCTTCACTGCTTCAATTGATTCAATCAATTTTTAGATGTCGAATGAGTTTTCATCATCGTTGATTGATGAGTGTCTATCATCAACTAATAACGAGTCTTCATCATTAACTAATAATGATAGTAAGATCTTATCATCTTCTTTTTTTTATTGTTTTTGTTAATTTATTTCATTTTTATTCTAATATGTTTTTGTTGATCGTTATTGTATTTAATTTATTTTAAAAATTGGTTATGTATGTTTTTGTATCAATGTTTGTGTTTCCAGTTGACCTAATTTGATGTTAGAATTGTTGTTTTGAATATGTGTTTTTGTTGCATGATGCAGTAGATTTAAAACATTGATGTAGTAGGTTTTTGTTTACTTTTACTATAGTTAGCTTGCTTTGATATGATGTTTAGATTTATTTTATTCATTATTATGTTTTTGGTTTGTGCATTTTGTTGATTCAGTGGATTTAAAACATTGATGCAGTAAGTGTATAAGGTTCCATTAGGTTACGCATAGTGTTTAGGTTTATGTGTTATTGTTTTGTGTTTTTTATTGATGCAATAGATTTATTTTATTCATTATTATTCAAAGTTTGATTCAAATTTACATCATGTTTTCTTTTAAATCTTGAACAAAATGTAGAAAATTATAGATACAAAACATGTTTAAGAAACTTGTATACGAGGTGTTTGATAAAATGTCTCAACTAGACTTTATAACTGTGATGCACTAAATTTACATTGTGATGCGGTTGTTTTGAATGTTGATGTAGTTGTATCAAATATTATGAAGCAATAGGTTATGTCAATAAATGAGTTTGTATGCTTGTTAATTTGTGTGATGCACATGTATTTGAACTCAGATGCGGTAGGTGTTCAGGTAGGTCTTCCTATATCCCTGTTAAGGTAATTCTCATAACTCTTGACTTTCTATCTGACTACGTTTCTAATTTATAAAACCAAACGTATTTCATGAATGCAACAAGCTTTAAAGTCCTGATACAGCTGCATCTAATTAGAGGTAGCAAGATGGGTATCATCTTGTATAACATTTGAGCGAAAAAAACCAAAATGGGTATCATCTGGTACCATCAAAAACTGTAAAATCAATTATTATTTTTATAAAATTCGAGCAAAAAAAAATAATGAAAAAAAAAAAAAAAAAAAAAAAAAAAAAAAAAAAAAAAAAAAAAAACCCAAAATGGGTATCATCTGGTACATTGTAATTCTCTATGTTCTATGGTTCTTGGTCTTTAAATCACCTCATATTGTTGATGGGGGATCAACGAGTGATTTCATAAGAAAAAACAGAAAAACGATATATATGCCACTTGATAGTGATGTGTTTGGTGAGCCTGATGGATATAATGCGCCTCAACAGGTTTTTAATTTTGACCCGTTTTGTTACATTTTTAACGCGACTCGTGCGTTGGTTTTTTAACCTACGTGGTTAAGTTGGATATTTTTTTATGGGTTTTGTTGAAATGTGAAAACCCTTTATGTAAATTTGTTTTTGATCTAAGAAATTGGGATAATTTTGATGGTGGTCGTGATTGCTTGTTTATAGTGCTAATGTGATTGGTGTGACTGAAATAAGGGTGTGTTTGGCTAAACTAATTCGACATGCTTAATATCTTATTAGAGGCTAAAAACTTAGCCAAACACCCCTTATAAGTTGTTTTGACTTGGAGATAAGCAGCGTGTCCGTGTTACTAAGCAACCCCTAACAACCCTTAATATTATATATTTGCTTATTAGTTTTTGAGATGAGCATTTTGTAGTAAGGAGCTACAAATATTCTAAACAACTTGTTTCACTGAAAAATAATCCGATAAGAGTCTAATTTTAATGATAATATCTGAAGCAGTTTATTGAATTTAAGGTTCATATAACACACGGAGATCTCATGAGAGGAAATGCGGTGATTGTATCTTGGGTGATAATGGAGGAACCAGGTTCAAGTGTAGTTGTTTATTGGACGATGACGACGAACGTTAGAGCATGGCTAAGGGAGTCATTACTACCTACTCATTCTATGATTATTCTTCTGGATTCATCCATCATTTTTGGAGGCACTTATTTTGATCAGTAGTTTGCACATTTCTTTCGAGGACTAAACGCATAATTAAGTAACTACAGAGTTTAATACTTTTCAAATTCTTGTTTAAAGAATCATTCGAAATGAAACTTCTGAAAATTTAGATTTAAGGTGTTCTGACCCGTTTTCAAAATGATGATGAGTCAGTACATTTTGACAAGTTTTTTGTTCCTAACGTAATGCTGACATGCTACATGGAAACAAACGAAACAGAGATTTAACTAAACATGGATTACTTTTCTATATAGTTTACGGCTTTGCGCTTATTTTAATTAGTCATACATCATGTCCTTTTGATATTATTTTGTTTGGGATTGGGATCTTTACCGCTAATTAGATGAAAGATTGGGTTCATATAATATTGATTAGTTCTATTTAAATTCTCAATGTGATACAAAATACTACTATGAGCTTGGGTTGGGACTGGCATCATAAACTTTCTGCTTTACAACTCCTCCTAAAGTATAACCTGGTGTGCCTTATACTTTTGGCCTTATTGGTATTTTGTTCTTACATTTGTTAAATAATTTGGAGTGAATTATTATATACCCTTGAACCATTTCATGTATTAATTTTCAGGAGATCTTGGTCAAAGTTTTCACTCGAATGTGACACTTACTCATTATGAAATGAATCCCATAAAAGGGAAAACCGTGTTGTTCGTGGGAGATAATGCATACGCTGATATCTATCGTGATCATGATAACACAAGATGGGATTTGTGGGGTCGGTTTGCTGAGAGAACTACTGCATATCAACCCTGGATATGGACTGTTGGAAATCATGAAATTGATTTTGCACTTGAACTCGTAAGCTTTCATTGACTTGTTACTTGATCATTGATCATCTTCTTTTGAGTAACTACTGATTTTGCTATGATCTCAGAAACTTCAGTGTTTTCAAACATGTTGAATAAATTTAAATCTATTTCAGAAATTCAAGAGTTAAGCATCATGTTCCAAGTTGAAAATTATATTATGTGTCAAATTTTACCTTTCTTTGACTATTTACTTGATCTTTGATTATCTCCTTTTAGCTGTTATTATTTATGTTGAATAAAAAATTAGGTTATTTATGACATTTTGCAACTATCAAATATGTCTAAAAAGATTCATGATTCGACGCTTCGAGCATTGTGTTCGAAGCTGAACATGAGTCCATTTGACCTCAAAAGTCAAACTTCACCTTTCTTTGAACTTTTGGTAATTTTGTTGTAGGGAGAGAATGAACCTTTTAAGCCTTATACTCACAGGTATCAAATCCCATTTGAGGCATCACAAAGTACTTCACCTCTTTGGTATTCTATCAAGAGAGATTCAACATCCATCATTGTCTTGTTTTTATATTCAGCTTAAGGTATTCAAGTTTTTTTTTTTAATCATAAAATTCTTACTGAATATAGAATCTTTAAGAAAACCCAAATTAAGTGCAACTTAAAAAGTTCCATATTTTTGCACAATTGTATAGGTAAAGAAACTCCTCAATACAATTGGCTAGAGAAAGAACTGCCTAAAGTTGATAGAAGAGAAACACCATGGTTGATTTTTATGACACATACACCATTCTACAATAGCTACATCTATCACTATATGGAAGGTGAATCTATGAGAGTCCAGTTCTAATTAGCACTGACAAGACTTCTGAAATCGACACTATAAAAAGGACCTCGAACCTTCTAATGGGTCCATCTCTACCTCCAAACCAAAAAAAGGCGGAAATAATACAAAAAATGTCCCAAAAAGATCATAACTGTAACATCCGGTAATTTTCCAAACCCTTTTCACTAGCCAAATATTTATTTTTGCATTACCTTACTATTTAAACTTTTCCCTGAACTTATTTGAACATGAGAAACGCGGGATATCTTGAAAAACGTGAGCGTTATTCCTTTATTATGTCAGCACAACCTAGAAAGCACGAAATGAATCAAATTTGCCAAATAAATTAACTTCGAGAAAGTTATGCGTATTTATACTCATTTTTATTAGAAAAATCATTTTGGAAACAATGGCGCAAGTTTCATAATTTTTCGTGTCCGTTTGGTACGTTAAATGGGTCCCGCATTAAATATTTCAAAAGTTTTCCAAACTTGTCACACATACCCCCTCCTCCCACATGTTACACTGCACCCCCTCCAATTTAGTTTGTCCACCTTCGGCCCTCACCTACATATAAAACCCCCCACATTCACTCTCTCCCTCATTTGATAACACACACCTTCACCGGAACCTTAATTCCAGCGCTGTCACCACCCACCTCCGGCCAATTTATGGCCACACCGAAAACACCCCCCACGCATAGATCGAAGCCTCCATATCACTTTTGGAGCATTTGGGGGTTGTTGAAGCTCGTTTGGTCCGTGTTTGAGCATCACCACCACCACGCCACCACCTTACCGCCGCACCTATCTCACATCCTCTCTTATTTGGTATACCACACACGCCCCTTTTCCTTTTGTTTTCATTTTTAACAAAACCCTAACCCTAACATTTTATAAACCGGATTTTATTAATAAAAACCATTTAAAACTAGTTGATTTTAAAACAAAACGTGTGGATCTAGTCTTTTAACCCGTAACTCGTTCGGACTAGGTCCGAGTCACGCGACTCAACCGAGTCAACTCGCGATTCGAGTTGACTCGGGATGGGTTCTCATTTCTTTTGATTATTTTTGCTTGCCTAAGCTTATTTTGTTTGTTTATGTAGCTTGATTTTGGATTTGGTGTTGGTTTTGTTTTTGCCGAGAGCTACGACTCACATAGAGTCGACCCGTGACTCAAGGTGAGTCACGGCATAGCTTAGGGTAGGATTAGTTTTGTTTTGTGTTGGACTTGGTATGGATTCGGGTTGGGTTTATGTTGCCGAGAGCTACACGGCTCGAGTGGGGTCAAGCCGTGACTCGAGGGAGTCATGGCAAGGGTTATGTATTTTTGTTTGTGACGCGGTTTGGATTAGTTTGGTTTTGTGGTTTTCGAGAGCTCATAAGCTCGGATGGAGTTGAGCCATGACTCACGGGGAGTCACGGCATGGGTTGGTTTGTTTGGTTGTGACTCACGTTGGTTTGTAATGGTTTTGGTTTAGGTTAGTTTGTGGCCGAGCTTTGGATTTGTTTTTGATGTCGAGTTAGCATCAAGTTATGCTTTGGTCTTGGATTTGTTTTGTTGGGTCAAATGGGTTAGTAAACCCAATAATGGCCAACTCTAATTAACTTTGGGCCGTAAGCCCAAAGTGAGTCCATTAGTGTGTAAATAAAGCATTGGGTCGAAGCCCAATGCATTTCGTCTTTTATTTTGTTGTTGTTTTATTTTACTTATTTATTTGTTTATTTATGGATTGATGTTTCGGAAAATATTGGATAATACGGGATATGATTTGGGCATTGGACTTGGATATATATTGATAACCTTTGCTTGGATGAGAATTGGACGTTATTGGATTTATGGTATTAGCCGATAGACCTTATGGATGATTTTGGTACATGAGACGGAAGGATATGTTAGACTCATAAGAGCTTTATATATTTGGACCCGAACATACACAAAATGGTCGATAAACTTGACAACAAATATATACGCGAATGATAATGTCTAATTATATATTAATAACTTGTAAAATGTGATGATAAAAAAATATTATTATTCAAGAGTCGTAACGACTTGGAAATGCTTTATAAACGGACGCATCATGCCCAAATTTTGATAAAATCTTTTATAACTTAATCTTTTATAATTACTTAATGTCCTAAAAACCTTTTCGAAACTTATACGTTTTCTTCCTAAATCATAATGTTTTATCAACTATTTGGGAAATGGGTAAAACACTGAAACAATATATTGATGTTTTCTTGTTTTCTGATTTTATATCTTCTTCTTAATATTAGTTCTTCTCTCTTCTCGTTATTCTTTTCTTCGTATTCGTTTGTTTTTGCCGACTTTTATTACTTTAACTTCTCGTATCCACACGAGTTTTAAACGTTTATTCCTCTCAAACGCCATTGAAATTAAACTTTTTCATTTCAAATACGAGTATTACTTTATAAATCGCTTTGAGGTTCATTTGTTGTGTTGTACCATCTGATCATTTGTGAAATCTGGTTTCTCTACTACTACTAAGGTGTGATTCGTAGCCCCACTTTTACTTTTAAATTGTTTATAAACCCATGGGGGAGATACATACTATTTACTTATTTTTATGAGCACAATTGTTTATTGGTATGCTATTCCTGACTGAAATGATAATGCTAAGTATCGTCTTTTCCAAAAGCAAGTCCCTCGATCATGAACCATTAATCACTTGCGAGTGAGCGCGATTATAGTTTATAGGCCCATAGGAATTGACCCTGCCGCCATGTTGACTAAGGTCGGTCCACATGTGATATATTATATTTGATTTTCACTAGGTATCTGGCTAAGTACCTAGCATTGGGGGCAACTATTATATTATCAAATTCCGCGGTTACAATTGACTTACGCAAAGGTTATTAGTGTCGGTTAACGCTTTGTGTGTCATGAGCTTAGCAAAACTATTTTACGCTAACCCGATATTTGTATTTGTTACATATATCTTCCAGACTTAAAATCTTGTGCTCAACTGCTTTATTTATTAAACCTATGGATTACACTCAACATTTGTGTTGACTTTTTAGCATGTTTTATCTAAGATAATTGATGCATACTTGTGGGCATTGGGAGTGGTTGAAGACTTTTGATGGCTATCTTCGGCTTTACTATCTATCTTTACTATCTTTTACTATTTTATCATTCGAAAAACCTATTGAACTATGTCTTTTATTTTCACTGCAAACTATGTTTTATTTCCGCTGCAACTTATGTTGAGAGTCTTTTAAACTCTAAATGTTAAATTATGTATTCGAATGATATATTTTTGCTAAAACGTCTCGTTATGTGATCGTTTTCTATAGAAGTGACTGTCTTACTCCTCACGTAGCACCCCAAGCTCCGTTCCGCTGCCATATTCCGAGTTGGGTGTGTTACATAATGGTATCAGAGCCGTTGTTTATAGAGAACGAGGTCATACTCAACTATAAACATTTTTGTGAGTGTGAAAACGTTTTCGAAATCGATAGCCATCAACCCTCCGTGCCACTTCGCTCTTTAATTGCTTTACATAAACTTTTATATGTGCATGCTTTTGCACTATTATATGCTTGGATTTTCTGCTGCTATCTCACTTCATATAAAACTATTTTTATAAAAATTTGGCTAGAATTTTTATACTTTACCGATACTCCTTGTAGAGTATTATGTCTACATCTGTCCCTACCGGTCAGTTATTAGTTCCACCCGTTGATCACCTACTTGCACCACCGAGTCTAGAGGAGTACCCACACCCTATTGATGTACCTCACCCGGAGGATGATGAGATGGACGATGATGAGGAGATGGATGATGATGACGATGATGACGAGGATCCATTGGAGGAGGAGCAGGAGGATCTCCCAATGCCACCTTCACCAGCAGTGTCGGACATTACATATGAGTCCGATACTTCAGATGCATTGGGTCATGCTCTAGCTACCGAGGTGACGTCTGGATGACCGTCTACGTTTGGGATTGGCGAGTCTTTGACTGCACAACGAGTTGCCCTTACCGAGCTCAGAGCCGAGCTGAGTTGTTTGAGGCAAGACATCTCTTGGTGCCAATGCCATTATATGTCGATGTCTAGGCGATTGTGTGCGCGACAGTCTGATGTTTTAAATTTGAGGAAGGAGATTAAGGGAGATAGGAGAGCTACAGGTGATTTGTATGTGGAGTTGTATGAGGAGGCTGCGAGGTTGAGTTCTACAGAAAAGGCAGATATAGAGATTCGGGAGTGTTTGGCATCAGTAAAGAAGAGGATGACAGAGGCCGAGAAGATTGTGGAGAAGTTGGACCTTGGAGCGGTGTTCATTGATATCGATTGTCATCATTACCAGCGTAGTATTCAGAGTTGAGGGATGAGATCCATGCCATGCAGTGGCAGGCGTACTATGATAGAATGGCCTGTTTCCGTTTTGATGACAGTATTGATGTTTTGGCTATGTATGGGGGAGATCATCAGTGAGAGTGTAGTGATCATCTTATTTATGGTAGTTTAGTATCATGATAGTGGTTTACCTTTATACGTACTAAACTGAATAGTTTCAGTTAGTAGATTTTATCAGAAACTTGTAATCGTTTTGCATATCTTGTAAGACTTATAGCAAGTATTAAATCTATGATGTATTTTGGTGATGTACTATTATTGGTGTTGAATGCGTGCTATATTATGATGATATCATGGTGTTGTTTATCTTGTGATGTGATTCTGCTACGTTAATCAAATACTTACAGTGTTGTACATTGTGATGATTGATAGAACTATGCCACCTAGGAAGATGACTCCAACTGCGATCCAGAAGTTGATTAATGATGGCATTGCCGCGGCGCTTGTCGGGCAAGCAGGTGTTGGCAACCCGAATGTTGGACAAGCAGGAGTGTAAGCTGTCAATGATAACCATTTCGGTACTTATAAGGAGTTCATGAATTGTAAGCCTACTACCTTTAAAGGAACTGAAGGATCTATTGGTTTAACTTAGTGGTTTGAGAAAATGGAGTCGGTGTTTCTAAGAAATAATTGCTCTAAGGATTGCAAGGTGAAGTATGCGACAGGTAACTTGGTGGAGCATGCATTATCTTGGTGGAATGCTTATGCTCAGGATATGGGGTTAGAGAATGCTTATAATACTTCATGGGAAGAGTTTAAGAAGGAGATGGTCAAGAAGTATTGTTCTCATAGTGATATGAGGAAGTTGGATACTGAGTTCTACAATTTGTCTATAAAGGGTGTTGATCTTGCTACTTATGTGTGTCGATTTCAAGAATTGAAGGTTTTATGTGCTCACATGGTGCCAGATAATGAGAAATTACTGGAGAATTTCATTGGTGGTTTACCTTCCAGTATTGAAGGGCACGTGACATCTTACAACTCTCAGACTCTGGATGATACTATTCACATATCTGAACGACTTATGGATCAAGTGGTTAAGCATTGCACTGTTCAGAAGGGTAACAACTACGACAACAAACGAAAATGAGAGGACAGCAGGAGAAAAAATAATTACAACAACTTCAACAACTGCAACAAAAACAATCACCCTCACCATAACCATCACCAAAACAACAACAATAACCAATACCGTAACAACAATCATCACCACTAGTAGAACAGAAGACAAGAGACTGTAAGGCTTATGTGGTTGCACCAGCACCAGTTGGAGGGTATGCTGGGCCGCATCTATTTTGTGATAAGTGTAATCAGCATCACGTTGGACCATGCACGGCTAAGTGTCAGAAATGTCAGAAGACAGGGCATATTGCTAAGAATTGTAAGAACATAGCTGTGACTAATGGGAATGCCACCCAGCCAGTGGTAACTTGTTTTGTATGTGGAGAGTGTGGTCACTACAAGAGTCATTGCTCAAAGAACACTGGTCGGAGAACTGAAGGCGCTCGTGGTAGAGCATATGTGATGGGCAATGGGGAGCAATAGCAGGATCCGAATGTAGTCACCGGTACGTTTCTACTCAACAATCATCGTGTTAAAGTTTTATTCAATTCCAGTGCCGATATAGGTTTTATTTCTTCTACGATTTCACCACTACTTGATATCACCCCTACCCCTCTAGACACTAGTTATAGCATTGAGCTAGCTAATGGCAACCTAGTTAACACTTGTACCGTAGTCTGAGGTTGTACCCTAAACCTTCTAGATCACCCGTTTAGTATCGATCTCATGCCCATTGAACTCGGAAGCCTCGACGTAGTGGTTGGTATGGATTGGCTATCCAAACATCATGCGAGTATTGTTTGTGGGGAACGAGTTATTCATATCCCTCTCAATGGTGAAACCTTGGTTGTCCGCAGAGACCGTAGCGGAACCCGTTTGAATATCATATCTTGTATTAAGACCTTGAAATACATCGAGAAAGGATGTCATGCATTCCTAGCACATGTTTCCATGAAGGAGTCGGGAGAGAAGCGACTTGAGGATGTTCCGATTTTGAGTGAGTTTCCTGAAGATCTGCCTGGACTTCCACCGGTTCGACAAGTGGAATTTCTGATTGATCTAGTTCCGGGAGCTGCACCCGTAGCACGTGCACCGTATCGACTAGCTCCGACGGAGATGCAAGAGTTGTCTAAGCAGTTGCAAGAGTTGTTGGATAAAGGGTTTATTCAAGCTAGTTCCTCACCCTGGGGAGCACCGGCGTTATTCGTGAAGAAGAAGGACGGATCATTTAGAATGTGTATTGACTACCGCGAACTGAACAAGCTAACAGTGAAGAACCGCTACCCGTTACCTAGAATCGACGATTTGTTCGACCAGCTACAAGGATGAGGTTACTACTCCAAGATAGACATACGATCAGGTTATCATCAACTCAGAGTCCGGGAAGAGGATATTCCCAAGACAGCGTTCAGGACTCGATATGGCCACTATGAGTTTCAAGTGATGCCCTTTGGTTTGACAAACGCACCTGCTGTATTCATGGACCTCATGAACCGAGTGTGTAAACCATATTTGGACAAGTTTGTTATAGTTTTTATCGACGACATTTTGATCTACTCCAAGAGTGAAGAAGAACACAAGCAACACCTGACGATAATTCTTAAGTTGCTCAAGGAAGAGCAATTGTACGCAAAGTTCTCTAAGTGTGAATTTTGGATTCGCAAGGTACAATTTCTTGGTCATGTGATTGACAGCAAAGGGTTAAATGTGGATCCCGCGAAGATCGAAGCTATTGAGAACTGGCCAACGCCTTCTAACGCCACAGAAATCCGTCAATTTCTGGGATTGGCTGGATATTACAGGAGATTCATCGAGGGATTCTCCAAAATATCTAAACCGTTAACTACATTGACTCAGAAGGATAAGAAGTATGTGTGGGGAAAGGACGAAGAAGAAGCATTTCAAACCCTGAAGAAAAAACTTTGCAGTGCACCGATTTTGGCATTACCAGATGGGGTTGAAGATTTCATAGTTTATTTTGATGCATCATATCAAGGGTTAGGAGCAGTATTGATGCAACGAGGGAAAGTCATGGCATATGCTTCCCGACAACTTATGAATCATGAGGAGAAGTATACCACATATGATTTGGAGCTAGGAGCAGTAGTTTCTGCACTCAAAATGTGGAGGCACTACTTATATGGGACGAAGTGTATTGTCTTTAATGATCACAAGAGTCTTCAACATATTTTGGATCAGAAGGAGTTGAATATGAGGCAACGAAGATGGTTGGAAACCTTAAGCGACCATGATTGTGAAATTCGATACCACCCGGGAAAAGCGAACGTCGTGGCAGATGCCTTTAGCCTGAAGGAACGGTTGAAGTCGCTACGAGTTCGAGCTTTGGTTTTGACTATCAATTCAAACCTTCCCGCCCAGATTCTACATGCTCAAGAAGAAGACGTGAAACAAGAAGACCTCAAGAGTGAGAATTTTTATGTTATGATACAGAAGAAGTTTGAGAAGCGTTCCAATTGAACTTTGTGTTTTAAGGAAAGAAGTTGGGTACCGCATTTTGGAGGACTGCGAGACTTAATCATGCTCGAGTCTCATAAGTCTAAGTACTCTATACACCCAGGATCCGACAAGATGTATCACGAACTCAAGAAGTTATATTGGTGGCCAAACATGAAAGCCGACATTGCCAATTATGTTTGCAGGTGTCTTACGTGCGCGAAAGTTAAAGCCGAACATCAGAAACCCTCCGGTCTTCTACAGCAACCTGAGATTCCCGAATGGAAATGGGAACGGATTACTATGGACTTCATAACCAAACTTCCAAGGACTTCAACTGGTTTCGACGCTATTTGGGTTATAGTCGATCGACTAATGAAATCAGCACATTTTCTACCCATCAAAGAGAACTACAGTAAAGACAAGTTGACTAGACTTTACGTGAAGGAAATAGTATCGAGACATGGAGCACCAATATCTATCATCTCTGACCGAGACAACAGTTTCACATCTAACTTTTAGCAACCACTTCAGGATGCCTTTGGCACGAACCTCGACATGAGTACTGCATACCACCTGCAAACTGATGGCCAAAGTGAAAGGATAATTCAGACTTTGAAGATATCCTTCGAGCCTGTGTAATTGATTTTGGAAATGGGTGGGATACCCATTTTCCTTTGATTGAGTTTTCGTACAACAACAGTTATTATGCAAGCATTAAGGCTGCACCGTTTGTAGCATTGTATGGTCGAAAATGTCATTCACCCATTTGTTGGGCTAAAGTAGGAGAAGCTCAGATCATTCGGCCAGATATTGTTCGAGAGATGACCGAGAAGATCGTACAAATTAAGAACCGATTACAAGCCGCAAGAGGCCGACAGAAGAGTTACACAGATGTGAGCCGTAAACCACTAGAGTTTCAAGTTGGAGATAAGGTTATGTTGAAAGTCTTGCCATGGAAAGGCATGATATGATTTGGTAAGCGAGGAAAGCTAAACCTGAGGTACATTGAACCATTCAAGATTTTGAATAGGGTTGGTCCTGTAGCTTACAGACTGGAACTACCTCCCGAGCTTAGTGGAGTACACCCCACTTTCCACGTGTCAAATTCGAAGAAGTGTTTATCCGATGAGACAGCCGTAATTCCACTCGATGAAATTCAGATTGATGTGCAGTTGAACTTTATTAAGGAACGTGAGGTCAAATGACTAAATAGGAGCCGTATTCCCTTTGTGAAAGTCTATTGGAATTCCAAGAGAGGACCCGAGTTCACCTGGGAACACAAAGACGAGTTCAAGCGCAAGTACCCTCATCTTTTCGAAACCGTGACTGATAAGTTTAACTGAAATCCGGGACGGATTTCCCAATATGATGTATGTGTTGTAACATCCGGTAATTTTCCAATCCCTTTTCACTAGCCAAATATTTATTTTTGCATTACCTTACTATTTAAACTTTTCCCTAAACTTATTTGAACTTGAGAAACGCGAGATATCTTGAAAAACGTGAGCGTTATTCCTTTATTATGTCAGCACAACCTAGAAAGCACGAAACGAATCAAATTTGCCAAATAAATTAACTTCGAGAAAGTTATGCGTATTTGATAACGCTCATTTTGTACATATTTTAGTAGCGTTATTCGTATGTTTGTGTATGTTATTTGGTTGTATTTGTGAACATTTTTACGCTTAAAAGGTACAAAAGATGTATTCAGGTTCAAGTACAACTATGTCGAAGGAAATAACAAAAAGACGAAGAAAAGTCGACAAATCAAGTGTATGTGCACGAAGAGAAGTTTTCCGTTCAAGATAAAGATTCACGCTATGATTATTTCCAAGTTCAAGTAAAAGATTATGAAGTTATTCGATAAAAGAAGGAGTCAAGATTAAGTGCCAAAGATGATTGTTAAAGATGGAGTTTATTGCCAACCCAAGGTTGAAATACACATGCAAACCAATTTCCAACCTAAGGTTGATGCTGAGTCACCGGTTCATACCTCAACCTGAGGTTGAGCAGTCATCCGGCCGTGGATTAAAGTCCAAACCTTGGGTTGAGAGTGATTTTGGTGGTCAGAAACTTCCTAGCCGCCAAGGTTGAGATCCCAACCGCAGGTTGCTGCACTTATTGTCCTCCAAAGTTGCATTTAAGTGAGGAATTAAGTGCCATTATTTCCAAGTCCGATCATATACTCCTAATTACTCATTTTGCATGCACTTTATGACACTTTGTGGCTAAGAAAGATGCTTGGTGACCAAGGATTAATCAACTATAAATAAAAGTGCTTGGTTAAATGCTTCTTATGCATCAAATCACCATTTGATCATCAAACATCATTGGAAAACTCTCCCTTACACCATAAGGGCAGATTTTCTACAACTCTCTAAACCCGAAAGACCATATTCACCTTACCATTCACGGAGGATGTATCACCAAGAAGTATTGGAGCGATTCTCTAGTGTGGTTAGAGCGTGTACCAGTTGATTGGAGGCTCGTAGGATTGCTATAATTCCTATTCTTTACTCATTGTAATCGCTACTTGGGTAAACCTTATTATTATCAAGATGTTGAACTTTATATCTCATGTTTGGTTTCTTTGTGTGACATGTGATATGTTTGATAATGATAATCTCTTAATGCTTGTTTGGTTATTATGAGAACTTGTGATAAAAGGATGTTTGGACATAATTAGTGTTTGTTTGGTTTATGATGAAAGACATCATATTTGGTTAAATTGGAACTTATCATTGTTTATTGTTGTGGTTGATCATTGTTGAGTTTAGGGGCCGAAAGGATTCTCAATAGTGATTAGTTTCAATTCATTAGTCGACGAATGTTTTGATCTTGTACTTTGTGACGATTGTGCAAGTGAATTAATAAACATAACAAGTGAAAGTTTAAATTAGATTATAGGTAGAAAGGAGTCTTTTGAATATGTGTTCTCATCATCTTTCAAGTAAATGGAACTTCACAAATTAATGACATCAAATTCTATGGGTCGAAAGGATTCTTTGTTTGTTGTTGGTTTACGCGTGAGTCTTATGATATGACCAATTGATTAAGGCTTATGTATATTTGATTTATAAAACACTAGACTATTATAATTGGTTCTATAGGCCGAAAGGATTATCAATGATAATATGTTTTCCAAACTAAACATGCTAATATCCTTGTGATCATTTGCCCATACAAGTTTGTTCTTTGTGTGCTTACATCATGATTTCCATATTGCTTTTCTTGGTGGTTTGATCCATGACAATCATATCCATCAACTTGTTACTTGCTTAAACAATCAAATAACATTTGAGTACAACCAAGTCTCTTGGGACGACCTTGACTTACCAATCCTTAACTACACACGAAAGAGTATACTTGCTCGTATGTGTTCCTAGTTAATCGGTATTTCTTGTTTATAAATTTAAAACCCGTTGCGAAAGCCCATCAAGTTTTTGGCTTGTTGGGACGCATCAGTATTTATACTCGTTTTTATTAGAGAAATCATTTCGGAAACAATGGCGCAAGTTTCATAATTTTTCGTGTCCGTTTGGTACGTTAAATGGGTCCCGCAGTAAATATTTCAAAAGTTTTCCTAACTTGTCACATATACCCCCTCTGCCCACAAGTTACACTGCACCCCCTCCATTTTAGTTTGTCTACCTTTGGCCCCTCACCTACATATAAAAACCTCTACATTCTCTCTCTCCCTCATTTGTTAACACACACCTTCACTGGAACCCTAATTCTGGCACTGTCACCACCCACCTCCGGCCAATTTTCAGCCACATCGAAAACACCCCCCCACGCATAGATCGAAGCCTCCGTATCATATCGGGAGCGTTTGGGGCTTGTTGAAGCTTGTTTGGTCCGTGTTTGAGCATCACCACCACCACGCCACCACCTCACTGCCGCACCTATCTCACCTCCTCTCTTGTTTGGTATACCACACACACCCATTTTCCTTTTGTTTTCATTTTTAACAAAACCCTAACCCTAACATTTTATAAAAAGGATTTTATTAATAAAAACTATTTAAAACTTGTTGATTTTAAAACAAAACATGTGGATCTAGTCTTTAACCCATAACTCGTTCAGACTCGGTCCGAGTCACGCGACTCAACCGAGTCAACTCGCGAGTCAAGTTGACTCGGGGTGGGTTCTCGTTTCTTTTGATTCTATTTTCTTGTCTAAGCTTATTTTGTTTGTTTATGTAGCTTGATTGTGGATTTGGTGTTGGTTTTGTTTCGGCCGAGAGCTACGACTCACATAGAGTCGACCCGTGACTCAAGGTGAGTCACGGCATAGCTTAGGGTAGGATTAGTTTTGTTTTGTGTTGGACTTGGTATGGATTCGGGTTGGGTTTATGTTGCCGAGAGCTACACGGCTCGAGTGGAGTCAAGCCGTGACTCGAGGGAGTCACGGCAAGGGTTATGTATTTTTGTTTGTGACGCGGTTCGGATTAGTTTGGTATTGTGGTTGTCGAGAGCTCATAAGCTCGGATGGAGTCGAGCCATGACTCACGGGGAGTCACGGCAAGGGTTGGTTTGTTTGGTCGTGACTCATGTTGGTTTTGTCGGGTCAAATGGGTTAGTAAACCCAATAATGGCCAAGTCTTATTAACTTTGGGCCGTAAGCCCAAAGTGAGTCCATTAGTGTGTAAATTAAGCATTGGGCCGAAGCCCAATGCATCTGGTCTTTATTTTTCTATTGTTTTAGTTTACTTATTTATTTGTTTGTTTATGGATTGGTGTTTCGGAAAATATTGGATAATATGGGATATGATTTGGACATTGTACTTGGATATATATTGATATCCTTTGCTTGGACGAGAATTGGACGTTATTGGATTTACGGTATTAGCCGATGGACCTTATGGACGATTTTGGTACTTGAGACGGAAGTATATGTTAGACTCATAAGAGCTTAACATATTTGGACCCGAACATACACCAAATGGTCGATAAACTTGACAACTAACATATACGCGAATGATAATGTCTAATTAAATATTAATAACTTGTAAAATGTGACGATAAAACTAATATAATTCAAGAGTCGTAACAACTTGGAAATGCTTTATAAACGGACACATCATGCCCAAATTTCGACAAAATCTTTTATAACTTAATTGTTTATAATTACTTAATGTCCTAAAAACCTTTTCGAAACTTATACGTTTTCTTCCTAAATCATAACGTTTTACCAACTATTTGGGAAATGGGTAAAACACCGAAACAACCTATTGATGTTTTTTTTATTTTCTTATTTTATATCTTCTTCTTAATATTAGTTCTTCTCTCTTCTCGTTATTCTTTTCTTTGTATCCATTTATGTTTGCCGACTTTTATTACTTTAACTTCTTGTATCCACACGAGTTTTAAACGTTTATTCATCTCAAACGCCATTGAAATTAAACATTTTCATTTCAAATACGAGTATTACTTTATAAATCGCTTTGAGGTTCATTTGCTGTGTTGCACCATCTGATCATTTGTGAAATCTTGTTTCTCTACTACTACTAAGGTGTGATTCGTAGCCCCACTTTTACTTTTAAATTGTTTATAAACCCATCGGGGAGATACATGCTATTTACTTATTTTTATGAGCACAATTTTTTATTGGTATGCTATTCCTGACTGAAATGATAATGCTAAGTACCGTCTTTGCCAAAAGCAAGTCCCTCGATCATTAACCAATAATCACTTGCGAGTGAGCGCAATTATAGTTTATAGGCCTATAGGAATTGACCCTCCCGCCATGTTGACTAAGGTCGATCCACATGTGATGTACTATATTCGATTTTCACTAGGTATCTGGCAAAGTACCTAGCATTGGGGGCAACTATTATATTATCAAATTCCGTGGTTACTGTTGACTTAAGCCAAGGTTATTGGTGCCCGTTAACGCTTTGTGTGTCATGAGCTTAGCAAAACTATTTGACGCTTACCCGATATCTATATTTTTTACATATATCTTCCAGACTTAAAATCTTGTGCTCAACTGCTTTATTTATTAAACCTATGGATTACTCACAACCTTTGTGTTGACTTTTTAGTATGTTTTAAATCAGGTAATTGATGCATACTTGTGGGCACTGGGAGTAGCTGAAGACTTTTGATGGCTATCTTTGGCTTTACTATCTATCTTTACTATCTTTTACTATTTTATCATTCAAAAAACCTATTGAACTATGTCTTTTATTTCCGCTGCAAACTATGTTTTATTTCCGCTGCAACTTATGTTGAGAGTCTTTTAAACTCTAAATGTTAAATTTTGTATTCGAATGAAATGTTTTTGCCAAAACGTCTCGTTTTGTGATTGTTTTCTATGGATGTGACTGTCTTACCCCTCACGTTGCACCCCAAGCTCCGTTCCGCTGCCATATTCCGAGTTGGGGGTGTTACAATAACTAATAGTAAAGAGAGAAATTAAAAGCAGCAAGAGTCCGTAGTCTTGACACGAAACCAAAGCTAGGTAAAAATGCATAACTTGGAAGCTCAGTGTTGGAAGCTCTAAGTGAAAGTAGATTTTATACATACTGATGCAGCAAATTAATAACATTGTGATGCAGTTTATTTATACATTGTAATGCAGTGAACTTACATAATTTTGATTCAATAGATTTTGAAGCTGTGATACAGAAAATTTACATCATTGTGATGCAGTAGATTTTTACACTGTGATGCAATAAATTTATATCATTGTGATGCAGTAGAATTATGAATTGTGGTGCAACAGTTATTTACATTCTGATGCAGTAGAATTATACATATTGATGCAACAAATTTATAAACATTATGATGCCGATAATTATACATTGTGATGCAGTGAATTTATATAATTTCGATTCAGTGTATTTATACATTATGATGCAGTGAATTTATAAAATTTTGATTTTCAGTTGATTTTAACATTGTGATGCACTATGATGCACCAGTTGTATACACTGTGATGCATAAGACAACTGCTGCAACCATCTAAGAAAATCAAGAAAACAATGCAACTGACAAGAATTGGTCTCAGAACATCTAAGTGTAATTCAACATGATTTCAATAATTTCTTTTAAGAAGTTCTCTGTAACAATAGTATATTATCGAACTACGATACAATAACATCTCAGTGTTTTTTAAATATACTTTATCTTTCTTCTCATTTTAAATCATTTACTTCATTATGTTATTTTGTTTAGTGTATTGTGATGCAGTAGAATATACGTAGTGATGCAGTAACTCATACATTGTGATGCGGTAGATTATACCTTGTGATGAAGTATAATAACATAATGATACAGTTAAGTATTACTGTGATGCAGTAGAATAATATTGTGATGCAGTAGAATAACATTGTGATAATATTTTGATACAGTAAATTAACATAGTGATGCAGTAACACAGTTGTAATATCTATGTGTAGCAATTATTGTTTAGTGTATTGTGATGCAGTATAATATACATAGTGATGCAGTAGATCATAAATTATGATGGGAGTATAATAACACAGTAATGCACTAAAGTATTATTGTGATGCAACAGTATGATACATCACTGTGATGCATACATAGTGATGTAGTAATACTATCAAAGTATAGCCTTTTTTGTATAGTGCATTGTGATGCACTATAATATAAATAGTGATGCAGTGAATTATACATTGTGATAAAGTAAATTATACATTGTGATATAGTAAATTAAACATTGTGATTGGAGTATTGATAACGCTCATTTCGTACATGTTTTAGTCGCGTTATTTTTATGTTTGTGCATTGTATTTGGTTGTGTTTGTGAACATATTATGCGAAAAAGTTACAAAAGATATATTAAGGTTCAGGTACAATCAAGTCCAAGGGAATAGCTAGAAAGATGGGGAAAAGTCGCTAAATCAAGAGCTTATGCACAACGAAAGATTCTACCCATAATAAAGACCTCGAGAAGATCATTAAAGATAAAGAATCAAGTTACAAATATTTCCGAGCTCAAGAAAAGATCAAGTGTTGATGAAATGAATGAGAAGTTACATGCAAAGTTTGCTATGAATTATGGCTTGCTTCCTCAACCAAAGGTTCAAGAAATACAACTAAGGCTTAAGTTCAACCCAAGGTTCAAAACTGCCATGCCAACCTTACTCCAAACCTTGGGCTGGAATCTGAACCTCAGGTTGAGACTTCAACCTTAGGTTGCTGCAACTCCTGGCACACTTAATGACTATTTTTAATGATCTAACTCTTCATGTGGGTTGTCATTATGCTTCATTTACTTCAAGTCCAGAATTTTATGACACTTGGTGCCCAAGAAACTTGGTTGTTGGCCAAGGAGTAGTTTTCTATTAATTAGAAGCATTGGCTAGAGAGAAAAGACACATACTCATATACCAAATTTCTCATACTCTCTCAAGAAGGCTACAAAGAAGAAAACGCAGGAAGAAGTTGACTTACATTCATTATCCATCATTGTAATCATCAAAGGAATCATTGTTGATCACCTCATAATTGTTCCTAAGTCTTGTAATCATCATTACAACTTTTGTAAGACTCTTTAATCATGTTTTCAAGTGATATAATTTATGTGATTATTACTTTGTTTTCCATGAGCGGCTAAGTGCCTTGTGCACTTGCCTAGGTGATGTTTGTTACATGAATGTTGATTGATTATGACTCTATGGTTCTAATTCAATGAAAAGCTAATACTAAGATCGAATTGTGCTTTCAAAGTTTTCATAAACAAAAGAGTTATCAAGTTTGGTTGATTATTAATGGTATAATAGGTCGAAAGAGACATTGTTATTTAATCAATTGTAAACCTTTGTCTATGAAGGTGTTACCTTATGTATTGACCATTTCATATGTAACTTGGTTAAACTTAGAAAACTAAAAGTGTAGTTGTCAATTACTTGTGAAACGATAGCGAATCAAGTGATTGAATTGTGTTAGTCTTGTTTGATCAAAACTTAATATTATTTTTGTCATCTTAAAATCTTGACGAGGATTGAAAGAGTTGAAAACAAGAGGATTAGTACACCAACTAATCAAATTAGAGCACCATCTAATTTATTGATCATAATCGATTTGAACCATTGTCATAATCATATTAGGGGAATTGTGCAAACTAGTCTAGGCAAGTGTAGTTTTTAATATATTGAATTTACATCATCATCATTATTTGCTTGCTTTAGAATCATTACTAAGTCTTTGTTATAATCAAACTCACGTTACATAAAAACTAAACAAATCCTTGTGAACGACCTCGGCTTACCATATCACCTCTTGCTACACACGGACGAGTATACTTGCTTGTATGTGTTTCGTTTGAATCATTGGTTGATCGTGTTTATAAATTTAAAACTTGCACTCTCGACACACATCAAGTTTTTGGCGCCGCTGCCGGGGATTTGATCACGTTTTTGTGAGTTTTTGTTTATAATTTTTGTGCTTTGTTCTTGTTCCTAAGCTTGTTCTTTAAAAGTTCTTTGAAATTTTCACCTAGGAAATCGCGGTTCAAACTTGAACCAAGCGGTTCAAAAGTTTCTGTGACCCCGAAAATACTCAACCGCCCGGTTCACATCTGAACCGACCGGTTCAAAGTCTTCTGACCTACCCCAACCGCCCGGTTCAAACCCAGTCGGCCGGTTCGTTTGTTCCTGACCTGTCTCAGTCGCCCGGTTCATTTTCAGCCGGCCCAGTTCATTTGTTTTTGTGACCTAGACCGTTCCCAACCGCCCGGTTCATTTTTGAACTGGCAGTTACTGTTCAAAAAAGAAAAAAAAATCTTTTAATTTTCTTTTTAGTTGATAATCTTTTTCGATTGGCTCGTTTTTCTCATGTATGACCACTCGCTCTTCTAACGAAGAATTAAGTACACCATTGTCTAACCCCGAAAGTTTATTTCACAAAAAGAGAACCCCATTTGTTCCAAATAATCGAAGAAAGCCAAGAACCGTTAACCCACCATTTGATCATCTTTCGAAGTTCATCCAATCGTTGATCTTTTTCTTGAATTACCATTTCCAATGGCCGACGATCGACCTATGTGGGCCACCAATAGGGTTGTAGCTCCTACACCCGCGGCCGCCATTGTTCCCGTTAATCTTGGAGATAACTTCACTATCAAAGGTCATCATCTTTCGATGATTAAAGACAATCAATTTGATGGTCGAGTTAGATCCGATCCACACAAACATATCGCCGATTTTCTTGAAATTTGTGACATATTTCGTTATGGAACTACCAAAGAAAATGCAATCCGCCTCAAACTCTTTCCATCGTCTCTCACCGGAGAAGCGAAAATTTGGTATAACGAATTAAGCCCCGGAGTGATCACAACTTGGGACCAAATGAGAGAAGCATTTGTTGGACGTTTCTTTCCACCGGACATGTTTGATCGTCTCTTAGGTGAAATTCATAGCTTCACTCAAAAGGAAGGAGAAAATCTTGTCGAAGCTTGGCTTCGAATGAAAAACATGCTCCGAAGTTGATTTGGGCATGGTTTGTCTCGTGGTAATATCATTCAAATCTTTTACCATGGTCTCGATGACACAACTCAAGGTATCCTTGATACCGGAGAAATTTTCCTTTATAAGACCCCTAACGAAGCTTACACTTTACTAGAAGACCATGTACTTCTTAAGCTCGATTTATCTAAGGATGCCAAAACCAAACCTCAACGAAAAACCGTTGCATTCGCCGAAGGAACGAATGAAAATTCCAAAATCATGGACATGATGAAGGATCTCACCACCAAAATCGATTCTAAATTCCAAAGTATTCAAAAAGAGATCAAAGATATGCGCGATGGTTGCAACTATTGTGGTGGAAACCATTCATCATCCGAGTGTGATGACAAACCCATGGGAGGTCCCGAAGCCGAAGCCAATTATGTTTATGGAGGATATCGAGGAGGAGGATATCGTGGAAACTACTACGGTAGAAATTCTAGAGATTGGGAAGATCGTCCACCGAGGGATGATAATCGTAGTTCCCAACCTCGTGACGAAAACCGTCCGACATCGTCTCGTGATGATAACCATTCATCATCACAAACACCTGAAAAGAAAAATGAAGAATCTGAATTCGAAAAAATCATGCGTGAATTCGTGCATGCTCAAAAGCAAACGAATGAATTTATCAGAAATCAGTTCTTCAGCCTCAAAACCAAAGTCGAACAAGGTCAAAAGAACCATCAAGCTTCTATCCAAGACCTTGAAACTAAATTTGGTCATCTTTCTGATCAATTTGCTGCTAGACCATCGGGTACTTTGCCAAGCAATACTCAATCCAACCCGAAACCATCATCATCTGGATCTTATCGTCCACTTCAAACGAGAAATAAGCATGTAAATGTTGTATTCTGATGCGTGGTTTTGCGACCTTACAACAGGTTTTACCTCTCGAGGGATCTCAAGAGGCTTGCAATCCCCACCAGGCAGTGTACCTGACCGATGTAGTATAGTGTAGTGGCAAGTACCGGGGGATTGATCATTCTCTAGGGGAATAGTATCGTTAGGATTGAAAAACTACTCTAATAGGTCTAAGGGTGAGGGAAGATTCTTTTTGTATTTTTATATTTTTGTGAAAGCAAGTAAAATCTCGGGTTTGAAGGAGTGGGCGAAATTAGTTGCTAGTCAACTAACCCAAATAACTACAATTGCAAATAAAATAAAATGACTGAAAATAAAAAGGTTGTGGAACTTATATGGAGAGAAATGTGTTTACTTAGATTTCCTTACTCCCTAGCTATCTTTTACCGGTTGATTAGTGTGTATTAATTGCGTGGATGACGGGTGTATTCCTTAATACCAATCGTGGGGTGGCGTACGTACTTCCCCAACACTATAAGCTCCTACTTCACTCCTATGTCGAGCCGGCTAAGAAGCTCCTAACATGGGATCACTAGAATTCGCTCATGCATTAAATACAACCATAAAAACCTTAGTACGCATTGGTTCATGTTTCTTAAGACGTTCAAGCAAATTACCGTATAGGAGGTTAGCCAGTTTTTTTAAGCCTAACATCGATAAACAATCATACAATACAATTAATAACACATCAACAACCAATAATCATGATGAAGCGAAAAGTGTACCGCTTTTAAGGGGTCATTTAAGCCCTAAATCGTATTTATTTGATCAAATATTGCCCAAAATCGTTCCTTTTGTCATTTTAGGTACTTTTGAGGAGAAATCTGGAAAAGGAGGCATTTTGGACGTTTTTGGAGCATAAAAGTGAAGAAAACGACAAAGTCTCAAAAATCGGCTAAAAGTTACCTTTGACGGCGTCAGATTTTACTCTGGACGGCGTCATGGCTTGGCAAGAAAAGGTGGATGTGAAATTTATTCATGATAAGCCAGTGAAAATTGCATGTGAATTCTGACGGTGTCACGCTTTAACCTGATCAAGGGCGTCACGGCTTAATTCAAAGAGGGACGGCGTCACGTTCAAGGTCTGACGGCGTCAAGCCTTGATAAGCCAGAACGGATTTTGGAGAGCTAAAGAGGGACGGCGTCAAGAAGGCCATCCGGGAACCCTAGAAGCGGCGAGGTGACGGCGTCACACTCCATAAGGTGACGCCGTCAGATGTAAAAATCTATATATAGTTTTGCAATTCTTTGTCATTGTGGAGCTTAGTGTGGAATTTTTGGGAGAAAACCCTAAGACGATTTTAGCATCTTTTTCAAGGCTTTTTGCCTTGAGATCTTCCATGTTACATTGAAAGATAAGTTATCAATTAATCATTCAATATGTCTATGTGTTGTTTGATTCTATCTTGTTCTTGTCTTTTGTTTAACATGTTAGGCTAGATTTATCTTGTGTTTGCTTAGATCTAATGAAACCTAGCTATTGATTATTGGTTATTAGTGTGTTATTAGTTGTATTGGATGATTGTTTATCTATGTTAGGCTTAAGAAAACTGGCTAACTTCCTATTCGGTAACTTGCTTGAACGTCTTAAGAAACATGAACCAAATGCGTACTAAAGGTTTTTATGGTTGTATTTAATGCACAAGCGAATTCTAGTGATCCCATGTTAGGAGCTTCCTAGCCGGCTCGACATAGGAGTGAAGTAGGAGCTTGTAGAGTTGGGGAAGTACGTACGCCACCCCACGATTGGTATTAAGGAATACACCCGTCATCCACGCAACTAATACACACTAATCAACCGGTAAAAGATAGTTAGGGAGTAAGGAAATCTAAGTGAACACATTTCTCTACACTTAAGTTTTCACCAACATTTTACTTTCAGTTATTTTATTTTATTTGCATTCGTAGTAATTTGGGTTAGTTGACTAGCAACTAATTCCGCCCACTCTTTTAAACCCGAGATTTTACTTGCTTTCATAAAATTATAAAAAAATACAAAAAGAATCTTCTTCAACCCTTAGACCTATTAGAGTAGTCTTTCATACCTAACGAACACTATTCCCTGTGGAGAACGATCAATCCCCCGTACTTACCACTACACTATACTACATCGGTCAGGTACACTGCCTGGTGGGGTTGTAAGCCTCTTGAGATCCCTCGAGAGGTAAAACCTGTTGTAAGGTTGCAAAACCACGCATCAAATCAATAGTTAGGTTTCATTAGATCTAAGCAAACACAAGATAAATCTAGCCTAGCATGTTAAATAAAAGACAAGAACAAGATATAATCAAACAACACATAGACATATTGAATGATTAATTGGTTACTTATCTTCAATTGAACATGGGAGATCCAAGGGTATAAAACCCTTAAAAATGGCAGAAAAATCGTCTTAGGGTTTCTCCTCACAAAATTGCACACTAATGACTAAAAATTATGAAAATATATATAGGAAAACAGATCTGACGGCGTCACGTTATAGAGCGTGACGCTGTCACCTCGCCGCGGTTAGGGTTTCTTGATGGCCTTCTTGACGCCGTCCCCTTTTAATCCTCCAAAATCCTCTCTGGCCCGTCAAGGGTTGACGGCCTTCTTGACGCCGTCCCCCTTTAATCTTCCAAAATCCTCTCTGGCTTATCAAGGGTTGACGGCGTCACACTGGGGCTTGACGCCGTCATAGGTACTTTTCAGCAGATTTTTGAGACTTTGTCGTTTTCTTCACTTTTATGCTCCAAAAACGTCCAAAATGCTTCCTTTTCCAGATTTCTTCTCCAAAGTACCTAAAATGACAAACGGAACGATTTAGGGCAATATTTGATCAAATAAATACGATTTAGGGCTTAAATGACCCCCTAAAAGCGGTACACTTTTCGCTTCATCAAATACCCTTACACTTGAGATTTGCTTGTCCTCAAGCAAATGCGCTTTTATTCTAATCAAAATACAAGTTAGGGGTCATTTAACACTAATATAAAAGTAATTACAACAAATAGTCGTTCCACTTTAATCATAATAGGCACGGAGATTACAAACTAGCACCTCACAAGTAGTGTTTAGATACTCACATCTATCAGGTGTCATAAAAGTATATCTCATAAATGAAAATGAATAATATCTCTCACTACCTGTCATAGCAAATAGATTACCATAGGCTTGGGAAAGGATCGAAAACCTTCTCCACTAGGCGTAAGCACCTAAGATAAACTATCAAAGAGGGCTTTTAAACGGGTTATAACATTAGGTGTAGGGATATGATAAACACGGTTTTGTTGGATAAAGGATATTTTACTGGTGGCGAGTTAAAGATCTTGATTAATTACATGTACAATATGGCGTTGCTAAGCCAAGACTAGACTCGACTTAAGCTAATGAAAGAAATAACAAAAAGATAAAATAAACATAAAATGAAACGGGATGGTAGTTCGTATGTTTTTTCTACTTTTTTTTTATTTTATTTTATTTTATTTTTTTTTTTTTTTTTGAACATACACTCTTGCCCTACCATCAAAATAATACATCATAGGGGCCTCGGTTCTCCCCTTACACTTGAACTTTTACATAACTTTACAATTACTATTCTATCGACTCGAGTTAAGATAATCGAAACACTTGGAGTACTTTTAAAATATTTAGCACATATGGGGGTAATAATGTTGTTCTTCCCCATTACTCCATTACACTAGTACTTTACCCATAAGTCCCAATCATCCCAAAACAATATGTACAAGGATATGACTCGACTTAGCAACCATGTAATCAATTAGATAATTAACTTGGGGTTTAAACAAATGTTGTCACAATAATGCACTAAAAATGAGTGCATACAAGGTAGGCTAAGGCGATTTGGGTGTACATTTAAGTGGGGTGTAAACAAATTCTTACTTTAAGTAAAATGCTTAAAGTTAGAAACGAAAAGATAGGCTCTAAGGGGTGTACTAGGGGTATCGTGTACTAAAAATGAGTACAACGCAAAGGGTGTGGGAGAATTACTTGACCAATGTAGCCAATGTAATTATTACAAAAACACAGGTGTAAAACAATGGGTTAATCCTAATGCCTCTTATCATGTAGTAAATCTAACAACACGAATGTAGTCTCACTTGTGGCCTCGGAATGGTCCTAACGCAAGTTCTAGAATCTAAGTGCTACCGGTACACACATCATAGCATAAATACTTTTCCTACCAATTCTAGGGGCGAACCTCACATATTTGGGGGTGGAAAATTTTTTTGTGGTACGGTTTTGTGCTAGTCATATAACTCCTATCCGTGAGACGCTCATTAAGACCAAAGTTTCACTCCTATATGTTGTAAAAAAATTAAATTTGGCACTAAAATTGCCTTAACAGGTATTTCTCTCAGTTTTATTACAAATCTACCATTAAACAAACGAAAAATCAAGCGTAATAGCATTCTCTAAGGTATCGTACTTTACCCCCCCTTACACTTAAGATGAACATTGTCCCCAATGTTCAAATAACAAGATGTAAAAGTAAATAAGGTAAAAGAATGAAATCAAATACTCCCCTGATTCGCTCGGTGGATAAAGGGGTAACATGGTTAGATCTTCTTCCAAGGTAATGTTGAAGCTTCAAGACTAAGGCAGCGCCAAAAGCTAGATTCCACATACATCTCCTTGTCCAAACTAACCTGTTAAACCTGAGAAAACAAACACGAAAACCTGCATAACATCGGCGGGATAAATCTATATAAGGATATAATGCTTGTGGAATGATTATTTTGCAGATTCCTGGAGTTTATAAGTTAGAGATTTAATAAAGCATTTTATGATTCCAGAAGAAAAACAAAACTTTCAAAAATTTCAGAAAATTAAAACCTGACGCCGTCAGGTTGTAAAGCCTGACGCCGTCAGAAATGATCTGACAGAATTCTCATGTTAAGTTTCCGGAAAATTTCTGGAAAAACCTATACCTTACTTCCTGGAATTCCTGCAAAATATCATTATGACTCGATACAAGCATTTGACTCAAACAAATACTAATATGTATGTTAATTTATTATTTTTACGATTCATGTTCATTTATTCTAATAAACCGATTTGGATTTCCCTTACACTTAACTTTTGCAAAATACCTTTATATGTAGTTAAGACGAAGTTAAAAACAAGACAAAGCATTTTCACAATTTTGTTTCGAACATGATTCAATAATAATAAAAATTAAACATACATACGGAAGCAAATAAAATCAAACAAACAAATAAATAAACACACAAAGCAAATAAAGCTTGGGTTGCCTCCCAAGAAGCGTTTTTCTTTATTAACGAGTCTTGTAGCTAGACTCAAAGTCAGGCTTATCTAGTGTCGCTTATGCTCACGTATCCGAGTGTGAGCCATCTAATTGTTGCCTCATCTTTCTTGTACTCATCATTCAGCTCCAGACATCCATGATAATATCTCTTATTTTTCTCATGTGGATATTTGAGCCCCTTTCTCTTATCATTCTCACTTAACAAGTCAATAGGCACAAGTCTATTGCAAGATTCAATGGAGAAGTTCTTAAACCTAGGATGTGATCGGGGCATTTGGTAAACAAAATCTTCATCCCCATCCGAGAATGTAATTAACCCGTCCACAAGTTTCTCGTCAAGGTTGGTCAACCTTTTGAAGGGTTCTCCAAAAATGACTTGGGTTAATTTGTTATCAATAAATTCTCCTAAGTTCTCCATAACCATAAAATCCACCAAATACACAAAACTTCCTACGAATACGTGTAGTGGCTTAATCCTAGCAACAATGTTATCCCCTTGATATTCTAGCTCATCTACCATGATTTTATTATAATTAGCGAGAGAGATAATGTTCATAGGCAAAGGTGAGTTAAGATAAGCATGAAAACTATGATAACCAATTTTACATGGAAATTGCATGTTAAAGAGGCTATCCTTTTCGATCTTAGTCCTAGGGTCAACATACTTAAAGGGATCAATTTCCTCTTTTCTCCATTCCTCGTTAACTACTTCTCCATTACCAGCATCCTCATCGGAGTCTGAGTCGTAAAATGGACTAACTGCATAGTCATTCTCATGGTCAGACTCCTCCATCTCAGAATTGTTACCAAAGTGGTGGTCGGGTGAAAGGTTGTTGTTTTCTACGATGGGGGCGGGAACGGGTAGTTGGAAGTTTGCACGGCGGAAAATACGAATAACAGGGATCAAGCGATCACTATTACTCATGAGGTAGGTGGAAGGTGTCACAAACAAAAGTACAAAGAAATAAGATAGACTAAAGAAAACCTAGAAAAATAAAATAAAAATCTCACTAGAAAGGAATCTAGTGAGTAGACCTAATAAAATAAAAATTCAACCTAAACAATAACTATTCCCTGGCAGTGGCGCCAAAAACTTGATGCGTGGTTTTGCGACCTTACAACAGGTTTTACCTCTCGAGGGATCTCAAGAGGCTTGCAATCCCCACCAGGCAGTGTACCTGACCGATGTAGTATAGTGTAGTGGCAAGTACCGGGGGATTGATCGTTCTCTAGGGGAATAGTGTCGTTAGGATTGAAAAACTACTCTAATAGGTCTAAGGGTGAGGGAAGATTCTTTTTGTATTTTTATATTTTTGTGAAAGCAAGTAAAATCTCGGGTTTGAAGGAGTGGGCAGAATTAGTTGCTAGTCAACTAACCCAAATAACTACAATTGCAAATAAAATAAAATGACTGAAAATAAAAAGGTTGTGGAACTTATATGGAGAGAAATGTGTTTACTTAGATTTCCTTACTCCCTAACTATCTTTTACCGGTTGATTAGTGTGTATTAATTGCGTGGATGATGGGTGTATTCCTTAATACCAATCATGGGGTGGCGTACGTACTTCCCCAACTCTATAAGCTCCTACTTCACTCCTATGTCGAGCCGGCTAAGAAGCTCTTAACATGGGATCACTAGAATTCGCTCATGCATTAAATACAACCATAAAAACCTTAGTACGCATTGGTTCATGTTTCTTAAGACGTTCAAGCAAATTACCGTATAGGAGGTTAGCCAGTTTTCTTAAGCCTAACATCGATAAACAATCATCCAATACAATTAATAACACACCAACAACCAATAATCAATAGTTAGGTTTCATTAGATCTAAGCAAACACAAGATAAATCTAGCCTAGCATGTTAAATAAAAGACAAGAACAAGATATAATCAAACAACACATAGACATATTGAATGATTAATTGGTTACTTATCTTCAATTGAACATGGGAGATCCAAGGGTATAAAACCCTTAAAAATGGCAGAAAAATCGTCTTAGGGTTTCTCCTCACAAAATTGCATACTAATGACTAAAAATTATGAAAATATATATAGGAAAACAGATCTGACGGCGTCACGTTATAGAGCGTGATGCCGTCACCTCGCCGCGGTTAGGGTTTCTTGATGGCCTTCTTGACGCCGTCCCCTTTTAATCCTCCAAAATCCTCTCTGGCGCGTCAAGGGTTGACGGCCTTCTTGACGCTGTCCCCCTTTAATCTTCCAAAATCCTCTCTGGCTTATCAAGGGTTGACGGCGTCACACTGGGGCTTGACGCCGTCACAGGTACTTTTCAGCATATTTTTGAGACTTTGTCGTTTTCTTGACTTTTATGCTCCAAAAACGTCCAAAATGCTTCCTTTTCCAGATTTCTTCTCCAAAGTACCTAAAATGACAAAAGGAACGATTTAGGGCTTAAATGACCCCCTAAAAGCGGTACACTTTTCGCTTCATCATATTCACTCGTAGTGGTCTATCTTATGATCCACCACCAAACCCAAACAAAACAACCACTATCATTCATCATGATAGTGAGGATGAAGCAGAGGAGGAACCAAAAGATAAAAAACCAATTCCTACACCAGTCGTTAAACCCACTCCACAGCTCAAAGCATATAAACCAAGAATTCCATATCCTCAATGTTTGAGGAAAGAAAAGATGGAAGAACAATATGGCAAGTTCATTGAATTAATCAAAGAGGTTAGGATCAACGTTCCTCCTGTTGAAGTCCTGGCTGGTATGCCCAATTATGGGAAGTTTTTTAAAGAACTTGTGAGCAACAAAAGCAAAATGGAAAACATTTCCGCTACCTTCTTGAATGAAGATTGCTCAGCCATTGTTGAAAACAAACTACCAAAAAAACTCGGTGATCCTAGAAGTTTTCTCATCCTGTGTACTTTGGGAAATTCAATCACTTGTGATGCTTTAGCCGATATCGGTGCGAGTATCAATCTTATGCCATACTCATTGTATGCGAAGCTTTTGATCGATACCTTGAAACCCACAAGAATGAGTATATGTTTAGCAAATCATACTATCCAATATCCTGTTGGAGTAGCTGAAAACATACTTGTTCAATTTGGGCAATTCGTTTTTCCCGTTGATTTTGTGATCCTCGAGATGGAGGAAGATAGCAAAGTTCCATTGATCATAGGAAGACCTTTCCTAAACACCGCCGATGCTATCATTCGAGTCAAAAACAAAGAACTCAATCTTGGAGTTGGAGATGAAAGAATCTCTTTTCAAATTAATCAAGCCATGAAATATTCTCATGCGAATGATGACACTTTTTATAGCATTGATGTTATTGATGAAATTACAGAGGAAACATTCGATGAGTTGCTTGATGAAAGAATTAAGACTCATAAAACATCTGGACAAATAAGTGATGAAGATCTCGACAGAGAATTCGCTGAATTTATGCAGATAAACACCGAAGAAATTTCTGAGGAAGAAATAACCAACTTTGAGGTGTTGGAATTCAATGATGAAATGAGAATCAAAACCTCAATTGAAGATCCGCCGGTGGATCTCATCTTGAAACCTCTTCCCGATCATCTGGAATATGCATTCTTGGAAGAAAAATCTCTTCTTCCGGTTGTCATATCTTCAGCACTCAAACCCGATGAAAAAGAACGTCTTGTTTCTATGCTCAAAAATCATAAAGAAGCTTTCGCTTGGAAAACTTCTGACATTCGTGGAATAAGTCCAAACTTTTGCAAACACAAAATCAATTTCGAAAACGATTCCAAACCCGTTGTTCAAAGACAACGAAGACTCAACCCAAACATGAAGGAAGTTGTTAAGAAGGAAATAATCAAACTTCTTGATGCTGGTATTATTTACCCCATTGAGGATAGTTCATGGGTGAGTCCTATTCACTGTGTTCCTAAGAAAGAAGGAACAACTGTTTGTAACTAATGAACTGCATTGATTATCGCAAATTAAATGACGCCACCAGGAAGGATCATTTTCCTTTACCGTTCATGGATCAAATGTTGGAAAGACTTGCGGGGAACAAATTCTTTTGTTTTCTCGATGGATTTTCCGGTTATTTCCAAATTCCAATTGATCCAGCTGATCAAGAAAAGACCACATTCACGTGTCCTTTTGGCACATATGCGTATAGGCGTATGCCTTTTGGTCTTTGTAACGCACCGGCAACATTTCAAAGGTGCATGATTGCTATTTTTCAAGATATGCTTGAAACCTCCATGGAAGTTTTCATGGATGATTTCTTGGTATTTAGAGACTCATTCGAGTCATGCCTTTCCAATCTTGATAAAATGATTGGAAGATGCAAAACCGCTCATCTCGTACTAAACTGGGAAAAATATCACTTTATGGTGACAGAAGGCATTGTGCTTGGTCACAAGATTTCTAGAAAGGGAATCAAAGTTGACAAAGCAAAAATAGATGCTATTGCTAAGTTACCACCCCCGACTAACGTCAAAGGCGTTAGGGGTTTCTTGGGCATGCGGGATTCTACCGCAGATTCATCAAAGATTTTTTGAAAATATCTCGTCCTATGACGAAGCTTCTTGAGAAATATTTAGTTTTTGATTTCAATGAAGAATGCATCAAGGTATTCGAAACGCTCAAAAATAAGTTAACAAATGCACCGATTATGGTTTCACCAAATTGGTCGCTGCCATTTGAACTTATGTGTGATGCAAGTGATTTTGCCGTTGGAGCAGTATTAGGACAACGTGATGGAAAATATTTTTGTCCTATTTACTTTGCTAGCAAAACCTTGAATAGTGCTCAACAAAACTACACGGTCACTGAAAAAGAACTTTTGGCTGTAGTTTTTGCGTTTGAAAATTTTCGTTCTTATCTCGTTTTGTCAAAGACAATTGTATTCACCGATCATTCAGCTCTTAAATACCTGTTTGCCAAACAAGATGCCAAACCATGTCTTATCCGATGGATTTTATTGCTTCAAGAATTTGGCATAGAAATCCAAAATAAGAAAGGCGTGGAAAATGTTGCAGCAGACCATTTGTCTCGATTAGAAAATCCTAATTTAGATGAATTCAGTGAAGATGAGATTGATGATAATTTTCCCGATGAAACTCTTATGGGAATTGAAAACGAAGAAGTTCCATGGTTTGCAGACTTTGCAAATTATTTAGTCGGATGAGTGTTACAAAAAGGTCTAACTCACACTCAGCGTAGTAAATTTTTCGCAGACCTAAAACACTATTTTCGGGATGAACCGTATCTATTTAAAATGTGTCCTGATGGGATAATTAGAAGATGCGTGTACGGTTCAGAGACCCGAAAAATTCTCGATGAATGTCATCACGGCCCAACTGGAGGACATTACGGTCCGTCTACAACCGCGAAAAAAGTCTTTGATGCGGGATTTTATTGGCCGACAATTTTTAAAGAAGCCCATACGCTTGTGCAGAATTGTGATGCTTGCCAAAAGTCTGGTAGTCTTTCTCGTAGAGACGAAATGCCACAAAAGAGCATACAAGTTTATGAAATCTTTGATATATGGGGAATTGACTTCATGGGTCCTTTTCCTAAATCTCATAAGTTCGAATACATCCTCCTTGCAATTGACTATGTTTCTAAATGGGCCGAAGCGGAAGCCTTACCCACAAATGATGCACGAGTGGCCGTAAATTTTCTGAAAAAGCTTTTCTCTCGATTCGGAATTCCAAAAGCTTTGATAAGAGACAGTGGAACTCACTTCTGTAAGCATCAAATAGAGAAAGCAATGAAACGATATGGAGTCCATCATCATTTCGCAACAGCATACCACCCTCAAACCAGTGGTCAAGTTGAAAACACCAATAGAGCTTTAAAAAGAATACTTGAAAAAACGGTTAAGGATAATCCTTCCATTTGGTCAAGGAAACTCGATGACGCTCTATGGGCGTTTAGAACGGCATATAAAAATCCAATTGGCACAACTCCGTATAGACTCATATATGGAAAAACTTGTCATTTTCCGTTTGAAATTGAACACCGCGCATACTGGGCGTTGACGCAATGTAACCCCGATCTCAAAATCGCTGGAGAAAAATGATTCTTGCAATTGCATGAACTCGATGAGTTAAGACTCCAAGCGTATGAGAATTCCAATTTGTACAAAGCTCGAACAAAAGCGTACCATGATAAGAAACTCAGAATCCGGAAATAATTCAAAGCCGGAGACAAAGTAATTTTGTTCAATTCTAAGTACAAATTCAAAGCTCCTAAGCTAAGAACCAAATAGTATGGTCCATTCTTGGTAAAACATGGTTTTCCATCCGGATATGTCGAGTTATATGACAAGAACGGTGGAAGTTTCATTGTTAATGGACATCGTATCAAGATTTATCATGATGAGGAGCAACTGAATGAAATGTTAAGTGAGGAAATTCCACTTGAACTGCTCGATAAAAAGAAATACACTGTTATTCCATTCATGGCACCTTTCCAAGCAGATTATAAAAAAGTAATACCATGGGCTGCAGATTCTGGATTTATGTATGATGTCCTTCCTAGATCTTGTGATACAGCAAAGTTATATGACATCGATAAAACCGGAAAAGGAATAGTGAAAGGAAATGTGGTTTATATTCCCAAGAAGTCGGGAAAGAATCCCAAACATAAACCACGAAAGTGAGGAAGATCGAGTCAGGCTGATGACTCGTTAATAAATTAAGCGCTTCTCGGGAGGCAACCCATGTGTTTTTAATTGTTTGTTTATTTTTATGCCCCAATGGTTTCACCATAAGTGTGGGGGCCTTGCAAAAAAAAAAAAAAAATCCAAAAATATTTTGCATTTTGTGTGTTTGTTTGTTTTGTATATAAAGATTACTGCAGGTTACGATGCTTGATCTCGAAGATGTGGAATCGTTAGATCTCAATATCTCATTTGGAGCTCGATCTAGATTCCAAGGCTCAGGCAGTATCATTTCTTTTATGTTCCATTTCCCTATTTTTATGGTTCATCGTTCTTTACATTGAGGACAATGTCAAACTTAAGTGTGGGGGGAGGAAATAGGAAAATGAAACTGGATTTTAAATTTTCTATATTTTTGAGCCTAGTTTTAAATTGTTTACCCTTATGATCTAGTTGTTTTCGCACATTCAGGATAATAATAGTCCTCGTTTGATTTTTAAAATCTTTCTTTTTCAACTTTAACCTTAAGTATTTTTACCTGTGTTATATAATAGTTGATGCAAAATATATGAATAAATTGAGTTTTAAATGTATTTTCATTGGTATAATTTTCATCAAGTATTATATAACCCAAACAAAAATACTTAACTTCAAAGTTGAAAAAGAAAAACATTAAAAGTAAAAAATGTACAATTATTTTGAGACGAAAAGAGTAATAAAGAGTTGGATGCACCATTGAAGTATTTTAAAATTGTGGGCCTTCATTTGTTTTCTCTAGATCCCTATCGACCTTAAGACTAATCGTAACAATGGTATTACCCAAGGTCGGTCTACCTCACGGGACGCCCACACCCCCCTCCACGACCCCACTGAACGCCGTCCCCCTTCCTTTTTTGCTTGGTTCGATCAGCGAGGCGACTTTTGCAAATGCAAAGGTTTTGTGTGGTCCCTCTTCCTTTTTGCATGTGTAAGTTTTTTTTTTAATTAATTTTTGTTGGATATTTTTTTGTTGTTACTGGGGTCGCCTTATTCCAAGCTTAGGGTCATGTGTTTTGTCTTAAAGATAGAAGCTGAAGTGGCAGGGGGACTCCAGAAACCTATTACTATTAGCCTAAGAACAACGTTTTGTACATTGGTGAGATTAGTCCTTCATGTCTAAAAAGTGTTATAACTGTCTTTGAATCTCTAAATCTACATTTGACCCAACTTTTACAAAATGAACACCTTGCCATTTTATGGTTTACATGGGAGTTATATCTTTATACTAGACAAGTGACAATAGTAACCTAATTTTTAGTTTCTATGACAATGAATGAGTTTGAAATTTATTATATAGTGTATAATCTTACTATCTTATAATAGAGGATGGCCTTCTAAAAAAAGAAATACTTACAATTCAACATTACACATTTTAAAGCTAAAGGTACAAGTAATATCAACACAATTAGACATTTAATGCCTTAAAATTCAGCATTACAAATATCTATACATAGTGTACAACTTTTTAATGCACTAAGACATTAAATTAACATAATTAATACTCCTATATTAAAACACCTCATTACTTAAAAATACAATGATTTATTCACATTATACAACCAGTTAAAAGCATAGCTATCAAATTAAATACAACTAATTAAAACACCCCTTACAAAAAATAACAATAAAAATTTCACAATGTACAATCTAAACAAGCTACAACATAATGCAAAATATAAAATAATTAAATACACTAATTGTAAATATGGTTAACAACACTTGGGTATGAATCCAACCAACCTCCCCTTGATTCAATTAAGAGTTCCAGTACAATACAAGTTACAAGAAACAAAGATTGATCTCCAACTTGGAGTCAATCAGATTAATTCAAACACAATCCTGAACAATCAGGGTGTTAACAATAAGTAATACAACAAGACTGAAACCAGTCTAACGATTACACCTTGAACATAAGATCAGCCACCTTCAATATTGAGAGTGGTGATAGAAAGCAGCTCACACAAGAGTCTGCATAAGATTGAACTCCAGAGTCAATCAATACAAGATAACACCAGATTCCTCAACTGGATGTTTCACAACAATACACCAAGCTGATCAATATGATCAGTCTTGGGAGAACCATCAAGAACACTAGCCAACTCTTTTAAGAGGGAGGCATCGATTAACTTTTAGGTGAATAATACCAACTTGGTATTAAGACTGAATCCACAAGGATCAGTCAAACAATGAACAGTTCAACAATGAACTAGACAAGACTCAACCCAACTCTTATAAGAGTTGGATTGGTTTAACAAAATGGAGGAGTACTCCATGTTTAACAACTGAGAATCCATGTTCTCAGAGAATGATTAACTTCCATGTAACAACAGAGGAGATGTATCCTCAGAGAATATTAGACTTCCATACTTCAACATGTAACTAAGAAGGAGATTAAATACTGAGAGGGAAAATATAACCGTTGCCAAGCAAACATCCAAAGGAAGAAACCCATCATGTATCGGAAGTAGCAGCTTTAGTCCTTGCACTTCAATTAATGGCAGTCCTCATCCCTTTATATTTTTAACACTCCCCCTCAAGTTGAATGGTGGGATTTCCAAAATTCAACTTGAACTGAATTTTTTCTTCATGCGGCCTTAAATGAAGAACCCGACTTTTAACATAGGAGAAAACAAGATGAGAGCAGACCATTGGACCTCCCAACATACTTCTGAATCCATGAGAGACCCTGAAACCAATCAGAATCCCTCAATCCATCACAATACACTAGAAAACCAATGATCTGAAACCTCATAATACTTAGACCAATATCATCTACCTCCATTGCATCACTAGCGATGGTCATCGTATTGTGAGTCGTTTGCTTTAGCAATAGACCTTCTTAAACAACAAGCGCAAGCTCTTTTGAACCAGGGGTAGTCTTGACATTAGCCACAACCTTTTCAAAGAACATCTTAAACTCAGACATAAGCCTTTCATCATTTATATATCAACTCCAATAGAGCAGGACTGAGAAATACAACCACCATGTCAGCCAAAAACTACCAGGTCTGAAATAATTGGATTTATAGAAACCCTAAACTGAGTATAACAACACTTCTTCTTTTTTTTATTGGTAAATAACAGGAACCAAAGATGTTCCCAAAATAGTGAAACAAGCCATAAGCAAGGACACTTCAAGACATCTACCCAGAAACAATAGAGTTGGGTAGGATCCAACAACATGGAGAATATAATGGTAAGTAGAGTGTCGATCACTAAGAGTGAAACGTATTATCTAGTTATTCTAATCAGTATTTTAATATCCTAAGTTAGCTATACAAGCTAATCTAACGCAAGGGGGTTCAGCCTGATAGACTGGCACGGTTTGGTTATGATTAAGTAATAAACTAAACTAATGAGCACGAATCAGCGATTAGCACACACGTACACAGATAGATACTTGAGACAATAAGAAGACCTGTCCTGATAATTAAATAGCTTGTCACTTGTTTTATTGCTAGTTTTATATGAAGTGTATATAATTAAACCTTTTCTCGTTGGCTCTAATCTTATCGGCGAGTAAACCCTTAATGATTACTTATGTCTATCCTATTTATTTAAGCGTCTCTAATAAATAGGCGAGGAAGGGGCATGGCGACCCAAGCAATACTCAGCTAGACACAGAGGTTATCAATGCACTAATAAAAGTCACCAAAGACATCAACATATAAACTTTAATTAATGGGTAAGCAATATTAAGGAGAGTGCATGATTTTCTGTAGTCACATGACACAAGCCCATCAATCCTGATGAATTAAAGCGTACTAATACAATAAATCAAAACTACTTAATGAATTGAATACATGCAGGACCTTCTTACAGCTCTTGTATCTTTGTTTAGGTGTGTCTTGTGCTGCTTGGTCGTCTGAATTCGGCTCTAGGGTTTCTGTCTCTCTCTAAAATCTAGCTCGAGAACCCTTAAATTCGTCTGTCCTTGGGGTATTTATAGTTTCAGTCTGAGGGGTCGATGCGGCGCATAGAGTGAATAGATGCGGCGCATTGACTTAACTTCGCGTGGGGTCCAAGATTAATATATTCAGGAATATTCGTACACCGTCTTCAGATGCGGCGTATCTTGATCTTTGTATGCGGCGCATGTACTTGGATTGTAACTTGTGAAATCTTGATAGTGATACGCCGTATGTTAGAAGTATATTGCGGCGTATCTGGAGTAGAACGAGCTTGATCTAGCAGACTTTTGACATCTCGCTTGTTTTGCTCCATAATTAGTCCAAAATCGCCAAGTTTCACATAATGCTTGTTTTTACCTGAGAATTACTAAAGTAAACATTAATGTATCGATTCTCATATATAATATAATAAAACAAGTCAAATAAACAGGATAAATGATGATAATCAAATGTACTTATTTGAGTTCATCAATTATCCCCCCACTTGAACTTTACTTGTCCCCAAGTAAACCTTAGAATTAATCGTATGAAAATGTATCCTAAAAGATATTAGGATTTATTTTTATATTTAAGCATGTATTCGTTTTGTCATAATCACACAACCAAACACTTAACGAAGTAGAAACCAAAATAATTTTTAATGTAAAACAATTCTAAATCGTTTAGTTGCTTAGTTGTGACGAATATTCTATCATAGGCTTGGCAAGTGTACGCATCTCCCCCACTAAAGCCAAGGAGTAACAAGTCTAAAGCGGTAAAAAGGGTTTTGAGGCTTAAGGGTTGATCATCCTTTTTAATCTCTATCGATCTCATATTCCAGAAAAGGCGACAAAATCACAAATACATGATCGAATCCACGACCACGATACTTGCAATTGCTCAAATCCTTAACTCGAATAGGCTAAAGATAGGACCAAGTAATCTTCACCAATAATATTATATCAAAAAGGGCGACAAAATCATAAATACATAGCCGAATCCACGACTAGGATACTTAAGATTGCTCAAATCCCTAATCTCAATAAATCAAAGGTTTGGATGAAGAATGATATAGGGTATGGATAATATTTGGGATACAAATTGGTGTAAAATGAAAAAATAAACAAAACAAATAAATTAAAATCCTAAGTGTGGTAAATCACTTTCCCAACCATCCCATGAATAAGACTCATATCATTGAATAACTCACGCTTTAACACTTGAAACACACGCTTTAAGTAGACACGAATTATACTCAACAAGATCTAAATCAAAGAAAAACCTTAGTTGGCGTTCCCATAACGGCTAACTCTCATTCAATCCATAAATATAATATACAACAAATAGTGGTGATATTAACCACTTAATACAAAACTTTACATAAGTTGGTTAAAACAAACTTCCAACTTTTCCTTTTTCTTTTTCTTTTTTTTTTTTTTTTTTTTTTTTTTTTTTTTTTTTTTGACATCAACATATATGTGTAAAATTTCACAACTTTTCTATCACTATTTTTCCGGATAATTTTTCCATATTCTTGATACTTTCAGAAATAACTGTAATAGTGAAAGTAGCAAACACACGAAAAATAAACTAAAAGTTATACAATATTTACTTTCGTACCAATTGCATTGTGCAATTTCCCGATCTAACCAAAGATAATGAATTACGCACGCGAACACAGGTAATGTAAGGAAACACACTTTGCCTAAAGCAATTAACCACGGATTTTAATCTACAGGGTAGGCTAAGGTGTAAGGGTGTATCGAAACATTATAACAAAAGTGTAAGAAACGAAAGGAATGGCTCTGAGGGTTTTTCTAGGGGTATCTTACTCTAAAAGTGAGAGTAACAAAGGGTTTATACGGGGGTTAACTAACCAGTGTAGTTAGTTAATATCACATAACGTATAAAGGCTATTTGGGTATAATCCTAGAAATTTACCAATTTAGACAAGTCATTCCAATTATATAGATAATACTTATTATGGTGGTCTCGAATAGTATACAAGCCAAGTTCTAAAGTTTACAAGTCACCAGCACACTAAAGTTTTAATATTTTTGAAAGAATAGAGTTATGTGTGCGGTTATGTAATTTAGACTTTAAACAAAAACATGCTAAAAAATTTTAAATATTTATATATTAAGCGCATTTTAAGCATATTTTGAAAAAGTTTAGGACAAGTAAGTGTTCTAATTCTCCATCCCCCCACTTAAGTTAAACAACGTCCTCGTTGTTTGTGTCAAAGGTTAAAAACTGGAAAATAAAAGAATTAGAACAAAAAAACTCCCCTGAGATTTGCTCGGTATGATCCTCCATTATTCGTATAAGAGCAAAAATCAACTATCTTGTGGATTAGAACGTTTAAGCTTCATAGATGATGTATCCACAAAAATTGAAGGAATCTATAATACCATTTAGACTTTAACACACCTGAGTTAAGAAGGTTCAAACTTGCATAATACATTAGTAGTTAGTAAAAATAAAAGCAAAAGAATTAAACTGTAAATCATCAGGTCAGTCGATACGCCGTATCTTATGGAAGAAGATACGCCGTATTGAGCCTGGAATAAGTACGAATCAGAATAAAAGATGCGTCGCATCCTTAACCAGGGATGCGCCACATTAAATAAACTGACAGAAAGTTTTAAAGTCAAAAATAAAAATGCAGAAAATAAAATAAGATATGACCAGTGCATGTAATGCGTCGCATCTTATGATGGAGATGCACCGCATCTTCTGCAGGTCTGACAGACTCGACACAGAACAGAAAAGTAAAAATTTTTCTTCCGGGTTGTCTCCCGGTCAGCACTTGTCTTTATTCCAGAGTCTTCAAGTTAGACTCACGTTCAGCTCCTTATTTTGTTCTATTGATCCCCACATGTCCGTGCACGATGTAGTTGTGAATAACTTCGTCACGAACATATTCCGGCCCCAATTCAAGTACACCTTTGTAGAATCCTTTCATCTTTTAGTAAGGATACTCGATCCCTTTCTCAGTGTCATTTTCATCTACAATAAGAAATGGTGTAAATTTGTAACAAAATTTGTTAGGGGCATGTTTAAACCTTGGGTGAGCACGAGGCATCATGTAAGAGATGACGTTGCTTCCACTTTGAAAGGTGATCTTTCCTTCAAATCTTTTAGCGTTAATTTCGACCTCCTTACAAAATGGTTTCCCAACGATCACGTCACCCATCTCAACATCACGACAAGCATCCATGTTTTCCACCACGGTGAAATCTGTAACAATAGTTAAATTTCCGACAAAAATAGGTACATTCATGAATATTGCAACTACGTTTTTCCCTCTATACTCAATTTTGTTTTTCATTATAGAATTATAGAAATCTTTTGACATTACATTAATTGGTAAAATAGGGAAAAAGTTGGCACTAACCTGTTTAAATCCTATCATGCAAGGAAATTGTAAATTATAAGCACAATCTACATGGATCTTTCTACCATAATCACAGAAACTAGGATATCCTTCAAATTCATCATAATTCTTAGTGTTGATCATATTGATTCTAGGTACATCCATAATTTCTCCTTCTTCAATTTCGGGTTCAAAATCCTCCATAAATTGATCATTGATTCCTATTGGTAAATTAAGATCATTTAATTCAATGTAGTCTCCACTATAGGTCTCAAGTGATTCATTATTTACCAAGGTTTCTCCCATAAACCTAGCTTCTAGATCGAGGTCCATACGTTCTCTTAATCCTAGCACATAGACGCCTCTGATTATGCTCTTAGCAGGATTTTGGCACTTATAGACTAGTTTATTGTTCCCTACCTTTAATGAGATTTTTCTTTTAAACACATTAATCTTAGCACGAGCGGTATACAAGAAAGGTCTTCCAAGGATTAAAGGAATTTTAACATCCTCGGGCATATCTAATATAACAAAGTCTACGGGGAAAACAAACTTCTCAATCTTAACTAGCACATTTTCAGCAACCCCTTCAGGTCGTTTTACCGTTTTATCAGCCAATTCAATAAGCATCTTAGTTGGTGCTAATTTTCCTAGTCCTAGGGTAGTGAATGTCTTAAGGGGCATAACACTAACACTAGCTCCTAAGTCAGCTAATACATTATTGAAAGATATGTCATTAATTGAGCAAGGTAAAGTAAAACTTCCTGGGTCCTTTTCTTTATGAGGCAAGGCACGCAAGTCGGTTGCAGAGCTCTTTTCTTTCATTGTAGCCTTGATCTCTTCTTCAATCTTTGCCTTCTCTTTGAGTAACCTTCTTAAACTGATTGAAGAATTAAAGAAAAATTCGGGCTTTGCAGCATCATTACCATTCATCAATCTTCTAGGAAAAGGTATGTTAGGCGCGACTTCTTCAGTAGTGCATATGGCCTTGACATGATCTCTTGGGTTAGTTTCAGTTGAGCTAGGTAAACTTCCGTATCCCCTTTCTTGAAGAACCTTGCTCATTTGTCCGATTTGTTGTTCCAATGCTTTGATCGAAGCTCCTTGATTTCTTGTTATAGTATCTGTTGAGGCTCGGATTTCTTTGATCATAGCGGTGTTCTCTTCATGTCTTTTAGCAGCATCGGCCATAATTTGCTTTAGAGTGTCATCCAAAGTCTGCCTCCTTTCTTGATAAGTGGGATTATAGTTGTTCTTTTGATAGTATCCCGGAGCAGCTTCCCTAAATCTTCCTGAAGGTCGGAATGGTTGTCCAAATTGTGTGTAGTATGCTTCTTCAAAAGTCTCACTTTCATTCTTATTAGGGCAATCTTTAGTGTTGTGAGGTCCTTCGCATTTTTCACATCCAACTTGGGCAGCATAAACTTTCTCATCACGCTTCTTCATCTCTCTACTAATTTTATCCAATTGAGCTTGAATTGCAGCAAACCCGTCAAAATTAGTGCTTCTCTTAGATCTAGTAGAGGTTCCGTCGTGCCATTTTTGAGAGTGATCAGCAGCTTCTTGGATAGCTTTTCTAGCATCGGCTGCACTCATTTGAGGCACAGCTCCCTTAGCATCCAAGATTTTTCTAGTAGGCACGTCCAATCCTTGATAGAACAATATTATCTCCTGCATTGGACTTAGATAATGTTGAGGGCATTTCATCAATAAGTCTTTAAATCGTTCCCAAGCTTGATAAAGAGTTTCATCAGGCTCTTGCTTGAAACTGTTGATAGCCTCCATCTTTTTAGCAGTTTTAGCAGGTGGACAATATCTTTTCAGGAATTTGCTCTTCAAATCTTCCCATGTTGTGATTGAACTAGCAGGTTCATTCCTTAGCCACTTATTAGCAGCTCCTTTAAGCGAAATTGGAAAGATTCTTAGCATAAGTTGATCGTCAGAGACTCCTTCTATAGTAAACAAATCTGCAATCTCGAGGACTTTTTCAACATGTTCATTAGCATCTTCATGTTCTGTTCCACTGAAAGCATTTTCTCTTAGCTCCTTGAGAAACTGACCCTTCAACTCAAACTTTGACTTTTCATCAAACTTCGGTCTAGCAACTCCTGAACTGTAATCAGCACGGGTTTTGTTCATGTATTACTCCATAGTAGTGTTTTCCGTCATTGTTTCTGTTTCTTCTTCCTCCTTTTCTTCAGAAAAGTAATCAAGCTCGAACGAACTTGAAATTTCAAAGCTTTTTGTGTTGAAAAGCCTTTTAAGCGAATGTAAAGCTCGTTCAGGATCTTCGAAAGGTTCAATCAAGTTCTTAGTTGAACTCCTGATCATGCACTTCCTGAAACCATCACAAAAGCATCAGTAGGATATGTTCAAGAAAGTAATATATTAGAAAACTAACAACGAAAACGGAATACGAAAAATAAAAGTTGCTGATGTCTACAGACGATGCGCCGTATCCAAAAAGTTGGATACGCTGTATCTTATTACGTTAAAATTTAATCAGACTTTTATTCAGAAAACAGATACGCCGCTTATGAATTAAAATGCGCCGTATCAAATTTAAATTATCAAAAATCGATTATATTTATTAAAATTAAATGCGTCGTATTAACAAAAGCTAATGCGCCGTATTTTCGTTACGTTTCAAAATACAAGATTTTTGATTTAGTAGATGCGCCGTATCGATAAAGATCGATGCGTCGCTTCTGTTTAAAAATTCGAAAAACTGTTTTTAATTTAAATAGAAAATACGCCGTATCTGTTAAAACAGATGCGTCGTATGGCGTTAGGGTTTAGAAAAATTTCTTATTAAAAACAGAATACGTCGTATCTTGGGGAAAGATGCGTCGTACTCGAATTTATTAAACGCGTTGTATTTTAGAAAAATTAAACGCAATAATCAAATTAACAGATAATAACAATTCACTCCCCGGCAACGGCGCCAAAAACTTGATGGAGCGTGATGTGTCGTTGCGGTTTAGCAGTATTAATGCCTACTCAAGTTTTAAATTTATATTTAGCCGACTTATCAATAACACACACACTTAACGAGCAGTGTACCCGGTCAGTATGAATATAATGGTAAGTAGAGTGTCGATCACTAAGAGTGGAACGTATTATCTAGTTATTCTAATCAGTATTTTAATATCCTAAGTTAGCTATACAACCTAATCTAACGCAAGGGGGTTCAGCCTGAGAGACTGGCACGGTTTGGTTATGATTAAGTAATAAACTAAACTAATGAGCACGAATCAGCGATTAGCACACACGTACACAGATAGATACTTGAGACAATAAGAAGACCTGTCCTGATAATTAAATAGCTTGTCACTTGTTTTATTGCTAGTTTTATATGAAGTGTATATAATTAAACCTTTCTCGTTGGCTCTAATCTTATCGGCGAGTAAACCCTTAATGATTACTTATGTCTATCCTATTTATTTAAGCGTCTCTAATAAATAGGCGAGGAAGGGGCATGGCGACCCAAGCAATACTCAGCTAGACACAGAGGTTATCAATGCACTAATAAAAGTCACCAAAGACATCAACATATAAACTTTAATTAATGGGAAAGCAATATTAAGGGGAGTGCATGATTTTCCGTAGTCACATGACACAAGCCCATCAATCCTGATGAATTAAAGCGTACTAATACAATAAATCAAAACTACTTAATGAATTGAATACATGCAGGACCTTCTTACAGCTCTTGTATCTTCGTTTATGTGTGTCTTGTGCTGCTTGGTCGTCTAAATTCGGCTCTAGGGTTTCTGTCTCTCTCTAAAATCTAGCTCGAGAACCCTTAAATTCGTCTGTCCTTGGGGTATTTATAGTTTCAGTCTGAGGGGTCGAAGCGGCGCATAGAGTGAATAGATGTGGCGCATTGACTTAACTTCGCGTGGGGTCCAAGATTAATATATTCAGGAATATTCGTACACCGTCTTCAGATGCGGCGTATCTTGATCTTTGTATGCGGCGCATGTACTTGGATTGTATCTTATGAAATCTTGATAGTGATACGCCGTATGTTAGAAGTATATTGCGGCGTATCTGGAGTAGAACGAGCTTGATCTAGCAGACTTTTGACATCTCGCTTGTTTTGCTCCATAATTAGTCCAAAATCGCCAAGTTTCACATAATGCTTGTTTTTACCTGAGAATTACTAAAGTAAACATTAATGTATCGATTCTCATATATAATATAATAAAACAAGTCAAATAAACAGGATAAATGATGATAATAAAATGTACTTATTTGAGTTCATCAGAAACATATACTCAGAAATATAGCTTTGGATCATAAGATGAGAGTTAATCCAAACAGCAGTTCGGTAATCAATAGGGTGAAACACCCTAACATCATAAACCATAGGAGCTCCACTCCAGCAGCTAATACCATGAACAGCTGGTAACGACCAGCAACAATAACAACTAGAACAGCTGTTTCACCTCCAGAAAGATTCAGTAACAAATTCAAGAACAGGTTCTTCAAAAGAGAACCCAACAGCTTTCCAAATGATCTTCTTTAGAAGTCACTGAAGAGAACCTTTAATATAGCCAGTGGCTGAGAGAAATAGAGAACCTTTAACAAAGGGCTGACCAGTAACAATAACGAGTCCAGCAGCTTGTAAAAAAGAGAGCAGCAAATATAAAAGGTTAGTAAACAAGTTTCTGTTTTGACAGAAACAGTCCCAGAAAGCCTGAAAGTTTGGTAGGTATTTTAACACCCTCCCTCAAACTTTCACACCAAACATGTCCAACATACCCAGCTGATCACACAAGAGCTTATGGCTTTTGCAGCCAACGAACACTCTTGGTGCTGCTGTAAATTCAGCAGCTATACACACCCTTTGGGGCTGCAGAAAGCAAGACAAACACCCCTCCTGCTGCTGTAAAAACAGCAGCAATATACCCCATTTGGGGCTGGAAAAAACAGCATACAACATGCCTTCGAAGAGCTTAAAAAATTGAGTACCAAACACCCTAAACAACTGCCAAAGGAACCCACAAACAGATCCTGTCCAAACGCAGCACAAGCAATATGACATGATTGAACCTTTAACAGAATAATGGACCATATCCAATATTCCAACGTAGCACTTCTCTAACAACCCCCGCATAATCAGATCCACCACATACAAGGTAACTTGTATATGACATCAGACCGTAAAAGAGATGCCCATGTAGCGACCAACAAGAGACCCTTAGCATCAATGTTTTAGCCACCACAACAGATCATTAGAGAATATTCAGTAGCTCAGATCGTTTGCTGACAAAAAATGTAATAGCAGTCACAAACTACCGTAGACGAGCAATAGGATTATACCAAATCCTAACTTACATTTTACCACACCAAATATGCACCCACCACAGCAGATCACATGAATCTCGATCCCCAATCAGCATACACATTAAACGTGGGTCAGAATGAAACCCAAGCATTGAGAGGCGGCCATTGACGAACCATAGGGAGTAAACAGCCCCATCCAAATCACCAAATACAAAATGAAACATGATCCGACATCCAACACAAGCATCTCAGATCAGTAAATCCCCAAACCATTGACAACAATAGGGTCAGAGAACCCTAACAACCAGCTAGAAGAATCAACAGCAGCATACATAGCAACAGATAAACAATGGCAGAGCAAGCAAGAGAGCAACAAAAAAAGGTCAAATAGAAACAAGTACTAGCAAGAAAGGGCAGAAAACCACAAATACAAACAACAATAAAGACAGATAAACAACCAAACCAAGAGCACCCAATCGCGGCTGAGAATATAAGCCGAAGACATGACCACACCTAAACCAAATACAAGCACCACTTGGTGTATTTTTGGTAAAAAAAGAATCAAAGAAAACAACCCTAAGTGGGTTTACAGAGCACACAAAAAAATGATCACAAAATCAACAACCATAATAGCATCTAACAAAAAACACAAGTAACCACATATACAAACATCAATGACAACCTTAGTGCCATTACAGCTTAATTCAAAAATAAGTCCCCCAACGGTGCTATATGCACCGTGGGTACACAATAGGCACAGTCCCACCTTGGGGTGTGTCGTTAAAACTTACAGTCGACCAAGGACGACCCTTGCTATACTAATAAACCAAATAAACTGCCCTTAACGAGGGTTCCACCCAAGACAAATCGTAACACAGTTAACAAAATCAAAACAAAGCGATACAAGCATCACGAATCATAGTTTCAAAACTCAGCAACAATCACTAATCAAGGTGAAAAAACTATAAAACCCACGTCATGACTTATATGAGTCATGACTTACCCTAAAACGGGTCAAAAGAAAATCAATCAATCAAGAAAATACTCAAGAACAACCATCATAAAATGCATAAGCACCAACAGCAGATAAGAAACATATAAACTGGCGAGAAAGTGAACAGACCAAACAATTAACTAATCACACAAAGAGGTCCTGATTCTACCAAAATCAGGTACGAAAGAGAACAATACAGTGATTTAGCAGCAGCAGAAAGAACAAGCACCAACGAGAGCAGCAATAAGACAGCAACTGAACAGTAGCTAGAAACCCAGAACCTCGAACGGCCACAAGGGAATCCGAGAAACACCGAATCAACCAATGAACCAGCCAAATCGGAGATAGCAATAATCACCAGAAGCCAACGGGATTAATAATCAGAGCCCAATTAGTTTTCACCGGAGAAACCAAATTGGACCAGTATCGCCGGATTAATATTGCCGGAATTAACGCCGAAATAATCAAGAACCAAACAACCTCCGATTTCCAGTAAGCCCTAGAAATCCGTATTGAGATAAATCAACCGAATCAGAAATGCCCAAATCAGAAAAATTAGGGTTCTTTGTATGAAACCCTAGCCATGAAACTCCAGAAACCACAAGATTTAGCCCAAGCAGACTAAACCAACGACGGCTGTTAATGAAACAGCCTCAATTAACCATTTAAACCTCCAATTGGAAAAACCCCCAATTCAGACAAAATTAGGGTTCTTCGATCAAAAACCCTAATTCACCAGAACTCGTCGCTTTTTTTAGCACAACCAGCAATTAACCAACCAATATCGTTGAATTAACAATAATACAACCAGAACAGTGAGCAATTTCAAGAATCCCCAAAAGATGGTTGAAACCCAAGAACTTGAAATCACCAGATCGATAGGAACCTGTCTCTGATACCATGTAAATATGGTTAACAACACTTGGGTATGAATCCAACCAACCTCCCCTTGATTCAATTAAGAGTTCCAGTACAATACAAGTTACAAGAAACAAAGATTGATCTCCAACTTGGAGTCAATCAGATTAATACAAACACAATCCTGAACAATCAGGGTGTTAACAATAAGTAATACAACAAGACTGAAACCAGTCTAACGATTACACCTTGAACATAAGATCAGCCACCTTCAATATTGAGAGTGGTGATAGAAAGCAGCTCACACAAGAGTCTGCATAAGATTGAACTCCAGAGTCAATCAATACAAGATAACACCAGATTCCTCAACTGGATGTTTCACAACAATACACCAAGCTGATCAATATGATCAGTCTTGGGAGAACCATCAAGAACACTAGCCAACTCTTTTAAGAGGGAGGCATCGATTAACTTTTAGGTGAATAATACCAACTTGGTATAAAGACTGAATCCACAAGGATCAGTCAAACAATGAACAGTTCAACAATGAACCAGATAAGACTCAACCCAACTCTTATAAGAGTTGGATTGGTTTAACAAGATGGGGGAGTACTCCATGTTTAATAACTGAGAATCCATGTTCTCAGAGAATGATTAACTTCCATGTAACAACTGAGGAGATGTATCCTTAGAGAATATTAGACTTCCATACTTCAACATGTAACTAAGAAGGAGATTAAATACTGAGAGGGAAAATATAACCGTTGCCAAGCACACATCCAAAGGAAGAAACCCATCATGTATCGGAAGTAGCAGCTTTAGTCCTTGCACTTCAATTAATGGCAGTCCTCATCCCTTTATATTTTTAACACTAATTAATGTTATTTTTAAAACACTCTTAAAATGAAAAGTATATGTTATTATACATATTGTACAAACTAATAAAACACACAAAAGTTCATACAAGCTAACAAGTTGATGATACATATAGTTTTAAAAACCAGACCGGACCACGGGTTCAACCGGGAACCGATGTCGCCACTGGTTCGGCTAGCCAATAAAAGCCATCCAAAAATGAACCAAAGAATACTCGTTGGAACCGATAAAAACTTGTGAGCCAGCCCTCATCGGGATCTATTTCTCTGGTTGATTGTCACAGGGTACCCGCCGCTGCAACGTCCGGGTACCCTGCTAGTATATATTATCGATTAATTTGTTGATATATAACAAATTAAAACTCTAGCTGTTCAAAATGTTCACTGGACGAAAAGTATATTGATTATAGTAAGAGATAAGGTTACCGAGCCAGATATATACAATTTCAATTTTATTGAGGAAACTTTGTCTGTAAATCTATAATAATATACCAGTACTTAAAGTTAATCAAGATCAATATAACGCAAAGGCTTTGGGAATTACAATTAACCGATCAGTAAGTTCTCTTGTCGCAAGCCAACAGAGCTGGGAAACACTAGGAAATTTGGTGTTGCAAGAATATATACATAAGTACATATATAACATGAAAGAAAATCGAAGTAATATAGAAGCAAACTTGAAATTGAAGGACTAAAAATAGAAGGTCTCTAGAAAAAAAAGAAGAAGAAGAAGACAAGGGAATCTTCACAATCACTAGGATGTGTGGTCTTTTTCAGTATCAAAAATAAGCACATGATGTTAACAATTGAAAACATGTGCTTTTGTAACACTCTCTCTCAACCGCGTAAATCAACTCTCAGTCTCTCACCCTAAAAAAGAGATAATGTCTACTCTCTCCGTCTTAAAATTATTGTTCCCTATTAAGTTTTTTGATCTTTTTTCTTAACTTTGACTATAAATATTTTTGTTTATATTATACAATTTTTGATAAAAATTATACCAAATGAAAATACATTTAAAACTCAATCCGTTCATATATTTTGTATCAAGTATTATGTAATACAAATAAAAATACTTAAGGTCAAAGTTGAAAAGTAAAGACCGAAAAAATTAAAAGAGGACAATAATTTTGAGACGGAGGAAGTATAAAATTACATGAACTAATTGTTCAAACTTTCTACACTAAGGCTGGTTGGCAAGGTAAGCCCTCCTTCACCATACACATCAGCGCCACGTCAACTTTCTCTCTCCTCTCACTCCCTTTCACCTCACTTCACCATTTACTAGTCAAGGCAAACACATCTTCACCTTTCATTAAAATACTCACTTTATACAAATATACCCCACTAAATACCTCACACACACTCACACCCAAAATAAAAAATAAAACTTGCACTAAGTTCGAAATGTATAGTGGTGAAGGTTTCACCTAGTTTGGTTTTGGGAAGTGTGCATAGAGAGTGGAAATAGGTGGAGGGCAAGGAAGAATTAGGTAAACTTTGGTAAAGGTGATATCTTCACCATCCCTTGCCATCTAGTATAAAAGAAAATTTTCATTTGGTTAAATACTTTAATCTAAATATTTGAGTAATTGAGTTGTTACAATAATATGGTAGGGTCATTTGAGAATTCTAAAAGGGTTGTGTTATACAAATAACCTCTACATGTGGGGTCCCTGTACTTTTGGTTAAATATATAACCCGATAAAGCAGACAAAACAAGCAGCGGCAGCAGGGTCAAAGTCAATGTCAGCCTATCATCTGCCTTCTAAAGGCTCATCAATTTTCAATAAAGTAACTAATATCACCAAACTTTTAGTGACATCGTTTGAATTTCTTACCTCTTTGTTGGGCTCCGTCCATGTCTATAATTCACATAAATATATTTTTGGTTTCATTTATACAAACATGAATGAAAACAAAAATGCAAATAACTATGACATATTTTTTCTTTCTTCTTTATATATTTATACCATTCTAAGTTTGCTTTCTTGAACCAAAGAAAAATTGTATATCATGATTTTAGGATTTCTTATATAATGTCAACGTTAATATCTATTGATGATTTTCATGACTTGTGCTTTAAAAAAATATAAAAATAACCTTTAGAATATGCGTGAGCTTTTGCGGTTTCAGAAAAAGAATTCCGGATCAACGCGTCGGGTTGACCATCCAGTCTTTTTCAGCACGTCCACTATTTCGTCGTCTTTTGCATAGTCCCCTTGCCCCTAACACACACACATTATGCACACCTATAAATACATTCATCAACTTAAAGATATCAAGTAACAGACCCAAACAATATTAAGCAATGTCAAACCCTACAACTGAGACTTGTGATCAAGAGTCTTCAGGATATGAACCAAAATATAAGGGTGTTAGGAAGAGGAAATGGGGAAAATGGGTGTCGGAGATACGGTTACCAAATAGCCGTGAGAGGATTTGGTTAGGGTCATTTGATTCGCCTGAAAAAGCTGCTAGGGCTTTTGATGCTGCGGCATTTTGTCTACGTGGTAGCTCCGCCAAATTTAATTTCCCGGATCAACCGCCTAATATTCCTGGAGGGAGATCTCTTTCTCCCTCTGAGATACAAGCGGCTGCAACTCACTATGCCAACTCACCCCATTCATATCCAAATCACTATTTTGAGTCTTTGTCGGGCTCAGTTGCTGACATAGCTGGCCCAACGGAGACATACAACTCTCGCTCTTCATCCTCTTTTCTCTTAGAGGATAATGAGAGTCATGTGACTGATTATGGAATATTTCCAGGGTTTGATGATTATTTCATGCGTCCACCACCTATTGACTCTCCACAATATACTGCTTACGAAGAGGAGAATTCTAGCTATGGAGATATCTCGCAAGGCCCATCATTTCTCTGGAATTTTTAATGTGAAGCTGGGGATCACCTTAGTGTAAGTTGTGAATGAGTTCACTTCACATAAAATTTTAGATTCTTATTAGGAAATACTCCGTAGTATATACTTGTTATATAGATCGAGTAGTTGTGGTTGTCGAGATGGACCGTTCTATTTTTGCTTACGGAGCCAATCGCATTTCAATTTTGCTTTCAGCATGTTTTAGTTCTTGTTTTTCCTCCATGCTGTGTGTGGGGGTGAGCCATTATCATACGAACATGCACCATATAAATAAAATATCTTATGCACTATATATGCCTCATGCGATTAGGGTTGTTCTCTCTATCTATGTTATCAATTGCATCTAATAATAATTGCAGTACCATGCCTATATATGCTTTGTCTAAACACACACATACGTGTATGCATATATGTATATGGTGTATATCTATCATTACAACCAATGTATTTTAATTTGATCGCAGTATACACTACAACAATCAGTAGGACGGGAGAGCACTACTACAAAAAAGGGTAAAAAGATTGATTGAAAACCCTCAAAAAGATCGGTTTTGAACCACTCTATGTAAGGGTGATCTATTTGAGCGAAACACAAATAGATCGGTTGAGAACCGATCTGACTAATATAACAAATAGATCATTTGATACCTAAGAACCGATCTATTAATTCAATTTTAAAAATAAAAAAAATTATCGAAACCCATATTTTTTCCAAATTTCCGTTCAATCACACAAACTACACTAATATTCCAATACATATGTGTTTAACAAAATCATCATCTTATAATATGCTACCACATGGCTTCAAGAAATACAACACCATTTAACTATCCCGGAACAAAGAACACAATTCGAATGATAATTGTTGTATAGCTTGTTACTACGTGCATCCCCTATCACCTATGAGAAATGATAGATGCACTGGTGCACTAATATTGCAATCCCATTCAACTTCCACCTTCCGCAATGAAGGCATCGACTATATCAATCAACTGTCATAAAGAGAAGAAACAAATGAGTTAATGATGGTTACCTTTAAGAAGTAATGAACAAAATAAAGTAACATGTGTATTAACACAAAGTCGTATAGACATCAACAATATGTCAAGAATATGGAATCGAACTATGCAACTTGTTGACTGCAATAGAAGATACTTGTATTATTATATATCATGTAATATTAGTCATTTTATTACCTTATCCCCATACGATTTCAAGAGAATATGAGATTCATGACATCCATTGTAGTGTCAAAGATGTTATTGATTATCTTAATAAACTATCAGCTGAAATCCGTCGTGATCTTCATGTGATAAGGAGCATCTCTTGGCTGATAATTCCGCTACAGCCCCTATGTGTATAAGAAAGCTGTGTAGTACGCAATGCCAAACAACACCACAAACACTTTAAATAAGCAATCTCATACAACCCATATATAAATAGTTCTATCAGCCCCTATATAAGCACATTCATGAAGCAATACCAAACAGCCCCTATGTGTATAAGAAAGTAGTGTGGTGTTACTCCATACCTTTGTACTTCCCAAATCATTCTAAAGATAAACTATATTTACCTTCAATTTCAGTAAGTGCGCCTTCGCTTGATAATGGCAAAAAGCATTCAGGTCTCTACACAAGCTCTGAAAATTCAAAATAAAATAGTAGTATATCAGTGGCAAGTGTATACAAACATAACATTTAGCTGTAAGATTTTAAATTACATAAACCGGTTCTCAAAAAAAATGCCAGAAACCTTAAATGTAAGGAATTTATAAAACATATCAATGGTCTTCTTGTTCCTCCTTATATATACATTCTGAACGTTTATTCATTTAGAGACTTAATTTACACTTTGGATATTTTATGTTTAAACCCTAGTCAGAGACTATCTGACACTGAATTGGTCTAACAATCTCCTCTATTTGAATATACAAATAGCCTAAGTGTTTTTCAGATGTAAGTGAGCATAACAACTTCTTCTCACAAACTGAAATAAAGTAAAGTGAAAACTAACTGATCCTAAGAACAAGTAAGACAAAAAAAATCATTGATATTCATAGATTACAACAAAAGTAGGAATACATATGTCTTATTTAGGATTGTTCTTCAGCATGCCCATCAATTCAATCTTCACTTTCTTTATCTGGAGAAACTCTTTGTGAGGTATTGAGTTGATCTCGTCCTCCAAGATCATGATCATTCTCTGATCTTCAGGAGTCTTTTCAGAGCAAGTGACTTTGAGGATAAACATATGTTGAGGGTCGTACTTGCTTAGTTTTGATACCCTTTGGAAGACTTGTTGATCAAGAGCATCAGTTAAAAAGATACCATATTCATGATATTCAATTACATGGCCATCTTTAAAGGGGCTTACTTTAGGAGAAACCGTGTTATAGTAAAGGCCAAGAATGTAAGCTTCAGGTTCATTAGGAAGACGCTTCTTTTTGAAAGTTTTATGTGCAAAGATACAACGGCTTTCACAACTGGCCTTCACAGATGTAACACCCTAAAATCGGGTTTTTAAGTATTATATTACGAGAGTGCCTTGAAATAGTTTGACCAAGACTTTTATATGTTTGAAGGTCTAATATGATTGGTTATTCAATGTTTTAAGTTGAAAGTCAATCTTAAGTCAATATATTTTGTAAATAGTTTAGAAAGTATTATGTGTCACTAATATAAGAGAAAAGAGCTTGAGGGACTTAAGGTGCCAAAATTTTAAACTGGTACTAGAACCAACTTGTTTTAGTACTAGAACCATCTTGTTCTAGCCTACAGTGACTATTCTTGCCAAGAGACCAAAGATGTACCTAATTTTGTGTTAACTAACCAAACCTTCCATAAGTTTCCACCACTTTTCAGTGGTTATGTGTGTGTGACGAGCTAAAGAGAAAAGGGAGGAAAGCCAAGACTTTATAGTTATCGATTTAATGGTAATTAGTTTTCCTAATTATAATATAAGTCTTTAGCAAGATTTCCTCACAAGGTAAAATGTCTATCTCATGTTGAATTGAAGAATTAAGAGTTAAGGTTCATAAGCAAGATTTGGGGGTTTGGGGTAATTATGGTTTGAAGTTAAAATAAAGATGTTGTAGTATTCTTGGGTGAAGACCCTTTAATGAATTGAAAACAAATTAGTTATTTTGGGATATGATCATGTAAATGATTTAAAGCGTTTTAGTTATAGTTATGAGTGACTTAGACACCCTTAATTATTATTTAAATTAGAAGTGTTAATATTTGTTGGTGATCATTTGACTAGGAAATCAAGCAAAGAATGTGATGGTGGTTTATTGGTTATTTAGCTTGGATGTGAGGTAAGTAAAATGGTTATGAGATGAGATTATATTGATTTATTCATATATGTGTTATGTGGAAGATGATAGTGAAGGTGTATGAGTCATTTGGCTTTGTGAGCTTGGATTAAGAATAGATTAAGGCTAGTTTGGCAAGACTAGCCAAAGTTTTGGTTAAGTCCTTTGTGATTTATGTAAGGTATGTAAGAATTATGTTGGTTGATGATATGTGTATTAAGTGTGATGTGCTAGTATTGATAAAAAGTAGTATAGACTAATGTGATGTGAATGATGCTTATGTGATTAATGATGTATAATATTGTGTTATTATCTTTTTTACTTACTAAGCGTAATGCTTACAGTTTGGTTGTTTAACCGTTTTGTAGGTTCGTATGATTTTAAGGATGGCTCGGATAGTAGCTTATGGGGCTAATACGGGATGGAAGTCATTGTCGAAATTAGACAAGTAATTAGGACAGATACCGAGCTTGAAGTAATGTTAAACCCCCAAGTGGTAAATGGTTTAAATATTGTTTTGTAGTGTCAAAGTCTAGTTTTTAAGTGTGTAAATGAGTTATGCTCAACTTGTATTGAAAATGGGTGTTTGGCAAAAATACCCGTAGCTTTGTAAAGTATATGCCCAAGGGTCGTTTAGACCAAAAATGTTTATGAAAATGATGTATTATGTTATGTTAATAATTTTTAGAAGTTCTTATGTTGTGTCGGTATGCAGAAGTCGAGTTTTGGTCTTTTAGGTCAAGTATGAAAACGGGACAGCAAGTAGTGCTGAAAATTGTGTTGTCTTTGAAGGATCATATCTAATAAACCATAAGTCCGTAGGATTCCAGCCACCTACCATTTTAAAGGTAATTGAGTCTACTTTCTAATACAATTACTTACAGGTTATGAGTCCAAGTTTAAGTAGGTCAAATTTGCAATTTATAGTAGACTGTCCTGAAAAACAGCATATTTTGCAGAAAATGGGTCATGTTTGGAAATTCATATAAAATCAATCGTAAGTCGTTAGAGGTCGTGCCACTAGTCATTTTAAAAGTAATTGAGTCTAGTATCATTTAAAAATAGTCTTAAGGGCTGGTTACTAACATATTATTGTCAATTCGTCAAAGAGTAACAGGAGGTCAGTTTTGGGTCATGTCTTTTCCTCAAAAAGTTTTATATTTTTAGTCAATCAGGAAAGAAGCGTTGCAACAGAAATGCCGAAGGGTCACACGAGTGCACACTTAATAGAACACGCAATTGGAAATCAGAAACGAGTTATGAAATGAATGAATAATAGTTAGAAAATGAAAATCCTGAAGTACTTTCATTGAGGGGTAAAACGGTAATTATCCTGAATAAATAATATTTATCGTTAGATAAATATTAATATAATAAAAGGCAAAAACAAATCCCTTAGGGGTATGTATAATCGGCCTCCCCAATGAGATTACAAGTTTAACAATTTGTTAAACTTGTATTACTTGTAGGACAAAGAAATGGTCGTTCTAGAATACTCCTAAGTACCCTATAAATACAAAGGGACTTCTTAGGAACCTCATAACAATCCTTTAGACCCTAAATTATTCCACCCCTCTCCTCTTGTGTGCGATCGACCAAAACAACCAAAGGGTCGAAACCCTTTGGTCGTTCATCCCCAGTCGACCAAAAAATCGACCATAGTCGAATTCCACTAGTCAACTAGTGCTTACCCGATTTCATACTCGCCAACTTGCATAGGTTCATAGCCCTAGTCTACTTGTGTTGTACCAGTGGATACATGATGTAGTCCAAGTGGTGGTTTTCTCCAAGAAACCCTAAAGAGGATCGTGAAACATCAAGATCAAGAAGAAGGTGTTATATGCATCAGAAGAAAGCTCAAGAAGCTTACGTGGTTCAGGATGACAATTAATTCTTTTATAAACACCCTTCTTATGTGTTAGTAGGTTATATCCCTGATTAGGTGATCTGACTAATTAGGGTTTTGGCTGCATGACTCTTTGTTTATTTTTCGATGTTCATGTTTATGAGCCATGCGGGTGACCGCCAAACCCCTACACTCTTTCTCTTCTTCGACTTTGGAGGATCTTGTTGAGAGGAGTTTCTCGTTGTCAATCCCCAAGATTCTTTCTTGTTCCTTAATTTCTTCAAACTTGTGTCCCATGGTTTTCTCAGTTCAATCCTCTCTTCTTATCAAGAATGCTCAACAACATTTCCCATTCATTGCAGCCATATATACCCCATTGGAATTCAATGATGACTTCATACTTGGTGTCGTCATTGTCCCTGATTATGGCTATCCTGAATTGTTTGGTGTTGGCAATTTGATGTCAGTGACTACCCCAAGCTTCCTGACAAGTTCCATCATGTGCTTGTACCTCTCCCACAAATTCTTTTAGGTTTGCCTTCTCTTTGATCTTTTCCTTTGTTTCCTCAATTTCTTGTAGTTTAAGAAGTTTGAACTCTTTTGCTGTTTTCAAAACTTTCTTGGTAGCCTTTACTTCTTCATGAGCTACCTTAGCAATCTCTTTGAGATAAGCAACTTCATCCATAACAACTTTCTTCTTCCTCCCCCAAGTTTTGAAAAGTTCACAGAGTTCTTCCCATGTAACCTTGATGGTGGGCGACATAGGTGCCATTTTGGCACTATAACAAGATGTTATGGCGAGTGCACGGTGCCCTCTTACGGAGTATTATGGAGTGAAAAAGATGGTCCCTCCGTATCAAATCATTTGTCACATGACAACGACATTGTATTATAACATTAACTTATATATGTGCATATACTTTCATTTTGCATATATGGTTGTAAAGTAAGTAAGAGTGTGAATAAGTTGTAGTCAAGTATTTAAATAATTAATTGTAATTAAATGATAATTGCGTTTGGATTAAATCGTAATTGCGTTTTATAAGTAAGGAAATTTTGGATTAAATAGAAATTGTGTTTTATAATTGCATTTGGATTAAATTTGTATACTTGACTAAAATTTAATTAATTGTTTAAATATTTAATAAATTGCATTGCGTCTTATAAGTATAGATACTTTGGTCTAAATAAGTATTTTTTTTTATTATTTTTTTTAAATTTAAAAAGAAGAAGACATTACTCATTTTATAAGATTTTATGCAAATGTGTTTCTTATTATATATAGTAGGGTTGGTTCTAGAGAAAAGTATAATTAGATAGAAAAGTGAGAAAAATAATTATAGGGTAGATTTTGCAAACGTCCCAAACTTAAGGGTAAACAATGAAACAAATAGATAAAAAAAAAAAAAAGGGCGGAACTAATATACATCTCATTTTAACTCGTAACATAAAACACACTCCGATCATTCAATCCCTATCAAAGAACACATCCATTTTCAAATTAGAATCTGATCAAATTAATCATAAACGCTTTGATTTTTCAAGCTGATTAACATAAATATGGCGAAAAAGAAGTTTTGAAATCGTATGTGCCCTAATTTTTCTATATGTAATTATATCATCTTATTTGTAAGTGCCCTAATTTGGTATATTCATCATTTAATTGATTTAAACATGTTATAATTATGTATAATTTTCAATTTCAGCAACTCAAAATAAGTTCACGAACAAAGAACAAAAACGTTGACATCGAACCAGAGAAATCGAACAATAGTAAGTGTTTAATTAAAGATTTTTTTAATTTTTATGTTATTTTAGTGCATTTATTGTGTAAAGTATATAATAATTGTTGTTATTGTTGAATGAAATGACATATTAAGGCATCTCTATGTATAAAATTACAATTTAGTGCATCTGTGTTATTAATATGTTACAGAATTTGTTTGTTTGAAATAAGTGCATCAGGATTAATGTTATAAGTTATGGCATCCATTTGTGCCATTAGTATGATAACAACATCATGTTTAAGTTAGGGCATCTGTTTGTTTGATTAGTGCATCAAAAAAAAATGTTTTACGGTATCTGTTAGTATAATAAGAGCATCATGTTACAAGTTACGACATCTGTTTGTTTGATTAGTGCATCAAAAACATGCTTTACGGCATCTGTTAAAGCCATAGTTCATTAACGTTATGGCACCAGATTGTAGTAGTGCAACTGTATTTGTGGTTGCTGCATCAACATTAGTGCATCAACATTATACATTACCGTATCTATTTGTCAGATTAGGGCATCCATATTGTATGATTATATATTACTGCATCTGTTTTATACATTAGTGCATCAAGATTATCCATTTTGACCGAACAAGGTAACTTTACAATGTGATGAAAAAGTGTGCTTATCAAACATATGATGAAACCATAAGCCTAAAAATTAGCTTTAATAAGCCATAAGCTCAAGTTGCTAAGCTTATAAGCCCACGAATTTGAGCTTTTTAAATTTGGAAAAGCAATAAGTTGTTTCAAATGAGTTGGTTAGCTTATGGCATTTAATAGATAAGCAGTTGGAAAAGCAACCCTAAACGCCCTTGAAACTGCTTATCGAATCAGCAGATAAGTAGTTTCACTAGGCACTCCCAAATGCCGGTTTATAGTTAGATTTTTATTCAGTACTGAAATTTACCTGTCCTGTCAGAAATTTCATAAAATAATCCATCACTACAAGGTTCTAACATAAATTCAATTTTCAATCTCAGTGTTGATCCTCAGGCATCTGCGCATGCTGATGCATCTTTCAAGTACACGGACAATCTGGATGGCCTAGCTGTACCGAGGTGGTGCCTGCTAGTGACACTGCAAATCAGGTTCATAGAAGAACCTGAAATTATTTACCTTTTTAGTTTGAAGTGATTTGCAACCTTAATACCTTATATTCGACACCTTATGTGTTTTATTTTCATACCAGCATTTAGAAGAGTATGATGGAGACAATGAACCAGTTGAGTATGCTCAGGCTCCATGTACCCCTGGACTATGGGAAGAACCCAGTTTCTCCAATGTTCAAGAAACTTCTGCATGTGATGATCATCAGGAACCTGATAATCACAGCATAACGGAATCTTCTGTGAAGGAAAGTGCTTCACATGAACATCATAATCTACTCGAGTTACATGACAAATCACCGCCCCACATTGCAGCAACAGAACAGATGTTGATGGATGATCTTGGCTCAACACCTTTTACAGAACCCCCTTTTAGCTAAGCCTGAAGCTGTTACTGCTGTGTCTGATGATCCTAAAAAAAGGAAGATTTACTAAATAAAAATGCAATAAATGATGGGCCTGGAGTTCAGATTGTAGATAATAACGATAAAAACATTGAAAACCATCAAGGCTCATTGAACACTGAACCCATTTTGGAACCTAAAGATTCCACAATATCTGTTCAGTCTCCTCAGTACAACATGCAAAACTCTGCCTTCCCAACTCTTAGACCATGTTTCGCTTTCTTGAATCATGAAACTAATGGTAGTAAACTTGAATTTACTGATATATTGTAGATGTAAAGTGCTCTTAATTTAATTTCAATTATCTGATAATTTTTCAGGGGAGGCACCACTTGCTACTCAAGGATTAGATATGAACGTTCCACAAGGTCAACTTACTGAAATTGGGAATGTATATTTCATCTGATAATTTCTTGGTGCATCTGTTTGAGGCACTTTAGTGCATCTGTTTGTGACTAGAGGGTGTATATTTCATTAGCAGGTGCAGTTTGGGAATGTAGTGGGCTGGAAATTCTTTTGGAGATTGTTCAGGTGTGTTTTCATTTCCTTATTCTGCCGTAGTGTAATATATTAATGCATGTCATTATCTTGTTGTCGTGATTATAATACTTTAAGGCTAAGAATGAAGCCAACTAGTTATGCCGTTTTATAGTTAGTTTGAACTTATGCTTCTGTTTCGGATAATGTATCAGGATGGCCTGCTTTTCATCAGTCTACTGTTCATGCCAGTCCACTCTTATATGATATTGACAAAGATGGTGTGAGAGAAATATCTTTAGCTACATACAACGGCGAGGTGCTCTTCTTCCAGTACAACTGATTTATTAGTTTACATAGCATTTTCTTTCCTTCTTCTTTTATTGGAACATCCACATTCAGTGTTTTCTTATTTACCCTTGTGCAGTGCTTCAGGTTATATGATGTCGGATAAATTAAAGGTTCCGAGGCTAAAAGCTAAAAGGGATTGGTATGTGGGGTTGCTTCCGGATGCAGTTGACCATTCTCATCCGGATGTTCATGATGAGCAACTCATTAAAGAGGCTGCTATGCACTCCATCCATAGTACGTTTTCAATTTTATAGTAGAATTTTGGAATTATATTTGTTAGCTCCTGTATTGAGTAAAATATATGTTGCCACTCTGCAACATGAGCTGCTTACATGGATTTTGGCTATTCACTCATGTTCTTAGTGCATCCGTTTAAGGCACTTTAGTGCATCTGTTTGTGACTAGAGGGTGTATATTTCATTAGCAGGTGCAGTTTGGGAATGTAGCGGGCTGGAAATTCTTTTGGAGATTGTTCAGGTGTGTTTTCATTTCCTTATTCAGTATATTACTACTATGTCAAAACTAAGATGTCAGGCTTCTTCCAAACCAGCTTCTACTTTGGATACATGCCCATGTTCTGTCTCGGTTCAGGAATTCTCTGTGGTGAGTTCTATTCCATTATATTCTTTATGTAATTATATGTTTTCTTTGTCTTTTAGAGTTAGCCATTTGACTTGGTACATACTGTTTTAGTAGAGGTGGCAATTTTGGTCTCTTCTATTTGTAAATGACGGGTTAAACCCAAAGTGGGTCATCTCAACGTGGGTTGAACTAGTCGAAATGAATAATTTTAAGAGCTTAAGAAATGGGTCATCTCAATGTGACAGGATGTGAAAAGTTCAGCTCTTGACTACTAGCAATTCGTATCACTTCCGCTGGCTACTAAGATACCTCTTGTAAGCTATCCCCTAAATTAAGGCATCTATTAGCATGTTTAGTGCATCCATTTGGATGTTGCATCTAGAGCCAAATGATTCATTAGATACTAGTAAAATATCTAAGAAGGACCATGATAGTACCTTCTATTGACCTCGGACAACAATTTCTCCCAAGTTAAATTCTGTAATATCACTTGTAGTTATTTATAATTAAAAAAAAAAAAAAAAAAAAAAAAAAAAAAAAAAAAAAAAAAAAAAAAAAAGGATGGGATATGTTTTATTTTATATATCTTTTGTGATGACAATGCTTGCCATCTACTGGTTTTAGCTAAAGCCTGCATCGGAAAAGAACATTACAAGTTCAACGCCGAAGACTAAGGCCAATGTTAGTCGGTTCCTAAAACAAAGTTCTAATGAAGCATCCAAAGGCTACTTTTGTTCCTGTCTTTGAAATGTCTTGTAAAGCCATGTTTGATCAAGTAAATGCTACGTTTCAGTCCCGGTTAATTCTACTTCCTCGTAAGTATTTTAGTGCATCCGTCTGTATTTTAGTGCATATGTTTCTTATTTATTAGATTATTTTATAACGGTAAATAAGTGATTACTTATTTATTAGGTCAATAAGTGAGTATGATTAGTGTATCATTTGACAAATTAAGGCATCAATGTGCATGTTTAGTGCATCCATTTGCATGTTGGACTTATTAAGACATATGTTTGCATGTTTAGTACATCCATTTGCATGTTTAGAGCATCTATTTGGACATATTAGTGCATCTATTTGCATATTTAGAGCATCTGTTTGCATGTTTAGTGCATCCATTTGTTGTTCGCAACTTTGGAGATATTTGGCTTTTAACACACGTCCAATTCGAGTCTAGAAACCCGCTAATCTGACCTGACCCGATTTCTAAATGGAAACTGAGGTAATCCTTGTGGTGTCTATGGTAGACTTACAGTATCTTTATGCGAGTTATAATATGAATATTTATATTTTTTTTCTTGTACAACTAGCATATGATATTGGAGTTATTATAGAAATGCTTTATAAGATTAAAATGACGTGTGGATTTGGTAAGTTTGGAGATTTTTATTTATTTTTTAATTTTTATTATTATTACTATTATTATTATTATTTTGTAAAAGTTATCCAGTTAATGGTTGGGTGTAAAAATGTCGAATATTTGAGTACCATATTTAGTAATTTTGACACTTGTTTTCCAGACCGTGAAAAGAAGCTTCAAACAAATGGAACCGGCAAGTAAAAAAGAGCAGTTAAAATGATGTGCCAATCTGATATTGATGTTGAACGTACCTCAGGTCATGCATGGTCGAATCAATTTTTTTGTTCCAACTACTTGTTCTGCTACTGTTCTTGTTCCCCAATCATCCGAAAATGCATCATATTTTCTATCTGTTGCATCCAGTGCTGTTGCTGGGCCATTTTCGGGAAGGACAAGGATTATTAATTTTAGCCCAGGTATCTCTTTTTAAGTTTTTGACATCTTTGTTAATGGGTTTGAGTCAAAACAGATCAAATTTGGTGCATCGATGCATCTTTTTTTAGTGCATCGATGAAAACATTTGAAATGCTACTTCTTTTTCTTTTTTTTTTTTTTTTTTTTTTTTCTTTTTTTTTTTTTTTTTTTCCTGAATAGGTGCTATCAACATGAATTGTCTTTATGTTTACTTAGTGGTGTAGAAGTAAAATGGTTTTTTGGATGGGTTGGAAATATGAGATTTTTTGGATTTTATGGAAAAATAAGGCTAGTAACTGTGTTATTGTTTGTTTTGTCATGAGTAGAAACATTGGTTTTCGTTTAGTGTTTAGTATTGATGCTAATAGTAGTGTTTTTGGTTGGTATGTTGCTGATTTTAGTTGGTTTCTGGTGCATAAGGAGTGTTTGGGACCTGATTAAAATGTGGCTCTTGTATGTGCTTATTATTGTACATCACGCTGATATAGGAACTCGGGATGATACAATTGAATCAAGTGAAAGATGGTTCGAGTTTGATGCTGAACAGATGACTCTGATCGACAAGCATATCAATGCTTTAAAGTAATACGCAAATTCAGGTCTTAGTAAAAACGTTGAATCTGGTTCTATGAAGTTGAGAGGTTTGATGGGTGGATTAAGTTTTTTCGGAGAGTGGGAGTGACCCTTTGAGGTTGGCGCATTTGCTTTTGGCGAAAGTTGCGGTTTATGGTGAGGGTGACGGTGAGCAAGTTGAGTTTCCAGACACGGTTAATTAGTTTTTATGGAATGTCCCGCCTTCAGATTAAGTAAATTTTGATATGAATTAATATTGTCACTAAAAGGTTTAAATCGCCCACGTGATGTTGATGTCTCATCACTGTTTGTGACTTTATATTGATGTAGCATCACTGTTTGTGACTTTACATTGGAATGTAATTGTTTTTATAGAGTTATAAAGATACTATTTGTAGTTAATTTACATCTCTTTTGTTAAGGTATTTGGTATTTTTATTACTTAAAATGTTTAATTTGGAAAAACAGTTACAAATGAGAAATTTGCTTAGGCCCAGTGTCTGCAATTTGAGATTTGAATGCAGCAAAATAAGGTGAGATCTAACCTTATAAGTAAAAACACAAGAAGAAACCATGTTGACCCCTTGAAAAATGAAAAAGTTGTCATAAAAGCCCCTGAACTTGGAATGAAAAAAAGGAGGAGAAGTGGAATGGGTGATTTGTACATTTTTCTCACTTTTCTACCAAAATCAACTTTTCTCATGAACCAATATCATATATTAGTATATAGATTTGTTGTTCCAAATAAATTATTCCTAGATAAAGAAATGAGATCATGTGTACCATATGACCCTTAGGGGCCGTTTACTTTCAACTTAATGTCCTGTTTGGTAACAAAACTGGCTGGAAACAGGAAACTTTGGTGTTTCTTTTTAACTTATTGCAAAAGAGAATCCTTAATGTGGAAGGGGGCAAAATTTGATACTGTTTCTATTCAGGACGTCTTAATACGATTTTTTTCCCGAACTAGTGTAGGTGGAAAAAATAAATTCGAAAAATTTAAAAAACTTCGAAAAAATTTATAAAAATTCAAAAAAATTTAAAAATTCGAAAAATTTATAAAAATTCGAAAAATTTATGAAAATTCGAAAAAATTTATAAAAATTTTAAAAAAATTCAAAAAATTTTAAAAATACAAAAAATTTATAAAAATTGAAAAAATTTATAAAAATTCAAAAAATATATAAAAATTCAAAAAAATTTAAAAAAATTCGAAAAATTGATAAAAAATCAAAAAATTCGAAAATTTTATAAAAAATTTATAAAAATTCAAAAAATTTATAAAAATTGAAAAAATTTATAAAAATTCAAAAAAATTTATAAAAATTCGAAAAATTGATAAAAAATCAAAAAATTTGAAAATTTTATAAAAAATTTATAAAAATTCAAAAAATTTATAAAAATTCAAAAAATTCGAAAATTTTATAAAAATTTATAAAAATTCAAAAAAACTTATAAAAAATTTGAATTTATTAAATTTTTTTTCGAATTTTTATAATTTTTTTTGAATTTTTAAAAAATTATAAATTTTTACAAATTTTTTGAATTTTTAAAAAATTATAAATTTTTATAAATTTTTTGAATTTTTTAAAAATTTTTATAATTTTTTATAAAATTTTCGAATTTTTTGAATTTTTATATTTTTTTTGAATTTTTAAAAAATTATAAATTTTTACAAATTTTTTGAATTTTAAAAAAATTATAAATTTTTATAAATTTTTTGAATTTTTTAAAAATTTTAATAAGTTTTTTCGAATTTTTATAATTTTTTATAAAATTTTCGAATTTTTTGAATTTTTATAAATTTTTTAAATTTTTAAAAATTTTCGAATTTTTTTAAAATTTTTATAAATTTTTTCGAATTTTCATAAATTTTTCGAATTTTTATAAATTTTTTCCACCTACACTAGTTCGGGAAAAAACTCGTATTAAGATGGTCAATTAAGCATAAAAAAGAAACAACATATATCCACACAGGACCTAACTAGAAACAGTACACATATATCCACACAGGACCTAACTAGAAACAGGAAAAAAAAGAAACAGCCCCTTAGTTATAATTATTATTGCATAATGCAAAGAAAAACATTATTAATTGGTCGATCGGTTAGACTGTGATTTGTAAGAAATTAAAAATGATAACATTTTTTCTCCAAAATGTATTACTCGGTATTTGAGTGAATAATGTGACCAATAAACGTTGAGGATATAAATCCTTTGTTATAAAGTATATAGATAAATGTTTGTGGGTTCAAGTACTGCTTAAAACATGTGAGATAGTTTGTAGTTTGTATGTTGCGAGATAGTTGGTTGCGGTTTTAAAAAAAATGTATAGATAGTTCACATTTTTTTTAAATATTTCATAATCAATATTTTTTAATGTATACTTTATGTAAATGAACTTATCAATAATTGTCATTTTCAATTTGATGGTGTTACCATTTACGTTATCAAAATTTTTAATTTTCATTTTTTTTTTCTAATTCAACTGATGTTTGCAGTTGATTGGGCACACCCCATTTGTCTGTCTTTGTCCTTCAGTTCCACAAGGAATTGAAAACCCTACCTCTCCGTCCTCTAGATAACGGCACAGTACGTGGGCGCCGCAATGGTTTGAATGTGGTTGACACTTGACAGAGTTGCTAGCATCGTGTGTGCATATGTGGACGCTTCGTTGTTGCTATCCTACATGTAGAGACCACAAAATATGTCAAATTTTAACTTTGCATAAATAACTAAATAACTCCATATTCACATAAAAGTTGCATTTCATCGCTTTCACTTTGATCCTTTTTTTTTTTTTTTTTTTTTTTTTTTTTTTTTTTTTTTTTGAACGACTAATTTCATTAAAAACACAAGACCGACCCTCAATAAAGGGCCACCACCAAAGAATTACAATATATACATCGGGTTAACTAACCAATCCTTCCACTCTAATCTTTTGAAATTAGAGCGATTTTTAAGCCAAAAAAACGACAATGACTTTACTAGAGCAACCACCTCTACAACTTTAGACGAAGATCCTTCAAACACCTTTTTATTTCTTGTTTTCCAAATAGCCCAACAGACGATCATCAAAATACCACGAAGGATCCGTTTGTACCATTTGTTTTGCTTCCCGAGTCTTGGCAACTTCATCAACTCATGAATATTACTGACCATCGGTTGTGCAATTCGGCACCAACTCCAAACTGCTTGCCAAACACCAAACGAATAGCCGCAATCCACGAACAAGTGCCCTGCAGATTCCGGAGTAGCTACACAAAGGGGGCAAGAAGAATCCGGTATACTAATGTTCCTTTTAAGTAAAGCCAAGCGGGTCGGAATCCTATCCTTCTCAAGACGCCACATAAAAATATTCACTTTGATTGGAACCCATGAAGCCCATCGCATCTCGTTATTAGACTGCAGGTTGCGTCCCAACTGCAGAAGCTTTTTGACACTCGCCACTGAGAACACACCACTAGAATCAGCTTCCCACACCCAGTTATCTTTGCCTCCTGAAAAGCACACCTTGGACAACATTTCCTGCACATCTTGCATTTCGGAAATAGATTCAACAGTGGTTGCCTCTATTCGCCAATTATTATTCAGACCCATACCTTCACTCCCATCCGGTTGAATTCTATCTCGCACCACACAATTCCGAATAACTTCCTTCGAGTATAAGCCCGGCCATCTATCCATTAACGGAACACACCCGTACCATATGTCCTTCCAAAACAGAATATTTTCCCCATTCCCAATCTTACCCTTTATCCAGAATTTAAGATCTTTTCCATTGAGCACCAATTTATCCAAAAAAACTACTATCTTTTTCCAACATCCAGCAATCTTAACAGGAAGAAAAGACCACCTGTTACGGCCACCATGAATACTTAGAACTACCTTTCACCACATCCCATCTATATCGGTTTTATACCTCCATGCCCACTTAGCAAGTAACGCCGAGTTAACATCTTCTATTTTTGATATTCCCAAACCCCCTACCTTCTTTGGAGTCGTGACAATCTCCCATGAAACCCAATGTAAACCACGCCCTTCCTTGCTCCCACACCAAAGAAAATGTCTCATCATTTTTTCAATCGCCTCAATAATCGCAACCGGCGCCTTATATAACGACAAGTAGTATACCGGAAGGCTAGAAAGCACCGACTTAATCAATGTTAGTCTACCTCCTATAGATAGAAGATTAGACTTCCACGATTGAAGACGCCCCTTAATTGTCTCCAAAACCCCACTCCAATTTGCAATCCGGTTCATATTAGCTCCTACCTTAATACCCAAATAGTCAAACGGAAGCCTTCCCACCTTACAACCAAGAATATTCGCCATACTAGTCAACTCATCTTCTACAATACCCAACCCAAATAATTGAGACTTATGAATATTAATCTTTAAACCAGAACATATATAGAAAACCCGAAGCAAACGAGCAACATTCTTCACATTCTCCTCATTCCATTTTCCCATAATTAACGCATCATCCGCGTATAGCATATGAGAAACCACCGGACCATTGGTACTAGTCTCAACCCCTTCAAAAACCCCCACATTACACGCTTGATCTACCATCTTAGACAACACCTCCATAACAATTAGAAACAAAAAGGGGGATAACGGATCACCTTGCCTAAGACCTTTTTTACATTAGAACTCAAACGTTGGTGACCCGTTAACCAACACCGCTGAAACCGCCGACTTAAGGATGCCTCTAACCCATAGACACCATTTAGACGGAAATCCCATTTGCACCATAATATTGATCAGAAACTCCCAATGAACATTATCGTACGCCTTTTCAAAATCTATCTTCATAAGAAACGCTTGCCTTCTATTCTTCTTCATCCAACCAATTAATTCATTTAGAACCAAGGGCCCATCCAAAATAAACCTGTCTTTCAAAAACGCTGACTGGGTCTCTGAAATAACTTTCCCAATAACCTTTTTCAACCTAGCAGCCAAAACCTTGGAGATGATCTTACTAATAACCCCTACCAAATTGATAGGTCTGTAATCCCGTAACCCCACTGGTGTCTTTGTTTTAGCTATAAGAGTGATGTGCGAAGTACTACATCCACGGCTAATAACACCTGACTGAAAGAATTCATCAAACAGCTCCAGAAAATCATCTTCAAGAAACCTCCAAAAGTGTTTAATGAACCTGAAATTGAACCCATCCGGGCCTGGAGCTCTATCAGACCCACAATCAAAAGCAGCTTCCCTGATCTCTTCCTTGGAAAACGGCTTGATAAGATCCTCAACATCCTCTTCAGCAACCTGTTTCAAATTATGGCACAAAAGAATAGGACGATGATTAACCTCTTCATAAAAATGTTTCCGAAAAATACCCATAACTTCCTTCTTAACTAGGGAGGGCTTAGACACCCACACACCATCCACCATCAAACCCAGAATAGCATTTACTGCCTTTCTCCCATTAATACATCTATGAAAGAAAGCAGTATTATCATCTCCCATCGAAGCCCACCTCACACGAGACTTTTGAACTAAGTCCGTATGATTCAACAGTCTCAACCGCTCAATCTCCTTCTTACTTTCCTCCCAAATCCATAACTCCTCTTCCTCAAGCTCCCTTTCTTCCATCCTCCTTTCCAATCTAGCAACCTCCTCCGATAAACTATGAATATCTTCTACCTCTTTTTTACTCGTCTCCTTCCACCAAATTTTTAAAGCCTCTTTAACCGCTAACAATTTAAACTTTATCCTATTATCCGCCGATCCTTCAAACACTGAATTCATAAGAGCCCCAATGACCACCTCTTCACAACCCTCCCTTTCAAGCCAAGAATTAAACCACTTGAACGGCTTTGGCCCATAATTGGAATCTACTACCGTCAAAAGAAGAGGACAGTGATCCGAGAGATCCCTCGGTAAAGCTCTCAAACAAGCACCAGGCCATTTATTAAAGAATTCTTGACACACAAGCACCCGGTCAATTTTACTCATCTTCAACCCATGCCAATACCTGCCATGAACGTGAACTTGTTTCCCCTCATAAAATACTCCTGTAATCTAGCATCATCAATAAACGCATTAAAATCCAAAGCACTCCCCTGATTAAACACTGAATTCTTTCGTTCTTCTGGCCACCTCACTGTATTAAAATCACCGAGAAAAACCCACTTACCCACCGCCCCCTCCATCAACCTTTTCCACTTTGATCCTGTTAATAAGTTATTGATACTACTACAATATTTCTTACCACAATTATTGTTGTAATGTTGATATTATTTGCTAAAATCAAAATCCTTATGGTTAAATTTACAGTGAAAGAATTGAGTTATAATTTGTTTTATTAAATTAAAGGACACAGTTTTGTAAAAAAAAAACGAAAAACACGCAGCTAACTATAACAAAAGTTGGTTTAATTTGCACCCGAAACTAACCAGCAAGCCATGTTTGAGAGGACATAACAAATTGCCTGTCACAAATTACAAGGGTTAGAAAGATATATATATGAATCCATCTAAAAATAATGTAGCAACAATCTTTCTAGAAAATATAGATCAATAGATTTTGATAACATATATGCACACCACAATAAATGATATGTACATCACAACTATGTATATGTGATGTTGTATTTTGTGCATTATTAAAGTGATTTTGTGATGTGCGGGTGTGCATACACTAGTACAAACAACACAATCGCCGCCCACTTTTTTTACATAATGAGTTTTCGACGTCATGTCATCGGCAACAATTAGTCGAGAATGCTCCGTCGGGACTTAAGTTCCCGACAAACAACTCCGACGACAAAGTGAGACCCACACAATTTTCCGGCCAAACGTTTTTGTTGTTCGACAATATTGTCTCGACGACACGTCGTCGGGACCATATTAACTAATTAACGAACTTAATTAATGGTCAACAAAAGTCAACAAAGCCTATATAATACCGACGACATGACGTCGGTACTATACACAGAAGTCAATGGAATTGTATATAGTACCGACGTCTTGTCGTTGGTACTATATACAAAAGTCAACAAAAGTCAATGTAATTGTATATAGTACCGACGTCTTGTCGTCGGTACTATATACAAAAGTCAACAAAGTCAACCAACTTGTACATATTACCGACGACATGACATCGGTACCGTTTAAACAATACATTATGTACACTTAAATGCCGACGACATGTCGTCGACATTTAGTTGTATTGCAGCTGCACAGCTACAATTTCCAGATTTTTGCTGCAAAAATTTGCGGCAAAAATCTACAATAACCTGCTTTCTAACCATTACATTCCAATACATCCAATACCACTAGAAAACGGCTATAAACTTTATAACGGCTAAAACGGTTATATATAACCACTAAACACTTATAAACTTTACAAAATGGCTATAAACTTTATAACACCCTCAAAATACATTATAAACTTTACATAATGGGTGTTATAATCGCTAGACCTAGCTGCTATATCTACAAATGTTGCAATATCCGCAATGTTCAAAGATAATAAGATTCGGGTCGCCAAAATATAGTTTCAAAGATAAAAACAACACAAAATAACACATAATATATACCTCTACGGCCCCTGGTCTTCATCCATATCATCACTGTGACGATCCTCATCATCATCACTCTCGACGCCTGAGTTACTCTCGCTGCCAGAGCCACTCTCGCTGCCAGAGCCACTCCTGCTCCCGCCTGAGCCACTCGCGCTCCCGATTGTGCCAGTCCCTCCTGCGCCACTCCCGCTGCCGCCCCCTACGTCACCTCGAGAACCAACGTGGCTAAGAAACTCCTCCCATCGCGGGTTACTCGAGACAAAACATGTCAACAACTCGAGCTGCTTCTGATTTGCCAACGCTTTCTTCTCAGCTCTTATGCTCTTCTTCTCAGCTTTTCTGCAAATCTTCTCAGCTTTTCAGCTCTTCTTCTCAGATTCATCGATCTTCTTTTGAGCTTCATCAATCTTCTTCTGAGCTTCAGCAAGCTTCTCGTCGATCTCAGCCATACCTATAAACGAAATAATCAAAATTTAAAAACGGCCATTTCAATACATAAGATGAGTCATTTAATATTATCCAACTGTACATACCTGGAGGTGGAGGCGGGGTGTGTAGTAACCGTGGCCTCTTCAAGCCGGGTACCACCCTGTCCCTGCTGGCAATGTGACCACGCTGCTTGCCCTTTAGTACCTGGGCAATTATCTCCTCCTCCGTGACGTACGCCACCCCTGTCGGCGTATCCGATCTCGGCTCCCTTAGCCTGACCATCTCTTCCTATGTAGTTGAAAAAAAATGAGAAAATTAATATATTAGTCGGGTTAATTACTAGATTATGTTTCAATAAATCATTAAAGTGCGTGTTCGGAAAAAAAATAATAAAAACGATACTTACATACTGAACACGAGCCTCATCCTGCAACCAAACACCATCCTTGCAGTGGGTGTCAAAAAAGGTCTGGATGAGGGACGGGTACTGATGGTCCTCACTGTTCTCGAACTGTATATACACATGCATATAGGATGAAACAAATTAAAATGACAAATCAAACACCATATATATTTTATTTAGTATAAATACTTTTAATTAATATATAATTAAAATTAAATAATCTTATAAAAATAAAATCTGTCTTACATATTCGTGTCGAATAGCGGCCAATGATCTCGAACCGTGGCGGCTGTGAACCATGTTCTTCTTTTTGTTCTCTTTGTTCACAGCCGCTCGTTTTTGTGCCTTCTCCGACATGTACAACTCCACATGCTTCTCCCACACAGACTGCTCCATGTTCGGAGGAGGTCTTCTACTGAACGCTTCCACATTCGCAGCCCCACCCTGGCTGGTAAAGTAATCACGCTTCATGCATATTTGTTGTCCGCGTATCGCTTAGCCAGATACGCGGTGATGTCGGTCCGAATGCTCTCTCAGTCCGATGAGCGCATGTGGCGCTCCAAATTAAACATACGCTGCAATCATATATAGTTAAAATTAATATACAGATATAAATAAATAAACAAATTTAAATAAATATACACATTTAAACAAATTTAAATGAATGTACGCATTCAAATAATTAAATATAGAGATATAAATAAATAAACAAATTTAAATAAATATGCACAGTTAAATAAATAAACACGATAACATAACAATACAAAAGGAAAACGAAATAACTGACCCCGAGTTGTGGAAGGAAATGAGCCATCTTCTCCGGTTCTATACTGTACCAGAAGTCATAGTGTAACGGCAGCTGCCTAATGAGCTTGCCGACGTAATTGCTGAACCACCGTTGGTGCTTGCCCACATGACAATACGTCCCCTGATCATTAGTCTCAAACTCAATAGACTTCGGGCGGCTAAGTTGCACGACTTTCTTGAGCGCCACGTTCTTCGTGGCTTGGCGTCGCCGCGGCCTGCCGCCATCCCGACCTCTACTACCCCTGCCTCCCCCTGGCCCTACCTCCTCGGTGGGGTCGCTGTGATCCTGCAATTGGAGTGAGTGAAAACGTCATAAAGTAACATGTAACCAAATTCAAATGATCAAGTTTAAGTTTCTTTTATATATATATATATATGTGTGTGTGTGTGTGTGTGTGTGTGTGTGTCTATATATTATATATATATATATATATATATAATATATATATATATATGTGTGTGTGTGTGTGTGTGTGTGTGTGTGTGTGTGTGTGTGTGTGTGTGTGTGTGTAATATATATATATATATATATATATATATATATATATATATATATATAGAGGGACTTTCATTTCAGAACCATCTTATCTGTATATATATATATAGAGGGACTTTCATTTCAGAACCATCTTATCTGCGAGAACTGACAGAACCATCAAAAACATACATGCACGTCTTTTAAAATAAAATAAAAATACACGTAAATCATCAATAATCGTAAGTATCCACCTATGTTCTTCAATATCATCATGAACTCATCCTTTTTTTTCACAAAAACCTTACACACGGCTGCAATATTGTCGTTGCACGCCTTATAAAAACATACATGCACACCTTCAAAGAAAAATTTTATATTTCCAATTTCTTATCAAATTCTTTAGAACAACCATGTTTTTTTTAAAGCATATATGTTGTTTTTAGAACATATGTGCAAAAATACAATAATTGAAGGCGTGCATGTATATTTTTAGTGGTTCTGTCTGTTCTCGCATATAAGATGGTTCTGAAATGAAAGTCCCACTATATATATATATATCTATATATATACGTATATATATATATAATATATATCTATATATATACGTATATGTAATATGTATACGTATATATACATATATATATGTATATATACGTATACATATTACACACACACACACACACACAATATATATATATATATATATATATATATATATATATATATATATATATATATATATATATATATATATATATATATATATATATATATCAAACTTCAACATTTTTTTATAAAATCGTATGTACGTCAAAAGCATGTTAATGTTGGGCTTGTTTTGTTCGTAATTTAGAGCTCTTCGCAACGATATTTTTTTTATTAAAGAATTCGATAGATATTTACTAAATATTTGACGAATAAAGTTTGTTATATAAAAAAGTTGTAATTATTAAAAAGTTAAAATGTGGTTTTTGTAACTATTAAAAAGTTGTAAAGTTAAAAATTTAGCAATAGTTGATGTCGGGTAGACTTGCAAAAATATCCATTTTAAAAAAGTGATACGAGTATTGTGCAACCCTAAGCTCATACACCAAAATACACGCCCCCATCTTCTTCCTACCTTATCTCTCCAAATATGTAGCCGCCAAATAAACACATTTATTACTCCTTCCCAGATCTAGCAGCCACACAACATTCACTTATTTCATTTACACAAATGCATGTACATCATATACTTTCTCACAGTACATAACCAATTAACCACATGATTTTTTCCTTGCACTTTTCAAAACTGAATAACAACAACACGACATCTTGTTTCATATGTACATCAAGTTCTTGTACCGTTTCCCAACGTTCAAAAAAGAGGAAAAAAAGGGGAAAACGCGAGCCACGGTGCACAGGTGGCGCCGTCTAGTTGCATTTTCCGGGACCATCTCGGCTGGTTACGACAGCTCAGGACGCGAAAACGCGAGCCACGGTACCGCGTGGTGGCGCCGTCCCGTCGCGTTAAGGGGGAAAACGCCAATGATTTATACATTTTTAGGCCCATAGTACCTACGCCTCTTAAACACATTCGAAAATGGGTAAAAATGGCTTGTGCCAAACACTTGGTATCTTTGCATATACATAACGAGTTCTAACTATAAAGTTTCAACTATGCAAAATACATGACACGAGGAGGGTTAGAGAATGTTCATTACCACCCGAGCACCACCGCTAGCTAACTCAAGTGTTCCTTTCCTTTAAGCTTAACATCACTTGGTTCACCGATAAAAGGACATGATATGAAGCAACGCAAGCTAATAGCTTAGTGAGTTAACGTAATGCATTAACTGAAAAAACATAAAGTATTAAACATGTACTAGAGTTGCTTCACACCCATACCCCGCCCCAGTGGGATTGGGTATGGTGTTTACCAGAGTTGCTTCACACAAACATGGGTCGTAACATGATCATGAGTGTTATTCAAGCACGTTTACTCTACATAGGATGTCATGAGTAAGCACGATATCCTCGGAGGATCATGAATGCCTCGAGTTCGGGTTCCACTAAGGACTGAATACATGATAAATGACCACTTGGGTCAACGTGAAACTGAATTTAAGACCTCATGGGTCAATATGGGTAATTAACATATAACTTGCATACTTGGTAACATAAAGGAATACACTTGATCATAATCTTGAACTTGCATAAACATGGAATCATAACATGAAATACATCATCATAATTGTTGCTTTAATATAATCATAAACAACATTATAACATAAACATGAAATACGGGTATATAACACCCTTACTTACGCTTACACATCATTACTCACCTTAAGGTACTAATGGTATTTCTGAAGCTCCAAAAATACCCGGTTAACTTCCTTCACCTAAATTACATTACATAAACATGATAATAATTCACTACATGATTTCACCTTGTTAAACTAGTGTTTCGAACTAAAATAAACATAAGGGGCGTTTGGCTAGTCGAATATCACTGACCAAGATTTCAACTTTTCATGAACTAACATCATAAATGATGTAAAACAATCACACTAGGTTACCCATGGTTCCTCTTATCATAATATTATGATTTTTATGATTTCTTGATAATTCTCAAAAGTTATAAATTCACAAATTCATCATAATTCATTCTCGAATTTACCATAACTGCTCTTATGACCTCATAACATAGAAATTAATCAAAACCCTTGATGGGTTTGAACTAGAACATGATATAGCGGTTTGTAACAACTCATATCTTAAAGATAGCTTAAAAGGAAGTTAAATTCAGCCCCTAACACCTCATTAACACCAATTTTAATACAACATCATATGTCACTAATATCAGTGTGATTATGTGATCATGACACATGATTATAGGTTAGATTATGTACATGATCCAATTTCAATCGAGAGTTGCAATTTTTATGAGTAAGGTGTAATAGTCCTTTATGGTCACAACTTGGCAACAACTACTACCTAATGGATATTGAATTGAAGATTACTTGTAACATATTACTAAATGTTATAACATCTAGTTAATGGCCTATAAAGTGTGTTAATAATGATAATTACCACACAAGGCTTATGTAGTAGAAGAAGGTGCCTTCTTATTTAATCCAAGAGACACCAAAAATGACACGTAAGTTCTTCCATCCCAAATAACACACACATATGAGCAGCAACACAAGTTTTCGTTCGATGATTTCAGGCATAAAAATCATATTCGATAGTACAACGTACTGTTTCGATCATTGTAACCTAGGACATAGACGACGAATCAGTTTTAAAAAAAGCGTGTTAAACACGTGTCTCAATCACGCTCTTGAATCGGTTTTATCTACTTTATGTTTCTGTTTAACTAATGTTTATGTTCATACTTCAGTTTACCATTTTATTATTATTATTATTATTTTTATTATTATTATTTATTATTATTTATTATTTTTTTTGGTTTCTTGTACTGCATTATGCTGATTTCTGATTAGGGTATTTTCCTTAGGACTAAGTCTAAAGATACGCAACATACTTTCTCAAAAGTACCGAAATACGTAACATACTTTTCAAATTACCATTGTACGCAATTTACTTTCAAATTTGGTACAATGTACGTAACATGACCGGCTGGTTCCAGGTTACCAGGTTGAAAATTTTGAAAATTGACAGGAATGGTCCCTGTGGCTTGCGTTGACTTTCACCGGTCATCACTTGACTTTTTTATCAGTTAGAATAGTTACAGTAATGGTCCTTATGGTCCCTGTGGCATCCATTTTTGTCCGTTTTTATCCGTTTTTGTCCGTTTTTCTTACGTTTTTTTCCGTTTTTGTCCGTTTTTCTTATGTTTTTGTCCGTTTTTCTTAAGTTTTTTTTTCGTTTTTGTCCGTTTTTATGCGTTTTTGTCCGTTTTTCTTAGGTTTTTGTCCGTTTTTCTTACGTTTTTTTTCGTTTTTGTCCGTTTTTATCCGTTTTTTTTCCGTTTTTCCTACGTTTTTGTCCGTTTTTCTTACGTTTTCGTCCGTTTTTGTCAGTTTTTATCCGTTTTTGTCCGTTTTTCTTACGTTTTTGTCCGTTTTTCTTAGGTTTTTTTCTTTTTTGTCCATTTTTATGCGTTTTTGTCCGTTTTTTCTTACGTTTTTGTCCGTTTTTCTTACGTTTTTATCGTTTTTGTCTGTTTTTTCCTACGTTTTTGTCCGTTTTTCTTACGTTTTTGTCCGTTTTTATCCGTTTTTGTCCGTTTTTCTTACGTTTTTGTCCGTTTTTCTTACCTTTTTTTCATTTTTGTCCGTTTTTATCCGTTTTTTCCTACGTTTTTGTCCGTTTTTCTTACGTATTTTCCGTTTTTATCCGTTTTTGTTACGTTTTTGTCCGTTTTTTCTTACGTTTTTTTTCCGTTTTTTCCGTTTTTTTTCCGTTTTTATCCGTTTTTTTTTTTTCTTACGTTTTTTCCGTTTTTGTCCTTTTTTCTTACGTTTTTTCCGTTTTTCTTACGTATTTTCCGTTTTTATTCGTTTTCTACGTTTTTAATCCGTTTTTGTATTTTCCTTACGTTTTTGTACGAATTTTTTGTCCATTTTTTTTTACCAAATTGTATTAAAAAAATAAATAAAATTAAAAAACTTGAAAAAAAAAAATAGAAAATATTTACCGAATTTTTTGTCCGATTTTTTTTTCTTTTTAGTCCTAATTTAAAAAAAAAAAAAAGGTCAAAAATTTTGTCCGAATTTTGAATTTTTTTTATTTTTTTTTAAATTGGTCAAAAAAAAATCGGACAAAAATTTTGAATTTTTTTATTTTTTTAAATTCGGACAAAAATTTTGAAATTTTTTATTTTTTAAAAAAATTCGGACAAAAAAGAAAAAAAATCGGACAAAAAATTCGGACTAAATAAAAAATTTGGAAAAAAAAAAAACGGAAAAAACATTAGAATAACGGACGAAAACGTAAAAAACGTAAGAAAAACGGACAAAAACGGATAAAAACGGACAAAAACGAAAAAAAAAACGTAAGAAAAACGGATAAAAACAAAAAAAAGTAAGAAAAACGACAAAAACGTAGAAAAACGGAAAAAACAAAGAAAAAACGTAAGAAAAACGGACAAAAACGGAAGAAAAACGGAAAAAAAACAAAAAACGTAAGAAAAACGGACAAAAAAACGAGAAAAACGGAAAAAAACGGAAAAAACGGAAAAAACGAAAAAAACGAGAAAAAAACGGAAAAAAACGTAAGAAAAACGGATAAAAAGAAAAAAGGAAAAAACGGACAAAAAACGATAAAAAACGGACAAAAACGAAAAAAACGTAAGAAAAGGAAAAAAACGGACAAAAAAAAACGTAAAAAAACGGAAAAACAAAAAACGGAAAAAACGAAAAAAAACGGACAAAAACGGATAAAAAACGGACAAAAACGAAAAAAACGAAAAAAACGCAAAATAAAAACGGACAAAACGAAAAAAACCTAAGAAAAACGGACAAAAACACTAAGAAAAAACTGGAAAAAACAAAATAAGAAAACAAACGGACAAAAACGGATAAAAACGGACAAAAACGTAAGAAAAACGGACAAAAACGGATAAAAATGGACAAAAAAGTTAAGAAAAACGGACAAAAACATATGAAAAACGGACAAAAAATGGATAAAAACGTAAGAAAAACGGACAAAAACGCATAAAAAACGGACAAAAACGAAAAAAACCTAAGAAAAACGGACAAAAACGTAAGAAAAACGGACAAAAAACGGAAAAAAAAAAAAACGTAAGAAAAACGGACAAATACGGATAAAAAACGGACAAAAACGGACAAAAATGGAAGCCACAGTGACCATAAGGACCATTACTGTAACTTTTCTAACTGATAAAAAAGTCAAGTGATGACCGGTGAAAGTCAACGCAAGCCACAGGGACCATTCCTGTCAATTTTCAAAATTTTCAACCTGGTAACCTGGAACCAGCCGGTCATGTTACTTACATTGTACCAAATTTGAAAGTAAATTGCGTACAATGGTAATTTTAAAAGTATGTTACGTATTTCGGTACTTTTGAGAAAGTATGTTGCGTATCTTTAGACTTAGTCCTTTTCCTTACAATCTTAAAACAGATTTTGTGCTATTGTTTAATCAGAAAGGAAGAGATACAATCCATGTAACATTATCTTTGAAATGGGTACCGTAAACTGTGGTTTTGAGACAATAAATAAATAAATAAATAAATAAATAAAAAAAAAAAAAAAAAAAAAACTATATTGAAACCTGGTCTTCGATACATGCTCAAATAGAAAAGGTTATCATGTTTTGTCAAACAACTCGTAAGGTGTTCTATATAAACAACCCTTAAACTACTTTCCAAACAGCTATTAAATTATCTTATCAAACAAATTTTGTGTAAAACGTTTTAGCAATTTTGTGCAGAAATTTATGGCCACTTTATGCTAATTTTTAGGATGTTTAGATCAGCTTTTTTGGGTTGTTTCGTCCAGAAACTTTATGGCTATTTTACACAAAAAATTTAGGCTGTTTGGATCATCTTTTTTAGGTTGTTTTGTGCAGAAATTTTATGCCTATTTTATGCTGTTCTGGTCATCTTTTTTGAATTGTTTTGTGCAGAATTTTATGGCTGCTATATGGACAATTTCACACTGTTTGTTTGGTATACTTTATGAGGATGTCCAGTTGGACTTGTGTGATATTTTTGCGCAGAAAAAAAAAGTTTGTAAAACGATATTTGGTTAATGATATGTTTGTGCATAAAATGATTTCTAAAGGGTTGTTAGGTTGCTAATTTTTCCCGCAGAAAAAGAGTCTTACTAAGTTGTTTGGGTGTTGAAACAATTTTGCAGAAAACCGATCTTAAAAGGGTGTTTGGTTGCTGAAATGTTTGTGCCAAAAAGGACTTTTAAAAGGGTGTTTGGCTGCTGAAATTTATGTACCAAAAAGGGCTTTTAAAATGGTGTTTGGTTGCATATATGAAGATCACATATGAAGGTTTAAGTTGAACACATATGTTGACAACAACAAACTATGTTGGTTTATGTTACTAACTTGAATTGTGTGATTGTTATTCAAAGTGATTTGTTGTTCATTCCTTAATAATATTGAAAGTAATTTTGTTGTGTGAAATGATTGAACATTGAAATTTCGTGATCGTAATCACATAATAGTTAGAGATTACATATATTATATGATCTCAAGTGAATTGAGATGAAATGTTATATGCACAGGATCTACAAGTACGCAAATGGGACATACTTAAATGTATGTAGTTTAAGGTGGTGACTGAATTTCACAAAATAGTTTGTTTAAAAAAACGAAAGATAGTAGAAAAAGCTATTAATCAGAATGATGCATCTTCTAGTCATATGCTTGATTCCTTGGCCAATAACATGCTAGACTTGGAATTAGTTAATTATGATACGGGAAATAACTAACATGAAACATTTGAAACATGTGAATACACAAGTATGAAACATGTGGTATGATAAGTTATCTAAGGGTATTAGTGTCGTATAGCTAAAAGAAAATCTCTTTAACTTAATTGGTGTTGAAAGGAAGAACCCTTTCTATAAGATTCTTAAGATAGGTTCAATGTGGGGGATTCCGGCCCAGCTAGAGTTCAAATGACACCAATCAACATCTATTTAAAATAGAGGTGGAGGTGTTGCCCATTTGAAATAATCATTAATTATTAGGAGTACCATAGTTATATTTTGTTTAAAGCAAAACATAACAACTATTTGGTGGGTAATTAATGTTGCTAATGACCACTTGATTTTAAATCAATGAGTGACTATTTATACACTCTTGAAATGACCGCTATATTTTGGATGTCTTATAGACGTAACATATAACTAGGTCCATGATGAAGTTTGATTTTATCGCGATAGATAAATTTGGACGAGAGACACAATGTCTGCATTAAACAAAAGATGACGCTCTAACGTGGCCTATAACGCTAGTTTTATACACTGTGATAGCCATTAAAGGATTGGAAAATTTTATATCACAATGTATAATTGTGAGTCAACAAAAATTATGTTGATGCAATAACTACTCTCTACATGAGTTATTATTATTGACAATATGAAGCCAAAATGGTAACAATGTGGATCCGCTTATAAAAGTTTTAAGTTGAGATTGAGTTGTGTGGAGGAATGTGCCTATAGCCCCGAAAAAGTTTATATGAAGGAAAACCTAACCCAGAGTACTGGAGATCCCAAGATCTGGGTTCAATAGGACAACCTAATTATATAAACCAAGGGAGGTCATTGTGGGGAATGTAATCAACCCTCCATCCATCTAAGGGAGTTTGTAAAATTCTTAGTCCATTACTATAATAGTGACAATATGATGTTAAGCTTATCCCTTTTTAACGATTTGATAGGAATCACCTATGTAAGAGAGAAGTGGAGTCGCTTCGAAAAGGGAAATGTGTGGGGCACAATTCCTAAAAGTTCTTGCAGAACCAAGATAGTGTTCATGACCATAACGAACACGACTATGAGGGTTTAACAATGTCAGGGAAAGTCATGTGTGCACTTTTATTTTCTTCTATATAAACAGCAGATCAATTTAAAGACACCATGTTCTGCTGGCAGCTAGTAGGCTAAGTATAATTCATAAGGGAAGGTTCAAAGGGTAACACCTACATATCTTATGCATAATTCAACTGTTGAGATTTTCATTGAAAATTTATGTGTTTTCACTCGATCTTCATTCATATGGGGGATTGTGGGAAATTTCTGATATAGTATTGTGTGAATGAGATATTGAGTCTCATATTAAGGTGTTTGGAATGAAAAAGGAAAAGGAAAATAAAATAGGGTTATAATCGCATAAATGTAAAGGATAATCATAGGATCATTTGGTTATATTATATGATTATATGTGAGTGATATTAATATAATTACAAATATTATATGTCACTAATATCAATGTGATTATGTGACAATGGCACATAATTATAGGTTAGACCATGTACATGACTCAATTTAAATTGTGAATTACACTTTTTATGAGTAAGGTGTACTCATTTAAGGTCACAACTTGGTAACTACTACTACATAATGGATATTGAATTGACCCGATGATTACTTGTAACATACTACTAAATGTTATGAGTTAGTAACCGGTTAATGGCATTTAAACTGCGTTAATAATGATCATTACCACACATGGCTCAAGTATGTAGTATAAGAAGGTGTCTTCTACTACATAATGGATATTGAATTGAGCCGATGATTACTTGTAACATATTACTAAATGTTATGAGTTAGTAACCGGTTAATGGCATTTAAATTGCGTTAATAATGATCATTACCACACATGGCTCAAGTATGTAGTATAAGAAGGTGTCTTATAAGTTCTTCAATCCCAAATAATACGCACATACGAGCATCAACACAAATTTATGTTCGATGATAATTTCAGGCATAAAAGTCATATACGACAGTACAACGTACTATTTCGATTGTTGTACCCTTGGAAACAGACGGCGAATAGATGATCAATCTGTTTTAAGGGAAGTGTGTCAAACACGTGCCTCGATTAGGTTTTTTAATCGGTTTTATCTACATTATGTTTTTGTTTAACCAATGTTTATGTTCATACTTCAGCTTATTATTATTATTATTATTATTATTATTATTATTATTATTATTATTATTATTATTATTATTATTATTATTATTATTATTGAGAGGATATAAACACATACGAATTGTGTTGAGGATACTTTGAGTATATATCAAATAGTATGCGGAATCTAATACTTGATACTTAGAAGATTTGTTAATGGAACAGTAATGAACAATATGAACATTAATGATTTCACCAAACGCTTCAATATCATTAGGTATAATACGAGTGATCTTGCTTATCACTAGGGTTTACAAACCTTGAAGCTTAACAAAACATACATCTAAATCATCTAACCTAGGACCTCCTTTTATAGCACAAGGAGTCCTTTACAAGATAAGTATGATATTCTAAACATGCAGAATATCTGTGTAATTCTAACTATATAAGATATACACAAAATCTATTCTATACTTATCCTTTTACACATCCTCATAAGCAGTATTATCTTCAGTCTGCATGCAAACCAGCAGTATCATCCACTATGCCAGCAGTACTAACACAACAGTTAGTACTGTTAGTTATATCTTCAACTGTCTTCAACTTTAACTCTTGTAGTACTAATATTTAAACTAGTAGTACTAACTCCATTAGTACTGTTAGTGTTATTCTTCAGCAGTACAAACACAAAACCAATGTTTTGAACATTTAATTTCTAACAATCCTCCCCTAAACTTGTGATTTACCCTAAATCATCAAGTTTCTGAATTAAATCATTACCTTGTGAGGATTCTTCCAAACACTATCTTCTTGGTCTTGTAGTCTTCATCTCTTCTGCTTGCTGATATATCTTTCTCACTATTTCCCTTGCCATGTCAGATTCTTCATCAACTCTAAGCTTTGCAGCTAACATAACAAATAGAATTCATGCTCTCAATGGATAGTCCTTCTCAATTAGCATGTAGACATCCACACCATCCTTTGTAGATACATAGTGAACACCACAAGTATCATATAGCCTCCATGTTGTACCCAGGTCATGAGCTTGAAACTGCCATAAGGTATCTTCTGGATCTGGTTCATATAGCCTTTTCAATTCCACCCATAACTCTAAGTCTTTGTCTTCAATAGGATCTGTAGAGCTGAAATTTTCTTGAACTAAACTCCAAAGTTGATTCAAGTCTTCTCTGTCAAAAGCCTTTATCATATCCTCAAAATACTTGTAGACTTCTGAGTGTCCTCCTACCCTGATTATCTTCCATGCCTTGACAACCCCATCTGAGTGAACTTCCCAGTTTATGATTGGATGTTTAGCTTAAATTGGCTCAACATTCATAACTTATGGGATTACAACCACCATATGCTGAAGTCTTTCATAAGTTAATACTTCTACTGTTTCGTCTTCCTCAGTTGCTTGTTCTTCCTTTTCTTGCCCAGCTATATAAGAACTTTCACCAGTCTTTTGCTTCTTTGAAGATGTAGACTCTAACTCCATACCTGCTCTCTTAGCACCTCTTCTAGTCTCATCAGTTTCTGGGAATCCTCTTAACAAATGTTGGACTTTCCTATATGCTGTGTAGTACAACCTTTCAATCTCTTCATAAGATCTGCCTTTTAATTGCTTCTCAGTCCAATGGTCTTGATGTTTCATGTATTCCTTCATGTACTTCATTTGTTGAGCTTTTGATGGAGGTTTCTTCTTAGCAGCTGTCTTCTTACTTTGATGCTTTCTTATCTCTTCAAGAAGATCATTGATTGCACTTTCTTGTTCCTCAGTTGTAAAATGTGATCTCTCTTCCTCTTGCATCTTCAAAGCTAGTTCCTTGTCAGCCTGTTCTTGAGCAGTTCTCTCTTCTTCTTCACTTAGTAGCTTTTGTTCAACCAAGAATTTTGCTATCCTTTCTTCTTCACCTACTCTGGCTTCTTCTTTAGCTTGAATTCTTTGAGGAACCTTATAATCATACTCCATTTGAGCTTGAGACTTCTTGCTGATCTTCTTAGATGACTCAGCTTCAGTCATGATTGCTTTTCCTTTATCCATTCTTCTCCTTCTAATATAAACTGCACCAGCAGTACTAACCTCTGTTCCACCAGTACTAAGTTGATGACCAGCAGTACCTTCTTGAGCTTCTCCCATATGCGCATCTTGCCTCCCCTGAGTATCAGCACTCTCTTGAACCAATGAAACATTGGGGTCTTCATCTAGCTTGGCAATCTTCCTCCCCTGTTTGGAAGATTCCTCACCCAAGTCATCATCTTGATCATCAGAACTGGAAGAACTAGAAGATTCAATCATCTGTGCTTTTCTCTTTCTCTTGAGTGACTTGACCTATGTTTGAAGCTTCTTCACCTTCAAAATGAGTTTTGTGTAAACTCCTCCAAAAAGCTTCTTGGTTGCCTTTAGTTCTTCTTCTAGGCCAGTCACTTTATCTGTCAACCTGGTACACAGTTCCATCAATTCATTAAGTTTAAGGTTGCCCTCGACACTTCCAGATGTGTTACCTTCTGTGAGAGGTGCATCATGAGGCAAAGACTCAGATTCAACCAAAAGGAGAGTATCTGAGCCACCCATTGTTTCCGTGTGGCTTGGGATTCCACCACATGTACTAGGTTCAAAAGAACTTTGTACATTAGGTGTTGCCATAAGTTGGGTCTTAGTTATGTTACCCCTATCCTGCCCAGCTTCTAAGCCTGAGACAGTAGGGTCAGCCCTTCCTATACTGTCTAAGACAACCTCATCTGCACCTTGGGATGAAGTAGGAACTCTATGCTGAGGTACTCTAAAGCCCTCTCTGGATATACTCCTAGGTGGTGATGAAATTGGTTGTGAGGCTGTGTCTGATGAACTGGTGGGTGTGTGTTGAGAGTCAACTGGGGTAGTTGATCCGTCACCCTGTACCTGCAACATAGAACCAAAAAGTGGAACTTCTACCCCACTATAACCTTTTAAGGCCATCCTCATGTTACTAAATAACTTTTGTGTAAGGGTTGGAGTTGGATAAACATTTTGATGAGGTAGAAGCTAGCTTTTTCTCATATTCAAAATCATTTGGATAAAACGTGGATACATTAAAAACATGGATTTGCTATCCACATTTTTTACCATACCTTCAAAAATAAGTTTTGAAAAATTATAAGTCGTATTAGTTGATAAGCAAATGAGAGCAGTTGCAATATTGCTACTGAACTGTTCCTATGAAGTTTTCTTAGGACTCATACAGTGAAGAATGGTATGTATTAAAAACCTCCATTGTGGGGCAAAACAACCTTTGTGAAAAGTTAAAGATTGAGAAGTTGTGTTATACCCCATTCTAGATAGATTTTGAAAAATTTCACTGTTAGGCAAATCACTAATACCATTGTCATCTGCTAGATGGAGATGCCTCCTAACAGATGATTCAGTAAGAGTGATGGTTTTGCCATCAACTGTTGCATTTATCTCTTTGTTTCCATTCTCAATAGTATTGACAGTAACAGTCTGCCAAAACTGCTTGATTTGGGAGACATAGATAGTAGGGTTTAGAGATAAAGCATACCTTATATGGGTAGAGTTTATTAAAAAAATCTACTATCTGATGGAAGTGTACACCTTCCTTTGTTTTCATCAAAAAACCCCAATGTTGTGTTTGTCGACAAAGGTTAAATTGACCATTATGTTTAGTAAAAGAGTGATTTGACTGCTGGGATATGATTGATTAGGTAAGAAAGTAGGTTGAGGAAAACAAATTGAGATATTATATAAGAATTCTTAGGGTTTCTATTGGACCGACTTCAATAAAAGATAACTTTAGATTGAGGAAAGTGAATAAAGTAGATTAAAAAAAATACAATTTAGGAAACCCTTAAGTAAGGTAATTGACCAGAATTTTCTCAACAGCTTCTCAACGGCTATATTCAAGAAGTGGTTACGACTCAACAGTATAAACGGCTATCCAGCAGTACAAAGTTTTGCCTAGCAGTACTATGTTTTGGAAAAACTTTGACTCAGCAGTATAAAATCAATTTTCATTTAAAACCATACTGCATACAAACATTTTAAAAGGATTAAGTGTAAAGGAAGACACTTAATCAAATTTCGGTTGAATTTAATCTCTGGTTGTGTGAGAACCAATAATTTCAGTTATAAAAACTGCCTGTGATCAGATAAACTCATTCAAAGAGCTTTCTTGACAGGGTTTCTAGCTCGTGGCAGGTGTTGCCTCTAACACAAATGTGCTAGATTCACTTTTGCTCGCTGTTCTCTTTACCAGATGTCCTTGGACTAACTCATTATACTAATAAAAGTATAAAATGGTAAAGAGTGAGTTAGATCAGTTACTATCTAACTAACTATGCCATCAATTCATGTTCAAAAATATTATAACTAGATTTCAAGAAAGAAATTTTAAAGAATCTCCCAAATTAGGTGTAAAACCTTTGTCAAGTGATCCCCAAATTCTGTCCATCATCAATCAATCATGCCAGCAAACATTCCACCACTCTACTTCTCACACATTGCAAACTCCATAACCTGCAACTGTTAGTCCAAAACTAAGAAAACAAAATGTAAAGCATTTGCTTTATAGCAGTATAAAGTATGACTAACAGTTCAAACACAACAGACTAAATTTACACTAGCAGTACAAATTATACATAGCAATACTAATTGACACAACTAGCAGTACAAATCCTTTTCCTTTACAAAAACACCAAGATTAAAAACTTTAGGGATTAAGCATTCCAATACTTGCAACCAAGTATTGAAACCTTCCAACATCAAAAGCTTTAGTAAGTAGATCTGCAAAATTGTTATCAGTATGAATTTTAACAACCTGTACTAGCTTTTTCTCATTGCAGTCTCTTATAAAATGATGCCTAATCTCTATGTGTTTTGTTTTAGAGTGTTGAACTGGATTTTTAATAATACAAATTGTTCTGCTATTGTCAATGAAAATCATGGTATTCATAAAGTTGTACCCATAGTCAAGCATCTGATTCTGAATCCATAGAACTTGACCACAACAACTAGCAACAGCTACATATTCAGCTTCAATTGTAGAAGTGGCCACAATAGCCTGCTACTTGCATTGCCATGATATCCGCCTGCAACCTAGGAATTGACAACCACCTGTTGTTGATTTCCTATCCAGACTAGCACCATCATAGTCACTGTCTGTGTATGCCACCAGATCAAAAGGAGATTCTCTAGGATACCATAGACCCAATTTGGGTTAACCTTTGAGGTACCTAAAGATTCTCTTCACAACAACTAAATGTGAGGCTTTGGGATTAAATTGAAACCTTGCACATGCACACACATCAAACATAATATCTAGTCTTGATGAAGTAAGGTAAATCAAGGACCCAATCATGGACCTGTAGGTGTGTACATTAACATTTTGACCATCTGAATCTTTGAGCAAAGGTTTCTCTGGATCAACAGGAGTACTTGCTACTTTTGCATCTATAAACTGAAATTTTCTCAATATCTCAGTTACATATTTATCTTGACTAATAAATATTCCTTCAGCTTTTTGCTTCACTTGCAGCCCTAAAAAGAAAGTGAGCTCACCCATGGAACTCATTTGAAACTTATCATGCATAAGCTTTTCAAATTCAATGCACATCTCATTCTTTGTGGATCCAAAAATGATGTCATCCACATAGACCTATATAAGCAAAATATCTCCCTTTTGCTTCTTGATAAATAGGGTCTGATCAATCTTGCCTCTATGAAACCTATTTTCTAATAAGTAAGTAGCCAAAGTTCCATACCAGGCTCTAGGAGCTTGATGCAAGCCATAAAGAGCTTTTACCACCTTGTATACCTTGTCTGGATGTTCTAGATCTTCAAAACCTAGAGGTTGAGAAACATAAACCTCTTCTTCAATAGTACCATAAAGAAAGACACTTTTGACATCCATCTAGTATACCATAAACCCCATGAATGAATCATAAGCTAAGAATAATCTTATGGATTTAATCTTAGCTACAGGTGCAAAAACCTCTTCATAATCAATTCCTTCCTCTTATGTGTAACCCTGGGCTACAAGTCTTGTTTTATTTCTGATCACTATCCCTCTTTCATCTTTCTTGTTTCTGAAAATCCACTTTGAACCAATAACCCTCATACCATTAGGCGAATCTACCAGCACCCAAACCTTTTGAATCTTGAACTGTAGAAGCTCTTCTTACATAGCGTCCACCCAGCTTGAATCCTGTAGGGCCTTAAGAATGTTCTTGGGTTCTTCTTGTGAAAGAAAACATACAAACTGACATGTATTGGCATCTTCATGCTTTTTCTCTTCATAAACTGCATTGAGAAAGCCTTGTTGATCTGAATTCATTGTCTGCCTTCTTGTCTTAGCACCAGACTGTATATCTCCAATCACATTCTCCAGGGAGTGATTCTTGTGTACTCTTGTGTGTGGAGTTATAGGAACTGGATAAGTGAGTGACATGTTATTAAGATCCACTTCATCCTTAGAGAAATCATCAGCAGTATTAACTGGTGGGCTAGCAGTATTAACATTTTTCCCAACAGTACTAACATTTAGCTCAGCAGTACAAACCCAATTTGTACTGTCTTCAGGATTCTCTTGTTCTTCAACTCCACCTTCTTTGTTTACATCTTCAGAGCCCTTCTTGTTTGCATCATTAGAAGGTTCATCAGCCTTTGAAGATGAATCAACACTATTCTAAATTAGCATCAGTATTTGATCTTGATCATTCTCATTCTCCATGCTTGGTTCACCTGTTTCAACACTATCTTCTGAACCTGCAAAATCATTAGAATTTGTTCCTGCAACAACTGGTACATAGTTCATAGATTGTGTTAGAGTATCAAGATCAAACAGCCATTTTGGACCTTCACCTGCAACGTTAGACTTATTCTCTAAAAACTGAACATGCAGGTTTTCCTCTACTTTTCTGGTTCTTATGTTGTATACCCTAAATGCTTTACTGTTTAATGAGTACCCAACAAAGAAACCCTCATCTGACTTTCCATCAAATTTTTCCAAATAATCTAAGGTATTGAGAATAGTGACATGACATCCAAATGGTCTTAGAAAACCTAAAGCAGGTGTTCTACCTCGAAATAGTTCATATGGTGTCTTGTTGTGAGATTTAACCACTAAAACCCTGTTTTGCACATAACAAGCAAACATTAACTGCTTCAGCCCAAAAAGTAATGGGCAGTTTAGAATCAGCTAACATGGTCCTAGCAGCCTTTATTAGTGTCCTATTCCTCCTTTCAGCAACCCCATTCTGCTGAGGAGTGTTCTACCTTGAAATATTCATATACTTGTCCTATGATTTGAGATTTAAACTAAATTACCCTGTTTTTCACTTTAACAAGCAGCTTAACTTTCAGCTTAAAAGTAAATGGCAGTTTATTAGAATAGCAAACATGTGACTCTCTAGCACAGATATTTTAGTGTTATCTCCTTTAGACAACCCATTTAGCTATGGTAGTTAGTCTCCTATACTTGCTTAAAAGCTTTTTTTCTTTGAAATTCATCACACTTTTCATTTTAAATCTGTTTGTCACTACAACCTGAATTTTTATTTATATTCAACCAGGTTTTCTATTTCAATTGTAAATCTTAAGTGCTTTGTTCAAAATTAAGTCCTTAGAAAATATAACCCATGTGAACCTGTTTAACATAATTACCACAGGTAATCTCTTTAATGTATACACTCAAGAAGAGAAACAATCATATTAGCATAAAAATGTAGTAATTTCTTGTCTTAGGCTTACAAGAATTTGTGTATTTGCTTTAACAGCACACAACTTTGCATTTCAAAACTTTGAGGCAGCTCTACCAACCACTTAACAATCTATTATGTTAAAGTTAACATGACCAAGTCTCCTATGCCAACGAATTGACTCATCAATGTGGCTTTGCAACAAAATTAGAGCCCCTAGGACAATTTCTTCAGTCAACACTGACATATCCTTTCTAGGAACTTAAGTAGTACTTGACTTCATCAGTAACTAAAGTCTAGAGAAAAAGACATTAGTGCTGTAAAAGAATTGTTCTTTGTCACACATTTGTGAGACACTAAGTACACCCAACCACAAGGTAAAGAATATCACAATAATGTTCATATCAGATCAAAACAAAGCTACATCATAGTAATACAGAATTCTCAAGGTTACAATAAATACAGATATACAGGGTTCAATGACTCCAATAAATACTAATTTCCAAAATAATATAACTTCTAGTCATTTCTAAATCCAGAACAGCTATCAAGTCTTCTAAGTCCAAAGGTACTCTCCACCCATTCCCAACTTCCTACTAAAACCTGCCGCAGGAAAAGAAATGCGGCTGAGCTACGAGAGCTCAGTGAACAGATATAATGATAACAAACAGTGATAGAGAATAGTACAGAATCACAGAAACAAAGGTCAAACAGATGTAATATGGTTCAAGGGATAAGTCAATGAATAAGTATAAAGGAAAGGGAAAAAGGGATAGTAATCCACCACGAGCCCAGAAACAGATCATATCATATCATAACAGTGTAACCATAAATCTTCATAATCATATAGAGGGGAGACCTCTCAGATAATCAGATAATATGAGGGGTGTCCTCATTCTTCAAATGGAGTAGCTAGCTCCCAGACATATGTGAAGGGCATGTATAGCACACAGTACCAATCACTAGACAATAATAAATCAATCATGTTAAATCTACTAAACAGATCAGATCTAGGATGCATCCATACGCCCCCGCAGATAAATAGTGGCCAAAATAATATAATACGCATATCAGATAACAGATAAGGGGACGTGGCGGAACATCACTCTACCGCCCTAGAGTCATGCCATTGGTGCATCAATGACACGACCATGTTAACTTCATGGCTAGGAAACAGATTTTGGCTCGGGTATCAAACTAAGAGTCAGATATCATATCAAATCAGAATGTCATAACAGATGGCTCATAACAGATAGTTCATAACAGATGGTTTATATCAAATATCATCAGAAGTAGTACCAAAAGTCCAAATCAGAGTTTATCAGATCAAGGTTCATATTCAATAATCAAGTCAAGGTTCAGATCAAAAGTTCATTTCAAAAGTTTCCATCAAAAGTCCATTTTAAACAATCCTTTATTCATGATTTTCATAAAACGATCCTTTAAAGTAGTTTTCATAAAAATAGTCTTTCAAAACGGTTTTTCATAAAGCTAGTCTTTAAAATATAGTGTTCATAAAAGTTAGTAAACTTTCATATAAAAGTAGTTTCGCATCATTTATAAACATCTTTTTAAATTGGTTTTTCTCAAAACATTTCCATGGTATAATAAAAAAAAAGTTTTCATAACGTAGATTCATATCAGAGGTCATATCAAAAGGAATCAATAGAGGAGGTTCAAGCAAAGGGAATCATAGAAATGGCATCAGATCAGAAACTAACGGATCAGAATATGAAAGAGATCATGAGAAACCTTATAAGGAAGGTCATAATATCTGTACCTTATACCGCAAGTGACAAACACAACAGAAAATATAGAGGTCGGACGCAACTCCATCTTCAGTGAATCTACACGAATTCATAACTAATTTATTAAGAGCTTATTTAATTTCAGATTACTTATTTTAGTCGGCTTTCCAGTTTTAGTAACTTTCCATATTTAGTAACTTTCTATTTTTGGCAGGTTTCCATAATTAACAGATTTCCATTTTTAGGAAGTTTCCATAGTCGGAAAGATTTAAGTATCATAACTTTTATTTAAGCATATTGTGGACATAGGGTAGATTTTAACAAGTTATGGTAGTTCAGGGTTAAATATGACAAGTTTCCATATATTAGGGTTTTAATTGCAAAAATTCCAAAGTTAAGGGTCTTAAATGAAAATATTGCAAACTACTAATTTAAAACACATATTTTATTCAAAATCACACTTTACTCCTTTAAGTTTCAATATTTACACTTTACACCCTTTAGTTATCAAAATTACAAAATAAACCTTATAATTATATAATTTACCATCCAACCCTTTCTATATCCATAATTACACAACAAACCCTTACATATTCTAATTTACAGAATATATCCTCTATTTTATGTATAGTACGAATTAAACACTCAAGTTTTACATATTTACACATTTAGTCCCTTTAGTTTATAAAACTTACAATTTAAATCATAATTCCATTTTAATTACACATTAAACCCATAAATACCCAAAATCACATATTTCCTCCCTAATAATATTATTAACACATAAAAATCACAAATTTCCTGAATTTACACTTTTAGTCCCTCCTTTTTATTTAAATTGTAATTCGACCCCATTATTTACAATTAAATCCATATTTTGCAAATTTTACACATAAGGACCTCATATTATAATTTTTACACATTTGTACAGACCTAATTAACATTATAAAAATAACCCACAAGTTTCATTAATTACAAAACACCCCCTTATATTTTCAAAATCAAATCGTATAATTTTAAATTAAAAAATCCTAATCCTAATCTTTCCCAATCATTAAGCCATCATTACTACATCATAATTAGTCATTTATGAACATAATTCCAGATCCAAAACACAAAACCCACATCGAACCCTAGGGTTTTATTTCTTTTCATTCAAAAACTTTTTACCCGATTATGAACAAATTTAACCACGACATATTTGGACCTCTATAATTCGAACAATCATTTTTCTCAGATCATATGAATTATATAGAGCTTAGATAAAATAAGTTTCATGCCCAGAAAATTCGTATTGCATATTTTAGAATTTATACGTATTTTTACCATTTATAATTCATACGACTAAATAACCTTGCATGATTCGAATCTAACATTTTATATGAGTCATATATGATCTAAGTAACATCAGAAAAATACCAAATCAATTTTAGAACGTGTAGAATTAGGCGTATGAATTTGTACCTCTCGGATTTAAACGCGACACAAATAAAAGACCTACGATCGAATCAAGCTTTCCACGACCCAACCTTTATTTTTCCCAGCCTCCTTATACCTTGATGAACACCAAAAAAATGCTAGATCTCTTCCAGAAAATCGGATGGAGTGTGTGTGAATTTTGGTGTGATTTAGGGTTTTTCGAAATGGCTAATTAGGGAAATAAATAATATACTTGATCATGGGCCGATTAGGGGGGGGGGGGGGGAAATTGGCTAGAGATTCGGTCAAATGGGGGAGGTTATGGTCAACATATTGATTAGGCTTTATTCCCTAATTTAAGTGATGTTATTTAAATTTTAAATAGATTTTAAAATGTATAATAATTAAATAAATGTGTATATATGTATTTGTGTGTAATCATAATTTCTTTGGACATGTAAAAATGTTAAAATATTGCGTCATAATTATTTTATCTCATATGTAGCTCATTACCAAAATTTAGAATTTATTTGGTACTTTACATCAAATTTAAGATTATAAGGGCATTTTGGTCTTTTTACATGTTTCAGATTTTTAGGGTTTTACAACTAAAGAGATTATACTTGAGTTCCTGCACAAAATACACATCTTCAAAGTCAAGTTTACCGGTTTTTGAAGTACATTTACCAGTAATTCTGCCACCAATTCCTCCCCCAAAGGTAACATATCCTCCATCCATAGGTGTAAAGTCTGAGAGGTAGGACATGTTCCCAGTCATGTGCCTAGAGCATCCACTATCAGCATATCCTTGATCTTCTTCATTATCTTGTTGTGGATGTCCCTACACATAAAATAAAGGAAATTTGTTTCCTTTGGGGACCCAAGCCATTACTGACTTGGATCTGCCTCGTTCATCAATGTAATCATATTTATTCATAGTGATTGATGCACCATTGGGTTTGATAGGTCTCCATACCCAGCATGCTGAGGCCTTAACAACATTTACCCCATTTGCCCTAGCAGTGTTTCTTGGCCTAGCAGTACAAACTACTGGCCTAGCAGTTTTAACTTTTTGAATCCAAAATTTGTTATGAAACACTGCTTTCTTAAAAAGATGCCTCTAAACAGTTGGTGTGCTATTTTAGAAAAATTTGAAGTTGGTTTAGCACTTGAAACTGTTTGTTTGGGGTAAACAGTCTTAATTGGCCAGGCAGTATTAACTGCTGGTCTAGCAGTACAAACTGGTTTAAGGCGAGACTTCATTAAAATTGCTCTGGGAGTCATATTACTGTTAATATTAGGGTGAGTATTTCTTGAAAAACAGTTTATGTTCACCCTAGAATTAGCATTCCCATTCACCCTTGTATTCCCATTAACCATCCTTTTCCCCTGATGGTTGCTGCAAAAAGCCTACAAATGATCAAAACTACCAAAAGATAGCAAGCCTTATTGTACATAACAAACTCATTGCCTAGTTGTTGAGACTTAAGATTGTTCCAGTTTCTCTGGTTTCCCCTAGGGCATTGAGACCTGTTTGTGGACCTATACAACTCAGCATATCTAACTGTTGGCCTAGCTTGTTTTGCTTGTTTTCTAGGTGTAGCAGTTTCTACCTTAACCACCTTAGGAACAACAGTTTCTTTTAGCTTTTCTACTTCAGGTTTAGTCTCAACCTGATCCTCATCATCAGATTCCCAATCTTCAATAATTGGAGCATCTAAGTTCTTCTTATCTTCTGACACCTTTTCCTCAACAAGAGAAGTGTCACTGGCACTCTCAAAAGATTCATTTACTTCATCAGGTTTACTAACACTTTCCTTAGCCTTAGATCCATACTCAAATTTAGACTGTCTAAATTCATCTAAATCAGTGTTTTCTAAGTCAATGCCTGGGGGTGAAGGCACTCCTCTATGTGGAGGTGGACATGTGTTGTAACCTAAACCTGACTAAGCTTTATTAAGAAGTTGACACTCAATGATTTTATTAACTCCTTTAGATGCATATTCTAGAGTATCTACACTTAACTGTATATTATCTTTTGCTTTCTTAACCTTTTCCAACTCAGCTCTAAGCACACTTATCTTAGCATCTTTATGAATAATGTCGCTTTTAAGTACAACAATATCTTCAGAAAAGACAGACTCATTTTTCTTATAAAGCAAAATTTGTTCTTCTAAGACAGCTAAACCTCTTTTATGATTAGATAAATTATAATTAGTTTGGTTTAGCTCTACTCTCTGCTCATCATAATGCTTTTTCAATGTTTCATAATCTTTTAAAGCAGAACAAGATTTAGAACAACTCTTTACTGAATGTACCTCTAAGTCAGAAAATGCCATTAGTGCTATCTCAGTTGGTGCTTCTTCCTCATTAGCCATGAAGCTCCAATCATATCTCAGACCATCAATAGCAACCATTGCCTTAGAAGAAGGCTCTTCTACTTCCATAGCCTTCCTAGTTTCCGGCTTGTTCCCATACCCCTTGCTTTTGTTGTCCTGCTGCCTTGGTCTTCTGCATTCTCTAGCAAAATATCCTAACTTGTGGCAGTTGAAACATTCCACCTTTGACTTTTCAAAACTAGTAGTATCATTACCACTGATTGTGATCTTCTTCCCTGTTCTCTGCCAGAACTTATTGGCTCTCATGCTTAGAAGTGCAACCTGCCACTTTAAGTCCATCTTTTCTAAATCATCTTCGTCAATCTGTTCAAGATCTTCATGGGATAGCATAGACCCATTGGCTTGACTGGTCAGGAAAGCATAGAAAGTAGTATCACTTATGTCAGCAGTACTAGTTGGTGAACTAGCAGTACTAACATTAGGGTTAGCAGTACTAACTCCTGAAGCCACATTAACCTCCTATGAACTAATATTACTGGGAGATGACACAAATGCCATGTTCCCAAAACTTGAACTTGAACTTCCAGACTTCTTTACTTCCTGTTCAACAATTTTAAAATTATTGTATAGATCATTAAGGTTCATTGTGTCGATTTCTGGCTTGTTCTTCCAGACAACCACATGAGTGTACCAATCAGCAGGCAAACTTCTTAGGAATTTGAAATTAAGGTCTTCTTGAGGAATCTCAACACCTAATACAACCAGTTGGCTGACTATCTTCTACAGCCTGTTGAACATGTGATCAAGAGATTCATTACTAGTAGCCTGAAATTCTCAAAGATCTGCTTTAGCAAAGTCTTCTGTGTCTTTTTTGGTGGCCTCATTACCACCAAACCTAGTAGTTATTGCTTCAAACAAGGATTTGGCATCCTTGTATTTGCTGAATGTCAGAAGTTGATCATTAGGAATGGTCATTAACAACAAAACCCTTGCTTTAACATCATTCTTTTTCTGCAGCTTTTCTTCTGCAGTAACAGGAGAAGTGTTCACAGTTGTAACCTTTTGACCATCGACTGTCATTTCAGTTATTGATGGTTTGAAGGAATTTCCATCCTCTATGATTTCCCAAAGTGCATAATCCTGCACTTGGAAGTACTGTTCTATCCGGAGTCTCCACATCTCAAAGTCATTCCGTTTGAGCATTGGTAACTTGGCAGCAATGTTGGTCTGAGTAGTCTCCATGTCCATCGTCTTTATTGGGAATAAAGAGTTCTTCAGAAAAGTATCTTCTAAATCAAAGTATCAGAAACCTATCTCTGATACTACTTGAGAGGATCTAATCACACACGAATTGTGTTGAGGATACTTTGAGTATATATCAAATAGTATGCGGAATCTGCTACTTTATACTTAGAAGATTTGTTAATGGAACAGTAATGAACAATATGAATAGTAATGATTTCACCAAACGCTTCAATATTATTAGGTATAATATGAGTGATCTTGCTTATCACTAGGGTTTACAAACCTTGAAGCTTAACAAAACATACATCTAAATCATTTAACCTAGGACCTCTTTTTATAGCACAAGGAGTCCTTTACAAGATAAGTATGATATTCTAAACATGCAGAATATCCGTATAATTCTAACTATATAAGATATACACAAAATCTATTCTATACTTATCCTTTTACACGTCTTCATAAGCATTACTATCTTCAGTCTTCATGCAAACTAGCAGTATCATCTTCTATACGAGCAGTACTAACTCAGCATTAGTACTCTTAGTTTTATTCTTCAGCTGTACAAACACAAAACCAATGTCTTGAACATTTAATTCCTAACAATTATTATTATTATTATTATTATTATTATTATTATTATTATTATTATTATTATTATTATTATTATTATTATTATTATTATTATTATTATTATTATTATTATTATTATTATTATTATTATTATTATTATTATTATTATTTTGGTTCTTGTTTTGCGTTATTGTGATTTCTTATTCGGGTATTTTCCCTACAGTTTATGAATTTACCGTGGTGGTATATCTTATGATAGGATTAGAGCTTAAAGTTAGAGTTTTGTAAAGGCAATGGTTCGCAGGAAAGTTAGTGATGGTTACTGATTCGCCGGAATGTTGTAAGCACCGAAGTGAGTTATGACTTGTTACTTCTTTGTTATAGGGGTTTATATAGTTACAGGTTTAACATTTAGTATAATTATTACTGTGGTCCAAGTTTTGTTACCGATGGCATTGATTTTAAGAAAGAATTTTTAAGAACAAATTAGATGTAGTCGATATATATAAAATGATCAAATTGCCTTTGTTGAGTAGTCAACCAAGTTACAAACTATTAGCCGATCTCGTTATTAGTTTATGTTAGCCCATTATTATTAATTGTATGTTGCTTATGTCCAGCCCATTGAGGGTTTAGCATAGTTTGGTCCTTTGTAACTTATATATACCGATTGGTATAGTTTAATGGAATGAAGGGATTTACCAAATTGTATCATGGTATCACAGCCTTATGATCCTAAACCCTAAAAAAAATTTCGCCCCTCATCACAGGCCTTCTGCTGCTTCTTCTTGACCTTGCATTGGTCATCGTTTGTTTTCTGTTTTTTCTGCTTTGCTTTGCTTTCTTCCTTGTCATAGCATCATGACGGGAGACAATATACCACCTAAACAACCGATTGATAAAGCATATTCAATCGCTAGTATCAAGGCGTGCATTACCTCACCCCTTGATCTAGATAAACTCAATTACAACTCATGGAGCAACCTTTTTAAATGTTTTTGCAAAACGTATGATGTTCATAAACATCTTGAAGAAGCTGCCGCTTCAAGCACTGCCCCACCAGATCCTTTTTTTGATACTAACGACTCTCTTGTCTTCATATGGATGTACTCCACTATCTCCCCTAAGTTGGTTGATATGGTTATTGATGATAGCACCTCGGCCCACGATGTATGGATAAAACTCCGAAATCTCTTTCATGACAACAAAGCGGCTCGTGTAATTCAACTAGACAATGAGATCCGTAACATGGCGATTGGGAATCTATCTGTTAATGATTTCTTTCAAGAAGTCAAGGCGAAGGCCGATCATCTTGCTAATCTTGGATCCTCGGTAAGTGATTCAAGCCTTGTTACATATGCTATCAATGAAGTTCGGACAAAATTTCCTGAGGTTGCACGTATAATTTGTCATAGGGAGACGCTCCCAATGTTTCATCAAGTTCGTTCCATGGTACTCTTGGAAGAGAGTGACATGTTGCATCATACAGTAGCCTCGTCTAATAGTACATTGTCCTCTCCCACTGTCCTACTTACTACCAGTACCAAAAACAGTGCCCTATCAAACACGAGTGGTGAATTATGTATTAACTTTCAACAAGGATCGTGTACTTATGGCTCCCGGTGTAAGTTCATCCATGGATCCCAAGACTCACAGAACCGTGTGCCTCAGTCACCTCGCGAATCTAGCTCCAAATCCTTGGGTGTTACTAATATTCGTGACTCTGCTGTTCAAGATAACAAGGTGTCGCCCAGGTCTGCTAACACATTGACTCCCACCTCATTCCCGTATTCTGTTTTTGGCCTCACAGGTATGCAGTTTAACCTTTATGCGTTTTGTTCACCTGGTATGGTTCCTACTCAATTTTGTGCACTGCATATACCACTGGCCCAACAGTTTGCGTCTACACAGCCTCCTCAGGCCTAATCCATTCCACAAGAAAATGTGGCTTTACCTTTGCAGCATGCCTAGCAGATTCCCAATGGGCCACAGGCCCAACATCCGTTTTATGCACCATATGGTAACTCTTTTATGCAACAGGGAGGACAACATTATGTACCAGGAAATTTAGCCTATATGTCACAGCCTACTATGCTTCCTCGGGCTTTTCAGACTATGACTTTACAGGATCCCACCTGGAACATAGACACCGGTGCTACATCCCACTTGGCCGACAACACATGTATCCATACTTCTGTTAGTAACTCTTGCATGTATCCGTCTTTGTATGTTGGAAATGGTGCATCTATACCGGTTACACATACTGGACATAGCTTATTGTACACTTCCCATAAACCTTTACAACTTAATCATATACTTGTCACCCCGCATATAATTAAAAATTTGATTTCTGCTCATAAATTCACGCGTGATAATGACGTTTCCATTGAGTTTGACACTTATGGTTTTTCTGTGAAGGATTACCAAACGGGCAGACTTCTTCTCCGTTGTGATAGCACGGGCGATCTATACCCAGTTACGCAACAATCATCCACACATCCTCCTTTTGCTTTGCTTTCGTTCCGTCACACTACGTGGCACAAACACCTCGGTAATCCCTGTGAAGATGTGCTTCGTCTTTTGGAGTCTAGTAATTTCATTTCATGTAATAAATCAAAGTTTTCTGCTTTGTGTTATGTGTGTCAATTAGGCAAACAAATAAAGCTTCCATTTTATACTTCGGAGTCGCATGTTCCATCAATTTTTGACATTGTCCACTCGGATTTATGGATATCTCCTATTCCGAATGAGAGTGGTATTAAATATTATGCTATCTTTTTAGATCATTTTTCGCACTTTGTTTGGGTTTATCCATTGCATAAAAAGTCTGACTTGTATGATAATTTTATTGTTTTTCGTGCTTATGTAAATAAAACAATTCGGTGTTGATATAACGGCTTTACAATGTGATCATGGGGGTGAATATGACAACACACGCTTTCATGATTTATTTCGCAAAACAAACATTCAATTTAGGTTTTCTTGCCCGCACATATCCCAACAAAATGGCAACTCTGAACTCATGTTACACACTATAAACAACCTCATACGCACTTTGCTCTTCCAAGCTAGCATACCTCCCTCCTATTGGGTGGAAGCACTTAACATGGCTGCTTATCTCTTAAACATCCTTCCATCCAGTGCCATCCAAAATGAGGTCCCATTTACTAAACTTTATAATCGTTCCCCATCTTATGACAATTTACGTGTATTCGGGTGCCTCTGTTATCCATATATTACTGTTGCACATAAACTTCAACCACGATCCACTGCTTGTGTGTTTCTTGGTTACCGCGCAAATCACCGTGGTTTTAGGTGTCTTGACCTATCCTCAAACAAAATAATACTTTCTTGTCATGTTCGCTTTGATGAGGATGTCTTTCCCTTTGCATCACTACACCAATACACATCCCACATTATGATTTTTTTAATGCTACAAACACTGTACCATTACCCATTCGTCCCATCACTATTATGGGCAATGAGGCACCTATAACCGATCCAATAACTCATGACCATACAGATACGGCTCTTAATGCGCCCATCATACACACACCCACTATGCACCCACTATACAACCCTTACCCACTCCTCAGCCCAATCCTCAAACACCAATGCCCACTCTGATACAACCCATACCGCAGCCGAATAACACCAACACTCACCCTATGGTCACACGTGCTAAAGCCGGCATTCGTAAACCTCTTGAGCGTATGAATTTTCATGTTACTACTATGTCTCCACTTCCACGTTCTCATAATCATGCTCTTCGTGATCCTTAGTGGAAGCAAGCTATGTTAGATGAATATAATGCTTTAATTACTAACGGGACGTGGGTACTTGTGCCCCGGCCAACTAATGTGAATATTGTACGTTCTATGTGGCTTTTCAGGCATAAGTTTCATGCAGATGGTTCTTTAACCAGGTATAAGGCGTGACTTGTTGCAAATGGTCGCAGTTAGTAGCCAGGGATTGATTGTGATGAGACCTTTAGTCCCTGGTCAAACCAGCTACTATTCACACTGTACTCAGTCTCGCAGTGTCTCGTGAGTGGCCTATTCATCAGCTTGACGTGAAGAATGCTTTTCTTCACGGTCAATTATCGGAGACAGTCTATATGCATCAGCCGCCTGGGTTTATAGATCCTGCTCACCCCGATTATGTTTGTCATTTGCAGCGATCATTGTATGGGCTTAAGCAAGCCCCTAGAGCTTGGTTTCAACGGTTTGCAGGATTTGTTACTTGCATTGGTTTTTAGTATAGCAAAAATGATGTGTCGCTTTTTGTGTTTCATCGTGGATCTAACACGGCCTACTTGTTACTGTATGTGGATGATATTATATTGACTGCTTCTTTTGCTGCACTTTTACATCGTGTTATCACTGCTATTAATGGTGAGTTTGCCAAGACGGATCTTGGCTCTCTTAATTATTTTCTTGGTGTTTCTGCTACTCGCACAACCTCTGGCATGTTCTTATCGCAGTCCAAGTTTGCTGAATAAATTCTTGAGAGCTCATATGCAAAAATGCAATCCATGTAGCACTCCTGTAGATACATAGTCCAAGCTTGGACATGATGGTACACCCTTTGATGATCCCACCTTATATCGGAGCTTAGTTGGTGCCCTTCAGTATCTTACCTTTACGGGCTGGGATATTTCATACGCGATTCAGCAGGTCTCTCTGTATATGCATGACCCTCGTGATACACATTTTCATGATTTGAAGCGTATATTACACTACATTTGGGGTACTCTTGATCATGGTTTTCAGCTGCATGTTTCTTCTACTGCTCAGCATATTGCTTACACGGATGCGGATTGGGAAGGTTGTCCGGTCACTCGCCGGTCTACTTCTAGTTATTGTGTTTTTCATGGTGATAATTTGTTATCGTGGTCTGCTAAATGACAGGTGACGTTATCTCGGTACAGTGCTAAGGCCAAGTATCGTGGTGTTGCTAATGTGGTGGCTGAGACAGCTTGGATTCGCAATCTGCTGCGTGAGCTTCATCACCCTTTGTCTACAGCTACTATTGTCTATTGTGATAATGTCAGTGCCGTATATTTATCGACGAATCCTGTTCAACATCAACGTACGAAACTGGTTGAGATCGACATTCATTTCGTCCGTGATTATGTTGCTTCAGGACAAGTTCGTGTGCTTCATGTTACATCTTGTTTTCAGTATGATGGCATCTTCACTAAGGGACTTCCTGCTGCTTTGTTTCTTGATTTCCGATCCAGTTTGAACGTTCGCAGGCTTCCCGCTCCAACTGTGGGGGTGTATTAGCCGATCTTGTTATTAGTTTATGTTAGCCCATTATTATTAATTATATGTTGCTTATGTCCAGCCCATTGTGGGATTAGCATAGTTCAGTCCTTTCTAACTAATATATACTGACTGGTATTGTTTAATGGAATGAAGGGATTTACCAAATTGCATCACAAACAAGTCACTAGCAGGTTTTTGAAAGCTTGTGTTGTATTGTCTTGTTTGTTACATCCCAACGATACATGTGAAATAAATAGATTACAAAGCTTGTCCTATTTAGGGTAAATGCAATTAACCTTTAATGTATAGCCTATCTATTACTAATCACTATTAATGTGAAGCCTATCTACACTTTTAATGTCGAACCAATCTACAGCAAATCACATCTTCAATCAAGGATATACCACTCAAATGTACAGCTAACACTCCCCCGCAGTTTTAGCGGGAGGACAACAAACACTCAAACTGGAGCGAAACTCCTCAAACAAAGCTGTAGGCGAACCTTTAGTAAAAATGTCCGCATACTGATAGCGAGAAGGAACATGCAGAACTCGGACATGACCAGTAGCAACCAAATTACGAACAAAGTGTATATCAATCCCAATATGCTTTGTGCGTTGGTATTGCACAGGATTGGAGGAAAGATAGACAGCACTCACATTATCACAATACACAAGCGTAGTTTTAGAAAGTGGGGTATAAAGTTCACGCAATAAATTACTTAACCAGCATGTCTCTGCAACAGCATTGGCAACACCTCTGTACTCAGCTTCAGCACTGGAATGGGAAAGCGTAAACTGACGCTTAGAGGACCAAGATAAAAGATTGTTTCCTAGAAAGACACAATATCCTGAAGTTGACAGGCGCGTAGTCAGACAACCAGCCCAATCTGCATATGAGTAAGCAATCAAAGACGATGTTGTAGATGAATAAACTGTAACCCATGAGTCAATGTGCCCCGAAAATATCGTAATATCCACTTGAGAGCTGATAAGTGAGGCTCCCGAGGATCATGCATAAAAAGGAAAACCTGTTGAACGGCATAAGAGATATCCGGCCTAGTGAAAGTAAGATACTGAAGAGCACCTGCAAGACTACGATACAATGTAGGGTCAGAAATAGGAACACCAGCAGCAGCCAGCTTGGAATCCGTGTCAACTTGAGTGCGACACGGATTACAAGAAAGCATGCCAGCACGCTCAAGTACTTCAGTAGCATATTTTTGTTGAGATAGAAACAGCCCTGAAGAGTTACGAGTCACAGAAATGCCCAAAAAATAATTTAGTGAGCCGAGATTAGTCATAGAGGACTCCTGATGTAGAGAACTAATAACCTGCTGAAGAAAAGTTGTTGAGGATGCAGTCAGTGCAATATTATCCACATATAAAAGTAAGTAAGATGTATCATTCCCTTGTCCGTAGATGAATAAAGAAGAGTCACAACGACTATGATGAAAACCAACCCGAGCAACATAAGCCATAAATCTATGAAACCAAGCCCGGGGAGCCTGTTTAAGCCCATACAAAGAGCTCTGTAAGAGAAAAACATGATCAGGATGTTGCAGATCCTAAAAACCAGGAAGCTAATGCATATAAATAGTCTTCGATAACGAACCATGTAAAAAAGCATTCTTGACATTTAGCTGATGAATAGGCCAATGTCGAGAAATAGCTAGACTAAGCACCGTACGAATGGTAGCTGGCTTAACCACCGGGCTAAAAGTCTCATCCACATCAATACCTGCAATTTGAGTACTACCATTCGCAACAAGGCGAGCCTTGTAACGATTAAGACTATCATCTGCATTATATTTATGCCGAAACAGCCACATAGAACGAAGAATGTTCGCGTCTTGTGGTCGGGGCACAAGAACCCAAGTATTATTTTTAATTAAGGCATTATATTCATCATGCATAGCACTAGACCAATTGGGATCGTTAAACGCATGGTTGTAGGACTTAGAAATAGGGGAAATAGTGGACATATTGAAAGTAAAGCGTTGTGTAGGGTGATTGGTACCGACACGAAAGCGAGTGACCATGGGGTGAGCCGAGACGAGATTAGGGTTCGGAAGAGGTGTGGTAATGGCAGTTGGTGCATTGACAGTGGGTTGTGGTCCGTTATTTGCATTGGGCTGCGGTGGTAAGGGTGGGCCGAGGTGGGGAGGTTATGGATGATGGGTTGTGTATGATAGGTGTTGGGCCGAGACTATTGATTGGTGAAGGCGGGTTGGTTGAAACAGTGGATGAAGCCACTGGAGGTGTATATGAGACAGTTGGTGTAGTGAGAATATGTTGTTGTATGATGTTAGGGAATGTGTCTAGAAAGGTGTAAGATGGCGGGGTATTTGGAGTCATAGACCAGTAGGGAAATACCGTTTCATCAAAAGTCACATGATGAGAAAGTATAATTTTATTGGTGTTCAAATCAAGGTACCGATATCCGCGGTGATTGGTCGGATATCCAAGAAAAATGGATGGAGTGGCCTGTGGTTCAAGTTTGTGGTTGGTGTGAAGATGTGGGTAGCAAAGACAACCGAAAATACGTAGATCCGCATAATTTGGTATTGTTTTAAATAGGCGGGTGTGAGGAATCTCATTATGAATGGCTGTGGAGGGTAAAATGTTTAAGAGATAGGCGGCCATGTGGAGAGCTTCAACCCAGAAAGTTGGCGGCAGGTGTGCTTGAAACAATAGTGTTCAGATAAGGTTTTTGAGGGTACAGATCATTCGCTCAGATTTGCCATTTTGTTGAGATGTTTGTTAGGATGTGATACACTATGAGGATGTTAGTCCTTTGTAATGTGTGTATATGATACTTTGAGTTAATATGATTAAGTATGCGAAATCTACTTAACTACACTTAGAAGAGTGTTGGGTTTGGTTAAGGGAACAGTAATGCTTTGTGATGAACAATGAACACAGAAAGTACAACACCAAACGATTCAATATTATTGAGAATAATATGAGTGATCTTCACTATCACTAGGGTTACAAAACCTTGAATCTCTATTACAAAGATAACTATTTCTGTTATGCTCAATACACTCTTAATCTCGCTCTTACTATTTTCAACACAAGACTAGTCTTTTAATATCTAAGCTAAGATCTCCCTTTTATAGAACAAAGGAGATCTTTACACTATTGTTAAGTCTTGTCAACTACTTGCTTGTTGAGTGTGTCAGTAGCTAAGATACAACTTGTTCTGTATATTCAACTTGTTCACAGATCACTTATCAAAGATATTATCTACCGTATATTTTTGACTTTTATACACAAAATATATTTTTCATACTTATCCATTCAGCAGTAGAATACGCAACAATTATTCATTAAGCACTAGTATGAGTCACTTCAACAGCGGTATCTGATACACTAGCAATAGTATTCTTGCGACAGTAGAATCTTCAACACTAGTAGTAGTATTGAATACACTAGCAGTTCCTTCTTTGTACTAGCAGTACTAACTTAGCAGTTAGTACTGTTAGTTATATCATGAGCAGTACTAATCTTCAGAACATTTAATTCCCAACAATCCTCCCCTAAACTTGTGATTTATCCCAAATCATCAAGTTTCTTCTGAATTAAATGAGGATTGTGAGGATCTTTCAAACACTACATAGTCAGACTCTTGATCTGAGCTTTCCTTTGTTCTGCAAGATTTAATTATCTTTCTGACTAACTCATCTGCCATCTGTGTATCACTTTTAGCAATAACATCATTTTGTTCTTCTGGAGAATACTTTGCTCTTTCTTTAGCTTGAAACTCTTCAGCCATTTTCTTTGTCTTTGACACTAGCAGTACCTTGCTCAGGCTCCAAGCATCCAAGATACACAGTTGTCTCTCAGCAAGCCATGCAAGTGATGAACAAACGTAGTGAACTGAAATTGAAACTGAAAGAGTCAAAAGTAGCAGTATCATCATGAAACTAATCTTCTTGCCTCCCCTGAATAGAACTTTCTCCATTTGAATATCAACAATCGAAGAAGAGAGATAAAAGAGCTTATTCCCAGCATCCATTAACTGAAACTGGAGCTTGTTCAAAAAGCTGACTGAAGCAAATGATGATGGTCAAGTCTCTCTGCAAAGGTTCTCAGGGAGAGATGATTCTGAAGGCGAAGCTTCCATTGTAGGAGGAGATACAAGAACTGCAGCTGTGCCAGGTGTGGAAAAAGTCAAGAGCATACAAGATGATGATGCTTTTACTAGACTCATGCACTTCTTGAACCACAAAAATATTTTGGGTTTTGATCAGTTTGGGCAATTCTTCTCCCCTATTTGATCAATTTAATCTTCCTCCCCTGACAATCTTCCTCCCCTGTTTGAAAGTTCTCTCACTATCATCTTATCTTTGACTCCTTAGTTTGAACTAGAAGAACCTTTTGAAATCACCATCTTGACTGATCTTTTCCACCAATCTAGCTTCTAAGGTCATCTTCCAATTTGGACATCTTATCAGACAATGTTGTACATAAAGCCATCAATTCCTTAAATTTCACTCTGCCCTTATCATTTCCACGTGTGTAAACTCCTATGAGAGGTGAATCATGGGGCATGGACTCATAATCCATCATAAGATGGTTTTCTGAGCCACCCTGAATCCAAAATGTTTTAAGAAACTTTTGACTTAGCAGTATGAAAAACTATACTGCTAATAACCATTTTGAAGGGATTAAGTGTAATGACAGGCACTTAATCAAGATTTCGGTTTAAATTAACCTCTGGTTGTGTGAGAACCAATATTTTTAGTTATAAATAACTGCCTGTGTACAGATAAACCCATTCTAAAGGCTTTCTTGATAGGGTTTCCAGCTCGTGGCAGTTGTTTCCTCTAACACAAGTGTTAGATTCACATTTGCTCGCTATTCTTTCTATCAGTTGTCCTTAGACTTACTCATTATACTAATTAAAGTATAAAATGATAGAAAGTGAGTTGAGTCAGTTACTATCTAATCAACTAAGCCATTAATTTAAAATAAAATATCATAATAAGTTTCAAGAAAGAAGTTTTAAAGAATGTATTTACTTAGGTATAAACCTTTGTGAATGAATTCCCAAACTCTGACTATCATTAACCTATTATGTTAGCAACTTGAATCACCAACTTTTGCTTGTTCATACTTTGCACTTGTAACATTCTCTGTGCACAAATTTCCATACCTGTAATTGTTAGTCCAAAACCAAGAAAAACAAAAATGCAAAGCATTTGTCTTATAGCAGTATTATCATATGACTAACAGTATGAACAAAACAATCAAAATTTGTACTAGCAGTACAAACTTTTTAATACCAGTACCAATTGACAATGCTAGCAATACAAATCCAATTTATATACAAAATCACATAGTTTTAAATATTAAGGATTAAGCATCCCAATACTTGCTACCAAGTATTGAAATCTTCCTACATCAAAAGCTTTTGTGAGAAGATCTGCAAAGTTTTAATCAGAATCAATTTTAACAACTTGAATCAACTTTTTCTCATTGCAGTCTCTAATAAAATGATGTCTAATTTCTATGTGTTTTATCTTAGAGTGTTGCACTGGATTTTTAATTATACAAATTGTACTGCTATTATCAATATATATGACAGTGTTCATGAAATTGTACCCATAGTCAAGAAGTTGATTTTGAAGCCAAAGCACTTGACCACAGCAACTTGCAGCAGCTACATACTCAGCTTTAGTTGTTGAAGTAGCCACAATTGTTTGCTTCTTACACTGCCATGAAATGAGTCTACATCCAAGGAATTGACATCCTCTAGTTGTTGACTTTCTGTCCAAGCTTGCACCAGTATAATCACTGTCCGAATATGCTACCAGGTCAAAAGGTGATTCCCTAGAATACCATAGACCCAGCCTAGGTTGACCCTTGAGATATCTAAAGATCCTCTTGACTGCAGTTAAATGAGAAACCTTAGGAGTTACTTGAAATCTTGCACAAGCACAAACAGAAAACATGATATCAGGTCTTGATGATGTGAGATACATCAAGGATCCTATCATAGATCTGTATGTGTGAACATCCACATTTTCTCCATCTACATCTTTAAGAAGAGGCTTCTCATGATCCATTGGTGTGCTTGCCACTTTTGAATCAGCAAACTGAAATTTCCTTAGAATCTCTGCAACATATTTATCTTGGCTGATAAATATGCCTTCATTTGATTGCTTGACTTGCAGACCCAAAAAGAAAGTAAGTTCCCCCATGGAACTCATCTGAAACTTATCATGCATAAGTTTCTCAAACTCTAAACACATTTCCTTCCTTGTAGATCCAAATATGATATCATCCACATACACCTGAACTAGCAAAAGATCCTTCTTGTGCTTCTTGATGAATAATGTCTGATCAATCTTACCTCTTTGGAATCCATTTTCAATCAAATAGGAAGCCAGTGTTTCATACCATGCCCTTGGTGCCTGATGGAGGCCAAAAAGAGCTTTGACAACCTTGTACACCTTATCTGGATGTGCTGGATTAGTAAAACCTAGAGGTTGTGAGACATAAACCTCCTCTTCAATAGTACTATATAAGAAAGCACTCTTGACATCCATTTGATAAACTGTGAATCCCATAAATGAAGCATAGGCCAAGAATAGTCTAATTGCTTCAATTCTTGCTACTGGAGCAAGAACTTCTTCATAGTCTATACCTTCCTCTTGTGTGTACCCTTGGGCTACAAGTCTAGCCTTATTTCTTATCACTATGCCCCTTTCATCCCTTTTGTTCCTAAAAACCCATTTAGTGCCAATTACCCTTACACCCTAGGGTAAATCAACTAGCACCCAAACCTTCTGAATTTTAAATTGGAGAAGCTCCTCTTGTGTTGCTTCTACCCAGCTTGAATCTTCTAAGGCTTTGAGGACATTTTTGGGTTCTGCTTGTGAGAGGAAACATACAAATAAGCAATAGTTTGCATACTCATGTTGCTTTGATGCATAAAGAGCATCAAGAAGCCCTTGTTGGTCTGATGGCATAAGTTGCTTCCTTGTCTTCACACCAGATTGTACATCACCAATCACATTATCCAGGGAGTGGACTTTGTGAATCCATGTGTGTGGTGTACAAGGAACTTGATAGTTAGGTGGGAGATTGTTGAAATCCACCTTATCTTCTGAGAAATCTGCTTCATTTGAGTCTGATGGGCCAGCAGTAGAAACATTTGGCCTAGCAGTATCAAGTTGGGGCTCAGCAGTACCATCATCATTAGTACTGTTGACTTGATTTTCTTGTTCCTCAGTACCATCTTCCTTGTTTTCACCTTCAATCCCTTCTTTAGAATCATTAGTAGAAGGTTTTCCATCTATTGAAGTTGAATCCACACTTGTCCATATTGGCGTCAACACATAATCTTGATCTTTCTCCGTTCCCAAACCTGCTTTATTTGTTGCATTATCAGCATCTGAACCTGCAAAATCATTAGTTTCTACAACAATAGGCACATAGTTCATGGATTTGGTTAGTGTCTCAAGATCAAATAGCCATTTTGGACCTTCACCTGCATGATTAGAATTGTTTTCTAGAAATTCCACATGCAGGTTTTCCTCAACTCTCCTAGTTCTTGAATTGTATACTCTAAATGCTTTGATATTGAGAGAATATCCAACCAAGAATCCTTTATCTGCTTTACCATCAAATTTGCCTAGATGGTCTAAGGTATTCAGAATTGTCACATGACATCAAAAAGGTCCAAGAAATCCTATTGCAGGCGTTCTACATCTAAAAAGCTCATAAGGTGTCTTATTGAGAGACTTAACAACCAAAACCCTGTTCTGGACATAGCAAGCAGTATTAACTGCTTTAGCCCAAAAAGTGGTAGGCAATTTAGAGTCAGCTAACATGGTTCTAGCAGCTTCTATGAGTGTCCTATTTCTCCTCTCAGCAACTCCATTCTGCTGAGGAGTTCTAGCAACATTAAATTCTCTTCTAATACCCTTTTCTTTGCAGAAATCATCCATAACTCTATTCTTAAACTCTGTCCCATTGTCACATCTAATGACTTTTACTTTCTTGTCTACTAAGTTTTCTATCTCTGTAATGAATGACTTAAGAATGCTAGATGTCTCATCCTTAGAACCTAAAAAGAAAACCCATGTAAACCTGCTATAGTCATCAGTAACAACCAGACAATATCTCTTATGCTTAATACTATTCATAGAAGTAGGTCCAAATAAGTCCATATGAAGCATAAACAATGATTGATCAATAGAGTTAAAAAGCATGGGCTTACAAGAAGCTTTATTTTGTTTGCCTTTGAGACAAGCAACACAAGTTTGGTCATTTTCAAATCTTTTCTGAGGCAAGCCTCTTACCAAACCATCTTTGAGAATTTTATTTATGGTTTTGAAATTAATGTGACCAAGCCTCCTATGCCATTTCATAGATTCATCCAATGTGGCCTTTGCAACAAGACAAGTAAGGGCCTCTTTAGGAACAATCTTCTTCATATCAACACTGTACATGTTGCCGTTTCTTGGAATTTTAAGCAATACTTGACTTTCATCAGGTAGCTTAAAGTTAGAAGAAAGCACAAGACATTCAGTGTCAGTAAAAAGAACCTTGTTCTTTTTGTCACACATTTGTGAGACACTAAACAGGTTATACTTAAGCTCTTGCACATAATACACATCTTCAAAATCCAATTTACCGGTTTTAAGAGTACCTTTACCAGTTATTCGTCCTCCTATTCCCCCTCCAAAGGTAACATATCCTCCATCCAATGATTGAAAGTTTGAAAGATAAGACATGTTGCCTGTCATTTGTCTGGAATACCCACTATCTAAATATCCTTGATCTTCATCATCTGCTAGTGAATGTCCCTGCACATAAATAAGGAAATTAGTTTCCTTGGGGAACCCAAGCCATTACTGACTTGAGTTTGCCTCGTGCATCAATGTAATTAAATCTTTTTAGAACAGTTGATGCATCATTGGATTTAAGAGGTCTCCTAATCCAACATGCTGAGGCCTTAACAGCATTAGCCCTCTTTTCCCTAGCAGTACATTTAATGTTGCCAGTAACCTTTGGCATCCAAATTTGTTTCTGTACCACTGCTTTTGGTTGAAAAGGCCTTTTAGCAGTTGTTGGTGCATGTTCGTAAGTTGTTTTTGCACCTTTAAATGCTTGTTTTGGGTGAACAGGCTTAAATGGTCTAGCAGTAGGAACTTGTTTTGGGCCAGACTTGAATAAACTTGCTCTGGGTGACATTCTAGAAAAATTAGAGTGATTTTGATGTCTTTCTAAGTTCACCCTATGGTTTGAATACCCAGTTACCCTTTTTGTTGCAGAAGGCAGCAAGATGGTCAAAACTTCCACAAGTGAAACAAGCTTTGTTATAGAAGACAAAGTCATCACATAGTTGGTGAGACTTGAGGTTGTTCCAATTCTTTTGGTTACCTCTGGGCTTGTTTGTGGTTCTATACTGCTCACAATATCTTATTGGTTGCCTAACATGTTTAACATTTGTTTTAGGCCTAACAATATCATCCTTGACCATTTTAGGAATGCTTGTTCCTTTTACCTTAACAACATCAGGTTTAACAATAACCTGATCTTCCTCATCATCATCAGATGTCCAGTCCTCAATGATTGGACCATCTGATTTTCTACCAGAGGACACCTTGTCATCAGGGGGTGAAGTATTACTTCTACTCTCAAGCTTATCAATAACTACATTTTCTTTTGACTTAACACCATATTCTAACTTTGGTAGTTGAAATTCAGATAAGCCTGTGTGCTCTAGGTCTATCCCTGGGGGTGCAGGAATTCCTCTGTAAGGAGGTGGAACATTATTATATCCTATCCCAGACTTGGCCTTATTGATCACTTGACATTCAATTATTTTGTTTACACCCTTAGAGGCATAGTATAATGTTTCTACACTTAATTGAATGTTTTCATTTTTCCTTTTAAGCCTATCATACTCAGTTCTTAAAAAGCTAATTTCAGCATCTTTAAAAAATAAGTCTCTTTTAAGAAGACCTTTATCATCAGAAAAAGTAGATTCATTGGTCTTATAGTGTATGATCTGCTCCTCTAGGACAGCTAAACCTATCTTATGATTTGTTAAGTTTTGATGAGTTTTGTTTAGTTCTATCATTTGATCATCATAATGTTTTCTTAAAGTTTCTATGTAACCATTCGTAAAATCCCACATTAAAATAAATTATCTTACTGAATATTTATCCTTTTTCTACCTAGAATTATTTATTTATTTATTTATTATCTGATTTTAACTATTATCTTATGTGACGTAGATCACATCCTCGATAAACGTGCTCGCAACCCAACCTTAACTGATTTAGTATTTAACTATATAAACATCTTTGTCCTAAAACTTTATGATATCTCATTTACCACTTTACGTTAATTCGTTAACATGCGTTTAAAACTGAACGTTTCTTATCCCATAAGAGTTTTATTGAATTCCTATGCTATCATAACAACATATGAAAATAACAAAACCCTAGAAATACCAAAATATAAATTATTTAAGTAAGGTACAAGTCATTAAAGCACTGCAACCCTAATTCCACTATAACTCCCGATAAAACCCTAATTTCATAACACTATGATTTTATGTACTAAATTCACAAACTCTAATTTATTTATATGAGATTTTTACAAAATATAAACGTACAAGTCATCTAAGCCAAAGTACAAGTCTTTTATGCATAAAAACTATATATTAATAAAAACCCTATATAAACTCCAAAAATAATTCTAAAGGCATGTTATGTAAAAAATTTATACATTAATTTTTGAAATAAATTTATTAAATCATGAAATAATTGTACAATCCTCTAAACCCATTGTACAACTCTCTAATGCACAAAAACTTAAAAACCCATTTAATTACTTTAAAACCTTAATAAAAATTATATAAATTAAGGAATCATTAAAAATATATTTTTCTTATTTTCTAAGCCCTAGTACAACATTCCTAAGCCTAAAGTACAACTCACCAAAGCACCCAATAATTTCTTCTTTATTTATTGAATTCGATATATATATATATATATATAGTTGGGAAACCTATAAAAATTATTTCTAAGTAACACATAAACCCTAACTAAACCCTAACCCTAGAGTACCACATGCCTAAGCTTGATGTACAACCCCTTAAGCCTAATTCGAACCAAACTTATCCAATTCCTTTGACCTAGTTCGAATCCAACTAAACACAAACCAAACCCTAGCTTTACTTAAACCTTAAGAGTCCAAATGAAAGAACCCTAGCTTGTCACATCCCCCCTCCTCTAGAACAAGCCCACATGTATGGTAAGGAACCTTACACATCTTCTTTTTCCCCCTCCAACCCACATGGTGCCACATAAGAAGAACACATCACCCTTGTCTCTCCACACATCCCAAAATAAACCCTAGAATACTTTAGAAACCCTAGTTTCTCTTTTTCTATAAATAGCCAAGCTTTACTCCACTTTTCTTCCCACACACCACTCGACATTTCTTCTACAGCCCATATACATCCAAATTTCTGTTCTCACAGCCCTTGTGTAAGTCTAAAAATACCCTAGGAAGCCAAGGAAGGAAGGTAGAAACTTGTGTGATCCATTTCCAAACCCTACGCCCCAAATACTTGCCCAATTCGAACCATTAAGCTAGGTAAGTTCTTAACCCTTTTCATTATCTCATATATGTTCTACATACTCTTAAAATACTACTTAAGTAACCTCTAATAATGATATAACACAAAAACCAAAAATTTCATTTTCTTTCTTTCTTTTCTTTTCTTGGTCGAACCAAACAAACACACCCTATATTATTTTTCTTCGATATTTTTTTATAAAAACAATAGGCTATAGGACACTTACATATTATTAAAGAGAATTTTACAAGGAAAACGTAGCAATTTGAATCATCAAAAACGAATAAACGAGTCAAAAGATATGACGATTTGAAGTTATGTAAAAATCTTAAAATGCACACTGTAACAGAATACGAAATTACTCAAAACGAGGCCTTTCTGGTCCGTTTCGTCGAAATGTTAAAACACGAAAGTTTTCCGTAATGACGTTTTCTTCGGGGTAAAATTATAAAAAGGACTTGGTGTGAAGTCGACTTAAACCTCAGGGGTAGAAAGTGTCATTTTTGAAACTATAGGGGTAAAAATTGTCATTTGACCAAAGTTAAGGGGTAAAAATTGTAATTTTGTAAAAGTTGAGGGGTAAAACTTGTCATTTTACGAAAGTTCAAGGGTAAAAGTTGTCAATATATTAAATTTAAGGGAATGAAGTGAAATATATTCAATAATAATAATAATTATTATTATTAGTATTATTATTATTATTAAGATTTAATTAAACGAAATACGTTTTCTTCAATAACAAACAAACGAAGTATCTATTTAACGAACGAACGGAACGAAAACATAAAAATAAGAAATATGATAAATCTTATAACTTTTGAAGAGACTTCATGTTGTCTCAATATTAACCCTTAATCACCAACCAAAACGTTACGAAACGAACATTAAAACTTATATATAATTGAAAACGATTACTGAAACTTGACATAACGAACCAGGTTGCGTGCCGGAGACGTTTATCAACTTTGTTTAACTTTGTTTTCCATCCAGACTGCTCAGGTGAGTTCATAGTCCCACTTTTCTTTATACGTTTTCCAAACTTGTGGGGAGATACATGCTACAAAAACCGAACACAAGTATTTTTCTGTATGCTTTCCTGATTGTTATTGCCTAAGTTAACTATTGCCTATTTTAAAAGACCCTCTATCATGCACCATTAATCACTTTCGGGTGAGCGCGAATATAGTGAATAGATCTATTGGCAGTTGACGACCCATTTGTGTTGCTGGATAAGTAGCCAAATGCATTATATTTGAATTTAATAAAGAGTTTTTGGCAGACTCCTACTCGGGGCAAGGTTACCTACATTTAATTATGGGGTAATTTATATAAACCTGTTAACGTTTTGTGTTTCATGAGGCTTAGTGCAATATACCAAACTGTGATATTACTGATTTACTTTCTACTTAGCTTGTGTTCAAATTGATTATAACTTTAAACGCTATGGATTTACTCAACCTTTTTGTTGACTTTTTAAGCATGTTTATCTCAGGTAACTGGATGTACGATTTGGCACGGAGTGGCATAGACTTTCTTCTTATAAAAAGAGTGTATGTTTTGTTATCATTCAACGAATAATGTATAATTTATAACGTATTTCGAAAACTCCCGTTGGGACCTCTATATGTAAACTCTGATTTAATAAATGAATGATAACAATTTATTTAAAACATCTCTTTTCGAGTCGTTTTCTATTCTCATGACTGTGAACCATGAAGTAATACCCCAAACCTATATTTCCGTTGCGAATATCAAAAACGGGGGTGTTACATTCTAGTTCTTTAAGAGCAGTGCAAGTATTTGAACAAACTTTATCAGATTGTACCTCAGTAGCAGAAAAGGCCATAAGTGCCATCTGAGTAGAAGCTTCTTCTTCATCAGCCATAAAACTCCAATAAAATCCTAAACCATCAATAGCTACCATAGCTTTTGAATTTGGCTCAGTGGTCTCCACAGCCTTGGACTTGCTTCCATAACCTTTGCTTTTGCTATCCTGCTGCCTAGGTCTTCTGCATTCCGTTGAGAAGTGCCCCATCATGTGGCAGTTGTAGCATTCTATCTTTGATTTATCAAAACCAGCAGTATCATTGCTGCTGATAGTGATTTTCTTCCCTGTTCTTTGATAGAATTTCTTAGCCCTCATGCTAAGAAGAGAAATTTGCCATTTGAGGTCCATTTCCTACAAATCATCATCATTGATTTCCTGGAGCTCTTCATGAGTAAGCATATACCCATCATTCTGGCTTGTTAGGAAGGCACAACATGTTTTCTCATCCAGAATACCAATAGTACTGGTTGATGAACTAGTAGTACTAACTCCTGCATCAATCTTCACATCTTCAACTGGATTTGAGTTACTAGGAGATGACACAAAGGCCATGTTCCCAGTGCTTGAATTAAATCCTCCAGTCTTCTTCACATCCTGTTCCACAATCTTGAAGTTGCTATACAGATCCATTAAGTTCATAGTGTCATTGTCTGGTTTGTTCTTCCAGACAACAACATGCATAGCCCACTCTTCAGGTAAGCTTCTCAGAAATTTGGAGTTTAGATCTTCTTGAGGTATATCCACCCCAAGAATAGCAAGTTGGCTCACAATCTTCTGAAGCCTGTTAAACATATGATCCAATGATTCATTGGTTGTGGTAGAGAATTTTTCAAAGTTCTGCTTGAAAAGAGTCTTCTTAGTCTTCTTGGTGGCTTCATTCCCACCATACCAGCAACAATGGCCTCAAATAATGACTTAGCATCTTTGAACTTGCTGAAATTTAAAAGTTGATCATTTGGAATGGTCATCATCAGCATACTTCTGGCCTTGAGGTCATTCTTCTTCTTTATTCTATCTTCTGCAGTTGTTGGGTTGGTCTGCACAGTTGTCACTACCTTATCATCAACTATTTTTGTAGAAGTTGTAGGCTTGAAAGAGTTTCCTACTTCAATAATTTCCCAAAGTGTATAGTTTTGCACTTGGAAGTACTGTTCTATCCTTAACCTCCACATATCAAACTCATTCTGCTTGAGCATTGGCAAATTAGCAGCCACATTAGTTTGAGATGTCTCCATTTCCATTTCTTCTTCTAAATCAAAGATATCAACCTTGCTCTGATACCATTTGTTAGGATGTGATACACTATGAGGATGTTAGTCCTTTGTAACGTGTGTATATGATACTTTGAGTTAATATGATTAAGTATGCGGAATCTACTTAACCACACTTAGAAGGGTGTTGTGTTTGGTTAATGGAACAGTAATGCTTTGTGATGAACAATGAACAAAGAAAGTATAACACCAAACGATTCAATATTACTGAGAATAATACGAGTGATCTTCACTATCACTAGGGTTACAAAATCCTGAATCTCTATTACAAAGATAACTATTTTTATTATGTTCAATACACTCTTTATCTCGCTCTTACTATTTTTAACACAATACTAGTCTTTTAATATCTAAGCTAAGATCTCCCTTTTGTTCTAACAAAGGAGATCTTTACACTATTGTTAAGTCTTGTCAACTACTTGCTTGTTGAGTGTGTCAGTAGCTAAGATACAACTTGTTATGTGTATTCAACTTGTTGACTGATCACTTATCAAAGATATTATCTACCGTATATATTTGACTTTTATACACAAAGTATCTTTTTCATACTTATCCATTCAGTAGTAGAATATGCGACAGTTATTCATTAAGCAGTAGTATGAGTCACTCCAACAGCAGTATCTGATACACTAGCAGTAGTATTCTTGCGGCAGTAGAATCTTCAACACTAGCAGTAGTATTGAATACACTAGCAGTACCTTCTTTGTACTAGCAGTACTAACTTAGCAGTTAGTACTGTTAGTTATATCTTGAGCAGTACTAATCTTCAGAACATTTAATTCCCAACAATGTTTTTGGGTAAGAGAAACGAATGGTTATACAATTGGTGGCAAATAATTGGTGTAAGGCATTATTGTCAAACTCACCCCCATGATCACATTGCAAAGATTTAATGTCACTGTTAAAATGGTTCTTAACATAAGCACGAAAATGAATAAATTTAGATAATGCATCAGATTTATTTCTTAAAGGATACACCCACAAATAATGCGAAAAATGATCATGGAACAAAACATAGTACTTAATACCCGAAAGACTCGGAAGTGGAGAAGTCCATAATTCTGAATGAACAATATCGAAAGGAGACTTGAAAATTGTCTTAGAAAGCGAAAAAGGAAGTCTTACGTACTTGCCAAGCTGACAAGCATGACAAAGTACTGGAGACTTAGTTTTATTACATGAAATGAAATTATTAGAAAGTAAAGAACATAACACGTCACTTCCAGGATGACCAAGTCATTGGTGCCACGTTTGCTGACTGACAAGAAAGGCTTTAGGGGTAGACGGGAATGTGATGGGATAGAGATCACCCGTGCTGTCACAGCGGAGTAGAATTTGACAAGACCAATAACCCTTCACAGAAAAACCAAACTCGTCAAACTCAATAGTACATTTATTATCGCGAACAAACTGACGGACCGAAATTAAATTCATTACAATGTTAGGTGTAATAAGTACATTATTTAAGTAAAGTGTTCGGTGAGGTGTAACACCCCAACCCGCCCTTGGTTAAGATGCCACATTATGGTGTTTATCATAACATACAAAATAAACGCAAGCGGAAGACTTCATAAATAAAGTAAAGTCAAGAACATCATGACTTACAAATTACAAGCTCCCAAAAGTCTAAGCAATATCCAATTGAAATGAAAAGAAATAAAATATCCAACATAAGTCCAAAACATGTCCAAGACAATGGGAAATCTAATAAGGTAGGTCTTCTACTCCTACTCACATCACTCTTGCCCCGCATCCCGCTTATTACCTGCCGCATGAAAAAGAAAATGCGGCGGAGCTTAAAAAGCCCAGTGAACAGATATATATACAAAGCAAAAAAGGTAATAAGCATAAGCAAACGAATAAGAATCAAATGGATCAAATGCATAAATATCATGAATCAGAATAGCTCTAAGAGTCAAATAATAACGGAAACGAACGCGTCTAAACGAGTCACTCGAACAGACCAAAGATACCTAACAGATAGCCATGAGCCTGTCTAAATGAGCCACTCGAATAGACCACATAATCACATATACATATCCATCAAATCATAAGTTGTACAAGGAGCTGCAGACTCCAATGTACCAGAAGTGAAATGGGGTGCATGGCACGCACAAACCAATCACTAAAATCACATCATAATCATTCCAAACATATACCTAGGATGCATCCATACACCCCCTGCAAAACAGAATACATATGCAAGTACGAGACTATACATACATATAACAGAATGGCCACGTGCGCCATAACCATATAATTATAACAGAAGGGAACGCCGTGGATCAATCACACCTCCACAGAAAGTGTCATGCCATTGGTACCTCAATGACATAGCCATGGTACCTCCATGGCTAGTTAGCTCGGACAACAAAACATAAAAGAACAAAACTATCCATAATAAGCAATCATAACAAAATCAAAAAAGACATATCAACTGAACAGAATCTCAATCAAGGAGATCATAAACAGATCATTATAACAGAATGGATAGCAAACAAAATCATATCAAATGAAAATATCAAACGAATCATATCAACGAATCATATCAAACGGAATCATATCAAGCAAATGAATCAAGTCAAGGATCGAGAAGTCATGAGATCAGAACCCTTACTGAGAAAGGGTAGAATATCTGTACCTTATGCAAAGCAACCGACAAAATAAGAAAGCACACCAAAATAGGGAAATCACTCCTTCTTCACCGAACATATACAAATTAAGGATCACGTATTACTTATAAGCTCATTTTACAAGTTTACCGCTTATAATTATTTAGGTTTCCCATTTACGGTTTCTTTCTATTTTTAAAAACTTTCCATTTTTAGTAACTTTCTATTTTTAGAAACTTTCTATTTTTAGGTTACAATGACAATTAAGTAAACTTAAGGGCTTAAAATGATCAATATTATAGTTAGAAGTTAATATGACAACTTTTAATAGTTTAGGGTTTAAACTATCATTTAATTAAAGTTCAGGGTCTAAAATGTAAATTGCAATATTTATATGAAAATTCTCATACTTGTATATTTTAAGCACCTCATTAATTTTTCCATGCAACTCACCCTAACCCATATACTAGAAACCCTAACTCGACATACATATGCTTCGCCTATACATTATTTCACGTGTTGTCTTTATAAGTTATTCGTATATTTGTTTGTCCATTTCATACGTCCATTTTATTTGCGACCCAAAATCAACCATGAAAACCCTTATCTAGCCTATACGACACACACCATTTTAGTCACATGAAATTACAACTTGACAACCCTAAGTTCCCATGTATTCGAACCATTAAATTAGACCAAGACCATGCATGCAATCTCTCTTTTCACACGTACAATAGAGATCAAATAAGTGTTTAATCTAGATTCTAATAGCCATACAAAATTCTATATCGACAATACATATTAACTCCATAACTCATGCACTAATTTTCCAAATTTTAGGTGGTGCATTATTGATCACAACAAGTTACAAAACCATGTTTTACAAACTGATTCGAAGAACCCAAATAAACCTAACATCGACCTAGCTAATTCACCCTTTTATGTGTTCTATAACTCATTACTTTGTGCAACATATATCCAGATTTTAGAGTTTATAATGGTGATCAAATTAAGAGTTAAAAGACCAGATTCATATGCTCATTGTACTGATTCGAATAGCCATAATTAACTGTATATCGACATGTTTATAAATACATCATTTCATGTGACTCCTTTCCTAGATCTTAGATTGTATTTGATGTGTTTGATCTTAGAGGGTGTATATATTATATCCCAATTTCACTCAAATTTTAAAATTTTTAATTGCCTCATTACCCTTTTTTTAAGAAACACATACGAGCAAGTATACTCGTTCGATTGTAGTATTGTTGATGGTAAATAAGGATCGCCCCAAGGGACTACTAGTTTTGGTTTTAGTCATTTTTAATAGTAGCAATAGGATAGTACTTAAGATTGTCACGATAAAAAGCACTAGAAGTGATTTAAACAAACAATGGTTTCAATTCAACTCAATCAAGCCAACGAACAATTAAATAAATAAATACTTGTTTAGGAACCACGACTAATCGTGATAGAATGTAGAACATGTTTGGGTGAAACTTAGAAGGCACATATCAATTTTCACAAGGACTTCTAGTCAATGGGTCATATCAAGAAAATCCATGTTTCTACTAATTTCATGGGTGAGTCCTTTCGGCCAAATCTCATCCCACTACGCTAGCTCTTTTGTAATCAAATGTATGAAAAAGTCGATTAGTTAAATTAGTTCTTACGAGTCTTTTCAACCCGATCTCGTGATTAAATATTTCCGAATCCATTTAAAAACTTGCATACTTGATATTCGTCACTTATCAAATACCAATTCGTTTGTCACTAACTCTTGGAATTAAACAATTATTAGAAATCTTTTCAACCTTTAAATCCAATAATATTTAACCAACAAATTTTAGGACACGAATTATATTTAAACAAACTCATAAAAATAACCACTTTTTCTAACCAACTAAACGTCCATCATTCATACGAAAGTCATATCATTCCCAAACAAGTATCACGAATCATTCCATAACAAGCATCAACATAAAACATAACATTGCATTCAACTTAAACAAGTCCAACATGATTAATTAATAATAAAGAAAATTACCCAAATGTAAGATTACAATGAGTAATGAAAGAGTTATAGCACTCCTTGGGGCCTCCAATTGAACAAGGGAATCTTCCACCTCTTCTACTAATGATCTTCCTTGAGAATGGCAGAGATTTTTTAGTTCTTTTGGGTTTAGTAAGTAATGTGATCAAGTCCTTATGGTGTAAGGCTTGATTGTAAGTGTTGTATCAAATGGGTGGTTAGGGATCTTATTTAAGCTTGTAAAACACCCCAAAAACTGACATATTACTTCAATTATCATAAAAGAGAGGGTAATGATCGGACTCAAGCCATTATGGTAGTTAAAGTTAAGAGTTAATGCAACTCTTCAACTCAAAATTTCCTCTCGACCTTGGGTCTGAAGTGTGGACCTTTGGTCTGGACATTGGCTAAACCTTGGGTCGAGCTCCTGGACATTGGGTCTGGGATCCCTTCTTTGGCCTTGGGTTTGGAAGGTGGACCTTGGGTCTGAAACCAACTCTTTCACATAAATTTAACCTCCAAGCTAGCATGAAACTCCAACTTTCAATACACTTTTTAGCACTTAATCTTGACTTCATCCTTTCATCCTTCTCATGTACAACGGAAATAATCATATCATGAATCAATATCTTTGTTGACGATCTTTTCTTCAATATTTACTTGAATTTTATAGCTTTTCTTCGTCTTTCTTGATATTTCCTTGTACCTAGGCTTGAACACATCTTTAACAACTTTTAAGCATAAAACAATCATAAACATAACTAAATTTCATATAAAAACACACAAATAACGCGATAAAAATATGTACAAAATGAGCGTTATCAGTATTTAAGTGATCAACAAGCGTACAAATATCAGATTCTAACCACCTTGCAAACCCTTATATCGACATCTCTATTACATTATTTCATGTTATCTGTAACTCATCATTTTATGTGACTTCTAGTGTTTCATTCTTATATATATATTACATCGACCAAAGGTTAATTTCATTTAAAGGTTATATATGTTTCACATGAACATGACGAGAAGGAAACTAGTCGAAGGAAAGTGATACCTTTGTGGTTGAAATGGAGGAGAAATAAAGAATAAAAGAGACCTAGAACAAACCCTTATTCGAATACACTAAGGCTCCCTTCGAATTCGCTATTCCCCACGATCAAAACACCCTCCTGTAATTACCCTTGAATGCCTCTTTGAACCACCTTGCCCTCAACTGAAAGAAGGACAAAACCACTTGCCGCCACCTGAATTGCTTTAGGGTTTTTGTGTGTTTCCTGAATGTGTAAATCTGTTGGCGAAAAATGAAGGGTTGGGGAGGATATAGAGGAAGAGTGCCGATAAAAAGGGGATAAACATGACCAAAACTAATTCAAAATCTCAATGAATGTGGACCTCCTTTCATGCTACTAATTTTGTACATCCTTTTAATTAAACTGGACCTCATTGTCGTGTGATGTTGCATGTACATGCCCATGAATATTCGACTATTATACACTTAGGTTAGTTTTATTTATTTTGTAAATTCTCAATTCAAATTGCCCACTGAATCTGGACATAAGATAAGCTATGTTGTGCACCATTTTTTTTTTGTATTTTATAGTTCTTAGATTATAGCTTATATATATTCAAAAGTTCAAGTTAGCCACGGTTTTTAGAAACAAAGTTTTAGGTTATTATATGAGGTGTGATCAAAGTGCTATGGCCCGAGTTGGTAACGGGAATCGATTTCCCGTCACCAACTTGAATAGATGGATAAATTCAAGAATTAAAAATAGTAATAAGGTTAGTAGCAGAGGAGTTAACATGAGAGGACGCACCGGTATCCATGTTCCAATTCGAATCCGACTAATCCTAAAGTGCCATGGTGCTAAAAGCTTGAGGTAGAAGCGTAGCTTGACTGGAAGGCGCGGGCGAGGAAACCGAGCCTTGAACCGCAGCAGCGTACAAGGCCTGTTGTTGTGTAGTAATAGTCAACTGTGGGGCTGTTGGTGTGAATCCAGGTGGTGTTGTGGGCCTGGAGCCCAAAAGTGAAGTAGCTTGTGCATTCATCTTACCCAATGAAGCACTTAAACCATATTGGGCTAGTAATTGGTTTTGAGCCTGAAGTAGTGCTAACAATTGTTGCTGGCCTGCTATGTTAAGTCCACCATTTCCTAACCCATTTGTCACATTCTGTGTTGCAAAAGTGGACCGACTGTTATGTGGAGAATTGTTGGTACGTAAGTTACCACTAGAAGCAGAATTGGTTACACGATTAGAGTTGTGTATGTATCGACAATTCGCACCCCTGTTACAAAAATCTCGACCATAATTTTGTTGGGTCCATTCAGTACCCAAGCGTCCTTAAAAAAGGATTTGAATACAAATTATCCTAAGTGTCATATAACCTTGAACGCTTTCAGGTCACTGAGTGAACAGTCACTCAGTAAGTTATCTTCAAGATGCCTAGGATGAGTCTAAGAAGAAGGATTCACCATTCAGTGAGGCGAAACTCCCTGAATGGCACCAAAGCCAAAGAAGAAGATAATGGGTTCAGTGAGTGATGACAATAACTCACTAAACCCCAGTCTCCTCAACAACTATGAAGAATGAATATTGAAGACTGAAGACCAAAGACTGAAGGACTTGAAGACTGAAAGAAAGGCGGGACAAGACGGGAAAGATTTGAAAAGATAAGGAGAAGTCCTTATCAGGCTAAAGTCAAACTTTCCCTGAAAGGCTTCATACCAAGAACAGTGTCATCACTGTTACTCAGAAAGTACTATTGTCCTATGCCCAAAATAGGTTCTTGTAACAGTGACAAAATACATCAGTATTTTGTCTTGATTAGCTTAGGTCATCTTTTGTCTTTTAATTCATGTGTGCTCTTTTTACTTGTCTATAAATAGGATCATAAGGGAGTAAAAGTGGACAAGTTTGTGCAATTAATGCTTAGACATTCACAAACCACTTTTACTCCTCCAAAGAGCAACCTAGTCCCTGAGATAGCACAGTGGTTCCTTATAATTGCCACTTAAGCTTAGCTTAAATTTAGTGAGGAGACAACACCATACTTGTCATTTCAATCCCAAGTGTTTTTTTGCAAACACTTGGGTATAGATTCTTTTGATTAACTTCTAATAAGAATTTAAACATTGAAAAACTCTTGTCTTTATCATTTACGTTTTTACTTATTTGTTTAGTTAATCAATAAATTACTAAGTCATGGAACACGGTTAGCTTAACTTTGTAGTTAATTTTAATCATGTAAGGGGAACAACAAGTGGTATCAGAGCCTCTGGTTTATAAAATTTTCCAAAACTTAAGAGCGCTAAAAAGGTTTTTAAACCCAAATCCTACCATGGCTGATAGTAATGTACCCCAGCTAGTTGACAAAAAGGGAGGAAGCTATTCAGCTGTTGCTCCTAGACTTGAAGCTGGTAAATTTAGCAAATGGAAAAAGCATATGCTTTGCTACTTGACTGGTATGGAACCATACTACATCACATGTATCAATGAAGGTCCCTTTGTCCCTAAGATTGCTGAAGGGTTACCTAAACCTGAAGCTCAGTGGACTATGCATGAGAGAATGGTGGTTAACCAAGACCAACGCCTGAAAAGTATCATTATATCATGTCTTCCTGACGATACAATAGAATCAGTCATTAACTGTACAGCAGCCAAACAAACTTGGCTTGACTTGGTTCACAGCTTTGAAGGTCCCTTAGATACCCAGGAAAATAGAATTATGGACCTGAAACTTGAGAATAACACTTTCAGGGCCAAAGACTCTGAAATTCTCTCTTAGAACTATACAAGATACAAAATCTTGATAAATGAACTATCAAATGATGGTGTAGTCTTGTCTAAGCATGAAATCAATGTTGGCTTTGTCAACAGTCTCCATGATAAGTGGTTAAACTTCTCTCAGGGTCTTAGGAATGCTAATCACATTCAAAATCTTAAGCTCCATGAGATCTATGGGAAGTTTGTCTATGGGGACAACTTAATCTCAAGGAGATACCCAAACTCAAAGAAAGCTCTTGAGACCAAAAAGGCCCTGACAACCATACCCTTATCTACTGCCTTTTATTCTAATGGTGTTATGCAGGATTTCCATGAGAATTCTGATGATGAGGCTGATGAGAGAACCAGTGTGGAGTACCTTAATGACTTGAACATTGAATTTCAATAAAGGGCACTCCTTGCTAACTCTAAACGTATTATTAAAAGAAATCAGTCAAACTTTTCTACAGCAAAAGCAAATGAAACCACTGAATGTTTCAAATGTGGTAAAAATGGCCATTTTTCAAAAGACTGTTTTTCTAAAACCACCTCAGAACCCTCATATAAATTCTCTGGTAATAGTTCTTCTTCAGGAACAAGCAAGTTTCAACCAAAAATACTTCAGTCTACTCAACATTTTCAAATCAAAACTATTCAAAATGATCCAAAAGACTTTGAAGCTAAGTATAGAAAAGCTAAAGCTAAACTTGTTCTCCTTAAGGCCACTCCCTCACTATCTCAGGCTGCTCAAACCACTAAACATGTTCAAAAAAAGAATAAGGTACTTGTGGCTGATGCCTATGACTGGGATGAAGAAGAGGTCTCCTCAGATGATGAAGAAGTAAGAGTTAGTGCACTGATGGCACTTTCAGATAATGACTAGCTGGCTGTTGAAAAAAGCCATGCAAGAAATGGAGAGTAGGTTAACATCATCATGAAAAATGTAAATATTTTACTATCTATGGATGATGATTCTAACTGGAAATCTTACTTGAATTACATAAATGTTGATCTTAAGTTTGTTGAAGAGCAAAGACTTAATTTGTTTTCAAAATACAATAAACTTATTCAAGAATTAGATAAGTGTAGAGATGAACTACTTGTCTTAAAACTAGCCAAGCTAGAAGTTGTTACACTTCAAATTCAAAACACTGAAATTTTGAAACAAATCCAAGCTCTTCAAATTGAACTCAACAAAGAAAAAGCTGTCATTGAAAGCTGGACAACAAAGAATCCTAAAGTCTATGAAACTGTTAGTCTTTGTTAATACAAATATCGTCCTAAAAACGTTATTTATATTTTACGATCTTTGCTTAATTTTGTTAATGACAATTACAAAGTTTATCTTTAAGCAGAGCATAAATATAAGTTAAAGTCTATTACATTTATAGTAACAAGTCTTTTAAAACATATTTACGCATTACATGATCACTAGGAATCACATTGCCTATATACATTTTACATTTACATGTTTTATTTTTATTTCTTAAATTAGAAATATTAAACATGACATCATGGCATACCTCATTTTGATATCTTTAGGATATCTTGAGGATTTTGGTGATATCTTTTATAGATCTTCAAGCTAAAAAGTTGACCTTGGAAGATATGGAAGGATTGTGCAAGATATGGAAAGATATGGGAATATCTTAGTTGTCCTGGTCCCCGCGGAACCAAACCAGTACAAAGGCGGATCCAATTTTTCGGATCCGCCAAATGCGTGCCCTGTTGATCAGCTTTGCCTATAAATAGCAAGCTGATCATTCAGGCACAACCATCACTCATATAGCCTAAATTAGATATTCATTCATTTGTACATTACTAACCCACATCATTCTTTCATTTCATTGATCTCACTTTTGTAGCAAAGAAGATCAAGCATACAAGCTTCAACATACTTACTGTTGCAAGTTTTAGTAGATGGATACTGTGTGATTTGTTAGTGTTCACACATCATTGTTATACCTTTCATTCAGTAGAGTTTGGTTAGTGTTTTAGTCCTTAAAACACAAAGAGTGTCGGGAGTGGTTGTACCCTTGTTAACGAACCAACGGGAGTGGTTGTACCCTTGTTAAAGAACCAACGGGAGTGGTTGTACCCTTGTAAAGAACCCGGTGTTTAGCTTAGTACCGGATAAAGTGTAAGCGACGTGTATAAAGGTTTTCTCCGCCGAGAAGGGAGTTTGTTTCTTAGTGAAGAAAAACTCTCGAGTTAGAGGCTCGAGGAGTGGAGTAGGGCAAGGAAGAGAGTCCTTGTAGCCGAACCACTATAAATCTTCGTGTTGTGGTTTAATTGTTCCTATCCTTACTTACTTTACTTATATTGTTTGTTTGTGAGTATTTACTTTTAAATCACGTTAAGTCACAAAGCGAATTAATTTTAAAACGGTAAAAACTATTCAACCCCCCATCTAGTTTTCCACAATTGGCATCAGAGCTACGTTACTTAAGATTTTCAAATATATTGTATTTTGAAACTTGAAACGATCAATGGACTTTGAAAACTTTAAAGAAGGGCAATCTATGCAAAGACCACCACTATTTGAACCAAATTGTTTCATATACTGGAAAAACCGCTTTGAGACATATGTGAAGTCAAAGGACATAGATCTATGGTATATAATTATAGAGGGTGATTACAAGCCCATAAGTAATAATATTTCAGGTGGTTGGGATGAAGGTGCTTCTCTTACTCGTCACAATGATGAGCAAAAGAAGTTGATTGCCAAAAATAACGAAGCCAAAATGATGCTTTATAATGCTTTACCTAAGAAAGAATATGAAAGAGTTTTTATGTGTAAAACGGCTAAGGATATTTGGCAATCATTGATTATCACTCATCAAGGGAACTCACAAGTCAAAGATAACAAAATTGATCTTCTTGTTCAACAATATGAACAATTTGTTATCTCTGAAGATGAGACCATTGATAGTGCGTTTGCTAGGTTTAATACTATTATTACATCTCTTAAAGCACTTGATGAATCTTTTTCTAGTAAGAATTTTGTCAGGAAATTTCTAAGAGCACTCCATCCGAAGTGGAGAGCAAAAGTGACGGCTATTGAAGAATCTAAGGATCTTTCAAGCATGACACTGGACGAGCTCATTGGAAATCTCAAAGTTCACGAGATGGTGATGGAAAAAGACTCAGAAATAGTTAAAGGAAAAAAGGAGAAGATGAAGTCCATTGCCTTGAAATCTAGGGTAGAATCAAGTGATGATGAAGTGTCTTGTTCTAGTAGTGAAGATGAAGAATATGCCATGGCCGTAAGAGATTTCAATAAATTCTTTAGGAGATGAGGAAAGTTCGTAAGACCACCTCGTGAAGAAAAATAATCCTTCCGGAAAGACCGTGATGATAGGAAAGGTAAGGTAGATAGGAAATGTTATAGGTGCGGGATTCTAGTCACCTAATAGGAGAATGTCCAAAGCCTCCAAAGAACAAGTCTCAAAGAGCATTTGTTAGTGGAGCTTGGAGTGATAGTGAAGGTGATGACGACGAGCCTAAGAACGACAAAGTTGCTCTCATGGCTCATGACATAGAAGAGGTACATTCTGACTCGTCATATTCTTCGATAGATGATGAAACCTTAGAAGTAGAATATAACAAACTGTGTGATATCACTTTAAAAATCATAAACAAAACTAAGTTCTTAAAAACCAAAACGACACTCTTAGAAAATGAAGTCCATTGGTTAAAAGAAAAAGAAATACGATATGATCAGAAAAGGGTAAAAGTATGAAAGAAACATGTATCTCATGTCAGGAACTTAAACTAGAAATAGAAATGCTTAAAACCACACAGGAAGATCTTATCAAACAAAACTCTAAGTTTAAGAGGTTTGATAAAAAAATTTGTTTAGCAAATGAGTTAATGCAAATTCAAAAATTGCCCCATGATAAAACAGGACTAGGATTTATGAAATCAGGAAACTTAAATGACATAACGAAACAAACAGTGAAAGTACAAGAACATGTTCCAACAGAGTCAAATACCCACGGATCTAGCGGATCCAAAAATTTGGTTCCGCCAGTTGTACCAAAAGGATCCGCAGGTACAGTTGATGAACAAAAGGTTCGTAATTCGAATCGTACTGAATTCATTAAGGTCACTAGAAAACCTAGCACTAGTACAACTATTAACAAACAAAAACCGGTAGTCACTATAGGAAAAGGTCAAGTTAATAATGAGTTTAGGATGAAAACGGTTCAACAGAGACCTAAAACTAGTTTTCCCAAACACCCCTTTCCTAAGAGTAACTTTAACCCACAACATCATTATCAAAATAATTGGAACCAAAACATGTCTAGGAACTTTCAAGGTCCCAGTTACATGCCATGGAACACTTGTCCACCATTTCCATACATGAATCATGATAATGTTATATTTAACCCAAACGGACCCATGAGATATTGGGGACCAAACGCTTGAGTTTTTCTTGAACTTAGGTGTGCTTAAAAGTTGAGTTAGAACCAGATGAGTAGATTAAAGATAGTGGGTGTTCAAGACACATGACGGGGAACAAAATCCTTTTCTCATCCTACCAAGTGTACGACGGAGGTAATGTCACATTCGGTAGCAAGCTTAATAGTAAAATCATCGGAAAAGGTACAATCTCTCATGACTCTCTCACCATTGATGATGTTGCTCTTGTAGATAATTTAGGATTTAACTTGCTTAGTATTAGTCAATTATGCCGCAAAAAGTATAACGTCCTTTTCAGTGAAAATGGAAGTAAAATACTAAAAGATGGCATAACCGTAGGAAAAGGTGTTTTGAAGAATAACGTTTATGTTATGAAATTAGACAAAACACCTAAAGACAAACTTTGTCTCACCTCTCTGGACGAAAACTCAACTCTATGGCATAGACGCTTAGGTCACGCTAATATGAGGTTAATCCAATCCTTATCATCTAAGGAACTCGTTAGGAACCTGCCCAAGTTGAAATACGACCAACACTTTTGTGATGCTTGCAAAATTGGGAAACAAGTTCATAATAACCATAAGGCTAAAAACATGGTGTCTACATCTAGGTTTCTAGAATTGTTACATATGGATTTGTTTGGTCCATCCGCTATACAAAGTTACGGGGGAAACTTCTATACTTTGGTAATAGTCGATGATTACTCTAGGTATACTTGGACTAAGTTCTTAAAAACTAAAAACGAGGCATTTGATAAATTTGAAATTCTAAGTAAGAAAATTCAAAATCAAATAGGAAACAATATAGTGTCAATTAGAACCGACCACGGTCGTGAATTAGATAACGAAATCCAATTCGGATCTTTTTGTGATGCTAATGGCATAACACATAATTTCTCGGCTCCTCGAACTCCTCAATCTAACGGTGTAGTTGAACGCAAAAATAGGACAATTCAAGAAATGAGTAGAACTATGCTAAATGAACAAAACATACCTCAAAAGTTTTGGTGTCACACCGTAGATACATCCACATATATCCTAAATAGAGTCCTAATTAGACCATTCTTGAATAAAACACCATACGAGCTTTATAGAGGCAAAAAGCCTACGTTAGGATATTTTAGAATTTTTGGAAGCAAGTGCTTCATATTAAACACTAAGGATTACCTCACCAAGTTCGACCCAAAGTCGTATGAAGGTGTATTTCTAGGATATTCACAAAATAGTAAAGCATATATTGTCTTGAATAAAGAAACATCAAGAGTCGAGGAATCGTTGAACGTAACATTCGACGAAAGTCCACCTCCCTCTAAGACATCACCTTTGGTAGATGATAACTTAGTTGAAAGTCAAGTGGTTGAAAACCAAGAAAACATAGAGAATGACAAAGAAGACGAACCGGTAAAAAGAGAAATTGTCAACATCAAAGAATCCAAAAGTCATCCATTAGACAACGTCATAGGAAAAATTAATGAAAGAACCTTAAGGTCAAAAGCCCAAAACGAAAGTAATTTCTTCTGTTTTGTTTCAACCATTGAACCTAAAAATGTTAAAGAAGCCATAAAAGATGAATCTTAGGTCATAGCGATGCAAGAAGAATTAAATCAGTTTGTTAGGAATGACGTTTGGACATTAGTACCTCAACCTCAAAATCAAACCATAATTGGAACTAAATGGGTTTTTAAGAACAAAATGGATGAAAATGGAGTAGTGTCTAGAAACAAAGCTAGGCTAGTAGCTCAAGGCTATAATCAACAAAAAGGTATAGATTATGACGAGACATTTGCACCCATCGCTAGGCTTGAGTCAATTAGAATATTACTTTCATATGCATGTGCACACGACTTTAAACTATTCCAAATGGATGTTAAAAGTGCTTTTCTAAATGGTTTTATTAATGAGGAAGTGTATGTTGCACAACCTCCCGGCTTTGCCGATTTTGAAAAACCTAATCATGTCTACAAACTTAAGAAAGCATTATACGGACTTAAGCAAGCACCAAAAGCTTGGTATGATCGACTTAAGACTTTCCTAGTTGACCATAAGTATACCATGGGCCTAGTAGACAACACTCTTTTCACCAAGAAAAAGGGATCACATATCATCATAGTTCAGATATATGTGGATGACATTATATTCGGTTCAACTTATCAAGAGTTTTGCGATGAATTCTCAAAAATCATGCATGATGAGTATGATGGGGGAACTAAACTTTTTCTTAGGTCTCCAAATTAAACAATTAGAAGATGGGATATTCTTCAACCAATCTAAGTATATCAAGGATATGCTTAAGAAATTTGGTCTTGAAGATTCCAAACCCATGAAAACACCAATGTCTTCCGAAACCAAACTCACCAAGGATGACGAAAGTGAATCCGTAGATAGCACTAAATATAGAGGGATGATTGGTAGTTTACTTTACCTAACGGCTAGTAGACTGGACATTATGTTTAGTGTTTGTCTATGTGCACGCTTTCAAGAAGATCCCAAAATATCCTATCTTGAAGCCGTTAAACGGATCTTTAGGTACATAAAAGGCACTACACATTTAGGATTATGGTATCCCAAAGGAACGGGAATGGAAACCATAGTGTATGCCGACTCAGACCATGCCGGTGATTATGTTGATAGGAAAAGTACAAGCGGTATTTGTACTTTTGTAGGACATTGTCTCACCTCATGGTTTGCTAAGAAACAAACAGCCCTCGCAATATCAACAACTGAAGCCAAGTACATGTCTGCAGGAAAAGCTTGCCAACAAGCACTGTGGATGAAACAAGCTCTCTTCGACTATGGAATTGAACTCAACGACATTCCCATTCTCTGCGACAACAAAGGAGCTATCGACCTCAGCAAAAATCCAGTCTAACACGCTAGAACCAAACACATAGAAATATGTCACCATTTCCTACGCGACAATGTTCAGAAGGGAAACATCTCAATTGAGAAAGTATCCTCAGAGGACAACATTGCCGACATCCTCACGAAACCCCTTAAAAGATAACCTTTCAACTATCTAAGCCTAGGTTTAGGATTAATGGAACCTAGTGAGTAGATAAAACGTAAGCTCAAACCTTAGATTAACCAAAGACGACAATAACCAAGTTTTGTGTTCTGATCCTGCGAATCCAAACGATAACAAGGGCGGATCCATTGTTTTAGATCCGCCGGATCCGTGGGCTGCTGAGCCAATCTTCTGTATATTAAATAAACTTCCTGTACTATTCATCACACTTCCCAAAAACATACTAGCTACTGGAACTCGACCATTATCACACCAAATTCACAATTTAGGCCATCTTTCACAACCAATTTATGCTCTAATCATCACTGTAAGTATCCTTATAATATCTACATTCCTTATCTGCGTCTAGGATTTCTATTTCATGCACAAAATCAAAACTTGGGGTTTATGCATAATTCTTGTAAAATCATGAAACATATTTACTGAATTGCATAACAAATCATGTTTTTCATAGTTAGGAGCTGCACATCATAAGGCATTATCATAATTCATCAAAAACCCCATGAGAAATTTTTGCTAAAATCTTATCACGACTAGGAAAAACGGTTTTTGGACATTGTTCATACAAATACAAAAACGTTATGTTTTAAACATCACTAGCATAATGTCTCATGAATGCTAAAGAGAATACATAACTAATATGTATTTTCGGGTACATTCAATCGAAGCTACATTGAAATAGGAGCGTTTGGGTTATCCCTTGTTTTATCATAAAACTTGCATAAACAAAATTTTCATGCATCAAAAGGAGTCGAGATAACCGTACCTCCACATTGTCTTCATATAGGCACACATTAGAAATATATATATGCAAATTTTCGTTAATTGTAACTAAACTATATATTTTCGTGTCTAGGATAAACATGCCTCCCGCAAATTTTTATGATCACAAAGAAACCGTTAAATACCTACCTAAACATCACAAAACCAAAGGACTAAGTGAGGATCAAGTTGAAATATTCAAAGCGTTAGAAAAACGGTACGTACACGAGGGTAGAACCGTAGACCCATCATTCTATTAAGGTACCATTCTCCGAGAACAATTAGCCGCGATTCATTTCGATAGCCTTCTAGACATCGATGAGCCCATCATCCCTAGGTTCATTCTCGAGTTCTATGCTAGGGTAGGACTTAGTTCAAATGACTATGGAAACATGAATGTCCATTTCAAAGTCAACGGGTTTCAATTCAACATTCCTTTAGATCATTTTGGAGATGTCTTAGGAGTTCCAAATCAAGGTACTTTTTCTATTCGGATAAGTGGTCGTTAACCATTCTAGAGTCCAACCTTGATCATTCGGCACCATATGCCACACCATTAATCGCAAAAGAAACCATTCGTGAGCATCTCTTTGTGCCTAGGAACAACCAAACTAGGTTAAGTCGAGGTCGTCAAGTGGATAGGGATCCATTTGACATGTAGCTAAATGAACTTAGGCCCCAATTTAAGAAAATAGAAGAAGTTCTAAGGGCTAATGTCATAAGCACCATAGGGAATAGAGATCATGTTAACGCAAGTCTTTGCTACATGATGTATTGCGTGTCAAACCATCAACCCTTCAACCTCGCTTATTATATCGCCAAAAGAATGGCCGATATTCCAGTTCAAGGTACCACCGCAATGCCTTACGGGATGCTTTTGACCCGTCTCTATAGAGCCTTTGAGCCCATTCCTCGAAATGCTTTAGGATTCATTTCTGACTACCTTGAAATTCCACACACTTTTGTCCCTCTAAGTGATCATAGGGTAGCCGTAGCAAAGGGAAAACGAGCTCATCCTCCTACATCATCATCATCATCATCCATGAGTGAAGAGGATGGTTTGCCAAACTTTAGGATCTCACCACCCGAGTACTTGAGTCAACTTCCTCCAATCCCAAAGAATCAGCAGAGTTTCGACAAACCAAATGAATGGTGAAGAATTTGGGCCGTTGGATCATGAAGCTTCACAAGAAAATGAGCAAGAAGTGAATTATTGCGAGTGTTTGGTATTAGATATTTTCAAACAATGATGTGTTAAACTTGTGTGTTTCTTAGGATATTATGCTTGTACTTAACTTGTATATGAACTAACTCAACATTGCAGGATGATAACATCTATTGTTATCGATTTTCGGAAATTAAGCCACCGTTTGGCTTAACCACTTTTATGGTAAGTTATTATCATCGAATTAATCTATGTGTAAACGTATGTTAGAACCTGTGCTTTTAGTTTTATTCTATCACATATTAGTAGTTACATATGTTTTAGGAGAATTTTCGGGATTTGAACGAGAAACGCAAAATTCGACATACTCTCTGTTTAAATTAGTACCTTTGATTGGCGAATTTGGTGGATCCCAAAATTTGGATCCGCCTGTTGTGCACTTTGGTTCCGCCATCTCTCACTCTGCGGATTCTGTGGTACCCTAATCAGGGATCCGCACTTGTTATCGATTGGATCCGCCGAATCCAACAGTAACTTTTTCAAAAATTCCTGACTAATCCCGATCCATAGATTATTGATTCTAGTTTTTAGAATTCTTCTACTGATCATTAAGCTTATTAGGATCATTTAGGCACACTTAGAATCATAAGAAATCCATTTCCCACCAAAATTTAAAAATTCAAATTTTCCATGTGAGTTACCTTTCTGTAACAAGCAAGGAACCCTCAAATTGGTTCCTTGAAATCCGTGGGAACATCACATCAACAGAATTTCCACTTACTCCTTGCATTTACTGCAAATCGTCTAAAATTCAGTCAACTTAAGCTCTTTGGTTTGACATAAATGATGTGACTAGCACAAATTTTGTTCCAAATCATTAGGAACCAACATTCCTCATTGGATTCACATTAAATCCAAACACAAAGATCAACACACCTTCTGTTTATAAATTAGAACCTCAGGATCATCACAAATCACACAACCATCACTAACTAACTATCATTCCTGTACCTTAGAGCAACTATTCTCACATTTCAACAATGCCAAAATCAAATAACTCATCTACAAGCAGACCCGCAAGAAGGACAGCTCGTATGAGTGTCCGTCCTTGTTGCTTCGTAAACTTAGCCAATTCATCATCAGAGGAATCATCTCCACTTAACATATCCTCATCAATTGCCAATGAGAATTTTCTCAATCTTGCTACTCCAACACCATCTAACACCATCATCAACACACCACCTCCAACAATCACTCCTGTAGCAACCACACCACCACCCGCTCCATCACAACCTAATAGATCACCTTCACCACAACATTCACCACAACTTCAGCCCCTAGAGTTGTTTAGAACTCCACCTTCATCACCTCATCCATACTTGGATGATTTGGAAGACCTTCCACCAAGGTCAACCAATCCTCCTCCCATGACCTTTGAAGGTCAAACGCCTATGCTCTTCCATCCCATTTATCGGGATATCCATGGTCCACTTTACCATGATCCACCACCACCTCAACCACAAACACAACCTCTCTCACCTACATCTACACTCATTGCTATCGATGAGGCAATGTGGATCAATCAACCACAAACCCATGAAGAGATCAATGAGGAGCTCACCCGCCTCTATGCTCTCTCCAATATGGTAGATTCCCGCCTTGGTGAAGCCATGGATCTTCAATCCATCTTGCTTAACTCCATCACAACTCCATAATCAACCAACCAACAACCACCACCACCAAACAACCTATCACCACCACCACCAACAACCAACCAACCACCACCACCATCACAAAACATTGAGCCCATTCTTCCTCCCGACTATCAAAGGCTTGATTGTTCAAAATGTGAGAGGACCGCTCACTTGGTCCAAAGGACTAACATCTTGGTCCATGAGCTTCAAAACGAGATGAGGTTCATTTTGAACCATATGCTCGAACGCCTAAATGTAATCTCTCATCCTCCGCAATAGGCTAATTTTAGTTTCTTCTTAGTTTCCTTTTATAGGATTTCATAGGATTGTTTTAGGAATTCTCTATTTTTAGGAACTTTTTATTTTTGTAACATCATGTTTTGTGACTTATGTCACAAACAAATTTTCAAGTAATGGATGTTATATTTATTCTTATGGGTGATCACTATTTGGCATAATATCTTGGTTTGATTAATTTACTATCTTGATTGTATGGTTGGACCACTTCTACTTAGGTGCATTTTTTATCAGACACATTTTTTTTTTTTACTTTTTAAAGTCAAATTGGATGAAATCTTATGTTTGTTTGACCTATACATATGCATTATGTTACTTGGTTGGATTGATTCACAACTAACCTTTGTTTTGTAGCCTTTCTCAACTTTGAATCATATACGTTGGTACCCTAGCAACGGGGAGTATAGATCAAGGGGGAGTATATCATGTACTAACTCATCATTTTATAGCATTTCTCATCCTTGAAAAGTATACGTTGGTACCCTAGCAATGGGGAGTATACATCGAGGGGGAGCATATCATATTCTAACCATTTGTTTTGTAGGATCATGCATCATGACCTTGGAACTCAATTTAGGGGGAGTATAATCCAAGGGGGAGCTTTAAAGTTCTCAAAATCAAGAAATGTTCAACACATTCTGCTACACATATCTTCTTTTTGTTTCGACAAAAAGGGGGAGATAGGATTAAGTTTACATCACTGTGAAACATCACAGTACATACTTTTATGCTTAAAATATTTTTTAAAACTTGCATAAAACCAACTTAATCTATATTTTCAAAAGACTCATACTTTATTTAGTTCTTTGCTTAAAAATACACTTTATGTTTTGTCATCAACAAAAAAGGGAAGATTGTTAATACAAATATCGTCCTAAAAACGTTATTTATATTTTATGATCTTTGCTTAATTTTGTTAATGACAATTACAAAGTTTATCTTTAAGCAAAGCATAAATATAAGTTAAAGTCTTTTACATTTATAGTAACAAGTCTTTTAAAACATATTTACACATTACATGATCACTAGGAATCACATTGCATATATACATTTTACATTTACATGTTTTATTTTTATTTCTTAAATTAGAAATATTAAACATGACATCATGGCATACCTCATTTTGATATCTTTAGGATATCTTGAGGATTTTGGTGATATCTTGTATAGATCTTCAAGCTAAAGAGTTGACCTTGGAAGATATGGAAGGATTGTGCAAGATATGGAAAGATATAGGAATATCTTAGCTGTCCTGGTCCCCGCGGAACCAAACCAGTACAAAGGCGGATCCAATTTTTTGGATCCGCCAAATTCGTGCCCTGTTGATCAGCTTTGCCTATAAATAGCAAGCTGATCATTCAGGCACAACCATCACTCATATAGCCTAAATTAGATATTCATTCATTTGTACATTACTAACCCACATCATTCTTTCATTTCATTGATCTCACTTTTGTAGCAAAGAAGATCAAGCATACAAGCTTCAACATACTTACTGTTGCAAGTTTTAGTAGATAGATACTGTGTGATTTGTTAGTGTTCACACATCATTGTTATACCTTTCATTCAGTAGAGTTTGGTTAGTGTTTTAGTCCTTAAAACACAAAGAGTGTCGGGAGTGGTTGTACCCTTATTAAAGAAACAACGGGAGTGGTTGTACCCTTGTTAAAGAACCAACGGGAGTGGTTGTACCCTTGTAAAGAACCCGGTGTTTAGCTTAGTATAGGATAAAGTGTAAGCGACGTGTATAAAGGTTTTCTCCGCTGAGAAGGGAGTTTGTTTTTTAGTGAAGAAAAACTCTCGAGTTAGAAGCTCGAGGAGTGGAGTAGGGCAAGGAAGAGAATCCTTGTAGCTAAACCACTATAAATCTTCGTGTTGTGGTTTGATTGTTCCTATCCTTACTTACTTTACTTATATTGTTTGTTTGTAAGTATTTACTTTGAAATCACGTTAAGTCAGAAAGCGAATTAATTTTAAAACGGTAAAAACTATTCAACCCCCTTCTAGTTTTCCACAGTCTTATTCCTAGTTCTAAAAAGAAAATCATAGGAGAAGACCAACTCACCGAATCCCTTAGTGAGAGTCATAGTGAAAAGGCCTTTATACCAGCTGGCATATCTTTTGAGCAAGAAATGGAACCCAAGTCTAGTGACTGGATTGAAAAAAACAACCCATACAGTAAGTTACCTAACTTTGAGACTTGCAAAATCTTGCAACCTGAAAGTCAGACTATCAAAGATATGCTTGGACTCACTGATAAACCCAGTAACACTTAGTCTGTCAATGAGTCTGAATCAGAATCACAAGCACCTCTCCCACCACTGAAAGTCCTTCAGGGAGCAGCACCTAGCTCAGACCTAACACCTTTAGTATACTCTCAACATTCTCCAAAAGAGAAGTCAGGATTGGGTAGAACCATCCTGAAGAGACCGACTCCTGAAGTCTAAGTTCCCACTGATGACTCAACACCTTCAGTCTCAACTGAGGTGAACACTGAAAGCCTTGATTCAAAATATGATCAGTTGGCTGAGCGTGTCAGGAAGCTGAGTGAAAAGATTGAATCATCTGAAAAACCTCAATCTAAGATTAAGGAACTCAAATCAGCTTCCTCAAGCACTTCCAAACCAAAATCTTCACCAAAAGCTCAGCAAAGATGTGAACTGTGTAACTATAAAAATCATTCCACTGATGATTGTTATTGAATCCTCTTTTGCATGATATGCAAAAAGGAAGATCACAGGACTTCTGATCACTTGTCATACACAGTCTCATCCAATGTTGCAACACACTTTAAAGCACAGGCTTTTCAGTATCCTTCTGATTCTAAACAGAAACAATGGCAAAAGGCAAAGCCAAAAAATTTTCACCTTGTCCACATTGTGGTTTCAATGACCATCATCCTAATGACTATCTAATGGATCCTTGTTGTGACATATGTGAAGACCCTCTCATGACACCTCAGGACATGAGAAGGTCATTCAGGCTAGAAGAGGTATCACCAAGTCCTCTTCTCAGTCTACTGAGTCCACATCAACAACCAAATGTAAAGTCTGTGGAAGCACAATCCATACCACCATTGATCATGCATCAATTGTATCTTTCAAAAATGCCATCAAAACCAAGCCCACCAAAAGGTAGGGTCACATAAAAAACTGACACAGTTTACTATTTGTGCAGAGACATGCCAGGGAGCCTGTTTGGCATCTAGACAGTGGATGTTCAAGGAGCATGACTGGTGTGAAGGAATATCTGCACAAATATGTTGAAGAACCAGGACCTAAGGTGGTATTTGCTGACAATTCATCATGTCTTATTGAAGGTTATGGTTCAGTAAACTATAGTGGAATAGTTTTTACTAGGATAGCTTATGTTAATGGCCTCAAGTACAATCTTATTAGTGTCAGTCAACTATGTGATGCTAAATACATAGTTCAATTTGATGATAAGCAAGGTACCATCTTTAATGCAAATAAAGAAGTAGTTCTTATTGCACCTAGAAGATAGGATGTTTATGTGTTAGATATGTCTACTCTAACTCAGAATGGAACTTGTCTCTTTGCTAAAGCAACTAAAACCCTAAACTGGCTTTGGCATAAGAGACTCTCCCATCTGAATTTCAAAAACATAAACAATCTTGTCAAACAAAATAAGGTCATTGGCTTACCATCACTTGTGTTTTCAAAGGATAAACCCTGCTCTACCTGTGAAAAAGGTAAACATCATAGAGCATCCTTTAAAACCAAACAAACTTCTCCATCAAAAGCTACCTACATCTTCTCCATATGGACCTCTTTGGACCTATCAGTCCTATGTCCATTCATCATGAGAAGTATACGCTGGTCACTGTGGATGAATACTCAAGATATACTTGGGTTTCCTTCCTGACCAAAAAGAGTCAGGCAGCTAAAATAATCAGGTCCTTTGTCAGGAACATTAAAAACCAAAATGACATAAAAGTTAAACAAATTAGGACTGACAATGGGACTGAGTTCAAAAACCATGATCTTGAGTGTTTCTGTGATGAGAAAGGAATTTCTCAAAACTTCTCTTCTCCTTACACACCTGAACAAAATGGTGTTGTTAAAAGGAAGAATAGAACACTCATTGAGGCTGCTAGGACAATGCTAAATGGATCAATACTATCCAAACACTTTTGGACTGAAGCAGTTAAGACTGTCTGTCATACTTAAAACATATCCATCATTGTCAAAAAACATAGCAAAACTCCTTATGAGTTATTCAAAGGAAGAATCCTTGACATCGGCTATTTCCATGTCTTTAGGTGCTCTGTGTTTCTTCATAATCACAAGGATCACTTAGGGAAATTTGATGCAAAAGCTGATGATGGATACTTTCTAGGATACTCTCTTGTCTCTAAAGCCTTCAGGGTGTTCAATACAAAGAGACAACAAACTGTGAAAACATTTCATGTCACCTTTGATGAGAGTACTGAAGCCATCAGGTTCTCAAACACCTCAGTGGAAGAGATAGGAATTGATGATTCATCAAGATACCCTCCTGATGAATATCATCCTGATAGTAATCCTTCCACTCAATATCCAGCAGATGCTAATATATCCTATTACATTATCCCTTATAATCTCCCTTATCCAACCATTACTGAGTTTGTTGAAGCACAAACATGTACTGGTGAAATCAATCAGTCTAAACAAAGTGCTCAGGAACCAATCATTCTCAGTGATCAACTAGGTCAGTTAGATACTCAAGATCCTGAAGATCTTCAAGTTTCTGCACCTGAACCTACACCACCACCCAATCAGGCCTCTACAAGTTCAAATCAATATCCATGTCCTCAGGACAGTTGGACTAGGTCTAAAGCTATAGAACTTGTCAACATAATTGGAGAACCCAATGAAGGAATGCTTACTAGAAGTATGGCTGCTAAACTTAAAGCAGCCTCAGCCAATGAATGTCTATTTGTGGACTTCATCTCCAATATTGAACCTAAGAGTTTCAAAGAAGCACTGAAACATCTAGTTGGATTCAGGATATGTATGATGAACTAGAACAATTTGACAGAAACAAGGTAATGACCTTGGTCAAATGTCCTCAGGATATTTCTATCATTGGCATGAAATGGGTATTCAAGAACAAAACTGACGAAAATGGCATAGTCATTAAAAACAAGGCCAGGCTTGGTGCCAAAGGTTATAATCAACAAGAAGGCATTGACTATGAAGAAGCATTTGTACCAGTTGCAAGAATGGAAGCCATCAGAATCTTCCTTGCATATGCAACCTACATGAACTTCAAAGTATATCAAATGGATGTAAAAAGTGCCTTCCTCAATGGATCACTGAAAGAAGAATTTTATGTTCAACAACCTCCTGGATTTGAAAGCAGTGAGTTTCTTGACAATGTCTGCAAGCTTGACAATGCCCTTTATGGAATGAAACAAGCTCCTTGGGCATGGTATGAAACTATTTTAGCCTTTCTCATCCAAAACAAATTTGTCAGAGGCAAGATAGACAACACCTTGTTTATCTATAGGACAAAAGAAGATGTCATTCTTGTTCAAGTGTATGTTGATGACATCATATTCGGCTCAACAAGTTACAAACGTTGCAAACAGTTTGAAAAACTGATGGCAAAGAAATTTGGAATGAGTATTATGGGAGAACTCACTTACTTCCTTGGACTACAAATCAAGCACACTGATAAGGGAACCTCCATCAGTCAAGAAAAGTACACTGGAAGCCTACTGAAAAAGTATGAGCTCAGTGAATGTGCTTCAGTGAAAACTCCAATGATTCCCCCAAACAACCTTGGTCCTGACCTTGCTGGTAAACTAGTAAATCAAACTCTATTTAGAGGAATGATTGGGTCACTGATGTACCTACTAATATCAAGGCCTGCCATCTAATTTTTAGTCTGTTTATGTGCCAGATATCAGTCTGACCCAAGAGAATCACATCTCACAGCTGTAAAAAGGATCATCAGGTACCTGAAAGTTACTCCAAATCTTAGATTGTACTACCCTAAATGTTCAGGTTTTGATCACAAAGGGTACTCAGACTCTGATTATGCAGGCTTGATGTGCTTTACAGTGTACAAGTTTTAAAATTTATAAACACGATTTATCCGGTTCTCTATTTAACACATACGAGCAAGTATACTCGTCCGTGATAGTAAAGGTGGGTAAGTCGAGATCGTCCCAAGGGATTTAGTATTTGTATTAAATTATAACTAGCTTTGTAAAAAGGGTTGTCAATCCAATTTTTGCGAAAATTCAAAAACGTAAATAGAATCCAATCAAATAAAACATATACTTGTGTGTAATTCCTTAACCAATTGCATAGAGTATTCTACAAAGTTTGGTGTAACTTGTAATGATGCACAATTTTATATGAATGATCAACAATCAATGGTTTATATCATGAAGAATCATTACTAAGAATTCAATCTCCTAGTTAACTCCTTTCGGCCTTATTAACTATTATGACAATTCTATTAAAAACTAGTTGTTTGAAAAGCAATTCATATCTCATAAATTCCTACGAATCCTTTCGGCCTTTTCTCGTGATGAAATCGTTTCAAATCCATTTTAATGAGTAAATATGATGCTTGTCACACACCATATCCCATACTAATTCGTGCACTAACGTTTTGGAATAAAAACATAAAGAAAATCCTTTCGGCCTTTTTATTCTTTAAAATGTTTTTACCAACAAATTAAGCAAGATTAGATATTATTCCTACAAACTCATAAAATAAGAAATGTTTTCACGCATCACTTTTTAAGATAAGAATACTTTACAATTAGTTACATCATACACACAAGTATACCACAAATTACTCCATAACAATCATAATCAAACACAGGTAACAAACAATACTTTCTTTAAACTCAAAGTAAAGGTAGTTTATTGTAAGAAAACAAGATATACCTAGTTTTAGAATTACAAGAACTAGAATCGTGGAACTATAGCAACCACACTCCTCCAATCGCCTACTATGACAAGTAAACAACTCCAAACTCAAACTAAACTATTGAGACTCAAACTCAATATCTCCTGGACGTTTCTACAACAATACTAGATTTTCGGGCAATAATAATCAGATAGTAAGGACTTTGGTGTAAGCCTTTTACTAATTTGGGGTGTCACCCTAAGTATACATGCATAGGGTCCAATATATAGTGTAAGAACACTTATTCTTCAAGCCAAAACATCCCTCCAGAGTTAATATCAAGAAATGATCATACTCCAATGATTAATGGGAAGTAAAACCATCATTTAATGCGAAATGGTAATTGCAGATCTGTCCAACCGATCGGTTTTTGGACAAACCGATCAGTTCTTCGCCTCGGTAAATTCCAACCGAATCGGATGCGGGTTGCATCCGATCGGTTGGATGCTTCATGCACTCACAACTTTAACTTTTTCTTGCCATTTCTTGTCGCATGCTTTATCCTTCATTTAGGTGTTGATTTCTTCCATAGAACTTGATATTTCCTTGATATATGAACATGGAAATCTTAACATTATCAAATCCTTGAGAGTCCTTGTGTGGTTTCTCTCTTGTCTCCATCTCGAGAATCTTCCAAATGTGCATAATTACTCCAATTCTTCGTCTTTTCATCCTCTTTTCCTGTACTTGGCTACATTTACTTGCATATACACTTTTTCATGATTAAGTAACAAATACATACAAATATAACCAAATATGATGCACAAAACTAATGATAACGCAACTAAAAACATGCTCATTCTGAGCGTTATCAAATTCCCCCACACTTGAGTTTTGCTCGCCCTCGAGCAAGTCTAGCATTTAGAAAAATGATTTCAATGGTATCATTATCGTGATTCCAAAAATCTAACAACCATCCTGAAGGAATTATTGTTAATTTGTATTTTAATATGAAAATTCTTTTAAAAATAAACAAGTTAATATCGAGCTTGATAACATAACTAAGCACCTAACGAAGAATTTTGAAACTCACTCAACACTCTAAGGGAGATTGATTGGTAAACCACTCATTGCTCAGTCATGATTCATGTGTCTTACCATAAGCTTGTACAAGTATCAAAACAACAAAATAAAACATCAAAGAGGTCTTTTATTCGGGTTTAGGGTTAAAGGTTACTGGCTAATGTTTAAATATTTCATACAAGAATATAATAGCTCGCTGGCGCGTATTTTTGACTAGCTAAACAACGGATGGTCACTAGATTGTACCTTGGTTCGCTGGCGCGTTATTTACATAATGGATGGTCACCAAAATACGCACTAGATCACTGGCGCGTCATTTAGTTACTCAAAAACCAGATGGTCACTACAATATCCATGCACTACATATCTTTACAAAGCCATCACTTAATCCGGATGCTCGAAAGCTAACAACGAATAAAGTAATTTGGTAAAGGGTAGGGATAAGGTATGGGAATATTTATATGATAGATTTCTACAAAATTAAAAAAATAAAATAAGAACCAAGTTCAAATTCCGTTCCCAACTCTTTCTACCACAAATGATTACTTTCAAAACTCCTTCGATCGTTATTCCGCATCACATACTCACTTATTTCTTCTTAGCTCATTGGCTAATTGATACTCATACATTATAGCTCATTGGCTATTCACTGTATTCACATTTTTTTTAACAAACGAAACTTTCTCGTCACCCCCACACTTTGGATGAGCACACGCTACAAAAAATACAAATAAGAGTAGCGACCTCCTTCTTCGTTGAAACAACACATACACATATCAAAGTGTGGCCAACGTGTAATCATCAAAAAATAAATAGTTTTCGAACTTCAATTGAACTTGATTCGGGTAAGGCTAAGGTGTAAAGTGTAAAATATTTTTGTAATTTTCTGGATTTAATCAAAAGAAAAGAATGGCTCAGAAGGTGTAACTAAGGGTATCTAGCGTAAGAGATTAACGCTAACAAATGGGTTCCAAATACGAGGATAACTAACCGATGTGGTCAGCAAAAATATTTCTGTAAAAGGATGGCCATTTGGTGTAAATCCTAAGTTGCCTCTTATCATTTGAATATATTTTATCACTTGAAAGTGATTTTAACCGTAATGCATAACAAGTACAAGTTCTAGAATCAACATAATCACCGGCACACTCATAGCAAAATATATAGCATAAAGATATACCTTATACAAAAAGGCTTAAATCCTCACAATTTAAGAAAGGTGATGCGTGCGATGTGTCGTTGCGGTTTAGCAGTTTTAATGCCTACTCAAGTTTTAAATTTATATTTAGCCGACTTATCAATAACACACACACTTAACGAGCAGTGTACCCGGTCAGTATGAATATAATGGTAAGTAGAGTGTCGATCACTAAGAGTGGAACGTATTATCTCGTTATTCTAATCAGTATTTTAATATCCTAACGCAAGGGGGTTTCAGCCTGAGAGACTGGCACGGTTTGTTTGCAATTAAATAATAAAATAAACCAATAGGCACGAATCAGCAAGTAGCACACACGTACACAGATAAATACTCGAGACAATAAGAGGGCTGTCCTTATGATTAAGTAGATTGTCACTTGTTTTATTGATAGCTTTATATGAAGTGTATGTAGTTAACCCTTTCTCGTTGGTCCTAATCTTATCGGCGAGTAAACCCTTAATGATTACTTATGTCTAAAAGTTATTCCTAAGTGATCAATTTAGTAATAACCGTGGGAGCCACATTATGTCCCGCAGTCAAATGCCCGCAAGCCACTAATAAACACAGAGGTTATCAATGCACTAATAAGTAGTAACCAAAGACATCAACATATAAACTTTAATTGATGGGAAAGCAAGTATTAAAGGGAGTGCAATCTTTCGTTGTCACATTACACAAGCCACCAATCCTGATGAATTAAAGTTTGCTAACACAATAAAACAAAACTACTTAATGAATTAAACACATGCAGCACCTTCTTACAGCTCTTGTATCTTTGATTTGGGTGTGTCTTGTGCTGCCTCCTTGACTGAATTCGTCCTTTTGTTCTTCTGTTCGGACTTAGGTTATAATGTTCGGAACTTGTAATTCGTCTGGTCTACGGGGTATTTATAGTTTCTGTCTGAGGGAAGATGCGGCGCATGTACTTAACTTCGCGTGGGGTCCAAGATTATAATATTCAGGAATATTCGTACACCGCCAGAAGATGCGGCGTAACTCCATGATTAGATGCGGCGCATGTCCTCTTGTATCTTGGATCGTATCTGGTGATATCTTGATAGAGATGCGGCGCATGTCGAGAGTGAGATGCGGCGCATCTGGAGCAGAATTGACTTGATCTTGTCCATGTCAGTAGACTTTCACTTTATGCACGTTTTGCTCCATAATTAGTCCAAAATCGCCAAGTTTCACCAAATGCTTGTTTTTACCTGAGAATTACAAAAGTAAACGATTAAGTATCAATCCTCATACATAATATAGTAAAACAAGTCAAATTAATAGGATAAATGATAGTAATAAAATGTACTTATTTGAGTTCATCAAAAGGTTATAACATGTACTGGTAAATGTTATCGATTCCAAAATGAAATTGCTCTCATAACTTGATTAAATTCCAAAAATTTCCAAATAGCCTCATTTTTACCATTGAAACAATCTAGTTCTTTAAACTATATGAATTATGTGAGAAAACATCTAGAAAATCAAGGGCGAACGAATTCTAGTTACTTAAATCCAAAGTTCTACTAAACCTAAAAATTTAAAATTAAACCATTTTTCCTATTTTCTTCCCTCCCCCACACTTAAGTTTTGCATTATCCTCAATGTAATAAAAATGAACTTCAAAGTAAAAGAAATGGGAAAAATTTAGTTAAAAAGGTACTACCAAGGTAAATACGCATACGCATATTTGATCATAAATAAGAAAATGAGTTCTCCAACTCCAAATATTGATCAACAATAAGCTTCCGTTAATTCACCCTTGCAAAAACTGCAAAAATATACGAAACAAAACAAACAAACAAACAAAATACTAAAACAAACAAAGTAATTAAATTAAAAACAAACCATACGTTACTAATCCTAAAAGAAAAAAAATTATTCGACACACATAATTGTTTTTTTTTAAAACACAAACCATAACATCAAGATGATCACTCGTCATCGTCATCCATACTTTCTGCTTCCTCGCTGCCTTCAGTCTCATAGTTCTCGACCTCCTCAAAAACTGTATAGACTCTGTGTCTCTTCTTCTTCTGCCGCCCAGCTCCAGATGATGAACCACCAACATCGAAACTCGAACCTACAACCTCGGGAACTCTACCATACACTGGAACTGGCTCGGGAAAAGGTGCATACCCAGGATATGGGTAAGGATACGGACCAGGATAGGGATCATACGGAAATGGGTATGGTGGAACATTTGGTGGGTTGTAGGGTGGTAGCGCATAATTAGCCTCACGTGCCAAGTGTTGGAGCATCGGCATGGAATAATCATAATTATAGTTATCCCTCATCATCATTGAATCTCTCCAAACATCCCTACGCTCAATATCATTTAGCTCACGGTTCCAATCTCCCCATCCCGAATCAAAACTACTCGGTGCATGTCCATAAACATTTCCCATTGGTGGTGGTGGTTGAGGTGCGGCAATTGCCGGCTCAATCCAAGCTCCCAATGTCTTGTTCTTCTTATCCAACGCTTTTCCAAAACTCTTATCATCCCAAGTCTCACTCTCAATCGGACCCGAACCCTTATCCAACTCTTCATCCTCAAAATATCCTAAATTCCTTGCCAAGCGGTTACATAATGACCTCCACAAATATCACTCTTGTCTTTAATCCCCGGTGCTCTCCTAGAAAGATATTCGGCTATGATCCAAGCCGCATTACCATTCTTATCCTCTAGCAATTTCATCACCCACAAGTCGAGTTGATTACACTTATCTCTACTACCCGTCCTATGCAAAACTCTCCAAGCTACGAACTTTTGCAAAATCTTAATCAAAGGGTTCCTTAACTTGGATGAATTTCTCCTAGAACACCCCGGATCACCAACTCGATTCCAATAAGCTGGAATACCATCATAGTCATTATGAAACCTCACTAAGCTCACAAAATGAGCTTCAAACAACCTATGTTCAACCTCATGTTGCTCATACAAACCAAGAGCCACAACAAAACCCGGCAAAGTATACGCATGCTCATTCCCGCATAACCTAAACCAAATACAAGTCTCCCTCATAAGATCAACCACTTTCCTTTCAAAATAGAAGGTTAAAAAGAATTCCAAACACCATTCTCGATACACATCTTCATAGATACTAAAAGCTCTTTCCCATGAGAAATCTTCAAACGTATCCCCATCACCAGGAAACACATAAGTCATTTTCATCATCTCCCTCAACTGATTTTCACATTCATACTCCGTAAACAAACTCCAATCAATTAAACGTGGTTCGACAATAGTCCTAACCTGTAACTTAGAAAGGCGCTCACGATAGGCATGCTTTTCTTCCTTCTTCAATTTACTGAACTTAAGATCCTCATTGCTTTTCGATTGAACATTATAGGTAACCTTGCTCCTTGCATTTCTTTGAACATACTTAGTCACAATCGGGTTAACTCGAACATGCGACGAACTTGAATAACCTACAACATTACTCTGTAGAAAACGCAAATATATGTTATTATAAGAGTAGAAGAACCAACGCTACACGATTTAGAAGTCCAAAGAGCTCATTTGAAAATTTTTCAATAAATATTAATGAGCCCTCCATCCGATCGGTATTGGCTTCCATCCGATCGGATGGAGTAAAAAGTCTGTCCCAACCGATCAGTCGCAACCCGCAACCGATTCGGTTGGGGTTCTGCTGCAAACGAAAAAACTTTCTATTTTTGACTTCAATCAATTTCTAACAATTCCAACTCTCTCCTAACCTGCATTTGAACACTTATGATGGTTTCTACAACTCCAATTCGTTCTTATATCGATCCATAACATCTCCAAATGATTTCTTAATCAATTCTAGAATACCCAAGAACACTAGCAAATCAAACTCTTCAATTAGTGTTCTAATCAACAATGCACTATCCTAACATCACTATTTGACAAGCATATAACATCTGGGAATCATCAATTGCAACTTAATTCGATTCAAAGTTTTGACCCAATTCAATCCGAAAATTCAATTAACCAATTCTTCCTCAAAACTTAATCAATCAATCTAATTCTTTTTGCAATGTATTCCTCTATCAATTACCCATCTATTCCTAAAAGATTACATCTTAATTCGAAGTCTATCAAAAATACCCAAATCTTGACCTAATTCAATAAATCCGAATTAAAACCTAATTAAACCAAATTGATGATGTTACTTACTTGTTTTGGAGCCATGGATGATCTCTAAACACTCCTGCAACTTCTAATTAACTTCTTATGGTCGAATTTATGGACCCAAATTTGGTGGATTGTGTGTGTGTGGGTTTCTTGTGATTTTTGAAATTATGGGCTTATATATTCAACTCTATCTGATCAGTTTCATGATCCAACCGATTCGGATTAAGTTTTTGTAAAAATTCACTTTTCCTTGTAAATACAATTTGGTAAACTTGTAAAAGTAAACTCAAATATATTTTTCCTTCAAAAATCCCTTTTTGGTATGTAAATGTTCCACCGCACTTGGTCTACCAAAATTTGTCCAAGTCTATGACTACTAACTCTAAACAAAACTAACACTAAAAATCTCAACTAAAAACATAAACTCCATAATCATAAAAACTTAATAAAAAGAAGTCTTAACCTAAACCTTAAAACTTAAAACTTAAAATAACTTAAATGCAAATATTAAAATACTAAAATCCATAATAATTAAAAGAAACAAACAACTAGCACAAGTTTTGTGCTTTATTCTTCAACTTGTTGCACTTGATCTCCTTCATCCTTGAAAGTATTCATGCCTTAGGATGTCTTCACTTTGAAATTTTCTGGACAACTTCCTGTTTGTCTTTTTTGTCTTAAACCTTCTTGCAAAATTCCTTCCACTTGGGCAAACAATATCGAATTTCACATGCCATTCCCCATCTCCATCTTCTTTCTTGTAAACACTCGGACCGTCGGGTCCCCACTCCAAATTTTTGAGTTGGACCGGTAATGATCCAAGAAAATCTGTAAGTTTATTAAACACAAAAATATTTTTAAATGGGTCAAAGAAAGCCTCAATTGCTAGAGCTCTCTCCATTTCATCTTCGATATCAAAGAAACTAGGAGTAACCGGCCCATATTTAGGCCTACCATCCTCGTCTCTTCCTATTTCAAAACATCCCAAGTATTCTTCCTCATTATCTTTCTCATGCACTTCCTTTACCATTTTCCCTCTAGGTTTTGGGTAGTAAGTGTGTTTCAAAATCTCATCATCAATAGTCATCGTACCACGGCCCATGTCTATTATAGCCCCACATGTTCTTAAAAATGGTCTACCTAACAAAAGTGGTAATTCTTTGTCTACCGGTATGTTAAGTACTAAAAAGTCGGCTAAAAAGGCTTGGTACCCTGCTTGAACTCGAACATTTTTCACTTTACCCATTGCTTTTGCTTGAGAATTGTCGGCCATAGTGAGATTGGATTGATTAGGTTGGGGGTTACTAAGTCCTAACCTTTTGTACAACGGATATGGCATAACACTCACACTTAACCCGGTATCGGCCAATGCATACATCGGAGTTGTTCCATTTACCTTGATTGGTAAAACAAAATTCCCGGATCACTCATCTTCTTAGGTAATCCATTCTCCACAATTCTTTCTCTCTCAACCTCATCAAAAGTTTTGTCTTCTAGCCTAGATCTAGCCATCATGACCGCATCTAATTTCTTACGGTATGTCATATAGTTATTCAACACTTCTATCACGGGCTTCTTTTCCATAAGTTCATGAAATTTCATCTCCAAATTTTCCAAGATAGCCTCCTTTTGTTCTTGAGTCAAAGGCTTAACGGTTTGTGGTGAGTTTGGTGGTGAATTAGATGATGACGATGATGAATTATCATTCTTTGGGGTGGAGGGTTGGGTTAATTTGTTAAGATGTGCTTTCTTCCTACTAGCCTTTCCCATTTTAACAACTTCTTCCTCCCCTTCCTTGACTTCTTCCATTCCTTCACATAATTCCTCAAGCATCACATCTACCTCCTTTTCTTCTTCTAAATCGATGATATCAATTCTCATTTCACCAAGTGCAAAATCAACTTTACACTTAGTGGTAACAAGAAAATCCCTTCCAAATACTACCTCCGGCTCATCGGTGTTTCCATAGTCTAGAACAACAAAATCAACCTTAAAACTATGACCGTGAATATTGACACGCACATCTTTCACTTTCTTCCTTCCATAATCTTCATAATCAAGGCGAACAAACCCAAGTTTATCTAGCACATCTTCGGTAATATAATTGTCGCCATACTCCATGTTTAATTGAGCATCCCAAGCTTTGACCCCTTCTACACTACACGGTGTAGCAAACCTCATGAATGGTGCATTGAACTCCTTCGGAGGAGCTCTTGTGAACACAACAACCTTTTTCTTCTTTGGCAAACAAACTTGATTTTCTCCTACTTCATCTACCTTTTCAAGATCCATCTTAACTTCTTCCAACATGTTCTCCAAACGTTCCAAGGAATCTCCAGAATCCTTGAACATTTCCTCTAAATTCCTCAAATACTCCGAAACTTCGCTCAAACTTTCCATCTTACTAAAGCAAATAATAACTATAACATAACCACAAACACAAAAATCCAAATCATTAGCATTAGGGTTAGTCATAATCGAAACATACTCAAAATGAAATCATATCAAGTAACCAACAAGTTCAAACACTCAAAACACTAAAACAACTAAAAATTGAAAAATTTTGAAAATTTTACCGACGCATCCATCCGATCGGTACCCATATCCATCCGATCGGATGGTTAATTCGTAAAAACCCAAAATGGCCCAGCCGAATCGGATGCGGGCAACTTTTTTTTTAACTCTAATTAACTTTAATATAATAACTAAGAAATAAAATTAATTATCTAGAAAAAGTTAACCCATAATTAATAACTTTAAATAAAACAAATTAACTCTACTAATAACTAACATTAACTAACAATATAAATGTAAAACTCTTAAGCTACTTTAAAACATAAAATTAAAACTACTTACTAACAATAAATAATTTAATAAAACATTAAAACATATATTAAATACTAATCCTATGATTATCATTAACTTCTACTTAAACATATAATTAAAATTATCTATTATTAAACTTAAACAATCATTAAACTATCATTTAAGACTAAAGAAAACAGAAAAATAACAAAAACAAAAAACTTTTCCGAGAGCTCCAACCGATCGGATGCTAATCCATCCGATTCGGTTGGACCTAAAACCAAACTTTTTTTTTTTACTTTTTAACACGAATTTTCTAAATCACAACTTATAAAATTACAAACAAAAATCAAAACAAATCAATTCAAATCCCCAGTAGCGACGCCAAAAACTTGATGTGCTTTACCGTGTACAAGTTTTAAAATTTATAAACACGATTTATCCGGTTCTCTATTTAACACATACGAGCAAGTATACTCGTCCGTGATAGTAAAGGTGGGTAAGTCGAGATCGTCCCAAGGGATTTGGTATTCGTATTAAATTATAACTAGCTTTGTAAAAAGGGTTGTCAATCCAATTTTTGCAAAAATTAAAAAATGTAAATAGAATCCAATCGAACAAAACATATACTTGTGCGTAATTCCTTAACCAATTGCATAGAGTATTCTACAAAGTTTGGTGTAACTTGTAATGATGCACAATTTTATATGAATGATCAACAATCAATGGTTTATATCATGAAGAATCATTACTAAGAATTCAATCTCCTAGTTAACTCCTTTCGGCCTTATTAACTATTATGACAATTCTATTAAACACTAGTTGTTTGAAAAGCAATTCTTATCTCATAAATTCCTACGAATCCTTTCGGCCTTTTCTCGTGATGAAATCGTTTCAAATCCATTTTAATGAGTAAATATGATGCTTGTCACACACCATATCCCATACTAATTCGTGCACTAACGTTTTGGAATAAAAACATAAAGAAAATCCTTTCGGCCTTTTTATTCTTTAAAATGTTTTTACCAACAAATTAAGCAAGATTAGATATTATACCAACAAACTCATAAAATAAGAAATGTTTTCATGCATCACTTTTTAAGATAAGAATACTTCACAATTAGTTACATCATACACACAAGTATACCACAAATTACTCCATAACAATCATAATCATACACAAGTAACAAACAATACTTTCATTAAACTCAAAGTAAAGGTAGTTCATTGTAAGAAAACAAGATATACCTAGTTTTAGAATTACAAGAACTAGAATCGTGGAACTATAGCAACCACACTCCTCCAATCGCCTACTATGACAAGTAAACAACTCTAAACTCAAACCAAACTATTGAGACTCAAACTCAATATCTCCTGGACGTTTCTACAGCAATACTAGAGTTTTGGGCAATAATAATAAGATAGTAAGGACTTTGGTGTAAGCCTTTTACTAATTTGGGGTGTCACCCTAAGCATACATGCATAGGTTCCAATATATAATGTAAGAACAATTATTCTTCAAGCCAAAACGTCCCTCCAAAGTTAATATCAAGAAATGATCGGACTCCAAGGATTAATGGGAAGTAAAACCTTCATTTAATGCGAAATGGTAACTACAGATCTGTCCAACCGATCGGTTTTTGGACTAACCGATCGGTTCCTCGCCTCAGTATATTACAACCAAATCGGATGCGGGTTGCATCCGATCGGTTGGATTCTTCATGCACTCATAACTTTAACTTTTTCTTGCCATTTCTTGTCGCATGCTTTATCCTTCATTTAGGTGTTGATTTCTTCCATAGAACTTGATATTTCCTTGATATATGAACATGGAAATCTTAACACTATCAAATCCTTGAGTCCTTGTGTGGTTTCTCTCTTGTCTCTATCTTGAGAATCTTCCAAATGTGCATAATCACTCAAATTCTTCGTCTTTTCATCATCTTTTCATGTACTTGGCTACATTTACTTACATATACACTTTTTCATGATTAAGTAACAAATACATACAAATATAACCAAATATGATGCACAAAACTAATTATAACGCAACTAAAAACATGCTCATTCTGAGCGTTATCAAGGCTGCAACATGGATAGGAAAAGTACTTCAGGCTCCTGCCAATTCCTTGGTGGTAAACTAGTCTGTTGGAGTACTAAGAAACAACAATCAGTTGACATGTCCTCAGCTGAGGCTGAATATGTTGCAGCATCCAATTGTTGTGCAAATGTGCTATGGATGAAAAGTCAACTCAGTGACTATGACATCCATTACAAGATGGTACCCATATTTTGTGACAACACAAGTGCCATTGCTATCTCAAACAATCCTGTTCTTCATTAGAGAACCAAGCATATTGATATTAGATATCATTTATCAGGGACCATGTCATGAATGGTGAATTTGAATTACACTTCATCCCCACTGAATATCAGCTAGCTGATATATTCACCAAACCTTTGGATGAACCAACTTTCACAAGACTGAAAGCTGAATTGGGGATGTTGGATATTGAGAATCAGTCCACTGACTAAACCTATCCAACTTAGTGTAAATAATGATAACCATTGGTCCCTGACTCAACAAATCTCTCAGTGAATAAGTATCTTATGTCTCACTGAATAACCTTCCCTAAACACCCTCACACTGAATGAAAAGTCATTCAGGGGCCTCAAGACATCAACAAAGGACATTCAATGCTATATTAAATGCTCTAAGTATTTAGTTAGTAAATGTCCGAGGTTGGTAACTGAACACATATTTAATATAGGAATATATGTTCTTTCACCTTCTGGCATCCACATCTTGGCCCCCCACATCATCACCACATACCCACTTGGCATTAAATTCCTCTCCTCACAAGTAATATCTTTTGATATTATATGTGGTGACGTCACACTGCAAAATTCACTTTTTCAGAACAATGCAACTGTTCACTTTGATAGTACCGCAAAACCCGGGTAGTGGATTGGTGGCATTTAATGCAGACATCAAAACGGTTATACAAAATAGTTTTCAAATTTTTAATGAATTTCGCAAATATGCAAAAACCACCCCTCTCCACTTCCCTATAAATATCCCCACAACATTTTAACACACACACGCTTTGAATTATTAATCAAACTCTTGCTATTTTATCTCATAACTTGTGTGTGTTCTTCATCTTAAAACCAGACCTTTTTCCTTAAAATCATAATTTATCTCTTAAAAAGGCTTCATCTAAGGCTATTACCTACGCTCAAAAGTGTGGAATTCTAACTGAAAAGCGTAGACATGACCAAAAACAATGTCGTATGGAACTTTGCCTATCCGGAAAATTTTCCTGCTTATAAGGATATGGTAAAATACCTACAAAACTGTTTTCTCTCTACGACATTTACCAAGACACCCTCAGTCATATACAATGACTACTTGAGGGAGTTCTGGTGTACAACCGTGGTCACCAACCCTGATGTCACCAAGGACTCCATCATTACTTTCTCAGTGAACAATGGGAGGAAAACCCTCTCCCTTGATTACAACACCTTTATCAAAGCCACAGGCCTTGATTACACTGAGACTTTTGCCCCTCAACCCACTGATAGTGAAATAAAGGCCGAATTGCGTTTACTTAGGCCACATGACAAACAACACCCTGATGTGGCCCCATGGACTTTATTGGCCAAAGCCCCCATAATAAAAACATGGTTTCCTGTCGTTTGGAGGATACTGATGACTTTTGTCATTCAGGTCCTTGGTGGGAACAAATCCTCCATGGATCAATTTAACACTGCTCAACAATTGATAGTGTTCAGTCTCCTAGAAAGTAGAAAAATTGATGTTGGAGAAATCATCTTCAGGGACCTCATAGTCAAGGTCTCAGGGAAATCCTGGAAAAGACACATCTCTTACCCTAGGTTCATTTCCTGTGTGCTCCAAGACTTATTGGGCTCTGATTACGTTAGGCCAAATATTCAGGGATCTGACCTTGATGTCTTACACAAGCCAACTACTCACGAGACCCCACTGAGGTCTCACAAATCACCCTGACCACCTATATATTGATGGTCATTCAGGGTGCTGAAGCTATATCACTCGTGCCTTCTCCTTCCAAGAAGGAGAAGAAGAAAAAGAAGAAGGGGTCCAGGAAGGTGGTTCAACCCAAACCACTCGACACTAAGACCTCTGCTTCATAGCCTGAGAAAAGAATGCTCAAAAAGGTCCAGCCCACTGAGACACCCGTTGAGGAGGCCAGTACAAAATTGGCCAAAGAACAAATGCCAACGGAGGGCACAGAGAAATCACACTCAATGTCCTCGGGAAAACCCTCTCCTAAAGACTCTGCTGACATACACAAGTCAGTGGAGTCAGTAACCATTCAACAATCACTTCCCGATGAAGGCATTCGTAAATCACCACTTTTTCCTGAGGGAGAAAAGGGTCCTGAATCCTTAGTAGAGCAACACTACTCTACCGAGAAGGGGACCAACACCTCCTCACATCCCGCTCATGGCTCTGATAAATCACAGTCAGAGTCTCAGGGAGGACTGGTCCCTATATCTTTATCAGGGTAGAACAACCTTGGTGGAAAGGGGGACCTCAACATTTCACATCCTGCTTATGGCTCTGATAAATCTTATTCAGAGTCTCAGGGAGTACCGGTCCCTATATCTTTGTCAGGGCAGCACAACCCTGATGGAAAGGGGGACCTAAACATCTCATTTCCTAGTGATGGTACTGGCTCAAACCCACCAGTCCCTGAAGGAACCTCAGGGGACAAAGACTCAGGGGGCATGCAACCACCCGCTGATATGGAACCTAAACCCCCTCAAGGCATTGCGCATACCTCAAGAACTGACTCCGTGGACCAGTGATGCGCGTGATGTGTCGTTGCGGTTTAGCAGTATTAATGCCTACTCAAGTTTTAAATTTATATTTAGCCGACTTATCAATAACACACACACTTAACGAGCAGTGTACCCGGTCAGTATGAATATAATGGTAAGTAGAGTGTCGATCACTAAGAGTGGAACGTATTATCTAGTTATTCTAATCAGTATTTTAATATCCTAAGTTAGCTATACAACCTAATCTAACGCAAGGGGGGTTCAGCCTGAGAGACTGGCACGGTTTGGTTATGATTAAAAAGAAAACTAAACTTACGAGCACGAATCAGCGATTAGCACACACGTACACAGATAGATACTTGAGACAATAAGAAGACCTGTCCTAATAATTAAGTAGCTTGTCGCTTGTTTTATTGCTAGTTTTATATGAAGTATATATAATTAACCCTTTCTCGTTGGCTCTAATCTTATCGGCGAGTAAACCCTTAATGATCACTTATGTCTATCCTACTATCCTAGAAACGATAGAATAGATAGGCGAGGAAGGGGCATGGCGACCCAAGCAATGCTCAGCTAGACACAGAGGTTATCAATGCACTAATAAAAGTCACCAAAGACATCAACATATAAACTTTAATTAATGGGAAAGCAATTTTAAGGGATGGACATGATATTCCGTAGTCACATGACATCAGCCCATCAATCCTGATGAATTAAAGTGTACTAATACAATAAAAAAAAAACTACTTAATGAATTGAATACATGCAGGACCTTCTTACAGCTCTTGTATCTTCGTTCAGGGTGTGTCTTGTGCTGCTAATACGTCTGAATTCATCTCTGGTTTGGTACTCGTACGTATGGTATCTTGCACTGTCCAACCTCTCTTTGAAATTCGTCTGACCTTGGGGTATTTATAGTTTCTGTCTGAGGGTTAGATGCGGCGCATAGGATAAGTAGATGCGGCGCATCGACTTAACTTTGCGTGGGGTCCAAGATTAATATATTCAGGAATATTCGTACACCGCCTTAAGATGCGGCGTAACTCCATTTCTCTATGCGGCGCATGTCCTTTGCTGTCTTGGATTGTAACTTGTGAAATCTTGATAGTGATACGCCGTATGTAAGAAGTGTGTTGCGGCGTATCTGGAGCAGAATGATCTTGATCTTGTACATTTCAGTAGACTCTTAACATCTTGCTTGTTTTGCTCCATAATTAGTCCAAAATCGCCAAGTTTCACATAATACTTGTTTTTACCTGAGAATTACAAAAGTAAACATTAACGTATCAATTCTCATATATAATATAATAAAACAAGTCAAATAAATAGGATAAATGATGATAATAAAATGTACTTATTTGAGTTCATCAAATATCCCCCCACTTGAACTTTACTTGTCCCCAAGTAAACCTTAGAATAAATCTTATGAAAATGTATCCTAAAAGATATTAGGATTTATTTTTATATTTAAGCATGTATTCGTTTTGTCATAATTGCACAACCAAACACTTAACGAATTAGAAATAAAATAAAATATTTCGATAAAAGCAAATCATTGAATAAGACTCATATCATTGAATAACTCACGCTTTAACACTTGAAACACACGCTTTAGGTAGACACGAATTATACTCAACAAGATCTCAATCAAAGAATAACCTTAGTTGGCGTTCCCATAACGGCCAACTCCCATTCAATCCATAAATATAATATACAACAAATAGTGGTGATATCTCCCACTTAATACAAAACTTTACATAAGTTGGTTAAAACAAACTTCCAACTTTTCCTTTTTCTTTTTCTTTTCTATTTTTTCGATTTTTTTTTTCAACATATATGTGAAATTTCACAACTTTTCTATCACTATTTCCGGATAATTTTTCCATACTCTTCATACTTTCAGAAATAACTGTAATAGTGAAAGTAGTAAACACACGAAAAATAAACTCAAAGATATACAATATTTACTTTCATACCAATTGCATTGTGCAATTTCCTGACCTAACCAAAGATAATGAATTACGCACACGAACACAGGTAATGTAAGGAAACACACTTTGCCTAAAGCAATTAACCACGGATTTTAATCTACAGGGTAGGCTAAGGTGTAAGGGTGTATCGAAACATTATAACAAAGGTGTAAGAAACGAAAGGAATGGCTCTGAGTGTTTTTCTAGGGGTATCTTACTCTAAAAGTGAGAGTAACAAAGGGTTTATACGAGGGTTAACTAACCAGTGTAGTTAGTTAATATCACATAACATATAAAGGCTATTTGGGTGTAATCCTAGAAATTTACCAATTTAGACAAGTCATTCCAATTATATAGATAATACTTATTATGGTGGTCTCGAATAGTATACAAGCCAAGTTCTAAAGTTTACAAGTCACCGGCACACTCATAGATTTGTGAATTTTGAAAAGTTCACAATTTTTGGAAATAATGTTATGTGTGCAGCTATGTAATTTAGACTTTAAACAAAAAACATGCTAGAAAAATTTTAAATTTAAGCATATTAAGCGCATTTTAAGCATATTTTGCAAAAGTTTAGGACAAGTAGGTGTTCTAATTCTCCAATCCCCCCCCCCCACTTAAGTTAAACAACATCCTCGTTGTTTGTATCAAAGGTTAAAAACTGGAAAATAAAAGAATTAGAACAGAAAAACTACCCTGAGATTTGCTCGGTATGATCCTCCATTATTCGTATAAGAGCAAAAATCATCATTCTTGTGGATGAGAACGTTTAAGCTTCAAAAATGATGTATCCACAGGAATTGCATGAATCTATAATACCATTTAGACTTTAACACACCTGAGTTAAGAAGGTTCAAACTTGCATAATACATTAGTAGTTAGTAAAATTAAAACATAAAAAATTAAATTGTAAATCATCAGGTCAGTCGATACGCCGTATCTTATGGAAAAAGATACGCTGTATCGAGCCTGGAATAAATACGAATCAGAATAGAAGATGCGTCGCATCCTTAACCAGGGATGCGCCGCATTAAATAAACTGACAAAAAGTTTTAAAGTCAAAAATAAAAATGCAGAAAATTAAATAAGATATGACCAGTGCAGGCGATGCGTCGCATCTTATGATGGAGATGCGCCGTATCTTCTGCAGGTCTGACAGACTCAATACAAAATCAGAAAATAAAATAAAAGATAAGCATGGGTTGCCTCCCACGAAGCGCTTGTTTTTGTTCGAGTCACGAGCCTGACTCCACCCTTATTTACTGTGTAATAGGGTGTTGTTCCCCCCACTTGGGATCAAGTGCGGGTGATAGTAGCAATAAACACGAAAAGAGTGTAAATTTGCTATTAAAGATGGAAGAAATACATAAAGATCATACCTTGGCAATATATGTACATCTTCCCTATTCTTACCCGGTTTGGTTGATAAATTGGATGACTTAACCACTTCATCTGAAAGAGTAGTATGTTGAGGAAAAAATGAGTCTCCTTTCTTCTTGGTTAGTCTCTTTGGTAGTGAGGCGTCCCTTGACTTCCGCAGAAGATGGGAACGGGTCTTTAGCAAGTAAAAGTTCGAGTTCCTCTATATCCTTCATAGGGTCGAAATCATCATCTTCATCAATCATAGCAATGTTTAAGAGCTCATCACCAAATTCTTCCTCGAGCTCCGCCAAAAACGGGTTGATCACAGGTGCTTCATGTGCTTCAATAGGTAGTGTAATAAATTTGACCTCATCATTCTTTTGTTTTGCAACCTGTTTAGGAAAACTAGCGAGATTATTAGTAACGGGATTAATAATATTAAATAAATTTGTACCACTTTGTGTTGTAAGTGACTCCAATTCATCTTGTGAATCTCCATCTTCAACTAGTGGTCTTGCAATTTCATAATCGTCCCGAATTTCATCCTTAAATAAGTAATCCCAGATTTCTTCAAAATCCCTCGTTGGGTCAAAATCTGGTTGAGGTATGTCATCATAAACTATGGCGTCAAATGGTTCGAAATCAAAATTAGAATACTTTTCATCTTCATCCGTTGGATTGTCTAATGGTGGTAATACGATTGCAGAATATTCTTCAACGTAGGGTTCCGTATACACATCATCTTGTGCAATCTCCAGAGAAAAAGTACTATCAATAACAATTGCCGGAATTGGTTTCACGGTATATGACTCCTCCTCATCATCATTTGACATACACCAAGTGTGTTGAAACGGCAACCCATTTCTTTCTTTCTTTGACTTAACCTTTTCCAGCAACAAGTATTCTTCCATACTAATTTCTTTCGTCTCAATGACTTGTGCACAATATCTTGCTCTCTTCCAGTTATACACCTGATTATTGCTCAAGGCTTTTTCCTCTTCAAACCTAACATATTCTTCCATTGTAATATTCGGATCGTCCATCTTCCTGAAATAAAACTTACTCGTGCAAAAGAAGAATGAAACAATCAAAGTAAAATAAAAGTTGCTGATATCAGTAGACGATGCGTCGTATCCAAAAAGCTGGATACGTCGTATCTTATTTCGTTAAAATTTAATCAGACTTTTATTCAGAAAACAGATACGCCGCTTATAATTTCGAATGCGCCGTATCAGTTTTAAATTATCAAAAATCGTTTATATTTATTAAAATTAAATGCGTCGTATTAACAGAAGCTAATACGCCGTATTTTTGTTACATTTCAAAATACAAGATTTTTGATTTAGTAGATGCGCCGTATCGATAAAAATCAATGCGTCGTATCTGTTTAATAATTCGAAAACTGTTTTTAATTTAAATCGAAAATACGCCGTATCTGTTAAAACAGATGCGTCGTATGGCGTTAGGGTTTAGAAAAAATTTCTTATTAAAAACAGAATACGCCGTATCTTGGGGAAAGATGCGTCGTACTCGAATTTATTAAACGCGTTGTATTTTATAAAAATTAAACGCAATACGCCGTATCTGTGAAAACAGATGCGCCGTATCGTTTGTATTAGCACAGTACAACGATAGCAGAATACAGAAAAATAAAATCAAAACTAAAAACAAACAAAAAAAACAAAAATTAAAGAAAATAAAAAGACACAAAACAGAAAATATGCAAATAATACAATGAATGCAATTTATCTAATATATAACAGGGTTAGTGGTTAGAATCTAAAAATTAAAAAGAAAAACCTAATTAAAATACTAATCAAATTAACAGATAATAACAATTCACTCCCCGGCAGCGGCGCCAAAAACTTGATGCTCGTGATGTGTCGTTGCGGTTTAGCAGTATTAATGCCTACTCAAGTTTAAAATTTATATTTAGCCGACTTCTCAATAACACACACACTTAACGAGCAGTGTACCCGGTCAGTATGAATATAATGGTAAGTAGAGTGTCGATCACTAAGAGTGGAACGTATTATCTAGTTATTCTAATCAGTATTTTAATATCCTAAGTTAGCTATACAACCTAATCTAACGCAAGGGGGGTTCAGCCTGAGAGACTGGCACGGTTTGGTTATGATAAAATAGAAAACTAAACTAACGAGCACGAATCAGCGATTAGCACACACGTACACAGATAGATACTTGAGACAATAAGAAGACCTGTCCTGATAATTAAGTAGCTTGTCACTTGTTTTATTGCTAGTTTTATATGAAGTGTATATAATTAACCCTTTCTCGTTGGCTCTAATCTTATCGGCGAGTAAACCCTTAATGATCACTTATGTCTATCCTACTATCCTAGAAACGATAGAATAGATAGGCGAGGAAGGGGCATGGCGACCCAAGCAATGCTCAGCTAGACACAGAGGTTATCAATGCACTAATAAAAGTCACCAAAGACATCAACATATAAACTTTAATTAATGGGAAAGCAATTTTAAGGGGTGGACATGATATTCCGTAGTCATATGACATCAGCCCATCAATCCTGATGAATTAAAGTGTACTAATACAATAAAACAAAACTACTTAATGAATTGAATACATGCAGGACCTTCTTACAGCTCTTGTATCTTCGTTCAGGGTGTGTCTTGTGCTGCTAATACGTCTGAATTCGTCTCTGGTTTGGTACTCGTACGTATGGTATCTTGCACTGTCCAACCTCTCAAATTCGTCTGACTTTGGGGTATTTATAGTTTCTGTCTGAGGGTTAGATGCGGCGCATAGGATAAGTAGATGCGGCGCATTGACTTAACTTCGCGTGGGGTCCAAGATTAATATATTCAGGAATATTCGTACACCGCCTTAAGATGCGGCGCATGTCCTTTGCTGTCTTGGATTGTAACTTGTGAAATCTTGATAGTGATACGCCGTATGTAAGAAGTGTGTTGCGGCGTATCTGGAGCAGAATGATCTTGATCTTGTACATTTCAGTAGACTCTTAACATCTTGCTTGTTTTGCTCCATAATTAGTCTAAAATCGCCAAGTTTCACATAATACTTGTTTTTACCTGAGAATTACAAAAGTAAACATTAACGTATCAATTCTCATATATAATATAATAAAACAAGTCAAATAAATAGGATAAATGATGATAATAAAATGTACTTATTTGAGTTCATCAACCAGGCAGAGACAACCCACTCTGTTCACCTAGAGGGGTCAAGACCTGGCCACAACAAAGGCAAGCCCTCTTCTGAGGGGGAGCTGGATCTAGCCCTGGTTCCTACTCTTGCTGACTTACAAATGTTCATCAATGAAGAGTCAGAAGAGGAAATGATTGAATTTGAGGATGATGAGGTTCTAGCTGCTGGGGAAGACATGGATACTAATGACCAACCTCTTACTTTCAACTCCCCTCAGCACACTGAGCCACAACCTTCATCTCCTCCTCCTGAAGAACAAGAATCCCACCATCACCATCCTACATCATCATCATCATCATCATCACACAATTCATCAGGCTCATCAGACTCTGCTGCTGCAACTCCTGACTACTTGCAGAAGTATGACGATGTACTACCACTCACTGAAAGGCAGCTAGTTAAATTCCTCAGGAAGTCGAATACTGCCCTCTTCAATGAGATCATCAAGGAGCAATGGGATCAGCACACTGAAGTAGCAGCCTCTTATGCTGACTTCAGGGCGGCTGTTGAATGGACACAAGGTCAAATCAATCAAGTCACTGCCTCTACTAACAAACATGTCAGTGACTTGAAGACCTCCATTGAGCAACTGGGTCTTGAACAAGGGACGCAATTCAACAATTTGCTTCAGTCTCTAACTGTCATTCAAGAAGAATTTAAGGATGACCCAGTTCTCATCACCAAGCTGACTGAGTTTATGGATTCCCTGAAGACAACCTTCTCCAACATTACTGAGCTTCTCAGGCTCCTCAAGGAGGTGGATCTTACACCTCTTAGGTCTTAGTAGGAAGCCCTTCAAAAGTCAGTCACTAATACCCAAGGATGCCTGACCCAGATCTCCATAGCCTTTGACTAGCTCTCTGCCAAACATAATGAGCTGGTCAACCACTACACCACCAAGGTCACCCAACTCTCAGAGGCTCAGGTCACCATGGCCAGAGACCTCTCCTCACTGAAGACAAAGACCTCGAAAATCAAGAGCATAGTCTCCACCATTCTGATAGTTCTTTAGTCCTCTCAAGTTCCCCCTGCTCCTAGATCAACAGATGCTTCCACTTAAGCTCCAGCATCTGTTGAGGGGGAGAAACCTACCTCTGATGAACCAGTTCCTGAGCCTACAACTGAAGTCATCACTGAAGTCGTCCCTCTTCAAAGCTTCATGCCAGGAACTGCAACATCTTCAGCATTGGTTGTTGCCACAACTCCTATTCCAACTAAAGCAACAACAACCACAGCGTTCCCTGAATCCTCCTTCAGTACACCCCCACCCACTGACAAAGGGAAGGGAATCATGGAGACTGAAGATTCACCTCCCAAACTGGTTAAGGTACCAAGAGAAGTGCGTCCTGACCCTGATGCACCAGTGCTCATGGAAATCATCTTGCATAATGGGAAAATCTTCAAGGGAACCAGTGAAGAAGTGGTTGTTGTCTTGGATGAAGAGGATAGGATCAAGGCTGAAATGCTCAGTAAGCCAGTTATTGTTGAAGTTGCCAAGGAAGTCATCACAGAGACTGAGCAGAATATCAGGGGGGGAACAGTTCCTCAAACTTCAGGCTGACCTAATCAAAGAACACAACCTGAAGGTCAAACTGAACACTGAAAGAAAGAAGAGGAACTGTGAGTGGTATGTCTGGACCATGACAAAGACCAAGGGTGAAGGTCTCATCACTGATATGACTATTCATGCGAATACTGATCCCATAGCCATAACTGTTCATAAAGGACCAAGGAAGTCTGAGAAGAATGCTCCCTTCAATTTCTCAGAATATGGGATCAAGGAATGGGACATGATGGGACCCATCCTGAAGAAGAAGAAGAACAGGTGTGTCACTAACCTTCTGGCTGCCCTGACAAACAAGTATGAGGAACTGGAAAGGGTGGCCAAAAGCTTAGGAATTGACCACCAGAAGGCACTTACCTCTCAGGGACTAACAATCCCTGAACCAACTCAGAGTACAGGGAGGAAGAGGAAAGCAATATGCCAAGAACCTGAACAATTCATTGTTGCTCTTCACTGCAATAGAATTCCTCCTGAAGGTGTCAAGTTCATTCCCAACAAGGTGATCAAGCACCCTGAGTTTGGTATCTTCTTCATTGATGAGTTTGGTCAACAAGCCTTCCAAAGAGTCAGTGACATACACTTGGTAGAGACAACAACTCTTCTGGCCTACAAGCTGATGGCACTCCATGTGAAGAGCCCTGAAAATGATGAGTTCATAAGACTGATGGAGAAGATGATGAGTGAGAGACCCGACAAGCAGGTGTTGGTGTCTGAGAAAGCAAAACTGGAACTCATGTGTATTAAGGAAGTCTGAGTACTTAACCATGAGTATTATGTTTAGATTATAGGACTGATGTAATGATTATGAATAAGATGATGGCCAATGTTTATTATATCAGTGTCCTTTAATTGCTTTATAATATCTTCAGTGTAAGAAGAAGCCCAATTGCTCACTTACACTGATCAAACACTTAGGCTAAATTTATATCCAAATAGGGGGAGATTGTTGGGTCCATTCAGTACCCAAGCTTCCTTAAACAAGGATTTGAATACAAATTATCCTAAGTGTCATATAACCTTGAACGCTCTTAAGTCACTGAGTGAACAGTCACTAAGTGAGTTATCTTCAAGATGCCTAGGACGAGTCTAAGAAGAAGGATTCACCATTTAGTGAGGCGGAACTCCCTGAATGGCACCTAAGCCAAAGAAGAAGATAATGGGTTCAGTGAGTGATGACAATAACTCACTGAACCCCAGTCTCCTCAACAACTATGAAGAATGAAGATTGAAGACTGAAGACCAAATACTGAAGAACTTGAAGACTGAAAGAAAAGCAGGACAAGGCGGGAAAGATTTGAAGAGATAAGGAGAAGTCCTTATCAGGCTAAAGTCAAACTTTCCCTGTAAGGCTTCATACCAAGAACAGTGTCATCACTGTTACTCAGAAAGCACTATTGTCCTATACCCAAAATAGGTTCTTGTAACAGTGACAAAATACATCAGTATTTTGTTCTGATTAACTTAGGTCATCTTTTGCCTTTTAATTCATGGGTGCTCTTTTTACTTGTCTATAAATAGGATTATAAAGGAGTAAAAGTGGACAAGTTTGTGCAATTAATGCTTAGACATTCACAAACTATTTTTACTCCTCCAAAGAGCAACCTAGTCACTGAGATAGCTCAGTGGTTCCTTATAGTTGCCACTTAAGTTTAGTGAGGAGACAACACCATACTTGTCATTTCAATCCCAAGTGTTTTTCCGCAAACACTTAGGTATAGATTCTTTTATTAACTTCTACTAAGAATTTATACGTTGAAAAACTCTTGTCTTTATCATTTACGTTTTTACCTATCTGTTTAGTTAATCAATACATTACTAAGTCATGGAACACGGTTAGCTTAACTTTGTAGTTAATTTTAATCGTGTAAGGGGAACAAGAAATTTCGACACACCTCGGTTTTGTTGGTGTTACGGAATTCACGATCCCTGTTGCTTCTAGTATCCTGTCCACGATTTTGTGACGCGGCTAACAAAGCTTGTGGTGCACTTGATGCAGTGTTCGTGGACATGGTAGGCAACTTAGACCGAAGGCGCATCTCTTCAGTCGTAACCATGGATCGCATGGTAGCAAGAGTAGGAAAAGGATCCTTGTGAGCGATGATTTGGGCAAGGCTGCCAAATTTTTCGCTTAAGCCATTTATGGCATAGGTAACCACATCGTCTTCACTGATGTCGGAACCGAGATCATTTAGCAAGGTGATGATGGAGTCGATTTTGGAAAAGTATTCTTCCGCACTTTGTTCTCCCATTTGTAGCATGCGTAATTCGCCTTTTAAAGCGACCATGCGTGTGCGTTTGTTGTCTTGAAAGAGGGTCTCGACTTGTTCCCATGCCGCGAGAGCTGTTTTAGGGTTGAGTTTGATGAACATTCGTTGAAGGGAAGGGGACAATGTAAGAATGATCCATGACTTGACAATGGAGCCGTGAGCCACTCTTCTGTCGGTGGTGTTGAAGGAGAAGCAGCTTCCTTTGATCCTTCGATGTGCGTTAGGACACCGAAGTTGTTGCAGTGGATTTTGAAAAAGTAGCACCATGATGAGTAGTTTAACTCATCAAGATCGAGTTTGACGGGTGTACTAGGTTGTTGATGTTGTGTACCGCATATAGTTTTTCAACAAGTGTGAGAGCGGGAGGTGTTGGTGGTGGGTTGTTGTTTGTCATGGTGGTGTTATTAAGGCGTCGATTGTTAAGTCGTTTGAAAGAGGGGCAGAGAAGAAAGCTTGTTAAGTCGGCAGGGATGATTTTTGTTAGGATTGGTTGTGAGAAACCAAGCCTGATACCATGAAAGCTTGTGTTGTATTGTCTTATCTGTTACATCCCAACGATACATGTGAAATAAATAGATTACAAAGGTTGTCCTATCTACACTTTTAATGTGGAGCCTATCTACACTTTTAATGTCGAGCCAATTTACAGCAAATCACATCTTCAATCAAGGATACACCACTCAAATGTACAGCTAACAGTTTCGTAGTGCATAATGTTGTGTTCGTAGCTTTTGCATAAATAATGAATCAAAATCGTAAATACATAAGCATTTTGGCTATTACTCTCTTATGAAGTCCCTATCTTTTCAATAGACCCACACTTTTAATATTTGCTTTTAGTTTTTACTTTTTAGAACTAAAACGTTCAGGGTAAACGCGTGGTTATATACGAGGTTAAATTGATTCTCGTACCGAATCTCACAATCATATTTCTCTCATCCACGTGTGCTAGCAGCTACGGTCCACGTGTACTAATATCTCCACCTAGCCACACGTACAGAGTCCTAGTTTCCACACACGTGTCATGATACATGCGTGTAACATCGCCGTTTAATTGAACTTTTGCATTTTTCCTTAATTAGGAACAACGCAACCTCAACGTGGCATGCACCCTTTAAGTCCACGTCTACAAAACTCTACTTTACACATAATAAATACGTACACACATCAACACAAATAAACATATGCTCACATGCATGATTTTATTTTCAATAGTAATAGAATAATTAAATGGTGAGACCTACCTCTAGCGGTGGTAGAAATGAGAAAAAAGAGGGACGTTACAAAGGTGTTCGAATGAGAAAATGGGGAAAATGGGTGGCAGAAGTTCGACAACCGAATAGTCGTGACCGAATATGGCTAGGGTCGTACGACACTGCCGAAGAGGCCGCGCGAGCTTATGATGCGGCCTTGTTTTGTCTACGCGGACCATCCGCGTTGATAAATTTCCCTACAAATCCGCCGGACATTCCTGTGTCTTCGGATTTGTCCCCAACCCAAATACAGGTTGCGGCTTCCCGACATGCACGAGGGTTATCGACTGATTCGTCGTCCTTGGTGCATGTTGGGAACCCGAAGCCTACAGAGGCACAGGAATTTAGTTTATTTAAAGAGTATGGAAATGAGAGTTATTTTCCACCCGAGGAGGGTAGTGGTGGTAGTAGTGGAGATAATGGCAGTGTGGTTTTCGAGACCCAACGATTATGGGCATACTAAAGATGTGAAATATTTGTTGTGTTTGTAGTAGAATGAAGCTGAGGAGGATGGGGATAGATGGTGAAAAAATTAAACTAGCTGGTGGATTTAGAGGTGGTTTTTTAGTAGATTGTTTAATATTAGCATAGGTGATGTAACGAATATTTAATAGTAATAAAAATCTTAATTTTATTAATTCAATGTAGTGCTCGACTTTTAGCATGGATTTGATATGCGTCTTAAACTAATTAATTAGCGCAACTTGCAGGAGTACCAATTTATCGTAGGCTCTGTTCATGGTAATTGGGAAAATAAGGAGCTAACGCATCGAAATTTATGGGTGCTTCGAAATTTGTTTGTTTCTATAACGAAATTTATGAAATCTATTCGTTTTTATAACGAAATTTACTTGTTTGGGAAGGTGTGTGGTTATATTGGCGGTATGGTTATATAAAGTGGTGTATTTTTATGTGTTCGGTTAATTGGTGATCATTGTGCTTTTAAAAATGATAGTAAGGTGATGTATTGAAAAAATGATGTAAAGCGGTGTATTTTTATGTGTTCGGTTAATTGGTGATCATTATGTGTTCGGTTAATTGGTGATCACTGTGCTTTTAAAAATGATAGTAATTAAGGTGATGTATTGAAAAATGATGTAGCGCAGTGCTGACTTGAAAGTGATGATCGGCAAGACGTTCGCATTTTTGCGTATTGCTTCGTAGTTGAATATCTAACGAGGTCAATACCTTGTGTGCAACTTGTTTCATCATTAGATAATATTGTGAGTTCTAAGATTTCATTTTTGCGTATTGCTTCGTAGTTGAATATAGAATGAGGTCGATACCTTGTGTGTAACTTGTTTCATCGTTAGATAATATTGTGATCGAGTTCTAAGATTTCGTTTCGTTAAGATATTCCTTTTCATACTTAGATTGTTATGAAAACGACGCCATTGGATAGAAGTATAGAACTTGGGGAAAAACAACAATCAGCTCGTGAAGGTATGGTGAACTTGAGGAAAAATAACAATCAATTCGTGTAGGCATGGTGAAAGGTTTAAGAACAAAAGAAAAGCACGTACAGATTACATAGAGCGATATTGTTGAGTCAATTTAGTGCTCAATAATACTCAATTAAGATTTGAATAAAAAATAATTTAAGCGTAAACAAAGTTTCTAAATGATAAAACATTCGAGAAGTTATTTTCAGAGGCTAAAAAAAGTCTCGATCACTTTCGGAGTCGGAACTTAGCAAGTGAAGTCTATGAATTAAAAATAATATGATGGAGTTAGTGAGTAATGACAATAACTCAAAGACTTTTTTTGATCTCCTCAACCACAAAGACATTCTGAACTTAGATACTTAAGAAAAATATATAAGTTTCTAAAATAAATTATAGGCGGGAACTTTATTGATTTGATAAGTGAAAGATACATATCAAATAAAGTCAATGAAGTACATGAGTTGGTACAAAAAAAAGTAAACAGTTGTCAACACTGTACCTTAAAAGAAAGTTTGACGTTTTTCATAAATAAAAGCATTTAATGCATTAAGGTAATAGTGTACTTTCCTAATTAGATGTTTGACAAGTTCCTGTTAACCCACGAGTATCCACCTCAAGTCTGCCTATGTAAAGGAATGTTGTAACGAAGTAAATGCTGCTCGTACAATGAATGTGTTAAAACATTTGTGAGAGCATTTACTCCTCCTAGAACTAATTCTCTAAGTATCTTCAGTGTGGTAGCATAGTTCTTACTTAAACACATAATTAGGTTTTGTTTAAGAAAGTGACGAGATCGCTACACTTTGTCATTCAATTTTGATAGTTATTCCGCAAATAATTACTACAATATAGTACCTGACCTATGTATGCTTCGACAGTGCCTCAACGTAATTACCCCAATTATACACAACACTATGCACCCTATTTGGTTGTTCAACCTGTCCCAATGTACAACTCTTACAATAATATTGGTTCCTATTCGGAGCCAATGGCTTCCATAACTCCTTTTTTACGTTGGATTGAAGATTACCCCTTACCAAATGGTCTAAAAATGCCAAGCCACATAGGGACATATGATGTGAAAGGGGATCCGGACAACTACCTACACCTATTCAAATGGGCTATAAGGATGTAGAAGTGGGTAACGCTTGTAGCATGCCACATGTTCACATACACACTTCGAGACTTTGCTCGAATATGGTAGAACGGGAAAAAGGCAGGGAGTATTGTAAGCTTTGATGATCTGAAGGTTAAGTTCCGTTCTCACTTTTGCCAGCAGAAGAGGTACACAAAAACCCACCTAGCTATACACAACATCAAACAAAAGGAAGGAGAAAGTACGAGAGCCTTTGTTACCAGATACACTGATGAGACTCTGCAGATACTGGAGTTACATGAAGACCAACGTATCTCTGGTTTTCTGTACTGTCTACGAACTTGAAACCTTGTGGAGTTCCTCTCTACAGATCTCCCAACCACATATGAAGGCTTTCATGGAGAAAATGTACACGTGGATCCAAGCCAAAGAAGTGGCAACTAACAAGGCTTCGGCTGAACAGAGGGAAGGTTCCGACAAACATTTGAAGGGTTTCTCATGGGAAAGCTCAAAGATCAAGAAGAAGAACAAAGACAGGGTTACTCTGTATGCTTCATAAATGTTTTAAAAAATTTACCAATATTTTATGCAACAAATAATTCGTTGCTATATTTGTAATTTCGTTGCTAATAACTGTTAGTTTGATTGGCAAAAATTAAAGCTTCATTGTTACTTTTTTGCAACTTGAATTTCATAAAGTCATTGCTAAAAAAGAGAGAGAATGTTCCCACCAAAATTTGAGAAGATAGCAACGAATTTAGTAACTAAAAATCGTTGCTAGCTGAAGATTTCATTTTTGCTGAACTTCGTTGCTATATCCATTGCTAATGTGTGAATTTAGCAACGACTTATTGGGTGTTGCAAAATTCTCATTGCTATTGGCACTTTTTCTAGTTGTGGCTGGTTAGTATAACCGTAACTTGTACAAAACCCATATATAAATCATCATAAAATCGATGTAACATGTTTATAGCTCGTGTAATCCTTAAGTAAACATGCCAAGCGGGTTAACAGAATTCTAAATTGACGATCAACAAGATTAAATCCACACATGTTTATCTTCATGTTGGACGGGCCTGTTGTAACAGAAACTAATTGCCATCCTAACATAAGTCATGACCATCAACCGTATTTGATACAATGATACAATGATATTCTTAAACTTCGTACGTGATAATTTATAGTGTAAGCGGCGGTGCCCATCGAATTTTATATATTTTATATGTGTGATCCTTGTCACATAATAGCTTTAAGTTTTCGAGAGATGATTAGATGTAAGTGAAAGGAACGTTTAACATATTCCATTCATAATCAGGCAAGGCTTTCATGTTTTAAATGATAGATGCAGACTAACGATACTTTAATTTACAAGCTTATTAACTACAGGGCCGGATTTCAGGATGTGCAAGGTGCACAACCTCACAGGGCCTCTGAAATTTTTGGGGCCCCCGATGTTGTAACTGTAAGGCTGGTTTATGTCGAGATTTAGCGGAAAAAAATGATGTGAAAGTAATTTGTATCATAAGATTTTGATGCTATTTGAGTTAAACAAATATTATTTCAAGCGTTCTGTATATAAAAGAAATGAAAAATAATAATAATAATAATAATAATAATGTGATGTTTAAATAATAATAATAATAATAATAATAAATAGAGAGGACTCTTATGTTGGAGAAGACGATAACTATGGGATATATATACTTTACACCCTCAGGTTTATCAACTTTACACTTTTATCCAAGTCATTTAGTTTTATTCCTCACAAGTATAATTAGGGTCACCAAATTTAAACTTTCACTCCATGTCTAAATAAAATAGTTAGAATCAGTCCAATTTATTTGTTAACTTGAAATTTTTCAAAACATTCTATATTAAAAACCTTTAATTGTTCTATAATATTAACGAGCGGGGTAGCCCGCGCGTTGCCGCGAGAGCGCTTTGTCGATAGTGTGAAGGTTTTTTTGCGTGTTTTTTTGGTTATTGTTGGTATAGGTAAAGTTGGCTAACATCCAAATGTACAACATAACTGATGTTTGAAACATTTATGCATGTTCTAATACCATTACAATTGTAACCTTAATACACTTTATTGGAATTTTAAAAATCATCTAAAACAAAGAGGAATCATTACAGAAAACCATAGTTGTCAAAATCGCGATCCTGATCGTGAAATCCTACACACAAAAAAAGATCAGGATCTTAACAAAATCGTAATTCAAGTAGGATAGTAAAATATATATATATATATATATATATATATATATATATATATATATATATATATATATATAAACTTTAATTAATGAGAAAGCAGTTTTAAGGGAGTGCAATCTTTCCGTTGTCACATTACACAAGCCACCAATCTTGATGAATTAAAGTTTACTAACACAATAAAACAAAACTACTTAATGAATTAAACACATGCAACACCTTCTTACAGCTCTTGTATCTTCGTTTGGGTGTGTCTTGTGCTGCCTTAATCGACTGAATTCGTCCTAGGTTTCTGTACTTCGGTCTTCGGATATAATATGTCACCTTGAAATTCGTCTGGTCTTGGGGTATTTATAGTTTCTGTCTGAGGGTAGGATGCGGCGCATCTAGTAAGTAGATGCGGCGCATTGACTTAACTTCGCGTGGGGTCCAAGATTAATATAATCAGGAATATTCGTACACCGCCAGAAGATGCGGCGTAACTCCATTCTAGGATGCGGCGCATGTCCTCTTGTATCTTGGATCATATCTGGTGAAATATTGATAGTGATGCGGCGCATGTCATAAGAAAGATGCGGCGCATCTGGAGCAGAATAGTCTTGATCTTGTACATTTCGGTAGACTTTTAACTTCTTGCATGTTTTGCTCCATAATTAGTCCAAAATCGCCAAGTTTCACCAAATGCTTGTTTTTATCTGAGAATTACAAAAGTGAACGATTAAGTATCAATCCTCATACATAATATAATAAAACAAGTCAAATTATTAGGATAAATGATAGTAATAACATGTACTTATTTGAGTTCATCATATATATATATATATATATATATATATATATATATATATATATATATATATATATATATATATATATATATATATATATATATTCTTGCATTTATCTATATATTGTAACAAAAAAGTCACAGAATCATGTACTAATAAATTAACACTATCTTTTTGCATTAATCTAAATGTTATCACGAAAAACCTACAATAAAAAACATTGGAACAAGAAGTTGGTGCACGTATGTAGTAACTTTGTGCAAGTATGCATTGCAATATATCTAATATTCTACTACTACGGTACTTGAAAACATAACTTTTTCTTTTATAATCCATTTAGATTCGTTTATCATATGAAATATTATATAGAAATATAAAACTACAACCCCCATACAAAAATACATACATTTTCATAGGATCTTACGATCCCGATCCGATCCTACGATTACGATCTTGCAAAGCCGAAAACGATCCTAGGTAGAATCCCGATCCTGACAACCTTGCAGAAAACAACATGAAAGAATCTAATATTACCAAAGTATGTGTTACACATTTATTTGCTTATAGTTCTTGGTACAATATCATGTTCCTATATCTATCCACATTTGCTGGTGTATGAAGGTCATGTCTGCAAATACAAAAAAAATTGTATTAAGAGAATGCTTTTACATATATATTGAAACCCCAATGAAAGAGAAATGTAAATGTACTTGTTACGGGATTGTCGTTGTTACAGATTTGGCACTTTAACTTCAGGTTGTTGCAGCTGTTTGTATCGCCTCTTGGTTAAATCCTCGTGACACTATGTTCATCGTTTTCGTGCTCATTTCTGCATAATGTTCCAAAAAAAGGGAGAATATCAAATGCAGACTTATAAAAGGATAGATAGGTAGTTTTCGTAAATAAGAAAGTAATCTACCATGAAGTTCAGTGCATAAATCAAAATCTGCCATCTAAAACGACAACATGTTTCTCATTTATGCGATTCGAAATCAGGTAAATTTTCCTTGCATTTGAAGGTGCCAAAAAAAATAATAATCAAGGCTAATTCATCGCCCCGACCCACCCAAACATGCCTGTTTCAACACACTTTAACAGCCGGTTCAGTTCCCATTTCAGCACCGAAACACATCCATCTCAGCCGCCAATCCCACGCCCATTTCAACCCCAAAATATGTCCATTTTACCCTACACTTCAGCCCCGAAACGCACCTGCTGCAGTCCTATTTCATCACCGCAAACACACCCATTTCAGCCCCTAAACACACTTGTACCAGCCCCTATTTAAGCCTCCTATTCCAGACCCATTTCAATCCACACACTCGCCTCACCCAAACCCACCCATTTCAGCCCTTAACTACACACACTTCAGCCCTTATTTGAGCACTCAAACGCACCCATGTTGGACGCCACTCCAGCCTTAGATCCTACAGCCATTTCAGCCCCCAAAATGACCCGTTTCAGCCTCGTGTTTGAGTTTTATAGACAAACGCTATATAATTTTCTTCTGCCTTTTAGTCTTACCAAATGAAACAACTACGGCTCCTCATAAACCTCCTTCAACGTCACCACACCCATATGACCAACAGTCGCATGTGGGGTTTCATAGACACTTGTAACAGTTACAATGTAGGAAAGTTTATGTTGAAGGATGTCACACCTGAAATCATCACCTTCACTCTCATCAATTCCCATCAAACCAACTATCAAAACGGTTCTTCCAGATTGGGTTTCCCACTAAATGGCGACATCAATATGGCCAAAAAAACACAAACACTAATGTCTTTTCCTAAAAAACAAATCAATGATACAATTATTCTGGTACTAGAAAACAGTATTCCGAAAATATGATACATCATGTCCTGTTCAAAATTAATATGTAGTTTAACATTGAGTTATATATTTCAAGGTAATCCTTAATTCTTTTATAGGTAGCATAAACATAAGGGGTATTTGGCTAAGCTTATTCGAGGTACTCAACCATGTGCCTATTTGCTTATTCAAGAGCACAATAAAATATATATATATATATATATATATATATATATATATATATATATATATATATATATATATATATATATATAATATATAGATGTTGGTTCATTAGAAAAGTCCATCTCAAGAGAAAAGTGAGAAAAGCCTTATAAATCTCCCCCTCCCCTTCCTTTTTCTTTTCATTCCAAGTACAGGGGCTGTTTATCATATCTTTCTTTTTTCAAAGGAGTGTTTTGCAACTTTCTATCTTCTCCTATATTTTGAACGGAAGGAGGGACTGATAATTTGGAAACTGATTGTGTTGTTTCCTCTCTTTTTTTTGTGTGTTTTGTAACTTACCATATTAAGCTAAAACTATATTTTAAACCATATGCATATAAATACTGGAAATCAAACAATAAACCAAAACATGAAATACGCTAAACAAAAAATTTCCAATTCATAACAGGCTAACCGATTCAAAATTGTATACTTAATAAAGTGCTTCTAATACACCTCAATTTCATATGAAATCCATAAGCATGAAATTGAGGTAGAAGTTCATTTATTCCATGTTATACAAAATACATCACAAAGACACCTTGTAGCTGTGTTCTCTTATACTTTTTAATCGGGTTGGAAGCAATCGTGATCACCATCCTCTCGAGAGAAAATTTGTTAAGAATTTTAGCATTAATCTCGAGCATGCCATCAAACCAGGAATACGATCTTCAGAGCACACTAGTTCAAGTTCCTGAAGGCGGTACTTAGAAAGCTCGTTAGTAGTATACGAAGTCGTCTGACAAGTTTGAGATGAGGATTTTAGCATCAAGCTTCCGAGAAAGCATAATGAAGCATCCCTTTGGTGTCACGTTTTTTAACATAGCCCTGATAAGAGAAGAGCAATTAAGTAGGACTATAAAAGAGAAAGAATACAACACAATAAAATAAAAGGAGCTGAGTAGTCAAACGAAGCTCGAATAGAGCATGTACCTCTACAGCCATATCAAGATGAAGGTCTTCAAGCTTTTCATACCGATTGCTTTGATATTTCCTGCAAGTATTTTCATCTATACAGTTAGCATTGCCACAGCAGAATACAGAAGAAACAAAAATAAAGAAATTGAACAAGCACATCCTTAACAGAATCATATTATTTAAAGACCACAAAGAGAAGAGGAACTTTTATCAGACACGATGTTGGTTGCTAGAAAGTCATAAGTTGTTTTATAAGCTCAAATACTATGCCAAGAGTCGTGAATTTTGACATCAGGTATATACAGTTATTTATAAAAGAACTACTTTCCTACCCAGTGTCAAAAACATGCTATTTAACTCATGAGCAAACTTAATTAGTACAAATTAAAGGTTTTAAAATAAATGACGTAAACAAGACTAAAACAAACAGTACTTCCTCTATTTAAAAAGTAATAGACGTTTGGATTGCAACACTCACTAACTTCAGGGTAGTCTTAAAAAACAAGACTCAAAGGTGCTAACTGCTAAACACAATAAGCAGCTACAACTAAATGAGCAATTGCAAACACCCTTCAATTTAGAGGCTTGTGAAAAAAAAGTTGGTGCTTTACGAACTTCAGGCTATCGGCTTATATAAATAAACTAAAACTTACTCTATGCACACCGAATGGCTGTAGTGCGAGAAAGGGATTTCCGGTTCTGGCTGCAAAGATGACGACCCTTCTTTACTCTAAATGCCTAACAACTCTTCTACGTATATATGGCTCAACAACTTTAGCACATTCAGGCTCATTCTGCGTGAGAAAGGGATTTCCGGTTCTGGCTGCAAAGATGACGACCCTTCTTTACTCTAAATGCCTAACAACTCTTCTACGTATATATGGCTCAACAACTTTAGCACATTCAAGACTAAAACCGATCAATTGTGATCAAATAAACATTGAAAGTGATGCTGCGATTACAATCATGACAATACATTTCATTGCAGCAGTTATCCCTTCACATACTCTAGTCACAAACGGATGCACTAAAGTTCCTCAAATGGATGCACTAAGGTACCTTAAATTGTGGTGCAGACATCATTCTATCATCATTTAAGGCTGCAAATGAACCGATCATTATCCCTTCACATACTCTAGTCACAAACGGATGCACTAGAGTGACGATTTATTAACAAGCAAAACACAGATATGTGATCAAATTATTAAAATGTCTAGGATTAATGCTAATCCTATTCAACATTTAATATCATTTAACCCGAAACGATTTGTGAATTATTTACCTTAATTTATTTAAAACAAATTACATATCAACTCCGAACTTAAAGGGTAAAGTTAATCTTACCAAGGCATGTGCTGAAGGAAGCAACACGGGAGAACATAAAGGCATTGGCCGAAATCGCTCCTTTACACATTGAGTCGTGCCTCCATAACCAACTTTTGTATCACTGAACATGAAAATTGTAAATGTCACTGAACATATATAATAGCTGGTTGTAAACTCAGTTCTGTAATGCCATTATATAAGAAACATAAAATAGAGCGTTGTGACAGAATATTAAAGCAAGTTATTATCAAGCTCAGTGAAATTTGATGCATACATGTTAACCTGAATAAGACGAAAGCTACTATCAGCTCCAGCAATACACAATACCAATGGGTCGTTCGTACAGGTAGCCAATCAAGTTCCAGCACAAGGGTTCCTGGATACTGAGTCTGCAATAGAGAATTGGCTAATGGATCCGCTGAATCCTGAAAATGATAAAACTAAAGTTCAATGATTCTATTCCATTGCTTCCCATGTAAGTCATAAACGAGTAGGAAACTTCGATATGCTTATACAAATATTATTTGCAAAAATTGGTGCATAATTGTCTAGAAATTAAAAAAATTCTTTGTAACAGATATTGCAATGTAAGAATTTCATGTTATTATTTTCAAATTATAATTTGAAAGCTTAATTATGTACCTAAAAATGACTTTTTACTTTTTGTTACCAGCTTACTTGAAGCTAAAATATGTTGCAACATAGCTGAGAAACACCAAATGAGATAAAAAGCAACTTATACTACTTATTCCACTTACAAGATCAAACACGGAAAATGTATTGTCATTAAACAAGACAGCAATGCGTCCTAGGCTACGATCTCCAGGAACAACAGGCGAGGACCTGATTCTTCTTATTCCTTCCCTGTGAGTGTTAAATGATGAAGATTGTCCACTTATCACATCCCACCACCTAAGATTCCCCAACCGGTCCCCCATAACCTGAGAAACAATCTATTCAGCACAGCAAAAAGATTCCAAATCAAGCAGTATAAGAAAAGAAACTGACCACATGAGGCGTACGATAAGCCATAGCTGTTATCAGTCCTTCAGCAGAAATAAATGATGCATCAGGCCATTTAGGTCTGCATAATAGTAAATACGTATCAGGAACTAGATTATGTATACGATACAAGCTCTTAACACATTAAACATTTTATATATAATAAGGTTTGTGTTTTTCATATAATCTCAATGCACTTTTTTATTCTAGTTTTAGTCATCACACTTTTGTATTGTACATCTGATCTATAAAAAAAGAAGATTTAGTGTCACGTAATAGTAAATATTAACACGGACGTAATTACTTATACCATACAAGTTCCTAACACATTAAACATTATATATTTTAATTAACCGTTTGCTTCTTTTTTTTTTGTGCATAAAATCACAATGTACAATTTTGTTTTTGTTTACTCATCAGGCTTTTGTATTGTACATCTAATCCATAAAAGTGCCCCGTTTATTTCATGCTGTAACAAAAAATGGCTCAAAAACTGACTTACAAAAATGAGTGTTTGTTATTCATAAAGTAAAATAAATATATGTATAAAAATGCTACATTTATGTATAATGTTAATAGAAATGCTAAGACTACCAGTTGCAAATTCACCCAAATGGGAAACAAAGTCATCTTTTAATGACCCGAGAATTCCAATAAAATGCATTGACTGAAATGGGACCAATGTGAACACAAATTGATGTCTTATAAAAAAAACCAGAAAAACCTTTTTTATAATGAGCGTATGTACCTGAAATCTCGGATTCTTCGTCCATGAACTTCAAACACCCCAAGAGCACCATTTACTAATGCAAATGCAAAACTCTCTGTGAATTCTTGATCACCATCTGCAAGTTACTTGTGCCATAAGGGATTATAAAGTAAGAGGTTAAAAGCAAATTTAACCAAGTAAGCTTTATCAGAAAAGAAACTAACTAAAGTCAGTAGAGGCTGGATCAGATGCCGCAGAAGTGTGATCTTGGGCAATAGATTGCTTAGATGCTGCACCATGACCCGGTCTTGGAACAGTAGGAAGGGTCCACTCCAAAACTGTGAACGGAAGAGCTAATGACCTAAGCTGCAAAAAGAATATACGACAATAGAGATACTGTAAAGTATATATACCATTGGTTTTAAGAAATTTTAAAGGGTATTCTGCAACTTCGTATACCTCATATTGACGTATTGTAATGTTTCCTTTTCGTGTAACAGTTATAAACGTTTAAGTATCTCTATAAATATAAGCTTGATAATTATAAAGTTCATTCACTCCTATTATATACACATACATGAGTTGATAATCTAAACAGCGTTGCAGTTTAAGTCATAGAAAATCTAAGCAATTTGCTCCTGCTTTATCTTCCAGCAGAATGTAAAGTTTATCCTACAAAAATCCGTGACTAAATTTTTTAAGAGAAATGATATAACTTCAGAAATCTTGGCCCAGCTTTATTACCAAAAAGCTATGGTAATAACACATTCCTGCCACTGAAATCTAAAGTTTTCTTCATGGCTCTCAACAATGCAGATGATTTCATGATAGTTCATTAAAACAAAATCGTCAATAATACTGTAACAAAAACGATTCTTTATTTATTGAACTCTGAAGCTGAGAGACTGACGGATGAAGCAAACAGTCAGAAAACATATCTACTTGATAAAATAGGAATAACATCAGTCAATTTACCATAATTGGAGTTTTTGTCATTGCCCAAACTTCCACAGGCGCATCACGAAACAAGATCAAAAGATACCTACAAAGTACATCAAGGATCTGTATATAAAGAAGTTTCATTCAAGATTGCATTTAAAATACATATATAATGGATGCACTAATACATATATAACAGATTCACTAATACATATATAACAGATGCACAAATCTTTTAACAGATGCACTAATACATATATAACGGATGCACTAATACATATATAACAGATGCACTAATACACATATAACAGATTCACTAATACATATATAACAGATGCACTAATACATATATAACGGATGCACTAATACACATATAACAGATTCACTAATACATATATAACAGATGCACAAATCTTTTAACAGATGCACTAATACATATATAACGGATGCACTAATACATATATAACAGATGCACTAATACATATATAACGGATGCACTAATACACATATAACAGATTCACTAATACATATATAACAGATGCACTAATACATATATAACGGATGCACTAATACACATATAATAGATTCAATAATACATATATATCAGATGCACAAATCTTTTAACAGATGCACTAATACATATATAACGGATGCACTAATACATGTATAACGGATGCACTAATACATATATAAAAGATGCACCACATTCCCTCAAACTCAGAACCTTATACTAAATATACCCAAATCCCAGTTTATACTGATTCACTTATTCATACAAACAAATGCTATAACATATTATTTACTCAGATGCACTAAAATGTAATTTTATACATACAAATTCATTAAATGTCATTCCATTCCACAATAACACTAATTATTTTATAATTTTCACAATGATGCACTAAAATAACATAAAAATTTAAAAGTCTGTAATTATAAACTTACAGTTTTCGGATATCTATGGCTTGGTGAGAAGCGATTGGTGATGTATCTGTCAAGTGAATATGTGGTGGTGTGACGGTGGCAGCGGCGATAGTAGTGGTGACGGCGGCGACGGTGGTGGCGACGGTGGTGGTGACGGAGGCGACGGTGGTGGTGAAGGTGACGGTCAGTGTTTGTGTTTGAATGGTGTGTGTGGGTTTGATCTGGATTAAGCAAAGACCGTTCCTTATTTTTATTGTGTTTTTTCTTTTTCTACCCTGAACTTTCAATTATTTTCATTATCTACCCTATAACTTTTTTTCTCACTTTTTTATCTAATTATACTTTTCTCTAGAACCGGAACCTATATATATATATATATATACTATATATATATATATATTATATATATATATATATGATATATATATATATATATGTATATATATATATATATGTATATATATATATATATGTATATATAATATATATGTATATATATATTATATATATGTATATATATATAGATATAATATATATATATATATACATATATATATACATATATACATATATATATATATATTATATATATATATATATATATATATTAATATATAATATTAGCAACTGATCAGAATGTAGCCAAAATATATTATAAGTTGTGAGAGACATAAAGAAGAGACTTCTGCAACATTTATGCACTGACCTCATAGTCTAAACAATTCAGCCCGACCCTTGTTCAACTTGGAATGGCCATTGTTTTCGGTAAATATGGTCCTGCCATCATCTTTAAACAAATAGAATGAAAATATCAGCACCAAGGCAAGAATATCATAAGATTAAATCCAAATCTATTTCGTCACTTACTGTAGTGAACAATTGCATTACTCTCAAAGAGAGAGCTTTCCAGAATCTCGAGAACAGGAATCTGCATCAATGATGAATCATATGTTGGAGCAAAAATAAACACGTATGTAACACCCAAAAAATGGATAGCAGCGGAAGATAATGTTACTGGGGTGCTACTCAATTGGTATCACAACACAAAGTACAAAGAAAGGTTTTATCTCAACCGTTTAGAAGAAATTTCATTATCAAAAGTATTAAATTTACATCATTCAAAAATAGTGCCGAAATATAGGCTCATAAAAGGATTTAAGCGGTCCCAATTTTATCAGAGTAGTCTATGACAATGCCCCTTTCCAAGCGCCTCCAAAAGTATGCTATCGCCTTAAACCCGAAAATACATGCTAAAAGTGTCAACACAAAGGTTGGTGAGTTCATAGGTTTATAAGTAAAACAGTTGATCGAAAGAGTTTCGGGTTGGTGTAATATTTTCAATAAATACTCATATCAGTAAAATGGATAGTGGGTTATGCTGTCATACACCCATAATGATAAATAGTGGGTTATGTTGTTATACACCCAAGTTGTAGGTAGTTAGGTATCCAAGTAATGTACGTATCTAGTACCCAAGTATTGTAGGTGGTTACGCACCCAAGTAATGTAGGTATCTACGTACCCAAAGTAGATTTCAACGCATCTAAGTAATGTAGGTATCTACGTACCCAAGTAGTGTAGGTGGTTACGCACCCAAGTAATGTAATGAGCAAATAGTATTACATTCGAGAAATCAAATCAGCATTAAAGCGAAACTGTAATATTTGAGAAAACACGTTGCGTTCCACGTATAACAAGCATTGAGTTTAAGTAAAAACGAGCATGTATTTTCTCCCAAAGCAGTTATAAAACAAGTAAAATGAGGGGCCATGAACTCACCATAGAAAATAGTCCTCTGAAATGAAAAGTCAAGTAGTAGCAGTGTGACCCAAAAACGCGACCTAAATTAGTATGGCAATTCTTAGTTTATAGTTATGTGTACTCACGACTCAAAGTGTTTAGATAGATTAAGTGTTTAGAAGTGGTTGTGTTTAATGTTGCTTGTGTAGCAATTGCTTAAAGTTCAAAAATAAGGTTTCTAAATATTATTTAAGTTGTGTGCACTATATTAAGTATATAATATATATATGATCTCGATGTTACGAAGTATGTAATGTACTCCTCTAGTATTTATCAAAAGTTAATGGATGATAAGTTAAAATATTTAATTTAAATATTTTAAGTTGGTGAATGATAAGTTATTAAAAATGTTTGTATTATTTATTTTTAAGCTATTCGATAGTGAATTTTTATTATTCGTTGAAAATAACATCGATATTTATATTTCGATGTTGTCGTATTTATATCTTAAATGTAAGTTTTTATAAAATTTTGACATAACTAGTTTGTAAATAAAAGTTTCTAAAAAATATTATAAAGTTACAAAATTTTCCGTTGCCTTATATAAAAGTTACATTTTTATCCAAAACTTATACCTTTTTCATTTCTAGTCCAAAATCATAAAATTATGCTTTTTACTCACACTTTCAGAAAATGACAGTTTCTACCTTGGTTATTATTTCAGTTTTTAATCGAAAATCACAGTTTTCATTTTTAATCCTTTACTTACCAAATGTTACATTTTTCACCCAAGTTTCATAAAATTTGCATTTTTGATCCAAAAATCAACAAGTTGTAAACTTTACTTTTCTTTTTGTTTAATATGATTCCAATACTCATTTATAGTTCATGTAAATTGTCTATCATTCATACAACCAGATTACTTTTTATATAACTAGAGACTAGCAACTTAAATACTTGTCACTTTAGGTCTATAGCATGAATTAGGGTAAAAACTGTCAATTGTCCATACACTAGGGTCAAGAAAAAGTGTGTTTAGTGACGAGAATTTAGTGACCACTTTTATTTTGGTCACTATTTAGGCCATTTCGTAACCACATAATCCTTCGTCACTGATTTTTGGTCATTCGTAAATCAATAGTGACGAGCTAGATGGTCACTAATTATTCACCGAACTACATGTCGAATATATTTAATGCATAATATAGATGAGATTATTAGCCACTTATTTAACATATTAATAATAATAACCGACTAAAATCAGTTGTGTAAAAGTGAATTTAGATACATTTTGAAACATTTTATTGTGGCAAGATGTGAAACATTTTATTGTGGCAAGATAAGTATAAATAGATGTAAAAATACAACAAAAAAATCGGTGTAACACTATGCTTTAAATAAGATATTGTCAAATACTTAAAAGTCCATATACATGGGCCTAATAACTTTTTATCACCCCCTACTGTTCCATTATTCCCAAATACCATTTTCAAATAATCTTTGGGTCGACCCGATACTTAAAATTGAAAGCTGGTCTCCATACTTAACCCTTCTCACTTAAAATAATATTCACCCCCTAATGTTCCATTATTCCCGATCTTTTTATCACCCCTTACTGTTCCATTATCTCTCACTTAAATAATATTCACCCCCAACTGTTCCATTCTTCCCTTTTATCACTTAAAATAAAATTCACCCCCTACTGTTCCATTATTCTCACAAGAAGAAGACGGATCTCCATACTTAATCGATAATACAACATTAGGTTTCATCACAAGAAGAAGAAGAGCCGGATTCGCTCACTTATCAGGTTGATTCGTGCGTCACAAATTCAATTCTGATTCGCTCACTTATTAATTTGTGTTGGTTTTTGTGAATAATAGTTCTCATGAATACGTTATGTGTTATCTGTTTCTGTTGCTGTTGAGATGTTAGGTTAGGTTAGTAATAAGAGCTGAGTTAGGATAGTCTGATCTATGAGTTGTAATTGCTGCATCAAAGGTGTTTGATGAAATGTCTAACATAATGAATAGCCTTAGGTTTTGAAACAATTCCTGCACCAAAGGTGTTTGATGAAATGTCTTTGTTTTTTGGGAACTTTTTAGTGTTTTATTGATGTTTTTTTTTTAATGCTAAATGATATGCAATGTGTTATGAATGTGGAATAATTAGGATCGGATAATTAGTTAGTTGTAAGGAAATGCTTCTGGTGTCCAGTTACATGCTCAGTTCTGATGTCCAGATCGAATAATTGAGTGTGCAGGATATGGATCTTTTTAATAACTTGTAAAGGTAAATTGATTGAGTTACTAGATAATTGAGTTTTACTTACTGTTACTAACGTATAACGTATCAGTATTTGTAGCGAACTTTGGCTTTGTTATTGATCATACTAATTTTGTTGCAACACTTTCATTTTTTTGGGTCAAGGATGGCAGCATTTCCTTGCTAATGCTGATATGATTGGTATTCATTTCATTCAGAAACTATTTTGTATTGTGTTTATTTCTTGCTGTATATTGGTTCGTTGTGTTATGTTAGTAGTGAATAAGATGTTTACATGAATTTACAACCAACATAAGTGAATTTGTATCCAATGACTTGTTTGTAGTTTAACTGAATTACATTGCACATTCTAAGACGATGGTGTTGGTAAAAAAACTTGCTGATCCTTTTGAACCATTTACTAAAATGAACTAGATAAAAAAACATTTAATGTGGTCTCTGCATTTTATTGGTAAATTTGTAGCATATCAGAAATGCTTAAAAAACATTTAATGGGTTGAAATGCTATATATGGCCTGTGGTGAGGTTAGGGGCTATATATAAAGAGGGATTTTTCTGCTATATTTGAATTAAAAAAACTGGATACACCTACGTTTCTTGCCCTGAAATGATTAATTTGCCTACGATTTTGACAGTTTCAATTCTAGCATACTTTGACAAGCTGCTGATAATAATATGTTTTGCTGAACTTTGTGTGATTTTGATCAAAGTGAATACTTATTGCAACCTATGTTTAGTATCTAAGTGCAAGTCATTTTCGTATATTCAATATAGAAACCTTCAAATAAATAAGGCTGTAAACCCAATATGTTTCGTCTATTCAAATATTTACATGGAATATATGTCATTGTATATATAGCCTTCAAAGTAACACTTCATCCATTTGAGTTGCACAGGAGCATATTCACTTATTCACAAAAGAATGACATAGAGAGATTCACTTTCTTTGAAGATTTAAAGCTGTCTTTGGAGAACTATCACATTGTTTGTTTAGATTATTGAATACACATTACTTCTTTGCTCCTTATACATGGTTCTATCTGCTAGGTATTAAATTACTACTGTTTTTTAAATTGTAGAGTAACTGATATTAAGCATGTTTTTTACTATCATGTCGTAATACCATATATTCTCTCAGGATGGATAAATCTTGGATGCACATTGTTCATAGGTTAACCGACCCACGATATGAAATTGGTGTGAATGAGTTTCTTAGATTTTCCTATCGTAACAAAAACAAATCAGTAGATATTCCCTACCCTTGCAAAATTTGTAATAATTTTCGTGACCATAAGAAATCTACCGTTTATAAACATTTGATGCAAAATGGAATTTCTACTAGTTATGATGAGTGGACACGTCATGGGGAGTCTTGTGATGTTTCGGATGATAGTGATGATCATGTATCATTTAATGATGAGGATGTGGGTAGTGATAATATGAATGTTGATAATGATGATGTTGATGATGACGACCTTGATGAGATGTTAGATAACATAGGTCAAAGTAGGTGGGGTGATAAATGGAAGACTAATGGTGAATCTTCATCTACTATAGACAAAGATTTAGAAACTCTCCGTAGATTATTAGATGAATCGCATCAAGATCTTTACACGGGATGCCAAAGTTATTCGAAATTTTCGTTCATTGTTACCATTTTACATTTGAAGACAACACATGGTTGGTCTAACAAGTCCTTTAATGACTTACTTAAGGTATTCAAAAAAGCACTTCCATCTCCATCCTCAGTTCCAAAGAACTATTATGAAGCAAAAAAGTACATACGTGATTTGGGGTTTCGGGGGGAGAAAATTCATGCTTGTGTTAATGATTGTGTTCTTTATAGAGGTAAGTATAAATCATTTACCCAATGTCCAAATGATAAGTGTAAAGAACCTCGATTCAAAAAAAAAGAACCTAATGTACCACAAAAGGTGCTTCGATACTTTCCTTTAAAACCTAGACTTCAAAGGTTGTTTATAGATCCGCAAGTCTCTAATGACATGAGGTGGCATAAGGATAAAAGAGTTAATGATGATAACATAGCTAGACATCCTGCAGACAGTGAGGCCTGGAAACATTTCGATATGTATGAAAGACCCATACATGTTCATGTCGATGTTGATTCCAGGTCCCAAAGCACCAACTAATATTGATGTTTACTTAGAGCCTCTCATTGACGAATTAAATGATTTATGGGATGGTATCAATGCTTATGATGCGCATAGAAAAGAAAATTTTACGTTACATGCAGCCCTTTTGTGGACTATAAATGATTTTCCGGCGTATGGCATGTTATCTGGTTGGACTGTTAAGGGTTACAATGCGTGTCCAATATGCATGAATGAAACATCATCTAGTTACTTGAGTCACAGTAGAAAGGTATGTTACATGGGTCATCGAAGGTTTTTGCCATCTTCACACCAATGGCGACAGGATAGAAAGAATTTTGATGGGACAAGGGAAACTAGGGAACCGATTATACCAATGTCTGGACTTGAAGTTCTGCATGATGTAGATTGTACTATTAGTGAGCCATATTGTTCTGTTAAGAAGAAAAAGCGTAAGTATTTAGAAGGAAAGAAAGGATGGTATAAAAAGAGCATATTCTTCAAGCTTCCGTATCGGGATAAACTGAAATTGCGACACAACATTGATATCATGCATGTTGTTAAGAATGTGACAGAAAGTTTGATGGGCACATTATTCAATATTAAGAGTAAGACTAAAGATACATGGAAATCCCGTAAGGATTTGATGGATAAGGGGTTAAGAAAGAGCTTGCATCTTGTAGAAGATGGTAACTCATTCATAATGCCAATGGCCTGCTATCACTTTACAAAGGACGAGAAACAAAAAGTTCTAAATTTCCTAACTTCAGTCAAGTTTCCAGATGGATTTGCCTCAAATGTTTCTAGATGCATAAAAGAGGGAGAATTCCAATTGTCTCGCATGAAAAGTCATGACTTTTATGTTCAAGAAAGATTGTTGGGGAAGACGCTCAACATTTTATTACCAAAGGAGGATGTGTAATGAGAAAGTTCGCCAAACTAGATGGTACAACATGGAAGAAACAACCTGATTCATTGAAGAGGGATATAATCACCAAATGTGTAGTAAGTGTTATTTTTAAAATGCTCACAAATAAGTCGGATATATACATGTAGCCTATTTTATTAATTTAATCTGTTGGATATCTATAGATGTGTGCGATAGTAAAGAATCCGCATATGTATATAAACTCATAAAGTTGCTAACATTTTTTGTACTTCTAGGAAAATTCAAACTATGATGAAATGTGTGACATGATGGAATATGCTATGCAAAAACAACTCGCGAGTCAACATAAGAACAAACAACACAAATTGCACCTTCATTTCAAAAAATATCCAAATAAAGAGGAGGCAATGATGCATCCCCCAGATGGTGTGCAAACCAGTGATTGGGTAAATTTGTGTGAGAGGTTTGCAAGCGAAGAATTTCAGGTTATAAGCTCATTTTTATTTCTTTTTCTAAGTACGTAACATTTTGTTGATAAAGAATATGTATTTCAAATTATAATGTTGTCTAAACTTTTAACTTCACAGAAGATAAGCGCTAGAAACAAGAAAAATAGATCTTTCAACCAAATTCCACCCGCAGTTGGCACCCTTTCAACTGCGAGAAGAGTTGATACGGTGAGTTAATTTTATGAATAATTAATATATCTATTTATTATTTTGTCTTTTTGGAATTGTATTATGATATATGCATGAAACAGAAAAAGAGAAAAGGGGAACACGTAACAGCAATTGGACAGTTTGAAATTGCACATTTTTCTGAAAAAACAAAGAAAATGGTCAATGAGAAGGCCAAAAAAACTCTGGTAATTTCTACTACTTCCTTCCTAACATTTAAAATTACATAATTAATACATAAGTTGTTGATATACCAACTTTTTTTTTTGATGCAGAATGAATTACGAATTGAAGAAGCCAACTCTACTTTAACACCGACAGAGATATGTTTGAAACAACTAAATCATATTCCTGGGCATATTAAAGGGCGTTCTGCATCTACAAGGAATTTTTTGAGCAATGAAAATTTGAGATTGGACTTAGAGTCAGAAAAGGAAAGATCAAAGGCTTTAGAAGAGAATATGAAGGTTGTGAATAAAAAACAACGCTGACTTCAAAAGCAGAATAAAAATATCAAGGGCCAATTAAAATTCATGATGGAAGAGATAACTCGTTTATCTAGACTCCACTCCCAAACAAATGTAAGTTCTGAAATTTAAGTTCCTTTATTTAGCCTTAGATCCTTATCAATATAGCAATTGTGGCCTTTTATTACGTTCCCTCCTTAAGTAGTTGAAAATTATGTGGAGAATGTTAAGAGTTGAGGCGTGTTTTTTAGGAATTATAGTGAGTCATTTTACGTATTGCATCTGTGATTTCTACATTTTTTTATGTATTGCATCTGTGTCTTAGGAGTTAGGTTGATGAGGGGTTTTTGCTGTTGTATTAACCCACGAGCAGGGGATGTCTCTTTTCTGTTTTACGTGTATCAGGGTAGCTTGCTACTTGCAGACTGTACATGCTACATAGTAGTGAGACCTATATTAGATTTTAGGAATATTTTCCGCATCCTAGGGCTTTGCAGACTGTACATGCTACTTGCAGACTGTACATGCTGAGTGTTATTAGGTCTGACTTCTAGTAATTGCATAAGGTCTGCACAGTTGCACATAATGCATGTTGTCTGTCAGCTTTAACATAAGCAAGAACAGCAGATTCACCAAATGTCATGGAGAATGTGTTGGTTGGGTGTACGGATAAGAACTCGTTTAGGGTTTCAGTTGGGAGTTTTGGTTTGTGTTTTGATGTTTGTTTTGATGCTGGACTGTTGAGTTCTTCTAGGGGGTGTGCAAATGCTTTGTGAAATATTGCCAACATTTTTGTCTTTTTGTTTGTGTGTGTGTGTTAATGGAAGTGTGTTTGTATGTGTTGATATACATTTTGGACGAATTTTGACCCGTTCCTCATAATCTTTTGATCTGACCCATTTGACCTGTGGGATCAGACATAATCAAGTTCGACCAACTTTTTAAGCTTAAAAGTGAACTTGCCACCTCTGTACAAAACTGTTGTCATGTCCACGCTTCTTTTCAGGTCTAAAGGTGAGGCAAAGGCAATGTTTCTGAGACATGAAGGGTTCCTTGGGACGTATAGGTTAGCGTGTGACGCTCGGTTGTGAACCTTCTTTTTTCATTCACAGATCTTCGGTTTTAGTGGTGTGTGGGTCACTTAAGAGATGATTGTTGACTTTTTTACTTTCATTGTCAAACTTAATGGCGTTGAAATCCAAGATAGTTGATAATTATGGTAGTTTTGTCCATTCTATGTTCAAGGTCCATCTGATAATTATGCTCAATGTCAGCCTTCTGGTTTAGCATGCTCAATCTTCATATAGTTGGCATTAGTTTCTTTGTACGATTTCATGATATGCTAGAAATGCAGACACTGGTTGTAGAAAATCATAATTATGCTCAATGTGACTGCCCATATTTTAGCCTTCTGGTTTCTTTGTACAATTATATGCAGACACTGGTTTCTTTGTACAATTATGCTCAATGTGACTGCCCATATTTTAGCCTTCTGGTATGCTAGAAATGCAGACATTGCTAGAAATTAAATGCAGACACTGGTTTAGCCTTCTGGTTTCTTTGTGCAATTAGGAGAAAATCATAATTATGCTCAATGTGACCTTAAAGCTTTATGCACCTCTATTGATGTACAAAATTTAATTTCGCTAATCTTCTCATACTTTTGTTTCTTATTTTGAAGGATTTGCAGGATTGAATTGAAGGATTTGCTGGAAAGAAGTTGCAGGAAAGGATTTGCGGCAAAGGATTTGTAGGATAGAATTTGCTGGAAATAATTTCGCTAATCATGTTTTTAGACTTTATTCATGTTCAATGTTGTATTTCCTTAATAACATGGGAGACAAATGGTTGCAATTGTTGGTATGTTATGGGTATTGATTTGCGTTATATTAAGAAGCTAAGAATTTTAGTTTTCTGTTTTGCTAAAAGTAAAAAGGTACGACGAAACGTAGCATTTTGTGGTTGTCGGCAACTTGTGGATAGTGACCACTTTTTGGTCACTAATCAACCAAAATAGTGACCACCATTTCATCTCTGGCAGAATAGTGACCACATATTTGGTCACCGATTGGTTTGAAGTTGTATTTACCCCATCCGATCAGTGACGACGTTTTGGTCACTATTTAGTGACGAAACTGCTTTTGGTCTCTAATTGTAATTAGTGACGGACCTATAGTGACCACAAGTGACCACCTAAATATGGTCACTAATCACGTTTAGTGACCAGATTGGTACTGTTTGTGACGAAAATCTCTTGTCTCTAAAGTCACTTTTTCTTGTAGTGATACTTTAGGGTCAATAATGAAGTTTATCACATCTTGAGGGGTCACTATGAAATTTTCGAAAAGGGCACCACATGAAACGTCCATATCTCGTACCACTTGACCGACTTTGCTATATTTTGGTTTTCTTCTTTGTCCTTTTTTTTATCATTATACTATTAGCTCTTTATTCATATATAGGTTTAAATAAAAGTGTCATCTTCTTCGTATAAACAATGACACCCATTATTTCCGTCTGCAACACCAACTGTTAAAACCATGAGTCTTTAAAATGGATTTCAACAAGTTTTTGAATAACAACATTAGTTATCTTTTGTTTTCAAACCCGACATGTATATAATATGTACTATAGTCTCGACATGAGTAAGATTTTATAACTTTGAAAATAAGCTTCGCGAGCCATAAAACATAGTAGGCCGATTGTGTGCAAGTCCTACGAGCCAAAACTTGTACACTTTTATAAATTGTTTGTTTATCATTACACAAGTCGTTTAAGTTTCAAAAATGCTCACGTATTATGGGTTGTCGCATGTGAGTCGAATAAAAGTTTAAGTTTACAATCCTATTAATGTTAAACGTTTAGGACAATTACCACACAAGTTTCGTATGACACCACCTTAATCGTCTTTATCATATGTTTGCATGTCTATTTATTTATGAGTATGTCGAGAGACATATGTTGTCAAAGTTCTTGTTTTAGCTTTTTAAAACTTAACATATATTAACACAACAACATGCATAAAATGTTTGTCACAAATGAAGTTTAAGAAAAACAAAGGAATACAAGCGTAAAAGGGTTCGTATTCCTTACAGTGGGTTCAAGTATGTCAGAGTGATGTCGAGTAAATGAGGGGCAACGCAGAAACCAAATCGTCCAAGCTTAAGACTCGTCGTGTACAAAAACCAAGAAGGACTTTAGGACTTGAAAACAATCCGAAGTCGTGTGAGTACACTTTCAGATCAATAAAATGGAGTGGCTACCAAGTTATGATCGGATAAAATCGAATTTGATTCAAGATTAGTATGTATGTATGTTTGCAGAAAATCATGATCAAAGGATGTTTTGATCAATCCCACTTTTCTGTTATCTATTTTCTGTCCCTCAAATTGAGAATATATATGACAGTTTATAGGTTCCAAACAGTTATAAAAACGGTTTATCAAGGGTCTAATAACTGTAAAACAGTTATTATTAACGTACACCAAGTTTTGCACTAGCAGCATGTTATATAAGCACTATCAGCAGGTTGTAAAGCTAGCAGCAGGTTCATATTGCTAGCAGCACCTTCACACACTAGCAGTACCTTCACACTAGCACACTAGCAGTACCATCTACAACTAGCAGTACCAAATGCTATAACTAGCAGTACCAACTCCCCTTTGAACCCTCGTTAGTCCAGTTAATATCCAAATAAGTGTCGACCCTTATTTGCATATCAAACTCAATCTATGTTTACACTAAAATACCAACAAACCTCCCCCATTTTAGTGTAATCATAAATTAACTAACTAATCACAGCAAACAAACAAACTAATGCATAAATGAAATGTCGAGACGATTGAATTTCATTTTAGTATATTACACATTCCAAATATTCGAATACCAAGGTTTCCCGAAAGATTGAACCTTGTAGTATTGCTATTGAATACATGAAGATAATATACACATTAGTTTTTACATACTTAATTCTTACTTGACACTTTCTTTTACTAGCCTGTGTCCCTATCCTTCATAAGTATATCAAAGCCAAGTCCCAGCTTTTTGAAGCAGCTAAACTTCATACTTAATAGGTAGTTCTTTTAATCTTGCACCTGCAAATGCAATTTTTCAAAAGAACTATTAAGAAGAACACTTCAACCTTCCTTAACTTGCAGATCTGAACACATACCTTTGGGATAATTTTATATTGTGTTCCAAACTCTAGATGTTAAGCTTTCCACATTCAAAATTCAGCACCTAACGTCATATTAGGTGGTGAATTGGGTATCTTAACATGAGAGCTTTCATATGGACTTTAACCCAATCCCACAGCTGATCCTTACACGAGTACTCTACATAACCCTTTGGTTAAATGATCAGCTAAGCTCCGATGAGTTACAATCCTCTCAACGAATATGACACCATGCATTATGAGCTCACGAACCATGTTGTGTCACACACCTAAGTGTCTTGACTTGCCATTATACACTAGACTATAAACCTTAGCCAAAGTAACTTGACTATCACACCTGATAGAAATAAAAGAAATCTGCTTTGGCCACAATGGAATTTCATAAAACAAATTCCTTAACTTCAGCCTCATTACCAGCTGCAGCCAAAGTAACAAACTCAGATTCAATAATTGAGTTTGTTCTGCAAGTCTGTTTCTTTGATGTCCAACAAATGGAACCTCCCCCAAGAAGGAACACCCATCCAAATTTAAAAGAATAACCTTCTTTATTGGATATCCAACTTACATTGCAAAAACCTTCAATTACCGAAGTAAACCCAATGTAAGTTAATTGATAATCAACCGTTCCTTTCAAGTACTGGAATACTCAACCCAAAACATGCCAATGTAATGTACTAGGATTGCTAGTAAATCTACTAAGCTTTCCTACTGCATATGCTATATCAGGCCTTATACTTACCATGGCATACATCAACGATGTAATCCTTTTGAGTATTCAAGTTGAGACACTGCTTTACATTTATTTGGTAATAGCTTAAGATTTAGATCCGTGGGAGTACCTATGGAAGAACAATCCTTGAAATTGAAATTATCCAAGATCTTCTCAATAAAATATGATTGAGAGATTGAGATACCTTTGTTCTCACGAATGATCTTGATACCTAAGATCACTTCCACCTCCCCCATGTCTTTCATAGCAAATTTAGATGACAAGAATTCCTTTGTCTCATCAACTTGATCTTGGTTTGTACCAAAATCAACGTGTCATCCACATATAAGCATATCATGACTCCATTTCCAGAATCATCAAATTTACTATAAACATACTTGTCAGCTTGATTTAAAACAAAACCACTTGACAATACAACCTTGTTTTAACCCATAAAGAGATTTAACCAATTTACAGACTTTGTTTTCATGTCCAGGCATAACAAACCCTTCAGGTTGTTTCATGTAAATCTCTTCATCTAATTCACCATTCAAAATGCAGTTTTCACATCCATTTGGTGAATTACAAGATTGTGTATAGCAGCTAATGCCAATAACAATCTAATGGTAGATATCCTAGCAACTGGAGCATAAGTATCAAAAAAAATCGATTCCCTCCTTTTGTCTAAAACTTTGGATCACCAACCTTTCCTTGTACTTGTCAATAGTACCATCCACCTTCATTTCCCTTATGAAGATCCATTTACATCCCAATGGATAGAATCCATCTCATCTTGGACACTCATCTTGGACTGCTTCTTTCCAAAAAGCAACGTCCCTTGAAGCCATTGCTTCACTATATGTCATTGGATCCTTATCAACATTGAAACAATATTGATATTGAAAATTAATTTCACTTCTAGATCCTTCAACTAAGTAAAGTTGAAAATCATCACCAAAAGTTTTGGAATTTCTAACTCTTGTACATTTTCTTGGTTCAGTGCTAGTCGATGGAAAATCATCGGTCTTAACCGGTGCCTTTGAACTATAATTCATGTCCCTTGGCCTAGGTATAGATGTGAATCTTTCTTCATCAAAGATTGCATCTCGTAACTCTATCACCGAGATCACTAAAACATGCTCATTTGATTCTAATACATAGAATCTATAAGCACATGAGTTTTCAGCATATCCAATAAATATGCAATCTATACCTCGTTCACCTAAAGTTTTCCTTTTAGGTTCCGTGACTAACCATAGCCCAACATCCCTAAACTTTGAGAAAATTCAAGTTTAGTGCTAGTTTGTGCCAAAGTTCATATGGGGTTTTCTCGTTGCTTTTACTGGGTATACGGTTTAGCAAGTAACAAGCCATTAACATGGATTCACCCCAGGATCCTTCACTTAACCCAGAATAAAACAACATTGAATTCACCATTCCTTTCAATGTCCACGATTGGTACGTTAAAATTTTACCAACTCTTTTTGATGAAGTTCTACCTCTTGTTATAAATTCGAAATTTATCAAGAGCTTCATCCTTTGCATGCAATTAGAAAACATAGCAATAACGTGATGAACATCTATGAAAGTTATGACATAATATTTATATTACCTAGAGATGGAGTAGCATGCAAATCATATAATTCACTATTGAGCAGGCCTTTTATATGATTATATTAACCAAGCAACCAAATTAGACAATTTGTAACTTGCACAATATTGAAGACACTTCAATAGATGACACAAACATGTAATTATTACAAACATGGAAGTGAACCTATTAATCAACATGATAATAACCCACGTACTCAAACTTGAGCCACGTATCTATATTGAACAAATCATTTGATTAAAACTTTGGGAAATCTAACATCCGTCCAATAAAATTTCAGCAAACATGATGCCTCATGTTCACTTACAGTGGAAACTTTATCAACAAGCCTACACATTCCAAGGACGGGTTTCACTTGTTCTTAGCTTGCATCAAGACATATTTCCAAACTGATATCACATGACTCATTGTTTTTTATATCTGTCAATTTAACCATGCGTAACAATTCATGCAAATGAGATAATACATCCCATCTCAAACCAATTATATGCATGAATCAATTAGAGGAAGTACATCACGCATTAAATGACAAAATCATTAACACAATCCAAGATTCACACCATTTATGATTTCTACCCAACATTAGAAATCATGGTTTTGAAAAACCTTTTATGTTGAAACATAACAACATAAAATTCAAATCACGAATAGTAGTAAATCTTTATTTTTCTTTCCATGTGATTCTCGAAAATAAAACTGAAGTTGCAAACACCAATTCCATAGTTTTAAATTAAAACACAATAACTACTTAGTCAACCAATGATTACATCACTATCATATAATCACATAAAGCAAGATCCACATGGAGGAAATAGATACGAAAACCAATTGAAGATATAGTAATATTTGCAAACACAATTCTAGAAACCAACTGGAGTGGTTACAGCCAAAACTTTCATTATTAAATTACCATCCTACAAGGTAACTTGATGGAAATTTATAATCCAAAACCACATGCAATTCCAGTATAATGTTTTGTTATTGATGTCAATTAGGCCATTAATTCGATCACCATAACAGTTTTGACACATAGTTTCACTTTGCAACAAGAAACTTGAAATTTTCCGACCATGTTTCTCACGGGTCAACAAACTGCCAAATCCACTTGCAGTTTTAGTTTCATCCAGAAAGATAATCCTCCTTATACTATCAAAAATGTTGCTAAATATTTGTTTCAATTAAAGAGGCATGACCATGACCATGTGGATTATGGGGATATTAATCGTCATTTTATTGGCAAAAAACCAAGCCGACATGATACAAGTTTTATCATGTAAAGCAGCCACATAAATTTGCATTCTTATATCCACATGCATGATTTTAAATTAACGATCATCTCAAAATCTCATGCAAGCCTACACGTTTCCTTTATTAACATAAAGATATTATTATTAAAATAATTTTCTGGTTCTGAATCATCAATACAAAGAGTTCATATATAGTACACATATATAATCATGCAAGTTAACATAATTTTACCATGTTAATAAAATTAATGTAAGTGTCATGCAATTTAAACTCATGTATATCATGATTCAATTAAAAAGATGAATAGATCGTATCATGTGTACCCGTAAGTATGATGAGACCAAGTTCATCCTTGTATACTGTTGCATCATACCAATTCACAGATTCTACTTTGGTTGTTCGTCAACATAAACATACAAAGTAACCGCAACGCATCACCCTTTACGTCTTTCCCCATCAAAGGTACTTGTTTCCAGATTCCAACATCATAAAAATGACGTACAAATGTCCATACATTTATACCATCTTCCAAGATCATATTTCCATAACATGTCTTGTCCATCAAATATCGCCTACTCCACGAACTTCTCGAATAGATTCACCATCCATCGTCACTAAATTTTATTGATCTTTGTTGTTTATGTGTGTAGTTTGTGGTGAATATATTGTAACCCGATAGAAATCCGAAGTCGTGTGAGTACACTTTCAGATCAATAAAATGGAGTGGCTACCAAGTTATGATCGGATAAAATCGAATTTGATTCAAGATAAGTATGTATGTATGTTTGCAGAAAATCATGATCAAAGGATGTTTTGATCAATCCCACTTTTCTGTTATCTATTTTCTGTCCCTCAAATTGAGAATATATATGACAGTTTATAGGTTCCAAACGGTTATAAAAACGGTTTATCAAGGGTCTAATAACTGCAAAGCAGTTATTATTAACGCACAGCAAGTTTTGCACTAGTAGCATGTTATATAAGCACTAGCAGCAGGTTGTAAAGCTAGCAGCAGGTTCATATTGCTAGCAGCACCTTCACACACTAGCAGTACCTTCACACTAGCACACTAGCAGTACCATCTACAACTAGCAGTACCAAATGCTATAACTAGCAGTACCAACTCCCCTTTGAACCCTCGTTAGTCCAGTTAATATCCAAATAAGTGTCGACCCTTATTTGCATATCAAACTCAATCTATGTTTACACTAAAATACCAACACTACTTGCTTTCTTTATTTCCTTTCACCTGTCAGTAGCATGGAAAGAAGATGGTTTGTGTTTGTGTTTGTGTTTGTGTTTGTGTTTGTGTTTGTGTTTGTGTTTGTGTTTGTGTTTGTGTTTTGTGTAGGGTTTGTTATGGGATGCATGGTGTAATATAAGGAGGAGTGATGAGGCGAAAAGTGTACCGCTTTTAAGGGGTCATTTAAGCCCGAAATCGTATTTATTTGATCAAATATTGCCCTAAATCGTTCCTTTTGTCATTTTAGGTACTTTTGAGGAGAAATCTGGAAAAGGAGGCATTTTGGACGTTTTTGGAGCATAAAAGTGAAGAAAACGGCAAAGTCTCAAGAATCGGCTAAAAGTTACTCTTGACGGCGTCACAATTAACATGGGACGGCGTCATGCCTTGGCAAGAAAAGTTGGATGTGAAATTTACTCATGACGGGCCAGTGAGTTTGCATGAGAATTCTGACGGCGTCACGCTTTAACTAAATCAAGGGCGTCACGGCTTAAATCATAAGGGGACGGCGTCACGTTCAGGATCCGACGGCGTCAAGCCTTGATAAGCCAGAATGGATTTTTGAAGAGCTAAAGAGGGACGGCGTCAAGATAGTCATCCGGGAACCCTAAAAGCGGCGAGGTGACGGCGTCACAATGCATAAGGTGACGCCGTCAGATGTCAAAGTCTATATATAGTTTTCTAATTTTTTTGTCATTAAGGGAGAGCTTAGTGTGTGGAATTTTGGGATAAAACCCTAAGACGATTTTAGCTACTTTTTCAGGGCTTCTTGCCTTGAGATCTTCCATGTTTCATTGAAAGATAAGTTATCAATTAATCATTCAATATGTCTATGTGTTGTTTGATTCTATCTTATGCTTGTCTTTTGTTTAACATGTTAGGCTAATTTTATCTTGTGTTTGCTTAGATCTAATGAAACCTAGCTATTGATTATTGGTTGTTAGTGTGTTATTAGTTGTATTGGATGATTGTTTATCTATGTTAGGCTTAAGAAAACTGGCTAACTTCCTATTCGGTAACTTGCTTGAACGTCTTAAGAAACATGAACCAAATGCGTACTAAAGGTTTTTATGGTTGTATTTAATGCACAAGCGAATTCTAGTGATCCCATGTTAGGAGCTTCCTAGCCGGCTCGACATAGGAGTGAAGTAGGAGCTTGTAGAGTTTGGGGAAGTAAGTACGCCACCCCACGAATGGTATTAAGGAATACACCCGTCATCCACGCGACTAATACACACTAATTAACCGGTAAAAGATAGTTAGGGAGTAAGGAAATCTAAGTAAACACATTTCTCTACACATAAGTTTCTCACCACTTTTCATTTTTGTTATTTCATTTTATTTGCATTTGTAGTAATTTGGGTTAGTTGACTAGCAACTAATTCCGCCCACTCCTTCAAAACCCGAGATTTTACTTGCTTTCATAAAAACTATAAAAACATAAAAAGAATCTTCCTCAACCCTTAGACCTAATTAGAGTAGCCTTTCACACCTAACGAACACTATTCCCTGTGGAGAACGATCAATCCCCCGTACTTACCACTACACTATACTACATCGGTCAGGTACACTGCCTGGTGGGGTTGTAAGCCTCTTGAGATCCCTCGAGAGGTAAAACCTGTTGTAAGGTTGCAAAACCCACGCAATCAAGTTTTTGGCGCCGCTGCCGGGGAATAGTTATTGTTTAGGTTGAATTTTTATTTCTATTAGGTCTACTCACTAGATTCCTTTCTAGTGAGATTTTTATTTTATTTTTCTAGGTTTTCTTTAGTCTATCTTATTTCTTTGTACTTTTGTTTGTGATACCTTCCACTTACCGCATGAGTAACATTGGTCATTTGATCCCTGTTATTCGTGTTTTTCGCCGTGCAAATTTTCAACTACCCGTTCCCGCCCCCATAGTAGCAAACAACAACCTTTCACCCGACCACCACTTTGATAACAATTCTGAGATGGAGGAGTCTGACCATGAGAATGACTATGTTAGTCCATTTTACTACTCAGACTCCGATGAGGATATCGGTAATGGAGAAGTAGTTAACGAGGAATGGGGAAAAGAGGAAATTGATCCCTTTAAGTATGTTGACCCTAGGACTAAGATCGAAAAGGATAGCCTCTTTAACATGCAATTTCCGTGTAAAATTGGTTATCATGATTTTTATGCTTATCTTAACTCATCTTTGCCTATGAACATTATCTCTCGCGCTAATTATAATAAAATCATGGTTGATGAGCTTGAATATCAAGGAGATAACATTGTTGCTAGGATTAAGCCACTACACGTGTTCGTAGGAAGTTTTGTGTATGTGGTGGATTTTATGGTTATGGAGAACTTAGGAGAATTTATCGATGACAAATTAACCCAAGTCATTTTTGGAGAACCCTTCAAAAGGTTGACCAACCTTGACGAAAAACTTGTGGACGGGTTAATTACATTCTCGAATGGGGATGAAGATTTTGTCTATCAAATGCCCCGAGCACATCCTAGGTTTAAGAACTACCCCATTGAAGCTTGCAATAGAATTATGCCTATCGACTTGTTAAGTGAGAATGATAAGGGGAAGGGGCTCAAATATCCACATGAGAAAAATAAGAGATACTATCATGGATGTTTGGAGCTAAATGATGAATACAAGAAAGATGAGGCAACAATTAGATGGCTCACACTCGGATACGTGAGCATAAGCGACACTAGATGAGCCTTACTTTGAGTCTAGCTACAAGACTCGTTAATAAAGAAAAGCGCTTCTTGGGAGGCAACCCAATCTTTATTTGTTTTATTTGCTTTGTGTGTTTATTTATTTGTTTGTTTGTTTTTATTTGTTTCCGTATGTGTGTTTAATTTTTATCATTATTGATTCATGTTCAAAAGTAATTTGTGAAAATGCTTTATGTTGTTTTTAACTTCGTCTTAACTACATATAAAGGTATTTTGCAAAAGTTAAGTGTAAGGGAAATCTAAATCGGTTTATTAGAACAAATGAACATGAATCATAATAATATTAAATTAACATACATATTAGTATTTGTTTGAGTCAAATGCTTGTATCGAGTCATAATGATGTTTTGCAGGATTTCCAGGAAGTAAGGTAAAGGTTTTTCCAGAAATTTTCCGGAAACTTAAAATGAAAATTTTTGTCAGGTCATTTATGACGGCGTCAAGGTTTATAACCTGACGGCGTCAGATTTAATTTCCAGAAATTTTTGAAAATTTTGTTTTCATAAAAAGTTTTTATTAAAATCTCCAACTTATAATCTCCAGGAATCTGCAAAGTTATCATTCCACAAGCATTATATCCTTATATATAGATTTTATCCCGCCGATGTTATGCAGGTTTTCGTGTTTGTTTTCTCAGGTTCAACAGGTTATTTTGGACAAGAAAATGTTTTGAATCAAGCTTATGGCGATGCATTAGTCATGGAGCTTCAACATTCTCTTTGGAGGAAGATTTAACCGTGTAATTTCATTATCCAACGAGCGAATCAGGGGAGTATTTGATTTCATTCTTTTACTTTATGCTTTTACATTTGCCATTTGAACATTGGGGACAATGTTCATCTTAAGTGTAAGGGGAGGGTAAAAGTACGATTTTAGAGAATACTATTGCGCTTGATTTTTGTTTGTTTGATGGTAGATGTGTAATAAAACTGAGAGAAATACTTGTTAAGGTAATTTTAGTGCCAAATTTAAAATTTTTTACAACATATAGGAGTGAAACTTTGATCTTAATGAGCGTCTCATGGATAGGAGTTATATGACTAGCACAAAAACCGTACAACTAAAAAATTTTCCACCCCCAAATATGTGAGGTTCGCCCCTAGAATTGGTAGGAAAAGCATTTATGCTATGATGTGTGTACCGGTAGCACTTAGATTCTAGAACTTGCGTTAGGACCATTCCGAGGCCACAAGTGAGACTACATTCGTGTAGTTAGATTTACTACATGATAAGAGGCATTAGGATTAACCCATTGTTTTACACCTGTAATTTTGTTATAATTACGTTGGCTACATTGGTCAAGTAATTCTCCCACACCCTTTGCGTTGTACTCATTTTTAGTACACGATACCCCTAGTACACCCCTCAGAGCCTATCTTTTCGTTTCGACCTTTAAGCATTTTACTTAAAGGAAGAATTTGTTACACCCCACTAAAATGTACACCCAAATCGCCTTAGCCTACCTTGTATGCACTCATTTTTAGTGCATTATTGTTACAACATTTGTTTAAACCCAAGTTAATTATCTAGTCGATTACATGGTTGCTAAGTCGAGTCATATCCTTGTACATATTGTTTTGGGACGATTGGGACTCATGGGTAAAGTACTAGTGTAATGGAGTAATGGGGAAGAACATCATTTATTACCCCCATATGTGCTAAATGTTTTAAAAGTACTCCAAGTTTTTCAATTATCTTAATTCGAGTCATTAGATTAGTATTTGTAAAGTTATGTAAAAGTTCAAGTGTAAGGGGATGCAACGCCCCTATGATGTATTATTTTGGATGGTAGGGTAAAAGTGTATGCAAAAAAAAAAAAAAAAAAAAAAAAAAAAAAAAAAAAAAAAAAATCGAAAAAATCAAGAAAAATACAAAAAAATGAGAAAAAGAAAAAAATAGAAAAAAACATACGGACTACCATCCCGTTTCATTTTATGTTTATTTTATGTTTATGTTATTTTGTTTCTAGCTTAAGATCGAGTCTAGTCTTGGCTTAGCAACATTGTATAGTACATGTAATTGATCAAGATCTTTAACTCGCCACCAGTAAAATATCCTTTATACAACAAAACCGTGTTCTCCTTTTCCCTACACCTAACGTTATAACCCATTTAAAAGCCCTCTTTGATAGTTTATCTTAGGTGCTTACGCCTAGTGGAGGAGGTTTTCGATCCTTTCCCAAGCCTATGGTAATCTATTTGCTATGACAGGTAGTGAGAGATATTTTCCGTTTTCATTTATGAGATTTATTTTGATGACACTTGAGAGATGTGAGTATCTAAACACTACTTGTGAGGTGCTAGTATGTAATCTCCGTGCTTATTATGATTGAAGTGGAACGAATATTTGTTGTAATTACTTTTATGTTTGCATTAAATGACCCCTAACTTGTATTTTGATTAGAATAAAAGCGCATTTGCTTGAGGACAAGCAAATCTCAAGTGTAAGGGTATTTGATGAGGCGAAAAGTGTACCGCTTTTAAGGGGTCATTTAAGCCCGAAATCGTATTTATTTGATCAAATATTGCCCTAAATCGTTCCTTTTGTCATTTTAGGTACTTTTGAGGAGAAATCTGGAAAAGGAGGCATTTTGGACGTTTTTGGAGCATAAAAGTGAAGAAAACGGCAAAGTCTCAAGAATCGGCTAAAAGTTACTCTTGACGGCGTCACAATTAACATGGGACGGCGTCATGCCTTGGCAAGAAAAGTTGGATGTGAAATTTACTCATGACGGGCCAGTGAGTTTGCATGAGAATTCTGACGGCGTCACGCTTTAACTAAATCAAGGGCGTCACGGCTTAAATCATAAGGGGACGGCGTCACGTTCAGGATCCGACGGCGTCAAGCCTTGATAAGCCAGAATGGATTTTTGAAGAGCTAAAGAGGGACGGCGTCAAGATAGTCATCCGGGAACCCTAAAAGCGGCGAGGTGACGGCGTCACAATGCATAAGGTGACGCCGTCAGATGTCAAAGTCTATATATAGTTTTCTAATTTTTTTGTCATTAAGGGAGAGCTTAGTGTGTGGAATTTTGGGATAAAACCCTAAGACGATTTTAGCTACTTTTTCAGGGCTTCTTGCCTTGAGATCTTCCATGTTTCATTGAAAGATAAGTTATCAATTAATCATTCAATATGTCTATGTGTTGTTTGATTCTATCTTATGCTTGTCTTTTGTTTAACATGTTAGGCTAATTTTATCTTGTGTTTGCTTAGATCTAATGAAACCTAGCTATTGATTATTGGTTGTTAGTGTGTTATTAGTTGTATTGGATGATTGTTTATCTATGTTAGGCTTAAGAAAACTGGCTAACTTCCTATTCGGTAACTTGCTTGAACGTCTTAAGAAACATGAACCAAATGCGTACTAAAGGTTTTTATGGTTGTATTTAATGCACAAGCGAATTCTAGTGATCCCATGTTAGGAGCTTCCTAGCCGGCTCGACATAGGAGTGAAGTAGGAGCTTGTAGAGTTTGGGGAAGTAAGTACGCCACCCCACGAATGGTATTAAGGAATACACCCGTCATCCACGCGACTAATACACACTAATTAACCGGTAAAAGATAGTTAGGGAGTAAGGAAATCTAAGTAAACACATTTCTCTACACATAAGTTTCTCACCACTTTTCATTTTTGTTATTTCATTTTATTTGCATTTGTAGTAATTTGGGTTAGTTGACTAGCAACTAATTCCGCCCACTCCTTCAAAACCCGAGATTTTACTTGCTTTCATAAAAACTATAAAAACATAAAAAGAATCTTCCTCAACCCTTAGACCTAATTAGAGTAGCCTTTCACACCTAACGAACACTATTCCCTGTGGAGAACGATCAATCCCCCGTACTTACCACTACACTATACTACATCGGTCAGGTACACTGCCTGGTGGGGTTGTAAGCCTCTTGAGATCCCTCGAGAGGTAAAACCTGTTGTAAGGTTGCAAAACCCACGCAATCAAGGAGTGAGCACATGTCTAAAGGAGAACAACCTTACTTGTTAGAATCTTCTCAGTAGTATAGTCTAGAGGACTAGGAGAATAGTGTGACCCTACTTAAGATTGACTTGACAATTCCTTTATCAAGTGATTGCATGTACTCTACCATAATTACCTTTCTTTTATTACCTTTTTTTGCTTCCAAAAACATGGGCGCAAAATAAGGAAAGAAAACAAATAAATATAAGAGGGTGTTTGTAAACCTGGCGTCACCAAGGCCCAAAGAAGAAAGAAAAGAAAAAAAATGGCTTGTTGGGCTTGTCAGGAGGCCGAAGCCCAAAATGCTAAGGGTGTGTTTCGTTTGGTTTGTGACACGGCTCAAGACCGAATTATTAATATGGGTGTGTCGGGTTAAATAATGAGGCCCAAAAATATATAGGGTGTGTTTAATTTTGTTACGTTTCGCAAAGGCCCAAAGTAATTGTCAGGTTTGATTATCTCGCCATTTAAACTATCGTGATACGCGTGTGAGCTCATTCCAAATGAAATGTGAATCGTGTCACATAGATATGGTTTGTAATTGCATTGGTTAAATAAATAAATAAATAAAAAATAACTCGTAAAAAAAATGGTTCATTAAACATTTATTTCAAATTATTTCTTGTTCAACATTAATTAATGACTAGGTAAATTACGGGTTTTTACAACGTACACAAATCTACCACAAATCCAATTCTCTCAAGGCATTTGTCAAATACATGGTAGGCACCAAATCTGCCTACACTTTTCACACCATCAACCATGACCCAACTGTTTCATTGACCTTCAATGTCTTCATTAGCTTAAACGCTATCTTGAGCATCGACCAAAACTTCGGACTCATCATACATCTGCAGCAAAGAAAAGCATATTCATATGTTGAATACTATTTATGGTCAAAATCTAATATGTTTTTTGTAAAGGAACATAAAAGATATAGATTGTTACCTGAAATCAAAGACTAAGCGTGTCAGTTCCTTTAAGATTCTTGAGGGTAAAGAAGCCAAAAACTATCTCCCTCATATCAAGTGTACCATCGCAATTGTTGTCAAAAATATCAAAGATTCATCATGCTAAAGGTATTATAGCTTCATTGACTGTGATACTCGTGTATATCTACATGATTGTGATACAAAAGTGGTTATTATCATTTTACTTGTATCTTAATTTCGTGACAAAAATACTTTGGCAGTTAACATTGAGATAGAATTTGATATGTTGACGTTGACATCTGTGGAAAACTAGAAGGAGGGGTTGAATAGTTTTACCGGTTTTTAAGTTGTTTCAAAAACTTTACTTGTGAAAAACTTTGATTCGATTCTTGTGTGAAATCAATCAACACCAATATGAACACTAAATAATACTAACTAGTATAAACAATAATTAAAAAGAAAAGTGATGGAAAGATCAAACCGGGACAAAGAGATTTATAGTGGTTCGATCACGAAGCTCTTCTTCGCCCTACTCCACTCCCCGAGTACCACACTCGAGAGTTCTAAGCACTATGTCAACAAAGCTCCCTTCAGGCGGAGAAAACCGTACAACGTTGCTTATCCTTATTTCCGACACTAAGCTAAATATCGAGTACTAATCTTAGCTAGTACCAATCTACCACGATCCACACGATCCTTTCTACTTTACACAATCAACACACTAGACTCGATCTACCCGATCTACCCTTGATCCACTTGATCAACACACAAGCCCACAAGCTACAAGAGATCTCCAAGTTCTCGATAAGATCACAATGATCTACGCTTACAAACTCTCAAAAGAAAAAATGAACTTGATGTATGCAAAGATACAACAAGTATGTAACAAGTGTTACAAGTGCACTAACTATAACTACAACACTTTGTATCTTCTTGGATACCTTGTGTTCTTCTCTTGCACTAGTAGAGGAATGAAGGTGATCACTTGGTTGGATGATTGGATCACTCTTTAAACAAAAAGAAACTAAACTAAATGATCAAGAAGAAAAGATGTGGTGTGAGTTTTGAACTCAGAAAGATATGTGTGAAAAAGGATGCCCAAAAACAGTGAAGAGGGCTGGTATTTATAGGCAGAAGAAATCTAGCCGTTATAAGTACACGGTACCACTAAATTTAGTGGTACCGTGGTACCGTGCTAGACAAGAACGCTTTATTTTTTGTTTTTAGTGGTGAAAGTTTATTTGAGGAAGTTTGGAGCTGAGTTTGGGGGCCTAGGGGGGGGGGAATAGCTGTTATGATATTTCAACTTATTTTTCCAATAAAATATTTCTTAATAATTCAAAAATAACTTGTAAAGTATATTTTTGAAAAAAATGTTTTGTCACATTAAAAATGTGAGGTTTTAAACATAAATTCACTTCTTTGATCATTTGTCAAGTTGTAAATTTGTTTGTTCATACCTAGAGTGATTTGCGTAGAAATGGGATCTTTCGACTAAAAACTTGTTTACGTTAATTTTAACGTAAAGTGTTTTCACATTTTGTCATCCTCAAAACGTGAAGTTATTGAAAGATATAAATAACGTTTTTAGAACATTATCTGCATCAACAATCTCCCCCTTTTTGATGATGACAAAACATAAACACATTTTAAGTTAAAGATTAATTTTAACAAGTTTTTAATGAGTTTAAATCCCATTTCTTCCCCTTTTTGTCGAAGCAAAAAGGTTGCTAAGGCTCCCCCTTGATGTATACTCCCCCTCGTTTGGAGGACACCAAGGAATCGAGCAATGGTTCTTGCTACAAAACAAAGTTAGATGACAAATATACAATATCTAACATGTAGCAATCAAGACAAATATCCAAACACAAACAAAAAATTGGCTAAGTAGCCAAACACCAAAAAAATAAAACAACCACATAACATGCCCATCCATTCATTAAAAGAAATGTCATACATAAGTATGACTACATCACAAACATAGAGACAAACAACAAGAAGCATAAATAAATCCTTAGTGACAAGAGGCCCTAAGACAAGCTTGTTGTTCCCTTTACACACTTAGAAGTAACTACAAAGTAAATCTAATTGTGTTTATGACTGAGATTAATGTATTGATTAATTATACCAAATAAGTAAAACGTAAATATAAAAACACAAGTTTTTCAACGTTTAAATTCTTATTAGAAATCAATCAAAGAATCTATTACCCAAGTGTTTTGCGGAACAAACACTTGGGATTGAATAGACAAGGTATGGTGTTGTCCCCTCTCTAAACTCAAGCTATGCTTTGAGTGGTAACAATAAAGACCCACTGAGCTATCTCAGGGATGTGGTTACTCTTTGGAGGAGAAAAGTGGTTTTGTGAAAGTCTAAGCTTTTAATGCACAAAACTTATCCCACTTTTCTCCATCTGTTCCTATTTATACACAAGTATAAAAGAGTACTGATGATTAAAATACAAAAAGAATAAGCAAGCGTGTCTGACAACTACAACAGTATTTGTCATTTCCAAGAACCAATTGGAATAGGCTAAAAGTCCTTCCGAGTGTCAGTTCTGACACTTCATGACTTTTAGCCGTTTTAGGGAAGGTTCGCTTCTGGCCCGATAAGACTACTCCTTATCTCTTCAAACTCTTCCCGCCTAATCCTGCCTTTCTTTCAGACTTCTGGTTCTTCAGTCTACGCCTTCAGTCTTTAGTCTTCAATCACTTATTGTTGTTAAGGAGACTGGGGGTTCAGTGAGTTCTTGTCAAACACTCACTGAACCCATTACCTTCTTCTTTGGCTTAAGTGACATTCAGGGAGTTCCGCCTCACTGAATGGTGAATCCTTCTTCTTAGACTCATCCTAAGCATCTTGAAGGTAACTCACTGAGTGACTGTTCACTCAGTGACTTAATAGTGTTTACGGTTGTTTAACACTTAGCTTAATTTGTGTCCAAATCCTGTTTTCAGGACTCTTGGGTACTGACGGACCCAACAATCTCCCCCTATTTGGATATAAATTATGCCTAAGTGTTTTGATCAGTTATAAGTGAGCAAATGGGCTTCTACTCATACTGAATATACTAGAAAGCAATGAAAGGATACTGAAATAACAAAAACATGGGCCATCATTTTATTTATGTCATTACAAAGTCCTAACATCTAACATAATACTCAGGGTTCTTGTTCTCCTTCCAAGATACCCAAGAGTTCCAATTTAGCTCTCTTCGACACTATCACTTCTTTGTCAGGTCGCTCTTTCATCATCATATCTATCAGCTTGACAAACTCTTCATTTTCAGGAGTCTTCATGGAAAGTGCCATTAGCTTGTATGCCAGAAGAGTTGTCATTTCCACAAGGTTGATGTCACTAACTCTTTGGAAGGCCGGTTGGCTAAAATCATCGACAAAGAATATACCATACTCAGGCTCCTTGATGACCAGGTTGGGAACAAACTTGACTCCCTGAGGAGGGATCCTGTTGCAGTGAAGAGTGGCTATGAATTGTTCAGGCTCCTGACCCACAGCTTTTCTTTTCCTCCCGGTCTTCTGAGTAGGTTCAGGGATTGACATTCCCTAAGAAGCAAGCGCCTTCTCATGATCTATTCCTAAACTCTTAGCTATTTTTTCCAGTTCCTCATATTTTGAGTTCAGGGTCTTGAGAAGGCTGGGAACGATCTTTCCATGCTTCTTCCTCAGGATGGGCATCATCATGTCCCATTCCCTTAATCTATATTCTAAGAATCTGAAGGGTTTATTTACCTCAGACTTTCTTGGTCCCCTGTGAATTGTAATGCTTACTGGTTGGTAAGGTGAATGGTCATGTCAGTGATGGTGCCTTCTCCTTTGGTCTTTGTCATGTGCCACATGTACCTCTCATAGGTTTTCTTCCTCATTTCTTCTCTCAGCTTGGCTTGCTGATTGTGTTCCTGAAGAAGATCAGCCTGAAGCTTGAGGAATTCTTCCCCCCTTGATGTCTTTGTCAGTCTCCTTTATTTCTTCCTTGGCAACCTCAACAATTATTGGTCTGTTAAGTTGCTCAGCCTTCTTTGCAGCCCTTCTTATGTCCTGTTCATGCAGGACTACGAATACTTGCTGTGGAGTCCCAAAGAATTTCTTTCCATCATCCAAATCAACCTCAAATGGTGCATCAGGGTCTGGACGCACTTCGGTTGATGCTGACACCAGTTTCATTTGAGGAGGATCTTCAATCACCATGATTCCCTTCCCTTTGTCAGTGGGAGGGGGTTGAGTGATGGAAGTTTCAGGGACTTCTGTTGTTGCAACAACAAGGGCAGAGGATGAAGGTTGTTCAGGAGTTTGATCATCAAGTTTCTCCCCCTTAACAGATGCTGGAACTTCAGTGTATGCACCTATTGACTGAGGAGTTGGGGTAACCGGAGAGGCCTGAAGAATTGATAAGATACTAGAGACCATTTTCTTCATTTCAGAGGTCTGATTCTTCAGTGTGGACATTTCTGCGGCCATAGCATTCTGAGTGGTGGTGAGTTCAGTGACCTTTGTGGTATAGTGGGTGATCAGCTCATTATATTTTGTTGAAAGCTGATCAAAGGCTGAGGATATTTTGTTCAGGTACTCCTTGGAATCAGCTACTGACTGATGAAGAGAATCTTACTGAGACCTTATGGTTTTAAGATCCACCCCCTGAAGAAGCTTTAGAAGCTCAGTAATGTTGGTGGAGGTGGTGGTCTGAGTATCCATGTACTCTTTCAGCTTTGTGATCAGGGTGGGATCATCTCCGAGTTCTTCCAGAATATGATCAAGAGCCTTCAGTATGTTGGTGAGCTGCTTGTCTTGTTCAGTTCCCATACAATCAAGAGATTCCCTCAGGTCACCGAGTTTTTTATCAGTGAGTTTGGTGACCTGAAGCACTTTGATCTGAGATTCTTCAACAGTAGCCCTGAAGTCAGCATAGTTGGCTGCTGCTTCAGTATGTTGATCCCATTGCTCCTCAGTAATCTCACGAAAGAGAGCATGGTTGGATTTGCGGAGAAACATTACCAGCTGTCTTTCAGTAAGTGGACGAACATTATCATATTTTTGCAACCACTGAGGAGTAGCAGGAGCAGATGAGTGACCTGATGATGATGATGATGTTGCTGGGTTGGTTAGGGTGAGGGGTTGTTGATCTTCAGGAGGAGGAGATGATTGTTGATGTTCAGGGTGCTGAGGAGAGTTGTATCTTTCAGTCTCCATTTCCTCCTCAGCACCAAAAATGTCTTCATCACCAAAATCAACCATTTCCTCCTCTAACACATCATCCAGCAGTCTTTCAATATCTGCCAGAGTAGGAACCCTGCGGGAATCCGGCTCCCCCTCAGAAGAGGGCTCACCTTTGTTGTGGCCAGGTTCTGACCCCTCCAAGTGCACTGAGTGGGTTTTCTCAGCCTGGACCTTGGAGTCAGTTCCTGAGTGAATAGATTCGCCATGGGGGGTTTGTGGGTTCCGTATCAGCGGATGGTTTTAATCCCTCTGAGTCTTTGTCCCCCTGAGTGCCTTCAAGGACTGGCGGGCGTTCTCCAGTACTATCATGAGGCAATGATTGTTGGTGGACCCCCTTCCCATCAGGGTTGTACTGCCCTTCTGAGAATTTGGGGTCCTTTTCTCTCTGAGATCCTGAGTGTGATTTCTCAGGACCATAAGCGGGATGTGAATGGGTGTGGGTCCCCTTCTCAGTATACTAGTGCTGCTCTACCGAGGATTCAGGACCCTGTACTCCCTCAGGCAAAGGTTGTGATTGACTAATTCCTTCATCGGGATGTGAGAGGGTGAGGGTTTCAGATCCCATTGACTTGTGTATGTCAGTAGGGTCATGAGGAAAGGTTTTGCCCGAGGGTACTAAGGATGATTTCTCAGTACCCTCCGTTGGCGTTTGTTTTAAGGTCAAGAGTGTCTCAAGAATGGGTGTCTTAGAGGTCTTGGCCGTTGTTTGCCTTTTTTTAGGCTCTGAGGCAGAGGTCTCAAGGGCGAGTGGTTTGGGTTTAACCACCTTCTTGGACCCTGCCTTCTTTTTCTTCTTCTCCTGCTTTGTAGGAGAAGGAACAGGTGAGACAGCATTTGCTCCCTAAATGACCAACAGCATGTATGTGGTCAGGGAGACTGGTTGTACCTCAATAAGGTCTCTTGAATAGTTGGCTTTATGAAGGACGTCAGGTTTAGATCCCTCAACGTCAGGCCTAACATAATCAGAGCCTAGTAAGTCCTGAAGCGCACAGGAAATGAACCTAGGGTAAGACATATGTCTTTGCCTAGATTTTCCTGATAGCTTGGCTACGAGGTCTTGGAAGATTATTCCTCCGATGTCTATCTTTCTACCCTCCAGGAGACTGAACACCATCAATTGTTGTGATGCATTCAATTGCTCCATGGAGGATTTATTGCCTCCAAGGACCTGAATGATAAAAGTCATCAGGATCCTCCAGACAGCAGGGAACCAGGTTTTGATGATTGGTGCTTTGGCCAAGAGGGTTCCTGAGGCCACGTCAGGTTGTTTTGGGTCATGTGGCCCAAGTAAAAGCAATTCGGCCTTTACTTCTGCGACAGTGGGGTTAGGCTCATAGTTCTCAGTGAAATCAAGACCTGTGGCCTTGATGAAGGTTGGGTAATCCAGGGAGAGGGTCTTTCTCCCATTCATCACTGAGAACGTGATTATGGAATCTTTGGTTTTCTCAGGGCTTGTTGCCACTGCAGTGCACCAGAATTCCCTCAGATAGTCATTATATATGACTGAGGGTGGTTTTTGTGAACGCCGTAGCAAGAAAGTAGTTTTGAAGATATTTTACTACATTCTTGTACGCAAAAAAATTTTCTGGGTATGCAAAATTTCCTACGACGTTATTCTTGGTCATGTCCATGCCTTCCATTGTGAATTCCACATTTGGGGCGTAGGTGATAGCTTTAGAGGTAGCCATTTGTGTAAAAGGTCTTGGTTTTTACAAGAAAATGGTCTGGATTTCTAAAGATGAACAACACACACTAGTTTTTGAGAGAAAAGGGCAAGAGTTTTGCTTAAAAAATTTCTTAAAACGTGTGTGTGTGTGTTGATTTGTTTAGGTTTATTTATAGAGAAGTGAAGAGGAGGGGTGTTTTAGGCATTAAGCAGATTTATTTTCTCAAAAGAAATGTTTGGAAACCGTTTTGTATAAAACGTTTGGGATCCGCATTAAATGCCACCACTCCACTTTCCCAGGTTTTGCGCAACAGTCGAGGTGAACAGTTGTGCCGTCTGCAAAAAGTGTAATTTGCAAAGATTACATCATCACATAATTTTTATGTGAGAGAAGAGGCATTAAATGTCAAGTTGGCAAGTGGGGGCCCAGAGGTGGATGCCAGAAGGCAAAAGAACAAATATTCTTATATTAAATAAGAATTCAGTTACCAACCTCGGACATTTACTAACTAGATACTTAGAGCATTTAAGTTAGCATTGAATGTCATTTTGAGGGCCCTGAATGATTTTTCATTCAGTGAGGGGTTCAGGGAAGGTGATTCAGTGATCTTTTCACTGAGGAACACATTGAGTCCGGGACCTGGGGTTTTTCAGAATTTACACTTAGTTGGATGGATTCAATCAGTGGACTTGTTATCCTCTATATGAATCGACCTTATCCTACAACTATGACTATATAAGAACGTGACACTCAACTAGAATGATATAAATGAAGAGAAGTGATGCGTATTGTATAACTTTAAACCGAATGCTTATGTATTAAGAACCTTGAGAGAACAAAGAGAAATAAAAAACACACACACCTACACACTCTCACCTATATGACACTATGAGGCACACCAAAATAAGTGGTGAGAGTGTGTATTTATAGGCATGTTGGTGACGCCCTAATTCACTATCTTTGGGCTTGATGGGCTTTGTGTTGGACTTGGGCTTATACACTTTATTTCTATTACATAATAAAGTCCAACACAAAGCCTTACAATACTTAACTAATTACATGACACACGCATATTACAAATATTACAAATGACCATCACTTCACTAAAAATATAAATGCTAACAATCTCCCCCTAAGGGATGGTCATTTCAATGAAGCTCCCGGTGATAGGTCTTTTGTCTTCAATGTCATGAACTTTGTGTGTTGATGTAGAATAGTCTTCATTCATCGTTCCTTCATGCAATGTGATCTTCAAAGTAATCGTCTTTCAATCGTTCTTGCCTTGATCAGTATCTTCGTGTGATTATGCGTCGTGTCCTCCAACATACTCATACATCTTGGACTGTATACTTATGCTAACAATCTCCCCTTATACTTTCATCATTTGACATATGAACTTGTTCTTGACATCTTGATTAGCATTTTGACTTTGTCGTTACACTCTGTCTTTAACTTGATCCTTTTGTCTTGAACTTTTACACTTGAGCTTTGTTGGGGATGGTCTTCATAAGTATGAGTATGCTGGGGTGAAGATGTTTGATGTATCTGATAATGGTTGATGGATGTTTGTAGGTAGCTGCATAAATCTGTTAGTGATAAATCATCCAGCACTTACAGGTTAGGACTTTGAGATCGTCAACAGCATAGTGTGAAGACTTTCTCTAATCCTTCCCCAGGCCGTTCTGAACCGGATACCCCCGAAAGGGCTTACACGGACACACCGAAGTGCACCCACGATTCAGTGAGTCACTGGAGATCACCCTACGACTATCGACCATTTGAAGCACGTAACCATCATGATATAAATGGAAAGATCCTCGGATCTCATTAAGACTCTTGTACACCATGTGTTCTTATTGGTGAACACAGGTGTATTATAAGGAAAGTGTTCCTAAGAGATTTTTGATGAATCTCATGGCTCTAGACTCGATAATGTGCGTTTTGGTTTTAGTAGACGGAGGCATGGAGCAGAGTGCCACCTTTTCAATATCAACACATCTCGGAATGAGAGGCCGATAGATTATGCGGTGTTCTCCGTGAGAAATGAAACAAATATCTTTTAAGAGATATATGAGTGGCTAGGAGGGGTGGTGCAGTGCGTCACTGGGTCCATGACGTCTTGTCTTCAATATCAGTATCACCTTAGTGAATACCGATAGCAGATGTATTGACCCGGTTTCTGCCCTAAGTTTTCATGGAGGGCTATTTCTTTTCACCCTTTCATTTAACTTCACTTTTTAATTCTTCAACCCCTTCTTTCCCTTTCTCATTTTACTCCTTTTTTTTTAATCTTACCTAAGGACTTCTAATTCTAATCTATTGGAATTGTCCTTGGGTAGATCCCTCTGGTTCTGGCGGATCATAGGACATAACCTAACCATAATCACCTTATTACTCCATGATTATCCTAGATTTGATGATCACAAGCCACAAAACCTTTTTATGAAAATCTCTCAAAGTGTTTATGAGTAAAACACTTTGAGAGTTTTACATTTTCTGAAATACTCCCCCTTCGCATGTGCTCATGCATTTTTTAAGATAAATTTGCACATGTTGGGTAGAGTTCGCACATTTGAAATGATTGACTTTCAAAGAACATGACCATTGCGAGACACGTTTACATCACTAGTTAGACTAGCTTGAAATTATTACCCGTCCCGGTCATATTCAATGATCATCTCTCGAATTGGTACATTCTACTCAGACAAGTCCTTTGAGAGACACGTTTACATCACTGGATAACCAGCTTGAAATTATTACCCGTCCCGGACAAGTCTTTTCGATAACGGACATTTAGTTTTCGTCAATTCGAGGGTTAAAATCTTGAGTCGAGCTCTTTTGAGATTCAATTCACGATCTTTAAACATTTTTTATCACATTTTAATCACGTCTTCTCCCCCTCAAAAATAGCATGCAGTGATATTTTTGATATCAACTGATTAAAATGAGAGCTTTTTGGAGAGATAGACGGATCATTTTAGCATGATTTGGAACATTTTGATTTTTCTTTTTTTTTTTAAACTCCCCCTTAAATAAAGCATATTCTTTAAACATTTGAGTTTAAAATCATTTAAGGGTATAGAGGGAGTTTTCTTTTTGAAGAATCTTGAGCACAGAATTTGGAGAAAGATTTTGAAAAATCTTTTTTAAAAAATCTTGATCATGTGCTCAAGGATTCTTTGTTTTCTTTTGCCATTAACAATGCGAGTCCTGATCTGAAATAATCAGAAGTCATCATTGTAGCTCGGGTTTCGTACTGAAATATACGAAAGTTGTCATTTAAGTGCGGGTTCCGTACTGAAGTATACGAAAGCCATAGTGAAGAAAATTTTGTGAACAACATGTTTTAGAAAACGTTTAAATGAACTATCGCTCAAGCATCTGTACATGCCCGTATCATTGTTGAATGACATTTCTAGGTACGTAAAGAATATCGATTATACGAGAGACATGTCGTGAGAAGAATATTTTTGGTTTTTATATTTTTTACTGTTTTTGTATTTTTGAAATTTTCTATTTTTATATTTTGTTTTTGTTGGTTTTTCAAATTTTGTATTTTGTTTTTCAAAAATATTTACATGCGAAGCTTTTTGAGATAATATTCAAGAAGATTCGAGAAGACTTTCTAACTCTTCGGGAGTTAGGCTTCGCATTCCAATTCGTCGAACTAAGTTATCAAACCGCTCTTTTGGGAGGGCTTTAGTAAATAGATCGGCGAGTTGGTATTCAGTCTTCACGAAAAATAATTCAACAGTACCCTCTTCGACGTGTTCCTTTATGAAGTGATAGCGGACTCTAATATGCTTGGTCTTCGAGTGTTGCACGGGATTGCACGAGATGGCTATGGCACTTTTCGAGTCACAATATCACCCTTCAGATACCAGCATGGTCGGCATTTGAAAAGGCTGTTAGTGTAAACTCCGAATCCTTCGGATACCAAAGTCCCATGTTAATGGTTCTTCGTAGGTACCGGAAGATCCGTTTAACCTCTTGGAGGTGAAGTTCGGTAGGCCTTGCCTGAAACCGTGCTAATAAACAGACAGCAAAATGTATATCGGGTCGACTAGCAGTTAAGTACATGAGAGACCCAATCATGCTCCGATATTTCTTCGGATCCATGGGTTTCCCATATAAGTCTGCGCCTATTTTGGGTGAAGTGACCATTGGAGTACCAACAGAGTCACAATTTTCCATTCCATGTTTTTTTCAAAATCTCAATTGTATATTTAGCTTGATTTATGAAAATGCCACGATGGGATTGATGGATTTGAAGTCCAAGGAAGAATTTTAATTCGCCCATCATAGACATTTCAAATTTACTTTTCATGAGATTTGCAAAATATTTTGAATGTTCCGGATTAGTGGACCCAAAGATTATGTCGTCCACGTAAATCTGAACAATCAAAATATCATCTTTGAATTTTCTGGTAAACAAGGTCGGGTCAATTGTTCCTTTGGTTAAATGATTAAGAAGTAGGAAAGATGATAATTCGTCGTACCACGCCCTTGGGGCTTGTTTCAAACCATAGATAGCTTTCTTTAGCTTGTAGACGTAGTCTGGATGATCTTTGTCAACGAATCCATCTGGCTGACTCACGTACGCTTCTTCTTTCAGAGTTCCATTCAAGAAAGCTGTCTTGATATCCATCTGATAGACCGTGATGTTCTTGTGAGCCGCGTATGCTAAGAAAATCCTGACCGCCTCAAGTCTAGCTACTGGCGCGAATGACTCCTCAAAATCTATCCCCTCTTCCTATCTGAATCCCTTGGCCACTAGACGAGCTTTGTTGCGAATTACAGTCATTTCTTCATCCTTTTTGTTCTTCCATAACCACTTAAGATCAATGACAAGTTTGTCGATTGGTCTTGGCACTAAATCCCAAGTGTCATGTAATTTATATTGGAGAAGTTCTTCCTACATCGCTTCAATCCATGCATAGTCTGCCATCGCCTCCCGAATGTTCTTTGGCTCTTTTAGACTGACTGAGCAGGCGAAGATGCACATGTCGCAATCGGTGGCGAGTTGTCTTCTCGTCTGAACTGGCCTTGAAGGTTCACCAATTACATGTTCTATTAGATGGTCTTTAGTCCACTGTAACGTAGAAGGGTACCTTGGATTTGATGAATGCGTGTTAGATGGTTCATGTAATCTGGAGGAAGATTCAGCAGATTCCGTTGCAAACGGATTTTCGAATGGTTCTTCTACTAACACAGCATCGTTCTGTTGTTCTTCTTCTTGAATTGGTGTTGTTTGGTTTTGCTCATCAACTCTTGGTAGAACAATCTCAATTACTGGAGTTGCTGGACTAGATGTTGATGATGTTGAGGGAGTTGGTACGTCAGCTTCGATTGTGGTAGATGCATCTTGCGGTGGTGGTGGTGGTGGTGGTTGATGTTGTTGAGCGGGTGCAGCGGAACGTTGTTGTGATGCATTTGTCGAAGCTCCACCATAGTATTCATCATACATATACTCGAAGAAATTATCCAGTTCTTGAGTTGTCGGTTTTTCAGTTGTAGTTGACTAAGCTCCTTGGGGTACAAGTCCTGAACTGATATGTCCAGAAGTTTGACTGTTTGGTGCGGGTCCTAATCCGATATGATTAGAAGCCATCGGGTTAAGCGCGGGTTCTAGAGCGAGTCTCTCAGAAGCCATTTGTGAAATCTCGTCAAATTTTACATTCATCGTCTCCATAATCCTTTTCGTTCTCCTTTTATACACCCTGAATGCCCTCGAGTTATCTGAATAACCAATGAAGATTCCAATATCACCCTTAGCTTTCAGTTTCCCCAGATCCTCTCTGTCGTTCGTAGGATAGCACAAAGCGCCAAATACATGAAGGTAAGAGATATCGGTTTTTCTGTTGTTCACTAGCTCATATGGGGTTTTATTGAATCTTGGATGGATTAGGGATCGGTTCTGAGTAAAACAAGCAGTGGCAACAGCATCAGCCCATAAGAATAACGGTGCACTGGAATAAATCAGCATTGTGCGAGCAGCTTCCACAAGAGTTCTATTTCTTCTTTCAACTACCCCATTCTGCTGTGGAGTTCTAACAGCTGATGTCTGGTGAGTAATTCCAGTCTCTTCAAAATATGTTCTTAACTCCTGATTAGTGAATTCCGTGCCATTGTCAGTTCTTACTATCCTAACTGGAGCTTGAAGTAGGACTTGAATTCGCTTCAGAAAGGTGATTTTGACCTTAGAAACCTTACCCATGTATATCTTGAATAATCATCGACAATCACAAGAATATACTTTTTCCCATTGATACTCTCAACTCTCATTGGGCCACATAAGTCCATGTGCAACAAATGTAACTTATCGACCGAACTGGGTACGGTTTTAGGTTTATATGTTGCCCGTTTGCTTTTGCCTTGCTCACAGGATGGACATAAGTGTTCTTTGGTGTATTTGAACTTTGGGAGACCGGTGACGATGTTGTCTTTGGCAAGCTTTGTTAAGGTGTCGAAGTTGAGATGGGATAAACGTCTGTGCCACAACCAGGACTTAGTTTCGTCAGCTCTTGTCATGAGACAAATTGGTGATGAAGAGGCCATTTGGTTTATGTCGATAGCATAAAGATTGGTTCCATGATTTCCGGTTAAGAGATCATCTCCAATCAAATTCCTAACGAAGCAAGTGTTCCTTCTAAATGCAACCTCTAAATCTGCATCACAAAATTGCCTGACTGAAAATAGATTGTGTCCCAACCCTTCGACATAGTAAACCCGAGTTATTAAAAAATTCCCGAACTGAAGATATCCATAACCCAGAATAGCTGCTACATGATCGTTTCCAAAACGAACTGTTCCCATCAACTTCCATACAAAGTTGATCAGCAGCTTCAGATTCCCGGTCATGTGCTTGGAGCAACCCGAGTCGACGATCCAAAGATAAATTTCAATGACCTGCGAAGAACAGATGGTTTTGTATATGGAAACCGTTTAACATTTGGTTCCATGGGGTTAGAGGTAACAGATGAATCACACTTAGAGAAGGTTTCTATTTGTTCTTTTGGAAAAATTTCTAATGTGCCATTCTTAAGTGTAAACTTTCTACCCGTTGTTTCCATGTTAAAAACTTAAGATGATCCTTAGGCAAAATGGTACTGGTGGTTGACCTAGCTAGTTTAATAAGTCTTTTAACATATCTGGTCCTAGCACTAGTACCTGAAGGCACATCTTTCTGTTTAAGCATGGCATTCACATTCACATTATTAGAAACAATATCATCACAAACATTTTCAGACAAAGATTTCTTGTTCATTAAACAAACAGATTCATTACATGCTCTTGAAATATTGTCCTTAACATTACATCCAGATGACATATGTTTCTTATTCGAAAGCGATAAAATCCTAGGGTGTTCTTCTACTCCTTCCGTTTTATTCTTGATTTCACTCTTAGATGCAGGCGAGACTCTATTCCTTGTATTGCTCCTAGGCTTTGGTCTGCTGCTCCTAGAGGTACATTCTACTCCAGTAGAAGGTAAGGCACACGCATTAGGATTTATCTTGTTGTCGTTTGAATTTGTTTTAGCATTCCTAGTCTCTTTTGGATTTTCTTTCACACTTTTGTCTATCGCCCTATATGTTTGGGATGTAGAGGTAGACGCAGTAGTGGTACTATTCCTATAAAGGCCAGGTGCTATCACTTTTGGTGTTTCGACAACAGCTTTCACTTTATCAACACTTGTTGACTTTTCACATTCCTTAGGCAAGGGTATAGAAATAGACATTTTTGGTTTCGCAGCCATAGTTTCCTCACCCTTCCCTTTTTGACTTTCAAGCTGAGACTTCAAAAGATCAATTTGCTTTTGCATGTTTTGGTAAGAACGCTCGTACGATAATTTGTCATACTTACATTCTTCCTTTTTTTCGATCAAGTTGTTTAAAATATGTTACATTTTGTTTTTCAATCTTAGCAAGCGCATTTTCATATTTTTCAACAATTTCAGAAGTCTCAGCTCGAAGTCTTTCATCATCCTCTACAGAATATGTTTGGTAAATTATGGACATAATTTCAGTCGACATAGCTACTTCGAAGAGAGTGTCATTGTGTTTTTCCAAAATTTTGATGTGTCCAAAGTTTTCATTAGCTTCCTTCACCAAGGATTTGTGGTCCTTGATAAATTCGGCTGATTCTTTCAGAAGATTATGTTCAATATTAAGAACTACCGCATAAATTGCAGTAATTTGAGGATTGATTTCTGTTTCAAACATCTTTTTCTGTTCAGTATGAAAACTTGAAAACCAGTCGTTGTAGAAATTCTTTGTTTTGGATGCCACAGTCATTTGGAGCGATTCAACTCTCTTTTTAAGATCATCCAAATATCGTCTAGCTTCACTTGTGTTACAAGTGTTCTTAGAGGACATTTGTTCGATGTTAGAAAGATGTTTTGAAACAACTTTTTGGTTTGCGACAGCCACTGGTTTTTTGAAAAACATTGGTGACTCTTTTTAAACAAGATGAACGCCAGAATCTGTATTAAGCTTGTTATAATCAATTGGTTTAATTTATGGGTTCATTTGTCTCATTTTAACACGACTCTCTTCGGCAAGCTCAATCGTTTCATAGGAATCACGAACCTCGGGAGGATCATGATTATCATTTAGCACATTACCATTATATAACACATTCTGTTGTTGCTGAGCTTTCTTGAGATTATAAGGGTTTTCACAACCGATAGCCATTTTCTTCATTGTATGTAAAATCGGGTTTGGATCTTTGATGAGCATATTTTGAGTTTGAGCAGAATGACCCATTTTTACAAGCAACTCTTCCAACCTTTTAATGGTTTCTTGTTTGTTAATGAGTTCATCAAGAAGATCATTTTCATGTTTTGAAAACCTTGCATGCAACTCTTTCTTTTCTTTTTCAAGATCAGAACAAGTTGATTTTTGTTTAGAAAGTTGGTTGGTTAATTCAGAAATTTCCTTGTTTAAAGATTTTATTTGCATGTTCAATTTAACATCGAGTGTGTCATATTAATTTGCAAATGTTTTTCTCTTAAAACAGAATCTCTATAACCAATTTCAAGTTCTGACTATCGTTTGTTATTAAATTCAAAAGCTCTTTCATTCACCTTATATCTCTCAAGCTCAGCGGTCAATTTTTCATTCGCGGCCTTAACATCGCGATTGATCTTTATGACCTTTTCAATTTCAATACTACAGTTTTGCAATAATTATTCAAATAAAGCGCGTGTTTCCTCATCATTCTCAGTATGCTGAGACTCGAAGCCTCCATTAGGATCCATAACTGGAGTAGCCAAATTTGTATTGCTACAACTTGGGGAGACCATATATGTATCGTAAGTGGTTGCAGGAGTCGCAGGATGCTATTCATTCTGAGGTGTCATATCAAATATTTCATTATTGTGACATGTAGCATATGGTGGTACCTCAGAGATTCCATTGACATCATAAGCAGGTGGTGCTTCAGAATCCGTGTCATACTTTGCTTCCTGAAGGTTGGCCATGAAGATGCAGTTGGCATCGATATCCTCCAGGTCTTCCATGTCATCCATCAAAGCCATGAAATCATTCTCCTCTGCACTCAACTGTAACCCGGCCGTTTCTTTCTGTGCCAACAGCAATGCTTTCTGCAAATAAGCTGGATCTTTCTTTTTCGGCCTCGTGGGACAGTTCCTTGCCATGTGACCAATTCCTTGACAGTTGAAACACTTTAACACATTCCCTTGATTCATATTCCCAGCATTCCCAGCAACTGGAGCAGCAACCTTTCCAAACTAATTCCTCATATTCTGACCCCTCTGATTTCCAGCAACTTGACCCAACTGATTCTAATTACCCATATACTGACCCCTCTGATTGCCTGCATATTGCCCTTGATTACCCATCTGAAATCCAGTAGCATATCCTTGCTGATTCCCATAAACTCCAACCATTTATCCTTGATGACCCATATTGAAACTCGGATGTGCAATTTGCCTGTTGCGAGTATTCGATGAAATCCTTTGGTTGTTGTTAGTTGATGTGGAATAGCGTCCTTGGAATACCTTTGATAGAAGGGTAAATGCTTGAGACAAAGCAGCACTGTCATCATTGTAATCGTATTCAGGTTCTGGATATTGTGGGTATTGTTGTTGTGGAATGACTTGTTGTTGTTGTGGGTAGAGTGGTTGTTGTGGAACATATTGTTGTTGCGTGAAGTTCTGAGTGGAAGTGGATGATGATGGTTGTGTATTCACTGTTGAAGGTGTTGGTGCTTGAACAATCAATGCTAGAGGATCATGTTGTTTGGCTAGCTTCTCTTTCCTAACTTCATCTGCCTCTTTTTGGTTTTGCTTCAAAAAGTGATAGAGTTGATGATCATAGTTCACCGTATGAAGGTTCTTTGTTTGGTTGACAATAGTGACATAACGTCCCCATTCCTCTGGTAGGTTGTTGATGAACTTGATGTTTTGAACAATTTGGCTTGGTGTCAACTTGTTCCTGTTAAGCTCGTTCATGAGAGTACAAAACCTTGTATAGTAAGATTCAATTGGTTCAGCCGGAGTGGATGTGAACTTCTCCCATTCAGTTAGAAGCTTTTTTTCAATGTCTTGTAGACCAATTTCAGTGCCATGACAAAGCCTTCTAACTCGTTCCCACATATCATAAGCAGTTTCACAACTGTCTACAGCACAAAATATTTCTCGTGGTAAACCAAGTTGAATTAAGTGCATTGCCAAGTCATCAGCTTCAATTTTCTTCCAATCTTCTGCTGTGTATTCCTCTTCCTTTTGATCCCGGAAGGTCGGTGGAATGGGAGGTGTTACATTTGGATTGCCATCTGATACTTGAATCTGACGAGGCTTGAATGGACCGTTCTTGATGGAGTTAAGCAAGAGTCTACCTTGACCATTAGGTTTGGTTTTGATGTATCGGATCATTCGACTTGTCCATGGAAGATAACCACCCTTTTCAAGCATTAGAGGACGGTTTTCAGCACCGGCTGCATGGATATCTTGTTGAGTTGCCATTGATGATGTTGTTGTATGATAAAGTTGATTCAGTTGATTCAGGATCGTTGCAAAGAAATAGGTGTTGTGGTTGTGGAAGGTTGAACTCAGTTGATGTTATGAAGCCTTGGTTCTTTGTTGATGATCGGTTGAAGTTACTTGCAATTTAGATAAACTATTACAATTTAGATAAACGAAACAAATTAAATAAAGTTACTAAATTTGACTAGACTATAATTTAGAAAAAATCAAAAGTTCACTAATTCGACAAAGTTATGTAAATTACAATTTATATAAAACGATAATTTCTATAGAAATTTCAATTTAAACCAAAATTTATACAAATTATGGAAAAATTTCAATTTAGATAGAATTTATCTAATTTATATAAATTTGTAATTTATATAAAAAAATCTAACTAATTTATACAAACTAGTAGATATCCGTTTTTCGAAGTATTCGTCACACTTATACAAGCGAGAGAATACCGAGTTCGCGATCCTTGATGTTGTAGAAATTAAAAGTTCAAATCGAATTTATAAAAATTATTTAAGTTGTAAAGCGTTTAACTGAATTGCGAGGACTGAAATTGCCAATTTGCGAAAAGCTCTTAAAACTGCCAATATTGCGATGAGGGACGAATTCTGTCAACTTGCAAAAGTACTTGAAATTGTCACAATTTCGATAAAGGACTAGATTTGCCAATTGCCGAAAGTACTTCAAACTGTTTGCGATAAGGGACCAGTTTTGCCAATCTGTTAAAGTAGTTAAGTACAATTGCGATAAGAAGCAGTTTGTACAATTTCGATAAATCAGCAATTTACAATTGTGATAAAAGGTCTTTGCACAATTTCGATAAAAGTTAGTTGCCACAATTGCGATAAGAGGATCTGGCACAATTTCGATAAAGTGAGTTTTGCACAATTTCGATAATTTGCACAATTTCGATAACTTGCACAATTTCTATAAACCCTCTTTTTTTTATCTAAATTCTTATACAAGAAAGTAGATTTTGTCCGTGTCGATGTAGTCCTTTTTTTTTATCACAATTCTAATACAAGAAAGTGATAAAAACCACTTCTATGAAGATTCGAACCCAATGTAACCACGAGCAAACTTTTATCCAACCTTTTGTAGCAATTTTTCGATCAAACAACTTTAAACACTCACGAGAACCTTGTAAAACTTCAAAATACCACATATCAACAATAAAGCTACAACCTTTTTTATTTTAAACACACGATAACACAAAAAGCTTGAGACTTTTTTCTTAAAAATGCTCGATAAACTTAAAAGCTGCAAACTTTATCTACAAAACTCACGTAAAAATCAAAAAGCTTCAAGATTTAACCTTCAAACTCACGCTAAAATCAAATAAAGTATAAAAAGTAATCGACTTAATAACTAAAGACGCAACTTTTTAAGCTTAAATGATAAAAACATGACACAACTAAGACCTAAATCCTTATTTGGCGGATGATACCACTTGTTATCCTTTATGTGATTCGACCTTATACTACAACTAATCTATGAGCGAACGCGTGACACTCAACTAGAATAATATAGATGAAGAGTAGATGATATATGGATCGTATGATATAAGCTTTAACCGAATGCTTATTACTTGAAAAGAAAGAAACAAGAGGAAACAATAAGAGCACACATACACACCTACACACTCTCACCTATATGACACTAAGAGGCACACCAAAATAAGTGGTGAGAGTGTGTATTTATAAGCATGTTGGTGACGCCCTAATTCACTATCTTTGGGCTTGATGGGCTTTGTGTTGGACTTGGGCTTATACACTTTATTTCTATTACATAATAAAGTCCAACACAAAGCCTTACAATACTTAACTAATTACACGACACACACATATTACAAATATTACAAATGACCATCACTTCACTAAAAATATAAATGCTAACAGGACTGATTCAAAATATCCAACATTCCTAATTCAGCTTTCAGTCTTGTGAAAGTTGGTTCATCCAATGGTTTGGTGAATATATCAGCTAGCTGATATTTAGTAGGGATGAAGTGTAATTCAATGTCACCATTCATGACATGGTCCCTGATGAAGTGATATCTAATATCAAAGTGTTTTGTTCTCTTATGAAGAACAGGATTGTTTGAGATGGCAAATGCACTTGTGTTATCACAAAAGATGGGAACCATCTTATAATGGATTCCATAGTCACTGAGTTGACTTTTCATCCAAAGTACATTTGCACAACAACTAGCTGCTGCAACATATTCAGCTTCAGCTGAGGACATGGCAACTGATTGTTGCTTCTTAGCACTCCAACAAACTAATTTTCCACCAAGAATTTGGCAGGAGCCTGAGGTACTTTTTCTGTCCATGTTGCATCCAGCATAGTCAGAGTCTGAGTATCCTTTGAGATCAAATCCTGAACATTTTGGATAGTATAATCCAAGGTTTGGAGTACCTTTCAGGTACTTGAGTATCCTTTTCATAGCTGTGAGATGAGATTCTCTTGGGTCAGATTGATATCTGGCACACAAACATACTGAGAATTGGATGTCAGGCCTTGATGCAAGTAGATACATTCGTGACCCAATCATTCATCTGAATAGAGTTTGATTGATTGGTTTACCAATGAGGTCAGGACCAAGATTGTTGGGGGGGGAACCATGGGAGTTTTGACTGAGGCACAGTCACTTAGCTCATACTTTTTTAGTAGGCTTCTGACATACTTCTCTTGACTGATAGAGGTTCCTTTATCAGTCTGCTTGATTTGCAGTCCAAGGAAGTAAGTCAGTTCTCCCATCATGCTCATTTCAAATTTTTTTGCCATCAGTTTTTCAAACTGTTTGCAAAGTTTATAACTTGTTGAGCCAAAGATGATGTCATCAACATATACTTGAACAAGTATGACATCATTATTTTTCCTGTAGATAAACAATGTGTTGTCTATCTTGCCTCTGACAAATTTGTTTTAGATCAGGAAGGCTGAGAGAGTTTCATACCATGCCCTGGGTGCTTGTTTCAGTCCATAAAGGGGTTTGTTAAGCCTGCAGACATAGTCAGGAAACTCACTGCTTTCAAATCCAGGAGGTTACTGAACATAAACTTCTTCTTTCAGTGACCATTTAAGAATGCACTTTTAACATCCATTTGGTACACCTTGAAGTTCATGTAGGTTGCAAATGCAAGGAAGATCCTGGTGGCTTCCATCCTTGCCACTGGTGCAAATGTTTCTTCATAGTCAATGCCTTCTTGTTGATTATAGCCTTTGGCTACAAGTCTGGCCTTGTTTTTTATGACTATGCCATTTTCATCAGATTTGTTTTTGAACACCCATTTCATGCCAATGACTGAAACATCTTCAGGACATTTGACCAAGGTCATTACCTTGTTTCTGTCAAATTGTTCCAGTTCATCATGCATGGCCTGAACCCAACTTGGATGTTTAAGTGCTTCTTTGACACTTTTGGGTTCAATTATGGAGATGAAGTCCACAAATAGGCATTCATTGGCTGAGGCTGCTCTTAGTTGTGCAGCCATGCTTCTAGTGAGCATGCCTTCAGTAGGCTCTCCAATTATATTGACAAGTTCTATATCCTGAGACCTAGTCCAACTTTCCTGAGGTCTTGAAAACTGATTAGAACTTGAGGAGGCCTGATTGGTAAGGTCAGGTGCAGACACATGATGATCTTCAGCATCTTGAGTGTCTGACTGGGTTGACTGATCACTGTGATTGTTTGGTTCCTGAGCACTAGGTTCAGACTGATTGATTGCATCAGTACTTCTTTGTGCTTCAACAAACTCAGTGATGGTTGGGTAAGGAAGGTTGTGTGGGATGATGTAGTAGGAGATGTCAGCATTTGCTTGGTACTGAGTGGAAGGATCATTGTCAGGATGATGTTCATCAGGAGGGTATCTTGATGAATCATCAATGCCTATCTCTTCCACTGAGGTGTTAGAGACACTGATTGCTTCAGTACTCTCATCAAAGGTAACATGGAATATTTCCTCAGTTTGTTGTCTCCTAGTGTTGAACACCCTGAAGGCCTTTGAGACAAGAGAGTATCCTAGGAAGTATCCATCATCAGCTTTGGCATCAAATTTCCCTAAGTGATCCTTGTGATTATGAATAAACACAGGACACCCAAAGACATGAAAGTAGCTGATGTTAGGGATCCTTCTCTTGAATAACTCATAAGGGGTTTTGCTATGTCTCTTGACAATGATGGATCTGTTTTATGTGTAACAGGCAGTCTTTACTGCTTCAGTCCAGAAGTGTTTGGAAAGGACTGATCCATTTAGCATTGTCCTAGCTGCTTCAATGAGTGTTCTATTTTTCCTTTCAGCAACACCATTTTGTTCAGGTGTGTAAGGAGAGGAAAAATTTTGGGAAATTCCTTTCTCATAACAGAAACATTCAAGTTCATAGTTTTTGAACTATGTCCCATTGTCAGTCCTAATCTGTTTGACTTTAATTTCATTTTGATTTTCAATGTTCCTGACAAAGGACATGATTGTTTCAGCTGCCTGACTCTTTTTGGTCAGGAAGTAAACCCAAGTGTATCTTGAGTATTCATCCATAATGACTAGAGTATACTTCTCATATTTAATGGATCTAGGACTGATGGGCCCAAAGAGATCCATATGGAGAAGATGAAGGCAGTTCCTGATGGAAAGGTTTGTTTTGGTTTTAAATGATGCTCTATGATGTTTACCTTTTTCACAGGCAGAGCATGGTTTATCCTTTGAAAACACAAGTGATGGTAAGCCAAGGACCTTGTTTTGTTTCACAAGATTGTTTATGTTTTTGAAGTTAATGTGGGAGAGTCTCTTATGCCAAAGCCAATTGAGGGTTTCAGTGGCCTTAGCAAAGAGACAAGTTCCATTCTGAGTTAGACTGGACATGTCTAACACATAAACATCTTGCCTTCTTGGTGCAATAAGGACAACTTCCTTATTTGCATTAAAGATGGTTCCTTGCTTATCATCAAACTGAACTATGTACTTTGCATCACATAGTTGACTGACACTGATCAAATTGTACTTAAGACTATTGACATAAGCTATCCTAGTAAAGACTATACCACTACAGTTTACTGAACCATAACCTTCAGTGAGACATGATGAATTATCAGCAAATACCACCTTGGGTCCTGGTTCTTCTACATATTTGTGCAGATACTCTTTCACACCAGTCATGCTCCTTAAACATCCACTATCTAGATGCCAAATTGGCTCCCTGGCATGCGTCTGCACAAATGGTAAACTGAGTTAGTTCTTTCTAGGACCCCTCATCTTGGAGGGCTTGGCTTTAGTAGCCTTCTTAAAGGTAACAATTGATTCATGGTCAGTGGTTGAGTGGACTAAGCTACCACAGGTTTTGCATTTGATTGCTGAGGTAGACTTAGTAGACTGAGAGGATGACTTGGTCATACCTCTTCTGGTTTGAATGACCTTCTCATGTCCTGATGTGTCATGAGTGGGATCTCCACAAATTTCATAATTGTTGTCCATTAGACAATCCTTAGGAAGGTGGTCATTGAAGCCACAGTGAGGGCAAGGTGCAAAAGGCTTGGCCTTTTGTTTCTGTTTCTGTTTAGAATCAGAAGGATATTTTAAAGCCTGTGCTTTAAAGTTTGCCATCTTTGATGTGGCTGTGTATGATTGGTGATCAGAGGTCCTGTGATCTTCCTTTTTGCATATCATGCAGTAAAGGATTCTATAACAATCATCAGTGAAATGATTGGTATAGTGACACAGCTCACACCTTTTCAGGGGTTTGGAGGGTTTTGGTTTGGTGCTTGAGGAAGCTGATTTGGGTTCCTTCATCTTGGATTGAGAAGGTTTCTCCTTTGGAGAATACTGAGAGTAGACCAATGGTGTGAGGTCTGAGCTTGGTGCAGCACCCTGAAGGACTTTCAGAGGTGGGAGTGGTGTGAATGATTCTGATTCAGACTCATTGACTGACTCAGTACTACTGGGTTGGTCAGTGAGTCCAAGCATATTTTTCAGAGCCTGACTTTCAGGAAGCAAGATTTTTCCAGTCTCAAAGTTTGGTAACTTACTGACTGGGTTGTCCCTGACAATCCAGTCATTTGACTTGGGTTCCATTTCCTGCTCAAAAGATATGCCAGCTGGAATAAAAGTCTTTTCTCTGTGACTATCACTGGGGGTTTCAGTGAGTTGGTCTATTCCTATAATTTTCTTGTTTTCACTAGGAATTAGACTCACAGTTTCATAGACTTTGGGGTTCTTTTTAGTCCAGCCTTCAATGACAGCCTTTTCTTTGTTAAGTTCATTTTGAAGGGCTTGATTTTGTTTCAAAATCTCAGTGTTTTGAATTTGTAGTGTAATAGTTTCTAACTTGGCTTGTTTTAATACAAGCAATTCATCTCTACACTTATTCAATTCTAACACAAGATTATTATATTTTGAAAGCAAATTAAGCCTTTGTTCTTCTACAAACTTAAGATCTATACAAATATAATTCATATAGGACTGCCAGTCAGAATCATCATCCATTGAAAGTAAAATATTTACCTTCTTTATGGTTATGTTCACCCATTCTCCATTCCTTGCATGGCTTTTTCCAACAGCCACCTGATCACCTTCAGAAAGTGCCATCAGTGCACTCACTCCAATTTCCTCATCTTCTGAGGAGACCTCTTCTTCATCCCAGTCATAAGCTTCCGCTACAAGAACCTTGTTCTTTGTCTGAACAGGTTTGGAAGTTTGAGCAGTCTGAGACATTAAGGGATTAGTTTCAAGAAGAGCAAGTTTAGCCTTAGCTTTCCTATATTTAATCTCAAAGTCTTTTTGACCCTTTTGAACATTATTGTTTTGAAAATGTTGAGTCGACTGAAGCATTCTAGGTTGAAACTTGCTAGTTCCTGAGGAACTGTTTCTAGAAAATTTATAAGAGGGTTCTGAGATGGTTTTTGAGTAACAGTCTTTAGCAAAATGACCCTTTTTACCACAACTGAAACATTTAGTGGTTTCATTTGCTTTAGCTTTTGAAAAGTTAGACTGATTTCTTTTGATAAAATGTTTTGAATTAGCAAGGAGTGCCCTTTCTTGGAATTCCAAGTTTAAATCATTTAGGTACTCATCACTAGTTCTTTCATCAATCTCATCTTCAGAATCCTCTTGAAAATCCTGCACAACACCATTAGAATAAAAGGCAGTTGATATGGGTGAGGAGGTCAGGGCCTTTTTGGTCTCAAGAGCTTTCTTTGAGTCTGGGTATCTCCTAGAGATTAAGTTGTCTTCATAGAAAAACTTCCCATAGATCTCAGGGAGTTCAAGGGTCTGAATGTGATTAGTATTCCTGAGGCCCTGTGAGAAGTTTAGCCACTTCTCAGGGAGACTGTTGACAAAGCCAACATTGATCTCATGCTTAGACAAAACTACACCATCATTTGATAATTCGTTTATCAGGGTCTTGTATCTGGTATATGTCTGAGAGAGACTTTCAGAGTCCTTTGCCCTGAAAGTATTGTACTCAAGTTTCAGGTCCATGATCCTGTTTTCCTTGGTATCTGAGGGACCTTCAAAGCTATTAATCAAGTCATCCCAAGTTTGCTTGGCTGTACAACAGTTAATGACTGATTCCATTATATCGTCAGGAAAACAAGATATAATTATACTTTTCAGGCGTTGGTCTTGATTGACCACCCTTCTCTCATCAATGGTCCACTGAGCTTCAGGCTTGTTTAGCCCCTCAGCAGTCTTAGGGACAAAAGGACCATCCTTGATACAAGTGATGTAGTATGGTTCCATACCAGTCAAGTAGCAAAGCATTCGCTTTTTCCACTTGCTAAATTTTCCAGCTTCGAGTCTGGGAGCAACAGCTGAATAGCTGCCACCTTTTTTATCGACGAGCTGGGGCACATTAACCTCAGTCATAGTAGAATCTTGGTTTTAAAAACCTTGAGCACTCTTAGTTTTTGAAAAGATTTTATAAACCAGAGGCTCTGATACCACTTGTTGTTCCCTTTACATACTTAGAAGTAACTACAAAGTTAATCTAATTGTGTTTATGACTTAGATTAATGTATTGATTAATTATACCAAATAAGTAAAACGCAAATATAAAAACACAAGTTTTTCAACGTTTAAATTCTTATTAGAAATCAATCAAAGAATCTATTACCCAAGTGTTTTGCGGAACAAACACTTGGGATTGAATAGACAAGGTATGGTGTTGTTTCTTCTCTAAACTCAAGCTATGCTTTGAGTGGTAACAATAAAGACCCACTGAGCTAACTCAGGGATGTGGTTACTCTTTGGAGGAGAAAAGTGGTTTTGTGAAAGTCTAAGCTTTTAATGCACAAAACTTATCCCACTTTTCTCCATCTGTTCCTATTTATACACAAGTATAAAAGAGTACTGATGATTAAAATACAAAAAGAATAAGCAAGCGTGTCTGACAACTACAACAGTATTTGTCATTTCCAAGAACCAATAGGAATAGGCTAAAAGTCCTTCCGAGTGTCAGTTCTGACAATTCATGACTTTTAGTCATTTTAGGGAAGGTTCGCTTCTGGCCCGATAAGACTACTCCTTATCTCTTCAAACTCTTCCCGCCTAATCCCGCCTTTCTTTCAGACTTCTGGTTCTTCAGTCTACGCCTTCAGTCTTTAGTCTTCAATCACTTATTGTTGTTGAGGAGACTGGGGGTTCAGTGAGTTCTTGTCAAACACTCACTGAACCCATTACCTTCTTCTTTGGCTTAAGTGACATTCAGGGAGTTCCGCCTCACTGAATGGTGAATCTTTCTTCTTAGACTCGTCCTAAGCATCTTGAAGGTAACTCACTGAGTGACTGTTCACTCAGTGACTTAATAGTGTTTATGTTTGTTTAACACTTAGCTTAATTTGTGTCCAAATCCTGTTTTCAGGACTCTTGGGTACTGACGGACCCAAAAAAGCTTCATTTCCAGAAGGGGCTTAAAGGTTTATTGTTGGAAACTAAACATGAGCATGTTTAGTTAAGTGGGCTAGGAGGAGGTGGAGAGGGTGACATGATTGGAGGTGGTGGTGGTGTCAAGAGCTGCTCCACATAGGAGAACATGAAGTGTATCTCATCTCTCAAGGAGAAGATGAGGTTACGATTGTGAAGGCAACATAGGCAATTAGCACTATGTAGATCAAATGGATGGGGTTGGATAGGTTGGCCCATGATTAGAGAAGGAGGTGGTGGTGAGTTTGTTGGTGATGAGGTTGGTATGGCATAATCCAATGGAGTGATGGGTGAGAGTGTGTAGTCCATGGATGATGGCATGGTGATGAGAGAGGGAGATGATGAAGATGGGGTTCTAGTGGATGATATTTTGGAAGGAGCATTAGGTGGAGATGGTTAGTGAGGAGTGGCTTGGGAAGGTGGTGTCGTGACTTCATCATCTTTTGTGAGATCAACAAAGAGAGGTTTAGATGGTGGTCTTACGGTTATCCCAGGTTTCTTGGAGATGTGGGTTGTTGATGCTTGTGTGGAAGGCATGGTGATTGAGTGATGCGAGATTGAAGATGAGATGCAAGATAAGCTTGCAATGGTGATGCCTTATACAGGCAAGAGTTGTGGGATTTGAATTAAATTTGATGGTAGTATCCTATGGTGTAGTGAGGGAATCTTGGGGTGTATGTGAGTTTGCAAAATATTGCAGGTTTGAGGTTAGGGATGCAGGGATCTAGATGAAACAGTGAAAATTCGTCAAACAAGGGCACGGTACTATTAAATACCACACGGTACCGTTAAATTTAACGGTATCGTGGCCTATTTAACGGTACCGTGACCTGAAAGTCACGAATTTTCCTGTGCAGCCTAGTTCTGGGCAGCTAGAGGGAAGTTTTCTAGGGGAACTATTTGCAGGAAATGTTAGTGCCTCAAATCACTAAAGATTTATTTGCCTAATGTGTCCCATATTAAGTTACTCCTAGCAATTAAAGATTATCATGCAATTTTCAAAGATAATCTATAAGCATGCAAACAAAAAGGACAAAATAAGCTATCATCCAAGAATCATGTAATTGAAAATCATGCAAGGTGATAGAATAAATGTCAAGCATGCAAAATAGCAAAGATTATTAATCCCTAATATAATTTATCATAGATAAATCCTAATTATGAAAATAGTTCCATTGGCTTGAGCACACCCTCATTCATCATCACTCGATGAAACATCATAGCACGATACCGAACTATCATCATGATTCCCTTGAGATGATGTACGTTCCCAATACAGAGAGGTGTAGGTATTTTGTGTTAGAGGAGCCATGGTGGGATTGACAAAGAGATATCGATTGTTTTGGAAGTGAGGGAACGAGTTCATGACAAAACGGTATAGACGAGTCAACAACATGCCATAGGGTATCGCCTTATTTAGTCGACCCCTGACATTGACAATTCTCTTTGCCACAAAGTAGGCAATATTGTAAGGTTGTTCGGTGACTAGACAATACAACATATGAGCACAACATGCCGGGAGGTGCTCACGGTTGTGAGGAAGACAAAAGACATTTTCACGAATGACTTCTATCCATCTACGTAGATGTGGATGAATTTCATCAACACAGACTCTTAGTGGATCTAAGTCATAGACATGAGACTCACGGAACTCAATTTCACCATTTTTTTTAAGAAAACCATGAACTTTTTGAGGAAGACGAATGTGTTCTTTAATCTCACATGGAGTGGGAATGAGGGTATTGTAAGGACCGGACTCAAATCGGTGACTAGTGAGGGTTTTGAGAGACCAACCTTCCGTGTAGGAACATTGTCCATGGTTCGGAAGTTCAAGAATATGAGCAAATTGGTCAAGAGTGAGTGAAATTTCTTGTTTTTGTATCACGAATTGGAGAGACAAAGTTTGATCCTCGTTATGTACGAGTTTAACTTGTCTATAGAACTCAAGGACAAACCGAGGACAGATTAGATCATTAATCCGAAACAAGCAATCGAATCCGATTTCTTGAAACATGGTTTGGATATGATCATGATTGAGAAAGGAGGACTCGACAATTCGTCCTTCGTGAAAGAAATGAGATTCTAGATGACGAAAACTTTGTATGTGACAAAGTGGGGTGTTTGATTCAAGTGATGGTTTGGCAATGTAATCGACTGTCAATTCATGATCGTAATCAAACATGTGATATCTCTTGTTACCTATGAAAAATTTATCAAACATTAAAATTGAGAATATTTCATTTAAGGACACGTGCCTAGTGTGTGCCTATTTGCAAACTATGTGGAGGTGCGGTAACCTCGACTCTAGAACTAAAAATAATGTGATTACCCAAACACTCCTAATCTTCACTTTTGCTCAAGCGAATATGTCGATAAATACATATTAGTTCTGGATTTTTACATGGTAGGTTAGTTTGAAAACTTCCTTCCTTTTGTTACATTGCGATTTTAAGTGAAATACAATGTTTTTCAAGCTGTAAAATTCTGTTTGAAAGTTCATTAAAAACTTCTTTATCAACCACATCATTTGATTTAAAAGACTCAGCCGTAAACAAAGAACTTGACTCATCATCATGTTCAGCATCATCCTGATCACTTTCTCCCCCATTATGATTCATATTTGTTGAATTAGAAATGGTATTGCTATCAGTCTTTTCCAACAAATATGTGTCATAAGTAGGCATAACTTGATCAGTATGCAGTCGTTCATTAGGGAGCACATTGTGTTGATCAGTGACATGTACCTCAGCAGATGACACTTGGTCATTTTCTGGTCTGTGACCAGTATCCATGTCAAGTGTGGTATAAGTCCCAGAACTATCATTTGTATCCTGCTTATCAAACCTAGTGTCCCGGCATTGTTGATGTTGCGCCCTTTCATTAATGAACTCCTTAACATTACCCATGAGTTGGAGTAGTGTAACTCTGAACATGTCAACCTCGATTCCAGTGTAATTAGCAAAACACCTTTTTGTCATTTGACTGTCATAATCATAATCCTCAGTGAATTGTGAATCAATGAACACTTGGAGTTGGTTATTGATCACACAAAAGGCAGCCATGGATCTACCATCAGAAAATTCTCCTTTGTCAAGTTGTTGTTCAAGTTGATCTAAATACAGAATCATTTTGACTATGAAAGTCTGAACATCTTTACCAAAGAGTGATGCGAATGCACGTTTGTATCCTCCCAAGTATCCAGGTTGTTCAAAGAGAACCTTGAGATGTGAGTGAAGTAGTCGAAAACATTCTATGCAACTTTCCTTTGTATTATCAGGCAATTTTAGTGGCTGATGAAACTCTTTCACTTGAGAATTCGAGCACGACGATTCCATGTTAGCATTATCAGAATCAAACACGTTTATTTGTTGTATAGGATTGGAAGTCATATGTTTATCAACCATGTCGTACAATTTGAGTATCTCAGCTATGACTGAATCCGAAGTATTTGACATGATATCAACGTGCACGGGATTTTACAATTCTATGATTTAAACCAAGAAATAGATTATTTCGTGGGATTTTACAAAAATCAAGAATAAATCGTGAAACGATAATGATTACTTGAATGTGTTATGATAAAAGTTTGGATCGATAATATGATTAGTGATTATGTGTTAAGAGTGATGATCGTTTGTTAGACTTGGTAATCTATTGTTTAGTTGTGATTTGGTTTGGTTGATGCAAGTTGTTACGGTGAAATTTTGGACTGAAAAACTTAAAACCTCAATAATTTCATTCTGGAGAGGATTTGGGCCTCGAAAAATTTTTGGGGTGAAACCTCACAATATTCAGGTTGTTCCGGTCGTTTTGACAGGTATTTCGCTGAAAACGAAGTTACGGTTCAAAAATTATGGCCGTTTGAAGTTTTGATGAAAAAAAATCAACTTTAATCAACCTGCAATAGACAAACCGCAATGTTGAAGAGAATTGAGAAGCATGACATTTAGTTTGATTTGATAATTGGTCTTCAGAAGTCAAATCGCAGCACGCAAACCGCAGATGGCAAATCGCAATAAGCAAAACGTAACAGTCAAATCACAAAGACCAAATCGCAACGACTTGAGACAAATCACAGGAACCAAACCGCAGTCTACTTGAACCAAATCGCAGTCTTCTTGAACCAAATCGCAGAGGCCAGTCGCAATGGCCAAATCACAGTCTTCAAAACTCCAAGGCAAATCACAACTTGCAAATCGCAACCAGCAACAAGACAAAACACAACAAACAAAAATGTCACTTTCTCCCCAATTTGTCTTTTACTCCTTTTAGCTACAAACCAAACCGCAACTCTTGAACTAATCAAATCGCAACAATGACCTACCCAAACTAACTCAAATCGCAACCAGAAACAATGCACCGAGAACCAAATTGCAATGAAGAAAAATCTTCAAACTTCCAAATAAATCACCAAGTAAACCGTGGATTAGCTAGAAATGATACTAGAGACTTTTGTGAATACGAAAGTACAAGATTATAACGATTCTAACGACAAACTCGTGAGTGTTCTTGTATTTGTATTCGAACCAAATGAGAGAAAAAGAACAAGAAAAAAAACTAAACCACGAATTCGAACACACAATCTAGCTAGTCACAACCTGGCTCTGATACCAATTGTAACATATTCATAATCATAACACAAGCATTAATTGATGTTTGGGTCGTGTGTTTTAGAGAGAGGAATGGGAGCCTTTTCTAGAAAGAAAAATAGAAGTATGAGATTGAATGAATGAAAGGTCCAACCTTCTCCTTTGGTGGGAGAGGGTATTTATACAACAAACATAAACGCCCCATGTGGGCTGTGGAGTGAGTTGACAGTGGGTAAAGACCCGACCCAACTCCACGAATATTACTATTACTAAACTAGTATTACGATAACTAAACTATAATCATAATCCTACGAGCTACTTAATGCTTATAGATACTAGGGATGACCGAGTCTTTCACATGAATATTTATATTCTTAACATAGGAAAACACCTTCGTAAGACTTTGGGTCAAACTTGGTGAGGTAGTCTTTAGTGTTTAGTATGAAGCACTTGCTTCCAAACACTCTAAAGTAATCTAGAGTAGGTTTCCTACCTTTCAAGATTTCGTATGGTGTTTTTCCTAAAATAGGTCTAATTAGAATCCTATTTAGTATGTAAGTTGAGGTGTCCACCGCATTACACCAAAACTTTTGCGAAATTGATTGTTCATTCAACATCATTCTACTCATCTCTTGTAGAGTACGATTTTTCCGCTCAACTACCCCATTTGATTGTGGAGTGCGTGGAGCCGAGAAATTGTGTGTAATACCATTAGCATCACAATATACTCCAAATTGCACTTCATTATCAAATTCCCGACCATGATCCGTCCTAATTGAGACTATTGTACACCCTAGTTGATTTTGGACCTTCTTACTAAAGATTTCAAATTCCTCGAAAGCTTGTGTCTTATTCTTAAAGAATCTAGTCCAAGTATACCTAGAGTAGTCATCAACTATTACAAAGGTGTAGTAATTTCCTCCATAGCTCCATACAGCGGATGGACCAAATAAGTCCATGTGAAGGAGTTCTAGGCATCTAGAGGTCGAGACCATATTCTTAGCATTGTGACTAGAATGAGCTTGTTTTCCAACTTTACAAGCGTCACAAAAGTGTTTATCAAACTTAATCTTAGGTAGGTTTCTAACTAGTTCCTTAGGCGCCAATGATTGTATCAAGCGCATATTGGCGTGACCTAGTCTCCTATGCCATAGAGTGAAATTATCATCTATGGTTGCTAGGTAAATCTTATCCTGAGGCGTATTTTCTATTTTCATAACAAACAAGCCATTCTTCCTAACTCCTTTACCTATGGTTTTGCCATTCTTAGTGATCTCACTACCCTATTTGGAGAATATAACTCTACACTTATTGTCTACCATTTGACTAATGCTAAGCAAGTTAAATCCTAAGTTATCTACATGCTCAACATTTCTAATAGTGAGGGAGTTTTGAGTAATCATACCTTTGCCTATGATGTTGCCCTTAAGTTTGCTACCGAAAGTGACATTACCTCCGTTGTACGCCTTGTATGATGAGATTAGACTTCGGTTACCCGTCATATGATTAGTGCATCCACTATCCTTGACCCATTCATCGGGCTCTAAGTCGATTCCCAAGCATATCTATTGAATAAGACAAACATTCAAACATTTGGTCCCCAGTATCTCAAAGGTCCAAAGTTGTTAGTATTAAACATCCCATGCATTAGTTGCATTTTTTTGGTTAGGATGTTGGAACGGAGGATAAATTTCCCATGGTAAGTAACTTTGTAGTTGACGGTTATTTCAAGTTACGGGAAAGTTACTTGGATAACTTGCTCTTCTAGAGTTACCTCTCGGTAGAGGAGTTCTTGACCGAGGTTTAGGAACATTTGTTTTTCTAGATGGAGGAGTCTTTGACCTAGTGTCGGGTTTTACAAAGTCAAGCCCGGGGGTTGACAAAGGTTTGTAAAAACTTTTAACTTCCTTTTTACTTGCAATAGGTACTTTGATACTATTAACAACTATGTGACTTGGTTTAGGACTTGAATTACTTTTCAGATTTGAATCAGTTCTGCCTCCAGCACCGGACGGTACCACGCTGCCACTAACTTTAGTGGTGCCGTCTGTACCTTTAATGGTACCACCCACATTTTTGACAGAACTTGTGGGTTTAATAAATTTTACTTGTTTCGTTTTACTTGTCGAAGCTTTATTTGGGTCAAATTCTAAGCCCGCTCTGGCATGTTCACTACACCAAACATTTTCAAGCATATCATTAAGTGACTTTGTCCCTTTTTCAAACTTAATAATCTTTAACGCATTTTCTTTGAGTTTTTCATTTTCTACTCGAAGACATATGCATGACCTACATCCTACATCTATTTCTTTATTTTTCTCAAGTCTTTTTACTTGATCCTTTAGTTCTAAAATTTGCACTTCGAGTTCATGCAATATTGCCTTTAGTGTTTTGTTTCTACTTATGATTTTAGAACTTACTTCACATAGTTTATTATATTCATCATATAGTATGTTATCATCTATTGACGAATTATCATTACTATAATAAGAAGAGTCGGAATGTACCTCATTTAAAGCCTGAGCCATTAGACATGTTTCATCGTTGGGCTTCTTCTCTTCTTCTTCACCGCTATCACTCCAAGAGCCTCCTATGAAAGCTCTTTGGTTGTTGGTTTTCGGTGGTTTAGGACATTCTCCTATGAGATGATTGAAATCTCCGCATCTAAAACATCTCCTATCACTCTTTCCTTTCTTTTCATCTCGGTTCTTTTGTGACAACTTCTTATCATCACGAGGTTGCCCAACGAACCTACCTCTTCTCCTAAAGAACTTTTTAAAGTCTCTAACGGCTAACGCATACTCTTCATCTTCACTATCAGAATCCGAACATTCCTCATCACTAGACTCCTTTTTGGCTTTCAATGCTAGAGATCTAACTCTCTCACTTTTGCTTTTGACTATATCGGAGTCTTTCTTGATTATCATTTCATGAACCTTCAAGTTTCCTATAAGTTCATCAAGTGATAATGTCGCCAAGTTCTTTGAATCTTCAATGGCGGTGACCTTTGCTGTCCATTTGGGATGTAGAGCCCTAAGAAACTTTCTAACATAGTTCTTGCTAGAATAACCTTCATCAAGAGCTTTAAGACTAGTAATAATAGTATTGAATCTAGAAAAATCATTATCAATAGATTCATCTTCCGGAATGGAAAATTGTTCACATTGTTGCACAAGAAGATCTATCTTGTTCTCTTTGACTTGATTATTACCTTGGTGAGTGACTAACAAAGTTTTCCAAATTTCTTTTCCGTATTACACATAAAAATTCTTTCAAATTCCTTTTTCGGCAAAGCATTATAAATCATCATTTTAGCCTCATCATTTTTGGCTAGTTTTCTTTTAAGTTCATCACTTTGTTTACTATAAGGAACTATTTCATCCCTTTTAGTTTCCGGATTCTTTTGAATCGGTTGAAAGTCACCCTCGGTAATAATATGCCAAAGATCAATGTCTTTTGATTTCACATACGTTTCGAATCTTGTTTTTCAATATATAAAACAATCGGTTTTGAAAAGTGGTGGTCTTTGCATAGATTGCCCTTCTTGATATTTGTCGAAATCCATTGATCGATTCAAGTTTTAAAATACAATTTACTATAAAATCTTGACTGACGTGGCTCTGGTACCAATTGTGGAAAACTAGAAGGGGGTTGAATAGTTTTACCGGTTTTTAAGTTGTTTCAAAAACTTTACTTGTGAAAAACTTTGATTCAATTCTTGTGCGAAATCAATCAAAACCAATATGAACACTAAACAATACTAAGTAGTATAAACAATAATTATAAAGAAAAGAGATGGAAAGATCAAACCGGGACAAACAGATTTATAGTGGTTCGGTCACGAAGCTCTTCTTCACCCTACTCCACTCCCCGAGTACCACACTTGAGAGTTCTAAGCACTATGTCAACAAAGCTCCCTTCAGGCGGAGAAAACTGTACAACGTCACTTATCCTTATTTCTGACACTAAGCTAAATGTCGAGTACTAATCTTAGCTGTTAGTGCAAATATTACGATATTTAAACTAAACAATTTCTTCGGTTTTAATAATGACAAACATATAACTTGTAATACATAATGTAAAATGTGCAAGTTACTTGTAAACAAAAATCATCAATGCATACTTACATCAACACCTCCCGACGTCTCAAGTATGCTTCAACAAAGTCATAGATTTCCATCCCGACGTAAATCACTCAAGGTATGGACAAACAAATCTACTACTTGACAAATTATCAAAGGATTATATTTTTCTCTAAACTTCACATTTTTAATGTGACAAAACATTTCTTTCAAAAATATATTTTACAAATTATTTTTAAATTAAAAAGAAATTTTTTTATTTTGAAAAATAAGTTTAAAAAATCCCAACAGTCATTTCCCCCCGCCCCCCCCCCCCCCCAAACACCTCCAAACATTCCCAAATAAACCTTCCCCACTAAAAACAAACGGAGGAGCGTACACGGTACCACTAAAGTACCGATGGTACCACTAAATTTAGTGGTGCCGTGTGACAATTAGTGGTGTCGTGTCCTTATAACGGCTAGTTTTTCTTTGCCTATAAATAGTGGACCACTTTACACTTCCAACTTGATTTTTCCAGTCAGTTTTCTCTGGTCTAATCCCTCCTCACTTAGAACACTTTCTTTGATCATTTAAAGAGTCTTAGTTTGCTTAAGAGTGATCCTTTCATCCCACCAAGAGATCCTCTTCATTCCTCTTCTAGTGCAAGAGAAGAACACAAGGTATCCAAGAAGATACAAAGTGTTGTAGTTGTAGGTAGAGCACTTGTAACATTTGTTACACACTTGATTGTATCATAGTATACATCAAGTCTATCTTTCTTTGAGAGTTTGTGAGGGAAGATCATTGTGATCTTATAGAGATATTGAATATCTCTTGTAGCTTGTGAGCTAGTGTGTTGATCAAGTTGATCAAAGGTAGATAGGGTAGATTGAGTCAAGTGAGGGTTGATCATTGTGATCTTGTCGAGATCTTGGAGATCTCTTGAAGCTTGTGGGCTTGTGTGATTGATCAAGAAGATCAAGGGTAGATTGGGTAGATCGAGTCAAGTGGGAGTAGATCATTGTGATCTTGTCGAGATCTTGGAGATCTCTTGAAGCCATTGGGCTTGTTGATTAGTGAAGTAACTCTCGAGTTGGGTACTCGGGGAGTGGAGTAGGGCGAAGAGGAGCTTCGTGACCGAACCACTATAAATCATCGTGTCCGGTTTGCGCCTTCTTACTTATCTCTTTACTTTCATTTTATTCTTTATCGCTTTATATTTATATTTGCATTGCGTTTATGCTTGTGTGGCTAGTTGCTTATGTTATGTTGATTATGTATGTGTCATGGTTTGATTGTGCTTGTGTTGTAGTTTAATTTATTCATCCCTAGATGTTATATGATCATTGTTGACACTTTTCATATTACGTCACACTTGATCGGGTGTTTGATACAAAAAAAAGTTTTTAAGTTTTTAATGGAAACGTATTCACCCCCCCCCCCCTCTACGGTTTCCGAAATTGGTACCAGAGCCACGTCGCTCAAATTTTTAAAACAAATGGTTTTCAAAATTGAGTACGATCCATGTATCAAATTACCTATGAAGATGATAAAATATGAAAAGTATTTAGTTGCTTAATACTTACAAGTTTTGTTGTTAAGTATTCTTTGTCATACTAGCTTGAAAGTTTTTTCTTAAACCACTAAAAGAATAGAGTTTTAAGTGTCCGGTCATGTTTTCAGAATGAGTCATTAAGTCATGCAGTTTTGAAAAGAAAACAGAACACGGTACCACTAAATATAGGACGGTACCGTTATATTTAACGGTACCGTGGGGTATTTAATGCTACCGTGCCTCTGTCTGTCAGTTTTCAGTATTGGGTCATTTTCAGAAATTCTTATAAAATCAACCATAAGTCCGTAGGAGTCGCGTCACCCATCATTTTAAACAAAGTTGAGTCTACTTTCATTAGAAAAATACTTTTATGAATTAGTTCTAAATGAAAGTATGTTAAAGTCCTTGATTTTCAACTAAATGTCTTTTTGGTTATGTCGTTTGCATAAATTTTTGGTTAAACTGAAAAAGGGCGTTTCAACTTTTGAACCTTGACGTGTTCACAAAGTGATTTGGTAAAAATCTTTGAAATAGGGAGGAAACCAATTCGTTTTCAAATAAAATCAAGCTTAGTATACATTGTTATACTTAATACACAAAATGACGATAAGTATTTTTGTGTGTTAAGCTAAATGACTATTTGTTTTTCTTTGTGTCTTAGTGTTGTTAGTTAATATTTTTGTATGCTTATTGTTATCTTTAGTTGAGATAATTTTATCTATAAGCATAAGTGTCTTTCATGCCTTGTTGCTATGTGTCGATTATTAGTTTTTTCGGCTTATGCGTCAATAGGACTTAGACTAGACTTCTTGCACTAAGTTGCGTAATTGATTTTGCATTGCATATAGGTATAGACCATTTTTCTTGCATATGTTACAAGTTTTTTAAAATGGTTTAGTAACTTTCTTAGGAATAGAAACTAAGTTGGTAGATCATGTGTGTCGAAAGATATTGTCTTACACAATTATTTTTCCGTAACATGATCTCTAAAACATTACATCATTTTGTCTTGCTTGACCATGGGTTGTCTAAACAAGATAAAAGATCATATTTGTAAAACCCAGAATTTCTGAATACGTAAAATACCCAGAATACCCTTCAATCCCAAATTCATAAAAGACATTAAGACATTTAAATCCCGAGTATACCCTAAGAATTTAACATTTATAAGTGAAGGAATAAAACAAATGTACACATTGTCTCATATACATCTCACGCCTAATAATGATATGACATAACCGAATTTTTTTTAGTACAAATGTGTAATCTTTATTTTAAATATAGCTAACATTTGAATGACCCAAATCAAGCCACAATTTAAGCAATTTACCAAATGTGAGTAGCCATTTACACGTTTCTTGATACGAACACATCAACGAAAATTCACAGCAACAAAATTTAAACCACAAGCGATAATTAGAGTGCTACTTTTGACTATAACATACCCGTTTTTTTTTTTTTTTTTTTTTTTTTAGTACACCATGACTATAAATGAAATAAATGGATCCAAATTTGACAGCTCAATTTCAGCCTAGTATCACGCATTGCATATAAATCAAATTTATTAGTTTCTAAAATATGCCACAAGGCTCCTTTATTCCCTTCCTAAACCAAAAAACGCACATCATTCTGCAAATATACATTACCCATTTTGCATTCTTTCACACACCGAAACAATTCACAACCAAAGTTTCAAAGCATTGTCTCTCTATTCCAAGATTTGAAGTCGAAGGGTAGCAGCTGTTACGATCGATTTCTATTAGATCGGCAACCTTGTGTTCTAATCGCAGCAGCTCGTGGAGATCGTGGGTGTGGTTGGCTTCGATCGTTTTCTCCTTTTTTTTCTTGTCGACCATTACTTATGCAGCCTTAAGGTAATCATCATCCCTAAACGACATACATAAAACACTATAACCTTGTATCATCTTAAAAAGTCATACGATTCAATATAGTATAAATGAAATCTAGTCATGTCTCGTTAATAAACATGTGACGAATCAGGTGGTTCTTTTATTTTCATATCAACCTAGGTTTTGTTTTCGAGCCATAACGGGATTTGTTAACTTTATAAAGATCGTCAAAGACATATAAATATGATGCGCTAATTTGGAAGCACTAGAAAAAAATGTTAACGAGGGGCTAGGCTTTTGGTTATGATTTGAGATGTCGATCATATCATGGGTCGTGTGCAGTTGGGTGTCGAGTTTTCAAAAGGCCAAAACAGGTTACTTTGGTCGCGTATATGTGATGTTTTGTATGTCGTACGTGCGAGCAGTAAGGACTGCATACATGCGTTGTATGTTGTCTAAACTATATAAAGGAGTGTGTGATTAGATCTGATAAAGAGTAGAGAGTAGAGAGTAGGTTGTGTTGGGTTCGTGGGTCATGGTCGTTTCTTGTTATCCATGTATGCTGTCTCATTGAGTTTGAAGGTTGAAAGAGTGGTTGAGCGTGATGTTTTGGTGATAGAGATCGAGTGTGGTTCCCTTCACAGTCGATAATCATGTTGAGTCCCAGTTAATGTGGGTCAAAAGAATGGATTTGGAGTTTAAGGGTGTGTACGTGTGCATGGTTTTGGGGACCACCATGTCCCATCTTTTCCTTGTATTGTTTGTGTTTTAAATTGTGATACTGCTTTTGAGTTTATGGAGCTGTGGGGTCGATGGTGGTATTTAATACATATGTTGTGTTTACATGTACGTGTGAATTTAAGATAGGTTGCATGTGCGTGTATGAAATGTATAAGAGGTGTCTCGACTAGGTTTTATGGGGAGTGTCTGTTATTTTGGAGTCGTGAAGTGATAAATGGTGTGCGTACCTAGGAGTGTATGAGTGGGTGCGACCGTGTGTGTGTGTTTCGTGTCAAGCTTAACTAATTGGAAATGCGTTTAAAAGTGTTCATTAAATTGGCTGAGCCTAATTTGTCATTTATGAAATTAAGTTACGAGTTAAACCCTAAACTTTGATAAGTTACATATTTAACCCTCAACTTTGCTAATTGGTAAAATAAACCCTAACTATGAAATTCTCATATTCAGCCATTAGGTTCACTTAAGTATCATTTATAATCTTAAAGTATGGAACTTACTATTTTATTAAAAAGGGAAGTTACTAAAACTGGAAAGCCAACTAAATAAGTAATCTGAATTAAATAAGCTTTTAATAAGACAGTCATGAATTCGTGTAGATTCGCTGGAGATGGAGTTTGCTTCCGACCTTGATATTTTCTGTTGTGTTTTCATTTGCGGTATAAGGTACAGATATTCTGCTTCTTTAATAAGAGGCCTTCATTCTCTTATTATGATTCATATTAGGGTTCCCTATACCATTGCTATGTTCCCTTCATTCATGAACTCCGATTATTGAACCATCATGATATTGAACCTTTTGTGATTATGAACCTTTCATTCATGAACCTTTACTTATGAACCTTTGCTTATGAACCTTGCTTATGAAACAAGATATTGACCTATGCAAGTAAACTAAAAACATGATTCATGATACTTGACCTTTACCCTCAGTTTGATACTACGAGCCACTCACTAGGCATGAGGGTTTCATGTCCATGTCAGTCGATGCACCGATGGCATGACTCTAGGGTAGGAGAGTGATGACCTATCCCGTCCCTGCATGTTATGTTTATGATTCATGTTTATGTAGAGGCAGATTATGGCCACCTGGGGCGTATGGATGCATCCTAGATTTGTTCATGTTCATGTTATGTTATGTTATTCATGGTGACTGATGGTGTGTGCGATACACGTCTTTCACACTCCGGGAGCTAGCTACTCCAACCCATGATGAGGACACCCCTCATATTTACAGGATACTAAGAGGTCTCCCCTCTACATGTTTATGATTATGATTATGCTTATGATTTCATGTTATGGGCTCGTAGTGGATTACTGACCTTTCTTTACCAAGCACCTTTTTCCTTTCCCTTATGATACCATGTATTCTTACCATGTATTCATGCTTCCATTCTCATTTACTCATGTATTATTCATTATGCTACTGCTTGTTACGTTATATCTGTTCACTGGGCTCTAGTAGCTCAGCCGCGTTTCTTTCCCGCGGCAGGTTTTAGTTTGGAAGCTGGGTATGGGTGAAGAGAACCTTGGACTTAGAAGACCTTGATAGCTACTCTGGAGTATAGATGACTAGAAGTTATTGTATTTAGAATTAGTAGTTATTGAAAATTTTCATTTGTATCCTTGTATATTCAGAAATTCATTTGTAACCTTTGAGAATCCTTGTATTACTATTGAATGTATGCTTTGTTTTGATCTGATATGAAACCATTAATGTGATACTTCTACCCTTGTCGGGTTGGGGTGTTACAATATTAATACATTAGTATTTAAGTAAAAGAAAATGTATTAAACTTGCATTGATCTAACACACATACAAAATGTTTTAAACATTTAGTATTTTATGTATGTTGTATAAAAATAGTTAAGATAATTATTTTTATACTAATGAGGTGTCGAAAAACTAAGAATATTATACTTAATAATATAAATAGTTTTTCTCAAATAAAAATAAATGACAATATCAAAGTAGTAACTTAATATGTCATTAACCTCACACATACAACTAGTATTAGAATAAATGGAACACATTCCTTAAATTTTTATTTTCTTTTTAAAAGGAGTGATTGTGAGGGTCAAGAAAGATTTCGAGTACATATCAATTCATTATTCAAATTATGATTGATATCATTATCGAATCTAATTGACAAGTTTTCGAGTGTGGACATGAAATTGGAGTCATTATTTGTCTGGCTTCAAGATAACATCAAAATATGATGAAATATATTATCTTGAATCTACATACTCAATCACACTCGATTGTTATGAAAATAATGACGTCCTCTCAAGACGAAAATAATATGCATCGGATCATAATTCACACTTGTGTTGAAGATGCCATATTGAGTCTTCTTGTCCAATGGTTGTGTTCCAAACATTAAACTAATATGTTTAAAAGATGCATAAAATACACAACTAAGTAGGATTGACAACTTGTATGTTTCATCCGAAATATACAAGTAATTTACATTGCAATGCAATTAGTAAATGTGTCATTTCTCAAAAAACCAAACACGAGCAAACAAACAACATATGTGAACTTTTCTCATGAACGACTCAACACTCAAAATCACATGTCTTGTAAAAGTGTCACACATAATATGTTATTAACTATTATGTACGTCATCAATCTTCGAGAATATCACATGTATTTCTCTTATCAAAAAAATTGACAAAAGATAACTTATATCTTATGCATCTTATTTTCTTTGTAACATGAATGGCTATGTTACAAGAGAATACATTGCATCCTGTTAACAAATATAGGATATTAGAGTTGAATAATAACCTAATACAACATATGTCATTGCATAAATAAGTAAAACTGGTCATGCACTAAAATACTTGTTTCACTAAGCATTCTTAAGAGTGATAAGTTTCCTCTTAGAAAAGCATACTTGTTGAAATATACAGTATGTCTCATTTTAAATAATAATACTCACAAGATCTATTGAGGTAAGTAACATTTACTAGATTCTTCCTCAAGATATGCAAAGGAGCATTCTTGAAACACACACGATGTAGTAGATTCTACATTGTATCACATTAGAGTGTCTCTTGGCTCTAGGAAACCAAATCATGTTAAAATAACATGTAACAACTCAACAAACAAAGATGTTGTCCAAGAGATCATAAAATACACCATCTCCATCAAATAACCTCTAAATCTCAAACACGAAATTAAAACATTTCGCTTGCCTTTGTTAGGAGTTGTGTAAGACATGTCATTTTCTTAACCGACTTTCAAAGTATGGTTAGTTGAGTCATATTAGGCCATGTATTAGCGAAATAAGCTAATATCATCTTTGCTATACTTCGATAGGCAAATATAGGAATTTGAATTTTTCCAACATGAGAATGACTACTGGAGAACCTATCACACTAGAAATTCAATTTGACCTGACGGTTGAATTGCTTCCAGGAGAGAAGTTGGGTTCGTGGTATAACCCGTAAAAATGGTCGTGTTTAGCCTGAATTGAGCACCACTAGTGATAGTCTCATACTCATTCTCTAACTTGAAAATTTTTCATTCCTACATTTGACTAGAGATAGTTTACATCGGTGAACTTTATCTCCCGTTAAGATTTCATTTTAAACAAGTAGTAATTAGGATCTGCCTTAGCAAACCTAGATTGCTTGCATCCCACATACGTGCTTCAAAATGATAACATGTTCTCGTAAGATATGATTAAATGTCTTCATGATCTTAAATGCTAAATAATTATCATGTTTTGCATGATGTTTGCATTTATTCCTTATGTGCATTTTACATGATTTGCTTGTAAAGTTTGCACCCACACTATGTCCCTTTGACACATTAGGAATTAGGTATGCCTATCACTATGAACCCTCAGAAGCCATAGAGTCATACACTAGTGTCAAAACCTATAAGTTAAAGTAGTCGTGAAGTTGTCCTAATTCCCTAGTTACCACTTCGCCTACTTCCAAGTAATACACCCTTTTTTCATGGGAAGGTTAGATACAAACCTAGTAGAACTCGGAGTAGGGTTGACAACTTAAATATTTCATCCGAAATATTCAAGTAGGTTTAACTTGCGATCGTAATTGTTAAATATCATATCCGAAACATCATATTCAAGCCTTTTAACAACATATGTTAAAACGCTCATCCAAAAGCTAAAAGCTAACATCAACCCTCGGGTGACAAAGGACTCACGAATCACTATATAAGTGATTAGTAGTTTCCTTTCATCCTCATATGATTATACACTTCTTAAGATCCCAAACCCTACTACGAATCAGCATCATAGGCCTAGCTTTACGTCTTTCAAAACCCCGTGAAACACTCGCGTGCGAAGCACATCAAAATCCGTAAATCAACCAAACCTCTCAACCAAGAATCCCCTAACCATCTTCGTCTAGATCTAGGAATGATGGAACATATTCCATAAATCTTATGACTATTTAAATATTTCACTGGAAATATTAAAGTCATCCCCCGTACCCCTCTTATGACTACTTGAATATTTCACTGGAAATATTGTAGTCATCTTGTGTGTCTCGTCTCATGACTCTTTAAATATTTCACTGGAAATATTGAGTCATTCTTTAAATCCCTCTTATGACTACTTGAATATTTCACTGGAAATATTGTAGTCATCTCGTGCGTCTCGTCTCATGACTCTTTAAATATTTCACTGGAAATATTGAGTCATTCTTTAAATCCCTCTCATGACTATCTAAATATTCCACTGGAAATATTAAGTCATCTTTCACATCGCTCTAATGAATACCTATGTATTTCCTCAGAAATATAAAAGTCATCTTTTCTCGTCCAGTACCAGTCAAAGAATTTATTAGGTATAAATTCTCTCCTCGTGTCGAAAAGTCTCACTAAATCAGCGAGATTTATTCGTAAAATCCTCTTAAACTCCAATGACAACTTAAATATTTCATCCGAAATATTTAAAGTATATTTAATTTGTGAAATGCAATTAAATGTCATTTCTCGTCCTTGATCAACGTTCATCGAATCCCGTTGGATTCATTCATAAAAGAATTTATTTGGTATAAATTCCTTTAATCTAAAGTCCAGAAAAATCACAACATATGTGAAATTTCTTTGTCAAAAATCTAATTCTGGGTCAAAACTGACCTTAGCAGGTCACGGCACCCTTAAATAGGGGACGGTACCGCTAAATTTAATGGTACCGTAGGACCGTTGTCTGCTGAGACAGTTTATTTCGTCTTCAATTCTCACCAACACTATCAAAACCCACTCAATGTAGTCTTGAACCATAACCGTCTCCTATCAGAATAGATTTTGTCTATCTTCTGATTCCTTAGATTTTTCTCCTTTCACTTCCGCATGGTACTGAACACACCATATGTATGGTTACTTCCATATCCATTATCTTCCCAACTTATCTACACTTTTAAACCTTAGTTCTACACTACCAATGCTTCCGTATCCCACTCACCTTCCACACACTTCAAGCGAAGAACCGCTAGGATAAGTTGAGATAACCCCACTAGAACCTTATCACTAACCTCACAACCCTGAAGATTTTATCTTCTTAACCCTTAGGATATCTCCAAGTGATCACATGCCTCATCATATGAATATTTACAATGATTGAGAAGAGCTACGTGACTTCAAAGGTGAAGTTTATTGTATGCTATCCACCACTTTTTATGACGTTGCTAAGCGCATAGCTTTCGTCAACGTTTGTTTTCCACTTTATTTTTTTCACATCTTGTCCGGATGGTCATAGATTAAGGGGGAGCGAAAACACACTCATATAGTCTTTCAACAAACACTCTCAAGAACACACAAATGTGGTTCTTATTCCCTAGAAAACTTCCCTTTAGCTGCCCAGAACTAGGCTGCACAGGAAAATTCGTGACTTCCAGGTCACGGTACCGTTAAATAGGCCACGGTACCGTTAAATTTAACGATACCGTGTGGTATTTAGTGGAACCTTGCCTATGTTTGACGATTTTCACTGTTCCCTCCAGATCCCTGCATCCCTAACCTCAAACCTGCAAGATTTTGCAAACTCACATACACCCTAGGATTCCCTCACTACACCATAGGACTCTATCACCAACTTTAATTCGAATCCCATAACTCTTGCCTACATAAGGCATCACCATTGCAAGCTTATCTTGCATCTCATCTTCAAACCTTACATTAACATCATTCCTCATCACACTCAACCCTTATAACTAAACATCACTCTTGACAGCGATAGTTAGTCTAAAAACCTTCAACCCATCGATCATCACCCTCAAACCTTACAACTACTGCTCACTTTGGGTAAGTGATGAAGCGAAAAGTGTACCGCTTTTAAGGGGTCATTTAAGCCCTAAATCGTATTTATTTGATCAAATATTGCCCTAAATCGTTCCTTTTGTCATTTTAGGTACTTTGGAGAAGAAATCTGGAAAAGGAAGCATTTTGGACGTTTTTGGAGCATAAAAGTGAAGAAAACGGCAAAGTCTCAAAATTGTGCTGGAAAGTACCTTTGACGGCATCAGGATTTGTTCTTGACGGCGTCATGGCTTGGCAAAAGTGGTGGATGTGAAATTTACTCATGATAAGCCAGAGAAATTTGCATGGGAATTCTGACGGCGTCACCCTTTAATATGATCAAGGTCGTCACGGTATAAGTTAAAGCGGGACGGCGTCACGCCTAATTCTGACGGCGTCAAGCCTTGATAAGCCAGAACGGATTTTTGAGAGCTAAAGAGGGACGGCGTCATGAAGGCCATCCGGGAACCCTAAAAGCAGCGAGGTGACGGCGTCACACTCCATAACGTGACGCCGTCAGATCTGAAAGTCTATATATAGTTTTGCAATTTTTTGTCATTAGTGTGGAACTTATTGTGGAACTTTGTGTGTAAGAACCCTAAGACGATTTTAGCAGCTTTTTCAAGGCTTTTTGCCTTGAGATCTTCCATGTTACATTGAAGATAAGTTATCAATTAATCATTCAATATGTCTATGTGTTGTTTGATTCTATCTTGTTCTTGTCTTTTGTTTAACATGCTAGGCTAGGTTTTCTTTGTGTTTGCTTAGATCTAATGAAACCTAGCTATTGATTATTGGTTATTAGTGTGTTATTAGTTGTATTGGATGATTGTTCATCTATGTTAGGCTTAAGAAAACTGGCTAACTTCCTATTCGGTAACTTGCTTGAACGTCTTAAGAAACATGAACCAATGCGTACTAAGGTTTTTATGGTTGTATTTAATGCACAAGCGAATTCTAGTGATCCCATGTTAGGAGCTTCCTAGCCGGCTCGACATAGGAGTGAAGTAGGAGCTTGTAGAGTTGGGGAAGTACGTACGCCACCCCACAATTGGTATTAAGGAATACACCCGTCATCCACGCAATTAATATACACTAATCAACCGGTAAAAGATAGTTAGGGAGTAAGGAAATCTAAGTAAACACATTTCTCTCCACATAAGTTTTACCACCTTTTCATTTTTGTTATTTTATTTTATTTGCATTCGTAGTTATTTGGGTTAGTTGACTAGCAACTAATTCCGCCCACTCTTTCAAACCCGAGATTTTACTTGCTTTCATAAAATTATAAAAACATAAAAAGAATCTTCTCTCACCCTTAGACCTATTAGAGTAGTTTTTCATACCTAACGAACACTATTCCCTGTGGAGAACGATCAATCCCCCGTACTTACCACTACACTATACTACATCGGTCAGGTACACTGCCTGGTGGGGTTGTAAGCCTCTTGAGATCCCTCGAGAGGTAAAACCTGTTGTAAGGTTGCAAAACCACGCATCAAGTTTTTGGCGCCGCTGCCGGGGAATAGTTATTGTTTAGGTTGAGATTTTTATTTTATTAGGTCTACTCACTAGATTCCTTTCTAGTAGGATTTTTATTTTATTTTTCTAGGATTTCTTTAGTCTATCTTTTTCTTTGTGCCCTTTGTTTGTAAAACCATTTTCATTTGTCACCATGGCGGATGAAATTCCATTTAGATCATTAACAATAGAGGAACAATTACTTTACATGGATAGATTTGCTTCATGTTGTTCCAATGAATTTTTAAGAGATCTTAGATATATACAAGAGGAGATGGGTATAAAGTTTGATAGGTTTGATGAATTATGTGCATGTGTGGCTTCTATTAAACAATCATTGTTAGGATCAACTCCTTTTAATAAGACCCTTTGGAAAAATTTTGAGGAAAGCCTCCTAACCGTGAACCATAAGTTTAATGAATTAATGGGTTCGTATACATCACAACTTGAGGAAACAATTGAGGAGGATTTAGCTGAACATGAGCATATTGAGCAAAAAGACCTAGGTTTTATGATCAATGACTTTGAATCTCAAGGAACACATGATGAATCCTTTAGGAAAATTGAACATAGTAATCATGTTATCGGGGAAGATTCTTATGAATCGGACTTAGAACTTGAAATGGCTAGAGAAGGATTTGAGATACTTAGGAACATGTTTGGGTTAGATTCTACTAAAACACATGATGTGGATATAATTGATATAGAGACAAGGAAGGATGAGGTAAATAACACAAACCTACAAAGTACCCCACAAGTCCTACCATCATTCGAGGCATACACACCGCCCGTGACTTACCCGGAAGAAGTAGAAGGGACTATAGAAACCCCAATTGAAGTAGAACCTTTGAAAGAAACAAAACTAGAAGAAATAGGTTTGAATACTTGTAGTCATAACCTTTCTTTTAGTTCTATGGAAGTTTCTAGTTTTGATGAACCGGAGCCTCAACCAAAACCGTTACCTAATCTTCCATCTTTAGATGTGAATTTAGGAATTAAAAAAGGTCCCGATCCACCCATCAAACCATGTAGTCCGGGTAATGTTAAGATTAAGGTAGTAGACTCTAGGCCATGTGGAGTGGAAACTAATATAGGAGTGAACCATGACCTTACATACTTACATCACCCATTCATGATTGATCACAAGAAACATTATGGGTTTAAACCGGGTTTATTAGGTCAAGATGGATTCCTAACTAGGAATCTCTCAAAGTTAATAGAAGATGATCCCTTTTTAGGAGAAAACTTTAATTCACCCATTGACCAAAGTGAACTAGGTAAGGTTATGATGAAAGGAGCACACCCCTTTGAGTATATAATTCATCCACCACTCTTTCCTCACGCGGCATACTTCCATCAAGATGGTGTGTATCGCTACTATCACCCGCACTTAATCCTAAGTGTAGGAAAAACCTCTCCTTTATCCGTTAAATAAGGGTAGAGTCAGGCTCGTGACTCGAACAAAAACAAGCGCTTCTTGGGAGGCAACCCAAGCTTTATTTGCTTTATGTGTTTATTTATTTGTTTGTTTGATTTTATTTGTTTCCGTATGTATGTTTAATTTTTATTATTATTGATTCATGTTCAAAAGTAAATTGTGAAAATGCTTTATCTTGTTTTTAACTTCGTCTTAACTACATATAAAGGTATTTTGCAAAAGATAAGTGTAAGGGAAATCCAAATCGGTTTATTAGAACAAATGAACATGAATCATAACAATATTAAATTAACATACATATTAGTATTTGTTTGAGTCAAATGCTTGAATCGAGTCATAATGATATTTTGCAGGAATTCCAGGAAGTAAGGTATAGGTTTTTCCAGAAATTTTCCGGAAACTTAACATGAGAATTCTGTCAGATCATTTCTGACGGCGTCAGGCTTTACAACCTGACGGCGTCAGGTTTTAATTTTCTGAAATTTTTGAAAGTTTTGTTTTCATAAAAAGTTTTTATTAAATCTCTAACTTATAAACTCCAGGAATCTGCAAAATAATCATTCCACAAGCATTATATCCTTATATAGATTTATCCCGCCGATGTTATGCAGGTTTTCGTGTTTGTTTTCTCAGGTTTAACAGGTTATTTTGGACAAGGAGATGTATGTGGAATCAAGCTTTTGGCGATGCTTTAGTCTTGGAGCTTCTACATTCTATTGGAAGAAGATCTAACCATGTTACCCCTTTATCCACCGAGCGAATCAGGGGAGTATTTGATTTCATTCTTTTACCTTATTTACTTTTACATCTTGTTATTTGAACATTGGGGACAATGTTCATCTTAAGTGTAAGGGGGGTAAAAGTACGATACTTTAGAGAATACAATTGCACTTGATTTTTGTTTGTTTAATAGTAGATGTGTAATAAAACTGAGAGAAATACCTGTTAGGGCAATTTTAGTGCCAAATTTAAAATTTTTTACAACATTTAGGAGTGAAACTTTGATCTTAATGAGCGTCTCATGGATAGGAGTTATATGACTAGCACAAAAACCGTACCACTAAAAAATTTCCACTCCCAAATATGTGAGGTTCGCCCCTAGAATTGGTAGGAAAAGCATTTATGCTATGATGTGTGTACCGGTAGCACTTAGATTCTAGAACTTGCGTTAGGATCATTCAGAGGCCACAAGTGAGACTACATTCGTGTAATTAGATTTACTACATGAAAAGAGGCATTAGGATTAACCCATTGTTTTACACCTGTGTTTTTGTTATAATTACGTTGGCTACATTGGTCAAGTAATTCTCCCACACCCTTTGTGCGTTGTACTCATTTTTAGTACACGATACCCCTAGTACACCCCTCAGAGCCTATCTTTTCGTTTCGACCTTTAAGCATTTTACTTAAAGTAAGAATTTGTTACACCCCACTAAAATGTACACCCAAATCGCCTTAGCCTACCTTGTATGCACTCATTTTTTAGTGCATTATTGTGACAACATTTGTTTAAACCCAAGTTAATTATCTAGTTGATTACATGGTTGCTAAGTCGAGTCATATCCTTGTACATATTGTTTTGGGACGATTGGGACTCATGGGTAAAGTACTAGTGTAATGGAGTAATGGGGAAGAACATCATTTATTACCCCCATATGTGCTAAATATTTTAAAAGTACTCCAAGTTTTTCAATTATCTTAATTCGAGTCATTAGAATAGTTTTTTGTAAAGTTATGTAAAAGTTCAAGTGTAAGGGGAATGCAATGCCCCTATGATGTATTATTTTGGATGGTAGGGCAAGAGTGTATGGAAAAAAAAAAAAAAAAAAAAAAAAAAAAAAAAAAAAAAAAAAAAAATCGAAAAAATCAAGAAAAATACAAAAAAAATGAGAAAAAGAAAAGTAGAAAAAACATACGGACTACCATCCCATTTCATTTTATGTTTGTTTTATGTTTTTGTTATTTTATTTTTAGCTTAAGATTGAGTCGAGTCTTGGCTGAGCAACATTGTATAGTACATGTAATTGATCAAGATCTTTAACTCGCCACCAGTAAAATATCCCTTATCCAACAAAACCGTGTTTTCCTTTTCCCTACACCTAACGTTATAACCCATGTAAAAGCCCTCTTTGATAGTTTATCTTAGGTGCTTACGCCTAGTGGAGGAGGTTTTTGATCCTTTCCCAAGCCTATGGTAATCTATTTGCTATGACAGGTAGTGAGAGATATTATCCGTTTTCATTTATGAGATTTATTTTGATGACACTTGAGAGATGTGAGTATCTAAACACTACTTGTGAGGTGCTAGTTTGTAATCTCCGTGCTTATTATGATTAAAGTGGAACGAATATTTGTTGTAATTACTTTTATGTTAGCATTATATGACCCCTAACTTGTATTTTGATTAGAATAAAAGCGCATTTGCTTGAGGACAAGCAAATCTCAAGTGTAAGGGTATTTGATGAAGCGAAAAGTGTACCGCTTTTAAGGGGTCATTTAAGCCCTAAATCATATTTATTTGATCAAATATTGCCCTAAATCGTTCCTTTTGTCATTTTAGGTACTTTGGAGAAGAAATCTGGAAAAGGAAGCATTTTGGACGTTTTTGGAGCATAAAAGTGAAGAAAACGGCAAAGTCTCAAAATTGTGCTGGAAAGTACCTTTGACGGCGTCAGGATTTGTTCTTGACGGCGTCATGGCTTGGCAAAAGTGGTGGATGTGAAATTTACTCATGATAAGCCAGAGAAATTTGCATGGGAATTCTGACGGCGTCACCCTTTAATATGATCAAGGTCGTCACGGTATAAGTTAAAGCGGGACGGTGTCACGCCTAATTCTGACGGCGTCAAGCCTTGATAAGCCAGAACGGATTTTGGAGAGCTAAAGAGGGACGGCGTCATGAAGGCCATCCGGGAACCCTAAAAGCAGCGAGGTGACGGCGTCACACTCCATAACGTGACGCCGTCAGATCTGAAAGTCTATATATAGTTTTGCAATTTTTTGTCATTAGTGTGGAACTTATTGTGGAACTTTGTGTGTAAGAACCCTAAGACGATTTTAGCAGCTTTTTTAAGGCTTTTTGCCTTGAGATCTTCCATGTTACATTGAAGATAAGTTATCAATTAATCATTCAATATGTCTATGTGTTGTTTGATTCTATCTTGTTCTTGTCTTTTGTTTAACATGCTAGGCTAGGTTTTCTTTGTGTTTGCTTAGATCTAATGAAACCTAGCTATTGATTATTGGTTATTAGTGTGTTATTAGTTGTATTGGATGATTGTTCATCTATGTTAGGCTTAAGAAAACTGGCTAACTTCCTATTCGGTAACTTGCTTGAACGTCTTAAGAAACATGAACCAATGCGTACTAAGGTTTTTATGGTTGTATTTAATGCACAAGCGAATTCTAGTGATCCCATGTTAGGAGCTTCCTAGCCGGCTCGACATAGGAGTGAAGTAGGAGCTTGTAGAGTTGGGGAAGTACGTACGCCACCCCACAATTGGTATTAAGGAATACACCCGTCATCCACGCAATTAATATACACTAATCAACCGGTAAAAGATAGTTAGGGAGTAAGGAAATCTAAGTAAACACATTTCTCTCCACATAAGTTTTACCACCTTTTCATTTTCGTTATTATATTTTATTTGCATTCGTAGTTATTTGGGTTAGTTGACTAGCAACTAATTCCGCCCACTCTTTCAAACCCGAGATTTTACTTGCTTTCATAAAATTATAAAAACATAAAAAGAATCTTCTCTCACCCTTAGACCTATTAGAGTAGTTTTTCATACCTAACGAACACTATTCCCTGTGGAGAATGATCAATACCCCGTACTTACCACTACACTATACTACATCGGTCAGGTACACTGCCTGGTGGGGTTGTAAGCCTCTTGAGATCCCTCGAGAGGTAAAACCTGTTGTAAGGTTGCAAAACCACGCATCAGTAAGTGATAGTTAGTTAAACAACCTTCAATCCTCACAATCACACGAAACCCTTCATGCACCAAATTATCTCTAACACACAACTAGGATCATCCCTTATATCAATCCCACTCAAACCTTTTAGCTACACTTCACTCTTGACAGTGATAGTTAGTCTAAAAACCTTCAACCCATCGATCATCACCCTTAAACCTTACAACTACTCCTCACTTTGGATAAGTGATAGTTAGTTAAACAACCTTCAATCCTCACAATCACACGAAACCCTTCATGCACCAAATTATCTCTAACACACAACTAGGATCATCCAAACTAGAAATCTAGAACTTCATTACCTCAACCCCGTTAGAGATATCCACCCCCAATCCTGTTAGGATCACATGCACAATTTTTTTTTTTTTTTTTTTTTTTTTTTTTTTGTCTTTTGAAATATATCATGCATCTCATTGTCAGTGCAAACGATATATTAATCTAAACCATCCTAACACCAATCATCTTAGGTAGATGATTATGTTGTTCAAAAGGTTTATTAGAACTTGCCTTCCCAATGACAACTTGGAAGAAGTCATTTTATGTGTCAGTCAATGAACGAATCTCATTCTTGTTAGTGTGATTGATTGAACAATTACACCTTAGGTTGTAGGTCTGGTTGTGACACTCAAGTGTCTTTGAATTGCAATATGCATTCATCTTTTTGTGTCGCTCAACTTTCTTGGGCTTTCCTTTATTTGGTCTTTACCCTTTTGGCACACTTTTAAGTTGTGTCACTCACATAGTTTAACCCTTGCATGTCTTGCTATGTGTATTCCACCCTTATAATGCGGCTCCTATTCTCTTATATATATTATGTTGCACGAAGCTAACCCTTGATGTAAGAAAAGCCTTTGTAAGAATTTGATCCATAGATCCGCTAGATACTAAGGTGAATAAACAAGGGGATTCAATTACCATAGGGGAGCATTGAGCTAGGGGGAGCTCGGGGGTATTTGAATACATAGCATGGAGTCGTCTTCACAAATGGTGATAGAAGACTTCACTAGGATGATGCAAGCTCGCCTTTTTGGGGAGAAAGGAAAGTAGTGCAATAAGGGGGAGTAGGGAGTAAATTCAAGGGAGAGCTCGAGGCAACTACCTTTTTGCTTCGACAAAAGGGGAGAAGGGAGTGTAAACAGGTAACTTTTACATTTTACTATGTGTTACGGTTTACATATTTGTCATCATCAAAAAGGGGGAGATTGTTAGTGCAAATATTACGATATTTAAACTAAACGATTTCTTCGGTTTTAATAATGACAAACATGTAACTTGTAATACATAACGTAAAATGTGCAAGTTACTTGTAAACACAAATCATCAATGCATACTTACATCAACACCTCTCGACGTCTCAAGTATGCTTCAACAAAGTCGTAGATTTCCATCCCGACGTAAATCACTCAAGGTATGAACAAACAAATCTACTACTTGACAAATGATCAAAGGATTATATTTTTCTCTAAACTTCACATTTTTAATGTGACAAAACATTTTTTTCAAAAATATATTTTACAAATTATTTTTGAATTAAAAAGAAATGTTTTATTTTGAAAAATAAGTTTAAAAAATCCCAACAGTCATTTTTCCCCCCAAACAGCTCCAAACATTCCCAAATAAACCTTCCCCACTAAAAACAAACGGAGGAGCGTACACGGTACCACTAAAGTACCGACGGTACCACTAAATTTAGTGGTGCCGTGTCCTTATAACGGCTAGTTTTTCTTTGCCTATAAATAGTGGACCACTTTACACTTCCAACTTGATTTTTCCAGTCAGTTTTCTCTGGTCTAATCCCTCCTCACTTAGAACACTTTCTTTGATCATTTAAAGAGTCTTAGTTTGTTTAAGAGTGATCCTTTCATCCCACCAAGAGATCCTCTTCATTCCTCTTCTAGTGCAAGAGAAGAACACAAGGTATCCAAGAAGATACAAAGTGTTGTAGTTGTAGGTAGAGCACTTGTAACATTTGTTACACACTTGATTGTATCATAGTATACATCAAGTCTATCTTTCTTTTGAGAGTTTGTAAGGGAAGATCATTGTGATCTTATAGAGATACTGAATATCTCTTGTAGCTTGTGAGCTAGTATGTTGATCAAGTTGATCAAAGGTAGATAGGGTAGATTGAGTCAAGTGAGGGTTGATCATTGTGATCTTGTCGAGATCTTGGAGATCTCTTGAAGCTTGTGGGCTTGTGTGATTGATCAAGAAGATCAAGGGTAGATTGGGTAGATCGAGTCAAGTGGGAGTAGATCATTGTGATCTTGTCGAGATCTTGGAGATCTCTTGAAGCCATTGGGCTTGTGTGATTGATCAAGTGGATCAAGGGTAGATCGGGTAGATTGAGTCAAGTGGGAGTAGATCATTGTGATCTTGTCGAGATCTTGGAGATCTCTTGAAGCCATTGGGCTTGTATGTATTGATCAAGTGGATCAAGGGCAGATCGGGTAGATCGTGGTAGATTGGTGCTAGCTAAGATTAGCACACGACATTTAGCTTAGTGTCGGAAATTGGATAAGCGACGTTGTACGATTTTCTCCGCCTGAAGGGAGCTTGTTGATTAGTGAAGTAACTCTCGAGTTGGGTACTCGGGGAGTGGAGTAGAGCGAAGAGGAGCTTCGTGACCGAACCACTATAAATCATCGTGTCTGTTTTGCGCCTTCTTACTTTTCTCTTTATTTTCATTTTATTCTTTATCGCTTTATATTTTTATTTGCATTGCGTTTATACTTGTGTGGCTAGTTGTCTATGTTATGTTGATTATGTATGTGTAATGGTTTAATTGTGCTTGTGTTATAGTTTAATTTATTCATCCATAGATGTTATATGATCATTGTTGACACTTTTCATATTACGTCACACTTGATCGGGTGTTTGATACAAAAAAAAGTTTTTAAGTTTTTAATGGAAACGTATTCACCCCCCCCCTCTACGGTTTCCACATTAGCTAGTACCAATCTACCACGATCCTTTCTACTTCACACAACCAACACACTAGACTCGATCTACCCGATCTACCCTTGATCCACTTGATCAACACACAAGCCCAAAAGCTACAAGAGATCTCCAAGATCTCGATAAGATCACAATGATCTACTCTCACAAACTCTCAAAAGAAAAATGAACTTGATGTATGCAAAGATACAACAAGTGTGTAACAAGTGTTACAAGTGCACTAACTATAATTACAACACTTTGTATCTTCTTGGATACCTTGTGTTCTTCTCTTGCACTAGTAGAGGAATGAAGGTGATCACTTGGTTGGATGATTGGATCACTCTTTAAACAAAAGAAAACTAAACTAAATGATAAAGAAGAAAAGATGTGGTGTGAGTTTTGAACTCAGAAAGATATGTGTGAAAAAGGATGCCCAAAAACTGTGAAGAGGGCTGGTATTTATAGGCAGAAGAAATCTAGCCGTTATAGGTACACGATACCACTAAATGTCACACGGTACCACTAAATTTAGTGGTACCGTGGTACCGTGCCAGACAAGATAGCTGTTATGATTTTTGGGGAAGTTTGGAGCTAATTTTGGGGAAAAATAGCTGTTATGATTTTTGAACTTATTTTTCCAATAAAACATTTCTTAATAATTCAAAAATAACTTGTAAAGTATATTTTTGAAAAAATGGGAGGTTTTAAACACAAATTCACCTCTTTGATCATTTATCAAGTTGTAAATATGTTTGTTCATACCTAAAGTGATTTGCGTAGAAATGGGATCTTTCGACTAAAAACTTGTTTACGTTTATTTTAACATAAAGTGTTTTCACATTTTGTCATCCTCAAAACGTGAAGTTATCGAAAGATATAAATAACATTTTTAGAACATTATTTGCATCATCAACATCAACCACTTTCGTGCGAAATATATTTGATACTTACATCGAAGTGACTGAAAAAAAATTAGTTGCACTTTACCTTTGAGTTTGTGTCCACCGTATAGGTGGCGAATAGGTCACCATCAGCTTCTGGTATAGCTTCCCTTCACTTTTAGAAACCACCAATTTTCTGAAGAAACCTAACTTTTTCCAAAATAAGGGGAAAAAATAAAAAATTTAAAAAAAAATCAAACACACAAACCAAACACCCCAAATCACCCACTCCACACTTCAATCCCAAAAACCCCAAAAAATAAGCAATCCTAATCACCAACATATGCTAAATTTATACAATTATAGTTGCAATTTATTGTTGATTGGGAACAATCAAAACCCAAAATTGTTCAAAGACATCATCAAATTCCACAACTAAACTACGAAGAAAACTAACCATCATGAGAATTTTAAAAAAAAAAATCAGTTTATAAAAATTAGGATTAGTACTTGCCTCATAATTTCAATTCCAAATCATTTGTTTTTGTGATTTCATATTCAAGATTTTAATCTTCCATGTTGGATGTACCTACTGAAGCAATCAAAGAATCAAGGTAATTTATGTTGTTAGATGGAAAAGGTTATGGAATCGGTACCTTGATTTAGTGTTTGGATTTTGTATTTTGATTTTGTGTTTATGGTTTTGTTAGCTAGATTTCTCTTGAACTCTTGGAAGCTTTGAGAAGTTTTTTTTTTTTTTGGGGGGGGGGGGGGGGAAATATCACACACCTAACCTTTTTTATGAAGTGGGGGAAACGGAACGGGTAATGGATGAACAGTGCTTTAAACAATGCTTCAACGGGGCTCTAACGAATAGGAAGACACTTTTTGGATAAATTATGTATGGGCTTATGGTTTATGTCTATGCATCCTATTCTTTAGGAACAAGTTAGGATTTAGACTATTATCCTTATAAATACATCCATTCAATAATAATTCTTCTCTTCTCTTTACTCTTGTTCATTACTTTTACAATACGTTATCTGCACGATCTATGCTCTAAGCAAAGAGAGGTAATATATATATATATTATATATATATATATATATTATATATATATATATATATATATATATATATATATATATATATTTCCATTCGGCATTTACTAATTCTGTTTCATATTGCAATATAAAGTATCATATATCTCTTTTAACTGTTAGCATATATTATTTAATCTACGTGATTTATAAATTAGCATGACCCTTCAAAGTTCAAACAAAATTGTCTATCTGGCATAATCAATATGCGACAGATGGATACTTTTGCTTTAGGCAATACTATGGAATATATTATAATCGATACTATACATTTTGTCTTGTTTCGCATAACAATAATGAATAATATGTTATAGTTTGTTATTGATCTCTATCGTAATTTAAAAGAACAATTCATGCTCTATAGTAAAGAGAAAATAAAAATAATGCAACATCATGTTATGTTGAAAAAAATAAAAATAAAATAAAATAAATTAGAACGTCAAAATTCTATTATGGTTCTTTCAAGAATCAATATGAAAAAAAAAAATCATAACCTCATGTTATGACTGAAAATTATCATAACCTCAAGTTATGAGTAATATATATATATATATATATATATATATATATATATATATATATATATATATATATATATATATATATATATATATATATTATATATTATTATAATAATTAGAACCTCAAGTTCTAATATGGTCTTTTTATAAAGATCAAAATCATAACCTTCTGTTATGTTGAAAAAGAATATTGGAACCTCAAGTTCCAATTTGATTTATATAGATCACTAAGTTTTATTCTTACTATTCGTGTCAATGTTTACTTTAAAAACAAATCGTACAGTCATATATTTTACTAAGATAGATCTTAGTTTGATTCTCTTTATTTACTCATAAAATCTTATATATTTATTGCTTTAACATTTGTTCTAATACATGCATCTTAATTATAGTAACAATTTGTCTACTGTTTTTTTTCTTGCGGACATAATTGCATCTACATGCAGGAAATATCACAAAATGATTATATAATTAACTATAAGGCGCATTTGTTGAGATTTCGTTTTTCAAATCATACGATATATAAACTTTGATATATGATATTTTTTTTATATGATGATATATACAATCTTTGCTAAATGATACACTTGTCTTTTTATGTAGTAAAAAAAAATGACAAATTCAAAGCTTTCGAATATTGATTTTGTTGTTCTTGACATTTCTGGAAAAGACTATCTCCCTTGGACTCATGATGTTGAGATCCATTTAACTGCAAAAGAATTGGAAGAAACGATCCAAACTGGAAATACGGCCTCTGCACAAGCACGTGCCAAAGCCATGATACTTTTGCGTCATCATCTTCATGAGGACCTAAAAAAGGAATATCTAACGGTGAAAGACCCGTTAATATTATGGCAAAGTTTAAAGGAAAGGTTTGATCATCAAAAACAAGTAATCCTTCCTAAAGCTTGCTATGACTGGATGCACCTCAAGTTGCAAGATTTTAAAAGTGTCAGCGAGTACAATTGCGCAATGTTTAGCATCACATCTAAACTAACATTGTGCAGAGAAAAGATTACTAAAGAAGACATGCTAGAGAAAACTTTCTCTACTTTTCATGTTTCAAATATGCTCTTACAGCAACAATATCGAGAACGTGGCTTCAAAAAATACCACGAACTGATATCTGTTCTCCTTGTTGCGGAACAAAATAATGAGCTTTTGATGAAAAATCATCAAGCACACCCCACTGGTTCTACTGCATTGCCTGAAGTGCATGCAACATCAAATGTGAGGGGTCGGGGTCGTGAACATGGTAATAACCGTGGAAATGAACGAGGTCGTGGTCGTGGTCGTGGCCGTGGACGTGGTAGAAATATTGTTTGGCATCGTGATGGTTATAATCCTAAGCCATACGATTTCAAGAAAAAAAGATGATAAAGGCAAAAGGATGCAACATCAAGCTCCTAAAAAATCTGGAAATGCTCGCCACAGATGTGGCATGAACACTCATTGGGCAAAACAGTGTCGCACCTCCAGACACTTTGTTGATCTTTATCAAGCATCACTAAAAAAGAAAGGAAAAGACATTGAAACAAATTTCATTGATAATTTCAATGACGATGAGGCAATTCCCAATATGCGCTTCGACTCCTCAGATTTCTTTGATGATGTCGAAGATGTTGTTGCTTCATTTTCCAACGATGGAAATAATAACTAGCTATCTAGTTGCATTTTTATTTTTCCGCAATAAGTGTTTAAGTTTAAATTTTGTGTTGAATAAGCTAGGTTTGTTCTAGCATTGTTACTCATGTTTTGAATTTTAATTAATGAAGTATTTATTTTTTTCCTTAAAGTATTCTTTTACTTTGAAATGCTTATTTATTTATTCTTTGTATGTTCAAGGATATGAAAAGCATTTTGGAAAACGGTGAAGACGAGTGTCTAGCAGATAGTGGAACAACAAATACCATTTTGAAAAATAGAAAATACTTTTATGAATTTCATATAGCAAATGCAAATGCAACACAATTTGTGGTACTAGCAACTTGATTGAAGGCTCTGGCAAAGCCTGCATTGTGTTACCTAAAGGTACACAATTAATAATAAATGATGCGTTATATTCTAGTAGATCCAGGAGAAATCTACTAAGTTTTAAAGATATAAGACGCAATGGTTATCATCTTGAAACCATGACTCAAAATGAAATTGAGTATCTCCAAATTACATCCATTGAAAATGGAAAAAAGACCATAATGGAAAGAATGAAAGGTCTATCTTCTGGAATGTACTTTACATACATCAATCAGATAGAAATAAATATGGTTTCTACCCGAAAGGGTATAGATCCCAAAATATTTACCCTTTGGCATGATCGATTGGGTCATCCGGGTGATATTATGATGAGGAGAATAATTGAGAGCTCAAATGGGCATCCACTAAAGGATCTCAAGATCCTATTATCAAAAGAATTATCATGTGGAGCATGCTCTCTTGGAAAAATGATAACTAGGCCCTCAATCAATAAACTTGAAAAAGAATCTCCTTTGTTTCTAGAAAAAATTCAAGGAGACATTTATGGGCCAATTACTCCTCCGTGTGGACCATTTTGATACTTTATGGTATTAATTGATGCATCATCCCGATGGTCCCATGTCTGTCTGTTAGCATCAAGAAATGTTGCTTTTGCCAGGCTATTAGCCCAAATAATTCAATTAAAAGCACATTTCCCAGATTATCAAATCAAGAAGATCATACTTGTTAATGCAGGAGAATTTACATCTCAATCATTTAATGATTTTTGTATGTCAATTGGGATTATGGTTGAGCATCCTGTAGCACATGTGCATACACAAAATGGTCTAGCTGAATCTTTAATAAAAAGATTACAACTTATTGCTAGACCACTACTTATGAAATCAAAATTGCCATCCTCTGCATGAGGACATGCTATCTTACATGATGCTGCTCTTATTAGATTAAGACCAAGCGCATCTCATAAGTATTCTCCACTCCAACTGGTTTCTGGAAGAGAACCAAGTTTGTCTCATCTAAAAGTCTTTGGTTGTGGTGTCTATGTCCCAATAGCACCACCACAACGAACAAAGATGGGACCTCAAAGAAGATTGGGAATTTATGTTGGTTTTAATTCTCCATCAATCATAAAATACTTGGAACCATTAACTGGAGATGTTTTTATAGCACGTTTTGCTGATTGCCAGTTTGATGAAACAATGTTCCCAATCTTAGGAGGAGAAAATAAAATTTTGGACAAACAAGATGTAACTTGGAATGCATCACAAATATCTTTTCTTGACCCTCAGAGTGGTCAATGTGAATTAGAGGTTCAAAAACTCATTCACTTGCAAAGAATAGCAAATGAATTGCCTGATGCATTTACAGGTACAAAAAGAGTTACAAAATCATATATTCCAGCTTTAAATGCGCCTTCTCGAATTGATATTCCTGAAACTCTGAATGAGTCAAATGTACGCAATAAGCGTGGAAGACCAATGGGTTCTAAGGATATAAATCCACGAAAAGGGAAAGAACAAAATACAACTGGCAAAGTCCAAGAAGTTGTTATCAATAAAATCCCAGAAGAGATAAATAATAACACAGAAAATGTGGAAAAATCTCTTGAGAATGGCCATGTACCTAATGAATATGAGATCTCAATAAATTTTGTACAAAATGGTACAACATGGAATCGAAATGAAACATGTGTTGATGAAATCTTTGCATATGCTATAGCAAGTGAAATAGTAAATGATGAAGTTTCTGTGCCAAAATCTATTGGAGAATGTCGACAAAGAAAAGATTGGCAAAAATGGCAAGATGCCATACAAGCTGAACTAGATTCACATGAAAAGCGCCAAGTATTTGGCCCTGTGACATTAACCCCAAATAATGTGAAGCCGGTAGGCTATAAATGGGTATTTGCTATAAAAAGAAACGAGAAAAACGAAATTGTGAGATACAAAGCAAGACTTGTAGCACAAGGTTTCTCACAAATACCCGGGGTAGATTATGAAGAAACATATTCACCTGTTGTGGATGCAACGACTCTCAGATTTTTAATTGGTCTTGCAAATGTTGAAAGGCTCCAAATGTGCCTTATGGATGTTGTCACAGCTTACTTGTACGGATCACTTGATAGTGACATTTACATGAAAATCCCCGAAGGATTGAAAATACCGGAAGCTTGTAAATCTAAGCCCCGTGAAATGTTTTCAATTAAATTGAAAAGATCTTTATACGGTCTAAAACAATCAGGACGAATGTGGTATAATCGCCTGAGTGAATATCTTTCAAAAGAAAGATACAAAAGTAATCAAATAAGTCTGTGTGTTTTTATCAAAAGATCAAATGGGGGTTTCACAATCATTGCAGTGTATGTTGATGATTTAAATATCATCGGAAATATTGATGAAATTGAACATACTGCAAATTTGTTAAAGAATGAATTTGAAATGAAAGACCTTGGTATGACAATGTTTTGTCTGGGCTTGCAAATTGAGCATTTGTCAAGTGGAATATTTGTCTATCAATCAAACTATACGGAAAAGATATTGAAACGATTCAATATGGAAAAGCTCATCCACTAAGCTCACCAATGGTCGGTCGTTCACTTGACCGGGAACTTGATCCGTTATGCCCCAAAGAACATGATGAGGACATTCTTGGTCCTGAAATACCATATCTAAGTGCGATAGGGGCTTTGATGTACCTTGCTAGTAATACACGCCCAGATATTGCTTTTTCAGTCAACTTACTAGCAAGATATAGTTCCGAGCCAACACGCCGACATTGGAATGGAATCAAACACATTTTTCGTTATCTTTGTGGTACCCGTGATATGGGATTATTTTACCAAAAGAATTCGAAATCAAAGTTGGTTGGATATGCTGATGCTGGTTACTTGTCTGATCCACATAAGGCACGATCCCAAACAGGGTATGTTTTCACATATGGAGACACTGCAATTTCTTGGAGGTCGACAAAGCAATCTTTAACTGCAACATCATCAAATCATGCTGAACTTATTGCACTTTATGAAGCTGGTCGAGAGTGCGTTTGGTTAAGATCGATGATTCAAAACATCCAAGAAGAATGTGGGCTCGAGTCTATTAAAGGAAATCCAACCATGTTATGTGAAGACAACGCGGCATGTATAGCTCAAATCAAGGAAGGGTATATCAAAGGAGACAAAACAAAACACATTTCTCCGAAATTCTTCTTTACATATGATCTACAAAAGGATGGAGTTATTGATGTTCGTCAAGTTCGATCAAGTGACAATTTGGCAGATTTATTCACAAAGTCTTTGCCAACAAGAGTTTTTGAGCTACTGGTTCGGAAGATCGGCCTTCGACGCTTAAAAGATATGCATTAATTTGAGGAGGAGCATTATGCGTACTGCACTCTTTTCCTTCATCAAGTTTTTATCCCATTGGGTTTTTCTTGGTAAGGTTTTTAATGAGGCAGTTTATGGCGTGTAATGAACGATGAATATCCAAGGAGGAGTATTATAAATTATGTATGGGCTTATGGGTTATGTCTATTCATCCTATTCTTTAGGAACAAGTTAGAGTTTAGACTATTACCCTTATAAATACATCCATTCAATAATAATTTATCTCTTCTCTTTACTCTTGTTCATTACTTTTACAATATTTTTTATAATATATAGTATAATATAATGTGATAGATACATGTTACACACAGTTTCTTTTATCTTTTCATATATGTAACTTTTTCATAATATGTTTTCACATATGTAAATTTTTCGCGTTCGAAAGATATGTATTGTAATAAATGACACAGTGACTCCAAAATAAACGGGACGACCCTGATTAACTACCTAGTATTAATTATCTGTCGTAGCAAGCAGTGTGTAATCTTCTCAAAATTACTATATTCGATCTAATTTTATGTTACCTCCTTTGTTGTATGAGTTGACTTAAGGTGTTTAATCATCTGCTCACGTACTTGTTAATGTTGTACAAAAGTGTGACGTTAGAGTTATTAGAAGATAGATTAAGGCCAAGCAGGGTTGTGGGCTTAGAGTCATAAGGTTTGCATCTAACCTATATTATGTATGCTTGATTAATGAACATAATATTTCATGGGATTTTCATCAAGCAACATTATTATGAGCGAGTCTGATTTCAAGATCTAGTCGGCCTTCATGAGCCGCTACCTCTATGCCGCCCTGTCAAACTCTGGCCGCCACCATTTATCCCTTCTCTATTTAAAAAAAATGCAATTTCGGCCAAAACCATACCCTCATACTGTTTTGAAAACAACTTTTTAACTGTTTGGAGGTAACCGACGTTGTCAGCGTAATTCTCTTTGTTCTTCAATTATGCACCAAACCCCGACAAAATCACTGTCGTCAGCTTCCGGACGTGCCATCACACGCCGCCAGAAACCGGCTGCCGAAAAAAATTTAACAAATGTCAAGTTTTGCTTTTGTTTTTGTTGTTGCAGCATGGTAAAGATTAATCTCCGCTTGCTGTCGGATATCTTCATCAATAAATTTGTTATTTGCTTTTGATACTGCTTTTATTTGTTTTCTATGCGTTTGAAAAATGGTTTTCGCTTGCTGTCGGATTTCTTTATCAACAAATTGTTGCTTTTTATTGCCATAATGTTTTTTTAGTTAGTTTTCCGCAACTGTTTAATTAGTTGTCTAATCTAACTTGAGCTATCGTGATTTCAAATTGAAGGATTAGAAGATAGATTGGAGTCTCAAGCCCGGTTATAGGTTTAGAGTCATTAGGGTTTCCATGTAACCTTCATTATATATGCTTGATTAATAAACATAATACCTCACAAGTTTTTCATCCATCAACAAAAGTATGGTGTTTTTTTTTTCCTTAATGTTTGTTTTAAGATAATATTCACATATGCGATTAGATGAACTATTTCGTGTTTCTAAAGCTACCAACATAATCATACACAAATTTGCATCTTTGAAAGGATATACATAGCCGTACTAGAGGATGGGCAAAGTGAGCTGGGCAAAGTGAGCTACTGCCTAATCCCCCCAAATTATTAGGGCCCAAACTATATGTTTGACGCATAAAACTACATAAACTTTTATAAATATGAATGAAAACAAAGAAGGCTTTGATTTATAGATTTCTCGCAAATAAAAGTTAAATCAACTAACATATTATACAATAATTCTTAAGGTACGTACATTTTACGTACACACTTTTCATTTAACCTTTACTGGGAGGCTTCGTTTTGAATTCTCACTTGCGGCCTCCAAAAACGCAAGAATAGCCTTGAAGATATGTAGATGCCCCTAATTATACTTGATTATAGTTCCTTCAAGTTGATTTCTACTTTATCTGTTAGATCGAATGAAATGTTCATTCACATGATCGTAAGTTGGATATATACGCTTCCTTCTTCTAATTCTTGGGTGATAGTTGTTTATCTTTCTTCTTTCTAATAAAATTGTACGGGAAACAAAAGTTCCTTTCAATTTTCTACTATTGTAATGATTTGATTCTTGCTTTTTTCTTAAATAAAAATAAACCAATAAATTTAAGTGACAATCTATTAAATTATTAGACATGTTAACAAATCAACATGCCAATTTTTAATAGACAGAATGTATACGATTAAAAAATCATTTCGAAGTTGATACAAAGAATGAACATACTTGCTATTGATATTTATAAACAAAATATTCGAGCAACAACTTAACTAACTTAACAATAGCTGGTGCAAAATACTTTCAAAATTAAAATACTTATTTGACATATACTCCGTATTTTATACGTATTTTATAATTTAAGTGTCCAGTTTGACTTTTCAGGGTCAAACTGGTTCAACTTTGACCTTCTCTATTTTTAGAGGTATTATATAATACTTGATGCAAAATAAATGAATGGATAGAGTTTTAAGTGTATTTTTCATTGGTATAATTTTTCATCAAATATATATATATTTAAGGTCAAAGTTGAACCAGTTTGACTCTGAAAAGTCAAACTTGACACTTATTTTGGGACGGAGGGAGTACTCCGTATTTTATAATTTAAGAGTAAATTGCATTTTTGGTTCATGTGGTTTGGCCAAATTGCATGTTTGGTCCTCATCATTTCGAAAATGCAGCAAACGCCCCTATTTTAAACTTTAACTTGCATATTCAGCCCTAGGCCAAAGTTGAATGACTAAAATACCCTTTGTCTTCTTCCCTTTTAATATTTACATGAATATTTCTTTTCTCGAAATTGAAAATCTGATATGTTTATTAAATTTTCATATTTATTAAAACAAAGTTCCTCATCTGCAATCAATTTTCTAAAATTAAATCGAACATTACAAAAAACACAAAACACAAATTCACACTTATAAATAAGGCTGAGCATCGGTCCCGGACCGGACCGACCAAGACCGAGACCGAGGACCGGACCGAATGTGGTCGGTCCGGTCCGGTCCGGTCTCGATCGTCCGTCGGTCGGTCCGGTCCAACAAGGCAAAATAATCGATTTTTTATCCGGACCGACCAAGACCGAGACCGAATTAGCCCAAAAGCCGAGACCGAGGACCGCACCAAATGTGGTCGGTTCGGTCCGATCCGGTCCGGTCTCGGTCGGTCCGATCCGTTCGGGTGGTTTGCTCAGCCCTACTTATAAACACAAAATCTAGGGGTGTGCACGATTCGGTTTGGGTCGGTTTTTGGCTAAAATCGAAACCGAACCGAAATGTTCAGTTTTTATAGAACCCAAAATCGAAACCGTTCGGTTTTTGGCGGTTCGGTTTATTATCGGTTTCGGTTCGGTTTTTCGGTTTCTAACCGTTTATATTTGGGCATGACAAATTTATACCAACAAACTTATATTGCATAGAAAATTGGTTATTCTTATTTACTTTTTTTTTGTCAATCTAAACATAATAATGTTTATTGCATAATTCTATAATTACATACATATAGATGAGACACACACATGCAAGTGAATATACACATAGTATGATCATCGTCATATATTTATTGATATATTCTCAAGTAAACACACGACACGACAAAAACGCATATAAACATAAACGTTAAGATAAATATATTATAAATCTACCCACAAAATGAATATGAATTTATAAATTTTATTTATTTAGTTATTTATTCATATTATATTAATTATATATTATTATATTATAAAATCGGTTCGGTTCGATTTTTGGACGAAAACCGAAACCGAACTGTATTTTTTGGTTTTTGAAAAATTAAAAACCGAACCATCGGTTTTTAGTTTTGATCGATTTTTTCGATTTGGTTTTTCCAGTTTTCGGTTCGGTTTCGATTTTGTTTGCTCACCCCTACTTATAAACACAAAATCCACGTCAATAAACAAAAAACCACAACACATCCACAAATTTAAACCTTAATGTTTCTATACTTACTTTAATTAAAACCACCTACTTTGATTAAAATCTTACTGTTTGTAAAACCACAATGATATTCACACTCACTAACTTTTTTGAAACCAACAAACAACTTCAAGCTAAACCCTAATCAACAATCCGAACACCTTCAGATCCGATTGGTATAGGTAGCTGATGAAAACTCTAACCCTAATTCAACATCCTTACCAATCACCAGCCGTTTGTCGTTTCTTGTAGCTTGTCACCCGCCTCCTGTCACAATCACCCACCGCTTGTTGTTTCTTGCCGCTTGTCACCCACCACCTGACACAATCACTCGTCGCTTGTCACAAATAGTGTGTGTATTTTCAGATAAAGCATACAAGAAACAATACCGCCACCACCATTTAAGATCTAAAAATGCCACCGCCATTTAAGTATGTAGATCTGAAAACAAGTATGCATATAAATCTAAAAACGACACATGGTGTGTGTGTTTTTAGATCCAAACTCTTTCTGCATTTCGATTGTGTTGTTAGATGGTGGTGGTGGGATGATGGATCTTGAAGAATTAAGATGTTTTGTGTTTGTGTGTGCTTTTTTTATGGATATATGGTGATGTTTTAATTTGTTGATATTAAAAGAAAAGAAAAAATAAACTAGAAAGAAAATAGAAAAGGAAGAAGACAAGGGTAATTTGGTCATTTAACATCGATCGGGGACTGTATTTGCAATCCAAAGTTCAAAATAAGGACGTTCGCTGCATTTTTGAAAGGATGAGAACCAAACATGCAATTTTGCCAAACCACAGGGACCAAAAATGCAACTTACTCATAATTTAATGAAGAAAGGATCAAATGGACGATCTCCTTTAATTTACAAACCATTGGCGAGGTTTTCAGTGTGCTCGTTTTCATACAAAACATGAAAATATTCGAGTGGGTCCAGCGTAGGCCCCACAACAATGATTGACCTCTTAAACCTTAACAAGTGTTGGACGGAATCTAGTTAACGGCGATCCGGTCATGATCACTATACATCCAATGTGGTCATAAAAACATCGACCATTGATCTTTGACATTTTGTAATTAAAAGTATAACATTAATAAAAGAAAATTGTTATTTCCTCCTACAAATCTTTACAGATTCTAACAAGTGTCAGAATTGACGGTTTGAATGCAGAGAGAATGAGTAGAAAAAGTATATTGTTGTGTGTTCAGGAGGATATTGTAGTAGCCTTTAGCAATGCTCTTAATAAAATATACTAGAGAAAAATACACCAAGGATTTAAACGATGTACATCTGAGTCAAATATTTGTCTCTTTAAGTAACTTCAAAACAGAAAAATTGTTCCGTTTAAGTCTTAAGCAATAACAATGAATTTAAACTTTTTTCATGTTTTTGCGAAAAAAAAATTCAATACTCATTTAAGCTTTATTCGACAAGAATAAACAAAACTAGCAATGGAACGACAAAATCAACAATTTTTTATGACAATAACTTTACGGATAGCAAGAAACAATTTCATAAAGCTTTGCTGGTTTTAATTTTTCTTTTAGGACGTGTACTTTTCTAAATAAGTTTAGCTGTGATCCGAACCATGTCGACCACGATTAAGAGAATCAAACAAAAAAGTAAAAGACATAATTAATCAAACCTCAATAATTTGAAGTGAAGTCAAGTATACCTACATATACCATGGGCAGTGGGCTAAGTTTACCAACTCCACCAATCATCATTCTTGTTTTTGCCAACTTATATTTCTATAAAAACTCAACCTTCCAAATCCTTCATTTCTTGTAAATTAGCCATGAGTTACAAGAAACGAAGTCCGGTGACCGTAGAATTGATCACTTCCAGTCTCAAGTCATGTATTTTGGAAGCAAACTTTAGTCCAAAAACTCCTTTGGAGTTCCAAGTTTTGTCACCTAGAGGCATGATAAACCGTGATATGGGTGGAATTGGACTTGGTATAGTTGCAGCCCTTGAACATATTCCAACCAAGAAGTCTGACCTGATTCCAGTGAGTCAATCACGAAGCGATGGTGATTGGAATATGGATGATCAAGTAGATAGTTTTGAAGAAGAGTATACGATTGTGACTTTTAACAAACCAAACAAATCGTTTACTAGAGTTTACCGTAGTGAAAAGGCCAAGGAAACTAGAGAACAAGGTTGCATTTTTATGATATCACCTTCAAGATTTTGTGATGATGATATGAAGGTGTGTCAAGATTCTAGCTTTTTGAGTTCATGTCACTTGTGCAACAAGAGACTGCATGGTAAAGACATATACATGTACAGGTAACATCACAATCTTTATAATTTTAACAAGTTTCTGTTAAGTTTAAATAAAGTTAATGATGATCATGACGATTATTATGTTTTCTGCAACAGGGGAGATAAGGCGTTTTGTAGCCCAGAGTGTAGGAGCAGGCAGATATCCATGGATGAGAAACCAGACGAGTCTTCCAGTCGTACCAGTCGACCGATGTCTACTGAGATTTTTGTTATCTAGCCGATAATAGATATGGGTTCAACTATATATGACCATTTGACGTCATTTTTTTGATAAAATGTGTCACCCAAGATCACAAACTGGGTATGATAAATACTGAATAAAAAAACAGAACAAAAAGGCAAAAAATTTGTTAATCATGTTCAAGATTTGCTTTATATAATTCTTGAACTCAATGATGTATACTAGCCCCATTCTTAAATTAATACTACATTTAAATGGTACATATATCCATATACATCCTCAAATGTTATATAATAATAATAATGAGAAAACAAGCATTTGAATAAATAATAACTTCGAACATTAAAAGGAAAAAAAAAAATGATAGAAAAGAGAATCCTATCTAATTTTGGTCGTACACGACTCAGTGTTGAGGTTTATTACTGGTAGTACATTGGGGCCTGTGTGGCGGGAATTCCTGGGTAACCACCGTCATATACTGCCCCTTGGGCAGCAGCGCCACCCATCTGCTGATGCATTAATGCTTGCACACCCGCCATTTTGCTAAGAGCCAGCTGTCTTTCGTATGCTGTGAAGTCCATGGCTGAAAAACCAAGATTATTCCCAGCAACAGGCAGAGGTAGAGGGGTGGAGCTGTTTCCTGGGGGAGTCGGTTTGCTGCCCCATGAACACTGTGTTGCACAAAACCACAAATTAAAATCACGAATCCATATCTTTATTCTTGTTATGATCACCAATTTCATAAGATACACAGTAACATTATAAAAAGGGAAAATTGCATCAAAAGGTACGGAGTAAAATTGCTTAGGGGCATGTACTTTACTTTGGCCTTATAACTTTAAAGGTCACAAACCTTTAATTTTGATCATTAAAGTGTAACAAACTTTGAAAAACGCATAAGAAAAGGAAAAAATATTTTTAACCTCGGAAAAATCACTTGAAGACTGGGAAGGTAACAATTTATAAAAAGATTTGTTATTATTCAATGAAAAGGATATGCAATATATTTATTCTTCTAACAAATTACTTATTTTTAACTACTATATCTTCAATCAAAATAAGACATTACATCTTTTAAATATATATGTGATGATTTGCCTAGTCTAGACATTTTTAATGCGCGGTTGCTTTTGAAAGATTAAAACTGGCTTTAATGATAAAAATTTTAGTACATGACCCAAATGAACTTTAATATAGCAGCTTACCCTTTTATTCAATTTTCCATATAATGATAAGAAGATTCTTTATATTTTTTCAAAAAGAGATGTCATATACCTTCAGTGGCTTTCCATAGAGATACCGAGCGTTTCCTAACTGAATAGCCCGTGCTGCCTCAGCATGGGAGCTGTAGCTTATGAAACCAAAACCTTTGTCTCGTTATATGCGGACGTCTTCAATAACACCAGCACCAAGAGCATAGAAATGACAGTGCAGATCGCCTGATGTTACCTACAATATACTTTTTTCAGTTAGTGGTATGCAACACGTGAATAAAAAAGATACAATTATTGAATTGGATTTTCATATTCTTACCTCTGGAGCCAGATTACCGACATAAACGGTTGTATATTGAGAATTATTTTCTGGAGCATCTTCATTGATCCTTTCTTGACCATCTTCTACAAATAAAAAGCATATGTAAATAGATGTAACAATAAGACAACATATGTATCATATCTCATAGGAAGCTTACCTGATGTTCCATTTGTCAATTCGACAACACTTTTGGTATCTGACCTTGGTTTGTCATCTGATGCAGCACCCTTTGCTGCCCAGTTGCATCGAATTTGCCTGGTCCCGAGCCACTTTCCTAGAATAGAAACTCCATATAATTACACAAAAAAGAAGAAAAAAAAAATCCAGAACATGTCCACTTTGAGGACGTAGAAATGTGTATTAATTAAAAGGTTACATTAGGCAGCACACTTACCATTCAAATCATTAATTGCACTTTGGGCATCCTGTAAAAGAAAAACGGAAATAAATGGCAGTTAGCGTTGTGATGGAAGGGGGTAATTTTTTAGTTCCACATATCCTTTACTTACTTGTTGGTTCCGAAATGAAACAAATCCAAATCCCCTAGAGCGTCCTGTCTTCTGGTCCCACATAACTCTTGCATCACTGCCAACAAACAAAACCAAATCAGTTGAAAATGAAAGGGTAGAAATGTATATCGTTAATCATGTCACATTCAAACATCATGTGACATTCAAACTTACGAGCAAGTCGAGTACACAGAGAAGCAAGCGAACAACGTGGCATCAGTAACTTCAGGGCTTAGATCACCTACAAATATGTTAAAATGCCCTGCAAAACCAATCAAATGGCATCAGAAGGATATTACTGAACAAAATTAGCTTGCTCAAAAGTATTACATTAACAAACCTGATGTATCTTCTCTCTGGCTACTGGCGTATGCCCAATTAACTTTGATAGGCTGCCCAAACCTGCATATATATGTATTTTTAGAGGCAATTCATGAATGGCGACAGATAGACAATTTTGATGTTTTTACTTACAAATGCCTTCCATTAAGAGTCACAATAGCAAGAGCAGCAAAACGACGATCAAAGTAATCCACAAAACCATATGATGACTGAAACCCAACAATAATATTTATAAGTTGCTTAGTTATAAAGGATGAAACACGAAGTACCAATATAGTTATACAAAAATCAGAGGTTTATAACGCTCGAGAAAATTGATGAATTAATCATACTTTATCTTTTCTAATGAGTTTGCATCCTTCAAGAGCACCAGTGCTTGCAAAAATTTCTTGAAGTAGGGGTTCCGTGACCTGTGGGTGGATGTTCCCCACATACCTATATCAAGCCCCACATTATAAATGTTAGTACCAAACCAGAATTACAATTAGAAAGTGTGTCGCTATTTAATTAAAAAAATAATATGGTCTGAACTTTGAGATATGTCATAAGCAAAAACATTGTAGTGCAGCATAACAGGAAAGCTAAAAGTAACCTATTTAATAATAGCCAGTTCTGCATCGACTAACATATACGGATAACAAGCTAATGAAAGTAACAAGCAATATATGATACTAAGATGGCAAAAAGGAATGAAATAAAAGACACTCACACACTGCGACACGTAGCTGAATCAAATCCAGGAGGCAAATTTCCACTCAAGATAGGTTCTATCTGCGAATACCGTAAATTGTAACTTGTTACGAATAATGAAATGAAATTTAGTAAAATGTGCATGCTGAAGGTGGGAAACAAGCAAAAGGATGCTAAGAAGTAATATATGGACAAAACCAGTTCATGCTGCCGAACATCTAAACGCTAAATGGTCATCCTAATCCTCAAAAGAGACTAAGGGGGTGTTCGGGGAAACCATCTTCAGCTTATTGCCATTTTCATCTCATTTATAAAACGCAAGAATCTTGCTGAACGTTACTATGTTAGCATGATCTTATATTAGCTTATGTAAAAGCTTAATAAAACGACTTATAGACAAACACACTTCACGCAACCCCAAATCTTCTAACTGATCATCCTAACCGTCAAAGATACTAATCTGAATTGCAAATCCTAAATCTTTCCTTTATTTATATGCAAGAATCGGACAATCACACTACACACAACCCCAAATCTTCTAACTGATCATCCTAACCATCAAAACATACTAACCCGAAGCAAATCCTAAATCTTTCCTTTACTTATATGCAAGAATCTTGACGGAATTTTAGCATGATCTTATATTAGCTCATGTACTATATGTAAACTAATTACAGAGTTAAGATAAATAATTAATTATCAAAATTATGACTACTATGACAGAGAATGAAAACAGTAAAATCATGTTATTATGCCATCAAGTGAAAGGGAAAGACCAACTATCAAGGCAGAAAATATATACATATTGAAACTATAAACATCTAAAAGCGGGTCTTTTTCATCTACTAAATCATTTCATAATCAAAGAATCTTCAATTATCGTAATACCAAAGGTAACCGTGAGATCAGGGGCGGATCTTAGTTGGGGCCCGGGGGGCCCGCCCCCCCCCCCCCCCCCCCTTTTTTTGGCTCAGTAGTGCTAACTTATCCGTATTTCGCCCGAAAAAATTTATATTTATTAAGTCGGTCCCCCCGAATTAGAAGACCCTAATATAACGATAGGACAAAAAAATTTCCGGCCCCCTCTACTAAAAACTTCAAGATCCGCCACTGCGTAAGATGTACTATAGAAACACCAAATATAAATGCCAATATCATATGATTCATAAGCAAATGATGTGTGTCTTATTAACAAAAAACAGAATCCTGAATTATTCACAAATACCATATTATATATTTTCTTCGGCATTGCTTAATACTACTCGCCTTATCTACTTATCTTAGTGAACTTATGTCAAGAAGTTACTAATCACTTATAACCACATAAAAAGATAGGCGCTTTTCATTTATATCCAATAAAAACATTTAAAAAAATGACTAAAACCCCTGACACAAGTACAATTTTTTTGGGATAAAAGGTTTCCGACCTTTTGGCCGACTAATCCACGAGGTTTGAGCACATCGCCACATAGACACAAACCGGGTAAAGCCCAGCATTTAGTGCTCTACATTTTTGGCCTAAATTATTTATAACAAAATTGCAACTAGTATCAAGTCAACTGAATTCCCATTACAAAAACCTAATAAAACAGTAACACACAAATTCCCACAAAAGCAAGCATAATACTAATATTAGAAACCATACTTTTACATTACATAAACCCCAATAAAAAGCAACAAACTTTATCCATAAACAATCACCAAACCCAAAAAAGATTCCAACCCATTAATCCTAACCAAAAACCCATCTCAAAAACATAAACCTTAACCCATCAAACCAAAATCTTGAGAAAACAAAATATTACTTGAGGATGAGGATGAGTTAAAAGACCAGGATGATAAAGGGATTGTTGCATAAGTTGTTGTTGTTGTTGTTGTTGTCTTATCCTTTGATGCTGTTGTTGTTGTTGTTGCATCATGTTTGGATTTTACACACAGTGAGTGTGTGTTTTTAGAGAGCAAAGTTAAAGTGAGTAAGTAGGAGGAGAAGGAGATGGAGATAGTGAAAGTGATGGTGTGATGGTGGTGTTATTATGTCTGTCAGATCTTCTTACCATTTTGCATATGTTGTTTTATGGGATGGTTTTTTAATTCATTCTCCACCGTTGGATCTTGTGTTTTTTACTTTTTTTAGTTTTGGTTTTTCTTGTTTGGGGAAAATAGAATTTTGGGAAAAGAGGGTAGGAAGCTATTAAATATTTTACAGTTTTGAATTAAGTATACGCTTATAATTATTATTATTTTTTTTTATTATTATTATTATTTTATTTTATTTTTGAAGAGCAAAGCTTTATTAGGAATTCACAAAAGGATCAAAGCCAAAAGGTATACAAAATAGGGGTGCAAATGAGCCAAGCTTTTATCAAGCAACTCGAGCTCAAGTTCAAGTTCGACTTGATCGAGCCGAGCTTTTATCGAGCTCAAGCCCAATAAACTGGATCGAAACATATAATGAGTCGAGCTCGAGCTTTTGATAGCTCGGCTCGAGCGGTTATCGATCTTTTCGAGCCTTAATATAGATATATTTTCATATTAATTTTAAATATGTAAATAAAGGTTGATTTGAATATTAACCTAATTATAATTACTAATTCGATAAAGGATAAAATATTATATTCTATATGTACCCTTTAAACCCTAATGTTGGCATTGGTTATGAAAATTTTATTGTTGGTTTTATTACTCTTAAAAATATCTAATTTGGTTTTCAAACGGTTAAACCAGTTAGTGATTCGAGATCATGTACAAGTTCTGTGTGAAAACTATATTTTTTTTTTGTGGCAGCTGCAATTTGCAATTCGTTTTGACACGGAATGGTGTACTTGCTACTTTGTTCGAGCTCAGTTCAGCTGCAAATATCAGTTGGCACAGATTTGAGCTTTTCATTTATATAATTTCGAGCTTTTCAAGCTTTGCTCGAATACTACTCGAGCCGAGCTCAAGCTTGGATGGTTAAATCTTGACGAGCAATCGAGCCGAGATCAAGCCAACCTTTTATTTCTCGAGCCGAGCTCGAGCCTTGTTGAGCTCGGGCTTGGCTCGGCTTGATTGCACACCTAATACAAACAACCAAAACCACTACAACAAAAAACTAGCCATCAAGATGAGGACTAGAAAAAGACCATAAATACAAAACAGCACACAGCCTAAACTTAACCTAGAGTTAATCACCTATCAAAAAACATCACCAGACATTACATTATACGCGTATAATAGTTATAGAGGATGAGTAGCGGTCCTATGCAAAGTAAGAAAAAATAAAAATGCTAGAAAGTCATTCACAATGTGACAAGTGTCCACCACCTTCCCCCCCCCCCCCCCATTTTATTAAATTTTCAGTCGAAGGGCATTGTTCTCATTTGACATTTTTTTTAATTTCGCTCCAAACTTCAAACGCAAATAACTTTCAAACGATAAACTTTTACAAAAAACTGATTTCACCATAATTTTTAAAATTTAATTCTCTTTAATTTGGTATGCATTTTGACATATGAATCGCAACTTTTTTTTAACTTTTTAAATGGGTGTTGATTTTCTTGAAATTTTTAGTATTCTCGGCTCTAATTTTGTCTAGTTTAAAAGCCGAATTATGCAAAACTTAAAATACAAAAGTTGTAGCTTTTTGGCCATTATTTACCTAGAAATTTGAATCACTCAAATCCGATGATATGAGTAGGATATCGCATATTAAAGATGACGTCTTACTCATATTTAGTGCACACAAAGTGTTTGATGAAATGCCTAGCTTATATTTTTAGTGTTAAAATTGGATTAAATGCACTAATTTTTGTACAACAACACACCATTAATCATTTTATTAATTTAAGATTCAAAAAGTGATGTTCTTTTTATTTTTTATCACTTAATGTTGGTTATTGTTCATCATTTTTTTGTTCTGCAAAAGTATGTTCATCAATTACCGTTCATCAGTTTTTATTCATTATTACGTTGTTTTGTTCATCAGTTAGTGTCGGTTGCTTTTCAACATGTTTTTGTTCAGCAAAAAGTATGTTCATCAGTTAGTGTCAGTTTTGTTCATCAGTTAGTGTCGGTTGCTTTTTAACATATTTGTATTCATCAGTTGTTGTTTTTGTTCATCAGTTATATGTTTATTGATTATTAGGTTGTTTTTGTTCATCATTTACTCATGTCCGTTATTGTTTTTGTCCATCAGTTACAGTTGATGAACAAAATCTCATTTTGATGAACAGAAGTTTGTCTTGTTCATCAGTTAATATTGTTTATCAGTTCAACAGACTTGAACAAGATTAACTAATGAATAACACTAACTGATGAACAATAGTAACTGATGAACAAGACTAATTGATGAACAAAATGTCGTCTTTAATGTGTGATATCTAACTCATATGACATTAGATTTGAATGAATACAAAACATGAGTAAAGATTGAACTAAAATCTACAACTTTTTTGTTTTACAATTTTTTTTAAATCGAATTTAATATTAAACAAATTTATGGTAAAAAACACAATAAAACACAATAAGTATATATTTTTTTTTGAAAATAATAACATTTAAAAAACATCACTTTTTGAATCTTACATTAATAAAATGATAAACGATACGTTATGGTACAAAAATTAATGCATTTAATGCAATTTTAATACTAAAAATCTAAGCTACACATTTCATCAAACACCTTAGGTGCAACAAATATGACTACAACGTCATATTTAACGTGCGATATCTCACTAATATGATATCGGATTTGAGTGATTCAAAATTCTGTGTAAAGAGTGAACCAAAGTCTACAACTTTCGTGTCTTAAGTATTTTATGATTCGACAATTTTGAATGTAAAAAATATGATCAAAAATGGCAAAAACATCAAGAAAATGAAGACTCAATGAATATGTAAAAAAAGAAGTTTCGAAATAATTAACAATATTTATACCAAATTAAACAGAATTAGATTTCAAAAATTATGGTGAAATAGGTTTTTCTAAAAGTTTGTCATTTGTGAGTTATATGTGTTTTAAGTTCGAGGGTGAAAAGAAAAAAATTATATTACTATTTTACCCTTAAACGGATTATTTGAATAGAATAGGTTGGAGAAACATATGTCAAATTATGAGTGACTTTTTACACTTTTTAAACTTTCTCACATTTTAATAGATCCGTATCACAAAATAACATCCACAAAAATGGTTCACAAAATGAGGTGTCAGAAAGTGATTGGCTTAATCAGAGAGAAGAGAGAGACACTATAACAAAATACACTAATCACTTCCTGACACCTTATTTTTTGAATGTTTTTATGGATGTTTTTTTTATGAGTGTAACATTCTCATAGTTATATGCCAATTTAAACACCTAAATGTCGTATTTACCCAAGGAGAACTAATAACGGCATATATATATCTTACTTAAATATAAAATTTGTCATATCGGCTTATTTTATTTTTAAAGCAATTAAAACTCAATTTAAATTACAGTACTAAATAACCATTATACCCTTTATACAAACACATCTCTATGGGATAACAACACAATAAACTAATACAAAAATACTACACCCACTAACACTATTTTCTCGAAATATTTGTAGAGAGGAAATGAAACGAAAGTAAAGAAATATAAAGAGAGGGGAAAGTAAAAATAAAATAAACTTGTATATTATTTGTGTTCTCTAGTTTTGAAAAAGAAAGAAAGTGAAAGTACGAATATTTGTGCATCACATTTTTATATAATTGATTTTGTAGAAATACCACTATACCTTTAAAATAAAAAAACACAATGATTTAGTCTTTGCAGGCAATGTTATTTCTTTCAACAACTTTTATTTATTTTATGGTTAATATTGTTACCTCAACTTTCATCCAGTTGTAGGGTGAAAGTTTCACACAAACAAACACAATAACTTTCACTTTCTTTTTCTCCATTTCCCTCTAATTTTACTCTTTAAAAAAAAAAAAAACAACAACTTGAAAAATAACAATTTTTAAGTTTCTCTCACTTTCTTTCACTTTCTTCTCAAATCTTAACTTAAACATCCTACACATGTTAAATTATAAGGGCATTATCATTGTTATATGCAAAACTTATATAACTCAATGTTAACAACATAGGCCTCACAAGACCACAAAATAATACATACACATATTACAAAGTTTGATTTAAATGCAATGTTTTGTTAAACGAACTAGGCTAGCTCATTTGGCCACCAAGGCAAGGTTTCCTTAAGGTCTCTTGAGGAAGGGATGTTTGGTTAGGGAGGTCTCAAGTTCGAATCCATAAAGGAGTAGCAGGCGGGTCTCAGGGTCAGCATACTGCCCAATTGGATGTCATTGTTGGACCTAAACCACTAAAAACTTACAAACCGTTAAAAAAAAGGCAATGTTTTGTTAAATGTAATTAGTTTAATGTTTGAATTTAATAATAATAATAATAATAATAATAATAATAATAATAATAATAATAATAATAATAATTCTTTGACCCCCAGTGCGTCTTATAGCTTAAGTGATGAGGAATGTTGTTTTTGGGCTGTGTTATAATTTTTTTAATTAAGCCGGAGGGAGTGGTGATGAGTGAGGGCGTGAGTGAGCAAGTCGCCATGGTGACTAACACATATAGCAACTCACGGTGCAAAATGGAGAGAGTGGTGAGTTACTCACCATGGCTTGTTGCTGACAATGTGGCCTCACTCCAAAAAGTAATTGTTTTTTATTTGTATTGTGAGTGTCTGTGAGTATTTAGTAGGGTATATTTTATAAAGCTGAGCGAGAGTGACCAAAACGGATGTATGGTGAGTGGGAGTGAGTAGAAGTAAGAAGACAGAGAAAGCTGATGTAGCAGTGAGTGAGTCACCACAACTACTTTTAGCCTTATAAGATGAAAAGCTAACGTATCATCACTTTTTGATATAACACGAGCGTATGACTCACGACTGCACGCGGTGCTCTAAACGAATTAGAATTATTGGCCATCAAAAGTTAGGAAGTGATTTCTATTATAAAAAGCATAGTTGTTAAGATCTCGATCCTGATCTTAGGATCTTACGATTTTCGATTCTACGAAGCAAAAACGATCCGGATCCTACGTAGGATCTTAGCAAGTTTAAGATCTTATAGGATCCCGATCTTGATCATAGGATCTTAAGATCTACTCCGATCCGATTTTACTTTTCTCGAACCACGAACTAAAAAACTACAAATTTATCGTTTATGTTTTTATATAATTTAAAAAACAATATGTGATACTTCTTAAACATTTCATATTCATAATTTAGAACAACATTTTCATAAAATATTCTTATAATTTCATATTTATAATATATAATAATTTATAGATTTGAATAATATTACAAAAATTATTAAAAAATAGCATTATAGTAGAATCTTAAGATCCCGATTCAATCTTATGATCACGATTTTGTAAAGACGAAAACGATCCTAGGTATGAACAGATCTTGAAAAGCTTGATAAAAAGAAACAAACCATTATTATCGTAGTGGTCTTGCTTAAACACTCTTGCTCAACTTCAAGTTAATGTCAAATCATCCATGTATTTTTTTTGTACCTCACTGTTTACGCAAGTCACGAACATGGGCCTTTTGGGCTGAGGGCATAGTAGCTTCATCACTAACAAATTACAATTAGATCAAACGAACATTTTGTCATTAGAATGCATCTTTGATGCTCAAATGAGGCAATTTTATATCTCCTAAACTAAAATTTGAAAATTTCAGATTTGCTCGTTTTAAAAGTATTGTACATAATACATTGAATGGTTGTATTTTGAGTATATATAAAATTAAGTATGAAAATAAGGGGAGATATGAAATTCTCCCAATTCATAATTTATTTCGAAAAAATAAATAAATAAACACATTGCGGGTATATTTGGTAAAAGTAGTGGTAGTAGTGAGCAGTAACAGTAAGCACTAGCAGTGAACAGTATCTGTAAGCAGTAACAGTTTTTCTATAAAGAGCTCTATAGGTGTAATCATAATGTGTAAAACAATTCCTAAATACTCAATGCTCTTAAATGCTACTTAATGGAGCGTTGGAAAATGAGCATTCCGAAAAAATAAATAAAGCTACTTGTTACTTGCACAGCAAGCATTAAAGATTACAACACTAAACGCTCACTGCTCGCCGTTCCTAAATGCTCCACGCCAAACACACCCGATAATACTCCATAACCATTCTTTTGCAACATTAATTAAAAAAAAAAAAAAAAATTGAAATCTATAGAAATGAAGTTCACATCAAGGAGTTACATGAGTGAATATATCTCCACCCGAGTGAGATATGAAAGCTTGTATAGAGATGTCATATGATAGTCTTGTGTTAAACACATCATTACCATATTTGGTGTTGTCGGCTTAAGAGCATGCGGTATGGCAAGCTAGGTGGTCAACATACTCGACTTTCACATGCTCGATATGTATTTGTATATATATGTTTGTTATGTTTTATGGAAATGGTGTATAACTGTATAAGTGGTCAAAAATCACGATGGAACCATAACATGAAGAATCTTAGTTAATAAGCCATTCGTGAAAGAAAGACAATGATGTATGGCTCATGTAATAGTAAAAGTGATTAGGCGTGACTCTACAATCTTGGTGTACCTAACTTGATTTATTCAATTGTATTGCACTCATATTGTGATTGATGTTTTTTTACATTTGTAACATGAACCCCATGCTTTTAAGTTTTAACATGTATTTGAAATTTATAATCTTCATGTATGTTTTGTGTAGACTTCCACAACGGATTTCCAAATACCGAGATTTGTAGTGATTAGGTAAAGGTAATATATCTTTGCTAAAAAAAAGGTAAAGGTAATATATCGTGTTAGACAATGCATCAAATCGACGTTGCTTAAAACAAAAGAAGTACAAACTCATCGCATCATAATCACTATAGATATCACATGTTTTGTAAGTAGGCCAAGAATACACGTGAATTTCTCTCTATATCTTATCTCTCTTTTACGTACTTTTTTTTCCTCTTTCTGTAGTACTTGTCTACTTGACATGTGTTGTATTTTCAATCAAAATAAACTTTAGGTAACAATGTTCATAAATACATTTGAAAAAGAATATTTGATTTGTTCATGGTCAATTAAAAGAGTGGTGATAAAACTTTAAAAAAAAAAAAAAAAAAGTTCCCACAAAAACTCTCACAAAATGAGGTGTTACTCCTTTATTGGCAAAATCAAAAAGAATAGAGAGAAGGTATAAAAAAATAGGGCAAAGATATACTAACTCTCCCTATTTTTTATATACTAACCCTCCCTACCTATTAGGGAGGTATTTGGTCCTTTTTTTTTTCTTTTTTTTTTGTACATTTTTTTATTTTTTTTTTATTTTATTTTATGTGTAATGTATTATTTTGTGTAATATTTCTTTTTGTGTTTATTTGTTAAGAAAATTTTATGAAATGAATAAGGACATTACTTTATTTTTTATAACTTTTACAACTTTTTTTAACAGCTTACTTTAAAAAAAAATTCAAAATTAATTTTTTTTAACAACTTACTTTATTTCGAAATAAATTTTTTTTTATTTCGAAATTAAATTTTTTTTTATTTCGAAATTAAATTTTTTTAACAACTTACTTTATTTTGAAATTAATTTTTTTTATTTCGAAATTAATTTTTTTTAACAACTTACTTTATTTCGAAATTAATCTTTTTTATTTCGAAATTAAATTTTTTTTATTTCGAAATTAAATTTTTTTTAACAACTTACTTTATTTCGAAATTAAATTTTTTTTTTAACAACTTACTTTATTTCGAAATTAAATTTTTTTTATTTCGAAATTAAAATTTTTTAATTTCGAAATTAAATTTTTTTTTATTTCGAAACTAAATTATTTTTTTTCAAATAATTTTTATTTTTTTAGAAATTTTTTTCTGAAATTTTTTTTTATTTCGATTTTTTTTTTAATTTCGAAATTAATTTTTTTTCCAATATTGTTAATATATTTTTTTTAGTCAAACTCTAATATATAAATAATAATAATAAAAAATAAAAAAATAAAACTATGCAAATGGCCCCACTCCCACGTGAAGAAATGAAAAAAAAAAAAAAAAAAAAAAAAAAAAAAAGAAGAGGTACAAATGGCCCCACTGACGCACTGTAGCATACGAAAAAAAAAGGGCGCGTGGGTTTTTATGTCCCCCACTCTCGCTGACAAGTACACAATATATTATAAATATAGGGAGGGTTTGTCATACCTAACCCATAGAGAGAGTTCGGTTAGGGGTCCCCAAAAAAATATACCAATTAGAGATTGACAACTTATTTTGTGATGTATGAAAGAATGAAATATGTAATTTATGCTATATGAGTGATGAGTGACCTTGAATGATCAGCTTGCTATTTATAGGCAAACTAATCAAACAGGGCGCAGATTTGGCGGACCCAAATTTTGGGTTCCGCCCTTTGAACCATTTGTTTCCGCCAGTGGAAGACAGCTAAGATCTTCAAATCTTTCCATATCTTTCCAAGATCTTGCACAATCTAATCTTTTGCTTCAAGATCTTTCCAAGATATATTTCAAATCTTCCAAGATATCAAAAGATTTCCTAATGAGGTATGCCATGATGTCATGTGTATTTTTTTATTTTAAGAAATAAAAATAAACATGTAAAAGTATATATGTATGCAATGTAATTCCTAGTGATCATGTGATATGTAAATGAGTTTAAAAAGTTTGTTACTTATAAATGTAAAAGACTTTAACTTATATTTATGTTTTAACAAATATAAACTTTATAATTGTCATTAAAAAAATAAAGCAAAGATCGTAAAATATAAATAACGTTTTTAGGACGATATTTGTATTAACAATCTCCCCCTTTTTGTTGATGACAAAACATAAAGTTTATTTTTAAGCAATGGAATAAGTAAAGTGAAAGTCTTTTAAAATTATAGATTAAGTTAGTTTTATGCAAGTTGTGAAAACTATTTTAAGCATAAAAACATGTACCGTCTGTACTAACAGTGATGTATGAACTAAATCTTATCTCCCCCTTTTTGTCGAAATAAAAAGAAGAAATGCATAGCAGAATGTGGTGAACGGTTCTTGGTTATTACTCCCCCTAATTTTGGAGTACCAAGAATGATTCAATGATTTTGAGAACTTAAAGCTCCCTGATGCGTGGTTTTGCAACCTTACAACAGGTTTTACCTCTCGAGGGATCTCAAGAGGCTTACAACCCCACCAGGCAGTGTACCTGACCGATGTAGTATAGTGTAGTGGTAAGTACGGGGGATTGATCGTTCTCCACAGGGAATAGTGTTCGTTAGGTATGAAAAACTACTCTAATAGGTCTAAGGGTGAGAGAAGATTCTTTTTATGTTTTTTATAATTTTATGAAAGCAAGTAAAATCTCGGGTTTGAAAGAGTGGGCGGAATTAGTTGCTAGTCAACTAACCCAAGTTACTACAAATGCAAATAAAATAAAATAACTGAAAATGAAAAGGTGGTAAAACTTATGTGGAGAGAAATGTGTTTACTTAGATTTCCTTACTCCCTAACTATCTTTTACCGGTTGATTAGTGTGTATTAATTGCGTGGATGACGGGTGTATTCCTTAATACCAATCGTGGGGTGGCGTACGTACTTCCCCAACTCTACAAGCTCCTACTTCACTCCTATGTCGAGCCGGCTAGGAAGCTCCTAACATGGGATCACTAGAATTCGCTTGTGCATTAAATACAACCATAAAAACCTTAGTACGCATTGGTTCATGTTTCTTAAGACGTTCAAGCAAGTTACCGAATAGGAAGTTAGCCAGTTTTCTTAAGCCTAACATAGATGAACAATCATCCAATACAACTAATAACACACTAATAACCAATAATCAATAGCTAGGTTTCATTAGATCTAAGCAAACACAAGATAAATCTAGCCTAGCATGTTAAACAAAAGACAAGAACAAGATAGAATCAAACAACACATAGACATATTGAATGATTAATTGATAACTTATCTTCAATGTAACATGGAAGATCTCAAGGCAAAAAGCCTTGAAAAAACTGCTAAAATCGTCTTAGGGTTTTCACACACAAAGTTCCCCAATAAGTTCCACCCTAATGACAAAAAATTGAAAAACTATATATAGACTTTCAGATCTGACGGCGTCACGTTATGGAGTGTGACGCCGTCACCTCGCCGCTTTTAGGGTTCCCGGATGGCCTTCTTGACGCCGTCCCTCTTTAGCTCTCCAAAATCCGTTCTGGCTTATCAAGGCTTGACGCCGTCAGATAATGGCTTGACGCCGTCCCTCTTTAAATTAAGTCGTGACGACCTTGATCAGATTAAAGGGTAACGCCGTCAGAATTCCCATGCAAATTTCTCTGGCTTATCATGAGTAATTTTCACATCCACCTTTTTCTTGCCAAGCCATGACGCCGTCCAGGGCAATCCCTGACGCCGTCAAAGGTAATTTTCAGCCGATTTTGAGACTTTGTCGTTTTCTTCACTTTTATGCTCCAAAAACGTCCAAAATGCTTCCTTTTCCAGATTTCTTCTCAAAAGTACCTAAAATGACAAAAGGAACGATTTAGGGCAATATTTGATCAAATAAATACGATTTAGGGCTTAAATGACCCCTTAAAAGCGGTACACTTTTCGCTTCATCAAATACCCTTACACTTGAGATTTGCTTGTCCTCAAGCAAATGCGCTTTTATTCTAATCAAAATACAAGTTAGGGGTCATTTAACACTAATATAAAAGTAATTGCAACAAATAGTCGTTCCACTTTAATCATAATAAGCACGGAGATTACAAACTAGCACCTCACAAGTAGTGTTTAGATACTCACATCTCTCAAGTGTCATCAAAATAAATCTCATAAATGAAAACGGATAATATCTCTCACTACCTGTCATAGCAAATAGATTACCATAGGCTTGGGAAAGGATCGAAAACCTCCTCCACTAGGCGTAAGCACCTAAGATAAACTATCAAAGAGGGCTTTTAAATGGGTTATAACGTTAGGTGTAGGGATATGATAAACACGGTTTTGTTGGATAAGGGATATTTTACTGGTGGCGAGTTAAAGATCTTGATCAATTACAAGTACTATACAATGTTGCTAAGCCAAGACTCGACTCAATCTTAAGCTAAAAACAAAATAACAAAAACATAAAATAAACATAAAATGAAACGGGATGGTAGTCCGTATGTTTTTTCTACTTTTCTTTTTCTCATTTTTTTGTATTTTTCTTGATTTTTTCGATTTTTTTTTATTTTTTTTATTTTTTTTTTATTATTTTTTTTTTGCATACACTTTTGCCCTACCATCCAAAATAATACATCATAAGGGCGTTGCATTCCCCTTACACTTGAACTTTTACATAACTTTACAAATAACTATTCTAATGACTCGAATTAAGATAATCAAAACACTTGGAGTACTTTTAAAATATTTAGCACATATGGGGGTAATAAATGATGTTCTTCCCCATTACTCTATTACACTAGTACTTCACCCATGAGTCCCAATCGTCCCAAAACAATATGTACAAGGATATGACTCGACTTAGCAACCATGTAATCAACTAGATAATTAACTTGGGTTTAAACAAATGTTGTAACAATAATGCACTAAAAATGAGTGCATACAAGGTAGGCTAAGGCGATTTGGGTGTACATTTAAGTGGGGTGTAACAAATTCTTCCTTTAAGTAAAATGCTTAAAGGTAGAAACGAAAAGATAAGCTCTGAGGGGTGTACTAGGGGTATCGTGTACTAAAAATGAGTACAACGCAAAGGGTGTGGGAGAATTACTTGACCAATGTAGCCAATGTAATTATAACAAAAACACAGGTGTAAAACAATGGGTTTATCCTAATGCCTCTTATCATGTAGTAAATCTAACTACACGAATGTAGTCTCACTTGTGGCCTTGGAACGGTCCTAACGCAAGTTCTAGAATCTAAGTGCTACCGGTACACACATCATAGCATAAATGCTTTTCCTACCAATTCTAGGGGCGAACCTCACATATTTGGGGGTGGAAAATTTTTTAGTGGTACGGTTTTTGTGCTAGTCATATAACTCCTATCCGTGAGACGCTCATTAAGACCAAAGTTTCACTCCTAAATGTTGTAAAAAATTTTAAATTTGGCATTAAAATTGCCCTAACAAGTATTTATCTCAGTTTTATTACACATCTACCATTAAACAAACAAAAATCAAGCGTAATAGCATTCTCTAATCGTACTTTTACCCCCCCCCCCCCTTACACTTAAGATGAACATTGTCCCCAATGTTCAAATAACAAGATGTAAAAGCATAAAGTAAAAGAATGAAATCAAATACTCTCTTGATTCGCTCGGTGGATAATGAAGTAACACGGTTAGATCTTCTTCCAAGGTAATGTTGAAGCTCCATGACTAATGCATCGCCAAAAGCTTGATTCCACATACATTTCCTTGTCCAAAATAACCTGTTAAACCTGAGAAAACAAACACGAAAACCTGCTTAACATCGGCGGGATAAATCTATATATAAGGATATAATGCTTGTGGAATGATTATTTTGCAGATTCCTGGAGATTATAAGTTAGAAATTTAATAAAAACTTTTTATGAAAACAAAACTTTCAAAAATTTCAGAAAATTAACACCTGACGCCGTCAGGTTGTAGATCCTGACGCCGTCAGAAATAATCTGACAGAATTCTCATGTTATGTTTCCGGAAAATTTTTTTGGAAGAACCTATACCTTACTTCCTGGAAATCCTGCAAAACATCATTATGACTCGATACAAGCATTTGACTCAAACAAACACTAATATGTATTTTCATTTAATATTATTACGATTCATGTTCATTTGTGTTCTAATAAACCGATTTAGATTTCCCTTACACTTAACTTTTGCAAAATACCTTTATATGTAGTTAAGACGAAGTTAAAAACAAGATAAAGCATTTTCACAAATTAGTTTTTAACATGAATCAATAATAATAAAACTTAAACACACATACGGAAACAAATAAAATCAAACAAACAAATAAATAAACACACAAAGCAAATAAAACTTGGGTTGCCTCCCAAGAAGCGCTTGTTTTTATTCGAGTCACGAGCCTGACTCTACCCTGATTTAACGAAAATAGGGGAGGTTTTTCCTACACTTAGGATTAAGTGCGGGTGGAAGTAGCGATACACACCCTTAGGGTGGAAATATGCCACGTGAGGTGAAGGGGGTGAGTGAATGGCTTCCTTCATCCTAAAACTACCCGGATAATATTGGTTTATGGGTGGGTCGGTTCCTCTTTTGTCTCCTAGATGTAAATCTAAGGATGAAAAGTTGTGTAAAGGTTGAGGCTCCGGCTCATCAACACTAGGAAATTCCCTAGAACTAAGAGTAAGGTCATCACTAAAAGTGTTCAAACCTATATCCTCTAGTTGTGCTTGGTCCAAGGGTTCTACCTCCATTGGGATTCCTAAAGTCACTTCTACTTCTTCCGGGTAAGTCACGGGCGGTGTGTGTGCCTCAAATGATGGTAGGACTTGTGAGGTACTTTGTGGGCTTGGATTATCCACCTCATCCTCCATTTTATCTAGATTACCTATGTGTTTGTTTTGTACTATGATGTTACATGACATCCACTTAGGTATCCCAAAATAGTCATCCCCAGACAAACTTGTTTCATGATCCTTGAAATTTGTGGTCAATTGACTTGTACTAACGTTTGTTGGGTTGTCTACTCTATAATAATATTGGGCACAATCTTCTATGGTATCCCATGCTTCTTCAGCATTTAATTCCCTAAGGTCCCTATTGGCAAAATCGTTAATGCACATTTGGTCATATCGGTCGACACGATCGTAAAAGATTTGGGTTAGGGATGCTAAATCGAAGCTATAATGAGGGACTATTCGGAGTAAGTTTTTAAAACGAGTCCATGCATCATATATGGGTTCATCTCGATATTGGTTGAACATCAAGATGTCATTAGGGGCAAATGGATTTCGTGGTCGGTAGTATGGTGGGTTCGCGTACTCCATATTGGTGAACGGAAGAGTCAATGGAAAGGTTTTTACGAACAAAGACACAAAGAAAAGATAGACTACTAGAAAGCTAATAAAAAGAAAATAAAAATCTCACTAGATAGGAATCTAATGAGTAGACCTAATAAAAATAAAATTTCAACCTAAGCAATAACTACTCCCCGGCAGCGGCGCCAAAAACTTGATGCGTGGTTTTGCAACCTTACAACAGGTTTTACCTCTCGAGGGATCTCAAGAGGCTTACAACCTCACCAGGCAGTGTACCTGACCGATGTAGTATAGTGTAGTGGTAAGTACGGGGGATTGATCGTTCTCCACAGGGAATAGTGTTCGTTAGGTATGAAAAACTACTCTAATAGGTCTAAGGGTGAGAGAAGATTCTTTTTATGTTTTTTATAATTTTATGAAAGCAAGTAAAATCTCGGGTTTGAAAGAGTGGGCGGAATTAGTTGCTAGTCAACTAACCCAAGTTACTACAAATGCAAATAAAATAAAATAACTGAAAATGAAAAGGTGGTAAAACTTATGTGGAGAGAAATGTGTTTACTTAGATTTCCTTACTCCCTAACTATCTTTTACCGGTTGATTAGTGTGTATTAATTGCGTGGATGACGGGTGTATTCCTTAATACCAATCGTGGGGTGGCGTACGTACTTCCCCAACTCTACAAGCTCCTACTTCACTCCTATGTCGAGCCGGCTAGGAAGCTCCTAACATGGGATCACTAGAATTCGCTTGTGCATTAAATACAACCATAAAAACCTTAGTACGCATTGGTTCATGTTTCTTAAGACGTTCAAGCAAGTTACCGAATAGGAAGTTAGCCAGTTTTCTTAAGCCTAACATAGATGAACAATCATCCAATACAACTAATAACACACCAATAACCAATAATCAATAGCTAGGTTTCATTAGATCTAAGCAAACACAAGATAAATCTAGCCTAGCATGTTAAACAAGAGACAAGAACAAGATAGAATCAAACAACACATAGACATCTTGAATGATTAATTGATAACTTATCTTCAATGTAACATGGAAGATCTCAAGGCAAAAAGCCTTGAAAAAGCTGCTAAAATCGTCTTAGGGTTTTCACACACAAAGTTCCCCAATAAGTTCCACCCTAATGACAAAAAATTGCAAAACTATATATAGACTTTCAGATCTGACGGCGTCACGTTATGGAGTGTGACGCCGTCACCTCGCCGCTTTTAGGGTTCCCGGATGGCCTTCTTGACGCCGTCCCTCTTTAGCTCTCCAAAATCCGTTCTGGCTTATCAAGGCTTGACGCCGTCAGATAATGGCTTGACGCCGTCCCTCTTTAAATTAAGCCGTGACGACCTTGATCAGATTAAAGGGTGACGCCGTCAGAATTCCCATGCAAATTTCTCTGGATTATCATGAGTAATTTTCACATCCACCTTTTTCTTGCCAAGCCATGACGCCGTCCAGGGCAATCCCTGACGCCGTCAAAGGTAATTTTCAGCCGATTTTGAGACTTTGTCGTTTTCTTCACTTTTATGCTCTAAAAACGTCCAAAATGCTTCCTTTTCCAGATTTCTTCTCAAAAGTACCTAAAATAACAAAAGGAACGATTTAGGGCAATATTTGATCAAATAAATACGATTTAGGGCTTAAATGACCCCTTAAAAGCGGTACACTTTTCGCTTCATCAAATACCCTTACACTTGAGATTTGCTTGTCCTCAAGCAAATGCGCTTTTATTCTAATCAAAATACAAGTTAGGGGTCATTTAACACTAATATAAAAGTAATTGCAACAAATAGTCGTTCCACTTTAATCATAATAAGCACGGAGATTACAAACTAGCACCTCACAAGTAGTGTTTAGATACTCACATCTCTCAAGTGTCATCAAAATAAATCTCATAAATGAAAACGGATAATATCTCTCACTACCTGTCATAGCAAATAGATTACCATAGGCTTGGGAAAGGATCGAAAACCTCCTCCACTAGGCGTAAGCACCTAAGATAAACTATCAAAGAGGGCTTTTAAATGGGTTATAACGTTAGGTGTAGGGATATGATAAACACGGTTTTGTTGGATAAGGGATATTTTACTGGTGGCGAGTTAAAGATCTTGATCAATTACATGTACTATACAATGTTGCTAAGCCAAGACTCGACTCAATCTTAAGCTACAAACAAAATAACAAAAACATAAAATGAAACGGGATGGTAGTCCGTATGTTTTTTCTACTTTTCTTTTTCTCATTTTTTTGTATTTTTCTTGATTTTTTCGATTTTTTTTTTATTTTTTTTTTATTTTTTTTTTTTTTTTTGCATACACTTTTGCCCTACCATCCAAAATAATACATCATAGGGGCGTTGCATTCCCCTTACACTTGAACTTTTACATAACTTTACAAATAACTATTCTAATGACTCGAATTAAGATAATCAAAACACTTGGAGTACTTTTAAAATATTTAGCACATATGGGGGTAATAAATGATGTTCTTCCCCATTACTCCATTACACTAGTACTTCACCCATGAGTCCCAATCGTCCCAAAATAATATGTACAAGGATATGACTCGACTTAGCAACCATGTAATCAACTAGATAATTAACTTGGGTTTAAACAAATGTTGTAACAATAATGCACTAAAAATGAGTGCATACAAGGTAGGCTAAGGCGATTTGGGTGTACATTTAAGTGGGGTGTAACAAATTCTTCCTATAAGTAAAATGCTTAAAGGTAGAAACGAAAAGATAGGCTCTGAGGGGTGTACTAGGGGTATCGTGTACTAAAAATGAGTACAACGCAAAGGGTGTGGGAGAATTACTTGACCAATGTAGCCAATGTAATTATAACAAAAACACAGGTGTAAAACAATGGGTTTATCCTAATGCCTCTTATCATGTAGTAAATCTAACTACACGAATGTAGTCTCACTTGTGGCCTTGGAATGGTCCTAACGCAAGTTCTAGAATCTAAGTGCTACCGGTACACACATCATAGCATAAATGCTTTTCCTACCAATTCTAGGGGCGAACCTCACATATTTGGGGGTGGAAAATTTTTTAGTGGTACGGTTTTTGTGCTAGTCATATAACTCCTATCCGTGAGACGCTCATTAAGACCAAAGTTTCACTCCTAAATGTTGTAAAAAATTTTAAATTTGGCACTAAAATTGCCCTAACAAGTATTTATCTCAGTTTTATTACACATCTACCATTAAACAAACAAAAATCAAGCGTAATAGCATTCTCTAATCGTACTTTTACCCCCCCCCCCTTACACTTAAGATGAACATTGTCCCCAATGTTCAAATAACAAGATGTAAAAGCATAAAGTAAAAGAATGAAATCAAATACTCCCTTGATTCGCTCGGTGGATAATGAAGTAACACGGTTAGATCTTCTTCCAAGGTAATGTTGAAGCTCCATGACTAATGCATCGCCAAAAGCTTGATTCCACATACATTTCCTTGTCCAAAATAACCTGTTAAACCTGAGAAAACAAACACGAAAACCTGCATAACATCGGCGGGATAAATCTATATATAAGGATATAATGCTTGTGGAATGATTATTTTGCAGATTCCTGGAGATTATAAGTTAGAAATTTAATAAAAACTTTTTATGAAAACAAAACTTTCAAAAATTTCAGAAAATTAACACCTGACGCCGTCAGGTTGTAGATCCTGACGCGTCAGGTTGTGATCTGACGCGTGTCAGAAATAATCTGACAGAATTCTCATGTTATGTTTCCGGAAAATTTTTTTGGAAGAACCTATACCTTACTTCCTGGAAATCCTGCAAAACATCATTATGACTCGATACAAGCATTTGACTCAAACAAACACTAATATGTATGTTCATTTAATATTATTACGATTCATGTTCATTTGTGTTCTAATAAACCGATTTAGATTTCCCTTACACTTAACTTTTGCAAAATACCTTTATATGTAGTTAAGACGAAGTTAAAAACAAGATAAAGCATTTTCACAAATTAGTTTTTAACATGAATCAATAATAATAAAACTTAAACACACATACGGAAACAAATAAAATCAAACAAACAAATAAATAAACACACAAAGCAAATAAAACTTGGGTTGCCTCCCAAGAAGCGCTTGTTTTTGTTCGAGTCACGAGCCTGACTCTACCCTTATTTAATGAAAATAGGGGAGGTTTTCCCTACACTTAGGATTAAGTGCGGGTGGAAGTAGCGATACACACCCTTAGGGTGGAAATATGCCACGTGAGGTGAAGGGGGTGAGTGAATGGCTTCCTTCATCCTAAAACTACCCGGATAATATTGGTTTATGGGTGGGTCGGTTCCTCTTTTGTCTCCTAGATGTAAATCTAAGGATGAAAAGTTGTGTAAAGGTTGAGGTTCCGGCTCATCAACACTAGGAAATTCCCTAGAACTAAGAGTAAGGTCATCACTAAAAGTGTTCAAACCTATATCCTCTAGTTGTGCTTGGTCCAAGGGTTCTACCTCCATCGGGATTCCTAAAGTCTCTTCTACTTCTTCCGGGTAAGTCACGAGCGGTGTGGGTGCCTCAAATGATGGTAGGACTTGTGGGGTACTTTGTGGGCTTGGATTATCCACCTCATCCTCCATTTTATCTAGATTACCTATGTGTTTGTTTTGTACTATGATGTTACATGACATCCACTTAGGTATCCCAAAATAGTCATCCCCAGACAAACTTGTTTCATGATCCTTGAAATTTGTGGTCAATTGACTTGTACTAACGTTTGTTGGGTTGTCTACTCTATAATAATATTGGGCACAATCTTCTATGGTATCCCATGCTTCTTCAGCATTTAATTCCCTAAGGTCCCTATTGGCAAAATCGTTAATGCACATTTGGTCATATCGGTCGACACGATCGTAAAAGATTTGGGTTAGGGATGCTAAATCGAAGCTATAATGAGGGACTATTCGGAGTAAGTTTTTAAAACGAGTCCATGCATCATATATGGGTTCATCTCGATATTGGTTGAACATCAAGATGTCATTAGGGGCAAATGGATTTCGTGGTTGGTAGTATGGTGGGTTCGCGTACTCCATATTGGTGAACGGAAGAGTCAATGGAAAGGTTTTTACGAACAAAGACACAAAGAAAAGATAGACTACTAGAAAGCTAATAAAAAGAAAATAAAAATCTCACTAGATAGGAATCTAATGAGTAGACCTAATAAAAATAAAATTTCAACCTAAGCAATAACTACTCCCCGGCAGCGGCGCCAAAAACTTGATGCGTGGTTTTGCAACCTTACAACAGGTTTTACCTCTCGAGGGATCTCAAGAGGCTTACAACCCCACCAGGCAGTGTACCTGACCGATGTAGTATAGTGTAGTGGTAAGTACGGGGGATTGATCGTTCTCCACAGGGAATAGTGTTCGTTAGGTATGAAAAACTACTCTAATAGGTCTAAGGGTGAGAGAAGATTCTTTTTATGTTTTTTATAATTTTATGAAAGCAAGTAAAATCTCGGGTTTGAAAGAGTGGGCGGAATTAGTTGCTAGTCAACTAACCCAAGTTACTACAAATGCAAATAAAATAAAATAACTGAAAATGAAAAGGTGGTAAAACTTATGTGGAGAGAAATGTGTTTACTTAGATTTCCTTACTCCCTAACTATCTTTTACCGGTTGATTAGTGTGTATTAATTGCGTGGATGACGGGTGTATTCCTTAATACCAATCGTGGGGTGGCGTACGTACTTCCCCAACTCTACAAGCTCCTACTTCACTCCTATGTCGAGCCGGCTAGGAAGCTCCTAACATGGGATCACTAGAATTCGCTTGTGCATTAAATACAACCATAAAAACCTTAGTACGCATTGGTTCATGTTTCTTAAGACGTTCAAGCAAGTTACCGAATAGGAAGTTAGCCAGTTTTCTTAAGCCTAACATAGATGAACAATCATCCAATATAACTAATAACACACCAATAACCAATAATCAATAGCTAGGTTTCATTAGATCTAAGCAAACACAAGATAAATCTAGCCTAGCATGTTAAACAAGAGACAAGAACAAGATAGAATCAAACAACACATAGACATATTGAATGATTAATTGATAACTTATCTTCAATGTAACATGGAAGATCTCAAGGCAAAAAGCCTTGAAAAAGCTGCTAAAATCGTCTTAGGGTTTTCACACACAAAGTTCCCCAATAAGTTTCACCCTAATGACAAAAAATTGCAAAACTATATATAGACTTTCAGATCTGACGGCGTCACGTTATGGAGTGTGACGCCGTCACCTCGCCGCTTTTAGGGTTCCCGGATGGCCTTCTTGACGCCGTCCCTCTTTAGCTCTCCAAAATCCGTTCTGGCTTATCAAGGCTTGACGCCGTCAGATAATGGCTTGACGCCGTCCCTCTTTAAATTAAGCCGTGACGACCTTGATCAGATTAAAGGGTGACGCCGTCAGAATTCCCATGCAAATTTCTCTGGCTTATCATGAGTAATTTTCACATCCACCTTTTTCTTGCCAAGCCATGACGCCGTCCAGGGCAATCCCTGACGCCGTCAAAGGTAATTTTCAGCCGATTTTGAGACTTTGTCGTTTTCTTCACTTTTATGCTCCAAAAACGTCCAAAATGCTTCCTTTTCCAGATTTCTTCTCAAAAGTACCTAAAATGACAAAAGGAACGATTTAGGGCAATATTTGATCAAATAAATACGATTTAGGGCTTAAATGACCCCTTAAAAGCGGTACACTTTTCGCTTCATCACTCCCCCTTGGATAATACTCCCCCTAATTGGAGTTCCAAGTTCATGATGCATGAATGATCCTACAAAACAAAAGTTAGTGTATGATATGCTCCCCCTTGATCAATACTCCCCGTTGCTAGGGTACCAACGTATATGATTCAAGGATTTTGAGAAATGCTACAAAACAAATGTTAGTTGTATATGAATCAATCCAACCAAGTAGCGTAATGCAAATGTAAAGGTTCAACCAAGCAATGTAGTTTAACATGTTTGACTAAAAAAAGTCAATTACCTAAAAGTGTTCAAACCAATCACAAAGTTCAAACAAAGTTAATATTATAACCAACCATATAATGATGCAAATGTTAGTAAACCAACCAAAATATAATGCATATGTAGTGATCACCCACAAGCATAAATGTAACATCCTTCCATTAGAAAATTGTTTGTGACAAAAGTCACAAAACAAGGTTTTACAATAATAAAAACAACCTAAAAATAGACAAAGAAAAATCCTAAAAAATCCTATAAAATGAGACAAAGGAGAGGATCCTAGCGTCTATTTTGAAGGGTTGGTTGGATTTGGTGAAGACATCATGGAGGCAAGCCATATAGATTCTAAATCCTTAGTGTCACGTAATTGAGAATCCATCATGTTTGAAGAGGCGTAGAGAGGATCAAGTTCCTCATTGCCTTGAGTGTTTGGTTGGTTGAGCTACATTGATTCATCAATGGCTTGGAGTGTGGCAAAGAAATTATTGGGTTGAAAGTTAGGTGAATAAGGAGGTGATGATGATCTCGTTACTTGAGATGATGATGGAGATTGTGTTGGTTGAGATAGAGCGGATGGTGGTGTGGTAGCCACGGGTTTTCTAGTAGATGGTGAAGTGGTGATAGGTGGTGTTGGAGTTAAGTTGGGATTGATCAACCAACATGGTCGAACACTTATTCGTGCTGTCCTTCTATGTGGTTTGGGTTTTGAGAAGTTGTTTGAGTAGGACATTGTGAGTATGAAGGTGAAGATGTGAATTGTGATTATCTAAAGCTTCTAATTTATAGGCTCTAAGTGTCATGGATTAATGTGTTTGGATGTTCATTCATAAAGATGTGTTGGTTTCCAATGACTTGGAAAAAGAGCAAGATGTTTGTCACATTATTAAAGTCAATTCATAGAAATTTGAATTGAGCAATAGTGTGAAGATATGCAGTAGATGCAAGGTTTAGTGGGAATCTTGTGATTTGATTGATCCACGGATTACAAGGAACCAAATTGAAGGCTCCTTGTTTGTTACAGAAAGGTAACTTGGATGGAAATTTGAATTTTCAAATTTTGGTGGGAAATGGATTTCTTATAGTACTAAGTGTTCCTAAATCATCATAATGTGCCTAATGATCAGTATAATGATGTAATAACCCGAAATTTTCGAGTTATTAACTTTCTGTAAACCCGAAACAATTGATTATGAATTTTAATCAAGTTATTTTATTCACCTTTGCATTCGAAATATTACTATATATATTTTTTTTACTGAGAAATAACTAGTGAGATTACAAAACGAACCCTGTGACAAAACTCACGTTCCATTTTCACTGGAACTGCACGCGTACCGACACCGTGATAGTATGGCATGAGTAAATAAATCAAACGAAGAACGTACAAAACGAACCATAAAAATAAATACGAACTCAGCAATAAAAACAAATAATTCATGACGACTCTAAACTCTCGAGTTAGAGATATTTAAACGGAGGTAAAACCGACACTGTCTAACAAGACTCGGGTATTTAAAAACACAAAACATACTTTACTAAATTTTTAACAACACTACTACATTTTAAATTATACACTACTAATAGATAAAACTAAAATATGTATTGCAACTACATTTGTTTTTCTCCTATTTTGTCGGCACCTTCCTACCCATTTTAATACTTCTCTGCTGCTACTTTATCTCTTCTTCTTTGACTCTATCAACATTTCACCAAACCAATATTTTTTTCTCACTTTATACATCTATTGCTACTTTCTTTTCTTTCTTCCTTGTTATAGTCGCCACACCCATCTTCCCCAAAAAGACACCATCTTTGATCCATCACTTTCCTCCCTCACTACTCTTGTCGCTATAATTGCTTTCCCAAAAACCCAGAAACCGAACCATCACCATCCATAATTAATTAGAGTTGACCAAATAAGCTTTGTCCCATTCTTAGTCACAAGAGTTCATAAAAATTTAAAGCATAAGTATAAGGATAACACACCGATTAGGAAGGTTGGTTTTCCCACAACCCGAAAGCTCGTATGGAGCTATTCTCCTCAATCCAGCATAAATCCGAGCCTTCCAGGGAGAGATCGAATCACAACATTCATCACCAAACACCACAAAAACTGAGAAGTTCTCAAGTGAGGATAAAAGTGAAGGTTGTGATTCGGTTTGGAAGCTAGGATTGCTCGGGTTGGAGCTTTTGGATTCGGGTTTGGAGAACTTGATTAGTGTTCAAGACATCCCACCAATTTCAGGTTAATTTTTACTTAAGATTGATTTATATTTTTTTTACTTTCATTCGAATTATAGGAATTGGAAAATCTGGATTAGATTAGGACATTTGTAGTTTTGATTGGTAAAGTTAAAGTATGTTGAGAACTTAGAATAAGTTGCGAATAGGGTTTTGATTTAAGTTAGTCGAATGTGATTATGTCGAATGTTAAGAAAACTGTGAATAAGTTGCGGGTTGGAGTAGTCAAGTGTAGTTTAGATGTCAAATGGGTCGAACTAGGATTTGGTGGAAATACGAATCGATAGTTAAGAACTTTTGCGTTAAGCAGTGATTTAAAAATAGTCAAATATGGTCTGATTTTAAAATGGGTCGAAAGGAAAGTTTTGACTTAAAAAGGTCATTAAGTTGCTTTGATTTCGAAATTGTTAAAAGGTTACTAAGAGATAGCAGTAAAAATAGTCGAAACCATTTAGACCCTGGTCTAGCCTTGCGTATTCAACCCCTTAGAAACTCAACGACTTGAGCTCGAGTGGTACTCGAGAGTCGTCCAGCAGGCAAGACCGCAGCTTTAACCTTAGTAGTACTTGAACCTCGCCAAAGTTTTCATTGAGATAGTCTTTTGTTATACTACAAATGGTTGTTTTGCTTCGAACTAAAATACCAGGCAAACCACAAACCTCAAAACATATAACCCGCATATTTGCTACAAATGAAATTGGGATTCAAAGTATAACACTGGGCCGAAGCCCAGTAAATAATAAAGGAGTAGAGGCTTGTGTGATTTTTGTACCGGGCCAAAGCCCACAAGGGGATTAGGTTGCACTTGAACTCGGGCCACAGGCCACTGTGATTTAAATAAAAACTAGAGGGTGCGTTTGAGTTTATAAATTAACAAGAGGGATGTCTCATTTATTTTAGAGACATGTAATGAAACCCGAACTAACGACAAGTCGGATATTAACTATTAAAGTTGTGACAAAAACGACTAGCCGAAACACTAAAAACTATTATACGTCAATAATAATTACGCCGCAAAATGAATGATTAACACGCGCCACAACAACATGATCATTTTGAAAATATATGTAAACTATTTTTACGTTCACCAAATCTTAAATGCGAACTAAATCATGCCATACTAATCTAGGTCATGCGTTGAAGTTACTACACACCATTTGATTCCATTGCATCACAGATTTCTACTACTACCAAGGTGAGTTCATAGTCCCACATTTTACTATGTTTTCAAATCCCGTGGGGAGATACATGCTATAAATCTGAACACAAGTATTTTTCTGTATGCTTCCCTGATTGATATTGCTAAGTTAATATTGCCTAAGTTACCACCCTGCCAATAAAAGTCCCTTATATCATGAACCATTAATCACTTGCGAGTGAACGCGAATTTTGTGGATAGATCTATTGGGAATTGACAACCCATTTGTACTAGCCGGATAGATAGCCATTGTGTTAGCCGGATTGATAGACAAATGCACTTTATTCGAATTATGAGTATGGCAAAACTCCTACTGCAAGGGCATTTATTATTATTACCCCTACAAGTTAAGGTTTGCGTGTCATGAGGCTTAGGGCAACATTCGTTTATATATTACCCCGCATTATCATTGTTTTTCCACTACTATTTAACTTGTGTTCAAACTATTACAAATTAAACACTATGGATTCACTCAACCTTTGTGTTGACGTTTTAAGCATGTTTTATCTCAGGTATCTAACGAAGCAAATGGCACGGAGTGGAACAGGGCCCCCTTTGGACGATGTCCAAAAACAAATGTTTTCATTCATCTTAAACATTTTCATTTTGTACTTTTAAATATTATGATTCTGTTGTTGACAACTCTGATTTTAAATTGATGAATGATAACAAATTTTCAAAAAACGTCTCTTTCGAGTCGTTTTCTATAATTATGACTACGATCTAAGATGTAATACCCCAAATTAGACTTCCGCTGCTTCATTACGATTTTCGGGGTGTTACAGTATAATGATCCTAAGAATCAATGATCTAAGGAGCGGGATTAGACGGAAAATTTGAAAAATGTTACTGTTGGAGCGCGGCACCAAACGATAACAAAGGCGGACCCAATATTTTGGTTCCGCAGAATCCGTAGGTTGAAAGTTGGCGGAGCCAAAAAATACAATAGACGGAACCCAGAAATTGGTTCCACCATATCCGCCGATCCAAATTTCTTAACAGAGGGCTTACGAAACTACCCGAAACCTGTTGAAATCCTGAAAATTATTCTAAATCATATGTAATTAATTAGTTATAATTGATTAAAAACAAAAACACAGGTTCTAACACATGTGAACATATAAATCAATCCGATGATATTGTACTTACCATAAAAGGAGGTTAAGCCAAACGGTGGCTTAAGCATGAAAAATCGATAACATCACGTGTTATCATCCTGCATAGTTATGTTAGTTCACATAATTGTTAAATACCAACATAATATCCTAACAACACAACAATTCATCACATCATTGTTTTGAAATTGTCTTATACCAAACATTCCCTAACCCTCACTTCTTGTTGAGCTTTTTGTTGAGCTTCATGATCCACCGTCCAATATTCTTCATCATTCCTCGTGTTTGACGAAACTCCTCGAATTGGTTGTCGATGGGAGGAAGTTGACTCATGTACTCGGGTGTAGGAATCCTAGAATTTGGCAAACCATCATCCTCGCTAACCGATGATGATGATGATGATGAGGTTGGAGGATGAGCTCGTTTTCCTCTTGCTACGGCTACCCTATGATCACTAAGTGGTACAAAGGTGTGTTCAATTTCGGTGTAGTCGGGAACGAAACCTTTAGCGTTTCGAGGAATGGGTGCAAAAGCTCTATAAAGACGGGTAAGTAGCATCCCGTAAGGCATTGCGGTGGTACCTAAAACCGGAATATCGGCCATTCTTTTGGCGATATAATAGGCGAGGTTGAATGGTTGGTGGTTTGACACACAATAGAGCATGTAGCAAAGGCTTGCGTTGACATGGTCCCTATTTCCTATGGTTCTAATGACGTTGGCCCGAAGACTTCAAGCTTCTTGAATTAGGGCCTAAGTTCGTTTAGTTTCTTGCTAAACGAATCTCGATCTACTTCTCTACCTCGACTAGTCCTAGTGTGGGAGGTTCTAGGTACAAAAAGATGAGCACGGATTGTCTCTTTCGGTGTTAATGGTGTGTCGTATTGTGGCATACAATCAAGGTTGGAATCTAGGATGGACAATGACCATTTGTCTGAATAGAATCAAGTTCCTTGACTTGGAACACCTAAAACTTCCCTGAATTGATCTAAATGGATGTTGAATTGAGTTTGGTTGATTTTGAAGTGGACATTCATGTAACCATAGTCATTTGAGCTAAGACCGACAGTAGCATAGAATTCTAGTATGAATCTAGGAATTATGGGTTCATCGATATCTAGAATACAATCGAATTGGATTGCGGCAAGTTGTTCTCTAAGAATGGTTCCTTCTAAAAATGAGGGGTCTGCGGTTCTTCCCTCATGGACATAACGTTTTTCTAAGGCTTTAAAGATTTCGACTTGGTCCTCGGTGAGTCCTTTGGTTTTATGGTATTTGGGTAGGTAGTTGCGGGTTGCTTTGTGGTCATAATATGCCGTGGGAGGCATGATTATCCTAGATACGAAAATTACATGGTTTAGTTAAAACTACCAAAAATACGTATATAGGTTTCTAGTGTGTGCCTATATGAGGATAATGTGGAGGTGCGGTTATCTCGAATCCTTTTGATGCATGAAAATTTTGTGTATGCAAGGTTTATAACAAAACACGAGATAACCCAAACGCTCCTACTTCAATGTATCTACGATTGAATGTACCCGAAAATACATATTAGTTATGTATTCCCTTTAGCATTCAAGAGACATTATGCAAGTGATGTTTAAACATAACGTTTGTATTTGTATGAACAATGTACAAAAACCGTTTTTCCTAGTCGTGAGAAGATTTTTATGAAAAATTTCTCATGGGGTTTTTGATGAATTATGATAATGTAGTATGATATGCAATTCTTAACTAAGGAAAACATGATTTGTTATGCAATTCAGTAAATATGCTTCATGATTTTACTAAAAATATGCATAAACCCCAAGTTTTGATTTTGTGCATGAAATAGAAATCCTAGACGCAGATCAGGAATGTAGATATGATTAGGATACTTACAGAGATAGTTAAAGCACAAATTGGTGGAAGGAGATGACCTAAATTGTGAGTTTGGTTGATTTTGAGTCGAGTTCCAGTAGTTGGTATGTTTTTGGGAGTTGTGATACACAGTACAGGGTGTTTGTTTAATAAACTAAAAAACTGACTTAGGGGGCCGCGGATCTGGCGGAACCAAAACAAGGGGTCCGTCCTTGTTGTCATTTGGTTCCGTGGGATCAGGCTCAGGTTTTTGGTTTTTGGTTAATCTAAGGTTCAAGCTAAGGTTTTATCTACTCACTAGGTTCCATTAGTCCTAAACCAAGTCTAAGAAAGTTAAAGGGTGCTCTCTTAAGAGGTTTAGTGAGAATGTCGGCAATGTTGTCCTCTGAGGATACTTTCTCGATTGAGATGTTTCCCTTCTGAACATTGTCACGTAGGAAATGGTGACGTATTTCTATGTGTTTGGTTCTAGCGTGTTGGACTGGATTTTGGCTAAGGTCGATAGCTCCTTTGTTGTCGCAAAGAATGGGAATGTCATTGAGTTCAATTCTATAGTCGACGAGAGCTTGTTTCATCCACAGTGCTTGTGGACACGTCTTTCTTGCAGACACGTACTCGGCTTCAGTTGTTGATATAGCTAGTGCCGTTTGTTTCTTGGCAAACCATGAGGTGAGACAATGCCCAACAAAAGTACAAATATCACTTGTACTTTTTCTATCGACATAGTCACCGGCATGGTCTGAGTCGGCATACACTATGGTTTCTACTCCCGTTCCTTTGGGATACCATAATCCTGAATCTGTAGTACCTTTAATATATCTAAAGATCCGTTTAACGGCTTCAAGATGGGATATTTTGGGATCTTCTTGAAAGAGTGCACATAGACAAACACTAAAAATAATGTCCGGTCTACTAGCCATGAGGTAGAGTAAACTACCAATCATTCCTCTATATTTAGTGCTATCTACGGATTCACCTTCGTCATCCTTTGTGAGTTTGATTTTGGAGGACATGGGTGTTTTCATGGGTTTGGAATCTTCAAGACCAAATTTCTTAAGCATATCCCTTATATACTTAGATTGGTTGAAGAATATCCCATCATCTAATTGTTTAATTTGGAGTCCTAAGAAAAAAGTTTAGTTCCCCCATCATACTCATTTCAAACTCATCATGCATGATTTTCGAAAAATCATCGCATAACTCTTGACAAGTTGAACCGAATATAATATCATCCACATATATCTGGATTCTATACTATGATAATATGTGATCCCTTATTCTTGGTAAAAAGAGTGTTGTCTACTAGGCCCATGGTATACTTATGGTCAACTAGGAAAGTCTCAAGTCGATCATACCAAGCTTTTGGTGCTTGCTTAATTCCGTATAAAGCTTTTTTAAGTTTGTAGACATAATTTGGTTTTTCAAAATCGGCAAAGCCGGGAGGTTGTGCAACATACACTTCCTCATTTATAAAACCATTTAGAAATGCACTTTTAACATCCATTTGGAATAGTTTAAAGTCGTGTGCACATGCATATGCAAGTAGTATTCTAATTGACTCAAGCCTAGCGACGGGTGCAAATGTTTCGTCGTAATTTATACCTTCTTGTTGATTGTAGACTTGTGCTACTAGCCTAACTTTGTTCCTAGATACAATGCCATTTTCATCCATTTTATTTCTAAAAACCCATTTTGTACCGATTATGGTTTGATTTTTAAGTTGAGGGACCAATGTCCAAACATCATTTCTAACAAATTGGTTTAATTCTTCTTGCATCGCTACGACCCAAGATTCATCTTTTATGGCCTCATTTATATTTTTAGGCTCAATTGTTGAAACAAAACAAAAGAAATTACTTTGGTTTTGGACTTTTGATCTTAGTGTTCTTTCATTAATTTTACCAATGACGTTATCTAATGGATGACTTTTAGATTCTTTAACGTTGACTATTTCTCTATTTACTGGTTCGTCTTCTTTGTCATTTTCTACGTTTTCTTGGTTTTCAACCATTTGACTTTCAACTAAGTCATCATCTACCAAAGGTGATGTCTTAGAGGGAGGTGGACTTTCGTCGAATGTTACGTTCAACGATTCCTCGACTCTTGAGGTTTCTTTGTTCAAGACAATGTATGCTTTACTATTCTGTGAATATCCTAGGAATACACCTTCATAAGACTTTGGGTCAAATTTGGTGAGGTAATCTTTAGTGTTTAAAATGAAGCACTTGCTTCCAAAAACTCTAAAATATCCTAGTGTAGGCTTTTTGCCTCTATAAAGCTCATATGGTGTTTTATTCAAGAATGGTCTAATTAAGACTCTATTTAGGATGTATGTGGATGTGTCAACGGCATTACACCAAAACTTTTGGGGTATATTTTGCTCATTTAACATTGTTCGACTCATTTCTTGAAGTGTTCTATTCTTACGTTCGACTACACCATTTGATTGAGGGGTTCGAGAAGCCGAGAAGTTATGTGTTATGCCATTAGCATCACAAAAAGTTTCAAATTAGGTTTCGTTATCAAATTCACAACCGTGGTCGGTTCTTATTGACACTATGCTATTTCCTATTTGATTTTGAATTTTCTTACTTAGAATTTCAAATTTATCAAATGCTTCGTTTTTAGTTTTCAAAAACTTAGTCCAAGTATACCTAGAGTAATCATCTACTATTACCAAAGTGTAGAGGTTTCCTCCATAACTTTGTATAGCGGATGGACCAAACAAATCCATATGTAATAATTCTAGACACCTAGATGTGGAAACCATGTTTTTAGCCTTATGTCTATTATGAACTTGTTTCCCAATTTTGCAAGCATCACAAAAGTGTTGGTCGTATTTTAACTTGGGTAGGTTCCTAACGAGTTCCTTAGATGATAAGGATTGGATTAGCCTCATATTGGCATGACCTAAGCGTCTATGTCATAGAGTTGAGTTTTCGTCCAAGGAGGTGAGACAAAGTTTGTCTTTAGGTGTTTTGTCTAATTTCATAACGTATACGTTATTCTTTAAAACACCTTTTCCGACGGTTATACCGTCTTTAAGTATTTTACTTTCATTTTCACTGAAAATGACGTTATACTTTTTACGAAATAATTGACTAATACTAAGTAAGTTGAAACCTAAGTTATCTACATGAGCAACATTATCAATAGAAAGAGAGTCATGAGAAATTGTACCTTTTCCGATGATTTTACTTTTAAGCTTGCTACCAAACGTAACGTTACCTCCGTCGTAAGGTTGGTAGGTTGAGAAAAGGCTTTTGTTTCCCGTCATGTGCCTTGAACACCCGCTGTCTTTTATCCACTCATCTGGTTCTAACCCAACTTTCAAGCACACCTAAGTTCAAGAAAAACTCAAGTGTTTGGTCCCCAATATCTCATGGGTCCATTTGGGTTAAACATTACATTATCATGGTTCATGTATGGAAATGGTGGATAAGTGTTCCATGGCATGTAGTTGGGACCTTGATAGTTCCTAGACATGTTTTGGTTCCAACTATTTTGATGATGATGATGTGAGTTAAAGTTACTCTTTGGAAAGGGGTGTTTGGGAAAACTAGTTCTAGGTCTTTGTTGAACTGTTTTAGTCCTAAACTCATTTTTAACTTGTCCTTTTCCTATAGTAACTGCTGGTTTTTGTTTGTTAACAGTTGTACTAGTGCTAGGTTTTCTTGTGACTTTAACAAACTCAGTACGATCCGAAGTACAAGCCTTCTGTTCATCAACAGTACCCGCGGAACCTTTGGCCATAACTGGCGGAACCAAATTTTTGGATCCGCCAGATCCGTGGGTGTCTGATCTTGTTGGAACGGTTTCTTGTACTTTCACAGTTTGTTTCTGAAAATCACTTAAGTTTCCTAGTTTCATAAAACCTAGTCCGGTTTTATCATGAGGTAATTTTTGTATTCTCATTATCTCATCTGCACAACTTATGTTTTTATCAAACCTTTTAAACTTAGAGTTTTGTTTGATAAGATCTTCCTGTGTGGTCTTAAGTGTTTCTAATTCTAGTTTAAGTTCTTGACATGAGACACATGTTTCTTCAGTAGCTTTACCCTTTTCTAATCGTATCTCTTTTTCTTTTAACCAATAAACTTCGTTTTCTAAAAGTGTCGTTTTGGTTTTTAAGAACTTATTTTTGTTTATAATTTTTAGAGTAATATCACACAGTTTGTTATATTCTACTTCTAAGGTTTCATCATCAATAGAGGAGTATGACGAGTCAGAATGTACCTCTTCTGAGTCATGAGCCATGAGAGCAACTTCGTCGTTCTTAGGCTTGTCGTCATCACCTTCACTGTCACTCCAAGCTCCACTAACAAAAGCTCTTTGAGACTTGTTCTTTGGAGGTTTTGGACATTCTCCTATTAGTTGACTAGAATCCCCGTACCTAAAACACTTCCTATCTACTTTTCCTTTCCTATCATCACGGTCTTTCCGGAAGGATTTCTTTTCTTCACGAGGTTGTCTTACGAACTTTCCTCGTCTCCTAAAGAACTTCTTGAAATCTCTAACGGCCATGGCATACTCTTCGTCTTCGCTACTCGAACTAGACTCTTCATCATCACTTGACTCTACTCTAGCTTTTAAGGCAATGGACTTCATCTTCTCCTTTTTGCCTTTAACTATTTCTGAGTCTTTTTCCATCACCATCTCGTGAACTTTGAGATTTCCGATGAGCTCGTCAAGTGTCATGCTTGAAAGATCCTTGGATTCTTCAATAGCCGTCACCTTTGCTCTCCACTTCGGATGAAGTGCTCTAAGAAATTTCCTGACAAAGTTCTTACTAGAAAAAGATTCGTCAAGTGCTTTAAGAGAAGTAATTATAGTATTAAACCTAGCAAAAGCACTATCAATGGTCTCATCTTCAAAGATAACAAATTGTTCATATTGTTGAACAAGAAGATCAATTTTGTTATCTTTGACTTGTGAGTTCCCTTGATGAGTGATAATTAATGATTGCCAAATATCCTTAGCGGTTTTACACATAAAGACTCTTTCATATTCTTTCTTAGGTAAAGCATTATAAAGCATCATTTTAGCCTCATTATTTTTGGCAATCAACTTCTTTTGCTCATCACTGTGACGAGTAAGAGAAGTACCCTCATCCCGACCTCCTGATATATTCAATATAGGTTTGTTATCACCTTCTACGATATATACCATAAATCTATATCTCTTGACTTCACATAAGTTTCAAAGCGGTTTTTCCAATATATAAAACTATTTGGTTCAAATGGTGGTGGTCTTTGCATAGATTGCCTTTCTTTGAAGTTTTCAAAATCCATTGATCGTTTCAAGTTTTAAAATACAATATATTTTGAAAATCTTGAGTAACGTAGCTCTAATTCCAATTGTGAAAAACTAGAAGGGGGGTTGAATAGTTTTTACCGTTTTAAAATTAATTCGCTTTGAGACTTAACGTGATTTCAAGTTAATGCACACAAACAAACAATATAAGTAATGCAAGTAAGAAAAAGAACAATTAAACCACAACCCGGAGATTTATAGTGGTTCGACTACAAGGACTCTCTTCCTTGCGCTACTCCACTCCTCGAGCCTCTAACTCGAGAGTTTTTCTTCACTAAGAAACAAGCTCCCTTCTCGGCGGAGAAAACCTTTACACACGCCGCTTACACATTTTTCCGGTACAAAGCTAAATACCGGGATCTAGTTCAAGGTAGAACCAACCTGACGTCGCCTATACAATTGCCGACACTAAGCTAGATGTCGAGTTCTTTACAAGGGTTCAACCACTCCCGACACTCTATGTGTTTTGAGGACTAAAACACTAACCGGACTCTACTGAATGAATGGTATAACAATGATGTGTGAACTACTAACAAATCACACAGTGACTATACTAACAGGATTGCAACAGTTTGTTGATCCTTGATGATTGATCTCTTTGCTACAAAAGAAAGATCACTAAAAATGAAATGAATGAATGAATGAATGGGTTAGTAATGTATGAAAGAATGAAATATGTAATTTATGTTATATGAGTGATGAGTGACCTTGGATGATCAGCTTGCTATTTATAGGCAAACTGATCAAACAGGGCGCGGATTTGGCGGACCCAAATTTTGGGTTCCGCCCTTTGAACCATTTGGTTCCGCCAGTGGAAGACGGCTAAGATCTTCAAATCTTTCCATATATTTCCAAGATCTTGCACAATCTAATCTTTTGCTTCAAGATCTTTCCAAGATATATTTCAAATCTTCCAAGATATCAAAAGATTTCCTAATGAGGTATGCCATGATATCATGTGTATATTTCTATTTTAAGAAATAAAAATAAACATGTAAAAATATATATGTATGCAATGTAATTCCTAATGATCATGTGATATGTAAATGAGTTTAAAAAGTTTGTTACTTATAAATGTAAAAGACTTTAACTTATATTTATGTTTTGCTAAAGATAAACCTTATAATTGTCATTAACAAAATAAAGCAAAGATCGTAAAATATAAATAATGTTTTTAGGACGATATTTGTATTAACACTTGGTTTCTTTTTCTAACTCAGTGGACTGTGGGTTCCATTTGTGAACCATGACTTATTTAATTAATGACTTCTTTTATTTGCATTTTCCATATGTCAATTCGAATTCAATAACCAAGATTCAATATAATAAATTATACCATACCTATAATTACATCAGAATAGTAAATATAGAGTTTATGTCTAAAAAAAGAACCAAGTAATATTAAGATGTACTATATGAGAATAGTAACTAAGAGTAACTTGAAAAGCCATCGAAATGTCTCTGTTTTCTCGTTACGCAAGAGTGCGCAACCAAATAATATTGTCCTTCCATGATTGTCAATACCAACAAAAATCCCAAAAGGCATGTCATACGAGTTTACCTTATATGTTGTATCAAATACGACTGCATCTCCAAAATTTTGGTACCAATCATAACTGTGGGCATGAGATCAATACATATGTTCTAACCTGCTTTCTCCATCAACTGTATATGTGTATTGAAATTTAAGATTTTCAATCTTAGTTTGTTTACAATACTCCAAGAGGTATCTAGCATCATTTTTTGAGTGCATTCTATAAAATTTGTTAAGGAAATTATGAACATCCTTTACAAGAAAAGAAAGTTCTCCATGCCTCACATTTCTTTCAAGTTCCATAACCCGCATAATTTGTCTAACTGATAACCCCCTTCTTTCAACATAAGTATGCGGTTTTCATCTTCACTTAGAAAACATTGAACAATAAAAGATGTGTCAAAAATATCTTTATTGCTTTCAATTTCTTCTTCGATCGGTGTTTCATTCAAATCAAAAGTTAATTTCTCCCTCATAAGTTAACTAAAATTTGGAAAGTAACTGGTCTAAGTTTTAGAAGAATTTATAGCAAGTTAAAATTTGGAAGGAAGTAAAATTGGAGGGTGTAAAAATGGAGGGAGTGTCGTTCAAAAACAAAATGGAGGGAATGTATATTTTGGAGGGAAGTGAATATTTGTGAGTGTGATTTTGTTAAGTCTTGGTTGGAATGTATATTTGGAAGGAAGTGTGTATTTGGAGAGAACTGAATATTTGTGAATTAAGTAATTTTGGAAGTATTGGTGTTCATAACATAAAAAGTATAAATGATAAATACTCCTTTCGTCTCAATTTAATTGTCAGGAGAGAGAAATCATAAAGTTTAATAAAAGTGAGACCACTTTAATTTTTAACTATTAAAATAGAATATTCCTCCACTAGATTCTCTAATTTTTACTAAATAAAAAAAATAAACAATTAATTTAAGACATCAATAAAAAAAAATATTAATAATTAAATTGAAACGGAAAGAGTATTTATTTTAGTATTTTAAAAAGAATATTGAAATAATTAATGGTTCTTAACTTGTGCCCTCGATCACAAGTTAGAAAAACCTTTTGTGTAATTCTATCACCACTCCAATTAAAATACCAACGCTAGAAAATAAACATTATTTTTATTTTTTAGGTTGGTTTTCATCACATGGAGTAAAGCATATAGTATCATTTTCTGTCGACAATACCTAACATCTATTTTATTTCTTCTAATATCATATTATCGACCAAAGGAATCAAATACGGAGTAATATTTAAAAAAAGGCACTCAAGATTAAGAAAACACGCAATAAATATTCTTTTTTAATTCCTTAATTAATTAATTAATTAATATTCGGTCATTTCCTTTCAAAGCATTAATCGAATCAAACATGGTCAAAGAGTCAATATAATATTCAAACATGTTACATGTTTGCATATCGTACATGAACATTACACAAAATAATCAACTTTTAATAATAATAGTATACCATAACCATTCATACCATATCACAGGTAAAACTAATACGAAGTACAAATATATAGTACATCTTTCATGGCAAAGAAAGATGCAAAAATATGTTAGTGATAACTATAGTTAATAAACCGGCGGCCATCCGTAAAAAAACGAGTGTAACACGAAAGACCACCCTAATCGTAACCGATATGCTGGAACCATCAGTTGATCCTTTCGAGATTATACGACATGAGATTGTGCACCTAGTCCCAACCATGTCTTACTATCTTCTTGCTTTGAAGATTCTTGAACTTGGTATGGCGATCGAGCCGTGATTCTGCATAAATGTCACAATATAACAATTAGTACCTTGTAACTCAAATGGGTTCGATATCAAATAATTAAAATTCGGTGTTGGGTTCGTTTATTAAGGACTTAATTATCGTTAAAAGTTTAACATGAACCAACTTAGCAACTTGAGCTTACAGACTTAGATAAGACACAAGCTCAAGTTAGTAAGTTCGTAAGCCGAAAACGAGTGGCGGAGACAGGAGGGGGCATGGTGGGGACGTGACTCTAGCAAAAAAATTGTAGTCACAATTTTTTAAAATATCCGGCTATTTTTGTAAGTTGTCCCGTAACAAACCAATTTGGAGTGTAGTTTTTAAAAATTATCAGACTTTTCCCCCTCGGCGTAACTTTTTGGCTCCGCCCCTGTCGGACAACACAAGCTTATTGGTTTTCTAAATTCAAATAAGCCCATAAGCCGCCTTTTCTGTTTTCAAATAAGCCCACAATAAGCTAATCTAAAACACCATCTAAACTTTATCAAAACAGAATAAGCACAAAAGATAAGCAGTTTATAACCAAGTACCTATCTTTCCTCTTCTCCAAGAATCTTGCAAGTGAAGCTTTTCTTGCAATTGGAAGATCTACAAAAAAAAAAAAACATATTCATTAGACTTTAAGAAAAACAATAATTTCACACCAAAAAACACAAATAAATTTTTTTACTCACCAGAATTGGGAACAATAACATTCTTTGAACATTCTTCTATTTTAACAACAGGCTTCTTTTGAGCAGCTCCACTTTCAGCAATTTTAATAATTTCTTCAACTTTTTCAGGAGACAAGTCATTAAAGACAACAACTTGACCATTGTAAAATATAGTCATTGGCTGCTTCGCTGGTGGTTGCTGCATGGTGGCGCGTGGGGTTTCAACCATTGGAAAAAGATTCATTGTTGGAGTTGATGATGGCGTGAGTACCCTTCTGCCTATAAATACATTAAAACCATACAAAATTAGTAATCTTTATACAAAACCCATTATAAAAAACCTATAAATTTTCATTTTTAAAACATAAATTATTTTCATATAAAAAACCAATAAAAATTTTAATTTTAATTTTAACTACAAAATTATAAAAATTTAATCTTTATAAAAAACAAGTTTATTTTTAATTTTAAATAAAATTATTTGTACGAAAAACTTACATAAATTAATCTTAATTTCTATGTTATAATACCATCATCAAAAACCAATAAAGTTATCATTTTTAATCTTTAATCAAATTGTTTTTATAAAAATCCAATCTTAATCCAAAACCCATAATCAAGAACCAATAAAGTATTCATTTTTAAGCCTTAATCAACTTATATATTAACCATAAAACAATAAAAACACAATCTTTACCCAAAACCCATATAAAAAAACATTAAATCTTTAATTCTAAATCTTTAACCAATTTTTTCACATATTTTTAGCACATAAATAAATAAAATAAAATAATTTAAAAAAAAAAAAAAAAAAAAAAAAAAAAAGCTTACCAAGTGATAGATCTGGAAAATTATTATTCTCCTTCAAATACTGAGAAAAAAGATTACAAGTTTGTGAAAAACTTGTCTTGACCGGAGTTTTGACCGGGCCGGAGTTAATCCTACCGGAATCCACAATTTCTGATGAACCCATTTAATAAACTTAGAATATAAAAAAAGATAAAAAACAATATGAAAATGGAAATTTAATTATTGTGTGTATGTAGATATTGGGGGAAGGTGGATTAATAGGAATGTGACATATATAGTGTTAATGAGTCGTGTACAAAGCACCTTCTAGGAAGGTGCGTTGTTCCCCATTTAAGATTTTTATATTTTGGTATTATTTACCACGTGCTCAATTGGTGGACCTCTTTTTTGATTTTTTTAATGCCATTTTGTGATTTCTCTAGAATTATCATGTGTGTGGCTTATTTAAGGGTCAATAATCAAGCTTTGATTAAGGTAAGTGAGGATTTAGTCATGAGATTTCATGTAGTTAAAAGGGGGAGCATGCGAATAAAGATCTTATTAGTGGTTTGTGAAGTGTGTTTTACTACAATTGTTCATAGTGGTTTATGCTCTATAAAAGCTTGTTCATTTCTACTATACAAAAAAGAAAAGAAAAAAAGTTAGTTTGATTTCTACACATTTAAGTATGGTATTTATGGGTGGGGATAATCTTACGTTTGGTTTTTCATGTTGGGTAAAGATCCCAAGTTATTACCGGAGTCAACAGTTGGGGTAACACTCACGTGACGACTATAGAGTGTGTGTTGTGTGTGTGAAGATTGATTTAGCTTCACGGTGAACTCCAGTTGGTCCATTTTCGTGGAAATGAACTTCTATTTATAAAGATGCATTTATGGTTTTGTGTCATCTATGAATGCGATTTAATGGTTTAGGATGGTTCACATAGTGGACATCCAAGGGAGGAGACAAGAATAACACATGGCGTGATTACTCTTGGCCCTGTTTGGTGCATGGGATGTTCCATGCATGTATCATCGAGATGTTTGCAACATTACCTTAAGCCGATGAGGTAGTGACACGTGCTATCTGTTGTAACGGCCTTTTGGGATAAGATCTTAGTCTGGTCTTTACCAGGGTGTGTTATCCATTCTTGGGTTGTCTGTCATCAGGTCTGGAACTTTCTTCCTAGACAGAGTGTGTCTTATGAGCCTGTCTAAGGCCTGTATCGAATATCCTAGCATATGTTCTAGCCATTTGAGCTAAAGCTATCACATGCTATCACTACATCTAGTATCATTAGTGTTTATATTTTGATTGGTCTAAGTCCTTTAATAAATTGTTGGATATAAAAGAAATGTGTTCAAGTGCTAAAGGCGAAAGCGTTAATTCTAAGCTTTTGCGAATTTATAAATGCATACGTTTTCCTGTTAATTTTGAATTTTCATTTCTCTAGAAAATGTTACTTTTTGTTTTTTGTTATAACTTTTGGCCTTCTTTCTAGTACACTAAAGGTATGTTTTGCAAAATTGGCTGGGGTTGGGGCTGGGGCTTATATTATAAGCCGAAACTAGAATTTTTATTTTCTGACAAATTAGTTTAAGTTTGTGTTTATTATAATAAAATTACAAAAAATGACATATAATTAAATTAACATATGTATATTAGATATTTTTGTGGGTAATTAAGTAATTTGGTACCAACAAGGCTTATTTTTAATGCTTATAAAAATTTTAGCCTCATTTTTTAGGCTAGGGCTTATTTTTGGGCTAAGGCTTATAATTTCAAAAGCCCCCTATAAGCCTTTACGTCAAGCGAAGCTTATTTTTTAGCTGAGGTTTATTTTTAAAATTTAAGCCTCATAAGCCCCAACGCCAAACACAGCCTAAAACTTAGGGCCCGTTTGAGGGGTATGAAATGAAAGAATGGAATGAATCCATTATAAATTTGTTTGGTTTGTATCTATCGGAATGAAAAGGTGTTATGATATGGGTAGAACCATATCAGGGGTGGGCGGTGACTTTTGCTACTCATTCCAATTATTATCTTCTCTCTCCTCCATTTTTACTACCTTGTCCACTTTTCTTATAAATTTTCCATTCAATAGAAATCTTATTTTGTAATATTTTATTAACTTTTTAAAGTAGGTGATACTTCGTAAGCCTCGTTGGAGAAGGATCCTACCCATACACTAAACCAGTTCACCGTTAGCCAGAGTTGGATCAAACTCAGCGGTTCATGGTCTTGGTGGTTGCCAAAGCAGGAGCACACAATCATCCTTTTCATGCTCCATTTATGAATTTTTCTTGAGAAAATTACTGCAGAGGGCATTCACATTTAGCTCTATCTCAAATTGCCCAACCTTTTTGCATCTATCAAAAATACCCATTGATCATGTGTCAATCTTTACGCAGGATACGCAAGATGATGTGTTTCGATCCAAGCCGTTCAAAAAAAAATATATCAATATACATCTCGCGCAAGCTTTGACGCAGGATGCGCAGGATAAAAAAAAAACATATAATACTATGCGCAGGTCAAAAAAAAAACATATAATACTATCTCGTGTAATAAGATACGCAGGATGCAATATTTTTACGCAAGATACAATATATTGGAAAGTTTATTCTCGGTGAATATATTTAAGGACAAACCCTAGTTAGGGTTTTGTTAAAATAAGTGTAAAAAAAAAACCCTAGTTTGATGCTTTTATATTTACACCTTTGATGCTTTGATGCTTAAAATAAGTGTAAAAGTAAAACAAACAAACCCTAGTTCTCTGGATAATTTGGATGCTTAAAATAAGTATTAAAAAAAAAAAAAAAAAAAAAAAAACCCTAGTTTTGTTAAACCCTAATTCAACTACATTATCAAGAAACGAAGTATTGATATACCATAGTTGTTACTATTAATAAGGATTAATTTATTTGGTTTGTAGCAAGTTAGCTATTATTTTCCTGTTATCGTAGTTAATGTGTAACATACGTTACGTATCTTGTAAGAAATTCCATTTCTAATGCACGTATGTTTGTCCACAACAACTCTGTTGGAATAGTACGAATGACAAGTGGGTGAAAATAATGGTCTTAATTAATCATAGCCACACATACTAGTTTCCTCACATCGACATAAATAATACATCCGAGCCATGTTGCACCTAATTGTTTTGAAAAAGGCATTCACATTATTCGCATCCCAAACTGGTAGAAAACTTTTTGTCACAAACTGATGTAGGAGCCAACAAGTGATGACTCCACAATCTGAGGAATTTTGTTGCTGTGGGACTGGATAACTTGGGTTGTTGTAGAAAAATGCAAAGTTGTAGTGTCTCCGCCCTGTTCTTCTAAAGTGTCCCAACTGTTCTAAACAGGTGTTGAGATGTTCAGTCCATTCTGCTACATAGTTCCTTATAATTCCACAACGATGAGTACTGTGCAGGGAGTCAAGAACCAAGAAAGATGATGCGATTAGGTTAATGATCACAGTTACCCAGTGATTGCCTCCAACATTCATCGGCATCAACACCTACATTGAAAATTTATAAAAAAAAAAAAAAAAAAAAACACAGTTAAATAAGATTATATTGAATCATTTTACGTTGAAAGACATTTACTTACCCAGACGACATCATCCCATGACGGGTACGGAAGGGTGCTGCCATCCAATGTTCCGCTGAGCCAAGGAGCTATCTCAAGCATGGGTACATCACCTTTTCCGGTGGGGTAAGTCGAGGATGTTCATGACTTCGCAACAGTCCATTCCGCATCAGCTGGCCTAATTCTTATTAGGAGCTCCACCCAACTATTCATATGCTGATTTACAAGAATATATTGAGTCATTTTACGTTCTTGAAAATAAAATAATCTAAACCTTTAAAAATATAGAACAATAAACTTACATCGTCAGTCAGCCAACCAATTTTATCATCTGGTCCTGGATCATTACCGTTTCTATAATGATCCGGAACTAGCTTTTGAAAGAAGTTCAGATCTGCCAACCAACCCCTTGGAAGGCAGTCAAGGTATATAATTGTTGGGTTTTGAAGGAACTCCTTAAGTGGAACATACGTCCGACGCTCAACCTAAAAACAAAATATAAAGTGTAACTATGTTAATCAGAAACATAATTACTAATAAATTTAAAACATCTTTTAGTGTTACCTTCTTGGGGTCAACATTCTGTACTAATATAGGAGCCGCCAAACCAGAACCAACATAAGTAACATCATCAGCCTCTTCATCCTCATCAACCGCTGCTTCTCCTAAGTTAAACGGTGGAATCTTCGTGGTGTTCTTATTCCGTTTAATTTTACCCGCACATTTCTTAGGGACGATAGTGGTAGATCCCTGTTGGGTATAAGGATCTTGCTGATATTTAGTCGGTCGACAATCCCTCCTCGGTCGCTCCATAGCATCCTTAACATCAATATGATTACTAGTACACAATAATAAACGATATTTATTTTAAATAACTAATATGTTACCTGCTTCTTAAGACCAACGTTAGGGCCGTGAGATGGACCTCCCTGGTCATGAACGGGCGGAACAAACGCGGCGAACCCATAAGGTGTACGGGTAGCAATATGTTCGCTGGTTGGAAACCGTGATGGACATGTAGACGGCACCGCAGGTGAAGGTACATGAAGACCTTCAAAGAAAGACTCGTTAGGTGCCGCAACAGTTGGACGACTGGGCCGTTGCGATCCCTAAATATAAAATTAAAACGAAAAGTGAGTTACCAACAAATGTAAATATAAGTAAAATGAAAGCATGTAAATATACCTGCGTGTTTTGAAAACCACTAAAGGCACTAAAACCAGCATTCTCACCACCAACGAAGCTTGATTCTCTTTGTGGTTGTGGTTTCTTCACAAATCGGAATTGATGCATTAAATTTTTTAAACAAACAATTTTTTAAACAAACAATTTTTTAAACTGTTTACCCCATATTTTTCGTTTAACTGTTTGATCTCCAAGTCATGTTTCTTTAACCATGCTTCAACTACGGGGGGAATATCTTCCCGCACAGATCGGTTTTCCAGCTGCTGTATGACTGGGGGGGCGGGTTCCCATAAAAAAAACGCTCTACTTTGAACCCACCAGTCGGTATTTTGCTCAAAGTCATCTGGGGTAAGCCTCGCCAACGGTCGCCTTACCTTTTAAGAAAATGTACAATATATACAACATTAAAAAAACCAAACAAAATTTATTTATTGTATCGTAATAAATTTAGTTCATATGTCAAACTCACACTCAATTCGCCATCCAGAATAATGTCTAGACCCTCCCGGTTCACCACGTTTCTAAAACCCCAAGCAATTGATCGAGGATACAACTGTTGACGAGAAAAATAGGTAGGGGTACCGTGTGGGAACGTCTCCAATATCCACGTCTACAAAAAAGGTAATTATTATTAAAAATTGCTAACGGGAAACATATACATAAAGTTTACAAATTTATATATGACATACCTTGAAGGCCCATATAAATCCATTCAACGAGTACTTAGAAATTGTATTAGGATCCCTCCCCTCGGCAAAGTGCTTTGCCCTATGCAATACTGCTGCATCCTTTATATTATTGTACAAGATTGGCCATACATAAGACCCCCACGGATACAGATTCCAGGCATCTAAATCCTCGACTAACCTAAATAACCATTCTTCGACTACTTTCCTAATCTCAGTCCCTTCTAACACCAACATCAACACGCATATCAAACAAACGCGAACGGCATCCTCGTCACTCAACTCAAAAAACTCTTTACTTTTTATTATATTACGCAACATACCAACTTTTATTGATTTTGAATCTGCTGTCGAGGGGAACACTCGTCTCCTAAATAGCATAGGTCCATCTTGATAAAGATTTCTAAAATCCGTCCCAAACCTTAAACTAGTAACTAGACAAAATTCCTCTCTACCAAACTTAATCTCAACCTCACCTACCCGAGAAAGATCACGTACACGATATCTCAAAGGAACAATGTCTGTCTCACCCTCATCACACGGCACTTGGTGGCATATAAAATAATGCACTAAGACACCACTCTCTTGCATTTTTGGTATATCTAGCAACCAACCAAAACATGTTTGCCTAAATAACTGTTCCCTTGGGGTGTTCGTGATCAGAGTTTTAATATCCCTAACTAACGACAACTTACTCCTACATGAAACTTCCGCCGGATAATCCTAAAATAACAAATACATATAAATATATATAACAACACATATACTTTACAAATAAATAAACAATACGTGTTTATTTAAAAATTGGTGTCAATTGAAGAATGTATTTTAAATCACCTAAGCACCACTCATGTTATTGAAGCATCTCTATAACAACAGAATTACAAGACACTTTCAAAACTACAATCCAGGACCACTATTGGACATTTGGACCTTTGGACCTTTGGCAATCATATTAATATACCTACAAATTACTTTTGCTAAAAAGATTAAATTACATCAATATCATATAGCACTTCAAATATTTTAACTAGTAGTTATACAATTTCACTAAATATATATAACAACACATATACTTTACAAATAAATAAACAATACGTGTTTATTTAAAAAAAAAATTATACGCAAATTATAGAAAAAAAAAATTTAGATTGCGAAATACCCGATAATCCGCCATATTCACCACCGCAGCCACCACCACCACCTGTCACCTTACCACCAACAGCAACAACACCACACAACGACATCAACAACACCACCAAAACCACGACAAGAACACCACTACAACACCACCAAAACCACTCTTTCAGCCACTTCTTTACTACCTCCTTCCCCACAAAATATGCTTCGATCATATGGTTCTCTTATTTTATTTTTGAGAGAATGTTTTATCTTTGTATGGTGGTCAGTATGCGTTTTTTTCCCACCGAACTGCTACTTGCATTCTTCTTATACATGCATTCGTCGGATTATACATGCATCCGTCTTATCAAACATGCATTCGTCTTATCAAACTGCTACTTGCTCATTCCCAATAACATTCTGCTCGTTCCCGATGTATTCGTCTTATTGTATCTTGCGTAAAAATATTGCATCCTGCGTATCTTATTACGCGAGATAGTATTATATGTTTTTTTTTATCATGCGCATCCTGCGTCAAAGCTTGCGCGAGATGTATATTGATATATATTTTTTTTTGGACGGCTTGGATCGAAACACATCATCTTGCGTATCCTGCGTAAAGATTGACGCATGATCAATGGGTATTTTTGATAGATGGAAAAAGGTTGGGCAACTTGAGATAGAGCCAAATGTGAATGTCCTCTGCAGTAATTTTCTCATTTTTCTTCTTATTTCTTACAGTATTTACTTTAAGACAATAATTAAGATTATTGAATTTCATTTATAAATTTATATTTTGGGTCTGGGAACGTGGGTTATAATTTGTAAATGGTCATCTTCTTCCTATCTGCTAGTGCTTCAAATAAGGATGAAGATGATGAGCCTATATGAAATAACTTTACGGGGAAAAGCATGTCATTTTGTTTACTCTCTCAGTCTCAAAATTATTGTCAGTAGACAAGAATCACATAGTTTAATAAAAGTAGAGTCACTTTAGTTTTCAAGCACTCAAAAAGAATATTCACGTATTATATTTTCTAGTTTTTACTTAAAAAAAAAATGAACAATTATTTTAAGAAATCGCAAAAAAGAAATATAAACAATAATTTTGAGACGAAAGGAGTAACATAATATGAATGATAAAAAAGTGAGAATGAAGCCACCGAACCTAATTAATTGAACCAAACAATTTTTTTGAAATGATGGTTCATTTTCATTCCACCTTATTCCTATACCCATACCTATTCGTATCAACAAGCTAAACACCCCTTTAATTTATTTATATCTATTGTCAATTTTGATTCATAAGGAAGTTTCCATGCCATTTAATTGTGTTCATTTATTTATGCTAAGGTTTCCTCTTATTTAATTAAACCCTAACTATTTAAAATTTATACAATATGGATGGATTGACACATGCATAAAAAATGGGATTAAAATATGAAATTGTGTTGGGAAGGGTGGAAATTGCCGCCCATTTACCACCACCATGCACATGGAAAAAGAAACGCCCTAAACACGTTGCTAATTCCACAAAATATTAAAATAATCCATCCACTAAATTTTATGACCACTCATGTTACGACACGTAGTCACTAACCGTGTGGACCAACGCGCAACCACATGCTAATTTAATTTATTTATATCTTTAATAAAGTAATCATGCAAGCTATGCTTTTAACATGTGAACATTAAGCTGGGCATAGTCGTGACCGAGCATTACCTTGACATATCAACTTTCTTTCTCCTACGACTTGAAGATGACCAAGTTGCCAAAGTTGATGACCAAGTTAAAAAAAAAAAAAAAAAAAAAAAAAGTGTGTAAAATATCGGTCACAAATGTGACCCTTTTCTCCAAAACCATAACGGATGACCGAGCTCGACCAAATTCCCACAATCCACACGACCGAGCATGACCTCGGTCGACCGACCTTAGTGACCTTGGACTGTGGCTAGCCTTAGACATGTTGTTTATTGCTATTATAAAACTTAAAATACTTCGACCTTGATGAACAAGTGATCAACCGACAACCATTCATTCAATTGGCCGACTCAAAGTAATAAGAATACAAGAAATGTTTGAGAAAATGGATCAATATAAATCTTCTATCCAAAATCCAAATGAAGTTACAAGGTAAACAAAAGTGTTTTAAGGTTTGAGGTCTTAACAAATAAAAACATCTACCCAAAAATACTTGATATTATCATCAAGGTTTCTTGCATTTTGGGTAAGAGTAAAACTTTATTAGAATCATTTTGGTGGACAGGCAGGTAAACCTTAGACTCTACAGACTATCTTGCAAGACTCATTGCCTGATAACGCATGCATATAATGATTATGGATCATATGGCTAGGTCAAATGATCATAAAAGTTGCATCAACTTACGAGATCGAGTGGTTTGACAAGTAAACCTAGAACCCCACAAACCACCCCGCAAGACCCATTAAGCCTTATAACTTTTGCATTTAACGATTTTTGATTATATGATCCCAAAAATCAAATTAACATACTTGATTGGAACTTTAGACAAAATTGCATTAACTTACTTGATTGGAACCTTAAACATTTTAGATTGAACGGAAGCATGTCTGATAAAAAACAACATAAAAAAAAAACTAGGAGCACGTGCATATACAAAGGCGGAGCTATTAAGGGACCGGGAAGGGTCCCGCCCCCAGGCCTAAGCTCGTTAGTGTATTTTTTTTCGCGATTTCACGTGTTAATTTTTTTTTCCATCTCGGTCCTCCCATCTAATGTTCTTCCGGAAAAAAAAAATTGTTTCGGCCCATCCAAGAAATTTTTTCTAGCTCCGCCACTGTGTGCACAGAGAAGTAGAGATAGCATTGCGAGGAGTAAAGAGCCGGTCACCAATATAAGAAAAGTAAAATGATTCTAGAAATTACTCAAACGAAGGAAAAGTTTAATATCTTTTAAGTTCAAATCCTTTTATGAGCGTTTTGACACGAACACCACTTTATGTACCTCCACAGGATCCATAGCATAGTTTGTGAGATTACATCAAAGAGTTTAGTGTAGTTAGTTGGCAAACTTCGTCTACCAATTTCACCACATCCTTTCCAAGATTCGACTAAACAGTGGTTGTAATTCCACCACATGAAAACTTATTCCCCAGTAGTTTTTGAAATGTCACAAGAATGCTTTTATACCACTAGGATGCCCATTGGGTTTGTTTCTTCAATCACGTTAATCAACTTTTCCTAGTTTTCTTTTTTGGTTCATTGTTAATGCAACTGTCACATTAACAATAATCCAGAACTACAATTACTCTCCTTAAAACGTAAAATGTTGGTTATTTTATTTCATATTCCACATTATGATTTCTTTTCCAATTGTTATCCAATGTTGAAAAAACAAGGCCTGTTTGGTAGGGGCTTTTTGGGGGAGCTATTAGCTTTTTGTTAGAAAATAATCTCATCTAAACTAAGTAGCTCCGTTTGGATACATTAACTTCAAGCTTTTATTTCAACCAAATAGCTCCAAAACGAAAAGCTGATTCATGAAGCTTTTTAAACATCTTGGAGCTGTTAAAACTTTAAATTACTGATATACCCTCCAAACATTTGTTTACAATTATAGATATATCCTTTTATGTCATTTTACATCTTATAATTACATTTAACAGCTAACTTACCAAACACTTTTATTAAAAAAAAAGATACAGTTTGTAGCTCATGTTAACAGCTTTGCAGCTTACAGCTTACAGCCTACAGTTTACAGCTTTCAGCATACAGCTTACAGCTAGTTTTGCCAAACATACCCAATGTTGAAAAAACAAGGTCATCTTAAGGGACGGCGACTTCAATCCTTGACAGCGGAATTAGACTCAAACGTATACTTCTAAGACAATGAGCAATTTGAATCTTGAAAGCAAACGTGTTCCCAAAAGTAGAAACTAGAAAGTATTGAACACTTGAACAACATTTTGATGAAAAAAACGTATGACAAGTATGCTTGACTATATGATCCATATGTGCCGATATTCTTGATATATCATTAACCTTTTTTATACACTAAAAATGTATACCACAGTTTAAAGTCTTGACCCGTCATGGGGTACAAAAAAAATGTTTTACATATAAAGGCAAAGTTGATTTGATTACTGATTAGAGTTGGAAAAGTCAATAATGGAATTTTAACATTTAAAATGACTGAATATTTGGGTTGGGTTAGGTGTAATCATTGTTGACTTAAATGAAGTCTTAAGTAAACGGTTTACTTAATTACGGAGTAATTGTTTAGATATTTTATGCGCCATTTTTTCTTATCATTGCTATAAAGTATAAAAACTATATACAACATGTGTATTATGTGGACATATGAAAATATTGTTGACTTATTCAAGTTTCAGCAATGTTTATGCATGTACTATTGAAACTTCAAACATTTGAAATGTTTGGATAAACCAAGTACAAAGACAAAAATACTACCAACTTGAAGAGATTCTTTATACTGAGTACCACTTTGCAGCAACATTGACACTCAACTTGTAATATACAAGTACAAAGACAAAAATACTACTAGTAACAAAATTATAGGATATCTTCAGCTGATATTACAAGTTCTTACAATACAAATGTATATAAGTTCAAAACTAACTTGTCTAGAACCAAAACTAGAGTGTAAAGTTCGCGTCAAAAAACAAGAAACGAAAAGGTGCATACTTTGGTTTCTTGTATAACATTCGTTTATATAAACATGTATTACAATAATAAAAACCAAAGAAAGAAATAACAACATTTAACCACCAACGACCCTCTATATAAACATTCCTACAGTAAAGAAAGAAAACACAAAGGCCCTGGAATATCAGTGACATCTCAAACAGTCACTCGATAAAGAAAACATGATATGCTCATCAGATATCATAATCTATATCCGAAGCATTTTCTGATGCAGATTTTTTCACAAGCGAGCCATTTTCATCATACAGATCAAGATTCTCGCATGGTTTAGGGAAGATGCTCCCTATAACACGTCCCGAAACATATGCACATTGGAATATATGCTTCTTCTTGTACGTGATACCTACCGACATATCCCTGAAGGTAACATTCCTCACAGGAATATCTGCACTACCGTGTATTCTAACTGGGACCCGCACTCCTTCACCATGAATGGAGCTATATGTTATGCCTCGGATGACGGGAAATGCTTTTGGGTCAAAACCCGCATCAGGATGCTCGTTGTAATCGGTTTTGATGATTATACCGACTCTCACATTATCAAATGTGAGATTTTTATATGTGATGTCACGGATGTATGAACCTCTGCCTGCGGCTGTTTTGATTCTAACAGCACGTCTTGAGTTAAACACGAGTACGTTTTCAATTGTCACGTTTGATACCCCTCCAGACATTTCACTCCCGATTGATATTCCAGCACTGTTGAAATTCAGCAAACATGGATCTGTATTAGTGTTACGTCCGTTTGTGTATATGCTAATTATGCAGACACTCACAGTTTCAGGTTTATTATTTCAGTATTGTTACTGTAAAACATAATAATCAACTTTTAATGTTTGGATAAACAAATTTGATTATTTAGAAAAACCAATAGGGACAATTCCTGTAATTTACTCTTTTATCTAGTAATCCCCGTGATCATAACTTTCCACACATTTACACATCTGATTATTAGTAAGTTAAAACTGCCAAAGCACATCAAAACACTAATTACTATGTCTATTTTTATACAACTGATTTTCTAACTTTGATCATTCAATATCGCATAATTACTTTCAAAGCACACTACCAAACAACTCCTGGTGAGAGAATGTGCTGGTGTGCAAAACAAGTAACAGTTATTATGAGTTTAAAGGATAAAACAAGGAACAAATTGCACAGAAATCTTACCTAACCATAGATTGAACTACAAGGTTTCGGATAAGAATGTTTTTTGAAGGTTTGCCATAAGCAACACCATATTGATCCCAACCACTTTTTATTGCAATAGCATCATCACCAACACTTATGTAGCAGTCCTCTATTAACATATCTTCACATGAATCTATTAAAACCATAACAACAAAGATACAGTAACTGAAGGGTAACACGGAAAAAAAGACAATATATAATAACTCATGAAAAGGCTCTAAATTTGATTTGATTTTTTTTTTTTTTTTTTTTAATGGATGGGATTGATGCTACTGTGCCAGAATGTAGGAAGTATTACTACTCTTCTTTGTAACAGAAGGTTGAAAGGGGTGTTTGAACACGCGTTCTGAAAGTGATTATGTAATACTGAAAAATCAAATTCAAAAAATCACGGGCAATGAAACGCGTTGTAAATGATAGTATTTCGATATGCTTTTGCCGTATGAATTTGTAACAATACGATAATTGGATGTTTGAGTATGTGGAATGTACTGATTATCAATTATATATGAATACATGAACTGATGAAGAGCATTTTTGTGGGAAAAGGGGAGACCGTTTTATGAAATAGAAGTATTAAGACTTAAAATTTGGTTTATACTAATCATTTGACCCTTAAATAATCAGATAATCGATATTCTGATAGCAGATAAACAATTAAAAAAACTCAAATTCTAACACCCCCTAATAGACTGAAAATTGAAAGCAGCGTCGCACGCAGTTTGAAAGAGAGAAATTTTAAGGAATGAGATAACAAATACACTTACCAGGATCTATACCATCTGTATTTGGAGCCTCTTTAAGGGGAGCCAAGATTGTCATATTTCTTATGGTAACATTCTTACAATCATATGGATGGAGTGTCCAAAAAGGTGAATTACGTAAAGTAATATTAGATATCAAAATGTCACTTGAATACATAATCTGCACAAGCGGCCCTCTTGTATGGTTAAGAACCTTTTGCCTATACTTTTTCCACCAACTTAAACCTTGTCCATCGATGGTACCATTATGCCCTGTTGTCATGATGTAACAAAAATATTATTAGTTCCATTGAATATGAGTTTTCTAAACAGTGTCTAGAGTACACGAAAAATATCTTAACCTGTGATGACAACGTCTCTGAGATTTTGACCATGAATAAAACTCCCGTATCGGGGCCCGGGATGCTCTCTACCATAACCATAGGAAGGCAAGGGTGGCATCAAAGTCCAAACCTTTTCATCCTGTTGCAACAAAATAAATATACTTGAGCCACAATATAATAGACGACTGTCACAACTTTACAAAAGATCAGTGACACGACAATAACACCCCATTTCACCCAAAACAGTGACTTAAGCAAATAAAATTATATTCTTTTTGTAGAATCAACTGATATACGCTTAAAATGCAAATTGAAGAAGCTAAAGTAGTTAAGGAGAGACTACTGGAGTCTGGAGTTAAATGTAACATATTACATTAATCATTTTGTAACAGAGATCACAGATCAAGGACTTTTCTAGCTTAAAATAGACTTGAACATACAACAACGGAGAGTTACAATTATTTCAAAAAGAGCTTTATGCATCAAAATGGAGTGCAGCGCAACAACCATCACCAGAATCAAAACACAACTGAGATTCCAAAATTTCAATGATCAGATTCATTAGCAATCATCTGAACAGCTAAAGTACAGCAGCTACCATCGTGTTTATCTTCATAGGGTGTGGAGGTTCCATGGCATCATCTAGTTTGATTTAGCCAAAATTCCTAAGACATGCTTTTGGTCTATGACTAGCTATTAGTAAGCGTCCTAAAACTCAAGAGAAGATGCATATTTGGGATAGGCACCTAAACCTATCATGTGTTTATGTTTAAGTCCCAACCCGATTCCAATTCCCACCTATTCTTTGAGGTACAACTACTCTTCTTAAGCATGGAAACATTTGAAATTAATTTGAGCATTTTCCTGGTACATGGATGGACATCATTCCATTGTTTCAAAACAATGCGAGGAGTTTATTCATCTCGAATGTGGTTAGAAAACTTGTGCTTGCTGCATCGGTATATGATATATGTCAAAAGCGTAGCTGGAGAACATTTGATGACAAATCAAGATCAGTTGATATGTTATTCGGCTCTATAGCTTAAGTGGTTTGTTCCAAGATACGCCTCAAGATTGAGGCAGTTAAGCTTGAAGAAGTGTGGCACATACAGAGGAATTTCCACAACATCCATGGAGTATGGACGTATGGTTTGTCATTTGGGTATAGTAGGTGCACTAGCCACATTGGTTTTATGTGGTACAAGAATGTGTATTGGTCATTTCATATTCCTAGTGGCATGTCTCGTAGCTCTATTTTTTTATTATTATTTTTTTTATTTTTACATATGTACATGTTTTGTAATACACTATTTTTATATGTATTTCATAACCGTCTTCTATTACCCAAAAAAGAAAACACCCAGCATCAGCTCCTAAAGGGAAACTCAGAAATATGATCAACAGAGTATAACCATCAGTCTATCAGATTCATACTAGAGCTGTTTTGGGTTGTGTATATTAGCCACCTATCAGCTTATGTTTTCCTATAGCATATAAACACCATTATTAAGTGTTTGGATAGAGGAAACTGCTTATGCTTTAGTGCTTATCTGTTTATTCTAGGATAAAATAAGCTATTTCCATCAAGCAGTTTGAGATTCCTTAATTCCCCTTGGTGGATTCATAATTAGCTATTTCCATCAAATGTAAGTGTAGATTCATTAAATCTGCAAAATGGTCCAAAAATTTCACACTTTCGTAAGATTTAAAAAAAATCTTGATTCTGGGAAATCCTAATTTGTATCACGAATTTCTATCGAATAAACTAAAACAGCATTTTAAAGTATCAAAATTGTTATTCAAAGTTAAGGATCTATATTCAGCATTACTATATAAACATATAACCGAAATATCCACAATTTTTCTCTAGGTATCAAATACTAAATCCCATAAATGCACCATTTAAACCAGCTAAAAAAACATAAAATTTATAAAACCACTCACATCAACAGCAAGTATAACAGCATCCTGAGCAAGAAACAAGGTCATATGACTTGTTAAATTAAATGGCGCAGTCAGCCATTTCCCCGCTGGCACATTCAACTGCCCCCCACCTTTTTGCGCCACCTTCGATATATAAAAAATAGCTCTCTCAAATGCAACCGTATTAACGGTAACACCATCACCCACTCCACCAAAATCCGTTATATTAACCACCACAGGCCGAAAAACCGGCAACGGTCTAACAGCCACCCCCCTTTTAAAAAACAATAACCCATCACTACCCACATTACGTTGCCATATAAAAAAAGATGTAAATACCACAATCCATAGTACAGCCAAAAGGGTCTTATAAGATGTGATCAGATTGGTGATCCAACGGCTACGATGGGATCTCCAGATTGATGGAGTTGGAGCTAGGGTTAGGGTTTCAACCATAATAAGTGATGAAAAACTAAAATATGAGATATGGGTTTTGTTTGTTGTGCAAAAACATGAAATGGGTATGAATCAAAATTCAATCTTGATAGGTTTAATGGGATTTCAAGATAATGTGATGTGAAATTAGGGTTAGGGTTTGAATCATAAAAGTGATATATAGCTAAAATCTGAGATATGGGTTTTGATTGTTTAGGGTAAATATGAAATGGGTATGTGTCAGAATTGAATCTTGATGAAGGGTTTGGTTTGGTGTGAAGGTTGGTGTGATGTCAAGATTAGGTTAACTGTTGTGTTTCTAAGTTGAAGTTGTTGGATATTGATTTGATTTGGGGGAAGAAAATGGAGTGCGTGGGAAGGGATGATTTGGATTAGAATTGAATCATAGGACGATGTGATCTATGTGGTAATTGTTGAAGCAATTTACTTTTAAAAGTTGGTTTTATGTGTTGATATTATCCTCCGTCCCATATAAGTGTCATAATGGAATCTGGATGTCCAAATTAAGTGTCCAGGATATTTTCAACAATGAGAAAGACTTTAGTGGGTAATAGTGAATTTGATTGGTGAGAGTGTAGTTGGCCCACTTTCCTAAGCTTTGTGCATTTGAAAAGTGGACACTTAATATGGACGGAGGATATTTGTTTTGGGTAAAAGATGTGGGGTTGCTAAAAGCAGAAATTTAATGAAATGTATTTGTTTGTTGATGTTTAACAGAATAAGTGGCTAGTCCAGTGGGTATTGTGAATTGTCATAAAAGATTTTGTTAACTATAGCTTTAAAGGCTATGGTTAGAGTTTTCATACTCAATCATTTATTAATGAATAACCTCTAGTTATAGTAGATTAGTTTTCATACTCAATCATTTATTAATGAATAACCTCTGGTTATAGTAGATTTAATCATTCGGGAAAATGATGACTGCTGCTACAAGCAGGCAACTGACTTGTAGAAAAATGAGAGAAACATGTACTCTCTGTTATACGATGAAGGAGATTAATTATAAAATTTTGTAAAATTTTTCCATTTTTACAAAGGAAAAGAAGGCAATTGCTTGCTTATAGCAGCAGGCATCATTTCCCCTAATCATAATTCATAAAGCTGTGGTTAACAAAACAACAAAAGGGATCATATTTCTTCATAAGGTTTAGACCTGAAGAAGAAACTATCACGCGTGAAACTTTTTTGAGTGCCGAATGTCCTTTCATCAAAAGCCTAATATGAGCCAGTCTTTAGTTGTTAAGGGTGTATATTATATAAATCAACTCGAACTCTAATAGATTCAATCAATATAGTGAACTTAATGAGATAAGTGTTATAAGGTTATTTAATCGTGTGGATTAAAAATAAAGGTCATCTTGAAAGTAAACAAAATACAAAGCTCGCCGAACTCAAAAAATGTAGATAAAATGAAAAATACGAAAAAAAAGAAAATGCACGAAACAAACAACAAAGAAACTCTTGTTTTATGAAGAAAAAAAAAATATGAAAATGTAGTTTTTTAATAATCTTGAGAATTACTTGGTAAAACAATAAAGTTTTATGAGGTGATTTGTACATTTAGTCCTTTACATATATAAAAGAAATCCGAAAAGGTGTTGTGGTCAAGTGTCAAACTCCAAGAAAAGGGTTAGCTAAAAGCACAATTGTGCAAACCAACACTTCGACGAGGGTAGAAATGACTAAAAAGTTCGTTCTTGATATTCGACCCCAAATTAATATGGCAATCTTCGAGTTGAACGAAATGGGGAAGGGGGAGGGATCCCCGAATTCAAAACCAGTGGAATGGGGGGTATTACCCCTCAGGTCCGTAATTCTTACTTATGTGCCGGCTTCTGAGGGTAACTAGTCTTTGAACAAATTAGTAAAGTATATTTAAATTCTTTATAGATTGTATTCAAATTTATTCATGTAGATTTTTGAATAACTGGTTACTGAAAATTTACATTTCTAATGAAACAAATTGTTATTAATATGTACGAGATTGGCGATGGTCGCCGCGTTGCCGGCGTGCCTGTTTATTTCGTCAAATTTTTTTTCAGTGGCTGTTTTTGCGTCTGTGTATCTGTGATGTTGGCTGGTGCATCAGCTGCAACTGTATACAGTAAAGAAAACTAATTAGAAAAGGATTGTAGCTGAGCTAAAATCCTGGGAAGCATACAACCAAAAAGAGTATATGATGGATTAATAAGAGAAATTTGATTATAAGACCATGTAAAACTTGGCTTGTATAAACTGAAATGCAGCCTCCAACAATAAAATCGTAATCCTCGTCTTTTCGTAATCAATGAAAGCAAACATTTCTTATTTTAGCATTAAATTAAATAAGAGGGTTTCATGAAAAGGCTTCTCATTTAATTGGTGAAAAAGGATCGTCAGCACAGCTATTTCAATCATACTCATTCAGTTTATGTTGAGGATATGCAGGTCCTTAAAAACCGACAACCGGATTTTTGTATGTCGAAGTTTGGTATTCAAACAGAATGTAATGCGAATGACAGAAATACCATTTACCAAGTTTGGTACTTACATCTTAATATGCAAGCGCAGCGCAAAAAATGGAGAGCACTACAGCTACATTGTTAATTCCATCATTCCATCCTTGGAAAACACGGCCCCTTCTTTGCTCAATTCGTAACTGCAAGAATTAAAACCATTCAGTTGATCAATATGTTGCTTAGCAAAAAAATGGAGGTGTCCAAATGGGTGGGCTGGGTATCGGGTAAAAAATTGGTTAACTTTTTAGCACGGCTCAAGCACACAAACACTTTTAAAGTGCCAAAGATAAAGTGAGAAAAAGCATATACCATACCTGATCTTTTTCCAATAATGCTCTCCAATTTTGCATCTCCATAAGCATATACCATACCTGATCTTCTTCTGATATTCATCGTCACTGCAAACAAATAACGCAACAGTTTTATGATCCGAACAGACAAAAAAAAATGAACACATTAACTTTTTTTTTTTTTTTTTTTTTTTTTTTTTTTGGCAGCCTAAATAACAATTCCTACTTACATTCTTTCTCTCTATATAAGATGAAGAATATACTAATAACAGATATTTGAATATTCATATTACATACCGTTTCCTCATCGGCATTCCTTGGTAACCTAAGTGCTTACGCCGTGGTTGTAATGTTTGACATGTTTCTGATCCTTATCGACATAACTATACATGAAGACATTACTGTGACTTTGTCCGTATGACCTGTACAGACCCAAAAACGACGTTTCTTAGAAGATTTTATACCTGGTTGTTCGTTCAAGTAAGCTGCTGACTGTTTTATACCCTTATTTTAAGAAAGCTGTATCAATTAATTTAAAATCTTCTAAGAAGATTTTATACCCTTATTTTAAAAAGCTGAAAGTTAACAGAATAGTAAAATAGCAAAATAATTTCTATGCTGTATCAATTATACTAACATACTACGAAAATTATCAATGAAAGGCTCTTACGGGTAACTAACCGTTGGTTGATGACTTTTGCATCAGCTATGGCAACCATCGTCGCTGATAATGGTATCAGTACACACGCGTAATGGTAACAAATAAGGGTCATATAAATGCATAAACACAATAGCTGGAAAATTATCATCTTCGCTTATAGAAACAGAAAAGTTGGGTCAGATTTAATCGTGGCCTGGTGCACGTGTGAAGGTTGCTGAGGCGAGCGTTTCTTGCACCCAGCCATCCGTACACACAGTGCAGCAACAGATCATATTTGAGCAATCATGACAGTACAAAAAATTAGGCTCAGATCGGAATACACATATGTACCCGAAGCCGGCAAACTACAGTGGCTGCAACCCACAGGTCGCCTCGCCAAGGTGCCGACTTCTGGAAGGAACATGTTTCAGTTATGCAACTGCAACCATCCATCATCATCGCCAATTTTTTTATATATGGAAATGCAAACAATAATTTATCATCATCGTTGATCACCCGACATGGCTGCAATCACATTCTCGGTGTGACTGCCTAGCCAAGGCACGGGTGTTGGTGAGCCACGCATAGTAAACAGTAATTTACCGCCATAGCAAACAACGAATGAGCAGTTGCTTCGCCGTGACGGTCAATTACCGGCACCGGCTGCAATTACAACAGAAAGAGATAGCTTTCAGAGTTTTCCGAAGACTGACCAAATCACTTCGTTTCTAATGAGTACACATCATCAGTTTTTCTTGTATAGACCATAGACCTCAACAGCAAACTAAAGCCACTGACAATGGTATGAGTACGCCATATCATGATGTACACATCATCACATGGTTAAATTTGGTTTGATTATGGCGTTATTGACCCGCTATGGCTGCAAACATCAGTTTTGTGATGCTCCCCTGCCAAGATACGGACAGATTTCAGATGGTAAAAAATTCCAAATATCATGAAGCAAAACATCATAACACCATAGCATAATTCAGCTTAACCAAGGCATCATCAAACCATTACCAAACCACATTTAAGGTGGGTACCTGAGCCAGCGTTATCGAGCCGGCATGGCTGCAAGCATCACTTTTGTGATGCTGCCCCGCCAAGATCCGGATAGATTTCACATGGTTAAATTTGGTTTGATTATGGCGTTATTGACCCGCCATGGCTGCAAACATCAGTTTTGTGATGGTGCCCTGCCAAGATACGGACAGATTTCAGATGGTAAAAAATTCCAAATATCATGAGGCAAAACATCATAACACCATAGCATAATTCAGCTTAACCAAGCCATCATCAAACCAAATAACATTACGAAACCACATTTAAGGTGGGTACCTGAGCCAGCGTTATGCACCCGGCATGGCTGCAAGCATCACTTTTGTGATGCTGCCCCGCCAAGATCCGGATAGATTTCACATGGTTAAAAAATCCAAATATCCTGAGACAAAACATCATAACACCATAGCATAACTCAGCTGAACCAAGCATCACTTCTAATATCATGAGGCAAAACATCATAACACCATAGCATAATTCAGCTTAACCAAGCCATCATCAAACCAAACAACATTACCAAAGCACATTTAAGGTGGGTACCTGAGCCAGCGTTATCCACCCGCCTGTTTATTTCGTCAATTGTTTTTCAGGGGTCGCACGGCTGTTTTCCCTTTGTTTCAGCATGCCAGCAGAAACCACGGCCTTCTTTTTATGAGTGCTTATAGCCATTGCTTCTATACCCTGTGCACGCAACAAAGCACGTTCAGAAACCGAAGGTATTACAAAATAATGGAAAAAGAATAATAGATAAAGGATAATATTACAAAAACCGAAGGTATTACAAAATAATGGAAAAAGAATAATAGATAAAGGTAAATTAAAAACTGCCAAGTAAGGGGTGTTTGGCACAACTGCCATTTTGCCGCAAAAATTTGTTTTGACCATTTCTTTTACTTTCATCAGCTTTACTTAGTTATATTTAGTAGTTCCAAACCAAGCTTTTGCACCTCCTAATAGTCTTCAAGGTTTCATGCTTGTTTTTCAAAATTCTTTTTGTTCAACTGCCATTTCAAGTAGTTAGTTTAAAATCTAGTTTAGGCTTGTTTAGTGGTTGTTCTTGCTTCGTATTAGCTCACGAATAGGTTAGTATAATCTTTTGACCCACTTTCACTTGATTTTCGTACCCATTTTTCATCCATTTGCTGTCAAAAATCAGCCCAGTAGCCCTGAAGTTTTTGATTTTTCATTTCTTCGTTATAAGCCCGTTTGCCCTAAAAATTTGCATTGTTCATCTTTGCTTGCTTGTGTTCTGCCCCATATTTTTATTTTATTTTTATGATTTTTTTTACCTGCTGCTTTTAGGCCACCTTTAGCCCACTGTTTCATTTTTTTTCTGCAGCAAAGTATAAGGGTAGAGTAGGAATTGCTTATTAGTGCTTTTAGGGTCTCATTTAACTACTTATTCTGTTCCCTTAGCATTATTTAAGCATTTAGTACCTAATCCGTGTGAACAAACTTCAATTCTAACAGCTAAAGTCATAAAAAATTACCTGGTGTTGCAGTTCCAAAGTGTTCGCTAGCATTAGTCCTTACGGTATTCTCTTGTTTTTCTGCAAAGGCATTGGTACAGTAGTAGAAACTTGTGGGTCGTCTGAAATAGCACCCTTTTAAAAATCTTAGTTCTTTGGCCCTAGCGTGATACCTTTCAACGGGTACGGTAATGGCTAATAGTGCTCCTCACCTAACAAAACAATAAACCCAAAAGCAGTTAGTAATGTTAAAAATAGGAAACAAAATATAACAATGAGTACAAAAAAAAGGAAGAATCACATAGCTTGTAAGGAACACATGTTTATTGACAAATGTCCAAGCTTCTGTTATGAACAACTAACCATTTTCACTACATCTAAGTACATATAAATAGTTGTGCCAATAAGTAATCCCAAACACCCCATATAAATAGTTGTGAAGCTGTAGCCGCTGCCAATTATGTTGTGGCGAGCCTGCTGAAATTGCATAACGTAGTTATGGCAATAAGTAATCTGAAACACCCCATATAAATAGTTGTGCCAATAAGTAATCTCAAACACCCCCTAAAAGCAGTCTCAAAAATCAATCCAAAACAACCCTATAAGCAATCCCAAATACACCTATAAGCAGATTGATAAAATGTCACAGTTTAAAATCATTTAGAGCTTAAAATTTTATTTCCACTCTCTCTAGCCAAGTGTATTCATCAACAAAAAAAAAAAGAGTCAAGTTGTGTGGAACGTAACTACACAAAATCCATGATCCATATATTGTTTCTTGATGTCAAAATATGCTGGACATTAAGGTAGCATTTACACGGTTTTTGGGCTCAGCCGATACAAAAGTTCCACGGTCTTAGCTCCTCTAGTTAGTCAAAAAAACAGGGAATTCGCTATTAAAAAGATATGAAATCACTTACTTGAAACCTTGACACTACTGAACTCCGAGTTTCCATATATTTAATTTTCTTCATGGTTAGCCATAGGTAACAACATGGAAGCAATACATAGTGGCACCACAATCAACTGCATTAGGCAAAAGAGAATTTTGGGGTTAGGAACAGGAAACAACTGAGGGAAGTGTAAAGTGCAGGTATTTTGAAAGGAAATGGTACTGCTCACCTTCGTTTGTATGAGAAGCTGGTTGTCTAGAATTATGCGAACCATGTTGTGAATTGGTTGCAGACGTTGTGGAGCAACCTTGCCGCAGCCGCCTTGCACTAACATAATTGGATGTTCTACTTCTTTTTCTACTTGTGGCTTATTGTGCGGTATTAACGGGCAAGGTTCCTGTCAAAGAATAACACTCTATTAGCTAAAACAGAATTGCAGTCACAAAAAGGAAGAACACATCAACAAAAGATTTAAGATGCCGGGATGCAAAATGGTAGTGCTCACCTTCATTTGTATTAGAACTTTCTTGCCTATCATGATTATGAATAATGCTGCGAAGAACACAAAAGGATACCAATGATTGTTATAAGCTCATAAGGCCACATATAAGATTCAACAACGGCCCCTAAACCTGAATCCAATAACAAATAAAATTTCCGTAAAGAAGCATACCTAGAAGCTAGCACACCATCTTCATCTCATTTTGAGAACCCTCTTTGGTTTTTGGTACACTTGTAGCTGTCTGGCGAAAACAATCATAATAGGCGTTAGAGCTCATTTTTTTTAGGCGGTCGAGTTCCATAAGCTGAAGCTTATGATCTCATAAGGCGAAAAAATTTAGCTTTACCGGGTTTGCTAACATCACATGGGTACTCCACTAACTGAACTGAATAGGGATCACATTATCTGTCAAAGCATGGGAACACATTTTATTTTTCTATTATCATCTCTGCTCAAAATGTATCTAAAAAACTTATCTGGTAACAATAATTCCATATACATTTTCCTTTTCACAGCGTCTCCAAATAACTTATAAGCATAACGCCTCAGTTACAAAGGAAGACTTTCTTTTTGACATTACTCTCAAGTCCCAACCAATCGAATCCAATCATTAAACAAAATAAGAATCACGCTATTTTCAAAGCACGGGATCAACCTATTATCTAACCTTGTATATTTTCACCTAAAAAACTTATCCTAAACATTCACGCCACATTTCTGTTTTCCCTACTTTCTATTCCTAAATAGACTTTAATTCAATCTAATCATCCAGTCACTCATTAGTACTAATTCACTCATCTTTAGTCTCTTAACATATCGAATAATATAAATTAATGAACTAATAACAACTTTTATTCAAATTCGCTCCACATTCCACAACGTCTCCGAATAATTCACAAAAATCACAATTTAAATGACACATCCATTCATTCACAGCTACAACATCAAAGGTGTCTTGTTTAGCCTATAAACACAACAAATGCATACGGGTCTAAGAAAGCAAGACACAGTAAATTTATTTATTTATTTTTTTTTACCAAAGAAAATGAAAAAATAAAAAAACTTGATACCTCAAATTGAAGAACCACCATCAACAATCATACAAACCCAAATTTACCATCTTTTAACACAACCCCGAAATTAGCAAAACCCCCAAATTAACAAAATCCTAATTTCTGCTTAGATTTTATATAAATAATTTATACCTTTCTTGTAGATTCTGGTGAAAGTCGGCTGTAATCGATCTTGAATATCATAATTATTCCCCATCTCCTTCATCATCTCCGGTACGCAGGTGTGTGTGCGTGTGCGTGTGTGTGTGGTGGTGAAGGTTCTGGATCTGCTATCGTTATCTAATCATAGTTATATCACTATTTTTTTTGTTGGGCCGGACAACAGGGATGGATCATAGGAGACGGATGGGCTAAGCGCTGGTCCATGTGTTTTTGGCGGGAAAAAAGCAAGTAAAACGGTGTCGTTTGGATTGTGTTTTAATATAAACTATTAATGTGACATACGTAATTTGTTCTTAAATATGTGTAGCTTTAATTTAATGACAATGGGGTAAGTAACAAAGCAATAACCTAACATAAACATAAAAAGATTTTAATAACTTTTAAAACTTTTTCGTGACATCAAGAAACATGTCAATATATTTTTCATAAAACATCATTTAATCTCAGTTATTCATTTTTGAGTTGTCTTTTCAAATTTTAGACCTATACTTTCTATTGGTAGATAAACCTAGATTTATAATTAAAAACTTGTTTCAAATGGGTCGGCGGTCACATCCTATTGAGTAAACCATTTATTTATAATCTTTGTAACACTATATATATTTACCAAAATGTAGTATAATCTTTGTAATATTTAGGGTCTGTTTGGTTTGTAGACGTGTTTAAGATTAAGATTTTGATTTATACTAGAAATTGGATTTGGATTGATATAGAAAAGAGAAAATATATTATTAAAAAATAAACTATTATTTAAAATTTTATGTATAAAATTGATATTATATTTAAATGTAGAAAGAAGAGAGAGATAAATACTGTAATCAAATAATGGACCCACTAATGGACTCGTTACTTTTCTTAAAACCCGGCTATATGGTTTCTTTGACACAACCTCAATTATTTGGATTACAAATACTAATCCTAATACTAAAAAAACAACCAAACAATGGTTTATTTCTTTTCAAATCCAAAACCAGTCAAATCCCACAAAACAAACGCACCTTTAGTGCTTAAAAACCACATAAGAAAGTTTTATTCATTAAAATAGATAATTATTTAAATAAAACGCTTTTCTAATCAAATTTAATTCGACACACTATATACACATAAAAACTGCAATCAATTTATTGAATAAAAGGGTTTTGGGTTCTTTCTCATTTCTTTGATTGTTTGATGCAGTCATTCTGAGTACCAGCAGCGGATAAACTTTAGAGATTACATTATCTTTTTTTTCCCTGAAACCTTCTTCTACTTCCCCATGGTTTATCTTCATCATGATCATTATTTAACGTTTGTCATCTTGTGCTTGGCTTCTGCTTGTTTCTTTGAGACGAGGAACTCTTTCAGAAAGTGTTACTACATCCGTCTCAAATAACTGTTCAGTTTTGATTTTTGAGTTTTTTCTTTTATTATTATTATTATTATTATTATTATTATTATTATTATTATTATTATTATTATTATTATTATTATATTTATTTTATTATTATTATTTTTTTTTTGTATCAAGTATATATAACACAAAAGAAAATACTTAAGGTCAAATTTGAGAAAAAAAAAAACTTCAAAAGTCAAAACTAAACAATTATATTTTGAAACGAAAAGAGTCCATATTAGTTTTTTGAGTTGTCTTTTCATTGTTAGGACCTATACTTTTGATTGGTAGATAAACAAAGTGAGGCATGTAACTAAGGGTGTTGGCAATGGTCAGCGTCCTCCTAGCGGTAAGGGGGGAGGCCGTCGGTGAACACCGCCGCCAACCCCCTTGCCGCTAGAATCATGCGATTTGGAGTCCTCCACAAGACGTTGAAGCATAGGAAGAGACAAAATAAAAATGTGACCGTTGGTTCCTTTTTTTTGCCTGTTGAGGCTCTTTTTTTTTTTTTCTTTTTTTTCTTAATTCAATTTCAAATTAAACTATTAAAGAATCTTGGGCGGGATTTATGTCCGTTTGAAATTCAAATTTAATTTAAAAAACGTGTGGATTTCTAGCCTATAAATACCCAGACTTCTCAAACTATTTTCACACACAAACACATTCAAACTTTAGATATTCAAGATCCAAATTCTTTCTTCCCCAGACTGCAAATGTCTCACAAAAAATATTTCTCCCAACAGTTCCCCTCTCCTGAACGTCGAGATTTTTCTCAACAATTCCCCTCTCCTAAACATAATGAAGTTTATCATACTCCACCGCAAGATATCTTTTCGGTTTTCCAACCGGAAAATGAACCGCTGAACAATCCACCGGAAAATGAACCGGTGAACAATCTACCGGTTGTGGAACAAGACCCAAATCCATTTGGGTTAACAGAGGAGCAATTCAGACTTATGGAGCAAGATATGGAAGTCCTGCTAGAAATGGAACAGCGTGAATGAGAAGAGGAAGCTGCTCGTTTGGAGCAGCAAGCCAGGGACGAAGAACAACGTAGGAAGAACTGGGAAATGGGTTGGTTCTCACCTGATTCCTCTTCGAGTGAAGACGGTTGAGTCTCAGATGATAGCTTCCATTAATTTGTAGTTTCGTTTTAATTTCCGTATCGTAGTTTCATTTGTAGTTTCTTTTTAATTTCTGTATTGTAGTTTCATTTGTAGTTTCGTTTTAATTTCCGTATCGTAGTTTAATGTAATTTCTATTTGACGTTTAATGTATTTTTATTATTTATAACATTAATTGTTTGTTTTTATCTTTTATATATACATATAATTTTTATTATTTATAATATTATATACAAATAATAAAAAAATAAAATGAGGCATGATTCTTCCAGAATCCTCCAGAATCCTCCCACTGCCAACACTTTTGGCTTCAGAATCCTCCTTTTTTTGCCTGCCACATGGCAGTCTGTGATTGGTCGATGGGAATCCTCCCATGATTCCGAATCTACCACTGCCAACACCCTAATATTTGAGTTGATACAACTTCGACTGAATTTATCATGCTATAACCTGTAAGTTTCTACTAAAAAATATCATTGTAAGTGAAAAAAAATACACAATGACAGAAAGTCCCAATTCTCTCATGAGAATCCTTAATCTTTGTTAAGACACGGATGGATGCAATCATATTCCTCAACGGTTATAAGGACAAGATGATGTTTAGCATAGGGAATGAGGGACGGGGATGGAGAAACTTTTTCTCGTATCCTCACCCGGTTGCTAACCCTAGATGAGAGAGACACTTTGTTTATTGTTTCTTCTTTTTAAGTGTATATTATTAAAGTAGCAGATAAAACACTTTTGTTATTATTGACCAAATAGTAACAATGTTTATGAATCGCCGGTGAATCACCCACCATCAGTTCTTGGCAATTAGTTTGTATTCTCTATGTCTCAAATCAAGTGTTTATCTTTTTATCAAGTGTTGCTTTAAAATATGTGTTCGGTCCCGCATTTATCAATAGGAAGTTTTTCAAATGTAAAAATAATATTTTATTGCTTCACGGTATAATAATTGAGTTTTGCTAAATAGTACGTGTGCGTTTCGAAAATAAATGTTTTATTTGAGATAGATGGTGTTGGAAAATGAGTTTGCTAAAATGAATTTTTGCAAAATTTGGACACTATTTAATATATGTATATGCTATATATATTTATATTGGTTGGTAGCTTTGCATTCTCCTTGAAAAGAGCTTCGCAATGAGATAAAGAGTATCCAAAATAGAGTTAATATGAATGAGATATATTGTCTCAAAGTGAGGCACTTGGACACAAAATCTGGAAATATGAGTGTATCCCACATCGCCCAAAGAGTGAAATGAAGAGGTGTTTATATAAAAATCTTGGTATTGACCTTCAAAATGACTTGTTGGTTTTACTCCAACACCTACGTGCGGGCGCGCAGGGGGGTGCAGATTTCGGGATTTATAGGCCAAAATGGGTTCGAAGCTTCTGAACTCATTCGAGCCCGCGCGACCTGCGGAAAAAGTTACACAAAATCGTTTTAAATAAAAGGAAGATATCGATATCAGTTCATCTTTATTAGTTATTCTATCATGGTGACCAAGATAGGTTAACACTATAAATAAAACCCATGGCTCATTCAGTTTTACAAAGAAGAAAAACGAAACTCCATTAACAGACGATTTCCAGCAGTCCTTCGATTAGAAACACGCATCGCTTTCGTGATCTTTCAGGAAAGTTTGTCACGCCCGGCTGTACATCAGCTTTGGCCGTTGTACCCTGGGAAATAAACGACGAATTTTTTTTAAGGAAATCGTGTTAAACACGAGCCTCGGACCTTGACCGACCTTTACTGCTTTCGTTTATTTATCATAGTGTTTGTCTTCTACTTCTACTCATTTATGTTTGTTATTTAATTTTCTGTCTTTTACTTTCTGTTAATTTAGTTATTGTTATTATATTATGATTTTATTAATAAAGTGTAACAATTTCCCTACAGATGGAGTACATTACACCAGGTAAAAGTCATGCTATGCTCGTGTCATGAATGTGGTAGGGATGAAGTTTTTGCACAACAAGATTATTTGACAGTGGTGATTCAAGCGAGACGAGTATCCACAGCACGATTATTTCACAGTAGTGACTCGAGCGAGATGAGTATAAGTTGGTTAACTTACTTAATTGACTTGTAAATATATCAAGCTATTTTACTACATAGTCTTGTTAGATTTTTTTGAATGTATGTTTTGTTTTGACATTTTTATGTTGGACCTACAAATTTTAGAAAAAGATTGTTAATGTAATATCACAAGCATTGTAACCGCGAGTTGTAGTTGTTAGAATTTAAATACCATGACATTCATATAAATAAATCTACAACATCAAAGCACATAGCGGAAGCAAAGAATCAATATTTAACATGTAAATAGTTTAACCGAATATTAAAGATACGTACCTTTGATCCTAGCAAGAACAAGGATCTAAACTTCAATTCTTCTTCTTAATCAAACAATGGATTAACGAGAAACCCCTTACCGTTTTGTTTCTCAATCCAAGATGGTATTAACTAAAGTAAGTTAATTACCAAGGTTTTGTACACACGTACTATAACCGATTAATGTTTGGTGCTAGCAAAAGAACACAAGAATTAAACCAAACTATTTTTTTAATTAAACAAAAGTCGATCCCCCCTCCCAAGGGTTAGGTTGATCGAATTTTAGCAAAAGAAGAAGAAAGACAAAGTTAGGGTTATAGCAAGAGTATACAAGATGTAAAACCCTAACCCTTATGCCTTTGTATTTATAGGCTACATATCTTGGAGGACAAGTTAGACCCGAATTGGGTTTGGAAAGCCCCCAAACGATCGGCCCATCCCATATATGGGAATTCTAGAACTTTCTTTCCTCCAAATTTGCACCTATGGTCCTTCCTTTATTTACTAATGGTCGCTAGTCAATTCCGTTAATTACTTAACGTCCGTTAGTTGTTATTTCATGTTCAAATAATTAAATATATAACGGTTATATATATTAATTATTTACATTAATCATTCATACGTAAAGTGTGCAATCCCAAGGTCCCGAGTTCGATTCTAGTCATACACGACTTAATATTTTTCCAAAACTCTAACAGCTCCCACTTGGAAATCTATTAAAAGTGTAATGACATTGGTTAGCGTCTAGCAACACGCCAATGCCCCCAGTACAACTCGGGTGGTGGTCTCCTAGAAAAACCATTCGATGATTCATCATCATACTCATCCTTTTGTTTCTAATACTACATTAATAAAGATATGGATCTTAGTCATTCTTTATTAATCATTCTGTTTCTCGTTGTTTCTGATTGAGCAAGATTACCAAATCTTCTGAACATATTCAGGGAGATCTTGGGTGCGGCCGCACAAACATCTTGTCAACCCTACGAGGGGCCCAGCAGTATTAAACTCCAAACAAATTTGGAGGAACAAATTCTATCTTGACTACGAGCATAACCCATGAACTTTGCAACACTCCTGAAAACAATCCTTATAGCTACCAGTTACGTATAGCGGTAAATTGAATCACAGAAATGCACTACATCCATGACAGTTATCTGGCATCTCAAGTCTGAGGATAACTATATACACATGATTTACTTGATGACAAGATCCATAAAGTAAACTCATGAAGTTGTGATAAGTCCTATATTCAATTCATTGAATATCATGCGAAATTGGCATGTCAACGCATCAATATACTTTCAAGTATATTCTACCAATACTCAGATTTGTCTTAATTTAATGATATTCCCATATCATTAATCGACAACGGACAATTTAGAATAACATAAGTTATTCTCGGATTTAAACATGCAAATATAGGATACAATCTATTATTAATGAAAACAAACGTACCAAGTACTTTAATTCATTGTAAATAATAATTGCTTAACATCCCTTATCTAAATACTAAATAGATCAATGCATGATAATTCTTATTAATGAATTATGCCTCAAGTCATGTCAATTTTATTAGCATAATTGTATGCAAACAACAATATGCTCTTTAAAATTTCCGTAAACTTTAATATCCATCGTGTAATGTTTGATACCTTCCAATCTTTCAAGATTTGTCGGCTATATCAATTACGCAACAATTTGCCATATGGTTCATACTTAGAATTTAGGAGCAATTCCAGGATGAGAATGTTAATTCTATATCCAACCATATCCATTACACTTAGTTATCTAATAACTTTTAATTAGATATTAATGTTGTCAAATCATCTTTCATCCAAGCATGATACAAAAAATAACATGATGTACATGAAAAATCCTTGTGTCAAACTTAGATTTTATTCACGTTATATTTTATCAAAGATATGTTTCTATTCAGACTTTCCAATAGTATATCATGTTCTATTAGAATCAATTATTTTTACCGCTTATGTTTATAACAATAAACATATATTCTAAGGTTGTATGTTTATTTCTTAAATTTTCAAGTGAAGTTTCATTCCAAACTAAGACTTAACATTTAATGTTAATGGAATGTTACTTCCTATATGTTATACAACATATATGAAATAAGAAAATAAATTTAACACTCCCACTAGCTTTCAGGAATACTAAGGAATTATCTTATTTTAATTATAAATCAAAACTTGGATTTAATAATTAAACATAAGTGTATCTCCTAGATGCATGCATCAATCCATTCATGAATTATTGCACTTCGTATACTTCCAAAGATTATTTGAATTCAAATACCCCTTTTAATTACTTATCGTCCTCGCATAAGTAATTACTCAAGAAAGGGTTTTGATATTCCATTGTCAATTTCATATTAATGAAATTAAAAATGGCAATCATAATCTTTATACATTTAATGTGCCTAGAAAGAACTTCAATTATAATTAATTGCTTAAGTGTGATTAATAATTTTTTCATACATTAAATATTTATACAAAATTTGTCCATATGATTTCTACACAAGAATTTAAATCTCTAGGATTTTCATTCCTTTTGAAGAAACTTGATGCGTGGTTTTGCGACCTTACAACAGGTTTTACCTCTCAAGGGATCTTGAGAAGTTTGCAATCCCCACCAGGCAGTTGATGAAGCGAAAAGTGTACCGCTTTTAAGGGGTCATTTAAGCCCTAAATCGTATTTATTTGATCAAATATTGCCCTAAATCGTTCCTTTTGTCATTTTAGGTACTTTTGAGGAGAAATCTGGAAAAGGAGGCATTTTGGACGTTTTTGGAGCATAAAAGTGAAGAAAACGACAAAGTCTCAAAATTGTGCTGGAAACTACCTTTGACGGCGTCAGGATTTGTTCTGGACGGCGTCATGGCTTGGCAAGAAAAGGTGGATGTGAAAATTACTCATGATAAGCCAGAGAAATTTGCATGGAATTCTGACGGCGTCACGCTTTAATGTGATCAAGGTCGTCACGGCTTAATTTAAAGAGGGACGGCGTCACGCATAATCCTGACGGCGTCACGCCTTGATAAGCCAGAACGGATTTTGGAGAGCAAAAGAGGGACGGCGTCAAGAAGGTCATCCGGGAACCCTAAAAGCGGCGAGGTGACGGCGTCACACTCCATAACGTGACGCCGTCAGATCTGAAAGTCTATATATAGTTTTGCAATTTTTTGTCATTAGTGTGGAACTTATTGAGGAACTTTGTGTGTGAAAACCCTAAGACGAATTTGGCAGCTTTTTCAAGGCTTTTTGCCTTGAGATCTTCCATGTTACATTGAAGATAAGTTATCAATTAATCATTCAATATGTCTATGTGTTGTTTGATTCTATCTTGTTCTTGTCTTTTGTTTAACATGCTAGGCTAGATTTATCTTGTGTTTGCTTAGATATAATGAAACCTAGCTATCGATTATTGGTTATTAGTGTGTTGTTAGTTGTATTGGATGATTGTTCATCTATGTTAGGCTTAAGAAAACTGGCTAACTTCCTATTCGGTAACTTGCTTGAACGTCTTAAGAAACATGAACCAATGCGTACTAAAGGTTTTTATGGTTGTATTTAATGCATGAGCGAATTCTAGTGATCCCATGTTAGGAGCTTCCTAGCCGGCTCGACATAGGAGTGAAGTAGGAGCTTGTAGAGTTGGGGAAGTACGTACGCCACCCCACGATTGGTATTAAGGAATACACCCGTCATCCACGCAATTAATACACACTAATCAACCGGTAAAAGATAGTTAGGGAGTAAGGAAATCTAAGTAAACACATTTCTCTCCATATAAGTTTTACCACCTTTTCATTTTCTGTTATTTTATTTTATTTGCATTCGTAGTAACTTGGGTTAGTTGACTAGCAACTAATTCCGCCCACTCCTTCAAACCCGAGATTTTACTTGCTTTCATAAAATTATAAAAACATAAAAAAGAATCTTCTCTCACCCTTAGACCTATTAGAGTAGTTTTTCATACCTAACGAACACTATTCCCTGTGGAGAACAATCAATCCCCCGTACTTACCACTACACTATACTACATCGGTCAGGTACACTGCCTGGTGGGGTTGTAAGCCTCTTGAGATCCCTCGAGAGGTAAAACCTGTTGTAAGGTTGCAAAACCACGCATCAAGTTTTTGGCGCCGCTGCCGGGGAATAGTTATTGTTTAGGTTGAATTTTTATTTTATAGGTCTACTCACTAGATTCCTTTCTAGTGAGATTTTTATTTTATTTTTCTAGGTTTTCTTTAGTCTATCTATTTTCTTCGTGCTTTTGTTCGTATAAGATTTTCATTGACTATTCAGTTTGCCATTATGGAAAACGCGAATCCGCCCCTTACACCTGGCGAAGTAGCTTTGTTGCGTAGCCAACTTGAGAATGAGATTAGTGAGCTCAGAGAGCTCAGTAGAATGATTGACATAGAGCTTGATTATGCCTTGAACAACTTAGAGACCGCCATATACTCAGATAATTACTTAGAACGTAATAATCTTACGATTGAGAAGTTGATTGAGAAAATTGATGAAGTAAAGGTAGATCCTAGGTTGGATGATTATTTCAATGAATACCCCACTAAGGAGGAGATTGCTTACTATAACAACCTAGTTGATAACCCTCGACCACCTTTTGTTAGAATTGACCCAAAGATTAAGAGGGGTGATCCCGGGAATGTGAAGATACCATGTATGATTGGGTACCAATACGTTGAGCATGCTTACATTGACTGTGAATCCCCAATCAACGTGATGTCCTCAGGCCTTTATAGCCAGATCATAAACACACCACTTGAGCCTAGGATGGACCCCAAGTGCCCAGGCGGAGTTTGTAACTTCGTTGGAAGGATTAAGGATATGCATATCCTTGTTGGGAATTTTACCTTTGTCACCAACTTCATGATCTTAGAAGATTTGGCAAGTGTTGTTGACTGCCGCCTATCTCGCTTGGTGTTAGGTAAGCCATTTATTGAAGCATCCAATTTAAAGTATGATCGTTTGAGAGGCATGGTTCAGTTTTCTAATCACATAGATAGGATCGCCTATAGGATGCCTTATCGGGTAAATGAATTTCGTTTTGTGCCTCGATTTGACAAGGACAACATTGGTGCGATTGAGGACATCAATGATGAGGATAAAGAAAAAGGCATGGACTATGTTTGGAATAAGAGAAGCCTTTATTATAAAGATTGCTTGAACCTAGGACCTGAATACAAAATTGATATGGAGGTTGTTAGGATGATTAGAGGGGCAATTGAGAAGCAAAAAGGAAAAACGTAGAACCCGTGACTTTGAGTCTAGCTACAAGACTCGTTAATAAAGAAAAGCGCTTCTTGGGAGGCAACCCAAGTTTTATTTGCTTTGTGTGTTTATTTGCTTGTTTGATTTTATTTGTTTCCGTATGTGTGTTTAAATTTTATTATTATTGATTCATGTTAAAAACTAATTTGTGAAAATGCTTTATCCTGTTTTTAACTTCGTCTTAACTACATATAAAGGTATTTTGCAAAAGATAAGTGTAAGGGAAATCCAAATCGGTTTATTAGAACACAAATGAACATGAATCATAATAATAATAAATTAACATACATATTAGTATTTGTTTGAGTCAAATGCTTGTATCGAGTCATAATGATGTTTTGCAGGAATTCCAGGAAGTAAGGTATAAGTTTTTCCAAAAATTTTCCGGAAACGTAACATGAGAATTCTGTCAGATCATTTCTGACGGCGTCAGGAGTTATAACCTGACGGCGTCAGGTTTAATTTTCTGAAAATTTTTGAAAGTTTTGTTTTCATAGAAAGTTTTTATTAAATCTCTAACTTATAATCTCCAGGAATCTGCAAAATTATCATTCCACAAGCATTATATCCTTATATATAGAGTTTATCCCGCCGATGTTATGCAGGTTTTCGTGTTTGTTTTCTCAGGCTTAACAGGTTATTTTGGACAAGGAAATGTTTTTGGATCAAGCTTTTGGCGATGCATTAGTCATGGAGCTTCAACATTACCTTGGAAGAAGATCTAACCGTGTTACTTCATTATCCACCGAGCGAATCAGGGAGTATTTGATTTCATTCTTTTACTTTATGCTTTTACATCTTGTTATTTGAACATTGGGGACAATGTTCATCTTAAGTGTAAGGGGGGGGGGGGGTAAAAGTACGATTTTAGAGAATGCTATTACGCTTGATTTTTGTTTGTTTAATAGTAGATGTGTAATAAAACTGAGATAAATACCTGTTAGGGTAATTTTAGTGCCAAATTTAAAATTTTTTACAACATATAGGAGTGAAACTTTGATTCTAATGAGCGTCTCACGGATAGGAGTTATATGACTAGCACAAAAACCGTACCACAAAAAAATTTTCCACCCCAAATATGTGAGGTTCGTCCCTAGAATTGGTAGGAAAAGCATTTATGCTATGATGTGTGTACCGGTAGCACTTAGATTCTAGAACTTGCGTTAGGACCATTCCGATGCCACAAGTGAGACTACATTCGTGTAGTTAGATTTACTACATGATAAGAGGCATTAGGATTAACCCATTGTTTTACACCTGTGTTTTTGTTATAATTACTTTGGCTACATTGGTCAAGTAATTCTCCCACACCCTTTGCGTTGTACTCATTTTTAGTACACGATACCCCTAGTACACCCCTCAGAGCCTATCTTTTCGTTTCTAACTTTAAGCATTTTACTTAAAGGAAGAATTTGTTTACACCCCACTTAAATGTACACCCAAATCGCCTTAGCCTACCTTGTATGCACTCATTTTTAGTGCATTATTGTGACAACATTTGTTTAAACCCCAAGTTAATTATCTAATTGATTACATGGTTGCTAAGTCGAGTCATATCCTTGTACATATTGTTTTGGGACGATTGGGACTCATGGGTAAAGTACTAGTGTAATGGAGTAATGGGGAAGAACATCATTTATTACCCCCATATGTGCTAAATATTTTAAAAGTACTCCAAGTTTTTCAATTATCTTAATTCGAGTCATTAGAATAGTAATTTGTAAAGTTATGTAAAAGTTCAAGTGTAAGGGGAATGCATCGCCCCTTTGATGTATTATTTTGGATGGTAGGGCAAAAGTGTATGCAAAAAAAAAAAAAAAAAAAAAAAAAAAAAAAAAAAAAAAAAAAAATCAAGAAAAATACAAAAAAAAAAGAGAAAAAGAAAAGTAGAAAAATCATACGGACTACCATCCCGTTTTATTTTATGTTTATTTTATGTTTTTGTTATTTTGTTTTTAGCTTAAGATCGAGTCTAGTCTTGGCTTAGCAACATTGTATAGTACATGTAATTGATCAAGATCTTTAACTCGCCACCAGTAAAATATCCTTTATCCAACAAAACCGTGTTTTCCTTTTCCCTACACCTAACGTTATAACCCGTTTAAAAGCCCTCTTTGATAGTTTATCTTAGGTGCTTACGCCTAGTGGAGGAGGTTTTCGATCCTTTCCCAAGCCTATGGTAATCTATTTGCTATGACATGTAGTGAGAGATATTATCCGTTTTCATTTATGAGATTTATTTTGATAACACTTGAGAGATGTGAGTATCTAAACACTACTTGTGAGGTGCTAGTTTGTAATCTCCGTGCTTATTATGATTAAAGTGGAACGAATATTTGTTGTAATTACTTTTATGTTAGCATTAAATGACCCCTAACTTGTATTTTGATTAGAATAAAAGCGCATTTGCTTGAGGACAAGCAAATCTCAAGTGTAAGGGTATTTGATGAAGCGAAAAGTGTACCGCTTTTAAGGGGTCATTTAAGCCCTAAATCGTATTTATTTGATCAAATATTGCCCTAAATCGTTCCTTTTGTCATTTTAGGTACTTTTGAGGAGAAATCTGGAAAAGGAGGCATTTTGGACGTTTTTGGAGCATAAAAGTGAAGAAAACGACAAAGTCTCAAAATTGTGCTGGAAACTACCTTTGACGGCGTCAGGATTTGTTCTGGACGGCGTCATGGCTTGGCAAGAAAAGGTGGATGTGAAAATTACTCATGATAAGCCAGAGAAATTTGCATGGAATTCTGACGGCGTCACGCTTTAATGTGATCAAGGTCGTCACGGCTTAATTTAAAGAGGGACGGCGTCACGCATAATCCTGACGGCGTCACGCCTTGATAAGCCAGAACGGATTTTGGAGAGCTAAAGAGGGACGGCGTCAAGAAGGTCATCCGGGAACCCTAAAAGCGGCGAGGTGACGGCGTCACACTCCATAACGTGACGCCGTCAGATCTGAAAGTCTATATATAGTTTTGCAATTTTTTGTCATTAGTGTGGAACTTATTGGGGAACTTTGTGTGTGAAAACCCTAAGACGAATTTGGCAGCTTTTTAGGCTTTTTCCTTGAGATCTTCCTGTTACATTGAGACTTATTATCAAATTAATCATTCAATATGTCTATGTGTTGTTTGATTCTATCTTGTTCTTGTCTTTTGTTTAACATGCTAGGCTAGATTTATCTTGTGTTTGCTTAGATCTAATGAAACCTAGCTATTGATTATTGGTTATTAGTGTGTTGTTAGTTGTATTGGATGATTGTTCATCTATGTTAGGCTTAAGAAAACTGGCTAACTTCCTATTCGGTAACTTGCTTGAACGTCTTAAGAAACATGAACCAATGCGTACTAAAGGTTTTTATGGTTGTATTTAATGCATGAGCGAATTCTAGTGATCCCATGTTAGGAGCTTCCTAGCCGGCTCGACATAGGAGTGAAGTAGGAGCTTGTAGAGTTGGGGAAGTACGTACGCCACCCCACGATTGGTATTAATGAATACACCCGTCATCCACACAATTAATACACACTAATCAACCGGTAAAAGATAGTTAGGGAGTAAGGAAATCTAAGTAAACACATTTCTCTCCATATAAGTTTTACCACCTTTTCATTTTCTGTTATTTTATTTTATTTGCATTCGTAGTAACTTGGGTTAGTTGACTAGCAACTAATTCCGCCCACTCCTTCAAACCCGAGATTTTACTTGCTTTCATAAAATTATAAAAAAATAAAAAAGAATCTTCTCTCACCCTTAGACCTATTAGAGTAGTTTTTCATACCTAACGAACACTATTCCCTGTGGAGAACGATCAATCCCCCGTACTTACCACTACACTATACTACATCGGTCAGGTACACTGCCTGGTGGGGTTGTAAGCCTCTTGAGATCCCTCGAGAGGTAAAACCTGTTGTAAGGTTGCAAAACCACGCATCAGCAGTGTACCTGACCGTTGTAGTATAATGAAGTGGCAAGTACCGGGGATTGATCGTTCAACTCAAAAAATAGTGTTCGTTAGGATTGAAATTAATCTAACTAGGTCTAAAGGTGAGGGATGATTCTTTTTTGTATTTTTTATATTTTATGGAAAGCAAGTAAAAATCTCTGGTTTTGGAAGAAGGGGCGGAATTAGTTGCTAATCAACTAACCCAAAAGCTACTAATTAAACTAATGTGCAGGAAAGTAAACTAGGGTTCTACAAGGGAAGTAAAGCATGTCTACCTATGATATGTTACTCCTTGCTAGCTATCCAATTCTACCTATTGAATTGTCACAACTTGTTTTAATTGACGGGTTGTATTCCTTAATACCAATCGTGGGGTGGCGTACGTACTTCCCCAACTCTATAAGCTCCTACTTCACTCCTATGTCGAGCCGGCTAAGAAGCTCCTAACATGGGATCACTAGAATTCGCTCATGCATTAAATATAACCAAATAAACCTAGTACGCATTGGTTCATTTTTCTTAAGACGTTCAAGCAAGTTACCGTATAGGAGGTTAGCCAGTTTTCTTAAGCCTAACATCGATATCACCCAATCAAACAAGAGACAATAGGAAACAAGAATTATAAGCTAAACCAATTAGATCTATTGAAGTGTCACACCTTTATTGATGATGATAGACACATACATCAACAAGGAATCAATAAGATCTAATTAATTATATACAAGTTTCACACAATCATAAGTAGACATAAGGTGAATTAGCAAAGCATGATCAATGAGGGGCAAACAACCATAATAATGAAAGACATAATTAAGTTAGAATCAACAAACCAATATTTGATTTTTATGAAGTGATTGAAACCCTCTAAGTTGCTGGAAAAACACCTACCTAAACCCTAGAATCGGACTTAGGGTTTAGGGCTTACAAATAATGAAGTTATAAGGTTATATTTATAGGTAACTTTCTGTCGGCCCGATCTGACGGCGTCAGCCCAAACACTTGACGGCGTCAGATCCCCTTTTTCACCAAATTGTAGATTTCTTCGTCCCGAATCCGTGGCCTTTTGAATCACCTAAATCCGAGTTCGTATGAAGATTTTATGGCCAAAACAGTAACAGCTACTCCGCGCGCGAGTTGTGACTAGTTAACACGTGATGGCCTACCTCCATTAACACGTGACACCGTCACTCTTTAATCCTGATGGCCATCTCTCTTTGTCTTAACACGTGACGGCCTTGATCACCTTAAAGGGTGACGCCGTCAGACTTCCTATGTAAAACTTTCTGGCGCGTCACGTGTATAATTCCACCACTTTCATCTTCAAGTGACGGCGTCAGCATCCAAAGCCTGACGCCGTCAGGTGTAAAATCCTGACTTTCCTTGGTCTTTTTGTTTTCTTCATTCTTGAGCATAAAAACGTCCAAAAAGCTCCAAAATGCTTCATATTCCAGAAATCACGTCCCAAGTACCTAAAATGAGAAAAGAAACGATTTAGGGCAATATTTGATCATATAATCGCGGATTAGGGCTTAAATGACCCCCTAAAAGCGGTACACTTTTCGCTTCATCAAATATCCCTACACTTGGGATTTGCTTATCCTCAAGCAAATGAGCTTTTCCACCAATTGAAATACAAGTTAGGGGTCATTTAACATTAATATAAAAGTAATTACAACAAATGATCATTCCACCTTGGTCAAAATAAGCACGGAAATTATACACTAGCACCTCACAATAAGTGTTTGGATACTCTCATCCCTCGGGTGTTGTAAATTTATATATCATAAATGGAAATGGAAGAATATCGCTCACTACCTGTCATAGAAAATAGATTACCATAGGCTTGGGAAAGGATCACGCCTCTACCACTTTTGGCGTAAGCACCTAGGATAAACTATCAAAGAGGTCTTTTAAGGGTTGTAACGTTAGGTGTAGGGATAAGGAAAACACGGTTTGTTGGATAAGGATATTTTTACTGGTGGCAAGTCAATCATCTTGGTCAATTACATGTAGAATGAGGCGTTGCTAAGCCAAGACTCGACTCAACTTAAACTAATCACGAACTAATAAACATAGAACAAAACAAAACATAAATAAAAGATAGAGGCGGATGGTAGTCCGTATGCTTTTTCTTCACTTTTTCTTTTTCTCTTTTATTTATTTATTTATTTATTTATTTATTTATTTTATTTTTTATTTTTTTGCATACACTCTTGCCCTACCATCCAAAACAATACATCACTAGGGATTCTTTGTACCATCCATACACTTGAACTTTTACATACTTTACATAAAATTATTCTAATGACTCGAATCAAGATAATCGAAACATTTGGAGTACTTTAAAATATTAACGTACATATGGGGGTAATAAATGATGTTCTTCCCCATTACTCCATTACACTAGTACTTTACCCATAAGTCCCAATCGTCCCAAAACAATATGTACAAGGATATGACTCGACTTAGCAACCATGTAATCAATTAGATAATTAACTAAGGGTTAAAACAAATGTTGTCACAATAATGCACTAAAGATGAGTGCACACAAGGTAGGCTAAGGCGATTTGGGTGTACATTTAAGTGGGGTGTAAACAAATTCTTCCTTTAAGTAAAATGCTTAAAGGTCGAAACGAAAAGATAGGCTCTGAGGGGTGTACTAGGGGTATCGTGTACCAAAAATGGGTACAACGCAAAGGGTGTGGGAGAATTACTTGACTAATGTAGCCAAAGTAATTATAACAAAAACCCAGGTGTAAAACAATGGGTTAATCCTAATGCCTCTTATCATGTAGTCAATCCTAACTACACGAATGTAGTCTCACTAGCGGTCTCGGTATGCATCACAAACGCAAGTTCTAGAATCTATAAACTACCGGTACACTCATAAGCACCAACAATGAATGCTTTTTCCTAAAGATCTAAAGGCGAACCTCACATATTTGGGGTGGAAATTTTTGAGTGGTATGGTTTTTGTGCTAGTCATACAATTCCCTATCCATGAGACGCTTATTAAAATCAAAGTTTCACTCCTATATGTTGTAAAAAATTTTAAATTTGGTGCTAAAATTGCCCTAACCAATATTTCTCTTGGCTTTATTACACATTCACTATTAAACAAAACAAAAATCAAGCGAAGTTGTAGTTTCTAAGGCATCCTAATTTACCCTCCCTACACTTAATCCGAACATTGTCCCCAATGTTCTAGACAAAAGATGTAAAAGTAAAAATAAATGAGAATGGAAGAAACTAATACTCCCCTGATTCGCTCGGTATGGATGATGTGATAATATGGTTAAATCTCCCTCCAAGAGAATGAACATGATAAGCTTCACTCCAGAAATATAATCATCCTCTTGATGTGTTGCACGTACATCTTCTTATCCAATAATACCTGTAACCAACAAACACAAAAACCAAAGCATCAAACCGAACAAAGAAAAACCACAACTAGATGTATTTCCAGACTTAGAAATAAAAACAAAACAGAGCAATAAAAGGATAGGATACTTGCGGGATGACTTACAAATAGGGACTCATAAAACATGTCCACAAGTATTGACACATAAACAAGATAGAATACATGCTAATCATGAATTGTGAATTTTCCATGTTCGAATTTTGTTCTTTTTAACAAAATATAAACTTTCCTACACTCATCTTTTTTGTAAAATACCTTTATATGCAATTAAGACGAAGTTAAAAACAAAATAAAGCATTTTCACAAATTATTCGAAACATGAAAATTTAACAATTATGATTAAGCATATATGACACAAACAAACAAATAAAATAAAAACATCAAACAATTAAAAACATGGGTTGCCTCCCAAGAAGCGCTTGTTTTTGTTCGAGTCACGAGCCTGAATCTGCCCTTATTTAACGGATAAAAGAAAGGTTTTTCCTACACTTAGGGTTAAGTGCGGGTGAAAGTAGCGATACACACCCTTAGGGTGGAAATATGCCACGTGAGGTGAAGGGGGTGAGTGAATGGCTTCCTTCATCCTAAAACTACCCGGATAATATGGGTTGATGGGTGGGTCGGTTCCTCTTTTGTCTCCTAGAAATGTATCTAAGGATGGAAAGTTGTGTAAAGGTTGAGGTTCCGGTTCATCAACACTAGGAAATTCCCTAGAACTAAGAGTAAGGTCATCACTAAAAGTGTTCAAACCTATATCCTCTAGTTGTGCTTGGTCCAAGGGTTCTACCTCCATTGGGATTCCTAAAGTCTCTTCTACTTCTTCCGGGTAAGTCACGGGCGGTGTGTGTGCCTCAAATGATGGTAGGACTTGTGGGGTATTTAGCGGGCTTATGTTACTTACCTCATCATTCCTTGTGTCAAGATCACCTATGTGTTCATCCTGTATTATGGTAGTGCCTAACCATGACATGCAACTAGGTGGCTCAACTCTACCCTCATCCCCAAACAAACATGTTTCATGATCCTTGAAATTTGTGGTCAATTGACTTGTACTAACGTTTGTTGGGTTGTCTACTCTATAATAATATTGGGCACAATCTTCTATGGTATCCCATGCTTCTTCAGCATTTAATTCCCTAAGGTCCCTATTGGCAAAATCGTTAATGCACATTTGGTCATATCGGTCGACACGATCGTAAAAGATTTGGGTTAGGGATGCTAAATCGAAACTATGATGAGGGACTATTCGGAGTAAGTTTTTAAAACGAGTCCATGCATCATATATGGGTTCATCTCGATATTGGTTGAACATCAAGATGTCATTAGGGGCAAATGGATTTCGTGGTCGGTAGTATGGTGGGTTCGCGTACTCCATATTGGTGAACGGAAGAGTCAATGGAAAGGTTTTTACGAACAAAGACACAAAGAAAAGATAGACTACTAGAAAGCTAATAAAAAGAAAATAAAAATCTCACTAGATAGGAATCTAATGAGTAGACCTAATAAAAATAAATTTCAACCTAAGCAATAACTACTCCCCGGGCTGCGGCGCCAAAAACTTGATGCGTGGTTTTGCGACCTTACAACAGGTTTTACCTCTCAAGGGATCTTGAGAAGTTTGCAATCCCCACCAGGCAGTGTACCTGACCGTTGTAGTATAGTGAAGTGGAAAGTACCGGGGATTGATCTTTCAACTCAAAGAATAGTGTTCGTTAGGATTGAAATTAATCTAACTAGGTCTAAAGGTGAGGGATGATTCTTTTTTGTATTTTTATATTTTATGGAAAGCAAGTAAAAATCTCTGGTTTTGGAATAAGGGGCGGAATTAGTTGCTAATCAACTAACCCAAAAGCTACTAATTAAACTAATGTGCAGGAAAGTAAACTAGGGTTCTACAAGGGAAGTGAAGCATGTCTACCTATGATATGTTACTCCTTGCTAGCTATCCAATTCTACCTATTGAATTGTCACAACTTGTTTTAATTGACGGGTTGTATTCCTTAATACCAATCGTGGGGTGGCGTACGTACTTCCCCAAATCTATAAGATCCTACTTCACTCCTATGTCGAGCCGGCTAAGAAGCTCCTAACATAGGATCACTAGAATTCGCTCATGCATTAAATACAACCAAATAAACCTAGTACGCATTGGTTCATGTTTCTTAAGACGTTCAAGCAAGTTACCGTATAGGAGGTTAGCCAGTTTTCTTAAGCCTAACATCGATATCACCCAATCAAACAAGAGACAATAGGAAACAAGAATTATAAGCTAAACCAATTAGATCTATTGAAGTGTCACACCTTTATTGATGACGATAGACACATACATCAACAAGGAATCAATAAGATCTAATTAATTATATACAAGTTTCACACAATCATAAGTAGACACAAGGTGAATTAGCAAAGCATGATCAATGAGGGGCAAACAACCATAATAATGAAAGACATAATTAAGTTAGAATCAACAAACCAATATTTGATGTTTATGAAGTGATTGAAACCCTCTAAGTTGCTGGAAAAACACCTACCTAAACCCTAGAATCGGACTTAGGGTTTAGGGCTTACAAATAATGAAGTTATAAGGTTATATTTATAGGTAATTTTCTGTCGGCCCGATCTGACGGCGTCAGCCTTTACACTTGACGGCGTCAGATCCCCTTTTTCACCAAATTGTAGATCTTTTCGTCCCGATTCCGTGGCCTCTTGAATCACCTAAATCCGAGTTCGTATGAAGATTTTATGGCCAAAACAGTGACAGCTACTCCGCGCGCGAGTTGTGACTAGTTAACACGTGATGGCCTACCTCCATTAACACGTGACGCCGTCACTCTTTAATCCTGATGGCCATCTCTCTTTAACTTAACACGTGACGGCCTTGATCACCTTAACGCGTGACGCCGTCAGACTTCCTATGTAAAACTTTCTGGCGCGTCACGTGTATAATTCCACCACTTTCATCTTCAAGTGACGGCGTCAGCATCCAAAGCCTGACGCCGTCAGGTGTAAAATCCTGACTTTCCTTGGTCTTTTTGTTTTCTTCATTCTTGAGCATAAAAACGTCCAAAAAGCTCCAAAATGCTTCATATTCCAGAAATCACGTCCCAAGTACCTAAAATGAGAAAAGAAACGATTTAGGGCAATATTTGATCATATAATCGCGGATTAGGGCTTAAATGACCTCCTAAAAGCGGTACACTTTTCGCTTCATCAAAACTCATCTTTATTCTATAGTGTAACTATAGAGTTCAAGATTAACTAAGTTTCTAAAACTAGTTATCTTTCTGGACTGCATCTAAACATTCATAGTATGAGTAATTTGCCAAATTCAATATTTGCAATTCATCTTAATGATCAACAGGTTTACCATAATCCTGTAACTTATAATCCTCAACATATTATTCAAATATTTGAGATATCCTTACGGATCTGTGAATGAGAATTCCATCATCTTGAGATTTAACATTAACATGTTTAATTCTCATCATGACATTTACTAGTGTATTTTTAGAAGATTATGTATCTTGTAATTTTATCTTTTCAAGATAAAAACTCCCACTTGCCTTTTGCAATTTTTAGACTATCTATAAATACTTAGCAAGTAGAGCAACACAAAATTGTTCTCTTTTGAGACATTACAAATACATATTGACAGTTTCTTACATTAAGTTTGTTAATAACCTACTGACAAGTAGTTTAACAAATTCATAACTTCAATTTTAAGACTTAATGTGATTCATCACATTCCATAATTAATGGTGTCTTATTGATCTTCTAGGTTGGAGTCTAATTGAGTATATACTACCCATACTCAATTTTCTAACCTTAATAACTTTTGGAAGAAAGGAAGATATAGTTATCTTTAATCAAACAATATAACAAGAGTTTGATTTTCCTAACTGAACGTACCATAAACATTATGTATTTCATTGGGATTAATATTGTAAGACAATCTTACAATATGTAAGATAAATATATTTTGTTTAGCTTATCTATTCACCAACTAAGTCAGCTTAATGGTATAATAGAATTTTCAAGCCTATTGCATGCTATATAACATAAGTACTTTTTGACCAAGTCAATTTATGTCCATGTCTTAACAAGAAGACATAAACTGTTATAATCCCAATATACGTTATAAATCATTGATCAACTCAATGACTTCTTGTATATGTCTTAATTAAAAAACATGATAAGTTAACGTCTTACTTTATTATAAGTCTTGTAACAATTAAAAGACTTCATATTTATAACTTTACAATAAAATATAAACATGTATAACTAAAGTAATCATGAACACCACTATTTGGTTTCAATAGTAATTTCAAGTTAATTTATTACTTCATTTATTTATGACATTCCAAGAATACATAAATATTCAAATTTTGAAGTAGTATTAGATTACTTTATTTATGTCATTCCAATAATACATAAATATTTAGATTGAAGTAGTCTTATTACCATATTGACACTTGTTCTAATAAGTATCTAATTTAGAAACTTGCAAATTAACATAGTTTCATTACATCAGTTGATCTGCTAGTAATGAAAGTACGAAATTTACCTTTCCATTGTAATCTAGTCCAAGCTCTCACATGACGTAGATTACAACTTCAAGTGTTCTATTAATAAGATGTGATTAAGTCACATTAGGACATTAGTCTCTTACCTTGCAGTCAAGAGAATCCTTTAAATCATATTCCTATGTGTTGTTTCTTGCACACAATAAAGATTTCTCCCACTTGTGCATGGAACAATATCATGTATCAGATAAACAACACGTCACGCGTTTGTTTATGTGATTAATATGATCGTGTCATAGATATTAGTAGATATAGAACCACCTTGTCTAGTAAGGAAACATACATGACTATCCTTAAAACCACAAGTGTCTACAATTGGAAAGTAATTATCTCAAGACATTCTAGAGATAATCTGGGTTACTACCAAGATAACAAAGCTTGTAGCTCCCACTGAATTACAATTCATTACATTAATTCATTATTAAGTAATTACAACACAATGCTCCCACTGGATTTGACAACATTATAAGTGTTTCATAACCAGTAAAAGCAAATAGTGTGCTATTTACTTTTCTACACCTTTGAGAAATCCCATACGTAACAATTACTTAGGTAGTAAAAGAATGTATTCTAGTTTGTAAATGATGGACCATCCATCAATGCAATTAACTTGAAAAAAATGGGCATGCAATTTCTTCCTTAATATGTCTACCATCCCCACAATGGTATGTAGCATCTTTAAGTGGTCAAAGCACAACAACTAGATAAATCATGCTAGTTTGCCTTTTACCAATTTGCGGTAACTAGTCTAGTTTCTAATTTAATAACTCATAAAATGTGCAATTTTCTTAACTATTAAAGTTTGATATGAGTTATTTCTTAGAATTTAGACAATTCTAATTTTCCTATCATACCTTTCTCATACATGAAAAAGAATAGGATTAAGTCTCACTCTTCTCAAAGAAAGTAGACTAGGTTTATTCTTTTAGTAAAGTTGACTCTAGCAAAAAAAACCTCTACGGGTGTAGATCAATTTACCACTAAAAGAATGCCTCACGTTTACGGTTTTAACATTGCATTAATACATTAAAAGAATTTACAAAATTCAATTTTTAGTATTTTCGATAATACAATTTTTCAAGAAAAGAAAATTACCCAGGAAATATTCATATATCCATTTAATCTTCTTGAAAAATAGGATCCAAATTTCCATAGTTTCACTACATCAGTTGATCTGCTAGCAGTGAAAGTACAAAAGATGGTAATCTGTTGAACAATAATCGGCAAACAATTTCCGACTCATAGATCATTATGGGAATTACATTTACCAAAAACAATTTTGCAATGTAAGCATGTTTCTTCCCATCTCATGCTTTAAGTTTCAAGGTCTCACTTACAACTTAATTAAGTCGTCTAATTTAGAAACTGCAAATACTCCATGTCACGGTCTCACGCCATGGAAATTTACCTTGTCGTTAATATCTAGGTCAAAGTCTCACTTACGCTAAATATTAACTCCAAGTGTCTCTTATAATTAGATACCATGGACTTAAATTTTAGGGTATTTATTTTGATGTGACAATCAAAATATGTACGAAGAAGTATGCACACATCTTCGTATCATAAGTTTTCAAAAAAAATTTATTTACCAATTAAGGCTAAGAGTTAAATCAACAAAGTTTTAATTGAGGTATTGGGTTCACCAATCAAAGAATTACCTCCAATTATCGCCCACTATATCCTACTACTGCATGAGTCATAAAGACCCAAGTTATTCGGATAATTACCACAAAAGTGGCGCGTGGAATTGAGGTCAATTCACCCTTAAGATGATTTTGTACAAAATAATAGCATTACTTGGTAGCTCCAATTAGACGCACAAAGGAGCGGAGAGACAAACGTCCGCCCGAAGGTAGCTCCAATTAGACGCACAAAGGAGCGGAGAGACAAACGTCCGCCCGAAGGCTAATTAAAAACGCATCCCTTTCAGATGACAATTTAATGTCAAGCCTCCTTATACCCCTTTTATAGTTTGTCTAAACTGGGTGAGCCGTTCACTCTATTGGTACAAAACTCATCATACAATCAAAATTTTATGATTCTAAGTCTTAAAAATATGTTATAAACTATAATATTGCTAGTCTCGCCTGGGAGCAAATTACCGTGCGAAGCGAATCACTGTCGGCACATAAGACTTTGCAATATATAATTTATCACATCAAGGTTTTATAGTTATTAGGTCAATTTATTTTCTATTAAAAAAAAATTACCCTCTTTTTGCTTACAATTCAACATATAATTTAAACAAAGGAGCAAGTAATTTAATAAAATAAATAACCACATAATAACTCATATAATCTTAACCATTAAATCTTATAACCACATGCAAACCTTTTGATAAATCCTATTAATAATCTATATGTGTATTAATATGCATATAATTACTAAGACTCCCATTGGTTTTCGAGCTAATGGTACCAATGGACCACATACACCAAACAAGTTGGTTGCGTAAGCCTTAGCAAATATATACCACGTTGCACATAAAAGATTCATTAATTTAATTAATTAGGTCTTCCTAATTTTAGATCTATCTTTTTATTACATGTAGCAAGTAACTTAACAATTAATTACATAACCCTAATCCATGATAACCTTGCATGAAGTATCATGGATTAATTACAAGTCAAGGAACGTAACCCTTTACACACATAAACACACATGTTCCTAATTTTAGGGTTACAAAACTAGCTTTTTAAATAAAAGGGGATCGACCCCCCCTCCCCTCCCAAAATTAGGTTCAAAATTTTTTATTGTCTAAAACCCTAAAAAATTCGACTAACATGTTTAATCCAAATCAAAAATTCGATTTTTATGTGTTTCGGTAATACAGTTACATGTTAAACGGCTTGTGATGCCACTGTTAGAATTTAAATACCATGACATTCATATAAATAAATCTACAACATCAAAGTACATAGCGGAAGCAAAGAATCAATATTTAACATGTAAATAGTTTAACCGAATATTAAAGATACGTACCTTTGATCCTAGCAAGAACAAGGATCTAAACTTCAATTCTTCTTCTTAATCAAATAATGGATTAACGAGAAACCCCTTACCGTTTTGTTTCTCAATCCAAGATGGTTTTAACTAAAGTAAGTTAATTACCAAGGTTTTATACACACGTACTATAACCGATTAATGTTTGGTGCTAGCAAAAGAACACAAGAATTAAACCAAACTATTTATTTAATTAAATAAAAGTCGATCCCCCCTCCTAAGGGTTAGGTTGATCAAATTTTAGCAAAAGAAGAAGAAAGACAAAGTTAGGGTTATAGCAAGAGTATACAAGATGTAAAACCATAACCCTTATGCCTTTGTATTTATAGGCTACATATCTTGGAGGACAAGTTGGACCCGAATTGGGATTGGAAAGCCCCCAAACGATCGGCCCATTCCATATATGGGAATTCTAGAACTTTCTTTCCTCCAAATTTGCACCTATGGTCCTTCCTTTATTTACTAATGGTCGTTAGTCAATTCCGTTAATTACTTAACGTCCGTTAGTTGTTATTTCGTGTTCAAATAATTAAATATATAACGGTTATATATATTAATTATTTACATTAATCATTCATACGTAAAGTGTGCAATCCCAGGGTCCCGAGCTCGATTCTAGTCATACACGACTTAATATTTTTCCAAAACTCTAACAGTAGTTACCTTGTTTCTAGCCGTTTATTGGAAATGACCTATTGCGCACAATATAATCGTGAATAGTTACATTGTTACAACTTAAAATCACGAGTGTTCTTGTTCTAAGGGGTGTGAGTTATGATATATTTCCCAATACGGAAATACGTCAAATAATTATATAACTCCTTAACTACACTGGTGTGTTTTATGGTTGCTAAATCAAACTCACGGTTAGTTAACATATATTTGATGTAAAAGAAAACAAAAACAAAAACATTGGCATCAATGGTGTAGATTACAAAAGGTGAGCGGGTTGCATAGACATAGGCTATGTTTGACAAGAGGTTTATAGGGGCTTATTGGGGCTTGGGCTTTTAAAATAAGACGGCTTATAAAATAAGTCTCGTTTGTTACACAGTCTTATGGAGGCTAATGGCTTATAAAATAAGTCACAAGCCTTCATAAGCCCAAACCCATAAAATGGGGCTTATAGATAGTGTTTTTTTTTTTTTTTTTTTTTTTTTTTTTTTTTTTTTTTTTTTTTTGTGCCAAAGGTGAATTATATTAACTCCAAATTTTTTGTACATATGATAACATATATCTGAATTGGACAATCCCCAAATTCAGAAAACAAAAACAAGAATAGAGTTATTCATCAGATATCTGCTACTACTATCCTATATATCTGATAACATTGATCTCTGACCAACAGGGCAAAACATAGCACTTTGCACATCACTTTCTTCATCATTCAGACATAGCATTCAGAAAACTTGATTCACCTTTATAGATAGTTAAATTACTTAAATACGCTGAAAATATATGTGAATTTAATATGATTTATTTTTATGTGATTTTAAATTAATAAGCTTTAGCTTCAACTAATTCGCCAAACAACTTTATAAAAATATAAGCTTCAACTTTCGGCTTATAATATAAGCCCCAACCCCAGCTCTAGCCCCAGCCCCAACCCATTGCGCCAAACATACATTGATGCTATACCAATTATTTTTCACCATAACTTTTCTAATTGTAGTTACTAAAAGTTCTTTGATGCTCTAATAAAAATGTATATATGTTTTTCATATATTGCCTTTAACACAATGCCTTCCGGATATCGATAAGAATTAAGAAAAGTTAGACTATCTGGATCAATTTTAGGTATGTTGTCACAATTGAGTAAGTAGAAAGGGGACGGGAGCAATTTAAATGTCACATTATATTTGTTTGTTAATTAGTTTCCAATCCTATAATTTCTCTCTTATGAGCTTTATCTGCCTTTATTATTCACTTTCAATCACTAACGAATCACAACATTATGTTGCATACGTTAAATGCTACTCCGCTTATGTTCTCATTTTGAGTTACTTCGAAACACATTGTATGTGAAATTCGTTAATTCGATCGATAGTTGGATATAAAATCTTATGGGCTTGTCTTTTGGTCCCAAGTACAAAATCTGGACTAAAATCTTCGTACATAAATCTTCGTATATAAATGAATTTAGTATTTTCTAGCTTTGATTGCTGAGGGCAAGCACTAGCTAAGTGTGAATGAATTTGATAACGCTTGAATTATACATATTTTTAGTAGCATTATTTATTATATTATTATCATTTTTCGTGAACTTTTGATACTTAATAGCACAAATTATGTGCATGTTCACTTAAAGTTAGTTCGAGAAAATAATGCAAAGATTTCAACCAAATATATCGAAGAAAGCTTACGTTGGAATAATAATAAAGCAAAAATAATCCAAGTCTTGAGAGAATCAACAAAGTGCGCCGGTTTTATTCGCAAAGTGTGGCGTACTTGGTCAAACGGTCAAGAAAGTCAAACCTGTATATTCGCGGAGTGCGCCGGTTTTAAAAGAGAAGTGCGGCGTACTTCTCCTGCATTTATGAAACTTTGGCCCCAAGCATATCGCAAAGTACGCCGCACATTTTAATTTGTGCGCCACACTTTCAAGACTAGAAAGACGAAAAGTTCTATTTATTTACTCGTTGGTTGAATTATAACATACACACTTATTACAAACTTCCTCCTCAAGGTTTGTATCCCATTTTCCCGACGAAAAACACCAAGAACACTAAGGGTAATTCGGATTGAACGGAGGTTTTGTGCAATTTTGATGTATAGTTCTTGGCTCACTTGTGACACTTGTGTGATCCATCTATCATTCCCGAGGTTGTATGTCTTCATTTTATTTCTCTTTTACTCCTGTAATCATGAACTCAGTGGCCATGTAAGGCTAAACATCTTTTGATTGCTTGTATGAGATAATATAATAAAGTGTTGTTTAGTTATGTTGTGATCTTTATAATTTCATGTTTATGTTAAGAACACGCTGTGCTAAAAACTTGTTATGTTTGGTTATCACTTCTGATTGTGTATGCTAATTGGGATTCGAAAGAACCATGGTGTGTTTGGCAAAAATTGCTGTGCTGGTATTGGTGCTGGTGCTGGTGCTGGTGCTGGTGCTGGGCTGGTGCTGGTGCTGGTACTGGTACTGGTGGTGATGCTGATGCTGGTGCTGGTGCTGAAAAAGATTAAAAATGTAGGTTTTTATTTTTTTTATTTTTTTATTTTTATTTTAGTGTTTGACAAACTAGCTGTAATTGTAGATTAAAAGTTTAAAATGACGTAATTGGACTTGCAAATAACAAACCCAATATCTTTTATATAATAAAACAAAACCCCTAGTGGGGACTTTTACATTTCAAAAAAATCAAATCATACCTTATTAAGTAATAATCAAATTATTATTATTATTATTTTCTTAAATATTAAATAAGAAAAGCCTAAATACTTCTAAATTTATCCATATTCTACAAAAAAAAGAATGTGATTTGTAATCATTCAATAAAAACTTACAAAAATATATGTGTCAAAATATAAAAAATTAAAACTTGAAAACGGTGGAGCAAGTTTTTCAAAGATTTGGGCTGAAACTTAAAATTCAGTATCATTCCCACTAAATATTTGAAGTCCCAACATTCTCAAATTCCTCCTCCATCAATCAAACTCGATCTCTTATCATTCATTCACGCACAATCATTGACGCAAGAACATCTCCTCCAAATCTAATTAATATTAAAACCCACTAAATTCGTAAATAACCCTAATTCAATACCTCAATCAAAGTACAATGGTTTTGAATGTCCTGTTATAATAATTAAAACCCGAAATTAAAAATAATAATTTATTTAAATGATTAGAAAAAATCCCGCGCGTGCGCGGGCATTATATCTAGTGAATAAGAATAGTAAATAAAATTATTGATATAAATCATAAATATGTAACATTGCATGAAAATCCATGTAAAAATACAAACAACGTTAAAATAATGTTAAATTATCATCCACGATGTGCATTCCATATTAAAGTAGCAATATCGTTACGTATCTGCTTCATCTCGTTGATGGTCGTCTGTTATGTAACTGTGAACCGTAGTAGGGTTTTATTATGATTTATAAGGAATAGAGATGAGCAGTGGCACTGGAAAAACGGTACGGTACCGGAACTGTACCGGTACCGACATGTACCGGTACCAGTTTTTTATACTCGGTACGGTACCGATACTACGAAAATGGTGTAAAAAAAAACGGTATCACATAAATTCGGTGCGGGATCATAATGGGAATTCCCGAGTTCGGTACCGGAATACAAAAGATTGGCTTTTTGAAATAAACCCATGATCCAAACATTTTTATTCAGATTCTCGTTAAGAACATCACAAAAGTAACTAATGGCTAGTTGTACGTATTAAACAACTGGTATTCATTGCCTGCTTCTGTCGAAACCTCATATTCTACTGCGATTTTCAATTCATGTAGTAAGTAATTATGATGTCATGTGTTTATAAATATGAAATCATGTAAAAAATGGGATGCCAAAAGAAAAAACTATACACTGAACTCTAATGATCTAAAATGGAAGGTTAATAAGGTAATTATACAAAAAATAATCTCCAGCCTTTTCTAAAAAGTTGGTTGGATCAACTTATAATTTTAGAGATTATTTTTTCTATAATCTTTCTTAATTTTGGGAGCCAAACGATACTACTTTTTGAACAATAGATTATTTTTTTAAAAAAAAGCTGTAGCCCCCATAATCTCTCAATAATCTGTGTTACCAAACACAACCTTAGTATTATACGGTTATTAAAGCTTGTCTATGAGTTTTGATAATTTGGTTGGAGGAATCTGCTTATATTAAGTGATAAACAACTAGTTTTCTGTGTTGTGGTGATTTAGTGAATCTGTGAAAACAAGTTTGCTTCATTTATAGACAAAAGTCTTGAATTATTTGGGATAATTTGTGAAAACGTTATTTTGACGAAAATTTCTATTTTGTGAATTAGAGTCAATGCATTATCCTTGTGTTTGATGTCCAAGCTGAGATCATAACATATGTCCAACATCACTGAATTATAAAATCGAATCCAAGTACTGAGTTATAAAATCGAATCCAAGTAGTCATATTGTGTTTATTATTGAATTTGCTAAGAACCTCTTATTTGCTATTTTCTTTGAAATTGCTTTGTTTAAGTTTAATATATTCTGTGATCATAAGAACATACACGAGTCCCTGTGGATACGACCTGGTCTTACCTTAAATTATACTATAGACGGGAGTTATACTTTACCCGTGTGTTTGGTTAATTCGGTAAAACTAGTAATTAGAAATTTATAGCTTTCCTTACAGACAAAAGGTATTTTATTTTTAATGGGAGGTAAGATGTTAAATAGGTAGGGAGCCATGTGGAGGGCTTCTACTCAATACGTGGGAGAAATGTGAGCTTGAAAAGCAAAGTACATATTGTTGGAATTATAATAGCATGACAATTATATATAAACCAAATCATCAAAGAACACATATAGCGGAATCATAGGATACATATAACACATAAATAATTAACCGAATATTAAAGTGAACGTACCTTGATGATTCTAGCAAGAACAAGAATCAAACCGTGCAATATGAATGATGAACCCTAATTAGGGTTAATAGGATTATAAGAATTGCCCTTTACCGATTTTGCAATTCAATCCAAGATATTAACTATAATGAGTTAATACCACGTTCTTGTACACACGTACTAATAGCGATTCGATGTGAATGCTAGTTCTTGAATCACAAATAAAACAACGAAACACAATGTTCTTGTTTTGGTTTATACGATCAAATCCCACAAGGGAATAACATGATCGTATGAATATAGAATGAAAAGTTAACAATGAATGCAAATAAATATTGCATGTATACATTGTTAGTTTTATGGACATTATTTTAGTAGTCGTATGTTAGGATCGAACTCGAGATCACGGGATTGCACACATTACGTATGAGAACTAAAGATTAATAATTAAATGTAAAATGTTATATTTGATTATTAAATATCACAAAATAAATAATGGACGTTAGTATTTAACGGAAGTGACTAACGGTCGTTAAATAAAATAAGGAAAGGGACTAGGATGTAATTAGTAGCCAAGAAGATTTTGGATCTTCCCTAATTCAATGGGCCGATCGGTTTTAGGGTTAGGATTCCTAATCCAACTCTAACTTGGGCTCTAAGTTACATAGCCTATATAAACAAACCTTGGGTTCTAGTTTTTGGTACCTCTTGTGCATTATACTAAACCCTAAAGTTTGTTTCCTCTTTTATTGTTTAGTCGCTTGGTTCTAACCCTCCAATAGGGTCGACCGAATTTTGTAAAACAAAATTTGTTTTGGTTTTGATTTTGTGATTAAATAACTTGCATTACTTTAGTTTGGTTTAGTACGTGTGTACAAGAACGTGATTCTTATAATCCTATAAACCCTAATTAGGGTTCATAATCCATATTGCTCAAGGTTGATTCTTGTTCTTGCTAGAATCATCAAGGTACGTTCACTTTATATTTGGTTTAATTATTTATGTGTTATATGAATCCTGTGCTTCCGCTATATGTACTTTGATGTTTTGGTTTATTAATATGATTGTCATGATATAATAATTCCAACAGTGGCATCAAGAGCCGTTATAACATGTAATTAATTACCGAAATCACATAAAAAACAAATCTTGTTTGGTTTATACATGTAGTTGATTTAGGGTTTAATTTTTTCCAACTCAAACCCTAATTTTTTTTTATGGATCGATTTAGATTTTTTTTAGGGGTTTGTGTTTGGTTAATTAATTTGATTAGAAAACCTAGGTTTATACATGTTTATGTGTAGTAAAGTGATCCTGTGTGCAATATGCTAATTGTTAGGCAAAATCCATGCAAACATGCATGTTTGGCATGGATTCATGAATAATTTATTTGTTTTCACATGTAAGTTAATTAATAGATGTTGAATTGGGGAAGACTCCAATTATTAAGTAATCAATTATGTGCAACGTGGTATATATTTATTAGAACTTACGCAACCAACTTGTTTGGTGTATGTGGTCCATTGGTAACATTAGCTCGAAAATCAATGGGAGTCTTAATTAAATATATACAAATTAAAACCTAGATTGATTATTAATTGGCTATTGAATTAGTTTGCATGTGGCTACATGTTTACATAATTAATTGTTAAGTTATGTGGATTATTATTTAGTTGTTTTATTTTAAAATTACTTATTTTTTGTTTAATTGTTCGACATGTTTAAGCAAAAAGGGTAGTTTTTAATAAAAAGTAAACGGACTAAATAATGGTGAAACGTAGGTAATAAATTATGAATCTTGCAAAGTCTTATGTGCCGATAGTGGTTCGCTTCGCACAGTAATTTGCTCCCAGGCGAGACTAGCAAGATTAAACTTTATTACATAATTTTTAAGACTAAAGTCATAAACTTTTGATTGATTGTTGAGTTTTGTACCAATAGTTTGAACGGCTCACCCAGTTATGACAAACTATAAGAGGGGTATAAGGAGGCTTGACATTAAATTGTCATCCGAAAGAGACGCGTTTTTAATTAGCCTTCGGGCGGACGTTTGTCTCTCCGCATTTTTTTTTTGCGTCAAATTGGAGCTACCAAGTAAGACTATTTTTATGTACAAAATCAACTTAAGGGTGAATTGACCTCAATTCCACGCGCCACTTTTGTGGCAATTATCCGAATAACTTGATTCTTTTGACTTATGCAGTAGTAGGATATGGTGGACGATAATTGGAGGTAATTATTTAATTGGTGAACCCAATACCTCAATTAAAACTTTGTTGATTGAAATCTTAGCTTAAAAATTGGTAAAAAGGTTTTGGAAAATATTGTGATACGAATATGTATGTATGCTTCTTCGTACATATTTTGATTGTCACATCAAAAATTTATTACCCTTTAAAATTAAGTCAATGCCATCTAGTTAAAGAACACTTGAAGTTGTTATTTAGTCATGTGAGAGCTTGGACTAAATTTCAATGGAAAGGTAAATTGCATACTCTCATTACTAGCAGATCAACTGATGTGATGGGATTATGGTGATTTGCAGTTTTTTAATTAGACGACTTAAATTGAGTTAAGTGAGAGCATGGACTCAAGGCATAAGATGGGGATAAAACATGCTTATATTGAAAATTGTTTGCCAATATAAATCCCATTGATCTAGGAATTGGAAAATTGTTTGCCAATTATTGTACGACAGATTACCGTATTATATACCTTCATTACTAGCAGATCAACTGATGTAATGAAACTATGATAATTTGGATCCTAGTTTTCAAGAAAGTACTATGGTTATATGAATATTTCCTTGGGTATTTTATTTTCTTGAAAAATTGTATTATCGAAAATACTAAAATTGAATTTTGTAAATTCTTTTAATGTATTAATGCAACATTAAACCGTAAACGTGGGATATTCTTTTATTAGTAAATTTATCTACACCCATAGGGGTTTTTGGCTAGAGTCAATTTTACTAAAAGGATAACCTAGTCTCCTTTCCATGAGAGAAGCGTGAGACTTAATCATATTCTTTTTCTTGAATGAGAAAGATATGATAGGAAAATTAGAATTGTCTAAATTCTAAATACATAACTCATAGCAAATTTTAATAGTTAAGATTATTGCACATTTTATGAGTTATTCATTTAGAAGCTAGACTTATTACCGCAAAATGGTAAAAGACAAACTAGTATATCTTATCTAGTTGTTTTGTTTTGACCATTTAAAGGTGCTACATACCATTGTGGGGATGGTAGACCTATTAAGGAAGAAATTGCACGCCCAATTTTTTCAAGTTAATTGCATTGATGGATAGTCCATCATTTACAAAGTAGAATACAATCTTTTAGTACCTAAGTAATTGTTACGTATGGGTTTTCTCAAAGGTGTAGGAAAGTAAATAGCACACTATTTGCTTTTACTGGTTATGAAACACTTATAATGTTGTCAAATCCAGTGGGAGCATTTTGTTGTAATTACTGAATAATGAATTATTGTAATGATCTGTAATTGAGTGGGAGCTACAAGCTTTGTTATCTTGGTAGTAACCCGGATTATCTCTAGAATGTCTTGAGATAATTACTTTCCAATAGTAGACACTTGTTTTTTTTAAGGATTGTCATGTACGTTTCCGTACTAGACAATGTGGTTCTATATCTACTTATTATAATAATATCTGTGACACAATCATATTGATCATATAAACAAACGAGTGACGTGTTGTTTATCTGATACATGATGTTGTTCCATGCACAAGTAGGAGATATCTTTATTGTGTGCAAGGAACAACACATAGGAATATGATTTAAAGGATTCTCTTGACTGCAAGGTAAGAGACTAATGTTCTAATATGACTTATTTAGATCTAATTAATATAACACTTGAAGTTGTAATCTATGTCATGTGAGAGCTTGGACTAGATTACAATGGAAAGGTAAATTTCATACTTTCATTACTAGCAGATCAACTGATGTAATGAAACTATGTTAATTTGCAAGTTTTTAAAATTAGATACTTATTAGAACTAGTGTCAATAAGATAATAAGACTACTTCAAACTAAATATTTATGTATTATTGGAATGACGTAAAATAAATGAAGTAATCTAATACTACTTCAATTTGAAGATTTATGTAATTTTGGAATGACATAAAATAAGTGAAGTAATAAATTAACTTGAAATTACTATTGAAACCAAGAGATGGTGTTCATAATTACTTTAGTTAAACATGTTTATGTTTCATTGTGAAGATATAAACATGAAGTCTTTTAATTGTTACAAGACTTATAATAAAGTAAGACGTTAACTTGTTATGTTTTTTAATTAAAGACATATACAAGAAGTCATTGAGTTGATCAATGATTTATAACGTATATTGGGAATATAACAGTTTATGTCTTCTAGTTAGGAAATGAAAATGAAGAGACTTGGTCAAAAAGTACTTATGTTATATAGCATGCAATTGGCTTGGAAATTCTATTATACCATTAAGCTGACTTAGTTGGTGAATAGATAAGCCAAACGAAATATATTTATCTTACATATTATAAGATTTTCTTACAATATTAATCATAATGAAATACATAATGTTTATGGTATGTTCAGTTAGGAAAATCAAACTCTTGTTATATTGTTTGATTAAAGATAACTATATCTTCTATTCTTCCAAAAGTTATCAAGGTTAGAAAATTGAGTATAGATTGGATATACTCAATAAGACGCCAACCTAGAAGATTAATAAGATACCATTATATTATGGAATGTGATGAATCACATTAAGTCTTAAAATTGAAGTTCTGAATTTGTTAAACTACTTATGAGTAGGTTATTAACAAACAAAATGTCAGGAACTATCAATGTGTATTTGTAATATCCCAAAAGAGAACAATATATTGTTGCTCTATTTGCTAAGTATTTATAGATAGTCTATAAATTACAAAAGGTAAGTGGGAGTGATGCGTGGTTTTGCGACCTTACAACAGGTTTTACCCCTCGAGGGATCTCAAGAGGCTTACAACCCCACCAGGCAGTGTACCTGACCGATGTAGTATAGTGTAGTGGTAAGTACGGGGGATTGATCGTTCTCCACAGGGAATAGTGTCGTTAGGATTGAAAAATTACTCTAATAGGTCTAAGGGTGAGGGAAGATTCTTTTTGTATTTTTATAATTTATGAAAGCAAGTAAAATCTCAGGTTTGAAAAAGTGGGCGGAATTAGTTGTTAGTCAACTAACCCAAATAACTACAAATGCAAATAAATAAAATAACTGAAAATGAAAAGGTTGTGAAACTTATATGGAGAGAAATGTGTTTACTTAGATTTGAGAAATGTGTTTACTTAGATTTCCTTACTCCCTAACCATCTTTTACCGGTTGATTAGTGTGTATTAATTGCGTGGATGACGGGTGTATTCCTTAATACCAATCGTGGGGTGGCGTACGTACTTCCCCAACTCTACAAGCTCCTACTTCACTCCTATGTCGAGCCGGCTAAGAAGCTCCTAACATGGGATCACTAGAATTCGCTCATGCATTAAATACAACCATAAAAACCTTAGTACGCATTGGTTCATGTTTCTTAAGACGTTCAAGCAAGTTACCGTATAGGAAGTTAGCCAGTTTTCTTAAGCCTAACATCGATAAACAATCATCCAATACAATTAATAACACACTAATAACCAATAATCAATAGTTAGGTTTCATTAGATCTAAGCAAACACAAGATAAATCTAGCCTAGCATGTTAATTAAAAGACAAGAACAAGATATAATCAAACAACACATAGACATATTGATTGATTAAATGAATACTTATCTTCAATTAAACATGGGAGATCCAAGGGTATAAAAACCCTTAAAAATGGCAGAAATTCGTCTTAGGGTTTTCTCCTCACAAAGTTTCACACTATGACAAAAAATTGCAAAACCATATATAGAGTTTAGGGGCTGACGGCGTCACGTTGTAGATCTTGACGCCGTCACCTCGCCGTGTCTAGGGTTCCCGGATGGCCTTCTTGACGCCGTCCCTCTTTAGTGCTCCAAAATCCGCTCTGGCTTATCAAAGGTTGACACCGTCAGAAATGGGCTTGACGCCGTCTCTCTTTAAGTTAAACCGTGATGGCCTTGATCATCTTAAAGGGTGACGCCGTCAGACTTTCCATTGCAAAACTCTCTGGCGCGTCTCGTGTATTTTTCATATCCACCTCTTTTGCCAAGCCATGACGCCGTCAGGAACAATTCCTGACGCCGTCAAAGGTACTTTTCCAGCCGATTTTGAGACTTAGTCGTTTTCTTCACTTTTATGCTCCAAAAACGTCCAAAATGCTTCCTTTTCCAGATTTCTTCTCCAAAGTACCTAAAATGACAAAAGGAACGATTTAGGGCAATATTTGATCAAATAAATACGATTTAGGGCTTAAATGACCCCCTAAAAGCGGTACACTTTTCGCTTCATCAAATACCCTTACACTTGAGATTTGCTTGTCCTCAAGCAAATGCGCTTTTATTCTAATCAAAATACAAGTTAGGGGTCATTTAACACTAATATAAAAGTAATTACAACAAATAGTCGTTCCACTTTAATCATAATAAGCACGGAGATTACAAACTAGCACCTCACAAGTAGTGTTTAGATACTCACATCTCTCAGGTGTCATCAAAATAAATCTCATAAATGAAAACGGATAATATCTCTCACTACCTGTCATAGCAAATAGATTACCATAGGCTTGGGAAAGGATCAAAAACCTTCTCCACTAGGCGTAAGCACCTAAGATAAACTATCAAAGAGGGCTTTTACATGGGTGATAACGTGAGGTGTAGGGATATGATAAACACGGATTTGTTGGATAAGGGATATTTTACTGGTGGTGAGTTAAAGATCTTGATTAATTACATGAACAATATGGCGTTGCTAAGCCAAGACTAGACTCGACTTAAGCTAAAAACAAAATAACACAAACATAAAATAAATATAAAATGAAACGGGATGGTAGTCCGTATGTTTTTTCTATTTTTCTTTTTCTCATTTTTTTGTATTTTTCTTGATTTTTTTTTTCGATTTTTTTTTTATTTTTTTTTCATACACTCTTGCCCTACCATCCAAAATATTACATCATAGGGGCGTTGCATTCCCCTTACACTTGAACTTTTACATAACTTTACAAATAACTATTCTAATGACTCGAATTAAGATAATCGAAACACTTGGAGTACTTTTTAAAATATTTAGCACATATGGGGTAATAATGTTGTTCTTCCCCATTACTCCATTACACTAGTGCTTTACCCATGAGTCCCAATCGTCCCAAAACAATATGTACAAGGATATGACTCGACTTAGCAACCATGTAATCAATTAGATAATTAACTAAGGGTTTAAACAAATGTTGTCACAATAATGCACTAAAGATGAGTGCATACAAGGTAGGCTAAGGCGATTTGGGTGTACATTTAAGTGGGGTGTAAACAAATTCTTCCTTTAAGTAAAATGCTTAAAGGTCGAAACGAAAAGATAGGCTCTGAGGGGTGTACTAGGGGTATCGTGTACTAAAAATGAGTACAACGCAAAGGGTGTGGGAGAATTACTTGACCAATGTAGCCAATGTAATTATAACAAAAACACAGGTGTAAAACAATGGGTTAATCCTAATGCCTCTTATCATGTAGTAAATCTAACTACACAAATGTAGTCTCACTTGTGGCCTCGGAATGGTCCTAACGCAAGTTCTAGAATCTAAGTGCTACCGGTACACACATCATAGCATAAATGCTTTTCCTACCAATTCTAGGGGCGAACCTCACATATTTGGGGGTGGAAAATTTTTTAGTGGTACAGTTTTTGTGCTAGTCATATAACTCCTATCCGTGAGACGCTCATTAAGATCAAAGTTTCACTCCTATATGTTGTAAAAAATTTTAAATTTGGTACTAAAATTGCCCTAACAGGTATTTATCTCAGTTTTATTACACATCTACCATTAAACAAACAAAAATCAAGTGCACTTGTATTCTTTAAAGTATCGTATTTTACCCCCCCCCTTACACTTAAGATGAACATTGTCCCCAATGTTCAAATAACAAGATGTAAAAGTAATAAGGTAAAAGAATGAAATCAAATACTCCCCTGATTCGCTCGGTGGATAATGTGGCAACATGGTTAGATCTTCTTCCAATAGAATGTAGAAGCTCCAAGACTTAATGCATCGCCAAAAGCTTGATTCCACATACATCTCCTTGTCCAAAATAACCTGTTAAACCTGAGAAAACAAACACGAAAACCTGCATAACATCGGCGGGATAAATTCTATATATAAGGATATAATGCTTGTGGAATGATAATTTTGCAGATTCCTGGAGATTATAAGTTAGAGATTTAATAAAAACTTTTTATGAAAACAAAACTTTCAAAAATTTCAGAAAATTAACACCTGACGCCGTCAGGTTGTAAATCCTGACGCCGTCAGAAATAATCTGACAGAATTCTCATGTTAAGTTTTCGGAAATTTTTTTTTTGAAAAACCTATACCTTACTTCCTGGAAATCCTGCAAAACATCATTATGACTCGATACAAGCATTTGACTCAAACAATAACTAATATGTATGTTAATTTAATATTGTTATGATTCATGTTCATTTGTTCTAATAAACCGATTTGGATTTCCCTTACACTTAACTTTTGCAAAATACCTTTATATGTAGTTAAGACGAAGTTAAAAACAAGATAAAGCATTTTCACAATTTAGTTTTGAACATGAATCAATAATAATAAAAATTAAACATACATACGGAAGCAAATAAAATCAAACAAACAAATAAATAAACACACAAAGCAAATAAAGCTTGGGTTGCCTCCCAAGAAGCGCTTGTTTTTGTTCGAGTCACGAGCCTGACTCTACCCTTATTTAACGGAAATAGGAGAGGTTTTCCCTACACTTAGGATTAAGTGCGGGTGGAAGTAGCGATACACACCCTTAGGGTGGAAATATGCCACGTGAGGTGAAGGGGGTGAGTGAATGGCTTCCTTCATCCTAAAACTACCCGGATAATATGGGTTGATGGGTGGGTCGGTTCCTCTTTTATCTCCTAGAAATGTATCTAAGGATGGAAAGTTGTGTAAAGGTTGAGGTTCCGGTTCATCAACACTAGGAAATTCCCTAGAACTAAGAGTAAGGTTATCACTATAAGTATTCAAACCTATATCCTCTAGTGGTGCTTGGTCCAAGGATTCTACCTCCATCGGGATTCCTAAAGTCTCTTCTACTTCTTCCGGGTAAGTCACGGGCGGTGTGTGTGCCTCGAATGATGGTGGGTTTTGTGGAGTACTTGGTGGACTTGGATTTTCTACTTTATCCTCCATCTTATCTTGATTACCTATGTGCTTATTATGTGATTTGTTGAAGTCTATCCCCAACATGCACCTAGGTATCTCAAATCCTTTTCTATTCATCTCAAATTCTTGGTCCGATTCATAAGAATCATTCTCAATAATTTGATCACTATGTTCCATTTGCCTAAAGGATTCCTCATACTCATCATATGTCTTGGTGAAATCTAATCCAAGCATGCACCTAGGTAGTTCAACATTAACCACCTCACAATCTTGGTCGGGTTCATAAGAAACTATCCTAGGTGAAGGCTCATATGGTGCATAGGTTTCACTTAATGAGGTATTTTGAGGGTTTGATGGGGCTCCTAAGGTGATTTCCTCAAAAGTTTTATGCACTTGGTCTCTTTTCTCAAGGTACTCACTAAAATCTATGTAAGATCCTGTTCTCATTACTTCATTCCACCATCTTGATTTATCCAAATTAGTAAAATTATATTTCTTCATGTAAAACTCTAGTCGCGGATTTGGTAGATTCACGTTCTCCATAATGGCGAACGGAAGAGTCAATGGAAATCTTATACGAACAAAAGCACGAAGAAAATAGATAGACTAAAGAAAACCTAGAAAAATAAAATAAAAATCTCACTAGAAAGGAATCTAGTGAGTTGTAATACCTGAAATTCAGATAACCCGTAAAATGACTAAATTACCCCTGATAACATAAAACCTTATTAAACAAATTATAAAATTCCGAAATAATTCCAAAACTTCTGAAAACGAACTATATCTGAAACAAATAAATTTCTAGGAAAATGTTACATCATTTTAAATGTTCAAAAATAATCATGCACATTTATTTATTAAAAATTCCGAAAATACACAATTAAATAAATATAATGTTTAATCCTTTTAAATTAGATAATATGTAAAATAAATTAAGGAAAGGATAACAAAAATCAACCAAAATAATTCTTGATACTATGGACCAAAAATTCTGATTTTATGCCCCCCCCCCCAAAGTCGGTTTTATGAGATAAAACCAAATCTTTTATTTCTTTCTACAAACCAAATCGCAAAACTAAAGCAAACAAACCCTAGCGATCAAAGATAATTCGACCAAGGCTATCACACGAATTCTGGACGTGTACAAGGATTTTTCTGGGGTTCTTGGAGGTGCAAGGAGGCTGAGAAAAATAGGATTGGGCTTGTAGAATCGCTGCTTTGGTCGTGAGTGTTTTTCTTGTCGGTTTATCTCATACGATAGGTATAATTCGTAATCCTTGATTCCATACGTTCTAAAATTAATCCAATATTTTTATTATGATCTTTATAACATATAAGACTCAGGAAAATTATATGAATCGAATCATGCACAGTTTTTAAGTCGCTTTGAATTTTATGGGTTTAAACACACGTAAATCACAAAAATATGTAATCCGAATTTCTGGACATGATAGCTATTTTATTTAGACCTCATATGATGTAATAGACCTGGGAAAAATGATAGATCGAATTATAGTAGCCTAAATCAAGTCGTGTTAATTTTGATGTCTAAAACGTACGTAAATATGCAATATATGTTAAACGATTTTTTTGGGCATGCTAATTATTTTTCTTGGGTTCCTTATAAGTCATATGATCTGGGAAAAATATGATTTTGATTTTTGGAGGCCTAAAATTAACGTGGTGAATTATTGTATAAACCGGATTTCATGAAAATAAAGAAAACAAATAAATAAAAATCGGGGTAACTAGGGTTTGGTTTCTTGGACATGAATCTGATATTTAATGATGTTTTAATGGTGAATTAATGATGGTTCAATTATTGGTGAATAGTAGGGTTTGAAATTGTTTTTAAAAAAGTCTTGCCGATTTGAAATAAAAGGTATAAGGACCTGTTTTGCCAACTTTGAAACTTCTGGGATATTTTTGTAAGATCATATACATCTGTAGGAATGTGGGAAAAATATAACTTTGGGGTCCTAAGTGTAAATATTGCATTATAATGAATTATTGGCATATTAGGGTTTCGATTTGAAGTTAATTAAAAGTGAGGGACCAAAAGTGTAAATCTAAAATTATGAAGTTGTTTTGAGTTAATACTGATATAAAAAGGTTGTTGTATAAATTTGAGGATTTTTGGGCTAATTATGTAATTGTTATGAATTATGACTTAATATATATGTTTTGTAAACTTAAAGGACTAAATATGTAAATTCTGAATTCTGAGGGGTCAAATATGTAAAGTACTAAATTCTGATGGTATATTCTGTAATTATGAAATATAATATGCTTGGTTGGTAAATATGGATATTGTAGGGTTTAATTTGTAAAATATGTAATTATAAGGTTGGTTTTGTAAATTATGTAACTAAAGGGGTGTAATCTGTAAATTGTGAAACTTAAGGGAATAAAATGTAATTCTGAATAAAATGAGTGTATAATTCTGTAACTTAAATTATTTTTCACAAATGACCTTGGAAATTAATGAAGTTACATTTAAAACCCTAAACTTTGTATAATTGTCATTTAAAACCCTAAACTTCTGTAACTTGATAAAATGTACTGTATTCCATAATAATCTCTGAATAAGGGTTAAACCTAATCTGAAATGATAATATCTATTAATTCTGAAAACCTGCTAATTATGGGAACTTACTAAATCTGGAAAGTTACTAAAAATAGAAAATACATAAAATGAAGAGATAAACTAAAAGTAATAATCTGAATAAGGAACTTTAGTAATTCTGTCTTCCTCTTCCTTAGGTGTGAAGAAGGAGAAGTCCTGATCATTGTTTTGTGTTTGTTTGATTTTCTGCTGTGCTAATAAGGTACAGATATTCTGCCCTATTTCAGTAAGGGTGTTTCTTTCCCTTTTCTCTCAGTATTTCATTTTCCTTATTAGGATTCCCTATACCATTGCTATGTTCCCTTCTGTTGTGGATCTGTGTTGTGATCTGTTTGTCGTAAACCTTTTGTTTGAACCTCTGCTATGATTCTTGTATTCTGAACCTTTTTCTTGAACTCTGATTGATCTCTTGTTCTGAACCCTGAATTTGTGAGTCTTAATTGAATCTGATCTGTGAACCTGGTTCTGAACCTTAACCTGACATATCTGTTGTAAATTCTGATTTGATTTTGGTAAACCTTAACCTGTTAAATCCTTATCTGAACCTAATTGATTTTGAACCTTTATTAAACTACATATAAAACTGTTTAAGAAAAGCTATTTTAAAAAGAAGCGATACCACTTGGAAATGAAAGTTACTAAACGTTTTGGAAGACCATTTTTATGAAAACTATTTCGTAAGATAATTTCAATGAAAACCATTATTAAAGGATTGATTTAAATGAACTTTTGACAGGAACTTCTGAAATGGATTATTGCTATAAATTTTGTAATCATTAACCTTTGATATACTTTTGGACTATTGGAAATAAACCTTTTAATCTGAACTTAAGCTTTGATATTAAACTTAATCTGATAAACTCTGATTTAAACCTTATTATCTTAATCTGAATTGTTGACATGACCCTTCTGCCATGAACCCTTAGATGTGACTCTGTTTATTATATGACATCTGACCTTGACCACAGTCTGATATCCGAGCCAATCACTAGGCATGAGGGTTTCATGTCCATGTCATTGATGCACCGATGGCATGACTCTAGGGCAGGAGAGTGATGACCTGTCCCGTCCCTAATTTATTTTATCTGGTGTGTTAAGGAGTTTCTGGAAACAGGGGGGGCATGGATGCATCCTAGTTCTGACTCTGTTATCTGTTATCTGTTATCTGTTATCTGTTTATGTTATATGTTTATTATTATATCTGGTGACTGATGGTGTGTGCGATACACGTCTTTCACATATATCTGGGAGCTGATCACTCCGCATTGATACATGAGGTCACCCCTCATATTATCTGTTACTTGAGAGGTATCCCCTCTGGATTATTATATGATTACTCTGTTATGATATTATCTGTTATCTCTGGGCTCGTGATGGATTTCTGTATTTCCCTAAACCTGGTTTGTACATTATCCCTTTCTCATTTCTTTTCTTTCACCCTTATTCCTTTCCTATTCTTTCACTTTAATTCTGTATCTGTATAATCTGTATTTTCTGATTTGTTTCTGTATTGTTACCTGTTATCGGTTCTGTCATCTATATATCTGTTCACTGAGCTTTTGAAGCTCAGCCGCATTTCTTTTCCTGCGGCAGGTTTTAGTAGGAAGCTGGGGATGAGTGAGAGTGTACCTCTGGACTTAGAAGGCTTGGTAGCTATTCTGGATTAGAATTGGATAGAAGACATTATGTTTATAATTAGTTTTGAAAGTTTTCATTGTAACCTTGTAGATTCAGTATTTCAATTGTAATCCTTTGAGATTTTTGTATTACTGTAGATGTATGCTCTGTTTTGATCTGATATGAATCCATTATTGTGATATCTTTACCCTTGTCGGGTTGGGGTGTTACATGAGTAGACCTAATAAAATAAAAATTCAACCTAAACAATAACTATTCCCCGGCAGCGGCGCCAAAAACTTGATGCATGGTTTTGCGACCTTACAACAGGTTTTACCCCTCGAGGGATCTCAAGAGGCTTACAACCCCACAGGCAGTGTACCTGACCGATGTAGTATAGTGTAGTGGTAAGTACGGGGGATTGATCGTTCTCCACAGGGAATAGTGTCATTAGGATTGAAAAATTACTCTAATAGGTCTAAGGGTGAGGGAAGATTCTTTTTGTATTTTTATAATTTATGAAAGCAAGTAAAATCTCGGGTTTGAAAGAGTGGGCGGAATTAGTTGCTAGTCAACTAACCCAAATAACTACAAATGCAAATAAAATAAAATAACTGAAAATGAAAAGGTTGTGAAACTTATATGGAGAGAAAAGTGTTTACTTAGATTTCCTTACTCCCTAACTATCTTTTACCGGTTGATTAGTGAGTATTAATTGCGTGGATGACGGGTGTATTCCTTAATACCAATCGTGGGGTGGCGTACGTACTTCCCCAACTCAACAAGCTCCTACTTCACTCCTATGTCGAGCCGGCTAAGAAGCTCCTAACATGGGATCACTAGAATTCGCTCATGCATTAAATACAACCATAAAAACCTTAGTACGCATTGGTTCATGTTTCTTAAGACGTTCAAGCAAGTTACCGTATAGGAAGTTAGCCAGTTTTCTTAAGCCTAACATCGATAAACAATCATCCAATACAATTAATAACACACTAATAACCAATAATCAATATTTTTTGCATGTTTTAAATCCTTGAATAACTTAGTTATTCTAAATGTCCATTTTCAGTTAATGATATGGGAATATCATTATGGTAAGACAAATCTGAGTTTTGGTAGAATATACTTGAAAGTATATTGATGCGTTGTCATACCAAATTCACATGATATTCAATGAATTGAATATAGGACTTATCCCAACTACATGATATTACTTATGGGTATTTTTAAGTAAATCATGAATAGTTATCCTCAGACTTGAGATACCAGATAACTGTTGTGAATGTAGTGCATTCTGTGGAACAATTTAACGCTATACGTAACTGGTAGTCATAAGGATTGTTTTCGGAATTGTTGCGAAGTTCGTGAGTTATGCTCGTAGTCAAAATAGAATTTGTTCCTCCAAATTTATTTTTGGAGTTTAATACTGCTGGGCCCCTCGTAGGGTTGACAAGATGTTTGCGTGGCCACGCCCAAGATCTCCCCTGAATATGTTCAGAAGATTTGGTAATCTTGCTCAATCACAAACAACGAGAAACAGAATTTTGAATAAAGATAATATCCATATCTTTATTTGATGTAGTATTAGAAACAAAAGGATAATAATAATGATGAATCATTAAAGGTTTTTCCAGGAGACCTACTCGAGTTGTACTAGAGGCATCGGTGTGTTGCAAGACGCTAACCGATGTGATTACACTATTAAAATATGTCCAAGTGGAAGCTGTTAGTTTTATGGACATTATTTTAGTAGTCGTATGTTAGGATCAAACTCGAGATCACGGGATTGCACACATTACGTATGAGAACTAAATATTAATAATTAAATGTAAAATGTTATATTTGATTATTAAATATCACAAAATAAATAACGGACGTTAGTATTTAACGGAAGTGACTAACGATCGTTAAATAAAATAAGGAAAGGGACTAGGATGTAATTAGTAGCCAAGAAGATTCCGGATCTTCCCTAATTCAATGGGCCGATCGGTTTTAGGGTTAGGATTCCTAATCCAACTCTAACTTGGGCTCTAAGTTACATAGCCTATATAAACAGACCTTGGGTTCTAGTTTTTGGTACCTCTTGTGCATTATAATTGTTAAAAATCATTTAGGCTCAGGTTTTTTAGACCTTTTATCTAGGATTACACAATAATAATGATTACACAAGATGCACAGCGGAAAATAATAAGAACTATCATTATTATTGAACAAAGTTTTTCTCGTCATCATCTCTAATCTCTACTAACAATACACCAACACCAAAAGCCCCAATGCTACGTGATCAAGTGTAGCACGCTTACACTCTAACAGGAATCATAAGATCCTTGAGACTTATACAAACTACCCTAGGCGTTTTCCCATAAAACACCCGTACACACACACTTTTACTGAATATTACATTGTGACACACATAAAACGTATTCCCTGTATCTCTTTATATACTAGAGATACTAAGGTTACAAAGGATATACATAAAATAATAAAAGATTTGCTGTAATCTTTTCTTCTTTGTGAAGTTTCATCCTTTGTCTCCATAAGTCCTTCATCTTTCATATTTTGTCAATATCAACTCATATTTAATTCCTAACAATCTTCCCCTAGTTGATATGACAAAACCAAGCACGAATGAAAGATGATCTTCCCCTTAATCCATGCATATTATCAAGGATCTTCAAGCTACAATCTTCAATAATATTCTTCCCCTTTTTGTCAGCATCAAATAGGGAACAAAAATAAGCAACCTTGATCTTTACAACCACGAATCAATATTACACGTCCAATCCATCTTTCCAATGTTTCAAATTACCCACCATTAAGTTTTCCGCACTGAAAATGAACTTGAAACAGTAGAAATCAAAATCAGCAGTAGTAATATCAACTAGCAGTAGAAAAACCTTCACCTTGATGTAGCATAACCTCGATGTATTGAAGAAGAAAACTAACCATTACCAATTCGATGCTGAAGTAGAATAACCCAAACTCATGTCTTAAATATAACTGCGAACGTATACCCAAACTGATGTATAAGGAGATCGCAATCCCTTGACAATATGAACACTGAACACAATAACGTAACTCCTTCAAGTGTTCGTCAATTCGTAGATATACTAAGAACATAAACCCAAGTAATTCCACTTCACCTTCAAATAAGTAACGAATAACCTTCATCACCAATAAATAAAAGCCATAAAACTTTAACAAACAAAAACCAAAAATCAAATCACCATCTTTTGTGTGTGTTTATCCCTGTGTGTGTGTGTTGGAACCAACATGTTCCAAATCAACAATCAACATATACGCTTCCCCTCACTTTTAGAATTTCATGCCACCACGATCAGTGCAATGTAGAACGAATATACCATGAATAGTACAAACCCGAGATGGTAGCAGTACTAAGTTATAAACCCAACAGTACTAACTAGCGAAGCCAGCAATACAAACTGTTACGTATGAAGCAATAAGCAGTACTAACTGTTCAACGAGCAGTACTAATTCCGAAGACCAGCAGTAGAAACTGGGAGAGCAGCAGTACAAAAATTATTCACGTCAAATGCCTTTGCGTACAATGATCAGTAGCAAGCAACAAATTTAAGAAACCCACTTGACTCACATGTGCACTTGACTATACCTGACACCAATAATAGTTAACAGCAGCAGCTACGTCCAATCAAACAATCCAAATTCTCTTTTAATAGATCAGTAAGCGACAAACAAATCGCACGAGACCATCAATGTATTATAATATATCACCACTGACTTCACTGACCAATTAAAGAAAACTGTACGAAGATAATAAATTCTCACCGACCCACTTTGAAATTCAATAAAGTTCTATCCACATGCAGCAAGCAATTGAATGTGGTACGAGGTATCCAATGAGGAATACACGTTCACTTGTGAAAAATGAAAAACAACAGATCAATTACCTATGACCATCTCCAATCAGATCCACTCGAGTCCAATAATAAAAACAATTTAAATCGCTCCACCAAATAATAAATCAGCCAATTAGATCTGCTCTTATCGATACAAAAAATAAATAAATACGATTACCTCAAAAATTCATAAGGACCATCGAACCTTCACCAGTTCTGCTCCACATCGACAGAAAACCTTGTAACATCCTAGATCACGAGCCCCTTGGCTCTGATACCACATGTTAAAAATCGTTTAGGCTCAGGCTGTTTAGACCTTTTATCTAGGATTACACAATAATAATGATTACACAAGATGCACAGCGGAATATAATAAGAACTATCATTATTATTGAACAAAGTTTTTCTCGTCATCATCTCTAATCTCTACTAACAATACACCAACACCAAAATCCCCAATGCTACGTGATCAAGTGTAACACGGTTACACTCTAACAGGAATCATAAGATCCTTGAGGCTTATACAAACTACCCTAGGCGTTTTCCCATAAAACACCCGTACACACACACTTTTACTGAATATTACATTGTGACACACATAAAACGTATTCCCTGTATCTCTTTATATACTAGAGATACTAGGGTTACAAAGGATATACATAAAATAATAAAAGATTTGCTGTAATCTTTTCTTCTTTGTGAAGTTTCATCCTTTGTCTCCATAAGTCCTTCATCTTTCATATTTTGTCAATATCAACTCATATTTAATTCCTAACAATAATAAACCCTAAAGTTTGTTTCCTCTTTTCTTGTTTAGTCGATTGGTTCTAACCCTCCAATAGGGTCGACCGAATTTTGTAAAACAAAATTTGTTTTGGTTTTGATTTTGTGATTAAATAACTTGCATTACTTTAGTTTGGTTTAGTACGTGTGTACGAGAACGTGATTCTTATACATTATTGTAAGAATCTTGGATTGAATTGCAAAACGGTAAGGGGCAATTCCTATAATCCTATAAACCCCAATTAGGGTTCATAATCCATATTGCCCAAGGTTGATTCTTGTTCTTGCTAGAATCATCAAGGTACGTTCACTTTATATTTGGTTTAATTATTTATGTGTTATATGAATCTTGTGCTTCCGCTATATGTACTTTAATGTTTTGGTTTATTAATATGATTGTCATGATATAATAATTCCAACATACATTAGCATGCATACGTATGAATATAATATTCATGCATGTGTTTCCTTTTCTTATAATTTCGAACATAGATAAACAGTATAAAGATATTTAGAAGATCATGCGTCAGATGAGTTTTTTTTTCTTTTGAGAGCAATGAGGGGTTTATAAAGCCTCCAAACTTACTCTCCAAGTTTGAGTCCAACTGTGAGAACCCTCACAAAATTAGATTAGTCAACGATGACCATTGACCCGATACTTGAATTACACCCCAAGTCTGGATTATATTTTTACTTGCTCATTTTGAATATAACCTAAGTTAGTTAAATAATAAATGATATTTAAACTATATGTTATATGTTAATTATACACTTTAATGATTATCCTAAAACTAAATGAATTACAAACTAACCCGAGTTTAGTAAATAATAAAAGTGAGTTAAAAAAAAAAAAAAAAAAAAAAAAGTATACATTCAAGCTGCTACTCTTCTATCAATCCAATTATTCGAAGGCCTTGTTGTTATGATCGTGAACCTTAAAAGTGTTGCTGAGGGTGTATGATCGTGTGTTCTTGGTGGTAGTCGTGAGTTAGGGTTTGATTGTGAGGCTCTATTCTTGTTCCTTCCCTTGTTCGATCCATCACAAGGTATACCTTATCTTTGCCTCTTTAAATTAACCACATGAAATCATAACCGTATGTGCCTTATGTATGGACTGTTTTTGTGTCATTCTTTTATAGCCCTAAGATACTACTTATGAAGCCCTAATAAGATCATTAAGGATGCATTTAATATGTGTTAGAACCTGGAAAAGAAGCCCTAGAATTAATTAATGCTTGATTAGGGTTCTTAAGAGGGTTAAGGAATTGTTTTCTGTCTCAACTGCATGCTGATCAGAAATTTAGCTCGGATTAAAGGGGTTTAATTTGATGATGCCAACGTGTTTTTGCAAGATTTTTGAGTCTAAAACTAAGTTCAGGTTGTGTACGAGCTGTATATAAAATTCTATAATTTTTGGTGGTCGGGTAGATGACTTTTTGATTTTTAGAACATTGATGTCAATCCTGAGTTTAGGAGTCTAGAAATTCAGTCAGTTTTTATGAATTTTCATTTACAAACTATAAGGTCTGGGAAGCCCCAATTTTGGCAGGGGAATATATAATATGTATATTAGTTACTAGAATTTTTGTAGATTTTTCTGAAAGGTTGAAATGGGTTTGTCAAGGGAAAACTTTCTGGGTGTCTGTGCAGTTATTGAGTTTAGGAGTCTGGAAATTCAGTCAATTTTTATGAATTTTCATTTACAAACTATAAGGTCTGGGAAAACGATTTTTGAAAGGGTACTATCACTTTGAAATAAAATCTAAGAAAATTACAATAAGTGCTCAACTTGTATAGGTATCTGTGATAAAAATCTTAGATTCCCAGTAGACACTTAAGTATGGTTTAAAATTCATAAATATCAAGACTAGAATGGGATAAAAATTTGAACTATCTTTCAAGATAAGAATTTAGTATAACCTAAAACCATTGAATGTGGTTTGACCTTAATAGCATTTGTAACGTTAATGCGGATACTATTAAACATGTGTTAACCTATTTTCATATTCGAAACCCTAATCACATTAATGAATGGTAATTACTAATTATGAATCCGTTATGACATTAAATGCGCGTATAAGTAATATATGATATAAATTCATGTAGATCCATTGAAGAAGGAGTAGCTTGTGATTTTCCTTCGATTATCTTCTTGCACTTGTTTCATTATCTCATCCGCTTTAAGGTGAGTTTTCGTGGCCCCTTTTTATATATTTTCTTGGGGGAAAATGATACTTAAAGTTATTTCAAGTTTTCATGCCGTGCTTAAATGTTTGCTTTATTATTTTTTGGACAATGTTGTGTATATAATGGTGTTAGGTGCACTAGTGGTTTGGTATTGCTGTGTGGTCTCATGTCTTGGGTATAATCTTTTGACATGGGAGTACTCATGTTTTAGCTCCAGCTGGTAGGCATGCATGTAGTACATATAAATTTCAGAGATGAAGATTTGTAGATGAAGAGTGTGGTGGTTTATATGGGTGGCAACCTAACTAGCCGATGGGTGGTTACCTGACTAGCCGATGGGTGGCTACCTGATTAGCCCGATGATTATGATATAACTGCTTGCCCTACGCTTTATTATTATTATTTGCACACTTGTCCTATTTATATATCATGCACGATAAATCTGGTTTTTATTTACTTTAAACCTGCGAACTCACCAACTTTATGTTGACATTTTAGAGTATCATTTTCAGGTGATCGATAGTTGTATTTTGAAGGAGCATGCATATTGAAGTCATACATTTTTCTCATATTAAAGACCGGGAGATTTGGCCAAGACCTTTTCTAAAGACTTAAATTTGATAAGATTAAGACTTGTTTTCATTATCCAGTTTTGTATTAAAAATCTTATTGAATCATTGTAACTTATTTTCTAAATCAATTATGGTGTTGTTCTACTATCTTATGCGATGTTACATTTTCGTTGCACCTCGTGTTTCCGCTCTTAGCGGGGTGTGACACCAACACCTCCTCAAGTTCCAAAACTCGACACTCAACCCCCTCATTTTTCCTTGTTCGACCATATAAATATTTGTGATTTAATAATTAAATATAACTATTTATATATTAATTATTTAACATCGATTCTCATACGTAAAGTGTGCAATCCCGTAGTCTCGAGTTCGATCCTAACACAGAACTACTAAATTATGTCCACAAAACTAATAGCTCCCACTTGGACATATTTTAATAGTGTGATCACATCGGTTAGCGTCTAGCAACACTTCGATGCCTCTAGTACAACTCGAGTAGGTATCCTGGAAAAGCCTTTAATGATTCATCATTATTATTATCCTTTTGTTACTAATACTAAATTGAATAAAGATATGGATATTATCTTAATTCAAAATTCTGTTTCTCGTTGTTTGTGATTGAGCAAGATTACCAAATCTTTTGAACATATTCAGGGGAGATCTTGGGCGTGCGCACGCAAACATCTTGTCAACCCTACGAGGGGCCCAGCAGTATTAAACTCCAAATATAAATTTGAAGGAACAAATTCAATCTTGACTACAAGCATAACTCATGAACTTTGCAACAATTCTGAAAACAATCCTTATGACTACCAGTTACGTATAGCGTTAAATTGTTCCACAGAATGCACTACATTCATAACAGTTATCTGGTATCTCAAGTTTGAGGATAACTATTCATGATTTACTTTAATAACATCCATAAGTAACATCATGTAGTTGGGATAAGTCCTATATTCAATTCATTGAATATCATGTGAATTTGGTATGACAACGCATCAATATACTTTAAGTATATTATACCAAAACTCAGATTTGTCTTAATTCAATGATATTCCCATATCATTAATTGACAACGGACGATTTAGAATAACATAAGTTATTCACGGATTTAAACATGCAAATATAGGATACAATCTATTATTAATGAAAACAAACGTACCAAGTACTTTAATTCATTACAAATAATAAATGTTTAACATCCTTTATCCAAATACTAAATAGATCAATGCATGAAAATTCTAGTTGATGAATTATGTCTCAAGCTATGACAATTATACTTGTTGACAAAACATAAATCAACCAACTTTGATCTATCAAAATTTTGAGAATACTTATTTCAAGAATTCAATTAGTGAAATTCTTGTATGTGTGCATTCAAATAATTTGATATTGCCACATAATATTTCATAAAGTGTGTGACATCCGCAATCACCAATTTATGATTATCAAACTTTCAAACAATTTTAAAGTTTAAAGTATTCTTATTCTTTTAATGTATAATGCAGCAACTATGCTCTTAGTTAAGCATAACTAGTACACATGGCCATTAACAAGGATAAAATCCTACCATGACTAGTATTGTGTGTCATCTCAATTTCATTAGCATCATTGTATGCAAACAATAATATGCTCTTTAAAATTCCGTAAACTTTAATACCTACTGTGTAATGTTTGATGCCTTTCAAACTTTCAAGTTTGTTGGCTATGACAATTATCACAACAATTGACAAATTGTTCATATATAGAATTTGGAAGCTGTTCCAGGCTGAGGATTTAATTCTATATCCAAACATATTCGATTAGAATATTCATTACACAAGTTATCTAATAACTCTTAATTAGATATCAACATTGTCATAACATCTTATAACAATTCGTTTATGTAACATGATGTTCATGAAAAATCTTCGAGTCATACTTAGATTTTATTCATGTTATATCTTATTTAAAAGATATGTATTTATTTAGACATTCTAAATAATATATCATGTTCTATTAGATTTATTTACCGCATATGTTTATAATAATAAACACACATTCGAAGGTTATATGTTTTTCTTCCTAAATCTTTTATATGAAGTTTCATTCCAAATTAAGTCTTAACATTTAACTTATATGGAATGTTACTTTCTATATGTTATCCAACATATATGATTTAAGACAGTAAACATAATACTCCCACTAGCTTTCAGGAATACTTAGGAATTATCTTATTTTAATTATCAACTCAAAATATGAATTTAATATTTAAACATAAGAATTATCTCCTAGATGCATGCATTAATTCATTCATGAATTATTGCACTATGTACAGTTCCAAAGATTATTATGAATTCAAAAATCCTTTTGATTACTTACCGTCCTCGCTCAAGTAATCACTCAAGAAAGTGTTTTGATATTCCATTGTCAAATTTCATATTCATTAAAATAAATATGACAATTACAATCTTTGTATATTTAATGCGCTTAGAAAAGTATATTCAATCATAGTTAATTGCTTAAGTATGATTAATAATCTTGTCATGCATTAAAATATGTACAATATTGTCCATATGATTTTTACATAAAGATTCAAACCACTAGGGTTACCTTATCTTTGAAGAAACTCATCTTCATTCTCTAGTCTAACTATTAAGAATTAAGATAAACCAATATTCCAAAAATTGATTATCTTTATGGACAACATCTTTAACATTCATAGTATGAGTAATTTACCCAATTCAATATTTGGTAATGCATCATAATATAATCCTCAGCATATTAATCAAATATCTGAGATATCCTTGCGGATCTATGAATGAGAATTACATCATCTTGAGGTCTATCATTTACATGTTTAGCCTCATCATGATTTTTACTAGTGTGTTTTAGAAGATTATGTATCTTGTAATTTTATCTTTTCAAGATAAAAACTCCCACTTGCCTTTTGTAATTTATAGATCATCTATAAATACTTAGCGAGTAGAGCAACACTAAATTGTTCTCTTTTGGGACATTACAAATACATATTGACAGTTCATTAGTTTTTTAATATCCTACTTCATAAGTTGTTTAACAAATTCAGAACTTCAATTTTAAGACTTAATATGATTCAACACATTCCATAATATAATGGTGTCTTATTAATCTTCTAGGTTGGAGTCTTATTGAGCATATCCAATCCATACTCAATTTTCTAACCTTGATAACTTTTGGAAGAATAGAAGATATAGTTATCTTTGATCAAACAATATAACAAGAGTTTGATTTTCCTAACTGAACATACCATAAACATTATGTATTTCATTAAGATTAATATTGTAAGATAATCTTACAATATGTAAGATAAATATATTTTGTTTGGCTTATCTATTCACCAACTAAGTCAGCTTAATGGTATAATAGAATTTCCAAGCCAATTGCATGCTATATAACATAAGTACTTTTTGATCAAGTCACTTCATGTCCATGTCTTAACAAGAAGACATAAACTGCTATAATCCCAATATACGTTATAAATCATTGATCAACTCAATGACTTCTTGTATATGTCTTAATTAAAAAATATAACAAGTTAACGTCTTACTTTATTATAAGTCTTGTAACAATTAAAAAACTTCATGTTTATATCTTTACAATGAAACATAAACATGTTTAACTAAAGTAATTATGAACACCATCTCTTGGTTTCAATAGTAATTTCAAGTTAATTTATTACTTCACTTATTTTATGTCATTCCAAAATTACATAAATCTTCAAATTGAAGTAGTATTAGATTACTTCATTTATTTTATGTCATTCCAATAATACATAAATATTTAGTTTGAAGTAGTCTTATTATCATATTGACACTTGTTCTAATAAGTATCTAATATAGAAACTTGCAAATTAACATAGTTTCATTACATCAGTTGATCTGCTTGTAATGAAAGTATGAAATTTACCTTTCCATTGTAATCTAGTCCAAGCTCTCACATGACGTAGAGTACAACTTCAAGTATTCTATTAATTAGATGTGATTAACACATTAGAACGTTAGTCTCTTACCTTGCAGTCAAGAGAATCCTTTAAATCATATTCCTATGTGTTGTTCCTTGCACACAATAAAGATTTCTCCCACTTGTGAATGAAACAACATCATGTATCAGATAAACAACACGTCACTCGTTGGTTTATGTGATCAATATGATTGTGTCATAGATATTAATATAACAAGTAGATATAGAACCACGTTGTCTAGTAAGGAAACGTACATGACTATCCTTAAAAACACAAGTGTCTACTATTGGAAAGTAATTATCTCAAGACATTCTAGAGATAATCTGGGTTACTACCAAGATAACAAAGCTTGTAGCTCCCACTGAATTACAGATCATTACAATAATTCATTATTCAGTAATTACAACAAAATGCTCCCACTGGATTTGACAACATTATAAGTGTTTCATAACCAGTAAAAGCAAATAGTGTGCTATTTACTTTCCTACACCTTTGAGAAAACCCATACGTAACAATTACTTAGGCACTAAAATGATGTATTCTACTTTGTAAATTATGGACTATCCATCAATGCAATTAACTTGAAAAAATTGGGCGTGCAATTTCTTCCTTAATAGGTCTACCACCCCCACAATGGTATGTAGCACCTTTAAATGGTCAAAACAAAACAACTAGATAAAATATACTAGTTTGTCTTTTACCATTTTGCGGTAATAAGTCTAGCTTCTAATTGAATAACTCATAAAATGTGCAATAATCTTAACTATTAAAGTTTGCTATGAGTTATTTGTTAGAATTTAGACAATTTTAATTTTCCTATCATATCTTTCTCATTCATTAAAAAGAATATGATTAAGTCTCACCCTTCATTCATGGAAAGGAGACTATGTTATCCTTTTAGTAAAATTGAATTTAGCTAAAAACCCCTATGGGTGTAGATCAATTTACTAATGAAAGATTATCCCTCGTTTACGGTTTAATGTTGCATTAATATATTAAAAGAATTTACAAAATTCAATTTTATTATTTTTGATAATACAATTTTTCAAGAAAATAATATACACAAGGAAATATTCATATAACCATAGTATTTTCTTGAAAACTAGGATCCATATTATCATTGTTCCATTACATCAGTTGATCTGCTAGTAATGAAAGTACATAATAAGGTAATCTGTCGTACAATAATTGGTAAACAATTTCCAATTCCTAGATCTTTATGGGATTTATATTGGCAAACAATTTCCAATATAAGCATGTTTCATCCCCATCTTATGCCTTGATTTCAAGCTCTCACTTAACTCAATTTAAGTCGTCTAATTAAAAAACTGTAAATCACCATAATCTCATTACATCAGTTGATCTGCTAGTAATGAGCGTATGAAATTTACTTTTCCATTGAAATTTAGTCCAAGCTCTCACATGACTAAATAACAACTTCAAGTGTTCTTTAACTAGATGGCATTGACTTAATTTTAAAGGGTACTAAATTTTGATGTGTCAATCAAAATATGTACGAAGAAGCATGCATACATCTTCGTATCATAAAGTTTTTCAATACCTTTTTACCAATTATAAGCTAAGATTTCAATCAACAAAGTTTTAATTGAGGTATTGGGTTCACCAATCAAAGAATTACCTACAATTATCGCCTACTATATCCTACTACTGCATGAGTCAAAATACCCAAGTTATTCGGATAATTACCACAAAAGTGGCGCGTGGAATTGAGGTCAATTCACCCTTAAGGTTATTTTGTGCATAAAATAGACTTACTTGGTAGCTCCAATTTGACGCACAAAGGAGCGGACAGATAAACGTCCGCCCGAAGGCTAATTAAAGACGCGTCTCTTGCAGATGACAATTTAATGTCAAGCCTCCTTATACCCCTCTTATAGTTTGTCAAAACTGGGTGAGCCGTTCACACTATTGGTAAAAAACTCAACAATCAATCAAAAGTTTATGACTTTAGTCTTAAAAATTATGTAATAAAGTATAATCCTGCTAGTCTCGCCTGGGAGCAAATTACCATGCGAGGCGAACCACTATCGGCACATAAGACTTTGCGAGATTCATAATTTATTACCTATGTTTCACCATTATTTAGTCCGTTTAATGTTTATTAAAAAATTACCCTTTTTGGTAAAAACTTGTCGAACAATTAAACAAAAAACAAGTAATTTTAAAATAAAACAACTAAATGATACATATAACTTAACAATTAATTATGTAAACATGTAGCCACATGCAAATTAATTCAATAACCTATTAATAATCAATCTAGGTTTTAATATGCATATATTTAACTAAGACTCCCATTGGTTTTTGAGCAAATGGTACCAATGGACCACATACACCAAACAATTTGGCTGTGTAAGTCCTAATCAAATATATAACAAGTTGCACATAATTGATTACTTAATTAATTGGAGTCTTCTCCAATTCAACATCTATCAATTAACTTACATGTGAAAACAAATAAATCATACATGAATCCATGCCAAACATGTACGTTTGAATGGATTCTACCTAACAATTAGCATATTGCCACATGATCACTTTACAACACATAAACATGTATAAACCTAGGGTTTCTATTCAAATTAATTAACCAAACATAAACCCTAAAAAATAAATCATAGGCAATCGACCTAAAAAAATTAGGGTTTGAGTTGGAAAAAATAAACCCTAAATCGACACATGTATAAACCAAACAAGATTTGTTTTTTTTATGTGATTTCGGTAATTAATTTCATGTTATAACGGCTCTTGATGCCACTGTTGGAATTATAATAGCATGACAATCATATATAAACCAAATCATCAAAGAACACATATAGCGGAAGCATAGGATACATATAACACATAAATAATTAACCGAATATTAAAGTGAACGTACCTTGATGATTCTAGCAAGAACAAGAATCAAACCGTGCAATATAAATGATGAACCCTAATTAAGGTTAATAGGATTATAAGAATTGCCCCTTACCGATTTTGCAATTCAATCCAAGATATTAACTATAATGAGTGTGATTCGATGTGAATGCTGCTAGTTCTTGAATCACAAATAAAACAACGAAACACAATGTTCTTGTTTTGGTTTATACGATCAAATCCCACAAGGGAATAACATGATCGTATGAATATAGAATGAAAAGTTAACAATGAATGCAAATAAATATTGCATGTATACATTAGCATGTATACGTATGAATATAATATCCATTGTTGTTACTTTGATTTATCACACAAGCTACTAATTCACCTTAGATCTAGAAAGAGAAAGTTAGAGAGAGAAAGAGATGGGAGGTTATCTTAATACTAATGAAATGCAAATGATCAATTAACCAACCAACCCTCTCCCTTGAATGGGAGGGGGTATTTATAGTGTTCTTACAAAGGATGGGCTTTTGCCCTAATAACAACATTAGTATTAAAATATATAAAACGCCACGGCCCATGGGCCTTCTACATAGGCCGAAGCATAAAACTAATCTAAATGCCTAAGCAACCTATTACATAAATGATCAATACTTGATAGACTAATAACGTGTTCCCAACAATCTCCCCCTAAGTATTGGTCATCAAGGTTGCTTAACGTCGTCTTTGCTTCTTTGGCTTTGACGTCTTTGGAATCTTTGTTCTTGGTTCTTGTTGTGATATGATATGGTATCGTCTCGATCTGCCTTTTCACCAACGTTCTCTAATGACAGTTTCTTTACGTCTTTTCCATCATACCCATATGTCTTTTGACTTTTGTTCTTCAAACGGTTCTCACTTCATAAGCTTCACTCTTTGACTTGTGAAAGTTTGTAACGCTTGAACTTTGACTTTTCTTTAGCTTCTTTGAACTTTTGTTATCTCTTAGTCTTTGTGAGAACTTTTCTTCAGGATATGAGCATGATGGAATGGTGATAATGGAACTCCAGGTCTCCATGATTAGCTGCATGTAAACAGTTAGCAATAAATCATCCGGCACTTACAGGTTCGGACTTCGAGATCGTCAACAGCATAGTGTGAAGACTTTCTCTAATCCTAGCCCAGACCGTTCTGAATCGGATACCCCCGAAAGGGCTTACATGGACACACCGAAGTGCACCCACGATCCAGTGAGCCGCTGAGGATCACCCCACGACTGTAGACCAGTTTTGGAGCTAACACTAAGCGTAATCCACATGGGATTACTGAAGTGACCTGCTGTCGGGGCTGTTTGATGTTGACCCTGGTAGGATTTCCATTCAATCACTGAGAATCACAATTTGTGAATTCTCTCATGAATGTTCTTGGCAGATTACTAAGATCTGCGAAGGACTCTCTTATAATTTACAACTGGTGTTCCTTTTGTTGAACAGTCAGTGTATGCTAAGTGTTCCTAAGAGATCTTTGTTGTATGTCATGGCTCTAGACTCAATTAAGTGCTTAGTTTTGGTCGTCGGAGGCATGGAGCAGAATGCCTCCTTTTCAATATCAACACATCTCGGAGTGAGAGGTCGATAGATAATGAAGGGTTCTCCGTGTGAAATGAAACAAGTGTCTTTTGAGAGACACCTGAGTGGCTAGAAGGTTTAGTGCATTGCGTCACTGGGTCCATGACGACTTAATCTTCAATACCGGTGTTACCGTAGTAACAACCAGTAGCATATGTATTGAACACGATGTCTGCCCTAAGGTTGATCAAACGGAGGGCTATTTCTTTTCACCATTTTCTTTACTTTCCTTTTTCATTCTTCAACCCCTTATTTCTCCTTTCATTTCATTTCTCCTTTCTTCTAATCATACCTAGGACTTTTCTAGTACTAAACTATTTGTATTGTCCTTGGGTAGATCCCTCTAGCTCTGGCAGATCATAGGACGGTTTTTCCTAACCTTAGTCACCTTATAATTTCATGACTATCCTATTGTTGCCAAAAACCAAACTTTTTGAAAATCTCTCAAAGTGCTTATGATTGTAAAAACATATTTTGTTAACACTTTGAGAGTTTTGTGATTTTCAGAAATACTCCCCCTTAACATGTGCACATAAGTATTTAAAGTAAATTTGCACATGTCGGGTAGAGTTAGCACTTTTTGAATTGATTGATTCTCAATGAACATGATCATCGCGAGACACGTTTACATCACTAGTAAAACTAGCTTGCAATTATTACCCATCCAGATCATACTCAAGGAGAATCTCTTGAAATCTGTACATTCTACTCAGACACACCCTTTGCGAGACACGTTTACATCACCAGATAAACTGGCTTGAAATTATTACCCGTCCCGGACATGTCTTTTCGACTACTGACTATTGCTATCGTCAATTCGAGGGTCAATTCTGAGTCGAACTCTTGTGAGATTTCAACTTAGATTTACCATATTTTAATCATATCTTTATTCTCCCCCTCAAAAATAGCATACTCGTGTTGTTTTTGTTTAACTTTTGATTAAAATATGCTCTTTTTGAGGTTTACGGGAAGAATTTAAAGAACTTTTGTTTTCAGAACAAAGATTTCAAATACTCCCCCTTAACAAGTGAGCGTATCTAAACACACTCCTTGTGTTGAAGATACTTTGAGTTAATATTAACTAGCACGCGAAATTTACTAGCTAATACTTAGAAGATATTGTTTTTGTGATGAATGAATGTAACAGTGAATGAACAATGTATGAACACAATTGTTTAACAAACCAAATAGCTTCAATATTATTATTATAATACGAGTGATCTTCGACTATCACTAGGGTTTAACAACCTTGAAGCTTTTACAATAATACGTATATGAGAGATATTCTGAAAACCTAACCTAGGATCTCCTTTTATAGAACAAGGAGTCCTTTACAAGTAAACTAGCATTCGTATCATTCTACAATTATAAGATATACACAATATCTATTCTATATATATCTTTACGCATCTTCAACTCTGTCTTCATCTCATAATCAGTACTAACCATCTGTACTAGCAGTACTAACTGACTTAGTACTGTTAGTGTTAATCTTCAGCAGTTGTAACATTATACTTGGCAGTACTAACTGTTGGTTTAATTCCCAACAATCCTCCCCTAAACTTATGATTTCTGTGCAAATCATTAAGTTTCTTGAATTAAACTCCAACATTGATGATGGGGGGGGGGGGATTCTTTCAAACACATATCTTTGATTTTGAATCACATCAGTATTTTCTTCACATTCAAGCTTTGAAGAAACCATAACAGCAAGCACTCCAGTACTTAACTTCATTATTCTTTGATAGCACTGTATGAACCTCTAGCAACTTCTCTTGATCTGCTCTGTATTCCTCCCCTGAGTCACATAATCATCTTAACAGCAACTGAACAAACTTGAATTCCTCCCCCGTTTGGAAGAATCCTCACCATCACTTGAATTTGAACTTATGACTTTTGAGCTCAGCTTCCAATATGACAATATTTTCAGACAATTTGTACAAGTTACCATAAATTCATTTAGTTTCAAACTTGCTCTCATCACTTCCAGATGTGTAATCTCCTGAGAGAGGTGAATCATAGAGCATAAACGTAGTTTCAAAGCTAGTTTGAACTAACAGTACAAACTGTTTAGCAAAAATTTTCAAGAGCAGTATAAAGTCAATGTGGACTTGAAAACATTTGTGCCCACTTATAGTTTTTAGCAAACTATCAGCTATCAACGGATTTGATGTGTCTTTACCAAGAGCCATTTTCTTTGGACTAGCCAACTCTTCACTGTGAGATATGGTGAGTTGATAACCATATAGTTTTTGGTAAACTATCAACCATAAACGGATTTGAGAAGTCTTTACCTGAAACCGTTTGCTCTGGACTAGTTGGTTCTTGATGTGGGTTAGACATGGTGAACCAATTACCATTTGTTGTGTGCTAAGATCACACACTTTAAGTTCCAAAGCACCATACTTTCCAAAGCATAAGACATTTAATTCACATACTCCAAGGAATTTGCTTATTCAACCTGCAATTGTTAGTCTAAAACCAAAGAAAACACAAGACAAAGTATTTCCTTTTTGACAGTTATCAAAAGTGACTAACATATTTATATAAGCAGTACCAAAATTGAATAAACAGTACAAACTATACATAGCAGTTTTAACTGACACAACTAGCAGTACAAAATCCTTTTGATAACAAAAACACTTAGACATTGAATGTTTAAGGATTGAGCATTCCAATACCTGTAACCAAGTACTGAAACCTCCCTACATCAAAACCTTTAGTTAGTAAGTCAGCAAAGTTGTCATCAGTATGAATTTTGACAACTTGAACTAACTTCTTTTCATGACAATATCTTATAAAGTGATGTCTAATTTCAATGTGTTTAGTTTTTGAATGTTGAACTGGATTTTTAATTATACACATTGTACTGCTATTGTCTATGTAAATAATTGTGTTCAAGAAATTATACCCATAATCAAGTAACTGATTCTGAATCCAAAGAACTTGAGCACAACAACTAGCAGCAGCCACATATTCAGCTTCTGTTGTAGAAGTGGCCACCATAGTTTGCTTTTTGCACTGCCATGAGATAAGTCTGCATCCCTGAAACTGACAACCACCAGTTGTAGACTTCCTATCCATACTAGCACCAGCATAATCACTTTCTGAATATGCTACCAAATCAAATGGAGACTCTTCAGGATACCACAGACCTATGTTTGGTTGACCTTTAAGATACCTAAATATCCTCTTCACTGCAGTCAAATGAGACACCTTGGGATTTACTTGAAATCTTGCACAAGCACATACTGCAAACATAATATCAGGTCTGGATGATGTAAGATACATCAAAGTACCAATCATAGACCTGTATGTGTGTACATCCACAGCTTCACCACTTTGATCTTTCAAAAGAAAATGTGTCTCCTTATCAGCAGGTGTGCTAGCAACTTTGGCATCTGTGAATTGAAACTTCCTCAATATTTCAGCTACATATTTATCTTGAGAGATAAATATTCCTTCTGGTTTCTGCTGTACTTGAAGTCCTAGAAAGAAAGTAAGCTCACCCATAGAGCTCATCTGGAACTGATCCTTCATTAACTTTTCAAACTCTTTGCACATCTCCTTCTTGGTAGAACCAAAGATGATATTATCCACATATACTTAAACCAGTAAGATATCACTCTTGTTCTTTTTGATAAAAAGAGTCTGATCAAATTTTCCCCTATGGAACCCATTCTTCAATAGATAAGTAGCCAGAGTTCCATACCAAGATCTTGGAGCTTGATGCAAGCCATAGAGAGCTTTTACCACCTTGTATACTTTGTCAGGATGATCTGGGTCAATAAAACCTGGAGGTTGAGAAACATAGACCTCCTCATCAATTGTACCATATAGAAAGGCACTCTTCACATCCATCTGCTGGTAGACCATGAAACCCATAAATGAAGCATAAGCTAGAAAAAGCCTTATTGCTTCAATCCTGGCAACAGGTGCAAAAACTTCCTCATAATCAATTCCCTCTTCCTGAGTATCGACTTGAGCCACAAGTCTTGCTTTGTTCTTTATCACTATACCTCTTTCATCTTTCTTGTTTCTGAATACCCACTTAGTACCAATAACCCTCATGCCTTTTGGAAAATCAACTAAGACCCATACCTTCTGAATCTTGAATTGAAGCAGTTCTTCTTGCATTGCTTTAACCCAACTTGAGTCCTCCAATGCCTTAAGCACATTCTTTGGTTCTATTTGTGATAAGAAGCATACAAACAGACATTCATTCTTATCTTTATGGTCTTTTTCTTCATATACTTCACTGAGGAAACCACGATGATCTTGATCTTTTGTTTGCCTTCTAGTCTTCACACCAGATTGTACATCTCCAATCACATTAGCAAGTGGATGATTCTTGTGAACTGTTGTTTGGGGAGTAGAAGGAACTTGATAATTCATTGGCATGTTGTGCAAACCAGCTCCAAATGTATCAAAAGAATCAATTTGTGGAGCAGTAGTATGACTTGAACCAGCAGTATGATTATGTTGCCCAGCAATAGAATCTTCTGGCTCAGTAGTACTAACTCCATTTGGCTTAGCAGTACTAACTCCATTTGTACTGCTTTCAGGAACTTCTATTTCTTTACCATTTCTTCCACCGTTTTCACCATCATTCTTTTCTTTATCATCATCACATGATGATGGAACATCATCATTCTTTGAAGAAGAATCATACAATGGACTGTCTTCCAAAATAGGCATCAAGATATGATCTTCATCAGAATCTTCTGAACCTGCATGATCATTAGTATTTGTACCTGTAACAGGCACATAATTCATAGATTCTGAAAGCCCATCAATATCAAAAATCCAATCTGGACCACTAGCTGCAACATTTGGTATATTCTCTTGAAACTCATTGTGCAGATTTTCCTCTACATGTCTGGTGCTCTTATTATACACCCTAAAAGCTTTACTATGCAAAGAATAACCAACAAAGAAACCCTCATCAGATTTCCCATCAAACTTCCCTAATTGGTCTTTGGTATTGAGAATAGTGACATGGCAACCAAAAGGTCTCATAAAGCTTAAGGCAGGGGTTCTGCCTCTGAAAAGTTCATAAGCAGTCTTATTATGAGGTTGCACTACTAAAACCCTATTCTGAACATAACAAGCAGTACTAACTGCTTCAGCCCAAAATGAAATAGGTAACTTAGAGTCAGCTAACATTGTCCTAGCAGCCTCTATTAGTGTCCTATTCTTTCTTTCAGCTACTCCATTTTGTTGTGGGGTTCTAGCTACACTAAATTCTCTTTTAATACCCTTTTCTTTGCAAAACTCATCCATAACTCTGTTTTTAAATTCTGTCCCATTATCACATCTGATTATTTTTACCTTTTTATCAGCTAGGTTTTCTACCTCAATAATAAAGGACTTAAGGATCTCACTAGTTTCATCCTTAGTTCTCAAAAAGAAAACCCATGTAAACCTGGAATAATCATCAGTAATAACCAAACAATATCTTTTATGATTCAAGCTATTAACAGAAGTAGGACCAAACAAGTCCATCTGAAGCATGTATAAAGCTTGATTATTAGAGTTATGAACCTTGGGCTTACAATAGGCTTTGTGTTGTTTACCCTTAAGGCAAGAAACACAGGTTTGGTCATTTTGAAAATTTTTATTAGGTAAACCTCTTACCAAACCATATTTAGCAATTTTATTAATGGTTTTGAAATTAACATGACCAAGCCTTCTATGCCACAACATTGACTCATCCAATGTGGCTTTTGCAACAAGGCAAGTAAGACCTTCTTTGGGAACAAGTTTATTCATCTCAACACTGTATGTGTTACCCTTTCTAGGGATTTTAAGCAATACTTGACTTTCATCAGGTAGCTTAAAGTCAGGAGAAAGAATAAGACGGTCAGTATCAGTAAATAAGACCTTGTTCTGTTTATCACAAATTTGTGACACACTAAAAAGGTTGTACTTAAGCTCTGGTACAAAATACACATTTTCAAATTCAAGATTACCAGTTTTAATAATACCTTTACCAGTAATCTTGCCACCAACACCACCTCCAAAGATAACAGGTCCTCCATCCAGAGGTGTAAAGTCTGAAAGGTATGACATGTTACCAGTCATGTGCCTTGAACTTCCACTATCTGAGTACCCTCTATCTTCTCCATCTTTTGTTGGATGTTCCTGCACACAAAATAAAGGATTTAGTTCCTTTTGGGGACCCAAGCCATTACTGACTTGGATCTGCCTCGTGCATCAATATAATTATATCTATTGAAAGTTATTGATGCACCATTGGGTTTGGTAGGTTTCCATACCCAACGTGCTGAGGCCTTCACAACATTGCCCCATTGACCCTTAACAACATTCATATGCCTAGCAGTAGGAATTGTTGGCCTAGCAGTAGAAACTGTTGGCTTGACTTTAGGCATCCATTTTTGATTATACAAAGGTGTTTTCTTGAAAAAGGGCCTGGTAATAGTTTGTGCATGATTGTAATGATTTGAAAATGGTTTTGCACTTGAAACATTTTGTTTGTTATTAAACCACTTGTTTTGTCTAGCAGTAGAAACTGATTTGAGGCCAGACTATAACATGATTGCTCTGGGTTTCATCTTATGATTTACATTAGGGTTAGTCAATCTAGTAGGACTGTTTTGATTCACCCTAGCATTGGTATTCTCATACACCCTTGAATTCCCAAAAACCTTCTTTTTCCATGGGTTTAAGTCACAATATGCAGCCAAATGATTAAAATTACCACACACAAAACATACTTTATTCTGCATAACAAACTCATCACCAAGTTGTTGAGATTTTAAGTTATTCCAGTTCCTTTGATTTCCCCTAGGAACTGAAGATCTGTTTGTAGACCTATACATTTCAGCATATCTAACAGTATTCCTAACTGGTTTTATATTTTCATTTTTGACCACCTTAGGAACATGTTTTACATCTACCTTAACCACATCAGGTTTAACCTTAACATGATCATCCTCATCTTCAGATGTCCAATCCTCTATGGTTGGAGCATCTGAGTTCCTACCAGAGGACACCTTATCCTCAGAAAGTGATGTATCACTTGCACTCACAAAAGAATCCTCAGCCTTAACAAATTTAGTAGGACTCTCATTGGTTTTAGGACCAAATCCAGGAAATTCAACATCCTTAAACTCCTCTAAGCCAGTATGAGCTAAGTCAATTCCTGGAGGTACAAACATTCCTCTATTGGGGGGTGCAACTGACTTATATCCTAGACCAGATTTTGCTTTATGAACCACTTGACTCTCTATCACTTTTGAAGTATATTCAAGAGTGTCAACACTTAACTGTATGTTTTCCTTTTCTTTCTTAAGCTTCTCTAGTTCATATGTAAGCCCACTCATCTTATCATCTCTCAGTTGCAAATCTCTTTTTAAAACAGCTATATCATCTGTAAAGTTTGATTCATTCTTTCTATAAAAAGTAAGTTGTTCTTCTAAAACAGCTATTCCTCTTTTATGATTTGAAAGACTAAAGTTTACTTCATTAAATTCTGTCCTAAGATTATCATACTGTTTCTTAAGAGACTCATATCCTTTCAAAGCAGGACAAGAATTTGAACACTTTTTAACCTCATGTACCTCTGAGTCAGAGAAGGCCATCAATCCCAAGTTGGCTGGTTCCTCCTCTTCTTCCATGAAGCTTCAGTCAAAGCCAGCCCCATCAACAGCTACCATTGCCTTGGAAGATGTTTCTTCCACATTCACTGTTCTCCTGTTTCCCTGCTGACTCTTATACCTTTTACCCTTGTTGTCCTGTTGTCTGGGGCTTCTACATTCTCTGGCAAAATGTCCCATCTTGTGGCAGTTGTAACACTCCACCTTGGATTTGTCATAGCCAGCAACATCTCCTCCATTGAGAGTAAGCTTGTTTCCAGTCATTTGAAAGTACTTTTTTGCCCTAATGCTTATCAAAGCCATTTGCCACTTCAAGTCCATTGCTTCCAAGTCATCTTCATCAATCTGAACAAGGTCTTCATTATAGATTTGAGACCCATTGGATTGTTATGACACAAAAGCATAGATAGTTTCATCACTCAAGCTAGCAGTGCTAGTTTTTACACTAGCAGTACTAACTTTAGGGATAGCAGTACAAACATATGGATCATCCTTAGTACTGCTATTGCTGGGGGATGACAAAAATGCCATGTTTCCAGACATAGAACTGGTGCTTCCTTCCTTTTTCACCTTTTGTTCAACAATCTTAAGATTGTTGTACAACTCATTAAGTGTCATCTTCTCCAGTTCAGGCTTGTTACTCCAAACAACAACATGGGTGTTCCATTCAGCAGACAAGCTATTGAGAAACTTCATGTTCAGGTCTTCTTGTGGAATTACTATCTTCAAACCAGCAAGTTGACTCACAATTCTCTGTAGCCTGTTAAAGACTTGATCAAGAGTTTCAGTGCTTGTGGCACTAAAATTCTCATAGCTTTGCTTCAGCATTGTTCTTTGTGCCTTTTTAGTGGCTTCATTACCACAAAATATCTCTACAATAGCTGCAAAAAGGGTCTTTGCAGTTTCATAAGGACTGAAGTTCAACACCTGATCATTGGGAATTGCCATGAGTAACAAATTCTTGGCTTTGAGATCATTCTTCTTCTTGATCCTTTCATCATTGGTGACTGGTTCAGTGTTGAGCTTAGTAGTTTTGGAACCATTAGCAAGTGTTTCTTCAGAAGTTGTTGGTTTAAAAGAATCACCATTGAGAATGATATCCCATAGTGCATAGTCTTGCACCATGAAGTATTGCTCAATTCTGAGCCTCCAGAGATCATATTTATTTTGTTTGAGCATTAGAAGTTTGGCAAGGATTGAGGTTTGTGGGGTTTCCATGTCCATCTTCCTAGTTGAAAGAGAAAAACTACTTCTGGATCTTCTAAATCAAAGTATCAGAACCTGTCTTTGATACCACTTGAGGGGATCTAAACACACTCCTTGTGTTGAAGATACTTTGAGTTAATATTAACTAGCACGTGGAATTTACTAGCTAATACTTAGAAGATATTGTTTTTGTGATGAATGAATGTAACAGTGAATGAACAATGTATGAACACAATTGTTTAACAAACCAAATAGCTTCAATATTATTATTATAATACGAGTGATCTTCGACTATCACTAGGGTTTAACAACCTTGAAGCTTTTACAATAATACTTATATGAGAGATATTCTGAAAACCTAACCTAGGATCTCCTTTTATAGAACAAGGATTCCTTTACAAGTAAACTAACATTCGTATCATTCTATAATTATAAGATATACACAATATCTATTCTATATATATCTTTACGCGTCTTCAACTCTATCTTCATCTCATAATCAGTACTAACCATATGTACTAGCAGTACTAACTGACTTAGTACTGTTAGTGTTAATCTTCAGCAGTTGTAACATTATACTTGGCAGTACTAACTGTTGGTTTAATTCCCAACAACAAGGGAATACTTGTTCTATTGAGCAGAATTTGAAATTTTTTTGAAAAATTCTGGTTAATTCTACTCAATAGTAAGAAGCTTTCGCTCCTTTGATCAGGATTGAGGCACTGAAGCGTACCTCAGGGTCCTTTCATTACAAGTACGGGTTGTGCACTGTGATGTGTACAAAAACCATAGTCAAAGATAACAAATATGATGAGAGATGATGAATTATAACAATGGTACCAATGATTACTGCTCAGGATGACGGAATGTGAGAATGTTGGGAATTCTGGCTCGTCCTCCCACATAGCTTTCCAATCGTCTCATCGTCACCCGAAACTTTATCCTTCGATCAATCTTCTCCATGAATTTGACAGCTTGCTTCACATCATTCTTACTCCAACTCATATGCCTTAGCCATCCTGATTTCAACCCCTTTCTATGGTTCTCCAGAATCTTTTTGTAACACCTAAAATCTGAAAAGCATGTAAAATGACCAAATTGCCCCTACAAGTTTAAAAATTTATTTAAAGGCTTATCAAGTATCAAAACAATCCCAAACTTCTGGAAATGAACAAGATATGGTACCAAATAATTTTGACAACTCCATTTGATATTTTTGCAAGCTAAAAAATTACCAAAATACCCTTGGTGCACCGAATAGAATTGTTTCTATTATTAATATATGTTTAAACATAAGAAAAATACATTTAAATGAAGGAAATCAATCAAATCAAGTTACCTAAGTTAAATCCTGAAATTTTGGTTCTATCCCTCCCCCATGACTCGGTTTCCACAATATTATCACCATTCCATATATTTTGTTCCTAAACCCTAATTGCCGAATAACAATAACACACACATAAATTCTTTTTGCCTCCATCCGGCCACAAAGAATTATTTCAACAATTTTTGAGCTCAATCATCATCTAAGGAGTCCTAGAAAAATCGGTTTGAAGTCGTGTATTTCCTGGTTCGTTTGTGGTGATTTTATTCTTGTCGCTAGAGCATTTATAAGGTAAAATTCGTAATAATTCATTTGATCTCCATAAAATTCGTTTCTCATTTTTCCTGAGGTTCTTACATCACTTGTGATCTACGAAAAATGTATACAAGGTGGTTTGGTCCCGTTTGAAGTCGTGGTGATTTCTTTTGGTTCGAAAGTTCTAGCCGAGAGACACAAATCCATTCAGCCTTTTTCACTCGTTCTAAAATTATCCTGGTATTTTTCTCAGCTTCTAATGATCATATCTAATGTGGGAAAAATGATAAAAACAGCCCATGCATCATATATAAATCGTATGGAAATTATTGTGTTATAAACCCTAGAATCGAAATAAATCTATAATACATATATGCGATTTTTCCAGACCTGGTGATTAATTTTCGTGGGCTCTATTATCATCATATAACCTCAGAAAAATGCTCATTTGAATTATAGAGACCTAAAACTATTATTATGGAATTTAGTTGTAATCAGCTAAATGGGAAATAAAAGGAAAAATTGTGGCAAACCCTTAGAACAAATCGACCTAGAGTTTATATGATAAAATCTGGAAAATTAAGGTGTGTAAATGATGTGGTTATGATGATTTAATGATTGGTGAAAGTTAGGGTTTTAATTTTGTTGTCAAAAGGTATACCTATTTGAATAAATAAATTGAAGGGTGTGTTTTGTAACTTTTAAAACTCAAGGGACAATTTTGTAAATTATGTTAGACCTGCTAGAAATGGCATAAAATATAAGAGGAGGGTCTCATGTGTTAATTTTGCATTTTAAGGGTTTATTTTGATTTAATAATTAAGTATAAATCGATTTGGAAAATAAATAAAATATAGGGACTAAATTTGTAATTTCTGGAAAGTTAAGGTCGAGTTGAGTAATAAGTGATATTCAGGGGCTAATGTGTAAATTTGGATATTTATTGGACTAATGTGTAATTATTATTAATTAAAGTTTGAAAATGTAAACTTTAAGGTTAATTATGTAAATTAATTAAATGGAGGGACCTATTGTGTAAATTATGAATATTTAAAGGTCCATTCGTATAACTTAGTAAAATAAGTACTCATTGTGTAAAATTGATAAATTAAGGGTTTAATGTGTAATTATGAATATTTGAAGGTTTAAAGTGTAACTTTTGTAATAAAGGGGTGTAAAGTGTAAATTGTGAAATCTTAAGGACCAAATGTGTAAATATGATAAAGATACCTTATTTCCAGTTAATAATGATCTAACTAAGTTATGTACCTTATACTTCTAAAATTGGAAACTTCCAATTAAGGAAACCTTCCAATTAAGGAAACTTGCTAAATATGGAAACCTGCTAAAAATAGAAAGTTATTAAAAATGGAAAAGCAATTAATTAAGAATGATTTGTAATCCCCTTCTACTCCTCTAGGTGTGAAGAAGGAGAGACTTTGAGCTATTCCCTTATTTCTGTGCTTTGTTTCTGTTTGTGCTATCGTCATAAGGTACGGATACTCTACCCTTTTTAGTAAGGGTGTCTTATCACCTATGCATTGATGTTGAGCTATGATTTAAACCTTTTGACATGAACCTTTTGACATGAACCTTTTGATATGATCTTGAGATATACTTTCTGATTATGACCTTGAGATACACTTTGATATGACATTGAGACCTGACTCTTAGTTTGATACCCGAGCCATTTTTGTCCTTTCCTAGCCAGGAAGGTAACCTGGCCATGTCTGTGATGCACCACTGGCATGACTCCTGTGTGGGGGAGTGATTTCTCACACCGTCCCTTTTATATTATCTGCCGGCTACTTGACTTTGAGATTGACTTTGAGTTTGGGGGCGTATGGATTGCAATCCTAGGCATGTTTTGTTTAGTGGATTTAACTATGACTTTGAGTATGACTTTGAGGTGACTGGTGCTTGTGTGCAGTACACGCCTTTCACATTTCTGGGAGCTAGCTACTCCACCCTGTTGATACATGAGGACACCCCTCATATTATCTGGTTGCCTAAGAGGTATCCCCTCTGATTGTGAGACTATGACTTTGAGATGATGACATTGAGATTTGACTTTGAGTTTTGGGCTCGTGGTAGATGACTATCCTATTCTTCTTTTATTATCCTTTTGCTTTGATTATACCTTATGATATTCCCAGTACTTCACTATATTCTGTTTCGTTATCTTTGCTTGTATTATGTATCTGTTCACTGAGCTTTGTAAGCTCAGCCGCACGGTTTCTTTTCGTGTGCGGCAGGTTTTGGTTGGAAGATGGGTATGAGTGAAGAGACTTTTGGACTTAGAAGACTTGATAATTATTTTGGCCTAGAGACGATTGGAAGTTACTACATTTGTTAAAATTTGCATTCGCTTTTGTAACCTTGTAATTTCAGTATTTTTTCTGTAACCTTTGAGAATCTTTGTATTACTTTTGAATGTATGCTCTGTTATATCTGATATGAAACCATTTGCGTGACATCTTTACCCTTGTCGGGTTGGGGTGTTACACTTTTGAAGTTCAGACTTTGCAAGTAACAGAGTTTCATCGCTGAACTTGTGGAGATCTTGGTAACCCATAACCCTTGTTGAATTTCGTCTGACGTATGCTAACCCGAATGGTCTATCACTGAAAGTATAAGGCTTCTTATCTGCTATCCCCGGAGGACTGAGATTGGGCTTGACTAAATTCAATTTCTTCTGGTAGCTTTCTACCCCAAGATGCATGTCTTCAACTCTTGATCTGATGACAATATTGCGAATGTACAGCAAAACTGAGTTGACGATGTCATACTGAAGACGTCCAGGAAGATGTTCGAGTTTTCCTTGAACTTTTAGGAGATACATGTCTTCAATATCGTTGATATGTAGGTAGGGATAATCTGCTTCCCTGAAGGTGTATTCTTGATCATCCAGCCTCCTCACGGTGATCTTCTTCAGAAAGTTGTAGCCAAACATCGATTCTGTTTCAGCATTGGTGATTGAAAGGATCTTAATTTTGTGATAAACATCAGTCTTTGACGTTTTTGTAAACATCTATTTATAGAACCATTTCCTCATATCCGTCCAATGATAGATTCCAAGTGCTGCTTCATCATTGTATTCTTCAACTTTGTTGATGAATAAATCGTTGATTTGTTCTTCGAAACCTTCTAATGCATATGATGCTGCCGGATACTTGGTAAGTGATGTAGCATATCATTTTTCTGGGTTTGTGTTACCATAGACCAGATAATCCAAATCTCTGTTGAAGAAATATGCTTTGGGTATCTGCGGGTTGTGGCCATGACCGACGAGTGGTAAGGGTTGCGAGTAATTGTGAATTTTAAAGTTATCAGATGGATGTGAAGTACGTGCATGATCCCAGTCAATATTTTCTGAAAGAGCCCTTGCCACTTGTTCCAAGTTGTACTCAAATTCCAGTTCTGAAGTTGTGACAGTTTTGAATTCTGTGAAGCCTTCTTTCCGAACTCTAATGATATCAGGCAACCCCAACTTATGGACTTTCATTACCTTTTTCAATCGTTTGGTGAAGTCCACAATAGAACCTTCAACTGGTGCTTCATCCTCAGCTGGAACTTCTGGATATGCATCCACCATTGTTTCAAACCAATCGAACCTTGGAGCGTTTGGGTTTACCCATTCTGGTGCAGGTGTGGCTTTTCCATTAGCTGGTGGTGCGGGCACATTTGTAACTTTGGGTGGTGCAGGAGCAAATTCATCTTGATTTATGCGTACATCATCTTGTGGTTCAACCTCATCAAATGCCCCAGTTTCAAGAGGGACAAACTTGTCTTGGCTTGATTGCTTGGTAGTTCCAGAAGAATGTGCTGTAGTAGAAGGGCCACTTGATTTAGAAAGTTTCTTTTTTTCTTCCCTTGATCATCTTTGTCAGGATCATTCCGACGACACTTGGTTGGCTTATCCTTCTTACATGCCTCTGCTTTCTTTTCAGCTTTCTTGATTGAATTAAGTAATGCCTGACGAAGCTCTTCCTCTTCGGGATCTTCCGTGATATTTTCAAGCAATTGTCCTTTGAGTTCAGCAGTAGACCATTTGGATGGGACGGTCCGAACCGTCATTGGTATGGTTTTCATCAGATTAGCCATAGTTCTTTCCAGATTTCGTTTGACATATTCCTTAAGAAGTTCTGGGAGTGCCTCTTGAAGATGTTTGCTGACTTCTTGGGGTACTTGAGAGCTGACTTCTTGAGGGACATGTGTTCTGAGATATTGCTCTGCTGCCTTCTCCAGATCAAATGATTTGATATCATTGATGTCAAATTTCTGTTTATCCACCTGTTTTTGCACTTCAGTGAGCTGTACATTTAATGCTTTGTGCTCACTGTCTTCTAATTGTTGAAGTTCAATAACCTTCTTTTGAAGTGCAAGGAGTTGCTCTTTGAGATCATTGAGCTCACTAGGGGATTGACCCACAGATGACGGTTGTGGAGAATGTACAGGGTTGTTTCCTTGATCGTCATCTCGGTTATCATCTTCATCATTGCCTTCATCGTCTTTGTTCTCATTATCTTCATCATCTTCACCCTCTTCATCATCTTCTTCATCTTCATCATTTTCATTCTCATCTGATTCAGATCTTGAGGGTGTGGGTGTGTGTAAAATTTGTTCAGACTCTTCAGATCCACCCTCTGATTCACTAAGTGTGACAGATCTTGTGTCCTCTGACTCTTCTTCTGTTTGAGCTAAGGGTTGTGAAGCTGATCCTTCACCTTTCTTCATCCTTTCACGTTTCTCCTTATCTGCCAACCATTTTGCTCTGTTTTCCTTTGAAGCTTTCTTGAGTTGCTCTTGCTCTTCTGCTTCAGTCATTGGTGGTTTGATGGGTTTAAACGATTGATCTGTAAATTTGATGGATTTTCCCCTTCCCTTGCCCAAACTTTTGTCTGTCTCTGCCAATACTGTCTTCATTTTTTCAAGATCTTTCTTCTTCTTTTCTTTTCTAAGATCTATTTCTTCTTCTTCATCTTCGTCGGTAGGCTCATCTCTGAGCGTTAGTTCAGTGGTCTTGTCACTGACCTTCAGCTTCTTCTTTTCGACTCTTCCAATTTTCTTTGTTCTTGAAGTAGCTGCTGGGAAAGTTTTGCCTTTTCCTCTACCTCTGCCCCTGGTTGACTTTGTTCCCTTAACCGTAATACCCACCTTTGTAGCCTTTTCAGCCTCATCGTACCATTGGTAAGCTTCAGTTCCCATCACCGCTTCTGTTAACATACTTGATGGGATTCTCAGACCCTGTTTCTTGGTGTTTGTCATCTGCACTTTAACCCTGGTGAGAATGTGATCCATGTGTTCGGTATGTGCTTTCTCATTTGGACGTCTATCGATTTCAGGGTGGTTTTTCATGAAGTGTGAGATTATGAGCTTGGTGAATCGGGGAAAGGGTATCTTGTATCCCTTCTTTTGTTGGAACTGTTGGGCTAGGTAAATCATATCTTTCCATATGAACTTAGCGAAGTCCATGTGGTAGAAGTTGACGACACCCCAAAAGAATTGTAACTGTTCGAGTCTCGGGTGTTCAAGTCCAGTTACTTTTCCGGTTATACAACGAATGATGATGGTGTAAAGGGTCAACCAAGGCTGAGGGATGTACTTCCTGTCCACTCTGGAATGAGAGGTGAGCTCTACACTCTGATCATCATAGCCGAGGCGTATTAAGGTTTCAGCCATGGTTTCAAAGGTTTGGTCGTCATGGAATCTGCCTCTTGGGCCTGAGGCTTCTGACGGAAGATCAAGAATGTTGCGAAGAGTATCAACACCGAATTGCATCTCTGTTCGATCAACTGTGACTGTCATGGTTTTGTTGTCTTTGCCTATGATCATGGAGTGCCAAAACTGATTCATATACACTTCAGGTACACTTGCTGTCTTAGTCATAACGGAACTGACGTAGTGTCTCTTGAGTATTTCCACGACTATTTGACATGATTCATGACATGGTAGATTCTCAAAGTCGACTCTTGAGTTGGAGTCACTGATTTTACGTTCATCTCCTTTCGAGTAACGGATCCTTGAGACATGATTAGCCTATATACCACAAACACCAACAACAACACACAATGGACATTGCATATATATGTTAGTGAATGTAATTTGTTGCACGTTCTTAGCCTAACTAGTATGCTGCATCACATAGTAGGACTAAATCATGAAAATCAATCACATATCAATCAAGCAATCCATAAACAATCAATCCTCATTCTTACAAACTTTTTGCGTTTTACTAAGTTCATTCCAAAAATATTCTAAGTCTGAAAAATATTAACAAACTCGAAGAGTATTCATAAACTCGGAGGATTTGTACTGATTTTACAAACTCGAAGACTAGTCACAAACTCAGAAAGTTTTACAAAGCTCGGAAAGTTTTACAAACTCGGAAAGTTTTACAAACTCAGAAAGTTTATAGAAACTCGGAAAGTTTTTTAAAAACTTGGAAAGTTTTACAAACTCGGAAAGTTTATAGAAACTCGGAAAGTTTATAGAAACTTGGAAAGTTTATAGAAACTCGGAAAGTGTCTAGAAACTCGGAGAGTTTTTCAGAAACTCGGAGAATATCTAGAAACTCGAAAAGTTCTTAGAAACTCAGAGAGTTCCATAACTTTAGTCTCCTAACTCGGAGACAAAGTAGAAGAGTACCAGTTTAACAACAAAGTCGAAGGATTTCACTAATAAGCACAAAGTTGAAGGATGGACACTTAAACACAAAGTCGGAGTCGTTCATATTCATCAGATTTCATGTAAACAAGTTATGATTCATAATCAATGTTCAACTTAATCCTAATCATGTTCTAAGCAACAACAAACACTGAGAAACTCATTCACATCAACACTTTGTTCATCACAGTCAATACTATCACAAGAAATCACTCGAATTTAGTCAATCCTTTTGATTCAAGTTATAAAACGTTAAGCGCATGTTCTAGGATAACAACTAAGCATATCCCACCATTTAAACATTCAAACACATCACACCTTTATCTCAGCACACAAACGCGACTTCTTAAACCCTAATTCAATCGAACAACCTTATTTGATGTTATTGAATCTAATTAATCATGTACATAGCATTCTAAATCATGTTATGAAGCTAATATACTGACTCAATTAGGCTAAACAACAATAAACAAGAAACGCCCAATTCGGTCACTTAAACCCTAAATCGTAATTCAAGATATTTTGCCACAAAATTGATGCGCGAATGATTCTAGGACATAAACGATTGAATTCAACACTTACAATTTGAAAGTTAATGGAGAATCAAAAAATTCTTGATGTTCTTGAGGGTTTTGGCGTTTTGGCGGGTTTTTTGATAAGTTAAGTGATACTGTGAGTTTTCTAATGTCTGATTTTTTAGTTATATTGTGATGATTTTGACCTTTTGACAAGTTTAACCCCTTAACAAGTGTTCAAGTTCATACAAAGCCTTAAAGTGACAGTTTCAGCCCCTTAACTAGAGTCCTAGTTCACATGAGGTCTTATTGAGGCAACTTTTAACATTTTGACATATTCAGTCCTTGAGATTTGAAATGGTTAAAACCTTTGATCCAATTTGTTGTGAACCTGCGTTATTTCCATTTCTCCCCCTTGAACTAAAACATATTTTTGAAATTTTGACAATCTTGTAGTTCAAGAGATCATGAAAATATTTTATGATGAAGATTTTGATAATGAAGAAAAATTTAGATGATAAATGTGCAAAAGTTAAGAAAATTCTCCCCCTCAAAATATGTTCGTGATTTGAAATTAATGAAATTTGAAATGACGAAAACATATTTTGATTTGTTTTGACTTTTGCACATTTAAAGAGGGCTTTTTTTTATTTATTTTTTATTTTTTTTTAATGAAAAATTGGAAAATCTTTTTTGTGTTTTTCAGAAATTATTTACAAAGATAGTTTTGATGTTTGACTCACTTAATTATGTTTAAGAAAATTGTTCAATTCGTCTGGAGTCAAACATCTCATACTAATCTGGTGAATCAATTCAACAAATCTTGCATGAGGCAAAGCTTTGGTGAATAAATCCGCCAATTGGTGTTTTGTACCCACGAAATAAAGTTCAATTGTACCCTGTTCCACGTGCTCTTTAATGAAGTGATACCGGAGAGCAATATGCTTGGATTTTGAATGTTGAACCGTGTTACACGAAATAGCTATGGCACTCTTGGAGTCACAATACATCGGAATCTTGTTGAACACGTATCCGTAGTCCATCAGCTGTGACCGCATCCAGATGACTTGAGCGCAGTATGATGACATGGCGACGTATTCTGATTCGGTAGACGATAGTGATGTACAGTCCTGCTTCTTTGACTGCCAAGTGACAAGCTTGTCACCCAAAAATTGCACGCCCCCAGATGTACTTTTCCTTGTGTCTATGCATCCAGCATGATCGGCATCTGAAAAAGCTATTAGTTCAAAACCAGAATCCTTCGAATACCAGATCCCCAAGTGAATGGTTCCCTTTATGTATCGAAGGATTCTTTTAATAGCAGATATATGTCTTTCAGTTGGTCTAGACTGAAAGCGGGAGCATAGATAATTGGCAAATACAATATCCGGTCGGCTAGCTGTGAGATACATGAGAGACCCAATCATACTACGGTATTTGGTAGGATCTATGGGTGTCCCATGTAGATCAGTGTAACACCCCCAATTTCGTGATGTGCAGCGGAATTTAATTTGGGTGTTACTTCATGGCACAACAGTTGAATAGTAGAAAACGATCACCAATTTGGTCGTTTTAAAAGATTTATCATTCGAATATCAGAGTTTACAAAATAAGGTCCCCAGTGGTTCCAAAGTTTATTAAATAAGTTTTCGAATGATATTTATAGCCTTCATAATTATCCGTGCTTCTCCGTACCATCCGTGCTCATTGTGAACCTGAGATAAAGACATGCTTAAAACGTCAACACAATGGTTGGTGAGTTCGTGGAGTTTGATAGAAAATATCTTTCTTTGAAAGGTGTATAGTGATTGTTGAAATAATTAATAGTTCTTCATGAAATAAATAACGAGTTGCGTTGTATAAAAATCCACAAGCGAATCATGTATGATCTCCAAAATCATAAGTTTCATATTATAATTGAAGCTGAGCTACGTTGTTATACGCTCGAAATAGAATGTTGAGTCAACTTTTAAATGTAACGATATATCATGCTTTTTGGGTTGTCTTTTGTAGAATTCTCATTTAAATCACATACGCTAGCAATTAAAGTTCAAGTACAGGATTCAAAATCATATCACATAGTGGGAAGGGTAACTTAGAGTCTGAAATCTATCAGTGTAAAGTGGTGGTCTTCTAAATACAGCTGTATCCTAGGATATATATGAAACATTCATATATTCATAAAGTTATATTGCCCTAAGCCTCATGACACGCAAAACGTTAACAGAGTACCGTAAAACGGCGGTGTCCCACCAGGGTTACTGATGGGTTTTTATGGCCCTCATGTTAATAGGTAACTTGCCAATTCCTATTTTCTCAAATATAGTGCATCGCGACTAAATACGACTAACCATGTAGGCATTCCGTCACAGTATTTAGTGGGATAGGTCGTCAGCCTCTAACAGGTTTCGAAGCTGTTCACTATATTCGCGCTCACCGCAGTGATTAATGGCTCATGATCAAGGGACTTTATGGCAATAAAGTGTGCTTAGGCAATATAGGTGAATCATGCGAAATTTTAGTCTTGGCAATTATTTATAGTGAAATGTAGAAATATCATATTAAAGTAGCAGTACATTCATTTGTCACATGAATGCATACAATGAGTCTCAGTGTCATCAAGTAGCTTAAAATGTTATCTTCCAAGTTCCGTGTTTAAGCTAAACAGACAATTTGCACATATAATGAGCATGTATTCCTTTCAAGTATGATTCAAACATGTAAAGCATAGTGGATGATTTTGAGTAAATCATGAGAGTTTTATATAAGTAACTTAAAACAGTTAAAGCATGTATCTCCCCAAAAGAGTTATTAAAACAAGAGTTAAAAGTAGGGGCCACGACTCACCTGGAGCGTATCTGACAAGACGAAATTATAAGACCAAGTAAACGATCACGAAAACTTCTTCAATACTAGACCTGAATATAAGCGAAGTCTAAGAGTCTAATTTTTCTACTAATAACGAATGTGGAAAGGATAAATCGTCTAACGATTTGATCGGTGATGTGAGTGTATGATATGCTTAAAATGCCTCAAGTTAAAAATATGATAAATCTAGAATATTATCTTGATTCTTATCTTAATAGACTCAAAATATTACGTTCTCGAAATATGCTGAAATATTATGCAAGTGAAGTCACTAATATTTCTAATAGCGAAACTTTAAATAATGCATAACTTAAAATGAATAATGCATATGAAATGAAGGGTGCAAAAGGAAACAATAAATTAAAAATGTCAAGTGAAATTAAATAGGTCCTTGTTCCTTTTCAGATTTTATCCTTCTTGGTTTAACTGTGGTTTCGTTACGTCGTTAGTCCTCGGTTAAGTCCAAAGTCCATAATAGTCCAAATTTTGTCCACATGTCCATATAAGGCTCGGAGTTCAATGATATGTCAATTAAAGTCCTTTACAAACTGTTTTCACAGCTTCAGTCCATAGTTTCATAGTTTGGCAGTTTTGGTCCTTCTGGTTAGTTCGCGTTACATTTTTAGTCCTTTTTGCATAAAAATGACGGGAAAAATATTCTGAAAATTTCTATAACTCGATTAAGTTTATTTTAACTTATTTCAATTGCTTATTTCAGTAAATAGCTTATTTTTGTATTAATGGGTCGCACACGAGTTTAACTTAAAGCCCATTTAATATTTTAGAGGCAAGGGCACGTAAATTGTGTTGGGCCTGAAATTGGGCTATTTTTATGAGTCTGAAAATGTATCACATGGACCTATTGAACTGCTGATACTCAAATGCTTATTGGGCTTAAATTTTAGCCCAACCGGAAAATAGTTTAAGGTTTTATTAATTTTTGAATCTTTCACATGAATCCTATCGAGTGACAACAAAAACGGATTAATTTAAGCGTGATTAAGAGTTTATGAGTTCGAACTTCAATCATGAAAAGTGTAGTTTGCCAGTCCGCCTATCGAGTGGTGTAATAATTTAAATAGGTTACATACATGATTTCGAAATTACAACAGTGGTTTGTGGCCTGTCGCATGAAGTAGGTTTTGAAAGACTTAATATATTTTCTAAGTGTTTTAGAATGCAGTCGAATGGTTCAGGAATTGTGGCTATTTAAGAGCTTATTAAAGCGTATGAGTAGAATCATAAAAGATAAAAGTTGGAGATGGCCAAGTCGACATTTGACATATACAAAAATATGTATACGTTACATGTAAGTTTCTCAATTTATCATGGGGTTAAGTGGGCTGTTCAAGTAATGGTTAAAACCTAAAATACTTAATAAAAATGATGACCCGATTTGACTTTCTATTAAGTTTTGAGTTCGACTGTGACTTTTAAGGGATGGTATCCGTATTATAATGATGTTGGTAAGTTTCTATGCTACATCGTGATATGAGTAAATATGCATGGGTGATATTTAGACGTGTACTAGAGTGTGTGAAGGGTTTCTAAATCTTTCTTAGTGGGGTTTGTCACTTCTTGTGAATTCATAACAATATGTAAAGCGACAGATGCGTTCGAATGTAAAATGAAAACATGCATGAATGTTGTTGTGTGTACGTGGGAAATGAAAACAAGAGGGTTAGTAGTTACTTACTACACCTTTGAAAAGGTGGTGGAGGCTTGAGAGAATGGACTATGGTACGTGGGATATGGGCAGGAACATCAGAATTCGAACTATACTCGTTTAGCTCTAAGTGTTTCCTTCGACTTGTAGAAGTTTACCCCGATCGAACACTCAACTTCTGGTCCTTGTGGGTTTGGCGAAATGGAGTAAAAGGACTTAGGAATGGGGTGTGTATGCATGTGAGTGAGTGTGTGAGAGGTAGGGAAAGGATAGTGAAGTTCGGTTGCTAACACAAGGATGAATTGAGAAGCATCATGCTCAGGCGATCTTCTCACTTGTTTTGCTTCCTGGTTTGAGACAGCAGTTACTAGTCTTTGATGGTGATTAGTGAGAATGAAAGGGAGGAGAATGAGAGTAGTATAGAGGGTGGTAGGTTGAGCTAGTTTTATAGAAGAACACATATACACGTTTCTTATTGACTAGAAGACTTCCATTCAATCATTGGAGAATACTGTAGTTAGATGGACACCTAAGTATGTCCTACTGTTATTGCAAAATATCTCAGGAAGTTTGGTGTAGTTTGTCTTTAGTTGTTGGAGTTTATGAATATTCGGTTGGTATTTTATGTGAGTGCAATGTGGAGTTTTGCGACATAACATTCGCTATTGAGGTTCTAGTTATCACATTATGCTAAGAGGGTTACTGGAAAGGTGTAGGAAAAACCGAGTTGTAAAACAGTCGTGTTTTTTGGTCCTTGGTACATGTTGAGTTTAGGAAAATGGGACAAGGAATGAGTCTTGGAAACCTTAGCAAAGTTCGACCTTGAATTCTGGAATTTGGCACATGCAAAGTCTAGTGGGTCGGCATCGAGGAGGTGCAAGAATATTCATGGGTCGCGTTTAGTAATTTAGTGTAGGAAGTGTGTTTTGGTAAGGGTTTGGCTGTCGAATTACATGTAATAACAAAGGAAACAATCACTTTGGGAGTTGGGCTAAACGTGTGCAATGTTGAAGTGGTGATTGGGCTGGAAATATTTAAGGGTCCATTCGGTTTGTAGCTTTGTTTGTAATGTAAGGAGTAAATATATTTTAGAGTGAATGTTGTGTAGTTAATATAAATGTAATTAGTAGCTAGAATGTGGTTAATGCATAGTTGTAATCATGTTATAAACTTAGTGGTTTTATCTATAATTTGCAATTAGTGAGATTTGCGGTTTGTGACTAGTAGTCGTTACGAAGTAAATATGTTTCATAAAGTACGTCGAGAACTAGTGCCGATATTTGTTACTTGTTGAGATGTTGTGTTGTGGTAGAATAATGTAGTAAGTAAATAAAAATTTAAATTTCCCCATAAAAATGGGTTTGGTTAAACGGTAAGTCGAGGTTATTATTAATTAACAAAGATTATCAGGACGAATTTTCGTGGGATCTTACAGTATCTACCCCTCAATTTTGAACTTCGTCCCGAAGTTCAGTCTGCGATAGGTGTTGAAAAGTGTGGTGTATCGGGTTGAGAGTTTATGGAAGGTGTTGTCGAGATATTTCTTATTTGAACATCAAAGGAGTGAGATTCCCACTAGATTTATTCGTACCAAACGAATTAAATTCGAATGTTTGGTCAATAATTGAATTCATAGATTACGAATAGTGAAAATAATGGTCGGGAGTAAGAAATATTTTACACTTAATGTTTAGGGTTTTGATGGTCGGGACTAGTGGATTTTAATGATAGTGGTTTGAAATTTAATGATCGTGAATAGTAAGATGACGGGTACTTTCTCCACCTAGATTTCCTATTTAAATCCTATCCACTCTTTTTCCTTTTTTTTTTCACTTTTCTGCTCCGCTCCATTCCATTCATCTTCATCCCTTATTCAACTTCATCTTTTTCAAAAAATTTTACCATGCCGCCGATAATCATCCTCCTTGCCATCGTATACATTGTTTTCGTCGCCGCTTATTTAGCTTTCTTTCCTGATGAAAACTCCGACTACTACATTGCATCTCTGGTGTTCATCGTGCCTCTTACGATTTTAGCGATAAATGTGGATAAGATTTTGGGGTGAGGATCTCGGGCTAGTGTGGTTAAAATGTAGCTTTGTTATGTGTCGATGTAACCTTTACTGAATAAAATCTCGTTTATGTTTAGTTAGAAGTCTCGATATAGCTTTTAATATTTTGTTATGTTTATGACGCAGAATAATCAAGGTGCTTCATCCTATGGTGGCTCTTGCTATTGTTGGGTTGGTGGGGGTTGTTGTTTCTATGGTGGGTCAACCGATTGAAGATTGTATGCCTTATATTGTGTTTATTGTACTGTTAGCACTTCCGATGTTAATCATTTCGCTATGTATTAACTTCCGTGGTTTCAAATAAAATTTATGTTATTTGTGTTTTCTATAGATTGTTGTGAATTCTTATAGTTTCTAGTTTCGTATTTTTCTCGACTTCGTATGATAGAGCAGTGAGTAATGGGTAATGAGTGTAGATTTGACTGAGGTTGGCTAAAAGTGAGTTTTATAAATAAATTATTTTGTCTTGAGATCTTGTTTTTGGAATGAAAATTGTTATTCTATCGTGGTTTGGAAAATAAACATGACTCAAAATTTTTGAAAGTCACAAATTTATGGGGTAACCTATTCGTTACACAAAGAGTTTGTAATAATAGATTTTAACAATGATGGTTTCGGATGAGAATTTGCTGAATGTAAAAATAGTTGTTGAACTTTAGTTTTTGTAAAGAAAAACTTGTTAGATAAAGTCTTAAGTGATAACACAAAATTGGTTTGCTTTATATATAATAAACCGTGTCTTACGTTAATAGCTTGTTTGAATTTATTTTTCAAAGTATCCGAGTTGTTAGTTAAGTATGGAAGCTAGGCGGGGAAATTAATAGGTTATAAGATGAGATGTGTTGTAGTAAAAAAAATCATTTTGTTTCTTAGGGTTGTTAACCGTTGTTGGGGGCAAAAGAGAAACACAAAAGTTGGTTTGTTTTGGGTCGTAGTTGAGTCCACAAAGATGAAATATGGCCCAATAACCAGACAGGGTTTCATTTGAGTTTGCTGAGGTTGTTGGGAATTTAAATGAAACAAAGTATTTATGCAATATATGATTTTTGTTGAAGCCATTTGAGAACATGACAGCCGGGCTGAGCTTTGATGAATCTTTGGTCATCACATGATTGAGTAACTGGAAAAGGATTTGTTACGCATGATTTCTTGGTAAGTGCCTAATTGAGACATATGAAAATATTGATAGGTTGTTAAGTGAATGATCCAAAGTAAACGGGCATGAGTCAATTTGATTAGAAATAATTCTTAAGTTTTTGAGCTTGATTAGAGTTGGGCTGGAGTTTTAATGATAAAGGCCTAATGATAAATAAGGGTTCGTTGGATTGCTGTTGACAATAGGTCGGGGATAAATGTTTCAGGGATAAGTTTAGTTTGGCGAATGTGAGATGTTGAGCACATATTTCATGAAATATATGGTTGCTAGGTAGTTTCGAGATCATCAAAATTTCGTATAATGCCTAAGAGTTTCGAGAGAACGTTAGGAGGTTCACAATTTCCTAGAGGATGAGTAGTCAAATCGTATGGAAAGTGTTATTTGTATGTGGCGTGTTTAGGATTTTTAAATCATGGCGTGGCGCGTTTAACGCGATTTGTTCCTGCCTCTTGCGTTGAATTGCGAAAACCAAAGTAAATATTTTATTTACCACGTATCTCAGGGCTAGTTGCTAGTTTTAATAGACACAGTTTTTGAAAGTTTTACCGTTTGAATACAAATGATTATATTTCTTAAAATAATTAAAAATATTTTTCAAACCCTTATAAATACCATTGGCATGCTTGTGTTACCCATACACACACAATCAATGGCTTGTAAGTTACCACATTCCGCTGAACAAATTCAACTGTATATCAAGGCAGAAACTGAGGGTAGTGACGTGGATCGTCAGAATGCTATTGTGAAGGTCATTTTGCAGTTTGAGGCTACGAAACAACTGAAACGACGGCTTAGAGAAAGCTACGCCAGGTGCACAGACATTTCAGATGGTAGGAAGTATGTGATTGACAAGTATTTGTATGATGAATCTTGTAAGGACGCTGCTGTCATTGAATCGCTATGGACTTGTGTTCATCAGATAGATGACCAGATTTCCAACAAGATCCGTTGGAGTTTGGAAGAGAATGTTGAAGCTGCTAGGGTTGAACATCAACAACAACAACAACTACAACAACAACAACATCATCATCCACCACCACCACAACAACAACCACACTTTCAACAAGGTGCATCAAGTTCATCTACACCAAGGGTGGTTGTGCGAAAACAACATTTGCCTCATCTGGATCATTTCCAGCCAAGTTTCGAGGAGAATGTGGCAGCTGATGATGGTGGTTGGACTTCCGACATGGAGCGAGATCTGAGCAGGTTGGTAGCTCAATGGGAAGAAGAGAAGTTGGCGAGCTTTGATCCTTATGATGACGGTTATCATTCCGACAACTCTCAGACCTGGGATCATCCGGACTACCTTTGAAGTCTATGTTTATGTTTGTGTGATGTTTTAATCCAGTATCGTTTGCAATGTTTAAGTATTTCCGTCAAGTTTATTTGAATAATATGGTGTTTTGAATTTTAATTGAAATTACTGTAGAAATTAACAGTGCCTAAGATCGAAATATAGGGGTCACTGTATCACTCACAGTGTTCAAGAAAAGTAGAGGCCACTGTATTTACTCATGATATCCGCTAAGAAAATAGAGACCACTAGGGTTTTGTGATAATTTCAAAATGGTAAGATGTAAGGTTATGAAGAGATTTTAAGACCATTATACATACAATGTCTGGGAGTTTAGAGGGAGCATCATGAAATTCACAACGTTAAAAGAGAACATGGTGAGTTAAATGCCAATGTGTAGTTCACAGTGTCTTAATAGTGGATGAAGTTATTGAAATATTATATGAAATTTGCTATTTCCCAGTTAACATAACTTGGAAAATTTTTTCCTTTGGAATAACTAGTGTTATTCTTTTATGAATTTTCACATGGTTTCTAATTGTAAGAATCTGTGCGGGTAACCTACCCGTTAAACAAAAGAGTTTTGTTGATAATAGACCCTTACACAGAGATATTCGAATAAGGATTCGGTGTAAATAGAGAAAATTGCTGAATCCCGACTTTTAGGGGATGAAAATCTTGTTTGTCCTTGTGAGGAATAGTTAAGGCAAGTGGCTAGAATAGTGGGAGATAGTATTACGATAAGAATATTGCTTTGAACTCGTATAGTAACATCATGTATTAGTGTTTTATTGCATTTATAACTTGTGTATTCTTGTTGTACAGGATATTTGAGGTGTTGAACCCAGTCGTGGTTCTTGTTCTTGCTGGTGTAGTGGTGTTTTTCATGGGTATAACGGGTCAATCGATTGAGGATGTTATGCCTTTCTTAGTAATGTTAGCATTACCGATGCTAATTATATCATTATGTATCAATATTTATGGTTTCTAGTAAGAGTTATGCTGTGTGTTTAATGAATTCCTGTGGTTACTGGTTTCATACTAGTGCCCTTACAGATAAAAATAAGCCCACTTATTTATAATTCTTTATTTACATAGAGAGGCGTCCCAAACAATGTAAATGAGGAAATATAAACTTATGGTTCAGCGCTTTACAATTTCTTTATTTAAACAAAAGGCATCCCAATCATTCAAATAAAGACATTGTAAACCATCTTACTTAAGAAGTTCTGATTTAACACTCGTACCAATCCACACAGTATCCATGCGCGGATTTTCCGAAAATATAGTAAAGTTTATTTCACACGTATCTATAATGATACGAATAAGATAATTAAAAGTGGTTGGTACAGTACTCGAAATAGTTGGTGAGTATATACATCAATATATTAGAGTGTTGGGGTAGCAAAACTATCTAAAAGTCACATAAGCGTCTGACGGATGGTAAGCACGGAGAGCGAAAGGCTATAAAATGTTTTGTTTGTAAAAGTAGTTATAGTTCGGACCTCATTTAGACCCGTTTCTCTATAACTGTAGCTCTGATACCAATCTGTAACACCCCCAATTTCGTGATGTGCAGCGGAATTTAATTTGGGTGTTACTTCATGGCACAACAGTTGAATAGTAGAAAACGATCACCAATTTGGTCGTTTTAAAAGATTTATCATTCGAATATCAGAGTTTACAAAATAAGGTCCCCAGTGGTTCCAAAGTTTATTAAATAAGTTTTCGAATGATATTTATAGCCTTCATAATTATCCGTGCTTCTCCGTACCATCCGTGCTCATTGTGAACCTGAGATAAAGACATGCTTAAAACGTCAACACAATGGTTGGTGAGTTCGTGGAGTTTGATAGAAAATATCTTTCTTTGAAAGGTGTATAGTGATTGTTGAAATAATTAATAGTTCTTCATGAAATAAATAACGAGTTGCGTTGTATAAAAATCCACAAGCGAATCATGTATGATCTCCAAAATCATAAGTTTCATATTATAATTGAAGTTGAGCTACGTTGTTATACGCTCGAAATAGAATGTTGAGTCAACTTTTAAATGTAACGATATATCATGCTTTTTGGGTTGTCTTTTGTAGAATTCTCATTTAACTCACATACGATAACAATTAAAGTTCAAGTACAGGATTCAAAATCATATCACATAGTGGGAAGGGTAACTTAGAGTCTGAAATCTATCAGTGTAAAGTGGTGGTCTTCTAAATACAGCTGTATCCTAGGATATATATGAAACATTCATATATTCATAAAGTTATATTGCCCTAAGCCTCATGACACGCAAAACGTTAACAGAGTACCGTAAAACGGCGGTGTCCCACCAGGGTTACTGATGGGTTTTTATGGCCCTCATGTTAATAGGTAACTTGCCAATTCCTATTTTCTCAAATATAGTGCATCGCGACTAAATACGACTAACCATGTAGGCATTCCGTCACAGTATTTAGTGGGATAGGTCGTCAGCCTCTAACAGGTTTCGAAGTTGTTCACTATATTCGCGCTCACCGCAGTGATTAATGGCTCATGATCAAGGGACTTTATGGCAATAAAGTGTGCTTAGGCAATATAGGTGAATCATGCGTAATTTTAGTCTTGGCAATTATTTATAGTGAAATGTAGAAATATCATATTAAAGTAGCAGTACATTCATTTGTCACATGAATGCATACAATGAGTCTCAGTGTCATCAAGTAGCTTAAAATGTTATCTTCCAAGTTCCGTGTTTAAGCTAAACAGACAATTTGCACATATAATGAGCATGTATTCCTTTCAAGTATGATTCAAACATGTAAAGCATAGTGGATGATTTTGAGTAAATCATGAGAGTTTTATATAAGTAACTTAAAACAGTTAAAGCATGTATCTCCCCCAAAAGAGTTATTAAAACAAGAGTTAAAAGTAGGGGCCACGACTCACCTGGAGCGTATTTGACAAGCCGAAATTATAAGACCAAGTAAACGATCACGAAAACTTCTTCAATACTAGACCTGAATATAAGCGAAGTCTAAGAGTCTAATTTTTCTACTAATAACGAATGTGGAAAGGATAAATCGTCTAACGATTTGATCGGTGATGTGAGTGTGTGATATGCTTAAAATGCCTCAAGTTAAAAATATGATAAATCTAGAATATTATCTTGATTCTTATCTTAATAGACTCAAAATATTATGTTCTCGAAATATGCTGAAATATTATGCAAGTGAAGTCACTAATATTTCTAATAGCGAAACTTTAAATAATGCATAACTTAAAATGAATAATGCATATGAAATGAAGGGTGCAAAAGGAAACAATAAATTAAGAATGTCAAGTGAAATTAAATAGGTCCTTGTTCCTTTTCAGATTTTATCCTTCTTGGTTTAACTGTGGTTTCGTTACGTCGTTAGTCCTCGGTTAAGTCCAAAGTCCATAATAGTCCAAATTTTGTCCATATGTCCATATAAGGCTCGGAGTTCAATGGTATGTCAATTTAAGTCCTTTATAAACTGTTTTCACAGCTTCAGTCCATAGTTTCATAGTTTGGCAGTTTTGGTCCTTCTGGTTAGTTTGCGTTACATTTTTAGTCCTTTTTGCATAAAAATGACGGGAAAAATATTCTGAAAATTTCTATAACTCGATTAAGTTTATTTTAACTTATTTCAATTGCTTATTTCAGTAAATAGCTTATTTTTGTATTAATGGGTCGCACACGAGTTTAACTTAAAGCCCATTTAATATTTTAGAGGCGAGGGCACGTAAATTGTGTTGGGCCTGAAATTGGGCTATTTTTATGAGTCTGAAAATGTATCACATGGACCTATTGAACTGCTGATACTCAAATGCTTATTGGGCTTAAATTTTAGCCCAACCGGAAAATAGTTTAAGGTTTTATTAATTTTTGAATCTTTCACATGAATCCTATCGAGTGACAACAAAAACGGATTAATTTAAGCGTGATTAAGAGTTTATGAGTTCGAACTTCAATCATGAAAAGTGTAGTTTGCCAGTCCGCCTATCGAGTGGTGTAATAATTTAAATAGGTTACATACAAGATTTCGAAATTACAACAGTGGTTTGTGGCCTGTCGCATGAAGTAGGTTTTGAAAGACTTAATATATTTTCTAAGTGTTTTAGAATGCAGTCGAATGGTTCAGGAATTGTGGCTATTTAAGAGCTTATTAAAGCGTATGAGTAGAATCATAAAAGATAAAAGTTGGAGATGGCCAAGTCGACATTTGACATATACAAAAATATGTATACGTTACATGTAAGTTTCTCAATTTATCGTGGGGTTAAGTGGTCTGTTCAAGTAATGGTTAAAACCTAAAATACTTAATAAAAATGATGACCCGATTTGACTTTCTATTAAGTTTTGAGTTCGACTGTGACTTTTAAGGGATGGTATCCGTATTATAATGATGTTGGTAAGTTTCTATGCTACATCGTGATATGAGTATATATGCATGGGTGATATTTAGACGTGTACTAGAGTGTGTGAAGGGTTTCTAAATCTTTCTTAGTGGGGTTTGTCACTTCTTGTGAATTCATAACAATATGTAAAGCGACAGATGCGTTCGAATGTAAAATGAAAACATGCATGAATGTTGTTGTGTGTACGTGGGAAATGAAAACAAGAGGGTTAGTAGTTACTTACTACACCTTTGAAAAGGTGGTGGAGGCTTGAGAGAATGGACTGTGGTACGTGGGATATGGGCAGGAACATCAGAATTCGAACTATACTCGTTTAGCTCTAAGTGTTTCCTTCGACTTGTAGAAGTTTACCCCGATCGAACACTCAACTTCTGGTCCTTGTGGGTTTGGCGAAATGGAGTAAAAGGACTTAGGAATGGGGTGTGTATGCATGTGAGTGAGTGTGTGAGAGGTAGGGAAAGGATAGTGAAGTTCGGTTGCTAACACAAGGATGAATTGAGAAGCATCATGCTCAGGCGATCTTCTCACTTGTTTTGCTTCCTGGTTTGAGACAGCAGTTACTAGTCTTCGATGGTGATTAGTGAGAGTGAAAGGGAGGAGAATGAGAGTAGTATAGAGGGTGGTAGGTTGAGCTAGTTTTATAGAAGAACACATATACACGTTTCTTATTGACTAGAAGACTTCCATTCAATCATTGGAGAATACTGTAGTTAGATGGACACCTAAGTATGTCCTACTGTTATTGCAAAATATCTCAGGAAGTTTGGTGTAGTTTGTCTTTAGTTGTTGGAGTTTATGAATATTCGGTTGGTATTTTATGTGAGTGCAATGTGGAGTTTTGCGACATAACATTCGCTATTGAGGTTCTAGTTATCACATTATGCTAAGAGGGTTACTGGAAAGGTGTAGGAAAAACCGAGTTGTAAAACAGTCGTGTTTTGTGGTCCTTGGTACATGTTGAGTTTAGGAAAATGGGACAAGGAATGAGTCTTGGAAACCTTAGCAAAGTTCGACCTTGAATTCTGGAATTTGGCACATGCAAAGTCTAGTGGGTCGGCATCGAGGAGGTGCAAGAATATTCATGGGTCGCGTTTAGTAATTTAGTGTAGGAAGTGTGTTTTGGTAAGGGTTTGGCTGTCGAATTACATGTAATAACAAAGGAAACAATCACCTTGGGAGTTGGGCTAAACGTGTGCAATGTTGAAGTGGTGATTGGGCTGGAAATATTTAAGGGTCCATTCGGTTTGTAGCTTTGTTTGTAATGTAAGGAGTAAATATATTTTAGAGTGAATGTTGTGTAGTTAATATAAATGTAATTAGTAGCTAGAATGTGGTTAATGCATAGTTGTAATCATGTTATAAACTTAGTGGTTTTATCTATAATTTGCAATTAGTGAGATTTGCGGTTTGTGACTAGTAGTCGTTACGAAGTAAATATGTTTCGTAAAGTATGTCGAGAACTAGTGCCGATATTTGTTACTTGTTGCGATGTTGTGTTGTGGTAGAATAATGTAGTAAGTAAATAAAAATTTAAATTTCCCCATAAAAATGGGTTTAGTTAAACGGTAAGTCGAGGTTATTATTAATTAACAAAGATTATCATAAGGGATTTTCGTGGGATCTTACAATCAGCATCTAGCTTCGGGGATGAGGACGACATGGGGGTATTATAGGTGTCACAACTGGTCATGCCATGTTTTTTCAAAATCTCTTGAGCATATTTGGACTGACTTAAGAAAATACCACGGGGTGATTGATGAACTTGCAGTCCTAAGAAGAACTTGAGTTCACCCATCATGGACATCTCAAAGTTTTGTTTCATTAATTTTGCAAAAGCGTTTGAGTATTTTTTATAGGTAGAACCAAAAATGATGTCATCCACATAAATTTGAACAATAAGAATATCCTCCCCGTGTTTTTGTATAAACAAAGTCGGGTCAACTGATCCTTTAGTGAAATGATTAGCTAGTAGGAATGCAGATAGTTTGTCGTACCATGCCCTCGGGTCTTGTTTAAGGCCGTAGAGGGCTTTCTTGAGCCGTTATACATGATTCGGATGCTCTGGGTAGACGAATCCTTCTGGTTGTGTGACATACACCTCTTCACGGAGTTGTCCATTTAAGAATGCCGTCTTCACGTCCATTTGATATACAGTGATATTCTTGTGGGCTGCATACGCCAAAAACATTCGAACGGCCTCAAGACGTGCCACTGGTGCAAAAGATTCCTTGAAGTCGATCCCTTCTTCTTGACTGAATCCTTTAGCAACCAACCGAGACTTGTTACGAATAACAGTGCCATCCGCATCCAACTTATACTTCTAGATCCATTTCAGCCCGACGACGTATACCCCATCTGGTCATTCTACAAATTCCTAAACTTCCAATATCTTGAATTGATCAAGTTCCTCTTGCATCGACTCAATCCAATTGTCGTAGGTAATGGCTTCTTTAATGTTTTTGGGTTTTGACTGACAAACGGTGAGTACATAAATGCAAGTTTCACCGTCTGTGTTGAGGCGTCTACGTGTCATGACCGGGTTTTCTGGATTGCCAATTATGTTCACTAGAGGGTGATCCTTAGTCCACTTGTGGGTTGAAGGGTAGTGTTGAAAATTCTGATGCATATTTAACGGATCTAAATTGCTCGTGGATGATTCTGCAATGTCTGAAATGGTGGGAGCTAGAGCAAATGGATTGAAAAACGCGTTTCCGTCATAATTTGCAGGTGTGGGTACTTCAGAAGATAGAGAGGGGCCATCAGCTGCAATCGCAATGTTTAAAGCTGTTTGATCTACTGATGATGATTTTTCTGTTGGTGGTGCATCTTCAGCAACTGCTGTAGTAGTAGTTACTGTTGTATCAGGTGCTTGATTATTGACGCGTTGTGCAGCGGAACTGGTGGATACTTTAGAAGCACGACTAACAAGAGTATCATCAAATAGCGGACCAAACAAGTCTTCCAAATCTTTGCGGTTGAAAGAGAGAGGTGCAACTGATGGATCAGGGAAGTTTAGACGGTTAGAATCGGGTCCTAAGATGTTTTGCTCTAAAGCCATTTTCGTAAGTTCATCGAAATGAGCATGTATGGTCTCTTGAATCTCTCGGGTTCGACGATTCCAGATTCTAAATCCTTTCGAATTCTCACAATATCCAACAAAAATCCCTATGTCAGCTTTGGGTTTCAGTTTACCAAGGTCATCACGATCATTATTTAGGTAAAAGAGAGCCCCAAATACATGAAAGTAATTTACGTTCGGTTTTCTTCGGTGAACAAGTTCATATGGGGTTTTGTTGTGCCGTTTGGTGATCATACACCAGTTTTGGGTGTAGCGGGCGGTGGAGACAGCTTCAGCCCAAAGGTAATCTGGTAATTGAGCATTGATCAACATTGTTCTTGCGGCTTCCACTAACGTTCGGTTTCATCTTTCGACCACTCCGTTCTGTTCTGGGCTGCGTGCAATTGATGTTTGATGTTCAATCCCTACTTTCTCATAGAACTCACGAAGGGTGTGATTCTTAAATTCGGTTCCATTGTCTGTTCTAACTTTTCAGATGGTGTTGCGGAGTTGAACCTGAATTTTGGTGAGAAAGGTGATGATCATCGAAGGAGCTTGATCTTTACTGCGAAGAAAGTAGACCCAAGTCATCTACGATTACCAATATATATTGCTTCCCATTGATAGTCTGAACACGCATTGGGCCACAAAGATCCATATGGAGAAGTTGGAGTACGTGATCAGTACTGTGCTCGGTTTTAGGAGGAAAGTGAGCACGAGTACTCTTCCCTTGTTCACAAGCTGGACAGAGATGATCTTTGGCGTACCGGAATCTTGGAAGACCGTCTACTAACTTATGACGAGCAAGTTCCATCATGGTTTTGAAGTTCAGATTAGACAAACGTTTGTGCCATAACCAAGCCTTTGTGGAGTGTGCCTTAGAGAGTAAGCAAATCGGAGAAGAAGCGGTCATGTCATAGAAGGAAATGGTGTAAATACTCGTCCCGCGTTTCCCTGTCATAAGGTCGTTTCCTTGTATGTCACGAACAAAGCAGGTTTTCTCCCTAAATGCTACTTACAAGTCCCCATCACAAAACTGCCCGACGGAAAAAAGGTTGTGTCCAAGGCCTTCAACGTAATGAACACGGCTGATTTCGATGTTCCCGTTGACATAATCACCATATCCCATGATAGCAGCGAAATGGTCATTCCCGAATCTGACAGTGCCGATGAACTTTGCGACAAAGTTTACTAGAAATTTCAAGTTGCCTGTCATGTGTCGGGAACACCCGCTATCAACAATCCAAAAGATGATTTGAATAACCTGCATCACAAGAAGATGACACAGATGGAGAGTTGGTAGCGGTGGATCCCGTTGGGTTAGTAGCACAGTTGTTATGCATCTTTGGTAACCAAGTAAAAGTGGGTTTATGCTGTAACCAACGCTGCCATGTCCAACTAGATTCTGTTTTCTTCCTAGTGAATGCACTTGTTGGGTGGATTGTTCTAGGTGCGACTATGGTCTTGTCAACAGTGGTCTTAGAAACTACTTTTGACGGTTTTCCTAGGATTGACTTAGCAGCGGTAGTAGGCCTAGAGAAAATGCCATTAGTACATTTCTTTCTACGAGATAAAGGGGTTTGTGCAATGCATTTTTGATGATTACCAGATAAAATACTAGTACGACAAAACACACAATAAGCATCCACAATAACATCATTACAAACATTTACAGTTTTAGCATTCGTTACATCATTTTTAGAATTACACTTTGAAAAGTTGGATTCTACGTTAGACATAACATGCGTCTTATTCGATTTCCTAATGTGAACTTCTACTGCTTCATCTTTAGGTGAGCCACTCTTAGGTTGCCAGACACTAATCTTCTTGTTGGTCTTTTTGGTCTTTGGTCTGCTAACTGGAAGAGGGGTGCCTAATCCTGTAGAAGTGGAAGCATGCACATTAGTGGTCTGTGAAGATGCTTTCTTAGGTATTGTCTCTACTTGATACATTCCTGGTGCTATCACCTTCTTGTGCACAAATTTCCCTTTTTCAAGTATTCTGATTTTCTCTTTCAAGTCGATGATGATGTTTTGTTGTTGAATTTTTGAGTCCAATTCTCGATTTAGTCGAACAGTGTCATTTCTGTTTTTGCAAACTTCATCAATGTCCTTTTCTTGTTCAACAATTTGACATTTTAAAACAGCATTTTCTTTTTCAAGCATTTGAAAGTTAGACACATGACTGTTTTGAAAGGACAAAGACTCTTTTTGATTTTGTAATCTTAACTCATAGTCAAGACTCTAAGTCTGACACCATTGCAACTTTTTGTTGAGTTGGAAAACTTCGTTTGAAAATTTATGTTCCACATCATCTTTGACTTGTCGAAGTCTCTCATTTTCCCGTATCAAATTATCAATCTCTAGTCTCAACATCTCAATTTCACCAAAGTGATCATCAACAATCATTTCATTGCACAACAGATAAATGGAATTCATGATAATAGAAATTATGTCAGAACACAGAACATTTTCCAAGAGTCGATCTACATCTTTTTCCAAAGCTTTCTTTTGACATTTTTGTTTCAAGATCTTGTTATGTTTTGCTTTGAAAACGTTCATCATGGATGCAACCTCTGTTTGAAGTTCCTATTCCCAATGTGTAGCACAAAGTCGCAGGTGTTGAACGTGTGGTAAAAATTGTTTTTGAAAAACTTCTCTCTTTTCTTTCTCATAGGAAGAAAGAAAAGTTAAGACTTTGATTTCTGAATTACGTTCAATTAAATCATCCAAAAGTTTTATGTCGTCCATGAATGTATTAAAATATCGAAGGACACGACATTGTTTTGGCATTTGAGCATTAACACCCGGATTTGGTAAAGGACCATTAACTTGTGCTACTTTGGTCACAGGGACAACTTCAGAAGTTTCATGCATTTCAGTTAAAGACCATGTTTATTCTGATTTCTCTTTTTGAGGTACGAAAGTTTCATTAATATGAGGTACCCGTGAGTAGTCATATGGTTTATGAAAAGGAACTTTACTCATTTTGGATCGACTCTCGTCCTCTTGTTCCATTTCCTCTTCATTATTATACACAACAACACGCATGAAAGTATCATCAAACAATAGTTCTGCATTGTACAACTTTGGATTTTCCTTGAGTGCTTTATGTAAAAAATATGGTTGGTCACACCCAATTGCAAAGCCATATCCTTGGGGATTTGGTTTGACATTTAACTTTTGAATAGTTGTTATTGATTCACCAGTTTTATACACAACGTATTGAAATTCTTTGAGTTTGGATTCCAACGCAACAATTCGTCAAGATGTGAGTCAATACGTTTCCTTGAAACTTGTTTTTGTTCAAGAAGATCATTTTTACAGGTTGACAACTCTATTTTTGCTTGAGAAAGTTCAGAGTGTAAGATGTCAACTTGTTTTTGAAAATCTAAGATTTCTTGTTCTTTTTGAGAAAGTAACTCATTTTTGGAAACAGTTAGCTCACGTACTTGATGTTCTAAATCTTTGTTTTACATATATATTTGTTGGAATGCAACCTCAAAGCTTTTCTCCCATTTTTCTTTATTCTCAAAATTTGAAAGCTAAAGTTTGTTGCACTCAAGATCCTTAGTTAACAATGCAACTTTGGCTTTTAAGTTTCGATTAATTTCATTGCATTTATCAATCTGGGATTTTTGTGCATCTAATTGTGTTTGGGTGGTCAGCAGCAAAGTCATGAGCTCTGGATCTGTATCATGCAAACGATCATTTTGTTCAAAGTGATTATGGTTATCATCATCGAGAGGATCATCAAATGAAACAACGGTGTTTATTTGATCTTCATCAAATGTAACAACAGTGTTTATTTGATCATCGACTTGAGAGGATAACGATGAGTCAGTTTGACCAATATTTTCTTGTGCAGATGAAGATGCAGAGGGTGATACAATTTCATGAATAAGACATTCAGATGCAGGTACCTGAGATAAGCCGTCAGTATCATATACCGGGCCTGTTTCACCCATATGCATTTCTTGCATGTTTGCCATCAACATTACAGCTGCATTTGCCTTCAGATCTTCCATGTCGTCGTCTGAGTATGCATTTGCCATAAAGTTGTGCTCTTTCTCAGTCAAAATATCAGCTTTTTCATCTTTGAGAGCCAAAAGAAGAGCCTCCTTGTGATATGCACTGCCCATTGTCCTTGGCTTGGGGCATGCATTGGCCATGTGACCTTGCCCTTCATAATTATAGCATGTGATCGATGTGTTTGCAATCCCTTTCCCTTTTTCAACAATCTGAGCCCTCTTTTGTGAATTACCAACGGTGTTCCTGCTATTCCCAACTGAACTGAACCTTTGTCCCCCAGAATTGCCTGAACCAAATCTCCCTGAAGCCCTGTTTTGGATTTCAACCCTTCCGTCATGAACAACTGCCTGATTCCTTGTGTTTGATGAAGACCTTAGACGATTGTTAGACTTGTTTGAGAATTTTCTAAAGGCACGAGCAATCAGAGCAAATCCTTCATTCAATGAGTTAAAAGCATCGTCTTCATCATTGTCAACGTTGGAGTACATCATTGAATCGGTGTTGTCGTACGAAACCAGTTGATTGTCAGAATATTGAGGTGATGCTTCACATAGGACCAATTGGTTAGATGAAGGTTGTGAGGGATAACCCGAATGATGTAGTGTCTGAACAAACTCCTGATTTGTTGGTGGTGCAAAGTGAGACTGAGCAATTAAGGCAAGAGAGTTTGGAGTTGATGATGGTAAATGTCCTCCTCTTGCTGCTATGTCTTTGGCAACTTCCGATTGATGATGTTTGAGATAATCATACAGCAGCCCGTACGAGGTGTTGTGTAGATTCTTGGCTTGGCGAACAAAAGTGACATACTTTTGCCAATCGGGGCCAAGACAGCTCAGAAACTTGGTATTAACAGCAATCTTTGGAAGTTCAATGTTATGACGGTCCAAGTCATTGATTATGTTGGTGAACCTATGGTAGTACGACTCTAAAGATTCCCCGGCCCCAATATGGAACATAGTATATTCCAAATAAAGTTTAGACTCCATATCCTCCTGATTCAGTTATGTTCCTTCCATGAGAAGTTGTACATGCTCCCACATGTCTTTTGCCGTCTTCTGAGCATCAATACTGCGAAAGATGGGATTCGGAATTCCTTGGAGTATATAAGACATGGCTAACTCATTCGCTTCCTATTGAAGAACTTGTTCTGCTTTGAGTTGAGCAAGAGGAATAGGAGTTGTAGTTGCTTCTCTTGGAGGGATGTGGTTTGGATCTGCTGGAATGGTTGTAGTAGGAGCTGGATATGGGCCTTCAATGATTACTTTCTTTAAATACTTTCCATGAGGTTTCTTTAGCTCAATTAACCGAATAAAACGACTGGACCACTGAACATAGTTCCCTGGAGTAAGCATGGGTGGTGTGTCTAGGGATCCTGCTTCATGTCGGGATTTCTGGCTGCTGATAGCTTCGCACATCTGGTCAAACCAGTGAGGTTGTTTAGGAGGAAGTTGGTAAGTCTGCATTGGTTGTTGAGGGATGTGTTGCTGAGGAAGAAATTGATGTTGCTGCATTAACATGTGTTGTTGCTAATACTATGGTTGATACGATGGTTGATACTGTGGTTGAGGATACTGTTGCTGAAATGGTTGTTGTTGACGATACTGTTGTTGATTAAAGAAGTAGTTATAGTTTGGTGGTTGAGACATCTTGAAGTAACTTATGGATGTAGGATCTTTAAAGGATAATGACGGTTGTTGTTGAAGATTAGGTTTGTACGTTGAAGAACTTGAAGAAAAAAATTCCAAGAAACTTTGAATAATTCAATCTCGGAAAATCCTTACAAAGTCAGAGAAATCCTGAGAAAGTCAAAGAACCAAACTTGAAGAAATCTCTTAGAAACTCGGAGGATTTTACTCTAGAAACTCGGAGGATTCAAGCTTTGAAACTCGGAGGATTTTACTCTAGAAACTTGGAGACTTCAATCTGTGAAACTCGGAGGATTCTATGTTAGAAACTCGGAGAATTCTTTGTTAGAAACTCGGAGGTTTTAATATTGAGAAACTCGGGGGATTCTTTGTGAGAAACTCGGAGGATTCTCAACTTTAGAAAATCGGAGATTCTGAACTTAGAAAGTTGGAGTATCTGAACTTAGAAACTCGTAGGATCTAAGAAACTCGGAGAAACTGAACAAACTCGATAAACTCTTCAAACTTGAAGAGAAAGTCGAAGGATTTCAGAAACTTGGAGAAAACCTTCAAACTCGAAGGATTTGTCAAAAACAGTCCAAAGTCGGAGGATTTGGTACGTGAACAGTAACCGAATTGAATTTCTTCAAATTTCAATTAGATCTAATCTTACACAACCTAAATTACCCCTAGGCGATTGATACCACTTGTTGTTACTTAGATTTATCACACAAGCTACTAATTCACCTTAGATCTAGAAAGAGAAAGTTAGAGAGAGAAAGAGATGGGAGGTTATCTTAATACTAATGAAATGCAAATGATCAATTAACCAACCAACCCTCTCCCTTGAATGGGAGGAGGTATTTATAGTGTTCTTACAAAGGATGGGCTTTTGCACTAATAACAACATAATTAAAATAAATAAAACGCCACGGCCCATGGGCCTTCTACATAGGCCGAAACATAAAACTAACCTAAAGGCCTAAGAAACCTATTACATAAATGATCAATACTTGATAGACTAATAACGTGTTCCCAACATTCATGCATGTGTTTCCTTTTCTTATAATGTCGAACATAGATAAACAGTATAAAGGTATTTAGAAGATCATGCGTCAGATGAGTTTTTTTTCTTTTGAGAGCAATGAGGGGTTTATAAAGCCTCCAAACTTACTCTCCAAGTTTGAGTCCAACACCTCCTCATGTTCCAAAACTCGACACTCAACCGCTTCATTTTTCCTTGTTCGACCATATAAATATTTATGATTTAATAATTAAATATAACTATTTATATATTAATTATTTAACATTGATTCTCTTACGTAAAGTGTGAAATCCCGTAGTCTCGAGTTCGATCCTAACACACAGCTACTAAATTATGTCCACAAAACTAACACATATAAGGTTATTAAGGGTGCGAAGCAAGCATTACGATTTCCTATTTTGTTGGGATGTCTTAGGACAAGAAAATCGAAACCGAATATCACGTTGATGGAAAAGGGACCTAATATGTGGGAGGAATGTGAGCTTGAAAAAGCAAAGTACAGATAAGGTTATTAAGAACAAGAGTGGTTTAATTAGTTTCAGTCAGCTATAATATATTTTACTCAAACAGCGTGTTCTTCTTGGTGTACATGTAGGACACGTCTAGTTCCGATGTAGAAGATTACATGTGTTGGAATTCTATAATCATGACAATCATAATATAAAACAATAACATCAAGTATGCATAGCGGAAGCAATTAAAGGATCATATAATGCGTATATTAATTAACCAAATAATAAAGTAAATGTACCTTAAGATTCTAGCAAGAACAATAATCTATCTATAATTATTCTTCAATTGGATCAAGAACCCTAATTAGGGTTTAAGAATGGATTAAAGAATAACCCCTTACCGTTTTGTTATTCAATCCAAGATATAATCAATAGTGTGACTATGTCATGTTCTTGTATACACGTACTAATACCAAGTAAAAGATTATGCAAGTAATTGAAAACACAAAACAATTTGTAGCTCAAAAAATCGAAACCCTTATGTTATAGGGGTGTTCGATCGGTTTTAGCACAAGAAAAAGGAGAGAAAACTTCAAGGTATTGTGTGTACAAAAGTATGGAACAATGACCCTTGAGTTTGCTTATATACTTGAGTTTACTTGGAGATCAAGCAAGGCCAAGGGTTAGGGAGCTTTTTCTTTTCAGCAATAACATGATAAGAGCATCCCTTTCACAAAAAACTACAGACCCCCCTATCCTTGCCGATCGGTTATAGAGCCCAAAGAGGGCTTCCGTAACCTTCTTGACTTACCAAAAACTCATACATATCACTTTCCTTTTATTCGTCGAACGGTCGTTAAATGTTTTGAATTTATTAACAATTATATATAACATTTATAAATAATTATTCATTTACTCTTCATACGTAAAGTGTGCAATCCCATGATCTCGAGTTTGATCCTAACATACGACTATTATTTCATGTCTACAAAACTAACATCTCCCATTTAGACATGTCATAATAGTGTGATCACATCGGTTAGCGTCTTGTAACACTTCGATGCCACTAGTACAACTCGAGTAAGGCTCCTGGAAAACCTTTTAATGATTTCTCATTATTATTATTATTATTTTGTTACTAATACTACATTAATAAGGATATGGATCAAAGTCATTCCTTAATTAACCATTCTGTTTCTCGTTGTTTGTGATTGAGCAAGATTACCAAATCTTCTGAACATATTCAGGGGAGATCTTGGGCGTGGCCACGCAGACATCTTGTCAACCGTACGAGGGGCCCAGCAGTATTAAACTCCAAAAATAAATTTGAAAGAACAAATTCTATCTTGACTACGAGCATAACCCACAAACTTTTTAACACTTCCGAAAACAACGCTTATGACTACCAGTTACGTATAGCGTTAAGTTGTTCCACAGAAATGTACTACATTCATGACAGTTATCTCGTATCTTAAGTCTGAGGATAACTACTCATGATTTACTTAATGACAAGATCCATAAAGTAACATCATGTAGTTGGGATAAGTCCTATATTCGATATCATTGAATATCATGTGAATTTGGCATGTCCACGCATCAATATACTTTAAGTATATTATACCAAAACTCAGATTTGTCTTAATTTAATAATATTCCCATATTATTAACCGACAACGGACAATTTAGAATAACATTTATTCACGGATTAAACATGCAAAAACAGGACAACAATAATTAAAGAATGAAAATAAACATACCAAAATGCTTTATTTCATTAAAACATAATAATTGTTTACAATATCCTTTATCCAAATACTAATCACAGTTATGCATGAAACTACTAGCTAATCGAAGCCCAATGCCATTGGCTAATTCAGTAAGCTTTTCTTTAGCTAAAGCCTTAGTGAAAGGATCAGCTAAGTTATCATCTGTGAGAACTTTCAGTAGATTTATTTCACCTTCGCGAACCTGTTCCCGAACACAGTGATACTTCCGTAGAAAATGTCTGGTGCCCTTCATGACTCCAGGTTTATTGGCAAATATAATTGCAGCAGAATTGTCGCAATACATATTAATAGGTAATTCAATTGAAGGCATAACACCAAGCCCTGAAATGAATTTCCTAATCTAAACAGCCTCCATAGCAGCTTATGAAGCAGCAATGTATTCGGCTTCTGTTGCAGACATCGCAATTGTACTCTGCTTCTTGCTCTTCCAGTCTACTGCTCCTCCATTTATAACAAAGACATAACCCGTCTGAGACTTCGCATCATCTTTGTCACATTGCCAGGACGCATCACAGAAACCTGTAACATCAAGTTCTGCAACTGGATCTACACCATATAAAAAAAACATATCTTTTGTAGTTCTTAAATACTTGAGAATATGTTTAACAGTAGTCCAGTGTTTTTCACCTGGATTCTGTTGAAATTGACTGGTGATGTTTTGAGCAAACGCCACATCTGGCCTTGTGCATCTCACCGCATACATAATAGATCCTACAGCCGAAGCATAAGGAACTTTACTCATACGTGCCACCTCAGCAGGTGTTGAAGCACATAACTCACTGCTTAAGCCATGTTTCACTTCCATTGGCAAATATCCTTTCTTGGAATTTTGCATATTGAATCTCTTCAATATTTTATCAATGTAAGAACTTTGACTTAATCCAATTAACCGCCTTGATCTATCTCTATAGATCTTGATTCCCAGAATGTATGCAGCTTCCCCTAAATCCTTCATAGAAAAACATCTTCCAAGATATGCCTTAACCTTTTGCAAACTTGGAATGTCTTTTCCCATGATCAATATGTCATCAACATATAGGATAAGGAAAATTACGTCACTCCCACTAGCTTTGTGATATACACATGGCTCATCGAGATTCTGAGTAAATCCAAACCTTTTAATCTCAGCATCAAATCTCTTGTTCTATTGTCGTGATGCTTGCTTCAATCCATAAATGGATCTTTGAAGTTTGCATACACGATTTGGAAACTTTGGATTCACAAACCCTTCAGGTTGCGCCATATAGATGTCTTCATCTAGGCGACCATTTAAGAAAGCGGTTTTTACATCCATTTGCCAAATCTCATAGTCATAGTACGCTGCTATAGCTATGAGAATCTTAATAGCTCTAATGTCTGCTACAGGAGAGAAAGTCTCCTCGTAGTCAATTCCAAAAGTTTGAGTAAAACCTTTAGCAACCAGACGAGCCTTATAGGTGTGTACATTGCCATCCATGTCAGTTTTCTTCTTTAAGAGCCACTTACTTCCAACTACCTTGGCATTGGGAGGAAGGTCTACTTCAATCCAGACTTCATTATCTTTCATGGATTGCATTTCCCCATTCATTGCAACTAACCACTTATCCTTTTCAGGACTATTAATGGCAGCTCTATAACTAGTAGGTTCATTAAGATACCCTAGTATAATTTCCTCACATTCTACGTTTAAACATAGACGGTCAGGAGCACGTACAGTTCTAACAGACTTACGAATGGGAACAACTTCCGGTGGAGGACCCAGACTTTCAGGTTCTTCATGAAGTACGCTAGTGTTTTCTGAAGGTAATGCATTATCTTGATCATCTTCCAGATCATAGATTCTCCCACTGACTTCTTGAGATACAAGATCCTTTTCAAGAAAGTCTCCATACCTAGCAACAAACACTTTGTTCTCAGGTGGGTAGTAAAATTAGTAACCTATCGTTTCTTTTGGGTATCCTACAAAAATGCATTTTACAGATCTTTGTTGGAGTTTATCTACTGAGTCACGTTTAACATACGCCTCGCAACCCCAAACCTTTAAATAAGACAAGTTTGGAGCTTTTCCATTCCATATCTCATATGGTGTCTTATCAACCTTCTTAGTGGGAACCATATTTAGAATGCGAACCGCTGATTCTAAAGCATAATCCCAAAAGGACAAAGAAAGAGTAGTAAGATTAAACATTGATCGCACCATGTCTAACAATGTAAGATTCCTTCTCTCAGATACACCATTTTGTTGTGGAGTATATGGGGATGTGAGATTCTGGACAATTCCATTCTCAGCTAAGTAATCTCTAAACTCTTGACTTAGGTATTCACCACCTCGATCGGAACGAAGAGCTTTAATCTTCTTTCCTAATTGCAACTCTACTTCTGCTTTGAAAACTTTAAATGTTTCAAACACCTCATGTTTATGTTTAAGTAAATAAACATAACCGTAACGGCTGAAATCATCAGTAAAAGTTAAGAAGTAGCTAGCACCTTTCCTTGACACATGTCTAAGTGGTCCACACACATCAGTATGTATCAAACCAAGTAGATCTGAAGCTCTTTCCATATTGCTATGAAAAGGTTTCTTTGTCATCTTTCCAGATATACAAGACTCGCATTTATCATATGATCCATCATTGATACTTTTCAAAAGCCCGTCATGTTGCAGCTTTTGCATTCGAGTCTTGCCTATATGAGCAAGTCTACGGTGCCAAAGGTAAGAAGAATTCAAGTCATACTTCATTCTCTTACTTATGTTATAAATTGAATTATTAGTATTGGACATATTATCATTCATATCAATTTCAAATACATCATTCATAGCAATAGCATTAAAATAAAATACACCATTTAAATAAACATAAATTCCATTGCTATTAATAGTATGAGTAAAATCAAGATCCAATAAACATGAAAAGGAAACAACACCCCTAACAATAGAAGGTGCATAATGACAATTGTTTAAAATCAGTACTAAACCAGAAGGTAAAACTAAATTAAACACTCCTATGGCTTCAACAACTGCTTGTGCTCCATTGCCCACTTGCAGATATTGCTCCCCATAAGATAGTCTCCTTTCCTCTCTAAATCCCTGCAGTGTATTACATATGTTAATACAACATCCAGTATCATATACCCAGGAATTTATTTTATGAGATAAAGTAAATAATTCAATTACAAATAAGTTACCTGAAGTGCTGGGGCCCACGTGCCCAGTCTTCTTCATCTTATTTGTTCGCAAATCATCGAGATAAAGAGGACAGTTCCTCTTCCAGTGACCCACTACCTTACAGTAGTGGCAACCTTGATCCTTTTTCGGATTATCCTTCTTCTTAGGAGGGTATTTCTTGGGTTCAGGTTGATAAGCCATAACTTGCTTACCCTTATCAGCCTTTCCCTTTCCTTTACCCTTCTTCTTGTTCGCATTTGGCTTGTTAATTCTACCCCCTTGAATAGCAAGTACCTGGGGTGTAGTAGCCTTAGGTGGTAAACCTTTCTCGTAATCAATAAGCAATGCGTGTAATTCAGAAACTGTCTTCCCCACGCAGTGCATATTGAAATTACGCACAAAACCACTAAAATCCTTTATCAAGGATCTATTGATTAAGTTAATGGCAATGTCTTGTTCATAGACCTTGCCGAGTGCTTGTAATTGATCCATGTAACTTTTCATTTTCAATACATGAGCACTCACAGGTTCACCATCAGCCTGCTTACAACCATGTAGAGATTCCATCAAATCATAGACTTCTACGGTTTGTGGTTTCTCAAACAATTTTCTGAGTTCGCTTAGCATGTCCATAGGGAAGAAATTCTCAAACTGCTTTTGTAAAGCAGGTGTCATCGCTCCCAACATTAAGCAGGCCACATCATTATGTGTCTTATACTAATCTTTCCAAGTTGCTTTCTCTGCATCAGTTGCAGCATCGCCAGTTGGTTCAGCAGGACAAGGCTTATATAAGAATTCAAGTTGATCTGTCACTCGCAGGACAATCCTGAGTGAACGATACCATTCATTGAAATTCTGTGAGCCAGTCAATTTTTCTTGTTCAAAGAATGTCTTGAACGCAGAACTCAAATTGGTGTTATTATTTTGAGCCATTTCTACAGATAAAGAAAGTTCAAATAATTAGTATTTTCTATAATACAATTTTTCAAGAAAATAAACCCAAGGACATATAAAAAATCCATAGAATTTTCTTGAAAACTAGGACCCATACAAACATAGTTTCATTACATCAGTTGATCTGCTAGTAATGAAAGTATAAAATACAGTAACTTGTCGTACAATAATTGGCAAACATTTTCCAATTCCTAGATATTATGGGATTTACATTGACAAAACCTTTTGCAATGTAAGCATGTTTCATCCCCATCTAATGCCTTGAGTCCAAGTTCTCACTTACTACTCAATTTAAGTCATCTAATTTAAAAACTGCAAACTACCATAGTTCCATTATATCAGTTGATCTGCTAGTAATGAGAGCATGAAGTTTACCTTTTCATTGCAATCTAGCCAAGCTCTCACACGACGTAAATTATGACTTCAAGTGTTCTTTAATTAAATGGCATTTGACTTAATTTTCAAGGGTACTGATGCGTGGTTTTGCGACCTTACAACAGGTTTTACCTCTCGAGGGATCTCAAGAGGCTTGCAATCCCCACCAGGCAGTGTACCTGACCGATGTAGTATAGTGAAGTGGCAAGTACCGGGGGATTGATCGTTCTCTAGGGGAATAGTGTCGTTAGGATTGAAAAAATACTCTAATAGGTCTAAGGGTGAGGGAAGATTCTTTTTGTATTTTTATATTTTTTTATAAAAGCAAGTAAAATCTCGGGTTTGAAGGAGTGGGCGGAATTAGTTGCTAGTCAACTAACCCAAATAACTACAAATGCAAATAAAATAAAATAACTGAAAATGAAAAGGTTGTGAAACTTATATGGAGAGAAATGTGTTTACTTAGATTTCCTTACTCCCTAACTATCTTTTACCGGTTGATTAGTGTGTATTAATTGCGTGGATGACGGGTGTATTCCTTAATACCAATCGTGGGGTGGCGTACGTACTTCCCCAACTCTATAAGCTCCTACTTCACTCCTATGTCGAGCCGGCTAAGAAGCTCCTAACATGGGATCACTAGAATTCGCTCATGCATTAAATACAACCATAATAACCTTAGTACGCATTGGTTCATGTTTCTTAAGACGTTCAAGCAAATTACCGTATAGGAGGTTAGCCAGTTTTCTTAAGCCTAACATCGATAAACAATCATCCAATACAATTAATAACACACTAACAACTAATAATCAATAGTTAGGTTTCATTAGATCTAAGCAAACACAAGATAAATCTAGCCTAGCATGTTAATCAAAAGACAAGAACAAGATATAATCAAGCAACACATAGACATATTGATTGATTAAGTGATTACTTATCTTCAATTAAACATGGGAGATCCAAGGGTATGAAAACCCTTAAAAATGGCAGAAATTCGTCTTAGGGTTTCTCCTCACAAAGTTGCACACCAATGACAAAAAATTGCAAAACTATATATAGAACTTAGTGGCTGACGGCGTCACGTTATAGATCTTGACGCCGTCACCTCGCCGTGGCTAGGGTTCCCGGATGGTCTTCCTGACGCCGTCCCTCTTTAATCCTCCAAAATCATCCTGGCTTATCAAGGCTTGACGACCTTCTTGACGCCGTCCCCCTTTAATCTTCCAAAATTTCTCTGGCTTATCAAGGGCTGACGGCGTCACAATAGAGCTTGACGCCGTCAAATGTACTTTCCAGCATATTTTTGAGACTTTGTCGTTTTCTTCACTTTTATGCTCCAAAAACGTCCAAAATGCTTCCTTTTCCAGATTTCTTCTCCAAAGTACCTAAAATGACAAAAGGAACGATTTAGGGCAATATTTGATCAAATAAATACGATTTAGGGCTTAAATGACCCCCTAAAAGCGGTACACTTTTCGCTTCATCAAATACCCTTACACTTGAGATTTGCTTGTCCTCAAGAAAATGCGCTTTTATTCTAATCAAAATACAAGTTAGGGGTCATTTAATGCTAATATAAAAGTAATTACAACAAATAGTCGTTCCACTTTAATCATAATAAGCACGGAGATTACAAACTAGCATCTCACAAGTAGTGTTTAGATACTCACATCTCTCAGGTGTCATCAAAATAAATCTCATAAATGAAAATGGATAATATCTCTCACTACCTGTCATAGCAAATAGATTACCATAGGCTTGGGAAAGGATCAAAAACCTCCTCCACTAGGCGTAAGCACCTAAGATAAACTATCAAAGAGGGCTTTTAAACGGGTTATAACGTTAGGTGTAGGGATATGATAAACACGGATTTGTTGGATAAGGGATATTTTACTGGTGGCGAGTTAAAGATCTTGATTAATTATATGTACAATATGGCGTTGCTAAGCCAAGACTAGACTCGACTTAAGCTAAAAACAAAATAACAAAAACATAAAATAAACATAAAATGAAACGGGATGGTAGTCCGTATGTTTTTTCTACTTTTCTTTTTTCTCATTTTTTTGTATTTTTCTTGATTTTTTTTTTCATACACTCTTGCCCTACCATCCAAAATAATACATCATAGGGGCGTTGCATTCCCCTTACACTTGAACTTTTACATAACTTTACAATTACTATTCTAATGACTCGAATTAAGATAATCGAAACACTTGGAGTACTTTTAAAATATTTAGCACATATGGGGGTAATAATGTTGTTCTTCCCCATTACTCCATTACACTAGTACTTTACCCATGAGTCCCAATCGTCCCAAAACAATATGTACAAGGATATGACTCGACTTAGCAACCATGTAATCAATTAGATAATTAACTAAGGGTTTAAACAAATGTTGTCACAATAATGCACTAAAGATGAGTGCATACAAGGTAGGCTAAGGCGATTTGGGTGTACATTTAAGTGGGGTGTAAACAAATTCTTCCTTTAAGTAAAATGCTTAAAGGTCGAAACGAAAAGATAGGCTCTGAGGGGTGTACTAAGGGTATCGTGTACTAAAAATGAGTACAACGCAAAGGGTGTGTGAGAATTACTTGACCAATGTAGCCAACGTAATTATAACAAAAACACAGGTGTAAAACAATGGGTTAATCCTAATGCCTCTTATCATGTAGTAAATCTAACTACACGAATGTAGTCTCACTTGTGGCCTCGGAATGGTCCTAACGCAAGTTCTAGAATCTAAGTGCTACCGGTACACACATCATAGCATAAATGCTTTTCCTACCAATTCTAGGGGCGAACCTCACATATTTGGGGGTGGAAAATTTTTTAGTGGTACGGTTTTGTGCTAGTCATATAACTCCTATCCGTGAGACGCTCATTAAGATCAGAGTTTCACTCCTATATGTTGTAAAAAATTTTAAATTTGGCACTAAAATTGCCCTAACAGATATTTATCTCAGTTTTATTACACATCTACCATCAAACAAACAAAAATCAAGCGTAATAGCATTCTCTAAAGTATCGTACTTTACCCCCCCTTACACTTAAGATGAACATTGTCCCCAATGTTCAAATAACAAGATGTAAAAGTAAATAAGGTAAAAGAATGAAATCAAATACTCCCCTGATTCGTTTGGTGGATAAAGAGGTAACATGGTTAGATCTTCTTCCAAGAGAATGTAGAAGCTTCAAGACTACAGCATCGCCAAAAGCTTGATTCCACATACATCTCCTTGTCCAAAATAACCTGTTAAACCTGAGAAAACAAACACGAAAACCTGCATCACATCGGCGGGATAAATTCTATATAAGGATATAATGCTTGTGGAATGATAATTTTGCAGATTCCTGGAGTTTATAAGTTAGAGATTTAATAAAAACTTTTTATGAAAACAAAACTTTCAAAAATTTCAGAAAATTAAAACCTGACGCCGTCAGGTTGTAAGTCCTGAGGCCGTCAGAAATGATCTGACAGAATTCTCATGTTAAGTTTCCGGAAAATTTCTGGAAAAAACCGATACCTTACTTCCTGGAAATCCTGCAAAACATCATTATGACTCAATACAAGCATTTGACTCAAACTATACTAATATGTATGTTAATTTAATATTATTACGATTCATGTTCATTTGTTCTAACAAACCGATTTGGATTTCCCTTACACTTATCTTTTGCAAAATACCTTTATATGTAGTTAAGACGAAGTTAAAAACAAGATAAAGCATTTTCACAATTTAGTTTTGAACATGAATCAATAATAATAAAAATTAAACACACATACGGAAGCAAATAAAATCAAACAAACAAAAAAATAAACACACAAAGCAAATAAAGCTTGGGTTGCCTCCCAAGAAGCGCTTTTCTTTATTAACGAGTCTTGTAGCTAGACTCAAAGTCCTTCTACCCTATGTAAGTGAGTTCGTCATCGAGGACGTCTTTAGGGTTAAGCTTGGATTGAAGTTTCCTATTGGTCCGCTTAGTACAATATATCTTTTCAAACTTCTCTCCATCCGGGTCATACAATGTCATCTTAATATGCCATGACCCATCTCCATCTTTGGGTGGTTTGTCCCAATCCCACTTATGATCATCGTCCTCACAAGTCCACTTATTCATCCCTAGGTTAATTGGCAAAACTCCTAGGAAATCAATCATCTTCCTAAAAACTAGAGGGTCTTCAAATGGATCCAATTCGGTGTCCCTAGCCAAGAGTTGTTCTACCGCATGTGTTCGGTTCACAAAGTCCTCTTCTAGGTAAAATGGGTGTTGGGGTCCTATGAAGTCTCTATCGATCCAAGGTCCATATCTAGATGGTCTCCTATTTAATTCTAACCAATGGGGTGTTGGTTCCTCACTAGTATCATAGGCATGTTTCTTCACATCATAGACTGACCAAGTATCACCTTCTCCTACCGCTATCTTAGATTCCTTACAATCAATCATAGCACTAGCGGTCGCCAAAAATCCTCTGCCTATCAACAAGGGGCATGTAGGGTCGCTAACCATATCAAGGACGTGGAAATCGGCTAAAATGGTTAGTTTTCCAATGTGTACTAACACGTCTTTGACTATTCCAATCGGGTAAGCAACACTTCCATCCGCTAAGCCTATTATTGCCTCGGTTTCTTCAAGTTTTCCTAGTTTTAGAGAGGTGTAGAGAGGTAACGGAAGTAGGTTTAAGGCTTGATCCAAGATCGGCTAATGTGTCATAAGCCTCCGAATTACCGATCTTGCAAGGTAGAACAAATAAGCCCGGATCATCTAACTTCTTAGGTAGCTTGTTTTGAACGAAGGCGGTCCCTTTTTCGCCTAACTTGAGCTTCTTCTCATCCAACACATCAATAACCAGACTTTCAAGGTGGAGCTCCTTGAATTCTTCGTCAAGGTTTTGAGTGGGAGGTGTTTCAACTATGTTGTTGACCAATTTGGATATCATAACTTCTTGGTCATTTTGAACGACTTGGGTTTGTTTGAAACACGAGCTCATGGAATTGACCGAATAATATTGTGGACAAGAACTAGGAGACGAAACTGATGAGATGGCGTTGACGTTTAGTTTTGGGTTCTTGACTGTGTTGCTAGGGAGTGCTCCCATTTCTCGGTCATTGAGGGCTTTCAACAAAGTGTCAATCTTATTGGTCATCTCGCTTTGTTTTTGTTTGAAATCGGCTTCAAACTTGGCCAAACGAGCTTCTTGAGATGCCATAAATTGGGACATCAATCCTTCAAAGTTATTGGTACTACCATTGCTGGAAGGATTGTTGTTGAAAGTACGGTTCGAGTTGGAACCGCTTGATTGGAAACGATTAGGTGGGTTGGAAGAATTGGTTTGTTGTGCGTTTTGGTTTTGTTTCCACCTAAGGTTTGGGTTATTTTTCCATGAGGGGTTGTAAGAATCACCGTAGGGGTTTGGCTCGGGTTTGAAAGTGTACCACTTGTCTCCCGCTCCGTCGGTACGCGAGGATGCGTAATCCGTAAAAGCTTGTTCGGGGAGTTCCACGCAATCACGAGTGTCGTGGGGACCACTACATAATTCACATGAAGAAGTGATTTTGTTCACTTGGCTTGAAGGTTTAGGAGCCTCGTAGGATTTCATAAGAAACTTGACTTGGTCTTCAAGTTCTATGATCCTACGGTCGGAAGTGCTTGAATTGTTCGAAGGCAAAGATATTGCCTTGACCGTTTTATTCAAATCACGGGGATCACTCCAACTTTCGTTGTCATAAAGAGCAAAATCTTCTAGGAGAGCCCATGATTGTTCCGCACTTAGATCACGTAGCTTACCACCGGCCGATTGGTCAATGGTTTGCCTCGTGGAGAGATTGATATGGTCATAGAAGATTTGGACTTGGAGCCAAAGTTCTATGCCATGGTGAGGGACTTTTTGGAGTAAGTCCTTGAATCGAGTCCATGCCTCATAGAGGGTTTTGCCTTGACGTTGTTGGAACATCAAGATATCATTCCTTAGCTTGGTAGTTCTTCCTGGTGGGAAAAACTGAGCGAGGAAACGAGTGGTGAGATCATCCCAAGAGGTTATGGATCCTACGGGTAGACGCTCTAGCCATTGACTAGCTTGGTCCCGCAGAGAGAATTGAAAGAGACGCAGTCGGGTCGTCTCTCGAGTGGCAACATCAAGGTCTATAGAATCAACGATTTTGAGAAAGTCCTTGAGATGTTGATTAGGATCTTCGGAACGAAGTCCATGGAATGCGCATCCGCTTTGCACCAACCGGATGGTGTCGGATCGCAAGGGAGTGACATTGGCTCCTTGAGTGAGCTCAATGGTGTTTCGATAGCCATGGTGGCTAGGACGAGAGTAGTCTCCTAAGGTACGGGCTCTAGGAGGTGGGTGTTGTTGTGGTGGTGGGTTGTTGGGATCAAGGATATTACCACCTTCATGATGTCGGATGGTATTGGTTACGAACAAAGAAACGAAGAAAAAAGATAGACTAAAGAAAATCTAGAAAAATAAAATAAAAATCTCACTAGAAAGGAATCTAGTGAGTAGACCTAATAAAATAAAATTCAACCTAAACAATAACTATTCCCTGGCAGCGGCTTTAAAAACTTGATGCGTGGTTTTGCGACCTTACAACAGGTTTTACCTCTCGAGGGATCTCAAGAGGCTTGCAATCCCCACCAGGCAGTGTACCTGACCGATGTAGTATAGTGAAGTGGCAAGTACCGGGGGATTGATCGTTCTCTAGGGGAATAGTGTCGTTAGGATTGAAAAAATACTCTAATAGGTCTAAGGGTGAGGGAAGATTCTTTTTGTATTTTTATATTTTTTTATAAAAGCAAGTAAAATCTCGGGTTTGAAGGAGTGGGCGGAATTAGTTGCTAGTCAACTAACCCAAATAACTACAAATGCAAATAAAATAAAATAACTGAAAATGAAAAGGTTGTGAAACTTATATGGAGAGAAATGTGTTTACTTAGATTTCCTTACTCCCTAACTATCTTTTACCGGTTGATTAGTGTGTATTAATTGCGTGGATGACGGGTGTATTCCTTAATACCAATCGTGGGGTGGCGTACGTACTTCCCCAACTCTATAAGCTCCTACTTCACTCCTATGTCGAGCCGGCTAAGAAGCTCCTAACATGGGATCACTAGAATTCGCTCATGCATTAAATACAACCATAATAACCTTAGTACGCATTGGTTCATGTTTCTTAAGACGTTCAAGCAAATTACCGTATAGGAGGTTAGCCAGTTTTCTTAAGCCTAACATCGATAAACAATCATCCAATACAATTAATAACACACTAACAACTAATAATCAATAGTTAGGTTTCATTAGATCTAAGCAAACACAAGATAAATCTAGCCTAGCATGTTAATCAAAAGACAAGAACAAGATATAATCAAACAACACATAGACATATTGATTGATTAAGTGATTACTTATCTTCAATTAAACATGGGAGATCCAAGGGTATGAAAACCCTTAAAAATGGCAGAAATTCGTCTTAGGGTTTCTCCTCACAAAGTTGCACACCAATGACAAAAAATTGCAAAACTATATATAGAACTTAGTATATGACGGCGTCACGTTATAGATCTTGACGCCGTCACCTCGCCGTGGCTAGGGTTCCCGGATGGTCTTCCTGACGCCGTCCCTCTTTAATCCTCCAAAATCATCCCTGGCTTATCAAAGCTTGACGACCTTCTTGACGCCGTCCCCCTTTAATCTTCCAAAATTTCTCTGGCTTATCAAGGGCTGACGGCGTCACAATAGAGCTTGACGCCGTCAAATGTACTTTCCAGCATATTTTTGAGACTTTGTCGTTTTCTTCACTTTTATGCTCCAAAAACGTCCAAAATGCTTCCTTTTCCAGATTTCTTCTCCAAAGTACCTAAAATGACAAAAGGAACGATTTAGGGCAATATTTGATCAAATAAATACGATTTAGGGCTTAAATGACCCCCTAAAAGCGGTACACTTTTCGCTTCATCAGGTACTAATTTTGATGTGTATAATCAAAATAATGTATGAAGAAACATGCATACAACTTCATAACATTGGTTTTTACAAAATAATTTTATTTACCAATTCACTAAGATCAAATTAACAAAGTTTTGATTGAGGTATTAGGTTCACCAATCAAAGAATTACCTACAATTATCATCCACTATATCCTACTGCTGCATGAGTCAAAAGACTCAAGTTATTCGGATAATTACCACAAAAGTGACACGTGAAATTGAGGTCAATTCACCCTTAAGATGATATTGTACATAGAATAGTAATACTTGGTAGCTCCAAATTGACGCACAAAGGAGCGTAGAAACAAAGGTCAGCGCGAAGCTTATTAAAAACACGTTCCTACTTAAACCCTTCACACAATTTGTCAAGTTTGGGTGAGCCGTTCTTACTATTGGTACAAAAACATCATTCAATTAAACCTTGAAATTTTGACTCTTAAAACCAAAAAAAAATTCGCCATTATTTAGTCCATATTATTTTTCTATTCAAAAATTACCCTTTTTCGTTTATAAACATGTCTATACAATTAATAAACAAAAAACAAGTAATACAAATAAAAAATAACGCAACTAAATAAACATACATAACATAACCATTAATATGTATTAAAACATGTAGCCACATGCAAACTTAATTCGATAATCCTATTAAAAATCAATTCTAGGTTTATCATGTATATATTAAATTAGGGCTCTCTTTTCAAAGGAAGTAGATCCACATGCATCGACGAATTGATTGCGTAAGCCAAAATTCAATATATACCACATAACACATAATTGATTACTTAATATATTGGAGTCTTCCCCAATTCGACATCTATCAATTAAATTACATGTGTAAACTTAACCATTAATTCTAATAGCAAATTTAAACAATTTAAATAACAATACAATAAAATCTATGCTAAACATGCACGTTTTCATGGATTACACTTAACAATTAATCACATATTGTCACAAGATCGTTTACTTAACGCATAATAATTACAAGTTAATCCTAGGGTTTCTAATCAAATTAAAAACAAAACCAAAACCCTAAAAATTAATTAAGGGTAATCGACCCTTTTAAAAAAAATTAGGGTTTGGATTTTAAAACCCTAAAAATCGACTAACAAGTATAAAACACAATCCAAGATTTGATTTTTATGCGTTTTGGTAATTAATTACACATTATAATAGCTCGTGATGCCACTGTTGGAATTCTATAATCATGACAATCATAAATATAAAACAATAACATCAAGTATGCATAGCGGAAGCAATTAAAGGATCATATAATGCGTATATTAATTAACCAAATAATAAAGTAAATGTACCTTAAGATTCTAGCAAGAACAAGAATCTATCTATAATTATTCTTCAATTGGATCAAGAACCCTAATTAGGGTTTAAGAATGGATTAAAGAATAACCCCTTACCGTTTTGTTATTCAATCAAAGATATAATCAATAGTGTGATTATATCACGTTCTTGTACGCACGTACTAATACCAAGTAAAAGATTATGCAAGTAATTGAAAACACAAAACAATTTGTAGCTCAAAAAATCGAAACCCTTATGTTATAGGGGTGTTCGATCGGTTTTAGCACAAGAAAAATGAGAGAAAACTTCAAGGTATTGTGTGTACAAAAGTATGGAACAATGACCCTTGAGTTTGCTTATATACTTGAGTTTACTTGGAGATCAAGCAAGGCCAAGGGTTAGGGAACCCTTGCCGATCGGTTATAGAGCCCAAAGAGGGCTTCCGGAACCTTCTTGACTTACCAAAAACTCATACATATCACTTTCCTTTTATTCGTCTAACGGTCGTTAGTCATTATCCGTTAAATACTAACGGTCGTTAAATGTTTTGTATTTATTAATAATTATATATAACATTTATAAATAATTATTCATTTACTCTTCATACGTAAAGTGTGCAATCCCGTGATCTCGAGTTCGATCCTAACACACGACTATTATTTCATGTCTACAAAACTAACAACATGAATTCTGAAGGTGTTCAGGAAGTAGTAGAAGAAGATGATGATGACTGGTATGAAGACCAAGGAAATGGTTGGGCCACCGTTAAGCGAGCTAGAAAAGAGAACTCTATAAACTACGAAGATCAAGCACTAGTTGAAGGAGAGTGGAGTCCTCTTGACGTTGACACGATCCCTGAACGAGAAACTGAGTTGATGAAACAGATCCAAATTACGACTGAGAAGCTCGAAAATTCAGAATTTTTCAGTGTTTTCATGAATCAGATCAAGTCCATTCAAGCAGCAGAAGAGCATTTGCGTAAGCTTACTGGATCAGGAGAGACACTAAGAATGGTGATCTATGGTGTTGGTAGCTTTGAAATGTACGAGGCATCTTGTTTCCAGCTTAGCCTTGCACTCATCATGCAGAGAAATCTTGATTGGATTGGAGACATTGATCGAAGTGTTTGATCCGGTTCTTTCATTGACAGAATTGAATGTCCTCGAGAAGCTCGGACTTCTTCCTCTTTATGTTAAATGAGCTGGCCAAGAGAAAAGTTATGAAACCCATGGTTTATTTCATGCCTCACTGTCCCACCGAATTATATGAGAATCTTCTTGAGACAAACTGGAACAATGAGATGCTAAACAAGATTGTGATACTTGGCAACAGTTTTGGTAAAAGATGTACCCAGTGTCTTGGTGGATTTCTCCCATGCCTTTCATGGCACAAGTTTGCATACCTTCAGTGTGGACAAGGATGCAGTCTTGAGCATAGCAACTTAGAATTTGAAGATTGAATGTCGGTATTAGCTCTAAACTTTTGTTTACTTGATTCGTGTATCATTTACAAATCACCTTTGTAGTTGTGCTTTAGATTACGCCTTCGCACTTTTCGGTTATGGCATCTCGTTATGAATTTGGTCTTGTGATTGTCGTTTAGGCGCGGCAATGAGTATAATTTTTCTGATATTAGTGTTTGGTTAATGTGAGAGAAAAGTCCAAAATACATCCCTGTGGTTTGCCAAAAGCCCGCTTTACATCCTTTTTCTTTTTTTTGGAACAAAATCATCCACCGTTAGTAAAGTTGGCACAAATACATCCCTCAGTTAGTAATATCAGTTACTATGGACTAACGATGCAAATGATTTTCCGTTATCTCCTAACAAGAGTTAAAATAGTTGCATCGTTACTCCTCATTGAGTTAAAATATTTGCATCGTTAGTCCTCATTGACTATAGAGTTAAAATATTTGCATCGTTAGTCCTCCTTAAGTTAAAATTTTTGCATCGTTAGTCCTCATTGACTATAGAGTTAAAATATTTGCATCGTTAGTCCTCATAGAGTTAAAATATTTGCATCGTTACCATCGCCACCACCCACCACCGCCACCAGCACCTACCAACACCCACCGCCACCACCACCTCCAACCACCACCACCCACCACCCACCACCGCCACCCACCGCCGCCACCACCACCGCCGCCGCCACCACCACCCATCGCCACCACCACCCACCTCCACCACCACCCACCTCCACCCATCACCACCTACCACCGCCGCCACCACCTTCACCCACCACCGCCACCAACATCCACCGCCACCACCACCACTACCGTCGCCACCGCCGCCACCACCACCACCACCACCACCGCCTCCATCGCTACCACCACCACCACCGCCACTGCCGCCAATGCCAGCCACCACCACCATGGTTTACACACATTTTTATACATGATTTTATACGAGTTTTACATACGTTTTTATACACGTTTTTATATGCAGTTTTATACACGTTTTTATACGCGGCGGTGGTAGGTGGTGATGGGTGGAGGTGGTGGGTGGTGGTGGTGGAGGTGGGTGGTGGTGGCGATGGGTGGTGGTGGCGGCGGCGGTGGTGGTGGCGGCGGTGGGTGGCGGTGGTGGGTGGTGGTGGTTGGAGGTGGTGGTGGCGGTGGGTGTTGGTAGGTGCTGGTGAAGGTGGTGGGTGGTGGCGGCGGTGGTAGGTGGTGATGGGTGGAGGTGGTGGGTGGTGGTGGTGGAGGTGGGTGGTGGTGGCGATGGGTGGTGGTGGCGATGGGTGGTGGTGGCGGCGGCGGTGGTGGTGGCGGCGGTGGGTGGCGGTGGTGGGTGGTGGTGGTTGGAGGTGGTGGTGGCGGTGGGTGTTGGTAGGTGCTGGTGGTGGTGGTGGGTGGTGGCGATGGTAACGATGCAAATATTTTAACTCAATGAGGACTAACGATGCAAATATTTTAACTCTATAGTCAATGAGGACTAACGATGCAAAAAATTTAACTTAAGGAGGACTAACGATGCAAATATTTTAACTCTATAGTCAATGAGGACTAACGATGCAAATATTTTAACTCAATGAGGAGTAACGATGCAACTATTTTAACTCTTGTTAGGAGATAACGGAAAATCATTTACATCGTTAGTCCATAGTAATTGATATTACTAACTGAGAGATGTATTTGTGCCAACTTTACTAACGGTGGATGATTTTGTTCCAAAAAAAAGAAAAGGGATGTAAAGCGGGCTTTTGGCAAACCACAGGGATGTATTTTGGACTTTTCTCATATTAGTGTTTGGTTAATGTGATGCAACTCTTGGATGTTTCTGTCCCGCCTTTGATTAATGTTCCATTCCACAGAAATATGCTTCAACTACCTATTTTGCATGAAAATAAACCCATACTGAAAACGATTCAAATGGTCAAGTACTCAAGTTATAATGATTTATGGCTGAGTAAATATGTAGTTGATCAAGCAACTAAGTTACCATTGAAAGGTCACATAATACAAAGTTCTTCAAACAAGAGATGCATATATAATCAAACGTCGATTAGTTTAAACAACATAAAGTATCAAATTTCTTTAAGTAAAATAGAAGTCGTGATGTCATATAGCCATAGAGACAAACAAACGGAATGCAGTATCTCCATCAGGACTAAGGTTAGATGAACTATTGTGGAGGTCGATGGTATCATGTCATGTATATTTATGAGCTCATCTATTGCATTTCTTGTGTCAACTACGAGGACAAAAAAGATTCGAATAAACTTGTCGTGGAAAGGCCTCCTCAAGACCAATTAGCACAATAGCCGCAGGATCAATTGCATTGCTTTGTTCCGCAAGTTTAAAAGCTACAGCACTGTGCATTACTCCCTACACATTGAAGTCAAATGTAATGCACCAATTCAGCCTCGTAGTTGACACAAGAAATGCAATAGATGAGCTCACAAATATACATGACATGATATTTGTGGTGCGTAGGAATTGACCAGTTGTCATCGGTACGTACTTGATTTTGGCTCTACAAGATAAAAGTCAAAGAAATGTAGAACGAAGTTGAATGGTTCGAAAACAGGACCGGAAGATCTTGACAACCATGAAAGGCAAATGTACATAATCACATCCGATCCATCTCATTCTAGGTACAACGGTATTTACTTTCAAGCAACATATACAATTGTTTTTTCTTTAGATGCACACAATACTATCTTTTAGTTAAAGCAACAAATAAGGATTGCAAAATAATGGCCGGTTTGGGACCTCTTGCGGTAATGTTGTTAGTGAAGAGGAAAAAGGATAGGATGCATAACAAATACACAGGCTATTTTGGGGAAACAACAACAGTATTGATCATACGAGGAATCTCAAAGATCAGGAATGGTATCATGGGCTAATCCCCAAAAGGTCATGAAACATGTAGGCGATACAACTAAAGTACATATTTTCTGATATGTTAAGAAAAGGTCATGGGCATATCGATACTCGAAAGATAGATAGATAATACATACATACATGTATCAAAGATCCAAAAGCATATCAAATCAAACTACTAACAAAAGAATTTAGTTCTCCATGGCATAATAAAAAAGAGAGTAGTACATGTTTAACTAACACACTTCACACACCTTCGAATACGGCTCTGACAAAGGGTTCAGTGAGGCATCATTAACATTCACGTGACCCATATCAAAATTCATGAACAAATTCAAATGGAATAAGCAATTACTATGGCTCCCATGCCATTTAATTAATAAAAGTTTATATCATCAACATCATTATCATGTTAGTTATAAACTGAAATCAGTCAGTGGAACATACTTAATTCTTTCCCAACCTGCCTGAAAACTTAAGGTCACTACGGAAACGGGTTGAAAGTCGCATAAAGTTCATTTATATGCCTAAATCACTTTTATATGCAAGAAGACCTTTTAATTTGATTTAGTTTTATAATCATATAAAAAAAATAACCAAACTGATCAAACTTAGTAATACAAATCATAAAAAATACCTATTTACCTATTTTGTCCCGTAACCGGAACAATCATTAAAACTTATGTGGCACATAAGGTTGAACCCACAAGTAAACTAACATTTTCTTAAAGAGCCGTTTCTTTGTGCAATGTAGCAAATTCTTCATCCTCAGTAGCATTCTGTCAAAGAGCAGGTCATGTTGGTTGCGTATGCAGGCAGTTGTGGGAGGCTAGAGAAGCTGTTTGGAAAAGTATTAAAACATTATTCTCAAAAAACATATATGTAAGCAATGTAATGCTAAACTACTATATGTAAAAAATAGCTAAGCAAATTATGTAGTAGTGAAAAGATATAGAAGTAAGTCAATAGAAGTGGGAAGGGGAAGCTATTACCTCAGTTATAAACACCAATTGCTCGACATCCTTTTTTACCTGGAAATAAGGCTTTCTCAAATAAATCTCAATAAGCTGAAATATTAATGAAATGGCTGTAGTATACTCCTATACTTTAAACAATTGAGCAAAAACTTAGGGGCTCTATGCAACCTGGTTACAACATGGACAAAGTACAGGATGTCGGGATCTAAGTCCATACCCAATACGATCTAAATTTTAACCTTTCTTGATAAGAACTAATTCCACTTCGTGTCAACTAATGTACCTTGACCTGTAAGCATCTTTTCATCAACCAACCCTCTTAGATTTTATAATGTTTACCTTTCAATAAACAACACAAAAATTTGAAGATATTTCTGATTATCTGATTATTAATGGGACATTTTACATGTAATTTGTTACATAACAAAAAAAAATTGAAATATATGTAAACAGAAGAATCTCATTATTGCACATTACATAATCACTTCCAAAACGTAGCATTAGAATAGATAGCAGGATCCAACATTTAAGGTGGACTTTTAAAGTCAAAAAAGAAATTGTTTTAGTGTTCAAATGAATATGAATCATCGCATAAATTAAGCAACCGTTCAACTTTGACATTAACTATTATTTTCAAACTTTTATGTAATTATCAAATATTATTGAACTACTGATGTTGGCATATAGAATTTGAAGTTGAAACTATGTTTTTTGAGCAAAAAGGTCAAAGTTTGGAAGTGAGATAATTGCAAATATACCATAATTTTAATCCTTCCAAGAAGTGAATTGGAAGGCATGTCTTGACTTGAAGTTAATTAATTTGGAACTCCATGATGTTTTTGTTGGGGCGAACGCTGGTGGGATTTATTATTATGTTAACCAATTAACTACGAGTACGCAGCGGAATATAGATCTAGTTTGGCTATTATAATTAACACAAATAATAAACACATAAAACAAATAAAAGGGACAAGAAAATAAATCGAAAACTAACCCTTGTAGTCACCCGCAAATGAAACTAAGTAGCAAATAAATACTACCTCTATGGTTGCTCACACAAACACGTCAACCAAGTATGCCCGGAAAGCTAGCCGAGTATCACGTATCAATCAAAACACAATTCGAATACAAAAATTGTATACGTTCGAATTGTTTAATAATAAGAACAGTAACTAAAAAACCAAGAAACAAAATTCCTTGTTTTACTTAGATACGTGGAAGGAAAAAGTCAAACCAAACTAATCTTTGTACTCCGATTGGTAGACAGAAGAAAAGGAGAAGCAACTTGTACGTGGGGTATAATACTTATGAGATTGTGTCGTCAGTTTATGAGCCAAGATCAAGGTCTATATATATAGTCTCTCATTCCCACTCATGATAAGGCTTAAAACACTTCATGATAAGCATAGAACTCTTTCTCTTTAAGCCTTATCACAACTCTCTCATTACTTCTTATCTTTAATGAACCTAGACACTCCAAGATCCCTTCTAGATCCTTCATAAGCTGGCCACACTGGTTAGGACAAGTAAGGAGTCTTGTCTAGTTCATTTCGTGTCCTTTTGGTTTACATTTCGAAGTATACGTGAAGAATTTAACATACTCTAAGTGTTTAACGTGTGTGCCCCCAATAGGCTCACACACCTTTAGTTGTATTTAAGCTATTCCAACTTCCATATTCCAACAGCTCCCACTTGGGAGTTGGAGTAGCAGATAGCACAAATACCAACGACGGAAACGTCTAGCAACGCTCTCACTCGCTATTAAACTAAAGGTGTATGAGATATAGTTTCATAAATCATTCTCAGTAGCATGGTCATTTATGTCTTGCTTTTATCATCCTTTGTTATAGATACCGTTAAACCATGGATATGGATCCTAACTCATTCCATATAGTTTAACCATTTAGATTCTCGTTATAGAATTTTAATTAGATATACCAAATGTAATCAAGAATCATCTTGCATTACCCTTTGGGTTCGGCCGAACAATTATCTGATTAATTCTGGAGAGGGCCCATGGTATCTTTCTGCACATATCAAGTGGAGTAACAAATCCTTTGTTGACTACAAGTGTTGTGGATGCTGCTTCACATCACTCCGAAAAATAGCTTTTATAACTACCTTATTCAGGATAGCGTTTGGCATATAATTACAAAAGTGATATCCAGACATAACAGAACTTGCTTGTATCTCAAGTCTAAGGATGACTTAATAAACCATTTTCAACATCTTACTCATGACAAGGATCCAAAAGTAAATGTTCGAAAGTTGGGGTATCCAATATGCATCCCTCGTGAATACATATGAGTTTGGCGGGAACAATCCACATTCTCATAGAATATAACCAACACTCACATTTGCCTTGCATAACAATATTCCCATATTGTTAACCGACAATGGACATTATTTAGAACGATAAGATCATTCAAGGATTAAACATGCAAATATAGGATAACAATTATTATATGAATGAATAACAAATACCAAGTATCTTTATTAATCATAAAGTAAAAATTGTCTTATAATCCTAATTATCTAAATACTATAAACAGATATGCATGAGACTAATTAGTAAATTGAAGTCTAATGTTTCAAACACTCTCAACTTTTCTTTACAAGAAAACTAAATAGTCATCTGAGTAAACTTTTCGAATACTAGTTTCAAATTTCACATATAGTGAGGGATTTGAGATGAGTGTCTTATCTCATATGCTCATACTACTGCAAGTGTCATAGTATGGAGATGTCGCCCTACCTTGCATAAGGTATTAGAAGTCAACGACATACTGACAATCATCTTTACAGTTTCTTAAAATGTAAAGTACTCTTTATTCCTTAATGTGTAATGCAACAATGCTCTTCGTTGAGCATATCTAGTTAGCAGATTTATCATAAATGATAAAATCCTACTTTAACTAGTTTTAATTATCCTCTAGCATCATTGTACATATACAACACTATGCTTTATAATTCGTAAACATCTGTATTAACAATAATCTAAATATTCTCAATTAGATATTGTTGTTGTCAGCTCATCTTGCTCTAGTGCAAAAGTAACAACCAGTCTTATACACAATATAATATATACATGACAAATCCTTAGTTAAAAACATAAGGTTTCCATCCATGTAATAAATTATTCCAAGTGAAATATACCATTTAAGACTTGTTTGAATGATATATTGCATTTGTTTTGGACTTAATTTTCCGTATATGTTTATTCCAAATAAACATTTATTCCAAGGTTGTTTATTCTATTCCCTAAATCCCAAGTGAAGTTTTATTCCAAGCTTAAGGATTAAACTCTAGCTTAAATGGAATGATATCTTCAATATGTTATACAACATATGAATTTTAAGAAAAAACATAGTGCTCCCACTTAATGTTAGATGTAATCAGGAGTTATCTTAATTCAATCAAAATCATATTGTAATTAAATTCAAGATCTCAGCTCCTAGATGCATGATCAAATCCAAACTTGGATTGCTTAAACTTGTATACTACATAAAGATTATATAAACTCATAACCATTTTGATTACACACCGTCCTCGCAAAAGGTAATCATAAAGGAAAGATTTATAAAACTTAATTGCCATATTCCACATTCAAGGAAAACTTGTATGACAATTAATTATCTTTATTTAATTAATGCGTGTATATAAGAAAATCTAATCACAGTCAATTGAATGAGTATGATTAAAAACTTCTTATTATAAACCATGCATTAATCATGTATACAATTTTGTCCTTGTAAGCCTTTCTTCAAAAGAAACTTATTCCAACCTCATAGGTTAACTATTAGGCGAAATAACAATCAAGATCAAAACATTGATTTGCCTTTTAAGGACTGCATCTTATCATTCATAATTCTAAGACATTTATCAGATTCAAGATGTGATAATGTACCTTATCAGTTAGCAGATTTACAATGATCTTCTAACTTACATCCCTCAGCATTGATATTAAAATATCACTCAAGTGATGAGGCATCCTTGTGGATTTATGAATGATGGTAACATTATACTTTGGTCAACATTTACATGTTTAACCTTAGTATGACATTAATAAGTGGATTTTAGAAGGTTATGTATTTGTTCTTGAATATCTTCAAGATTTGTTGATGCTCCCACTTACTTTTGTAAGTAGAGACAATTCTCTAAATACTAAGTATTTAAGCAACAATAAATTGTTCTTTATTTGGGAACCACAAAATACATTTTAAGTTCTCATCTCAAGATTGTTAATAAAATGCTTCATAAGATTTTAACAAATTCAGAACTTAAATCAAGACATAATGGAATTTCTTCCAACAACTCTAATTAAGGTTTGTAGCAAAACCCTAATTTTGTATCACCCTTTAACCGAAAACCTTAGCAACAGTTTTGTGTTTCGTCGAGCTAGGAGGAACACCAATACTACAATCTTCAAGCTAGGAAGTGTAGAAAAACCAAAAATCCCTAAAGGTTTAGGGGTTTCGGTCATGGGTTGTCTTGAATACCTTCTAGGTTTGAACCATATTGAGTATGTCCACGACACACGCAATTTTCTAACCTTGATAGATTTTGGAGGCAGAGCAATTAAAGCTATCATGAATTAAACAATATGAATATTGTTTGTTTCAACCTATTAGACATACCATAATAATGTGGTATTCTATAAGTATTTGAATTGTGAAACTATATCAGAATTCCATAGATAATTTTAATTCTCTTTGGACCAAATACTTGTCAATTGGGTCGAGCCAAATTGCATATTAAGTATTGTCGAACCAAGTGCATGCTATAATGTATATTTCTTGAATAATACAAGAACCTTATGCTCATGTGTTCACAAAAAGACAGAACTGTTCAAGAATTATATGTTCATGTGTTTACAAGAAAACAGAACATGTCAATAATACATTATAAGTCTTTGAATAATTCAAAGGCCTCATGTTTATGTGTTAACAATAAGACATAAAAATTTTACTATATACTTTATGTTATAAGTCATTGATTAATTCAAGGACTTTATAATTATGTCTTAACAAGTAAACATAATTATACTAACAAAAGTAATCATGAACGCAAACTCTTGAGTTCTGTAGTAATTTCAAGTTAATTTTATACTTCAGAATTATGATTATTATCATTTAACCATAATAGTGTTGACTAAAACATGTAGTCGAAATGTTGAAGTATCTTTACACTATATCATGACATTTGAATGTAGTAGGGCAACAAACATCTTACGTGTTCAAGTCCTAGTAGAATGATTAGCTTTCTTACTTTGCGGTCAAGAGAAACCAATAATATGTTGTTCCTTGCACACACTTTGAGATTTCTCCCACTTGTGTAAGGCACAACATCATATTATGAAAACAAACAACATGTTATTAATTGTGTAAACAATATGATAATGTCATAGATATTACAAGTAGTTTTAGAACCATAACTTTTAATAAGGAATTGTGGATTATTATTCTATAGATAACGTTCAGAAAGCAACAGCAGAAAAGCAACGTGTTATCTAATAAAATAAAATGCAATTATCCTTTAAGCAATGGTCGTTCATATTCGGAAAGTTAATGAATTATTTCAAAGCAAGTTTGAAATGTTATAGGTGACTAACAAGGAAATAAAACTCGTAGCTCCCACTGAAATTGACAACATTACAAGAATGTTATTTCAGTAATAAAACACAATGCTCCCACTGGATTTGTCAACATTGTAAGTGTTACATTGCCAGTAGAAAGCATATTGCAATTTAATACACTTTCCTATTCTCTTCGAATGCCTACAAGTAGCAATGTACTTAGGTATTGTACAGAGTATATGAAGTCCTACTTATGTAGATGAGGGACTAGCCATTCATGCTTTCATTTAACTTGAATAGTTAGCATGCAATTCCTCCTTTATCGTCTACATAGCCCCAAGGGTATTTAGCACTATAAGGAATAATAAGAGTCCAAGAAAAATACCTAGCGAATATGCTAGTAATTTCTTTACTCTTTGCGGTTTAAACTCATACATCGTGACAAGTGCAAGATGTCATTTATTTTGGTAGCTATAGACAAAATGTTTTCTAGTTACACAAAATATTTAATCTTTCAATTATTTCAAGACTGGAAAAGGGTAATGAAAGATCATATGTGAGTTTAACAATTGTAATCCTATCTTAGTTTGTCAACTAAGGAGAAATAAATAGGAATAAGTCTCACTCTTCTTACCAGGAAAAGAGACTAAGTGTGTCTTTTTAAGAAAAAACAAACTTTTGTTTACGAATTATGTTGCAACAACACAATTTTAATCAGAACATAGAAAGTTCAATGTTAGTATTTTCGATAATTAAATTCTTAAAAGAATTAACTACCCAATTAATTACTAATTAAGACTAAGATCCATCTTGACCTCCCACTTATTACCAGAGGTCTGACCAGCGTGTAAACAAGTAGGGCAAGAGGTAAGCGACGAGCGTTAATTGCATAAACTGCAACTCTCAGACTTATGAGACTGATCAAGACATTAGTAGACAAGTAATAATGTCATGAGCATGTTTAGTCGCATCTTATGCCTCGGGTCCAAGGTCTGACCAAGCATACTCGAAATAAGTCGACCAAGCAAGAACGTGCAAATATCGCCAAAGATCTGACCAATGAGCAAAATTCGCCATGGGTTGAAATGGCCCTAAGGTCTGACCAAAGAGGTCAAGTCAAATGCACGTGTTCTTGGTTGGGTGGCATATACTTAAAATTTACATATAGGGTATACACATAAATGTGATAAAATCGTGTACAAAGAAGCATGCAAAACAACTTTGTAGCACTTTATTTTAAAACTTTTAGTAATGACACTGTAATGATCATCTTGGTTCACGGTAGCTCCAATCGAACTCGCAAGGAGGCGGAGGACCAGGTCAGCGCGAAGCTATGACCGGAAATCCTTTAGGTGTGACTGTGCGCACCGCCTTATACCCCCCTTATAGTTTGTTCTAGTGGGTGAGCCGTACTTCCCAAGTGTCCATAGCGTCCAGTTTTTAATTTCATGAAAACTTGTTTCAATAATTTAGGTCACTTAATTTAACAAAAACAATTTTCCACGAATCAAATAGCAGGTCACAATTGAGCATGATATTTAGGCGTGTAAATTAAGACCATTTTTAATGTCATGGTTTCACATATGTATTATTCCATATTGCATGCAATTAGTGTGTAAAACATATAACAATTATGCACATAAGGAATCACAAACATAAACAAAGACATTAATTAAACACATAAAATCCGAGTTCTCTCGCGAGTCTTCCCCAAAAGGAGAACCATAAGACCCTCACTAGGTTTTCATCAAGTGCCTAGATCGCCACATGCATCAAAAAATTGATTGCGTAGGTCTTATAGCCGGAATTCATACATAAAATAACATGGCAAACTTATTAACTATTAATTTGCTATTTTATGTATCTAATTAACCGTTAATTAATTTTGTTTGTGTGTTGTTATTTTTTATTAATTAATGACAAGTATTGCATTATAGTTGTCAAAATAAAAATAAAACAAATAACTAAATTAGATTTCATGCAGCCTTTTCATGTGTTTATAAATTTGTGTAACCCATAATACACCAAACGAGTTGACTCGTGATGCCACTGTTGGGATTTATTATTATGTTAACCAATTAACTACGAGTACGCAGCGGAATATAGATCTAGTTTGGCTATTAGAATTAACACAAATAATAAACACATAAAACAAATAAAAGGGACAAGAAAAATAAATCGAAAACTAACCCTTGTAGTCACCCGCAAATGAAACTAAGTAGCAAATAAATACTACCTCTATGGTTGCTCACACAAACACGTCAACCAAGTATGCCCGGAAAGCTAGCCGAGTATCACGTATCAATCAAAACATAATTCGAATACAAAAATTGTATACGTTCGAATTGTTTAATAATAAGAACAGTAACTAAAAAACCAAGAAACAAAATTCCTTGTTTTACTTAGATACGTGGAAGGAAAAAGTCAAACCAAACTAATCTTTGTACTCTGATTGGTACACGGAAGAAAAGGAGAAGCAACTTGTACGTGGGGTATAATACTTATGAGATTGTGTCGTCTGTTTATGAGCTGAGATCAAGGTCTATATATATAGTCTCTCATTCCCACTCATGATAAGGCTTAAAACACTTCATGATAAGCATAGAACTCTTTCTCTTTAAGCCTTATCACAACTCTCTCATTACTTCTTATCTTTAATGAACCTAGACACTCCAAGATCCCTTCTAGATCCTTCATAAGCTGGCAACACTGGTTAGGACAAGTAAGGAGTCTTGTCTAGTTCATTTCGTGTCCTTTTGGTTTACATTTCGAAGTATACGTGAAGAATTTAACATACTCTAAGTGTTTAACGTGTGTGCCCCCAATAGGCTCACACACCTTTAGTTGTATTTAAGCTATTCCAACTTCCATATTCCAACAAACGCGTTATTTCAGCCATACCGTTTATCCGATCACACTCTTAATGAAAATTTCAGGGACATTGTAACAGGTTCATGGGATATGGTTGTTTATAATACTGCGTTTATCAAATTTTTATACCTACTATACTAACTTGGTTTTGAAAAATTGAGCAAATAAAGATGTCTTTGTGTGTATGAAGTACTGCTTACCTCTTTTGTGGCACGACTACACCACTGTTCTAACTTAGCTAATCCTGCTTTCACATATTCCCCAATTTTGTATGTGCAACACTCTTTGTGTATAAGAAAGTTGCATGTCACATAAAAGGAGATGATATAGTATTTTGACATGAAAAAATGTTCCGTTAACTAAAATATAAGCGCTGATCTACCTGTTGAAAAGTTGTACATCGATGTAAGAGTAAGCTTCAATGAAGATCTGTAGATTAATAACTGGTGGCACCTGAAACCGTTATGACTAAATCGTTAAATTCAATAGGATAAGCATTCAAATGGGACATTTTGGTTAGTACTGTTAACATACATGATATTCCTTCAAGATAGCGAGCATGCCACTTAGGCATTCAACGACAAATCCCCAATGAAAAGATGGTGGCGGGGTATTGTTAGGTCTAAAAGATGCTGCTGATTCGAGAAACATAACTCTGCTGATCGGTTATGTAACTCTGCTGATTAGCACAATGACTCTGCTGTTTATGACTCTGCTGGTTGGAAGAATAAGCAAAGTGTAACTCTGCTGCTAGCCCACGAAGACTCTGCTGCTAGACTAGTTACTCTGCTGCTTATTAGATATGTATAGTATGTTAAGGATAAGTATAGAAAAGATACGTAAGATATTTTTCTTGTATAGAAAGTCTTGTAAACCGACTAGGACTCCTTACGCTATAAAAGGAGGATCTAGGGTTAGGTTAGAGATACGTATCATTATTGTTTTCACTTCAAGGTTTCTTGTAACCCTATTGCTGTCGAGCAATCGTATTAATATTGAAGTGTTGTTTGATAATTTGTTTTGTGTTATTCTTCTTAAGATCAAATATTAAGTTCCGCATAATATTTGATATACAACTCAAGATCGTGAAGCTCAACTGGGATCAACAAGTGGTATCAGAGCTTGTGATCTAGAAACTGGTACCAAGAAGAATTACTTATTACAAGATCTGTTATTCAACAAGTAAGCAATGGAATCCGATTCTACACACATGGTTACTGCATCAAGGGTCCCCATGCTCAAGACTGGAGAGTATGAGATCTGGAAGATGAGGATTCAACAATACATGAGAATGGTTGATTACTCACTTTGGGAAGTTGTTCTAAATGGCGACAGTGTGCAAACCAAGACTGCTACTGGATCAGTCTTGACTCTCAAGACAAGTGAGGAGAAAGCACAGAGAAGATTGGAGGTTAAGGCTCACAGTATTCTCATGATAGGAATACCTAATGATTATCAATTGAGCTTTAATCATATTGAGTCTGCTAAGGAGTTATGGGAAGCAATCAAACTTTGATTTGGTGGGAATGAAGCTACCAAGAAATCAAGAAAAAATCTACTGAAGCATCAGTTTGAAACTTTCACTGCTTTAAGTTCTGAGAACATTGAGGGAACTTATGATCGACTTCATAAGCTATCCAGTCAGATGGCTCTTTTGAAGATTGAGCCATCTCAAGAAGATATCAATCTTAAGTTTCTGAGAAGTTTATCTTCTGAATGGAACACTCATACAGTGGTTTGGAGGCACAAGGAAGATTTTGATACTATGACATTGGATGATCTGTATAACAACTTAAAGGTGTATGAATCAGAAGTTAAAGGATTGTCAAGCTCATCTTCTACCACAAATAATCTTGCTTTTGTTTCCTCAAGCAACAAGAATTCTGGCAGTCATCAAGAACAGCACTCTGCTGTTGGTACTTTTGCTCCTGCTGTTGGTTCACATGTCTCTGCTGCTGACTCCACCAACACCAACACCATCAGTGATGCTGCTATTTGTGCTTATTTGGCTGAACTTACTACAAGTACTTCAGTCATGCCTCAAGATCTGGATGAACTTGATCCTGATGATGTTGAAGAGATTGATATGCAATGGCAGTTTGCAATGTTAACTATGAGGGCAAGAAGGTTTCTTAAAAGAACTGGTAAAGAGATGAAGTTCAGAAGGAACAAGAATGTGGGATTTGACAAATCAAAGGCTGAATGTTTTAACTGTAGAAAGAAGGGACACTTTGCAAGAGAATGCAGAGCACCAAAAAGAAGCAATGAGAATTTCAAGAAGACTGCTGATGAAGAGCCAAATCCTACTACTGCTATGGTATCATGTGATGGGTTAGGAGATTATGACTGGAGTGATCATGCTGAAGATGGTCCAAATTGTGCATTGATAGCTGAAGAGGAACCTGAAGTACAGCATTTTGCTCTCATGGCCTATTCTTCTTCTGGATCAGACTCTGAGGTATCCAATGAATCATCTTGTTCTTTTAAATCATGTTCTGATACAATTGAGATACTTAAGTCTAGCAATGGAAACCTTAAAAAGGAAAATGAAACACTTAAGCTAGATAATCTTAGTTATGAATATGGTTTAAAGAATTTAGAAGAGAAACTTGAGTTTTATAAAAAGACTGAAATTGAATATCTTGATAAGATCACTATTCTAGAAAATGAACTTATTAAGAAAGATTGTGAGATTCAGGTTCTAATGGGAAAAGTAGAAGAGGCTGAAAAGGCTAAAGATTCAGCTATTAGTGAGACTGAAAAACATATTGTTAGGGTGGAAAAACAACAATTTGCCACTGACATTCTCAGTAAACCATTAGGAAGACACTTTAATGGTATAGGATATAATGTTGTTGCTCACCCTAAGAAACTTAGTGCCAATGCCCCTCCTACTAGGACATTGACTTTCATATCTGAGTCTGGGGCCAAACCTGTAGGTGAAACTAGTAAACCTGTAGTTGAAACTAGTGAAAAAGAAAAAGAGTCACCTAAGGTTGAGGTAAAGAAGTATGAACAAGCACCCCTGATTGAAGATTGGGAGTCTGACAGTGATGATGATGTAGTGGAATCTGATTCAACCCTAAGAACAAAAAGGAAGAAATTCCTACTGTTGTTGAATCAAAAGTACCGAAGGCTAAAAAGGTTGAGTTTATTAAGCCTAGGTTTGGTAAAGGTATCTCTAGGAAGATGGCTGAGTATGAAAACACACCTAGAGTATATCCTAAGAAAACCAATAACTTGCCTAGAAGAAACCAGAGAAATTGGAACAACCTAGTTTCACAAAGATTAGGTACTGATTTTCAATTACTTAAGAAGGCATGTTATTGTTGTGGTAGTTTTGAACATCTGCAAAATGAGTGCTATCAGAAACCAGTTTGGAACCAGTACACAAGGGTGAACCATAGAAACTTTGCTAGAAAGACTCACCCTCACCCCAAAAGAAACATGGTTCCCAAGGAAGTTTTGATGAGAGGTGGTACTTCTAGAGTTATCTCTCCTATTGCACCAACAGTGCCCATAAAGAAGGAAATAGTTGATTCTGCTAATAAGGCAAACTCTGCTGTTAAGGCAGACTCTGCTGTTTTGCCTAAAGTTGTTACTGATACTGTTGTGGGCAATCATTTTTATGCTGTTAAGGCCTCAGCTTGTTGGGTCTGGAAACCTAAGGTTAAAGTTATAGATCATGTTCTCAGACACAGCAGTGCACCAATGCAGTTGAAGAAATTTGACTACTTTGATGCACAAGGCAGATCCAAGTCAGTAATGGCTTGGGTCCCAAAGAGAAACTAATTCTCTTACTTTTTGTGCAGGGCAATCTACAAAAGGAGCTAAAGGATAAATGCATTTTTGATAGTGGATGCTCTTCACACATGACTGGAGACCAAAGCAATTTGGAGAACTTTGAAGCTTTGGATGGTGGATATGTTGCCTTTGGGAATGATCCTAAAGGAGGTAAAATTGTTGGAAAAGGCATGATCAGAACTGGAAAATTGGATTTTGAAAAAGTGTATTTGATGAATGGTTTAAAGTTCAACCTTTTTAGTGTCTCACAAATGTGTGACAGAAAGAATTTTGTTCTTTTTACAGACACTGAATGTCTTGTCTTATCTCCCGACTATAAGATACCTGATGATAAATTAGTACTTCTTAAAGTCCCTAGAAATGACAACATATACAGTGTGGACATAAAGAACATTATTCCCAAAAGAGATTTAACTTGTCTGTTTGCCAAAGCCACTATTGATGAATCCAAACTATGGCACAGAAGGCTTGGACATCTGAACTACAAGGCTATCAACAAGTTGGTGAAAGGGAACTTGGTCAGAGGATTACCTTCAAAGGTTTTTGAGAATCCTGAAGTATGTGTTGCTTGCCAAATGGGAAAGCAACATAGAGCATCTTGTAAATCCAAATTGGTGAATTCTATAACTGAACCCTTGTTTATGTTACACATGGACCTATTTGGACCCACTTATGTGAATAGTTTGAACAAAAAGATGTATGGCTTAGTGGTCACTGATGATTTTAGTAGATTTACTTGGGTATTCTTTTTAGCTTCTAAGGATGAGACACCTGGCATTCTTAAGGCTTTTATAACACGGATAGAAAACCTATTTAATCACAAGGTCAAGATCATCAGATGTGACAATGGAACTGAATTTAAGAATCAAGTGATGAATCAGTTCTGTGAGGAAAAAGGGATAACTAGACAATTTAGTGTGGCTAGAACTCCTCAGCAAAATGGTGTGGCTGAGAGGAGAAATAGAACATTAATTGAGGCTGCTAGGACTATGTTGTCAGAGTCTAAGTTACCCACTATCTTTTGGGCTGAAGCAGTCAACACTGCTTGCTATGTGCAAAATAGAACTAAGATAGTTAAACCTCACAATAAGACCCCTTATGAGTTATTGCATGGTAGGAAACCACTGATTGATTTCTTTAGACCATTTGGGTGCCCTGTCACTATCTTAAACACCATTGACCACTTAGGCAAGTTTAGTGAGAAAGCAGACATAGGTTACTTTGTTGGATACTCTACTGAAAGTAAGGCTTTTAGGGTTTTCAATCAAAGGACTGGGCATGTGGTGGAAAATTTACATGTTACAATTAGAGAAACCACACCTAATGTTGATGGAAAAGGACCTGAGTGGATGTTTGATATTGATTCTTAACCAAAAGTATGAATTATCAACCAGTCATTGCAGGTACTACTAACATGTCTGCAGGTACACAAACTAACCCCAATGCAGGTACACAAGTAAAGAAGGATGGATCTGCAGAGGAGTTTGTGTTGATTGAAAAGTGGAAGTTTGATCAGTACTTCACTCCATCAGATAATGAGGGAAAGAGTTCAGATGATGATACTGTTCATAAGGAAGTACCAAAGGTTAATACAGAAGGTGATGATGAACCTGCTCATGATGACAAGAGTGGTGATAAGGAAAGAAATGAAGAGTCACAAGTTGATGGAATCCAAGGGAATAAACATAGCAGCAGTTCTCTCAACTCTGCTGCCAGGCCAAAACACTCTGCTGTTAAGCCAAAACACTCTGCTGTTAGGGTAAAACACTCTGCTGTTAAGCTTGGTAACTCTGTTGCTCTGCCCAAGGACTCTACTGCTGATAAAGATGGTGATTCTGATGATGATTCTTCTGATGAGATGCCCGAATTAGAAGAAGTGTATGTGGATACTGATGATGAAGTTGTTGATGTTTTTGGTGCTGAAGTTGATTTATCCAATTTGGAGACTGATATACCTGTTAGTCCTACACCAACAACAAGAATCCACAAGATTCACCCAAAGGAGCAGATAATTGGTGATGTTCACTCTGCTGTTCAGACTAGAAGTAAATCAAAAGGGTTGAGTGATTTGCTTGATCAGGGATTGTTTGCTCAAACACTTAAGAAGAGAAATAGCCACAAGGATTTACAGAATTGCATGTTTGCCTGTTTCTTATCTCAAGAAGAACCCAAAACCATTCACAAGGCTATGAAAGATGAAAGTTGGGTTGAAGCTATGCAAGAGGAGTTGCTGCAGTTCAAGCTTCAAGAGGTCTGGACATTAGTTGATTTGCCTAATGGAAAAAGGGCAATTGGTACAAAATGGGTGTTCAGATGTAAAAGAGATGAAAGAGGTATTGTTATCAGAAACAAGGCTAGATTGGTGGCTCAGGGATACACTCAGGAAGAAGGAATAGACTATGATGAGGTATTTGCCCCAGTTGCAAGACTGGAGGCTATCAGACTTTTCTTGGCATATGCCTCATACAAGAATTTTCCCGTGTATCAAATGGATGTGAAAAGTGCTTTCTTGTATGGAAAGATACCTGAAGAGGTTTATGTGATGCAACCACCTGGGTTTGAAGATCCTAAGTATCCTGATAGGGTCTACAAGGTGAAGAAAGCACTGTATGGACTACATCAAGCTCCTAGAGCTTGGTATGACACCTTATCCCAGTATTTGTTGAACAATGGTTTTTGTAGAGGAACCATTGATAAAACATTGTTCATTAAGAAAGACAAAAAGGATATCCTACTTGTTCAGATTTATGTAGATGATATCATTTTTGGGTCTACAAATAAGGTGTTATGTGAAGGATTTGAGAAGCTTATGCACAACAGGTTTGAGATGAGTTCTATGGGAGAACTGACTTTCTTTTTAGGGCTTCAAGTTAAGCAGAAGTCAGATGGGATTTTTATGAGCCAAGACAAGTATGTGGCTGATATGTTAAAGAAATTTGGTTTCAAATATGTGAAGGCAGCCAAGACACCAATGGATAAAAACAAACCTTTGCTCAAGGATGAAGATGGGGTAGAGGTTGATGTACATCTTTATAGATCAATGATTGGTTCATTGATGTATCTGACTGCTTCAAGGCCAGATATCATGTTTTCTGTGTGTGCTTGTGCTAGATTTCAAGTGTCCCCAAAAGTTTCACACTTGGAAGTAGTCAAAAGAATTTTTAGGTACCTAAAGGGTCAACCAAAATTGGGTCTTTGGTATCCTAATAATTCACCATTTGACTTGATAGCATACTCAGATAGTGACTATGCTGGAGCTACTATGGATAGAAAGTCAACCACTGGAGGCTGTCAGTACCTTGGACATAGGCTGATCTCTTGGCAATGTAAGAAACAAACAGTGGTGGCTAATTCGACAACTGAAGCAGAATATGTTGCTGCTTCTAGCTGCTGTGGACAAGTGCTCTGGATTCAGAACCAATTGCTGGATTATGGGTACAATTTCATGAACACAAAAATTTTCATTGACAACAACAACACAATGTGTATTATCAAAAATCTTGTTTTTCATTCTAAAACAAAACACATAGAGATAAGACATCATTTTATTAGAGATTGTTATGAGAAAAAGCTAATTCAAGTGGTTAAAATACATACTGACAACAGTGTTGCTGATTTACTTACAAAAAGTTTTGATATAAGTAGATTTCAATTTTTAGTTGCTAGTATTGGCATGATAAATCTTTAATCTTTAACCATCTTATCTCTGTATGTTTTTGTAAACTTTTGTAAGGATTTGTGATGTTTGTTAAGTCAAAATTTGCTGTTTGTTAAGTTGTTTGCTGTTTAGTTGTCTGCTGCTATGCTACTCTGCTGTTATTTTTGGATATTCTTGCTTGTGTTTGTGGTTTTCTGCTAAGCTTTTGCAGATTTACATGAACACACAATCAAGTAAAGCAAGGAAATTTAAACGTTCATTGATAACTAAAGCAAAGTACAAGATGAAGTTTTCTTACAACCATTGATCAAAAGAGTTCAAAAGACAACAAGAACCATGGATTCACAACCTAAAACACCTATTCCACATCAAGCTTTATCCTTTCCTTTCCCAACAAAGTCTGGCATCACTTTGCTGCGTGGTCCCCTAGTACCCATTGCTGCTGACACTCTTGGACAAGGAAGAGCAAGTATGACTGGTCGTGGTGGTGGACTCTGCTGATGGCTTGTAGAAGGAGCTTGTTTCTTCATCGGTTTTTTCTTAGGAACAGGGACTTTCCTCTCCTCTGTTTGTGGTTGTGGTTGCGGCGGATTGAAACTCTTTGCAAAAGCGGCCGCAGCATTCTCCATTTGCTTTTGAAGCTCAGCGGTCAAAGGATGTTGCGGAGGAATGATTTCCCAGGCACCTTGGTAGTATGTCATTGATCTTGGCCATTTTGCTGTTTCATCATCATCAGAATCTTCAAAGGAGGATGGTGTTGATGGAAGTGGGTCAGAATATTCGTCTTCTACAATCGACTTACCTTTGTGTGCTGAGGATGAAGTTGGTGGAAAGTAGTTTGACCATCCTTGTGAGCTATCTGACGAGGAATCTGAAGATATGTCGATGATTGGTGCTTTGGAAGAGCTCATGGTTGGTTATTATTGGAGTTAGGGTTTGTGAATTGTGGATTTGCTAAAGAGATTAAGGGATTTATGGACTTCAATGCGGGGTTGGTATTGTATTTAAGGGAGTGATTTTGAAGATATTGGGAAAGTTGACCTTTGGTCAACAATTTCATAACTCTGCTGATGAGTTTGAAAGTAGAAGGGTCAAATTGAAACTTTTGGCGCGTTCTTAAACCTAATTAGATCAAAACGGTCTCATACACCAATTCGATCTCATTACCTTTTAATTGCTCAAAACTACATTTGATTCTCACCCAAGAACACTAATTTATTTCATTACACCCAAAACCCCCAAATCATAATGGCTCGACGAAAGTTTCCTGATGAGCATAATCAAATTGCATTTCTTAGTAAGGTTACTGTTGCTGACGGATTTCATGAGGTTATGGATTTTCTGAGTGCGTCTCGATTAAGGTATGCTTTAACAGTTGATCCTACCATTTATAAATCTCATATGCACCAATTTTGGTCAACTGTTAAGCTGGATATACTTGACGGGGAGGAACGGTTGATAGGTAGTGTGGATGGTGAAAGTATTGTAGTTAGTGAAACAACCATTAAGAGAAGTCTTCGTTTATCAGGCGTACCTACACCTCCTACCCTTACCCCAGAAATTGTTTTGACTGAGCTTGAGAACATTGGATATGAGAGACCTGAGGCTGGTGGAACATTTTTGAAAGGTCATCTTTGTCCCCATTGGAAGTTCTTGTTGCATACTCTACAACACTGCTTGTTTCCCAAAGTAGGTGGATGGAGTGAGTTTAGTGCTTCTCAAGCTATGGCTTTAGTTTGTTTGGCAACAGGGCAACCATTTGATTTTTCTTCTATGATTTTTGAGGGTATGAAGAAGTTTATTAAGAAGAAGTTCTATTTGTATCCAAGGTTTCTACAACTTGTTATCAACTATCAGCTAAGAGAACCATTGAGGCATACAAATGTTGAGCCCTATAGTAGAATGGCAATCAAGATGTTTGCTTTTCTAAAGAAAAATGGAAAAGGTTTTTCTGGTGCTATAACTCCCCTAACTGAACACATCTTGAATATTGTGGCTGCAGTTAATGAGGATGAAGAAGCTGGAACACCCACAGCTTCCCATCACACATCCTCATCTACAAGTTTGAATGAATCATCATCCTCTGAACCTCAAAATACCCAATCACCTAGGACTTCACAACAAGAGGACATTGTGCAACCTCAGGCCAATGTCAGTATGGATGCAGATGAGGCTGGTACAGGTGATGGAGGTACCATGATGGAAGAGGCTGGCACTACTGTTTCCAACTTAGTAGTTGAGCAGGACAGTGCTAACATACCTAAGACCTCAACCATGGCAACTTCTTTTGTAGAAGGTTCTCACGAACCTAATACAACTGATGGTAACCCCAGCCAAATGGCTACTTTGGGGGGCTCAGCTGTTCAATCTAGGATTGAGACTGAGTTTGTGTCCAAAGATTCATCTCTCGGAGAAGGTAACACATCTCGAAATGATGAGGACAGAGAAGATACACATGAATTGATGGATACTGATGTACATATTGACAATGCCAATGATACACCTATCGGACCAGGTAACACAGGTCGAAGTGTTGAGGCTAGCATTGAACTTGAAAAAGATGATTTGACGGTTAAAACCCCTGTACAAAATGTCAATTCCAGTGATCAACCTCTCGGGTCAGGTAACACAGACCGAAGTTGTGAGGATATCATGAAACAATTTAAGGATTTGACGGATACATGTACAAAATTATCACAGGAGGTTCTTGGTTTAAGAAATGAGTTATCAACAGTCAAAGCTTCTCAAGGTGCTGAGATAAGAAGGCTTAAGCTCAGGGTTACTCATCTTGAGGGGAGGTTGAAGAAAGGTTTCAAACCATGTTTGGGAGAGGATGCTTCCAAACAGGGGAGGAATGCTCAGAAGGATACAGCAGGTTCAGGGGAGGTAGAAAATGAAAAGGTTGACTCTGCTGTTAATGCAGAACTTTCTGCTGATGGGAGAAACAATGCTGCTGATGGGTTACATCACTCTGCTGGGGATTTAGATGAAGACACAATGCCCTTAGCTCATGTATTGCTTAACCTTGGAAACAAAACACCTGCACCAAAAGAATCTTCAACTACACCTACACAAACAAAACCAACACAAGTGACTGTCTCAAGACCTAAAGCCAAAGGAGTTGTCATACAAGAACCTGTGCAAACAAGAAAACCTGTTCAAACACCTACCTACAAGGGTAAGGGCAAGATGAAAATAGTGGAAGAACTTGAACCTTATCCTGATCCTAATGAAGTTCCAATTGAGGTATGGCCTAGACATTTGCAAGAAAGGTGGGATGCAGAAGAAGCTCAGAGAGTTGCTGATGAAGAAAAAGCTGAGTATGATAAAGCAATGGAGATACAAAAGCAACAATCTGAGAAACAATCTGAAGTTGAAGCCAAAGTGGCTGCATGGGAAAATGAGCAGGCAAGATGTAAAGCTGCTATGGACTGGGAGAAAGTGAAAGTAGAGATGGATGATGTTTTTACAGATGAAGGTGTTAATGACTGGATTCATCAAGCTATTGTGCAGAATAAGAAAAGGCTTCTGGTTGCAAGAAAGAATAAAAAGGTGAATAGACCACCAACTGCAAGGCAAGAGAGAACTCTTCATGAGCAATATCTGAGGAATATGAAGGGTTGGAAATTGAAGGAGTTGAAGCCATACTCTAATGAAGAAGTCAAGCAGAAGTTTGAGGCTGCTAAGAAAGAGATGGACAGGAATTTTAAACCTTTAACTGATGATGAGATCAAAGAGTTGACAAGAATCAAAGTAGCATCAAATGCTTATATGAATCCTGAGTCTACTGCTAAAATGGCCAAAGTATCAGATGCTGAGAAAGAGAAAGAGAAAGAGAATGTAGTTGCAGAGAAAAAGCCTGAACCTACTGTTGGTGTAAAAAGATATAGGAGGAAAGTAAAACAGGTGGGTAGGAAGAAGAGAAGAACTCAGTCAGTATTGATGAGTGATTCAGAGAAAGAGGATAGTGTTTCTGAGAAAGATGAAGTGACTGATGAGCATAATTTTGAAGAAGTGACTGCAGATGATATGAAAGGGATTATGGATCTCACAGTTCATAAACCTCAAGAAGAACCTGAGTTACTTAATGAAGTTCCTTTGTCAACAAAGTACCCAATCATTTCATACTCACATGATGTTTTAGATGGTAGTCAAGCATGCTGGGTGATTAAGAGATCAAATGGTTCAAGTGTTGGATATGTCAGTTTTTCTCAAATGTTGCACTACATGGATAGGGATGATATTATACAACTCTGGAATCTTTACAAGATGAATTATGGTGATACTAGACCAGAGGTGGTGCATGAAAGACTCAACTATTACTATTTGAAGAATATGTTTGAACCTGATGAAAGAAGTCTTGATTGGAAGAATGTGATTAGTTCAAGCAGATTTATCAGATGGTATCTATATCAATCATGTGGAATACATGCATTGACTGGAAGTGATGGTTTGTGTTTGTACATGTTAACAGAGAAAGATTATCCTGTGTTCAAGAATACTGCTCTTCTGACTAACATGTTACAACCTGGAAAGCTGAGTTTGCAAAGACCATTCTTATCAGATCATCAAGCTTTTGAGTTAGTAGAGAGGTATAGAAAAGTGCTGGAATCAAAGACCTCAAAACAGTAAAGTGTTTGGAAGCATCCTCCTGGTGATTAGCTGGGTTTAAAAGAAACTTGATGATTTTTGATGAAAAATATCAAGTTTAGGGGAGGATTGTTGGGTCTAAAAGATGCTGCTGATTCGAGAAACATAACTCTGTTGATCGGTTATGTAACTCTGCTGATTAGCACAATGACTCTGCTGTTTATGACTCTGCTGGTTGGAAGAATAAGCAAAGTGTAACTCTGCTGCTAGCCCACGAAGACTCTGCTGCTAGACTAGTTACTCTGCTGCTTATTAGATATGTATAGTATGTTAAGGATAAGTATAGAAAAGATACGTAAGATATTTTTCTTGTATAGAAAGTCTTGTAAACCGACTAGGACTCCTTATGCTATAAAAGGAGGATCTAGGGTTAGGTTAGAGGGACGTATCATTATTGTTTAACACTTCAAGGTTTCTTGTAACCCTATTGCTGTCGAGCAATCGTATTAATATTGAAGTGTTGTTTGATAATTTGTTTTGTGTTATTCTTCTTAAGATCAAATATTAAGTTCCACATAATATTTGATATACAACTCAAGATCAGTTTCTATACCGATTACTTTTGATTTATCTAAGGTAATTAATAAGGTCGTGAAGCTCAACTGGGATCAACAAGTATAGTTACGCATATTGATTCTGCTGCTGGACTTACTCTCTGCTGCTACGTTATTGCTGGGTTTACACGATTGATACTTGCATAATTTACGAGCAATGAGGGGAAGTAAGTATAGTTATTGGTTTACACACACACAGGGGAAGTTCACACACACAAGAAGTTTGGTTTTTATGTTCGTTAATGATTTAAAGGCTCGAGTTAAATTTCTTATTGGCGAAGAGAAGTTTTTGTTGCTTCTTTGATGATGCAGTGGAATTTATCAAGGTTGTGTCTTATCACATCTTAAACGGCACCATTACGTTTAAAGATACTTGTTTGTTCATCAAGGTGACTACGAATTGACAAAACACTTGAAGGAGTTACGTTATTGTGCTCAGTGATTATTGTCAAGAGATTGCGGTCTCCCTATACGTTAAGTATACGTTCGAAGTCGTATTTAGTACAAGGCATAGGACACAAGGTTGGTTTCTTCTACTTCAGCATCAAATTGGTAATGATTATTTTTCTTCAACAATACATAAAGCCTACAGATTTGAAGAATCATTTTATGTACATGCATCACTCGAGGGGAAGTTTCTACTGTTTATTCATTCTCTATTTGTTGATAACAAAAAAGGGAAGAAATATTGTGATGGCATGGCATGCTTTAAGGGAGAGCAAGGAAGACAAATTTGTTTCATTCATGGTGAGATTTAATTATCTCAACTTCTGCTACTTCGTCTTGCGAAGTTCATACAAGAATGTATTTGTTTGTCATCATCAAATAGGGGAAGATTGTTGGGTTTATGGATTTGATGATACAAAACATAAAGAATGAAACAAGAAAGAATGAAACATGAAGGACTTATTTGCAAAAGAAGATTTATATTTTAGTCCTTCGTAGTATTTTGTAAACCCTAATTTCTATTATATAAAGAAATTAGAGGTACAGGTTTTAAAATTAAGTCTTCCCAATGTAATCAATTAAAGGTGTGTGTGTGTGTCTAGGGCGTAGGACTTAAACGCCTAGACTGTAATTGTTAGTCGCCTCAAGGATCTTTGATCCCTGTTACAAGGCAGTGTAACCGTATTATTCTGATCAAATAATATTTGAGGCGTGGTGTGATTGAAGTAAAACTTTGTGTCAATAACAATTGATTTGTTCTTATTCCGCTGCATGTTATGATCATTGTTATTGTTGAACCCTAAGGCTCAAAACGATCCAAGAAACTATCTTTAGCACGTCGTTAGTTTCTACAGGTATCTTTTCTAGCTACCTGAACCACGCACCATAAACTCAAAGCAATGAAGCCGATCCAACTCTATTGCCCACCTTGCACCGTAACTACTGAAAAGAAAAACTACAAACTAAATTTTATTATTTCAGCAATATATAAAAGTTGCATAGTAACATGGTATACCATGTCATAAATTTTGAATATGAACATATATTGTCTTAGAGATTGATTGAACCGTTGGGGCGAGTACTTTTTATCAGTTCCAAATCACATTTTAGTGAAAATAGATAACGTTCCATACCTTAACACAGTGAAAAGCATTTACATACCTTAACACTTTAACGGCTTGGACCGAGTTTGCACACTCATAATCATTTTTTTATGGATTATGTGCATATGAGCTCGATGTTACAACTTATCTCAAGTGATTAGGTATAAGCCACTATGAAAAGGTTATTAGCTTATCTGAACCTTCAGAATCGGGCACAACTGGCACTGCAAATGCTTTACTTCTTCGTGACATGTCCTCAATCTACGAAAACAGAAAACGGATGCTATTAAGTTTCCATAACCAAATTTCTTTGCTTGAGTAGGGCCTATTGCCCTTTGTAATACAAAATTTTGTAAATGTGTAAAGGATAGGCATAACTGAACCTTCAAAGTTGGGAAAACATAATACAGATACCATAAGTTTCCATAACTATATTACTTTGCTTGAATAGGGCGTATTGTCCTATGTAATACAAAAAATTTATGAGTGTGTGCTTTATGCACCATGGGAAATTTATGTCAAAACATGAAGTTCTCTCCATGTCTTGGAGAAGGAGTGTAAAAAACAGAGCTTTTATGTCAAGACTTGAATTTCAACTTAATACGCGAGCTGCATATTTTATGAGCAAAAAATAGATTCTCTTGATATAAGCTAATAACATTGAGCAGCATAAATGACTGTTCCCTGGATAACGATTTGATACAAAAAGTTTGCGAAAGGAAATAACACTAAGCAACATAAATGATTATGTACACTATTAATGATTTGATGCAAAAAGTTTGTGAAAATGCTGGTACATTTTTTAAGAACGCATACCCAGGATCTTATGATAAATGTCTCCTAAAAGGACGTCCAATTCGCGTGTATTTGAATTTGGCATAGGAAAAAACAGGAAATTGGTGGTAACCATTGGAAATAAAAATGGATTCGATATGAGATGAATACTTACAAAATTTCCTGTGCGCGACAACACATAAGAATACATAATATCACATAGCATATAATGAATATCATTTTCATGATAAAAATTTCTTTAACTTTTCTAATGACACTTCCGTAGATGATTATTATCATTAAAAAACTACATCATACGCATACATTATATGTGATTATTAACACCTTCAAGATAATTACTAATTAAGTGGGTTAGATCATAAGAAACAATCTTTGTGACTTGGGTCAGATTAAAATTTTGAGTTGCATTGATGATTACAACTGATGCGGCATTATTCCAAATTCCAAACTACTCAATCAAACACGAGGCATTAACCAGAAAAGTTCACTAATTTTCATTGAAACAAAGTTCAATGATGCTTTCATTTTTTAGTTTATCTTTATAACAAACTTTTGACAACTGCATATATGTCTTCTCTATAGCTATTAAATTCAAAATACGGATGTGTTTCACGACCAATATAAGGCTTAGGTAAAAGGGAAAAAAATGACTCACCTTTAAATGCTCATGAGCTTTTTTTTACTGTTTTTTCATCTTTCTTCATTTTCCAGTTGTGCCCATCTTTTCGAAAATTTCTAAGCATGTTACGGTCAAATCGGACAATGGTGCCACCTATTAGATTGTGCAAGTAAACAATTAGATAACACCAGACTGTAGTTTAATCTAAAAACATAACTTCAAACGGGTTTGGGATTGTTTAATTAATCAGCTCATGCTTATGCTCATAAGCAGAAGCACAAAATCATCTTAGTGAATGCAACCTATTTTATATAAGAATAAAATTGCTTATGGGGTTATAGAACCAATGTTAGAAAAGCTAACTCCTTCCCTGCAAGAATAAACAAATGTTCCTGTTGTAGTACTCCACAACTGATATTTTTTGCTTCAAAGCATTAATGTAAGTCTCTGATTCTTAGTGTGTTATATAAAATTACATTCTTTCAAAACTAAGGGGTGTTTATCTTAGCTAATTTCTTGGGCTTATTATCTTAGTTAACAACAATAAGATGATCTTAGTGTCTCTAACCTCCTTTCTTGTGGCTTATTAAGCCTTGCAAGCTTCATTTTCCACTTTTTTCTACATAAGCTAATATTTTAGTAACAATGGGTCTCATGAATAGAAAAAAGAAGTATGAAAGTATAGAGTTCAATTTACTTATGTGACTAAAAATTTATAGTTACAGGTCTAAAGTAGACTGATATTTTAGTAACACTATATAAATATTACGAAAGATTTGACCTCTTCTCATTTCCCTTTCATCTCAAACGTCATCATGAATTAATCTTGCAATATAAATCATTTCAATGATCTTTGCCAAAATTATATGTTCTCTAGTGAATTCCTTGAGATTTAAAAGAAATTTATTCAATCTATCAAGAAGCATCGGGTATTATAAGGAATAAAAGTAGACACTCAATTTAAACGTGTAAGTACTAATGAGTGTTGGTCTAATTGACTGACCCGAGCATATGGGCAGTTGGAACTGATCCAAGCAATGGGTCGGTACTGTAGCGTCGGCTACAGTAACAAATTGTACTCTATTTAGGATTCTATATTCTAGTCGGTTTAGGATTATATTATGGAATTCTAATTGTACTAGGAGTAGGATTGGTAAGCATGTATCAACCCCTATATAAACACAACATACCGAGCCTGTGGTAGTGTGTGAAATCATCAGAGTTTTAGAGCAAATATTTCTCTGTTAAATTGAAAAGCAAATTTCAGTTATTGTTGTGTTTTTGTTTCCAGTTTTATAGTCTTCTTGTTCTTGCGATCTGGTATAGCATCTGATATAGCGATCTTGAATTGGTATCAAGAGCACAGGTTTTCGAACAAGGTTTACTAACGAGCTGGAACAACAACCAATTACACCTGTAACTTATACCCGAAAGCGTAGAAGGACGATGGCAGAGGGTGAGTCCAGTCGACCACATGATACCAAAGCCACTCTTCAATGTCCGATGTTAACAGCCACGAATTATAACATCTGGGCAATAAGAGTTAAAGCAGTATTCCGAGTCCATGGAATACTCGATGCACTGGAACCAAAGGAGGGAACACCAGTCGATGATAAGCAAGATCATATGGCGGTGGCGTTACTTTTTCAGGCGATTCCAGAAGAACTTGTTTTTCAAGTGTCACAATTCAACACAGCCAAAGAAATCTGGGGAGCATTGAAGACCAGGTCGTGTTTTGCTTTTGTGAGCACCAAGTGATAGGTGATTTACCCAGATAAAATACGTGCCTAGTTGTGCTTCGACCATCATCTTGGTCCATAGCATAACTACTATCACTAAACCCCACCAACTCCTTGGTTTCTTCTTGGTTATATCGCACTCCAAAATTCAAACTACCTTGGATATACCGTAGTATTTGTTTCAGAGCCGCCATATGTGATTCTTTTGGTTCTTGCATGTAACGACTAACCAAACCAACAGAATAAGATAAATCGGGTCGTGTGTGTAGTAAATACCTTAGACAACCAACTCGTCACCTATACAATGTTGCATCAACTGGTTTTCCTTCCTTATCCAAGCTTAACTTGACTCTAGGTTCTAATGGACATTGAGTAGAATTCGATTCATGCATTCCGGCATCTTTTAATATCTTCAATGCATAGCCCACTTGACTTATTGAGATACTCGAATCCTCTTGCTTTACTTCAATGCCAAGATAATAGCTCAATTTTCCCAAATCACTCATCTCGAACCTCTCTTGCATTTGTTTCTTGAATTCACCAATTTCGCCAAGCCTCGAACCGGTTACCAAGAGATCATCTACATAGACCACAATAATCAAGATTGACTTGTTTGTCTTCTTCACATACACCGCTTGTTCGTGTTGGCATCGTTTGAACGACATTTACTTAAGTACTCTATCAAGTTTTGTATTCCACGCCCTCAGGGCTTGTTTAAGTCCATAAAGCGCCTTTTTCAACTTGTAGATTTTCCTTTCTTCTCCTTTCTTCACGAACCCCTCCGGTTGTGTGACAAACACTTGCTCTTCTAATTCTCCATGTAGAAAAGCTGACTTTACATCCAGATGATGTAATTCCCATGCTTCTTTTGCGGCCAATGAGATTAACAAACGCACCGTTTCAATCCATGCTACGGGCGCAAATACCTCGTCATAGTCAATTCCTTCCTTTTGAACATAACCCTTTGCTACTACACGAGCTTTAAATTTGTTAATTGAACCGTCCGGATTTTTCTTAATTTTAAACACCCACTTTAGTCCAATGGGTTTAACATTAACCGGGGGCTCAACTAATTCCCATGTATCATTCTTCTTAATCGACTCAATCTCTTGCTTCATAGCAACCATCCATTTGCTTGAAACTTTTGCTTCTTGAAACGTTCTTGGTTCATCATCTTCTATTAGGAGCAGATTTTGGTCTTCATTAGCAGCTGAGGTTCTCGAACTGGACCCCAATATGAAGTCATTAAATCTGGTTGGAATAGTTGGAACCCTCGAAGAACGCCTCAAAGCTGATTGAGTTTCTGTCGCTTGAACTGGGTCAGAGTCATTCACAGCTTCGGCTAGGTTAGGCTGTTCGGTATTGACCATTTGATCTTCATCAGCATCTTGATTTTCAGCCTCTTGATTTCCAGCCTCTTCTTCATTGGTCACACCTAGGTTCACAAATCCACAACCCGTATCAATAGAACCATGCCATTCTATGACAAACATACCTGGGTTTAGCTCGTATGTTTCGCTTCCAGCAACATACTTCCAGCCAAGTTCCTCATTAAACTTCGCATCACGACATACCACTACCTTCTTTAGTCTTGGCTTGAACAATCGAAAACCTTTTTTTCCTGGCTCGTTTCCGATATAGATGAGTCGTGTTGACCTGTCGTCTAACTTAGGTAAATATGGCCTTGTTCCCGTTGCATAAGCCACACATCCAAATACCCGCAAACCCTCCAAGTTAGGCTTTTTTCCTTTGAAAGCCTCGTATGGTGTTTGATTAACTAGAGCTCGAGTTGAAACTCTATTAATCAAGAACGTGGCATGTCTCACTCCTTCAGCCCACATATAATTTGGTACGTCTCGTGCTTTCAAGATGCTTCTAGTCATTCCCATGAGAGTACGGTTTCGCCTCTCCACTACTCCATTCTGTTGCGGTGTGTAGGGAGTGGTTAGATGTCTTGTTATACCCTCGTTTTCACAGAAGTTGGTAAATTCTCTTGAAGTGAATTCACCTCCTCTATCGGTCCTTAGGGTTATAATCTTCTTTCCCGCCTTCCTCTCGACTAAAGCTTTGAACTTCTTGAAATATTCAAATGCCTCTCCTTTTTCCTTCAAGACAAAAGTCCACATAAACCGTGAAAAGTCATCAATTAAAACGAATACGTACCTATTTCCCGCTATGGATGATGGAGAAATCAGTCCACATAGGTCGGCATGTATCAGTTGAAGAGAATGTGTTGCCCTAAATTTTGCTGCCTTAGGAAATGCCTTCTTGGTTTGTTTTCCTACCAAGCAAGATTCACACAACTTGTTCTCTTGATGAATTATTGGCAAATTTTCAACCATGCCCTTCCTTGCCATTAATTCCATTGTCTCGAAATTAATGTGACCCATCCTAGCATGCCATAACCAAGCATCATCTTCCATCTTTGCTTTAAGACACACCGGACTTCCAACTTGGAGCTTTATTTTGTAGAGCCTATTGCTCGTTCTAGGAACCTTCATCAGAAGCTTACCATCCGAGTCACGCATGGTGAGATAACTACCTCTCATACGAATGTCACATCCGCCTTCGGTAGCTTGCCCAAGACTAATAATGTTGCTTTTCAGCTCGGGTAGGTAATATACTCCAGTGATCAATCGTTGCTCGCCCGTTTTCCCTTCAATGATTATCGAACCCTTCCCTTTTATCTCGATGTAGGAGTTATCACCAAACTTCACTCTGCCGGAGATATTCTCATTCAACTCCGAAAAGTATTCTCGGATCCCCGTCATGTGATTACTTGCTCCATTATCTAAATACCAAGTGTCTTCCTCGTTTGGCTTAGTATTCAGTTGGTTTGGTTAGTCGTTACATGCAAGAACCAAAAGAATCACATATGGCGGCTGTGAAACAAATACTACGGTATATCCAAGGTAGTTTGAATTTTGGAGTGCGATATAACCAAGAAGAAACCAAGGAGTTGGTGGGGTTTAGTGATAGTAGTTATGCTATGGACCAAGATGATGGTCAAAGCACAACTGGGCACGTATTTTATCTGGGTAAATCACCTATCACTTGGTGCTCACAAAAGCAAAACACAGTGGCTCTATCGTCTTGTGAAGCCGAGTTCATGGCTGCAACCTCAGCCGCGTGTCAAGGGATATGGTTACGTGGATTGTTGGGTGAAATAACCGGAATAGAAGAGAGAGTGGTGGTCTTATTTGTTGACAACAAATCGGCTATTGCACTTATGAAAAATCCAATTTTTCACGGGAGAAGCAAACATATAAATACACGTTATCATTTTATCCGAGAGTGTGTTGAAAGAGGCCAAGTACGAGTTGAATTTGTAAGAGGTGATTTGCAGCGTGCTGATATCCTGACAAAAGCTCTTGCAAGGATTAAATTCAAGGAGATGAGAGAGCTACTTGGAATCGAAGACCTTCCTATCTCGAGTCAGAAATTAGGGGGGTGAATGTTGGTCTAATTGACTGACCCGAGCATATGGGCAGTTGGAACTGATCCAAGCAATGGGTCGGTACTGTAGCGTCGGCTACAGTAACAAATTGTACTCTATTTAGGATTCTATATTCTAGTCGGTTTAGGATTATATTATGGAATTCGAATTGTACTAGGAGTAGGATTGGTAAGCATGTATCAACCCCTATATAAACACAACATACCGAGCCTGTGGTAGTGTGTGAAATCATCAGAGTTTTAGAGCTAATATTTCTCTGTTAATTGAAAAGCGAATTTCAGTTATTGTTGTGTTCTTTGTTTCCAGTTTTATAGTCTTCTTGTTCTTGCGATCTGGTATAGCATCTGATATAGCGATCTTGTGTAAGTACTAATGAGGCTCATAAGACTGCTAAAGAGGCGTTTGTATTAGCTTATTTCTCGGGCATATGGGTTTATAAATAAGCTCATAACCTGGGAAAAAGTGGGTTTATGAGCTTTTCGAAAATCAAATAAGCAATTAAGCCCGAAAAATAAGCTATACCAAACACCCCTTGTGCAGCGGAATCATAAAAATATAAAATTGATTATTTTGAAACATTAAACCATATTTTATTCGTTTGTTATACACCTGAAAATTAATATAGTAAACCATAGGTTCAAATTCAGCCAAAGGTTGAAAAAGATTATAGAGACAAATGCAACCTTTTGTAGTTGTTTAAGGACTTCATCCATAGTGGCTGCAACATTTTGAATATTGTAGTTGATTCTATCTATAATAGTTCTTTGCTTGTGTCAATAAAGTCAGTTAATGGACAAATCAATCAGTAGGATATCATGCAAAAATGCTATGTATGGTTGCAAAAGAGTGAGCATGAACAGATGTGTCCCCATGCCTCATCAATTGCCCTTACCCGTCATGCTACTTTGCTGGTTCTTCCAAGAACCTGTACCATCATTCGAATCCAACATGCCACTTCCACCACCTCCTTTACCTACAATACCAACTTCGCTATTGATATACGAATAGATCAGAAGCAAATCTTTCTTCAAGAACTACACAAAAATGTTATCTTTATCCTCAATCATGAGGTTCAAAAACATGGACGAGATTTTACTGTTAATTGTGTTGGTGTAGGCACATTAAAAAATTCTTTTGTATATGGACTGACTGCTAAAAGCATGGACACTAAAAGCATGGACACAGTTATTTCAATGCAATCTGTACCAGAAGTATACATAGAGTGGTCCAAACTTAATCCAAAAAAGGATTACCTAACAGTCCCGTTAGAGTTTGTGGGTAATGATGGGCTTCTATCTTTATTTGTCTGCATAAAGAAACGTATCTCATCTGAGTTTGAGGAGGAGGCAGAAGAAGGTCACAAATACCGATAGATCTTTCATGATTTTTGCCATGCCATTCACTGATTCTCCCACCTGAGACAGTAAATCATATTAATATGCAAGCCGGAAAATAAAAATGATACGCCCCGGGCTTTATGTCATGTTATATTTATTTAGGATATGTCTTTGTGTCCTATTAGGAAAGTGTCATTGTTTAGATATGTCTTTATGTCTGGCTTGTTTTACAAGCTAGGGTTATTCGGTTATATATACCGAATCATTATTATGAATGAATCACCTGCTCTCTCTTTCTCTTTCCATAGTGAAAGCCTCACTTTTCTTCAGCTTGGCCATTTGATGTTCGCTAAAACCCTAGATAAATAGTAAAAACTTAAGAAAACTAATTATGTGCTTTATTAAATCCTTCCCTGCAAGAATAAACAAATTTTCCTGTTGTAGTACTCCACACCTGATATTATGTGGTTCAAAGCATTAATGTAAGTCTCTGAAGCTACAGGTAAGATATTGTTGCTCCCTTATGAAGTAAGTACATGCCAACAAACATAACAACATATAGTACAAATATGATCACCTGCTCGAAATTATTGTGACCCTCCACAAAAAAAAAAAAAATAAAAATAATAATAATAATAAATTAATAACTCATACTACGTTTCTACTAACCAAGAAAAAAACTTACAGATCTGTTATTTGAGGATATACTTCCCACTAGCCATCAGCCCATCATTGACCTAAAAAAACCATTACCTTGAACCTCAATTTATACCTGAAAGTATCTCAAACTCTAACTCAAATACAAACACAAACACAAACACACAGAAAACAATGCCTACTAACACACTTGTGCGGGAGGTCTTTCGTGAAACAGTCTCTCTATCTCCATCTAGGGGTATGACTGTCTATGACATGCCTCCCTCATACCCTAATCCAGTAGGATTGGGTATTGCTGTTGGTGTTGTGGCGATGGCTAGTAACGTTTTCCTGACGTATCCAAAGACGATGAACACACCATACTCCAAAAAACCATTGTTTTCTCGTTTTCAGAGACAGTTCTCCAAGATTCCCATGAATCATAGTCTCCGTATGACACGCACTAAACCAATATCTGCATTGATGAAGGTTACTGATCGATAATGGTGTTTCGTTTTTGTTTTCATTATATGTTGCAACTCTATGTTACCGGCTACTATACTTGCTAGTTTTATAATACAAACCGCCGTTACAAAGTATATATGTTGTATTCTGTGTTTTTATTATTTACGTATGATTTTGATCGTGCATGCAGGAACACAAGGGTTTTGGTGGCACCATGAATTGCGCTGATATTTCACGCTTTGGTTTGGTAACTAACGAAAAGGTTTGTGTTTCTACATTAATTAACCTACAACCTTTTACTCAGTTTACAGTAAATTTTACTTTTTCACAATGGTAATAGTTAGTTGAACGTTTTTGATTTAATCCAAAGAAAATCACATTTTTTTGGGTTTAGGCCATGTGAAAATGGAAGTTAAAGTATTCTATCAATTTTACAATAAAACTTGGTTTGTTAAATCAAACCTTTAAAAAGGTTAGAAGACTGGGAAACTGAGAATATGCAGACATTCATATTCATATTATTTATATTTGTGATGTTGAATCGTCTTCAAAATTATTTAGTTGTATGTTAGTAGTTTTTGTATATGTGATGCACATATCTCGCACACCTTTATACACGGATTTACGTTAAGTCATATAAATCATGTTCAACGGAGGTCATTGAACTTTGAATTTTGTTTAATGAAGTTATTGAACTATATTTTGTTCAATTCGGTTTCTGAACTTATAAGAAATGACATTTAGATCACTATTCAACAATTTCAATGTTAATATAAGTGATTTTAACGCATATATCTTTAAAAAAATAAGTACTCCACTTAAACGTGGTGTTTTATAAATTATAGGTTAATTAGCGACCCTACTTTCATGTTTCACAAGTTCAGTGACGCGCATGTGTGAACAAAAAAAATAGTTCATTGATATAAGTGAATAAAAACACAAAGTTCAGTAACATTTGGGTATGTTAACCCTTTTATGTTGTACTTGATAATTGCTTTCAAACAAAGATAAAATGCTACATCCACACAATATTTACAAAATTATATTGACACAATGACTTGCCTAATGGTTCAATCATGGTGTATCATAATATTTTTTTTTTCTTTCTTACCCTCTACATTTAGTTGACAAGTCATTGTGTGGATATATTTTGTAAACTTTGTCAAGTTGAATGATTAGCAAAACTTATTTAATTAGTTGTAAGCTAGTAATAGTTAATATATGTGTGATCACATTACTTATTATTTTGCTGCTGTAGAAATGGCCATTGGGGAAGAAGTTTCAATGTCAAGCGAAAAACAACAATGATCCAGCAGCTGCTCCTATTTCGAATATATACAGATTTTTAGCTGGGTCTTCTTTATGCATAGCTATAGCTATTTACTCTTTCGGTTTCCAAAAACAACCAGGTCTATGTCATACTACGGTTGTGCCATACTCATTTCTAGTTGATGGCATTCGTGATGAGAGTGTTACACAAGTCCAGTTTGTGGAAGATTCACCTCTAATCTATTATAATACCAAGCCATCAGTTGATCAAACTGCTGAATGTTCAAAAATTGATTTAGGCCGGATAGCACTAATGAAAGCACTTTCGTCCAAGTGGCAGTATCAAACAAGGAACATGGGAGATGATATGTTTCAGCTTATTAAGATGCTTAAAGATCAGGGGATCACATATGGGTCAGAGCCTAATCGTGTGCTTTTATCAGCATCAATGAAGAACGCTTTGGATATGTTGAATTCTAAATCAACGAAGAACGTCTTGGACTTTATGATAAATTCGGGCCCAGGCTGCATCATGGTGTTGAATGATATCATGCAGTTTTATGTGCTCAGTGCTCAACTTGATCTTGGGAGACTGCTAAAATGTAAAAAAAGGAAGGAACAATCAGTAACATTTGCTGACGTTGAGGGCGTTGATGATGCAAAAGCAGAACTTCTTGAGGTAATTTGAGTCCAAATGGTTACTTACTTCTAACTTTGGTTATTTTCTAACCTATGTCCTAATCAATCTTTTATATAAACTTTTGGTAGATTGTCTCATGCCTTGATAAAGATAGTAAGTACACGAAACTTGGGGCAAAATTGCCTAAAGGAGTTTTGCTTACGGGTCCCCCAGGAACTGGAAAAACGTTGTTGGCTCGTGCTTTGTCCAGAGAAGCTGGAGTTTCGTTTTTTGATGTTTGTGGAAGTGAATTCGTGGATACTTTTGTTGGTGTGGGGGCTAGACGTGTTAGAGATCTTTTTGAGAATGCGAGAAATGGTGCACCATCCATTATTTTCATTGACGAGATAGATGCCATTGGTGGTAAACGTGGAAGAGATTTTAATAGTGAATCTGACAATACTTTAAATCAGGTAACCATGAATCTTGAAAACTTTTTAAACACAAACAACCCATTGTCATACCCAATTTCTATTACACATTTCTAGCATGGTGCACGCGCAATGCAGCGGCGATAAACGAGTATAAAGCAAGAGTAGTTGGCGGATAGGGTCACTAAAAGATGATTATGTGTCTTATATGGGCCATTGTGTAAGCAAAATCTCTTAAAAGCTGACTTTTAAAACCTTTGAATGTATGGGAGAGATAATCAATCCCATTGTGGCCACGGAGGTTCACCTGCGCCAAATCCGGGCTATCCAAAAAGGTAGTCGCCCTGGGATTAGTCGACTCACAATGTCGAGTCGGATACCCAGGTAAACAATAAAAAAAACAAAGAAAACCGTTGAATGTATGTATGAAATTTAAATATATATGACTATCTATAAATAATGTGAACAACTATATGAAAAACTAAGATTACGTTTACAAAATGACCAAAACGGTTATTAGTGAATTGTTTGTACATAAAAGTGCACTAAAACGTGACAAATGACAAAGTATGTATAGCGGTCTTTTATTGTAAAACACCTAACTTAATTACATTCAGCGATAAAAAAAATAGCGTGTAATTTAATTGGTTCTTTTCTTGAAGTTTTAGATTTTGGCTGAGATGGATGGGTTTAACAAGGATGACAATGTGGTAGTTATAGCTACTACAAACAGACCCGACACACTGGATCCAGCTTTATTAAGACCTGGTCGGTTCACAAAGAAAGTAGTTGTGAATGTACCAGACCAAGAAGGTAGGCGAAAGATATTTGCTTTACATTTAAGGGATGTCCCTATGCAGGAAGACAAAGAACACATATGTGACTATGTAGCTTCAATTACCGAGGGCTTTGTTGGGGCTGGTCTTAAAGAAATAGTTAGAAAGTCTGTACTACTTGCCGCTCGCAGAGGTTTGTTTCTGAACAAAACAAATTAAACATTGTTTCGTAAGTACATATATACACATATTAATCATATCTTGATTATGTTGCCGGGGCGTGTTTTTAGGTGGTGAATTTGTGACGTTTGATGATATTCTTCAAGCTCTCGACAGGGCCAAATGGTCCACCCGAGCCAATGGCAAAGGGCCAAGGAGGCGTGGCGCAGTGGCCTATCTATTTTGGATAAACCAAGCAGCTTGATTCGTTTATAATGCTAGATTGTTCGTTTCCCTTCTGGTTTTATAACAAGTGCAGCATTTAATTTTGTTTCTTCGATGTATATATAGTTGGTATAGAGGATATATGTTTTTCTCACTGCGAATACATCATCTAGCATTGCAACTCTAATCAAGTAACATGTAAATTCAAGAAATATCTAATCATGCTGATAAGTACATGACAAAGTGAGCGATACACTCTCACTCGGTATCCAAATCATTTTGCAAGAGATCTTTCGTCATTGATATAAAACAAGAGTCTACAACATTATCTCCCAAGAAACGACTTTGCGAGTTACTGAGTTTATATGCTGCTTTGAAATGATTGACCCACAAAATTATCAGAATGAATGATCATTGGGTCAAAATTGAACCATTACTAACCCACGGTATTTAACTAATGTACATAATTAAATATTTTATAATTTAAACACAGCATACATACTTGATTTAGTACAGGAGAATAAATGGAAGTCGATTACTCAATGAATTGAGCCACGATTTAATCAGAAGATTGGTTGATCGTGATTAGTTAGAAAATGTCCCCAAATTGTTGATGATTAAAAAATTTATTAAATTAAAGCTAGTTTTATGGAAAATAAGTGGTGTAATTGATGGTTAAACTTGATTAAGGTTACATACTTGATTTAGTACATGAGAATAAATGGAAATTTCTCCCAGTCTACAACAAGTAAATTCCAGTTCTGGGAAAACCTATACCAAAATGTTTCAAAATACTAGACACAGCTCAATTGAACTATCAACTGAAATATAAAGCAAGAGTTTACTATTTTCAAAACATATGAAGATAAGGGGGCAAAAGATAACGATGAAAAAAAATGCAATCACTTAGCAGTCACAAAGTGCAAGTCCCTAACTCCCGATTCTAAACAAATCTCTCTAGATCTGGGGCTCGAAGTAACCGCAGAAACTAATTCAACAAAAATCAGCACATAATTAAATATTTCAACTAAAGTTTGACACCTTGCATGTTTATACAAATAGACCCCTCTGCATTATAATCCTGCAGCTGCATATACTCCGTTTTTACTTCAGATTCTTTAAGCACAAAGAATACCAAGTTCATTGATGACCGTGCAGTATCTGGAAACAACAAGTGCACCATGAGCAAATCAATAAAAAAATAAGTGATTTTGAATAACATCAATCATCCAACGTAAATGATTATAAGATAGAAACCATGAACATATGCCTCCTGCTTGCTAGAGAACAGGAAAGTTACAAAAAGCCCAGAAAACCACAAGTCATGGGCTCATGGCATAACAATTCTTAAACTCAATCCCTTAACCATGTGTTATTTGTATAAAAATATGCAGCATGATGCAATTCATTAATTTATCCATATTGCAGATGACTACACAATCACAGCCTTGGTAAGCAATTATGTAAAGACCCATTCCACGCGTTAAGCAATAAATACATGATGAAATTTGGGATCCTTAAGAACACTTATTTCCCAATTCCAATCTTTTGACCCAAGTGTTGTTGCTCCCCATGGTTTATACTTGCATGCCATTTGGTCACCCTTTTGAAGATGTTGCCCTTAGAATTGCAAAGTAATATGTGTTTGCATAAAGAAATAAAGCATGCAAGTATAAACTTTTGAACAAGACATAACTTATTGTTCCACATACATTATTATATTGCTTGTTAAAAAGAAAGCTTTTTGCATTAAAAAACTTATGTCCGGTTCAAAGGCATACAATACAACAACAACAATACCCAATCCCGCTCAGGCGGGGTATGGGGGAGGTAGAATGTAGACAGATCCTACCCCTACCCCCAGGATAAACCTGAAGGTAGAGAGACTGCTTCCAGGTAGACCTCCGGCAAGTGTAATTGTGCGGTGAGAGTGCTAAAAAATAAGTGCATGTGTGAAAGTGAGCTAAAACAAGGTAAAGCAGACAAAAGGAAAAAACCAAGCATACAAAGCAGAATGACAAACTGAATTTTAATACACGTAAACAATTTTTTTAGAAAAATCGACAAAGATTAAGAAAATGCCATGAGAGCAACAACAACGGAGAGCTATCACATTTGGTCGAAATCTAGGATATGGGAAAACTATTTCAACAATTTCCAATGTTATCTCATATACCCCAGCAATAACAGCCCTTTTGTTTTTCTCTAACACATGTCTACTGTCTAGCCAAAGATCACCATGCCCATCTGCAATTCCCCCTAAAAAAAGTATACCAAAAATAGATTTCGATTTTGGGAAAGCCTGTGGCAAGATATTTCAAAGCACAAGACCCGTGTTTGACAGACAATTTGTTTGCATAATCGAAATCTAAACTGAAAAATAAGGTATGGTTGGAGATAACGGGGAATAAAAATTTCACAAAGTGCAAGTCCAAAGTCTAATTCGAAACACATTTTTCTCTATCAGGAGTTCTCAAAAGTTACCACATGTGTTAGTCAATAAAAATCAGCAACATAATTAAATATTTCATCTGAAGTTGGATATCTCGCAAGTTTATACAAATAGAACCTCTATATATTCCTACAGATGCATATACTCCGTTTTTAATTCAAGATCTTTAAGCACATAGAACACCAAGTTCATTGACAGTCATGAAGTATCTGGAAACAGCGAGTGCACTATACGCAAATCAATATGAAAGATGTGATCTTACAGAGCATCAATCATCTAAAGAAAGTAACCATTATTTATAGAATTTTATGCAAGAAAACTGAATTCTAACAATGAATATATGTCTCCCAAACGCTATAAAACAAGAAAGTTATATATAGGCCAGGAAACCACAAGTCGTTTGATAGCAATTGTGCTCCAAATATTTAGCTTAGCTGCTTAAATTTGCCTTGTTTGTAGGGGGTGTAAGTGAAAATATGTGGCACGACACGATTCATCAATTTATTTAAATTGCAAATGACAACACAATCACACATGATGTAAGTAATTCTTCACACAGTTTCCTGACCTTTGTTGCACCTAAGTAAAAGTTTTGATACAATTATAAACTTAGTGTGACAGCATGACTAATACCTTTACTAGATGAAACTTGTCTATGATCTAACTGTTTGTTAGAGGAAATTAAACTCTAACTTTATAGAACCCCCGATATTGTATTTTTTCCATGCTGATAAAAACAAGAAACTAAATTCACAGAGGCACTTGAAAGGCTTATGCCACATGCAAAGCAACAGATACATGACAAAATTTGGGATCCTTAAAACACTTTATTTCCAAATTCCCATCTTTAGTAAGATTGCTCCTCGACCATCACTACCCGAATGCCATTTGGTTAGCCTTTAATTGGTATGCACTCAGGATTGCAAAAACACACGTGTGTGTGTGCGCGCGTGTGTGTGTGTGTAAAAATAAAATCTGTGAGTATCAACATTTGAACTCAACAAAGCTCTTTGTTACAAAGACATACTTTTCTGTAGAAAAGACAGTTTTTTTAATCAAAAGGTTATATCTGGTTCAAAGGTATATATTAGCAGACCAAACTTATATAGCAAAATCGACAAAGAGTAACAGAATGACATTAGGGCAACAATGATAGAGAGCTACCGAACTTGGTCGAAATCTAGGATATAGATTTTTCTTTGACATGTCTCAACTGTCTAGTGAAACAACACCATGCCCCTCTAGAAACTTGGTAAGCGCAAATTACGTTTTATTATTATCATAGCTTTTAATTGTGTATCCAATTGCAACCCAAAAATAAATTGATGTATCATATCATGCCACATATTTTCACCTTACACCTTACAAAAAAACACAGCAATTAAAACTAGATAGCTTATCATTCTCATCATTCAATCATACTCATTCAATTAATGTGAATCAATAATTAAACCATCATACTTGTCGCTGTAAATGATCGATAGGTATGTAACGCAATAACATTTTAAAAAAAAGAATCATGATATGTAGCTAGAAATGTATAGCACTATCAATCTTGTCCTGTGTAACTAATACAGTCAAGAGCTAGTTTTGAGCCATAATTTAAATTGATATAGCAGCTGTATTTAACTCACTGTTCTGGTTGTACTTATACCGGTCAGCTCGGCCAGCTGCAACTAACCCAAAAAAAAAAAAAAAATACAATTGACTCACTAAACACTTATTTATTTTTTAATATATTCACCGGCTAAAATCCCTTTGCCCAAAAAAAAAAAAATGCAATAACATTTTTTTTGGAAAAAATAATATAGTGTTTCTTCCCTCAGCTACAGTTAAGTTTGCGCAAAATCACTAGGTCTGCAAACTATAGAAGCATAGAGCGTTGATGGCATTTTTACAAGAACAAAGGTTAATTAATTAGCAAGCGCTTTCTAACTATAGTAGTATAGTACAAGTTAAGGGTCACAACTGATGCTCCATCACACAACTTATCAATTCAAATTCAGTTTCTATTTTGGTTCAACTTTTTTTCAACATTTGGTTTAGTGCACCCATACAAAGTAGACCTATTAATCTTTCTGTTCATAACACAATTAAACTCCTATTTAAAGAATTCACGAAAAGATCTCATTAACCGATTTTATTGAAATTTCATCATCAAGTGAAAACCTAATTCCAACAGAAATATACATAATGCTCACTGTTTTAATCCCTCCAAAGACCTCAAATAACGAGTACATTTTGCATATTAGCAGTCATCAACACAAATAATACATACTTCAAACCGCAAATAACTCATCTTAAACCTCACAATCAAGCCTAATAAAAAAAAGTCACGAAACATAAGAGAGCCTACATTATTCATTCGCCGACCCATAAAACTGCCTCCCAGCAGCCTCGGCCACAATCGGCAACTTAGGTGTGCGTCCAAGAACCGAAAACCCCACAGTATAAACAAAACACACACAAGCAACCACAAAGATCACATTATGACTAAACATAACAATCTTGCCACTTAACCCATGTGGGCCAGGGTTAAAAATACTGTGAACCAACATAGGCAAAACAAGATGGGCATCAAGAACAACAGCCTGCATCGCGTTAAAACGCGCGTAACAGCTGAAATTATTACTATTAACAACACAAACGTAAAGGAGTAAGAAAGCCATGTAGGAGCGGTGAAATGGGGGTAATGGCTCGAGGATTAAGCCGATGGTTTTTGGGTCCTAGGCGAAGAGGTAGCGGCCGTATTGGAGGCATGTGAAGAAGGGGAAAAAGTAGGCGGCGGAGGAGATGAAGGGGTTTTAAGGGGTTTTTTGGTGGTGAAAATGATAGGGTGTTTGGTTTTAAGGGGTGGAAGAGGGTGGAGCGCTGGGGTTTGTGGGGAAAGGGTGAGGCGGAGGAGGTGGATGGTGGTACGTAGGCGATGGATAAGTTTAGGTGGGAGATGGGTAGGAAGGGTTTTACAAATAGGAAAAGACCAGGCGAGTATATGCACGGAATTCGTAGCTAAGGATCTGTGATACTGGGGATGAACCGATCAGAATGTAATTGCAAACGGTTGTACTAAACGGTTGTAATAGCGGCATCTTATTTTCAAACGCAGGCAATGAGGGGGCAACCCGCTCACGTTGAGCGAGTTTAAGAATTCCAAATGATAGAAGTTGTGGGTGTCGTCTTCTGCTTCATCAAAACTATAGTAAACTTTCTATTCGCCAAGAAATCTTTCAATCAACATATCATTAATGCTGTCAACATGCTCATTTTTAGTGGATAAAATTGCTCTTGAAACTATATCAGTAGATAAATGAGCGTTGGCGGCGAAGGAAGGAAACACTTCATTGATTAATGCATCTTTTGAGGCAGCCTCTTCAGGGTAAGGGACGGTCATGTCATCAGGTATGCGTACATAGTCTTCATGGATGACCTCTTCAACTCCGTCACCTAATCGTAATATGTCTGTGCCCTCATGTTTATGGTTAACCACAAACGGTTGTACTACACGATAACTAAAGTATTAGCAGAATACTCACACCTAGCAGCAGCGGTGTATAGTTTTCAACAATATTCAAATGAGTTGATATTTGTGTGCATGTTCTTTTCATATGTGTGGTTTAGAGGTAATTGTAAGGTACTTGCGCATAGTTTGGCGCCAAATAGTTTTCATATCCATTCAAGCGTGTTCAGCAGCGGTGGTTCAAGCATGTTTCGTTGTCGTAACATTAAGTGGTGACAATTCAACCAAATTCTACGGTCAACGAAGGCATTCGTTGGAACAATCGAGCTAAATCGTTTTCGTAACATCATTTTGAGTGGCAAGGATTTCCGTATAGGGTTGAGAGGCATCTAGCTGTTTCGATGGAAAATGATCAAAAAGTTCTAGTAAAAAAATGATATGCGATAGAATTTCTAATAATCAAAAGCCATTCAACAACAAAAATTGCTTTGCCAATACAAACCATATCTTCGTAAAAGGTGGTCGAAGTTGATAATAGTGGGTTAAAAGTTAACTTGCGGTGGTCGAAGATGATTATAGTGGGTCAAAAATTAACTTATAGGTGCTAGGAGATGTGCTCTTCAGTAATAACAAATCTCATCTAAATTAGTCGGATATAATTGGAATTCATTAATCATATTAAAGCAAATATAATAACAAACAAAGGTTTTAATAAAAATTAGTCTCTTTTTATGTTAAACAATTATTTATTAATCATACTAATACAAATATGATAACATAGTTTTAAATCTAAATTAGTCGTCCTTATGTCAAATTGTTAAACGTTGGAAGAGCTTAAATTAGTCACTTATGTGCCAATTCACACCTATAAATCACATTACTTTTCGTTAGTCCAAATATATGGCCAATAAGATGATGAGAATTTGTAACTTTGGTAACCAGTTGTATAACATTTGAAGTGATTGAAACTATGCTATGCAAGCCTCCCTCTTTGTGTCAGCTTTTTTGGTTCAAGTTTCAACTCTCCTCTGAAATATACACAAGTTCCTAATAGCTATTTTGGTCCTTGCATCATTTTGCCATTTTTTTCATCCTTGAACTTGAATCGAGAATTTAAACTTTACTCCAAACTAAGAAAAGTCTTTAAACTTTACTCTAAAAAATTTGAAAATATTTTAATTTTTTAAAAATTTCAAATTTCAAAAATTTCAATGATGTCTTGAAAATTGAGAAAGAATTTTGATACTTTTAACAAAAGCTATGAATAGTCAAAAGATTCTGACCGTTCAACTTGCCTCGAGCCAATAGAATATCTTTTCCATATCTTTTTTCAAAATATCAAATAAAATTATAGAGTACATGAATAAAAATAGATATTAACAAAATGAATTAAAAAAAGAGGAAATTCCTAAAATAGGCCAAATATTTTCCACTATTTCAAGACTTGGCCACAAACCACACCCTTTTCCCATTTTAGGCCACACTTGACTGCTCGACCCCATAAACTTGCCGACACGTGTCATTCCATTATTTTTTTATTAATATAAATTTGGCCCACAATTGACATATAAATTTGGCAACGTTAGTCCATTAACCAAACAAGCGTTTGCAAAGTTAGTTCTTTTACTAACGGCCGTTTTATTTTAGTCCATTAACCAAACAAGCGTTTGCAAAGTTAGTCCTTTTACTAACGGCCGTTTTATTTTTCATTTTTGGTCCTTGTGATTATTATTATTATTCAAAAAAATTCAAAAAAATTCAAAAAAATTTATAAAAATTCGAAAAAAATTATAAAATTTTGAAAGTTTCAAAAAAATTTTAAAAATTCGAAAAAACTTATAAGAGTAGTCCACATTGGGCTTTGCCTGTTAAACAAATGACACATTATATATTACTGTATGATCTATTATCAGTATGCTTTTGTCCATTGCAACTTAATGAATTACCTGAAAAATGTGATCTGCTCCATTGTTCAGCTGGAATCTTCATCAACCAATCATAAGCAGCAGAATTGTAATACTTGAGATGATCCATCTCTTTGTTGAATTCAACAACAGTAGTGGCTCTAGCTGCCTTCCAAAGCATGTCCTTGTAAACACCTCCTGTAAAATGTGACTTCATCTCCTCATGAATATGCTTAACACAAAACCTGTGTTCAGCATTTGGAAACACACTAGCAACGGCTTGTGTCAATCTCTGTGAACAGTTAAGGTTATTGATGGTGTTAAAACTTTACATGTTCTCATTGTGCATAAAACACATGATTAATTATAGAATAGAAATGTGCACCTTTTGCCTATCAGAAATGAAAGTGAACTTGCAGTTGGTTTGTATACCAAGATCCTTTCCTAGTAGTTTCAAAAACCAACACCAAGTTGCCTTATTTAGTGCATCAACTACAACATATGCTACTGGATAAATCCCATTGTTTGCATCAATCCCAACTGCTGTTAGTAATTGACCTGGAAAAGGACCTGACATGAAGAATCCATCTAATCCTAAGAATTCTCTGCCACAAGCTTTGAAACCTTGTTTCAGAGCTCCCAAACACACATACACCCTTTTAAAAGTTCTTGTTGAACTCTCTGGATTTGGTTCTAGCTGTACATCAATCCTAACAGTGATGCCTGATTTTGATTAACCAACTCTTGGGCATACTCTCTAAGCAATGCATAATGTTCCGTAAAGACTGATGTAAGACCCTGTGAAAAATCCTTGTAATTAAACTTAGTGATTAATAATAATCTTGTAATTATGTTTCCTAATGCCTATTTTTGCTAGAAATTTAAACTTTTTGTTATTATTATTATTACTAGTAACCATGCATTATATATACACACATATATATACTTAACACCCCAACGCTAGAAATTATATCTTACGACGCAACAACATCACTTTCTTATACACAACGACAAAGTAATTATATATGACGAGTTCATTCACTACACTTAATCAATGTTAACATCACCTACATCTATTTAATTAAACATTAAACCCTAACAACACTAATTACAAACCTAATACTAAATTACTTCTACAAGCCAAGTTGGGCCTTAATTTTTCGACCCAACAACAATACTATAGCCTTGTCATCAAAAGGCCCATCGAGCTAATTTCCAACCCAAACAAGTACCACAGCCACTAGACCCAGTTGCCCTCTTTGTTTTCTTTTCCTACTCAACTGATCGACACAACAAATGAACAAAAAGCTCTCATACACAACTTAAGACTCGAACCAACCATTATACATTGCAACCCACAAAACCCAACTCCAAATTCATAACCCATCAACCCCACGACACCAAGACTAGCTCGTTAGCCACCTTCATCATTTTCTTCATGCCTTACTTGCTACCCATTTTTTTAAAAAAGAACTCGACATCCTTAATTATGTCTAGCACCACTTTCACTTAATAATACACATTCAAACCCACCACTAAATATCTCGATCCAAAACTGTGAAAATGAATTTGATATATCCCACAAACCAACTGCCACCTTGCTAGCTAAAATATATCATACAAAAATAAAATACAAACTCCTCAATATGGACATTCTAAGTGCAAAAGTAAAATAGAAAATATAATCTGTGGACAAAGAAGCAATCCACGTATAAGAACTAAGTAAAACAAGAACATCCAACAACTAAAATACAAGAACACCACCACTCTTACACTCAAATGAAGAAATTATCATACAAGTGTCCCTCCTTAACAGTAACTCAATCATATTCAATACATGTGAGATATTTTTGTCCTATAAAAACCACCCCATTCGTCCATTTCAGATCTCTATCACCATCACCTTTTATCACTATCAAAACATTCCTTAAACTTATATCAAAGTTCTGTCGTGCATGTTGGAAGCAAACCCATACAGCCACGCATCATAAGAACAACTATAACTCATTATCCTTTCATTGTACTTCATTCGAACTCACCATACTCTTCACACTCATTTCCCTATCAAATTACCTTCATATAAAAACCACCCTAGTTCGACAGTAAGCCTAACCGGGTGAGAGAAGAACGTTCAAAGCAAGTAGCTATTCGTTTCGTGTTTCGTCTTGACAAGCATAGAGTCCCTACCACCTTTCCAAAAGGTGTTGTAAGTCTCCACCTCCCTTTTTAATCATATCACGTATACATGCATGTTCATTCATTTCACCATTCGAACGTTCCATTTTGTAGTATATAGCCCACTGTCACAAGCTTATCTCACATGTTAAAATGTAAAACACACCATGCATTATCATATAATAACGTTTCATTAGTTGCATGTATATAATATTCGAACATTAAAACATCTAATCTCAACCGGGTTAACAAAATATAGAGAAAACACATCGCAACTTAAGTGAATCGAACCACCTAAGTTACACTTACATATGACCGTCTTATAAACGTCACTCTAAACTTGAATAATAAACTTCCACTCTAAACCGGATAAAAAGGAAACAAAAGAAAATATGTCCTAGACATTACTAAGAAACCTACTCGACACAAGCCATTTCACGATGTATTTAGAACGAACCCTTTCATGTAACACCCAAATATTATTATCCTTCTCGACAGCCTACTTGGTGAACTACATATTTCGTGTTTTGAGATCCCTCTCAAAACCCCACCTCGACACACAAATAATCCCTTTTTAGAGCCACTCGACAAGTATAAAAACTTAGGAAATTGCAAAACATATTTTACAAAATCTCTCCACTCGACCAGCCCCAAAAACTCCTGCTATATCTTCGAAAAACTACAAATGACATATATAAATTTTTATCTCACTCGAATGACAACCTAGCAAACTATGTTTTTCATGTTCTAAGTTCGAATCCATAAGCCCGACGTCACGCCCAAAATAATACCTTTTGATCGGCATTCACTAAGTATTAACAAAACAATTTTCAGAAAAACTATATAGCCTTCGGTTTGGGCCAAAACCAAGCCCAACAAGGATTAACGATAACATGGCCCATCAGGCCCATATGATATATTTTTGGAATCCTAAAAATAACCCGAATCCAAGCCCGAAACTATTTTCAAGCCCTCGCCTCTAAAACTCTTAACGGGCTAAGCTACAAATCGTTATTCGGCCCATTAGTGCAAAAATAATTTATTTTCTGAAATAATAAATGGAAATAAGTTAAAATAAACTTAATAAAGTTATAAAAATTTTCAGAATATTTTTCCCGTCATTTATACGCGAAAAGGACTAAAAATGTAACGCGACTTAACCGTAGAGGACTAAAACTGCCGAACTTGGAAACTAAGGACTGAAACTGTAAAAACAGTTGTGAAGGACTGAAATTGACATAATATTGAACTTCAAGTCTTATATGGACTATTGGACAAGTATTGGACTGATATTGGACTACGGACTGAATAAGGACTAACGACGTAACGCGACCCACGGTTAGGACAGAAAATGTAAAATCTGGAAAGACCAAGGAATAACTATTATAACTTGTCATTCTTATTTTCCTTTTCATTTTGCACCTCATCTTTACTTTACATGCACATTTGCACTATATTTGCATATTAGCTAATAGCGATAGAAATATTGGATAGTAATATTTTATGTACTTGTTGAAACTATAATCTTACGAGGATACGAGCATCATAAGCATATAACATCTTCATTAGATCGTTAAATAATCATCATTCACCACTCATACTCATACACACTAGAAATTAGTAAGATTCTCAGATATTTATATATTTGCCAGGTTCTATATCGAAGTTGTTATAATCATCTCTGAATTATTTTTACTATCACCAGGAACGCATAAGGTGAGTCATGGCCTCACTTTTTAAACTCTTTATACTTTTAAACTCCGTGAGGGGGATACATGCTATAAATAAATCGCAAGTATTTTTCTGTATGCTACCTGACTTGATATATGCCTAAGTACCCATGTTGCCACAAGACCCTTGATCATGAGCCATTAATCACTGCGGTGAACGCGAATATAATGAATAGATCTATTAGAGGTTGACGACCTATCCCACTAATACTGTGACGGAATGCTATTTGCTAGTCGTATTAGTCGCGATGCATTATATTTGAGAAAAATAGGAATTGGCAAAATCACCTATTACATGAGGGCAAATTCTCATCATTAATTTGGTGGGCTCCTTCGTTTAGGCGATACTTTGTTAACGTTTGCGTGTCATGAGACTTAGGGCGATATATGTACTGCAATATCAATATTTTAAACTGATTGTATCCCAATACAATCTTACTTGTGATTGAACTGATATTTAAACTATAAACTCCATGATTTCACTCAACATTATGTTGACTTTTAAGCATGTATCTCAGGGAACTAGGAGAGCACGGCAAGGCATGGAGCAAGCATACCCTATCTTCAATAAATGGTGTATAATAAAGTTGTAATCCAGTTAAAATAATGTTTATTTAAATGAAACCTCGGCACTCTGATGTAATATTTTAGAACTGGATTTGTATTATGGACCTATGTATATTAAAAATGCCGCCTTAGGCTGTTTTCTTAAAATTTTGTTTTCGATCCTCACCGTAACACCCAGATTAATCTTCCGCTGCCACAATTCAAATTTGGGGGTGTTACAGTTTGGCATCAGAGCTTCGGTTATAGAGAACCAAATGTTTTTAAACGTTGGACTATAACTACATTTTTCAAACAAATTAACTATACACCATGTTACCTTAAATTCTCCATGCCTGCTTGCTGCCGTGCTCGGTATGTTATTCGTTAAATTGTCATATATAAGCCCTGCATACTTGATAGTTACTGTGCATAACTAGATCATCTTATGCTCTTATAATACCCCACTTGATGTTAGTAAGTTACTTATTCTACGATATATGGATTATTACAGTACTATGTCGTTTATCACTCACTTTAGTATATCATCGGAGCCGGACTCCGAGGGATCACCAGCATCAGTTACGTCCCCTGTACTCCTCGATGCTGTCGTACCAGAGATTGTACCCGACGCGATTGAGCCCTTTGTAGAGGGTAGAGCCGCCGCCATACCATTATTAGATGACCCCCATGTGCCAGTTTTACCAGCACCTACGTTACCACCACACTTTGTTTACGACACCTACTCTCCTTTCTATATACCACCCCCTGACGACTTGTACTATGAGAGTCAGCAATGGCTCCCTGCTGATGATTTACCCGAGCCCCATCATGTTGCACCACCATCACTACCTGACCATGTACTTGACATACATACCCAGACATATCCACTACCACCTCGACAGCGGGATCCGATTCCTGCAGAGGATATTCCTTCATCTAGTAGACGTCGCATCACAGACCAGACACCCCCATCCTCACCATCGTTACCTTACCCTCCTGGTTTTACTCCCCCGGCTCAGACCCATGATGCCTGGGAAGGATTTAGACCGGTAGTCACCCACACCCTTATCCCATCCACAGTAGTGACACGACTCGAGGGTCACGGAGAGCAGATTGAGTCACTTCTTCGGATGACCGACCATGTTCCATTGGATTCTCCAGGGACTATCAGCGATACTCTGCATAGGTTAGCTTCTAACAGAGCAGTGATACAGCAGTGCCTGAGACAGATGCAGACAGACTTGGCAGATACCCGATCCCACGCGATATCCTTACGTAGAGAGGGCCAGGACTTAGCTTGGGAGGCTCACTTATCACAGCGTAGAGCAGACACACTAGAGAGACTCATGGGAGACATACAGATGGAGCATCAGGCAGAGATACAGAGACTCAGAGACCAGATCTCAGAGCTCACGAGACGTACGGATAGACCTGAGCAGTAGACATAGTTAGCATGATTGTATAGTTTGAGACATTGTAGTCTGCCGCATGTGGCACTTAATAAAGACTCTTGTATCGTTTTGTTGTATAAACTCAACTGATCAAGTTATTAATGTTGTAATGCTGGTAGTGATGTACTATATATCTGTTGACTTATGTATTATGGTTGTTCGTATGTATTGTAATTGTATCCAGACATGTCGTGATGTTACCTGTTATTATTATGATTCTCTAATTGTGTAAATATTGCCAAAAATCTGAACACATAAATATGGTGACATGAAATTCAGCTTGTATAATTAAATTGATTATTCCTTAACAATCCCACATCTGTAAATCGATAAACTACAGATATATCATAATTATGGGCAAATATTCAATTTAATTATCATTTCACACCATGATTACATTGTGCATATACTCAACTATTCTATTCAAATTCTAAATCTATATTCTTGTGCCATTAATAGAAAAATGGAACATAGCACACATGAAACTACCAACCAGACTGTAGCATTGACGCTTGATGAGGTTAGAAGAATGATTGATGATGGCATCGCCGCAGCCCGCGAGGCCGATGCATTAAACCGATCGAGCAATACTATGGGAACAACAAATGAAAGTGAGGCATCTACTCCACGTAAATGCACTTACAAAGAATTCGTGAGTTGTCAACCCACTACCTTCAGAGGTGTGGAAGGAGTGACTGAATTAGGCCAGTGGTTTGAGTGCATGGAAACGGTATTCATGAGAAGCAACTGTGCTGAAAACAATAAGGTTACTTTTGCCACCGGAACCCTGAGGGGAGATGCACTATCTTGGTGGAATTCTACCGTCAAGATAATGGGTGCTGAAGCAGCATATCAAATCTCTTGGACCGATCTGAAGAATAAAATGCTGGAGAAGTACTGTCCAAGAACGGAGATGAGAAAACTTGAAGATGAATTTCACGAGTTAGTGGTGAAGAACTGTGATGTCAGTGCATACAACCGAAGATTTCTAGAATTATCTCTTCTGTGTCCACACATGGTATCTGACTTTGAGAAACTGTTGGAGAAATATGTGGAGGGACTACCTTCAAGCATTGAAGGAGATGTTACTGCATCCAACCCAAAGACCCTCGAAGCTGCATTCATGTTTGCTCAACGAATGATGAATCGAGAGCTTAAACGAAGTGCTAAATCCACGGTCACTGGGCAAAAGAGGAACTATGATAACTTTGGCAACAACAACCGGAACAGTAGCAGTTACTACAATCACAACAGGAACTACCGCAACAATGATCGAAGCAACCGTAATAGAGACCATCAGCAAAGCAGAAATGACAGACATCACCAACAAAACCGCAGACAAGAAGCCGCTAGAGCTTATGTGGCCACACCCGCCGAAGGAAAAGTGTATGCTGGAACCAAACCCCAGTGTAACAGGTGCAAGATGCATCATACAGGACCTTGTACCGCCGTTTGTGGAAACTGTAGGAAAGTAGGTCATGTGACCCGAGACTGTCGAGCTACGGGAGCAAATGCGCATCCAGTAACAGTAAAGTGCCACGGTTGTGGTGAAGCGGGTCATTATAAAAGCCACTGCCCCAAGAATATCAATCAGGTTGCCAGAGGAAGAGCTTACGTGCTCGGAGATGGAAACGTGTCACCGAACCCCAACGTCACTACGGGTACTTTCTTACTGAATCAAAATAGTGCTAAAATATTATTTGATTCTGGAGCCGATAGAAGTTTTGTATCTACTTCATTTGCTTTATTGCTTAAGATAACGCCTGTAGAATTAGACACCTCGTATGAAATTGAGATAGCCGACGGGAAATTGTTAAACACCAACACCATACTCAAAAACTGCACCTTAACTCTCCAAAACAACTCATTTCCAATCGATCTTATGCCTATTCAACTTGGAAGCTTTGACGCAATTGTGGGTATGGATTGGTTATCCAAACATCGTGCCCGGATCATATGCGATGAAAAAGTTATCCAAATCCCTGTAAACAATGAAACACTTATCGTTCGTTGTGACCACTTCAAAACCCAACTCAATATCATCTCGTACATCAAAACCGTGAAGTACATAAACAAAGGATGTCACGCATTTTTAGTCCAAGTAACGGAAAATAAATCGAAGGAGAAAGAAAAGCGACTAGAAGAAGTGCCAGTTGTAAATGAGTTTGCAGAAGTGTTCCCTGAAGACTTGCCAGGTATTCCACCCATCCGGCAAGTAGAGTTTCGAATCGATTTAGTGCCTGGAGCAGCACCTGTTGCAAAAGCACCATATCGGTTAGCCCCTTCCGAAATGAAAGAATTATCTGAGCAATTGAAAGAATTGTCAGATAAAGGATTCATCCAACCCAGCTCATCACCTTGGGGAGCACCAGTCCTGTTCGTCAAAAAGAAAGATGGAACATTCCGAATGTGCATCGATTATAGAGAGTTGAATAAACTCACAGTGAAAAATCGATACCCATTACCAAGAATAGACGATCTATTTGACCAACTGCAAGGATCGAGTGTTTACTCAAAAATTGATCTAAGATCAGGATACCACCAACTACGAGTCAGAGAAGAAGACGTTCCCAAAACAGCCTTCCGAACACGATACGGACATTACGAATTCCGCGTAATGCCATTTGGTCTTACCAACGCACCTGCAGTGTTCATGGATCTAATGAACCGCGTGTGTAAACCATATCTGGACAAGTTCGTAATCGTATTCATTGATGACATTTTAATCTACTCGTGTAACAAAAACGAGCATGCGGAACATTTGAGAACCATTTTGGGTGTACTCAAACAAGAAAAACTGTATGCAAAATTCTCCAAATGTGATTTTTGGATCTCCACCGTTCAATTCTTAGGTCACATCATCAACAGCCAAGGCATTCACGTTGATCCCGCTAAGATCGAAGCAGTCAAAGGTTGGGCTTCGCCCACCACTCCCACTGAAATTCGACAATTCTTAGGACTCGCTGGTTACTATCGAAGGTTTATAGAAGGATTTTCCAAAATCGCAAAACCTTTGACAGAACTCACTCAGAAAAACAAGAAGTATATCTGGGAAGAGAAACAAGAATCAGCATTTCAACTCTTAAAACAAAAACTCTGTGAAGCACCAATTCTAGCGTTACCCGACGGGAGCGAAGACTTTGTAGTGTATTGTGACGCATCGCATCATGGTTTAGGTGCGGTACTAATGCAGAGAGACAAAGTCATAGCTTATGCGTCTCGACAACTCAAGAAAAATGAAGAGAATTATACAACTCATGATCTAGAACTAGGAGCAGTAGTATTCGCTCTTAAAATATGGAGACATTACCTGTATGGTACAAAGTGTACGGTATACACCGATCACAAAAGTCTTCAACACATACTGGATCAGAAGGAGTTGAATATGAGACAGCGCCGATGGATAGAACTACTCAACGACTACGACTGTGAAATTTGCTACCACCCCGGTAAAGCAAATGTCGTGGCTGACGCATTGAGCAGAAAAGAAAGAATTAAACCTCTTAGAGTTAGATCATTAGAAATGACAATTCATTCACCACTCCCATCTCAAATACTCATAGCCCAATCAGAAGCTCTTCAGGAAGAGAATCGAGCTCAAGAGAACATTAAGGGCATGATAGAAAGAGAGAACGGACTCATGCGAAGATCCGATGGAATGTTATGCTTCAAGAAAAGATGTTGGATTCCTTTCTATGGAGGTATTCGTGATTTTATCATGCATGAATCTCACAAGTCTAAATATTCCATTCATCCCGGATCCACCAAAATGTACCAAGATCTCAAACAACTCTATTGGTGGCCAAACATGAAAGCCGACATTGCAACATATGTTGGGAAGTGTTTGACTTGTTCAAGGGTCAAAGCTGAAAATCAGAAACCTTCTGGACCACTTGTACAACCGGAGATACCAGTTTGGAAATGGGAACGAATCACCATGGATTTTATTACCAAGTTACCAAGAACGTCGACCGGATATGACACCATTTGGGTTATTATCGACCGTTTAACCAAATCAGCTCATTTTCTGCCTATCAAAGAAACTGACGAGTTGGACACACTCGCTCAGTTATACTTCAAGGAAATCATAATCCGACATGGAGTCCCGATCTCTATCATCTCTGACAGAGACAGTCGATTCACTTCAGGATTTTGGCAATCCTTACAGAAAGCTCTCGGTACTCAATTAGACATGAGCACCGCCTATCATCCTCAAACTGATGGACAAAGTGAAAGAACAATCCAAACCTTGGAAGATATGCTTAGAGCATGTGTGATTGACTTCGGAAAAGGTTGGGATAAACACCTACCATTGGTTGAATTCTCGTACAACAACAGTTATCAAGCTAGCCTGAAGGCTGCACCTTTCGAAGCACTTTACGGAAGAAAGTGCAGATCACCTATCTGTTGGACAGAAGTTGGTGACATGCAGCTTACCGGACCAGAATTAATCCACGACACAACCGAGAAAATATTCAAAATCAAACATCGTCTCCAAGCCGCTCGTGACAGACAAAAGAGTTATGCAGATGTAAGAAGGAAACCCATGGAGTTTGAAGTCGGAGATAGGGTTATGCTAAAAATTTCGCCCTGGAAAGGAATGATACGCTTCGGAAAGCGTGGAAAACTCAACCCAAGGTACATTGGACCGTTCAAAATCCTCGAAAGAATAGGTCCAGTTGCCTATAAGTTAGAACTCCCGGAAGAACTCAGTAGGATACATCCTACATTCCACGTATCTCAACTTAAGAAATGCTTATCGGACGAGACTCTCGTCATTCCACTAAAAGAGATTAAATTGGACGACAAACTTGTATTCACCGAAGAACCCGTGGAGATAATGGATAGAGAAGTTAAGCAACTCAAGCAAAGCCGTATTCCTATTGTGAAAGTAAAATGGGACTCTAAGAGAGGACCAACGTACACATGGGAACGCGAAGATCAAATCCGTGAGAAATATCCCCACTTATTCCCGTAAATCACTCTTAGAGCCGTTTTAGACTTGAATTCCGGGACGGAATTCGAATGAGGAGAGGAGTACTGTAAGACCCTGTGAAAAATCCTTGTAATTAAACTTAGTGATTAATAATAATCTTGTAATTATGTTTCCTAATGCCTATTTTTGCTAGAAATTTAAACTTTTTGTTATTATTATTATTACTAGTAACCATGCATTATATATACACACATATATATACTTAACACCCCAACGCTAGAAATTATATCTTACGACGCAACAACATCACTTTCTTATACACAACGACAAAGTAATTATATATGACGAGTTCATTCACTACACTTAATCAATGTTAACATCACCTACATCTATTTAATTAAACATTAAACCCTAACAACACTAATTACAAACCTAATACTAAATTACTTCTACAAGCCAAGTTGGGCCTTAATTTTTCGACCCAACAACAATACTATAGCCTTGTCATCAAAAGGCCCATCGAGCTAATTTCCAACCCAAACAAGTACCACAGCCACTAGACCCAGTTGCCCTCTTTGTTTTCTTTTCCTACTCAACTGATCGACACAACAAATGAACAAAAAGCTCTCATACACAACTTAAGACTCGAACCAACCATTATACATTGCAACCCACAAAACCCAACTCCAAATTCATAACCCATCAACCCCACGACACCAAGACTAGCTCGTTAGCCACCTTCATCATTTTCTTCATGCCTTACTTGCTACCCATTTTTTTAAAAAAGAACTCGACATCCTTAATTATGTCTAGCACCACTTTCACTTAATAATACACATTCAAACCCACCACTAAATATCTCGATCCAAAACTGTGAAAATGAATTTGATATATCCCACAAACCAACTGCCACCTTGCTAGCTAAAATATATCATACAAAAATAAAATACAAACTCCTCAATATGGACATTCTAAGTGCAAAAGTAAAATAGAAAATATAATCTGTGGACAAAGAAGCAATCCACGTATAAGAACTAAGTAAAACAAGAACATCCAACAACTAAAATACAAGAACACCACCACTCTTACACTCAAATGAAGAAATTATCATACAAGTGTCCCTCCTTAACAGTAACTCAATCATATTCAATACATGTGAGATATTTTTGTCCTATAAAAACCACCCCATTCGTCCATTTCAGATCTCTATCACCATCACCTTTTATCACTATCAAAACATTCCTTAAACTTATATCAAAGTTCTGTCGTGCATGTTGGAAGCAAACCCATACAGCCACGCATCATAAGAACAACTATAACTCATTATCCTTTCATTGTACTTCATTCGAACTCACCATACTCTTCACACTCATTTCCCTATCAAATTACCTTCATATAAAAACCACCCTAGTTCGACAGTAAGCCTAACCGGGTGAGAGAAGAACGTTCAAAGCAAGTAGCTATTCGTTTCGTGTTTCGTCTTGACAAGCATAGAGTCCCTACCACCTTTCCAAAAGGTGTTGTAAGTCTCCACCTCCCTTTTTAATCATATCACGTATACATGCATGTTCATTCATTTCACCATTCGAACGTTCCATTTTGTAGTATATAGCCCACTGTCACAAGCTTATCTCACATGTTAAAATGTAAAACACACCATGCATTATCATATAATAACGTTTCATTAGTTGCATGTATATAATATTCGAACATTAAAACATCTAATCTCAACCGGGTTAACAAAATATAGAGAAAACACATCGCAACTTAAGTGAATCGAACCACCTAAGTTACACTTACATATGACCGTCTTATAAACGTCACTCTAAACTTGAATAATAAACTTCCACTCTAAACCGGATAAAAAGGAAACAAAAGAAAATATGTCCTAGACATTACTAAGAAACCTACTCGACACAAGCCATTTCACGATGTATTTAGAACGAACCCTTTCATGTAACACCCAAATATTATTATCCTTCTCGACAGCCTACTTGGTGAACTACATATTTCGTGTTTTGAGATCCCTCTCAAAACCCCACCTCGACACACAAATAATCCCTTTTTAGAGCCACTCGACAAGTATAAAAACTTAGGAAATTGCAAAACATATTTTACAAAATCTCTCCACTCGACCAGCCCCAAAAACTCCTGCTATATCTTCGAAAAACTACAAATGACATATATAAATTTTTATCTCACTCGAATGACAACCTAGCAAACTATGTTTTTCATGTTCTAAGTTCGAATCCATAAGCCCGACGTCACGCCCAAAATAATACCTTTTGATCGGCATTCACTAAGTATTAACAAAACAATTTTCAGAAAAACTATATAGCCTTCGGTTTGGGCCAAAACCAAGCCCAACAAGGATTAACGATAACATGGCCCATCAGGCCCATATGATATATTTTTGGAATCCTAAAAATAACCCGAATCCAAGCCCGAAACTATTTTCAAGCCCTCGCCTCTAAAACTCTTAACGGGCTAAGCTACAAATCGTTATTCGGCCCATTAGTGCAAAAATAATTTATTTTCTGAAATAATAAATGGAAATAAGTTAAAATAAACTTAATAAAGTTATAAAAATTTTCAGAATATTTTTCCCGTCATTTATACGCGAAAAGGACTAAAAATGTAACGCGACTTAACCGTAGAGGACTAAAACTGCCGAACTTGGAAACTAAGGACTGAAACTGTAAAAACAGTTGTGAAGGACTGAAATTGACATAATATTGAACTTCAAGTCTTATATGGACTATTGGACAAGTATTGGACTGATATTGGACTACGGACTGAATAAGGACTAACGACGTAACGCGACCCACGGTTAGGACAGAAAATGTAAAATCTGGAAAGACCAAGGAATAACTATTATAACTTGTCATTCTTATTTTCCTTTTCATTTTGCACCTCATCTTTACTTTACATGCACATTTGCACTATATTTGCATATTAGCTAATAGCGATAGAAATATTGGATAGTAATATTTTATGTACTTGTTGAAACTATAATCTTACGAGGATACGAGCATCATAAGCATATAACATCTTCATTAGATCGTTAAATAATCATCATTCACCACTCATACTCATACACACTAGAAATTAGTAAGATTCTCAGATATTTATATATTTGCCAGGTTCTATATCGAAGTTGTTATAATCATCTCTGAATTATTTTTACTATCACCAGGAACGCATAAGGTGAGTCATGGCCTCACTTTTTAAACTCTTTATACTTTTAAACTCCGTGAGGGGGATACATGCTATAAATAAATCGCAAGTATTTTTCTGTATGCTACCTGACTTGATATATGCCTAAGTACCCATGTTGCCACAAGACCCTTGATCATGAGCCATTAATCACTGCGGTGAACGCGAATATAATGAATAGATCTATTAGAGGTTGACGACCTATCCCACTAATACTGTGACGGAATGCTATTTGCTAGTCGTATTAGTCGCGATGCATTATATTTGAGAAAAATAGGAATTGGCAAAATCACCTATTACATGAGGGCAAATTCTCATCATTAATTTGGTGGGCTCCTTCGTTTAGGCGATACTTTGTTAACGTTTGCGTGTCATGAGACTTAGGGCGATATATGTACTGCAATATCAATATTTTAAACTGATTGTATCCCAATACAATCTTACTTGTGATTGAACTGATATTTAAACTATAAACTCCATGATTTCACTCAACATTATGTTGACTTTTAAGCATGTATCTCAGGGAACTAGGAGAGCACGGCAAGGCATGGAGCAAGCATACCCTATCTTCAATAAATGGTGTATAATAAAGTTGTAATCCAGTTAAAATAATGTTTATTTAAATGAAACCTCGGCACTCTGATGTAATATTTTAGAACTGGATTTGTATTATGGACCTATGTATATTAAAAATGCCGCCTTAGGCTGTTTTCTTAAAATTTTGTTTTCGATCCTCACCGTAACACCCAGATTAATCTTCCGCTGCCACAATTCAAATTTGGGGGTGTTACAACTGAATGATTTTTACATTCTTTAGTGCATAGCATATCATACTTACTTACGAAAACATCTTCAAGTATATGGTCATCATCATCAGCAAACACTTCAACATCATTTGGATTATAATCCAAATCCTCTTAACCACTCTCGCCACTCTTTTCTTCTGTTTCAGTATCCACCTCTACTTCTTTCACATTTCTCATATGACCACCTACAATTATAAATCCATAACATTAACAACAAATATACCTTTTTAAAAAACCAAAAACACTATTGAAGTAAATAGGAAAATGCACTGTGTTCTTACCGTATTGTGCAAAGGCACGGACGGTCGATGTAATATAACCGAAACTATATGTCAATTAGAATTGTATCTAAATAGGTGGTCAGGTTAGTGTGGTAAAGAGTTAGAGTGGCGGAGCCAATGAGGGTTGTATCTAAAGATAAGGGGTATATTAGTCATTTCATATGTATTTACCCTTGACTAACGGGATAACTAACGGACATTAGCAAAAAGTTGGTCCCGGTGGCTTTTTTGCATTTATATGGAACGTCAGTGGCGTTTTTGCATGCCTTTATGTCTCGGTGTATTTTTTGCACTTTTGCAGAACGTCAGTGACTAAATTTGCAATTTACCCAAAGCTTTAAGAAGTTTATACATAGTAGAAAAATGTTTATAACAAGAAATAGATTTATGAATTAATGATGTTGGATGACTTGACGCTATTATAAACCTTTATAAAGTACTAGTATTAAATAATCTTTCATGTTACTTGTTAGTGTTAAATTTGAAGAGGTCTATGACTTGTTGTTTACAGCTGAGTTTTACAAGAATGACGACTAAACGATAACACATTCATGAAGTTTGTTATGCGACAAAGGGTAATTTTCAAACCCCGATAATAAAGTATTAAATAATCTTACATGTTACTTGTTAGTATTAAATTTTATATCACACTCCACACTTAGTAAGAAAAAAGAAAGAATTTATCAAATACGTAACACAAAAATAAACATCATACTTGCCACCAAATCTTCTTCTGTGTATCGAACAATTTTTATTTTTATTTTTTTTTCTCTTAGTACTAAACTTACATTTTTGTCTTTTTTTGTGTATTTTATGAATATTTTGCCCTTCCAATAAACTGAATGGCAAAATGGTAAAAAAAACAAAAAAAAAACATATTTGGTAATTTGATACCAATAAAAGTTTTTTTTTTTTTTTTTTTCGATACACAGAAGAAGATTAGGTGGCAAGTATGATGTTTATTTTTGTGATTAGCCCAATACATAAATAAAAACTTTACGGCAATCAGTATTGACGTAGGTTTTGATGGTTTAAAATCAATGAGTAGGATATGATAATATCTAATTTTGCTATGGAGAAACTTTCGACTCTCAAATTCTTAGCTATTTGTTGATCTAACTAAGTTGTTTAGTCCTGTAACTATTTTGAGAGGCTTATAAAAATCTTATTAGTCGTAAGTAATATGAATGTAACATAAGAGATTATATGCTTTCTATTTGATATTTTATTAGTTTGTATGTATACCAGATTTTTTTTTTTTTTTTTTTTTTTTTTTTTTTTTTTTATTGTGGCACTTTGACATGTTAAATTTTAGAAGATATAAATATAAACATATTAATTATTATTGTATTGGTAACCAATGTCTACATTCGACAATCATAGGTTTGAAGTTATTATTGTACTGTATTATGAATGTAGCATCTAATCGGTTATATTCGGAGAACATGTAATAAACAAAACAGACAAAAACAACGAAAAACCACCAGTATAAACAAAACAGACAAAACTGAAATAATGTTAGCAATTAACAGGGACAAATCTTGCCAATCAATCGGGGTACCACTTTCAAGGCTGGGGCGTGTGTTGCTTATTCTGATTGGGTTTCTCTATTAACATACCTACACAGGACAATAAAAGTATTCAGGTGTCAACATCTGAAACACCATCAAGTTAGCAGCATACTTTTGATTGAGTTTTAACCTTCTCCTTTTTTTATGGCGCTCCTCATCATCATCTATTGATTCCTGAGTCCCAACAGTTACTTCGGTGTCCGAATCTTCAACAACAGTGCTAAAATAAAACAACCATAAGCGACAGGTTAGCGGCCAATGTTGAGCAATAGGACATAAGTATATTAATGTTGAAGTGTACGCAGGCACCCTCTCATACCTCTTGTATCTGAGCCTTAACCTTCTCTTTTTTTATGGCTTCCAGGCTCACCATCATCATCTCCTACTCCCTCACTCAGAGCAGTTACTTTTGTGTCTGAATCTTCTATATTAATGCTACAATAAAACAGGCATAAGCGACAGGTTAGCAGGCCAAAGTTGAGCAATTGGACATAAATATATTAATGTGGAAGTGTAGGCAGGGAGCCACTCTAACCTCTTGTTCTTTGTGTCCTCTGAAGGTTTTGATGGAGTCAAGAGTAATGGGGCTTTGGGCAATGCTTTCAGTTTCGGCTTTCCATCATCGGTAGTTTCAACCCGGTTTTCGATATATATTTATACTTGTTTTGTATCAATCCAAATATATATAAATTAAATTTTTGTGGAAGACCGGGTTGACTTGGTGGTCGAACCGGTTGGACGGATAACCCGGTGATCTGACCAGGTCAATTAAATACCCAATTTTCAAAACTTTGATTAAATACTATTTAAACTGAATGAAAATAAGATATGATATAAACGAAAATAATAATAAAATTTTGTGGTTTTCATAAATAGTTTACGAACTTTTTTCACTTTTTCCCTTTCAATGTTTTTTCTTTATATATAGTATAGATAATAGCTTTATTGAGTACAGCCGTATCACAAGATAATTTGATATCTAAAGCGATGTTTAATAACTAGGCCACAAATTTTTGGCTAACAAAGAACAAATAGCAGCCACGGGCTGCAACTACAATTCAGGTTATGTTTCCCGGCCCTCGATAAGCCTACAAAACAAACACCAAATAAAAGTTAGAAACCACTTATCGTTGTTTCAAACATTTGCCTTAGCTTCAACCAACCAAAAATACCATTTTGGCAATTTACTAAAAAAAATCAAACAAATATTGTAACATACAACTATAATCACCATCATCTAATCAAGTACACAAAGATTAGGCTAGGCATTCTATGTTTATCCAAAGTTTACTATAGTTACCAAAAATGTTATATAGAACATGACTCAATTCACACTCTCTAAATAAGGCTATAAGCTGCAAAAATAAGCTAATCCGAAAGTCAGCAACCCCATAAGCCCAAAATTAACCTACCAGCTTAACAACAAAAAAAAAACACAATATTTAAAATAAAATAAAATTAAAAAAAAAAAAAAAAAAAAAAGAGTATTATTGAATGGATGTCTTACATTTGTAATATTTCATATTTGCATAATAGATACGTAGCCCACAATTAAGATTGGGTATTAACCACCGTAAACTCTAAACCTAATAGATCTTAAGCCCACAATTAAGATTGGGTATTAACCTAGTTATCTGATAAAAACCGGCGAGACCTGGGATTGCCTTCTTGTGTAGTGTTAATGTGATGCCTGGACATACCACATAACATAAAGGTAACTCTCTTATATTTTATTTTCATGTCTAAAAATCCTTCAAAAACATTTTAAATGAGTTTGAAGTCGGAAAAACATAATTTGCATGCTAAGAAGTATTCAGAGTTTCAGACAGATTAATCACTTGTAGATTGTCAACCATTTTACTGAAGACGAGGCATAAATAAATAAAAAGCGAACAATAGGTAAGGAAAATATTCAGAGAGATTAACGACTAGACAATTGCATCAGCTAAAATTTGCATATCTTCTGTAGAATTATTTTCACTCTCAACTTGTTCAGGAAACAAATTTACATGCTTTCAATTTTTATATAAATGCCAAAAAAACGTGTATTCAACATATGTATCAATCATATCTATCAAAGAGAGTGAGGATTGGACATCATCATTCATTGACAGCGAAAATTCTTATCAATTAAATGTTTTTTTTTGTTGTGAGTTGAACAATGTCGACTTAGTAAACTTGCTTGACTTGCAATGTTTTCTTAAAGAGTATCATATAAGAAGAAACCAGCAGCCATGGCCCATGGGTAGATAGGCAAACTCATTGTCAAGCTGCCAGCTACTGGAGGCTAATAATCGCCAATTGGGTTAGGATGTGCAAATTAGTGTGGGTATGTTTGGTTCGTCGAATTCGAAGTTTCCAAAATATCAATTGACTAGTTGACCGCATTTCTACCATGTTTGGTTTGAAGATGTCAAGGAGTTCAGTTATATCTCTCAAAACGATGCCTTATACTCTTCTTCGTACAACTGGCTGAATCCTTCAAATGAGTTACAACAAACTGCATTACTAAAGATTTCCCCGATTCGTAACTTTAAATTTGCATGTTATATGCACTAGACTTTCAAGTTGCTGCACGTAGTATATGAGTACCACTTAATTAGTTAATTTCACATTTTGATTGCCTAAATCGATCTTTACATCAAACAAACATATATCTGTTTGCACAAGATAATATTTTACCTTCAAACAACCTGTTCATTTCAATATAATTGTGGAATCTTTCATCCGAAGTGACAGTCTCATAAGGAACATTGCAGATAGATTATTCTATGCATTATGCAAATGAATCCTTTGTATGCAACTGTAAGCCTACTTTTTTTAGTACTCCAGTACAAATATATCCCCTTGATCATTGCTATAGTATGTGTGTGATATGAAAATCCGAATTGGGCTGGTGTTTGAATCACAAAGATGGTAGCCCATGGAGTGTAAATGAAGGACCGTAGATAGTATTTTCTTCAGTCGATTAAAAAAAACTACTTAACAATTATCATAAACTGATTTAAAAAGAGTTACAGATACTATTATGGTTTTAGTTGCTAGAAGCAGGAATTCTATTCAAAATACTTACTGCAAAGATTAATTTCCAAAAACCGGTTGATGATCAGGCTTTCTGTAGTTTACCAGACTTGTATTACACATACCAATGGTGCATTTGATTGTGTGTTCATAATTCATCAAATAAGCGAGGAACATGATAAAAAAATGCATGTACGTAGTGTGCAGTTCAGATGCATTTAGTAACAGATTTAAAATTTGAATAACGAATTTGAATATCGGATCAACAGTTGACAAGTTTGATTCAAACACATTTTCTCTACAAGCTTCACAAATTTCTGACCAAACCTATGCTCTCAACAATGATTTACATTCTCTTTGAAGGACATTTACACATATCGAATCACAAATACCATTTACAGATTAACTAGCATGCCATTATCACACGAAAGCAATTTCAGTTGAAATTCGCCCTGAAACCAACACGATCATATGGTGCAATATTTCTGTAACTTGACACTGAAAACATAGGTAAAACAGGAGGTACACCAAGAATAGTGTTATTATTAGCATAACGAACAGAACCACAGCTTCCCACACGATTAAACCTCTTGAGTCTGCCGAGTAGCATCAACTACAAGCCCAGTGTAATCCCTTGCTACCAAAGGCGCAAACGAACAATACACCTCAATTCATTTACTTGTTTGCCAATCTTCATCCACATACCTCAGCGCCTTTAATTCCTCCCTCGAATACACAACTTTCTTTGATCCAACAATCACATTTTCATTTTCACACACATCTTGAACTTCTTCCACTTCAATCTTTCCAATAACAACATCCATCTCAACGTTTAACTTTAACGCATCATCATTCTCATCAACGCTCTCACTTTCCACCAATTCAACCGTCGACCCTTTCTGATCCTCACCATTCGCCACATTCAAACTCACATCAATTTCCACCAATCCAAAAGCCGATTCCTCTTTATCCTCTGACACATTCAAACTCACATCAGTTTCTTGAACCGCCTCACCGACCATCTTTTCATCCATAATCAGACCATCCACAACCACATTCGCAACCTTAACATCCTTCCTTACATAAACAGCCTTCACCTTCGCACTCGTTTTCCGATACCCTTTAAATCCCTTAACCTCTTTAATGTGGGTCAACATCTCCCTATAAGCATCCGTCATCTCCTTGTACCTCCCTAAATGGTTGTAAAGCTTGACGGTCTGTTTAAGTGCTTTGAATCCCCTGTTTAATATAAAGCAAAATCAGCCAAGGAAGTTATAAAAATGGGACAAGAAATAGAAGACTGAAAAAATTAACACTGCTGATGTTTTTGAGCTTAGCAAACCTTCCTTAATATGAACCAATCGCTATGTACCATCTATGCAACTTCATTTTTTCATGTATATCTTTTACAAATACATATATTATGGGAAATTACTATAAAAACAACATGTTATGGGAAATTACTTCTTTTACAAATTTACTAACACTACATATAAAGAGATTCTTTACAAGTACGGTTTTTCCATAAACACAAAAACCAATTCAGGATTGCAGTAGGCAACATTTATACTTTACTACTAAATTTTAGCCAAAGAAACTCATAGCAATCTGAAAAAAAAATATATATATATATTTATGTTGGACCCCATACCATGACATAAATACATCCGACTATCACTTTTTGAAAAATATCATTTAGAGCCCTTTACATTACAATATAACAGTCATGATTTTTGGTTAAAAAAACGTCGGTAAGGATTAGAATAACAAAACACATCCAAAGAAACTACAAAACACAGGTCAATAGGCAAACAATATCATCTGTGCAAGAATACTACAATCTGTCTAGCATAAAAGAACCAGCGAAATTCACCTATTTAAAACCCTTGTTTGCACATTTTTGGTTAGTTGTTACATTCAACATAAGTTCTAATATACTCACCATTCTGCTTTCTCAGGTTCCATCTGAACTACCTCGGAAAATCCAGCAAGTGCACCCTCTGGATCAGTCTCAACCAAACCTGTCAACAACAAATAATGACGTACAAATTAATTAACTCTTGTATAGCATTATACACGATAGAGGTCTTACTACATAAAACGGAAGCTATAGTACAACAAATGATAAAATCAATGAAGATAACTTAGAGTAGCTCAAAAGGACGTAATATAGCACTATTTCACCCGAGACGTAAAATTAGCAGATATGGACCAATTAAAGCAAGAAATCAACTCTTGGAAACCTAAATTCAATTCAGTTGATTTCTCACACCCTATTCAGACGTGTTACAAATCTCTGTCATTAATACTAGAAGCAATCTTTAGCCTTAAAACATACGCAAGTTAGATTTTATTGTGCAAGACAGCAATAAAGTATCTAATCATATACTCATATAACTAAAGATATAGAAAAAGCTTATCAACTGTTCAACACAACTTCAGGTCAAGTTACAATTGTAAACTGCAAGGGGTATATGAGACAGATAAGAGGAGCGACCTGAAATCAAGACTAGAATCATATGCATCTAGAGTATTTGCAAATTCCAATCCTCTATGCAAACCCTTTATAAAAGAAAGTCTTTCTAAAGCTGACACTCTTAAATTCTCTACTCTTTTTTTGGGAAGACACGCAAGACACAACTTTAGACTTGTACAATAGTAACGCAACTATATCCTACACATAAACAATAACAAGCTTTTACGACTAGTAAACCCAACAGAAAACACCAAAAAGCAAATCCCTTAAAAGTCTCTTAACGACATCATTCGTACTTATCTCTAGACATTATACCATCTTAAATCTTGAAAAAAAAAAAGAAGAAAGAAAAAAAAAAAAAAAAAAAAAAAAAAAAAAACTGTAATAAAAAACTTAAACCGGTACGCGCAGAATATAAAGTACCTTTAGAGTTCTAATAGAGATTTTTGATATCAAGATATTGCTCTTCTTGTTTGGTTCCTTCAGCTAGATTAGATCCCTTGGGCTCGCTACATGAAGGCTCATTTCTAGCTTTAGAAAGCTGCCAAAAGGAGCATTTTATAAGCAACAAATATAGGCACCAGCCAGCTTATCCTTAAACAAAAGCTAAATTAATGAAATACAAGTACACCTAATAATTGTAATAATCAAAGATAAAGAAAGGAAGCATACCATAGTATCAGGGTCATAATCATCGCTATCATCGCCATCTGACCATATTTGGGCAGCCATGTCCAATGCACGATGGCGAGTACGATTCCCGCTTAACACGGGTAACGGTGGCGGTATATAGGACATGGCATAAGACGGGAAAGACCTGTGTAATGCAAAGCGAAGATTGTTGGGTCGCACTCGCCTTCGTGGCGGAGGAGGGAAGATGGGAGGAAAGTAGAAGGGAGGAGGGACGATGGGGAAGGGAATCGCCCTAATAACAAAGCTTAAATTTAGCTTAAACATTTCATAGCAAGCTATAAAAGCTTCAAATTGAACCTAAATATCTTCCTCATTTTAGCTTAAACATGTTTAGTCGATTACTAACTTCCTCGGTTCGGTTCGGTTCGGTTCCGTTCCGTTTTATATGTTTAGGTGTGCATTTCAATTGTATAAAATGAGGAAGATATTTAAGTTCAATTTGAAGCTTTTATAGCTTGCTATGAAATGTTTAAGCTAAATTTAAGCTTTGTTATTAGGGCGATTCCCTTCCCCATCGTCCCTCCTCCCTTCTACCGTCCTCCCATCTTCCCTCCTCCGCCACGAAGGCGAGTGTGACCCAACAATCTTTGCTTTGCATTATGCAGGTCTTTCCTGTCTTATACCATGTCCTATATACCGCCAACGTTACCCGTGTTAAGCGGGAATCGTACTCGCCATCGTGCATTGGACATGGCTGCCCAAATATGGTTAGATGGCGATGATGGCGATGATTATGACCCTGATACTATGGTATGCTTCCTTTCTTATCTTTGAGTATTACAATTATTAGGTGTACTTGTATTTCATTAATTTAGCTTTTGTTTGTTTAAGCATAAGCTGGCTGGTGCCTATATTATGACGATTATTTCGGTTCCACTTGAGGAGAGGATGCTGTTGTTGTTGGTCATTGTGGGGGTGTTTGGATTTGGGGTTTATGGTGGTTTGGGATGGTGTGATTTGGGATGGTGTGATTTGGGATTTTTTTGCTGGAAATTGTTTGTGTGTGTGTGTGTGTGTTAGGGCTGGCATATCGTGTCGGACACGACCTGTTAAGACACAAAGCGAACCTGTTAAGACACGAACCTGTTATGGTCGAACACGATAACTAATCGTGTCAATTATTTCAAACACGAACACGACACGAAAATTAACAGGTTACACGATAAAGACCTGTTAATATGCATTTCAACTTTTCAAGCCCAGAAAATTCTAAGATAGCAACAGTAAAACATTATCAACCATATTATTTTATATAGCAACCATTCATTAGATATAAGAAAAGTCAAATGAAAAATTAACAGGCTAACTATGTTCAAAGTCAAACAACAATACAACCACCAACGTCACCATCTGTCCCTTCCTTACCCACATCTAAAACAGATTCAACATCAACAAACCTTACATACACTTACCAACTCACGTATATGTCTTTAAAAAAAAAAGACATATAAGATCTCGGCTACTATTTCAATACTCACATACTTGTTATTTAAAACAAGTGTATAAGAGTACAACATCATCGATCTGATATAATCTAAACTTCTTTCACATATTCAAAAGTAATAAAGAAAGAACAAGAACAATTATGTTAATATTCTTTCTTTCTTTTGATCAAAGAATCGCAAAACAAAATAAACAAAACCTACCGAGACCTCCTTAGAGAGATCTTGAAGAGATGATTGAGCTACGGTTCTTGTTTATCTGTTGAGTCTTAAGAAGAAACGAGCTGTGTTTGAGTTTGTTTCGGAGTGTGATATGTGTTTGATGTATTGTGATAAAGAGGGAAGAGGGATCTGATTGGATTGATTATGAGGCTGACGATAATGGAGTTGAACGATGAAGTGAGAAAAAGAATTAGATGAAATTGGGATTTAGGGTTTCTTTTAGTATTGTATTGTATACATATATGTGACTCCAGTGAGCTTACGTGGATACGGGATAACTACCCAAAACAATTCTCAGATAAGACTTGATGGGCCACCTTAAAGCCCAAAGTGATACAAGTAACATAACAGGTCTCTTAACGTGTCTTAACAGGTCCGGACTTGTTAAGACACGAAACCTGTTAATTTCATTTGTGTCTTAACAGGTTCGGACCTGTTAAGACACGAAACCTGTTAAGAACAGGTCGTGTCGTGTCGTGTTAACAGGTCCATGTCAGAAATTGCCAGCTCTAGTGTGTGTGTGTCACGCTGGCACGCCTGATAAAGCTATGAGCTTTTACCCGAATTAGTTTTTATATAAACAAGATTGGCGATGGTCGCCGCGTTGCCGGCGTGCCTGTTTATTTTGCCAAAAGTTTTTTCAGTGGTTGCACGGCTGTTTATTCTATCAAACCTTGAGGGCGGCGGTGTTGGTTATCCATCTGTAACGCGTGTTACGCTGATGCCGCCTTCTGGTTGAGGGCGGCGGTGTTGGTTATCAACTACACTTTTCAACTGGGCACGCAACATTTTTGATACAGAAAGTTGGTAGAGAGTATAACTGGTTTTGTGTAGGGTGCAAAGAAACTTGTCGATGTATTAGAATATGCTAATCCAAATAGCAGCTCAAATAAATTGACAAAAGAGTCACATAGGACAATCTGCAAACAAAATACATACATTGGGTACAGGCAATATTGCCATGTCATCACGTTGGCAAGTAGCAGAATCCTAATACATTACCAGAGAACTGAGTGGCGTAGTAAGGCCACATAGATTTTAAGTTTTACACACAGGTTATCGTTTGTTTTGTTTTTCCTATTGTATTAAGCTGTACACAAAAGCAGGTCGTAGCAAAGTTGTTACAGTTACAGCTAGCGTGTTACGGGGGGAGTTGTTTTGATGCTGTTATTCTTGGTTCGTCCTTTTTGCACCCGTCGTTGGTTGCTCCTGTGTATTGTCTTTTAGCAATTGTCTGCGAACAGATGTCCTTGTTCCTTCAGTTTTGGTGATGGGTTCACGTGCGCCTTCATTATGCTCTCGGGTAGTAACTGCAGACTCTTGTAGAATTTCCTGTGTAGGAGGTGTGGTTGGTGGTTCTTCTGCTGGTGCAACCATTCCTGGTACATCTTCTGTTTCAGTTTTTGGGCCTGTTAATAGGAAAACCTGTTTTTGCGTCTGTGTATCTGTGATGTTGGCTGGTGCATCAGCTGCAGCTGGTGTCAATGTCGAAGGTCCTTGCTTTTTCATTCCAGAGTGAATCTGATTGTGTCGCCTCTGCAGTTAAAAAAAATTATTTGGCTGTTCCTATAAGGCAAATGGAACAGTTACAGGTTAGCATGACTTAGTCTAGGTTCTGTAGCATGATATCCAGCCACACCACCTTCTTTTGGGTTGCGTTTCCAGCGTCATGAACATCTCCAACATGTAGGACACACCCGATGTAATCTGTAAATAGCAGATGTATAGTTAAAACGAATCCCATACATGCATTACTAATGTTGGTTACATGTACCTGTGAGTATTGCGTCGTTGTTGTCTACACGGTCAGACAATTCGTTGTACGCAGTGAAATTAAGGTCCATCTGTTTTTATTTCGTTTTCAAAGCGTCTGTTATTCCCCAACTAATTGAAACACAGAACACGCATACGTAAGATTATCTACAAAAGCAAATTCAGAAACCAAATAACTTGACTAACCTTGCAAAACTCGGGAAGATTGTGCAGGTTAAGAACCTCATTAACTTGAATTCGTTTGGTCCCCTGTATACAACAGTCCATATAAGTGTCATTGTAGAGTAATTCTAGAAGTTCAGCAAAAGAAGAAAGCAAAGGGAAAAAATACAACAGTTAGGCCTTGTGATGTATTCTCAGGCGAAAGAAATTAAAGAAGGATACCGTTGACAGTATCGTGTTTCTTACCACAAAAAAGATATTGCATTAATAGGGTTATGGTTGAACTGTAGAAGTAGCAATACCAGTGCACTACTTATAAACGGGTTGGATTTGGGCTGTGTTATATCTCAAACGGGTCGATTCAACAAAAACCAAGTTGGAACCGTACTAATAAAGGCCGCGGTTGACAGGTCAGATGTATTCTCAGAATGCCTGCAAAAACATGTTACACATGTACTTTAGTATGTGTATATTGTCTGATGTTCGCAACTGATAAACTACACTGCATCAGATAAGTTAATCTGAAACAGGTCAGATACAAATTCTAGCCAAAGAGAGAAAGGTTTAAATCGGCCAAATTCCACTTTTGATGGCTACAAACTCGTGAAGTCTTATCAAAAAAATCCAGGTTATCACTGTAGTAACATTGTTTTGGAGGGTTGAGGAACAGAAGAGCAAATTATATCATAAATATGTAAGGTGCCTACCGTGGTCTAACATAAGAACACGTCGCCTAGAAAGCATCAGCAAACTATGATAGTGAAAACGTAACATTGTAGCTGATACACCGACAAATACCGCATAACCAACTGTCTTTTACTTGCCTGCCAAATAAAAAGTTAAAAACGAAACATTAGTTTGTTGCGTTACTTGTAGTGATTACAAAAGCTACACAACAAAGGTTCAGTTTGCCTTGCCAAAATCCACGACAGCAAAAACAAAACCTTATTTCATGGCGACATCATATTATCTCTTAATACTCACAGAATACAATAACTACATAAGCACTCAAAAGCATCAGAAAGGCAAGTATTACCCGCAATTATCAGCAAACACATTCAAGCATCTGAAAAAAAAGGATACATCCGCCACTGCTACAAACTTAGTAACCTGAGTGATACAGTTACATGTTTATAATACATCAGTTTAAACGTTATTGAACCCATAACATGCCTTACATGTACCTAATGACTTTCAGCGACTTTATGTACATATAAAAGTGACATTTTTTTTGGCAGTTGTCAATAAATGTAGAATTTAGTAGTTGCATTACCTCGGGTGGCTGTGCACACGATCCATTCTTGGCATGTCACTGTGGTTGCGGTCTCGTGGTAAATTGGAGCCGACAATTTCGTCAAAGTTTCCATTGTCCATAGCTCGTGCTAATAATGATCCAACCTACAATTCCATTTAACCAACACGCAACGTATTTTAGTTGACAATATTGCACGTACCCAGAAACTGTTTGGTATAGCGTGTGCTGAGCAACGATGACAGGTTCCAGTTATGTGGACGCATTCGGTTTTCAGTCATATAGGCTCAGGTAGGCGATGATGGCAGCGGTACCCAAAACCCGGCTCAGCTGCAAACATGTGATTGCCAGGCTGCAGCACGGGTCTTGGCAAACAACGCTTGCCAAGACAGTAAATAGTCTACGCTTTCATCATTGCCAATGATACAAATATAGCCTACGTAATCCAATATTGTTCAGCTCAGAAGGCTGAACATGAGTACATACGCGATTATGGGTTGGGCAAGAAGGAGCAACAAAGATAGCCACAACAATGGTATGAGTACATACGCGTGAGGGGTACATATACACCTGAGCTATGGGGTGTTGTGCAGCAAATAAGCAAACAAAATGCACCCTGTTCGTGTAGAAAATCAGCAGCAAACGCACAATTTTTTGTGCAGAAAACTCAGTAGCAAACATGCCCTTTTTGTGCAGAAAATTCAGCAAAGAAATTCAACCTTTTTGTGCAGAAAATTCATCAACGAAATACACTCCTTTGGTGCAGAAAAATCAGAAATACACGCCCCCTAATGGGCTGAAAATATGCAGAACCAAACATCCCCTGTTGGGGCTGGTGTTGGACAAAAATAAGTAAACCCATACACACCCTTGGTGGGCTGTGGTGGGTCGCAAACAAAGCAAACAACACCCTTGCACGAAGTCTAATTTATAGAGAATCAAACACACCCTTACTGTCTAGCTGTTAAACCGGACGCACCCTATATGACTGAAAACCAAAAAAAATAACAATCACACAACTTGGTCTTGTTCTTGATTAGGCCGAATCAATAACAAACACCACTAAGCGGGTTTCTGCTATTTATCGAGAGCCAAACCAATCACAATTTACAACAAACCAATCACAATCTAAATGCAAAGATATAAGTTTGTTTTTTCATTTATAAATCAAACGCTACATATCGATGGAGGTACACAAAATATTGATGCCAAACTTAATTATTTGCACACCATGGGTGTAAGTATCGATAACTAAATATGTTAAAACTAAAATATGATGCAAATACCCGTACACTTGATTATGTATCCCTTAAAAAACATAGACTAACCTTGCAGTCCTATCTGGTTCAAGCTTTAGCCTCGTGGAATCCGTTGTCCATAAATTCCTTTGCCACATTCCTAACCGAGCCTCGCTTACTCTGCCTTTAAAAGGCCTTGTAACAGATGCCAATGCCGCCTGTAATATTCAATATAATGCTAGTTATAAGTAGGGTATTTCATTTTTGGTTTATACGATCGTACGCAATATGCGTTATACACACATACATATGGTAAAATCAGATCACCATAAAGCAATGTTTGTGGTCTGAACAGCACCGCTTTGTTGATTTTGATGATCCTTAATAGAAACAGTTTCCATACTTTTTAAAGCATCACCTAAAACGTATACACAATACTTCACCTTGTCCTGTACAACACAACTGTTCAACGTTCAAGTGGAAGTGTCGCCACTACTGGGTGGCCTCTGATCGTTATCTACAATAACAACAGTTAAGTAAAAATTAGTATACATTCGTGATGGCATTTGACAATGCAAAAGCAAATGAAACACCTTTGGCTCCACCCGACATATCTTCCCCTAACAACAATGTTGCAAACCAACTTTAAAAATGATTAATTTGGGTTGAAAGGTATAACATGATTCTTGAAGATTCATCACAAATTTCAAATTTTGTTAAAAAAAATTAAAACCATGGCTAGAGAGCATACCTTAATTAACCGACCCGCCATCACCCAAAACCTCCCAAATCCAAAGTCACAACCTTCCCCTGAAACCCCTTTAAAACATCAGCGGTTCCAATCCTTTAATATAATAAAGCATATCTGATTCGAAACTACAAAAAATTTCAGACATGGAAACAACTGAAAGAACCAATTTTTAAATAACCAAAGCATAAAAACACAAAGACAACTAAACCCTAATCTTCAGTTGCATTAAAGCTGAAAACCCTAACCAAATTAAAACCAAATTAAACAATAAAAATTATAAGATATGAATACTTGTACCTGTTTGTCATTGTTACTTTCTCAAATCTAGCATGCGACATCTGCTTATCTGCTTTGCTTGTGTGTGTGTGCGTGTGCGTGTGTGTGAGATTTAGGATTTTGTGTGGCTCTACACCGATATCTTATCTAACTGGATGCAGGCCAAAGCAACCAATTTGGACCAGTGGTGATGGATCAGAGGTGGGCCAGTTGGGCTCCGGGAGCCTGCATGGTTTTGGCGGGAAAACGGCGCCACTAAACGACGTCGTTTATAGTGGGGTTTAATATAAACTTTAATATTTAAGGAAAATAATATGAAAATACCAATATCAAGTTTATTATTGGTTTACTAAAGTCGCCCATCCTATTAAAACATGGAGCAGTTGTTAACAAAGTGCATGTCATCTGTGTGACAAAAACATGGGTTTTACCCATTAAACAACGATTTATTTTGATATACTTTAAGCAAGATGATGTAGTTTTGATTTATTCAAAATATGAAAATAATATAACGCGCAAGGGCGAAGCCAGAAAGTTATGGTTGAAGGGAAAACTTTGATATTTTTTAGAAACTACACTATAAATCGGATTGTTAGATGGGCAAATTACAAAAATTATGAGATTTTAAAAAAAAAAAATTACCACTACAATTTATTTCACTAAGGAGGGGGCACGTGCCTACCCTGCCACCCTCGCATCTGATAACGCAGTCTAAACGTCTAAGCTTGGGTGAAATTACCGTAACATAATTTACTTTTCCTTTTTTAATTCTTTCTCTTTCGTCTCATAATAAATGTCTACATTGTTATTTTAAGATGTAACAAATTAGTAAGTGTTTAATTTGCATTTCAACCGAATCATATAAAGGTTTTAGTGTGTGAAAAAAAATGATATTTAATTGATGAATAATGTTGTTATTACGGGACAAGGGAGTACTTTTGCATGTATTAGTTCTTCTTCGTCGCGTATGATCACAGAAAAGTTATTACTAGTATGTTGTTATGCAAATATGCTCAATGAACAACAATACACATTACTCGTAGCCAATCACAAGGCTGCTAGCCTGCTACATAAACAAACCAAACACACTACGTATTTAATAAAGTATGCACGAATCCAAACTTATGAGCCATGCAGCCTCGAATATCCAAGTTATGTTTTACAAATTTAAAACCATATCAAACGAAAGCAGCAGCATGCAAACATAATTACATCTTAAAAAACACTTGGTAGTACAAAAGCGCATATTTTAATCTTAAAAACTACAGATCCTTTCCAACAGAGCATAACAACGGAAAGATAACATTTCTTTTAGCTTTTAATTCTACCAACTAGCCTCAATCAAGTTCCAAAGAAAGATCAGTGCTTGTCCGGTTTGTACAGGGTATTTGCTTTTGCCCCGATATTTGCCTTCTTGGTAAACTGCAAGGTATTCTTTTTTCAGATAACGTGTTAGAGTTTATGGAAAAATATTAAATCGTGTATGACTAGAATCGAACTCGGGACCTTGGGATTACACACTTTACGTATGAATGATTAATGTAAATAATTAATATATATAACCGTTATGTATTTAATTATTTTGACACGAAATAATGACTAACGGACGTTAAGTAATTAATGGAATTGACTAACGACCGTTAGTGAATAAAGGAAGGACTGAAATTAGAGGCTCAAGAAGGATCTAGAAACCCATAGGGATGGGCTTGGCCGATCGGCCATAAGGGTTGTATAACCCATTCTATCCATGTCTTGTTCTCCAAGATAATTTCACTATAAATACAAATCAAAGGGTTATTAGTTTTTTACCTAGTGCATACATATTATAACCCTAAGATTTCTTTCTTCCTCTTTAAGCTAAAATCCGATCGGATCCTAACTCTTTAGGATCGATCCATAGTTTTTTGTTAAACAAAATTGTTTGGTTTAATCGTGTTCTTTCACTAGCATGAAACGTTAATTGGTTATAGTACGTGTGTACAAGACCTCGGTAATAACTTACTTTAGTTATTCCATCTTTGATTGAGAAACAAAACGGTAAGGGGTTTCTCGTTAATCCTTTGTTTGATTAAGAAGAAGAAAAGAGAAGTTTAGATCCTTGTTTTGCTAGGATCAAAGGTATGTAACTTTTATTATTCGGTTAATCTTTATACATGTTAAATAATTGATTCTTTTCCGCTACGTACTTTGGTGATGTTTATTTATTTATATGAATGTCATGTTATTTAAATTCCAACAGTGGCATCACGAGCCGTTTAACATGTAATTGTATTACCGAAACGCATAAAAATCGAATTTTGATTTGGATTATACATGTTTAGTCGATTATTTAGGGTTTATTAGAACAATAAAAATCGAACCTAATTTTAAGGGGGGGGGGGGTGGTTCGATCCTCTCTTAATTAAAAAGCTAGTTTTGTAACCCTAAAATTATGAACATGTAGGTTTATGTGTGTAAAGGGTTACATTCCTTGACTTGTGTGTTAATCCATGATACTTCATGCAAGGTATTCATGGATTAGGATTTGTTATTATTTGCTACATGTTTTAGATAGATCTAAAATTAGGGAAAACCTAATTAATAAATTAATGAATCTTTTATGTGCAACGTGGTATATCTTTACTAAGGCTTACACTACCAACTTGTTGGTGTATGTGGTCCATTGGGTACAATGCGCTTGAAAACCAATGAGAGTCTTAGTAATTATATACATAATAATTCACATATAGATTATTAATAGGATTTATCAAAAGGGTTTGCATGTGGCTATATGATTTAATGGTTAAGATTATATGCGTTATTATGTGTTTATTTATTTTTTGTTAAATTACTTGACTTTTTTTGTTTAAATTATTGTTGAATTGTAAGCAAAAAGAGGGTAATTTTTGGTATAAAAAATAAATGGACCTAATAACTATGAAACCTTGATGTGGTAAATTATTTATTGCCAATTTGATTGGTTCTGAACAGTCAACTTAAATCAACCACGGATGTGGTCAAACAAAGTCAAACTATCAAGGACACAATGCAATAATCCAAGGAGTATAGTTTTATCCCCAGGTCGTTTAAGTCCCAGCGAAGTGTGAAATTGTGCTTTAAAACGGATTGTGATCAAGAGTTATTGAACAGAAAAGGGATTATGATTTTGATTACACTAATGAGATAAGAAAATAGCTTTAACCAAGCTATATAAACAAGAACTGGAAACCAAATTACTTAAAAATGTATAAAAAACCTAAAAACGTACGTTTAAATTTAAATAAACGTAAACGTACAAAATAAAAAGTGAGTTTTAAGAAATAAAAGGCCTACGGATATGAAATTTATATTTTTACAACCCTAATAATAAAAGAAAATTATTGAAAAAAGAAAATTATTTATTTAACTTATTAATTAATTATTATTAATTAAAAACTATTTAATAATTATTTAAACTAATTAAAATTCTAATAAATACTAAAAGATCAAAGAAAAATCTGAAAATTTTTCTATAAATACTTTAAAATGATAAGAAGCTAAGAAAATTATAAAAATGAAATCTACTTAATTAAAATTTAAAAAGATAAATTCTATTAAATAGAAGCTATCACTATATTTCTATTTCGTTTGTTTTTAAGTCCTAAAAATATTTTTATATTTTTCCTAGATTAAAAATGACAAAAGAAAATTATGAAAATTGGAATTATATTTTTTTGATTATTTTTCTATTTATTATGATTTAAATACTATTAGCTACTAATTAAAATGATTAAAAATATTAAAACTGATCAGAAAATTATGAAAAATTACAGATAATGCTAAAATATTATAAGGAAGCTGGGAAAAATAAAATGAAAAGTTCACTAAGCCAAATAAGCTAATTTGGGCAGATAAGCTATAAGCTAATAAGTCCAAAATAAGCTAAATGGAATCCAAAAATTCCCAAAAGTTCAGGAATGGATTAAACAACAATATTAAACACAGAACAACTTGAATATGCAAATAAGCACAAGTATTAAGCTAATAAGTAGATGAGCTGATTTGAAAACTATGCACAGAAAAATCAGGAATGGACCCAACTTGCAGGCAAGAATAAGCACACCAATAAGCAGTTTATGTGAAACTTAAGGGGGGCAAAAGCAAGCTAGCACTACTGAGAATCTAAAAATCACAAAAGCCCTATGAGAATCACACCAATTGTACTCCAATTGAGCACAAGTTCAGCTGCTCAGAACCATGGTTCTGCTGATTTTGTTTGTGCAGACTTGCACAATTTTGTGCACAGACCAAAGCAGACCTAAACACCTATTATGGTTATTCTATATAGGCTATAATGAACTTAAAACAACCAAGAATAAAGCCAAAATCAGCTTGTGGCTGCTAATGGCTTATTTGAGCTTTTGACTGCCCAAAATTTACACAGCAACTAAGAAATGGCTAAATCTGTCTAATAGGCTTAAGAGATTATAAAAACAGCTTATATTGGCTACTTAAAGCTTATGCAAAGTTGGTCAAATGACCAATCTACAGTACACACTTATTTTACCTACTGACTGAGCAAAATCCAAACAGTCCTTTATATTGTGACTGATTTGGATTAACAAAGGAAAAACCAATTTTCAAACTAAAAGTTCTGATATTACTGATCTAATAACTTATATGAACACTAAATAGCAACTTTTAATACAGAGTTAAGCACAATTATAAGCAATACTAGTAATGACTATTTTTGGCTTTTATATGGTTTTTTAAGCAAAGTATTGAAAATGATATTATACTATGGATACTACTGACAAAGCTGAATCAAGTGAACTTAGAAACTAACAAGTAGCACATAGGAACAATGATAAGCTGAAAATAAGCACTAAAACAGTACTTAGATAAATTATGCCAAAAATTGAGAAAATGCTTACAATTGCAACAGCTGATGCACAAAGAACAAGGAACCAAGGACCAATCAAGCTTGTCAAATACAAGCTAGATAACCCAGAGAAGCTTCTTGAATTAGCTTAATCACCCAAAATTAGCTTATTGACCATCAGTTGACTTTCATTGACCATTCTTGAATCTTGGAATTTAGAACAAATTACACTACAAATAACTTATAATAAGCTATGAGAAGCTTATATAAGCTATTAAAAACAGCTAAGAAGCTATTTTATATACTACTTATTAATGAACTAATTCTCAGTGTCAAGTGAAAATCAGAACAATGCATAAATTATTACTACTGACAATAATCAACAAACAAATACACTAAAGATACTTGTATTGATTGATTGAAATTGAAAATTACAAAGTACAAATACTGGGAATGGAAATACGATTAACTACTTTTACACTAAATTTCCACACACTTAATTAAAGCTACATTACACACTATTTATACTAACTTTGAACTGGGATAATACTTAGTCGACATCCACAATGCATCCCTACCATCCAATTAGCTCAATTTCATCTTGTTCATCCACTTGTCATTTTGGCGGCAAAAGTAGATTTTGATTATTTCTTCTGATTTTGCTAGTGGGGAGTGGGAATGAAGCATTTATTGGTTTTGGCATGTTAGGTGACTTGTAGAGGAGGGGGAATGAGGTGGATGAGCCAGCTGGGGGGATGACTGGTTATGGCTGGGGTGAGTGGGAAAGAGACGGGTCAAAGGGGGTTTGACTGAGTTTTTAAACTCAGTTAAGGTTTTGGGCTTGTTTTGATTGGGCTTGGGTAATTAACTGGGTTGGGTAAATGGGTAATGGGTATTTAGTTTAGGTTGGGTTGTGTTTTGGATTTAATGGGGTAAGTTTGATCCGGATTTTGGTTTATAATAAGCATAGGGACTAAACTTGCCATTTGCTGAAACTTTAGGGCTGAGTTGTCATCTTCCCAAACTTTATTCCAAGGACTAAAATTGCCAAGATAAATAATACAAGGGTTATAATTATTTATTTTCCATTTTAAATAACCCAGGGACCATTTTTGACACTTTTCAAAATTGAGGGACCTTTTTGTAATTTTTGCTCAAACAATCATTCAAGGACCAAATTTGACAATTAAGATTATTTTAGGGACCTTGAATGATAAATTCCACTTTTTTAGATTCTAGGGACTAGATTTGCCAAATTCTGAAAGTTCAGGGACTAAAATGCAAATTATGCCATTTATTGTTTGTTTTTTTCCTGAAACTTATAAAAACACAGTCAGATGATATTTTAATAGATTTTTAGACTTTTTAAAGTATTTTTGACTGTTTCTGTAGCTTAAATGTGAAAGAAATGATGAGTATTTACACACTCATCAATCCCCCACACTAAACTATTGCTAGTCCCTAGCAATCTTTTATGAAGTTTTTAATGGATGTATCTCTTTACCAGAAGCCATCACCTCTGGAGTAGCCAAATGTTTCAGTTCAAGTAAGAACTATGGTACACTGATAACCATGTGATTTTGAGCAAACCACCAGCTGTCAACGGTTTTGATTTGTCTTTACCAGAAGCCGTTTGCTTCTGGACTAGCCAACTCTTAGATAAATTATTAATATTATCTTTGGTGAGCTGATTACCAATTATGGTATTCCAAAGCCTTTACCACAAGCCATAACCTTGCGGGCTAGCCAACTCTTCACTTATAAGGATATGGTGAGTTGAATACCATACAATTTTGGGCAAATTGCAAGCCATAAACGGATTTGATATATCTTTACCTGCAGCCGTTTGCTCAGGATTAGCCAGTCCTTATGTGGGTTAGACATGGCGGACTGATAACCATTTTCTGAGTTCTAAGTGAGAAAAAATTTTTAAAATTTTGGCTAAAATGGGGGTGCTAGATGATACATTTGATAAAATTCGTTAGAATTTCCCCCCCACACTTAGAACTGAATATTGCCCTCAATATTCAAAGAACTGGCTGTTAAACCAACACTTAGAATGTAAAAGGGAAATACTGAATAGCCATTATTTTATATACATATTTATTTTATTTTTATTTAATTTGCATTTAAGCCGTTAAGGCATGCAAATTCCCTCTTTTTTTTTCTTTTTTTTTTTTTTTTTTTTTTTTTTTTTTTTTTTTTTTGAGAACTTATATATACATATATACAACCTGTGGGGCATCTCCCCCACACTTAGATGGTAGAAAATAGAAAGAAGTCAGAAATATGGGTGAAAACCCATATGGTGCGGGCTAATGTTTTTTATCACCGAGTCACTAGCCTGACTCGACCCCGAATTAAGTTGATTCCTCCCGAACAGTCAGGTTTATCACGCTAGCTAACCGCTTGTGAACGGCTAACTGTAATAAAGTGCTCCTGAACAGCCTGGGAGAAAAAGCAATTTAAAAGTCTACGGGGAAGTAAGTGGAAGAGACCATCTCCCCCACACTAGGTAGTAGAAAATAGAAAGAAAACAGAGACACGAGTGAGAACCCATGTTTTGCTAATGTTTTTGATCACCGAGTCACTAGCTTGACTCGATCCCCGCATTCATTGGTTCATGGGGAAAGTTTGAAGATCCGGGACAACCATAAATGGTATGTCCTCTCCAATGTAGTGTTTTAACCGATGACCATTCACTTTGAAATTTGGTCCGTCATTTTGAGATAACTCAACGGTACCATATGGATAAACTTTTGTAACAGTGAATGGACCAGACCAACGGGATTTGAGTTTTCCCGAGAAAATCTTCAATCTTGAATTGAAAAGAAGGACTCGATCACCAACGTTAAAAACGCGGTTCTTGATTTTTGAGTCATGAATCTTCTTTGTCTTTTCTTTATAAATTAAAGAGTTCTCGTAAGATTGATCACGCAGTTCATTTAATTCGTTCATTTGAACTTTTCGGTGATCACCCGCAGTTTGAAGGTCAAAGTTAGCATGTTTCAAGGCCCAGTAGGCTTTGTGCTCTAATTCGATCGGTAGATGACATGCCTTTCCGTACACAAGCTTGTAAGGTGTACACCCGATGGGTGTTTTGTAAGCTGTACGAAAGGCCCATAGTGCGTCATCCAACTTATCCGACCAGGATGCACGATTTTCTCCTACAGTCCTTTCTAAGATTCTTTTAATACCCCGATTTGAAACTTCAACTTGCCCACTTGTTTGTGGGTGATATGCAGTAGAAAGACGGTGAGTTACACCATACTTTTGCATGACTTTATCAAATTTGTCATTACAGAAATGCGTACCACGATCACTGATTATAGCACGTGGGGTTCCAAAACGGGCAAAAAGAGCTTTTAGGAATTTTACAACAACTCGGGCATCATTAGTGGGTAAAGCTTTTGCTTCAACCCATTTTGACAAATAGTCAACAGCCACGAGAATGTATTTGTTTCCTCTGGATGATGGAAATGGCCCCATAAAGTCGATGCCCCAGACATCAAAGATTTCACAGACTTGAATTGCATTTTGTGGCATTTCATTCCGTTGTGAAATATTACCGTGACGCTGACAAGCTTCACAAGTTTTTATGAGTTCTTGGGCATCCTTATAGATCGTGGGCCAATAAAACCCGGAATCAAACACCTTTTTGGCGGTGTAGTTTGGACTATGATGGCCCCCCGTGGGTCCAGCATGGCAAGCTTTGAGAATGTCAATAGCTTCCTGTCCATAAACACACCGTCGGATGACTTGATCCGCACAGATTTTAAATAAGTAGGGGTCGTCCCAGAAATAATGTTTAACATCTTTGAAGAATTTATTCTTTTGTTGGGTCGACATCCCTTTCACTATGAAGTTACCCGCATGGTAATTTGCGAAGTCAGCAAACCATGGGGTGGTAGAATCTCCACGAAAAGTAACCGCATTGAGTGTCTCGAGAGGAAATGTTTCGTTTATTTCCTTTTTCTCGAAGACATCTTGGTGTGGGTTCTCTAATCGGGATAGATGATCAGCAGCAAGGTTCTCAGCTCCTTTTTTATCACGTATAATGATATCAAATTCTTGCAGGAGGAGAACCCAACGGAGTAATCTCGGCTTTGCATCTTGTTTTGCAAAGAGATATTTGAGAGCCGAGTGATCCGTATACACCACACATTTTGTCAAGATTAAATATGGCCGAAACTTCTCAAAGGCATACACCACAGCCAATAATTCTTTTTCTGTAGTGGTGTAATGAGTTTGAGCTTCAGTCATAGTTTTACTTGCGTAGTGGATAGGCTGAAAATGTTTGGCTTTTCGTTGCCCCAGGACTGCACCGATAGCAAAATCACTTGCATCGCACATGAGCTCAAAGGGAAAATCCCAGTCGGGGGCAACTAGAATGGGTGCCTCAGTAAGCTTTTTCTTTAATATGTCAAAAGCTTTGATGCACTCTGGTGAGAAGATAAAAGGAGCATCCTTTTCAAGGAGGTGAGTCATAGGCCGGGCGATTTTAGAAAAATCTTGTATGAATCTACGATAGAAACCGGCATGACCCAGAAAACTCCTAATACCTTTGACGGTAGTGGGATGAGGTAATTTACCAATGACATCAACTTTAGCTTTGTCAACCTCAATCCCGTTCTTTGATATCTTATGGCCGAGGACAATGCCTTCTCTGACCATAAAATGACTTTTCTCCCAATTTAGACAAAGGTTGGTGTCTTTACACCTTTTCAACATGTTTTCTAAATTGGAGAGACATGCTTGGAACGAATCCCCAATGACCGAAAAGTCATCCATAAAGACCTCCATTGTTTTACCAATCATGTCGGTAAATATGGCCATCATACACCTCTGGAACGTGCCTGGAGCATTACATAAGCCGAAAGGCATACGTTTATAAGCAAAGGTTCCATAAGGGCATGTAAAGGTAGTCTTCTCTTGATCTTGTGGATCAATGGGAATTTGAAAGTAACCCGAGAAACCATCAAGGAAACAATAGTACTCGTTCCCTGCTAATCTCTCAAGCATCTGATCCATAAAAGGTAGAGGAAAATGGTCTTTACGGGTGGCATCATTTAACTTACGATAGTCAATGCAAACACGCCACCCCGTAACCAATCGAGTTGGAATCAACTCATTTTCATCATTCGTGACAACAGTCATGCCACCTTTTTTTGGAACGCAGTGAATGGGACTAACCCAAGGACTATCAGAGATGGGATAAATCAATCCTGCATCAAGAAGTTTGAGAACCTCTTGTTTGATTACATCGTGGATTTTAGGATTCACCCTTCTTTGATGTTGGACTGCTGGTTTAAAGTCATCCTCCATTAAAATCTTGTGAGTACAAAATTCAGGGTCAATACCCTTTATGTCGGAGAGTTTCCAAGCAATGGCTTGCTTGTGTGACTTTAAGACCTTTATTAGAGCAGTCTTTTCCTCATCACTTAAATCTTTAGCAATAATGACGGGTAATTTATCATCACCCTCCAAGAATGCGTACTCAAGATGAGGCGGTAAGTCTTTGAGTTCGACCTCAGGAAATTCATCGGTTTTCTCAACTGATTTGATTTCCTCATTATGAAGTTCAACGGGAGGGAGTGGAGGAGAATTGTCCTGATTTAACAATGTCTCAAGAAGAAGAATATCTCCCTCCAGATCAATCTCAGCGTCATCAATCCCCTCTAGGAATGAATCACACTTGAGAAAATCATCGATCTCTTCCAAATTGAAATCACTTCCCTCAAACGGAGTGAGAGAAGGGGAAGAGTCGGAAATGCCAGGTAAAGAAGATGTGGTGGTATCCCCACTCACAGAATTATGAGAATAACCAAGAAACTCTTGAGAATACTCCTCTGAAACAATATCAATGACATCGATTCGGTTAACCGATTCAGAATCATAATTTGAGGAGTACCTCGAAGTTTGATCGAGGTTAAAGGTAACAGCTTCATGACCCACACGTAATGTGATTTCATGCTCAAATACATCTATGAGAGCACGGCCCGTTCTCAGGAATCCTCTTCCAAGAATGAGAGGAACCCTAGGATCAGCATCGAAATCCACAACCACAAAGTCAGCTGGAAAATGGAACTTTCCTACTTTCACAAATACGTCCTCAGCAATGCCAAGTGGACGAGATATTGAACGATCTGCAAGCTCAAGAGTCATGCAGGTAGGAGTAAGTTCAGGAAGAGAAAGTTTCTTCCATACTGATTTAGGCATCAGGTTGATGCTTGCACCAAGATCGGCCAAGGCATAGCATTCAACCATTCCTGGAAAGACACAAGGTAGTAGAAACCTTCCAGGATCTCCAAGCTTCTCGGGAAGCTTTTTCAAGATAACTGCTGAGCAGTTCTCATTTAATGGAGTCTTTGCCATTTCAAACAGTTTTTCCTTGTTGCTCAACAAGTGTTTGATTGTGGATGCAAACTTGGGCATCAGAATGATAGCATCCGCAAAGCTTATGTCAAAGTGTAATTCTTGGAAAATTTGGAAGAATTTATCCATTTGTTGACTAGCTTTTTCGCGGAGCTTTTGCTCATTTAAACGTGATGGGTAGGGAATAGAAGTTTTGGATTTAGGGTCTTCAACCGGGGTTTCAGGATGTTCAAAGACAACTTGAGGTTTAGTCTTGGGTTTCGGGACACTTTGAGGTTGGACGTTGTTGGTACTTCCGTTATTAGTAGGAAGTACCTGGCCCTTAGTCACCTCAGGCTCACTTCTCACTACCTTGGGGGAAGAAGAAGAAGTGGTAGTGGAAATAGTGGGTCCCTCATATGAAACACCACTTCGGGTTGTGATCGCCTTAGCATCGCCCTTCGGGTTGACGATCGTGTTGCTCGGAAGTTTTCCTGAGCCCGAAGGTTGATCATTTAAAGATTTTTTAATCTCTGAGATCTGGCTGACCAACAACCTGTTTGTGTCCTCTTGAGCTTTCATGAACTGCCTCAACAACTCATCAGATGATGGATGTTGGGCTGGAATGGCTTGATGTTGATTAGGGAAATTTTGCATTCGGTTATTTTGATTATAACCTTGATGTTGAAAATTCCCTTGATTTGGATTACCATTTCCCTGAAAATGATTTCCCTGGTTGGAATTGTTTCGGTTAAAGTTTCCTTAATTTTGGAAACCTTGATTGTGTCCAGAATTGAAATTCCCTTGGTTTTGATAACCTTGGTTCATTCGAGGTTGATTTTGGTTCCGGTTTTGCAAATTCTGGTTTTGATTAAACCCGGGTGGTCCTTGGTAGGTGCTAGCTCGGTATGGTTCCATTTGAGGACGGTATTGATTACCCCCTGATTTGAAGTACCGGCTATAGCATTAACTTCAAAAGGACTACCATCGGTGGCAGTACAGTCGTAGTATGCGTGAGGGCCACCACAAGTAACACAGACTTCCACTTTCTTCACTTCAGCATGTGAAGGAGTTTGTGTGAAAGTGACTTTCTTTTGGCTTGAGAGAACCAAAGCTTGAATAGCATCCGTGAGTTTATCAATCTTAGCATCGGTGCTAGAAGTACTCACGGGAGATGAAGTAGAAGGACCGGCACTAGCCTGAGAATGATATGGCTTTGTTCGTGCAGTACGGACCTTAGACTTATTTTCAATAATCGCTAAAGCTTCTTTGACAGTCTTGCTCAAAAAGTTACCTCCTGAGGAGGCATTGAGAGAATCTTGGTCAGATTGGCTCACTCCATTATAGAAAGTGTCGATTTGCATCAACTCGGTAAAACCATGATGAGGACATTTACGAAGCAATTCTTTGAAACGATCCCACGCATCACTAAACGATTCATCAAATCTTTGTGTAAATTTGATGATTTCATTTTTAAGACTTGTCGTTCTAGACGGTGGAAAAAATTCGTTTACAAACTTTGTAACTAAGTCCTCCCATGTCTCAATTGAACGAGGGGTTGTTTTTCAAGCCATATCCGGGCTTGTCCCTCGAGAGAAAATGGGAATAGAAGAAGTTTGATTGAGCTAGACGGGATGTTTTTGTATTTGATGGTAGATGTAATCTTGTTAAACCATCGAATGTGAGCATGAGGATCATCCCTGTCAAAACCGTAGAATTGGCTAGAGGTTACAAGATTCAGTAACCCGGTTTTGAGCTCAAAACTCTCAGCTACAATAGCTGGAACAACAATGGCATCTCCATAACCCTCGATGGGTGCCTGGAGAAGCTCATTCATCGGCAAATCTGCCATGACGACAGAATCAGTACGTTCCTCAGATACGCCTGATGGGGCAGAACGTCTACGACGCCTTCGAGGTATCTTTCCAAGCTCACGGAGAGGGCTTGATGACCTAGAAGAACGAGTGCGCATGCACTAAGACGAGTCTAAGAATCCTTTATAGTGGAGGAAACTCAGAAAAGGGTAAGAAGATTCTTTTTGGATTTTATGAAAACAAAATTTTTCTATTAAAAATCAAGATCGAGAAAAAACACAAGTGAACTTAAACCAATAATCAACAGGCGTACGGTAGCTCTCTAACTGACAAACGCACAGAGTGGCGGAGAAGCAAAGGTGGGCAGTTACGCTCCTTAAAAACCCGCTTCTTTCAGTCCGACAATTTAATGTCAGACTATCCTAGAACCTCCGTTAGAGTTTGTTTATCAATTAAAGGTGAGCCGATATTCGCAAGTGATACAAAGGCAAGTTTTTTATCTTAGGTTTGGGAACTTATTATGGCCGCACCCCCAGTTAGGTAGTGCTCAGTCTTGGTTCTCGATGGTTAATTTTTATTTATTGTTTATTATTTAACAGAGAAAAATGGAAAATATTTTTGATGTTTTTATTTTTTATATGATAGTATATATAGAAAAGAAAAGAAAATATTTTTGTTTTTTATATGGTTTTATGGGAAATAGGAATACGATATTTTTGGTGCTTGATCCGTTAAATGAGTTAACTTCACAAGCGTTTTGCTTTATATATGATAAATATACAAGAGAGAGAAGATATTCACAGATTGGGGTTCAAAGACACGATACTGCAAAACGTTTAGAACACGCAGCACACCTCCCCGGCAGCGGCGCCAAAATTTGATTGGTTCTGAACAGTCAACTTAAATCAACCACGGATGTGGTCAAACAAAGTCAAACTATCAAGGACACAATGCAATAATCCAAGGAGTATAGTTTTATCCCCGGGTCGTTTAAGTCCCAGCGAAGTGTGAAATTGTGCTTTAAAACGGATTGTGATCAAGAGTTATTGAACAGAAAAGGGATTATGATTTTGATTACACTAATGAGATAAGAAAATAGCTTTAACCAAGCTATATAAACAAGAACTGGAAACCAAATTACTTAAAAACGTATAAAAAACCTAAAAACGTACGTTTAAATTTAAATAAACGTAAACGTACAAAATAAAAAGTGAGTTTTAAGAAATAAAAGGCCTACGGATATGAAATTTATATTTTTACAACCCTAATAATAAAAGAAAATTATTGAAAAAAGAAAATTATTTATTTAACTTATTAATTAATTATTATTAATTAAAAACTATTTAATAATTATTTAAACTAATTAAAATTCTAATAAATACTAAAAGATCAAAGAAAAATCTGAAAATTTTTCTATAAATACTTTAAAATGATAAGAAGCTAAGAAAATTATAAAAATGAAATCTACTTAATTAAAATTTAAAAAGATAAATTCTATTAAATAGAAGCTATCACTATATTTCTATTTCGTTTGTTTTTAAGTCCTAAAAATATTTTTATATTTTTCCTAGATTAAAAATGACAAAAGAAAATTATGAAAATTGGAATTATATTTTTTTGATTATTTTTCTATTTATTATGATTTAAATACTATTAGCTACTAATTAAAATGATTAAAAATATTAAAACTGATCAGAAAATTATGAAAAATTACAGATAATGCTAAAATATTATAAGGAAGCTGGGAAAAATAAAATGAAAAGTTCACTAAGCCAAATAAGCTAATTTGGGCAGATAAGCTATAAGCTAATAAGTCCAAAATAAGCTAAATGGAATCCAAAAATTCCCAAAAGTTCAGGAATGGATTAAACAACAATATTAAACACAGAACAACTTGAATATGCAAATAAGCACAAGTATTAAGCTAATAAGTAGATGAGCTGATTTGAAAACTATGCACAGAAAAATCAGGAATGGACCCAACTTGCAGGCAAGAATAAGCACACCAATAAGCAGTTTATGTGAAACTTAAGGGGGGCAAAAGCAAGCTAGCACTACTGAGAATCTAAAAATCACAAAAGCCCTATGAGAATCACACCAATTGTACTCCAATTGAGCACAAGTTCAGCTGCTCAGAACCATGGTTCTGCTGATTTTGTTTGTGCAGACTTGCACAATTTTGTGCACAGACCAAAGCAGACCTAAACACCTATTATGGTTATTCTATATAGGCTATAATGAACTTAAAACAACCAAGAATAAAGCCAAAATCAGCTTGTGGCTGCTAATGGCTTATTTGAGCTTTTGACTGCCCAAAATTTACACAGCAACTAAGAAATGGCTAAATCTGTCTAATAGGCTTAAGAGATTATAAAAACAGCTTATATTGGCTACTTAAAGCTTATGCAAAGTTGGTCAAATGACCAATCTACAGTACACACTTATTTTACCTACTGACTGAGCAAAATCCAAACAGTCCTTTATATTGTGACTGATTTGGATTAACAAAGGAAAAACCAATTTTCAAACTAAAAGTTCTGATATTACTGATCTAATAACTTATATGAACACTAAATAGCAACTTTTAATACAGAGTTAAGCACAATTATAAGCAATACTAGTAATGACTATTTTTGGCTTTTATATGGTTTTTTAAGCAAAGTATTGAAAATGATATTATACTATGGATACTACTGACAAAGCTGAATCAAGTGAACTTAGAAACTAACAAGTAGCACATAGGAACAATGATAAGCTGAAAATAAGCACTAAAACAGTACTTAGATAAATTATGCCAAAAATTGAGAAAATGCTTACAATTGCAACAGCTGATGCACAAAGAACAAGGAACCAAGGACCAATCAAGCTTGTCAAATACAAGCTAGATAACCCAGAGAAGCTTCTTGAATTAGCTTAATCACCCAAAATTAGCTTATTGACCATCAGTTGACTTTCATTGACCATTCTTGAATCTTGGAATTTAGAACAAATTACACTACAAATAACTTATAATAAGCTATGAGAAGCTTATATAAGCTATTAAAAACAGCTAAGAAGCTATTTTATATACTACTTATTAATGAACTAATTCTCAGTGTCAAGTGAAAATCAGAACAATGCATAAATTATTACTACTGACAATAATCAACAAACAAATACACTAAAGATACTTGTATTGATTGATTGAAATTGAAAATTACAAAGTACAAATACTGGGAATGGAAATACGATTAACTACTTTTACACTAAATTTCCACACACTTAATTAAAGCTACATTACACACTATTTATACTAACTTTGAACTGGGATAATACTTAGTCGACATCCACAATGCATCCCTACCATCCAATTAGCTCAATTTCATCTTGTTCATCCACTTGTCATTTTGGCGGCAAAAGTAGATTTTGATTATTTCTTCTGATTTTGCTAGTGGGGAGTGGGAAGGAAGCATTTATTGGTTTTGGCATGTTAGGTGACTTGTAGAGGAGGGGGAATGAGGTGGATGAGCCAGCTGGGGGGATGACTGGTTATGGCTGGGGTGAGTGGGAAAGAGACGGGTCAAAGGGGGTTTGACTGAGTTTTTAAACTCAGTTAAGGTTTTGGGCTTGTTTTGATTGGGCTTGGGTAATTAACTGGGTTGGGTAAATGGGTAATGGGTATTTAGTTTAGGTTGGGTTGTGTTTTGGATTTAATGGGGTAAGTTTGATCCGGATTTTGGTTTATAATAAGCATAGGGACTAAACTTGCCATTTGCTGAAACTTTAGGGCTGAGTTGTCATCTTCCCAAACTTTATTCCAAGGACTAAAATTGCCAAGATAAATAATACAAGGGTTATAATTATTTATTTTCCATTTTAAATAACCCAGGGACCATTTTTGACACTTTTCAAAATTGAGGGACCTTTTTGTAATTTTTGCTCAAACAATCATTCAAGGACCAAATTTGACAATTAAGATTATTTTAGGGACCTTGAATGATAAATTCCACTTTTTTAGATTCTAGGGACTAGATTTGCCAAATTCTGAAAGTTCAGGGACTAAAATGCAAATTATGCCATTTATTGTTTGTTTTTTTCCTGAAACTTATAAAAACACAGTCAGATGATATTTTAATAGATTTTTAGACTTTTTAAAGTATTTTTGACTGTTTCTGTAGCTTAAATGTGAAAGAAATGATGAGTATTTACACACTCATCACAAGTCTTATGTGCCGACAGTGGTTCGCTTCGCATGGTAATTTGCTCCCAGGCGAGACTAGCAATTTTATAATTTATAACATAATTTTTTAAGACTTAGTATCATAAACTTTTGATTGAATGATGAGTTTTGTACCTATAGCGTGAACGGCTTACCTAATGTAGACAAACTATAAGAGGGGTATAAGGAGGTTTGACATTAAATTGTCATCCGAAAGGGACGCGTTTTTAATTAGCCTTCGGGCGGACGTTTGTCTCTCCGCTCCTTTGTGCGTCTAATTGGAGCTACCAAGTAATGCTATTATTTTGTACAAAATCATCTTAAGGGTGAATTGACCTCAATTTCACGCGCCACTTTTGTGGTAATTATCCGAATAACTTGAGTCTTTTGACTCATGCAGCAGTAGGATATAGTGGGCGATAATTGTAGGTAATTCTTTGATTGGTGAACCCAATACCTCAATTAAAACTTTGTTGATTTAACTTTTAGCCGAATTGGTAACTAAAAATTATTTTGAAAACTTATGATACGAAGATGTGTGCATGCTTCTTCGTACATATTTTGATTGTCACATCAAAATAAATACCCTAAAATTTAAGTCCATGTTATCTAATTATAAGAGACACTTGGAGTTAATATTTAGCGTAAGTGAGACCTTGACCTAAATATTAATGACAAGGTAAATTTCCATGGAGTAAGACCGTGACATGGAGTATTTGCAGTTTCTAAATTAGACGACTTAATTAAGTCGAAGTGAGACCTTGAAACTTAAAGCATGAGATGGGAAGAAACATGCTTACATTACAAATTATTTTTGGCAAATGTAATTCCCATAATGATCTAGGAGTCGGAAATTATTTGCCGATTATTGTACGACAGATTACTGGTATGTGCTTAAACACATACCTTTTCTTGACCAAAACCGGACCCAAATAGACCAAAAACTAACCAATTATGCCAAATATTTTGTGTTTTTGTGTTTATGATTGTGCAGGGATGGATATTGTAAATTTGGACAAAAGTCAAAGAAAACCGGGAAAACGAGCACGGGATTTGGAAGAGGATTAAAGAGCCGAGCCGGGAATGCTATTTATGCTCAAAAGTCAAAATCAACCCTCAGAGTTTTCATCAAACCGCAAAATCAGTTCCAGGATTATTTTCTTCAAATGGCAGAAATGGTCCTTTGAGTTTCATGAAATACACATTTGGTCCTTATAACTTTTAATCACCAAATCTTAAATTTACATCAAACCTTACCCGGATTTATTACAAATCAAATTCACAAACAAACAATCCCACAACCCACCTTTACCCAACCCGAGCCCAACCTTTCTTAAATAAACCCGCAATCCAAATCCACTACCCACAACCCGATCCACACTTATTCTTAAACCCCGGTCAAAAGTTAAATAAAAACCGGTCAAACAATTAAAAAATAAACACACACGTACCATTTTCCCTTATCCCCAATTTCACCATACGAACCCTAGATTTACCGTACCCTCAATTACCTCACCCCATCAATAATTACCCAATCATTAGACTATCTAGAAGGTCTGACAACTGCCAGGGACACGTGTGGGCAGCTGATTGGAGAGGCCACCTCATCTATCTGATCCTACGGATGATATTGGAGCGTAGGGAGCAAGCTTGGATCAAGGGCTGACATTGCTTGAGGGGAGTCCCAGAAGGTTCTTCTGATGGCTATAAATAGCCTACTCAGTCACGAATTGAGACGTTAGCTAGTTAGTCAGTAGGGAGTAGTTAGTAATTAGCAGCTTATTAGGTTAGGATTAGAGTAGGATAGAATGGTTTAATTTCGGCTTAGTTCATTTCAGATTATTGTAATTCAGTCATCATTTGTACTCAGTTACTCAGTTTTAATCAAAGTCAACTTTAGTCAATTTACTGTCCACCTGCTTATGGTATGAATTCTGATATTGTTCTTCTTTTTTAAAGCTTGTTTGATCTTGTTGAAGTAATATTGATAGAAGTTTACTGGTTAAAATCAGCTCAATCAGTTTTTGTTCAAAGTTCTCGTTTAAGACAATTCTAATATAAACTGCTTAAATCTGTTACAGTGCTTATTTGTTATTTAGATTTGCTTATTAGTTATTGTATCAGTAATGTGATCAGTAGAATGTTAGGTTTGTTTGAAGTTCACTAGTTTAATTTTGCCATAACAGATTTTACAAAGGTTGTTTGGATCTGAGTTAATTCATAGGTCAGTAGGTGTTTAATCTAAGAAGTACTGTTCATTTGCCATGTTTTCATAGTTTGATCAAGCTCATTTACTGGTTAGTTAATTGTTTTCATTAGTGGTTAAATTGAATTGAGGGTATTAAAGAGTTTTGCATCAGTAGGTTTATAGTAAAAGCATAATTTGCCTCAATAAGCTTAGGATCATCTGAGCTTATTTGTGGCCTCACATTGGCATTCATCAGTTCATTCTGGAGGTTTGAATTAGTTCTTAGGCTGGTTGGTTTAAGACTATCTTAGTTTGCGCCAAAAATCCTTTATCTACTAAACAGTCTGTTTTTGTGCAAACATTAGTTTCTGTACTGTTGATCTAGGGTCCATCTTTGCTTATTATATCTGCTTTAAGTCCTGATTTTTAGCACTAGGATAGGTTAGGTAGTAGACTTGTAGTTTAATATCTGGGATTTAGAACTAGTGCTTATTAAAACTACTTATTCTGGTCTGCAATTCTGCCATTTACTCTGCTAATCTGCTGCATCAGTTTTTGTTGCTTATTGAATCTTTTCTAGAGTACATTTAAGCTAGTAATTGGCCACAAATTTTGGGCATTTCTGGATTTTTAGTAGACTGATATATGAAGTTTAAGTTTCTGCTTTTGGAATTGTGTAAACAGCTTATGACTAGCTTTTGGAGTAGCTGAAAAAGGGGCTTAACACCCATTTGTTTTCTGTTTAAGTTTAAATCTGTTCAGCTTAATTATTGCTTATTCACTGAGCTTATTTCATTATTTTCACTTGATTTAAGTTTCCAGTAGTTAGATAAGCTAGTCCTGAGCTTTTGAGAATTTTTTGTTAGCTTTTGCTTAATTTTAGCTTATTTCACAAGTGCTTATTTACTGTTTTAGCTTATTCTGGTTTATTCACTGTCTGAATTTAACTTTCTTAGTTTAGAAATTTAATTTTAGATTTACTCAAAAATTTTCAGATTTTTCCAATTAGTTTTACTATTTTTAAAGCATTTAATTAGTTTTAATTAGTTTTTAATTCATAAAAAATTATTAAAAAGTCAAAAAAAATATTTTTCTTTTTCCAAAAATTTTCTTTTATCATTTTTAATATAGGAAAATTATTTTGCATTTTTAGGTTTTAAATTTTAGAAAATCACTTTTTATTTACGTTTTTAAATTACGTCGCGTTCGTTTTTAAAATTCAATTTTCGTTTAAATGTTTAGTTTAATTGTTCTATTAGCTTAGTTTAATTGTTAATCTTGATTGTTATTTTAATATTAGTAGTGTAATCAAAAATCAATCACTCTTATTCACATTCACTACACGAATCACGTCCCGGGAACACAAATTCCATTCGACCTTCGTCGGGACAAACGACTCGGGTTTTGCATATTTCCTTTGCAATTCTCCTTGGATCTATAATTGACGAAATCAATTACCATCTTTTATACTTTCACTACTAGCAGATCAACTGATGTAGTGAAACTATGAAAATTTGGATCCTAGTTTTCAAGAAGAATAAATGGTTATATTTATATTTCCTGGGTAATTTTTTTTTCTTGAAAAATTGTATTATCAGAATACTAATAATTTGAACTTTTTCTGTAGAAATTGCTCAACCCGAAAACGTTGTACTAAGTTCCGCTTTCAAAAGTCATTTTGAGAGGGAAAAACTGACTGGCCCAAATTTCAATGATTGGCATAGGTCACTTAGGATTGTCCTGAGAGTGTCTAAGAAGCTGGAATATTTGACTAAGCCTTGCCCTGCACAACCAGCTAAGACCGAATCTGATGAAGTCAAAGTTGCTTGGCAATTGGAGTTCGATAAGCACAATGATGTTGCGTGCTTGATGCTCGGAAGTATGATTCCAAAATTGCAAAAGCAGTTTGAGAATCATTTTCCTAAAGATATGCTGGATGAACTCCAAAAGACCTATGAAAAGCCGGCAGCTGTTGAACTGTATGATTTGATCGATCAATTACACAACTGCAGGCAAGGGGAAGGTAAACCTGTTCGTGATCATGTGTTGGAAATGAAAATGTACATGGACCAACTACATCAGATCAACTATGTTTATCCTGAGAATGTGTGTGTGAACCTAATCAATAGGTCCTTGAACAAGGATTTTAAGGGTTTTGTTCAGAATTAAAACATGCATTGCTCGGGGAAGACAGTCACGGAATTGCTCGCAATGCTCGTGGATTATGAAAAGGGTTTACCAGGCAAGGCACCTACTCCTCAGGTATTAGCCATACAAGGAGGTAGGGTTCAAAAGCCTAAACCGCAAGGGAATAAGAAGGGGAAGGGTAAAGTTGACAAGGGCAAACAAGTTATGACCTATCAGCTTGCGCCCAAGAAGTACCCTCAGAAGAACAAGGTTAATCCTATCAAGAAGGATCAAGGTTGTCACTACTGCCACGAGATGGGACATTGGAAGAGGAACTGTCCTCTCTATCTCGAGGAGTTGCGTGGCAAACCCAGCACTTCAGGTAATTTTTTCATGATTGAATTATATTCATTAACTCATAAATTAAATTCCTGGGTATACGATACTGGATGTGGTATTCATATTTGCAATACACTATAGGTGTAACACCCCGAAAATCGTAATGAAGCAGCGGAAGTCTAATTTGGGGTATTACATCTTAGATCGTAGTCATAATTATAGAAAACGACTCGAAAGAGACGTTTTGTGAAAATTTGTTATCATTCATCAATTTAAAATCAGAGTTGTCAACAACGGAATCATAATATTTAAAAGTACAAAATGAAAATGTTTAAGATGAATGAAAACATTTGTTTTTGGACATCGTCCAAGGGGGGCCCTGTTCCACTCCGTGCCATTAGCTTCTTTAGATACATGAGATAAAACATGCTTAAAATGATCAACACAAAGGTTGAGTGAATCCATAGTGTTTAATTCGTAATAGATTGAACACAAGTCAGATAATAGTAAAAACTATGATATTGTAGTGTGATATATATATTGCCCTAAGCCTCATGACACGCAAACCTTAACATCGGGTGTAATAATAAATGATATATATAGCCCACATCATAGCAATGATGTAGGTGATAATGCCTCGTCGTAGGAGTTTGCCAAACTCTTGATAATTCGAATAAAGTGCATTTGGTTACCATTTCAGGCTAACTTCAAATGGGTCGTCAACTTCCAATAGATCTATTCACTGAATTCGCGTTCACTCGCAAGTGATTAATGGTTCATGATATGAGGGACTTTTTGGCAGGGTGGTAACTTAGGCAATATTAACTTAGCAATATCAATCAGGATAGCATACAAAAATATTTGTGTTCAGATTTATAGCATGTATCTTGGTTTGTGTCAATTATAGTCCAAGGAATTGCAAAGGAAATATGCAAAACCCGAGTCGATTGTCCCGACGAAGATTGAATGGAAAATGTGATTCGGGATCGTGATTCGTGAAGTGAATGTGAAAGAGTGATTGATTTTGGATTACACTACTAATATTAAAATAACAATCAAGATTAACAATTAAACTACGCTATTAGAACAATTAAACTAAACATTTAAACGACAATTGAATTTAAAAAACAAACGCGACGTAATTTTAAAAACGCGAATAAAAGTGAAATTTTAAAATTTAAGCCCTAAATTAATTTTTTCTATATTAAAAATGATAAAAGAAAAATAGTGGAAATGAGGACTAAAAATGCAAAGATGCAAGCTAAAAGGACTAACGATGCAAAATATTTAACTAAATGCAAAGTTATCTATGGACTAATTATGCAAACAAAAGACAAGGACTTAAAGTGACAATATTCAAACTACTAAACAACTAAAAACAAACGGGTACGAAATTAACTCAAGCAGAAAGTTTAAGGGGAGAAAGTGACAAAACAGAAACTATTTCTAATTTTTTTATTTTCTTTTCTTTTTTAATTACTTAAAAACTAATTAAATGCAAATTAAATAGCAAACAAAGACAAATGAATCTGAGAATTTTTTATAAATTCTAAAAACTAATTTGCTTTTTAAGAAAAATAACAGCTAGTACCAGATAAGCAGAAATAAGCAGATTGGGCTTATTTGAGAATAAGCCAAAAAGCAAATTATAAGCAAATAAGCAAATCTCAGCACCAAAAGCTCAGGAATCATAAAGAAGCAACAAATAAGCAAAATGACACTTAGATAAGCAGTTATAGAAAAGCCAATAAGCAGAAAAGCACAAGAATTAGCACACAGCTATGGCAGAAAGCTATCTCAAAAAGTAGTTTTCAACAGCTTGTAGAAAACTCAAAACTTAACCAATTTTGAAAACAAAAGTAGTTTTGGAAAGCTGAACAAGCAGAGATTACTAATTTCTCAAAAGCCCTGTCACAAACACTCAATTGCTAGTTCAATTTGGACTATGAACAGATAACCAAATACTGATCATGCAGCAGGCATCTTAGTCAGCAGACTTGGAACAAATATCAAGAGCAGATTAAAGTGATCTAATGTATATGATAATACTTGAAATTGAACACACTAAAACTATGCTATATCAACTACTCAGAAACACAATTATCCCACCAAGCCAATCACAAATGATCCATCAAACAAGAGCATGAGCATAGCAATAAATCTCAGCATACACTGATTGAACAGACAAAGATGACTAATTATATGCTATTAAAAGTTGACTAAAGTGAATTTCAACAACTAAATTCTATCTAACTAGATGTAATTAGGCTATTTAAATGTTTATCTAACAAACATAAACTGATTATCAAGAATTTGAGCACCTCAGACCCTCAAGATCAGCAGAACACAGCAGACTTATGGAAATTAAGCAAACTTTTGACTTTTACCAAAAGACCTACCAATTTTAATGCATTTCTGAGTCATGTATGATGAATTCAAACCATATAGGTCAAATTTAACACAACCCTATAACCATAATACTCAGCAAATCACAGATCCAAACACTCCATTATTATACCTTAACACAAGCAAACTCAGACTAAGGATCAACCACTCATCAACAATCATCAAACTTCATTCAATAACATTAATGGATCTTAGATAAGCATCAAACAACAACTTAAAACAGCAGAATCACAGATTCATAAAAAGCTATTGATAACACAGATGCAACTAAATCAAACTCTAATGATTAAACAAACTTAACTATTATTAGATCTAGCAAACTAATATCAAATAACTATTAATCAACAGAAATGAAACTAACACTAGCAGAACTGCACTATAAAAATTGAGTGGAACAAAAATGAGAAAGAACTCACAAGGTGCTTCTCCCTCAGCAAGAACAGAGGGAGTTCACTAAGCTAGCCTATCTTTGGATAGGCCAAAAGCTTCCCTTTCTCCTTTGGACTATCAATCAAAACCAGATTTCACCATTGTTCAATGTAACAGTTGACTTGTGTTGACTTTTTGTGATTTTTGTGGAAAATGAAGTAAATCAGGCTCACACAAGCTAGAAAGCTTTATGAGCTTGTTATATGAACTAAATAGCAAGCTTATGAGAAAATAACAACACTAACTAAAGAGATTAAAACAGATTAATGGAACAGAATTAAAGGAACAAATGGATTAAATGAACTTCATTAATAAACTTTTAAAACAATACAAAGCTTGAAATTAAATTGACAGCATAACCCTACTACAAAAACTACTCCCCCTCTAAGGAGGATCACACCCCTATTTATAGCCGAGCTAGGAAGGATCTAGGAGGTGATTGCCAAGCTGGCAATCCGTGTGCTTGTGCTTTCTCTGAGCCATTTCCAACCCTCTGATCATCCCTAACCATCAACCTTTCAATAACGACCCTTAGATTAATTTTTGTGAGGTGTTCGGACCAAAGGAAGAGTATCAAATTAGCCATTCGTGTGCTTCTGTGCTTCCTGACACCTCTGACATCTTCTAGAACTCCATTTATTGTACGAATATGCCCTTAATTTCGGTAATTTTGGGGTACGGGGTAATTAGGGTTTATCTGGGTAAAATGGGGAAGAACAATGGGCGGGTAAGTGTTTTATTGTTTTTTACTTTTGTTTGACTGGTATTAAATAAGGTTTGACCCCGGGTTGTGGGAGTTGGGTCGTGGGTTATAGGGTAGATTCGGATCTTGGTTTTGGGCTGAGTGTTTAAGAATGGGCTGAGTTATTTTGTTTGTGGAATGGATTGGATTATTTGGACTTTTTGTATTAAATCCGGATAGTAAGTGTTAGGGTTTAAGGTTTTGGTGTAGCAAAAATACAAGGACCAAAGTTGTACTTTCTGAAATTCCAAAGGTCTAATTTTGCCACATTCTCCAAAATACAATCAAGGGTTATTCTTGTCAAATGATGAAACTTCAAGGGTTGACTTTGACTTTTTGCATCCCGGCATCGGCTAAAAATAACACTTCCATATCTCGTGCTCAGTTTCCCGGTCTTTGCTTGATTTTTGTCCTTTTCTTCGATATTCGTGCCTGCATATGTAAAAACACAAAAACACAATATATTTGGCATAATTGGTTAGTTTTTTGTCTATTTAGGTCCGGTTTTGGTCAAATAAAGTTATGTGAATAAGCACATACCATATCTCCCCACGGGATTTGAAAACATAGTAAAAGTGGGACTATGAACTCACCTTGGTAGTAGTAGAAATCTGTGATGCAATAGAATCAAATGGTGTGTTGTATCTCCAACGCGTGACCTAGATTAGTATGGCATAATTTAGTTTACATTTTTGATTTAAGATTCGATGAACGTAAAATTGTTTATACATTGTCGAAATGATCATGTTGTTGTTGCACGTGTTAACTATTTATTTTATGGGGTAATTATTATTGACGTATAATAGTTTTTAGTGTTTCGGTTAGTCATTTTTGTCACAGTTTTAATAGTTAATATCCGACATGTTGTCAGCTCGGGTTTTATTAAGTGACATCATAAAAAAAAATAAGACATTCACTTTTTAATTTATAACTCAAACGCACCCTTTTGTTCATAATGAAATTCATACGGGCTGTGGCCCAACTCAAGTGTAACCCAACTCCTTGTGGCCCGGTACAAGAACACACACACGCTTCATTCTCTTATTACTGGGCTTTCGGCCCAGTGTTATACTTAAACCCAAATCCTATTAGTAAAAACAATTGCAGGTTTGTTTTTGTGCCTAGTATTCTTATCTGGAATCAAAGGCCATTCGCAGGTTTTAAGGAAAACAGACTGTCTCAAACGAGACTTCGGCGGGAGGTCGAATACTACTAAGGTCGAAGCTATGGTCTCGCCTGCTAAACGACTCTCGAGTACCACTCGAGCTCAAGTTGTTGGGTGTTTAGGGGGGTTGATAACGCAAAGGCTAGCCCGGTTTTATGTAAACGATTTCGACTACTCTTTAACTGTTAACCCTTTTAAATCCTTACCAACCTCTAACCAATCCGCAACCAAAACTAACCCATGACTTTTTAAAAGTCAAACCTCCCCCTTCGACCCGTTTTACATCTAAACTATATTCGCCTACCGCAAATTATTCACAGTTTCACAACAATATTAATTTATCTCTTCGTCAAAATCAATCATACTCATTTAAGCTTAATTCGACTTATATTTCTATCCGGATTCAACATAACCACATTATTCTTATCTAATCCTAATTTTCCAACTTATATAATTCGAATGAAAGTAAAAAAAAAATATAAATCAATCTTAAATAAAATTTAACCTGAAATTTGTAGAACTCTAATTAGACCCGAATCAAAAGCTCCGAAACCCACTTCCTTCTCCAATTCGAATCACACTTTAACCTTGATCTTGAGAACCTCTCAGATGTTGGTGTGCTTGTAGTGTTGGTGTGATTCGAATGGTGTCCAGGAGAGGTGAATTTAAGGTTGAAAATGGAGTTAGGCTCCATATAGCTTTCGGTTTGTGGGACAACTAACTTCCCAAATCGGTGTCTTCTCCTTATACTTATGGCCCTAATCCTTATGAAGTCTTGTGACTAAGAATGGGACAAAGCTTTTTGGTCAACTCTAATTTATTGGTGATGGAGATGGTTCGGTTTTGGGTTTTTCGAGAGTGGCAGCAAAAGTGAGAATGGTGTTTTTGAGGATTGTGTTGTGCCGAGAATAGGATGAGATGGGAAGGTGGGATTAGAAAGGTGATGGTGTTATGGTTAGTTTGGGTAGTCGACAAGGACTAGGAAGAAAGAAGAAGAGTAGCAGCAGATATGAAGTTAGGGTAGGGGAGGTAGCAGTAAAGTGGTTTTGGGAAAATGGGTTAGTGGATGTGATGATTTAATTTAAGGAGTGAGTGTGTTTGTTTTTATTTTAATTATGTATAGGTGTAAGTTAGTTTTTGTGTTGTGTTTTTAAAGAATGTAAATTTTTTTACAAGTGTTTTTAAAGGTAAAGTGGTAATTTAAATACCCGAGTCACGTTAACCAGTGTCTGGTCTGGCTCCGTCCTAGACTGTTTTCCAGTTCGAGAGTTTTAGAGTCGTCATAAATTATTTTTTTTATCTCCGAGTTCGTATTTATTTTCATGATCTGTTTTGTACATTCTTCGTTTGGACCTATTAAACTTATGCCATACTATCATGGTGTCGGTACGCATACGGTTCCAGTGAAAATGGAACGTGAGTTTTGTCATAGGGTTCATTTTGGAATCGCACAAGTTATTCCTCAGTAAAAAAAAAAAAAAAATACATATATAGCAATATTTCGAATGCAAAGGTGAATAAAATAACTTGATTAAAATTCATAATCAATTGCTTCGGGTTTACAGAAAGTTAATAACTCGAAAATTTCGGGTTATTACAGTACCTACTCCTAATTCTGAATTCCGTCCCGGAATTCTTAGTCCGTGGTAGTGGTTGGTGTTGGCTCAGGAAAAAGGTGTGGATATTTGGCACGAATTCGGTCTTCACGTTCCCACGTGAACTCTGGTCCTCTATTTGAGTTCCATCGAACCTTGACGATGGGAATGCGGCTTTGTTTTAGTTGTTTCACATCTCGGTCCATAATTTCTACTGGTTCTTCTATAAAATTAAGCTTCTCGTCAAGCCGAAGTTCTTTGAATGGAATGATAAGGGTTTCATCTGATAAACACTTTTTCAGGTTTGATACGTGAAAAGTATTGTGTACCCTACTGAGTTCCTCAGGGAGTTCAAGTTTATATGCCACTGGACCAACCCTTTCTAGGATCTTGAATGGTCCGACGTATCTGGGATTCAACTTACCACGCTTCCCAAATCTAATCATTCCTTTCCAAGGAGATACCTTCAACATGACTCTGTCCCCAACTTGAAACTCCATAGGTTTTCTTCTCACATCGGCATAACTTTTCTGTCTGTCCCGGGCGGCTTGTAAGCGTTGTTTGATTTGGACAATCTTTTCGGTGGTCTCGTGAATGAGTTCGGGCCCGGTGATTTGTGCATCTCCAACTTCGGTCCAACAGATGGGTGAACGACATTTCCTACCATAAAGAGCTTCGAATGGAGCAGCTTTAATGCTAGCGTGATAACTATTGTTGTATGAAAACTCTACTAACGGTAAGTGTTTATCCCATCCTTTTCCAAAGTCAATCACACATGCTCGCAGCATGTCTTCCAAGGTTTGGATAGTTCTCTCACTCTGACCATCAGTCTGTGGGTGGTAGGCGGTACTCATATCTAACTGTGTATTCAAAGCCTTCTGCAACGACCGCCAGAAGTTTGACGTAAAACGACTATCTCAGTCGGAGATGATGGAAACCGGCACTCCATGTCGGGAGACTATTTCCTTCAAATATAATCGCGCAAGGGTATCCATACTGTCGGTTTCTTTGATTGCAAGGAAGTGCGCAGATTTAGTGAGACGATCAACAATGACCCAAATGGTGTCAAGTCCACCCGAGGTTTTAGGTAGCTTTGAGATGAAGTCCATTGTAATCCTTTCCCATTTCCATGTCGGAATTTCTGGCTGTGTTAACATTCCGGACAGTCGTTGGTGTTCTGCTTTTACTCTAGCACATGTCAAACATTTTCCGACATACACAGCGATGTCGGCCTTCATGTTTGGCCACCAATACAACTTCTTGAGATCCTGATACATCTTATCAGCCCCCGGATGAATGGAATATTTTGACTTATGGGATTCGTGCATGATAAGATCACGTATTCCCCCGTAAAGTGGGATCCATGCTCTGTCACCGAAACACAACGCCCCATCTTGTTTTCTCACAAAACCGTTCTCAATTTCCGGCATTCTATGAATCTTCTCATTCGGTCGGTTTTCTTCCTTCAGGGCTCCGGCCTGAGCTTCTAAAATTTTGGCTGGGAGTGGTGACCTAACTGTAATTCCCAAAGATCGAACTCTAAGGGGTTTGATTCGTTCCTTTCGACTTAAGGCATCAGCCACTACGTTTGCCTTTCCGGGATGATAACGAATCTTACAATCATAATCACTGAGTAACTTCAACCATCGGCGTTGTCGCATGTTCAGCTCTTTCTGATCTAGTATGTGTTGAAGGCTCTTGTGATCTGTAAACACCTTGCACTTGGTGCCATACAAATAGTGTCTCCACATCTTAAGAGCGAACACTACTGCCCCTAACTCAAGATCGTGGGTCGTGTAGTTCTTTTCGTGGGTTTTGAGCTGTCGGGAAGCATATGCGATAACCTTACTCCTTTGCATCAATACGGCTCCCAAGCCTTGGCACGATGCATCGCAATACGCCTCGAAGTCTTCACTTCCTTCGGGTAGTGCTAAGATCGGAGCTTCGCAAAGCTTTTGTTTCAACAGTTGGAATGACGTCTCTTGCTCCTCTCCCCAGTCAAACTTCTTCTTCTTTTGTGTCAATTCCGTCAAAGGTTTGGCGATCTTAGAGAAACCCTCGATGAATCTCCGGTAGTACCCAGCAAGACCTAAAAATTGACGTATCTCCGTGGGGTTTGTAGGAGATGCCCAATTCTTAACAGCTTCGATTTTTGCGGGGTCCACGTGAATACCTTTGCTGTCGATGACATGCCCCAGAAATTGCACTTTCTCAATCCAAAAATCACACTTGGAAAATTTGGCATACAGTTTCTCTCCTTCGAGCAGTCTTAGGATAGTTCTCAAATGCTCCGCATGTTCTTCCTTGCTACGGGAGTAGATGAGGATGTCATCTATGAACACAATTACGAACTTGTCCAAATATGGCTTGCACACTCGGTTCATTAGGTCCATGAACACGGCTGGTGCGTTCGTCAGTCCAAATGGCATCACTTGGAACTCGTAGTGCCTGTATCGTGTACGAAACGCGGTCTTCGGTATATATCTTCCTCCTTAACTCTCAGCTGATGGTACCCTGACCTTAAATCAATCTTCGAGTATACACTCGATCCTTGCAGTTGGTCGAACAGGTCGTCGATTCTAGGTAGTGGGTATCGGTTCTTCACAGTGAGCTTGTTCAACTCGCGATAATCGATGCACATTCGGAAGGATCCATCCTTTTTTTTGACAAACAGCACCGAAGCTCCCCATGGCGAAGAACTCGGGCGTATGAATCCTTTATCTGACAATTCTTGCAATTGCTCTGACAGTTCTTTCATCTCGGATGGTGCCAGCCTATAAGGTGCTCGTGCCACCGGTGCTGCTCCTGGCACTAGCTCGATCTGAAATTCTACTTGTCGGGTCGGCGGGAGGCCAGGCAAGTCTTCGGGAAATACTTCAGGAAAATCTCTAACTATCGGTACATCTTCTAGTCGCTTCTCCTCCGACTTCGTCTCGATTACTTGTGCCAGAAATGCAAGGCATCCTCGTTCGATATACTTCATTGTTTTGAAGCATGATATGATACTTAGTCGAGTCTTACTCCGTTTGCCGCGGACAACTAAAGTTTCTCCTTCACATGGGATGTGAACAACTTTCTCGTCGCATATAATTCTAGCGTGGTTCTTGGATAACCAATCCATGCTGATAACTACGTCGAAACTACCAAGCTGGATGGGCATGAGGTCTATGTCAAACGGTTGGTCTAGTAGAAGCAGGGTGCAGTTTCGGATTACGGTGTTAGTTTTTACTAGTTTGCCGTCAGCTAGTTCTATTTCGTAGGTGGTGCTCAATTTAGTCGGTGTAATATCAAGTAGAGATGCAAATGAAGAAGATACATGATTGCGTGGTTTTGTAACCTTACAACAGGTTTTACCTCTCGAGGGATCTCAAGAGGCTTACAACCCCACCAGGCAGTGTACCTGACCGATGTAGTATAGTGTAGTGGTAAGTACGGGGGATTGATCGTTCTCCACAGGGAATAGTGTTCGTTAGGTGTGAAAGGCTACTCTAATTAGGTCTAAGGGTTGAGGAAGATTCTTTTTATGTTTTTATATTTTTATGAAAGCAAGTAAATTCTCGGTTTTGATAGAGTGGGCGGAATTAGTTGCTAGTCAACTAACCCAATTTACTACGAATGCAAATAAAATAAAATAACAAAAATGAAAATGTGGTGAGAAACTTATGTGTAGAGAAATGTGTTTACTTAGATTTCCTTACTCCCTAACTATCTTTTACCGGTTAATTAGTGTGTATTAGTCGCGTGGATGACGGGTGTATTCCTTAATACCATTCGTGGGGTGGCGTACTTACTTCCCCAACTCTACAAGCTCCTACTTCACTCCTATGTCGAGCCGGCTAGGAAGCTCCTAACATGGGATCACTAGAATTCGCTTGTGCATTAAATACAACCATAAAAAACCTTTAGTACGCGTTTGGTTCATGTTTCTTAAGACGTTCAAGCAAGTTACCGAATAGGAAGTTAGCCAGTTTTCTTAAGCCTAACATAGATAAACAATCATCCAATACAACTAATAACACATTAACAACCAATAATCAATAGCTAGGTTTCATTAGATCTAAGCAAACACAAGATAAAATTAGCCTAACATGTTAAACAAAAGACAAGAATAAGATAGAATCAAACAACACATAGACATATTGAATGATTAATTGATAACTTATCTTTCAATGAAACATGGAAGATCTCAAGGCAAAAAGCCCTGAAAAAGTAGCTAAAATCGTCTTAGGGTTTTCTCCCAAAATTCCACACACTAAGCTCTCCCTAATGACAAAAGATTAGAAAACTATATATAGATTTTTGGATCTGACGGCGTCACCTTATGGAGTGTGACGCCGTCACCTCGCCGCTTTTAGGGTTCCCGGATGACCTTCTTGACGTCGTCCCTCTTTAGCTCTTCCAAAATCCATTCTGGCTTATCAAGGCTTGACGCCGTCGAACCTTGAACGTGACGCCGTCCCCTTTTGATTTAAGCCGTGACGCCCTTGATCAAGTTAAAGCGTGACGCCGTCAGAATTCACATGCTATTTTCACTGGCTTATCATGAGTAAATTTCACGTCCAACTTTTCTTGCCAAAGCATGACGCCGTCCAGAGTAAATTGTGACGCCGTCAAGAGTAACTTTTAGCCGATTTTTGAGACTTTGTCGTTTTCTTCACTTTTATGCTCAAAAAACGTCCAAAATGCCTCCTTTTCCAGATTTCTCCTCAAAAGTACCTAAAATGACAAAAGGAACGATTTAGGGCAATATTTGATCAAATAAATACGATTTAAGGCTTAAATGACCCCTTAAAAGCGGTACACTTTTCGCTTCATCAAATACCCTTACACTTGAGATTTGCTTGTCCTCAAGCAAATGCGCTTTTATTCTAATCAAAATACAAGCTAGGGGTCATTTAATGCTAACATAAAAGTAATTACAACAAATAATCGTTCCACTTCAATCATAATAAGCACGGAGATTACACACTAGCACCTCACAAGTAGTGTTTAGATACTCACATCTCTCAAGTGTCATCAAAATAAATCTCATAAATGAAAACGGATAATATCTCTCACTACCTGTCATAGCAAATAGATTACCATAGGCTTGGGAAAGGATCGAAAACCTCCTCCACTAGGCGTAAGCACCTAAGATAAACTATCAAAGAGGGCTTTTAAATGGGTTATAACTTTAGGTGTAGGGAAAAGGAAAACACGGTTTTGTTGGATACGGGATATTTTACTGGTGGCGAGTTAAAAATCTTGATCAATTACATGTACTATACAATGTTGCTAAGCCAAGACTAGACTCGATCTTAAGCTAGAAACGAAATAACAAAATAACAAAAATATAAAACAAACATAAAATAAAACGGGATGGTAGTCCGTATGTTTTTTCTACTTTTCTTTTTCTCATTTTTTTTTTTTTTTTTTTTTTTTTTTTTTTTTTTTTTTTTTGTGCATACACTTTTGCCCTACCATCCAAAATAATACATCATAGGGGCGTTGCGTTCCCCTTACACTTGAATTTTTACATAACTTTACAAATACTAATCTAATGACTCGAATTAAGATAATTGAAAAACTTGGAGTACTTTTAAAATATTTAGCACATATGGGGGTAATAAATGATGTTCTTCCCCATTACTCCATTACACTAGTACTTTACCCATGAATCCCAATCGTCCCAAAACAATATGTACAAGGATATGACTCGACTTAGCAACCATGTAATCAATTAGATAATTAACTTGGGTTTAAACAAATGTTGTAACAATAATGCACTAAAGATGAGTGCATACAAGGTAGGCTAAGGCGATTTGGGTGTACATTTAAGTGGGGTGTAAACAAATTCTTCCTTCAAGTAAAATGCTTAAAGGTCGAAACGAAAAGATAGGCTCTGAGGGGTGTACTAGGGGTATCGTGTACTAAAAATGAGTACAACGCAAAGGGTGTGGGAGAATTACTTGACCAATGTAGCCAACGTAATTATAACAAAAACACAGGTGTAAAACAATGGGTTAATCCTAATGCCTCTTATCATGTAGTAAATCTAACTACACGAATGTAGTCTCACTTGTGGCCTTGGAATGGTCCTAACGCAAGTTCTAGAATCTAAGTGCTACCGGTACACACATCATAGCATAAATGCTTTTCCTACCAATTCTAGGGGCGAACCTCACATATTTGGGGGTGGAAAATTTTTTAGTGGTACGGTTTTTGTGCTAGTCATATAACTCCTATCCGTGAGACGCTCATTAAGATCAAAGTTTCACTCCTATATGTTGTAAAAAATTTTAAATTTGGCACTAAAATTACCTTAACAAGTATTTCTCTCAGTTTTATTACACATCTATTATTAAACAAACAAAAATCAAGCGCAATTGTATTATCTAAAATCGTACTTTTACCCTCCCCTTACACTTAAGATGAACATTGTCCCCAATGTTCAAATAATAAGATGTAAAAGCAAAAAGTAAAAGAATGAAATCAAATACTCCCCTGATTCGCTCGGTGGATAATGAAATTACACGGTTAGATCTTCCTCCAAAGAGAATGTTGAAGCTCCATGACTAATGCATCGCCATAAGCTTGATTCCAAAAACATCTCCTTGTCCAAAATAACCTGTTAAACCTGAGAAAACAAACACGAAAACCTGCATAACATCGGCGGGATAAAATCTATATATAAGGATATAATGCTTGTGGAATGAAAAATTTGCAGATTCCTGGAGATTATAAGTTGGAGATTTAATAAAAACTTTTTATGAAAACAAAACTTTCAAAAATTTCTGGAAATTAAATCTGACGCCGTCAGGTTATAACCCCTGACGCCGTCAGAAATGACCTGACAAAAATTTTCGTTTTAAGTTTCCGAAAAATTTCTGGAAAAACCTTTACCTTACTTCCTGGAAATCCTGCAAAACATCATTATGACTCGATACAAGCATTTGACTCAAACAAATACGAATATGTATGCTAATTTATTATTATTACGATTCATGTTAATTTGTGTTCTAATAAACCGATTTAGATTTCCCTTACACTTATCTTTTGCAAAATACCTTTATATGTAGTTAAGACGAAGTTAAAAACAACATAAAGCATTTTCACAAATTAGTTTTTAACATGAACCAATAATAATAAAAATTAAACACACATACGGAAACAAATAAAAACAAACAAACAAATAAATAAACACACAAAGCAAATAAAACAAATAAAGCTTGGGTTGCCTCCCAAGAAGCGCTTTTCTTTATTAACGAGTCTTGTAGCTAGACTCAAAGTCACGTACATTACGTGACTTCTTCATCGAAAGTTATGTCTTCCTCATTGATCATTTCATTACCATTCTCTTGATAATGCTTGACTCGTTGAATATTCACAGTGAATTCTCTATCCTCGTCGTCAATTAATACAACGGCTCCGGTTTTAGAGGAGCTCCTTACGGTAAAAGGTCCATACCATCTAGATTTAAGTTTCCCAGGAAATAGCCTTAAGCGAGAATTATATAATAAGACCTTGTCTCCTTCTGAAAACTCCTTGGGTCTCTTAATCCGTTGGTCATGCCATCTTTTCGCCCTCTCTTTGTATGTGATGGAAGATTCATAAGCCTCTAATCTCAATTCATCAAGCTCTTGGAGCTGTAAGAATCTATTTGTTCCCGCAACTGTATAATCCAAATTACAAGCCTTAAGTGCCCAATATGCTTTGTGTTCCAGTTCTACTGGAAGGTGGCATGCCTTGCCATATACCATACGGAACGGGGTTGTCCCGATTGGTGTCTTATAGGCGGTTCGAAATGCCCACAAAGCCTCGTCGAGCTTAAAAGACCAATCTTTTCTGTTTTGATTAACCGTTTTCTCTAAGATTCTCTTTATGGCTCTATTAGTGTTCTCGACTTGAACGTTTGTTTGAGGATGGTAAGCGGTGGAGAATCGGTGAGAGACTCCATATCTTTTCATGACTTTCTCCATTTGTGAATTGCAAAAATGGGTTCCCCTGTCACTAATAAGAGCCTTCGGAATTCCGAACCTAGCGAACAATTTCTTTAAGAAATGAATGACTACCCTAGCGTCGTTAGTCCTAAGGGCTTGTGCTTCCACCCATTTCGAAACATAATCAATGGCCACCAAGATGTATTCATTCCCTCCAGAAGATGGGAATGGTCCCATGAAATCAATTCCCAGACATCAAAAACCTCACAAACTTGTATATAATTCTGTGGGGCTTCATCCCTCCTAGAGATATTCCCGGCTCTTTGACATGCGTCACAAGTTTGTATCATTCCCTTCACATCACGAAATATTGTAGGCCAATAGAATCCCGCGTCGAAGACCTTTCGTGCAGTAGTGCTTATTCCGTGATGTCCTCCAGATGGACCTGCATGACACTCTTTCATAATTCTGACAGCCTCTCTTTCCGAAACACAACGCCTGATTACCTGATCTGGACATCTTCGAAATAAGAAGGGTTCATCCCAAAAGTAGTACTTTAATTGATTAAAGAACCTCCTTTTTTCATGCCTGCTCATATGCTCAGGGATGACTCTACTTGCCAGGTAGTTAGCATAATCCGCATACCAAGGTTCAGAATCATTTATTAACATGAGCTGCTCTTCAGGAAATGTTTCCCGAATCTCACTCTTGTCAGATTCAGCGAGGCTGGGGTTTTCGAGACGAGAGAGATGATCAGCCGCAAGATTCTCTGCTCCTTTCTTATCACGAATTTCAACATCGAACTCTTGCAATAGTAGGATCCAACGAAGTAACCGTGGTTTAGCATCCTGTTTAGCGAAAAGATATCGAATAGCTGAATGATCCGTAAAAACAACCGTTTTAGAAAGGACAAGATACTGGCGAAATTTATCAAAAGCGAATACCACGGCTAGTAATTCCTTTTCAGTGGTAGTGTAGTTTTCTTGAGCAGGATTCATGGTTTTGCTAGCGTAGTATATTGGCTGAAAGTGTTTGTTAAGCCTTTGGCCTAATACTGCTCCAACAGCATAATCACTAGCATCGCACATGATTTCAAAGGGTAACTCCCAGTTAGGGGTAACCATAATTGGAGCTTGGGTAAGTTCCTGCTTCAATAGATCGAATGCGTCCTTGCACTCTTGAGAGAAGTCGAACGGGGCATCCTTCATGAGTAACTGAGTCATTGGTTTAGCTACCTTTGAGAAATCCTTAATGAATCTCCTATAGAAGCCAGCATGACCCAAAAAACTACGGATTGCCTTGACAGTTGTTGGATAGGGAAGTTTGGATATAGCTTCAATTTTTGCCCGGTCTACTTCGATTCCACTTCCTGAAATTTTGTGCCCCAGCACAATCCCTTCTTTTACCATAAAGTGGCACTTTTCCCAGTTTAGTACCAAGTTGGTCTCCTCACAACGTTTGAGCATTTTCTCAAGGTTAGCAAGACAGCGATCAAAAGAGTTCCCAAAGACTGAAAAATCATCCATAAAGACCTCCATGCTGTCTTCCATTAACTCATGGAAGATTGCCGTCATGCAGCGCTGGAAAGTGGCGGGGGCGTTACATAGTCCAAAGGGCATTCGCTTGTAGGCGAAGGTGCCATACGGGCATGTAAACGTGGTCTTTTCTTGGTCCTCAGGAGCGATAGGGATTTGGAAATACCCTGAGAACCCATCTAGGAAGCAGTAGTACTCATGCCCTGCTAACCTTTCCAACATTTGGTCGATAAATGGGAGAGGGAAATGATCTTTTCGGGTTGCATCATTCAACTTCCTATAATCGATGCACACACGCCATCCAGTTACTGTTCGTTGAGGTACTAACTCATCCTTATCATTCTTCACCACCGTCATTCCTCCCTTTTTTGGTACAACCTGTACAGGACTTACCCATGGACTGTCCGAAATCGGGTAAATTAGTCCTGCATCTAGGAGCTTAATGACTTCCTTCTTTACGACTTCCTTTATGTTGGGATTTACTCGCCTTTGAGGTTGCACGCTGGGTTTATAATCCTCCTCCATGAGGATTTTATGCGTACAAAAGGTAGAGTCAATACCCTTGATATCGGCTACACTCCATGCTATAACTCCTTTATATTTTTTTAAAACTCCTAAGAGTTTATCTTTTTGTTCACTTTTCAAGGAGGAGCTTATGATTACCGGAAGTTGATCTTCTCCTTGAAGGAAGGCATATTCAAGGTTGTTCGGGAGTTCCTTGAGTTCTAACGTGGGTGGCTCGATGATGGAAGGTTTAAGTTTGTTCTCGGGTTTACGAAGCTCAAGCTGTTCGATTTCTTGTCTGGGATAGAAGGAGACTGCATTCACATCCATAGCCTTTTCCTCCTCTAAGATGGGTAAGAAAGCTTCATCTCGCAACCAACCAGCTTCCACCTGTTCATCTACACAATTATCAATCTCGTCGGATAGTTCATCAATTTCTTCGATGAAATACAGTTGATTATCTGCTTCGAGAGAAAGATTCATAGTGTCCTTGATGTCGAAGGTTAAGCTATCGGCCCCCACTCGTAAGGTTAGTTTGCCGTCATGAACATCAATAACAGCACGAGAAGTTGCAAGGAAGGGTCTTCCTAGAATGATGGGCACAAGATCATCTTCTTCCATTTCTAGGATGACGAAGTCAACTGGAAATTTAAACTTCCCTACCTTAACCAGCACATTCTCGCATATTCCTAAGGGGTATTTGACTGATCTATCGGCCAGTTGGATGCTCATACGGGTTGGTTTCAGCCCAGAATATCCTAGCTTGAGGAACAGGGAATGCGGCATAAGATTGATGCTTGCTCCTAAGTCGGCTAAAGCATTTTTGACTGAAAGAGATCCAATTGAACAGGGCAAGGTGAAACTACCTGGGTCGTCCACCTTCTTTGGTAGCCCTCGTTGGGTCACCACAGAACATTCTTCTCCTAAGGTTACAAGACCCTCGAGTCCTTTCCTGTTGGTGAGCAGCCTCTTGAAGTATGTACTATATTTGGGCATATGATAACATGCATCAAGAAGGGGTATGGTGACGACCGAATTCTTCAAATATGACAGGAATCTTTTATTATCACTTTCGACCTTTTTATTCTTGAGGCGAGATGGGTATGGGACTTTAAGGGGCTGTTTGGCTGGAGTAGGTGGGGATGGAGTTACCGGAGGGGTTTGCTCGGGATTTTCGTTGTTCACATTATCGTTCTCCTCATGAGGGGTGTTGGGTTCCATGGCGTTAGATGGTTGAGCTGGGTAGGGTGGATCCTTAGTAGTTGTTCCAACACGAGTGGTGATGGCGAGTAAAGGATCTCTTTGCGGCTCGCCAAGGCCGTCGAGAGTGGCGTTGAGTTCTGCGAATTTGGCCTTTACGTTGGTTTGTTGGCTATTGATAAAGTCGTCAAGACCATTTAGTTGCAGATTCTTTTCAAACGTGAAATGCCCGAGATCATCCTCAAAAGTGCTCCTAACCTTATAGTCAGGATATTCTCCTCCTCCCTCTTCTCTCACAAGATTTCCCCAAGGGGTGAAATCATTGTTTTGGTAGAAAGTTAAGAGCGAAGGATCATCGAAGATGTCGTGGCTTGACAAGCACGCTTGTTCGGTGGTGGTATCATCCTCGCATTCCTCCACTTCATGCGGGCCGCCACATTGATCACAGATCAAGTATGGGTTTGATAACCGCTTAGTTGGTTGCGACTTGTCTAGATAAGATACCTGATCATTCAATCTACTCACCCGGCTAGCAAAAGGAGGCTCTTTCATGATCTTGGAAACGCTCATGATCGAATCGGGTTCATCCCAGGTATCGTCTTGATCATTCGCGTATTCCTCAATTCTATTCCATCCTTCCTCAACGCTTAGTTTGGCTATTTTTCCTTTTGATGAATTATTAATGCCCAATTGGTCGTTTTTGGAGACACTGTCATAAAAGATTTGGACAAGAAGCCAGAGTTCAATGCCATGATGAGGGACCTGTCTAATTAGATCCTTGAATCTAACCCAAGATTTGTGAATAGGTTCTGCTGGTCCAACTTGGAAGCGGAGGATTTCGTCTCTCAACTTTGAAGTTCTTCCTATGGGAAAGAATTTCTCATAGAATTTTGAGATAAGCTGTTCCCATGTGAAGATGGATTCGGAAGGAAGTTGGTTATACCAGTCTCCGGCTCTTTCATGAAGGGTGAAGGGAAAGAATCGCAACCGGGAGGTATCTCTAGTGGCTCCGTCCGTATGGAGGGTATCCACTATTTTCAGGAAGTCCTTGATATGTTGGATTGGATCTTCAGTTTTCAATCCGTGAAACTTGCATACACTTTGGACCAGCCAAATATCAGTTGCACGCAAGACCCCATCCGTGTGTTCATTTGGAAAAACGATAGCATTGGAAAAACCACGAGGGGTGGGAGAAGAGTAGTCCTTGAGACATTTGGGGATTGGGATTTCGGGAACTTCCATATCGTGATTGGGTTGAGGGCTAGGAGGTGTAGAATGATGATTGGATTCTTCCTCGGAGAGGGCATCATCAAAATTGATCGTGGATGGTTCAGCCGCTTGGTGGAGTCGCCTTAATTTATGCATTTCCCTTTCGGGTTCAGCATAGGGTGTGGCAAGAGTCTTTATCGAGCTTCGGCTCCTAGTGATTCTAAGATTAGGGGGGTCATCATCCAAAATTAGGGAATATCCTCCTAAAGTGCGGGCTCTAGGAGGTGGTTGTGGTTGTTGTGGTGGTGGGTTGTGGGGGTTAAGGATATTACCATCTTCCATGATGTCGGACGGTAATGGTTACGAACAAAGACACGAAGAAAATAGATAGACTAAAGAAAACCTAGAAAAATAAAATAAAAATCTCACTAGAAAGGAATCTAGTGAGTAGACCTAATAGAAATAAAAATTCAACCTAAACAATAACTATTCCCCGGCAACGGCGCCAAAAACTTGATTGCGTGGTTTTGTAACCTTACAACAGGTTTTACCTCTCGAGGGATCTCAAGAGGCTTACAACCCCACCAGGCAGTGTACCTGACCGATGTAGTATAGTGTAGTGGTAAGTACGGGGGATTGATCGTTCTCCACAGGGAATAGTGTTCGTTAGGTATGAAAGGCTACTCTAATTAGGTCTAAGGGTTGAGGAAGATTCTTTTTATGTTTTTATATTTTTATGAAAGCAAGTAAAATCTCGGTTTTGATAGAGTGGGCGGAATTAGTTGCTAGTCAACTAACCCAATTTACTACGAATGCAAATAAAATAAAATAACAAAAATGAAAATGTGGTGAGAAACTTATGTGTAGAGAAATGTGTTTACTTAGATTTCCTTACTCCCTAACTATCTTTTACCGGTTAATTAGTGTGTATTAGTCGCGTGGATGACGGGTGTATTCCTTAATACCATTCGTGGGGTGGCGTACTTACTTCCCCAACTCTACAAGCTCCTACTTCACTCCTATGTCGAGCCGGCTAGGAAGCTCCTAACATGGGATCACTAGAATTCGCTTGTGCATTAAATACAACCATAAAAACCTTTAGTACGCGTTTGGTTCATGTTTCTTAAGACGTTCAAGCAAGTTACCGAATAGGAAGTTAGCCAGTTTTCTTAAGCCTAACATAGATAAACAATCATCCAATACAACTAATAACACATTAACAACCAATAATCAATAGCTAGGTTTCATTAGATCTAAGCAAACACAAGATAAAATTAGCCTAACATGTTAAACAAAAGACAAGAATAAGATAGAATCAAACAACACATAGACATATTGAATGATTAATTGATAACTTATCTTTCAATGAAACATGGAAGATCTCAAGGCAAAAAGCCCTGAAAAAGTAGCTAAAATCGTCTTAGGGTTTTCTCCCAAAATTCCACACACTAAGCTCTCCCTAATGACAAAAGATTAGAAAACTATATATAGATTTTTGGATCTGACGGCGTCACCTTATGGAGTGTGACGCCGTCACCTCGCCGCTTTTAGGGTTCCCGGATGACCTTCTTGACGTCGTCCCTCTTTAGCTCTTCCAAAATCCATTCTGGCTTATCAAGGCTTGACGCCGTCGAACCTTGAACGTGACGCCGTCCCCTTTTGATTTAAGCCGTGACGCCCTTGATCAAGTTAAAGCGTGACGCCGTCAGAATTCACATGCTATTTTCACTGGCTTATCATGAGTAAATTTCACGTCCAACTTTTCTTGCCAAAGCATGACGCCGTCCAGAGTAAATTGTGACGCCGTTAAGAGTAACTTTTAGCCGATTTTTGAGACTTTGTCGTTTTCTTCACTTTTATGCTCCAAAAACGTCCAAAATGCCTCCTTTTCCAGATTTCTCCTCAAAAGTACCTAAAATGACAAAAGGAACAATTTAGGGCAATATTTGATCAAATAAATACGATTTAAGGCTTAAATGACCCCTTAAAAGCGGTACACTTTTCGCTTCATCAATACAAAACTTTTGTCGGCTCCAGAATCAAATAAAACTTTAGCAGGGTGGTTATTAAGGGGAAACGTACCCGTCACGACATCGGGATCTTGTTCAAAATTTCCATCTCCTAGCACATATGCTCTCCCGCGAGCATTGTTGACGGGGTTGGCAACCTGATTCGGACACTGGTTCTTGTAGTGTTCCTTCTTACCACATCCATGGCACACTATGGCCACTGGTTGCAGGTTGGCTCCTGTGGCCTTGCAGTCTTGGGTCTTGTGGCCGGTTTTCTGACACTTTCCACATTTAGCGAAACAGGGTCCTTGATGGTGCATCTTACATCGGTTGCACATGGGAGCGGGTCCAGCATAGCCCCCAGTTCCAGTAGGTGTGGCAATGTAAGCCCTGGCAGTTTCCTGCCGGCGATTCTGTTGGTTGTGATGGTGGTTCCGGTTTTGCTGATAGCTTTGTGTGTTGTTGCGGTTGTGGCTTTGATTATGGTGAGAGTTGTTGTTGCTGTGATTGTTTCTACGATCATCAAATTTTCTTTTGTGATCGTTGCTTCCCTGAGCTTGATTACGCCTGATTTCCCTTTCTAGTAACTTCTGAGCAGTCTCCATGGCTTCCTCCAGTGTTTGTGGTTTGGACACCGTGACATCTCCTTCTATGCTTCTGGGTAATCATTCAACATACCTTTCCAGTGTCTTCTCGAAATCCGGCACCTTGGTTGGGCATAGTATGGAGAGCTCTTGGAATCTCCTATCATAAGCCCTAAGATCATATCCTTTTACCACCAAGCGGTCAAGCTCATCTTCCATCTTTCGAATTTCGGTGCGAGGACAATAATTCTTCAACATCTTCTGTTTAAACTCAGCCCAAGGAAGTTGGTAAGCTCTATCATTACCCATTTTATGAGCAGTGGCGTTCCACCACGACAGTGCATCATCTGTTAGAGTACCAGTAGCAAAGGCGACTTTGTCGTTTTCGGCACAACCACTTCTTGTAAAGACAGTCTCTGAACGCTCAAACCATTGAGCTAACTGTGTCACTCCTTCAGTACCTTTAAAGGTTGGCGGTTTGCAACTCATAAACTCCTTGTACGTGCACTTGCAGGTTGCAACTGACTCGCTCTCGGCAGTGGGCCTTGTTGCACTGCCGGTAGGAGTCGTGGCTGCAGCTTGAGCTATCAATGCAGCGGTCACGCTTTCCGTGATTAATCGGCGGATCTCCTCCGGAGTCATGATCGATCCGGCGACTGCTTCTGTAGTTCTGTTGCGGGTAGCCATGTTCTAACAATGACACAAGAACATATATTTAGGTTTTACGGTTAATATAATCAAGTGAGGTGTCATAATTGTCCTCATAATAGTAGCATACAACATCCTCATAAACAAAATTATCATAATTAATCATCACGACATGTCTGAATACAATCACAACACACATGGAATAATATGGTAACGTATAAAAGAAAATTACAACACATAAATGAAGAAAGCAGCCATAACATAGATCAATATTGGTACATAGTAATCATAACTAACCATGAGTTTTAATAATTTGATACATTGTTTCCAAAAGAACAATACAATACAGATTATTAATGCCACGCAGGGCAAGTTAAGATGTCACTACTACAACAATACGTGGCTAATCTACGAAGTGCCGGGTGCATCTCCAGGTCCATGCTGCAATCCTCTAACAGTCTCAGCCAACTCCTCCATCCTCTGGTCTCTGACTCTCTCTCTAGCCTGTAACTCTCCAACCGCTCCTCCGAGAGCATGGATGGTACTGTCAGCTACTGCCAACCTCTCAGTCTGATGCTCGATCATCTGCTGCTGTATCGCTACAATCTCTCTCAGCTGCTGTGTCTCCTGACTCTGTGCATCTAGTCGCTGTCCGAACTCAGTAACAATCTCTCTAACCTCCTCTAGCTGGGTACCAAACAGGTCAAATACCTCCTCCATAGCAATCCTCCCGACCACGAGGTTCTCGACCTCCTCCTGTATGTTCTCGACTCGCTCGAGAGATATATCATCGATCAAACTCAGCAACTCATCAAGACGATCCTCATGTCGGGCCAGTCTGGCGGCCAGCAGTGGGATGGTGTGGTGGATAGGCTCCCCTGTAACTGGGAGGACAGCTGATGAACACTCCCCCAGCTCCGAAGCTCTAGGGGCTCCCTCCTGAAGTCTCCAATGACGAATGCACTCCAACAGAAATGACCATCTACGGGCATCGACTCTCCTATGTGGTCTAGGGTAAGCTGCTGCCTCAGTAGCAATCTGAACGTAGGGGTCTGATGGTGAAGGACTCATGGGATGTGCTCTCTCAGAAGAGGGTAGGGGAACACTCTGAGCCTGAATGGGTGAGGCAGTAGGAGATGAGATAGGAGATGACAGGGGAACAGTGGTGGTCTGGGTATAAAACACAGTAGGGGGTGGTATAGGTGATGGTGCATCCTCTGGCGAGGGTGGTGGAGTCGGGAGCATATAAGAGTGGGGTTGTGGCACTGATGGAGATGGCTCAGGAGAACTGGGTGGTGGTGTAGCTACGAGAGCTGGTGGTGGTGGTACTAGGGCTGGTGGGGTACGTACTCGTTTTTGAGCAGTGTGAATATAGGTGAAACTGTTAGGGCCGTACTTGTATCTCTTCCCAAAAGGAGCTGGCTCATAAGGCTGGAGGACTCTAACTCGCTTGCGCCGGCGAACCGGTGCAGGCGGGGGTGGTGGTGGAATGGATGCAGCTGAATCAGAAGAATCTGAGTCGGAGGACTCATCATCAGCCTCTGATCCTGAGGAGTAGTGATCATGGGTAAGAACTCGGCGTAGTGATGGCTCAGGGTGATCATCAGCAGCTAAGAACTGCTGGGACTCATAGTACTGGTCAAGGGTCAAAGGACCATAAGCAAGTGAAGATGAAAGTGGGATAGTAGGTGTGATAACTGGTGTTGAAGCGACTTCACCCTCCTCAAAGGGCTCCGTCTCTCCAGATACATCCCCAGATGGGACAACAGATGGAACAGTGGGTAAAACAGGTAAGGTGCTATCAGTGTCATAGTCGGATAAAATGATAGTGGGGACAGAGGGTGATGCTGGTAGTGCGTCATCACTGTCAGAAAGTATGATGATGGGAGGTGACATAGTACTGCAATATCCCAATAATAATAATATAAGTCATTAATAATACTAACATGCACTTAATCATAATAACATTCGTAGGTGATAAAACTGATTTGTCATGCATAATCTGCCAAGCAAATCTCGATGCTATTTTTTCTATAGTGATAAAATTCGTTTGTCATGCATAATCTGCCAAGCAAATCTCGATGCAAAAGTGTAGCAAAATGTTGGCACGGAGGGCATAGGGTGGTGAGGTTTAAAATGGTCCTTTTAGAAATCACGGTTATAGTCCAATGTTTTTGAAAAGCATTTGGTTCTCTATAACCATGGCTCTGATGCCAATCTGTAACACCCCTAAAATCGTAATGAAGCAGCGGAAGTCTAATTTGGGGTATTACATCTTAGATCGTAGTCATAATTATAGAAAACGACTCGAAAGAGACGTTTTGTGAAAATTTGTTATCATTCATCAATTTAAAATCAGAGTTGTAAACAACAGAATCATAATATTTAAAAGTACTAAATGAAAATGTTTAAGATGAATGAAAACATTTGTTTTTGGACATCGTCCAAGGGGGGTGATATGTGTCTAAATACACATATGTTTTACCCTGTTTAAACCCACATAAACGTCCAAAAACACACAAATAACCATAAATGTTATAAATATCATTAAAAATGTGTTTTTATATGTTTCAGATGCAAAATGATTAAAATCAAGTGAAAACGAATAAAGTTTGCATAAATGGCAAGTCTAGTCCCTCGAATTTCAAAAGTTGTCAAAATTAGTCATCGGGTGTTTTAAAAATGGAAAATTATGTTTTATACCCTTGTACTATTCACACTTGACAAGATTGGTCCTTTTGATAAACTTTTGGAAATTTACATATTTAACCCCTCAAAATCCAAAAATGACATAAATGGTCCCTGAAGGTTTAAAAAGTGGAAAATTACATCTATGATCCTTGGGTTATTCACATATGGCAAAAATGGTACTTGTGATAATTTTGGAAACTTGACAGTTTCAGCCCCTCAACTATTCAGCAATTACAAGTTTGGTCCCTATGTTTAACTAAAACCAAATCCGGATCAATCCTTATACCCTTAAACCCAAAAACAACCCAACCCCTTTTATCACAACCCAACCCTTATTAAACTAAACCCAGCCCAACACATAAGCCCATTTCACCCTTTGTTTTAAATAAACCCAGACACAAGAACGTTTGACCTTGGTCAAACGTTTCTTCTACCTTCGAACCGCCAAACCACACCACCTCACCACCACCTCATCACCAGCTGGCTTCACCACCTCAACCCTCATCCTAACACGCTACCTAACATGCCAAATGCAATAAATGCATCTTCCCCACTCCCACTAACTAAAACAGACAAATTAACACTTGTCCTGTTTTCCCGCCAAAAGTGAAAATGGATGAATGAGATCAAATTGAGTTAATCCAAGGGTGCAGAAAGATGAAGTGATGTCGACAAAGGATATCCCACTTTAATTATGTATAAATAGATAGCTTTTGTAGCCTTAATTGGCAAGTAGGTAAAAAATTAGCATAAATCGTAATTTCCATTTCAGTAGTGATAAAGTGTAATTCCAAGTTTTAACAATCAATACAAAGTAATTTTAGTGTGTTTGTTGTTATTCCTTGTTTAAATGTCAGTAGTTAATGATAATTGCTAAGTTTCTTAAATTTCATGTGTAATGAGAATTCGAACTTAGGTAATTGTTAAGTGAAATAATTTCTCAGTTGTTTCTAATAGCTTATGCAAGCTTTATATAGCTTGTTGTAAGTTTATTATAGTATAAATCAGTGCTAAACTCAAGAACTCAAGATGGTCAACAAAAGTCAACTGAAGAGCTAATAAGCTATTTCTGGGTAAAAAGCTAATCAGGAAGGCTTCTTTGTGGTTTTCTAGCTTGTTTCTGACAAGCTAGATTGGTTCTTGGTCCTTGTTCTCTGTTCCATAAATCTCACTCAGTTGTAAGCTTTTTAGATTTTTAGCATTAAATTCCATATTACTGTATAACTGCTTAATAGTAGCTTATTCTTGTTGTTTTATGTTCTTTATTAGTTCCTCAGAGTATTTCATTAGTATATTCAGTCAAACATAGACTTTGTTTTCATTTTTACTTAAAAACTATAAAAAGCAAAAAAATAGCCATTAGTAGCATAGTATAGCATACTGCTTATTTTTGTTTTAAAAGTTGTTAAATACAGTTAATATAGGTCAGTAAATCAGTCAATATCAAAAATATCATAGTTCATAGCTTATTTCCTTTGAAAAAGTCACCACAGTCACATACAAAGGGGTGTTTGGTTTTGTGCAGTCAACAGGCCAAAACCATAGTGTACTGTAGATTTACCAATTAGCCAACTTTGAACCTGCTTAATTTAGTCCAAATAAGGTATTTTCAAGTTCAAAATAGCAGTATTGATAGAAAATCATGTTTTCCTTGGCCTGTGTTAAAATCAGACATCAAAATGCTCAAATAAGCTAGATTAAGCCACAAGCTTATTTTGGCCTGTTTATTGGCATTTCTGAGTCACTCTTGGTCATAATAGATTAGTCAAGTTGAGTTGGATTAGGTGCCCTTTGGTTTGTGCTTTTCTGCACAAACTCTGCACACAGCAGACTCATTGTTTTAGCAGCTGATCTCACCCACTTTGTGGCTTATCCACATAAGCTTAAGTCCTGATTTTTGTGTTTTTCAATAGCCCACACTACTAGCTTACTTTTGCCCCCTAAGATTGCATCTCAGTAGCTTATTAGACTGCTTAAATTGCCTTGCAATTTGGCATTTTTCTGAAGTTTCTGTTGAAACTTTGCAACTGATTAGGTGTCCAATTGTTTAATCTGTGGGATAATCTCTTATATTTAAGTTTTTTTGTGCTTTAATAAGTATATTAAACATGTCTTGAGCATTGGTTAATGTTTGTGCTTATTAGCTTAATTTGGGCTTATTAGCAAACTGCTTATTAGCCCAAATCTGCTTATCAGGCTTAGACAATTTCCACTTTTATTTTTCCTAGCTTTCTAATAATATTTTAGATTTACTCAGAATTTTTCATAATTTTCCTAAGTCATTTACTATTTTTTAAATTTTTAATCAGTTTTTATTAGTAATTAAATCATAATAAATAGAATATTAATCAGAAAAATATAATTTTAATTTTCATAATTTTCTTTTGTCATTTATAATCCAGGAAAAATATAATTTTATTTTTAGACCTTAAGAAAAATCAAAAACATAAAAATAAGTGATAGTTTCTATTTAATAGAATTTATCTTTTTAAATTTTAATTAAGTAAATTTCAATTTTATAATTTTCTTAGCTTCTTTTTACTTAATAATATTTTTAGAAAAATTTTTAGAATTTTCTTTGTTCATTTAGTAATTTTTATAAATTTAAATAGTTTAAAAAGTAATTAAATAAATAAATAATTAATAATAATTAAATAAAAAGTGTAAAAAAAAATATAATTTTAGTTTTTAAATAAGTTTTAAGTAATTTTACATTTTTAGGTTTTAAATTTTATAAATTTCAGTTTTAGTCCCATTTTAGATTTTCTGTTACGCGTTTGTAGTTTATTTTAATCGCGTTTAGTTTTCTTTTATATATTTGTTTATCAATTGTTAATTAGATATAAAAAAGCAAAATCAAAAAAATATATCTGATTCATCAAATCACTCTAATCCACACTTTTCACAGTTTGCCCATTCGCACCTCGTTGGGAAACGATCCGGGTGATCACTTGCCTGGTTTCACACTACACACGAGTATTCGTTCTGAGACTGTTTATATTTATATATACGTTTTCAGACGAATCAAATTTTGCGCCGCTGCCGGGGATCGAACCCGGGTCACCCGCGTGACAGGCGGGAATACTTACCACTATACTACAAAAGTGGAATTCTAGCGAATTTGATCAAATGCACCATCTAGTACCCCCATTTTAGCCAAAAATTTTAAAATTTTTTCTCACTTAGAACGCAATAAATGGTTATCAGTCCGCCATGTCTAACCCACATAAGGATTGGCTAATCCGAGAGCAAACGGCTCTTGGTAAAGATAAATCAAATCCATTTATGGCTTACAATTTGCCGAAAATTGTATGGTATTCGACTCACCATATCCTTATAAGTGAAGAGTTGGCTAGCCCGCAAGGTTATGGCTTGTGGTAAAGGCATTTGGAAAACCATGATTGGTAATCAGCTCACCAAAGATAATAGTGATAATTTATCTAAGAGTTGGCTAGTCCAGAAGCAAACGGCTTCTGGTAAAGACAAATCAAAACCGTTGACAGCTTATGATTTGCTCAAAATCATTTGGTTATCAGTGTACCAAAGTTCTTACTTGAACTGAAACATTTGGCTACTCCAGAAGTAATGGCTTTTGGTAAAGAGATAAAATCCATTAAAACTTCGTAAAAGATTGCTAGGGACTAGCAATAGTTTAGTGTGGGGGATTTGATATGTGTCTAAATACACATATGTTTTACCCTGTTTAAACCCACATAAACGTCCAAAAACACACAAATAACCATAGATGTTATAAATATCATTAAAAATGTGTTTTTATATGTTTCAGATGCAAAATGATTAAAATCAAGTGAAAACGAATAAAGTTTGCATAAATGGCAAGTCTAGTCCCTCGAATTTCAAAAGTTGTCAAAATTAGTCATCGGGTGTTTTAAAAATGGAAAATTATGTTTTATACCCTTGTACTATTCACACTTGACAAGATTGGTCCTTTTGATAAACTTTTGGAAATTTACATATTTAACCCCTCAAAATCCAAAAATGACATAAATGGTCCCTGAAGGTTTAAAAAGTGGAAAATTACATCTATGATCCTTGGGTTATTCACATATGGCAAAAATGGTACTTGTGATAATTTTGGAAACTTGACAGTTTCAGCCCCTCAACTATTCAGCAATTACAAGTTTGATCCCTATGTTTAACTAAAACCAAATCCGGATCAATCCTTATACCCTTAAACCCAAAAACAACCCAACCCCTTTTATCACAACCCAACCCTTATTAAACTAAACCCAGCCCAACACATAAGCCCATTTCACCCTTTGTTTTAAATAAACCCAGACACAAGAACGTTTGACCTTGGTCAAACGTTTCTTCTACCTTCGAACCGCCAAACCACACCACCTCACCACTACCTCATCACCAGCTGGCTTCACCACCTCAACCCTCATCCTAACACGCTACCTAACATGCCAAATGCAATAAATGCATCTTCCCCACTCCCACTAACTAAAACAGACAAATTAACACTTGTCCTGTTTTCCCGCCAAAAGTGAAAATGGATGAATGAGATCAAATTGAGTTAATCCAAGGGTGCAGAAAGATGAAGTGATGTCGACAAAGGATATCCCACTTTAATTATGTATAAATAGATAGCTTTTGTAGCCTTAATTGGTAAGTAGGTAAAAATTAGCATAAATCGTAATTTCCATTTCAGTAGTGATAAAGTGTAATTCCAAGTTTTAACAATCAATACAAAGTAATTTTAGTGTGTTTGTTGTTATTCCTTGTTTAAATGTCAGTAGTTAATGATAATTGCTAAGTTTCTTAAATTTCATGTGTAATGAGAATTCGAACTTAGGTAATTGTTAAGTGAAATAATTTCTCAGTTGTTTCTAATAGCTTATGCAAGCTTTATATAGCTTGTTGTAAGTTTATTATAGTATAAATCAGTGCTAAACTCAAGAACTCAAGATGGTCAACAAAAGTCAACTGAAGAGCTAATAAGCTATTTCTGGGTAAAAAGCTAATCAGGAAGGCTTCTTTGTGGTTTTCTAGCTTGTTTCTGACAAGCTAGATTGGTTCTTGGTCCTTGTTCTCTGTTCCATAAATCTCACTCAGTTGTAAGCTTTTTAGATTTTTAGCATTAAATTCCATATTACTGTATAACTGCTTAATAGTAGCTTATTCTTGTTGTTTTATGTTCTTTATTAGTTCCTCAGAGTATTTCATTAGTATATTCAGTCAAACATAGACTTTGTTTTCATTTTTACTTAAAAACTATAAAAAGCAAAAAAATAGCCATTAGTAGCATAGTATAGCATACTGCTTATTTTTGTTTTAAAAGTTGTTAAATACAGTTAATATAAGTCAGTAAATCAGTCAATATCAAAAATATCATAGTTCATAGCTTATTTCCTTTGAAAAAGTCACCACAGTCACATACAAAGGGGTGTTTGGTTTTGTGCAGTCAACAGGCCAAAACCATAGTGTACTGTAAATTTACCAATTAGCCAACTTTGAACCTGCTTAATTTAGTCCAAATAAGGTATTTTCAAGTTCAAAATAGCAGTATTGATAGAAAATCATGTTTTCCTTGGCCTGTGTTAAAATCAGACATCAAAATGCTCAAATAAGCTAGATTAAGCCACAAGCTTATTTTGGCCTGTTTATTGGCATTTCTGAGTCACTCTTGGTCATAATAGATTAGTCAAATTGATTTGGATTAGGTGCCCTTTGGTTTGTGCTTTTCTGCACAAACTCTGCACAAAGCAGACTCATTGTTTTAGCAGCTGATCTCACCCACTTTGTGGCTTATCCACATAAGCTTAAGTCCTGATTTTTGTGTTTTTCAATAGCCCACACTACTAGCTTACTTTTGCCCCCCTAAGATTTCATCTCAGTAGCTTATTAGACTGCTTAAATTGCCTTGCAATTTGGCATTTTTCTGAAGTTTCTGTTGAAACTTTGCAACTGATTAGGTGTCCAATTGTTTAATCTGTGGGATAATCTCTTATATTTAAGTTTTTTTGTGCTTTAATAAGTATATTAAACTTGTCCTGAGCATTTGGTTAATTTTTGTGCTTATTAGCTTAATTTGGGCTTATTAGCAAACTGCTTATTAGCCCAAATCTGCTTATCAGGCTTAGACAATTTCCACTTTTATTTTTCCTAGCTTTCTAATAATATTTTAGATTTACTCAGAATTTTTCATAATTTTCCTAAGTCATTTACTATTTTTAATATTTTTAATCAGTTTTTATTAGTAATTAAATCATAATAAATAGAATATTAATCAGAAAAATATAATTTTAATTTTCATAATTTTCTTTTGTCATTTATAATCCAGGAAAAATATAATTTTATTTTTAGACCTTAAGAAAAATCAAAAACATAAAAATAAGTGATAGTTTCTATTTAATAGAATTTATCTTTTTAAATTTTAATTAAGTAAATTTCAATTTTATAATTTTCTTAGCTTCTTTTTACTGAATAATATTTTTAGAAAAATTTTTAGAATTTTCTTTGTTCATTTAGTAATTTTTATAAATTTAAATAGTTTAAAAAGTAATTAAATAAATAAATAATTAATAATAATTAAATAAAAAGTGTAAAAAAAAATATAATTTTAGTTTTTAAATAAGTTTTAAGTAATTTTACATTTTTAGGTTTTAAATTTCATAAATTTCAGTTTTAGTCCCATTTTAGATTTTCTGTTACGCGTTTGTAGTTTATTTTAATCGCGTTTAGTTTTCTTTTATATATTTGTTTATCAATTGTTAATTAGATATAAAAAAGCAAAATCAAAAAAATATATCTGATTCATCAAATCACTCTAATCCACACTTTTCACAGTTTGCCCATTCGCACCTCGTTGGGAAACGATCCGGGTGATCACTTGCCTGGTTTCACACTACACACGAGTATTCGTTCTGAGACTGTTTATATTTATATATACGTTTTCAGACGGATCAAATTTTGGCGCCGCTGCCGGGGAGGTGTGCTGCGACTATTGTGAAGAATTTTAGCGATTAGTGATTCGAGATCCTTCTTCTAGAAGTTCCTATTTCCCAAAAACAATATAAAATACAAAAATATTTTTCTTTTCTTTTCTATATATTATTATTATTATTATTATTATCATATAAAAAATAAAAACACCAAAAATAATTTCCGTTTTCTTTGTTTAAATAAATAACAATAATAAAATTTACCATCGAGAACCAAGACAGAGTACTACCTAACTGGGGGTACGACCATAATAAGTTCCCAAACATCAGATTTAAAACTTGCCTTTGTATCACTTGCGAATATCGGCTCACCTTTGATTGATAAACAAACTATAACGGAGGTTTAAGGATAGTCTGACATTAAATTGTCGGACTGAAAGAAGCGGGTTTTTAAGGAGCATTAATTGCCCACCTTTGCTTCTCCGCCACTCTGTGCGTTTATCTTTTAGAGAGCTACCGTACGCTTGTTGATTATTGGTTTAAGTTCACTTGTGTTTTGATTCGTTCTTGATTTAATTACAATATTTTGTTTAGTGCATGCGCACTCGTTCTTCCACGTCATCAAGCCCTTTACGTGAACTCGTAGATATTCCGAGAAGACGTAATCGTAGACGTGCTGCCCAAATAGTCGAACCCGAGATTCGTACTGTTCTCACTGATAATATGGCAGACGAACGCACAATGGCTGAAATGCTCCAGGCACCCACCGAGGGTTACGGAGATGCCATCGTTTTACCAGCCATCGATTCTGATCATTTTGAACTGAAAACACATTTGATTCAGCTCGTGTCCACAAACCAATTTCACGGGTTTGAACGAGAGGATCCATATGCACACATTCGTTGGTTCAATAAGTTGACCTCTACAATCAATTACAAGAATGTGCCGCAAACAGTTATCAAATTGATGCTATTTCCATTCTCACTTGAGGGGGCAGCCCAGATTTGGCTGGATAAAGAACCCCCTCGATCCATTGAAACCTGGGAAGATCTTGTAAAGAAATTTGTTAATTATTTCTTCCCTCCATCAAAGACGACTAATCTAAAAAATGAAATTGCTGGATTTCCTCAAGGTTTTGATGAAAATTTCGGAGAGGCATAGGATAGATTTAAAGATCTCCTAAGAAAATGCCCACATCACGATTTCACGGTGTTACAACAGATAAATACGTTTTACAATGGGTTGACCCAAAACGATCAAGATGCACTTAACGCAGCCTCCGGTGGCAATATCTTGAATCGTAAACCTAGAGAGGTGGTTGAAATTTGTGAAAATAAATCAAAAGTTCCTATTTCTCGAAACAAAGTGAATGTTCCTGTCACTCCTGCTTCTTCTTCATCCGGTAACTCATCAGAGTTAGCCTTCCTTACGGATTCAATGCGTTGCATGATGAAGGAAATGAAAGAACTGAAGAGTGAAGTTCATAAACCGGAACAAATCAAAGCAATAAACAAAGTGTGTGAAACTTGTGGTGGCCCACATGCGTATTATGATTGTCAAGCAACCGATGCTTCTCTTTACCCAGCTCCCATAGCTGCAGTAAACCAAAATCAATACCGTCCGCATGCTGAAACTCAGTACCGAGCACCGAATGCTATGGTCCCACCTGGTTTTCCACCCGTGCCAAATCAGAATAATCAGAATTGCTTTGTTCAACATCAGGGACAAAATTTCAACAATTCTCAAAATTTCAATCAGAACCGAGGTCAGAATCAGGGTAATCATAACCAAAAACCATGGAATGTCCAAAATCAAAATCAGACATCCTCAGATGAGTTGCTTAGGCAATTCATAAAATCTCAAGAGGAGACAAATAAAACTCAATATCAGACAAACCAGTTATTGGTTACCCAAATAAATGACATAAAAAAAATCATTAACTGATCTACCTTCTACCTCGGGAGGTCTTCCAAGTAACACTGTTGTCAACCCTAGGGGTGAACTCAAAGCTGTCAGTACACGTAGTGGTAAATCTCATGTTGGATTCAAGGTGATAAAGGACCCGGTACTTCCCACTAACAATGGAAGTGCTAAACACGTCCAACCTTCGGTCATCCAACCCTCGGTCATCCAAAAATCTACACCCACAATTGCTCCTCAGCCGTCAAGAATAGATCCTACTCTATCACGATTTACGGTTAAAAGTTTGTCAACCAAACTTAGTGAGCAAAGAACAGCCAGATATTATTCCGAAATGCTCAATGCTGTTCCTGTCAGTGTACTTGATGACAGTGATGATGATGAAGATACCACTTTCGTCAAAGCTATCACCACTCGGAGTGGTGCTGCTTATGAGGGGCCAGCTGGCCCTATTCCTCCTCCGTTGTTTGAAATGGAAAAAGAGACGGAGGATACAACGGACAAAGTGCAAATTCCAAGCCCACAAAGTACAGCACAAGTCCAGCCTCCGATTGTCCAGAAAAAGAAATCCAAACCAGGAGTTGTCTTTGAATCTGTAGAGACTCCTGAAGTCATTGCCCCTAAATCCAAACCTTATATTCCTTACCCATCACGCTTAAATGAGCAAAAGCTCCGTGAGAAGGCTAGTCAACAAATGGACAAATTCTTTCAAATATTTAAAGAATTACATTTTGACATAAGTTTTGCGGATGCTATCATTCTGATGCCCAAGTTTGCATCAACAATCAAACACTTGTTAAGCAACAAGGAAAAACTGATTGAAATGGCTAAAACTCCATTAAATGAGAACTGCTCAGCGGTTATCTTGAAAAAGCTTCCGGAGAAGCTTGGAGATCCTGGAAAGTTTCTAATACCTTGTGTATTTCCGGGAATGGTTGAATGCTATGCCTTGGCCGATCTAGGTGCAAGCATCAACCTGATGCCTCATTCACTATGGAAGAAACTTTCTCTTCCGGCTCTTACTACTACCTACATGACTCTTGAGCTTGCAGATCGAACCATATCTCATCCCTGCGGCATTGCCGAAGATGTGTTTGTGAAAGTAGGTAAGTTCCATTTTCCAGCTGACTTTGTGGTTGTTGACTTCGACGCAGATCAAAAGGTTCCTCTCATTCTTGGAAGAGGATTCCTAAAAACGGGCCATGCTCTTATTGATGTATTTAAGCATGAAATCACATTGCGTGTGGATAATGAAGCTGTTACTTTTAACCATGATCAAACTTCGAGGTACTCCTCAAATTATAATTCTGCATCGGTTAACCGAATCGATGTCATTGATGTTGCTTCAAAGGAGTACTCTCATGAAAGTGTTGGTTATTTTCATAATTCTGTGAGTGGTGAACCCACCACATCTTCTCAACTTATCATAGCCGACTCTTCCCCTTCTCTCACTTCGGTTGAGGGAAGTGATCCCTTTTGGGATGAAGTCGATGCTTTTCTTGCTCTAGATAGTTCACTTCCGCATGAGGTTGATGATGACTATCTTGATCCTGAGGGGGACATTCTTTTTCTAGAGAATTTATTAAACGAAGATTCATCTTCCCCTCTTCCACCAAAGCAACTTCATAAGAAGGAAATCAAGTCAGTTGAGAAAACTGATAAATTTCCTGAGATCAAGTTTAAGGACTTGCCTCCTCCACTTGCAATTCTTGAGGAGGAAGTTCTTATTTTAATGGCTATTCAGATCTCTCTTCTTCCCTTCACCTACCCGGTGATTTCCCCTATCTTTCACTCATTCGGGAGTGAGGATATTACCTTTGATCCTGGCATTTTCCATCTAACATTGGTTTAAATGCCGGATTTATCTCATCGGTGTGGAACTTTCTTATGTTCAATTGGTTATCCAAACAATTTGAATGAAAGTCCGATGAAGATGGTTTCTTCCACATGCTTCCCCATGAACTAATGAATGCGGGGTCGAGTCGAGCTAAGTGACTCGGTGAACAAAAATATTAGCCCACCACATGGGTTTTCACCCGTGTCTCTGTTTTCTTCCTCTTTTCTACCACCTAGTGTGGGGGAGATGCCCACATGTTGTAAATATGTACAGTCAAAAAAAAAAAAAAAAAAAAAAAAGATTTTTTTTTGTGTGTATGTATAAAAATAATGGCTATTAGTATTTCCCTTTCACGTTCTAAGTGTTGGTTTAACAACCGGTTCTTTGAATATTGAGGGCAATATTCAGTTCTAAGTGTGGGGGGGAATTCTAGCGAATTTGATCAAATGTACCATCTAGTACCCCCATTTTAGCCAAAAATTTTAAAATTTTTTCTCACTTAGAACGCAATAAATTGTTATCAGTCCGCCATGTCTAACCCACATAAGGATTGGCTAATCCGAGAGCAAACGGCTCTTGGTAAAGATAAATCAAATCCGTTTATGGCTTACAATTTGCCGAAAATTGTATGGTATTCGACTCACCATATCCTTATAAGTGAAGAGTTGGCTAGCCCGCAAGGTTATGGCTTGTGGTAAAGGCATTTGGAAAACCATGATTGGTAATCAGCTCACCAAAGATAATAGTGATAATTTATCTAAGAGTTGGCTAGTCCAGAAGCAAACGGCTTCTGGTAAAGACAAATCAAAACCGTTGACAGCTTATGATTTGCTCAAAATCATTTGGTTATCAGTGTACCAAAGTTCTTACTTGAACTGAAACATTTGGCTACTCCAGAAGTAATGGCTTTTGGTAAAGAGATAAAATCCATTAAAACTTCGTAAAAGATTGCTAGGGACTAGCAATAGTTTAGTGTGGGGGATTTGATATGTGTCTAAATACACATATGTTTTACCCTGTTTAAACCCAGATAAACGTCCAAAAACACACAAATAACCATAAATGTTATAAATATCATTTAAAATGTGTTTTTATATGTTTCAGATGCAAAATGATTAAAATCAAGTGAAAACGAATAAAGTTTGCATAAATGGCAAGTCTAGTCCCTCGAATTTCAAAAGTTGTCAAAATTAGTCATCGGGTGTTTTAAAAATGGAAAATTATGTTTTATACCCTTGTACTATTCACACTTGACAAGATTGGTCCTTTTGATAAACTTTTGGAAATTTACATATTTAACCCCTCAAAATCCAAAAATGACATAAATGGTCCCTGAAGGTTTAAAAAGTGGAAAATTACATCTATGATCCTTGGGTTATTCACATATGGCAAAAATGGTACTTGTGATAATTTTGGAAACTTGACAGTTTCAGCCCCTCAACTATTCAGCAATTACAAGTTTGGTCCCTATGTTTAACTAAAACCAAATCCGGATCAATCCTTATACCCTTAAACCCAAAACTAACCCAACCCCTTTTATCACAACCCAACCCTTATTAAACTAAACCCAGCCCAACACATAAGCCCATTTCACCCTTTGTTTTAAATAAACCCAGACACAAGAACGTTTGACCTTGGTCAAACGTTTCTTCTACCTTCGAACCGCCAAACCACACCACCTCACCACCACCTTATCACCAGCTGGCTTCACCACCTCAACCCTCATCCTAACACGCTACCTAACATGCCAAATGCAATAAATGCATCTTCCCCACTCCCACTAACTAAAACAGACAAATTAACACTTGTCCTGTTTTCCCGCCAAAAGTGAAAATGGATGAATGAGATCAAATTGAGTTAATCCAAGGGTGCAAAAAGATGAAGTGATGTCGACAAAGGATATCCCACTTTAATTATGTATAAATAGATAGCTTTTGTAGCCTTAATTGGCAAGTAGGTAAAAATTAGCATAAATCGTAATTTCCATTTCAGTAGTGATAAAGTGTAATTCCAAGTTTTAACAATCACTACACACGAGTATTCGTTCTGAGACTGTTTATATTTATATATACGTTTTCAGACGAATCAGGGGGCCCTGTTCCACTCCGTGCCATTAGCTTCTTTAGATACCTGAGATAAAACATGCTTAAAACGATCAACACAAAGGTTGAGTGAATCCATAGTGTTTAATTCGTAATAGATTGAACACAAGTCAGATAATAGTAAAAACTATGATATTGTAGTGTGATATATATATTGCCCTAAGCCTCATGACACGCAAACCTTAACGTCGGGTGTAATAATAAATGATATATATATAGCCCACATCATAGCAATGATGTAGGTGATAATGCCCTCGTCGTAGGAGTTTGCCAAACTCTTGATAATTCGAATAAAGTGCATTTGGTTACCATTTCAGGCTAACTTCAAATGGGTCGTCAACTTCCAATAGATCTATTCACTGAATTCGCGTTCACTCGCAAGTGATTAATGGTTCATGATATGAGGGACTTTTTGGCAGGGTGGTAACTTAGGCAATATTAACTTAGCAATATCAATCAGGATAGCATACAAAAATATTTGTGTTCAGATTTATAGCATGTATCTCCCCACGGGATTTGAAAACATAGTAAAAGTGTGTAACAACCGCGAAATTTCAGGCTATTATTTTAAATAGTTAATCTATTTATTTTTGATAAATAATACAAATTAAACAATTACTGACATTTACTGATGTTTAGAAATTTAAAAACGAGAGGTTATCTCGTTTTTCTTGAAAAACGACACCACACGCGTACCGACACGAAATTAGTAAGGGTTCAAATTTGTAATTCATTTTCGGAGTCAATAGCCTTGTTTTTAAATCATGTTTGTAAAAAAAGTTTCCATAAATATATTATCTATATTTTTACCGGATCACATTTAATGTTTAATTCGACGGGATACGGGGCACACGGGTAATAATTAAGCAAAAACCTACCATCTAATAAATAACTTTTAGCCGCCTATTTCACTTCTTCCTATATCACTTTCCCATCACTATCATCTTTCTCTCTTTCCCAAATATGAAGCACGAGAACAGATCAAGATATATCATTTTCCATGCTGCTTCTCTTCTCCCCAAAAATATAATCACGGGAACATCTAAAACCTTTCAATGGAAAATGACTAGAGCTAGGTTCATCCGTTCACGGGGTTTTGACCACAAAAGCAGGTCGCAACTTTTCTTCTTTGCCTTCTTTTTATCTCGTTCGAAGAGCAGGGGGGAGCACCACAAGTCCCTCAACTCCAACCTTAATTTATTTCACATTTTGGTTCTTTCTCCTTGAAGACATACTGAAGAAGCCACCACCACCTTTCACAAATTATGTTCATTTTTTGTTTCTTGAGTTAGTCACAGCCGAAGACCCCTCCTAACTAGTCATCTCGCTTCACATTATTAAACACACATTTACTCCCATCCACTCCTCTTACTCACGACAGGAAAAGGGCAAGAAACATGGGTTTGTGATCTTGGGTTATATTGAGAAAACTTGGGTTAAGGATCTTGTGTTGGTTTCACTTTTCATTCTGACGTACACAATCTTCATAATCCACTGTAAGAATGTTGAACACTCTAACCATGTTTACCTCCTTTATTTTTCGAACCTTAAGCATGTTCTTATAAATATAACATATCATAAAAGCTTGTGTGGTAACCTTGAACCTTGTTTAACACTACTAAACACACTACGAATAAGCAAGTGCTTATCGACACACATGTTTTCATGACAAGCCTGTTGAGGTTTCGGATACAAAACGATGAAAAGAGACACTAAAAGAAACTAAAAATCATTTCGAAAACACAAACACAAACTCATGCATGTAGCACACTGAGTAGTTATATGGCAAATGTAAACACATCCATGCACGACACACTGTGATTATATGTGTAATTAAAACACAGATCTGAAAGTCTATATATGCAAACAGTTTGTATAAACCAACACAAACAAGCAGTTTGGCCTGTTGGTGGGACGCTTGATTGTTAAGCGTGAGGTCAGGGGTTCGAACCCTGCACCTGACACTTTTTGCTAATTTACTTCTTTTACAAATTTTTTTTTCACTTATAACCCTCGAACTATCAGAAGTTAAACAATATTTTCTTTTAACAATTTATACTGAGTATATCCTGTTAATCAAACTATAACTCTTACTATATAAATATATTGACAAAGTTAAACAATATTTTCTTTCAACAATTTATACCGAGTATATCCCGTTAATTAAACTATAACTCTTACTATATAAATATATTGACAATGGGATATTTCGTGGCAATTGATTTATAAAGGGAAACAAATATTTACGACCAAGTCATGCCCGATCTTTGTCAAATTCTTATACTTGGTTTATTTTCACAAACTCGACCAAACTATGAAAACAATGTAATATAACATTACCTATAGAAAATATATTATAGATATTTTCTAATTTATCATCAACTAACTAAATATATAATGCATTCATATATACACCATATCATGTAACCGTTACTCATGTAAACACTTAACGTAAAGTATTTATTAATATCACCAACGTATGATTTTTCACAAACACTTTTATTGTGAACACTTTCCGTACATAGTTGTCCTGTTACTCCCAAATCAGAAACTTACTCGTTACGAATACTCTTATATACTCTTATATATAATTGTACACTTGTCCAAGAGCCAATACTTACAAACACTTTAAAATGATTTAAACATAAACTCTGCCACACAAGCGACATTAAATACAACCACTTGAGAAACTTGAACTTATTAAACACTTTGAGTCGTGAACAAAACTGTAAACTAAGACTTGTTATACTAATTTAGGTCGCGTGTCGGTGCCATCCCCTATTTCTACTTGACTACCGCTTATAGGCTGCTGTATTACTAAGGTGAGTTTTCGTAGCCCCTTTTTCATTATGTTTTTCTTTGGGGGAAAATGGTACTCAAATGATATTTTAACTGTTTTCATGCTGTGATTATACTGCTTTCATGTTTTTGGACATTATGTGTGTTGATGCGATTATATGCTGTGACATGTTTGTTTTGTGCGACCATAACTGCGCAACTGTTAACTCTTTTTTGAGAGCCTACGTGTTGATAGATCTATCGGGGTAGCTCCCCACAGTGTATGTTCATGTGTGCAACCAGCGTGACAGGTTCAGTTGGCGCGACACTAGTTTGTTGTGACTTGTGCTTATAATTGGTTATCATGCTCACTTTTGTCCTACACTATACTATCACAGCTTCGTGGTTTTACTTTTAAACCTACGAGCTCACCAACTTTATGTTGACATTTTCTAGTACCATTTTCAGGTGTTATTGAAGTTGCTTAGAAGGTTGAGTATTGACTGGCTTAGCAAGACTTAAGACAAGACCCTCCCGGGTTATATCTCGTGGAGTTGCATTTGGATATTCCCTAGTGACTTTGGTTAACTTTGAGGCTTATGCATGTCTTGGATGTTGTACTTATCCCGGTTGTGGGAGTTTGCGACTATTATCTACCATATGTTATGCATTTAGTGTTTCTCTGTTGTGACACCTTGAGTTCTTAACTATGAAGTCATACCCCGTGAATGCCATTCCGCTGCGCCATTTTTGGGGTGTGACAGATTGGCATCAGAGCCTTGGTTATAGAGAATTAGGTGGTTTAACCTAGACTATAACCTAAGAATCCTCATATAGTTTGCATTATAGGAACTACGTGTGCGATTATGCGTATAGTATGACACGAAGTGATGATGATAAGTAAATGCATCATGATGCTATCCTAAAAATGCCTGGCCAACGTTTTTACGATAACATGATGAGGCATGGACTTATCAAACTCATGGACTGTCAGATAGGAAGTTGAGTGTAGTAGTACGACGCGTATACCGACCTATCCTACCTACCTCTTACCCAACGTCTACCAATGTCCTATTTTGAAGAATCATGCCTCCAAGAAGGTCGACTCGAGTTAACCGAGGCATTCCACCATCGAGGGGTGGAAGGACTGGTGGGCGAGGAGGTAGAGCAGATGGTCGCGGCACCAAGGACAACGACAACGACAATGTGAATCCTGACCTTTCCGCCATGATCGCCGAGCAACTACAAGCATTGTTACCCACTATCGTCACCCAAGTTGGCGACCACATCAGTAATCTAGGAAACAACAGAAGCGGGAATGACCATGCAGACGATGGCATTGGTAGTGACCACAACAATAATGGCAATAACAGCAATAGTGGCAAGGGATGTTCGTACAAGGAGTTTACAACATGCAAACCAGTGGACTTTGATGGCAATGGAGGAGCGTTGGTGTACACGAGATGGATTGAGAAAATGGAGGCAGTAATGGACATAAGCGAATGTGCAGCTCAACAAAGGGTGAAGTACGCTGCAAGCTCGTTCACGGGAAAGGCTTTGACCTGGTGGAACACGCAAATCAAGGCCAGAGGAAGAGAAGCCGCCATGGGAGTGAGTTGGGATGACCTTAAGGAATTACTAAAGGAGGAGTATTGCCCAAACAACGAGATGCAGAAGCTAGAGCACGAGTTCTACAACCATGCTATGGTAGGTACTGGTCATGCAGTCTATACAGACCGATTCCATGAGCTTGCTAGACTAGTACCTCACATGGTCACTCCTGAATCCAAAAGAATTGAGAGGTACATCTATGGTTTGGTCCCTGAGATTCGCGGGATGGTGAAAGCGACTGAGCCCCTACCCTTCAGTGTGCGATACTGAAATCTGCAACCTTAACGGATGAAATGGTTAGGAATGGGACATGGTCCAAGAGTGGGGATAAGAGGAAGACCGTGAGTGAGCCAAGTAGGCAAGGAGATGCAAACGGTGACGATAAGAAGGCGAAATGGGGAAAGGGATTTGTGGCAACGAGCTCGTGCTGTAAGGGATATGAAGGTTCTCACCCTAAGTGTGCCAAATGTAACTACCACTACCTGGAGACTAAACCCTGCCTAATGTGTTTCAATTGCAATCAGACTGGTCGCATTGCAAGGGATTGTCGAGCAGTAGCCACGCAGGCGACTCCAATTAATGTCATCTACCCAAGGACATGTTTTGAGTGCGGGAGCCCGGATCATTTCCGAAACACGTGTCCTAAGCTGAATAGGGCACAGGGGCAAGTGCAAAATAACCTAAATCAAGCTTTAGTGACTAATAGAACAAACACACATAATGAAAACAATGGCAACCCAGCTCGTGGGCGAGTATTCGTGATGAACGCTGATGAAGGATGCCAAAACTCGAACCTCGTGACGGGTAGGTTCTCCTTAAACGGATATTAGACTATCATACTGTTTGACACCGACGTCGATTATAGATTTGTTTCCACTTAGTTCATGCCTCTGTTAAAGGCGAAACCTAGTGTCCTAGCTCTTAGTTATGAGATTGATATTGTGTGTGACCAAAAAAGGCAGAAAACGATAAGATGGTTCAAACTTTCACCACCTGGTAGTAAGATCTTGGAGTGCGGAAATGTCACCCGTTCATTTTTGAGCAACCCCAAAACTTTAAACTAAAATTTTCTTTTTCTTTAAAAGTAAAAATAAAAATAAAATAAAGTAAGCTTTTTAACAACTTTTAACTTAATTTCATGTCAGTTCTTGTTTGATGAGATGTGAGATTAAGTTTAAAGTTGCTACTTAGCTTAAAATTTTTAAAAAGATTTTGCTCAAAAATGGACAAGGCATTTCATGAAGCCTAATCACTCGATAGTTGCTGTAAAACCGCCTATTTCAGTGCGCCTGGTAGGACGAGCAGAAACCTAGAGATACCTCGCGTGCTTAAGACTTTCGTGAAGTACTTCGTAAAGACCTGACATGATTCACCTCTCATTGACGAATTGAGCTTAACTCCTGTAGCGGAACAAATTTCATGATACGCGATATTTCTCGAGGAAAGATTTCGAACAACAAATATTATTAGTTGAGAGTGCACGAGACTGATAACCCTAAAACTGAATTAGGAACGATATACAGGAAACTCGAGTTAAAGGATAAGTCCTTTAGTTTGATTAATGCCTCCGTAGTATTCAATGATAAGAAATCCAATTAGAGCGACATACATGAGGAGCGCCTCACCTATTATGTCAGATCGTAGCAGACAATTCACATCGCGATTTTGGTAGAAACTATAGGAAGCATTAGGAATACAGTTAGATTGGAGTACGGTCTAATATTCCTAGACCGATGGTCAGGGTGAGCATACTACCCGACATTAGGAGATATGATTAGGGCATGCACTATTGATTTTGGAGGAAACAGGAATGCACATCCCCCTTAGTTGAACATTCTCCTTGGTCATCTACTAGTTGTTTATTTGAAAGCGATCCAAAAATTGAGCCAATCCTTCAAAAATGTTGAGTTTCTTTTCTTACAACTTGATATTTAACTTAATTTCATGACAGTTCTTGTTTGATGAGTTGTGAAGTTAAGTTAGATTCAAGTTGTTACGTAGTTTAAAATTAGGTTTAATCTCATGACAGTTCTTGTTTGATGAGTTGTGAGATTAAGCAAAAATCAAGTCGTTACTGGGTTTAGACTGTGGTTTAGTTTAATCTCATGACAGTTCTTGTTTGATGAGTTGTGTGGGTTAAGCTAGATTTCAGTTGAGACTCAACTTAAACTACCAAAAAGATGCCTAAGATTTTTGACGGCTTTACTCAAGGACGGGAAAGCTTGCCTAATTGTGTGAATATTATGTGGTCTCATTTGTGTGATTTCTAGAGGTTAGGAAGTATTGATAGTACCAAGTGGTAAGTAGCACCCGGTACTATTTGGAATGACACCCACACCCTTACCTTCTGTGTGCAACCAAATAGAAGGGTGAATACTATCCGAACATGCTCAGACCTTTAGCCAATGGAATTTCGAGGACAAAATTCTGTTAACGGGGGTAGACTGTAACAACCGCGAAATTTCAGGCTATTATTTTAAATAGTTAATCTATTTATTTTTGATAAATAATACAAATTAAACAATTACTGACATTTACTGATGTTTAGAAATTTAAAAACGAGAGGTTATCTCGTTTTTCTTGAAAAACGACACCACACGCGTACCGACACCAAATTAGTAAGGGTTCAAATTTGTAATTCATTTTCGGAGTCAATAGCCTTGTTTTTAAATCATGTTTGTAAAAAAAGTTTCCATAAATATATTATCTATATTTTTACCGGATCACATTTAATGTTTAATTCGACGGGATACGGGGCACACGGGTAATAATTAAGCAAAAACCTACCATCTAATAAATAACTTTTAGCCGCCCATTTCACTTCTTCCTATATCACTTTCCCATCACTATCATCTTTCTCTCTTTCCCAAATATGAAGCACGAGAACAGATCAAGATATATCATTTTCCATGCTGCTTCTCTTCTCCCCAAAAATATAATCACGGGAACATCTAAAACCTTTCAATGGAAAATGACTAGAGCTAGGTTCATCCGTTCACGGGGTTTTGACCACAAAAGCAGGTCGCAACTTTTCTTCTTTGCCTTCTTTTTATCTCGTTCGAAGAGCAGGGGGGAGCACCACAAGTCCCTCAACTCCAACCTCAATTTATTTCACATTTTGGTTCTTTCTCCTTGAAGACATACTGAAGAAGCCACCACCACCTTTCACAAATTATGTTCATTTCTTGTTTCTTGAGTTAGTCACAGCCGAAGACCCCTCCTAACTAGTCATCTCGCTTCACATTATTAAACACACATTTACTCCCATCCACTCCTCTTACTCACGACAGGAAAAGGGCAAGAAACATGGGTTTGTGATCTTGGGTTATATTGAGAAAACTTGGGTTAAGGATCTTGTGTTGGTTTCACTTTTCATTCTGATGTACACAATCTTCATAATCCACTGTAAGAATGTTGAACACTCTAACCATGTTTACCTCCTTTATTTTTCGAACCTTAAGCATGTTCTTATAAATATAACATATCATAAAAGCTTGTGTGGTAACCTTGAACCTTGTTTAACACTACTAAACACACTACGAATAAGCAAGTGCTTATCGACACACATGTTTTCATGACAAGCCTGTTGAGGTTTCGGATACAAAACGATGAAAAGAGACACTAAAAGAAACTAAAAATCATTTCGAAAACACAAACACAAACTCATGCATGTAGCACACTGAGTAGTTATATGGAAAATGTAAACACATCCATGCACGACACACTGTGATTATATGTGTAATTAAAACACAGATCTGAAAGTCTATATATGCAAACAGTTTGTATAAACCAACACAAACAAGCAGTTTGGCCTGTTGGTGGGACGCTTGATTGTTAAGCGTGAGGTCAGGGGTTCGAACCCTGCACCTGACACTTTTTGCTAATTTACTTCTTTTACAAATTTTTTTTTCACTTATAACCCTCGAACTATCAGAAGTTAAACAATATTTTCTTTTAACAATTTATACTGAGTATATCCTGTTAATCAAACTATAACTCTTACTATATAAATATATTGACAAAGTTAAACAATATTTTCTTTCAACAATTTATACCGAGTATATCCCGTTAATTAAACTATAGCTCTTACTATATAAATATATTGACAATGGGATATTTCGTGGCAATTGATTTATAAAGGGAAACAAATATTTACGACCAAGTCATGCCCGATCTTTGTCAAATTCTTATACTTGGTTTATTTTCACAAACTCGACCAAACTATGAAAACAATGTAATATAACATTACCTATAGAAAATATATTATAGATATTTTCTAATTTATCATCAACTAACTAAATATATAATGCATTCATATATACACCATATCATGTAACCGTTACTCATGTAAACACTTAACGTAAAGTATTTATTAATATCACCAACGTATGATTTTTCATAAACACTTTTATTGTGAACACTTTCCGTACATAGTTGTCCTGTTACTCCCAAATCAGAAACTTACTCGTTACGAATACTCTTATATACTCTTATATATAATTGTACACTTGTCCAAGAGCCAATACTTACAAACACTTTAAAATGATTTAAACATAAACTCTGCCACACAAGCGACATTAAATACAACCACTTGAGAAACTTGAACTTATTAAACACTTTGAGTCGTGAACAAAACTGTAAACTAAGACTTGTTATACTAATTTAGGTCGCGTGTCGGTGCCATCCCCTATTTCTACTTGACTACCGCTTATAGGCTGCTGTATTACTAAGGTGAGTTTTCGTAGCCCCTTTTTCATTATGTTTTTCTTTGGGGGAAAATGGTACTCAAATGATATTTTAACTGTTTTCATGCTGTGATTATACTGCTTTCATGTTTTTGGACATTATGTGTGTTGATGCGATTATATGCTGTGACATGTTTGTTTTGTGCGACCATAACTGCGCAACTGTTAACTCTTTTTTGAGAGCCTACGTGTTGATAGATCTATCGGGGTAGCTCCCCACAGTGTATGTTCATGTGTGCAACCAGCGTGACAGGTTCAGTTGGCGCGACACTAGTTTGTTGTGACTTGTGCTTATAATTGGTTATCATGCTCACTTTTGTCCTACACTATACTATCACAGCTTCGTGGTTTTACTTTTAAACCTACGAGCTCACCAACTTTATGTTGACGTTTTCTAGTACCATTTTCAGGTGTTATTGAAGTTGCTTAGAAGGTTGAGTATTGACTGGCTTAGCAAGACTTAAGACAAGACCCTCCCGGGTTATATCTCGTGGAGTTGCATTTGGATATTCCCTAGTGACTTTGGTTAACTTTGAGGCTTATGCATGTCTTGGATGTTGTACTTATCCCGGTTGTGGGAGTTTGCGACTATTATCTACCATATGTTATGCATTTAGTGTTTCTCTGTTGTGACACCTTGAGTTCTTAACTATGAAGTCATACCCCGTGAATGCCATTCCGCTGCGCCATTTTTGGGGTGTGACAAATTGGGACTATGAACTCACCTTGGTAGTAGTAGAAATCTGTGATGCAATAGAATCAAATGGTGTGTGTTGTATCTCCAACGCGTGACCTAGATTAGTATGGCATAATTTAGTTTGCATTTTTGATTTAAGATTCGATGAACGTAAAATTGTTTATACATTGTCGAAATGATCATGTTGTTGTTGCACGTGTTAACTATTTATTTTATGGGGTAATTATTATTGACGTATAATAGTTTTTAGTGTTTCGGTTAGTCGTTTTTGTCACAATTTTAATAGTTAATATCTGACATGTTGTCAGCTCGGGTTTTATTAAGTGACATCATAAAAAAAATAAGACATTCACTTTTTAATTTATAACTCAAACGCACCCTTTAGTTCATAATGAAATTCATACGGGCTGTGGCCCAACTCAAGTGTAACCCAACTCCTTGTGGCCCGGTACAAGAACACACACACGCTTCATTCTCTTATTACTGGGCTTTCGGCCCAGTGTTATACTTAAACCCAAATCCTATTAGTAAAAACAATTGCAGGTTTGTTTTTGTGCCTAGTATTCTTATCTGGAATCAAAGGCCATTCGCAGGTTTTAAGGAAAACAGACTGTCTCAAACGAGACTTCGGCGAGAGGTCGAATACTACTAAGGTCGAAGCTATGGTCTCGCCTGCTAAACGACTCTCGAGTACCACTCGAGCTCAAGTTTTTGTGTGTTTAGGGGGCTTGATAACGCAAAGGCTAGCCCGGTTTTATGTAAACGATTTCGACTACTCTTTAACTGTTAACCCTTTTAAATCCTTACCAACCTCTAACCAATCCGCAACCAAAACTAACCCATGACTTTTTAAAAGTCTAACCTCCCCCTTCGACCCGTTTTACATCTAAACTATATTCGCCTACCGCAAATTATTCACAGTTTCACAACAATATTAATTTATCTCTTCGTCAAAATCAATCATACTCATTTAAGCTTAATTCGACTTATATTTCTATCCGGATTCAACATAACCACATTATTCTTATCTAATCCTAATTTTCCAACTTATATAATTCGAATGAAAGTAAAAAAAAAATATAAATCAATCTTAAATAAAATTTAACCTGAAATTTGTAGAACTCTAATTAGACCCGAATCCAAAAGCTCCGAAACCCACTTCCTTCTCCAATTCGAATCACACTTTAACCTTGATCTTGAGAACCTCTCAGATGTTGGTGTGCTTGTAGTGTTGGTGTGATTCGAATGGTGTCCAGGAGAGGTGAATTTAAGGTTGAAAATGGAGTTAGGCTCCATATAGCTTTCGGTTTGTGGGACAACTAACTTCCCAAATCGGTGTCTTCTCCTCATACTTATGGCCCTAATCCTTATGAAGTCTTGTGACTAAGAATGGGACAAAGCTTTTTGGTCAACTCTAATTTATTGGTGATGGGAATGGTTCGGTTTTGGGTTTTTCGAGAGTGGCAGCAAAAGTGAGAATGGTGTTTTTGAGGATTGTGTTGTGCCGAGAATAGGATGAGATGAGAAGGTGGGATTAGAAAGGTGATGGTGTTATGGTTAGTTTGGGTAGTCGACAAGGACTAGGAAGAAAGAAGAAGAGTAGCAGCAGATATGAAGTTAGGGTAGGGGAGGTAGCAGTAAAGTGGTTTTGGGAAAATGGGTTAGTGGATGTGATGATTTAATTTAAGGAGTGAGTGTGTTTGTTTTTATTTTAATTATGTATAGGTGTAAGTTAGTTTTTGTGTTGTGTTTTTAAAGAATGTAAATTTTTTTACAAGTGTTTTTAAAGGTAAAGTGGTAATTTAAATACCCGAGTCACGTTAACCAGTGTCTGGTCTGGCTCCGTCCTAGACTGTTTTCCAGTTCGAGAGTTTTAGAGTCGTCATAAATTATTTGTTTTTATCTCCGAGTTCGTATTTATTTTCATGATCTGTTTTGTACATTCTTCGTTTGGACCTATTAAACTTATGCCATACTATCATGGTGTCGGTACGCGTACGGTTCCAGTGAAAATGGAACGTGAGTTTTGTCACAGGGTTCGTTTTGGAATCGCACAAGTTATTCCTCAGTAAAAAAAAAAAATACATATATAGCAATATTTCGAATGCAAAGGTGAATAAAATAACTTGATTAAAATTCATAATCAATTGCTTCGGGTTTACAGAAAGTTAATAACTCGAAAATTTCGGGTTATTACAATAGGGGTTTAGAGTTGAGAAGAGACTGGCCTATGGGGAGCAATATCTGCAAGTGGGAAATGGGGCACAAGCATTTGTTGAAGCCATAGGAATATTTAAATTAGTTTTGCCTTCGGGCTTAGCACTGTATTTGAATAATTGTCATTATGCACCTGCAATTGTTAGGGGTGTGGTCTCTTTTTCATGTTTATTGAATATTGGATTTCAACATATTGTTTCTAGCAATGGAATTTCTGTTTCGTTAAATAATTTTTTTTATTTTAATGCTATTGTTGTGAATGGTGTATTTGAAATTGATATGAATGAATGCAATGATTATAATTCGATGTATAGCATCAATAATAAGAGAGTCAAGAATGTCTTGGATTCATCTTATCTTTGGCATTGTCGACTTGCTCACATGGGCAAGACTCGTATGCAAAAGCTGCAACGTGATGGGCTTTTGCTAGAGATCAATGATGAATCATTTGATAAATGTGAATCTTGTATATCTGGGAAGATGACAAAGAAACCTTTTAATAATCGTATTGAAAAGGCTGATGATCTACTTAGTGTAATACATACTGATGTGTGTGGACCACTTAGACATGTGTCAAAGAGAGGTGCTAGCTACTTCTTAACCTTCACTGATGATTTCAGCCGTTATGGATATGTTTATTTACTTAAACATAAACATGAGGTGTTTGAAACATTTTAGGTTTTCAAAGCTGAAGTAGAATTGCAACTTGGAAAGAAGATTAAAGCTCTTCGATCTGACAGAGGTGGTGAATACCTAAGTCAAGAGTTTAAAGATTATCTAGCTAAGAATGGAATTGTCCAGCATCTCACATCTCCATATACTCCACAACAAAATGGTGTATCTGAGAGAAGGAATCATACATTATTGGATATGGTGCGATCTATGTTTAATCTTACTACTCTTTCTTTATCCTTTTGGGATTATGCCTTGGAATCTATGATTCGCATATTAAATATGGTTTCGACCAAGAAGGTTGATAAGACACCTTATGAGTTATGGTTTGGGAAAATGCCTAACTTGTCTTATTTAAAGGTCTGGGGTTGCAAGGCGTTTGTTAAACGTGACTCAGCAGATAAACTCCAACAGAGATCTATAAAGTGTATCTTTGTAGGATACCCAAAGAAAACGATGGGTTACTACTTTTACTACCCACCTGAAAACAAAGTAATTGTTGCTAGGTATGGAGATTTTCTTGAAAAAGATCTCATATCTCAAGAATTCAGTGGGAGGATCTATGATCTGGAAGATGATCAAGAGGATACATTACCTTCTGAAAACACAAGCGAACTTCCTGTGGAACCTGAAAGTCTGGGTCCTCCACCTGAAGTAGTTCTCATTCGCAGATCTGCAAGGACTGTGAAAACACCTGAACGTCTATGTCTTAACGTAGAAGTTGAGGAAACTATATTAGGGGATCTTGGAGAACCTGCTAATTATAGAGCTACCATGAATGATCCTGAAAAAGATAAATGGCAGATTGCTATGAATGGGGAAATGCAATCCATGAAAGATAATGAAGTCTGGATTGAAGTAGACCTTCCTCCCAATGCCAAGGTAGTTGGGAGTAAGTGGCTCTTCAAGAAGAAAACTGACATGGATGGCAATGTACACACCTATAAAGCCCGTTTGGTAGCTAAAGGTTTTACCCAAACATATGGCGTTGACTATGAGGAGACCTTTTCTCCTGTAGCTGACATTAGGGCTATTAGGATTCTCATAGCCATAGCTGCACACTATGATTATGAGATTTGGCAAATGGATGTCAAAACTGCCTTCTTAAATGATCGCCTAGATGAAGACATCTATATTGCGCAGCCTGAGGGGTTTGTGAATCCAAAATTTCCAAACCGTGTATGCAAACTTCAAAGATCCATTTATGGATTGAAGCAAGCATCACGGCAATGGAATAAGAGATTTGACGAAGAAATCAAAAGGTTTGGATTTACTCAGAATTTCGATGAGCCATGTGTATATCACAAAGCTAGTGGGAGTTATGCTATTTTTCTAGTCCTATATGTTGATGACATATTGATCATGGGTAAAAACATTCCAAGATTGAATGAGGTGAAAGCCTATCTGGGGAAATGTTTTTCCATGAAGGATCTAGGAGAAGCAGCATACATTCTGGGAATCAAGATCTATAGAGATAGATCAAGGTGGTTGATTAGTTTGAGCCAAAGTGCTTACATTAACAAGATATTGAAGAGATTCAGTATGCAAAATTCCAAAAAGGGATATTTGCCAATGCAAGTAGAACATGGCTTAAGTAGCAAAGCTTGTGCTTCAACACCTGAAGAGGTGGCACGCATGAGTAGAGTCCCTTATGCTTCAGTTGTAGGATCTATTATGTATGCGGTGAGATGTACAAGGCCTGATGTTGCGTTTGCTCAGAACATTACCAGTCGATATTAGCAGAATCCAGGTGAACTCCACTGGACTGCTGTGAAACATATTCTCAAGTATTTGAGATCTACGAGAGATATGTTTTTAGTGTATAGGGGAAATCCAGATGCAGAACTGTGTGCTACAGGTTACTACGAAGCTTCCTGGAAGTGTGATAAAGATGATACGAAGTCTCAGACGGGTTATGTCTTTGTCATCAATGGAGGAGCTGTGGATTGGAAGAGCAAGAAGCAGAGTACTATAGCGATGTCTGCAACAGAAAGCGAGTATATTGCTGCTTCAGAAGCTGCAATGGAAGCCGTCTGGATTAGGAAATTCGTTTCAGGGCTTGGCGTTATGCCCTCAATCGAAAGACCTATAAAGATGTATTGTGACAATTCAGCCGCAATTACATTTGCCAATGAGCCTGGAATCATGAAAGGCGCCAGACATTTCCCGATTCGATATCACTATGTTAGAGAACAAGTGGAGATAGGCGAGATCGAGTTACTCAAAGTTCACACAGATAACAACCTAGCTGATCCGTTTACGAAGGCTTTACCTGGTGGAAAGCTTAATGAACTTTCTAAAGGCATAGGACTTTGATTAGCTAGTAGTTTCATGCCCATCTGTGATTAGTGTTTGGATAATGGGATGTTTTGAACAGTTATTATTTTAATGAAATAAAATACATGTTATGTTTGATTGTCATTTTCTTAATAATATATCCTATATTTGCATGTTTATATCCTTGAATATATTTACATATTCTAAATTGTCCGTTGTCGATTAATGATATGGGAATATCATTAAACTAAGACAAATCTGAGTATTGGTAGAATATACTTGAAAGTATATTGATGCGTTGTCATACCAATTTCACATGATATTCAATGAATTGAATATAGGACTTATCCCGACTTCATGAGTTTACTTTATGGATCTTGTCATAAGTAAATCATGTGTATATAGTTATCCTCAGACTTGAGATACCAGATAACTGTCATGCATGTAGTGCATTTATGTGATTCAATTTACCGCTATACGTAACTGGTAGCTATAAGGATTGTTTTCTGGAGTGTTGCAAAGTGTCGTTGCGTGCGATGTGTCGTTGCGGTTTAGCAGTTTTAATGCCTACTCAAGTTTTAAATTTATATTTAGCCGACTTATCAATAACACACACACTTAACGAGCAGTGTACCCGGTCAGTATGAAGATAATGGTAAGTAGAGTGTCGATCACTAAGAGTGGAACGTATTATCTCGTTATTCTAATCAGTATTTTAATATCCTAACGCAAGGGGGTTTCAGCCTGAGAGACTGGCACGATTTGTTGCAATTAAATAATAAAATAAACCAATAGGCACGAATCAGCAAGTAGCACACACGTACACAGATAAATACTCGAGACAATAAGAGGGCTGTCCTTATGATTAAGTAGATTGTCACTTGTTTTATTGATAGCTTTATATGAAGTGTATGTAGTTAACCCTTTCTCGTTGGTCCTAATCTTATCGGCGAGTAAACCCTTAATGATTACTTATGTCTAAAAGTTATTCCTAAGTGATCAATTTAGTAATAACCGTGGGAGCCACATTATGTCCCGCAGTCAAATGCCCGCAAGCCACTAATAAACACAGAGGTTATCAATGCACTAATAAGTAGTAACCAAAGACATCAACATATAAACTTTAATTGATGGGAAAGCAAGTATTAAAGGGAGTGCAATCTTTCGTTGTCACATTACACAAGCCACCAATCCTGATGAATTAAAGTTTGCTAACACAATAAAACAAAACTACTTAATGAATTAAACACATGCAGCACCTTCTTACAGCTCTTGTATCCTTGATTTGGGTGTGTATTGTGCTGCCTCCTTGACTGAATTCGTCCTTTGTTTCTCCTGTTCGGACTTAGGTTATAATATAATCCGTACGAAATTCGTCTGGTCTTGGGGTATTTATAGTTTTTGTCTGAGGGAAGATGCGGCGCATCTAGTAAGTAGATGCGGCGCATGTACTTAACTTCGCGTGGGGTCCAAGATTATAATATTCAGGAATATTCGTACACCGCCAGAAGATGCGGCGTAACTCCATGATTAGATGCGGCGCATGTCCTCTTGTATCTTGGATCGTATCTGGTGATATCTTGATAGAGATGCGGCGCATGTCATGAGTGAGATGCGGCGCATCTGGAGCAGATTAGTCTTGATCTTCTTCATTTCAGTAGACTCTTAACTTTATGCATGTTATGCTCCATAATCAGTCCAAAATCGCTAAGTTTCACCAAATGCTTGTTTTTACCTGAGAATTACAAAAGTAAACGATTAAGTATCAATCCTCATACATAATATAGTAAAACAAGTCAAATTAATAGGATAAATGATAGTAATAAAATGTACTTATTTGAGTTCATCAAATATCCCCCCACTTGAACTTTACTTGTCCCCAAGTAAACCTTAGAATTTCTCTTATGAAAATGTATCCTAAAAGATGTTAGGATTTATTTTTATGTTTAAGCATGTATTCGTTTATTTCATAATCACACAACTAAACACTTAACGATTTAGAAGTAAAATAAAATAAGTCGATAAAAGCAAATCTAATCGTTTAACTGTCCAGTCGCGACGAATATTCTATCATAAGCTTGGCAAGTATACACATCTCCTCCACTAAAGCTAAGGAATAACAAGTCTAAAGCGGTAAAAAGGGTTTTTAGGCTTAAGGGTCGATTATTCTCTTTTCACTATCGATCTCAAATTCCAGAAAAGGCGACAAAATCACAAATACATGATCGAATCCACGAACACGATACTTGCAATTGCTCAAATCCTTAACTCGAATAGGCTAAAGATAGGTCCAAACTTCACCAAAAATAATATATCAAAAAGGGCGACAAAATCATAAATACATAGCCGAATCCACGACTACGATACTTAAGATTGCTCAAATCCCTAATCTCAATAAATCAAAGGTTCGGTTGGATAAAGAACAATATAGGGTATGGATAACATTTGGGATATAAATTGGTGTAAAAATAAAAATAAACAAAACAAATAAATTAAAATCCTAAGTGTGGTTAATCACTATCCCAACCATCCCATGAATAAGACTCATATCATCGAATAACTCACGCTTTAACACTTGAAACACACGCTTTAGGTAGACACGAATTATACTCAACAAGATCTTAATCAAAGAATAAACCTTAATTGGCGTTCCCATAACTGCCAATTCCCATTCAATCCATAGATATAGTACAACAAATAGTGGTGATATCGACCACTTACATAACTTTACATAAGTTGGTTTAAAACTAACTTCCAACTCTTTTTCTTTTTCTTTTCTCACATTTTTTCGATTTTTTTTTTTATTTTATTTTTTTTATTTTTTATTAAAGATAGATGTGTAAAATTTCACCACATCACTATAATGATAATTCTGGATAATTGTTCCATACTTTTCATAACTTCAGAAATAATGGTAATAGCGAAAGTAGTAAACACACGAAAAATAAACTCCAAAATATACAATATTTACTTTCACTCCTATTGCATTGTGCAATTTCCCGACCTAACCATAGATAATGAATTACGCACGCGAACACAGATAATGTAAGGAAACACACTTTGCCTATAGCAATTAACCAACCACGGATTCTAATCTACAGGGTAGGCTAAGGTGTAAGGGTGTAACGAAACATTTTAACATAGGTGTAAGAAATGAAAGGAATGGCTCTGAGTGTTTTTCTAGGGGTATCTTACTCTAAAAATGAGAGTAACAAAAGGTTTATACGGGGGTTAACATAACCAGTGTAGTTAGTTAATAACACATAACATATAAAGGCTATTTGGATGTAATCCTAGAATTTTACCAATTTAGACAAGTCATTCCAATTATATAAATAATACTCATTATGGTGGTCTCGAATAGTATACAAGCCAAGTTCTAAAGTTTACAAGTCACCGGCACACTCATAGATTTGTGAATTTTGACAAATCACAATTTTTGAAAATAACGTCATGTGTGCAGCTATGCAACTTAGATCTTAAACAAAAACATGCTAAAAATAATTTTTAAGTTTGATATATTAAGCACATTTTAAGCATAATTTTTGAAAAAGTTTAGGACAAGTAAGTGTTAAGTGTTCTAATTCTCCAATCCCTCCACTTAAGTTAAACAACGTCCTCGTTGTTTGTATAAAAGGTTAAAACTGGAAAATAAAAGAATTAGAACAGAAAAACTCCCCTGAGATTTGCTCGGTATGATCCTCCATTAGTATAAGAGCAAAAATCAACTTCTTGTGGATTAGAACGTTAAAGCTTCATACTTGATGTATCCACAGGAAATCCAGGAAACTATAATACCACCAACCCTTTAAAACACACCTAAGATAAGAAAGGTTCAACTTGCATAATACATTAGTAGTTAGGAAAAATAAAACTTAAAAATTAAAACTGAAAATCATCAGGTCAGTCGATGCGCCGTATCTTATTGAAGAAGATACGCCGTATCGAGCCTGGAATAATACGGATCAGAATAAAGATGCGCCGCATCCTTAACCAGGGATGCGCCGCATTAAAAATAAACTGATAAAGAGTTTTAAAGTCGAAAATAAAAAATGCAGAAAAATAAAATAAGATATGACCATTGCAGGAGATGCGTCGCATCTCAGAATTGAGATGCGCCGTATCTTCGTGCGGGCCTGACTGACTCAATACAAAATCAGAAAATAAAATAAAAGATAAGCAAAAGATAAGCATGGGTTGCCTCCCACGAAGCGCTTGTTTTTGTTCGAGTCACGAGCCTGACTCCACCCTTATTTACTGTGTAATAGGGTGTTGTTCCTCCCACTTGGGATCAAGTGCGGATGATAGTAGCAATAAACACGAAAAGAGTGTAAATTTGCTATTAAAGATGGAAGAAATACATAAAGATCATACCTTGGCAATACATGTACATCTTTCCTATTCATACCCGGTTTGGTTGATAAATTGGATGACTTGACCACTTCATCTGAAAGAGTAGTATGTTGAGGAAAAATGAGTCTCCTTTCTTCTTGGTTAGTCTCTTTGGTAGTAAGGCGTCCCATGACTTCTGCAGAAGATGAGAAAGGGTCTTTAGCAAGTAAAAGTTCCAGTTCCTCAATAACCTTCATAGGGTCGACATCATCATCATCATCAATCATAGCAATGTTTAGGAGCTCATCACCAAACTCTTCTTCGAGCTCTACCAAATACGGGTTGATCACAGGTGCTTCAATAGGTAGTGTAATAAATTTCACCTCATCATCTTTTTGTTTTGCAACCTGTTTAGGAAAACTAGCAAGATTATTAGTAACGGGATTAATAATATTAAATAAATTTGTACCACTTTGTGTTGTAAGTGAGTCCAATTTATCTTGTGAATCTCCATCTTCAACTAGTGGTCTTGCAATTTCAGCATTGTCCCGAATTTCATTCTTTAATAAGTAATCCCAGATTTCTTCAAAATCCCTTGTTGGGTCAAAATCTGGTTGAGGTATGTCATCATGAACTATGGCGTCAAATGGTTCGAAATCAAAATTAGAATACTTTTCATCTTCATCCGTTGGATTGACTAATGGTGGTAATACGATTGAAGAATATTCTTCAACGTAAGGTTCCGTATACACATCATCTTGTGCAATCTCCGGAGAAAAAGTACTATCAATAACAATTGCCGGAATTGGTTTCACGGTATATGAATCTTCTTCATCATCATTGGACATACACCAAGTGTGTTGAAACGGCAATTTGTTTCTTTCTTTCTTTGACTTTTCTTGTCCTAAAATCAAGTATTCTTCCATAGTGATTTCTTTTGTCTCAATGACTTGTGCACCATACCTTGCTCTTCTCCAATCATACATCTGATTATTGCTCAAGGCTCTTTTCTCTATAAGCTTGATATATTCTTCCATTGTAATATCTGGATCGTCCATCTTCCTGAAATAAAACTTACTCGTGCAAAAGAAGGGTGAAACGATCAAAGTAAAATAAAAGTTGCTGATATCCGCTGTTGATGCGCCGTATCCTATAAATGGGATACGCCGTATCTTAATACGTTAAAAATAAATCAGACTTTTATTCAGAAAATAGATACGCCGCTTAGAAATTAGAATGCGCCGTATCTGTTTTAATTAATCAAAAATCAGCTTATCTAATTAAAATTAAATGCGTCGTATTAACGAAAGTTAATGCGCCGTATTTTCGTTACGTTTAAAAATACAAGATTTTTGATTCAGTAAAATGCGCCGTATCGACAGAGATCGATACGCCGTATCTGTTTAATAATTCGCAAACTGTTTTTAATTAAAATAATAGATACACCGTATCTACGAAAGCAGATGCGTCGTATGGCGTCAACGTTTAGGAAATTTTTTTTATCAAAAACAGATACGCCGTATCTGCAAAAGCAGATGCGTCGTATTACTTTATCGCTTTTAAAAAAAAATTTCGTATTAAAAACAGATACGCCGTATCTTGGGGAAAAGATGCGTCGTATCGAATTAATTAAACGCGTTGTATTTAATAAAAATTAAACGCAATACGCCGTATCTGAGATATCAGATGCGCCGTATCGTTTGATTTAGCACAGTACAACGATAGCAGAACAGAAAAATACGAAAAATAAAAACAAAAATTAAACACACAAACAAAAATAAACACACAAAAATAAAAGAAAACAATTAACACACAATACAACAAATATGCAAAATAGTACAATGATGCAATTAACCTAATAAAAGAAAAACCTAATTAAAATACTAATCAAATTAACAGATAATAACAATTCACTCCCCGGCAGCGGCGCCAAAAACTTGATGCGTGCGATGTGTCGTTGCGGTTTAGCAGTTTTAATGCCTACTCAAGTTTTAAATTTATATTTAGCCGACTTATCAATAACACACACACTTAACGAGCAGTGTACCCGGTCAGTATGAAGATAATGGTAAGTAGAGTGTCGATCACTAAGAGTGGAACGTATTATCTCGTTATTCTAATTAGTATTTTAATATCCTAACGCAAGGGGGTTTCAGCCTGAGAGACTGGCACGATTTGTTGCAATTAAATAATAAAATAAACCAATAGGCACGAATCAGCAAGTAGCACACACGTACACAGATAAATACTCGAGACAATAAGAGGGTTGTCCTTATGATTAAGTAGATTGTCACTTGTTTTATTGATAGCTTTATATGAAGTGTATGTAGTTAACCCTTTCTCGTTGGTCCTAATCTTATCGGCGAGTAAACCCTTAATGATTACTTATGTCTAAAAGTTATTCCTAAGTGATCAATTTAGTAATAACCGTGGGAGCCACATTATGTCCCGCAGTCAAATGCCCGCAAGCCACTAATAAACACAGAGGTTATCAATGCACTAATAAGTAGTAACCAAAGACATCAACATATAAACTTTAATTGATGGGAAAGCAAGTATTAAAGGGAGTGCAATCTTTCGTTGTCACATTACACAAGCCACCAATCCTGATGAATTAAAGTTTGCTAACACAATAAAACAAAACTACTTAATGAATTAAACACATGCAGCACCTTCTTACAGCTCTTGTATCCTTGATTTGGGTGTGTCTTGTGCTGCCTCCTTGACTGAATTCGTCCTTTGTTTCTCCTGTTCGGACTTAGGTTATAATATAATCCGTACGAAATTCGTCTGGTCTTGGGGTATTTATAGTTTTTGTCTGAGGGAAGATGCGGCGCATCTAGTAAGTAGATGCGGCGCATGTACTTAACTTCGCGTGGGGTCCAAGATTATAATATTCAGGAATATTCGTACACCGCCAGAAGATGCGGCGTAACTCCATGATTAGATGCGGCGCATGTCCTCTTGTATCTTGGATCGTATCTGGTGATATCTTGATAGAGATGCGGCGCATGTCATGAGTGAGATGCGGCGCATCTGGAGCAGATTAGTCTTGATCTTCTTCATTTCAGTAGACTCTTAACTTTATGCATGTTATGCTCCATAATCAGTCCAAAATCGCTAAGTTTCACCAAATGCTTGTTTTTACCTGAGAATTACAAAAGTAAACGATTAAGTATCAATCCTCATACATAATATAGTAAAACAAGTCAAATTAATAGGATAAATGATAGTAATAAAATGTACGTATTTGAGAATTACAAAAGTAAACGATTAAGTATCAATCCTAAACAGGTTGCAAAACAAAAAGATGATGAGGTGAAATTTATTACACTACCTATTGAAGCACCTGTGATCAACCCGTATTTGGTAGAGCTCGAAGAAGAGTTTGGTGATGAGCTCCTAAACATTGCTATGATTGATGATGATGATGATGTCGACCCTATGAAGGTTATTGAGGAACTGGAACTTTTACTTGCTAAAGACCCTTTCTCATCTTCTGCAGAAGTCATGGGACGCCTTACTACCAAAGAGACTAACCAAGAAGAAAGGAGACTCATTTTTCCTCAACATACTACTCTTTCAGATGAAGTGGTCAAGTCATCCAATTTATCAACCAAACCGGGTATGAATAGGAAAGATGTACATGTATTGCCAAGGTATGATCTTTATGTATTTCTTCCATCTTTAATAGCAAATTTACACTCTTTTCGTGTTTATTGCTACTATCATCCGCACTTGATCCCAAGTGGGAGGAACAACACCCTATTACACAGTAAATAAGGGTGGAGTCAGGCTCGTGACTCGAACAAAAACAAGCGCTTCGTGGGAGGCAACCCATGCTTATCTTTTGCTTATCTTTTATTTTATTTTTTGATTTTGTATTGAGTCAGTCAGGCCCGCACGAAGATATGGCGCATCTCAATTCTGAGATGCGACGCATCTCCTGCAATGGTCATATCTTATTTTATTTTTCTGCATTTTTTATTTTCGACTTTAAAACTCTTTATCAGTTTATTTTTAATGCGGCGCATCCCTGGTTAAGGATGCGGCGCATCTTTATTCTGATCCGTATTATTCCAGGCTCGATACGGCGTATCTTCTTCAATAAGATACGGCGCATCGACTGACCTGATGATTTTCAGTTTTAATTTTTAAGTTTTATTTTTCCTAACTACTAATGTATTATGCAAGTTGAACCTTTCTTATCTTAGGTGTGTTTTAAAGGGTTGGTGGTATTATAGTTTCCTGGATTTCCTGTGGATACATCAAGTATGAAGCTTTAACGTTCTAATCCACAAGAAGTTGATTTTTGCTCTTATACTAATGGAGGATCATACCGAGCAAATCTCAGGGGAGTTTTTCTGTTCTAATTCTTTTATTTTCCAGTTTTAACCTTTTATACAAACAACGAGGACGTTGTTTAACTTAAGTGGGGGGATTGGAGAATTAGAACACTTAACACTTACTTGTCCTAAACTTTTTCAAAAATTATGCTTAAAATGTGCTTAATATATCAAACTTAAAAATTATTTTTAGCATGTTTTTGTTTAAGATCTAAGTTGCATAGCTGCACACATGACGTTATTTTCAAAAATTGTGATTTTTCAAAATTCACAAATCTATGAGTGTGACGGTGACTTGTAAACTTTAGAACTTGGCTTGTATACTATTCGAGACCACCATAATGAGTATTATTTATATAATTGGAATGACTTGTCTAAATTGGTAAAATTCTAGGATTACACCCAAATAGCCTTTATATGTTATGTGTTATTAGCTAACTACATTGGTTAGTTAACCCCCGTATAAACCCTTTTGTTACTCTCATTTTTAGAGTAAGATACCCCTAGAAAAACCCTCAGAGCCATTCCTTTCGTTTCTTACACCTATGTTTAAAATGTTTCGTTACACCCTTACACCTTAGCCTACCCTGTAGATTAGAATCCGTGGTTGGTTAATTGCTATAGGCAGAGTGTGTTTCCTTACATTACCTGTGTTCGCGTGCGTAATTCATTATCTATGGTTAGGTCGGGAAATTGCACAATGCAATTGGAGTGAAAGTAAATATTGTATATTTTGGAGTTTATTTTTCGTGTGTTTACTACTTTCACTATTACCGTTATTTCTGAAAGTATGAAAAGTATGAATAAAAATTATCCGGAATGAAAGTTATAGTGATGTGGTGAAATTTTACACATCCATGTTTATGTTTCAAGTTAAAAAAAAAAAAAAAAAAAAAAAAAAAAAAAAAAAAAAAAAATCGAAAAAATAAGAAAAGAAAAAGAAAGAAAAAAAGTTGGATGTTTATTTTAAGCCAACTTATGTAAAGTTATGTAAGTGGTCGATATCACCACTATTTGTTGTACTATATCTATGGATTGAATGGGAATTGGCAGTTATGGGAACGCCAATTAAGGTTTATTCTTTGATTAAGATCTTGTTGAGTATAATTCGTGTCTACCTAAAGCGTGTGTTTCAAGTGTTAAAGCGTGAGTTATTCGATGATATGAGTCTTATTCATGGGATGGTTGGGATAGTGATTAACCACACTAAGGATTTTAATTTATTTGTTTTGTTTATTTTTATTTTTACACCAATTTATATCCCAAATGTTACCATACCCTTCATTATTCTTTATCCAACCAAACCTTTGATTTATTGAGATTAGGGATTTGAGCAATCTTAAGTATCGTAGTCGTGGATTCGGCTATGTATTTATGATTTTGTCGCCCTTTTTGATATATTATTATTGGTGAAGTTTGGACCTATCTTTAGCCTATTCGAGTTAAGGATTTGAGCAATTGCAAGTATCGTGTTCGTGGATTCGATCATGTATTTGTGATTTTGTCGCCTTTTCTGGAATTTGAGATCGATAGTAAATAAGAATAATTAACCCTTAAGCCTAAAAACCCTTTTTACCGCTTTAGACTTGTTATTCCTTAACTTTAGTGGAGTAGATGTGTATACTTGCCAAGCTTATGATAGAATATTCGTCGCGACTGGACAGTTAAACGATTAGATTTGCTTTTATCGAATTATTTTATTATACTTCTAATTAGTTAAAGTGTTTAGTTGTGTGATTATGAAATAAACGAATACATGCTTAAATATAAAAATAAATCCTAACATCTTTTAGGATACATTTTCATAAAAGAAATTCTAAGGTTTACTTGGGGACAAGTAAAGTTCAAGTGGGGGGATATTTGATGAACTCAAATAAGTACATTTTATTACTATCATTTATCCTATTAATTTGACTTGTTTTACTATATTATGTATGAGGATTGATACTTAATCGTTTACTTTTGTAATTCTCAGGTAAAAAAAGCATTTGGTGAAACTTAGCGATTTTGGACTGATTATGGAGCATAACATGCATAAAGTTAAGAGTCTACTGAAATGGACAAGATCAAGACTAATCTGCTCCAGATGCGCCGCATCTCACTCATGACATGCGCCGCATCTCTATCAAGATATCACCAGATACGATCCAAGATACAAGAGGACATGCGCCGCATCTAATCATGGAGTTACGCCGCATCTTCTGGCGGTGTACGAATATTCCTGAATATTATAATCTTGGACCCCACGCGAAGTTAAGTACATGCGCCGCATCTACTTAATAGATGCGCCGCATCTTCCCTCAGACAGAAACTATAAATACCCGTAGACCAGACGAATTACAAGTTCCGAACATTATAACCTAAGTCCGAACAGGAAAAACCAAGGACGAATTCAGTCAAGGAGGCAGCACAAGACACACCCAAATCAAAGATACAAGAGCTGTAAGAAGGTGCTGCATGTGTTTAATTCATTAAGTAGTTTTGTTTTATTGTGTTAGCAAACTTTAATTCATCAGGATTGGTGGCTTGTGTAATGTGACAACGAAAGATTGCACTCCCTTTAATACTTGCTTTCCCATCAATTAAAGTTTATATGTTGATGTCTTTGGTTACTACTTATTAGTGCATTGATAACCTCTGTGTTTATTAGTGGCTTGCGGGCATTTGACTGCGGGACATAATGTGGCTCCCACGGTTATTACTAAATTGATCACTTAGGAATAACTTTTAGACATAAGTAATCATTAAGGGTTTACTCGCCGATAAGATTAGGACCAACGAGAAAGGGTTAACTACATACACTTCATATAAAGCTATCAATAAAACAAGTGACAATCTACTTAATCATAAGGACAGCCCTCTTATTGTCTCGAGTATTTATCTGTGTACGTGTGTGCTACTTGCTGATTCGTGCCTATTGGTTTATTTTATTATTTAATTGCAAACAAACCGTGCCAGTCTCTCAGGCTGAAACCCCCTTGCGTTAGGATATTAAAATACTGATTAGAATAACGAGATAATACGTTCCACTCTTAGTGATCGACACTCTACTTACCATTATCTTCATACTGACCGGGTACACTGCTCGTTAAGTGTGTGTGTTATTGATAAGTCGGCTAAATATAAATTTAAAACTTGAGTAGGCATTAAAACTGCTAAACCGCAACGACACATCACGCGCATCAAGTTTTTGTACGATGTGTCGTTGCGGTTTAGCAGTTTTAATGCCTACTCAAGTTTTAAATTTATATTTAGCCGACTTATCAATAACACACACACTTAACGAGCAGTGTACCCGGTCAGTATGAACATAATGGTAAGTAGAGTGTCGATCACTAAGAGTGGAACGTATTATCTCGTTATTCTAATCATTATTTTAATATCCTAACTCAAGGGGGTTTCAGCCTGAGAGACTGGCACGATTTGTTTGCAATTAAATAATAAAATAAACCAATAGGCACGAATCAGCAAGTAGCACACACGTACACAGATAAATACTCGAGACAATAAGAGGGCTGTCCTTATGATTAAGTAGATTGTCACTTGTTTTATTGATAGCTTTATATGAAGTGTATGTAGTTAACCCTTTCTCGTTGGTCCTAATCTTATCGGCGAGTAAACCATTAATGATTACTTATGTCTAAAAGTTATTCCTAAGTGATCAATTTAGTAATAACCGTGGGAGCCACATTATGTCCCGCAGTCAAATGCCCGCAAGCCACTAATAAACACAGAGGTTATCAATGCACTAATAAGTAGTAACCAAAGACATCAACATATAAACTTTAATTGATGGGAAAGCAAGTATTAAAGGGAGTGCAATCTTTCGTTGTCACATTACACAAGCCACCAATCCTGATGAATTAAAGTTTGCTAACACAATAAAACAAAACTACTTAATGAATTAAACACATGCAGCACCTTCTTACAGCTCTTGTATCTTTGATTTGGGTGTGTCTTGTGCTGCCTCCTTGACTGAATTCGTCCTTTGTTTCTCCTGTTCGGACTTAGGTTATAATATAATGCGTACGAAATTCGTCTGGTCTTGGGGTATTTATAGTTTCTGTCTGAGGAAGATGCGGCGCATCTAGTAAGTAGATGCGGCGCATGTACTTAACTTCGCGTGGGGTCCAAGATTATAATATTCAGGAATATTCGTACACCGCCAGAAGATGCGGCGTAACTCCATGATTAGATGCGGCGCATGTCCTCTTGTATCTTGGATCGTATCTGGTGATATCTTGATAGAGATGCGGCGCATGTCATGAGTGAGATGCGGCGCATCTGGAGCAGATTAGTCTTGATCTTCTTCATTTCAGTAGACTCTTAACTTTATGCATGTTATGCTCCATAATCAGTCCAGAATTGCTAAGTTTCACCAAATGCTTGTTTTTACCTGAGAATTACAAAAGTAAACGATTAAGTATCAATCCTCATACATAATATAGTAAAACAAGTCAAATTAATAGGATAAATGATAGTAATAAAATGTACTTATTTGAGTTCATCAAATATCCCCCCACTTGAACTTTACTTGTCCCCAAGTAAACCTTAGAATTTCTTTTATGAAAATGTATCCTAAAAGATGTTAGGATTTATTTTTATGTTTAAGCATGTATTCGTTTATTTCATAATCACACAACTAAACACTTTAACGAATTAGAAGTATAATAAAATAAGTCGATAAAAGCAAATCTAATCGTTTAATTGTCCAGTCGCGACGAATATTCTATCATAAGCTTGGCAAGTATACACATCTCCTCCACTAAAGCTAAGGAATAACAAGTCTAAAGCGGTAAAAAGGGTTTTTAGGCTTAAGGGTTAATTATTCTTATTTACTATCGATCTCAAATTCCAGAAAAGGCGACAAAATCACAAATACATGATCGAATCCACGAACACGATACTTGCAATTGCTCAAATCCTTAACTCGAATAGGCTAAAGATAGGTCCAAACTTCACCAATAATAATATATCAAAAAGGGCGACAAAATCATAAATACATAGCCGAATCCACGACTACGATACTTAAGATTGCTCAAATCCCTAATCTCAATAAATCAAAGGTTCGGTTGGATAAAGAACAATATAGGGTATGGATAACATTTGGGATATAAATTGGTGTAAAAATAAAAATAAACAAAACAAATAAATTAAAATCCTAAGTGTGGTTAATCACTATCCCAACCATCCCATGAATAAGACTCATATCATCGAATAACTCACGCTTTAACACTTGAAACACACGCTTTAGGTAGACACGAATTATACTCAACAAGATCTTAATCAAAGAATAAACCTTAATTGGCGTTCCCATAACTGCCAATTCCCATTCAATCCATAGATATAGTACAACAAATAGTGGTGATATCGACCACTTACATAACTTTACATAAGTTGGTTTAAAACTAACTTCCAACTCTTTTTCTTTTTCTTTTCTCACATTTTTTCGATTTTTTTTTTTTTTAACATAAACATAGATGTGTAAAATTTCACCACATCACTATAACTTTCTTTCCGGATAATTTTTTCATACTTTTCATACTTTCAGAAATAACGGTAATAGCGAAAGTAGTAAACACACGAAAAATAAACTCCAAAATATACAATATTTACTTTCACTCCAATTGCATTGTGCAATTTCCCGACCTAACCATAGATAATGAATTACGCACGCGAACACAGGTAATGTAAGGAAACACACTCTGCCTATAGCAATTAACCAACCACGGATTCTAATCTACAGGGTAGGCTAAGGTGTAAGGGTGTAACGAAACATTTTAAACATAGGTGTAAGAAACGAAAGGAATGGCTCTGAGTGTTTTTCTAGGGGTATCTTACTCTAAAAATGAGAGTAACAAAAGGTTTATACGGGGGTTAACTAACCAGTGTAGTTAGTTAATAACACATAACATATAAAGGCTATTTGGGTGTAATCCTAGAAATTTACCAATTTAGACAAGTCATTCCAATTATATAAATAATACTTATTATGGTGGTCTCGAATAGTATACAAGCCAAGTTCTAAAGTTTACAAGTCACCGGCACACTCATAGATTTGTGAATTTTGGAAAATCACAATTTTTGAAAATAACGTCATGTGTGCAGCTATGCAACTTAGATCTTAAACAAAAACATGCTAAATTTTTTTTTAAGTTTGATATATTAAGCACATTTTAAGCATAATTTTTGAAAAAGTTTAGGACAAGTAATTGTTAAGTGTTCTAATTCTCCAATCCCCCCACTTAAGTTAAACAACGTCCTCGTTGTTTGTATAAAAGGCTAAAAACTGGAAAATAAAAGAATTAGAACAGAAAAACTCCCCTGAGATTTGCTCGGTATGATCCTCCATTAGTATAAGAGCAAAAATCAACTTCTTGTGGATTAGAACGTTAAAGCTTCATACTTGATGTATCCACAGGAAATTCAGGAAACTATAATACCACCAACCCTTTAAAACACACCTAAGATAAGAAAGGTTCAAGCTTGCATAATACATTAGTAGTTAGGAAAAATAAAACTTAAAAATTAAAACTGAAAATCATCAGGTCAGTCGATGCGCCGTATCTTATGGAAGAAGATACGCCGTATCGAGCCTGGAATTAATACGGATCAGAATAAAGATGCGCCGCATCCTTAACCAGGGATGCGCCGCATTAAAATAAACTGATAAATAGTTTTAAAGTCGAAAATAAAAATGCAGAAAAAATAAAAATAAGATATGACCATTGCAGGAGATGCGTCGCATCTCAGAATTGAGATGCGCCGTATCCTCGTGCGGGCCTGACTGACTCAACACAAAAACAGAATAATAAAAATTTTCCGGGTTGTCTCCCGGTAAGCACTTGTCTTTATTCCAGAGTCTTCAAGTTAGACTCACGTTCAGCTCAGCAATAAGTCCTTGTCACGGTCCATCCTTCGTCCTTCATCCGAAAGATTTTCCCGTATATCTCTGCGACGTTTTCCTCCGTTCGACTTAATCTAGTATAACTCTTTGTCTTCACCGCAGTATATTCTTCATTAGGACCCAAAGAATATTTGATGATTTTAAATTTTTCAGAAATAATCATGGGTGGCTCATTGTAAGGAATCCCAAGTAGTTGACACTTTCTTTTGGTGAACTCTTCCTCGTCTTTATCAACAAACTTAAAATAAGGATCCTTAATCAAATAATCATCTAGTTCTTCAATCAACGACTTATCATTATTATCATCTTGAATCGCCTCCCATTCTCTTTCCAAATCATATTGTAACCGTCGACTAAGCTTCGTGAAATCATCAAACTGTTTATGCACCCATTCCCAGAAAGTAGTATCCGATGTCCCCTTAAGTCCCTTCAAGCGTTCAATTCTCCCCTTTTCTTGTAAAGCCTCCAATTTTTGTGGGCAGTCTTCAACATTATCGTACCACTCATAATCTTCAAAGGTTACATCGTTTCCAACCCGTTTCATCCCAATTATACTTCCCCCATTACAGGTTCCGTCACTTTTATAATCGCAGGTCGGCCAAACACTACTCCCGTCCTTGAAAACGAAGGGTGTACATGTGTGATTAATGTGCTCAAATTCCCATGGTTTATCCCAAACCCATGGTACTTGGTCATTCCATTCATAGTACCAGGTGTTTTTGAAATCGTCATAAGTCTTAAATCCTGGTAGATCTCCAGTAAGCACATCATCGTCGACTTGAAGAAGGTAGTTAAATTCCTTGAACTGCTTGCACAAGGGTGTCTCATAATCGAAAACATCAATGTCAATTCTGAAAAGTTCTTCAATGCCCTCATTGATTGTTGAATCATGAAGTGACGACCCGTAATCGCTTTCTACTTCTTCATCTTCTCCTCTCATCCAATATACCCATAATGCATCCTTAGTAGCACGATCCATGCTCTTATGGTTATTAAACTTACTAGCCAACCATTCTGAAAAATCAACATCGTGAGGATCGTAGTTAACGTCAAAGCAAACCTTTCCAATCATATTCTTTTTTATCTCCATGAACTCGTTAAATTGCTTCTTAAAACTCCGAGTCAACCATGAAGTCATAATCTCCTTGACTTCATTTGTAGGGGCAAATTCCGGACTACCATATTTGAGTTCTAGCCAATCATTGAGGGAGAGGTCTATCAATCTTACCAATCTGCCATGAAATAGTAACTCCGCCAAAGCATAATTCATGTCATTATCCTGATAGTTCTCATTCAATCCCCAGTACTATTCGGAATAAGGCATGTAAGAGATTTGGGCATTGCCTCCACCACAGCTGTTGTTGCTTGAGTCCATGTATGCAAGATAGAATTTCCCATTATCTTCTTCGATAGTAGTCCAGTTCAATCCTTCGGCTTCAATGATAGGCCATAAGAGCGACAATTCTTCTCCAGTGTACCTCACAAATACATCATAAGAGAATACCTCCTTGTCAATGTTGCATAAACGCATGAATTCCTTAAAAGCAGCTTCAAGAGGAGTCTCCCAAGAGAATAAATCTGCATCGATCATGAGTACATTGAATGAATCTGAAAACAAGCATTCCTTAGCAAGATATCCGTTAACTGACATGTCTTCCATAGCAAAATCTGTCATCCAAGGTAAAATCATCAGTAGGATTTGTACGCTAGAAGAGAAATTAATGAATATAGAAACGGATATAAGAATACAAGTAGCTGATATCTGCAGACGATGCGCCGTATCCAAAAAGTTGGATACGCCGTATCTTATAATCGTTAAAATTTAATCAGACTTTATTCAGAAAATAGATACGCCGCTTAGAATTTATGAATGCGCCGTATCGAATTAATTAATCAAAAATCAGCTTATCTAATTAAAATTAAATGCGTCGTATTAACGAAAGTTAATGCGCCGTATTTTCGTTACGTTTAAAAATAAATATCGATTTTTGATTCAGTAAGATGCGCCGTATCGATATAGATCGATGCGTCGTATCTGTTTAATAATTCGCAAACTGTTTTTAATTAAAATAATAGATACGCCGTATCTACGAAAGCAGATGCGTTGTATGGCGTTAACGTTTAGAATTTTTTTTTTATCAAAAACAGATACGCCGTATCTGCTAAAGCAGATGCGTCGTATTACTTTATCGCTTAGAAAAATTTTCTTATTAAAAACAGATACGCCGTATCTTGGGGAAAAGATGCGTCGTATCGAATTAATTAAACGCGTTGTATTTTTAAAAATTAAACGCAATACGCCGTATCTGAGAGATCAGATGCGCCGTATCGTTTGATTTAGCACAGTACAACGATAGCAGAACAGAAAAATACGAAAAATAAAAACAAAAATTAAACACACAAACAAAAATAAACACACAAAAATAAAAGAAAACAATTAACACAAAATACAACAAATATGCAAAATAATACAATGATGCAATTAATCTAATAAAAAAAAAACCTAATTAAAATACTAATCAAATTAACAGATAATAACAATTCACTCCCCGGCAGCGGCGCCAAAAACTTAATGCGTGCGATGTGTCGTTGCGGTTTAGCAGTTTTAATGCCTACTCAAGTTTTAAATTTATATTTAGCCGACTTATCAATAACACACACACTTAACGAGCAGTGTACCCGGTCAGTATGAAGATAATGGTAAGTAGAGTGTCGATCACTAAGAGTGGAACGTATTATCTCGTTATTCTAATCAGTATTTTAATATCCTAACGCAAGGGGGTTTCAGCCTGAGAGACTGGCACGATTTGTTTGCAATTAAATAATAAAATAAACCAATAGGCACGAATCAGCAAGTAGCACACACGTACACAGATAAATACTCGAGACAATAAGAGGGCTGTCCTTATATTAAGTAGATTGTCACTTGTTTTATTGATAGCTTTATATGAAGTGTATGTAGTTAACCCTTTCTCGTTGGTCCTAATCTTATCGGCGAGTAAACCCTTAATGATTACTTATGTCTAAAAGTTATTCCTAAGTGATCAATTTAGTAATAACCGTGGGAGCCACATTATGTCCCGCAGTCAAATGCCCGCAAGCCACTAATAAACACAGAGGTTATCAATGCACTAATAAGTAGTAACCAAAGACATCAACATATAAACTTTAATTGATGGGAAAGCAAGTATTAAAGGGAGTGCAATCTTTCGTTGTCACATTACACAAGCCACCAATCCTGATGAATTAAAGTTTGCTAACACAATAAAACAAAACTACTTAATGAATTAAACACATGCAGCACCTTCTTACAGCTCTTGTATCTTTGATTTGGGTGTGTCTTATGCTGCCTCCTTGACTGAATTCGTCCTTTGATTCTCCTGTTCGGACTTAGGTTATAATATGATGCGTACGAAATTCGTCTGGTCTTGGGGTATTTATAGTTTCTGTCTGAGGGAAGATGCGGCGCATCTATTAAGTAGATGCGGCGCATGTACTTAACTTCGCGTGGGGTCCAAGATTATAATATTCAGGAATATTCGTACACCGCCAGAAGATGCGGCGTAACTCCATGATTAGATGCGGCGCATGTCCTCTTGTATCTTGGATCGTATCTGGTGATATCTTGATAGAGATGCGGCGCATGTCATGAGTGAGATGCGGCGCATCTGGAGCAGATTAGTCTTGATCTTCTTCATTTCAGTAGACTCTTAACTTTATGCATGTTATGCTCCATAATCAGTCCAGAATTGCTAAGTTTCACCAAATGCTTGTTTTTACCTGAGAATTACAAAAGTAAACGATTAAGTATCAATCCTCATACATAATATAGTAAAACAAGTCAAATTAATAGGATAAATGATAGTAATAAAATGTACTTATTTGAGTTCATCACATGGGTTATGCTCGTAGTCAAGAAAGAATTTGTTCCTTAAAATTGTTTGGAGTTTAATACTGCTGGGGCCCTCGTAGGATTAGTAAGATGTATGTGTGGCCACACCCAAGATTTCTCCTGAATATGTTTAGAAGATTTGGTAATCTTGCTTAATCGAAAACAACGAGAAACAGAATTATTAATAAAGAATGACTGAGATCCATATCTTTGTTAATGTAGTATTAGAAACAAAAGGATGAGAATGATGATGAATCATAGAATGGTTTTTCCAGGAGACCACCACCCGAGTTGTACTAGGGGCATTGGCGTGTTGCTAGACGCTAACCAATGTCATTACCCTTTTAATAGATTTCCAAGTGGGAGCTGTTAGAGTTTATGGAAAAATATTAAATCGTGTATGACTAGAATCGAACTCGGGACCTTGGGATTGCACACTTTACGTATGAATGATTAATGTAAATAATTAATATATATAACCGTTATGTATTTAATTATTTGGACACAAAATAACGACTAACGGACGTTAAGTAATTAACGGAATTGACTAACGACCATTAGTGAATAAAGGAAGGACCGTAAGTGAAATTAGAGGCTCAAGAAGGATCTAGAAACCCATAGGGATGGGCTTGGCCGATCGGCCATAAGGGTTGTATAACCCATTCGATCCATGTCTTGTTCTCCAAGATAATTTCACTATAAATACAAATCAAAGGGTTATTAGTTTTTGACCTAGTGCATACATATTATAACCCTAAGATTTTTTTCTTCCTCTTTAAGCTAAAATTCGATCGGATCCTAACTCTTTAAGATCGATCCATAGCTTTTTGTTAAACAAAATTGTTTGGTTTAATCCTGTTCTTTCACTAGCATGAAACGTTAATTGGTTATAGTACGTGTGTACAAGATCTCGGTAATAACTTACTTTAGTTATTCCATCTTGGATTGAGAAACAAAACGGTAAGGGATTTCTCGTTAATCATTTGTTTGATTAAGAAGAAGAAAAGAGAAGTTTAGATCCTTGTTTTGCTAGGATCAAAGGTATGTAACTTTTATTATTCGGTTAATCTTTATACATGTTAAATAATTGATTCTTTTCCGCTACGTACTTTGGTGATGTTTATTTATTTATATGAATGTCATGTTATTTAAATTCCAACATAACGTAGTTGCACAAAAGGAATCAACCAGACTTGACAAATAAATAAAAAAGAACAGCATATCTAGGTTTTGAAGAGCTTAAAACACTGCTACTATTTTAGAGAAAACAAGACTGATGAAACAAATTGGTACGTTAGAAAATATCACCAGGTGTTTGAACAAAATCGTGGGAAGATTCATTCTCACTATTGAATTCGACAAGCATCAACTCGTCTTTCTTGAGCTGCTTGGTGTCTACAGGAGTAGCTACCTTGCCCTGAGTCGTATAATCTATGCGGCAGAACATCGGTTTGAAAAGTTTTCCAAAAGAAGCTGGTTCTAAACCTCTCAAATTGGCCTCCGTAACTATTTCATTTGTTTCCTTATCCACAGGCTCGAGCCTGTATGTGGGACGAGAACTGTTAGCCTGTAAGCAACAAAATAAAAAGCACGAAACTGATGAGCACATAAAACTAACAAGCAGAAAAAGATGAATTAGGTAAGGGTCCAAAGAAAGAAACTGAAATTGAAATTATAGCATCTACCATCTTACAATATGTTGGTAACATAAACTTGAGTTAGAAATCAAGTATATAAAAGAGTAGGGATCTAAGGAACGATTTAAAATACAAAATAGAACCTACTACTAAGAATCATAATCATGTATCAGCGCCACAAACAATTCAAAAGCACATAATTAAAGTGTTAGAGAACTGCCGATAACAACAGAAAAAAATAAGTATAAGGATCAAATATGGGGATTCTAGTACGCATAGAAATCAAGGATCTGATACGAAATAAAATCAAACGATTGATATACACATGCATGTATCACAACATAATGGATCTTTAGTATCAAGTCGGTCAATCATTCATCAACTGGATGAAATGTTATCATATAATCAACAAATGGTTGAAACACACAAGAATCTTGATACAATGAAAAACAAAAGTATGTATATGCGTTAAAGAGAAGCACCTCATCTGGCAATCCACGACGAGCCTCTCACTACTAGAATAATGAGAACTGGCTACGCTAAAAATCCCGGCGACACATTGTCATCGGTATTTATCACTAAACGACAAAAAAAGCCTTGACCAAGCCAACCCTGCGTTGAATTTTATGGATGTTAAAATCCCGAAGCCATGTCGTCGGAACCGTATTGGTCAAATTTGACTTCTCCAATAATAGCGAATAATTGGGCGGGAATTTGACCCGCCAAGATGTTGCCGACGCCATATCGTCGGTAAAATATAAACTAAAAAAATTATAGTAATTAGCATTTGATTAGCGTTTAGCCATAATCATTGGTGTCATTGTCTCGACGCCATGTCGTCGGGACGTATTTAGACCAAATTTTTGCTTCCCCCGCTTGTGAATAATAGCGAATAATTGGGCGGGATTTTTTCCCGCCTGTTTTGTACCAACGACATGTCGCCAGTATTATCTTCCCGCCTCATTTTACCTTTGTCCCGCCAATTTTTTACTTATATATAACCAATCATCCTCAACTCGGCAAAACGCACATAAACCCAATCGTCAATTCTCACAAAACACACATAACAATGGCTGGTTACACGCCGGAAGAGGAGTGGTCAAAGGTTTTATCGTCGATGGGTCTCTTTAATGAAGTTCTTAATACATATGGCTACAAAATTTATGATGAATATGGTTCTTATAAGAACATTAGCCCGTGGATGAGAGACCGGATTCTGGAATGGTTGAGGAAAAAGCCGTACTACAGAGAGATGTTGGATGCTCAAGCTGATGATGTTGGAGGAGAAAGCACGTTGGAAACCAAAATTGATGATCTGGGAAATAGGATAACAAATCTTGAAGCTATGTTTGAACATTTCATCAAACAAAGGAAAGCAAGGAAGGGAAAGAGATGGTGCGGGTTCTAGCAAAGTGGGAAGTAACAGCAAAAAAAATGAATATGCGATGTTTGTTATGGTCTATGTCTTGTGTTTCGTTTGCTTGTCGAGTTGTTTCGTTTGCTTGTTAAGTTGTTTCGTTTGAGTCTGTATGAAATGTATGTGGTTGAGAACTCTTGCGTGTTTTAAATAAAAGGTTTGCCTTTGTGTTTGTTAATTGTGATATTGTTCCTTCAGTTCCATTCTTATGCATATGTAATTTAGTGTTGGAAAATTATATATTTGAAATACCCTGTTGTTTAAAGAGGTGTTTGGGCACCATAATCTGGTTAACTCAGAACCTGGTCAACTTTACACATCCATAAGGTGCTTTGAGGTTTCGAGATGCGTTTGATGGGAAGCATTGGAAATGTTTTGGGTGTGGTTCGACCCACCAAGAGACGGGTGTATGTCATGTTCGATAACTTCATCATTTCTATCTTTTCACAACAACAACAACAACATTTTATTAAACAACAACAATAACACAACAACAACAAACAACAACAACAACAACAATAACACAACAACAACAACAACAACAACAACAACAACAACAACAACAATAACACAACAAACAACAAAAACAACAACAACAACAACAACAACACTACTACATACGAAGATTTTCCATGTCACCTAACAGCTCACGGAGTATTGCATCCGACTGACATGCGTGGTCGTGGTCGTTGGGATTCCTTGCCATTTCAAGTCTTGCCTCCAGCATCCTTACTCTTGTCTCTAGCACCTGTTTTTGTGATTCCAGCATGTTTATCCTAAGATCATGGCATTACAGTTTGAGCACTCTGTTGGTGCAAATCCAGAACCTTGAGATGTTGAAGCAGATCCAGAACCTTGAGATGTTGAAGCAGAAGAGATTACTCTTAAGTGCTCATCAAATTGACTCTTCCACATAAAATATCCACATCCATGATATTTTTGTCTTGGCTGTTACATAATAAGGAAATTATAAGAGATTACAACCCAATTACTTATATATTTACATAAATAAGAAATGTATGATTGTTCACCTTCGAAAGAGGACATGCATAATAAGGAAATTATAAGAGATTACAACCCAATTACTTGGTGGGAAAGTGTTTGGCGGGAAGTGTTTGTTGGGAAGTTTTGGTGGGAAAATTTGGTGGGAAGTATTTTGGCGGGAAGTGTTTGGTATAACTATAACATTGGATGTATATCCATAACATCTTGACTCATCCGTTTAACATAATATGTATAACTATAACATGTTGACTCATTCGTTTAACATATTATGTATATCCATGACATCTTGACTCATCCGTTTAACATGGGATGTATATCCATAACACCTCGACTCATCTGTTTAACATGTTATGTATAACTATAACATATCGACTCATTCGTTTAACATATTATGTATATCCATAACATCTTGACTCATCCGTTTAACATGGGATGTATATCTATAATACCTCGACTCATCTGTTTAACATGTTATGTATAACTATAAAATATCGACTCATTCGTTTAACATATTATGTATATCCATAGCATCTTGACTCATCCGTTTAACATGGGATGTATATCCATAACACCTCGACTCATCCGTTTAACATGGGATGTATAACTATAACATATCGACTCATTCGCTTAACATATTATGTATATCCATAACATCTTGACTCATCCGTTTAACATGGGATGTATATCCATAACACCTCGACTCATCCGTTTAACATGTTATGTATAACTATAACATATCGACTCATTCGTTTAACATATTATGTATATCCATAACATCTTGACTCATCCGTTTAACATGGGATGTATATCCATAACACCTCGACTCATCCGTTTAACATGTTATGTATAAATATAACATATCGACTCATTCGTTTAACATATTATGTATATCCATAACATCTTGACTCATCCGTTTAACATGGGATGTATATCCATAACACCTCGACTCGTCCGTTTAACATGTTATGTATAACTATAACATATCGAATCATTCGTTTAATATATTATGTATATCCATAACATCTTGACTCATTCATACGACGTTTCTACTGGACCAAGAAACAGTGTACCTCCTCGTCGTAAACCATCGGAGAAGCCACGTCGTAAACTAATATAAGAACTTTTCTTTTTATTGTTACCGCCTCAACTTAAAAATATCGATAGATGTGACAATAGGTTACTCTGTGAGACATTTTTTTAATCCTTTTAACATGTTACGTTGAGGATTTTATTTATCGGGACACTTAAAATTTTGACTAGTTATTTTATTTAATTTTAATTTTATATTAAATAAAAGTATTTATAATAAATATTTTTTTTTTAATTTTATAAAAGTATTTAATTTTAAATTAAACTATTTAATTTTAAATATAAAGTATTTAATTTAATTATATATTAATAAAAGTATTTATAATAAATAATTTTTTTTAATTTTATAAAAATATTTAATTTTAAATTAAAGTATTTAATTTAAAATTAAAGTATTTAATTTTAAATTAAAGTATTTAAGATTAAATATAAAGTAATTAATTTAGTTATATATTAAATAAAAGTAAATACAATAAATATTTTTTTAAGTATTTACTAAATACCGACGTCATGTCGTCGGTAACATAACCCCAAATTTCATTTACCCCCCCAAAATTTTCATTTATCCCGCCAAATCGCAAACGACAAATAAACTTTATAGGTCCCGACGTCATGTCGTCGGGACAATTAAAAAGTTAGACAAAACGAGATCTGGTCAAACACTTAGAAAAAAAAGTTATAACAAAAAACTCATCTACTCCTCCGACGATTATCATCTCCACCACAACTCCACCGTCTCCACACCACCACTATCACCACACCGCTGCTTCCACCATCACAGCTCCACCACAACTCCACCACTACACCACCACAGCTCCACCACAACTCCACCACTACACGAGCACCACTGTGCACTTTTCCTCCTCCTCTTCTTCCGTTTAATTCTTCCTCAACCCCTCCGTTGTTTAATTCTTCCTCTTCTTCTTCCCCACCGAAGGTATTTTTAATTTTGCTATTTTTTTTTTATTTTTATTAATTTATGTAATTTAAGTGTTAATTTATGTAGCAATTGCTAATTTTTTTGATTTTTTTTTATTATTTATTTATTTATTTATTATTATTATTTTTTTTAACTTTTGGTATCCCCACGACATGTCGCCGTCAATAGTTTTAGCTCTTTTATTAAGCAACCGGTATAAATGTGCTCTCTTACCGAGGCCGCAGCCCGAGACAGTAGCCCGAGACAGCAGCCCGAGATCACAGCCCGAGACCGCAGCCCGAGAGACCACAGCCGAGACAGTATGTTACTTGTTTTTTTTTTTTTTTTTTTTTTTTTTTTTTCATTTTTATGCTTTGTTTTAGTTTTCCAGCCGTAGTAGTTTAGTTTTCCAGCCGAGACAGTAGACATTGCGTTTGGTTAATTGTATATGTGATTGTTAGTTGATTTGTGAATGTGATTTTAGAATGTTAGTCAATTTGTGTATTATTGTTAGACTTTTGTGAATGTTTTAGGATTTTAGTGATTAATTTCGGAAAGTCCCCGTACGAAGTTAATCATCCTATAGAAAACCCGTCTGGAATTAATTTATTAGAAATTAATTTCGGAAAGTCCCCTGTTTGGGACTGCTTTTTGAATGTTTTGTCTCATTTATGATATGGACGCGTATAACTGATTTACTATTTGAGATGATTTCGACAGTGTTTCTCCTTTACTCCTACGAATATGTCTTTAATGCACATATTTGGGGAGTTGAGGGGAAATGCTGCCGAAATTTTCTCAAATAGTAAATCAGTTATACGCATTCATATATGAGACGAATCATTCAAAGAGTGGGTTAGGATTGCCTTCCATAGTTGCACTAGGTGAACAAAACAACTCGTAATAATTCCATGGTTATATGTGTTTGTGTCGAATCTTTTGAATGTGTTTAATTAAGTGCATATAATAACTGATTCCATCATAAAAATGCAGTTATGATACTTGATAAGAGTTGGACCCATTTAGAGAGTCGTTGTTCAAAACAATTTTTTGATGGTCTTGCCGCATTCCTCGATCATTACAAGCCGTTACTGAATAGTTACGGAAAAATAAAATGTCCATGTCGTATTTGTCGTAATGTTGATTGGGTAACTCTACATGATCTTAAAAACCACATAGGCAACCATGGGTGGGACCCAACTTATACACAATGGCGCGATCACGGTGAACCGGATCCTCCGCCGTTAGTACATAACACAACACAACACAACGTGAGATGAGTGACATGGGTGTGTGCCTTAATGATATTCTTGATATTCCTCCGAATAACGAACAAAATGAGACAACTCAAGGAAATATTGGCGAGACAAGTAACGAGTCGACTCAAGCAACGACACCTCCTGTACGTAACGAGTTTGAAGAGTCACTTGCCAGTTCCAACCAGGCTCTGTACCCGGGGTGACTTTATGACTACCTTGGATTTTAGGTCAAAGTTTACGCATCTCAAGGTCAGCGGTAAATGGAGTGATACTTCATTTAACAATACGCTAAAATGACACTTATTTGAATGAAATTATTATGGATTGTTTAAATGTGTATATTTATTTGAATGTGTGCATGGTTATGTTAATTTGTTCATGAATTTCTATATGTTATTCAACTTATACTTTTACAGATGGCAGCATCAGTCGCACGCGGTCACGGTGGTGACGGTGCCGGTGACCCACCACCTCCCCCGCGCAGTCTTGAAAGCGGTTGTCGTGGTAAGAATTTCTGGATTATTTTAAAAGAAACTTAAACTTGATCATTTGTATTTGTTTACTTGTTATTTTATGACGTGTTTTCACTCACTCCAATTTGTAGGATCACGACCCCGAAGGGGCAGGGGTAGGGGTAGGGGCAGTGGAGGGAGGGGTGGCGGTAGGACGGGTGTGCGTAAATCCACCAATAACGTAGCCCTCAAGAATGCCTTGCGTGATTTCGGCCTGCAACTGATTGACTTTGACTTCAATGATCAGGGGACAATCATTCATGTCGGCGAGAACACTAAGTGGTTTAGTAACTACGTTGGTGAGCTGATTAGGGAGTTCCTGTTGTGCTATGATTCCTGGCACAAGATCGAAGAAGAAAAGAAGGCGCATATCTTTCCTCGACTCGGGGTCGGTTATTTCATTTTCCTTTTATATTGTTTTGTTATCGTGTTTATATATTTTAATGTGTATATTTATTTAAATTTGTTTATTTATTTATCTATATATATTAGTTAACAAATATCAAAAAATTAACAAATATCAAAAAATTAGTTAACAAATTTGTTTATTTATTTATCTGTATATATTAGTTAACAAATATATATATTAGCTAACATATTAAAAAAAATAACAAAAATAAAAAATTTGTTTATTTATTTAAATTTATTTTAGTTATATTTGATTGCATTTGCAGCAAATGTTTGATTAGAGGACCCACATGCGTTCACCCCGGTGGGAGACCATCAGAGATGGCATCAACGATTATCTCGCAACTCGCTACAGGGACAACAAGCACGACATGAAGCGAGATCACTGGACTATACCAGGTGGGGCTGACAAGGTGGATGAGATACGAAGGTAAATTTTTTATTTTTGTTAATTTTTTGATATTTGTTAATTTTTTTAATATGTTAGCAATTGATATATGTTAATTTTCAGTTTTCATTATTATATAAGAAACCCTCCCCCGAACATGGAGCCGTCTGTGTGGGAGAAGCATATTCAGTTCTACCTCAATGAGAAGAACGCCAAAAGGGTCAAAGTCAATAAGGAAAATAGGAAGAAGAACAAGGTCACTAGCCGTCACGGATCTCGGTCGTTGGCCGCATCTCGACACGAATACATAAGACACATTATGATTATTTTACATATTGTTCATTATATATATGGTGTTTGATTTGTCATTTTTAATTTGTTTCACCTTATATGCATGTGTATATATATATACAGTTTCAGAGGAGTGAGAACCGTCAGTACCCGTCCCTGATATAGAGCCAGCGTTGCAAGGGCGGTGTATGGTTGCATGACAAGGCTCGTGTTCAATACGTAAGTACCGTTTTATTTTTTTATTTTATTTATTTATTATTTTTTGTTTTTTTACATGCTCTTTAATGATTTATTGAAACATAATGTAGTAACCCGAGTAATATATTAATTTTATCATTTTTTTTCAACTACACAGGAAGAGATGTGCGAACTGCGGGATCTGGGAGCTAACACGCCTACTGGGATAGCCTACACAGAGGAAGAGACACTTTCCCGGGTTTTAAAGGGCAAGCAGCGGGGTTATAATAGCTGGTAGGGGTAGGGTGTTAGCAGGCAGTGGCAAGACAAAGTTACCCATGCCGCCTCTCGGTTCGTACAGTGGGCCCGAGATTGACAGGATGATGGCCGTGAAAGAGAAGAAGATCAAAGAAGTTGAAGAAGATGCTAAGGCCACTAAGCGCCAACTCACTGCAATTATGAATGTGTTACAGACTAACCCCGAGCTGTGGGGCCAGTTGATGAGCCAGTTGCCTTCTCAAACCGAGGTAGGCTCGGGCAATGGGAGTGGCGCGGGCGAGGTAGGCTTGGGCAGTGGGAGTGGCGCCGGCGAGGCAGGCGGCTCGGGTAGTGGCGATCTCGAGCTCGAAGATGATGGCGGTTCTGATGATGACGAGGGGTAGTGAGCTATATATGTATGAGTTATTTTGTACACTTTAACATTTTCTCCATCTGTATGCTTGATCCACATCCGTATTTCCTACACTTTAACACCTTGACTTTGTCCATCCGTATGCTATTTACTCATCTGTATGTTATTATTGTACACTTTAACATTTTGGCGACTTGAACATTGCGGATATAGCAACTTTTGTGGTATTGGCAGCTTGTAACACCCGTTTTGTAGAATTTGTAACGTTTTAATGTATTTGAGGGTGTTTAGCAATTATATATAAGTGTTTTAGCCGTTATAACTTGTTTTGGGATATTGGCATGTTGGTATTGGTGGTGTACAAGTTTGGATTGTGTACACGTTGTGTAGATTCAACAACATTTTATTGTGCCGACGACATGTCGCGGGCACAAAAGCAACATATTTATTTGGTATATTTTTGTACCGACGCCATGTCGTCGGTACCATACTAGAAAAGTTTTGTTTGATAACTTTGGTACCGACGCTATGTCGTCGGTACCAAAGTTTGACTTTCGTTGACTGTTGTTAATCACGTAGTTAATTATCAAAAACGTACCGACGACATGGCGTCGGTACAATACTTGTCGGATCCCAAAATTCTTTGACTGAAAATGGCTGTGGGACCCACACGAGCGTCGGCAAATGTCGTCGGGACAGTTAGTCCCGACGGAGCATTCTCGACTATCACCGGCCGACGTCATTTCGTCGGCATCCACTACGGGGCGACGTCATGTCGCCGGCACGACTTTTTTTTTGGCGTCGGCATCCGTCCTGATTGTGCTAGTGTCTGCTCCTTGTGCGGGGTTTGGAATTGGTGGACCTGTACCAGCAACTGCGCATAGTATACTTTATTCAGGTTTGTGTAAAGAGAATCAAACAAAATTAGATAAAAAGACATACAGTCAAAAAAGAATAGGGATAATTACCAAAATAGCCCAAACACAAATGGGCGGTTCCCTATCTAACCCGAAATCTGAAAATAATTGTGTTGCCCAGGGCAACCGACATTTTTTGGGGCAACCGAAGGATTTCCAGTGTATTTTTTGGGCAACAATCGCCCTTTTTTGGGCAACTGGGGGCATTGCCCAGGGCAACCGGGGTAGAAATATCCCATTTGGGTTTTGGGCTATTTTAGTAATTATCCCAAAAGAATAATGAAGGAGGAACAACATATATCCAGGTTTTAAAAGGACACATGCAAAAGGTAAAGAAGTAAATTGGTAGGTTAGAAGAGAGATCTCACGGTTATCTGGAAAAAAAACACTGGGAGTAGTTCTTTTCAAGCTAAGGAAGGAGGGATGAATCATCTTATTAGACTTGTTGGTCGCGGTGTCCATCTGCAAACAACAAAATCAAGAAGCACAACGTTGATGAGAAAATAAAGTTAACAATCACTTTTCCATAAAACGTTTGTACAAAACTATGTTAGATTTTTTTTTATTTTTTTTTTCAAAAAGTTATCATATCATCATCGATGCCAAAAAAGATTCAATAATCATACAAATCAAAAATGAAAACTAACGGAAATAGAATGATACCTTGAGAGAGAGAATAATAACAAAACTTGGGGAGATAGCGTATTGTCCTTTGATCGATTGATACAAAGCTTGTGAATGTTTTGCATATCTTATTCATAAGAATCATAGGAATATATAGTGATTATATCGCTTAATAACCAAGCTAGACTCTCTAATGGGCTAAGCCCTACAATTCATCGTATTTAAGACTTGTGCCATTATCTAATAATATCCGTTAATACTCCCTCGCAGTTAGAGCCGAAGGGCTTCGAAGCTCAAATTGAATGGCAATGTTGCACGTAGAGAGGTCTTATTTATGCAAAAGTTGAAGAGGTTTGTAATGCTTGAGAAGAAAACATTATGAACTTGACCCTCAACCTTTTTGTAGAAATGGTGATTTAGAAGAGAAACTTTGATTGATAAATAAATAGTAATAAAGATAGACCGATGAAAAGTTTGTTTTGTTTTATTTGCATTTAGAAGAAGGGAAAAAAGGTATTGCCACCGCACGCGGCGGTGGGGGAGGCATTAAGGGGGACCGCTCGCCATGTAAGCCTATCGCGGGTGGTGAAGGGCACCATAACACCCGGTCTAACCCATGAGGTCATTCACAATGGTATGATGTGGCATGGTTCAATAAAAAGGAATATATGACACCTCATCATCTAATAGCATTGTGGGATTCGTGGGTGTAAACTGAGTTTGTCTTTGGTTGCATCTCAATTATACTAATATGATGGGCCTCTTTTTGTTAGATTTGAGTATTTTTAATTGAAAGATATACATACCGAAAATGTTAAATGATGAAAAGGTTAAATGGTGAGCCCTCTTATTAAATCATGTAAGGTCTAATGGATTGTAAGTGTTTTATGTGAAAAACTGAAAATGTTTAATGATGATGCGTAAGTAATGTGACATTGTATTGAACTCATAAAGATATAATGCATTGGAGATGCTCTGACACTCCCAATGACTCGTAAGAAGGACCCAATCAATACATAGTAATAGTTATAAACCTAAAATAAATCCATTTCAATGATCTTTATCAGTTTATCTCATTCATTCTGCTGGAGAGCCATTTTTTATTTCTGAAAATTTGAGCCAATCTTGTATATTCGCTTACATATAAACAATCATTACTAGTAAATTGTTTGCTGACACATTTGTGATCGGTTACACGGTATATGATTGTCATCTATGTTAGCCATTATATATATAATATATATATAATATATATATATATATATATATATATATATATATATATATATATATATATAGTGATTTATGACTTTCATTCAGAACTATCTTATCTGCGAGAACTGACAGAACCATCAAAAACATACATGCACGCCTTTTAAAATAAAATAAAAATACATGCAAATCATTAATAATCGTAAGTATTCACCTATGTTCTTCAATATCATCATGAACTCATCCTCTTTTTTCACAAAAACCTTACACACGGCCGCAATATTGTCATTGCACGCCTTATAAGAACATACATGCACACCTTCAAAGAAAAATTTTGTATTTCCAATTTCTTATCAAATTCTTTAGAACAACCATGTTTTTTATAAAAACATATATGTTGTTTTTAGAACATATGTGCAAAAATATAATTATTGAAGGCGTGCATGTATGTTTTTGGAGGTTCTGTCAGTTCTCGCAGATAAGATGGTTCTCGTAAGAAAGTGCCCCTATAATATATATATATATATATATATATATATATATATATATATATATATATATATATATATATATATATATATATATATATATATATATATAGGGTCTCTTTCTTACGAGAACCATGTTATCTACAAGAACTGCGAGAACCACCTTTTTACAACTAATAATACACAATGTACATCATTTAATGCTTCATATGATTTTGTTATTTTTATTTAATTCAAAAGGGCATATTAGTAAAAGACATTTTCATATTATTTTTGTTTTTTTATATAATTTCCGTTTTTTTTTAAATCTAAAAATTCGGAGGTTTTTTTTTTTTTTTTTTTTTTTTTTTTTTTTTTTTTTTATGGTAACATGTTTTCAAATAGTCATGGTGCATACATGTTTTTTATACTTAATCATTAGTTATTTTAAAATCTCATGGTGCAAGCATGTTTTTTTTTCCCCAAATAGTCAAGGTGCATACATGTTTTCAGTTAGTCCAAAGTGCATATATGTTTTTTTTTTCCCCTTTCAAGGTGCATATAGCTTTTTTAATATAATGAAATTTATAACAAACCAAGAACATAAATGTTATATACAAACTTCGATATCGATTGAAATACAATTAAAATACAAAATTTTAAAAGCATAAATACATGAATCTAATCGATCTATACACGTGAGCACTAATAGCCGTCAACATTTTTTCAAAAGTCGGACATACATGCACACTTGTAGCCGTGACCATTCTTGTAATTACACCTGATACAAAGAAAAGTACAAAAATTAGCAACCATAATATTATTAAAAATTATACATGTACATGAGTATATGTATGTTTTAGGAAACATATTGTTTGGCAAACACAAAACATATATGTTTTATACGTAAACATATAATCCAAACATAAAACATATATGTTCTATAATCCAAACGCAAAACATATATGGTTTATACGTAAACATATATGTTTTTTTTTAAAACACATATGTTTTTTTTTTATAAAACACATATGTTTTTTTACAATAAGTACAAAAAACATACCAGTAGCGCTTGCTATCTCTTAATTAACAATTCAAATATTGATCAGCAACAATGCATAGCGAAGAAATTAGTTCATCAATAACAAAACCTAGGGACTGCAGTTCCGTTTCACACATTATATCACAATTTACACTCAAATATTAAAATGATAATTCCCCTTTTTTCCTTGCAGTCAATGGACATCCAAGATTGGATGAGAGCGCAGTACAACATGTATTTCTCTAACAAAGTGTGTGAAAATGAAACAACTTCTGCTGTCAAGTCAGATTTTTTTACCGATATGGTATAATATTCGTTTCACACATTAAGATCTAAAACTAAACTTGAACTACTGTATTATATAAAAATAAATAAACAGACATACCCTCCAACAAACACAACAATCCTTTTTTTGAGACCTTCGTTCCAGTCATTACACCAAACAAGATTAGCACCAACAATGGCCTTCCTTAACTCCAAACAACCGCCTATTATTGGCAGACCTGAAATATATAAAAAAACATCACATCTATAAAATACAATACACGGATCTATAACTTTCAAAGATATAGAAAAAACAGACATACCCTCCATATCGGTAAAACATACCTTTAGAAACAACAGATCGAGATCTTCATCTTGTTGGTGGGATCTTCCATTGTCGAACAACAGATCGAGAAGATGGCAGTTTGTAGCTTTTAGAGGGAGGCGGCATAGAGAGGAGGCGGTTTTTAGGTTTTGAGAGGAGAGAGGAAATATTTATTATGATATAAACCTGCATATTTTTTTTGCATTTTTTTAGGAGTGAACAAATGACTAAATTAACCTTACACCAGTTACATCAATCTACCTTATCTTTTATTATTTACATAAATGGCACATTCGTTTTTAACCATTGATCAACTCATCTAATGGCTAAAAAGTGGTTTTCGCAGTTCTTGCAGTTAAAATGGTTCTCGTTTGAAAGTTACACTATATATATAGTGAGACTTTCTTGTGAGAACCATTTTATCTGCGAGAACTGACAGAACCATCAAAAACATACATGCACGCCTTCAATAATTGTATTTTTGCACATATGTTCTAAAAACAACATATATGTTTTTAAAAAAACATAGTTGTTCTAAAGAATTTGATAAGAAATTGGAAATACAACATTTTTCTTTGAAGGTGTGCATGTATGTTCTTATAAGGCGTGCAATGACAATATTGCGGCCGTGTGTAAGGTTTTTGTGAAAAAAGAGGATGAATTCATTATGATATTGAAGAACATAGGTGGATACTTACGATTATTGATGATTTGCATGTATTTTTATTTTATTTTAAAAGGCGTGCATGTATGTTTTTGGTGGTTCTGTCAGTTCTCGCAGATAAGATGGTTCTCGCAAGAAAGTCTCCCTATAATATATATATATATATATATATATATATATATATATTAAATTATAAATATAAAAAGACAAATATCCGTACACTACGTAAAAAGAATTTTTTTTTAAAAGTTCGCGAAAAAATCCCAAAAAATTCCACAAGATCGGGTATGTTGGTGCATAAAACTTTTGTGAAAGAAGTTTTTTTGATTTTGAGTTTTTATACGTTTTTTTTTAATGCACAAAAAACGAATTTTGATGCGCAAAAAAAATTTGATGCACAAAATTTTCAACTTGTTTTAGTTAGATGCGCAATGTTATTTTGATTAAAAAAGTCAAAAGAACTTGGGTGCAAAAATGAATTTTTGATGCACAAAAAAACGATTTAATGCACAAACGTATTTTTTCATACTTTTTTTTCGGAAAAAATATCCACATTTAGAAAAACTTCCTTCACAACTTTTTCATGCACCAACATACCTGATCTTGTGAAATTTTTTTGGAATTTTTCGAGAAAATTTTTGAAAAAAAAAAATCTTTTTACGTAATGTACGGATATTTGTCTTTTTATTTGATCTTTATCCTATATATATATATTATATATAATATATATATATATATTATATTATATATATATATATATATATATATATATAATATATATATATATATATATATATATATATATATATATATAATCCTGGGAGCATTCTCAAGTTGAGTAATTTCGAGTGTAACTTTGACTGTTTGGATATTAAATTGACAGTTTAACACTCAAAATCCGGGAACTGTTATACTTGTTTGAGAACCTTGTTCTATTGTGCTTCAGTTTCAATAGGTTTCTATTGATCCATTGATAATTTCTATGTTGGATTGAACAATTGAAATCTATCGCATGATTGAACTTTAACGGCATCGTGGGAGATAACATATTAGGCTCATCATATGATAAGTACCAAAACACAATGATAGAATAATAACCAAGATTTCTCGAAGTTATTTAGAACAGTTCATGAGTTATCGAAATAAGAATCAAACTCGAAAAGTAGTTCTTGAATTATGTAACTGAAAGATTACAATGTTTATGGAAAGAGAAGAGAGAATTATCAAATCAAAGCTAACTAACAAATGAAATGCTAACTGATATTTAAGAGGGTGATTTTAGGCGGGAAAAGTGGTTAAGGCTTAAGAGTGGTATTGTACACGTGCACCTCACGTGGCTGAGTTAGACTCATACACGTGCACTTCACGTGTCACTAATAAGCTCTTATCACATTTCATAGCTTATCAATCCATCCCTCTTAAACAATTCTTGCCCTCAAGAATTGATTTTAAACTCTGGGTAGTCCTTGAGCAACTTATCCAAAGGCTCCCAGGTTGCATCTTCAACACCTGATGAACTCAAATAAGTACATTTTATTACTATCATTTATCCTATTAATTTGACTTGTTTTACTATATTATGTATGAGGATTGATACTTAATCGTTTACTTTTGTAATTCTCAGTTGAAAACAAGCATTTGGTGAAACTTGGCGATTTTGGACTAATTATGGAGCAAAAAATGCAAGAAGTTAAGAGTCTACTGAAATGTACAAGATCAAGACTAATCTGCTCCAGATGCGCCGCATCTCACTCATTACATGCGCCGCATCACTATCAAGATCTCACCAGATACGATCCAAGATACAAGAGGACATGCGCCGCATCCAAAGATGAAGATACGCCGCATCTTCTGGCGGTGTACGAATATTCCTGAATATTATAATCTTGGACCCCACGCGAAGTTAAGTACATGCGCCGCATCTACTTACTAGATGCGCCGCATCTTACCCTCAGACAGAAACTATAAATACCCCAAGACCAGACGAATTCGGTGTGACATATATTATATACGAGACCGAAGTAAAGAAACCAAGGACGAATTCAGTCAAGGCAGCAGCACAAGACACACCCAAATCAAAGATACAAGAGCTGTAAGAAGGTGCTGCACGTGTTTAATTCATTAAGTAGTTTTGTTTTATTGTGTTAGTAAACTTTAATTCATCAAGATTGGTGGCTTGTGTAATGTGACAACGGAAAGATTGCACTCCCTTAAAACTGCTTTCTCATTAATTAAAGTTTATATGTTGATGTCATTGGTGACTTTTATTAGTGCATTGATAACCTCTGTGGCTAGCTGAGCGTTGATCGGGTCGCCATGCCTCTGCCCTCGCCTGTTTATTAGATCGCCTATGCATTCTATGGTCTGTAGAAAAGTAGGAGAAAGATAAATAGGATAGTCATAAGTAATCATTAAGGGTTTACTCGCCGATAAGATTAGAACCAACGAGAAAGGACTTAATCTCGGTGCGTTGCATCGAACTATACACTTCATATAACACTAGCAATAAAACAAGTGACAAACTACTTATCATAAGGACAACCCTCTTATTGTCTCGAGTATCTATCTGTGTACGTGTGTGCTACTTGCTGATTCGTGCCTATTGGTTTAGTTTATTATTTAATTGCAACCAAATCGTGCCAGTCTCTCAGGCTGAACCCCCTTGCGTTAGATTAGGTTGTATAGCTAACTTAATATATTAAAATACTGATTAGAATAACTAGATAATACGTTCCACTCTTAGTGATCGACACTCTACTTACCATTATATTCATACTGACCGGGTACACTGCTCGTTAAGTGTGTGTGTTATTGATAAGTCGGCTAAATATAAATTTAAAACTTGAGTAGGCATTAAAACTGCTAAACCGCAATGACACGCACGCGCATCAAGTTTTTGGCGCCGCTGCCGGGGAGTGAATTGTTATTATCTGTTAATTTGATTAGTATTTTAATTAGGGTTTTAATTTTTATCTAACCGCTAATTTTGTTGTGTATTAGTTTAATTTGCATTCATTGTATTATTTTGCATATTTTCTGTTTTTGTGTGTTATTTGTTTGCTTTTCTTTGTGTTTATTTTCGTGTGTTTTTAATTGTTTTTATTTTTCGTATTTTTTGTTTTCTGCTATCGTTGTACTGAGCTAAATCGAACGATACGGCGCATCTGATTTCTCAGATACGGCGTATTGCGTTCAATTTTTATAAAATACAACGCGTTTAATTAATTCGATACGACGCATCTTTTCCCCAAGATACGGCGTATCTGTTTTTGATAAATTTTTTTTCTAAACGTTAACGCCATACGACGCATCTGCTGCAGCAGATACGGCGTATCTATTATTTTAATTAAAAACAGTTTTCGAATTATTAAACAGATACGGCGTATCGATTTTTATCGATACGGCGCATCTTCTGAATCAAAAATCTTATATTTTGAAACGTAACAAAGATACGGCGCATTAACTTTTGTTAATACGACGCATTTAATTTTTAGTAAATATCGATTTTTGATAATTAAAATTGATACGGCGCATTCGAATTTCTAAGCGGCGTATCTATTTTCTGAATAAAAGTATGATTTAATATTAACGATTATAAGATACGGCGTATCCAACTTTTTGGATACGGCGCATCGTCTGCAGATATCAGTAACTTTAATTTTTCGTATTCCGTTTTCGTTGTTAATTTTCTGCTATATTACTTTCTTGAGCATACCCTACTGATGCTTTTGTGTTGATTTCAGGAAGTGCATGACCAGGAGTTCGACTAAGAACTTGATTCAACCTTTCAAAGATCCTGAACGAGCCCTACATTCGCTTAAAAGGCTTTTCAACACAAGAAGCTTTGATCTTTCAAGTTCACTCGAGCTTGATTACTTTTCTGAAGAAAAAGAGGAAGTTGAAACAGAAACAATGGGCGAAAACACTACTATGGAGGAATACATGAACAGTACCCGTGCTGATTACACTTCAGGAGTTGCTAGACCAAAGTTTGATGATAAGTCAAAATTTGAGTTGAAGGGTCAGTTTCTCAAAGAGCTCAGAGAGAATGCTTTCAATGGGACGGAACATGAGGATGCTAATGAGCATGTTGAAAAGGTCCTGGAGATTGCAGATTTGTTTACTTCAGAAGGAGTCACTGACGATCAACTCATGCTTAGAATCTTTCCAATCTCACTAAAAGGAGCTGCTAACAAGTGGCTAAGGAATGAACCTGCTAGTTCAATCACTACATGGGAAGGTTTGAAGAGCAAATTCCTGAAGAGATATTGTCCACCTGCTAAGACTGCTAAAAAAATGGAGGCTATCAACAGTTTCAAGCAAGAGCCTGATGAAACTCTTTATCAAGCTTGGGAACGATTTAAAGATTTATTAATAAAATGTCCTCAACACTATCTAACCCCTATGCAGGAGATAATATTGTTTTATCAAGGTTTGGACGTGCCTACTAGACAGATTTTGGATGCTAAGGGAGCTGTACCTCAAATGAGTGCAGCCAATGCGAGGAAAGCGATCCAAGAAGCTGCTGATCATTCTCAGAATAAAGACAAGTGCTTACCGGGAGACAACCCGGATTTATCTTTTAATTTTCTGTTTGTGTCGAGTCAGTCAGACCGCAGAGGATACGGCGCATCTCCATCCTGAGATGCGACGCATCTCCTGCAGATGGTCATATCTTATTTTATTTTTCTGCATTTTTTTTATTTTGACTTTAAAACTTTTTATCAGTTTATTTTAAATGCGGCGCATCCCTGGTTAAGGATGCGGTGCATCTTTTATTCTGATCCGTAATTATTCCAGGCTTGATACGGCGTATCTTCTTCCATAAGATACGGCGCATCGACTGACCTGATGATTTTCATTTTAAGTTTTTATGTTTTATTTTTACCTAACTACTAATGTATTATGCAAGTTTGAACCTTTCTTATCTTAGGAGTGTTTTGAAGCCTTGGTGGTATTATAGATTCCAGCATTTCCTGTGGATACATCTAATATGAAGCTTAAACGTTCTAATCCACAAGAAAGATGATTTTTGCTCTACTACTAATGGAGGATCATACCGAGCAAATCTCAGGGGAGTTTTTCTGTTCTAATTCTTTTATTTTCCAGTTTCTAACCTTTCATATAAACAACGAGGACGTTGTTTAACTTAAGTGGGGGGATTGGAGAATTAGAACACTTAACACTTACTTGTCCTAAACTTTTCAAAATATGCTTAAAATGTGCTTAATATATCAAAAATTTAAAATTTTTAGCATGTTTTTGTTAAAGTCTAAGTTGCATAGCTGCACACATGACGTTATTTTCAAAAATTGTGATTTTTCAAAATTCACAAATCTATGAGTGTGCCGGTGACTTGTAAACTTTAGAACTTGGCTTGTATACTACTCCAGACCACCATAATAAGTATTATTTTATATAATTGGAATGACTTGTCTAAATTGGTAAAATTCTAGGATTACACCCAAATAGCCTATTATATGTTATGTGTTATTAGCTAACTACACTGGTTAGTTAACCCCCGTATAAAACCTTTTTGTTACTCTCATTTTTAGAATAAGATACCCCTAGAAAAACCCTCAGAGCCATTCCTTTCGTTTCTTACACCTTTTTTAAAATGTTTCGTTACACCCTTACACCTTAGCCTACCCTGTAGATTAAAGTCCGTGGTTGGTTAATTGCTATAGGCAAAGTGTGTTTCCTTACATTACTTGTGTTCGCGTGCGTAATTCATTATCTATGGTTAGGTCGGGAAATTGCACAATGCGATTGGAGTGAAAGTAAATATTGTATATCTTTGAGTTTATTTTTCGTGTGTTTACTACTTTCACTATTACCCTTATTTCTGAAGTCATGAAAAGTATGGAATAATTATCCAGAATTATCATTATAGTGATGTGGTGAAATTTTACACATCTATGTTTATGTTTATGTTATTAAAAAAAAAAAAAAAAAAAAAAAAAAAAAAAATCGAAAAAATGAGAAAAGAAAAAGAAAAAGAAGAGTTGGATGTTTGATTAAACCAACGATGTAAAGTTATGTAAGTGGTCGATATCGCCACTAATTGTTGTACTATATATTTATGGATTGAATGGGAGTTGGCAGTTATGGGACGTCAACTAAGGTTTATTCTTTGATTAAGATCTTGTTGAGTATAATTCGTGTCTACCTAAAGCGTGTGTTTCAAGTGTTAAAGCGTGAGTTATTCAATGATATGAGTCTTATTCATGGGATGGTTGGGATATGATTAACCACACTTAGGATTTTAATTTATTTGTTTTGTTTATATTTTTTATTTTTACACCAATTTATATCCCAAATATTATCCATACCCTATTATTCTTTATCCAACCAAACCTTTGATTTATTGAGATTAGGGATTTGAGCAATCTTAAGTATCGTAGTCGTGGATTCGGCTATGTATTTACGATTTTGTCGCCCTTTTTGATATATTATTATTGGTGAAGTTTGGACCTATCTTTAGCCTATTCGAGTTAAGGATTTGAGCAATTGCAAGTATCGTGTTCGTGGATTCGATCATGTATTTGTGATTTTGTCGCCTTTTCTGGAATTTGAGATCGATAGTGAATAAGAATAATTAACCCTTAAGCCTAAAAACCCCTTTTACCGCTTTAGACTTGTTATTCCTTTGCTTTAGTGGTGGAGATGTGTATACTTGCCAAGCTTATGATAGAATATTCGTCGCGACTGGACAGTTAAACGATTAGATTTGCTTTTATCGAAATATTTTATTCTACTTCTAATTCGTTAAGTGTTTAGTTGTGTGATTATGACAAAAAATGAATACATGCTTAAATATAAAAATAAATCCTAATATCTTTTAGGATACATTTTCATAAGATTAATTCTAAGGTTTACTTGGGGACAAGTAAAGTTCAAGTGGGGGGATATTTGATGAACTCAAATAAGTACATTTTATTACTATCATTTATCCTATTAATTTGACTTGTTTTACTATATTATGTATGAGGATTGATACTTAATCGTTTACTTTTGTAATTCTCAGTTGAAAACAAGCATTTGGTGAAACTTGGCGATTTTGGACTAATTATGGAGCAAAACATGCAAGAAGTTAAGAGTCTACTGAAATGTACAAGATCAAGACTAATCTGCTCCAGATGCGCCGCATCTCACTCATTACATGCGCCGCATCACTATCAAGATCTCACCAGATACGATCCAAGATACAAGAGGACATGCGCCGCATCCAAAGATGAAGATACGCCGCATCTTCTGGCGGTGTACGAATATTCCTGAATATTATAATCTTGGACCCCACGCGAAGTTAAGTACATGCGCCGCATCTACTTACTAGATGCGCCGCATCTTACCCTCAGACAGAAACTATAAATACCCCAAGACCAGACGAATTCAGTGTGACATATATTATATACGAGACCGAAGTAAAGAAACCAAGGACGAATTCAGTCAAGGCAGCAGCACAAGACACACCCAAATCAAAGATACAAGAGCTGTAAGAAGGTGCTGCATGTGTTTAATTCATTAAGTAGTTTTGTTTTATTGTGTTAGTAAACTTTAATTCATCAAGATTGGTGGCTTGTGTAATGTGACAACGGAAAGATTGCACTCCCTTAAAACTGCTTTCTCATTAATTAAAGTTTATATGTTGATGTCATTGGTGACTTTTATTAGTGCATTGATAACCTCTGTGGCTAGCTGAGCGTTGATCGGGTCGCCATGCCTCTGCCCTCGCCTGTTTATTAGATCGCCTATGCATTCTATGGTCTGTAGAAAAGTAGGAGAAAGATAAATAGGATAGTCATAAGTAATCATTAAGGGTTTACTCGCCGATAAGATTAGAACCAACGAGAAAGGACTTAATCTCGGTGCGTTGCATCGAACTATACACTTCATATAACACTAGCAATAAAACAAGTGACAAACTACTTATCATAAGGACAGCCCTCTTATTGTCTCGAGTATCTATCTGTGTACGTGTGTGCTACTTGCTGATTCGTGCCTATTGGTTTAGTCTATTATTTAATTGCAACCAAATCGTGCCAGTCTCTCAGGCTGAACCCCCTTGCGTTAGATTAGGTTGTATAGCTAACTTAATATATTAAAATACTGATTAGAATAACTAGATAATACGTTCCACTCTTAGTGATCGACACTCTACTTACCATTATATTCATACTGACCGGGTACACTGCTCGTTAAGTGTGTGTGTTATTGATAAGTCGGCTAAATATAAATTTAAAACTTGAGTAGGCATTAAAACTGCTAAACCGCAATGACACGCACGCGCATCAACACCCCCATTGGTCTACTGAATTAAACCATAAACTGCAACTGCATTGTTTTTCTTGACCATTTTTCTGTCTAAAAGTGCTAATGGTTGGCCTGTCAACAGACCATCTTGATCACAATGAGGAATTATCACTCTTTGAGCATCTGGTATTTCACCCCTATGTTTCTTAAGCTAGGACACATGAAAGACATTGTGGATTTGTGCCTGTGGATTCAACTCCAATTGGTAAGCCACTTGTCCAACCTTAGCTGTAACTTTAAATGGACCATAGTATTTGGGAGAAAATTTGTGTTGCCTGCCCAGTCTCACAGTGACTTGTCTGTGTGGTTGCAGTTTTAAAAGTACCCAATCACCCACTTCAAAAATCCTTTCTGATCTCCCCTTATCAGCTTGTTGTTTCATCCTATTTTGAGCTCTTAAGAGATGGAATTTGATTGTTTGGATAGCATCTTCTCTTGCCTTCAGGGTTCTATCCACAGCCTCAACCTTGCTTAATCCTCCCAAGTAGGGAACATGAATGGGTGGTGGTATACCATACACAATCTCAAAAGGAGTGGACTGAGTTGATGTATGGTAGTTAGAGTTGTACCAAAGTTCTGCCAATGACAACCATTTACTCCATTCTTTAGGGTGCTCACCAGTCATACATCTTAAGTAACCTTCCAAACATCTATTAAGAACTTCTGTCTGACCATCAGTTTGAGGATGGTAAGAGGTTGACATCAACAATTTCACCTGCAACAGCTTGAAGAGCTCTTTCCAAAAGGTACTCAAGAAGACCTTGTCCCTATCAGACACAATAGATTCTGGCATCCCATGTAACTTGTAAACATTGTCCAAGAAAGCTTGTGCAACTTGGGTAGCTGAGAAGGGATGAGATAGAGCCATAAAGTGGGCATATTTGCTAAGTCTGTCAACCACCACAAAAATTACATTCTTGCCTTGAGACTTAGGGAGGCCTTCAATGAAATCCATAGAAACACTGGTCCAAATGTTGTTTGGAATAGGCAAGGGCTGTAACAATCCTGGATAGGCTGCCAAATCAGGCTTATTCTTTTGGCATACCAAACACTCCCTTACAAACTGCTTGACTTCTTTCCTGAGTCCCTTCCAATACAACATTGAACAAATCTTATGACTAGTGACTTTAACTCCAGAGTGACCTCCCACAGAACCACCATGAAAGTGTTGTAGCAACTCTTGTCTTAAAGGAATATTGTTGCCTACCACAATCTTTCCTTTTCTCAACAGTTGGTTATTGGTCCACACATAATGCTTTTTAGTCACTTCCCCTGCTTTTAGCTTATCAATTATGGCCTGCAACTTATCATCTTCTAGCCAGCTAGCTTCAATCTTTTAAGCCAAGTCAGTTGTAACCAAGGTAGCTACCAAACTAAACAGCTCAGTACTTTGTACTCTTGACAGTGCATCAGCTGCCCCATTATCACTACCCTTCTTGTAAACTACCTCATAATCAAACCCCATAAGCTTAGGTAGCCACTTCATTTGAGTAGGAGTTGTGATTCTCTGATCCAACAAGTACTTTAAACTAAAATGATCTGTCTTGATGATGAAATGCCTGTCTAATAAGTAACCCCTCCATTTATCCAAAGCCAACAACACTGCTAAGAATTCCTTCTCATATGTAGACAAGCTTTGATGTTTGACAGATAATGTTTTACTCATATAAGCAATTGGGTGGCCATTTTGTTGCAAGATTCCCCCTATACCCACACCCGAAGCATCTGTTTCAACTACAAATGGCTGTGTGAAATCTGGTAAAGCCAACACAGGTGCCCTCATCATTGCTTCTTTGAGAGTTTCAAAGGCTACTTGAGCTGTCTCAGTCCAATTATACCCACCCTTCTTGAGTAGCAGGGTCAAAGGTCTACTAATAGTAGCAAAATTCTTTATAAACCTTCTATAATACCCTGTGAGACCCAAGAACCCTCTTAGCTGTTTGACATTAGTAGGTACTGGCCATTCTTGCATAGCTTTGACCTTGTTAGGATCTGTAGCTACACCTTTAGCGGAAATTACATGGCCCAGATACTCTACTTGGCTTGTGCCAAACACACATTTAGTTTTCTTAGCAAATAGTTTGTGTTGTCTCATGGTCATTAACACAGTTTCCAAGTGTTGTACATGAGCTTCCCAAGTCTTGCTATAGATCAGTATATCATCAAAAAATACTAGAGTAAATTTCCTGAGAAAGGGCTTGAATACCTCATTCATCAATGCCTGAAATGTGGAAGGAGCATTGGTCAACCCAAATGGCATGACCAAGAATTCATAGTGCCCTTGGTGTGTTTTAAATGCAGTCTTCTCAATGTCCTCCTTATGCATCCTGATTTGATGATAACCAGACCTCAAGTCTAATTTTGAAAAGATTGCAGCCCCATGTAACTCTTCAATCAGCTCTTCAATAATGGGAATGGGAAACTTGTCTTTGATGGTATTTTTGTTCAGTTGTCTGTAATCTACACACATCCTCCATGTGTTGTCTTTCTTCTTCACCATCACAATAGGAGAAGCAAAAGGGCTATTACTTGGTTTGATCACACCTGAATCCAAAAGCTCCTTAACCATGACCTCAATAGCATCTTTCTGCATAGGTGGATGCCTATAAGGTCTAATATTAACTGGTGGGGCATTTGGGATTAAGGGAATTCTGTGGTCATGAGCTCTTGGTGGTGGCAATTCAGTTGGTATTGCAAACACATCCTCAAATTGATCCACCACTGTTTGTAGTTCAGGCTTAATTGTAGTTTCTTCCAATGTTCCTTCAGCATTCATTAACTTTACACCAGTGTGTGGGTAAACACAGAACATCAATAACTCTGCACCACTTCCCATTCCAACCTCTTTACACTGGTTCCTTCCATCCATCCAGTGCATTGTAGCAGGTTTAGGAGTTCCTCTTAGGGACATTTTTTTATTGTTGTACTTGAACTCCATCCTCAAGTGTTTGAAATTGCACTTAATAGTTCCCAATGTAGCCAACCATTGAATACCCAAAATCATTTCACAGGCTCCCAATGGTAAAATCATCATGTCATCTTGGAACATTTCTCCTTGTAGTTTCCATTCAAAATTCTTACACATGTAATTGCTAATCAGTTTCCTACCACCCCCAACAGTTACTGCCAATGGACAAGTGCTAGTCAATTTGCAGCCTAACTGTTTGGCTATGCCAGCATCCAAGAAATTATGGGTAGATCCACAATCAATCAACATGTGCAACTCATGCTTTCCTACCTTACCAGTCACCCTCATAGTCTGGTATGAATTAGCACCATTCAATGCATTCAATGAAATTTGAGGCACTTCATCTTGCATAGAAAATTCCTCCCCATCTTCATCCTCTCCCACATATTCCAACTCATCTTCTGCTAAAACCACTAATGAAAACATTTGCCCATTACATTTATGACTTGGAGTGTACTTATCATCACAATAGAAACACAAATTCTGAGCCCTCTTCTCTTGGTACTCCTTTTGTGTCAAGTGTTTCCTTACTGGGGCATTAGATGAGGTGTTTGGCTTAACCTTTCCACTAGTGTTTGAAGCAGGTAAAGCCAGTAAAGGTGGTTTAGCAGTGTTCATATTAGCACCACTTCCAACCCCAAATCTTCCTGTTTGGGTGTTCAAGAAGGGTCTGTTCTTTCTCCTCATAGCCTCTAGGGTAGCTTCTTGCAATTTAGTCAAAGAATAAGGTTCTGCTAATGTCTTGGGTTTGAACATTCTTACACTCATTTCAAGTTCAGTTGGCAACCCCCTAAGATAGAAACTGATAGCAAGTGTTTCACTAATGTCTACCCTACACATCAAATTGTCAAACAAATCTTGATACTCTTTTGCACTTTTGTCATACTTAACATTTTTCAAAGCAGACAATGGATCATCAAAAACGGTACCAAATCTCTCAATAATGGCATCTTTATACACATCCCATCCTACTTCATAACCATGATTCTTGACAAATTGTCTATGCCATAAAAGAGCCTTATCAAAGAGATGAACTGAAATAATCTTTACCTTTTCATTCTCAGGTGTGTCATCAATGAGGAAGAACTGATCACATTTAAAGACCCATCCCCTTACATCATCACCAAGAAACTTGGGAAATTCCACTTTTGCCAATCTCCCAAACTGACTAGCTTGTCTTCCCATGTTCTGATTCATCATATTGTTCTGCATGCTTATGGAAGTAATCAACTCCCTGATTTCAGCCACTGCTGCATCCACATATTGCCTAGAAACACCTTCTGGTTGTTCTTGATTACCAGAACCGCTTGCAACTCTACCACGTGACTCCATTGTAGGTTCTTGACTTCTTGTTATATTTCTTGTTTCCACCATTATACCAGTAACATTACCACTCATCAACAATGGAGTAATGTGTACTGATTCTGTTCTGGGTTACTCAATCCAAATGCTTCTGACCAGCTTGTTCAAGATTAGAGAATTTAACCACTTATGGGCTAATCTTGTGGCCGTACAAATGATTGACACTAACCAGAGGTAAACAGAACAGGGAAATCAGTGGTGGCTGATCTCTTACCGGAATCTTGTTTGCTTTACCGGAATTGAACGGAGAAGATAACCGGAATCAAGATTTTCAGTTTAACAATCTTGAAGTTGATATTGCCAGGAAAGAAGCTTTGATACCACTTGATAAGTACCAAAACACAATGATAGAATAATAACCAGGATTTCTCGAAGTTATTTAGAACAGTTCAGGAGTTATCGAAATAAGAATCAAACTCGAAAAGTAGTTCTTGAATTATGTAATTGAAAGATTAAAATGTTTATGGAAAGAGAAGAGAGAATTATCAAATCAAAGCTAACTAACAAATGAAATGCTAACTGATATTTAAGAGGGTGATTTTAGGCGGGAAAAGTGGTTAAGGCTTAAGAGTGGTATTGTACACGTGCACCTCACGTGGCTGAGTTAGACTCATACACGTGCACCTCACGTGTCACTAATAAGCTCTTATCACATTTCATAGCTTATCATCATATTTGGTGCTACTTGCAAAGCAATAAAGGAAAATGGTACATTCTAATACGGTATTGAGAAAAAAAAATGACAGACCAACCATGGTATATTTCACTTGTGAGATAAATGAAAGAGTTTCGAGTTCGACTCATGGAAGTGTCAGATACTTGAAAATGACAACAGCCCGGCTTCAATGAAAAATGTTGGGTAGAAACAAAGCATTGACTTGATATGACCGAATAGAAGTATTGGAATCCCACTTTCGACATATACCATGAACAATCTAAAACTTCAAACACATAACTTTACGAAACTTGTAATAAATTTTTACAATTTTATGTGTTTTCCCTTGATGGATACATGCATAATTGCATACAATATTGTAATCAAAATATCTGTTATTACATTAAAATTTAAATAACTGATTATTGGTAAGTAAACAATATGTCAAACAAAACGATACAGGGAAACTGAGGAATGACAAGAAAAGATATAACAAAATTGTACCTCGTCCAAATGTGTTGGTTTTAATACTTCTGAAGTAAAAAAAAAATAAAAAAAAATGAAAACTCATCCACAGCGCAACTATGGTACGTGTCTGTTATGGAACTCTTACAGCAAAACCAAATTTCATGCCATTAGAGTCATAACTATAAATTGTCAGGATAAAACAAAGATAGGTGAAGCAGTAGTACATAACTGATCTTTACCCCATTATCATAAAAAGAAACTGTAGACCACGACAAAAATATGATCACCTAATCATTAGCAGACGATAACGTTATCTAATTTTCTTATTAGGTTGTAATATTTTATAAGCCATAAATGTTACTGCTGCTGATAAAGAATACCTGCATGAAATGAAAAAACCAACCATTAGGCAAATAAGGAATTGAAACACTTCTGCATAGTAGGATCATGAGACGAATGACGAATAGTGTACCAAGTGAATGTATAGTTGAGATGATCCTGCGGCATTACTGAACTACGAATCAATGCATTACTATCTTTTGGGATTGGGTATGGATTACTTGGGTTGACTTTGTCATTGACTGCTTCGATGTATACAGTGTTCTCAGGAAGCCCACAAGTACGAGCAATTTCAGCAACACCAACATAAAACCACTGAAATGAAGTTGGGTCGTTTGCTGGTACAAAAATGCTAGGTTTCTCACTTCTACGAATAACTCCAACAACTTCATCTACCTTTATCTCTGGAATATCGTCCTGCAGGTAATAGTGTTAAGTAAAGATAACTTTAGTTGTAATTTATGTATTGTATGTGCTTAAGTGTATAATGTGCATATACATACACACCTCAGAAATATAAGGCTTCTTAGACCAAAATCTCCACCAAGAGCTGCTGCTGTCTGGTGTAGCAGTAGATTCCATACTTTGAGAATTATCATCCTCGTGTTGCACTTTCAGAGACTTGTCTCTCCAACTACGTGGCACCCATCCTCTGTTGACTAGGATTGGCATCTGCAAGCTGCATAAGTTTTCAGTATTTTGTACAGAAAACAGTGATGGTTGTCACTTGTTGGACTCTTGTCAACAAGTTAGATTGATTCCTTTCTTTCAAATTATTCTATTTCATATTTTTTTTAAATTACAGTTTTGACATTCTAGGTAAAATGCTTGTCAAAAGAATGGTTAATATACAAATTTATTTTTTCCTATTATTTTTATATCCCTGCATTTTTGACATTCTAAATCGAATAAATTTTACTAAATATAACTAATATACGTTAAATACTGAATACATGGTATAACTACATAAGTAATGTAGAACCAACCTTTCTGTACTGCCTGAGACTGGCATGAGGGGTATAATGAGGTAATATCCATTTTCAGTCACTCCTGATATACTTCTAGAACGTGGACCGACATAAATAGATTTGGTTTCGTCATAAACCCCTTTTCAGACCACCCTTCTAAACTCGAGAGAGTCGATATTTTCACCTGAAGGAGTGATGTAGTTGCAGTTGATAGGTTCCATTTCCAATCTACTCTTTTTGTACTCCAACATTTTTACCTACAAAATTAATATGTCGTCAGTTATCTAACTTCTCATTGCTTTTGAAATAAGCAACTCCAACTGCTTATTTGACCACTTACAAATGATTATATAAACAGTTTGGTTAAGCACTCCCGTATTCTTGAAACTGCTTATTGTTGTAAAAAAAATGCTATTATGCAGATGTGCAGTTTCAATAAGCAATTCTAGACACCCCCTAAATATCAAGATACTGCCAAATGTGCTTGATATCTCCAAGGTTAAGTCTAAACAAGAATATTGCGTCAACAAAATATATACGAAATAATGTAAAATAAAAAGATATAATGCATTTACCTTTGAAGTCTGTAATACTTCTATGTTCCATCTAAATTCAAACTTGAGGTGCATTACAAATTAACACAACATTTGCAAGCTTGTACATAGAGATAGCATAATGGTTGGGTTGAAATGGGATGTTTTGAAAAATAAGATAAGTGGCAAAATGGGCATGGTTCAAGAGGGGTAGAGTGGTTTATGTTGAACCAGTAATTTATTTATTTATTTTTTCATCTTTTAAAATAACTGGAGGTGTCAAACTGGGTAGCCAGGACGGCCAAAATAACAAATATACTCCGGTCAGGTTGACGCACGTCGGACAGGTCGGATTAACTGTGGCTTCCAGTTTCTTTTCAAATTGCAATATAACCAATACATTATGTGTAACCTAAAACCATATATTATTGCTGAAAATAGTTTGTATCCTGTAACGGAGCATATATTAATTTATATCATAATTGGGTGAAATTTTATAAAATAATGATAGATCACTAAATATTCATCAATGCACTCTTTATAACGTAACCAAACATTGCTTTAGCCTTTAGGAAGAACAAAGAATCAAAACCTTGCATCTATTTAAAATCCAAATTCAAGAACAAAACCACGGAAAACAAGTGCAAAACTTACAAGTACACATTAACTCATAGGTAGGACACGATGAAGAAAACAACCCTAAGCAATTGGCTATGAGGAAGAAGGTGATGAGGACGATGGTCCGAGACGAGGGTGGTAGTGTCCTAGTATGGCACTGAAAGCAGTGTTTTATGTGATTAAGTTTCATATAAATGCTTTTATAATACTTTCAACAACAAAATTCTTATTCATCTGATTATGATAGCATTAAGCATATGGGGTTTTACAAGTTATCAGTTCAGCTTCAGCCTTATACAATAGTTCCTTAAAATTACATTGATCGGTTGACCAAGTGAATAGTTATAGCAAAACATACGATCTAAAGCTTTTAATGACGTGAGTAACAAATACAGCACACCTTTTCTTGTCGTCTAATGATCTGCCAAGAACCTAGTCCAAAAGTAATAGCTCCCGGAACAAAAAGCAGAAACCTTGTCCATCCTCTTTGTTTATCTGATAAAAAAACAAACTTTAAAATCAAAACCCTTTTTAAAAGTTACCAATTAAAAGCTTATTAACCAATAAACAATGAAAGTGCATAATAGTACCGACTAACTCACTTCATTCACCATAATTTAAGAGCAAAAAGACGTGTAATCTTTGAGTCCAGAAATAGTCTATATACTTATTCAGTAACAAAATGACACGAAGTTGTTGTTGGGTGTTTGGCATTGTTTATTTTTTTCTGCTATTTGTTCTTAAGTTGAAAAGGGTTTTCGGGTAAGCTTATTTTTGGGCTCATTGCATCTTGGTAAAGCTATTAAGCTCTAATGAGTAACTTCCTTCTGGAAAGCTCTTTTGGTGTGGCTTCTTGAGCTTATTTGAAAATGCTTCTTACATATCGCACTTTAACAAGTATAAATGCTTATTGTGTTTTAATACAAATATAAGCTCCTAAGTAGTTGGAAGTGTTTGGGGCAAAATAAGCAGTTTGTCAAATGGGTCATGCTTATTTCAGCGTGCTTATTCGACATAAACCAAAATTGTTTGTTTAGCATCCTATATTCCTATCTAAAACCAAAAGTGTTAAACACCATATTTCTAAACAACATTAACTTAATATAAAAGGCATACAAAAACAATAGACAAAACCTTGAGGCTGAGAAAACGATGCTGGCGGTTGAAGTTCTGGGAAGGCGGCGGAGGAGTAAGAATAGAGTTGATGTAGGACCCACTTCAATTTATAAGAAGCTCTACCAGCAATACTTTTCGAAAGAGTAGCCATGTGAATAAGAACTTGTTATATCATCATTTTTATAACTTGTGACATATCTGAAACATAACTGAGATACATAACAACATTTTTTTGGAAGGCGAGAGAGTGTACCTGCCACGCAGGCACTCATGTTGTCTGAATCGGGCCACACTGGTGTAGTGGGGATTGAACGGCTTCCGCTCGAAAACCGTACTGCCTCCACACGAGATTACTCGTTGGAGTAACAGTCGGATGAAAACCAGGGACGGCTCGGATTCGAATCTGCGACATTAATTGCTCACAGACTCTCCTCTTCATTGCCTCACCAACGGAACTTTGTGGCCCTCATGTGAAGACTTCCCGACCGGTCACCAAATCCAGTACTACTCTCACACGAGCACGTTTAACCGAATAAACGATTAACCGCTGGGCCACAAAGCCCATTGTAATTGAGATACATAACAACATTAATAATAATCATAATCTTTATATATAATAAATAAAAAGTTTTTTAATGCCACTACCCCTATTCTGACGTCATATATACACGCGTATTTTTGTTATGCGACTTCTTTCCTTCTTTTTTGCTAGCCTCATCTGTTAAAGTTTTTTAATATTTACATCACACTTTCTATATCATCACTATTTACTCCACTCCTTATTCCAGATTCAAGATCCGTTCGCAGAGGAAGAAGCAACATAATTTGTTAGGTATAATTTGGTATGTATAGTTTGTATTTTTTTTAATTTCAAATTTTATAAACCTTAATCAAATTGGGGGTTTTGCCTAAGACGCTTGATATGGCTGATTTTGTTTTGATTATTAACTGTTAGTGAAACTAGGACTGCTATGGAGCAATTTGGCTTTCATAAAGATGATAAAATGGATCATGACCTGACAAGAACAAGATCAACAACAGGAACCTCCTCTGGTTAGTCGTCTAACTCAACTCTTTATGAGAAGTCGCTTGTCATCTTTATTTTTCTTTAAACCTATTTGCTGATGCTTTGTTAAATTTCATACTAAAAAGCTTTTGTGAATTGTGCATCATCGCTACTATCGTCTTTATTTTCATAAGTTTACTGATTTTTGTTACTGTAGGTCACGTATAAATCTCAAACCCACACTCGTTAGGACAAATAAGCACACGATCTACTACTATATTAAGCTACGTATGAATAGATAAATAATCTAATAAGCAAACAAGAGAAGAGAATAAGAAGAAGAATAAGAAGAAGAATAAGAAGAATGGTCGGCTTTCTATTAATCAAACGTTACACTGACAGAGCTTTCGCAATATGAATGAAAACCAACGTCTAACAATGCATCCCATGCCTTCTATTTATAGGCAATGGGAGGGGAATAATTCTAGGAATATTCCCTTGCATGTGATAAGAATGAACTAACTAATGTGACCGGTCCATGGACTACTAATGGACCGGTTCATAATTACAAACAATATAGTCCTTAAACTTGCAACATTACATTTAAATGAACAAGACTTGAAATTATATAAAACATGTTCCTAACAATCTCCCCCTAAGTCTTGATCATCAATGTTGCCCGACGTCTTCTTTGCTTCTTAGGCTTCCGACGTCTTTATAATCTTTGTTTCTTTGTTCTTGTTTAATGATGATATGTTGTTGTCTCTATCTGTCAATCTCCAACGTCTTCTCGTCTTCTCCATCATGCTCATATGTCTTAGACTTGTTTTCTGCAACTTGTTCTCACTCTTCAATCTTAAAACTTGAGAAAGGTTGATGTGCTTGAACTTTTGACTTTACTATATCATATTTTGGACTTTTGATGTTACTGAGTCTTTGAGAGAACATTTCTTCAAGATATGAACATGATGGAGTCTTGATGGTCGAACTCCAGCTCCTCAGCAGCAGCAGCAGCAACAACAGCAGCAACAGCACGAACCAACCGGTACTTACAGGCTCAGACTTGAGATCATCAACAGCATAGTGTGAAGACTTTCTCAAATCCTAACCCAGACCGTTCTGAACCGGATTCCCCCGAAAGGGATTACACGGACACACCGAAGTGCACCCACGATTCAGTGAGTCGCTGGAGATCACCCCACGACTGTAGACCGTTTGGAGCAAACACTAAGCGTAACTCACAAGGAGTTACCGAAGTGACCTGCTGTCAGAGTTGTTTGATGTTGCTCTGGCAGGATTTCCATTCAATCATTGATAATCACAATTGTGACTTCTCTCATGAATGTTCTTGGCAGATTGCTAAGATCTGCGAAGGACACTTTCTTAATTTTACATCTGCTGCCCATGATGTAGAACAACAGAGCAATACTAAGTGTACCTAAGAGATCTTTTATGAATCTCATGGCTCTAGACTCAATCAGTGCACATTTGTTTGGTCATCGGAGGCATGGAGCAGATTGCCTCCTTTTCAATATCAACACTCTCGTAATGAGAGGTCGATAGATTATGAAGGGTTCTCCGTGTGAATGAAACAAATGTCTTTTGAGAGACACTTGAGTGGCTAAGAAGGTTTATTAGTGCGTCACTGGGTCCATGACGTCTTTAGTCTTCAATACCGGTGATGCTCATCAACCAGTAGATTATGAATTGAACCCGGTGTCTGCCCTAAGGTTGAACAAATGGAGGGCTATTTCTTTCACCCTTTTCTTTGCTTTTCTTTTTAATTCTTCAACCCCTTCTTTCTCCGTTCATTCATTTTTCTCCTTTTTATATCATACCTAGGACTTTCTAGTTCTAAACTATTGGTATTGTCCTTGGGTAGATCCTTCCGGCTCTGGCGGATCATAGGACGGTTTTCCCTAACCTTAGTCACCTTATAACTCCATGACTATCCTAATGATGCCATAAACCAAACCATTGAAAATCTCTCAAAGTGTCGATAATTGTAAAGACATTTTGTTGACACCTTGAGAGTTTGATGATTTTCAGAAATACTCCCCCTTAACATGTGCGCATAAGTATTAAATTTTGAAATTTGCACATGCCGGAAAGAGTTGGCACTTTTGAATTGATTGACTTTCAATGAACCTGATTGTTGCGAGACACGCTTACATCACCAGTTAGACTGGCTTGAAATTATTACCCGTCCAGATCAGATTCAAAGATTATCGCTCAAAATCGGTACATTCTACTCAGACACATCCTTTGCGAGACACGCTTACATCACCAGTTAAACTGGCTTGAAATTATTACCCGTCCGGGACATGTCCTTTCGACTACTAACTTTCCTATTCGTCAATTCGAGAGTCAATTCTGAGTTTGAGCACACGAGATTCCAGCAAATGAGACATCATATTTTAATCATCTTTTTCTTCTCCCCCTCAAAAATAGCATACTCATGATGTTTTTGGAAAACGTTTATGATTAAAATATGCTGTTTTTGAGTTTTAGGGAAGAATTTCAAGAACATTTATAATTCTTTGAACAAAGATTATATTTTCAAATACTCCCCCTTAACAAGGGAATATTTGTCCTTATGAGCAGAATGTTTGAAAAACGTTGGAAAACATTCTGATTTTAATTCTGCTCATAAGTAAGAAGCTTTCGCTCCTTTTTCAGGATTGAGGCACTGAAGCGTACCTCAGGGTCCTTTCTTTGAGGTCCGGGTTGTACACTGTTATGTGTGCACAAACCGTAATGCACAGGCCAATGTGAAGGAATAATGAGAAAAGAATAATGTATAATGATACTATATTCTTACATCAACCGCCTTTGCCAAAAGTTGTGAACACTGGATCAGTCCTCTGGAATAATCTGATGGCGAATGGTGGACGACCCCCAACATAGCTCTCTAGCCTCCTCATCTGATCCCTATGGTATAACCGTTCTTCCATCTTCCGAATAAATTCCTTGACTTGTCGCAGCTCCTTTGAATTCCATCTTCTTGATTTTTCCAACATCGAATCTCGAACTCTATTAGCTAGCCCATCGCGTACACTCTTTAGGGTATCATCACAGAACTTGTGAATTTCATTGAATGCCATGAAGCGGTGAAAATCAGTTGTGCTTCTGTAGACGAACCCAAAGTTTGGACGATGTAGCATGGTGTACTGAGGGTCCTTTTTGCTGTGTAGAAGGAACTGTAGTTCAACAAGGTTAAGCTGAGTCTGATAACTTTCAACACCAAGCTGGAGATCTTCTATACGTTCTTTGATGATGGTTCTCCTGATGTAATGACAGAGGGAAGTACTAAGTGCATATCGAAGCTCATTGGTCAGATGCTGCAGTTTGCCTTGGACCTTCATTAGATACATGTCTTCGATATCATTCAGATTTAAATCAGGAAAATCCGCCTCTGAGAATGTGTAGAGATTTTTGTCGATTCTTTTTACTGTGATCTCTTCTAGAAATATATAATCGCATCTTATGGATCCACTCACATTGATGACGGCCATTATTCTGAGATCACTGTAAACTGGTTCTTTTGATTTCTGGAGGGCAAGTTTGTACTTGTACCAGCTTTGTCTTTTAGAGTACCAGTGATGAATCCCCAGCTCTGCATCACGATCATATTTGACGAGCTTTTTAACAAACAGATGTCTGTTAATAGCTGCTTCTTCAATGGCTGATTGTGTGTAATGAGCGGCTGGTGTGAAAGTGATAGATGTAGCGTACTTTGTCATCCCTTGAGCTCCATTCTTTAGAAGTTCCAGATCTTTGTTGAAGAACATTTGAAAGGGAATTTCCGAGTGATGAAATCTTCGAATCACGGACAGTGGCTTGGTCCAATCAGTGATGAATGGTTGATTCTTGCCAACTTTCCTGACGACGTCTGGACTAGCCCAGTCGAAGTCACTTGACATTGCCCGTGCAATGTTTTCAAGGTGATATTCGAGTTCTGCTGCGCTATTGGATTTGTTTTTCAGAAGAAGGAAAGCATCATTCTTGATCCGACGAAGTTCCTTTTTGGTCATCTTCTTAATATTAAGAGTTCTTTTAATTTCTTGAGTAACAGCAAAGGTGCTGTCTTCAACTCGTGAAGCTTCGTCAGTCTGAACTTGAGCGCTTGCTAGATGATCGAACCATTCATTTCCTAGCTCATCCGTATCATTATCCAGCCATGTGACAACCGCTGGTTCAGTAGATGACTTTCTGCTGTGTGAAGGCTTGGACTTGGATGGCTTTGGTTTTGGTGATGATGATGGTGAATGATGTTGATCATCGTGTGGCTGGAATTCCACATCTTCAGTTGTAAACTGCTCATGGTGATGCTCGGTTTCAGTGGGACCAGAGGATTGATGTTTAGGAGGTTGAGATGATGGTTTATGTCCAGTTGGCTCCTGAATGTGAATCCCTGACCCGCCTTTGTGTTTCTTTTGTTCGGGTTTAGGGTCCTGATCATCCTCATCATCCTCTCGAATTCGTTTTCCTTTGTCAGCAGTTTCCTTGCATGATTTCTTCTCAATATGTGCTTGAAGAGCCGCAATCAGGTTAATTTCTTCTGGAGAAGGAGAGGTGATTTCAAAGAGTCTGTCGAGAAGCACAAGCTCGATATATTCAGTGGTGAGTTCTGGAAGTGGTTTGGTGTGGGAAGAAGAAGAGACAGCTTCTTTGATCTTTTCGTCAAGTTGTGAATCAATATGTTCATTTATGTTTTGTTGAAGATCAGGAAGGAATTGCTTAACAAATTTATTTGTCTTGCGTGTCATGTGATCTTTGATGTTGAAACCAAGGAATTCATCTATCTGCTTCTTGCTTTCCTGCATTTCTTCCATTTGTTGAGACAGTTTCTGAACTAAACTTTCCATGTCAGCTAGTTTAGTTGATGTATGTTTGTCTCGTTGCGCTTGTGCTTTCTTTATTGCCTGTTTAAGTCTCTTTGCTGCAGGAGACACAACTTCAACTTTTGTAACTTGGACGATCCTTCTCTTGCTCTTTCCTTTGTAGGCCTTACGAATATTTTCAGAAACAGTTGCTTTTGATTTTGGTGATGAAGACCTCGAAGATGATGGAGTGAGTGAAGGGATTGGTTCATCAGATTTAGCAGTTGATTACTTTTGAGGTGAGGGTGGAGGTGTTGGATTCTTAGGTGGTGATCCAGGAGGTGTCTTTGGTGAAGAAGCAGACGAGGGCTGAACTGGTGGTTGTTCTTGCTGCTGTTGTGGGTTATGAACGACCATAGCCAGTTTAGATTCGGTTGTGTCCTTTGGAGGGGAAGGAGGAGGTGTTGGAGTGTGAGAACGAATGTAGCTATCTGCTTCCAGGTTAGCTTGAGCCTCCTCCTTACGTTGCCTTTCTTCTTCCTGTTTAGCCGCTTCCTCAAGATCTTTGGCTGCTTTAGTTGCTTTGTCTCCAAGAATGTCTTTTTCTTCTTCTATGTTCCAATCGTCTGTATCATCATTGCGTGTTTGTTCCTCGGGATTGTCATCAAACATAGAATCAGAAATATCCTTGTCAGATAGAACAATGTTGCTATCCTGATCTTTTTCCTTTTCCTCCTGAGTTGGTGCTCCCAAGTCGGGTTGATTAACCGAACTTGTTTGTTGTGAAGAGACCTTTGTTGATTCAGCTCCAGACCCTCCGGGTTGATTAACCGGATCATCTTGGGTCAAAGCTGCTTTAGGAACAGTTTGTGATCCTCCAACTCCATGTGTTCTTTCATACTCCATCTGTTGTTCCAATACCCTCCTTGCTCTACGCTCTTCATCTTCTTTTAGTGATTTTTGACTTTGTTTTTGTGCATTCTCATGAGAGATCTTATTGTGAAGTTCAGCCTCTTCTTCAGTCATAAAGACATGTTCTTCTTCGGATTCAGATGATTCAGAGTTAGATTTTGTATCTTCATCAACGATTCTATTCGGTTCAGGTTTTGGCTGTGGTTTACTGGGTACTCTCCTCTTGATGAATGTTGTTCTTGGATGTTTTTCTTTTGGTTTAGAGACACTTGCGGCACTTCCTGTCTTAGTCTTACCTTTTGAATGAGTCTTTGAAGATCCAGTTTCTTCAATCATCTTGGCAAGACCCACACGACGTTCACGGTATGCTTGATCGTAATCATGATAAGCTTTTGTTTCTTTAACCTCATCAGGCATCAAAAATTCTGGCAACCTTGCACCTTGCTTTCGCGTGCTTTCTTTTGGGAAATAAACTTTGCTCATTGTTTTATCCATGCTATACTCATGAACCTCTTGATCAGTAGGACGCTTATCAAGGTCTTCATGTTGATCAAGTAGATAGCTGATAAGAACTTTGGTGTATCGAACAAATGGGATTTTCTTGGATGCTTTACGCATTAAGTACATTATGTCTTCCCAGATGAGAGCAGCAAAGTCAATAGGTTCTTGGTTTAGAAATCCCCATAAGACTTGAAGATGAGACAATCTTGGATGCTCAAACCCACTATCTCTTCCAGTTATTGAATGTGTTATGATGAAGAAGATAGTCCTCCAGGGTTGAGGAATGTATCTAGCATTAACTTTGGATATCGTGGTTAATGGTGTATCAGGTTGAACATCATAACCAATATCTTCCAGGAATTGCATGACCTCAGACTCTGAAGGTGTTGGGTGGAATCGGTTAGAAGCTTCAGGTGCCTCTGGAAGTTTTAAGGCTTTTCTGAGTGTAGCAGGTGTGACTCTGATTTTCTTCCGATCCAGTGTACAAGTAAAAGACTTGTCATCATTGCTTCTTGTGAAGGTATCCCAGAATTGATGAATATATAGCTCTGGAATGGTGTCTGAGCTGTCAAGAAGATCCCTGCATTTGTGAGCTTTGAGAATCTCTACAGCAATCTGGCAACTGGAGTCAGAACACTTGATCTTGTCCAGTTCTACTCGTGAATTGTTCTTCCCTATTTCCAGAGTATACCCACGAGGAAAGACTTCTTCTTTGGTGAGAGCAGGAAGAGGTTGTTGTTGTGAAGTTGCCATTGATGTTTCTGAATCAACAATCATATACAAATATACAGAATGCATGTTTGTTAGAAAAAATTGTTAGCTTTTAAGAACAACACATTGCATCCTATTGTATTTATGATTGGTTGTTACATGCTTGGTCAAAGAATTTATCAAAAACTAGCCAAATTCTATAAAATTTGATTAATTTTGATAAGTATAAAGGATATACCTAAGGAAATTGATCAAAATTTTATATCAGATCACAACTGCGATAAATTATGTCAACTGCGATAATTATTGTCAACTGCGATAATTATGACAACTGCGACAATCATGACAACTGCGATAATTATTCAATCAAGATAAGTATCTTAATTGCAATAATTATCCAACTGCGATAATCATCTCAACTGCGATAATCATCCCAACTGCGATAATTAGCCCAACTGCGATAATTAGCCCAACTGCGATAATTATGACAATCACGATAATTAAGTCAATCAAGATAAAAATCTTAACTGCGATAATTATCCCAACTGCGATAATTATCCAACTGCGATAATTATCTCAACTGCGATAATTTTGGCCAACTTCGATAAACTCTTATACAAGAGTTTACGAACACTTTTGATGATGAATCATACACTTAAATCTTTATTGTAACTCTTGATTTATGTCCACAGATTTACAAAAACATCTTAGATGACTATTATGAGTATTTTGGCTAAGTTATAACATAAACAAACCACAAATACGCATAAATCAAACTGCTAGTGTCCATGTTCTTCATAAACCCTAACATTCAATCGATTCACTTACAATGTTTTCTGGGTACAAATCAAGCATGCCAACATTCAATTAAGCATCACACAACAACATTCCAGTAAACACATTACACAATAACGCTTAAACATGGTTTTCCCCAAATTTACGCTTAAACCCTAAAATTCAATTTGAACGATTTATAGTGATTGGGTATAATTAAGCATTCAATATAGGTTTACTAACATTGTAAAAGTATTATCGTACAATCTTTTTCAACACAAACGCTCTAAATCAAAAGCCCTAATTTAACGCAAAAACCCTAGAACTAAATATCACAATTTTGAATGTTCTAGCCGTTGGATCATGATATCGTTCAAAACCATCTTTCATAATAACATACTAAACATAAGAGCACTCACAAAAATCAAAGATCTTGTTCGGATTTGCAGATTTAATGATAGCCGTTGATGATGGTGGGTGGGTGATATTAATTTCGGTTGGTGGAAGTAGCAGAGCAATAACTGCGATGAATTAAATTTCTAGACTTAAATATCTACCATTTAACTTTTGCAATTATAACAATTCTAGTCCCTTAACCTTAGTATCTTTGAAATCCTAGTCCTAAACCACCATCAAGCTAACACTTAGTCTCACTTTTGTACATTTAAGGCACACAAGTTTGTTATCTTAAAAATCTTATCACCAAATTGCACAACAATTTCTGAAAATATGCAAGTACAATTTAAAACTTGTGGAAAAATGATGTCTCCCCCTCAACACGTGTTCAAAAATAATTAGTGACATAAAAAAAATGAACAAAGTGTTGGATAAGGGATTGTACTTGCATTTTTTTTTAAGAGGTTTATTTACAAAGATAGTTTGGATATTTGACTCATTTATTTGTTTTTGAGAAAGTTTGTCAATTCTTGGGGAGTCAAACATCGCATTCCAATTTGATGAACCAATTTCACAAAACGATCATGAGGTAAGGCTTTCGTGAAAAGATCCGCCAATTGGTGTTCCGTTCCCACGAAATACAACTCAACGGTACCCTGCTCCACATGCTCCTTGATGAAGTGATATCTGAGAGCGATGTGTTTGGACTTGGAATGTTGGACTGTGTTGCACGAGATAGCGATAGCACTTTTGGAGTCACAGTACATCGGGATTTTGTTGAATATGTAACCATAATCCATCAGTTGTGATCGCATCCAAATGATTTGAGCACAACAGGCAGACATGGCTACATATTCTGATTCCGTGGATGAGAGAGACGTACAATCTTGCTTCTTGGACTGCCAGGACACCAGCTTATCACCTAGGAATTGAACACCACCGGATGTGCTCTTTCTTGTATCAATACATCCCGCATGATCCGCATCTGAAAAAGCAGTTAGTGCAAAACCAGAATCCTTTGGATACCAGATCCCCAAATGAATGGTTCCCTTGATGTATCTAAGGATTCTTTTAACAGCAGATAAATGTATTTCTGTTGGGTTAGACTGATAGCGTGAACACAGGTATGTGGCAAATACAACATCCGGTCTGCTAGCGGTGAGATACATGAGAGACCCAATTATGCTACGATAATTTGTAGGATCAGTGGGTTTCCCATGTATGTCAGCATCTAGCTTTGGGGATGAGGAGGACATTGGGGTGTTATAGGTGTCACTAGTTGTCATGCCATGCTTTTTTAATATCTCTTGTGCATATTTAGACTGACTCAAGAATATACCACGAGGTGATTGGTGAACTTGTAATCCTAGAAAAAAGTTTAATTCACCGATCATGGACATCTCAAAGTTTTGTTTCATAAGTTTTGCAAAAGCGTTTGAGTACTTTTTATGGGTAGACCCAAAAATGATGTCATCCACATAAATTTGTACGATGAGAATGTCCTCCCTGTGTTTTTGTATAAACAGAGTCGGGTCCACAGATCCTTTAGTAAAATGATTAGCAAGCAAGAATGCAGCAAGTTTATCGTACCATGCCCTCGGGGCTTGTTTAAGGCCGTAGAGAACTTTCTTAAGCCTGTAAACGTGTTGTGGATGTTCTGGATCGACGAAGCCCTCTGGTTGTGAAACATACACCTCTTCACGAAGTTGTCCGTTCAAAAATGCTGTCTTCACGTCCATTTGGTAAACTGTGATGTTCTTATGAGCCGCGTACGCCAGAAACATTCGCACTGCCTCAAGCCTAGCCACTGGAGCAAAAGATTCCTCGAAATCAATTCCCTCTTCTTGGCTATACCCTTTAGCAACCAACCGAGACTTGTTACGAATAACCGTTCCTTCTGCATCCAGCTTATTTTTCCAAATCCATTTTAAACCCACAACATAAACTCCATCTGGTTTTTCAACGAGTTCCCAGACTTCCAATCTTTTGAACTGATCCAACTCCTCTTGCATTGATTCAATCCAATTGTCATAAGTCATGGCCTCTTTGATATTTTTCGGTTCAGCTTGACAAACGGTGAGAGCATAAATGCAGGTTTCACCATCTGTGTGGAGTTTCTGTCGTGTCATAACTGGTTTATCTGGATTGCCAATCACATTAACTAACGGATGATCCCTTGTCCATTTATGAGTCGATGGGTAGTGTTGAATGTTGTGATGATGATATGACGGGTCCATGTTGCTCGAGGATGATTCTCCGGTATCTGGAATGGTTGGTGGTGGAGCAAATGGATTAAAGAAGGCGTTCCCGTCATATCCTGATGGTGTTGGAACATTGTTAGAAATGGGGGATGAATCTTCAACTGCTGGTTGAGGTTTTTTTCTCCATTGATGATGATGGTTCAGGTTGTGGTGCATCGGTAGCAACTACGGTAGAGGTAGATGCTGATGGATCAGGTGCTTGTCGTATGACATGTTGAGCAGTGGAACTGGTGGAAGCATCTGATGCACTAGTAACACAAACGTCATCAAACATTGGTGCAAACAAATCTTCCAGATCCTTCCTGTTGAAAGGTAGGGGTGCAGCCGAAGATTCAGGGAAGTTTAGACGGTTGTGTGCGGGTTCTAAGCGGTCTTGCTCAGAAGCCATCTCAGTGAGTTCATCAAAATTAGCGTGTATGGTTTCTTGAATGTCCCAAGTCCGACGATTCCAAATTCGGTATCCCTTGGAGTTCTCACAGTATCCAACAAATATCCCAATATCTGCTTTAGCCTTAAGTTTACCAAGATCATCTTTATCATTCTTCGGATAACACAATGCTCCAAAGACGTGAAAATAGTTGATGTTTGGTTTTCTTCCTTGTATAAGCTCATATGGTGTCTTGCTGTGTCGTTTGGTGATCATGGCACAATTCTGAGTATAACAAGCAATATTGATAGCTTCAGCCCAAAGATAATCCGGTAATTGAGCATTGATCAACATAGTTCGAGCTGCTTCCACGAGCGTACGGTTTCGTCTTTCAACTACACCATTTTGTTCTGGAGTGCGAGCTATTGAAGTCTGATGAACAATACCATGTTTCTCAGTGAATTCCCGAATGATTTGATTCTTAAATTCAGTCCCGTTGTCTGTTCTGATGATGCGGACGGTGTTGCGGACTTGAACTTGAATCTTTGTGAGAAACGTGATGAGGATAGAAGGAACTTGATCTTTAGTCCGAAGAAAATAGACCCAAGTCCATCTTGAGTAGTCATCCACTATTACCAGAATATACTTCTTCCCGTTAATACTCTGAACTCGCATCGGACCACACAAATCCATATGAAGCAGTTGTAGGACATGGTCTGTGCTGTGTTCTGTTTTGGGAGGAAAATGAGCACGGTGACTTTTCCCTTGTTCACACGCAGAACACAAGTGATCCTTGGCATATCTGAATTTTGGTAAACCGTCAACTAATTTCTTCTTGGCAAGGTCAGTGATGGTTTTAAAATTGAGATGAGACAATCTTTTGTGCCATAACCAAGCCTTTGTGGGATGAGCCTTGGAGAGTAAACAAATAGGAGTAGAAGCTGTCATGCCTTCAAGGGAGATAGTATACAGACTGGTTCCGCGCTTCCCTTTCATGAGGTCGTTGCCTTGAAGATCACGAATAAAGCAAGTTTTCTCCCTGAATGCTACTTCCAAGTCTCCATCGCAGAATTGTCCCACGGAGAATAAATTATGACCAAGGCCTTCAACATAATACACACGGCTGATTTCGATGTTCCCATTAATGTAATCCCCATAGCCCATAATTGCAGCGAAGTGATCATTCCCGAATCTGACCGTTCCAATAAACTTAGCAATAAAGTTTTGAAGAAGTTTGAGATTGCCGGTCATGTGTCGGGAGCACCCGCTATCAACAATCCAAAGGACGATTTGAATCACCTGCATCACAAACATTGGAAACAGGTGGAGATTTGATAACGGTTGGATCCGCTGGGTTAGTAACACAAGAGGTTAGTACTTTAGGTAACCATTTAAAACCAAAAGTGTGCTGTAACCAATGTTGCCAGGTCCAACTAGTCTCTGCCTTTTTCCTAATGTATGCACTAGGTGACTTTATAGTCTTGGATTTGGGCTTTTCCATATTCTTCTCAGAAACATCTAGTGGGGGCATTCCTAAAATGGACTTTTCACTGGTTTTAAGCCTAGAGGAAGCGCCACTAGTTCGTTTCTTTCTCTTAGTCATCAAAGTTTTAGCAACATATTTTGTATGATCACCAGATAATATGCTATTACGACAAAATACACAAGTAGCATCAACCAAAACATCTTCATTAACATTTAAAGATTCAGCATTTGTTACATCAATCTTAGAACTAGACTCAGATAAGTGCAATTCTATTACTGATGTTACATTTGTCTTATTCAAACTACTAGCTGGAACTTCTTCAGACTTAGATAACTCCTTCCTAGGTTTCTTGACTCTAAGCTTCCTCTGTTTCTTGTGAGTCTTGGAATGGCTGACCTTAGGTGTGGTTTCTAGTCCTGTGGAAGTACAAGTAGCTGAATTAGTGGTTACATCAGATGCTTGGGTATGTTCTTTGTCCACTACATACATCCCTGGGGCAATCTTATGAACATTTGTTTTGCTGTTGTCTAAAACGCTGATTTTCTTCTTCAGATCAATAATGGCGTGTTGAAACTCTTGATTTTGTGAGTCTAATTTTCTGTTGAGGCGGACTGTGTCATTTCTGTTTTGAAGAATTTCAGCCAGTTCCTTTTCATTTTCAAACAGTTTAATTCTTAAGAAAGCTTTTGTTTCCTTAAACTTTTCAGGAACATGACTGTTTTGAAATGATAAAGACGCTAAAAGATGTTGAAATTTAAGTTCAAATTCAACACTCTGTTTTTGACACCAGTCAAGCCTTTTTTGAAGATGAAAAACTTTGTTTTCCACATCATTATTGATCTGTCGAAGAATCTCATTCTCATGTACCAGATTATTAATCTCCATACGCAACATTTTACTATCCACAGCATGATCATTTACAAGTACAGCATTACCAGATTCATAGAGCGAATTCATAATCACAGACACTACGTCATAACACAAAACCTTTTCCAAGAGTCGATCATTTTCTTGTGCTAAAAATTTCCTTTGAAATTTTTGACGTTGAACCTTGTCATCTTTAGCTTTGAAAATGGTTTGCATAGATGCTACTTCCGTTTGTAACTCCTCTTCCCATTTTGTTGCGCATTTCGTCAGATTTCTGACATGAGGAAGAATTTTCTTTTGAAGAATCTCTTTCTTTTCTTTTTGAACAGGAGAAAGAAAAGAAGAGACAGGAATTTGAGAACTAAACTCAATTTCATTCTCCAAAAGAGAAATGTCGTCCATAAATGTCTTAAAATATCGAAGAACCCGACATTTTGGAGGCATTTGTGGATCAGCAAGATCCTCTGTCAGACAATCTTTGAAATGTACAGCAGTCGTGGGGACAGAAGTTATAGACGAAGGAGCACTTATGTTTGTGTATGTTAACGTTTGTTCTGGATGGTCCTTAGGAGGGACAAATGATTTGCTCAAATGAGGTCGTGCATTATAATCATAGTGTATCTTTGAAAATTTTGGTTGTAAATCTGATCGACTCTCAATCTTGTTTGCAAGAAAATCAGTTTCTTCATCAACAGAATACATAACAACACGTTGAAAGGTATCATCTAACAGAAATGTTGCATTGTATAACTTGGGATTGTCTTTGAGTGCTTTGTGTAAATTACGGGGTGTGTCACTTCCAAGTGCAAAACTTACTCCTTTAGGACTCGGTTTCACAACATTCTTTTGAATTTGCGTTACAGAATTACCCGTTTTATACACAACATTTTGAAATTCTTTGAGTTTGGTTTCCAAATCCAGAATTTGATCAAGATATGAGTCAACACATTTCCGAGTGGCTTGCTTTTCTTCAAGAAGAGCCTGCTGAGAAGTTGAAAGCTCAAATTGAGTTTTTAACAACTCAGAAGTTAAAGCATCAATTTGTTTTTTGAATTCAAATTGATCCTTTTCTTTTTGAGAGAGAAGCTCAGCTTTGGCAATAGTTAGCTCACGAACTTGACTTTCTAAATTTTGAACTTTGACATATTCTTGTTGGAAAGCTATTTCAAAACCTTTTTCACGTTTATCTTGTTTAAGATAACCCGAAAGTTGTAGTTGGTAGCACTCATTATCCTTTGTTAGCAATGCAATTTTATCTTTGAGCTTCTGATTGATGTCATTGCATTTTTCTATTTGTGACTGGGTGGTCAATAACAAGGCCTGTATCTCCGATTCTTGATCAGTCAAAGGATCTGTTTGATCAAGATGATCACAATTGTCATCATCAATGAGATCATCAAATGAAACAACGGTATTATCATCATCAAATGATACGACCGTGTTTATTTGATCATCGGATGGTGATGAGAATGAATCATGTTGATCAAACATTTCATTTGTAGATGAAGATGCAGCTGGTAAAGCAATTTCATGGATGAGACATGTAGGATCAGGTACCTGAGAAAGACCATCGGTATCATATACCGGGCCTGACTCGGATATATTCATTTCTTGCATATTAGCCATAAGCATGACTGCAGCATTTGCCTCTAAATCTTCCATTTCATCATCTGATTCCACATTAGCCATAAAACTTTGATCATTCTGAGTCAACCTTCCAGCAGCTTTTTCATCTTTGAGTGCCATCAGAAGAGCCTCTTTGTGATAAGCACTGCCCATTGTTCTTGGCTTCGGACAAGCATTTGCCATGTGACCGTTCCCCCCACAGTTATAACATGTGATAGACGTATTTGCAATGCCTCTCTGAACATTCCCAACAGTCGAATTTCCTCTCTGATCATTCCCCATATTGTTTCTATTTGCCCCTGCAGTATTGAACCTATTTCCTCCTGACTGAACCCTTTGAGTACCATAACCACGATTTCCCGAACCATATCTGCCTGAAGACCTGTTACGAATTTCTACTCTGCCATCATTAACAACTGCCTGATTCCTGGTATTTGAAGATGAACGAAGACGGTTGTTGGATTTGGTGAATCTGCCAAATGCGTTAGCAATCAGTCCAAATGCTTCATTAAGAGAGTTGAAAACATCCTCTTCTTCATCATAATCTGCATTTGAGTACAACATTGAATCTGTGTTATTGTATGGAACCAGCTGGTTATCAGAGTATTGTTGTGGTGCTTCATAAGGAATGATTTGATTATGAGGTTGGGGTGGAGGACTTGGTTGAAACGATGAGTGGCCAAATTCCTGGTGTGGTAAAGAGAAGTTAGATTGAGCAATGAGAGCAAGTGAGTTTGATGTTGGTGCGGGTGTGAAACCTCCTCAGGCTGCAATTTCTTTATCCACTTCTGATTGATGTTGTCTGAGGTAATCATACATGAGTCCATATTTGACATCACCAATTTTCTTTGTCTGCCTTACAAAAGTTGCATACTTCTGCTATTCAGGACCAAGACATCCAAGGAATTTTGAGTTGACAGCAATCTTTGGTAACTTTATATCATGACGATCAAGGTCATTGATAATGTTGGTGAAACGGTGGTAGTAAGATTCAATGGTTTCCCCTGGTTCCATGATGAAGTGGGTGTACTCCATATGCAACTTAGACTCAAGATCTTTCTGATTTAACTCTGTTCCTTCCATGAGAAGATGAACATGTTCCCACATATCTTTGGCTGTCTTTTGAGCATCAATACTTCGATAGATAGGATTGGGAATCCCTTGAAGTATAAAAGACATTGCCAATTGGTTTGCTTCTTGTTGTAATGTTTGCTCAGTTGTGTAGTTGGCAACCGGAGTGGGAGTGGTTGTTTCTTCTCTATCTGAAGTTGCTGGAACAACAGTAGCTGGAATAGGATAGGGTCCTTCTTGAATGACTTTCTTGAGGTATTGACCATGAGGTTTTTTCAGTTCAACGAATCTGAGGAATCTACTAGCCCATTGCACGTAGTTACCCGGAGTTAGCATTGGTGGAGTTTCTTGACTTCCAGCTTCATGACGTGATTGCTGACTACTAATTGCCTCACACATCTTGTTAAACCAATGAGGTTCTCTGGAGTAGGATGAATAATTCTGCAGTTGTTGATTCTGTTGCATGATTTGTTGTGGGGACACTTGTGGTGGAGAGAGAAATTGATGTTGTTGCACGAATGCTTGTTGTTGTTGATACTGAGGATGAAATTGCTGTTGTTGTGGATGTTGCTGTAGCTGGTAGTAGTAGTTGAAATGAGGTGGTTGAGACATATCTGGATCTTTTAAGATAATTAAGATATGTGTTGATGATGTAAGTTAAGTTGGTTTAGAAATCTAAAGATTTTGTCCAAATGCGATAAAGTACTGTTCACCAAATGCGATAAGACAGTTCACCAAGTGCGATAATGACAGTTCACCAAGTGCGATAAGATCAGTTCACCAAATGCGATAAGGACAATACACCAAGTGCGATAACCTTCAATAGCGATAACGAAAGTCGAAAATGCGATAAAACTATCAAGTGCGATAAATAATGACAATTTAAATATGTTATCTTAAAGTGCGATAATTTATAGCAAACTGCGATAAAATATCCAACAGCGATAAGATAATATATCAAACTGCGATGATTTATGGCAAGTGCGATAAATTTATCACAAATCCAAGTTCGATAAATTCTCAACTCTTGTACAAGAGAAGAGAAGCAACCAAGTCGAAGTATTACTACTTTCTAATACAAGAAAGTCCAATACTGAGTCCCAAATGCGATAAGTGAAGATCTCCCAAATGCGATGAAACCCTAATTTATCTTGATTCGAACTGCGATAAAACCCTTAGTTATCTTGATTGCCAACTGCGATAAACCCTTCAAATGCGATGAAACCCTAATGATGAACTCAAATAAGTACATTTTATTACTATCATTTATCCTATTAATTTGACTTGTTTTATTATATTATGTATGAGAATTAATACTTAATCGTTTACTTTTGTAATTCTCAGTTAAAAACAAGCATTTGGTGAAACTTAGCGATTATGGACTAAAAATGGAGCAAAATGATCAAGATTGGAAAAGTCTACTGAAATGAAGAGATTGAAGACCATTGCCTGACTTTGAAGAATGCGCCGCATGGATTTATCACATGCGCCGCATATGAAACCTTGGTCAACGAGAAGAACCAACTTGTTTTACTCCAGATGCGCCGCATGAAGCTCCTGATATGCGGCGTATCATTCTCAAGACTTCACCAGATTTCCAAGATATTGAAGAATATTCGCGAATATTATAATCTTGGACCCCACGCGAAGTTACCTAGATACGCCGCATCGGACCAACCCGATGCGCCGTATCGGCCATATACAATCCTTACCGAGAATTCAAGAGATCAAGTGAAGATTAGAAGCTTAATGAAGAAGTCAAGATTACAAGTCGACACTTGAAGATGCTTTCGTATTTTGGCCATAAAATCTTCATCCGGACTCCGATTTAGTTGATTCAAGCGGCCACGGAAAGAGAAAAAGGAGATCTACCTGTATCTGATGGAGATGCGGCGCATCTGGTCCTTAGATGCGCCGTATTGGAGATGAGGCGCATTTGGTCTTTAGATGCGCCGTATTGGGTCAGTTTCAGACTTGGAGGCTACGTTTACTTATAGATGCGGCGCATCTAACTCTCTAGATGCGCCGTATCGACCCAGATTTCAGAAACTATAAATACCGAACTCATTAACGAATTAGGGCATCATTGGGGACCCTAAGGGTCATTCCCAGACGATCAAAAGCCTCTCCAAACAGTAGAAGATCAATATTGAAGACCCAATCATCCTTGAAGAACATCTCTAATCATTGTTATATTACTTAATCATTCGGTTAGCGTATCGTATTCACTATGTTTCATACTCTATTCATTATGATTATGTTTATGTACTTTGTTACAGAGATTATGGGCTAACACCCTTTGGTGTTAGCCAAGTTTATGATTATTTGATGGTTTAATTAGTTTCTAATTCGATTGGTTGCTTAGTCTTCGTTTTGATTACTTTATTAGTTTATACTTCATTAATATCGTTTGCGTGATTAATGTAAGCTCCTTAAGGGCTAAATAATATATAAACATGGTAATCATTAAGCAGCTTTATGCGGGTTTTGATTAATTGTGACAGGATTAGTCAGTCAAAAAGACTTAAAATGGAATCTAGAATAGGATAGACATAAGTAATCATTAAGGGTTTACTCGCCGATAAGATTAGAGCCAACGCTTTGGTGACTTTTATTAGTGCATTGATAACCTCTGTGTCTAGCTGAGCGTTGATCGGGTCGCCATGCCTCTGCCCTCGCCTATTTAGGATAGACCGCGCCTAGTCGTGAGCACCATCACTACATGTCTTAGAAACTTATCAAAACTTAATCTTATATGACTAAACTTGGTTAACATGTTCTTCCTATCTTTGGTGTCTTCATACTTGTATTGTTTGTTTTACTTAATTAGTTCATTAGAAAACCAAACTCGTGCCAGTCTCTCAGGCTGAACCCCCTTTTGCTTTAGTTTAGGATTAATTTAGTAGAGTCGAATACCTTTAGAATTAGTATATTAGAAATCTCACTCTTAGTGATCGACACCCTACTTACCAACTAGGCCACATTGATCGGGTACACTGCCCGTTAGTGTTGTTATAGGTTAAGTCGGCAAAATATAAATGTAAAACTTGATAAGGAATAATCACCTATACAACGACGCATCAAGTTTTTGGCGCCGCTGCCGGGGAGTGAATTTATCTATTTGCTAGTTTTATTGGTATTTTCTGTTTTTAGTTTGTTTTTGTGTGTTTGGTTTGTTTGTCTGTTAGTTTGTTTATATTCTGTGTTTCTGTCTCAGAAAGACAGATACGGCGTATTCTTGTCTGTGAATACAGCGCATCTGTCTGTTTTCAATACGGCGTATTCTTGTCTGTGAATACGGCGTATTGACGTTCTGTGGGCAATTTTTTTTCTTTAGTTTGTGTGATTTAGTGTTTAAATTTAATAAAAAATTTGTTACAGGAAGCTAATACGGCGTATCCGTTGTCTGTTGGATACGGCGTATTAACTTGTATCGCATACGGCGTATCTATTGTCTGTTAGATACGGCGTATCGACCTTCTGTGACCCAAAAATATTTTTAGTTTTTATTTTATTTTATTTTTAGTGGTTAATTAGTTTTTAGTATTTTTATTTTTTGTTTGGTCTACTGTTGTTCTTCTTGGTTGTTTTGTTTTTCAGGAAATCATGGTGATCGAGAAACATTAATGAACTGACAGAAATATTTCATATGCAGATACGATGAAGAAAAGGTACAAGATTCAGAGAGCAACAGTTTGAATTAAAAGGGCACTTTCTAAAGGAGCTACGCGATAATGCTTTCAGTGGTGCAGAAAATGAGGATGCTAATGAGCATGTTGAAAAAGTGGTCGAGATCGTTGATTTGTTTCATACACCTCATGTAGGGAAAGACCATATAATGTTACGAGTATTCCCGATTTCACTCACTGGACAAGCATATCGATGGATTAAAACTATTCCTGCTAGAAGCATCACTACATGGGCCGATCTGAAGGCTAAATTTTTGAACAAGTATCATCCTCCATTAATGACTGCAAAGAAGGTTCAAGAAATCAACAACTTTAAGCAAAGACCGGAAGAAAACGCTTTATTTGGCGTGGGACAGGTTTAAAGAATTACTTTTTAAATGTCCTCAACATTATTTAACTGACATGCAGGTTGTGATTGCCTTCTATATGGGTTTGGATGTGGCTACTCGGATGATTTTAGATTCTCAGAGTTTTATACCTAAAATGAATGCTAAAGACGCCTTAACCGCTATACATGAAAGAGCTGACCACTGTTTAAGGTGGTATGATGGGGCATTGAAAAGACATACAGGTAATGATGACTCTGAAATTTTAGCTACAATTACTGTTCAAATAAATAACCTTGGCAGGGAAATAAATAAGATGTATGAAAGGATATATACCATCGATAATCGCTACAAGGGATGCAATGGACCTCACTCACCTTACCCACCAACTCCACCACCACAAAAAGAGATCTATGACTTCAAAGAAGCCGTTACTAAATTTATAAAAGATGGTGAACTATCAAGAAAAGAGTTGGTAGACACAAGCTATCATGAAGCACTTAAAGAGCACAATAAAAATACCACGGATTCAATACATCGTATTGAAGAACATTGCCGTAATATTATAAGCATACTTAGTGTCACAACAAAAGAAAAGAGTATGGTGGAAGGATGTAATGAGATTGATGCTATTATACGTGATAATGTACAACCACAACATGATGAGATAAGTAATTCCGGAGTTAAGCATGATGACAAGGAAACAATAGATAAACTTCTTGTGGATTCTCAGGAAGAAAATAGGAATTCAGATCTCACGGACTCAGAAAGGCTAAACAGGTTTCGGGCTAACCAACATAAACCTGTCCCTTTTCCTAAGCCAAAACCGGAGGTACAATATCAGTGGGAAAAAAATGGAAGAACTTACTTTAGCAATATTCCACCATCCGTCCCTTTTCCTGAATGCTTTAAGGTAAGTGAACCGTATATCCCACCCGGCCCTTTCCCTGGACGAATAAAGAGTGGATGCATACCCATTCCTTTCACTGGACGACCGAAGGTGGAAAACAAAAAGAAGCCATACAAGAAGAAAATAAAGAAGATGAAAGCTAAGAATCAACGGATAAAAGAATCAAAAACACAAGCTCATGTGGAATCTACGACACAAATAGGTAACACCCTTGATTCTCCTTTTATTTTTACTAATGACATTGTTAGTGTTTCTAAACAGGTTGTAAAGCCGAATGACGATGTGGTGGAATCTGTTACCTTACAACCTATCATAGACATCACACCACACGATGACACACAACTAGCACCTGTTAATGTTATCCACCAAATTTTGGTTGAACCTACAAAAGAAATAGATGATGAGCTCTTGGATAATACCATGATTGAAGAGCAAGAAACTTTGGACTCTACATGGAAAGAAGAGGAGCTCGAAACGATACTCGCCATAGACTCTTTCACATCTTGTATAGAAGTTGAGGGACGCCTAACTACTGACGAGATAAATGAAGAGCAATTCATGCACCCTCAATATATTAGTCTCTCATGTGGAATGTTCAAGACATCTAATTTATCAACCAAATCCGGAAAGGTAATGAGTGGAGATCACTACCCACTAAGGTACCATTTTTACTTGACATATCTTTCTACTATAGCAAATTTACACTCTTATAGTGTTTATTGCTATTTTCACCCGCACTTGATTCCAAGTGGGGGGACGTACACCCTATTACCTAGTAAATAAGGGTGGAGTCAGGCTCGTGACTCGAACAAAAACAAGCGCTTCGTGGGAGGCAACCCATGCTTGTCTTTTATTTTCTTTTTAGTTTATTTTATTTTCTTGTGTTTGTTTTTATTTGTTTTTTCTGCATGACTGCTGTCGCTGTATTCTGCTGATACAAACGATACGGCGCATCTGTATTCTAGATGCGGCGTATGTCGTTTTAATTTTATATGCAGCACATTTAATAATTCGAGTACGGCGCATCTATCCCCTAGATACGCCGTATTCTGTTTTTAATCAGAAAAAAATTTAAACCATAACCGACATACGACGCATCTGTTGTACAGATACGGCGTATCTAATTATTTATTAAAAACAGACTTTGAATTTATAAAATAAGAAGCGACGCATCAATTTCTATTGATACGGCGTATTATCCCATTGCATGCAGTTTAATATTTCCTACAGGTTGTTGATGCGGCGTATCCAATATTCCATGGATGCGGCGCATCGACACTCTGACCTGTAATTTTTCGTAGTTTTATTTTTCTAACCAATGATTAACGAGATGTTCTCGAGTCTATTTTTCTGTGGTCTCTATATTTTTACAGGTCTGGACGATTGAAGATGTTGATGAACTCCCACATTTTATATGCTCGCATTCTTACATGGAGGATCATACCGAGCAAATCTCAGGGGAGTTTTCCGTTCTAATTCTTTCTATTTCCTGTTTTTAATTTCAAATTAAACAACGAGGACGTTGTTTATCTTAAGTGGGGGGATGGAGAATTAGAACGTTTACTTGTCCTTATTTTTCAAAAATATGCTTAATATGTACTTAATATGCTTAAATTTAAAATTTTTCTAGCATGTTTTTTGTTTAAGATCTAAGTTACATAGCTGCACACATAACATTATTTTCAAAAATTGTGACTTTTCAAAATTCACAAATCTATGAGTGTGCCGGTGACTTGTAAACTTTAGAACTTGGCTTGTATACTATTCGAGACCACCATAATGAGTATTATTTTATATAATTGGAATGACTTGTCTAAATTGGTAAATTTCTAGGATTACACCCAAATAGCCTTTATATGTTATGTGATATTAGCTAACTACACTGGTTAGTTAACCCCCGTATAAACCCTTTTGTTACTCTCATTTTTAGAGTAAGATACCCCTAGAAAAACACTCAGAGCCATTCCTTTCGTTTCTTACACCTTTGTTAAAATATTTCGTTACACCCTTACACCTTAGCCTACCCTGTAGATTAGAGTCCGTGGTTTGGTTAATTGCTATAGGCAAAGTGTGTTTCCTTACATTACCTGTGTTCGCGTGCGTAATTCATTATCTATGGTTAGGTCGGGAAATTGCACAATGCAATTGGAGTGAAAGTAAATATTGTATATCTTTGAGTTTATTTTTCGTGTGTTTACTACTTTCACTATTACCGTTATTTCTGAAGTCATGAAAAGTATGTAAAAATTATCCAGAATTATCATTATAGTGATGTGGTGAAATTTTACACATCTATGTTTATGTTTCTAGTTAAAAAAAAAAAAAAAAAAAAGAAAAGAAAAGAAAAGTTAGATGTTTGTTTTAAACCAACTTATGTAAAGTTATGTAAGTGGTCGATATCACCACTAGTTGTTGTATATTATCTATGGATTGAATGGGAGTTGGCAGTTATGGGAACGCCAATTAAGGTTTATTCTTTGATTAAGATCTTGTTGAGTATAATTCGTGTCTACCTAAAGCGTGTGTTTCAAGTGTTAAAGCGTGAGTTATTCAATGATATGAGTCTTATTCATGGGATGGTTGGGATAGTGATTAACCACACTTAGGATTTTAATTTATTTGTTTTGTTTATTTTTTATTTTTCATTTTACACCAATTTATATCCCAAATATTATCCATACCCTATATTATTCTTTATCCAACCAAACCTTTGATTTATTGAGATTAGGGATTTGAGCAATCTTAAGTATCGTAGTCGTGGATTCGGCTATGTATTTATGATTTTGTCGCCCTTTTTGATATATTATTATTGGTGAAGTTTGGACATATCTTTAGCCTATTCGAGTTAAGGATTTGAGCAATTGCAAGTATCGTGTTCATGGATTCGATCATGTATTTGTGATTTTGTCGCCTTTTCTGGAATCTGAGATCGATAGTGATTAAAGAGAATAATTAACCCTTAAACCTCAAAACCCTTTTTACCGCTTTAGACTTGTTTATTCCTTGGCTTTAGTGGGGAGATGTGTATACTTGCCAAGCTTATGATAGAATATTCGTCGCGACTGGACAGTTAAACGATTAGATTTGCTTTTATCAGAATATTTTATTTTACTTCTAATTCTTAAGTGTTTAGTTGTGTGATTATGAATTAAACGAATACATGCTTAATATAAAAATAAATCCTAACATCTTTTAGGATACATTTTCATAAGATTAATTCTAAGGTTTACTTGGGGACAAGTAAAGTTCAAGTGGGGGGATATTTGATGAACTCAAATAAGTACATTTTATTACTATCATTTATCCTATTAATTTGACTTGTTTTATTTTATTATGTATGAGAATTAATACTTAATCGTTTACTTTTGTAATTCTCAGTTAAAAACAAGCATTTGGTGAAACTTAGCGATTATGGACTAAAAATGGAGCAAAATGATCAAGATTGGAAAAGTCTACTGAAATGAAGAGATTGAAGACCATTGCCTGACTTTGAAGAATGCGCCGCATGGATTTATCACATGCGCCGCATATGAAACCGTGGTCAACGAGAAGAACCAACTTGTTTTACTCCAGATGCGCCGCATGAAGCTCCTGATATGCGGCGTATCATTCTCAAGACTTCACCAGATTTCCAAGATATTGAAGAATATTCGCGAATATTATAATCTTGGACCCCACGCGAAGTTACCTAGATACGCCGCATCGGACCAACCCGATGCGCCGTATCGGCCATATACAATCCTTACCGAGAATTCAAGAGATCAAGTGAAGATTAGAAGCTTAATGAAGAAGTCAAGATTACAAGTCGACACTTGAAGATGCTTTCGTATTTTGGCCATAAAATCTTCATCCGGACTCCGATTTAGTTGATTCAAGCGGCCACGGAAAGAGAAAAAGGAGATCTACCTGTATCTGATGGAGATGCGGCGCATCTGGTCCTTAGATGCGCCGTATTGGGAGATGAGGCGCATATGGTCTTTAGATGCGCCGTATTGGGTCAGTTTCAGACTTGGGGGCTACGTTTACTTATAGATGCGGCGCATCTAACTCTCTAGATGCGCCGTATCGACCCAGATTTCAGAAACTATAAATACCGAACTCATTAACGAATTAGGGCATCATTGGGGACCCTAAGGGTCATTCCCAGACGATCAAAAGCCTCTCCAAACAGTAGAAGATCAATATTGAAGACCCAATCATCCTTGAAGAACATCTCTAATCATTGTTATATTACTTAATCATTCGGTTAGCGTATCGTATTCACTATGTTTCATACTCTATTCATTATGATTATGTTTATGTACTTTGTTACAGAGATTATGGGCTAACACCCTTTGGTGTTAGCCAAGTTTATGATTATTTGATGGTTTAATTAGTTTCTAATTCGATTGGTTGCTTAGTCTTCGTTTTGATTACTTTATTAGTTTATACTTCATTAATATCGTTTGCGTGATTAATGTAAGCTCCTTAAGGGCTAAATAATATATAAACATGGTAATCATTAAGCAGCTTTATGCGGGTTCTGATTAATTGTGACAGGATTAGTCAGTCAAAAAGACTTAAAATGGAATCTAGAATAGGATAGACATAAGTAATCATTAAGGGTTTACTCGCCGATAAGATTAGAGCCAACGCTTTGGTGACTTTTATTAGTGCATTGATAACCTCTGTGTCTAGCTGAGCGTTGATCGGGTCGCCATGCCTCTGCCCTCGCCTATTTAGGATAGACCGCGCCTAGTCGTGAGCACCATCACTACATGTCTTAGAAACTTATCAAAACTTAATCTTATATGACTAAACTTGGTTAACATGTTCTTCCTATCTTTGGTGTCTTCATACTTGTATTGTTTGTTTTACTTAATTAGCTCATTAGAAAACCAAACTCGTGCCAGTCTCTCAGGCTGAACCCCCTTTTGCTTTAGTTTAGGATTAATTTAGTAGAGTCGAATACCTTTAGAATTAGTATATTAGAAATCTCACTCTTAGTGATCGACACCCTACTTACCAACTAGGCTACATTGATCGGGTACACTGCCCGTTAGTGTTGTTATAGGTTAAGTCGGCAAAATATAAATGTAAAACTTGATAAGGAATAATCACCTATACAACGACGCATCACCTAACTTGTCGAAGTTCACTCAGAAACCAAAACTAGCACTTTTCATCAACTTTTCCAATACGCTAATAATACGGATTACACCAAATCGTCTAAATAACCAATAAACCCGATTGTTTTTGACCTTAAACGATTAGTAATCAAAAGATTTAATGAAGATTAAGCTTTGTTAACGTAGAAAATATGAAAAATGATGATGATTAGTGAAATTTGGACGAAATCAAAGCTATTTTCAACAAAAAACGAGAGTTTTCACGTTAAGATGTGAACAAAACTTTTCGATAACTATAAAACCCACGTAATTAACACTACTAATGATTCAAACACACGATCCTAATTATCCCTAGGCGAATGATACCACTTGTAGGTCACGTATAAATCTCAAACCCACACTCGTTAGGACAAATAAGCACACGATCTACTACTATATTAAGCTACGTATGAATAGATAAATAATCTAATAAAGAAACTAGAGAAGAGAATAAGAAGAAGAATAAGAAGAAGAATAAGAAGAATGGTCGGCTTTCTATTAATCAAACGTTACACTGACAGAGCTTTCGCAATATGAATGAAAACCAACGTCTAACAATGCATCCCATGCCTTCTATTTATAGGCAATGGGAGGGGAATAATTCTAAGAATATTCCCTTGCATGTGATAAGAATGAACTAACTAATGTGACCGGTCCATGGACTACTAATGGACCGGTTCATAATTACAAACAATATAGTCCTTAAACTTGCAACATTACATTTAAATGAACAAGACTTGAAATTATATAAAACATGTTCCTAACATTTTTGTTACTGTATGGCGTCATTATCGCGCCTAATTCTGTTGCTTCATATTTTGATGATTTAGAGCTCTTTTTGTATGTTAAGATAGGGACTGTGGTAATCGAGTGAAATGTATCTATTTCGATTTCAGTTAAGTCCGTTTTGTGTGATTAATTTTTAGTAGTAACACTATTGCAAGTCGTTTAGCAGATGATACCTGTTGTTGTAGTTATGATACAGAGCATTTGACTCTAGAGTTATATATGGTAGTAGTGATTGCTAATAATGTTAGTTAGATTGATTGGATATGACTTGATGTCTGTTTGCAGCCGAAAATGCACTTATTAATGTTTAAGATTTCATCGTGTACTATACGGCAATTTTAAGTTATCTAGAACATCGCTGATATCTATAAGCTAGCTGAAAAAATGCAGATATTGAATGGCAGTTGGTTGTGTTATTGGTCTGTGAACATTATCACTTTCTTCAAATTCACCTTCAACCACTTCATTTATCCTGTGACGCAGTAAGTGTTGGTATAGGATAAGTAATTAGGAAAGTATTTTAATTACGTTAAGTGTCTATTAAATTAGGATTATATTTATCTTTTATTAGGTTAGTTTCTTTTATTTAGTAATTATCTTTTAATTGGGTAAAGATTATGTTTACCTTATTAGTTCTCAATAGGTTTAGTGTTAGTTTCTTATAAATAGGGTGCGTTGTTTAGGTTTTTTGGTGTTTTATGTTTGATTGAATTGAATTAATGAAAAGAGTCTGAGAAGAGTTTTCTCAAATTCTTGTGTTTATACTTGTCGGGTAAATCATATTACCCCCATTTGTTTGATAATTCGTTAATTATCGACGTCCGACAATACGTGTATCCTAACAGCTGTTGAGGCTCATTTAATTATGTATCGTTATTGTTTTTTCTTCACTTAATGAAATTGACGTCTTTCTCTACAGCAAGGAGTGAAAGTCATGTTGAGGAAGAGGAAGATCATTGGCGCAAGAGGATAGAGCAATGATTATTCCAAAATTATATTGTTGGTTCACTGAGTAAGCTTAAGCTATTGCCAAAATTATTCCAAGGTAACCCAACCAACTGTTGGATAAAATGCTTCAGTGAAATGTGTTCCTTATTGATACAGTGATTTGTTTGTTCATCGTATGTAGATCGTGAATCCCCCTCCCTTGTGTGCGACGATGATCATGAGCAAGAACAAGAACATTCTCTTCCTGTAATCCAAGGTAATTGTTTGATAAAATGATTTAATGAAATTTTTGTTTCCTAAACTTATTCATATTTTGTCTATTATTGGCAAAAGAGGTGCAAAGTAGGAGTGGAGAACTCAAGAAAACAGCAGAAGATCTTGATGACTTTTTGGGCAAGGCAAGATTACTAATAGTAGTTCAACTGGCCTACTTTTAGTTTACTTTCGAGATATCTAACGTTTACAATTTAATATACAGGTTAGGACAGGTGGTTCTGTTGTGAATGATGAAATTTTGGGATTTGCAAAGCTGTTTAACGATGAACTTACCCTTGATAATATCAGCAGGTCAGATTTTGTCATATGTGCAGATGTATTACTCGAGTATCATAATCATTTTTGGTACTAACTTATTAAAACCGTTTTGTGCTCCAAAATGTTTCTTCTTTTAGGCCTTGGTTAGTGAATATGTGCTATTATATGGGAATCCAACCCTAGGGAACACACACTTATTTGCGATACAAAACATTTAACTCATATTATTGCATTACATTTGGATTGTTATATTTACGACTTGTGTATTTCTTTATAGGATAAAGAATGATGATAAGATGATTCAATCAAAGGGTGGTGTGGATGCCCTTTCTGAAGATGAACTTCGTGAAAATTGTAGAGAGCGAGGCATGCTTGGATTACGTTCAGTTTAGGAAATGCGTCAGCAGGTTTTTAATAGCACTTATGCAATCTTATCTTTATATATAATAAAAGAAAAGTTTTTTTTAATGGAATACACCTTTATTCTGACGTCATATTAGCACGTGTCAAGCTCACACAACATCTCCTAATACAATTTAGCATCAAACCTTTTGATTAATAAAAAATATTGGAACCGTTTCCTAAACTTCAGCTACTATTGATCAATTTATATAGAATTGCATTATTTAAATCATGATTTACTCTAATCTTCTTCTCTGTCTCCACTTCAAATTCAAGAGGTCTACTTGAACTGTGCGATTCTTTGTAAATTATGTGATCTAATTTTTTATGGTTCGCTGATTCTGTTAGAAAGGCCGCAAAAGGGATAGAGATGTATGTCACGATCTCAACTCAAGAGTCAAAGGTCGCAAAGGGACGAAGATGTTTATATACGTCAGACATGGAAAGGATTGCAACACTACTACAACCGGTGTTTATCACAACGTTTTTCAAAAAGTATCCTGGACGATTACGTTCAAATAAGCCATATTAATGTGGAATTAGTTTATCAGGATTTATCTACGATAGTTAGATGTTATCTTTTTTTTACGAAATTAGCTTGGGTACAACAGTATTGCATTATGGGGTATTTTATGTTCTTACAATTGTAGATGGTAAACTACTCTTCAACATTTATATACATTTTTTGCTCTTTTGCAGTTTCTAACAATGTTTAGTTATAGTCACTATGTTTATGTTTATGCAGATTGTGTATTTGTTAGATGCCTTTGTATTGAATGGTGTTTGGATATGATTGGCGTATGTGTCCGGATGACACGTGCCGGACCGAAGTTGTGCCGAAAGGTGTAAATATATTCTTTAAGTATTTCACCATCGGTCTTCAACCGATACTGCAATACTGGGGGGACATGTTGGCGTATGTGTCCAGACGTCATACTTCATCCGGACCATACTTACGTATTCGGACGTCATATTTCGTCCGGACTACATCTCATCTTCGGACACACCTACTGAGCGGACCGCCGCCATTTACAGTGACCAGTCCCGTCAACCGCTGACATCCCGGATATTACGGGATTGTCCCACGTGGTCTGACACGTGGTCCGACACCTAGCACGTGGTCTGACACCACGCTCCTTCCCGAGGCAGCACAGGTATCGAGGTACCATTTGGTACCTACCCCTTTTCTCTCTCTATATATATTGCTACCTTATCTCATTTAAGATAAGACATCTCACACACACACTATTTTCTCTTATAGATTCTCTCTCTAATATTCACAGCCATCACATATATTGTATCGACATACATCTTATCTCATACATGTCTAAACATATCAATGCATACATAACCGGATCATTCATACTAAACCCTCTATATCGAAGGTACTGACTTGACCGTCGGAGGGTGGTCCCCGGGGCTTCGGCCTCGGGACTCCTTCTAACAGGTTCTTGTATATTTGCAGCATGCCTCGAAGCTCGGGACAAGGACGAATGGCCTGAATGAGTCGTCCGGCCTCGCCTAGCCGAAGGATCGATGCATAAGTCTTCCGGGAGAACCTTTACTTAGTTCATCCGGAAGACCCTATTTGCTTGTCTGGAGTGTTTGCAATAAATTACTTCAACAAATTGGCGCCATCCGTGGGACCCGTTATTCACTCTATCAAGAGATAAGAATGATGGGTCGCATTTTCAGTCCGCTTATGGATGTGTTCTCCGGGACGGGCATTTGATATAAACGTCCGGCATCTGTTGTTCGGATGTGTTCTATGTTCGGATATACTCTGTTGTTCGGATATAGTCTGTCGTTCGGATACTGTGTCGTTCGGAGGTACCGTATCTTTCGGATATAGTGGTGACGGGTTTCATTCATCATCTACGTTACCATGTCGGAATCTTCGATTGTAAGTTTGTTGGATGACCGAACGGTTGTGTTTGCTGCTGGTGTTCATACTGGTTGGAGAGATGTTATTTCTCTCAGGCCTATCCACTTTTCACTCTCTCGGTATGTTTCATTTGACTAATTGGATGATATTTGGAATTGCTTTTTAGCTGAGTTGAGTCATATAGTGACGTACCTACCACTCTAACACCAAATAATAATATAAAGTCATATAGTGGATATGGATTTTATGGTGGATATGGATTTTTTAGGTGGCTAGCTATTAAACTAATATATCTATCCATAAACTTTGAACAACTTTCCAGCTGCATTATTTATAGTCACTGTTAACCATATTATTTTCATGTTAATGTATCAAGTATAAAAATTATTAAAGTTGCTTTGAGTTTAACAAAAAAGAAAAAGCTTACAAATAGCACACTTTGAGTTACGAAGGATCTCTAGATTTTTGTTTTCAATAAGGCTTAGCTTAGCTTCAAATAGTCAAACTGAAGTGTTAAGACTTTTAATATGTTGGGAGGTGGAATGCTTTTATTTGACTAAGTTACACACGCATGTAAACGACCAACGGAAATGAATATAAGCCAACACTTAATCGTTGGACTGAGAGTCTAATACTCGTTTAGATTTGGCCTTCCGGTTATCAGCGACTTCGGTTCTCAAATAAATGTCAGACAAAATACTAGTTTGATTTAACCTTTAATTAATTCGCTAAACTTTGATATGACGGCTGACCTTGGAGCTTCGATAACTTTACTCTGGTTGTACTTTTACTACCGAGAGTCAAGAACGATGGGTCTCGCTTTGGAACTGGTTCGATTCCGAAAGCTGGTCCCCTTCAAGTATAATCATTGGTGGGACTTCATATCCTGGTCTTATGGTCACTGCTGCTGTCATTTATTGGGGTCTGGAATTTTTAAGGTTGGCGATTCATACTCGCGAGGGCTGGGTCTTGACTTTTTATCTGTTTGTTAAAGCCGTTAGTATTGGATCGCTTTCGTGGAGTTTAGCCGCGGCTTTTGGGTATTTTATATGGTTTCGGCATGAAGTGGTTACGTGCTTATTAATAATTTGATTCCGTTGTATGTGTTGGTGTTATTGATTACTGGGAGATATTTGATGAGATTGTATTCGACATAATTATATGTAAAGCATATGGCTGCTATGGGAATGCTTTCCTTGATTCAGTGTAGCTTCTGCAGTAGTTGCGGATGCTATTGCTTGGGGATTGGGTACGGCTTCTAGTTATATCTCGTCATGGACGACGGACGACTACGGGCCGTCCGGCATATATATTCCTTTGGTCATGTCGATTTGAAGGTAATAACCTGTTCGAATGTGTTGCTTCATTCAAACACAGTCTCGTTCGGCACGGATGTTCGCTTTTGACATCAAGTACATGGACATCCGGTATGGACCTACTAAAGGTCTTTCGGTATGATTCTCTTCGGTCAAGCTGTTCAGGCGTATTGAGCTCCTTGAGGGGCTGCCTCGTTCAGATATACTAGTTACAGGTTTCGTCCGATGGGACGTGAAAAGCAAAATTGTGACGGGCTTGGTGACTAAGATTCCGACCCGCGTGTTCTTTCAGATCGATTATATGAAGTGGTAACTTCCAGTAGGAACGTACATACGTGTCGCCCATATTGGCTGTGTGCTGGCTACTCGTAACATGAAAGCTGATAAAAAGGGAAATGAAATATGGAAGCAAGTTCTGTTGGTAAAAGAGACATTTTTTGCAAAACGAAATGTTGATTCAGGTAATAAATTGGACTACTAGCTGGTATAACCCAACCCTTCTTCTTATTATCTGTCTCGTTTTGTTATACTTTCATGCCTAAATTGTTACGAAAATACTCTGCCAATATAAACAAAAAGTATAAGTGCCGATATAAGCAGAATGTATAAGTTTGGGTGCTCTGTTTTTGATACATTGTTATGGGATATACTCGCATCAGAAGTCATTAGTATATTAGACGTGGTTGCTATGCAATATATATTGGTTTTAATCAATTAGACCTATGAATAAAACATCTTACGTATGGATATTGTGCTCAAATAAATACATATTATCAGGTGGACTTCTTAAACTTGCAATTATGAAGTCATATATGAAGTAATTTGATTTCTTGTAAATGTTACATGTATGGTTCTTCAACCGGAGCGTAAATAATGCATACCCCACATTTGTAGAATGATCTCTTTAGAAACACTCAGTTATCAAAACTACAATTTTACATGATACTTTCAAGCTTACCACATGTTTCACGTTTAACATCCGTGGGCAATGTCATTATTAATTGCCGAATATGTTATCTAATGCTTTGTTTTATCTAAGTTCAACAATGCTAATAAGCATTAGCACCGTTGAACTGGGGGGGAGTATAGTAGTATGACAACTCTATCGGTTGTGTTATGGTCCCGTCATGGCTCTTTTATGTATTAATACATGTGAAATATTATATCTTTCGCATCTAACGGAAAAGGCAAGAGCTTTCATGTTCTGCTCTGCAAGGAAAACTGTACGAGGCTACGTATCATTAAGGCAAAAAGCTCGTACGGCGTGTGTCGCCCGTATGGTACCCCAAGAGTGGTGCCATACGTATCATTAAGGCAAAAAGCCCGCACGGCGTGTGTCGCCCGTATGGTACCCCAAGAGTGGTGCCATACGTATCATTAAGGCAAAAAGCCCGCACGGCGTGTGTCGCCCGTATGGTACCCCAAGAGTGGTGCTATATGTATCATTAAGGCAAAAAGCCCATACAGCGTGTGTCGCCCGTATGTGTGACAAATGGTAATTTTCACGTTGCTAATTAATATTATATGAGTATTAATTATTTTTAAGCTAAGCATTTCTGTGCGCGTTTGCATGTTTCTGAGTAATTTTAAGCATTTTCGGGAGCTGTCCCAGCATACTGTAGCTTACAGTCACTGCAAAAAAGTTTATTTTTGTCAGTAAAGTTAAATTATCACATTTCTGATAGTTACTGACAAGTATTACAATTTACTGAGAGCTTTCTCGCATTTTTTTTAAAAACAACCGCACGCGCGTACCGACAGCACAATACACATGGTAAAGGTCAAATAAATATATTTTTGAGTCAGTAATGACATTTTATTGTATTTCTGACAGAAAAGTGGTTAAAAACTTTATTTTACGTTATCGGGTCCAAAAACGTCAAACCGGGACTTTACGGTAACATTTTAGCTCAAACCGACACACTATACACCAAAGCGGGATAAAAACTATTCTTACCCCCTCCTAATTAAACCAAAACCGGCCATTAGGCCATATCAAACCCACATGGACACCTCATAATCCTATCTTTAATGTAATCTAAATTTTTCTACAAATGGTGCATTACTTTTGAGATTTTCACATCCTATCTTTTATTACTTCCTAAAATAACTTCTCATCTCATCCTTTTCTACCTTCATTTGGACGCACCATATACACACACATAAATCATTTTACAAAATTTTCTCTACAAAGATTCAAGATCAAAGGTGTTTGCAAAGGATTTTGGGTAATTTGGAGTTGGATTTGGGTTAAACTAGCAAGGTTTTGGGTGTTCTTGTTCCCTCTTGCCACGTTAAATCCACAACTTTTGTAAGGATTCTTAAAACTTTTCTAAATTTATAAATCTCTTGTTTATTTAGTGTATTGTGATGTTTAAAAGTGTTAAATGTACATGTTTTGATAATATGAGCAAAGCTAGGGTTTGATCTTTTACATGTAGTGCTCGACATTTATGGTTGTTTATGAGTTAATTAGTTGATTTCTTGCTTGTGTGGTAAATCTTGTTGCATATAGTGCTAGTTTGATGATACAAACACTAGTTATGGTTTTTACACTAATTTAAGCACTATAATGATTTTTAAGGGTTATATATGGATCGACCCATGTTAAAAATAAAAGATTATTGGGGTTTTGAAAAACATAAAATTTTGGCTCAAGTGGTGAAATGGTGGAAAAATATAATTAAGTGTATACTTGGAATGGATTGGAAATAAGCTTTAAGTTACCAAAAATAACTAGTAAAAAGGTGAAAATAAGTTGAGATGCTATATATGGTTCGAATGAACGGTAGAAAAGTCAAAGTTTGACTTTTAATTAAGTAGCTTAATTATTGGAGATTATTTGATAAGTATAAAGTGTAATTGGTAACTAAAAATAACTAATAAGTAACAAATAAATACAAATTGGGCTAAATAGTTTTTGGGCCATAAAAACCCACTATTTTACTGTTGGGCCGAAGCCCGTGTGAAATTTTGTAAGTTTGACTTTTTGACCAAACGAATGTATTGAACGAGTAAAATGATTTTTAGTAACGTGTCGATATATACGTTATAACTAAAAATGTGTTTTGGGTCAAAAATGGTAATTGGGCTTATTTTGATAGTTCGGCCCAATATACAAAGAAAAATGATAAATTTGATTTTTGGAATATTTTCCGACTCGCCGAAGTTAAAAATGTTTAACGAAACGATAAATATAACGATAACTATTTTTGGACTTGTTTTGAGACGCTTAGTCTCCGAAAGGGTAAAAATTGACATTTTTCCTAAAATGACATTGAAATTGACTTTTGTTGACTTTTTGAAGAAATATTGACTTCGTGTCGAAATTTAGTGTTATTACTTAAAAGTTAAGATAACGAACACTTATAACTAGTTAGCGAAGTATTTGAGTAAAGTTTGCAACACGTGAGATAAATGGAAACGTTGTATAAACGAACGGGTCATGCCCAAATTTTCTAAAAATCCAACACTTAGAGTATTTTGAGAAAATCCACAATTTAAGTAAACTTTATGAAATTACTTAACAAACTTGTTTTCCTTATAATAAATGTTGCAACAAAAGTAATAAACGACGTTTCTAAATATAATAGTTTTTTCACTAACTACGTTATATTAACCACTCTTCAAAGCCATTTAATTAATCTCTATATATGAGAATTTAACTTAAGATATATATATATATATATAAAGGTATGAGCAAATATATATATATATATATATATATATATATATATATATATATATATATATATATATATATATATATATATATATATATATATATGACACTTGCACATTTAAATAGCGAATACTAGCACGAATGTTCCGTTACGTATTCCCACCATGCACTTTCACCATGAGCTACTCCCAAAGAGTTATAAAAATAAATCGTTTCGAAATATACTTTACCACACAGCAAGCAAGAAATACACGAGCACAGGTCAAACGTAAAACTTTTCAAATAAAGTAAAGACTTGAACCACGAATGATTTGCTAAGACTTACCGTACTAATTTAGGGTGCTGATCGGCGCGGTTGCATTATTTTGATTGATTGCTGAATTGCTGTATTTGAAAGGTGAGTTTATAGCCCCATATTTTTTATACGATTTTGGTTTTATAAGCTTGGGGTGAGAAACATGCAAAACTGTTTTTCATGGACCAGAATTGAAGTTGCTTTTAAGATCACACTAGTATGCAGAAACCTAAGTTTGCTGAATCCCATTTTGTGCCCACTATCATCTGCCGTTAATTCCTGATGGGAAGCCGGTTGTTATAAATAGATCTATTGGGAGTGACGTCCCCGTTCGGTTGGCTCGGCATAGCCAAGGCGAACGTATACCATTCGGGTTTTTAGCCGGGTGTCTAGGGATTAACACTCGCGGGCACCCTTATTTATTTGCTAACGCTAGTCGTGCTGCATTGTCTTAGTTTCGGTAGGATGAGGCTTAGTGTTTGCATTACTGATAGTGTGTATCTGCAGATTTGATTTATGATATTGCTATTGGTCCATGTGTGCTATTTATTTAAACCTATGAACTCACCAGCGTTAGCTGACTTATAGCATGTTTTTCTCAGGAAACTGAGGTGCGTTTAGCCGGGTGCAGTGCATGGCGTCGGTCACAATAAATGATGGAAATGTTTTTAATGCGTTTACTCTGACAACTGGACCTTTTGTTTAAATGGGCTTTATTTTCATCTGAAATGGCTTTTATGTATCGCTACATGACTTGACTTATGTAATATATTTTAAAACGGATTTTTAATTCGTTCACTATATCTTGTGTGATGATTATCAACCACGTAGCACCCCAAAGTGTATGCTTCCGCGAATATTGTGATTTTGGGGGTGTTACAGATTGGTATTCAGAGCCTAGGTTATAGAGAACGTGGTTTATAAAAACCCTTAAACTATAACCGATTTTGAAAAACTTTCCATCATGACCGCCGGATGCCTGCCAGTTTAGCTTGCTATGATTTGAGCATTAGTTGTTTATTTGATTTGAGCATTGTTTGCCTTATTTGATTAAGTGTTTTTGGCATGCTATATGAGTATATTATACTAAGCATATATGATATAAGTAATTTCTATATACTTATACGTGTCGCACTATATTTGTCACAGACCATGTCTCTCCCATTCGGCACACACTCCGAGGTGGATATTGAAGGATTCACTTCTCAGACACAGCAGCCAGTTCCGTTCATGGATGACCCACTGATGGAGGTTATTCGTGTTGCTGCTCAGCCATCTATTCCAGTTCAGCCTGTACACACCACTCCATCTACCTCGCCGTATCTACACAGATCTACCACAGCACACCGTTCATCACCAGCTCAGTTGTACACCTTTGCTCAGCATGATTTCGATGCTCCACCTGTCAGACATCGGGCATCATATAGGCGAGTCCGTGGACGTTGTCTTCAGTTATCTTCAGTATTGACTTCATCTCGTAGTAGGACCCATTATGGTTATATGGGTACTCCTGCTGATTCACCACCTCAGTCACCTATGCTATCTCCAGATGATTCCCCGCCTAGTCAGAGACGTAGGAGATCAGTGGAGACTTATTCTGATGAGGATGAGGATCCAGTGGAGGATCCAGAGCAGGTTCAGGATGAGCCTACTCCTACTGTGACTGCACCTGTTGAGCACACTTCTATGGGTTTAGAGGATGATAGGGATATGGATACTCCTATGGACATAGATCAGGTTAGGGTGCCAAGGGATGGCAAGGGTATTATGGAGGATGTTCAGGGATTGTTTGAGGTTGGACAGAGCACGAGAGATGCATAGATTCAGGGTTTGGATGATAGTCAGTGGTTAGACATTGCTTGTGATGTTGGCACGGGTGTACGTGCAGCTAGCCCAGAGTACACACCGTCATCTCCTTCTTTTATACCACCATCTCCGATGCCTACTCCACTCCCTTCACCGGTAGGTTCCCCACTTACAGAGCCTGAGCTTACTGAGATGGATCAGATTTGGATTCAGTTGACGAACCAGGCGAGCTTACTTGATGTTCATTCTGATCAGCTTGGGAGATTGGAGCAGTCTGAGCGTATTCAGACTGTGGAGAGGCGGATTGGGACTATTGATCAGGCAGCTTGTGTTTTGTTTGAGGAGTTGTATTCTGACCGTAGAGTGATGATTGGATTGAGGGCTAGATTGGATGCTTTAGAGAGGTTACATGGTAGAGAGCTTAGAGGTTTGGACTTTAGGGCCATTGGTTTAGGTAGAGGACACCAGAGGATTCAGGGTATGTTGCGACGAGCTAGAGGAATCGATCGTACTCAGTGGCAGAGGATTGTGACCGCTGAGATTATCATTGGTTTAGTGATGAGGGAGAACCAGGAGCTTAGAGACCGAGTAGCCCAGCTAGAGACCACCATTGGAGGATTGACCCGAGCATTTGAGGAGCTAAGCATTGCTAGGACCGACCATTAGATGTAGTAGCAGTGATGATGTATTCCTAGATGTAGTAGTAGTGATGATGTATTCCTAGAATAGTAGTAGTAATGATGTATTCCTAGATTCGTAGTAGTGATGATGTATTCCTAGGACTAATAGTATCTCCTTAGTATCTTAGAACTATCTATTGACGAGCTTGTAATTTTGTGAACCTTCATCTTTCGATATATATAACAAGCTTAGTCTTTCTATCTGATTTATACTTTTCTTTCCTTCTTTCGTTGCTCCTCTGTGGTTGACTTTATTCTTGCATTTTGTTTTCGCTATTCACGTATCCGTATAACTTATTTTCCTTTAACCAAAGATCTCATTTATCGCCATCTTTTGTGATGCAGATAAATGGCACCAAAACGAAAGTCAACCAGAGCCACACGAGGACAACCCGCTAACACACCCATTCAGACAAGGTCAGTGAGGGGAAGGACTGTTGAACCCACTGCCCCGATCAGAGTTACACGAGGACGACCTGCTAACATACCGGTTCATACAGCAGAGGAAGAGGCACCAACTAGGGCCGCAACTGCTACCCCAGCAATGAATCAAGCAACACTGGATCAACTTGTTGCTGACCGTGTGGCAGCCGCTCTCGCAGCTGTGACCAATTCGACCACCAACACCGAAACATCTAGGCCAGTAACCAACAGCCGAGGTTGTACTTACGCTGAGTTCCGAAAAATCATGGTTGGAGGATTTGGAGGAACAGAAGGAGCCGTTGGTTTGACTAGATGGATTGAGAAACTTGAGACCGTATTTCATATCAGTGGATGTAATGAGAATGACAGGGTTAAGTTTGCGTCATTTACTTTTATGGATTCCACTTTGACCTGGTGGAACAACTACATGAAGTCTGCTAATAGGGAGGTTGCTTATGCCATGCTTTGGGAAGATTTTAAGGAACTAGTGATTAGGAAGTATTGCCTACGAAATGAGATTAAGAAATTAGAAATTGAGTTTTGGAATTTGAAGGTGCAAAACAACAACATCGCTGCTTACAACCAGAGATTCCAGGAGTTGGCTTTGTTATGTCCAGAAATGGTTCTGACGGAAGCCAGATTGATTGAAAGGTATATCGGTGGTTTGCCGAAATCCATAAGAGGTGATGTGATTACCTCGAGAGCTGTAGATCTTCATGAGACCACGGAGACGGCAAACAAGTTAATAGATCAAGAACAGGAGGATATTCCAGAGAAGAGTACTGACCACAAAAGGAAGTGGGAAGATCACTCTAAGGGTAACAACAACAGCTCTCAAAACAAAAAGCAGAATGGAGGCAAGGTTTATGCAATTGGTTCAGGAGACAAGAAGGGTTATGAGAAGAATACGCCTTTTTGTAATCGCTGTAGGTTACATCACAGGGGACAGTGCACTGTGAGGTGTAACAATTGCCAGAGGATAGGACACATAGCGAAGAACTGCAGATCAAGACCACTAGCCACAGCACAAGCAGCACCAGCCTACAACCGTAAGGCGGATGTCACCTGCTTCGGGTGTGGTGAAAAAGGTCATTATCGGAATGAGTGAAATAAGCCCCGAAACCAAGGAAACAGTGGTAGACCAGGGAACCAAGTGGCAATGATTAACAATGGGAATCAGGGAAATGAAGGAAGAGCTCGTGGAAGAGTTTATGCTGTAGGCCGAAGAGAAGCACAGGACGACCCGAACGTGGTGACGGGTATGTTTCTCTTAAATAATCGTTATGCTTCAGTACTTTTCGATACGGGAGCAGATAGGAGTTTTGTATCAACCAATTTTAGTCCTTTACTTGACATAGCCCCGATCACCTTAGATAATGCCTTCGACGTAGAATTAGCAAACGGAAACCTAGAAAGAGTAGGTACCATCATCAGGGGTTGGACTCTAAACTTGTTGAATCGTCCTTTCAACATTGATCTGATGCCAGTGGAATTAGGTAGTTTTGACGTCATCATAGGAATGGATTGGTTATCGAAATATCATGCCGTCATCGTTTGTGATGAGAAAATTGTTAGAGTTCCCTATGGGAACGAAGTTCTGATTGTTGAAGGTGACCGTTCTGATCGTGCGCGTTCGTTAAGACTGGCAATCATCTCGTGTACGAAGGTGCAGAAGTACATCGAGAAGGGATGTTATCTCTTTTTAGCTCATGTCACTGAAAAGAAAGAAAAGGAACCAGGAGAGAAAAAGTTGGAAGATGTGCCAATCGTAAGGGATTTTCCAGAGGTCTTTCCAGAAGACTTACCGGGACTTCCACCGGCCAGACAAATCGAATTCCACATCGAATTAGTGCCAGGATCCGCGCCTATAGCGCGAGCACCCTATCGTTTAGCACCTACGGAATTACAAGAATTGTTAGATCAATTAGCTGAATTATCTGGAAAAGGTTTCATTAGACCGAGTTCATCACCTTGGGGAGCTCCTGTTTTGTTTGTTAAGAAGAAGGATGGATCTTTCAGGATGTGTATAGACTATCGGGAACTGAATAAGCTAACCATTAAGAATAGATACCTACTCCCGAGGATAGAAGATTTGTTTGATTAGTTGCAGGGATCATCGGTTTATTCTAAGATAGACTTGAGATCGGGTTATCACCAACTTCGAGTCCGGGAAGAGGATATCCCGAAGACCGCATTCCGAACCCGATATGGCCATTATGAATTTCAAGTTATGCCATTCGGCTTGACAAATGCACCAGCAGTATTCATGGATCTCATGAATCGTGTGTGTAAGCCGTATTTGGACAAATTTGTGATAGTGTTCATTGACGATATCTTGATATATTCCAAGAATGAGCAAGAGCATGAGGAACATCTCAAGCTAATTCTGAAATTATTGAAAAAGGAAGAGTTATATGCTAAGTTTTCAAAGTGTGAATTTTGGATATCGACCGTGCAATTTCTTGGTCATGTGGTCGACAAACAAGGAATTCACGTAGACCCTGCTAAAATTGAGGCCATTAAGGATTGGGCAATGCCCACAATGCCGACGGAAATCCGACAATTTTTAGGACTTGCCGGTTATTACAGAAGATTTATAGAGGGATTCTCTAAGATAGCTAAACCGTTGACGAAATTTACTTAAAAGAATGTGAAATACGACTGGGGAAATGATGAGGAAGAAGCTTTTCTACTCCTTAAGGTAAAATTGTGTAGTGCGCCTATTTTAGCTTTACCCGAGGGTAGCGAAGATTTTGTTGTGTATTGTGACGCATCACACAAAGGTTTGGGAGCCGTGTTGATGCAAAGAGAGAAGGTAATAGCATACCCTTCTCGACAGCTGAAAACCCATGAGAAAAACTACACAACCCACGACCTAGAATTAGGATCAGTCGTGTTTGCACTGAGAATTTGGCGACACTACCTTTATGGAACTAAGTGCGTAGTGTATACTGATCACAAGAGTTTACAGCATATATTGAACCAGAAGGAGCTGAACATGAGACAGCGCCGATGGTTGGAATTGCTTAGTGACTATGATTGTGAAATCCGTTATCACCCAGGCAAGGCAAATGTTGTTGCCGACGCCCTTAGCAGAAAAGAACGGATTAAACCTCTTAGGGTTAGATCGTTAGGGATTACGATTAATTCGCCGCTTCCAGCAAAAATTCTTGAGGCTCAGGATGAAGCACTCAAAGATGAAAACCGACCTAGTGAAAAGATTCACAGAATGCCCGAACTTGAGAATGGATTAGTAAGAAGATCCGATGGGATTTTGCATTATGGAAACAGGTATTGGATTCCATTGTATGGAGAAATTCGTGATTTTATTATGCACGAATCCCATAAGTCCAAGTACTCCATTCACCCAGGATCTGACAAGATGTATTTAGATCTAAAAAAGTTATATTGGTGGCCAAACATGAAGGCCGATATAGCAGGATATGTCAGCAAGTGCTTAACGTGCTCGAAGGTTAAGGCAGAACACCAAAGACCGTCCGGTCTGCTTGTTCAACCTGAGATTCCGGAATGGAAATGGGAGCGCATTACTATGGATTTTATAACGAAATTGCCTAGGACATCGAATGGTTATGACACGATTTGGGTAATCGTTGACCGTCTCACAAAATCAGCGCATTTTCTTCCTATAGCGGAGAAAATTGAAATGGATAAACTCGCGTGTTTATATGTTAAGGAAATTGTTGCAAGGCATGGTGTGCCTGTTTCTATTATCTCTGATCGAGACAGTCAATTTACGTCAAATTTTTGGATGTCACTTCAGGATGCATTGGGAACTAAACTCGATATGAGTACGGCATATCATCCCCAAACGGATGGTCAGAGTGAAAGAACCATTCAGACATTAGAGGACATGTTAAGAGCCTGTGTAATTGATTTCGGAAACGGCTGGGATAGGCATTTGCCTTTAGTTGAATTCTCCTATAACAACAGCTATCACACCAGCATAAAAGCTGCACCGTATGAAGCACTTTATGGACGTAAGTGCATATCACCAATTTGTTGGGCAGAAGTTGGAGAAAGCCAACTTACCGGGCCAGAGCTAGTCCATGAGACTACTGAAAAGATCGTATAGATTAAGAACCGAATGCAGGTGGCTCGTGACCGTCAGAAGAGCTATGCTGATAAGAGGAGAAAACCCCTTGAGTTTCAAGTGGGAGATAAAGTAATGTTGAAGGTCTCGCCATGGAAAGGCGTGATCAGATTTGGCAAGCGTGGAAAATTGAACCCTCGCTATATAGGACCTTTTGAGATCCTTGATAAGATCGGGCCGGTAGCCTACCGACTCGAACTGCCGTCTGAGCTCAGTGCTGTGCATGACGTTTTTCACGTCAGTAATTTGAAGAAGTGTTTATCCGATGAAAGCGCAGTTATTCCTTTGGATGAAATCCATCTTGATGAGAGGTTAAATTTTATTGAAGAACCGATTGAAATCATGGACCGGGAAGTGAAACGACTAAAGCAGATTCGTATCCCAATTGTGAAGGTCCGATGGAACTCTCGCAGAGGCCCCGAATACACCTGGGAGCGAGAGGACGAGATCAAGCGAAAATACCCTCATCTTTTTCCGAAAACCAAGAGTGGCGTCAATTGAAATCCGGGATGGATTTCCAGATTAGATGGGGAGACTGTGACAAATGGTAATTTTCACGTTGCTAATTAATATTATATGAGTATTAATTATTTTTAAGCTAAGCATTTCTGTGCGCATTTGCATGTTTCTGAGTAATTTTAAGCATTTTCGGGAGCTGTCCCAGCATACTGTAGCTTACAGTCACTGCAGAAAAGTTTATTTTTGTCAGTAAATTTAAATTATCACATTTCTGATAGTTACTGACAAGTATTATAATTTACTGAGAGCTTTCTCGCATTTTTTTGAAAAACAACCGCACGCGCGTACCGACAGCACAGTACACATGGTAAAGGTCAAATAAATATATTTTTGAGTCAGTAATGACATTTTATTGTATTTCTGACAGAAACGTGGTTAAAAACTTTATTTTACGTTATCGGGTCCAAAAACGTCAAACCGGGACTTTACGGTAACATTTTAGCTCAAACCGACACACTATACACCAAAGCGGGATAAAAACTATTCTTTCCCCCTCCTAATTAAACCAAAACCGGCCCTTAGGCCATATCAAACCCACATGGACACCTCATAATCCTACCTTTAATGTAATCTAAATTTTTCTACAAATGGTGCATTACTTTTGAGATTTTCACATCCTATCTTTTATTACTTCCTAAAATAACTTCTCATCTCATCCTTTTCTACCTTCATTTGGATGCACCATATACACACACATAAATCATTTTACAAAATTTTCTCTACAAAGATTCAAGATCAAAGGTGTTTGCAAAGGATTTTGGGTAATTTGGAGTTGGATTTGGGTTAAACTAGCAAGGTTTTGGGTGTTCTTGTTCCCTCTTGCCACGTTAAATCCACAACTTTTGTAAGAATTCTTAAAACTTTTCTAAATTTATAAATCTCTTGTTTATTTAGTGTATTGTGATGTTTAAAAGTGTTAAATGTACATGTTTTGATAATATGAGCAAAGCTAGGGTTTGATCTTTTACATGTAGTGCTTGACATTTATGGATGTTTATGAGTTAATTAGTTGATTTCTTGCTTGTGTGGTAAATCTTGTTGCATATAGTGCTAGTTTGATGATACAAACACTAGTTATGGTTTTTACACTAATTTAAGCACTATAATGATTTTTAAGGGTTATATATGGATCGACCCATGTTAAAAATAAAAGATTATTGGGGTTTTGAAAAACATAAAATTTTGGCTCAAGTGGTGAAATGGTGGAAAAATATAATTAAGTGTATACTTGGAATGGATTGGAAATAAGCTTTAAGTTACCAAAAATAACTAGTAAAAAGGTGAAAATAAGTTGAGATGCTATATATGGTTCGAATGAACAGTAGAAAAGTCAAAGTTTGACTTTTGATTAAGTAGCTTAATTATTGGAGATTATTTGATAAGTATAAAGTGTAATTGGTAACTAAAAATAACTAATAAGTAACAAATAAATACAAATTGGGCTAAATAGTTTTTGGGCCATAAAAACCCACTATTTTACTGTTGGGCCGAAGCCCATGTGAAATTTTGTAAGTTTGACTTTTTGACCAAACGAATGTATTGAACGAGTAAAATGATTTTTAGTAACGTGTCGATATATACGTTATAACTAAAAATGTGTTTTGGGTCAAAAATGGTAATTGGGCTTATTTTGATAGTTCGGCCCAATATACAAAGAAAAATGATAAATTTGATTTTTGGAATATTTTCTGACTCGCCGAAGTTAAAAATGTTTAACGAAACGATAAATATAACGATAACTATTTTTGGACTTGTTTTGAGACGCTTAGTCTCCGAAAGGGTAAAAATTGACATTTTTCCTAAAATGACATTGAAATTGACTTTTGTTGACTTTTTGAAGAAATATTGACTTCGTGTCGAAATTTAGTGTTATTACTTAAAAGTTAAGGTAACAAACAATATAACGACGAATATATATATTCACGACACTTAACGTATATCACTAAAGTATTTTGCACTTATAACTAGTTAGCGAAGCATTTGAGTAAAGTTTGCAACACGTGAGATAAATGGAAACGTTGTATAAACGAACGGGTCATGCCCAAATTTTCTAAAAATCCAACACTTAGAGTATTTTGAGAAAATCCACAACTTAAGTAAACTTTATGAAATTACTTAACAAACTTGTTTTCCTTATAACAAATGTTGCAACAAAAGTAATAAACGACGTTTCTAAATATAATAGTTTTTCACTAACTACGTTATATTAACCACTCTTCAAAGCCATTTAATTAATCTCTATATATGAGAATTTAATTTAAGATATATATATATATATATATATATATATATATATATATATATATATATATATATATATATAAAGGTATGAGCATATATATATATATATATATATATATATATATATATATTATATATATATATATATATATATATATATATATATATATATATATATATATATGACACTTGCACATTTAAATCGCGAATACTAGCACGGATGTTCCGTTACGTATTCCCACCATGCACTTTCACCATGAGCAACTCCCAAAGAGTTATAAAATTAAATCGTTTCGAAATATACTTTACCACACAGCAAGCAAGAAATACACGAGCACAGGTCAAACGTAAAACTTTTCAAATAAAGTAAAGACTTGAACCACGAATGATTTGCTAAGACTTACCGTATTAATTTAGGGTGCTGATCGGCGCGGTTGCATTATTTTGATTGATTGCTGAATTGCTGTATTTGAAAGGTGAGTTTATAGCCCCATATTTTTTATATGATTTTGGTTTTATAAGCTTGGGGTGAGAAACATGCAAAACTGTTTTTCATGGACCAGAATTGAAGTTGCTTTTAAGATCACACTAGTATGCAGAAACCTAAGTTTGCTGAATCCCATTTTGTGCCCACTATCATCTGCCGTTAATTCCTGATGGGAAGCCGGTTGTTATAAATAGATCTATTGGGAGTGACGTCCCCGTTCGGTTGGCTCGGCATAGCCAAGGAGAACGTATACCATTCGGGTTTTTAGCCGGGTGTCTAGGGATTAACACTCGCGGGCACCCTTATTTATTTGCTAACGCTAGTCGTGCTGCATTGTCTTAGTTTCGGTAGGATGAGGCTTAGTGTTTGCATTACTGATAGTGTGTATCTGCTGATTTGATTTATGATATTGCTATTAGTCCATGTGTGCTATTTATTTAAACCTATGAACTCACCAGCGTTAGCTGACTTATAACATGTTTTTATCAGGAAACTGAGGTGCGTTTAGCCGGGTGCAGTGCATGGCGTCGGTCACAATAAATGATGGAAATGTTTTTAATGCGTTTACTCTGACAACTGGACCTTTTGTTTAAATGGGCTTTATTTTCATCTGAAATGGTTTTTATGTATCGCTACATGACTTGACTTATGTAATATATTTTAAAACGGATTTTTAATCCGTTCACTATATCTTGTGTGATGATTATCAACCACGTAGCACCCCAAAGTGTATGCTTCCGCGAATATTGTGATTTTGGGGGTGTTACAGATTGGTATTCAGAGCCTAGGTTATAGAGAACGTGGTTTATAAAAACCCTTAAACTATAACCGATTTTGAAAAACTTTCCATCATGACCGCCGGATGCCTGCCAGTTTAGCTTGCTATGATTTGAGCATTAGTTGTTTATTTGATTTGAGCATTGTTTGCCTTATTTGATTAAGTGTTTTTGGCATGCTATATGAGTATATTATACTAAGCATATATGATATAAGTAATTTCTATATACTTATACGTGTCGCAATATATTTGTCACAGACCATGTCTCTCCCATTCGGCACACACTCCGAGGTGGATATTGATGGATTCACTTCTCAGACACAGCAGCCAGTTTCGTTCATGGATGACCCACTGATGGAGGTTATTCGTGTTGCTGCTCAGCCATCTATTCCAGTTCAGCCTGTACACACCACTCCATCTACCTCGCCGTATCTTCACAGATCTACCACAGCACACCGTTCATCACCAGCTCAGTTGTACACCTTTGCTCAGCATGATTTCGATGCTCCACCTGTGAGACGTCGGGCATCATATAGGTGAGTCCGTGGACGTCGTCTTCAGTTATCTTCAGTATTGACTTCATCTCGTAGTAGGACCCGTTATGGTTATATGGGTACTCCTGCTGATTCACCACCTCAGTCACCTATGCTATCTCCAGATGATTCCCCACCTAGTCAGAGACGTAGGAGATCAGTGGAGACTTATTCTGATGAGGATGAGGATCCAGTGGAGGATCCAGAGCAGGTTCAGGATGAGCCTACTCCAACTGTGACTGCACCTGTTGAGCACACTTCTATGGGTTTAGAGGATGATAGGGATATGGATACTCCTATGGACATAGATCAGGTTAGGGTGCCGAGGGATGGCAAGGGTATTATGGAAGATGTTCAGGGATTGTTTGAGGTTGGACAGAGCTCGAGAGATGCACAGATTCAGGGTTTGGATGATAGTCAGTGGTTAGACATTGCTTGTGATGTTGGCACGGGTGTACGTGCAGCTAGCCCAGAGTACACACCGTCATCTCCTTCTTTTATACCACCATCTCCGATGCCTACTCCACTCCCTTCACCGGTAGGTTCCCCACTTACAGAGCCTGAGCTTACTGAGATGGATCAGATTTGGATTCAGTTGACGAACCAGGCGAGCTTACTTGATGTTCATTCTGATCAGCTTGGGAGATTGGAGCAGTCTGAGCGTATTCAGACTGTAGAGAGGCGGATTGGGACTATTGATCAGGCAGCTTGTGTTTTGTTTGAGGAGTTGTATTCTGACCGTAGAGTGATGATTGGATTGAGCGCTAGATTGGATGCTTTAGAGAGGTTACATGGTAGAGAGCTTAGAGGTTTGGACTTTAGGGCCATTGGTTTAGGTAGAGGACAACAGAGGATTCAGGGTATGTTGCGACGAGCTAGAGGAATCGATCGTACTCAGTGGCAGAGGATTGTGACCGCTGAGATTATCATTGGTTCAGTGATGAGGGAGAACCAGGAGCTTAGAGACCGAGTAGCCCAGCTAGAGACCACCATTGGAGGATTGACCCGAGCATTTGAGGAGCTAAGCATTGCTAGGACCGACCATTAGATGTAGTAGCAGTGATGATGTATTCCTAGATGTAGTAGTAGTGATGATGTATTCCTAGAATAGTAGTAGTAATGATGTATTCCTAGATTCGTAGTAGTGATGATGTATTCCTAGGACTAATAGTATCTCCGTAGTATCTTAGAACTATCTATTGACGAGCTTGTAATTTTGTGAACCTTCATCTTTCGATATATATAACAAGCTTAGTCTTTCTATCCGATTTATACTTTTCTTTCCTTCTTTCGTTGCTCCTCTGTGGTTGACTTTATTCTTGCATTTTGTTTTCGCTATTCACGTATCTGTATAACTTATTTTCCTTTAACCAAAGATCTCGTTTATCGCCATCTTTTGAGATGCAGATAAATGGCACCAAAACGAAAGTCAACCAGAGCCACACGAGGACAACCCGATAACACACCCATTCAGACAAGGTCAGTGAGGGGAAGGACTGTTGAACCCACTGCCCCGATCAGAGTCACACGAGGATGACCTGCTAACATACCAGTTCATACAGCAGAGGAAGAGGCACCAACTAGGGCCGCAACTGCTACCCCAGCAATGAATCAAGCAACACTGGATCAACTTGTTGCTGACCGTGTGGCAGCCGCTCTCGCAGCTGTGACCAATTCGACCACCAACACTGGAACATCTAGGCCAGTAACCAACAGCCGAGGTTGTACTTACGCTGAGTTCCGAAAAATCATGGTTGGAGGATTTGGAGGAACAGAAGGAGCCGTTGGTTTGACTAGATGGATTGAGAAACTTGAGACCGTATTTCATATCAGTGGATGTCATGAGAATGACAGGGTTAAGTTTGCGTCATTTACTTTCATGGATTCCACTTTGACCTGGTGGAACAACTACATGAAGTCTGCTAATAGGGAGGTTGCTTATGCCATGCTTTGGGAAGATTTTAAGGAACTAGTGATTAGGAAGTATTGCCTACGAAATGAGATTAAGAAATTAGAAATTGAGTTTTGGAATTTGAAGGTGCAAAACAACAACATCGCTGCTTACAACCAGAGATTCCAGGAGTTGGCTTTGTTATGTCCAGAAATGGTTCGGACGGAAGCCAGATTGATTGAAAGGTATATCGGTGGTTTGCCGAAATCCATAAGATGTGATGTGATTACCTCGAGAGCTGTAGATCTTCATGAGACCATGGAGACGGCAAACAAGTTAATGGATCAAGAACTGGAGGATATTCCAGAGAAGAGTACTGACCACAAAAGGAAGTGGGAAGATCACTCTAAGGGTAACAACAACAGCTCTCAAAACAAAAAGCAGAATGGAGGCAAGGTTTATGCAATTGGTTCAGGAGACAAGAAGGGTTATGAGAAGAATACGCCTTTTTGTAATCGCTGTAGGTTACATCACAGGGGACAGTGCACTGTGAGGTGTAACAATTGCCAGAGGATAGGACACATAGCGAAGAACTGCAGATCAAGACCACTAGCCATAGTACAAGCAGCACCAGCCTACAACCGTAAGGCGGATGTCACCTGCTTCGGGTGTGGTGAAAAAGGTCATTATCGGAATGAGTGCAATAAGCCCCGAAACCAAGGAAACGGTGGTAGACCAGGGAACCAAGTGGCAATGATTAACAATGGGAATCAGGGAAATGAAGGAAGAGCTCATGGAAGAGTTTATGCTGTAGGCCGAAGAGAAGCACAGGACGACCCGAACGTGGTGACGGGTACGTTTCTCTTAAATAATCGTTATGCTTCAGTACTTTTTGATACGGGAGCAGATAGGAGTTTTGTATCAACCAATTTTAGTCCTTTACTTGACATAGCCCCGATCACCTTAGATAATGCCTTCGACGTAGAATTAGCAAACGGAAACCTAGAAAGAGTAGGTACCATCATCAGGGGTTGCACTCTAAACTTGTTGAATCGTCCTTTCAACATTGATCTGATGCCAGTGGAATTAGGTAGTTTTGACATCATCATAGGAATGGATTGGTTATCGAAATATCATGCCGTCATCGTTTGTGATGAGAAAATTGTTAGAGTTCCCTATGGGAACGAAGTTCTGATTGTTGAAGGTGACCATTCTGATCGTGCGCGTTCGTCAAGACTGGCAATCATCTCGTGTACGAAGGTGCAGAAGTACATCGAGAAGGGATGTTATCTCTTTTTAGCTAATGTCACTGAAAAGAAAGAAAAGGAACCTGGAGAGAAAAAGTTGGAAGATGTGCCAATCATAAGGGATTTTCCAGAGGTCTTTCCAGAAGATTTACTGGGACTTCCACCGGCCAGACAAATCGAATTCCACATCGAATTAGTGCCAGGAGCCGCGCCTGTAGCGCGAGCACCCTATCGTTTAGCACCTACGGAATTACAAGAATTGTCAGATCAATTAGCTGAATTATCTGGAAAAGGTTTCATTAGACCGAGTTCATCGCCTTGGGGAGCTCCTGTTTTTTTGTTAAGAAGAAGGATGGATCCTTCAGGATGTGTATAGACTATCGGGAACTGAATAAGCTAACCATTAAGAATAGATACCCACTCCCGAGGATAGACGATTTGTTTGATCAGTTACAGGGTGATGAAGCGAAAAGTGTACCGCTTTTAGGGGGTCATTTAAGCCCTAAATCGTATTTATTTGATCAAATATTGCCCTAAATCGTTCCTTTTGTCATTTTAGGTACTTTGGAGAAGAAATCTGGAAAAGGAAGCATTTTGGAAGTTTTTGGAGCATAAAAGTGAAGAAAACGACAAAGTCTCAAAATCGGCTGGAAAAGTACCTTTGACGGCGTCTGGGATTATTCTAGACGGCGTCATGGCTTGGCAAAAGAGGTGGATATGAAAAATACACATGATAAGCCAGGGAGTTTTACAATGGGAAGTCTGACGGCGTCACCCTTTAAGGTGATCAAGGCCATCACGGTTTAAGCTAAAGAGAGACGGCGTCAAGCCTTATTCTGACGGCGTCAACCTTTGATAGGCCAGAGCGGATTTTGGAGGACTAAAGAGGGACGGCGTCAGGAAGACCATCCGGGAACCCTAGACACGGCGAGGTGACGGCGTCAAGATCTACAACGTGACGCCGTCAGCCACTAAACTCTATATATAGTTTTGCAATTTTTAGTCATTAGTGTGCAACTTTGTGAGGAGAAACCCTAAGACGAATTTCTGCCATTTTTAAGTGTTTTCATACCCTTGGATCTCCCATGTTTAATTGAAGATAAGTATTCATTTAATCAATCAATATGTCTATGTGTTGTTTGATTATATCTTGTTCTTGTCTTTTAATTAACATGCTAGGCTAGATTTATCTTGTGTTTGCTTAGATCTAATGAAACCTAACTATTGATTATTGGTTATTAGTGTGTTATTAATTGTATTGGATGATTGTTTATCGATGTTAGGCTTAAGAAAACTGGCTAACCTCCTATACGGTAACTTGCTTGAACGTCTTAAGAAACATGAACCAATGCGTACTAAGGTTTTTTATGGTTGTATTTAATGCATGAGCGAATTCTAGTGATCCCATGTTAGGAGCTTCTTAGCCGGCTCGACATAGGAGTGAAGTAGGAGCTTGTAGAGTTGGGGAAGTACGTACGCCACCCCACGATTGGTATTAAGGAATACACCCGTCATCCGCGCAATTAATACACACTAATCAACCGGTAAAAGATAGTTAGGGAGTAAGGAAATCTAAGAAAACATATTTCTCTCCACATAAGTTTCACAACCTTTTCATTTTCAGTTATTTTATTTTATTTGCATTTGTAGTTATTTGGGTTAGTTGACTAGCAACTAATTCCGCCCACTCCTTCAAACCCGAGATTTTACTTGCTTTCATAAAAATATAAAAATACAAAAAGAATCTTCCCTCACCCTTAGACCTATTAGAATAGTTTTTCAATCCTAACGACACTATTCCCCTAGAGAACGATCAATCCCCCGGTACTTGCCACTTCACTATACTACATTGGTCAGGTACACTGCCTGGTGGGGATTGCAAGCCTCTCGAGATCCCTCGAGAGGTAAAACCTGTTGTAAGGTCGCAAAACCACGCATCAAGTTTTTGGCGCCGCTGCCGGGGAATAGTTATTGTTTAGGTTGAATTTTATTTTATTAGGTCTACTCACTAGATTCCTTTCTAGTGAGATTTTTATTTTTCTTTTTATTAGATTTCTTTAGTCTATCTTTTTCTTTGTGCCCTTTGTTTGTAAAACCATTTTCATTTGTCACCATGGCGGATGAAATTCCATTTAGATCATTAACAATAGAGGAACAATTACTTTACACGGATAGATTTGCTTCCTGTTGTTCCAATGAATTTTTAAGTAATCTTAGATATATACAAGAGGAGATGGGTATAAAGTTTGATAGGTTTGATGAATTATGTGCATGTGTGGCTTCTATTAAACAATCATTGTTAGGATCAACTCCTTTTAATAAGACCCTTTGGAAAAATTTTGAGGAAAGCCTCCTAACCGTGAACCATAAGTTTAATGAATTAATGGGTTCGTATACATCACAACTTGAGGAAACAATTGAGGAGGATTTAGCCGAACATGAGCATATTGAGCAAAAAGACCTAGGTTTTATGATCAATGACTTTGAATCTCAAGGAACACATGATGAATCCTTTAGGCAAATTGAACATAGTAATCATGTTATCGGGGAAGATTCTTATGAATCGGACTTAGAACTTGAAATGGCTAGAGAAGGATTTGAGATACTTAGGAACATGTTTGGGTTAGATTCTACTAAAACACATGATGTGGATATAATTGATATAGAGACAAGGAAGGATGAGGTAAATAACACAAACCTACAAAGTACCCCACAAGTCCTACCATCATTCGAGGCATACACACCGCCCGTGACTTACCCGGAAGAAGTAGAAGGGACTATAGGAACCCCAATTGAAGTAGAACCTTTGGAAGAAACAAAACTAGAAGAAATAGGTTTGAATACTTGTAGTCATAACCTTTCTTTTAGTTCTATGGAAGTTCCTAGTTTTGATGAACCGGAGCCTAAACCAAAACCGTTACCTAATCTTCCATCCTTAGATGTGAACTTAGGAATTGAATTAGGTCCCAATCCACCCATCAAACCATGTAGTCCGGGTAATGTTAAGATTAAGGTAGTAGACTCTAGGCCTTGTAGAAAGGAAGCTAACATAGGAGTGAACCATGACCTTACATACTTACATCACCCATTTATGATTGATCACAAGAAACATTATGGGTTTAAACCGGGTTTATTAGGTCAAAGTGGATTCTTAACTTGGAGTCTCTCGAAGTTGATAGAAGATGATCCCTTTCTAGGAGAAAATCTTAATCCGCCCACTAACCCAATTGAATTAGGTAAGGTTATGATGATAGGATACCGTACCTTTGAGCATATAATTCACCCGTCACACTTTCCTCACGTGGCATATTTCCACCCTAAGGGTGTGTATCGCTACTTTCACCCACACTTAATCCTAAGTGTAGGGAAAACCTCCCCTATTTCCGTTAAATAAGGGTAGAGTCAGGCTCGTGACTCGAACAAAAACAAGCGCTTCTTGGGAGGCAACCCAAGCTTTATTTGCTTTATGTGTTTATTTATTTGTTTGTTTGATTTTATTTGCTTCCGTATGTGTGTTTAATTTTTATTATTATTGATTCATGTTCAAAACTAAATTGTGAAAATGCTTTATCTTGTTTTTAACTTCGTCTTAACTACATATAAAGGTATTTTGCAAAAGATAAGTGTAAGGGAAATCCAAATCGGTTTATTAGAACAAATGAACATGAATCGTAATAATATTAAATTAACATACATATTAGTAATTGTTTGAGTCAAATGCTTGTATCGAGTCATAATGATATTTTGCAGGAATTCCAGGAAGTAAGGTATAGGTTTTTTCAGAAATTTTCCGGAAACTTGACATGAGAATTCTGTCAGATCATTTCTGACGGCGTCAGGCTTTACAACCTGACGGCGTCAGGTTTTAATTTTCTGAAATTTTTGAAAGTTTTGTTTTCATAAAAAGTTTTTATTAAATCTCTAACTTATAAACTCCAGGAATCTGAAAAATTATCATTCCACAAGCATTATATCCTTATATAGAATTTATCCCGCCGATGTTATGCAGGTTTTCGTGTTTGTTTTCTCAGGTTTAACAGGTTATTTTGGACAAGGAGATGTATGTGGAATCAAGCTTTTGGCGATGCATTAGTCTTGGAGCTTCTACATTCTCTAGGAAGAAGATCTAACCATGTTGCCACATTATACACCGAGCGAATCAGGGGAGTATTTGATTTCATTCTTTTACCTTATTTACTTTTACATCTTGTTATTTGAACATTGGGGACAATGTTCATCTTAAGTGTAAGGGGGGGGGGGTGTTAAAGTACGATACTTTAGAGAATACAAGTACACTTGATTTTTGTTTGTTTAATGGTAGATGTGTAATAAAACTGAGATAAATACCTGTTAGGGCAATTTTAGTGCCAAATTTAAAATTTTTTACAACATATAGGAGTGAAACTTTGATCTTAATGAGCGTCTCACGGATAGGAGTTATATGACTAGCACAAAACCGTACCACAAAATTTTTTTCCACCCCCAAATATGTGAGGTTCGCCCCTAGAATTGGTAGGAAAAGCATTTATGCTATGATGTGTGTACCGGTAGCACTTAGATTCTAGAACTTGCGTTAGGACCATTCCGAGGCCACAAGTGAGACTACATTCGTGTAGTTAGATTTACTACATGATAAGAGGCATTAGGATTAACCCATTGTTTTACACCTGTGTTTTTGTTATAATTACGTTGGCTACATTGGTCAAGTAATTCTCCCACACCCTTTGCGTTGTACTCATTTTTAGTACACGATACCCCTAGTACACCCCTCAGAGCCTATCTTTTCGTTTCGACCTTTAAGCATTTTACTTAAAGGAAGAATTTGTTTACACCCCACTTAAATGTACACCCAAATCGTCTTAGCCTACCTTGTATGCACTCATTTTTAGTGCATTATTGTGACAACATTTGTTTAAACCCCAAGTTAATTATCTAATTGATTACATGGTTGCTAAGTCGAGTCATATCCTTGTACATATTGTTTTGGGACGATTGGGACTCATGGGTAAAGTACTAGTGTAATGGAGTAATGGGGAAGAACAACATTATTACCCCCATATGTGCTAAATATTTTAAAAGTACTCCAAGTGTTTCGATTATCTTAATTCTAGTCATTAGAATAGTTATTTGTAAAGTTATGTAAAGGTTCAAGTGTAAGGGGAATGCAACGCCCCTATGATGTATTATTTTGGATGGTAGGGCAAGAGTGTATGAAAAAAAAAAAATCGAAAAAATAAAGAAAAATACAAAAAAAAAATGAGAAAAAGAAAAGTAGAAAAAAACATACGGACTACCATCCCGTTTCATTTTATGTTTATTTTATGTTTTTGTTATTTTGTTTTTAGCTTAAGTCGAGTCTAGCCTTGGCTTAGCAACGCCATATTGTACATGTAATTAATCAAGATCTTTAACTCGCCACCAGTAAAATATCCCTTATCCAACAAATCCGTGTTTATCATATCCCTACACCTCACGTTATAACCCATGTAAAAGCCCTCTTTGATAGTTTATCTTAGGTGGTTACGCCTAGTGGAGGAGGTTTTTGATCCTTTCCCAAGCCTATGGTAATCTATTTTCTATGACAGGTAGTGAGAGATATTATCCATTTTCATTTATGAGATTTAATTTTATGACACCTGAGAGATGTGAGTATCTAAACACTACTTGTGAGGTGCTAGTTTGTAATCTCCGTGCTTATTATGATTAAAGTGGAACGACTATTCGTTGTAATTACTTTTATATTAGCGTTAAATGACCCCTAACTTGTATTTTGATCAGAATAAAAGCGCATTTGCTTGAGGACAAGCAAATCTCAAGTGTAAGGGTATTTGATGAAGCGAAAAGTGTACCGCTTTTAGGGGGTCATTTAAGCCCTAAATCGTATTTATTTGATCAAATATTGCCCTAAATCGTTCCTTTTGTCATTTTAGGTACTTTGGAGAAGAAATCTAGAAAAGGAAGCATTTTGGACGTTTTTGGAGCATAAAAGTGAAGAAAACGACAAAGTCTCAAAATCGGCTGGAAAAGTACCTTTGACGGCGTCAGGGATTGTTCTAGACGGCGTCATGGCTTGGCAAAAGAGGTGGATATGAAAAATACACATGATAAGACAGGGAGTTTTACAATGGGAAGTCTGACGGCGTCACCCTTGAAGGTGATCAAAGCCATCACGGTTTAAGCTAAAGAGAGACGGCGTCAAGCCTTATTCTGACGGCGTCAACCTTTGATAGGCCAGAGCGGATTTTGGAGGACTAAAGAGGGACGGCGTCAGGAAGACCATCCGGGAACCCTAGACACGGCGAGGTGACGGCGTCAAGATCTACAACGTGATGCCGTCAGCCACTAAACTCTATATATAGTTTTGCAATTTTAGTCATTAGTGTGCAACTTTGTGAGGAGAAACCGTAAGACGAATTTCTGCCATTTTTAAGGGTTTTCATACCCTTGGATCTCCCATGTTTAATTGAAGATAAGTATTCATTTAATCAATCAATATGTCTATGTGTTGTTTGATTATATCTTGTTCTTGTCTTTTAATTAACATGCTAGGCTAGATTTATCTTGTGTTTGCTTAGATCTAATGAAACCTAACTATTGATTATTGGTTATTAGTGTGTTATTAATTGTATTGGATGATTGTTTATCGATGTTAGGCTTAAGAAAACTGGCTAACCTCCTATACGGTAACTTGCTTGAACGTCTTAAGAAACATGAACCAATGCGTACTAAGGTTTTTATGGTTGTATTTAATGCATGAGCGAATTCTAGTGATCCCATGTTAGGAGCTTCTTAGCCGGCTCGACATAGGAGTGAAGTAGGAGCTTGTAGAGTTGGGGAAGTACGTACGCCACCCCACGATTGGTATTAAGGAATACACCCGTCATCCACACAATTAATACACACTAATCAACCGGTAAAAGATAGTTAGGGAGTAAGGAAATCTAAGTAAACACATTTCTCTCCACATAAGTTTCACAACCTTTTCATTTTCAGTTATTTTATTTTATTTGCATTTGTAGTTATTTGGGTTAGTTGACTAGCAACTAATTCCACCCACTAATTCAAACCCGAGATTTTACTTGCTTTCATAAAAATATAAAAATACAAAAAGAATCTTCCCTCACCCTTAGACCTATTAGAATAGTTTTTCAATCCTAACGACACTATTCCCCTAGAGAACGATCAATCCCCCGGTACTTGCTACTTCACTATACTACATTGGTCAGGTACACTGCCTGGTGGGGATTGCAAGCCTCTCGAGATCCCTCGAGAGGTAAAACCTGTTGTAAGGTCGCAAAACCACGCATCAAGTTTTTGGCGCCGCTGCCGGGGAATAGTTATTGTTTAGGTTGAATTTTTATTTTATTAGGTCTACTCACTAGATTCCTTTCTAGTGAGATTTTTATTTTTCTTTTTATTAGATTTCTTTAGTCTATCTTTTTCTTTGTGCCCTTTGCTTGTAAAACCATTTTCATTTGTCACCATGGCGGATGAAATTCCATTTAGATCATTAACAATAGAGGAACAATTACTTTACACGGATAGATTTGCTTCCTGTTGTTCCAATGAATTTTTAAGTGATCTTAGATATATACAAGAGGAGATGGGTATGAAGTTTGATAGGTTTGATGAATTATGTGCATGTGTGGCTTCTATTAAACAATCATTGTTAGGATCAACTCCTTTTAATAAGACCCTTTGGAAAAATTTTGAGGAAAGCCTCCTAACCGTGAACCATAAGTTTAATGAATTAATGGGTTCGTATACATCACAACTTGAGGAAACAATTGAGGAGGATTTAGCCGAACATGAGCATATTGAGCAAAAAGACCTAGGTTTTATGATCAATGACTTTGAATCTCAAGGAACACATGATGAATCCTTTAGGCAAATTGAACATAGTAATCATGTTATCGGGAAGATTCTTATGAATCGGACTTAGAACTTGAAATGGCTAGAGAAGGATTTGAGATACTTAGGAACATGTTTGGGTTAGATTCTACTAAAACACATGATGTGGATATAATTGATATAGAGACAAGGAAAGATGAGGTAAATAACACAAACCTACAAAGTACCCCACAAGTCCTACCATCATTCGAGGTAAACACACCGCCCGTAACACAAACCTACAAAGTAAACACATTTCTCTCCACATAAGTTTCACAACCTTTTCATTTTCAGTTATTTTATTTTATTTGCATTTGTAGTTATTTGGGTTAGTTGACTAGCAACTAATTCCGCCCACTCATTCAAACCTGAGATTTTACTTGCTTTCATAAAAATATAAAAATACAAAAAGAATCTTCCCTCACCCTTAGACCTATTAGAATAGTTTTTCAATCCTAACGACACTATTCCCCTAGAGAACGATCAATCCCCCGGTACTTGCCACTTAACTATACTACATCGGTCAGGTACACTGCCTGGTGGGGATTGCAAGCCTCTCGAGATCCCTCGAGAGGTAAAACCTGTTGTAAGGTCGCAAAACCACGCATCACAGGGATCATCGGTTTATTCTAAGATAGACTTGAGATCGAGTTATCACCAACTTCGAGTCCGGGAAGAGGATATCCCGAAGACCGCATTCCGAACCCGATATGGCCATTATGAATTTCAAGTTATGCCATTCGGCTTGACAAATGCACCAGCAGTATTCATGGATCTCATGAATCGTGTGTGTAAGCCGTATTTGGACAAATTTGTGATAGTGTTCATTGACGATATCTTGATATATTGCAAGAATGAGCAAGAGCATGAGGAACATCTCAAGCTAATTCTGGAATTATTGAAAAAGGAAGAGTTATATGCTAAGTTTTTGAAGTGTGAATTTTGGATATCGACCGTGCAATTTCTTGGTCATGTGATCGATAAACAAGGAATTCACGTAGATCCTGCTAAGATTGAGGCCATTAAGGATTGGGCAACGCCCACAACGCCGACGGAAATCCGACAATTTTTAGGACTTGCCGGTTATTACAGAAGGTTTATAGAAGGTTTCTCTAAGATAGCTAAACCGTTGACGAAATTGACTCAAAAGAATGTGAAATACGACTGGGGAAATGATGAGGAAGAAGCTTTTCTACTCCTTAAGGAAAAATTGTGTAGTGCGCCTATTTTAGCTTTACCCGAGGGTAGCGAAGATTTTGTTGTGTATTGTGACGCATCACACAAAGGTTTGGGAGCCGTGTTGATGCAAAGAGAGAAGGTACTAGCATATATTGAACCAGAAGGAGCTGAACATGAGACAGCGCCGATGGTTGGAGTTGCTTAGCGACTATGATTGTGAAATCCGTTATCACCCAGGCAAGGCAAATGTTGTTGCCGACGCCCTTAGCAGAAAAGAACGGATCAAACCTCTTAGGGTTAGATCGTTAGGGATGACGATTAATTCGCCGCTTCCAGCAAAAATTCTTGAGGCTCAGGATGAAGCGCTCAAAGATGAAAACCGACCTAGTGAAAAGATTCACAGAATGCCAGAACTTGAGAATGGATTAGTAAGAAGATCCGATGGGATTTTGCGTTATGGAGACAGGTATTGGATTCCATTGTATGGAGGAATTCGTGATTTTATTATGCACGAATCCCATAAGTCCAAGTACTCCATTCACCCAGGATCTGACAAGATGTATTTAGATCTGAAAAAGTTATATTGGTGGCCAAACATGAAGGCCGATATAGCAGGATATGTCAGCAAGTGCTTAACGTGCTCGAAGGTTAAGGCAGAACACCAAAACCGTCCGGTCTGCTTGTTCAACCTGAGATTCCAGAATGGAAATGGGAGCGCATTACTATGGATTTTATAACGAACTTGCCTAGGACATCGAATGGTTATGACACGATATGGGTAATCGTTGACCGTCTCACAAAATCAGCGCATTTTCTTCCTATAGCGGAGAAAATTGAAATGGATAAACTCGCGTGTTTATATGTTAAGGAAATTGTTGCAAGGCATGGTGTGCCTGTTTCTATTATCTCTGATCGAGACAGTCAATTTACGTCAAATTTTTGGATGTCGCTTCAGGATGCATTGGGAACTAAACTCGATATGAGTACGGCATATCATCCCCAAACGGATGGTCAGAGTGAAAGAACCATTCAGACATTAGAGGACATGTTAAGAGCCTGTGTAATTGATTTTGGAAACGGCCGGGATAGGCATTTGCCTTTAGTCGAATTCTCCTATAACAACAGCTATCACACCAACATAAAAGTTGCACCGTATGAAGCACTTTATGGACGTAAGTGCATATCACCAATTTGTTGGGCAGAAGTTGGAGAAAGCCAACTTACCGGGCCAGAGCTAGTCCATGAGACTACTGAAAAGATCGTACAGATTAAGAACCGAATGCAGGCGGCTCGTGACCGTCAGAAGAGCTATGCTGATAAGAGGAGAAAACCCCTTGAGTTTCAAGTGGGAGATAAAGTAATGTTGAAGGTCTCGCCATGGAAAGGCGTGATCAGATTTGGCAAGCGTGGAAAATTGAACCCTCGCTATATAGGACCTTTTGAGATCCTTGATAAGATCAGGCCGGTAGCCTACCGACTCGAACTGCCAACTGAGCTCAGTGCTGTGCATGACGTTTTTCACGTCAGTAATTTGAAGAAGTGTTTATCCGATGAAAGCGCAGTTATTCCTTTGGATGAAATCCAGCTTGATGAGAGGTTAAATTTTATTGAAGAACCGATTGAAATCATGGACCGGGAAGTGAAACGACTAAAGCAGAGTCATATCCCAATTGTGAAGGTCCGATGGAACTCTCGCAGAGGCCCCGAATACACCTGGGAGCGAGAGGACGAGATCAAGCGAAAATACCCTCATCTTTTTTCCGAAAACCAAGAGTGGCATCAATTGAAATCCGGGACGGATTTCCCGATTAGATGGGGAGACTGTGACAAATGGTAATTTTCACGTTTCTAATTAATATTATATGAGTATTAATTATTTTTAAGCTAAGCATTTTTGTGCGCGTTTGCATATTTCTGAGTAATTTTAAGCATTTTCGGGAGCTGTCCCAGCATACTGTTGCTTACAGTCATTTCAGAAAAGTTTATTTTTGTCAGTAAAGTTAAATTATCACATTTCTGATAGTTACTGACAAGTATTATAATTTACTGAGAGCTTTCTCGCATTTTTCTGAAAAACAACCGCACGCGCGTACCGACAGCACAGTACACATGGTAAAGGTCAAATAAATATATTTTTGAGTCAGTAATGACATTTTATTATATTTCTGACAAAAACGTGGTTAAAAACTTTATTTTACGTTATCGGGTCCAAAAACGTCAAACCGGGACTTTACGGTAACATTTTAGCTCAAACCGACACACTATACACCAAAGCGGGATAAAAACTTTTCTTTCCCCCTCCTAATTAAACCAAACCGGCCCTTAGGCCATATCAAACCCACATGGACACCTCATAATCCTATCTTTAATGTAATCTAAATTTTTCTACAAATGGTGCATTACTTTTGAGATTTTCACATCCTATCTTTTATTACTTCCTAAAATAACTTCTCATCTCATCCTTTTCTACCTTCATTTGGACGCACCATATACACACACATAAATCATTTTACAAAATTTTCTCTACAAAGATTCAAGATCAAAGGTGTTTGCAAAGGATTTTGGGTAATTTGGAGTTGGATTTGGGTTAAACTAGCAAGGTTTTGGGTGTTCTTGTTCCCTCTTGCCACGTTAAATCCACAACTTTTGTAAGGATTCTTAAAACTTTTCTAAATTTATAAATCTCTTGTTTATTTAGTGTATTGTGATGTTTAAAAGTGTTAAATGTGCATGTTTTGATAATATGAGCAAAGCTAGGGTTTGATCTTTTACATGTAGTGCTCGACATTTATGGTTGTTTATGAGATAATTAGTTGATTTCTTGCTTGTGTGGTAAATCTTGTTGCATATAGTGCTAGTTTGATGATACAAACACTAGTTATGGTTTTTACACTAATTTAAGCATTATAATGATTTTTAAGGGTTATATATGGTGTCACAACTCGTAATTCTAGGCCATTTTTCCGAACCTCGACAATTTACTATTCACGAGTTACTATTCATTTTACTATTCACTGGCACTATTCATTCCAAAATTTTTATTTCATATTCTCGTAAGTAAAACTATTTTAATGATAACCCGAGATTTTGGCACTCGTCGGATAATTTCTGCAAGAATCACGAAACCGTGTCCGAGATTTACCTTAAGGTTTAAACATCATTTAGGCATCCCGATATGTCCAAACAACATTACCAACAAGAGAAATATATGTTTTCCACCTTCCGTGACATTTTCATGAATTTAGGAATTTTAGGATACCCGGTTTTAAGTTTTGTGACTTTACGACTTACAGTTAGCAATTAACGGGACCAAAACCCACTCCGTATGTCAAAGATAAATATCCAACCTAAAATGTCTAGATATTTTCTCAAAAATATCTAGATATTTTGAAAATATAGTGAAATTACCATTATACCCTTTCATTGAAATTACCAAAATGCCCTTGGACTATATAATGCCTAAACTAGCTTCTTTTTCACACAAAAATCACAAACTCATCTCTCTTTCTCTCTCAATCCCACGGCACAACAAGATCATCAAGAACAATCCATCATTTTTTCCAAGATCAAGTGATAAACTAGTTCCTTTTACCTTCCTTGTTAGAGTTTTGAAATAAAAACTCCAAGGTTTTAATCATTTTTCATCCAAAACTCATCTAATCTTCAAGTAAGTTCAAGAACATTTATTTTTCATGTTTTCCTTTCATTTGATCCATGTGGTTATGAGTTTTCAAGTTATGTTGGTTTAAAATGCAAGTTACTTATGTTTATGATACCACTTTTCTTTTAAACTATCTCTAAACACTAGATCTACTAGTTTTATTAACATCCTCATGAAACCCATTATTTTTGGTGATGATTAGGACCCATGACACCCTGAGAAGGTGTATGGTAGGATTGAGTACTTGTGGAGTTGATTTGAAGTAGTTTGGTTAAGTTTTGTACAAATTATTAACTAAGAAAACCAAGTTTTGACAATATATATAGTTGCTGTCCCATTTTGCAAAACGTGGGAAACTCAAGGGCTAGGGTGTAATTTTGGACCAAAGATTTAGAAAATACTTTCAAAAACGGAACCGTGGGCGCTTGAATCACTAAAAACCGACTTATAACGAAGGAGATATGATTTTTACAAGTTAGGCGACGAAAAACTATTTTCTGAAAATAATCTTGCTGTTTGCCGAACTTCAAGGGACAAAACGAGGCGTTAGACGTGATCTAGGAGGGCCGAGCTACTGAAAATATGTTAGTTCATGTTATGACGAACGCGTGGATATAAAGAACGTTGAAAACGGACTTGTAACGACCGAGATATGAATTTTTGAAAAGCCGACGAACTATACTTATTTTGACAGCATTACAACACATATATTTTCTAAGTGTAAAACTAGCAAGTCACTAAGTTCATGGCCGATTTTCTATATGATCGAGGCGCGTATGATCAAAAGTCAAATGAGACGACATGAAGATTATGTTACAAGGATTTCAAAAACGTCAAGTTCTATTCCTAACTCTTAACGTACAATATTTTGCGACTAGTTTTGCGAGGCCGTTTGGTCATATTTTCACAAGTTGTAAAAAGGATTATTTTGCGACGAAACTATTTTATTTGGCGATAAAACATCAAACAAGGATCGTGGAGGGCCGTTTCAACATGTTTACACGAAAAGTAGTTTATAACTTGCCGAGACGTTAAAAATGTAGTTTTCGACGATAAGCATTATTTTCAAAACTAACGAGTGGTATCGTTAACATACGTATTTGCATGTGTAGCATTGTATCATTGCTTACGCTAGATCATATCATTCATAATAGGTCGCGGTTAGAGATCGAGCCTCATTTCATCTTATCCATTATTATCATTGTGCTATCACATCAGGTGAGTTTCATAGCCCCTACTTTATACGTTTTGAACTGCTTTGGGGGAGATACATGCTTAAACTGCTTGCTTACATATATGATTGTGTTAAACTTATTTGTGTTATTCTTGAAAGCAACTCGCGGACCTAAGTATCTAACACTTGGGGTAGCCGTACAGAACATATCACGGACCTAAGTATCTAACACTTGGGGTAGCCGTACAGAACATATCACGGACCTAAGTATCTAACACTTGGGGTAGCCGAACATAAGTCTCCTCGTGAGCAACATAAGTCTCCTAGTGAGCAGCATAAGGTCTACTAGTGTTATAGAACGCATATCGTATACTTACATGTCTTACTCAAGCTATATTTTAGCAGTGGGTTGTAAACACACAGGTTGCAAGTTTTGTTATGGGCGGGATTTGCAACTGAGTGGATTTACAATGCCTTTGCTGGGAAAATCTTATTCAAATACTTTACTTGTTAAACAAACTCTATGAACTCACCAACCTCGTGTTGACACTTTAGCATGTATTTTCAGGAACTAAGCTATAGCACGCTACTGGAGGCTTTTGGCAGGGCATGGCATGGTCATAGAAGACTCTGATAAAACATTTGGGACCGCTTAACTTATTTTATGGGCCAACTTCCGCACCACTTTTCATAATTTAAATTTAACACTTTTGACTTCTCAAATATATTCTAAATGATTGATGTGAAAACCGTTCTTTACACTTGTGTTATGATACCAATTGAGTTGCACCCCAGCGATGTGTAAGCTTCCGCTGGACCCGATTTTGGGGGTGTGACAGATTGGTATCAGAGCCTAGGCTATAGAGAATTGGGTAATTTTAAAACCTAAACTATAGCTACTTTTACGAAAACTTAACCCTATGACCGCCACGTGCCTGCCTGCCAAGCTGATGCCTCATTTGTGGTTTGTTGCTGACATATTTAATGAGATTTGTATCTTATTGCCAGATAGATTATACTCACTTACTCTCGTTGATTACTATAATTGTATTCCATATAAGTATGCTTACATATCATGCACGTCGCAGCGTTACACCTTTTCCTTACGTAGTTTCATTATTCGACCTCAAGCCTGATCACCTGCCTTAGTCTTTTGAACCACCCTTTACATGTGAAGGACATTGTATTATTATAACTAATCTGAGTATTCCAAAATTCATTGAACCTCGGTGGAATATAGACTGGTCATCTATATTCGACCCGGGACAGTGGGACATAGCCTGACCACCTATGTTCGACTCAGAGATGAATTTTGCAATACTGAGAGTAGTTATAATAGAATTATGTCCAGATTGATTTGATCGGTGTAAGCAATTCCATTATCGAGCCAAACTTTCAAAAGACCTCATTTCAGGATGTTGAATCCATTCTTTCTGACAACTTGTTTCCTAGCTTGATTTAGTGACAGTTCTTGTTTGATGAGTTGCGAAAATCAAGCTAAGAGTCAAGTTGTTACCCGAGCCGATTCAGTTTAATCTCATGACAGTTCTTGTTTGATGAGTTGTGAGATTAAATTTGAATCGACAACCTCAAACCGATTTAGCCTAATCCCATGACAGTTCTTGTTTGATGAGTTATGGGATTAAGTAAAAATCGGTTACCTAGAGGTCTTTTGAAGGCTATGCTCGATCATGGGAAAGTTTACCCCCATCAAACCCGACCATGAGAACGTACGTACGTAGAACGAGTGAGCTGAATTCAGGGACTGAATTCCTCTAACGGGTGGAGACTGTCACAACTCGTAATTCCAGGTCATTTTTCCGAACCTCGACAATTTACTATTCACGAGTTACTATTCATTTTTACTATTCACTGGCACTATTCATTCCAAAATTTTTATTTCATATTCTCGTAAGTAAAACTATTTTAATGATAACCCGAGATTTTGGCACTCGTCGGATAATTTCTGCAAGAATCACGAAACCGTGTCCGAGATTTACCTTAAGGTTTAAACATCATTTAGGCATCCCGATATGTCCAAACAACATTGCCAACAAGAGAAATATATGTTTTCCACCTTCCGTGACATTTTCATGAATTTAGTAATTTTAGGATACCCGGTTTTAAGTTTTGTGACTTTACGACTTACAGTTAGCAATTAACGGGACCAAAACCCACTCCGTATGTCAAAGATAAATATCCAACCTAAAATATCTAGATATTTTCTCAAAAATATCTAGATATTTTGAAAATATAGTGAAATTACCATTATACCCTTTCATTGAAATTACCAAAATGCCCTTGGACTATATAATGCCTAAACTAGCTTCTTTTTCACACAAAAATCACAAACTCATCTCTCTTTCTCTCTCAATCCCACGGCACAACAAGATCATCAAGAACAATCCATCATTTTTCCAAGATCAAGTGATAAACTAGTTCCTTTTACCTTCCTTGTTAGAGTTTTGAAATAAAAACTCCAAGGTTTTAATCATTTTTCATCCAAAACTCATCTAATCTTCAACTAAGTTCAAGAACATTTATTTTTCATGTTTTCCTTTCATTTGATCCATGTGGTTATGAGTTTTCAAGTTATGTTGGTTTAAAATGCAAGTTACTTATGTTTATGATACCACTTTTCTTTTAAACTATCTCTAAACACTAGATCTACTAGTTTTATTAACATCCTCATGAAACCCATTATTTTTGGTGATGATTAGGACCCATGACACCCTGAGAAGGTGTATGGTAGGATTGAGTACTTGTGGAGTTGATTTGAAGTAGTTTGGTTAAGTTTTGTACAAATTATTAACTAAGAAAACCAAGTTTTGACAATCTATATAGTTGCTGTCCCATTTTGCAAAACGTGGGAAACTCAGGGGGTAGGGTGTAATTTTGGACCAAAGATTTAAAAAATACTTTCAAAAACGGAACCGTGGGCGCTTGAATCACTAAAAACCGACTTATAACGAAGGAGATATGATTTTTACAAGTTAGGCGACGAAAAACTATTTTCTGAAAATAATCTTGCTGTTTGCCGAACTTCAAGGGACAAAACGAGGCGTTAGACGTGATCTAGGAGGGCCGAGCTACTGAAAATATGTTAGTTCATGTTATGACGAACGCGTGGATATAAAGAACGTTGAAAACGGACTTGTAACGACCGAGATATGAATTTTTGAAAAGCCGACGAACTATACTTATTTTGACAGCATTACAACACATATATTTTCTAAGTGTAAAACTAGCAAGTCACTAAGTTCATGGCCGATTTTCTATATGATCGAGGCGCGTATGATCAAAAGTCAAATGAGACGACATGAAGATTATGTTACAAGGATTTCAAAAACGTCAAGTTCTATTCCTAACTCTTAACGTACAATATTTTGCGACTAGTTTTGCGAGGCCGTTTGGTCATATTTTCACAAGTTGTAAAAAGGATTATTTTGCGACGAAACTATTTTATTTGGCGATAAAACATCAAACAAGGATCGTGGAGTGCCGTTTCAACATATTTACACGAAAAGTAGTTTATAACTTGCCGAGACGTCAAAAATGTAGTTTTCGACGATAAGCATTATTTTCAAAACTAACGAGTGGTATCGTTAACATACGTATTTGCATGTGTAGCATTGTATCATTGCTTACGCTAGATCATATCGTTCATAATAGGTCGCGGTTAGAGATCGAGCCTCATTTCATCTTATCCATTATTATCATTGTTGCTATCGCATCAGGTGAGTTTCATAGCCCCTACTTTATACGTTTTGAACTGCTTTGGGGGAGATACATGCTTAAACTGCTTGCTTACATATATGATTGTGTTATTCTTGAAAGCAACTCGCGGACCTAAGTAACTAACACTTGGGGTAGCCGTACAGTACATATCATGGACCTAAGTATCTAACACTTGGGGTAGCCGTACAGAACATATCACGGACCTAAGTATCAAACACTTGGGGTAGCCGTACAGAACATATCACGGACCTAAGTATCTAACACTTGGGGTAGCCGAACATAAGTCTCCTTGTGAGCAACATAAGTCTCCTAGTGAGCAGCATAAGGTCTACTAGTGTTATAGAATGCATATCGTATACTTACATGTCTTACTCAAGCTATATTTTAGCAGTGGGTTGTAAACACACAGGTTGCAAGTTTTGTTATGGGCGGGATTTGCAACTGAGTGGATTTACAATGCCTTTGCTGGGAAAATCTTATTCAAATACTTTACTTGTTAAACAAACTCTATGAACTCACCAACCTCGTGTTGACACTTTAGCATGTATTTTCAGGAACTAAGCTATAGCACGCTACTGGAGGCTTCTGGCAGGGCATGGCATGGTCATAGAAGACTCTGATAAAACATTTGGGACCGCTTAACTTATTTTATGGGCCAACTTCTGCACCACTTTTCATAATGTAAATTTAACACTTTTGACTTCTCAAATATATTCTAAATGATTGATGTGAAAACCGTTCTTTACACTTGTGTTATGATACCAATTGAGTTGCACCCCAGCGATGTGTAAGCTTCCGCTGGACCCGATTTTGGGGGTGTGACATATGGATCGACCCATGTTAAAAATAAAAGATTATTGGGGTTTTGAAAAACATAAAATTTTGGCTCAAGTGGTGAAATGGTGGAAAAATATAATTAAGTGTATACTTGGAATGGATTGGAAATAAGCTTTAAGTTACCAAAAATAACTAGTAAAAAGGTGAAAATAAGTTGAGATGCTATATATGGTTCGAATGAACAGTAGAAAAGTCAAAGTTTGACTTTTGATTAAGTAGCTTAATTATTGGAGATTATTTGATAAGTATAAAGTGTAATTGTTAACTAAAAATAACTAATAAGTAACAAATAAATACAAATTGGGCTAAATAGTTTTTGGGCCATAAAAACCCACTATTTTACTGTTGGGTCGAAGCCCATGTGAAATTTTGTAAGTTTGACTTTTTGACCAAACGAATGTATTGAACGAGTAAAATGATTTTTAGTAACGTGTCGATATATACGTTATAACTAAAAATGTGTTTTGGGTCAAAAATGGTAATTGGGCTTATTTTGATAGTTCGGCCCAATATACAAAGAAAAATGATAAATTTGATTTTTGGAATAATTTCTGACTCGCCGAAGTTAAAAATGCTTAACAAAACGATAAATATAACGATAACTATTTTTGGACTTGTTTTGAGACGCTTAGTCTCCGAAAAGGTAAAAATTGACATTTTTCCTAAAATGACATTGAAATTGACTTTTGTTGACTTTTTGAAGAAATATTGACTTCGTGTCGAAATTTAGTGTTATTACTTAAAAGTTAAGGTAACAAACAATATAACGACGAATATATATATATTCACGACACTTAACGTATATCACTAAAGTATTTTGCACTTATAACTAGTTAGCGAAGCATTTGAGTAAAGTTTGCAACACGTGAGATAAATGGAAACGTTGTATAAACGAACGGGTCATGCCCAAATTTTCTAAAAATCCAACACTTAGAGTATTTTGAGAAAATCCACAACTTAAGTAAACTTTATGAAATTACTTAACAAACTTGTTTTCCTTATAACAAATGTTGCAACAAAAGTAATAAACGACGTTTCTAAATATAATAGTTTTTCACTAACTACGTTATATTAACCACTCTTCAAAGCCATTTAATTAATCTCTATATATGAGAATTTAATTTAAGAATATATATATATAAAGGTATGAGCAAATATATATATCTATATATATATATATATATATATATATATATATATATATATATATATATATATATATATATATATATGACACTTGCACATTTAAATCGCGAATACTAGCACGGATGTTCCGTTACGTATTCCCACCATGCACTTTCACCATGAGCTACTCCCAAAGAGTTATAAAAATAAATCGTTTCGAAATATACTTTACCACACAGCAAGCAAGAAATACACGAGCACAGGTCAAACGTAAAACTTTTCAAATAAAGTAAAGACTTGAACCACGAATGATTTGCTAAGACTTACCGTACTAATTTAGGCTGCTGATCGGCGCGGTTGCATTATTTTGATGATTGCTGAATTGCTGTATTTGAAAGGTGAGTTTATAGCCCCATATTTTTTATACGATTTTGGTTTTATAAGCTTGGGGTGAGAAACATGCAAAACTGTTTTTCATGGACCAGAATTGAAGTTGCTTTTAAGATCACACTAGTATGCAGAAACCTAAGTTTGCTGAATCACATTTTGTGCCCACTATTATCTGTCGTTAATTCCTGATGGGCAGCCGGTTGTTATAAATAGATCTATTGGGAGTGACGTTCCCGTTCGGTTGGCTCGACATAGCCAAGGCGAACGTATACCATTCGGGTTTTTAGCCGGGTGTCTAGGGATTAACACTCGCGGGCACCCTTATTTATTTGCTAACGCTAGTCGTGCTGCATTGTCTTTGTTTCGGTAGGATGAGGCTTAGTGTTTGCATTACTGATAGTGTGTATCTGCTGATTTGTTTTATGATATTGCTATTGGTCCATGTGTGCTATTTATTTAAACCTATGAACTCACCAGCGTTAGCTGACTTATAGCATGTTTTTCTTAGGAAACTGAGGTGCGTTTAGCCGGGTGCAGTGCATGGCGTCGGTCACAATAAATGATGGAAATGTTTTTAATGCGTTTATTCTGACAACTGGACCTTTTGTTTAAATGGGCTTTATTTTCATCTGAAATGGCTTTTATGTATCGCTACATGACTTGACTTATGTAATATATTTTAAAACGGATTTTTAATCCGTTCACTATATCTTGTGTGATGATTATCAACCACGTAGCACCCCAAAGTGTATGCTTCCGCGAATATTGCGATTTTGGGGGTGTTACAGTATGGTACCCCAAAAGTGGCGCCATACGTATCATTAGGCAAAAAGGCCACCGGTTATCTTACGGTTCGGTTTTAACCCAATTTTTCCAGATACATGAAAATATTTTGTTTGTCGTATCTAACATGAAAAAGCATAAGATCTTTCATGTCTTCTTGTGCAGGAATAAATGTATGAGGTTCCACACGCATAAGAGTTTCAAGAAACGGATCGTGGAAAACACTCCCTCCCTCGTGAGCGAATCGTGAAATCAATCCGTCCAATAAATTAAACGGATCGTGGAAAACACTCCCTCCCTCGTGAGCGGATCGTGAAATCACTCCATCCAATAAATTAAACGGATCGTGGAAAACACTCCCTCCCTCGTGAGCGGATCGTGAAATCACTCTGTCCAATAAATTAAACGGATCGTGGAAAACACTCCCTCCCTCGTAAGTGGATCGTGAAATCACTCCGTCCAATAAATCAAATGGATCGTGGAAAACACTCCCTCCCTCGTGAGCGGATCGTGAAATCACTCCGTCCAATAAATCAAACGGATCGTGGAAAACACTCCCTCCCTCGTGAGCGGATCGTGAAATCACTCCGTCCAATAAATTAAACGGATTGTGGAAAACACTCCCTCCCTCGTGAGCGGATCGTGAAATCACTCCGTCCAATAAATCAAACGGATCGTGGAAAACACTCCCTCCCTCGTGAGCGGATCATGGAAAACACTCCGTCCGAAACATTGTAGACAAATTAAAAGCGGACCTCGTGCCGATGTCTACCGCTGATTGCAGAAAAATTAAAAGCGGACCTCGTGCCGATGTCTACCCACTGCTGGAAAAAACTAATTTAAATAATAAATATATCAAACATATAAGTTTGTGCCTCTGGAGTTATGTTTTTGTTGTTCCCTTAACATGTTTAGAGTTAACTAGAAAGTTAATCTATTTTGTGTTTATGACTAATACAATGTTATGATTAATTCTAACAGTTATAAAACGTGAATATAGAAAACTCAAGGTAATTTTCAACGTTTAAATTCTTATTAGAAATGAATCAAAGAATCTATACCCAAGTGTTTTGCGGAACAAACACTTGGGATTGAATAGACAAGGTATGGTGGTGTCTCCTATCTAAACTCAAGTTTTGCTTGAGTGGTAACAATACGACCTCACTGAGCTATCTCAGGGATACGTTACTCTTTGTAGGAGAGAAGTTGTTTTGCAAAAGTCTAAGCTTTAATTGTACAAAACACACACAACTTCTCTCCTTCTCAATCTATTTATACACAAGTAAACTGAGTAAAAGTAATTAAAATATTACAAGTTGTTGAACAAGCGTGTCTGACAATTACAACAGTAATTGTCATTTCCAAGAACCAATAGAAATGGCCTATTAAGTCTTTAGGAGTGGTTGGTCTGACACTCCAAGACTTTAAACCGTCTTAGGAAGGATTTCTTCCTGACAAGATAAGATTTGATCTTATCTTAAATCCTTCCTAGATATTTCTGCCTTTCTTCTCAGGCACTTAGTTCTTCAGGACACGCTTCTCAGTTATTATTCTTAATTACTTCATTGTTGTTGAGGAGACTGGGGTTCAGTGAGTTCTTGTCAAACACTCACTGAACCATCATCTTCTTCTTTGGCTTAAGTGCTACATCAGGGAGTACCGCCTTCCTGAGTAGTGAATCCTTCTACTTGAATTCGCCTTAAGCATCCTGAAGATGACTCACTGAGAGACTGTTCTCTCAGTGACTTGAATTATTCTCGGTTTAAGTTAACACTTAGTTAATTTGTGTCCAAATCTTGTTTTAAGTATTCTTGGGTTTTTCCTGACCCAACAATCTCCCCTTATTTGGATATAAATTATACCTAAGTGTTTTGATCAGTTATGAGTGAGCTAATGACTTCTACTCATACTGAATGTACTAGAATGTAAATAAGGACACTGAAATAATAAAAACATCATCTTATTAGTATTATTACAAGTCCTAACAAACTAAGTACAAAAGGGATAGTGGGGGTATTCAGGCAGATTTATCAGTTCAACTTAATACCAAGGGCTTCAAGCTTGGGCTTCTTTGACTGCAGCTCTTGTTGGTCAGGATGCTCATGGATTTTCCTTTTCAGATCTTGACAAAACTTCACATTTTCAGGACTCTTGAGTGGAGAGGCTGTTGCGAATTTGATGACATCAAATAACGACATATTATTAGCATCATTTATCCTATATTATTGACTTGTTTTATATCACTTTATATGAGAATTGATACTTAATCGTTTACTTTTGTAATTCTCAGTTATAAACAAGCATCAGGTGAAAGTTAATGATTTCGGACGGAAATTGGAGCAAAATGAATCAAGTTGGAAAAGTCTACTGAACTGAAGGAAGATGCGCCGTATCATTCTTGATAGATAAGTCGTACATAAAGACTTAGACGAATCTGAGACCATTGCCTGACTTTTAAGAATGCGCCGCATGTATTTATCTCATGCGCCGCATATAAAACCTTGGTCAACGAAGAAGATCTGACTTATCTACTCCAGATACACCGTATGACATTCCTAACATACGGCTCATCAATCTCAAGACTTCACCAAAGATAATCCAAGATACTGAAGGACATGCGCCGCATAAAGATACAAGTTACGCCGCATCTGAAGACGGTGAACGAATATTCTGGAATATAATAATCTTCGACCCCACGCGAAGTTACCTAGATACGCTGCATCGGACCAATCCGATGCGCCGTATTGGCCATATACAATCTTAGCCGAGAAATCAAGTGAAGAATAGAAGCTCAATGAAGAAGTCAAGATTACATAATGATACTCGGAGATGCTTTCGTATTTTGGCCATAAAATCTTCATCCGGACTCCGTTTTAGGTGATTCAAGCGGCCACGGAAAGAGAAAAAGGAGATCTATATTTTTCAGAAGGAGATACGGCGCATTGGCTTTGTGGATGCGCCGCATCGAGGTCGGAACAGCAGCAGACTAATTTTGGTAAACCTTGGAGGCTACTCTTCCTTACCCCTATAAATACCACAGCCCTATGGACGATTTGAGGAGGAGAAGAATCACTATTATCAGTTGGGAACAGACCCAAATCGTCCCCAACTCCTTCTCCATCCACCATTGAAGATCGACGAAGAACATCTCCATACTTATCTTTGTGTATCATTCGGTTAGCATAATAAATTTGTCTATGGATTTCTTATGTTTAATTTTTATGTATACTTTATCTTTTGCTGAGATTATGGGCTAACACCCTTAGGTGTTATCCATGTTTATGAAGTTTTATTAGTTTTTATGATTTTGTCGATGTGTTTGCTTTGTTATTGGATTGGGTGCTTGTCGATAAAAACTCGTTTATTGCTTATAACTAGTAGAAGTCTATGTAACTAGGTTATGATCCTTATAACTTTAATTGATGTGACTTAACTACCTGTAATTGTGGTTGCTTAGGTTGAGTTATATGCGTGTTAACCCGAATCTCTATTAGGAATCATTGTTTGGCATAAACGGAACGTGTCTACAACCTAATAGGACTAGTAGCGTGTAATACCGAACTAGGTTAGATGGTTTAAAGCAATAAGTTAGTATTGATGCTAGACGAGTCACTATGATCATGTCCTCTTTCCCACCACGATGGTAGGTTATTTAATCGTGACAGGATTAATAATCGGATTGGCGACAAAACAATTGAATGAATTAAAACAAGTAGACATAAGCATGTATAACTATAAAATGGATTAGACGTGGCTAACCCGTTCTTCCTATCTATCTTCATCTATCTTTAATTTGCTTTTAATTAGTTTAATATTTATTTTCTCGTATTTAGTTTAATTAAAACACATAAAATCGTGATAGCCTCTCAGGCTAAAACCCCCAAAAATATTTACTTGCTTTCTAGGTTAGAATAGTTAGTTTAGTAATTAGAATACGTTTAGATCATCTTAGCTTCGCTCCTAGTGAACGACCCTTGCTTACCTAGAAACTATCTACATTGATCGGGTACACTGCTCGTGAGTGTTTAGAGTCTATAGGTTAGTTCGGCAATAAATAAATTTAAAACTTGGTTGATTTTTATAGACCTAAAAAAAACACATCAAGTTTTTGGCGCCGCTGCCGGGGAGTGATTGTTTTAATTTGATTTATTGGTATTTTAGTTTAGTTAGTTTTATTTGTTTCTGTGTGTTTGTTTCTGTGTTTCTGTCTCAGAAAGGCAATACGGCGTATCCTTGTCTGTGGATGCGGCGTATCTGTCTTATATCAATACGGCGTATACAGGTCAATTGTATACGGCGTATTGACGTTCTGTGACCAATTTTTTTTAATTTTTTTTTTTTTTTTTTTTTTTTTATCGTTTTTCTTTATTTTTGTTTATTTAATTTTTATTTTTCGTTTTAGTTTTTATTGTTTTTGTTTCGGTTACTGCTGTTCTTGGTTGTTTATCTTTCAGGTAATAATGATGATGGATAATCCGGACATAACTATGGAAGAATATCTTAGGCTTAACAATGAAAGATCCTTGAGCAATAAAAAGGTTTATGATTGGGAAAGAGCAAGATATGGTGCACAAGTCATCAATGATAAAGAACCCACGATGGAAGAGTACTTATTATCAAAGCAGGAAGAGTCAGGGAAAGAAAGAAAGACATTGCCATTTAGACACACTTGGACTTTATCCAATGATGATGATGAAGAAAAATCATACGATTTTGGTGCAATTAGGTTTCCGGCAATAGTTATTGATGATGTTATTTCTCCGGAAGTTGCCCAAGATGAAGAAGAGTCACAAGTGTTTGATTTGAATGAAAATCCGGCAATTGTTTACAAAGAAGCTTATTCATCCGAAAGTGCTTATGATGAAAATGAAGATGAATGTGGAACAATGGTGTATGGTGCTATTACTTGTGATTTTTCACCCGAGTTGGATAATATATTCTTATCATATCAAAAACACCATGATGATATTCCATCGGATGAAGATAATGAGTATTCTAATATTGAAAGTTTTGATTGTATTGTGTACGATGCCATACCGCAATTGCCACAACAAAATGAAATAATCATGCGTGGAACAAATGAGCCAGATTATGACCCCACAAAGGATTTTGAAGAAATGTGGGATGACTTATTTGAGGCGGCTATTCGGGAAAAGGATGAAATTACAAGACCACTAATTGAAGATGGAGACTCACAAGATGAATTGGAGTCACTTACAACAAAAAGTGGTACTAATTTATTTAATATTATTAATCCCGTTACTAATAATCTTGCTAGTTTTCCTAAACAGGTTGCAAAACGAAAGAATGATGAGGTGGAATTTACTGCACCAACTAATGATGAATATAAAGCATCTGTTATCAACCCATTTTTGGTTAAAATAGAAAAAGAATTCAAGGATGAGCTGATGGACACGACCATGATTGAAGAGGATGATTTCAATCCTATGAAGGATATAGAGGAACCCGAACTTTTACTCGCCAAAGACCCTTTCTCATCTTTTATGGAAGTCAAGGGACGCCTTACTACCAATAGAACAAACGAAGAAGAAGGGAGATTCATTGATCCTCAACATACTACTCTCTCACATGTAATGTTCATGTCATCCAATTTAACAACAAAACCGGGTAAGGTAATGAACGAAGTGCACATATTGCCAAGGTATTATCTTTACATATTCTATCCATCTCTTGTAGCAAATTTACACCGTTATGGTGCTTATTGCTACTATCACCCGCACTTGACCGCAAGTGGGGGAAAAAAACACCCTATTGCCTAGTAAATAAGGGTGGAGTCAGGCTCGTGACTCTAACAAAAACAAGCGCTTCTTGGGAGGCAACCCATGCTTGTCTTTTATTTTATTTTTAGTTTATTTTTATTTTCGTATTTCTGTCAGTTGGTCAAATACGACGCATGCACTTTTAGTAGATGCGTCGCATTAACCCATGATGTGCATTTTAGTATTTCCTACAGGTTGTTGATGCGGCGTATCCAATATTCCATGGATACGGCACATCGACACTCTGACCTGTAATTTTTTTCGTATTTTTATTTTCCTAACCAATGATTAACGAGATGCTCTCGAGGTTCTTTTTCTGTGGTCTCTATATTTTTACAGGTCTGGACAATTGAAAAGGTTGATGGACTCTGATGCGTGGTTTTGCGACCTTACAACAGGTTTTACCTCTCGAGGGATCTCAAGAGGCTTGCAATCCCCACCAGGCAGTGTACCTGACCGATGTAGTATAGTGAAGTGGCAAGTACCGGGGGATTGATAGTTCTCTAGGGGAATAGTGTCGTTAGGATTGAAAAACTACTCTAATAGGTCTAAGGGTGAGGGAAGATTCTTTTTGTATTTTTATATTTTTTTATAAAAGCAAGTAAAATCTCGGGTTTGAAAGAGTGGGCGGAATTAGTTGCTAGTCAACTAACCCAAATAACTACAAATGCAAATAAAATAAAATAACTGAAAATGAAAAGGTTGTGAAACTTATATGAAGAGAAATGTGTTTACTTAGATTTCCTTACTCCCTAACTATCTTTTACCGGTTGATTAGTGTGTATTAATTGCGTGGATGACGGGTGTATTCCTTAATACCAATCGTGGGGTGGCGTACGTACTTCCCCAACTCTACAAGCTCCTACTTCACTCCTATGTCGAGCCGGCTAAGAAGCTTCTAACATGGGATCACTAGAATTCGCTCATGCATTAAATACAACCATAAAAACCTTAGTACGCATTGGTTCATGTTTCTTAAGACGTTCAAGCAAGTTACCGTATAGGAAGTTAGCCAGTTTTCTTAAGCCTAACATCGATAAAAAATCATTCAATACAATTAATAACACGCTAATAACCAATAATCAATAGTTAGGTTTCATTAGATCTAAGCAAACACAAGATAAATCTAGCCTAGCATGTTAATTAAAAGACAAGAACAAGATATAATCAAACAACACATAGACATATTGAATGATTAAACGATTACTTATCTTCAATTAAACATGGGAGATCCAAGGGTATGAAACCCTTAAAAATGGCAGAAAATTCGTCTTAGGGTTTCTCCTCATAAAGTTGCACACTAATGACTAAAAATTGCAAAACTATATATAGAGTTTAGGGGCTGACGGCGTCACGTTGTAGGAGGTGACGCCGTCACCTCGCCGTGGCTAGGGTTCCCGGATGGTCTTCCTGACGCCGTCCCTTTTTAATCCTTCAAAATCCGCTCTGGCCTATCAAAGGTTGACGCCGTCAGAAATGTGCTTGACGCCGTCTCTCTTTAACTTAAACCGTGATGGCCTTGATCACCTTAAAGGGTGACGCCGTCAGACTTTCCATTGTAAAACTCTCTGGCGCGTCACGTGTATTTTTCATATCCACCTCTTTTGCCAAGCCATGACGCCGTCAAGAGCAATACTTGACGCCGTCAAGTGTACTTTTCCAGCAGCTTTGGAGACTTTGTCGTTTTCTTCACTTTTATGCTCCAAAAACGTCCAAAATGCTTCCTTTTCCAGATTTCTTCTCCAAAGTACCTAAAATGACAAAAGGAATGATTTAGGGCAATATTTGATCAAATAAATACGATTTAGGGCTTAAATGACCCCCTAAAAGCGGTACACTTTTCGCTTCATCAAATACCCTTACACTTGAGATTTGCTTGTCCTCAAGCAAATGCGCTTTTATTCTAATCAAAATACAAGTTAGGGGTCATTTAATGCTAATATAAAAGTAATTACAACAAATAGTCGTTCCACTTTAATCCTAATAAGCACGGAGATTACAAACTAGCACCTCACAAGTAGTGTTTAGATACTCACATCTCTCAGGTGTCATAAAAGTATATCTCATAAATGAAAACGGATAATATCTCTCACTACCTGTCATAGCAAATAGATTACCATAGGCTTGGGAAAGGATCGAAAACCTTCTCCACTAGGCGTAAGAACCTAAGATAAGCTATCAAAGAGGGCTTTTACATGGGTTATAACGTGAGGTGTAGGGATATGATAAACACAGATTTGTTGGATAAAGGATATTTTACTGGTGGCGAGTTAAAGATCTTGATTAATTACATGTACAATATGGCGTTGCTAAGCCAAGACTAGACTCGACTTAAGCTAAAAACAAAATAACAAAAACATAAAATAAACATAAAAATGAAACGGGATGGTAGTCCGTATGTTTTTTCTACTTTTCTTTTTCTCATTTTTTTGTATTTTTCTTGATTTTTTTTTATTATTATTATTTTTTTCCATACATTCTTGCCCTACCATCCAAAATAATACATCATAGGGGCGTTGCATCCCCCTTACACTTGAACTTTTACATAACTTTACAAATAACTATTCTAATGACTCGAATTAAGATAATCGAAACACTTGGAGTGCTTTTTAAAATATTTAGCACATATGGGGGTAATAATGTTGTTCTTCCCCATTACTCCATTACACTAGTACTTTACCCATGAGTCCCAATCGTCCCAAAACAATATGTACAAGGATATGACTCAACTTAGCAACCATGTAATCAATTAGATAATTAACTAAGGGTTTAAACAAATGTTGTCACAATAATGCACTAAAAATGAGTGCATACAAGGTAGGCTAAGGCGATTTGGGTGTACATTTAAGTGGGGTGTAAACAAATTCTTCCTTTAAGTAAAATGCTTAAAGGTCAAAATGAAAAGATAGGCTCTGAGGGGTGTACTAGGGGTATCGTGTACTAAAAATGAGTACAACGCAAAGGGTGTGGGAAAATTACTTGACCAATGTAGCCAACGTAATTATAACAAAAACACAGGTGTAAAACAATGGGTTAATCCTAATGCCTCTTATCATGTAGTAAATCTAACTACACGAATGTAGTCTCACTTGTGGCCTCGGAATGGTCCTAACGCAAGTTCTAGAATCTAAGTGCTACCGGTACACACATCATAGCATAAATGCTTTTCCTACCAATTCTAGGGGCGAACCTCACATATTTGGGGGTGGAAAATTTTTTAGTGGTACGGTTTTTTGTGCTAGTCATATAACTCCTATCCATGAGACGCTTATTAAGATCAAAGTTTCACTCCTAAATGTTGTAAAAAATTTTAAATTTGGCACTAAAATTGCCCTAACAGGTATTTCTCTCAGTTTTATTACACATCTACCATTAAACAAACAAAAATTAAGCGCACTTGTATTCTCTAAAGTATCGTACTTTACCCCCCCCCCCCCTTACACTTAAGATGAACATTGTCCCCAATGTTCAAATAACAAGATGTAAAAGTAAATAAGGTAAAAGAATGAAATCAAATACTCCCCTGATTCGTTTGGTGGATAAAGAGGTAACATGGTTAGATCTTCTTCCAAGGGAATGTTGAAGCTCCAAGACTAAAGCATCTCCGAAAGCTTGATTCCACATACATCTCCTTGTCCAAAATAACCTGTTAAACCTGAGAAAACAAACACGAAAACCTGCATAACATCGGCGGGATAAATCTATATAGGGATATAATGCTTGTGGAATGATTATTTTGCAGATTCCTGGAGTTTATAAGTTAGAGATTTAATAAAAACTTTTTATGAAAACAAAACTTTCAAAAATTTAAGAAAATTAAAACCTGACGCCGTCAGGTTGTAATGCCTGACGCCGTCAGAAATGATCTGACAGAATTCTCATGTTAAGTTTCCGGAAAATTTCTGGAAAAACCTATACCTTACTTCCTGGAATTCCTGCAAAATATCATTATGACTCGATACAATCATTTGACTCAAACAATTACTAATATGTATGTTAATTTATTATTGTTACGATTCATGTTCATTTGTTCTAATAAACCGATTTGTATTTCCCTTACACTTATCTTTTGCAAAATACCTTTACATGTAGTTAAGACGAAGTTAAAAACAAAATAAAGCATTTTCACAATTTAGTTTCGAACATGAATCAATAATAATAGAAATTAAACATACATACGGAAGCAAATAAAATCAAACAAACAAATAAATAAACACACAAAGCAAATAAAGCTTGGGTTGCCTCCCAAGAAGCGCTTTTCTTTATTAACGAGTCTTGTAGCTAGACTCAAAGTCACGTACATTACGTGATTCCATCATTGGTCACGGTTTCTAGGCCATTCTCCTGTCCGGTTTTATATTCTAGTCCTAATTTCAGACAATCCTTGTAGAAACCGGATATCCTTTCCATAACATAGTTTACTCCTTTACTTCTATCTTCATCATTCCTATAGTAGACCGCTTGCTTAAGCTCCTTCTCAACATTTGACAAGTGTTGGAATTGCTCTATCTTATATGGCATTTGGTAGTTTACCTCATCGGTCTCATCCTTAAATCTAACTATCCCTAAGGAAGGTTCATAAGTCATTCTAGGGACCTCAACAAATGGTTTTCCAAAAACTACTTGAGTTAAGCATGCATCGACTATTGGGCGGATATCTTCTACAATTACAAAGTCGGTGACATAGGTGAAGTTTCCTATATAAACCGGTAATCCCTTAACTCTTCCCGTGAAGTTACTCATCCAACCCTTATCAGGGAGCATCCTATACCCAAGTTGATTTTTCATTATCAAGTTGTAGTGGGCTCTAGTCATGATGTTTATGGGCGATCTAAGGTCGATGTAAGCTTTCTACACATGCAAATGTCCGATGTTGCATGGTATGTTGAGATTAGAAGGGTCGCCTATTTTTATAATTGGTCTACCTAGGAAGTATGGTGTCTCGGGGTCATCGAATAAGTCTGTATGATATGCGCGCTCTTCCTTAGTGGGTAGCCTATTGAAGTAGTCCTCATCTACATCTACTTCTTCAATCTCACTTTTCCTAACTTCTTTATCAACCTCGACTTTCTTAACCTCATCCTCAGGTTCACTATTATCCTCATTCCTATCAATTGGTTTAATAGTGACAATGTTGACGAAGTGGACGTGTTTGGATGAAGAGGGGTCTTTTACTTGAGGTCCGCTATTTGTGTTCCTAGCGTCCTTATGTGGAGGTGATAGCACTTGGTTATTGAGGGCTTTCAATAAGTTGTCAATTTTATTGGTCATCTCCGTTTGTTGTTGATTGAATTCGGATTCAAACTTGGCCAAACGAGCTTCTTGAGATGCCATAAATTGTGACATCAATCCTTCAAAGTTATTGGTACTACCATTGCTGGAAGGATTGTTGTTGAAAGTACGGTTCGAGTTGGAACCGCTTGATTGGAAACGATTAGGTGGGTTGGAAGAATTGGTTTGTTGTGCGTTTTGGTTTTGTTTCCACCTAAGGTTTGGGTGATTTTTCCATGAGGGGTTGTATGAATCACCGTAGGGGTTTGGCTCGGGTTTGAAAGTGTACCACTTGTCTCCCGCTCCGTCGGTACGCGAGGATACGTAGTCCGCAAAAGCTTGTTCGGGGAGTTCCACGCAATCACGAGTGTCGTGGGGACCACTACATAATTCACATGAAGAAGTGATTTTGTTCACTTGGCTTGAAGGTTTAGGAGCCTCGTAGGATTTCATAAGAAACTTGACTTGGTCTTCAAGTTCTATGATCCTACGGTCGGAAGTGCTTGAATTGTTCGAAGGAAAAGATATTGCCTTGACCGTTTTATTCAAATCACGGGGATCACTCCAACTTTCGTTGTCATAAAGAGCAAGATCTTCTAGGAGAGCCCATGATTGTTCCGCACTTAGATCACGTAGCTTACCACTGGCCGATTGGTCAATGGTTTGCCTCGTGGAGAGATTGATATGGTCATAGAAGATTTAGACTTGGAGCCAAAGTTCTATGCCATGGTGAGGGACTTTTTGGAGTAAGTCCTTGAATCGAGTCCATGCCTCGTAGAGGGTTTCGCCTTGACGTTGTTGGAACATCAAGATATCATTCCTTAGCTTGGTAGTTCTTCCTGGTGGGAAAAACTGAGCAAGGAAACGAGTGGTGAGATCATCCCAAGAGGTGATGGATCCTGCGGGTAGACGCTCTAGCCATTGACTAGCTTGGTCCCGCAGAGAGAATTGAAAGAGACGCAGTCAGGTCGTCTCTCGAGTGGCAACATCAAGGTCTATAGAATCAACGATTTTGAGAAAGTCCTTGAGATGTTGATTAGGATCTTCGGAACGAAGTCCATAGAATGTGCATCCGCTTTGCACCAACCGGATGGTGTCGGATCGCAAGGGAGTGACATTGGCTCCTTGAGTGAGCTCAATGGTGTTTCGATAGCCATGGTGGCTAGGACGGGAGTAGTCTCCTAAGGTACGGGCTCTAGGAGGTGGGTGTTGTTGTGGTGGTGGGTTGTTGGGATCGAGGATATTACCACCTTCCATGATGTCGGATGGTAATGGTTACGAACAAAGAACGAAGAAAAAAGATAGACTAAAGAAAATCTAGAAAAATAAAATAAAAATCTCACTAGAAAGGAATCAAGTGAGTAGACCTAATAAAATAAAAATTCAACCTAAACAATAACTATTCCCCGGCAGCGGCGCCAAAAACTTGATGCGTGGTTTTGCGACCTTACAACAGGTTTTACCTCTCGAGGGATCTCAAGAGGCTTGCAATCCCCACCAGGCAGTGTACCTGACCGATGTAGTATAGTGAAGTGGCAAGTACCGGGGGATTGATCGTTCTCTAGGGGAATAGAGTCGTTAGGATTGAAAAACTACTCTAATAGGTCTAAGGGTGAGGGAAGATTCTTTTTGTATTTTTATATTTTTTTATAAAAGCAAGTAAAATCTCGGGTTTGAAAGAGTGGGCGGAATTAGTTGCTAGTCAACTAACCCAAATAACTACAAATGCAAAAAAAATAAAATAACTGAAAATGAAAAGGTTGTGAAACTTATATGAAGAGAAATGTGTTTACTTAGATTTCCTTACTCCCTAACTATCTTTTACCGGTTGATTAGTGTGTATTAATTGCGTGGATGACGGGTGTATTCCTTAATACCAATCGTGGGGTGGCGTACGTACTTCCCCAACTCTACAAGCTCCTACTTCACTCCTATGTCGAGCCGGCTAAGAAGCTCCTAACATGGGATCACTAGAATTCGCTAATGCATTAAATACAACCATAAAAACCTTAGTACGCATTGGTTCATGTTTCTTAAGACGTTCAAGCAAGTTACCGTATAGGAAGTTAGCCAGTTTTCTTAAGCCTAACATCGATAAACAATCATTCAATACAATTAATAACACACTAATAACCAATAATCAATAGTTAGGTTTCATTAGATCTAAGCAAACACAAGATAAATCTAGCCTAGCATGTTAATTAAAAGACAAGAACAAGATATAATCAAACAACACATAGACATATTGAATGATTAAACGATTACTTATCTTCAATTAAACATGGGAGATCCAAGGGTATGAAACCCTTAAAAATGGCAGAAAATTCGTCTTAGGGTTTCTCCTCACAAAGTTGCACAATAATGACTAAAAATTGCAAAACTATATATATAGTTTAGGGGCTGACGGCGTCACGTTGTAGGAGGTGACGCCGTCACCTCGCCATGGCTAGGGTTCCCGGATGGTCTTCCTGACGCCATCCCTTTTTAATCCTCCAAAATCCGCTCTGGCCTATCAAAGGTTGACGCCGTCAGAAATGTGCTTGTCGCCGTCTCTCTTTAACTTAAACCGTGATGGCCTTGATCACCTTAAAGGGTGACGCCGTCAGACTTTCCATTGTAAAACTCTCTGGCGCGTCACGTGTATTTTTCATATCCACCTCTTTTGCCAAGCCATGACGCCGTCAAGAGCAGTACTTGACGCCGTCAAGTGTACTTTTCCAGCAGCTTTGGAGACTTTGTCATTTTCTTCACTTTTATGCTCCAAAAACGTCCAAAATGCTTCCTTTTCCAGATTTCTTCTCCAAAGTACCTAAAATGACAAAAGGAACGATTTAGGGCAATATTTGATCAAATAAATATGATTTAGGGCTTAAATGACCCCCTAAAAGCGGTACACTTTTCGCTTCATCAGACTCCCGCATTATATACACTCGCACGTTTACATTGGAAGATCATACCGAGCAAATCTCAGGGGAGTTCTCCGTTCTAATTCTTTCTATCTCTTGTTTTTAATTTTAAATACAAACAACGAGGACGTTGTTTAACGTAAGTGGGGGGATGGAGAATTAGAACGTGACTTGTCCTAAATTTTCAAGAATATGCTTTAATCTATGCTTAATTATCAAAATTTAATCTTCTTTTTTAGCATATTTTTTTTAATCTAAGTTGCGTAGCTGCACACATAATTTTATTTTCAAAAATTGTGAACTTATCAAAATTCACAAATCTATGAGTTTGCCGGTGACTTGTAAACTTTAGAACTTGGCTTGTATACTATTCGAGACCACCATAATGAGTATTATTGATATAATTGGAGTGACTTGTCTAACAAGGTAAATTTCTAGGATTACACCCAAAAAGCCTATTATATGTTTTGTGTTATTAACTAACTACACTGGTTAGTTAACCCCCGTATAAACCCTTTGTTTACTCTCATTTTTAGAGTAAGATACCCTAGAAAAACCCTCAGAGCCATTCCTTTCGTTTCTTACACCAATGTTTAAAATGTTTCGTTACACCCTTACACCTTAGCCTACCCTGTAGATTAAAGTCCGTGGTTAGTTACTTTAGGCAAAGTGTGTTTCCTTACAATTAACTGTGTTCGCGTGCGTAATTCATTATCTATGGTTAAGGTCGGGAAATTGCACAATGCAATTGGAGTGAAAGTAGATATTGTATAATTTGAGTCTTGTTATTTTTCGTGTGTTTACTACTTTCACTATTACTGTTATTTCTGAAGTCATGAAAAGTATGGAAAAATTATCCAGAGTTATCGTTATAGTGATGTGGTGAAATTTTACACATCTATGTTTATGTTAGTAGTTTGAAAAAAAAATGAAAAAATGAGAAAAGAAAAAGAAAGAAGAAGTTGGAAGTTTGTTTTTACCAACATTGTAAAGTTATGTAAAGTTATCATTATTGTTGTTGTACTATATTTATGGATTGAATGGGAGTTGGCCGTTATGGGAACGCCAACTAAGGTTTATTCTTTGATTGAGATTTTATTGAGTATAATTCGTGTCTACCTAAAGCGTGTGTTTCAAGTGTTAAAGCATGAGTTATTCAATGATATGAGTCTTATTCATGGGATGGTTGGGAAAGTGATTAACCACACTTAGGATTTTAATCTATTTGTTTTGTTTATTTTTCATTTTACACCAATTTATATCCCAAATATTATCCATACCCTATATCATTCTTCATCCAAACCTTTGATTTATTGAGATTAGGGATTTGAGCAATCTTAAGTATCGTAGTCGTGGATTCGACTATGTATTTATGATTTTGTCGCCCTTTTTGATATAATATTATTGGCGAAGATTACTTGGTCCTATCTTTAGCCTATTCGAGTTAAGGAATTGAGCAATTGCGAGTATCGTGGTCGTGGATTCGATCATGTATTTGTAATTTTGTCGCCTTTTCTGGAATATGAGATCGATAGAGATTAAAAAGGATGATCAACCCTTAACCAAAAAAAAAAAAAACCCTTTTTACCGCTTTAGACTTGTTACTCCTTAGCTTTAGTGGGGGAGATGTGTATCATTGCCAAGCTTATGATAGAATATTCGTCACGACTGGACAGTTAAATGATTAGATTTGCTTTTATCGAAATATTTTATTTTGTTTCTAATTCGTTAAGTGTTTGGTTGTGCAATTATGATAAAACAAATAAATGCATAATTGTAAAAATACATCCTATTCAGGATACATTTTCATAAGTTTTAATCTAAGGTTTACTTGAGGACAAGTAAAGTTCAAGTGGGGGGATATTTGATGACATCAAATAACGACATATTATTAGCATCATTTATCCTATATTATTGACTTGTTTTATATCACTTTATATGAGAATTGATACTTAATCGTTTACTTTTGTAATTCTCAGTTTTAAACAAGCATTAGGTGAAAGTTAATGATTTCGGACGGAAATTGGAGCAAAATGAATCAAGTTGGAAAAGTCTACTGAACTGGAGGAAGATGCGCCGTATCATTCTTGATAGATACGTCGTACATAAAGACTTAGACGAATCTGAGAGCATTGCCTGACTTTAAAGAATGCGCCGCATGTATTTATCTCATGCGCCGCATATAAAACCTTCGTCAACGAAGAAGATCTGACTTATCTACTCCAGATACACCGTATGACATTCCTAACATACGGCGCATCAATCTCAAGACTTCACCAAAGATAATCCAAGATACTGAAGGACATGCGCCGCATAAAGATACAAGTTACGCCGCATCTGAAGACGGTGAACGAATATTCTGGAATATAATAATCTTGGACCCCACGCGAAGTTACCTAGATACGCCGCATCGGACCAATCCGATGCGCCGTATTGGCCATATACAATCTTAGCCGAGAAATCAAGTGAAGAATAGAAGCTCAATGAAGAAGTCAAGATTACATAATGATACTCGGAGATACTTTCGTATTTTGGCCATAAAATCTTCATCCGAACTCCGTTTTAGGTGATTCAAGTGGCCACGGAAAGAGAAAAAGGAGATCTATATTTTTCAGAAGGAGATATGGCGCATTGGCTTTGTGGATGCGCCGCATCGAGGTCGGAACAGCAGCAGACTTATTTTGGTAAACCTTGGAGGCTACTCTTCCTTACCCCTATAAATACCACAGCCCTATGGACGATTTGAGGAGGAGAAGAATCACTATTATCAGTTGGGAACAGCCCCAAATCGTCCCCAACTCCTTCTCCATCCACCATTGAAGATCGACGAAGAACATCTCCATACTTATCTTTGTGTATCATTCGGTTAGCATAATAAATTTGTCTATGGATTTCTTATGTTTAATTTTTATGTATACTTTATCTTTTGCTGAGATTATGGGCTAACACCCTTAGGTGTTAGCCATGTTTATGAAGTTTTATTAGTTTTTATGATTTTGTCGATGTGTTTGCTTTGTTATTGGATTGGGTGCTTGTCGATAAAAACTCGTTTATTGCTTATAACTAGTAGAAGTCTATGTAACTAGGTTATGATCCTTATAACTTTAATTGATGTGACTTAACTACCTGTAATTGTGGTTGCTTAGGTTGAGTTATATGCGTGTTAACCCGAATCTCTATTAGGAATCATTGTTTGGCATAAACGGAACGTGTCTACAACCTAATAGGACTAGTAGCGTGTAATACCGAACTAGGTTAGATGGTTTAAAGCAATAAGTTAGTATTGATGCTAGACGAGTCACTATGATCATGTCCTCTTTCCCACCACAATGGTAGGTTATTTAATCGTTACAGGATTAATAATCGGATTGGCGACAAAACAATTGAATGAATTAAAACAAGTAGACATAAGCATGTATAACTATAAAATGGATTAGATGTGGCTAACCCGTTCTTCCTATCTATCTTCATCTATCTTTAATTTGCTTTTAATTAGTTTAATATTTATTTTCTCGTAATTAGTTTAATTAAAACACATAAAATCGTGATAGCCTCTCAGGCTAAAACCCCCAAAAATATTTACCTGCTTCCTAGGTTAGAATAGTTAGTTTAGTAATTAGAATACCTTTAGATCATCTTAGCTTCGCTCCTAGTGAACGACCCTTGCTTACCTAGAAACTATCTACATTGATCGGGTACACTGCTAGTGAGTGTTTAGAGTCTATAGGTTAGTTCGGCAATAAATAAATTTAAAACTTGGTTGATTTTTATAGACCTAAAAAAAACACATCAGAATTAAATGTTCTGAAGATTAAGTTTCAAGAATTACAAGTATTAACAGTTCCAACTGCTGAGAAGAATTCTCTAACAGTTCCAACTGCTGATGTATATCTTAGGACTGCTCAAATTATAACTAACCGTTCTAACTGGTAGTACGAAGAAGGGACTGCTAGTTGATACTGTTGAGTTGAGACTGCTAGATGGATAAGTATTGAAAAGATATTTTTGTGATAAAGTCAAGAATATACGGTAGATAATATCTTACTCCATGTGCTTAGTTAACAAGTTGTGTACACAGATACATGTTGTATCTTATGTACTGACACACTCAAGATAAGTTAACCAAGTAAGTCGGCTAGACTTTAAGCAATATGTAAAGATCTTCTTGGACTATAAAAGAAGATCTTAGTCAAGTGATATAGTTGTTCAATAGTGTCTAAGAGAATAAGTTGAATAGTGTGTTATTTTTATTAGAACTTTCATAACTGTTAACACATAGAACAAACACAAATATATCACAAGTTGTAGAAACTTTAGATTCAAAGTCTTTGTAACCCTAGTGATAGTGATCACTCGTATTATTATCTTTAATAATATTGAATCGTTTAGTGATAATCTTTATGTGTTCATTGCTAACTGATGAACTCAAATAAGTACATTTTATTACTATCATTTATCCTATTAATTTGACTTGTTTTATTATATTATGTATGAGGATTGATACTTAATCGTTTACTTTTGTAATTCTCAGGTAAAAACAAGCATTTGGTGAAACTTGGCGATTTTGGACTAATTATGGAGCAAAACATGCAAGAAGTTAAGAGTCTACTGAAATGTACAAGATCAAGACAATCTGCTCCAGATGCGCCGCATCTTGCTTATCACATACGGCGCATCACTATCAATATTTCACCAGATACGATCCAAGATACAAGAGGACATGCGCCGCATCTATTTATGGAGTTACGCCGCATCTTCTGGCGGTGTACGAATATTCCTGAATATTATAATCTTGGACCCCACGCGAAGTTAAGTCAATGCGCCGCATCTACTTACTAGATGCGCCGCATCTTACCCTCAGACAGAAACTATAAATACCCCAAGACCTGACGAATTCGAGAGACATATATTATATACGAGACCGAAGTACAGAAACCCTAGGACGAATTCAGTCAAGGCAGCAGCACAAGACACACCCAAACGAAGATACAAGAGCTGTAAGAAGGTGCTGCATGTGTTTAATTCATTAAGTAGTTTTGTTTTATTGTATTAGTAAACTTTAATTCATCAAGATTGGTGGCTTGTGTAATGTGACAACGGAAAGATTGCACTCCCTTAAAACTGCTTTCTCATTAATTAAAGTTTATATGTTGATGTCTTTGGTGACTTTTATTAGTGCATTAATAACCTCTGTGTCTAGCTGAGCGTTGATCGGGTCGCCATGCCTCTGCCCTCGCCTATTTATTAGATCGCCTATGCATTCTATGGTCTGTAGAAAAGTAGGAAGAAAGATAAATAGGATAGTCATAAGTAATCATTAAGGGTTTACTCGCCGATAAGATTAGAACCAACGAGAAAGGACTTAATCTCGGTGCGTTGCATCGAACTATACACTTCATATAAAACTAGCAATAAAACAAGTGACAAACTACTTATCTATCAGGACAGCCTTCTTATTGTCTCAAGTATTTATCTGTGTACGTGTGTGCTACTTGCTGATTCGTGCCTATTGGTTTAGTTTATTATTTAATTGCAACCAAATCGTGCCAGTCTCTCAGGCTGAACCCCCTTGCGTTAGAATAGGTTGTATAGCTAACTTAATATATTAAAATACTGATTAGAATAACTAGATAATACGTTCCACTCTTAGTGATCGACACTCTACTTACCATTATATTCATACTGACCGGGTACACTGCTCGTTAAGTGTGTGTGTTATTGATAAGTCGGCTAAATATAAATTTAAAACTTGAGTAGGCATTAAAACTGCTAAACCGCAACGACATACACGCGCATCAAGTTTTTGGCGCCGTTGCCGGGGAGTGAATTGTTATTATCTGTTAATTTGATTAGTATTTTAATTAGGTTTTTAATTTTTTTTTATCTAACCGCTAATTCTGTTGTGTATTAGATTAATTTGCATTCATTGTACTATTTGCATATTTTCTGTTTTTGTGTGTTATTTGTTTGCTTTTATTTGTGTTTATTTTCGTGTGTTTTATTTGTTTTTATTTATTTTTCGTATTTTCTGCATACTGCTATCGTTGTACTGAGCTAAATCAAACGATACGGCGCATCTGATTTCTCAGATACGGCGTATTGCGTTTAATTTTTATAAAATACAACGCGTTTAATTAATTCGATACGACGCATCTTTTCCCCAAGATACGGCGTATCTGTTTTTGATAAAAAAAATTTCTAAACGTTGACGCCATACTACGCATCTGCTTTAGCAGATACGGCGTATCTATTATTTTAATTAAAAACAGATTTCGAATTATTAAACAGATACGACGCATCGATCTCTGTCGATACGGCGTATCTTCTGAATCAAAAATCTTATATTTTGAAACGTAACGAAGATACGGCGCATTAACTTTTGTTAATACGACGCATTTAATTTTAAATAAATATCGATTTTTGATAATTAAAATTGATACGGCGCATTCGAATTTCTAAGCGGCGTATCTATTTTCTGAATAAAGTCTGATTTAATTTTAACGATTATAAGATACGGCGTATCCAACTTTTTGGATACGGCGCATCGTCTGCAGATATCAGTTATTTTTATTCTTATATCCGTTTCTATATTCATTAATTTCTCCTCTAGCGAACAAATCCTACTGATGATTTTACCTTTGATGACAGATTTTGCTATGGAAGACATGCCAGTTAACGGATATCTTGCTAAGGAATTCTTGCTTTCGGATTCATTCAATGTACTCATGATCGATGCAGATTTATTCTCTTGGGAGACCCCTCTTGAAGCTGCTTTTAAGGAATTCATGCGTTTATGCAACATTGACAAAGGGGTATTCTCTTATGATGTATTTGTGAGGTACACTGGAGATGAATTGTCGCTCTTATGGCCTATCATTGAATCCAAAGGATTGGCTTGGACTACTATCGAAGAAGATGATGGAAAATTCTATCTTGCATACATGGACTCAAGCAACGAAAGCTGTGGTGGAGGCAATACCCAAATCTCTTACATGCCTTATTCCGAACAGTACTGGGGGTTAAATGAGAACTATCTGGACGATGAAAGAATTTATGCTGTGGTGGAGTTACTATTTCATGGCAGGTTGGTAAGATTGATGGACCTCTCCCTCAATGATTGGCTTGAACTTAAATATGGTAGTCCGAAATTTGCCCCTGCAAATGAAGTCAAGCGGATTATGACTTCATGGTTGACACGGAGTTTTAGGGAGCAATTTAACGAGTTCATGGAGATAAAGAGGAAAATGATTGGAAAGACTTGCTTTGACGTTAACCACGATCCTAACGATGTTGATTTTTCAGATTGGTTGGCTAGTAAGTTCAATAACCATAAGAGCATGGATCGAGCTACTAAGGATGCGTTATGGGTATATTGGATGAGAGGTAAAGACGAAGAAGTGGAGAGCGACTATGGGTCGTCACTTCATGATTCGACAGTCGATGAGGGCATTGAAGAATTATTCAGAATTGACATTGATGTGTTCGATTATGAGACACCCCTGTGCAGGCAATTTAAGGAATTTAACTACCTTCTTCAAGTTGACGATGATGTGCTAACTAGAGATCTACCAGGATTCAAGACTTATGATGATTTCAAAAACACCTGGTACTACGAATGGAATGACCAAATACCATGGGTTTGGGATAAACCATGGGAATTTGAGCACATTAATCACACTTGTACACCCTTCATTTTCAAGGACGGGAGTAGTGTTTGGCCGACCTGTGATTATAAGAGTGACGGAACCTGTAATGGGGGAAGTATAATTGGGATGAAACGGGTTGGAAAAGATGTAACCTTTGAGGACTATGAGTGGTACAATAATATAGAAGACTGCCCACAAAAAACGGAAGCTTTGCGAGAAAAGGGTAGAATTGAATACTTGAAGGGACTTAAAGGGACATCAAATACTACTTTCTGGGAATGGGTGCATGAACAATTTGATGATTACACGAAGCTTAGTCGACGGCTACAATGGGAATTGGAAAGAGAGTGGGAGGCAATTCAAGATGATAAGTCATTAATTGATGAACTAGATGACTATTTGATTAAGGATCCTTATTTTAAGTTTGTTGATAAGGACGAAGAAGAATTCACCAAAAGAAAGTGTCAACTACTTGGGATCCCTTATAATGAGCCACCCATGATTATTTCTGAAAAATTTAAAATCATCAAATACTCTTTGGGACCAGATGAAGAATATGTTGCGACGAAGACCAAGAGTTATACTAGATTAAGTCGAATGGAAGAAAACGTCGCAAAGCTATACGAGGATATCTTTCGGATGAAGGAAGAAGGATGGACCGTGACAAGGACTAATTAAAGAGCTGAACGTGAGTCTAACTTGAAGACTCTAGAATAAAGACAAGTGCTGACCGGGAGACAACCCGGAGAAATTTTTAATTTTCTGTTTTTGTGTCGAGTCAGTCAGGCCGCAGAGGATACGGCGCATCTCAATTCTTAGATGCGACGCATCTCCTGCAATGGTCATATCTTTATTTTTCTGCATTTTTTATTTTCGACTTTAAAACTTTTTATCAGTTTATTTTAAATGCGGCGCATCCCTGGTTAAGGATGCGGCGCATCTTCTATTCTGATCCGTATTTATTCCAGGCTCGATACGGCGTATCTTCTTCCATAAGATACGGCGCATCGACTGACCTGATGATTTTCATTTTTAATTTTTATGTTTTATTTTTATCTAACTACTAATGTGTTATGCAAGTTGAACCTTTCTTAACTTAGGTGTGTTTTAAAGCCTTGGTGGTATTATAGATTCCTGCATTTCCTGTGGATACATCTATTATGAAGCTTAAACGTTCTAATCCACAAGAAATATGATTTTTTGCTCTTATACTAATGGAGGATCATACCGAGCAAATCTCAGGGGAGTTTTTCTGTTCTAATTCTTTTATTTTCCAGTTTTTAACCTTTTATACAAACAACGAGGACGTTGTTTAACTTAAGTGGGGGGATTGGAGAATTAGAACACTTAACACTTACTTGTCCTAAACTTTTCAAAATATGCTTAAAATGTGCTTAACATATCAAAATTAAAAAAAATTTTAGCATGTTTTTGTTTAAAGTCTAAGTTGCATAGCTGCACACATGACGTTATTTTCAAAAATTGTGATTTTTCAAAATTCACAAATCTATGAGTGTGCCGGTGACTTGTAAACTTTAGAACTTGGCTTGTATACTATTCGAGACCACCATAATAAGTATTATTTATATAATTAGAATGACTTGTCTAAATTGGTAAATTTCTAGGATTACACCCAAATAGCATATTATATGTTTTGTGTTATTAGCTAACTACACTGGTTAGTTAACCCCCGTATAAACCCTTTTGTTACTCTCACTTTTAGAGTAAGATACCCCTAGAAAAACACTCAGAGCCATTCCTTTCGTTTCTTACACCTTTGTTAAAATGTTTCGTTACACCTTACACCTTAGCCTACCCTGTAGATTAAAATCCGTGGTTGGTTAATTGCTATAGGCAAAGTGTGTTTCCTTACATTACCTGTGTTCGCGTGCGTAATTCATTATCTATGGTTAGGTCGGGAAATTGCACAATGCAATGGAGTGAAAGTAAATATTGTATATCTTTGAGTTTATTTTTCGTGTGTTTACTACTTTCACTATTACCGTATTTCTGAAGTCATGAAAAGTATGGAAAAATTATCCAGAATTATCATTATAGTGATGTGGTGAAATTTTACACATCTATGTTTATGTTAAAAAAAAAAATAAAAAAATAAAAAAAAAAATGAAGAGTTGGATGTTTGTTTTAACCAACTTATGTAAAGTTTTGTATTAAGTGGTCGATATCACCACTATTTGTTGTATATTATATCTATGGATTGAATGGGAGTTGGCAGTTATGGGAACGCCGACTAAGGTTTATTCTTTGATTAAGATCTTGTTGAGTATAATTCGTGTCTACCTAAAGCGTGTGTTTCAAGTGTTAAAGCGTGAGTTATTCAATGATATGAGTCTTATTCATGGGATGGTTGGGATAGTGATTAACCACACTTAGGATTTTAATTTATTTGTTTTGTTTATTTTTCAGTTTACACCAATTTATATCCCAAATATTATCCATACCCTATTATTCTTTATCCAACCAAACCTTTGATTTATTGAGATTAGGGATTTGAGCAATCTTAAGTATCGTAGTCGTGGATTCGGCTATGTATTTATGATTTTGTCGCCCTTTTTGATATATTATTATTGGTGAAGTTTGGACCTATCTTTAGCCTGTTCGAGTTAAGGATTTGAGCAATTGCAAGTATCGTGTTCGTGGATTCGATCATGTATTTGTGATTTTGTCGCCTTTTCTGGAATTTGAGATCGATAGAGATTAAGAATAATTAACCCTTAAGCCTAAAAACCCTTTTTACCGCTTTAGACTTGTTATTCCTTGGCTTTAGTGGGGGAGATGTGTATACTTGCCAAGCTTATGATAGAATATTCGTCACGACTGGACAGTTAAACGATTAGATTTGCTTTTATCAAATTATTTTATTTTACTTCTAATTCGTTAAGTGTTTAGTTGTGTGATTATGACAAAATGAATACATGCTTAAATATAAAAATAAATCCTAATATCTTTTAGGATACATTTTCATAAGAATAATTCTAAGGTTTACTTGGGGACAAGTAAAGTTCAAGTGGGGGGATATTTGATGAACTCAAATAAGTACATTTTATTACCATCATTTATCCTATTTATTTGACTTGTTTTATTATATTATGTATGAGAATTGATACTTAATCGTTTACTTTTGTAATTCTCAGGTAAAAACAAGCATTTGGTGAAACTTGGCGATTTTGGACTAATTATGGAGCAAAACATGCAAGAAGTTAAGAGTCTACTGAAATGTACAAGATCAAGACAATCTGCTCCAGATGCGCCGCATCTTGCTTATCACATACGGCGCATCACTATCAATATTTCACCAGATACGATCCAAGATACAAGAGGACATGCGCCGCATCTATTTATGGAGTTACGCCGCATCTTCTGGCGGTGTACGAATATTCCTGAATATTATAATCTTGGACCCCACGCGAAGTTAAGTCAATGCGCCGCATCTACTTACTAGATGCGCCGCATCTTACCCTCAAACAGAAACTATAAATACCCCAAGACCTGACGAATTCGAGAGACATATATTATATACGAGACCGAAGTACAGAAACCCTAGGACGAATTCAGTCAAGGCAGCAGCACAAGACACACCCAAACGAAGATACAAGAGCTGTAAGAAGGTTCTGCATGTGTTTAATTCATTAAGTAGTTTTGTTTTATTGTATTAGTAAACTTTAATTCATCAAGATTGGTGGCTTATGTAATGTGACAACGGAAAGATTGCACTCCCTTAAAACTGCTTTCTCATTAATTAAAGTTTATATGTTGATGTCTTTGGTGACTTTTATTAGTGCATTGATAACCTCTGTGTCTAGCTGAGCGTTGATCGGGTCGCCATGCCTTTGCCCTCGCCTATTTATTAGATCGCCTATGCATTCTATGGTCTGTAGAAAAGTAGGAAGAAAGATAAATATGATAGTCATAAGTAATCATTAAGGGTTTACTCGCCGATAAGATTAGAACCAACGAGAAAGGACTTAATCTCGGTGCGTTGCATCGAACTATACACTTCATATAAAACTAGCAATAAAACAAGTGACAAACTACTTATCTATCAGGACAGCCTTCTTATTGTCTCAAGTATTTATCTGTGTACGTGTGTGCTACTTGCTGATTCGTGCCTATTGGTTTAGTTTATTATTTAATTGCAACCAAATCGTGCCAGTCTCTCAGGCTGAACCCCCTTGCGTTAGAATAGGTTGTATAGCTAACTTAATATATTAAAATACTGATTAGAATAACTAGATAATACGTTCCACTCTTAGTGATCGACACTCTACTTACCATTATATTCATACTGACCGGGTACACTGCTCGTTAAGTGTGTGTGTTATTGATAAGTCGGCTAAATATAAATTTAAAACTTGAGTAGGCATTAAAACTGCTAAACCGCAACGACATACACGCGCATCACTAACTAACAAACATAACAATTCCATTTCCATAACATACACAACCTTCTAAGTGTGATTGAGTGAATTCCGCGCACTTAATCATATTAGCACAACATATCATATACACAAAGTTGACAAGGTTTAACCACCTTATAGTGTATCTAGGGTCCTAACAAGTGGTATCAGAGCTAGGCTGATATAGTTGTTTTTAGAAGAAACAAAAATGGATGTACAAGATGTTCAAACCAATGTTGTTGCAAAGTTGCCCATGATCAAACCGAATGAGTTTGAGTTATGGAGGATGAGAGTTGAGCAATATTTTATGGTTCAAGATTATGCTCTTTGGGATATAATTCAGTATGGTGATTCCTTCACTCTAGGCTATTCAGATGTTCTTATTGAAGGAAAAACAGTTAGAAAAAGAAATACTGGACCAGTTTCAAATGAAGAAAAGATACAAAAGAGAAATGATCAGAAAGCAAAAAACTTGTTGCTTATGACCATTCCTGGTGAGCAGATGCTATCTTTTAGTAAGTATCTTGATGCAAAAACTCTTTTTGAAGAGATTTGTGCATGGTTCGGTGGTAATGAAACTACCAAGAAAACACAAAAGACATTGCTAAAGAAACAATTTGAAAACTTTACTGCTTTTAGTAATGAGTCTCTTGATAAGCTATTTTCAAGATTACACAAGCTTGTCAGTCAGTTAGCTGTGTTGGGTGTTGAGACAGAGAAGGAAGATCTCAACATGAAGTTCTTGAAAAGTCTACCTGATGAATTCCATACTCATGTTATTGTCTGGATGAACAAACCAGAAATTGAAACAATGAAACTTAATGATTTGTTCAACAACTTTAAGATTGTTGAACAAAGTCTAAAAAGGGGTGGAAATTATGGTACTAGTTCTGGGAATGTGGCACTTTTGTCAACTCCCAGTGTTAGTCATTCAGAAGAGGTAGATGAAATTGAAGGTATTTCTAATGTTACTTATGGTGGTCCTTCTACTAGTTCACAAAAGGATGTTGCTGGACTTGGAGATCCAACATTCTATGCCTTTATAACCAGTCAATCTAATGGTTCTCCTCTAAATCATGAAGACCTTGAACAGGTAGATGGTGATGATTTGGAAGAGATGGATATTAAGTGGCAAGTTGCCTTACTTAGTATGAGGGCTAATGTAAAACCCGAAAATCTAAAACATGCAAAATTACCAAATTACCCCTGAAAACTTTAAAATTAAAGTAAAGCTAAATTAAAGTTCCGAATCGATCCCAAACTTCTGGAAACGAACAAGTATGATCCCAAATAATTTTGACAACTCCATTTAATATTTTTGCAAGCTAAAAAATTACTAAAATACCCTTTGGGCGCCAATTTGAATTTTATGATTTATATTAAGACATGAAATGTAATTAAAAACACAATTAATATGGAATTAAAGCTCAATAAATTTTCCCAACTAAGAATCCCAAAATTAAAGCCCATCCCTCCCCCCAAGGACCGGTCTTCATCCATAATAACCAAACCATGATTTATTTCACCTCTAAACCCTAAAAACAAAAGAAGCCGCCACTCATAAAAATTCCACACATCACATCTGAATTTTCTAAGACAAGGAGGTAATTTTCTGGAGTTCTTCATAGTGCCAAGAAGGTGGGAAAAATAACTACAAGGTCCTGGAGTCGATCGTGTGTTCGTGGTGAATTATTTGGGTCGAAATATTGAAACCGAGCAACAATAATCCACAACGTGTGAATCCCTTGATCTAAAATATTTCTGGTATTTTTCTAGCTCTCTCTTAATCATATATAACATGGTAAAAATACCTAAATCGAACCATGCATTGTATTTTGGCCGAATAGAAAATAATGGGTTTATAAACCCTAAAATCGAATTAAATCTAAAAATCTTGTATGCGAATTTTCTGGGCCAGGTTATTATTTTTTGTGGCTTCTATGATGATCATATAACATGAGAAAAATGGTTTCTTGATTTGTTTGAGTCGAAATCGTGATTTATGAATTTATGTTAAAACCGGGTTTATGAAATAGAAAGGAAAAGTTTGGGAAAAATCATAAGTCCAATCGATCTAGGTTTTTCAAGGGATGAAATCTGGAAATAATAGTGTTATAATGATGGTAAAATTATTGGATAATGATTGGGATTATTAGGGTTTGATTTTTGATAAATAATTTGTATACCGATTGGGAAATAATTAGTTAAGGGTGTGTTTTGTAATTATTAAAACTTGTGGGATATTTTTGTAACATTTTATGGACCTGGGAGAATATGTAAAAATTATAACATGAGGGTCTTATTTGTAATTTTGGCAAGATAATGATTTAATTTGTAAATTATAGATCGAATTAAAAATAAATAAAAATGAGGGACTAAATATGTAATTTCTGGAAAGTTGGTGCTGTTTTGAGTAATAAATTATATCCAGGGGGTTATGTGTAATTTTGGTAATTTAATGGCTTAATATGTAATTGTTAATAATTAAGGTTTGAAATTGTAAATTAAAGAGGCTAAATATGTAACTTTGATAACTAGAGGGACTTGATGTGAAAATTGTGAATGTTTAAGGGTGTATTCGTATAACATGTTGAAATAAGTGTTCATTGTGTAAAATTGAGAAATTAAGGGCTTAATATGTAATTATGGTTAATTATTTAAATCGATTTGTAATGTAATAAAGTACAAGGACCAAATGTGTAAATTACCGAAACTTTGAGGGCTGTTTGTAACATAATTATATTGAAGGTTAATTTCTGTAATTTGAAGAAATAAAAGAGACTTGATGTGTAATATGAATATTGTAAAGGTTAAATTGTAAATTATGTAAGTATAAGATTAATTTGTAAATTAATAAAGTAAAGGGGTGTAATTCGTAAATATTGGAAACTTGGAGGTTAAGTGTGTAATTCTGGAAAGTATAAGTGTTTGAATGGTAAAATGATGATAATTTTAATGTGGACCTTTAACTTTGGTAAATTTACACTTATAACCCTGAACTATGAAAACTTGTCATAATTAACCCTGAACTTGTGTAACTTGTTAAAATGAATGTTACTTCCAGAATAAGGTAATTAAAGACTTGACTTGAATAATATTACTTGAATCTTGCTAAGTATGGAAACCTACTAATTATGGAAATCTGCTAAAAATAGAAAGTTACTAAAAATAGAAGTTACTTATAATGGGAAGATAACTGAACCCCTTTCGTATTTCTGCCTTCTACTCCTTTAGGTTCAAGGAGGGAGTGATCTTGATCCCTGTCAGCTACTCTTGTGTTTGTGCTTGCTATTTGAATAAGGTACAGATATTCTGCTCTTCTTGTAAAGAGCCTTCGTCTCATTTCTGATTCCTGATTCATTGTTATGTTTTCCCTTGTATTGTGAACCATAGTTTGACCTTTGCTTTAACCTTTGTCTTGAACCTTGTCATGAACCTGAACTTGAACCTTGATACACTTGATATGAACCATTTGACTTGAACCTTCGACTTGAACCCTGCTATGACTCTTGACATGACTTATTGAACCCTGATAACCTGAATAATTAAGACCTTGAGTACTTGAAGGTTCATAGGATTTTACAACTACTTTTTAGATATATATGAAGAGGTTTTTGAAATATTTCTTTAAAGGACTTTTATTATGAAACTGTTCTAAGAACCATATTATTAAAATCATGTAAAAAGGATTTTCTTATAATAAACTATTATGAACCTTCCAGTATTTGACCTTTCTGATATGGACCTCCTGATAATGAACTCCTGCATTTATCTCCTGTCTTGAACCCTGATATGAACCCTGATATGATACCTGACATTGGATACCTGGACTTGAACCTTGATATACCTGATAGTATAACTGGATTGAGAAAACCTTTTTGATAAATTATGAAAATGTTTTAAGAAATTATTGGTAAGATTATCTTTATAGAAACCATTTTCAAATAACCTCTTTTATGAAACCTTTTAAAGAATACTTTTATGGAAAACGGTATTTAAGGATTTTGACACTTATGATATGAATCCTGATATGAACCCTGATATGAACCCTGTTATGACACCTGATACATGATACCGAGACTTGATACTTGACCCTCACCCACAGTTTGAGACTACGAGCCATCTACTAGGCATGAGGGTTTCATGTCCATGTCGGTGATGCACCACCGGCATGACTAGTGTGTAGCCCTAGTGATTTGGTTACGCCGTCCCCGATCTTGACTTGATTTATTACGTAGAGGAAGAACCCTGTGGCCTGCGGGGGCGTATGGATGCATCCTAGACTTGTCTTGTTCTTGTTACTTGTATTACTTGGTGACTGGCGAGTGTGTGCGATACACGCCTTTCACACCCCTGGGAGCTAGCTACTCCACCCCTGGAGGTATCCCCTCACCCTGTACTTGGTATGCTGAGGTCACCCCTCCATACACCCTGATATGTGACTTGATATGGTTTGACTTTGAGATTGACTTTGAGTTTTGGGCTCGTAGTGGATTTCTGTTTCCCTGAAACCTTGTAACCTTATGACCTGAAACTTGACCCGATATTTGACCTGACTTGATTTAACTTGGGATTTTGGTGGGTTCTGGCTTCATTTACATCTCCTATTGTAACCATTCTTAATTCCTGGTATGTCTGCATAACTCTTGTATTCCTTTTCCCGACTCTTGTTACTCTTGGTAGTATTTCTTTTACTTTATATTTCCGTTACTACTGCTTTGTTTCCGTTATATCTGTTCACTGGGCTTTTTAAGCTCAGCCGCACGTTTTCTTTTCGTGTGCGGCAGGTTATAAGCAGGATGACGGGTTTGGGTATGAGTGAAGAGACTTTTGGACTTAGAAGACCTTGATAGTTATTCTGAAGTAGAAGTCATTAGAAGGATTGCATTTGCAGACTTAGTATTTAGTTTTGTTTCATTCTTAACCTTAGAATGTTAGTATTTCATTTGTAACCTTTGACACTTTATTGTATTACTGTTGAAGTATGCTTTGTTTGATCTGATATAAAACCATTATTGTGACATCTTTACCCTTGTCGGGTTGGGGTGTTACATAGTATGAGGGCTAAGAAGTATTGGCAGAGAACTGGGAAGCAGATTACCATAAATGGTAATGATACTGCTGGGTTTGATAAGAAGAAAGTGGAATGTTTTAACTGTCATAGGTTGGGACACTTTGCTAAAGAATGTAGAAGCCCAAGGAAGCAGGATAATAGGAACACATGGTATAAGCAAGAGAGGAAGAAGGAAGTACTGGTGGAAGAGCCAAAGGCTATGCTGGCTATTGATGGTATTGGATATGATTGGAGCTCTATGGCTGTTGAAGAGGAAGCACCACCAAATGCTGCTCTTATGGCCAATGAATTTGCTCTAATGGCCTTTTCTGATTCAGAGGTAGATGTCATTTCTACTTGTACTAATTCATGTCCTAATCTTAAAAATTATGAAGACATTAAAAAGAGATTTGATGCTTTTAGAGAAGAGTTAATTGATGCCCTTCATAATTTAGCTAATCATAAGAGATGTGTAGGAGTTCTAGAAAAACAAATCCAACATTTTCAAAAGAATGAATATACTTTTACTGATGATTTGAATGCTTTAAAAAGAAATGTAGAATTCAAGGATGAGTGTATTGTTATACTGAATGAGTCACTAGCAAAACACAAAAGAGAAAAAGAAAATGTTACTTTAACTGTAGATGCTTTAGCTCATGCCTCAGAAGGAGTTAATAAGATCTTTGAAGCTCAAGTAAACAATAAGGTTAATTCAGGTGTAGGTTACAAATCTGTCCCTCCACCATACAGAGGTGTTCATTCACCTCCAGGTGTTGACCTAGCACACACAGGTTTAGCTGAGTTTCAAGAACCAATCATGGAATATGGTTCTAAGGATAGTAAGAGTCTTAAGGTAGAAAAGATAAGTAAAAGTTTAGATAAAACTTTACTTTATCAGGACAAGGTGTCCTTTGTTAAGAAAGGAGATGCTATAGTTGTTGAGGATTGTACAACTGATAGTGATGATGAAGAAGAACAGGTTATGTCTAAACCTGAAGTGGTTAAGAAAGTAGGAACAAGTGTTCCTAAGATAGTCAATCATAATACTAACAGGCCTAAGAACAATGTTAAACATGTTAGGCAACCAGTTAGATATTGTGAACAATATAGAACCACCAACAAGCCCAGAGGTAACCAAAGGAATTGGAACAACCTCAAGTCTAACCAATTAGGTGATGACTTTGCTTTTTATAACAAAGCTTGTTATACATGTGGTAGTTTTGACCATCTTGCAGCTTTCTGCAACCATTGGGTATCTGGTTATGAAAACAATAGGGTGAATTATAAAAGGCAAAATCCTCAAACTCACTTTCACTCTAAGTCTAAAAGTATAAAACCCAGAGCAGTTTCGACAGCAGTCTCTACTGCTAGGCAAGCAGTTTCAACTGCTAGACCATTTAAGACTGTTAACCCAAAACAAACAGTTAAAAGTGCAAAAATAACTTTTAAACATGCACCAAAAACTGTTACAAGGCCCATTCAAACAAAAGCAGTGGTTCAAAAACAAATTTGGAGACCAAAGGGTACAACTACAAAGCTAGCAGTTCCTGCTGCTAAGCATGTAGTTCCTGCTGCTAAGGGAAACAGGGCAAATGCTGTTAAGGCCTCAGCATGTTGGATTCTTAAATCCAATGTTGCATCAACTGTCCTTAAAAGATTAAATTACATTGATGCAAGAGGCAGATCCAAGTCAGTAATGGCTTGGATCCCCAAAAGAAACTAACACTCTTATTTGTGTGCAGGAACATTCAACTGATCAACAAGAGGATCAAGGATACTCAGATAGTGGATGTTCAAGGCACATGACAGGCAACATGTCTTATCTTTCAGATTTTCAATCATTCAATGGAGGATATGTTACCTTTGGAGGGGGTGTTCGTGGCAAAATTTCTGGTAAAGGTACAATCAAAACCGGAAATTTAGATTTTGAAGATGTGTACTATGTACAAGAGCTAAATTATAATCTTTTTAGAAGGCCACATTGGATGAATCAATGAAATGGCATAGAAGGCTTGGTCATATTAATTTCAAAACCATAAATAAAATTGTTAAGAATGGTTTGGTAAGAGGTTTACCTCACAAAAGATTTGAAAATGATCAAACATGCATTGCTTGTCTAAAAGGCAAACAACACAAAGCCACTTGTAAGCCCAAGATTTTTAACTCTATCAATCAATCTTTGTTTATGCTGCATATGGACTTATTTGGACCTGTTTCAGTAATTAGCATAATGCATAAGAGATATTGTCTAGTTATTACTGATGACTATAGTAGATTTACATGGGTTTTCTTTTTAGCTACTAAGGATGAGACATCAAGCATCCTTAAGGACTTCATTACACAGATAGAAAACCAAGTAAGCAAGAAAGTAAAAGTCATTAGATGTGATAATGGGACAGAGTTTAAGAATAGAGTTATGGATGATTTCTGCAAAGAAAAAGGTATTAAGAGAGAATTTAGTGTTGCTAGAACTCCACAACAGAATGGAGTAGCCGAAAGAAAGAATAGAACACTAATAGAAGCTGCTAGAACAATGTTAGCTGATTCTAAGCTACCTATAACTTTTTGGGCTGAAGCAGTCAACACTGCCTGCTATGTTCAAAATAGAGTTTTAGTTGTGCAGCCTCACAATAAGACATCATATGAACTTTTTAACGGTAGAAATCCTGCAATAGGATTTCTTAGACCTTTTGGATGTCATGTGACCATTCTCAATACCTTAGACCATTTAGGAAAATTTGATGGTAAAGCAGATGAAGGATTCTTTGTTGGTTATTCTCTTAATAGCAAAGCATTTAGAGTTTACAACACAAGAACAGAAATAGTAGAGGAAAACCTACATGTGGAGTTTTTAGAAAACAAATCCAATGTAGAAGGTCAAGGACCAAAATGGCTATTTGATCTAGAGTATCTAACCAATTCAATGAATTATGTGCCTTTTGTTGCAGAAACTAATGATTTTGCAGGTTCTAATACAACAAATGAGGCAGAGTTAGAGAAAGATCAAAATGATGTGATAATGCCAATAGGGTCTAGTACAATTGTGGAATCAACTTCAACAACTGATGAATCTTCTTCTGGCAAGGCTAAAGAAGGTGTTGAAGATGAAAGCAAGAAAGATGGAACTGAGAAACAAGACAGTCAAGTTAGCAGTTCAAAAGCAGTTTGTACTGCTGAGACAGAGCATTCAACTGCTGGCTCTTCAGAAACGAAAGAAGCAGAATTCTCAGATAATGAGGTGGATTTCAACAATCTTCCATCAAATTATCAAGTTCCTTCCACTCCACAAACAAGAATTCACAAAGTCCACTCCCTAGATAATGTGATTGAAGATGTACAGTCAGGTGTGAAGAAAAGACATCAACTAAAGTCTTCAGACCAACAAGGGCTTCTTGATGCCCTTTATGCTTCAAAACAGCATGAGCTTTCAAACTCTTGCTTGTTTGTATGCTTTCTCTCACAGGTTGAACCAAAGAACATTCTTAAGGCCCTAGATGATTCAAGCTGGTTAGAGGCTATGCAAGAAGAGCTTCTTCAGTTCAAGATTCAAAAGGTTTGGGTGCTAGTTGATTTACCTACAGGTGTGAAGGTAATTGGCACTAGATGGGTTTTTAAGAACAAAAGGGATGAAAGGGGAATAATGATTAAGAATAAGGCTAGATTAGTAGCCCAAGGGTACACACAAGAAGAAGGAATAGACTATGATGAGGTTTATGCTCCTGTAGCAAGGATTGAGGCAATTAGGCTTTTCTTAGCTTATGCTTCATTTTTAGGCTTCACAGTCTACCAAATGGATGTCAAGAGTGCATTTTTATATGGTACAATTGAAGAAGAGGTGTATGTTTCACAACCTCCAGGCTTCATTGATCCTGACCATCCAAACAAAGTGTACAGAGTAGTGAAAGCTCTATATGGCCTTCATCAGGCACCAAGAGCTTGGTATGCAACACTAGCTTCCTACTTATTAGAAAATGGATTTCAAAGAGGAAAGATTGATCAGACACTTTTCATCAAACAGCACAAGAAGGATCTTCTGTTAGTGCAGGTGTATGTGGATGACATTATCTTTGGATCTACTAGGAAGGAAATGTGTTTAGAGTTTGAGAAACTTATGAAAGATAAGTTTCAGATTAGTTCTATGGGAGAACTTACATTCTTTTTGGGTTTGCAAGTTAAGCAATCATCTGAAGGTATATTTATTAGTCAAGACAAATATGTTGCAGAGATACTTAGAAAATTTCAATTTGCTGATTCAAAAGTGGCAAGCACACTAATGGACTCTGAGAAGCACCTTCTGAAAGATGAAGATGGAGAGAGTGTGGATGTACACACTTACAGATCTATGATAGGCTCTTTGATGTACCTTACATCATCTAGACCTGATATCATGTTCCCTGTTTGTGTTTGTGCAAGATTTCAAGTAACTCCAAAGGTTTCTCATTTAACTGCAGTCAAGAGAATTTTTAGATATCTCAAAGGTCAACCAAGGTTGGGTATATGGTATTCTAGGGAATCTCCTTTTGACTTGGTAGCATATTCGGATAGTGATTATGCTGGTGCTAGCTTGGACAGAAAGTCAACAACTGGAGGATGTCAATTCCTTGGGTGTAGACTTGTCTCATGGCAGTGTAAGAAGCAAACAAGTGTGGCAAATTCAACAACTAAAGCTGAATATATAGCTGCTGCAAGTTGCTCTAGTCAAGTTCTATGGCTTCAAAACCAACTTCTTGATTATGGGTACAATTTCTTAAACACTGTTATTCATATTGATAATAGTAGTACAATTTGTATTATTAAAAATCCAGTGCAACATTCTAAAACAAAACACATTGAAATTAGACATCACTTTATAAGAGACTGCCATGAGAAAAAGTTAATTCAAGTTCTTAAAGTTGCTTCAGAACACAACTTTGCAGATCTGCCAACAAAAGCTTTTGATGTTTCAAGGTTTCAGTACTTGGTAGCAAGTATTGGAATGCTTAATCTTTGAATTTTCAATCTAATGTGTTTATGTAAATAATTTTTTTTGTCTCTGTTGCTGGCTTTATATAATACTGCTGTTATTACAAAAAGTTTGTGCTGCTAGTACAAATTTAAAATGTGTTATTCATATAGTTGGTCTTATGATTTTTCTAATGCAAGACAAGTACTTTGTACTTTTTTCTTTTGGTTTTAGACTAACAATTTCAGGTATGAATATGTGAACACAAGGGAAATTTCAAGTGAAATGGAAGCAACACAATGCTGATATTGGCTGCTGCCATAATAGGTTTATGATGGACTGAGTTTGGAAATTTAAAACTCCTTAAAACTACTTTCTTGAAACCTAGTTATGATATTTCACATTGAATTGATGACTTAGTTGATCAGATAGTAACTGATGCAACTCACTTTCTATCATTTTATACTTTTAAGTATAATGTGCAAGTCTAAGGACATCTGATAGAAAGAACAGCTAGTAAATGTGAATCTAACACTTGTGTTAGAGGTAACAACTACTATGAGCTGGAAACCCTGTCAGGAAAGCTCTTTGAATGAGTTTATATGTACACAGGCAGTTATTTATAACTGAAAACATTGGTTCTCACACAACCAGAGGTTGCTTTAAACCGAAATTTTGATTAAGTGTCTGTTATACACTTGATCCCTTCAAAATGGTTGAAAGCAGTATGATTTTTCAATTCTAAAATCATGAACATACTGCTAAGTCAAATAATTTCTTAAACAAGGATTTTTAAAGAGATTCACAAAAACCATCCATTGATGGACCATGAATCAAATGTCCAATGAATCACCTCTCATAGGAGTTAACACACCTAGAAGTGATGAGGGCAGTAACTTAAACTCTTAAGGAATTGATGACTTCATGTACAACATTGTCTGACAACAAGTTCTAAATGATGGATCAGATGATAAGGAAAGATATATTTTGGTACATAGTGAGATCTTCCAAACAAGGGGAGGAAACAAAAGTTATTTGTATCTCAGGGGAGGTAACAATCTCAGGGGAGGAAATAATAGCCCATAAAAGGAAGATAATCCAATAAAAGGAAGGAGAAGACAAGAGCATACAAGATGATAACATAGAGGTTGAAAATGACAAGAGCATTCCAAAGGAGAAAGTTCTATCTAGGTCAAACGAAGAAAAGTTTCAATTTCAGTTTACCACGTTTGTTCATCACTTGCAAAGGCATGCTGATAGATGATTTCACTTGTTGAAACAAGCATCCAAGATACACAGCACCATTGCCTCTTATAATTCCTCCATCCAAGGAAATTGCACCATCTTTAGGTCAATAATTGAAGACTAAAGATTAGTGTATTGATATTGTTGAAGTCAAAGATCAGAAAGCAGATGAGCTTCTAAGAAAGATATTCAATCTCTCAGAACAGAAGAAAGTTCAGATCAAGGGTCTAACTATGAAGTGTTTGAAAGATCTTCACAATCCATAATTTAATTCAAAAACATGTTGACATGGATTCACATGTTTAGGGGAGGATTATTGGGAATTAAATGTTCTGAAAATTAAGTTTCAAGAATTACAAGTATTAACAGTTCCAACTGCTGAGAAGAATACTCTAACAGTTCCAACTGCTGATGTATATCTTAGGACTGCTCAAGTTATAACTAACTGTTCTAACTGGTAGTACAAAGAAGGGACTGCTAGTTGATACTGGTGAGTTGAGACTGCTAGATGGATAAGTATTGAAAAGATATTTTTGTACTAAAGTCAAGAATATACGGTAGATAATATCTTACCCCATGTGCTTAGTTAACAAGTTGTGTACACAGATACATGTTGTATCTTATGTACTGACACACTCAAGATAAGTTAACCAAGTAAGTCGGCTAGACTTTAAGCAATATGTAAAGATCTTCTTGGACTATAAAAGAAGATCTTAGTCAAGTGATATAGTTGTTCAATAGTGTCTAAGAGAATAAGTTGAATAGCGTGTTATTTTTATTAAAACTTTCATAACTGTTAAGACATAGAACAAACACAAATATATCACAAGTTGTAGAAACTTAAGATTCAAGGTCTTTGTAACCTTAGTGATAGTGATCACTCGTATTATTTCTTGAATAATATTGAATCGTTTGGTGATAATCTTTATGTGTTCATTGCTAACTAACAAACATAACAATTCCATTTCCATAACATACACAACCTTCTAAGTGTGATTGAGTGAATTCCGCGCACTTAATCATATTAACACAACATATCATATACACAAAGTTGACAAGGTTTAACCACCTTATAGTGTATCTAGGGTCCTAACAGAGGCCATCATTAGAAAACCAAGCATAACTTTGATCCCTGACAAATCGATGTCACTCCACTTCTGGAAGGCTTTGTCTCCGAACTCATCAATGAAGAATAAACCTCTCTCAGGTTGTTCAATGACCACATTGTTCCTGAAAGGAACACCTTTAGGGAGAGCCCTATTGCAGTCAAGACCAAGAATCTTGATCTCAGGTTCAGCTTCAATCTTCTTTCTTTTTCTTGAAGAAGACTGAGAGGGAGCTGGTTGTGCTGAATCAGGAAGAAGAGATGGAGTGCCAAGTTCCTGAGGTGCAGCTGCCAATCTTTTGTACCTCAGACTCAAGGACTTCATCAGACTAGGGACCACAACATTTGATTTATTTGCTATTAATGGACCCAACTCATCCAATTCTGTGATCCCAAAGTCAGCGAATCTGAAAGGTTGATGAACCTGAAAGTCTCTTTTGTCAGCACTTCTATAGACAGTGACAATGGCAGGATTGGTGTTTCGATGAATATGAACATCAGTGATTGGTTCTGGCTTCAACCTGTTAGTCATATACCACTGATATTTCTTAATCCTGTTCTGCCTGATCTCTTCAGCCCTTTTATTCCTTTCCTCCCTTTTCTTCCTGAGAGTGATCATCTCCCCAGTCTGAGCTTTTACAAAAGTCATACCTCCCTCTCTTCCTGAAAGATCCTTAGCCTCAAGACCAATCTTCTCAGCCTCTTCATGAACAACCTTAATAATAGCAGGCTTGCTCACCTTTTCTTCTTCCTTTAACTTCTTCTTTGCTTCCTCTTCCTCCAGATAAGCACTGAGTTCATCAGCTGAGAAGTGGTGAAGAACTCCATCAATATCATACGGGATCCTGGCTGGTGATTCAGGATCCTTTGCTACCAAGATTGGTGCTGGTTGAGGCTCAGGATCAGTGAGGATGCCTTTGCTTTTTTCTTGATGGGTGGAAGAAGCTTCAGGAATCTCCCCTTCAGTGTGAGAAGGAGGAGAAGGAGGTTGCTGGCTTGTGGAAACTTCAGGGACTCCAGTGTCTTTCTCCCCCTCAACTGTTGCTTGAGCCATGGTGATAGCAAGAGTTGGAGCCACTGGAGCAGCAGGACCCTTGAAAGCCTGATAGATCTCAGTCATCATTGATTTGATGTCCGAGGTGTCTTGCTGAAGAGTTGAGATCTTATCCGCAAGAGATGCCTGAGAAGCTTCGATGCCTGACATCTTTGACCCAAGAGACCATGCCAAGGATGTTGAAGATTGTGCCCAAGTACCCAGATGTTTTTCCTGAAGACCCAAAGAAGTCCTGATTGAGTCCAATGAAGAGCTAAGACCCTGAATATTAGAATCCTTCAGTAAGCTGAGAAGATCACTAAATTCAGCTGAGTGCTTCTGGTAAGTCTCAGCAGCCTGAAGGACCTTCTTGTTGAGTTTCGGGTCATCCTTGACAGCTGTTTGAATAGTTCCAAGGCTTTTAGTGATGCCTTCAAGAGTAAGATTGAACTTCCTGAGATGAAGATCAATAGCTGTCAGGGAGTTATTGGTGTCAGAATGTATCTTGTTCACATCATCATGATAACTTTCAACATCTGCCTTCAGGTTGGCATAGTGAACAGCAGCTTCAGTGTGATGATCGAACATTTCTTCAGTGAGACCAGTGTAAAGAGCTCTATTGGTCTTGAGTAGGAACTTGACCAATTTTCTTTCAGTGAGGGGAAGAGAGTCATCATACTTTTTGAGGATGTCCCCAGTATCAGAAGAATCAGAAGAGTGAGAACCTGACTCTTCACTTTGGTGTGGAGATGACTGATGTGATTGTTCAGGTTGCTCAGATTGTACATCAGTTTCCATATCCTCACCTGCCTCAAAAATTTCCTCTTCACTCTCTTCCTTGAGTTCTTCATCAGACTCAATAAGAGCCTGAAAGTCCCCCATGGACTCAATACCCAAAAATTCAACCGGCTCCTCTTTATAAAAAGACTCGCCTTTGGTTTGGTTAGGTCCTGACCCCGTTGTCATAATAACTGAGTGGGTTTGCTCAGCCTGACTAGCCATAATAACTGGGGTAATACCAGCCTGGCTTTTGGGGGCAGTTCCTGAGAGAATCGGACCGCCTGAGGGGTTTATGGGTTCCGTATCAGCGGGTTGTTTCTTTCCCTCTGAGTCTTTGTCCCCCTTTGCACCTTCAACCACTAATGGGTGTTTTTCAGTGGTATCACTAGGTACTGATTGTGAAAGTTGGTGGACCCCCTTCCCATCAGGATTGTGCTGTCCTTTTGGGGATTTAGGGTCCTTTTCTCCCTGAGATCCTGAGGGTGATTGCTTAGGAACGTTAACGGGATGTGAATGTTTGTGGGTCCCCTTCTCAGTAAGGTAGTGCTGCCTTACCGAGGATTTAGAACCCTTTCTTCCCTTGGGAACTGATTGTTTTTTGACAGTTCCTTCATCGGGATGTGAGGGGGGAATGGTTCTTGATCCCTCTGACTTGTTTATGTCAGTGGAATCATGTGGAAAGGGTGTGCCCGAGGTCACTGAGGATGATTGCTCAGTGACCTCCGTTGGCCTTTGTTTTGAGGTCAAGAGGGTCTCAGAAATGGGTGTCTCAGAGGTCTCGGCCTTTTTCAACCTCTTTTTAAGGTTGAGTTGGTTTTGAGGATCAGTCTCAGTGGCGAGTGGCTTGGGTCTAACCACCTGGCTGGACTGACCCTTCTTTGTCTTCTTCACCTTTTTGGTCGGTGAAGGAACTGGTGAGACAGCGTCTTTACCCTGAATGACTGATTGCATGTATTCAGTCAGGGCAATATTTGTAACCTCACTGATGCCACTAGTGAAGTTTGACTTGTGCAGGACGTCCGGCTTCGTACCTTCTGCATCAGGCCTCACGTAGTCAGAACCAAGTAGGTCCTGAAGCACACAGGAAACAAATCTAGGGTAGGACATATGCCTTTGCCTATGTTTTCCTGAGAGCTTGGCAACAAGGTCTCGGAAGATTATTCCTCCGATGTCAATTTTTGTACCCTCAAGGAGACTGAACAGCATCAATTGTTGTGATGAGTTCAATTGTTCCGTAGAGGATTTATTTCCACCCAGGACCTGAATGACAAATGTCATCAGTATCCTCCAGATAGGATTGAACCATGTTTTGACTACTGGAGCTTTCTCCAATAAGCCTCCAGCAGACGTTGTAGGACGTCTGGGGTCGTGGGGTGCTAAAAAGATCAGTTCATTCTTTATGTCCTGATCAGTAGGGTTGGGTGCAAACGCTTCAGCAAAGTCAAGGCATGTGGCTTTGATGAAGGTTGAGTAGTCAAAGGAGAGGGTTCTGCTCCCATTCATCACCGTGAAGGTGATGATTGACTCTTTGGTGTCTTTGGGGCTGGTAGCCACAGCCGTGCACCAGAATTCCCTCAAATAGTCATGGTAGATGACTGAGGGGGTGTGGGTGAAAGCCTTTGCAAGAAAACAATTACGAAGAAATTTCATAACGTTCTTGTAGGCTGGGTAGTTTTGTGGATAAGAGAAATTTCCTACCACATTGTTCTTTGTTAGGTCAACGTCCCCAGTGAGGAATTCCACATTGGGGGCGTATGTGATAGCTTTAGAAGAAGCCATTTGTGGGTAAGTCTGGGTTTGACTAAGGTTTCTGGGTTTCTAAAGCTTAAGAATACACACACAATTTGTTTTTGAGAATTAAAAATGGCAGAGTTTTGCTTAAGATTCTATAAAAAAAGTGTGTGTGTTTCTTTTGGTTGGGTTATTTATAGGGAAGTGGAGATGGGGGTGTTTTAGGCATTTGAGCGGTTTCTATTTAATTCAAAAAGAATTATTGGAAACTGTTTTGAATAAAATGTTTTGGGATCCGCATTTAATGCCAACACTCCACTTTTCCCTGGTTTGGCGCAACAGTCAAGGTGAACAGTTGAGCAGTTCTGCAAAAGTGTAATTTGCAGAGATGAGTCATCACATATCTGTAATGTGATTGGAGAGGCATTTAATGCCAAGTGGGAATGTGGTGGCCCAGAGGTGGAAGCCAGAAAGGCAAAAAGAACAAATATTCTTATATTAAATAAGAATTTAGTTACCAACCTCGGACATTTACTAACTAGATACTTAGAGCATTTAAGTTAGTATTGAATGTCCTTTTTCAGGGCCCTGAATGATTTTTCATTCAGTGATGGTTTTTCAGGGACTTGGGATTAGTCACTGATGATTCAGGAATATGGAGTGATTCCTGAGCTACAAGGATTCAGGAACTTGGGTTTAGTTCCTGAACCTTAAAGATTTTCAGGAACTTGGGTTAAGTTCCTGAGGTTGAGGATTCAGTGATTTGTTTTCACTGATGTACACATTGAGTCAGGGACCTGAGGTTTTAAGAATTTACGCTTCAGTTGGAAGGATTCAATCAGTTGACTGATTCTCGATATCCAACATTCCTAATTCAGCTTTCAGTCTTGTGAAAGTTGGTTCATCCAAAGGTTTGGTGAAGATATCAGCTAACTGATATTCAGTAGGGATGAAGTGTAATTCAATGTCACCATTCATGACATGGTCCCTGATGAAATGATATCTAATATCAATGTGTTTTGTTCTCTGATGAAGAACAGGGTTGTTTGAGATTGCAATTGCACTTGTGTTATCACAAAAGATGGGTACCATCTTATACTGAATTCCATAGTCACTGAGTTGACTTTTCATCCAGAGTACATTTGCACAACAACTAGCTGCTGCAACATATTCAGCCTCAGCTGAGGACAAGGCAACTGATTGTTGCTTCTTAGCACTCCAACAGACTAGTTTCCCACCAAGAATTTGGCAGGAGCCTGAGGTGCTTTTTCTGTCCATGTTGCATCCAGCATAGTCAGAGTCTGAGTATCCTTTAAGATCAAGCCCTGAGCACTTTGGATAGTATAATCCAAGGTTTGGAGTGCCTTTCAGGTACCTGAATATCCTTTTCACAGCAGTGATATGAGATTCTCTTGGGTCAGATTGATATCTGGCACATAGACATACTGAGAATTGGATATCAGGCCTTGATGCAAGTAGATACATCAGTGATCCTATCATTCCTCTAAAGAGAGTTTGATTTACTGGTTTACCAGTGAGATCAGGACCAAGGTTGTTTGGGGGGACCATGGGAGTTTTGACTGAGGCACAGTCACTGAGATCATACTTCTTCAGTAGATTCTTTACATACTTCTCTTGACTGATAGTGGTTCCTCTATCAGTCTGCTTGATCTGTAGACCAAGGAAGTATGTCAGTTCTCCTATCATGCTCATTTCAAACTTCTTTGCCATTAGTTTTTCAAATTGTTTGCAAAGTTTGAAACTTGTTGAGCCAAAGATGATGTCATCAACATACACTTGTACTAGTATGACATCATTATTTGTCTTATAGATAAACAATGTGTTGTCTATCTTGCCTCTGACAAATTTGTCTTGGATTAAGAAGGCTGAAAGAGTCTCATACCATGCCCTGGGAGCTTGCTTCAGTCCATAAAGGGCTTTGTTAAGCTTACAGACATGATCAGGAGACTCATGGATTTCAAATCCAGGAGGTTGCTGAACATAAACTTCTTCTTTTAGTGAACCATTTAAGAATGCACTTTTAACATCCATTTGGTACACTTTGAAGTTCATGTATGTAGCAAAAGCAATGAAGATCCTGATGGCTTCCATCCTTGCTACTGGTGCAAATGTTTCTTCATAGTCAATGCCTTCTTGTTGATTATAGCCTTTGGCTACAAGTCTGGCTTTGTTTTTAATGACTATGCCATTTTCATCAGTTTTGTTTTTGAATACCCATTTCATGCCAATGACTGAGACATTCTCAGGACATTTGACCAAGGTCATTACCTTGTTTCTGTCAAATTGTTCCAGTTCATCATGCATGGCCTGAACCCAACTTGGATGTGTAAGTGCTTCTTTAACACTTTTGGGTTCAATTATGGAAATGAAGTCCACAAATAGGCATTCATTGGCTGAGGCTGCTCTTAGATTAGCAGCCATGCTCCTGGTGAGCATGCCTTCAGTAGGCTCTCCAATAATATTGACAAGTTCAATGTCCTGAGACCTAGTCTAACTTTCCTGAGGTCCTGGATACTGATTTGAACATGTGGAGGCCTGATTGGGTAGAGGGATTGGTTTTGGAGTAGACACATGATCATTGATTGGATCTTGAGTGTCTACCTGATCATTGAGATTGTTTGGTTCTTGAGCATTTTGAACAGACTGATTAATTTCATCAGTGTTTGCATGTGCCTCAACAAACTCAGTGATGGTTGGGTTAGGTAGGTTGTGAGGGATTATGTAATAAGAGAGGTTAGCATCATTTTGATACTGAGTAGAAGGATTGTTTTCAGGAAGATATTCATCAGGAGGATATCTTGAAGAGTTATCAATTCCTATCTCTTCTACTGAGGCAGTTAAGAACCTGATTGCATCAGTGCTCTCATCAAAGGTAACATGAAATGTTTCCTCAGTCTGCTGTCTCCTTGTGTTGAACACTCTGAAGGCTTTTGAGACAAGTGAGTATCCCAGGAAGTATCCATCATCAGCTTTTGCATCAAATTTCCCTAAGTGGTCCTTGTGATTATGAATAAACACAGGACACCCAAAGACATGAAAGTAGCTGATGTCAGGGATTCTTCCTTTGAATAACTCATATGGGGTTTTCCCATGTCTCTTGACAATGATGGATCTGTTTTGTGTATAACAGGCAGTTTTGACTGCATCAGTCTAAAAATGGTTGGAAAGGACTGATCCACATAGCATTGTCTTAGTAGCTTCAATGAGTGTTCTATTTTTCCTTTCAGCAACACCATTTTGTTCAGGTGTGTATGGAGAGGAAAAGTTTTGGGAAATACATTTCTCATCACAGAAACATTCAAGTTCATAATTTTTGAACTCAGTCCCATTGTCAGTTCTAATCTGTTTGACCTTAATGTCATTTTGATTTTCAATGTTCCTAACAAAGGACATGATTGTTTCAGCTGCCTGACTCTTTTTGATCAGGAAGAATACCCAAGTGTATCTAGAGTATTCATCCACAATGACCAGAGTATACTTCTCATGGTTAATAGACCTTGGACTGACAGGTCCAAATAGATCCATATCGAGAAGATGTAGGCAGTTCCTGATGGAAAAGTTGGTTTTGGTTTTAAAGGATGCTCTGTGATGTTTACCTTTTTCACAAGCTGAGCATGGTTTATCCTTTGAAAACACAAGAGATGGTAAGCCAAGGACCTTGTTTTGTTTTACAAGATTGTTTATGTTTTTAAAGTTCAGGTGGGTGAGTCTCTTATGCCAAAGCCAGTTGAGTGTATCAGTGGCTTTAGCAAAGAGACAAGTTCCATCCTGAGTTAGACTGGACATGTCTAGTACATAAACATCTTGTCTTCTTGGTGCAATGAGGACAATTTCCTTATTTGCATTGAAGATGGTTCCTTGCTTATCATCAAACTGAACTATGTATTTTGCATCACATAGTTGACTGACACTGATCAGATTATACTTAAGACCATTTACATAAGCTATCCTAGTAAAGACAATACCATTGCAGTTTACTGAACCATAACCTTCAGTGAGACATGATGAGTTATCAGCAAATATCACTTTGGGTCCTGGTTCTTCCACATATTTGTGCAGACACTCCTTAACACCCGTCATGCTCCTTGAACATCCACTGTCTAGATGCCAAACAGGATCCCTGGCATGCCTCTGCACAAATAGTAAACTGGGTCAGTTCTTTCTAGGACTCCATTTCATGGAGGGTTTGGTATTGTAGGTCTTTATGAAAGTATTAATTGATTCATGGTCAGTGATTGAGTGGACTGAGCTACCACATGTTTTGCATTTAGTCGCAGGGGTAGCCTCAGTAGTCTGAGAGAATTGTTTATTCATTCCTCTTCTTGACTGAATGACCTTCTCTTTTCCTGAGGATTTCTGAGTGGAACTTCCACTAGATTCACAGTGTTTGTCAATTTGATAATCCTCAGGAAGATGGTCATTGAATCCACATAATGGGCAAGGTGAAAAAGGCTTGGCCTTTTGCTTCTGTTTCTACTTAGAATCAGAAGGGTAGTTCAGGCACTGAGCCTTAAGTCCTGAAAAGTTTGACATGACTGAGCATTGTTTATGATTAGAGGTCCTGTGATCTTTCTTTTTGCAAATCATGCAATAAAGGACTCTATAGCAATCATCAGTGAGATGATTTGCATAGTTGCATAGTTCACATCTTTTCAGGGGTTTTGTGGGTTTGGGTTTGGTCTTTGAGGAAGCTGGTTTTTGTTCCTTCTTGGATTGAGAAGGTTTCTCAGAAGATGCAATCTTCTCTCCCAGCTTCCTGACCATTTCAGCCAATTGATCAAATTTTGAATCAGGGCTTTGGGTTGTTACTTCAGAAGGGACTGAAGTTGATGAGTCATCAGTAATTACTGAGACATCAAGGGTTGGTCTCTTCAGGATGGTTGTTCCCTTTCCTGATCTCTCCTTTGGAGAGTGTGGTGAGAAGACCATTGGTGGGAGGCCTAAGTTAGGTGCCACACCCTGAAGGGTATTCAGTGGAGGAAGTGGAGGGTATGATTCTGATTCAGACTCATTCACAGACTCAGTGATACTGAGTTGTTCAGTGAGTTCAAGCTTACTGAGTTGTTCAGTAAGTCCAAGCATTTTTTTCAAAGCCTGACTTTCAAGAAGCAAGATCTTTCCAGTCTCAAAGTTTGGTAACTTACTGACTGGGTTGTCCCTGACAATCCAGTCATTAGACTTGGGAAGCAATTCTTGCTCAAAAGATATGCTAGCTGGAACAAAGTTTAGTTCATTATGACACACATTTGGATCAACCATATGAGGGTCAATTCCAATGGTTTTCTGAGAGATTAATCCCACAGTATCAAAAACCTTGGGGTTCTTCTTGGTCCAGCTTTGGATGACAGCCTTTTCTTTGTTAAGTTCAGTTTGAAGGGCTTAGTTTTGTTTCAAAATCTCAGTGTTCTGAATTTGTAGAGTTATTGTTTCTAGTTTGGCTTGCTTTAGTACAAGCAGTTCATCTCTACATTTATTCAATTCTGACACAATATTGTTATATTTTGAAAACAGGTTAAGCCTTTGTTCCTCAACAAACTTTAGATCAACACAAATATAATTCATGTAAGACTGCCAATCAGAATCATCATCCATAGAAAGTAAAGTATTTACCTTCTTCATGGTGATGTTGACCCACTCTCCATTCCTAGCATGGCTTTTTTTCCCACAGCCACCTGATCCTCTTCAGAAAGTGCCATCAGTGCACTAACTCTTATTTCCTCATATGAGGAAACCTCTTCTTTATCCCAATCATATGCTTCAGCTACTAATACCTTGTTCTTTGTCTGAATAGGTTTAGATGTTTGAGCATCCTGAGGCAATATGGGGTTAGTTTCAAGAAGTGCAAGTTTAGCTTTGATTTTCCTATATTTTGTTTCAAAATCCTTTTGACCCTTGTTTTGAAATTGTTGGGTGGACTGAAATATTTTAGGTTGAAACTTGCTAGTTCCTGAGAATTTGTAAGAGGGTTCTGAGATAGTTTTAGAATAACAGTCCCTAGCAAAATGACCCTTTTTACCACATTTAAAGCATTCAGTGGTCTCATTTGCTTTTGGTTTTGTAAAGTTGGACTGATTTCTTTTGATGAAACGTTTTGAACTAGCAAGGAGTGCCCTTTCTTGGAGTTCCAAGTTCAAGTCGTTCAGGTACTCCTCACCAGTCCTTTCATCAATTTCTTCTTCAGAATCCTCTTGAAAATCCTGCACAACACCATTAGAATATAAAGCAGTTGATATGGGTGTGGAGGTTAAGGCCTTTTTGGACTCAAGAGCTTTTGAGTCAGGGTATCTCCTTGAGATCAAGTTGTCTTCATAGACAAACTTCCCATAAATTTCAGGGAGCTCAAGGGTCTGAATGTGGTTAGCATTCCTCAGGCCTTGTGAGAAGTTGAGCCACTTCTCAGGGAGACTGTTGACAAAGCCAACATTTGTCTCATGCTTAGACAGTACAACACCATCATTTGATAATTCATTTATCAAAGTCTTGTATCTGGTGTAGGTCTGTGAAAGACTTTCAGAGTCTTTTTCCCTGAAAGTATTATACTCAAGTTTAAGGTCCATGACCCTATTTTCCTTGGTATCTGAGGGACCCTCAAAGCTGTTTACCAAGTCATCCCAAGTTTGCTTGGCTGTTAGACAGTTGATGACTGATTCCATTATATCGTCAGGAAGACATGATATAAGGATGCTTTTCAGGCGTTGGTCTTGATTGACCACCCTCCTCTCATCAATGGTCCATTGGGCCTCAGGCTTGTTTAGCCCTGCGGCTATCTTTGGGACAAATGGGCCATCCCTGATACAGGTGATGTAGTAGGGTTCCATACCGGTAAGATAGCAAATCATACGCTTCTTCCATTTGCTAAATTTCCCAGCTTCAAGTCTGGGTGCAACAGCGGAATAGCTGCCACCCTTTTTGTCGACTAGCTGGGGTACATTGATATCAGCCATAGTAGGATCTTGGTTTTAAAAACCTAGAGCACTCTTGGTTAGTTTAAAGATTTTATAAACCAGAGGCTCTGATACCACTTGTTGTTCCCTTAACATGTTTAGAGTTAACTAGAAAGTTAATCTATTTTGTGTTTATGACTAATACAATGTTATGATTAATTCTAACAGTTATAAAACGTGAATATAGAAAACTCAAGGTAATTTTCAACGTTTAAATTCTTATTAGAAATGAATCAAAGAATCTATACCCAAGTGTTTTTTGGAACAAACACTTGGGATTGAATAGACAAGGTATGGTGGTGTCTCCTATCTAAACTCAAGTTTTGCTTGAGTGGTAACAATGCGACCTCACTGAGCTATCTCAGGGATACGTTACTCTTTGTAGGAGAGAAGTTGTTTTGCAAAAGTCTAAGCTTTAATTGTACAAAACACACACAACTTCTCTCCTTCTCAATCTATTTATACACAAGTAAACTGAGTAAAAGTAATTAAAATATTACAAGTTGTTGAGCAAGCGTGTCTGACAATTACAACAGTAATTGTCATTTCCAAGAACCAATAGAAATGGCCTATTAAGTCTTTAGGAGTGGTTGGTCTGACACTCCAAGACTTTAAGCCGTCTTAGGAAGGATTTCTTCCTGACAAGATAAGTCCTTCTATTTGAATTCGCCTTAAGCATCCTGAAGATGACTCACTGAGAGGCTGTTCTCTCAGTGACTTGAATTGTTCTCGGTTTAAGTTAACACTTAGTTAATTTGTGTCCAAATCATGTTTTAAGTATTCTTGGGTTTTTCATGACCCAACAATCTCCCCCTATTTGTACAGGAAACAGACGAGGGCGTATGTGGTCTAAAAGACCTAACTCATCTTATGAACCACCGGCTTGTGGGCCACAGGGATGAAAGGCATGTCCGAAGGATACAGGACGAAAGACCATAAGGTATTTGTTAAGTATTACATCATTAGTCATACTTATTTCCTTGTCTTCCTTATTCGCTATTTGGTGGTGCCTTGTGACTATACTGGTGGGTTTTATCTACTGATCTATTACGTCAGTTTAGCCACGCGTGGAAGTGCAGATGTTATCTGCTAGTATTGCTCGATGATGCTGGTAATTAGGGTGTGATTACCCTATTATTGTTTTTACTACTGGTCTTCAACTAGTATGATGATCGGTTGTGGGATGATATGTTCGTACGTTATATATCAGATCGTGTGGAATTCTAATGTGTTCATGTTCGTGATCTGGTAGTTAGGGGTTTTTTAACCCTACTTGGGTGTTATTAATTCGTATATCAGACCTGATAGTCGATTAACAGGTCCTGAGTGTTCTTCTGTATGTTAGGGGGTGTCTAACCTTATTGTTCGACATCTTCTACTGGATCCTTGCTGTTACATTTGGATTTGCTGTGCGGATTGTGATTGCAGTGATGGTAAGATGGTTCTGGTCGAGTATTTGTCTACTGGAAGTTAGGGTCCTAACCTTATTGGGTGGTCTTGGATACGTATTACCGACTGCTGGCGTTTATGATCAGACCTGGTCGGACAGATCTGGTAGTTGTTTGGCAGACATGGTGGTTGTATTTTCAGTCCTGCTGTTCGTGTTCAATTAGGGTTGATATCTTTGAGTATAATGACCTGGATTTGGACGTTATGGATGTCTTTTATGAAGAGGGTCATTAGTATTATGCTTGTGCAACAATGTTTTTTGTTGACGATTTAATCAGATCAAAAGAAGACACATGGTGACATGCTGCTTATGCACTTCTGCTGCTACGTCTGATATATTCTACTGCTCGCCTTGTGAATGCTAATACTTAACACTGCTGCTGATGCGTGGTTTTGCGACCTTACAATAGGTTTTACCTCTCGAGGGATCTCAAGAGGCTTGCAATCCCCACCAGGCAGTGTACCTGACCGATGTAGTATAGTGTAGTGGCAAGTACTGGGGGATTGATCGTTCTCTAGAGGAATAGTGTCGTTAGGATTGAAAAACTACTCTAATAGGTCTAAGGGTGAGGGAAGATTCTTTTTTGTATTTTTATATTTTTTATAAAAGCAAGTAAAATCTCGGGTTTGAAGGAGTGGGCGGAATTAGTTGCTAGTCAACTAACCCAAATAACTACAAATGCAAATAAAATAAAATAACTGAAAATAAAAAGTTGTGGAACTTATATGGAGAGAAATGTGTTTACTTAGATTTCCTTACTCCCTAACTATCTTTTACCGGTTGATTAGTGTGTATTAATTGCGTGGATGACGGGTGTATTCCTTAATACCAATCGTGGGGTGGCGTACGTACTTCCCCAACTCTACAAGCTCCTACTTCACTCCTATGTCGAGCCGGCTAAGAAGCTCCTAACATGGGATCACTAGAATTCGCTCATGCATTAAATACAACCATAAAAAACCTTAGTACGCATTGGTTCATGTTTCTTAAGACGTTCAAGCAAGTTACCGTATAGGAGGTTAGCCAGTTTTCTTAAGTCTAACATCGATAAACAATCATCCAATACAATTAATAACACACCAACAACCAATAATCAATAGTTAGGTTTCATTAGATCTAAGCAAACACAAGATAAATCTAGCCTAGCATGTTAATTAAAAGACAAGAACAAGATATAATCAAACAACACATAAACATATTGAATGATTAATTGATTACTTATCTTCAATTAAACATGGGAGATCCAAGGGTATAAAACCCTTAAAAATGGCAGAAAATTCGTCTTAGGGTTTCTCCTCACAAAGTTGCACACTAATGACTGAAAATTGCAAAACTATATATAGAATTTAGGGGCAGACGGCGTCACGTTGTAGGAGGTGACGCCGTCACCTCGCCGCGGCTAGGGTTCCCGGATGGTCTTCCTGACGCCGTCCCTCTTTAATCCCCAAAAATCCACTCTGGCGCGTCAAGGGTTGACGCCGTCACAATTGTGCTTGACGCCGTCTCTCTTTAACTTAAACCGTGACGGCCTTGATAACCTTAAAGGGTGACGCCGTCAGACTTCCTTTGTAAAACTTTCTGGCGCGTCACGTGTATTTGTCATATCCACCTCTTTTACCAAGCCGTGACGCCGTCAGGAGCAATCCTTGACGCCGTCACGTGTACTTTTCCAGCAGCTTTGGAGACTTTGTCGTTTTCTTCACTTTTATGCTCAAAAAACGTCCAAAATGCTTCCTTTTCTAGATTTCTTCTCCAAAGTACCTAAAATGACAAAAGGAACGATTTAGGGCAATATTTGATCAAATAAATACGATTTAGGGCTTAAATGACCCCCTAAAAGCGGTACACTTTTCGCTTCATCAAATACCCTTACACTTGAGATTTGCTTGTCCTCAAGCAAATGCGCTTTTATTCTAATCAAAATACAAGTTAGGGGTCATTTAACGCTAATATAAAAGTAATTACAACAAATAGTCATTCCACTTTAATCATAATAAGCATGGAGATTACATACTAGCACCTCACAAGTAGTGTTTGGATACTCACATCTCTCAGGTGTCATAAAAGTATCTCTCATAAATGAAAATGGATAATATCTCTCACTACCTGTCATAGCAAATAGATTACCATAGGCTTGGGAAAGGATCAAAAACCTCCTCCACTAGGTGTAAGCACCTAAGATAAGCTATCAAAGAGGGCTTTTAAACGGGTTATAACGTTAGGTGTAGGGATATGATAAACACGGTTTTGTTGGATAAAGGATATTTTACTGGTGGCGAGTTAAAGATCTTAGTTAATTACGTGTACAATATGGCGTTGCTAAGCCAAGACTAGACTCGACTTAAGCTAAAAACAAAATAACAAAAACATAAAATAAACATAAAATGAAACGGGATGGTAGTCCGTATGTTTTTTTCTACTTTTCTTTTTCTCATTTTTTTGTATTTTTCTTTATTTTTTCGATTTTTTTTTTTTTTTTTTTTTTTTCATACACTCTTGCCCTACCATCCAAAATAATACATAGTAGGGGCGTTGCATTCCCCTTACACTTGAACTTTTACATAACTTTACAATTAACTATTCTAATGACTCGAATTAAGATAATCGAAACACTTGGAGTACTTTTAAAATATTTAGCACATATGGGGGTAATAATGTTGTTCTTCCCCATTACTCCATTACACTAGTACTTTACCCATGAGTCCCAATCGTCCCAAAACAATATGTACAAGGATATGACTCGACTTAGCAACCATGTAATCAATTAGATAATTAACTTGGGGTTTAAACAAATGTTGTAACAATAATGCACTAAAAATGAGTGCATACAAGGTAGGCTAAGGCGATTTGGGTGTACATTTAAGTGGGGTGTAAACAAATTCTTCCTTTAAGTAAAATGCTTAAAGTTAGAAATGAAAAGATAGGCTCTGAGGGGTGTACTAGGGGTATCGTGTACTAAAAATGAGTACAACGCAAAGGGTGTGGGAGAATTACTTGACCAATGTAGCCAATGTAATTATAACAAAAACACAGGTGTAAAACAATGGGTTAATCCTAATGCCTCTTATCATGTAGTAAATCTAACTACACGAATGTAGTCTCACTTGTGGCCTCGGAATGGTCCTAACGCAAGTTCTAGAATCTAAGTGCTACCGGTACACACATCATAGCATAAATGCTTTTTCTATCAATTCTAGGGGCGAACCTCACATATTTGGGGGAGGAAATTTTTTTTAGTGGTACGGTTTTGTGCTAGTCATATAACTCCTATCCATGAGACGCTCATTAAGATCAAAGTTTCACTCCTATATGCTGTAAAAAATTTTAAATTTGGCACTAAAATTGCCTTAACATGTATTTCTCTCAGTTTTATTACACATCTACCATTAAACAAATGAAAAATCAAGCGTAATTGCATTCTCTAAAGTATCGTACTTTACCCCCCCTTACACTTAAGATGAACATTGTCCCCAATGTTCAAATAACAGGATGTAAAAGAAAATAAGGTAAAAGAATGAAATCAAATACTCCCCTGATTCGTTTGGTGGATAAAGAGGTAACATGGTTAGATCTTCTTCCAAGAGAAAGTAGAAGCTCCAAGACTAATGCATCGCCAAAAGCTAGATTCCACATACATCTCCTTGTCCAAAATAACCTGTTAAACCTGAGAAAACAAACACGAAAACCTGCATAACATCGGCGGGATAAATCTATATAAGGATATAATGCTTGTGGAATGATTATTTTGCATATTCCTGGAGTTTATAAGTTAGAGATTTAATAAAAACTTTTTATGATTCCGGTAGAAAAACAAAATTTTCAAAAATTTCAGAAAATTAAAACCTGACGCCGTCAGGTTGCAAGGCCTGACGCCGTCAGAAATGATCTGACAGAATTCTCATGTTAATTCTCCGAAAAATTTCTGGAAAAAACCTATACCTTACTTCCTGGAATTCCTGCAAAACATCATTATGACTCGATACAAGCATTTGACTCAAACAATTACTAATATGTATGTTAATTTAATATTGTTATGATTCATGTTCATTTGTTCTAATAAACCGATTTGGATTTCCCTTACACTTATCTTTTGCAAAATACCTTTATATGTAGTTAAGACGAAGTTAAAAACAAGATAAAGCATTTTCACAATTTAGTTTTGAACATGAATCAATAATAATAAAAATTAAACATACATACGGAAGCAAATAAAATCAAACAAACAAATAAATAAACACACAAATCAAATAAAGCTTGGGTTGCCTCCCAAGAAGCGCTTTTCTTTATTAACGAGTCTTGTAGCTAGACTCAAAGTCACGTACATTACGTGATTCCATCATTCATAATGACGTATCCCTGATAGATATAATCCTTGTTATCAGGGGGTGGTGTCTCAATCGCTCGACATTCGCAGTCACTTCACCTCCTCCCTTGCTGGTCAAGCTTACTACCCCATCTTGGTGTAGACTTTTAATTGTGAATGGTCCGTACCACCAGGGACTTGGTTCATCGGTAGGTGCTTTTGTTTCTGAATGCCTTATGAGCACTGAGTCTCCTTTTGTAAATTCAACGGGGTTATTGGTCTGCTCATCAGCCTCAATATAATCGTTATTTCCACCCTTACATTCTCCAATCTCATTTTCATTGTAATTCTTAATCCTTGCCTCCCATGCAAGGATTTTCTCTCGAACATTACCACGGATTATATTGGGGTTCGCCTCCATCTTCTTTTGTAGAGCAACATCTCGTATATGTCGTGGGATCGTTGGGAAGTTTATTGTTTTCTTCCCCTTTTTCATTTGGATGGTACTATTTTCGTAATCGATTTGTGCCCTAGTGGTAACGAGAAAGGGTGCCCCAAGGATTATTGGTATATTCATATCATTTCTTTCAATAATCATGAAGTCGACCGGATACAGGAATCCGGCAACGTTGACCAACACATCTTCTGCAATTCCTAACGGGTACTCATAAGAATGTTTTGCAAAGGAGAGTTTAGTACGGGTGATGGATGGCAGTTCGTCGGTTAACTGGACATAAACGGATAAAGGCATCAAATTTACGTCAGAACCTTGGTCAGCTACCGCATCCAGATACTTGAGTTTTCCAATGCTGCATGGTATTTCGAAGACCCCGTAGAATTCCTGCTTTTCCACTAACTTTTGTCTTATGAGGCTCTCATACAATTGCCCTCCGGGTAATGTGTCAGATTCATCATCCGGTTCCATCCTCTTGGACTCCTTGTTGGGTAGATGAGTACGTCGATAGTTTCTCACCCAATCGTTTATGGTCTCCTTGTTTATTTCGTGCTTCAAGTAATGCCTTACTTGTTGTGACTTTGGCGGTTCTACCAATTGGCGCTCCTCAGAGGGCGCCTCCTTTCCCTTGTCGGAATCGCCTTTGCAGGCATTGGTGTTTCCGTCATTAAGTGGGATGAGATCAATCTTGTTAACTTTCATAGTTATCAACTTCCCTCTTTCTTCATTTACGCCTCCTTTGACAACGGAGATGGCATTAACACATTTAGTGTTGGGAACTTCAACGTCTTTTCGCACTAACACATTTTCAGGAGCTTTTGTTTTTGTGTATTCTTTCAAAAGGCCCATCATCTCAGCCATCTTCTCTTCCATCTCCTCCTTTTGTTTGTAGATAGCTTCCTCAAATCTTGCCAACCGTTCGGAGTGTTTTGACATGTATTCTCTCATTCGAGCTTCGAATGTTGGACTAAGTTCCTGAGGTGGTGAGTTGGGTTGAGCGTGCTTATGGAAGGGTTTAGTATTTTCCCTCCGGGGTGATTCGGACAATGGTATTTGCTTAATGCTTGAGACCGAGTTAACTGTTGCTTTTTGTGGACTTAAGGGTCTCTTTTGCTTTTCCATAAGATATGCAACCCTCTTCTCAAGTTCACTAACGCTTTCCTCGGTGATTTGATTGGCTTTATCGGGCGATGAATATGTCTTGACCGCCGAGCGTACGTCGTGGGAAACTTGCCACAATTCATCATCGTCGGATGCAAGCTCATCAATGATTTCCCATGATTCCTCGGCGCTTCTGTCGCGCAATCTGCCTCCGGCGGCTCGATCGATGGCACGCTTGGTGTGGTAGTCAACATGGTCATAGAAGATTTGAATTTGAAGCCAGAGATCTATGCCATGATGAGGGACTTTTTGGAGTAAGTCCTTGAATCGAATCCATGCCCCATATAGGGTTTCGCCTCGACGTTGTTCGAACATCAAGATATCCTTCCTTAGCTTGGTAGTTCTTCCTGGTGGGAAAAACTGAGCAAGGAAACGAGTGGTGAGATCATCCCAAGAGGTGATGGATCCTGCGGGTAGACGCTCTAGCCATTGACTAGCTTGGTCCCGCAGAGAGAATTGAAAGAGACACAGTCGGGTCGTCTCTCGAGTGGCAACATCAAGGTCTATGGAATCAACGATTTTGAGAAAGTCCTTGAGATGTTGATTAGGATCTTCGGAACGAAGTCCATGGAATGTGCATCCGCTTTGCACCAACCGGATGGTGTCGGATCGCAAGGGAGTGACATTGGCTCCTTGAGTGAGCTCAATGGTGTTTCGATAGCCATGGTGGCTAGGACGGAAGTAGTCTCCTAAGGTACGGGCTCTAGGAGGTGGGTGTTGTTGTGGTGGTGGGTTGTTGGGATCAAGGATATTACCACCTTCCATGATGTCGGATGGTAATGGTTACGAACAAAGAAACGAAGAAAAAAGATAGACTAAAGAAAACCTAGAAAAATAAAATAAAAATATCACTAGAAAGGAATCTAGTGAGTAGACCTAATAAAATAAAAATTCAACCTAAACAATAACTATTCCCCGGGCTGCGGCGCCAAAAACTTGATGCGTGGTTTTGCGACCTTACAACAGGTTTTACCTCTCGAGGGATCTCAAGAGGCTTGCAATCCCCACCAGGCAGTGTACCTGACCGATGTAGTATAGTGTAGTGGCAAGTACCGGGGGATTGATCGTTCTCTAGGGGAATAGTGTCGTTAGGATTGAAAAACTACTCTAATAGGTCTAAGGGTGAGGGAAGATTCTTTTTTGTATTTTTTATATTTTTTATAAAAGCAATTAAAATCTCGGGTTTGAAGAAGTGGGCGGAATTAGTTGCTAGTCAACTAACCCAAATAACTACAAATGCAAATAAAATAAAATAACTGAAAATAAAAAGTTGTGGAACTTATATGGAGAGAAATGTGTTTACTTAGATTTCCTTACTCCCTAACTATCTTTTACCAGTTGATTAGTGTGTATTAATTGCGTGGATGACGGGTGTATTCCTTAATACCAATCGTGGGGTGGCGTACGTACTTCCCCAACTCTACAAGCTCCTACTTCACTCCTATGTCGAGCCGGCTAAGAAGCTCCTAACATGGGATCACTAGAATTCGCTCATGCATTAAATACAACCATAAAAACCTTAGTACGCATTGGTTCATGTTTCTTAAGACGTTCAAGCAAGTTACCGTATAGGAGGTTAGCCAGTTTTCTTAAGCCTAACATCGATAAACAATCATCCAATACAATTAATAACACACCAACAACCAATAATCAATAGTTAGGTTTCATTAGATCTAAGCAAACACAAGATAAATCTAGCCTAGCATGTTAATTAAAAGACAAGAACAAGATATAATCAAACAACACATAGACATATTGAATGATTAATTGATTACTTATCTTCAATTAAACATGGGAGATCCAAGGGTATAAAACCCTTAAAAATGACAGAAAATTCGTCTTAGGGTTTCTCCTCACAAAGTTGCACACTAATGACTAAAAATTGCAAAACTATATATAGAATTTAGGGGCTGACGGCGTCACGTTGTAGGAGGTGACGCCGTCACCTCGCCGCGGCTAGGGTTCCCGGATGGTCTTCCTGACGCCGTCCCTCTTTAATCCCCAAAAATCCACTCTGGCGCGTCAAGGGTTGACGCCGTCACAATTGTGCTTGACGCCGTCTCTCTTTAACTTAAACCGTGACGGCCTTGATAACCTTAAAGGGTGACGCCGTCAGACTTCCTTTGTAAAACTTTATGGCGCGTCACGTGTATTTGTCATATCCACCTCTTTTGCCAAGCCGTGACGCCGTCAGGAGCAATCCTTGACGCCGTCACGTGTACTTTTCCAGCAGCTTTGGAGACTTTGTCGTTTTCTTCACTTTTATGCTCCAAAAACGTCCAAAATGCTTCCTTTTCCAGATTTCTTCTCCAAAGTACCTAAAATGACAAAAGGAACGATTTAGGGCAATATTTGATCAAATAAATACGATTTAGGGCTTAAATGACCCCCTAAAAGTGGTACACTTTTCGCTTCATCAGTTGCGTTCCATGTTTTCTTCATTGGAGTTATGGCATTTTTTTTCCGCTGGTTTGCTCATGGGCTGTGATATATTGGTCTATGTATTATGAGGCTCCAGATCATTGGTTTTCTAGTGTATTGTGATGGATTGAGGGATTCTGATTGGTTTCAGGGTCTCACGGATTCAGAAAGATAACGGTCATATTTTCTTCCTTCTCACTATTTATACTCCATCAGTCTGTTCTGGCTCCCCAGTTCACTCCATCATTTCTGTGTACTGAACTCGACTGGTAACCCAGTGTATTATTAGTCCGCCTCCCTCTTAAAAGAGTTGGCGACAGAGATCAGTCTTTGTGTGTAGTTGGTATTATCAACCTGCAAGTTAATCAACGCCTAACTCTTATAAGAGTTGGCTAGTGTTCTTGTCTGGTTCTTGTATGAATGATCATATTGATTAGTCTTGCTGTATTATTGTTATCAACCTGACTGTTCAGGACACGCACCGGGAGGAAAGTGCAACACTAGTCTGAACGACTCAGGCTGAAAAGCCATAAGGTACTCTTTAAGTATTACATCATCAGTCTTTTTACTAATAATGCAATACTGGGGGGACATGTTGGTGTATGTGTCCGGACGGCGTATGCCGAACGCCGTAAAAAATTCTTTAAGTATTTCACCATCGGTCTTCAACCGATACTGCAATACTGGGGGGACATGTTGGCGTATGTGTCCGGACGACACGTGCCGGACCGAAGTTGTGCCGAAAGGCGTAAATATATTCTTTAAGTATTTCACCATCGGTCTTCAACCGATACTGCAATACAGGGGGGACATGTTGGCGTATGTGTCCGGACGTCATACTTCGTCCGGACCATACTTACGTATCCGGACGTCATATTTCGTCCGGACTACATCTCATCTTCGGACACACCTACTGAGCGGACCACCGCCATTTACAGTGACCAGTCCCGTCAACCGCTGACATCCCGGATATTACGGGATTGTCCCACGTGGTCCGACACCTAGCACGTGGTCTGACACCACGCTCCTTCCCGAGGCAGCACAGGTATCGAGGTACCATTTGGTACCTATCCCTTTTCTCTCTCTATATATACTGCTACCTTATCTCATTTAAGATAAGACATCTCTCACACACACTATTTTCTCTTATAGATTCTCTCTCTAATATTCACAGCCATCACATATATTGTATCGACATACATCTTATCTCATACATGTCTAAACATATCAATGCATACATAACCGGATCATTCATACTAAACCCTCTATATCGAAGGTACTGACTTGACCGTCGGAGGGTGGTCCCCGGGGCTTCGGCCTCGGGACTCCTTCTAACAGGTTCTTGTATATTTGCAGCATGCCTCGAAGCTCGGGATAAGGACGAATGGCCTGAATGAGTCGTCTGACCTCGCCTAGCCGAAGGATTGATGCATAAGTCTTCCGGGAGAACCTTTACTTAGTTCATCCGGAAGACCCTATTTGCTTGTCTGGAGTGTTTGCAATAAATTACTTCAACAGACATGTTTTTTGCAACTTTATTTTTGGGTGTGCAGCTTTTCGCTTTGGTTGATTTGTTTTCATAATTTTCAATTTACTTTTGGGTATTGGCTATTGCCCTTTTTAAAGCTTTGGTTTTGTACCTTTTTTTTTTTTTTTTTCTTTCTTAACATGTTAATGACTTTCTAATAAACTTGTGAAGTATAACAAATGTTACTTCTCAGATGCACACTTCAATAAAGATTTAAAATATGAAAAACATTGGTACAAACATGTTACGATGCCTCTTTTATCCTTGCACATGATATGTTACTTAAAGTACAATTTCTTTTGCCACCCGCGAATTTCGCGGGTCGATAGTCTAGTATATATATGTATGTAAGCTAGAAAATGATTATTGTTGTTATACCTATTAGCTTTGAGAATATAGGGTTTATGCAACTGCTCAAACAATAAAGATGACTAACACGTTTTAGTATTGTGATGATTCAAACAACATTTTGGGCGGGGTTTATTTCATCTGGTAATATTTTTTTTTTGTTTCATTTAGCGAGACTGTTTCGTATATAGAATTTTGGTGTTACATAAAAGAATGGGTTGAGGTGGTTAGTAAAGAATCTTTACGAAGAGTCCAAGGATCGACTTCTTAAACCCACTTAACTTTTTTTAATTTAATGGTATTGAGTTTGATTATATCTCTTTACACTTTCATCTATTTATAAAAAATTAAAATTCTATTAGCTTTTATAAAATAAATTCTCTTACTTTATATAATTGACTCATCACAATATATACATAAGAAACGACTAATATAAACACATGAAAAATGTTAAAAGCAAGAACCGAATTGAATGTACATATAAAAAGCTAACCAAACACTTATGGTCCCAAATAGATGTATTAGATTAGACGTGGTCACAATTAAAGTTATTGATTCTTGAGCAATATTTTGTCATACAATAACATGATATCAAAATTTATTCGCTTTAAAAATAATAATTAACTTCGATCAAATTAAAATTATGGCATGCTTTGCAATTCATATAAATAAAACCAGATAAATTTGCCTACTCACTTACATATAAAGATATCTTCAAAGGAACACAAAATGTCCGGAGAAATAGCAAAAGTGCTCGAGGAGGACTGGAATGATGAAATCGTTTTGGAAGAAGAAAGTGTTAAAGATAACATAATACCTCGATTAGATGAAGGTCTAAAACGTATACTCTTGGTGGAACGTAAGCCTTTGTTAGTCAAACTCATCAGTCTGGATGATCGTAGAACTACTACCGTAATGATTTCTAAGGAAAGCAGTGGTGATTACGTTCTCAAAGGTCCAGGTTGTCGTCAAGTGGTTATCGATTATAAGATAAAACCTGGTGACACTATTAACTTCTATCCTTCAGGAGTCGAGAGTAAAAAGTTGCTCATTGAATTCAACTGCTACCGTCATTATCCGCGATTAAAAAGTGTAGCATAAACTACGGTGCAATGAACACGATCAATAACATTATATATATGGCTAGTAGCCTTGAGTTTGATAATATAATAAAGTTTAGAACACTAATGTCATATAAATACTGCCCTTAATTAGTAATTTATACTTCTGTTATGGGTGACAAAAAGGCTTCATGTGCTAACAAGTTTTGAACTTATTTTATGCTTAATTTACAACTTTTAATCGCCATCAAGAAATTCTGGAAAGAACAGGAGCTAGGCCCTTGTCTTTTTAATAAAATGGCAATGCATTGCAAGTTCCATCAAAAAGGCCAAAGAAAGGTGGAGAGACACAAAAGCACGTTTACAAAAAAACTTACAAGATGAGAATGGTAAAGTAAACGAGATGGATAATTAAGAGCATCTACACTGAAGGCTTATAAAGCTCGTCCATAGTGACATGTAGCTTATGTACCAATAAACCTCCAATGAAACACAAAGTTTATAAAAGTTCATAGAAAAGAGAGATGAGCAAGTTCATGTATGTCTATAAACTATGGAGAGATAAATACATAGGGAGACACTCATACTAATAAAATTTTAGTGTGGTCCACTTATGAACTTATGAAGTTTATAGCATTGGAGATGATGGTTTATACGAAGTATACTTAGTAGAAATCTTGTGTGGCATGACGACATGGCATTGCTATTGACATGACAAAGTCCAGGCAAAATGATCAAAATCTGAGTTAACCGCGATCCAAGGTAATGAGTGATATTTGTACATGTCTGCTACATCTCGTGTTTGTATCATCTAGTTCCTTGCCAGTTTTTTAAATATATTATTACCTAAAACATAAATAATTTTCTAATCATTTTCTATTCGTATATATTAAGGTTATGTTTGACGCGGAGCTTTTTGGGGGCAATGAACGGTGAGCAATGAACTTTTTGATTATTATTTTTCGTTTGACAAATGAGCAGTGAGCTTTGCTATTTTTTAAGAATGCTTATTTTTCTAATGCTTCTTTAAGAAGTTGTGGCTACTGCTGCTCACTGTTACTTTTAACAAACGCACCTAAGTGTCTGTTGATGACTAAAACATTCGTATAGAAACATAACAAGACCTGATTAGAAACGAATTATCCACCGTAATACTAAGAACATAAGCAGACGTACCATTATCATCAAACTAGCTAACATGTTTGTGATCCATGACAAAAATATTTAAAAAAAAAAAAAAAAAACTAGCATAAAAGACGACTCAACATATTGACTTTTACTCTCGAATTAGTAGCTTCTACCATAATAGAAGAACTGCACAAACGCTTCCTTCATCAGTCCTTTTTCACACGGAAAGCGCATCCTTCCGGGATTTTTGCACGGCCACCAGTTGGTGCACACAACAAACTGGAACAAGTTGCACATGTCACCACAGTTTGAGAGTGACTGAAAATAGTTGTTCTGTTAACAAATAGAAGGAAAAAAAAAACAAAATATCATATTAGAAAACCAAGAAATAAAAGACCAACAAAATGATAAAATGTCTTAAGATAGATGACGTTTGTGATTTCTTATAGATTGTATTTTGTTATTTAATACAGTCATTTTTGACACACAAATAAGCATATTGATAAACTAATAAGGGGTGTTTGGTTTAGGGTATAGTAACAAATTTGATTCCCACTTTAAATGTTTGGTTAATTGGTCAGTGTGTATGATTTCTGAATATGAGTATCAAACCTTAGCTGTGTTAGAATCACAAAGCTAGCTAGACATATTGTAAAACCACATCATATGTGAGTCAAATATTTATTTCTTGCATTTTCTCAAACTCATTATCTAAAAGCAAACAAAAACTAATACTTTTATGGGAAAATTCCGAAAGTAGACCGGTCGCCCGGGAGCATATCACTTTCTAGACCTTAAATTTGGGCGTATCACTTTCTAGACCTTAAATTTTTAAAAGTTCAAAATAGACTGACGACTGGGCAACTTGTACAACGCAACCATGAGTCGACAATTGTCAAAATATGATAAATGTTTTCATTCGGTTGACTAGGATACGTGTCAAACGTAGACAAAGGTTGCCCCAAAAAAGAGCCACCTCCGGTCTATTTTAGACTTTTGAAAAAAAAAAACTAATTTTGGAATTTACCCTACTTTTATTATCATTCTAAAACCAATTCACACAAGCAAAAAAAAGCAATACCATAGATTAGCATCAAGTTGAAACTTAGGGTGCATATATAAGGTAGTAAATTCAAACCAGTTGCATTGTTAGTAAAAGTAAAACAATTTATAATTGGTTTCATAATTAAGTAACCATAAAAGAACTAGCAATGACAAATACTTACATGGAGAAACAACCATTACACCTAACATCCTGCACGATGTTAAACAAATGTATTGATTTGGATTAGAATAAACACGTTCATAATATATAAATATAGAATCAAAAATTTTAAAATAATGTAAATATATAACCATGAAGCATGAGTTTGGAGACGGGATGAGACGCTTCAACTTGTGAGTCTTTTTCTCCAACTCGGCTGATGGATAAAGCAGATCAACATCGTTTGGCATTCCCTGTTGTAAACTTGTAATGTTCAATAGACTGATATATGAAAAGAAAAGTAAATAAATGTATTTAAAGTCGTATGAACTATGCACCAAAACCATAGTTAGCACATGCAGTTAAATGATTATTGAATCATATAAAGGAACTACTATACTAACCATGTTGGTTTTGATTCGATATGCTTGCTTAGTTGCTTGAGTGGTGATTGATAGTCGTAAACAAACGCTGCGCAAAACCCTAATAATGAATAATATTATGAGTACGTGTGCATGTGTATCGTGCTCTAAATACTATATTAACTGGGCCTTGTTAAAATTACTTGGGCCGTTAAAATGATTTCAATTCAGGCCCACGTTTTGGATATTTTCTATGGTTTTGTTATTTTTTTTATAAGTAAGCATTTTGAACTGATAGATGATAATGAATTTGGACTGCTAACAAATGCAACTGATGACCTCAATAATTTTGGACCCATTATATCTTTTAGTCACGCTAGCTAGAAAAACTTGACAGAAACTATAGTTGTTTTGAAACTAACTTGTAGAATTGAACCCGTCCTAATAGGTTTGGTTTAGGGGTGTTCATCGATTCGGTTATCGGTTTATTCGGTGCGGTTAGTTCGGTTAAATTTTTTTCTGGGTCAAACCGAAAACCGAACCGAACCAAAAACCGAATTTGAATTCGGTTCGGTTTCGGGTTGAGGCGAATAATCCGACTTACACCGTTATATATATATATATTTTTTAATTTAATTATATAGAATTTTAGCAAATAAAAATTATTTCAGACATAAATAGTGTGTTTTTTTTTTAAGGATAAAATTTTAATTGTCTTTTTGTATATATAAATATATAAAAAGTATATATATTTATGTAAATTCGGTTTTCGGTTCAGATAGCCAAAACCATATTTAAACCGAAAATCGAATTTTTAGTTCGGTTCGGTTCGGCTTTGGCAAATTTGGTTCGGTTATACGTTCGGTTCGGTTTTTTTGGTTCGGTTCAGTTTCGGTTTTTTCGGTTATTACCCAAACAATGCACAACCCTAGTTTAATTTTCAAAAATTGATATTTCTGCTCAAATATTTTTTTTGCTTGCTTTCTATGGATTTATTTATTTACCGAGTATAAAATAAAAAGAATGAATAATATAGTATTATGGGTCTTTTTTGGTGCAAGTCCAAGTCCAGAAACTAGCCCATGAATCTAATATTACCCAAGGTAGGTCCCACGTATCTATACACGTGTCACCATTGGTCATCTAGCTACTATCTCTGCATTCCAAACACATACTCCGTATCATACAATCCAGTTGATATCAACCATTGTTCATGAACACAAGCTCCATGGCTTTCACCATTGCTTCTACCTCACATTCATCCCTCTCAACCAGGTAATACACACAAAAGTTGGGCTGGTTAGTATTTAAACATTGAGTTGTCTTAAATATACAGTTTCAAGTTGCTAATAACAAAACAGCTTAGTACATTTTAGGGAAAAAAAAAAATACTAAAAAGATAGACACTTTCAAACTTGTAAATGAATAAAAACCAATGATTAGATAATAAGAAATCTTAAACATGCTAACAATATATATTTTTATGGCAGGGGAGAATTCGCTACGAAAGTTCCTAATGCAGAAAGAAGTTTAACTTCAAGGTACTTGCTAAGAAGTAGCAGTCATGGTCTAAAGGTTAAAGCAGCTAAAAAAGGTGTATCAAGTGTGTGTGAACCACTTCCTGCTGACCGACCTGTTTGGTTCCCTGGAAAGTCTCCTCCTGAATGGCTTGATGGCAGGTCAACTCTTTTTATTCATTCCTATTCAATCTTTCATACATAGTTACTACTTACTACATTGAGGGTGTTGGGATTGCTTATTTAAGGGCTTATAATCTGGTTATTTTCTGAACAAATAAGCAGTTTCGAGGTAAACAGGTAAACACAGAGGGGGCTATCCGGGGGAAGTCGAGCCTTTTTGGCTCAACGTGGCCGTTTCCTGACTCCTGGTCACCCCAAGATGTAGCGAGGTTTGAACCCTGGTCTCTAAAGAGACCATCGGGCTGCCTTAACACTATGCCATCTTGGAGATGGTTATAAGCGGTTTCTAAGTATTTTGGTAAAAATGCTTTATATGCTTACCTTACACTAAAATAGCACTTAAAAGATAAGCACGTTGGTCAGTTTATGTTGCTTCTATTTAAGCAAACAATCACTTGAAAATAAGCAATCCCAAACACCTTATAGTAATGTGACCCAAAAACCAAGTGCTTATGGTCAGTTTATGTTGTTTGAAAAAATTATACTATTTGCCTAATTGATTGTCATTTTCTTGATTAATCTTAGCCTTCCAGGAGATTTTGGCTTTGACCCACTTGGATTAGGTATGCATTTTATAACGGATTTTTAATCTATTTTATGAGTTCGTCATGTGAATATATAAAGATTGGTTCATTTTCGTATAATTAGGGTCTGATCCAGAAACACTTAAATGGTTTGCGCAAGCTGAGTTAATGCACAGCAGATGGGCAATGCTGGCAGTTGCTGGTATTCTGATCCCAGAATGGCTCGAAAGTTTGGGCTTTATCGACAACTTCTCATGGTTTGACGCAGGCTCAAGAGAATACTTTGCTGACTCAACCACATTGTTTGTGGTCCAGTTAGCATTGATGGGTTGGGTTGAGGGTCGAAGATGGGCTGACATTATCAACCCAGGGTCTGTTGACATCGAGCCTAATCTTCCCAATAGGAAGAGGCCAAAACCTGATGTTGGGTACCCTGGTGGATTGTGGTTTGATCCGTTTATGTGGGGTAGAGGGTCCCCTGAACCGGTTATGGTTTTGAGGACTAAGGAAATAAAGAACGGGCGGTTAGCTATGTTGGCTTTTACGGGTTTTGTGTTCCAAGCTATATACACAGGGCAGGGCCCACTTGAGAACCTATCGGCTCACCTTGCGGATCCTGGTCATGTTAACATTTTCTCGGTAGCTACCTTTTCTTTTCTAACTTAATTTACAATGTGTGATAGTAATGTTTCTAATTAACTTTTTGTATGGTTTTCAGGCCTTCAGCTCCCAAATTCAGTGAACAGCCTATGCTTTCGTTACAAGCCTTCTTTCGATCACACTTTGTATAAACTTGTACTAACTATGAGCACACATATTCCTTTAATGTACCATATTATAGTTATATTTATATCTGCAATTTTAGGTTACGACACATCAAGGGGTGTAAAGTAGTAATTTGTTTGTATCGGTTTGCATTATGCTGAAACTGCATAACACCTGTCTTAATGCGGTTTAACTTTTTGGAACCAAACCTTATAAGACTCCTCACCAAATCGAGTCTAACCTAAGGTAAATCTGTTACTTTAGAGACCAATCTCGCACATACACATTTCAAAAGATACAACAGTATTTCCTCATTTGTGAAAACAAAACCTCAAGTTATTTGGTTTATGTGAATGGCACAGAATCTGTAACAATTAAACTTCTTGAAAAAGTCAACATTATATAATAACACAAAGAAAGTTTAAAAACCTTAATCGAGACTAAAGATAGTATAGAACTAATCACGAAGCTGACGATATATGTATCAATAGGTTTCTCTACAAAAGTTTCAATACAAGTTCTACACTGTTGTTACTGATGCAACAGACGAGTTGTATGTGGACTTTGTCAAGTTTATTTTTCTTTTGTAGATCAATCTAGCATTTTCAATATTCAAAAAGTTGGTAATACAGACTCTGAGGGAGTTGACATAATAATTGTATCTTATTTATCTTCATTTCAATTTGTGTGAGATCAATTTGAAATTTATCTGTGGTAAACAAAGCCGGCTAGGAAATGGTCAAATGAATATTTTTTTATATACTTTACAGTCAAGCAATGTCGTGTAACATTATTATAAGTACGTGTACAATTCTACCTTTTAGACTATCAACAATGGATGCTTTCAAGTTAGCATTAAGGATTTGTCTGTTTCTTTTATATATCACTTATGGTATTCATGCTGCTCACCATAACAAGATGAGCCTAACAACATCAGAAATTATAGCCAAGTTGAACCTTATTCCAAATTCAGAAGGCGGCTTTTTTGTAGAGACATTCAGAGACACTTCGATCAACCTTACCACTTCTCAACTTCCCTCTCGATGTAATTAGCCCTCTTTCTCTCTTCTTGTTATGTTGATAAAGTACTTTCGAGAACTATTATCTGATTATTGTGTTTGCAAGTAGCACATATTCAGTTTCTAATGTTTAGTACGGTGTAACTTTTTAACATTTATGGCCAAATATTATGCTAAAAGCATACAATCTTCGTAGGCTGTTTTGTTGCAAGCTTACAACAAATTGTATGATTTTGATTACTGCCTGTCATATTATTAATCTCAGAACACAATGCCAAACACCCCTGCTTCTTTGGATATTTGCTATGGCCATTCTTTTTGACTCATTCTCAAACTCAATATACACCAGTATTGACCATTCACCAACTTTACTGACCCTCATTACATTAGATGGTACCGACATCACCTACTTAAAGCCGGTAACAATAACGCCTTTCCTTTCATGTGTACAGACGATATTCTTACAATTACGCCTTTTGTAGTATTATGATTATTACTGTTATTAAGATGTTTTTTGTTTTCTTTGATTTATATGTGTTTTCTCATTCTACTTTTTTGATTTCACTGAAACAGTCAAGGTTGATCGTCCAATTAGTACAGCTATATACTTCTTCCTTCCAACCGGGAATGTCTCAAACCTCCACCGAATTCCAAGTGCAGAAACATGGCACTTCTATTTGGGTGAACCTATAACGGTAATAATACGGAGTACTATTTTAGTAATACTTTTGTTTCAATTTCAGTCAATATAAGATTTGTAATAATCATAAGATGGTCTGCCACAGATACTGGAAATTGACGATAAAAATGGGAGTGTAAAGTTCACTAACATGGGACAAGATATTGTGAGCAACCAAGTGTTGCAGTATACTGTGAGACCAGATGTATGGTTTGGTGCATTCCCATCAAGAGACTTTGATATTGTAATGGACAATAAACTTGTGAGAAAGGCACCAGGAAATGCAGAGAAACACTTTTCTTTGGTTGGAACAACAGTTGCACCTGCTTTTGAGGTTCAAGACTTTGTGTTAGCTAAACGTTCTAAACTCATTTCTCGTTTTCCTGCTCTCAAATCCCTCATCTCTGCGCTCACACCTTCTGATTGATATGTACTATATTGTATGTACATGTCTGAGATCATGCGTATTTTTCCTCTTACGTATACAAACTTGAAATGTGAGAAAACATATACAATCTGAAAATTGTTAACTGAAGGACTTGTTTTTGAGTGACCTTTGGTTCTGTGACTCTGTCGACTATTAGTGCTCAGTAATTCAGTATCATAGATAACACATTGGCATTTACTAGATTGTTTATGACTTGGTGTAAAAAAAAAAAAAAAAGAAAAAAGAAAAACTCTTCTCAAAATGTTCATGCTTGATCGTGTGACTTACCGACTCCGACCTTTTTTTTGACACGTGTCCAATGCAAGTATAGACTTTGGTTTTGGGTTTAATTAATAGGATGACTTCCCAAATCTTACAATATCTCAAACCCTTTTATCTTTTTTGCCTCAAATCACACGACTGACGGCTAATGACGGATGTGTGACTTGCAGCGTTGCTCGACCGACGGCTACATACTCGATGCCTTTTTTCTTGGAAAGGTAAAAAGTTTCTTTTTATTTTGATTTTTGGTAACCTCAGCACACGGCTTTAAGCTAAATAAATCTTCAATTCTTAAGCAAGATTATGATAATGAACTGAAACAAGGTTTTGTAAACAATCGAATAAATAAATTATAACAAGGCTCAGATTTGTAAACAATCGAAGAAAGAGGATAAATCCGCCATGGCTGCAAATTAACCAATTCACCCCGCCAAGATGCGGATAATCTCAACTTGGTTCGAATCCACTCAGACACAATTAAATTCATCATCACAGCCTCTTAAATAGTACATACCACAGATACATATATCAGTATATCATATATGAATCAAGGGTCGTTTGGATTTGCTTATAATAATAATAATTAGAAGAAGAAGAAGAAGAATACGGAGTAACAAAAAGAGTAGCAGCAGCAGCAGCAGTGAATTAAGGGTTGTTGATTATTGATAAAAATCATTGGCCACAAAGAATGAAGTTTGACTAAATAATAATAAAGTCAAAAGACAGACTTTGATTTGGAACAGAGCAGGGCAACCACCCTTAGAAACCATTTTCAATATCCCCTCTGTAATTGCCTCATATTAGTCTGAGTGGAGATTTGTTTACAGCGTCAACTCTAACTTGTCATTAGCATGACTACTTTTATAAGAGTGGATTGCGGACCAAAAGGATAAGGCTCCGATGAATGTGTTCAAAATTCAAATAATACTACTCCCTCCGTCCCACTATAAGTATCCACAATGGAGTATTCAAAGTCTTTGTTTTTCAACTTTGACCGTAAATATTTTTGTTTGTGTTATATAATACTTGATAAAAGTTATATGAATTGATTTAGTTTTAGATGTGTTTTCATTGGGTATACTTTTCATCAAATATTATATAACACAAACAAAAATATTTACGGTCAAAGTTGAAAAACAAAGACTTTGAATATTTCATTGTGGACACTTATAGTGGGACGGAAGGAGTACTATAGCTTTTGGGTTAAAATGTAAGGGTCCGTTTGGTTTACCACTTAAAGTGGATTTTCATTTGATTTGACATTTAATATTTGTTTTGTTGAAAAACAAAGTTTAATTTATTTGGTCTCATGCTAGAAATACGGGGATAGACAAATCCCCTATACAAGTCCAGGATTTGATATTTCCTATAAAAATGTGGGCCCTCTTAATTTCTTAACCATTCATTCTCTAATATATTTGACATAAATAATTTTTAATTTATAAGAGTAAATTACATGATTGGTCCCTGTGGTTTGTCCAAAATAACAACTTTAGTCCCTCGAAGTTTAAAGTTGCATGGTTGGTCCCTAAGTAGGTAAACAAATAACACCACAGGTCCCTTGGTTAAACTGGTGTTAACTAGGTTAGTTAAAATTTACAGGTTAGCCCCCTTTGGTTAAATAGCGCTGCATCGTTAATCCTTTTACTTAACGGCCGTTTGCAAGGCTTACACAAATGGTCCTTGAGTCCGTTTTTCTTCCGTTTTCATACGTTTTCGTCCGTTTTTCTTACGTTTTTTCCGTTTTGTCCGTTTTTCTTACGTTTTTGTCCGTTTAACTTACGTTTTTTTCCGTTTTTCTTACGTTTTTTCCGTTTTCATACGTTTTTGTCCGTTTTTCTTACGTTTTTTTCCGTTTTTGTCCGTTTTTCTTACGTTTTTGCCCGTTTTTTACGTTTTTGTCCGTTTTTCTTACGTTTTGTCCGTTTTCTTACGTTTTTGTCTGTTTTTCTTATGTTTTTTACGTTTTTGTCCGTTTTTCTTACGTTTTGTCCGTTTTTCTTACGTTTTTGTCCGTTTTTCTTATGTTTTTTACGTTTTTGTCCGTTTTTCTTACGTTTTGTCCGTTTTCTTACGTTTTTGTCCGTTTTTCTTATGTTTTTTACGTTTTTGTCCGTTTTTCTTACGTTTTGTCCGTTTTTCTTACGTTTTTGTCCGTTTTTCTTATGTTTTTTACGTTTTTGTCCGTTTTTCTTACATTTTTTCCATATTTGTCCGTTTTTCTTACGTTTTGTCCGTTTTTCTTACGTTTTGTCCGTTTTTCTTACTTTTTTGTCCGTTTTTCTTATGTTTTTTACGTTTTTGTCCGTTTTTCTTACGTTTTTATCTGTATTTGTCCGTTTTTCTTACGTTTTTTTTTTTTTTTTTCCGTTTTCATACGTTTTTGTCCGTTTTTCTTACGTTTTTTTTCTGTATTTGTCCGTTTTTTCTTACGTTTTGTCCGTTTTTCTTACGTTTTTGTCCGTTTTTCTTACGTTTTGTCCGTTTTTCTTACGTTTTTGTCCGTTTTTCTTATGTTTTTTACGTTTTTGTCCGTTTTTTCTTACGTTTTTTTTCCGTATTTGTCCGTTTTTCTTACGTTTTGTCCGTTTTTCTTACGTTTTTGTCCGTTTTTCTTACGTTTTTGTTCGTTTTTATTATGTTTTTTACGTTTTTGTCCGTTTTTCTTACGTTTTATCTGTATTTGTCCGTTTTTTCTTACGTTTTTTTCCGTTTTCATACGTTTTTGTCCATTTTTCTTACGTTTTTTCTGTATTTGTCCGTTTTTTCTTACGTTTTTGTCCGTTTTTCTTACGTTTTGTCCGTTTTTCTTACGTTTTTGTCCGTTTTTCTTATGTTTTTTTTACGTTTTTGTCCGTTTTTCTTACGTTTTTTCCGTTTTCATACGTTTTTGTCCGTTTTTCTTACGTTTTTTCTGTATTTGTCCGTTTTTCTTACGTTTTGTCCGTTTTTCTTACGTTTTTGTCCGTTTTTCTTATGTTTTTTACGTTTTTGTCCGTTTTTTCTTACGTTTTTTCCGTTTTCATACGTTTTTGTCCATTTTTTCTTACTTTTTTTCTGTATTTGTCCGTTTTTTTTTACGTTTTTTCCGTTTTTGTCCGTTTTTCTTACGTTTTTGTCCCTTTTTCTTACGTTTTTGTCCGTTTTTTCTTACGTTTTTTTTCTGTATTTGTCCGTTTTTTTTTTAAAATAAAAAAATTCAAAATAATAAAAAAAAAATTTCCGAATTTTTTAAAAAAATAAAAAAATTCAAAATTTTTTTTGTCCGAATATTTAAAAAAAAAATAAAAAAAATTCAAATTTTTTTTTTGTCCGAATTTAAAGAAAAAAAAAATTAAAAAAAAAATTCTCGAATTTAAAAAAAAATTAAAAAATTCAAAACATAAGAAAAAACTGACAAAAACGTAAAAAAATATAAGAAAAACGGACAAAAACGTAAGAAAAACGGACAAAAACGTATGAAAAAACGGAAAAAACGTAAGAAAAACGGACAAAAACGTAAAAAACATAAGAAAAACGGACAAAAACGTAAGAAAACGGACAAAACGTAAGAAAAACGGACAAAAACGTAAGAAAAACGGACAAAAACGGACAAAACGTAAGAAAAACGGACAAAAACGTAAGAAAAATGGACAAAAACGTAAGAAAAACGGACAAAAACGTACAAAACGTAAGAAAAACGGACAAATACAGAAAAAACGTAAGAAAAAACGGACAAAAACGTATGAAAACGGAAAAAAACGTAAGAAAAACGGACAAATACAGAAAAAACGTAAGAAAAACGGACAAAAACGTAAAAAACATAAGAAAAACGGACAAAAACGTAAGAAAAATGGACAAAACGTAAGAAAAACGGACAAATAACGAAAAAAACGTAAGAAAAACGGACAAAAACGTAAAAAACATAAGAAAAACGGACAAAAACGTAAGAAAAACGGACAAAACGTAAGAAAAACGGACAAAAACGTAAAAAACATAAGAAAAACGGACAAAAACGTAAGAAAAACGGACAAAACGTAAGAAAAACGGACAAAAACGTAAAAAACATAAGAAAAACGGACAAAAAACGTAAAAAACATAAGAAAAACGGACAAAAACGTAAGAAAAACGGACAAAACGTAAGAAAAACGGACAAAAACGTAAAAAAACATAAGAAAAACGGACAAAAACGTAAGAAAACGGACAAAACGTAAGAAAAACGGACAAAAACGTAAAAAACGGGCAAAAACGTAAGAAAAACGGACAAAAACGGAAAAAAACGTAGAAAAACGGACAAAAACGTATGAAAACGGAAAAAACGTAAGAAAAACGGACAAAAACGTAAGTTTAAACGGACAAAAACGTAAGAAAAACGGACAAAAACGGAAAAAACGTAAGAAAAACGGACGAAAACGTATGAAAACGGACGAAAAACGGAATCAAGGACCATTTGTGTAAGCCTATTTAACCAAAGGGGGCTAACCTGTAAATTTTAACTAACCTAGTTAACACCAGTTTAACCAAGGGACCTTTGGTGTTATTTGTTTACCTACTTAGGGACCAACCATGCAACTTTAAACTTCGAGGGACTAAAGTTGTTATTTTGGACAAACCACAGGGACCAACCATGTAATTTACTCAATTTATAAATATAGCGTCCGGTTCTAGGAAAAAGTGTAATTAGATAGAAAAGTGAGAAAAAAAGTTATAGGGTCGGGACAGTTAGTCCCGACGGGGCATTCTCGACTATCACCGGCCGACGTCATTTCGTCGGCATCCACTACGGGGCGACGTCATGTCGCCGGCACGACTTTTTTTTTTGGCGTCGGCATCCGTCCTGATTGTGCTAGTGTCTGCTCCTTGTGCGGGGTTTGGAATTGGTGGACCTGTACCAGCAACTGCGCATAGTATACTTTATTCAGGTTTGTGTAAAGAGAATCAACAAAATTAGATAAAAAGACATACAGTCAAAAAAGAATAATGAAGGAGGAACAACATATATCCAGGTTTTAAAAGGACACATGCAAAGGTAGCACATATTTGGACTTTCGAGAACTATTATCTGATTATTGTGTTTGCAAGTAGCACATATTCAGTTTCTAATGTTTAGTACGGTGTAACTTTTTAACATTTATGGCCAAATATTATGCTAAAAGCATACAATCTTTGTAGGCTGTTTTGTAGCAAGCTTACAACAAATTGTATAATTTTGATTACTGCCTGTCATATTATTAATCTCAGAACACAATGCCAAACACCCCTGCTTCTTTGGATATTTGCTATGGCCATTCTTTTTGACTCATTCTCAAACTCAATATACACCAGTATTGACCATTCACCAACTTTACTGACCCTCATTACATTAGATAGTACCGACATCACCTACTTAAAGCCGGTAACAATAACGCCTTTCCTTTCATGTGTACAGACGATATTCTTACAATTACGCCTTTTGTAGTATTATGATTATTACTGTTATTAAGACATTTTTTGTTTTCTTTGATTTATATGTGTTTTCTCATTCTACTTTTTTGATTTCACTGAAACAGTCAAGGTTGATCGTCCAATTAGTACAGCTATATACTTCTTCCTTCCAACCGGGAATGTCTCAAACCTCCACCGAATTCCAAGTGCAGAAACATGGCACTTCTATTTGGGTGAACCTATAACGGTAATAATACGGAGTACTATTTTAGTAATACTTTTGTTTCAATTTCAGTCAATATAAGATTTGTAATAATCATAAGATGGTCTGCCACAGATACTGGAAATTGACGATAAAAATGGGAGTGTAAAGTTCACTAACATGGGACAAGATATTGTGAGCAACCAAGTGTTGCAGTATACTGTGAGACCAGATGTATGGTTTGGTGCATTCCCATCAAGAGACTTTGATATTGTAATGGACAATAAACTTGTGAGAAAGGCACCAGGAAATGCAGAGAAACACTTTTCTTTGGTTGGAACAACAGTTGCACCTGCTTTTGAGGTTCAAGACTTTGTGTTAGCTAAACGTTCTAAACTCATTTCTCGTTTTCCTGCTCTCAAATCCCTCATCTCTGCGCTCACACCTTCTGATTGATATGTACTATATTGTATGTACATGTCTGAGATCATGCGTATTTTTCCTCTTACGTATACAAACTTGAAATGTGAGAAAACATATACAATCTGAAAATTGTTAACTGAAGGACTTGTTTTTGAGTGACCTTTGGTTCTGTGACTCTGTCGACTATTAGTGCTCAGTAATTCAGTATCATAGATAACACATTGGCATTTACTAGATTGTTTATGACTTGGTGTAAAAAAAAAAAAAAAAGAAAAAAGAAAAACTCTTCTCAAAATGTTCATGCTTGATCGTGTGACTTACCGACTCCGACCTTTTTTTTGACACGTGTCCAATGCAAGTATAGACTTTGGTTTTGGGTTTAATTAATAGGATGACTTCCCAAATCTTACAATATCTCAAACCCTTTTATCTTTTTCGCCTCAAATCACACGACCGACGGCTAATGACGGATGTGTGACTTGCAGCGTTGCTCGACCGACGGCTACATACTCGATGCCTTTTTTCTTGGAAAGGTAAAAAGTTTCTTTTTATTTTGATTTTTGGTAACCTCAGCACACGGCTTTAAGCTAAATAAATCTTCAATTCTTAAGCAAGATTATGATAATGAACTGAAACAAGGTTTTGTAAACAATCGAATAAATAAATTATAACAAGGCTCAGATTTGTAAACAATCGAAGAAAGAGGATAAATCCGCCATGGCTGCAAATTAACCAATTTGCCCCGCCAAGATGCGGATAATCTCAACTTGGTTCGAATCCACTCAGACACAATTAAATTCATCATCACAGCCTCTTAAATAATACATACCACAGATACATATATCAGTATATCATATATGAATCAAGGGTCGTTTGGATTTGCTTATAATAATAATAAGAAGAAGAAGAAGAAGAAGAATACGGAGTAACAAAAAGAGTAGCAGCAGCAGCAGCAGCAGTGAATTAAGGGTTGTTGATTGTTGATAAAAATCATTGGCCACAAAGAATGAAGTTTGACTAAATAATAATAAAGTCAAAAGACAGACTTTGATTTGGAACAGAGCAGGGCAACCACCCTTAGAAACCATTTTCAATATCCCCTCTGTAATTGCCTCATAGTAGTCTGAGTGGAGATTTGTTTACAGCGTCAACTCTAACTTGTCATTAGCATGACTACTTTTATAAGAGTGGATTGTGGACCAAAAGGATAAGGCTCCAATGAATGTGTTCAAATAATACTACTATAACTTTTGGGTTAAAATGTAATGTTAGTTTGTTTTATTGCTACATGTAGTTTTTTTTTTTTTTTTTTTTTTTTTTTTTTTTTTTTTTTTTTTTTTTAACGGCGATTGATATAAAGAAAACTAGCAAGAAGCTAGAAATTACAAAGAGATAAGATTAGGGTTCTTTAACCAAGAGACCCAATCAATATTTGAGTTACAACGATTTGAAATCCAAAGAAAAGACGTTTGAACAATGTTATCGAAGATAAGCTCTCTCTTCGGCTGCACCGATCCAAATAGGAACTCGTTTCTGAATTTCCAATGAACCACCAAGCAACATAGCAAATACCTTCAAGAATATCCTTCTTTTTCTTGATTAACTGAACGTTTGAGAGCCAAGATAACCAATCATTATAAGTGTGGAGAGTAACAGTGTCAAGGTCCCACCATCTGCATATATTGTGCATGATTTTTCCAGCAAGAGTACACGCGAAAAAAGTATGAGAAGGAGTCTCCGCTGCCACGTTACACAAGGGACATAAGATAGATTGGATCTCTACACCACGAGCAGAAAGAATAAATCGGGTTGGGAATATATTGCTACATGTAGCTTATCGACATCCAAGAAAAAAAGCTACTACGTCGAGCAGACGTTAGTCGTACAACCGTCGGTTGGTCAATCTAAGGCATACAAGACAAAAGAGTTTTTTTTAGTGAGATAGAGATTTTAAAGGACAAGTTATCCAAGCCCCAAAAAAAAATACTATCCAAGCCTCCCTCCCCCCCCCCCCTTTTTTTTTTTTTTTTTTATTTTTAAACAAACAAAAACCTCGTACTTGCGACTTGCGAGTGACCCATGTCAAAAAACATTAGAGTTGTCAGTTGAGCATGACTATTCTAAGAATATTAAACTTTTAACTATTACACTACTACATTGTACTTATATTTGTTGTCCATTATATTTTTTAAGATGTCTTAAAATTATTGTCTATTTATTTCTCAACCAATCAAAACATTTTACCTATTTAAAAATATAATTTAATTGATAATGCAGTGTAATTATTACATCTTTCTCAAAAGATTAGATAAAAAGAAATATTTCGAAAAGTTAATATAGGTATTTTGAATTGTATTGGTCGTTCAATGGGTGTTTTCTTTGACTAAACGAGTACCCGTGTATAGCAACGAAATTTTATAGCGGCAGATGATTATAGTGATAAAAAAAAGTTTATGGGTTATAAACGAAAAATAATAAAAGTTTAAGAATTTGAGGATTAAACACGATATAAACTGAATGAAAATAATGTTGGTTATAGGTTATAAACGAAAATAATAATAAAAGTTTATGGTTTCTATTTATAGTTTTTTTAATTGTTCACTTTCAAGAATATGAGTTTTTCCTTTATATATATATATATAGTATAGATAGGGGGTTTAAACTATTTGCATGTGAAAATATTACTCATAGTAATAAATATTTTTCTAGATGTTACTATATTAAATGTTTAAAGAAAAATGTTTTGAATACCTAAAGCTTGCACGTAAAATTAGACCTAAATATGTGGTTGATGTATTTGAAAAATTGATTGGTGGCAAATGATAAAAGAGAAAAGTGTATGACACTTGTCAAAAGATGAATGAAGTAAGTTTATTGTTAGGTCTTATTGTTAGACCTATATATCACCGCTCATGTTTAAATTGTATTGTATGTTAATACAGTTTTTGAGATATTTATAGAATTTGGAACCACTTTCCTTATATATAAGGAGTTATATTGTTCACGTGTGTAATTTTATTTTCACACAAGGAGTTATATTGTTCACATGGAACTACTTTCCTTATATTGTTCACGTGTGTAATTTTATTTTCACGTAAAAAAAGTCATATACTATAGACGGAGGGAAGAAATTGCTAAGGATAGAAGTAGTGGTGAAGCACTTACTCACTATCACTTGAGCTTTCTCTCTCCTCTTACTTCCATTCACTCCCACTCACCATACATCCGTAGTGGTCACATTCACTCACCTTTATAAAAATATACCCCACTAAATACCACACACACACTCTCATAGTATAAATAAAAAACAATTACTTTTTCTCTTGTGGTCCCACCCTTGTCAGGATTAATGCTCAGTGAGTAACTCAACAAACTAAACAAGATTGATCGCAAGTTGGGCTTTGCGGCGTGGAAGTCATGCTCGTGACTTAGTCACTCACGGAGGAAATGATACCACTCCGTCTAGCCTAAGAGAGCTTGATTCGTGTGAACAAGGTAGTTCCAAGGTTTTTAAGAAGAGACGATGTAATTCAGATATTGCAGGGAACTGTATGAGGCTTCTCAAAGAATTTGATTTTTCATAGATAAAAGAGGAAAAGAAACTTTGAAAGATGTTAATGTTCTAATTTATAAAAGAATATTTTGTAGGAAAATTTAATGGTGTAAGAATGGTTTATAATCTGGATATCAATCTGAATCGTGTAATCACTTTCAGATTAAAGTATTTCGACCCTATATGTCTCGGGTTCACGAAATCCTTAATCGGATAAGACAGATTGTGCAATTGAAATCTAAGGCATGAAAAATCAATCAAAAACGTTAGAGCATTATTGTTGTTATATTCTGCAAATGAGACCATGAATGTGGTTAAATAACCACCAACCGAAACAATTATTTTCGGTTATTTACCAACCATTGTGTTGGTTGACAAACGATGTGTTAGTTGAGTTTTTGGTGGGACCCCAGCAAGGGGCTCTGCACCTTGACCCCGCAAGGGGGCGCGGCCCCCTTGACTCCAGCATTTTTGTCCCGGCGGTATCAAGCTAACTATGACGAGTGTGCACTCCGCATCTCCTAACTCGTCTTGAGCTAAACTTGCATAAGGCCATTGGTCTCAAGTAAAACACAACTACATAAAATAAGTTGATAACACTAAAATTACCAACAGATTTAATGAAAAAGCAAAACATAATTGTGATGAAAATATGGTGGCGGATTGCGAGTTGGAAAGTGAGGCGGAAATTGAGGTTAAAAATGTAGTGGAGAAATAATGATCAGATTGAAAATGAGGTTAAAATTAAGATGACTGAAGATGATAATTCTAAAAAGAAAAAGTTTCTGAAGAGGTTGTTAATTTTTTTTTCTTTCTAAAAAGGAAGATTGAGTTTCTATTAGAACTCGGGGATCATCTAAAACACTTTGTAACACCTTAATGAAACTAAGTTATGCTCAAAGGAAGGAACTAATTGATATGTGACTCAGTTTACTATATAAAATGGTTGTTGATGAAATTCCAGCAAAAATAGGATACTATGTTGTAGATAATTTTGATCCCAAGAAGATGCAGCTAAAACTAAAGAATTACGGTCTATCTATCACACCTGAAATAGTTCATCAAGTTTTATGGGTACCTTTAAGAGGTACAGAACATCTGCACACCTTCTAACAAACGACGCTTGCGGAAAGTAAATAGACACGGGATATAATGTGGTATCTACGACTTGGGTAGTCGTAGCAATCCATGTGGTCAAACCAGAGAGATTATATTATTGAGTACAAACACACGAGATTAATTTTAAAATTATAATGAGAGGGGTATTTATAAATGTGGAACACTAATCCTAACTTGCTCCCTAAAATTACATCCTAAAGCTCGGACTAACTACATGTGGGTCAATCCCATGTTCCAGTTTTTGCCCATCGGGAAAGGGAGCATCTGATCACCTGTCGGAGCCTCCGCTCAGAGCTTACATCTCAGAGCATTCATCAATCTTCTTCTTCTCTACTTTAAGAGTAGGATGTCCTATATGTGCTACGCTGAGTGTATATTTTTGACCATTTTACCCCTAACCTGGTTAATTTGAGTGTGTAAATGGTAGGGGTAAAATGATCCGATAATACACGTGATAAGGATTTATTTGGTACCTTTTTAAGGGGTCATTTATGTAATACCTCGTAATTTCTCATGTCATTTATTAATGTTAATTATTAAGTAATCCAAATTTAAAGTCGAATAACCCATTTTTTACGGGTTATTTTTTTTTTATCAAGCAACACTCACCAGTCACTCTTTATCGGCTACGAGAAGTAACGTGAATAGCTCACTTGCGCACCGACACTAAAAGCTAAATGTACTCCGAGATATATCGAACCAATCTAATTAATAAACATATAATACAAATAAATTAATTATTTCATTATTCACTTATTTTCTTCCCTTCTTTCTTCTCTTGGACCGAACCTCAAACATAAGCCAACTCCAAAATATATTTAGCTTACCATTTCATTTTAAATTATTCATGCTATGCCTACTTGACACAAACAACTCACACTATATATATATATATATATATATATATATATATATATATATATATATATATATATATATATATATATATATATTGTGAGGTCCTCTTTTGTTTGATACACGGTTAAGGTGGTTAAACCTTGTGTCTTTGTGTATAAGATATATTGAGTTAATATGATTAAGTACGCGGAATTTACTTAACCACACTTAGAAGGTTATGTATGTTATGAAAATGGAAGAATTATATTTGTTACTTAACAATGAACAAAGAAAGTATTTCACTAAACGATTCAATATTATTCCAAATAATACGAGTGATCTTGTGTTTTTCACTAGGGTTACAAAAACCTTGAATCTTATACTTCTAGATTTGTAATATGTTATTTTTGTTTGTTCTATGTCTTAACAGATATTCACACACATATTCACTAGACTAAGATCTCTTTTATAGTTGCAAAAGATCTTTACAAATTGCTTAAAAGTCTTGACCGACTTACTTGTTTAACTTATTCATATTGGTGTCAGTACATAAGATACAACATGTATCTATGTATACAACTTGTTAACTAAGCACATGGAGTAAGATATTATCTACCGTATATGTTTGACCAAAATACAATAAATATCTTTTCGATCTTATCCTATGAGTCACTGATCAGCAGTACCTTCAACTTGAACTAGCAGTACCTTGATGTACTAGCAGTACCTTGATCATGAACTAGCAGTACCTTGATGTACTAGCAGTACCTTGATGTACTAGCAGTACCTTTGACTTAGAGTAATTTCTAATACTCTAACTTCAGAATATTTAATTCCCAACAATCCTCCCCTAAACATGTGAATTAATTCAAACATGTTTTCTGAATTAAATGAGGACTTGTGAAGATCTTTCAAACACTTCATGAATCTGAACTATTCTTCTTATTCTGAACTCATCTGCCTTGTTCTTCTTTGACTTCAGCAATATCAAAACATTGTACCAAAAGATGGTGCAATTTCCTTGGATGGAGGAATTGTAAGAGGCAATGATTTCAACAAGTGAAATCATCTATCAGCATGCCTTTGCAAGTGATAAACAAACATAATGAACTGAAATTGAATCTTTCCTTCGTTTGATCTAGATAGAACTTTCTCCTTTAGAAATGCTTCATCCCTTCTAGATATTTGATCTGTTCTAATCATTTTCAACCTTTACATCATCATCTTGTATGCTCTTGTCTTCTCCTTCCATATATTGGTTTATTCTTCCTTTTCTGGGCAATTATTTCCTTCTCTGAGATTATAACCTCCCCTGAAGTAAATAACTTTAATTTCCTCCCCTTGTTTGGAAGATCTCACTATGTACCTTTGACTGATCCATCAATGTGAACTTGTTGTCAGACAATATTGTACATGAAGCCATCAATTCATTAAAAGTTTAAGTTGCTGTCCTCATCACTTCTAGGTGTGTTAACTCCTATGAGAGGTGAATCAGTGGACATTTTGATTCATAGTCCATCAATGAATGGTTTTTCTGAATCCTTGAAAATCCTTTTAAGAAATCATTTAACTTAGTAGTATGTTCATGATTTTGAGAATTGAAAAATCATACTACTTCCAACCATTTTGAAGAAATCAAGTGAATAACAGTCACCTAATCAAAATTTCGGTTTAAAATAACCTCTGGTTGTGTGAGAACCAATGTATTTCAGTTATCACTAACTGCCTGTGAAAAGATAAATCTATTCAAAAGATTTTCTTGACAGGGTTTCCAGCTCATAGTAATTGTTACCTCCAACACAAGTGTTAGATTCACTTTTACTAGCTGTTATTTCTATCAGATGTCCTTAGACTAACTCATTATACTTGAAAGTATAAAATGATAGAAAGTGAGTTGTATCAGTTACTATCTGATCAACTAAGTCATCAATTCAATTGTGAAATATCATAACTAGATTTCAAGAAAGAAGTTTTAAGGAGGTTTAATTCCTAAACTCAGTCCATCATAAATCTACTATGGTCAGCAATTTGATAAGAATTCTGCTGTTCCCATTTCACTTGAGATATCCTTTGTGTTCACATATTCATACCTTAAATAGTTAGTCTAAAACCAAAAGAACAATGTACAAAGTACTTGTCTTGTATTAGAATAATCATAAAACCAAATGTATGAATAACACAATTCAAATTTTGATATAGCAGTACCTTATAAATCCAGCAGTACTTTCAAAATTTTATGTACAAAAACACATCATATTGAAAATTTAAAGATTAAGCATTCCAATACTTGCTACCAAGTACTGAAACCTTGAAACATCAAAAGCTTTTGTTAGCAGATCTGCAAAATTATGCTCTGAAGCAATTTTAAGAACCTGAATTAATCTTTTCTCATTGCAGTCTCTTATAAAGTGATGTCTAATTTCAATGTGTTTTGTTTTAGAGTGTTGTACAGGATTTTTAATAATACAAATTGTACTACTATTATCAATATAAATAACAGTGTTTAAGAAATTGTACCCATAATCAAGAAGTTGGTTTTGAAGCCATAGAGCTTGACTAGAGCAACTTGCAGCAGCTATATATTCAGCTTCAGTTGTTGAATTTGCCACACTTGTTTGCTTCTTACACTGCCATGAGACAAGTCTACACCCAAGGAATTGACATCCTCCAGTTGTTGACTTTCTGTCCAAGCTAGCACCAGCATAATCACTATCCGAATATGCTACCAAATCAAAAGGAGATTCTCTAGAATACCATATACCCAACCTTGGTTGACCTTTGAGATATCTAAAAATTCTCTTGACTGCAGTTAAATGAGAAACCTTTGGAGTAACTTGAAATCTTGCACATACACAAACAGGAAACATGATATCAGGTCTAGATGATGTAAGATACATCAAGGAGCCTATCATAGATCTGTAACTGTGTACATCTACATTTTCTCCATCTTCATCTTTCAAAAGGTGCTTCTCTGAGTCCATTGGTGTGCTTGCTATTTTTGAATCAGCAAATTGAAATTTTCTAAGTATCTCTGCAACATATTTGTCTTGACTAATAAATATGCCTTCAGATGATTGCTTAACTTGCAAACCCAAAAAGAATGTAAGTTCTCCCATAGAACTCATTTGAAACTTATCTTTCATAAGCTTCTCAAATTCTAAACACATTTCCTTCCTTGTAGATCCAAAGATAATGTCATCCACATACACCTGCACTAACAGAAGATCCTTCTTGTGCTGTTTGATGAAAAGTGTCTGATCAATCTTTCCTCTTTGAAATCCATTTTCTAATAAGTAGGAAGCAAGTGTTGCATACCAAGCTCTTGGTGCCTGATGAAGGCCATAGAGAGCTTTCACTACTCTGTACACTTTGTTTGGATGTAATGGATCAATGAAACCAGGAGGTTGTGAAACATACACCTCTCTTTCAATTTCACCATATAAAAATGCGCTTTTGACATCCATTTGGTAGACTGTGAAGCCTAAAAATGAAGCATAAGCTAGAAACAGCCTAATTGCCTCAATCCTTGCTACTGGAGCATAAACTTCATCATAATCTATTCCTTCTTCTTGTGTGTACCCTTGTGCTACTAGTCTAGCCTTATTTTTTATCACAATTCCTCTTTCATCCCTTTTGTTCTTAAAAACCCATCTAGTGCCAATTAGCGTCTCACCTGTAGGTAAATCAGCTAGCACCCAAACCTTTTGAATCTTGAACTGAAGAAGCTCTTCTTGCATAGCCTCTACCCAGCTTGAATCATCTAGGGCTGTAAGAATATTCTTTGGTTCCTTTTGAGAGAGAAAACATACAAATAAACATGAGTTTGAAAGTTCATGTTGTTTTGAAGCATAAAGGGCATCAAGAACCCCTTTTTGGTCTGAAGAGACTAGTTGTCTTCTTGTCTTCACACCAGATTGTATATCTCCTATCACATTATCAAGGGAATGAACTTTGTGAATTTTTGTGTGTGGTGTAGTGGGAACATGATAAAATGATGAAAGATTAGTCAAATCCACTTCATCTTCTTGGAACTCTGCATCTTTTGAGTGTGAAGGACCAGCAGTACCTTCAACTGAACTAACAGTTCCTTCAAATGAACTACCAGTACCTTGAGAAGTACTAACAGTACCTTGCTCTGTCTCAGCAGTACTTTCAATATTCAACATATTGAGTTGTTCCTCTGTTCCAACATCTTTTCTTTGAGCCTCAACATCTTCTTTGGCTTTACCAGAAGAAGATTCATCATTGTTTGAAGCTAAATCCACACTGGTACTTGACCACAATGGCATAATGACATCAGATTGATCTTTATCTAACTCCACCTCATTTGTTGCTTGTGAACCTGAAAAATTATTAGTTTCTGCAACAACAGGTAAATAATTCATAGAGTTTGTTAGATAATCAAGATCAAATATCCATTTGGGTCCTTGACCTACTACATTGGATTTGTTTTCCTGAAACTCCACATGTAGTTCTTCTTGAACTTTCTCAGTTCTTAAGTTGTAAACTCTAAAAGCTTTGCTAACAAGAGAATATCCAACTAAGAAACCTTCATCTGCTTTACCATCGAATTTTCCTAAATGGTCTAAGGTATTGAGAATTGTCACATGACATCCAAAAGGTCTAAGAAATCCTATTGCAGGAGTTCTACCATTAAAGAGTTCATATGATGTCTTATTGTGAGGCTGTACAACTAAAACTCTATTTTGAACATAGCAAGCAGTGTTAATTGCCCCTGCCCAAAAGATTATAGGTAGCTTGGAATCAGCTAACATTGTTCTAGCAGCTTCAATTAGTGTTCTATTCTTTCTTTCAACCACTCCATTCTGTTGTGGTGTTCTAGCAACACTATATTCTCTCCTAATACCCTTTTCTTTGCAGAAATCATCCATAACTCTATTTCTAAATTCTGTCCCATTATCACTCCTAATGACTTTTACTTTCTTGCTTACTTGGTTTTCTATCAGTGTAATGAATTCCTTAAGGATGCTTGATGTCTCATCCTTAGAGGCTAAAAAGAAAACCCATGTAAATCTGCTATAGTCATCAGTTATAACAAGACAATATTTTTTATGTTGTATACTCCTTACTGAAACTGGTCCAAATAAGTCCATATGCAGCATAAACAATGACTGATTGATAGAGTTAAAAATTTTGGGCTTACAAGTGGCTTTGTGTTGTTTGCCTTTTAGACAAGCAATGCATGTTTGATCATTTTCAAATCTTTTGTGAGGTAAACCTCTTACCAAACCATTCTTAACAATTTTATTTATGGTTTTGAAATTAATATGACCAAGCCTTCTATGCCATAACATTGATTCATCCAATGTGGCCTTTGATACAAGACAAGTTAAATCCTTTTTAGGAATGATGTTCTTCATATCAACACTATACATGTTGGCCTTTCTAGGAATTCTAAGAAGTACTTGATTTTCATCAGGCATCTTAAAATCCTTAGATAGAACAAGACATTCAGTGTCAGTAAAAAGAACATTATTCTTTTTGTCACACATTTGTGAAACACTAAAAAGATTATACTTTAACTCTTGTACATAGTACACATTTTCAAAATCTAAATTTCCGGTTTTAATAGTACCTTTACCAGAAATTTTGCCACGAAAACCACCTCCAAAGGTAACATATCCTCCATTGAATTCTTGAAAGTCTGAAAGATAAGACATGTTGCCTATCATGTGATTGGAACATCCACTATCTGAGTATCCTTGATCTTGATGATCAATAGAATGTTCCTGCACACAAATAAGAGTGTTAGTTTTCTTTGGGGATCCAAGCCATTACTGACTTGGATCTGCCTCTTGCATCAATGTAATTTAATCTTTTAAGGACTGTTGATGCAACATTGGATTTTTGAATCCAACATGCTGAGGCCTTAACAGCATTTGCCCTATTACCCTTAGCAGCAGAGTGAATAACATGTTCAGCAGAGTCTGCTAACTTTGAAGTCACACCCTTTGGTCTCCAAATTTGTTTGTGGACCACTGCTTTTGATTGAATGGGCCTTAGAATAGTTTTAGATGCATGTTTGAAAGTTGTTTTTGCATCCTTAGCTGTTGATTTTGGGTTAACAGTCATCAAAGGTCTAACAGTACCTTTAGATTTACCAGTACCTTTAATTTGAACTGGCAGTACTTTGTTAACAGGACCTTTTTGTCTATCAGGACTTTTGAGTCCAGACTTGTTTGAGACTGTTCTGGGTTTAGATCTATGAGTATTAGAGTGAAAAAGAGTTTGAGGAGTTTGCCTTTTGTAATTCACCCTTTGGTATTCATACCCAGTTACCCTTTGGTTGCAGAAAGCTGCAAGATGGTCAAAACTACCACATGTATAACAAGCTTTATTATAAAATGCAAAGTCATCACCTAATTGGTTAGACTTGAGGTTGTTCCAATTCCTTTGATTACCTCTGGGCTTGTTTGTAGTTCTATATTGTTCACAATATCTAACTGGTTTCCTAACTGTCTTAACATTTGACTTAGGCCTGTTAGTGTTGTGATTGACTATCTTAGGAAGACTTGTTCCTACTTTCTTAACCAATACAGGTTTAGACATAACCTGTTCTTCTTCATCACTATCACTATCAGTTGTACAATCTTCAACAACTATAGCATCTCCTTTCTTAATAAAGGACACCTTGTCCTGATAAGATAAAGTTTTATCTAAACTTTTACTTACCTTTTCTATCTTAGGAGATTTAGTGACCTTAGAACCATATTCCATGATTGGTTCTTGAAACTCAGGTAACCCTGTGTGTGCTAAATCAATACCTGGAGGTGAATGAACACCTCTGTATGGTGGGGGTACAGACTTAAATCCAACACCAGAATTAACCTTATCAATAACTTGGGCTTCCCAAAGCTTATTGAATCCTTCTGAGGAATGTGCTAAAACATCCACAGAAACCTTTACATTTTCTCTTTCATTTTTGTGTTTAGCTAATGAATCATTCAACTCAACAATACACTCATCTCTGATCTTAATGTCATTTTTTAGTGTATTGATGTCATCAGCAAAATGAATTTCATTATTTTTAAAATGTAAGACTTGTTTTTCTAAAACAGCTAGACCTCTTTTGTGATTAGCCAAATTAAACAAAGAATCAAGTAGCTCTTGTTTATGAGCTTCAAATCTCTTATTAAGGTCTTCATAAGCTTTAAGATTAGGACATGATTCAGTACAAGATGTAATATTGTTTACCTCTGAATCAGAATGAGCCATTAGAGCAAATTCATTGGCCAAAAGAGCAGCATTTGGTGGTGCATCCTCTTCAATAGCCATAGAGCTCCAATCATAACCAATACCATCAATAGCCAACATAGCCTTTGGCTCTTCAACAGTAACTTCCTTTCTCCTATCTTGCTTATACCATGTGTTTCTATTCTCCTGCTTTCTTGGGCTTCTACACTCCTTAGCAAAGTGTCCTAACCTATGACAGTTGAAACACTCTACTTTCTTCTTATCAAACCCAGCAGTGTCATTACCATTTATGGTAATCTGCTTCCCAGTTCTTTGCCAATACTTCTTAGCCCTCATGCTAAGCAAAGCAACCTGCCATTTAATATTCATAGCTTCCAAATCATCACCATCTACCTGTTCAAGATCTTCATGGTTGAGAGGAGAGCCATTAGATTGACTGGTAATAAAGGCATAGAATGTTGAATCTCCAAGACCAGCAACATCCTTGTGAGAACTTGTAGAAGGAGCACTTTCACCTTCATCTACCTCTTCACTCTTACCAATACTAGGAGATGACAAGAGTGCCACGTTCCCAGAACTAGTACCATAAGTTCCAGACTTTCTAAGACTTTGTTCAACAATTTTGAAGTTGTTGTACAAATCATTGAGCTTCATTGTTTCAATGTCTGGTTTGTTCATCCAGACAATCACATGAGTATGGAACTCATCAGGTAGACTTCTGATGCGTGTGATGTGTCGTTGCGGTTTAGCAGTTTTAATGCCTACTCAAGTTTTAAATTTATATTTAGCCGACTTATCAATAACACACACACTTAACGAGCAGTGTACCCGGTCAGTATGAAGATAATGGTAAGTAGAGTGTCGATCACTAAGAGTGGAACGTATAATCTCGTTAATCTAATCAGTATTTTAATATCCTAACGCAAGGGGGTTTCAGCCTGAGAGACTGGCACAGTTTTGTTTGCAATTAAATAATAAAATAAACAAATAGGCACGAATCAGCAAGTAGCACACACGTACACAGATAGATACTAGAGACAATAAGAGGGCTGTCCTTATGATTAAGTAGATTGTCACTTGTTTTATTGATAGCTTTATATGAAGTGTATGTAATTAACCCTTTCTCGTTGGTCCTATTCTTATCGGCGAGTAAACCCTTAATGACGACTTATGTCTAAAAGTTATTCCTAAGTGATCAATTTAGAAACAACCGTGGGAGCCACACCTTGTCCCGCAGTCGGGTGCCCGCAAGCCACTAATAAACACAGAGGTGGTCAATGCACTAATAAGTAGTAACCAAAGACATCAACATATAAACTTTAATTGATGGGAAAGCAAGTATTAAAGGGAGTGCAATCTTTCCGTTGTCACATTACACAAGCCACCAATCCTGATGAATTAAAGTTTGCTAAAACAATAAAACAAAACTACTTAATGAATTAAATACATGCAGCACCTTCTTACAGCTCTTGTATCTTAGATTTGGATGTGTCTTGTGCTGCCTCTTGACTGAATTCGTCCTTCTCTTCTGTTCGGTCTTTAGGTTTTCGAACTTCCGAATCTCTTTTATGCGTCTGGTCTACGGGGTATTTATAGTTTGTGTCTGAGGGAAGATGCGGCGCATCTACTTAAGTAGATGCGGCGCATGTACTTAACTTCGCGTGGGGTCCAAGATTATAATATTCAGGAATATTCGTACACCGCCAGAAGATGCGGCGTAACTCTTGATTAGATGCGGCGCATGTCTTCTTGTATCTTGGATCGTATCTGGTGACATCTTGATAGAGATGCGGCGCATGTTGATAGTGAGATGCGGCGCATCTGGAGCAGATTAGTCTTGATCTTCTTCATTTCAGTAGACTCTTCACTTTATGCACGTTTTGCTCCATTATTAGTCCAAAATCGCCAAGTTTCACCAAATGCTTGTTTTTACCTGAGAATTACAAAAGTAAACGATTAAGTATCAATCCTCATACATAATATAGTAAAACAAGTCAAATTAATAGGATAAATGATAGTAATAAAATGTACTTATTTGAGTTCATCAAATATCCCCCCACTTGAACTTTACTTGTCCCCAAGTAAACCTTAGATTAAATCTCATGAAAATGTATCCTAAAAGATGTTAGGATTTATTTTTATATATTAAGCATGTATTCGTTTATTTCGTAATCACACAACTAAACACTTAACGAATTAGAAGTAAAATAAAATAAGTCGATAAAAGCAAATCTAATCGTTTAACTGTCCAGTCGCGACGAATATTCTATCATAAGCTTGGCAAGTATACACATCTCCACCACTAAAGCTAAGGAATAACAAGTCTAAAGCGGTAAAAAGGGTTTTTAGGCTTAAGGGTTAATTATTCTTATTTCACTATCGATCTCAAATTCCAGAAAAGGCGACAAAATCACAAATACATGATCGAATCCACGAACACGATACTTGCAATTGCTCAAATCCTTAACTCGAATAGGCTAAAGATAGGTCCAAACTTCACCAATAATAATATATCAAAAAGGGCGACAAAATCATAAATACATAGCCGAATCCACGACTACGATACTTAAGATTGCTCAAATCCCTAATCTCAATAAATCAAAGGTTCGGTTGGATAAAGAATAATATAGGGTATGGATAATATTTGGGATATAAATTGGTGTAAAATAAAAAATAAACAAAACAAATAAATTAAAATCCTAAGTGTGGTTAATCACTATCCCAACCATCCCATGAATAAGACTCATATCATTGAATAACTCACGCTTTAACACTTGAAACACACGCTTTAGGTAGACACGAATTATACTCAACAAAATCTTAATCAAAGAATAATCCTTAATTGGCATTCCCATAACTGCCAATTCCCATTCAATCCATAAATATAGTACAACAAATAGTGGCGATATCGACCACTTACATAACTCTACATCGTTGGCTTAAAATAAACATCCAACTCTTTTTTCTTTCTTTCTCTTTTTTTTTTTTTTTTTTTTTTTTTTTTTTTTTTTTTTTTTTTTTTTTTTTTTTGAAACATAAACATAGATGTGTAAAATTTCACCACATCACTACAACTTTCTTTCCGGATAATTTTTATTCATACTTTTCATACTTTCAGAAATAACGCTAATAGTGAAAGTAGTAAACACACGAAAAATAAACTCAAAAATATACAATATTTACTTTCACTCCAATTGCATTGTGCAATTTCCCGACCTAACCATATATAATGAATTACGCACGCGAACACAGGTAATGTAAGGAAACACACTCTGCCTATAGCAATTAACCAACCACGGATTCTAATCTACAGGGTAGGCTAAGGTTTAAGGTGTAACGAAACATTTTAAACATAGGTGTAAGAAACGAAAGGAATGGCTCTGAGGGTTTTTCTAGGGGTATCTTACTCTTAAAATGAGAGTAACAAAAGGGTTTATACGGGGGTTAACTAACCAGTGTAGCTAGTTAATAACACATAACATATAAAGGCTATTTGGTGTAATCCTAGAATTTTACCAATTTAGACAAGTCATTCCAATTAAATAAATAATACTCATTATGGTGGTCTCGAATAGTATACAAGCCAAGTTCTAAAGTTTACAAGTCACCGGCACACTCATAGATTTGTGAATTTTGGAAAAATCACAATTTTTGAAAATAACGTCATGTGTGCAGTTATGCAACTTAGATCTTAAACAAGAACATGCTAAAAAAATTTTAAGTTTGATATATTAAGCACATTTTAAGCATAATTTTTGAAAAAGTTTAGGACAAGTAAGTGTTAAGTGTTCTAATTCTCCTATCCCCCCACTTAAGTTAAACAACGTCCTCGTTGTTTGTATAAAAGGTTAAAAACTGGAAATAAAAAGAATTAGAACGGAAAAACTCCCCTGAGATTTGCTCGGTATGATCCTCCATTAGTATATGAGCAAAAATCAACTTCTTGTGGATTAGAACGTTAAAACTTCATACTTGATTTATCCACAGGAAATCCAGAAAACTATAATACCACCAACACTTTTAAAACACACCTAAGATAAGAAAGGTTCAACTTGCATAATACATTAGTAGTTAGATAAAAATAAAACTTAAAAATTAAAACTGAAAATCATCAGGTCAGTCGATGCGCCGTATCTTATTGAAGAAGATACGCCGTATCGAGCCTGGAATAAATACGGATCAGAATAAAGATGCGCCGCATCCTTAACCAGGGATGCGCCGCATTAAAATAAACTGATAAATAGTTTTAAAGTCGAAAAATAAAAATGCAGAAAAATAAAATAAGATATGACCATTGCAGAGGATGCGTCGCATCTCAGGATTGAGATGCGCCGTATCTTCGTGCGGCCTGGACTCAAAATAAAACAAAATAAAGGATAGGATGCGTCGCATCTGTTTAAACAGATACGGCGCATGTAGTAACCAAACAGACTGTTAACAGTCTGTTGCAAAAATGACTTGTTCCACGGTCTAATCTCATACGTCCTCTCGTACTCTCGTGCTGAACTTAATGCCAGTCTTCGTCAAACATAACAAGAAATATAAACTGAAACATTAAACATAAGCATAAGAATAACGATAAGTACAATCCAAAAAAATAATAATAATGTGTGGAACAATATCAGTAAAACAAAAGGGTAAGATCATGGGTGAGCGGTGTCGTCCGGATGGGTCCCAGAAGTGCTGGCTCCATCAGTCCTCTGGCGGACTCTGCGCTCGTACGTACGTGCTACTCCCGTAACCTCAGTACCATCAGGACGGGTGTGGGTGATACCCTGATGCTCTAATAGTCTGCTCACACTCCTGACCACCCACTCTAAGTCTCTCCTCAGTACCATCACCTCTCCCTCGACTGCGTCGAGTCTCTGAATCACGGCGCGTGGGGGTACTGGTGCCTGTGGCACCTCCTCGTCGGCAGGAGCAGCAGCCGGAGGATCCTGAGGTCCTCCCTGCTCCGCCTCCGCCCCTGCAGCTCTGGCGGGCCCTAATGCTGCCCAAAAGTGGCCCCCAGCAGCCACCTGGCAGATCGCCAGTCTAACCAAATAGTCCCTATCAATAACTGGGAGACGAGCCACCACAACCTCCAGCCCCGCTGGAATCTCTGCTCCAATAACTCCAAAATGGCGGGCCAGCCTCGAAACAAAATGCCCGCCAGTCATGTGGCTCCTCCGATCTCTCCCAGCAGCTGATCGGTGGAGGTAGTGTGCCAAAAAGTGGGGGATGTTCACCGGCATCCCCTCATCCATGCTCCTAAGTAGGAAGAGGTCCAGAGTGGTCACCTTTTCAGGTGACTGACCCCTCCCAGCAATAGTAAGTGCAATCAGCCTGTGACACAGCCTCCTCATCGGCTCCCTGATCAAAGTATATGAGGGGGTGGAAGTAGTGATGTCGCCCCCCGAAGAAATCCTAAACCAATAATCACTGAATACCCCTCTGTCAGGGACAACCCGTAAACTCTCAGCCCAGTACCTGGCAAACCCAGCAGATCCAAGCTCCTCCTCAGTGTGTAGACCCAAGGCTAAAATAAACTGCCTCATCGACATCTGCCTGTGCACACCTCCTAACCTGAACACCAGAGTGTCAGCTGTATCAATCTCCACATCCGTCTCTCTGTAATGAATAGTGCTAAAGAACTCCAGCATGAGCTCCCTAATCAGAGGCTCGTCAACCCTAAACAGTCGCTCCCAAGCACTAGACCTGAACTCCACCTCATCATCACCTCCAACAACAACCATCTCCATACGACGCTGTAAGCTCGCAGCTGCATGTCCACCACCGATCAATCCCACATCGTCAAAATTCAGAACCTGGACTCTAAATATTTTCTTGAAGTAAACTGAGTCAAGCCTATGCAAATAATCCTCTAGAGTGCCATCAGTAAGTCCCATGTTCTCGAATCGTAACCATTGGTGCCTTTGTGCGATATCTGGTAGTGTCATCTGAAATAAACATTCAAAGTCAGTAAACAGTCTGCAAGAAAGGTAGATACGGCGCATTTGATTAAATCAATGCGGCGTATCTATATTAAGTATAAGAGACGCAGTGCAAGACAACAGATACGGCGTATTGAGATGCGTCGTATCTAGATTAATCAATACGGCGTATCTAAAATTTTAGCAATTTTGAAATAGGTCGTTACGCCGCATTAATCAACCTAGATGCGCCGCATCTAAAAGCATATCAGCATAAAATAAAGGGTTAGGCACGTTTTTCAAGAATCCGTATCCGTGACGTAAACTTCCACTAAATATCACAGTATAATATTCTCCTTATATCAGTTCAATCAACCACAGCTAATTTACCTTCCCGCTAAATATTCAAAATCAAACCCAAAACCTAAATTTTCGGTCGATTCAATTAGTGCCAAATTCGATGTCCAAATCTAAAATTAACTTAGGGGAAATAATTAATTCCAGGTTCTAATCATATCCCTATATCGTTTAAGCGCGAATCGATTCAATCCTATAAACCCTAATTTTTGTATTAATCAAAATTAAATCGAAATGTAACAATTACCTTAGTATTTGTGATTAGGAGAACGTTTTAATGCTCGGATTAAAGGCGGATTGAAGAAAGATGATCGGATTTTGAGTATAATTTTAGTGCGTGTTCTTAACTGTGTGTATTTATGCGGCGTATTCCCGTCGTATTTATAAGGCGACACGATGCGCCGTATTAGAAAATTGGGATGCGCCGTATCTAGTTAATTCCGTTGACTAGTCAATAAGTCCTAGTTGGTCAGGGATACGGCGCTTCGGATATTTAGATCCGCCGTATCTGTATGTTAGTTAACGAAATTTAAATGAAGAACGTACCTTGGCCTCCGCAACACAGTTCCTTATACATCAAATTTGGGTAAAAAACGGCACACCATATAGATGAATTCAAAATAAGAGTAATAGGCATAAACGTTTCATTAATAATCGTAATCTTATTGTTTAGTGGATAAGGATTTATTCCGAGGTTAGGAACAAATATCGTTTTTGAGCATACAAAATTAAGATTACGAATTGAATCAGACGTATAATAAGGATAATAAAACTGAGATCATAGTGTAGAGAACTTTCCTTTGGGCAGTTGAATTATCGTAGAGTTTACCTGGGATTCTATTTCAAGAATTTAAGAAGTTCAATGTTACCAGTACTGAGTTATCCTCCACTCGTGTCGTCTTATGTTCGGTAACTCCAGCTAACCTCTCTTGGTTTGGTTCAGAATGTAATCTTTCTTGGTGATGCTCGAGTCATCATTTATCCTGAAAATAAACAACTTGCACACGAGAGTAGCTGACCGATCAAGGTAAATATCAAAAATCAACTATATTTATCAAATTATATTCGTCGTATTAACAAAAGTTAATGCGTCGTATTTTCGTTACGTTTAAAAAATAAAAGATTTTTGATTCAGTAAGATGCGCCGTATCGACGGAAATCGATACGCCGTATTTGTTTAATAATTCGCAAACTGTTTTTAATTAAAATAATAGATACGCCGTATCTGCGAAAGCAGATGCGTCGTATGGCGTTAACGTTTAGAAAAATTTTTTATCAAAACAGATACGCCGTATCTACAAAAGCAGATGCGTCGTATTACTTTATCGCTTAGAAAAATTTTCTTGTTAAAAACAGATACGCCGTATCTTGGGGAAAAGATGCGTCGTATCGAATTAATTAAACGCGTTGTATTAAAAAAATTAAACGCAATACGCCGTATCTGAGAGATCAGATGCGCCGTATCGTTTGATTTAGCACAGTACAACGATAGCAGAACAGAAAAATACGAAAAATAAAAACAAAAAATAAAACACACGAAACAAAAATAAAACACACAAAAATAAAAACAAAAGCAAACAAATAACACACAATACAACAAATATGCAAAATAGTACAATGATGCAATTTAATCTAATAAAAAGAAAAATAAATCAAGATACACCACGAGTATTTTAATTAGGTTTTTCTATTAAAATACTAAATCAAATTAACAGATAATAACAATTCACTCCCCGGCAGCGGCGCCAAAAACTTGATGCGCGTGATGTGTCGTTGCGGTTTAGCAGTTTTAATGCCTACTCAAGTTTTAAATTTATATTTAGCCGACTTATCAATAACACACACACTTAACGAGCAGTGTACCCGGTCAGTATGAAGATAATGGTAAGTAGAGTGTCGATCACTAAGAGTGGAACGTATAATCTCGTTAATCTAATCAGTATTTTAATATCCTAACGCAAGGGGGTTTCAGCCTGAGAGACTGGCACAGTTTTGTTTGCAATTAAATAATAAAATAAACAAATAGGCACGAATCAGCAAGTAGCACACACGTACACAGATAGATACTAGAGACAATAAGAGGGCTGTCCTTATGATTAAGTAGATTGTCACTTGTTTTATTGATAGCTTTATATGAAGTGTATGTAATTAACCCTTTCTCGTTGGTCCTATTCTTATCGGCGAGTAAACCCTTAATGACGACTTATGTCTAAAAGTTATTCCTAAGTGATCAATTTAGAAACAACCGTGGGAGCCACACCTTGTCCCGCAGTCGGGTGCCCGCAAGCCACTAATAAACACAGAGGTGGTCAATGCACTAATAAGTAGTAACCAAAGACATCAACATATAAACTTTAATTGATGGGAAAGCAAGTATTAAAGGGAGTGCAATCTTTCCGTTGTCACATTACACAAGCCACCAATCCTGATGAATTAAAGTTTGCTAAAACAATAAAACAAAACTACTTAATGAATTAAATACATGCAGCACCTTCTTACAGCTCTTGTATCTTCGATTTGGGTGTGTCTTGTGCTGCCTCTTGACTGAATTCGTCCTTCTCTTCTGTTCGGTCTTTAGGTTTTCGAACTTCCGAATCTCTTTTATGCGTCTGGTCTACGGGGTATTTATAGTTTGTGTCTGAGGGAAGATGCGGCGCATCTACTTAAGTAGATGCGGCGCATGTACTTAACTTCGCGTGGGGTCCAAGATTATAATATTCAGGAATATTCGTACACCGCCAGAAGATGCGGCGTAACTCTTGATTAGATGCGGCGCATGTCTTCTTGTATCTTGGATCGTATCTGGTGACATCTTGATAGAGATGCGGCGCATGTTGATAGTGAGATGCGGCGCATCTGGAGCAGATTAGTCTTGATCTTCTTCATTTCAGTAGACTCTTCACTTTATGCACGTTTTGCTCCATTATTAGTCCAAAATCGCCAAGTTTCACCAAATGCTTGTTTTTACCTGAGAATTACAAAAGTAAACGATTAAGTATCAATCCTCATACATAATATAGTAAAACAAGTCAAATTAATAGGATAAATGATAGTAATAAAATGTACTTATTTGAGTTCATCAAATATCCCCCCACTTGAACTTTACTTGTCCCCAAGTAAACCTTAGATTAAATCTCATGAAAATGTATCCTAAAAGATGTTAGGATTTATTTTTATATTTAAGCATGTATTCGTTTATTTCGTAATCACACAACTAAACACTTAACGAATTAGAAGTAAAATAAAATAAGTCGATAAAAGCAAATCTAATCGTTTAACTGTCCAGTCGCGACGAATATTCTATCATAAGCTTGGCAAGTATACACATCTCCACCACTAAAGCTAAGGAATAACAAGTCTAAAGCGGTAAAAAGGGTTTTTAGGCTTAAGGGTTAATTATTCTTATTTCACTATCGATCTCAAATTCCAGAAAAGGCGACAAAATCACAAATACATGATCGAATCCACGAACACGATACTTGCAATTGCTCAAATCCTTAACTCGAATAGGCTAAAGATAGGTCCAAACTTCACCAATAATAATATATCAAAAAGGGCGACAAAATCATAAATACATAGCCGAATCCACGACTACGATACTTAAGATTGCTCAAATCCCTAATCTCAATAAATCAAAGGTTCGGTTGGATAAAGAATAATATAGGGTATGGATAATATTTGGGATATAAATTGGTGTAAAATAAAAAATAAACAAAACAAATAAATTAAAATCCTAAGTGTGGTTAATCACTATCCCAACCATCCCATGAATAAGACTCATATCATTGAATAACTCACGCTTTAACACTTGAAACACACGCTTTAGGTAGACACGAATTATACTCAACAAAATCTTAATCAAAGAATAATCCTTAATTGGCATTCCCATAACTGCCAATTCCCATTCAATCCATAAATATAGTACAACAAATAGTGGCGATATCGACCACTTACATAACTCTACATCGTTGGCTTAAAATAAACATCCAACTCTTTTTTCTTTCTTTCTCTTTTTTTTTTTTTTTTTTTTTTTTTTTTTTTTTTTTTTTTTTTTTTTTTTTTTTGAAACATAAACATAGATGTGTAAAATTTCACCACATCACTACAACTTTCTTTCCGGATAATTTTTATTCATACTTTTCATACTTTCAGAAATAACGCTAATAGTGAAAGTAGTAAACACACGAAAAATAAACTCAAAAATATACAATATTTACTTTCACTCCAATTGCATTGTGCAATTTCCCGACCTAACCATATATAATGAATTACGCACGCGAACACAGGTAATGTAAGGAAACACACTCTGCCTATAGCAATTAACCAACCACGGATTCTAATCTACAGGGTAGGCTAAGGTTTAAGGTGTAACGAAACATTTTAAACATAGGTGTAAGAAACGAAAGGAATGGCTCTGAGGGTTTTTCTAGGGGTATCTTACTCTTAAAATGAGAGTAACAAAAGGGTTTATACGGGGGTTAACTAACCAGTGTAGCTAGTTAATAACACATAACATATAAAGGCTATTTGGTGTAATCCTAGAATTTTACCAATTTAGACAAGTCATTCCAATTAAATAAATAATACTCATTATGGTGGTCTCGAATAGTATACAAGCCAAGTTCTAAAGTTTACAAGTCACCGGCACACTCATAGATTTGTGAATTTTGGAAAAATCACAATTTTTGAAAATAACGTCATGTGTGCAGTTATGCAACTTAGATCTTAAACAAGAACATGCTAAAAAAATTTTAAGTTTGATATATTAAGCACATTTTAAGCATAATTTTTGAAAAAGTTTAGGACAAGTAAGTGTTAAGTGTTCTAATTCTCCTATCCCCCCACTTAAGTTAAACAACGTCCTCGTTGTTTGTATAAAAGGTTAAAAACTGGAAATAAAAAGAATTAGAACGGAAAAACTCCCCTGAGATTTGCTCGGTATGATCCTCCATTAGTATATGAGCAAAAATCAACTTCTTGTGGATTAGAACGTTAAAACTTCATACTTGATTTATCCACAGGAAATCCAGAAAACTATAATACCACCAACACTTTTAAAACACACCTAAGATAAGAAAGGTTCAACTTGCATAATACATTAGTAGTTAGATAAAAATAAAACTTAAAAATTAAAACTGAAAATCATCAGGTCAGTCGATGCGCCGTATCTTATTGAAGAAGATACGCCGTATCGAGCCTGGAATAAATACGGATCAGAATAAAGATGCGCCGCATCCTTAACCAGGGATGCGCCGCATTAAAATAAACTGATAAATAGTTTTAAAGTCGAAAAATAAAAATGCAGAAAAATAAAATAAGATATGACCATTGCAGAGGATGCGTCGCATCTCAGGATTGAGATGCGCCGTATCTTCGTGCGGCCTGGACTCAAAATAAAACAAAATAAAGGATAGGATGCGTCGCATCTGTTTAAACAGATACGGCGCATGTAGTAACCAAACAGACTGTTAACAGTCTGTTGCAAAAATGACTTGTTCCACGGTCTAATCTCATACGTCCTCTCGTACTCTCGTGCTGAACTTAATGCCAGTCTTCGTCAAACATAACAAGAAATATAAACTGAAACATTAAACATAAGCATAAGAATAACGATAAGTACAATCCAAAAAAATAATAATAATGTGTGGAACAATATCAGTAAAACAAAAGGGTAAGATCATGGGTGAGCGGTGTCGTCCGGATGGGTCCCAGAAGTGCTGGCTCCATCAGTCCTCTGGCGGACTCTGCGCTCGTACGTACGTGCTACTCCCGTAACCTCAGTACCATCAGGACGGGTGTGGGTGATACCCTGATGCTCTAATAGTCTGCTCACACTCCTGACCACCCACTCTAAGTCTCTCCTCAGTACCATCACCTCTCCCTCGACTGCGTCGAGTCTCTGAATCACGGCGCGTGGGGGTACTGGTGCCTGTGGCACCTCCTCGTCGGCAGGAGCAGCAGCCGGAGGATCCTGAGGTCCTCCCTGCTCCGCCTCCGCCCCTGCAGCTCTGGCGGGCCCTAATGCTGCCCAAAAGTGGCCCCCAGCAGCCACCTGGCAGATCGCCAGTCTAACCAAATAGTCCCTATCAATAACTGGGAGACGAGCCACCACAACCTCCAGCCCCGCTGGAATCTCTGCTCCAATAACTCCAAAATGGCGGGCCAGCCTCGAAACAAAATGCCCGCCAGTCATGTGGCTCCTCCGATCTCTCCCAGCAGCTGATCGGTGGAGGTAGTGTGCCAAAAAGTGGGGGATGTTCACCGGCATCCCCTCATCCATGCTCCTAAGTAGGAAGAGGTCCAGAGTGGTCACCTTTTCAGGTGACTGACCCCTCCCAGCAATAGTAAGTGCAATCAGCCTGTGACACAGCCTCCTCATCGGCTCCCTGATCAAAGTATATGAGGGGGTGGAAGTAGTGATGTCGCCCCCCGAAGAAATCCTAAACCAATAATCACTGAATACCCCTCTGTCAGGGACAACCCGTAAACTCTCAGCCCAGTACCTGGCAAACCCAGCAGATCCAAGCTCCTCCTCAGTGTGTAGACCCAAGGCTAAAATAAACTGCCTCATCGACATCTGCCTGTGCACACCTCCTAACCTGAACACCAGAGTGTCAGCTGTATCAATCTCCACATCCGTCTCTCTGTAATGAATAGTGCTAAAGAACTCCAGCATGAGCTCCCTAATCAGAGGCTCGTCAACCCTAAACAGTCGCTCCCAAGCACTAGACCTGAACTCCACCTCATCATCACCTCCAACAACAACCATCTCCATACGACGCTGTAAGCTCGCAGCTGCATGTCCACCACCGATCAATCCCACATCGTCAAAATTCAGAACCTGGACTCTAAATATTTTCTTGAAGTAAACTGAGTCAAGCCTATGCAAATAATCCTCTAGAGTGCCATCAGTAAGTCCCATGTTCTCGAATCGTAACCATTGGTGCCTTTGTGCGATATCTGGTAGTGTCATCTGAAATAAACATTCAAAGTCAGTAAACAGTCTGCAAGAAAGGTAGATACGGCGCATTTGATTAAATCAATGCGGCGTATCTATATTAAGTATAAGAGATGCAGTGCAAGACAACAGATACGGCGTATTGAGATGCGTCGTATCTAGATTAATCAATACGGCGTATCTAAAATTTTAGCAATTTTGAAATAGGTCGTTACGCCGCATTAATCAACCTAGATGCGCCGCATCTAAAAGCATATCAGCATAAAATAAAGGGTTAGGCACGTTTTTCAAGAATCCGTATCCGTGACGTAAACTTCCACTAAATATCACAGTATAATATTCTCCTTATATCAGTTCAATCAACCACAGCTAATTTACCTTCCCGCTAAATATTCAAAATCAAACCCAAAACCTAAATTTTCGGTCGATTCAATTAGTGCCAAATTCGATGTCCAAATCTAAAATTAACTTAGGGGAAATAATTAATTCCAGGTTCTAATCATATCCCTATATCGTTTAAGCGCGAATCGATTCAATCCTATAAACCCTAATTTTTGTATTAATCAAAATTAAATCGAAATGTAACAATTACCTTAGTATTTGTGATTAGGAGAACGTTTTAATGCTCGGATTAAAGGCGGATTGAAGAAAGATGATCGGATTTTGAGTATAATTTTAGTGCGTGTTCTTAACTGTGTGTATTTATGCGGCGTATTCCCGTCGTATTTATAAGGCGACACGATGCGCCGTATTAGAAAATTGGGATGCGCCGTATCTAGTTAATTCCGTTGACTAGTCAATAAGTCCTAGTTGGTCAGGGATACGGCGCTTCGGATATTTAGATCCGCCGTATCTGTATGTTAGTTAACGAAATTTAAATGAAGAACGTACCTTGGCCTCCGCAACACAGTTCCTTATACATCAAATTTGGGTAAAAAACGGCACACCATATAGATGAATTCAAAATAAGAGTAATAGGCATAAACGTTTCATTAATAATCGTAATCTTATTGTTTAGTGGATAAGGATTTATTCCGAGGTTAGGAACAAATATCGTTTTTGAGCATACAAAATTAAGATTACGAATTGAATCAGACGTATAATAAGGATAATAAAACTGAGATCATAGTGTAGAGAACTTTCCTTTGGGCAGTTGAATTATCGTAGAGTTTACCTGGGATTCTATTTCAAGAATTTAAGAAGTTCAATGTTACCAGTACTGAGTTATCCTCCACTCGTGTCGTCTTATGTTCGGTAACTCCAGCTAACCTCTCTTGGTTTGGTTCAGAATGTAATCTTTCTTGGTGATGCTCGAGTCATCATTTATCCTGAAAATAAACAACTTGCACACGAGAGTAGCTGACCGATCAAGGTAAATATCAAAAATCAACTATATTTATCAAATTATATTCGTCGTATTAACAAAAGTTAATGCGTCGTATTTTCGTTACGTTTAAAAAATAAAAGATTTTTGATTCAGTAAGATGCGCCGTATCGACGGAAATCGATACGCCGTATTTGTTTAATAATTCGCAAACTGTTTTTAATTAAAATAATAGATACGCCGTATCTGCGAAAGCAGATGCGTCGTATGGCGTTAACGTTTAGAAAAATTTTTTATCAAAACAGATACGCCGTATCTACAAAAGCAGATGCGTCGTATTACTTTATCGCTTAGAAAAATTTTCTTGTTAAAAACAGATACGCCGTATCTTGGGGAAAAGATGCGTCGTATCGAATTAATTAAACGCGTTGTATTAAAAAAATTAAACGCAATACGCCGTATCTGAGAGATCAGATGCGCCGTATCGTTTGATTTAGCACAGTACAACGATAGCAGAACAGAAAAATACGAAAAATAAAAACAAAAAATAAAACACACGAAACAAAAATAAAACACACAAAAATAAAAACAAAAGCAAACAAATAACACACAATACAACAAATATGCAAAATAGTACAATGATGCAATTTAATCTAATAAAAAGAAAAATAAATCAAGATACACCACGAGTATTTTAATTAGGTTTTTCTATTAAAATACTAAATCAAATTAACAGATAATAACAATTCACTCCCCGGCAGCGGCGCCAAAAACTTGATGCGCGTGATGTGTCGTTGCGGTTTAGCAGTTTTAATGCCTACTCAAGTTTTAAATTTATATTTAGCCGACTTATCAATAACACACACACTTAACGAGCAGTGTACCCCGGTCAGTATGAAGATAATGGTAAGTAGAGTGTCGATCACTAAGAGTGGAACGTATAATCTCGTTAATCTAATCAGTATTTTAATATCCTAACGCAAGGGGGTTTCAGCCTGAGAGACTGGCACAGTTTTGTTTGCAATTAAATAATAAAATAAACAAATAGGCACGAATCAGCAAGTAGCACACACGTACACAGATAGATACTAGAGACAATAAGAGGGCTGTCCTTATGATTAAGTAGATTGTCACTTGTTTTATTGATAGCTTTATATGAAGTGTATGTAATTAACCCTTTCTCGTTGGTCCTATTCTTATCGGCGAGTAAACCCTTAATGACGACTTATGTCTAAAAGTTATTCCTAAGTGATCAATTTAGAAACAACCGTGGGAGCCACACCTTGTCCCGCAGTCGGGTGCCCGCAAGCCACTAATAAACACAGAGGTGGTCAATGCACTAATAAGTAGTAACCAAAGACATCAACATATAAACTTTAATTGATGGGAAAGCAAGTATTAAAGGGAGTGCAATCTTTCCGTTGTCACATTACACAAGCCACCAATCCTGATGAATTAAAGTTTGCTAAAACAATAAAACAAAACTACTTAATGAATTAAATACATGCAGCACCTTCTTACAGCTCTTGTATCTTCGATTTGGGTGTGTCTTGTGCTGCCTCTTGACTGAATTCGTCCTTCTCTTCTGTTCGGTCTTTAGGTTTTCGAACTTCCGAATCTCTTTTATGCGTCTGGTCTACGGGGTATTTATAGTTTGTGTCTGAGGGAAGATGCGGCGCATCTACTTAAGTAGATGCGGCGCATGTACTTAACTTCGCGTGGGGTCCAAGATTATAATATTCAGGAATATTCGTACACCGCCAGAAGATGCGGCGTAACTCTTGATTAGATGCGGCGCATGTCTTCTTGTATCTTGGATCGTATCTGGTGACATCTTGATAGAGATGCGGCGCATGTTGATAGTGAGATGCGGCGCATCTGGAGCAGATTAGTCTTGATCTTCTTCATTTCAGTAGACTCTTCACTTTATGCACGTTTTGCTCCATTATTAGTCCAAAATCGCCAAGTTTCACCAAATGCTTGTTTTCAACTGAGAATTACAAAAGTAAACGATTAAGTATCAATCCTCATACATAATATAATAAAACAAGTCAAATTAATATGATAAATGATAGTAATAAAATGTACTTATTTGAGTTCATCAACTTCTTAAAAACTTCATGTTGAGATCTTCCTTCTCTGTCTCAACACCCAACACAGCTAACTGACTGACAAGCTTGTGTAATCTTGAAAATAGCTTATCAAGAGACTCATTACTAAAAGCAGTAAAGTTTTCAAATTGTTGCTTTAGTAGTGTCTTCTGTGTCTTTTTGGTAGTTTCATTACCACCAAAATATGCACAAATCTCTTCAAAAAGAGTTTTTGCATCAAGATACTTGTTAAATGATAGCATCTGCTCACCAGGAATGGTCATAAGCAGCAAATTTCTTGCTTTCTGATCATTTCTCTTCAGTATCTTCTCTTCATTTGACACTGGTCCAGTATTTCTTTTTCTACTTGTTTTACCTTCTAGGACAACCTCTGAGTAGCTTGGTGAAAAGGAATCACCATATATAATTATATCCCAAAGGGTATAATCTTGGACCATGAAATATTGCTCAATTCTCATCCTCCATAACTCAAACTCATTGGGTTTGATCATGGGCAACTTTGCAGCAACATTTGTTTGAACATCCTGAGCTTCCATTTCTGTTTCTTCTAAATCAAATATATCAACCTCTAGCTCTGATACCAACTGTGAGGTCCTCTTTTGTTTGATACACGGTTAAGGTGGTTAAACCTTGTGTCTTTGTGTATAAGATATATTGAGTTAATATGATTAAGTACGCGGAATTTACTTAACCACACTTAGAAGGTTATGTATGTTATGGAAATGGAAGAATTATATTTGTTACTTAACAATGAACAAAGAAAGTATTTCACTAAACGATTCAATATTATTCCAAATAATACGAGTGATCTTGTGTTTTTCACTAGGGTTACAAAAACCTTGAATCTTATACTTCTAGATTTGTAATATGTTATTTTTGTTTGTTCTATGTCTTAACAGATATTCACACACATATTCACTAGACTAAGATCTCTTTTATAGTTGCAAAAGATCTTTACAAATTGCTTAAAAGTCTTGACCGACTTACTTGTTTAACTTATTCATATTGGTGTCAGTACATAAGATACAACATGTATCTATGTATACAACTTGTTAACTAAGCACATGGAGTAAGATATTATCTACCGTATATGTTTGACCAAAATACAATAAATATCTTTTCGATCTTATCTTATGAGTCACTGATCAGCAGTACCTTCAACTTGAACTAGCAGTACCTTGATGTACTAGCAGTACCTTGATCATGAACTAGCAGTACTTTGATGTACTAGCAGTACCTTGATGTACTAGCAGTACCTTTGACTTAGAGTAATTTCTAATACTCTAACTTCAGAATATTTAATTCCCAACATATATATATATATATATATATATATATATATATATATATATATATATATATATATATATATATATATATATATATATATATATATATATATATTATTTTATTCCTTTCCTACAATACGTGTGAGACCAAACATAAACCCAAAACCAAATCCTTCACATCTCATTATTTCTTTTCTTTATTTCTCCTTTGGCTACTTGATGCAAACAGAACACAACCTAACACATTCTTCCTCTTCTCTTTTGCTTACAATCGACACACACTCTTTTGTGTCCCCTCTTGCGTGTAAGACAAAAACAAGCCAAGAGCCACCCTAGCTCTAACCTAAACATTAAACAATATCTGATCCCATACTTCTTTTAAACCAAGAATAACCAAGGGTCCTTGTGTCCTTAAAGCCCCCAACAAAGCACACCCTTATCTCCCCTTTACTTAAAATATTCGACTAGTACAAAGAACCCATGCTTACTTTCCCTCTCTAATCCCATCGTGTATCCTAAAAGCACTTCAACACGCCATCACGTCCCCCATCTTCAAACCCCATTCGACATGACAAAACTATGACCATTTGACCACCTCTCCTTCCATTCGAAATGACCACATGCACCATCTTGTCCATCACATTGAGAACATGCAAAGTGAATAAACAACACCCTAGAGCCATACCTAAATTGTGTATAAATACCTCCTCAAGCTTCACATCTTTATTCATGCACTAAAAACTAACCAACACTTAAGCAAAGTCACCTCAAAACTTTTTTTCTTCCCTTTCCCTTCCATTGTTCACTGTCGAGCCACCAAGGAAAAAGGGAAGAAAGATTGGTCCAAGTTCTTAAACTCTCTAGCGTCAAGAAGTTGTTTGGGTTAGCTAAGGAGTTGGGATTTAGCTCGGGTTCCTTGTTCTCGTTCATATCCTCGCACGTACCCCCAACACCACCCTCGACATCGTAAGTTCTCAATTCTCATTTTGTTATTTTCGAATCATGCATGCTAAAATGAACGTACCTAATATCATAGAAATCAAACGCAAAACTTACTATACTAACGTGAGAACTAAACACAAAAGAAGAAACACTAAAATCATGTCTAATATATACAAGCACATGCACATTCACTGTGACGAAATGGATGTTCGTTACTCGACCCATTCGAGACCCATTTACTTCATTTTTTTTTAACTTGAGCATATTAAGTGTCTCATTCAATTCGACCCATTCAAAACTAAAATAAGTTATACAAATTTAAAACATTTTGAAACTCATATAGCTAATACGTATAGCAAAGTTTTGGCTCTTTTCAGACTTGCACATACGCGACCTACTATATATTGTGACTCGTCCAAGTTGTAGGACTTATTTTAAAAGCTTAGGAGCTTATGATCTTGTCGAGTTTAAAAATAAACCTAAACCGAACCGCAAACGGGTCATAAGACCCAACCTACGACCTTCAGTTTATACGAGAAGAAGTACTTTTGGCGATTTAAGCCAACTTTTGGAAACCACACTAGAATGGTTAAGAATTTTGAATCACGTTGGGATTTTGAGTTGTAAAACTCACATAAGTCGTACGACTTATGTGAGCTCATTTTGGACACGATTACGTTAACTTAATTACGAAAATCATGAACTTGAAACACCTAGGTAAGTCTTTACTTGAAAACAATTGAGGATGAAGCAACTAGTACAATCATATGCATGCATGAATCGACACAGTCACTGAGAAAGAAAATTAGAAATTCATAACAGAAGAAAAGAGCCTAACTATAATTAACATGTAAAATATAACACAAAGAGCCTTTGGCTCATCTGGTGTTGTCGCCTAGCTTCCATCCAACTCACCCAGGTTCGAACCTGGGCGTGGCTCCTTTTGGGCGTATTATTATTTTTTAACTGAAACTGTTATATTGAACAAGTTGAAAACACGATATAACTAAAACAGTGGAGGATAATAAACGAATAAGGGATTTGTCCCCCGGGTAACACGTCGGTTTTAAGCGTGGAGTTTTAAGATCGAATCCTGTAAATGACATTTTGGATATATTTTTATTTTACACCCAAACCTATACATTTTTATATCTACTAATAAAAATGTCGAAACAATTTAATATAAATACTTAACATTAAGTATTTAATTATTATTATCAAATACGTATAATTTTTCGCAAACACTTTATTGAGAATATCTTCCGTACATAGTCCGGTTACTTCCGAATCGGAAAATTTCACGTCACGAATACTTTTATATACTCTCATATATATATATATAATTGTACGAGAGCCAATACTTAAAAACACTTCGAAATGATTTAAATGTAAACGTTGCCACACAAGCCACATTTAAAATACACAAATCCGACACTATCACGCTCGAAATCTACACACTCATCATCTCACTCATTAAAACCAAAAAGTTAATAATAATCTAAACTTATCACATTATTTTAGGTCGCAAGTCGGGAGCTATTCATTTCACCATTTGATCACCTACTTGATTACTACACTACTAAGGTGAGTTCGTAGTCACACTTTTTACTATGTTTTCAAATCCCGTAGGGAGATACATGCTATAAATCTGAACACAAGTATTTTTCTGTATGTTACCCTGATTGATATTGCTAAGTTAATATTGCCTAAGTTACCACCCTTGCCAGAAAGTCCCTCATATCATGAACCATTAATCACTTGCGAGTGAACGCGAATTTAGTGAATAGATCTATTGGAAGCTGACGCCCCATTTGAAGTTAGCCTGGAATGGTAACCAAATGCACTTTATTCGAATTAAGAGTCTGGCAAAAACTCTTATGACGAGGGCATAATCACCTACATCATTTTATGATGTGGGCTATTTATATCATTTATTATTACACAACTGATGTTAAGGTTTGCGTGTCATGAGGCTTAGGGCAATATATATATGTTACACTACGATATCATTGTTTTTACTACTATCTGACTTGTGTTCAAACTATTACAATTAAAACACTATGGATTCACTCAACCTTTGTGTTGACCCTTTTAGCATGTTTTATCTCAGGTATCTAAAGATCTCAAGGCACGGAGTTGGCAAGGGCATTGGAAACCTACCCTTTTATTTCAAATAAATATATCATTCTTTTCAAACTCATCATCACTTTTGTGAAAACTTATCTCTTTTGGAAACTATTGTGTAATCTCTGAATATTGAGTTTTCATTGAATGATATAAATTCTACTTTTAATGATTATCTATGCTTACGACTGTGATCTAATTGGTAATATCCCGTTTAAGTCTTCCGCTGCTATCTAAAATTTTAACGGGGTGTTACAGATTGGCATCAGAGCCTAGGTTATAGAGAACCAAGTGATTTTCAAAACACTGGACTATAACCACGATTTCTAAAAGGACCATTTTAAACCTTACCACCTTACGCCCTCCGTGCCAACACTTTACTAACACATGCATTGAGATTTGCTTGGCAGATTATGCATAACGAATGAATATTATCACTTATGAACACATGCATGGAGATTTGCTTGGCAGATTATGCATAACTAATGGATATTATCACTTATGAATATTATAACTATTCGACATCATATCTAGTAGATATTTAATATTATTAAATGACTTATATATTGGGATATTACAGTACCATGTCTTCTTCATCTTATCCTATCATCATCACTACGAACTCCGGCATCGAGGATACCTACTCATCCACCAATGATCTAACACCTCCCTCACCACACCCCGTTGTACCTACATAATCCACACCACCTATTAAACCCGCCATACTTATCAGGCCTAGAAGGGATGTCCCACCCCATTACATTTTCCGATACTACCCCGATGGACCCAGGATGGTACACACCAGGAGTCACCTAGTGCGCCCACTCACACCACTACCACCATCATGGACCCCTGGCATGCCTACCTATGAAGATTTGGATAACTCACTATGGATAGTGCCACAACCACCACATCATACCACCACCGAGGACCCACCCAGAGGAGCACCAAATAGTTCTTAGACTACACTATTATCATCAGTAGCTTCTATCCTAGCCACGGGATGTGTGGCCAAATTAGTGACACTTGTCGTATCACTTTGTTGTATAACAAATTTGAGACAAGTTATCATTTGGACATGTGGTTCGATTATGCTATGTATTGATATTGGTCTATAAGAGCCGAGATTTTCCATCATATGTGTGGTGATTGTATCTACTCACGTTATGATATCATATTATGGTAGTTGTGAATTATTCGACCTTATCATGTTTGAGCTAATCTCGTTATATTACATACGTCTATTAATAGGAACATCCTTACTATGTCTCACTCTCCTTCCCTTTTAATAAGTACAAACCTCGACATATTGGTGTACAATCTCATATCAACTAGATGTTCCAACAAACGCCCATTGCACTCCATATTTTACCACGTATCTTATAAACTATTATTATACCATTTTACAAACTATTACCACGTAAAAGACAAATTTGACACCCTACCACTATCAACCAAAATAGTTCACTAACACCTTATTATTATCTTACACTGGGAACAAACGAACTTTTCATCCTCTTAAGAAATCTCCTTATAAACTATTAACCAGACTTACTATCAACTTATGAATTGTTTTGTTAGTTTCATATAAACCATTTTATAAACATCTTGTAGACCATTTTGCTACTATCTTGTGAAACCATTTACTACCATTTTATAAAACATTTTTCTAAAACCTTATGTATTGTTTATCACTATCCCATCAGTCATTTCGTCACTTTACTTTGTGAACCACCTTGCTTCCATTTTTCGACTATTTGACTACCATACTACCCTCTTATAAAAATAATAAACGGTGTTGCTATCAACATACAATCTATTTTACGAATCATCCCACAAACTATTTGATATAAACACAACAAACAAAAATTTGCTACCCTACTACTAATCTATAAGCCCACAAATTTTTTTTTACTGACACCCTGTAAACTATGTTGCAAACACCCTACAAGTTTGATTATTGACTCATAAATTATTTTGCCTCTCTGAGCACCACATTAACCGCTAATAAAAACAAAAAACTATATCGTAAATGTATTACAAACCAATTTGTCGTTATCCTACAAACCGTTTTACTACGAAAATCGAAAATTGCGGCCTTACCGCCAACTTTTGAATAATAAAGTGTCATCCCTATTGTTCTACGAACTATTTCAAATATTATTTTATGAACTATCTTATTTTATACTATTCCATGGACCAACAAACGGTTTCGCCAACATTTTGTAAACTAAGGTACATTTATTCAAAAATTTCCGCTACCATTTTATAAACTCTTCTACACACCGTTTTACAACCTATTCTATAATCACCCTATGAACTAAGTTCTCTTTGAAAAGTATTTTAAGCTACCACTTTATGAACAGAGTTACCGATACTTTCCTTTAAACTAAATCCAACATTGCATCGTTGAACTTTAATTATGCAAAGCCTGATCACCTATGCATAATTAAAGTAGGACCATGCTATGCTGGGGATAGTTGTCTAAAATTTTTGCCAAAAGTCAGAATTTCTACTACTATTTTTTTTAGAAATAACGAACTTACATAAAAGTTGTGCAAGTCATGGGCATCTGTACTAAGAAACACAAATAGACTTCAACACCATTCTATCACATGAAATCAGTCTAGTCTCACCGCACACTCTAATCCGTAAGGAACAGTTACATCATCACCCATCATAGAAGCAACCTATCAACGAACGTAGCCACAATCAATGGGATTACCTACGATAGTTACCATAAGAATTCGTACGAGACTTAACCTTATGACATTTCACTTACTTCACATCATCCGATTTCGAAGGATCTCACCATCAAACATACAACCTCTAAGTTCAATAACTACCAAATGACTCATAACCCTAAGGAGAACTAAGACTTACTCTCACTGTACTCGATGTCAATCATGATAATGATTACATTTTGCCCTAAATCGAAACCATGCTTGCTGCGTTGAACACTAAGTACACTAACGAATCAACCAACTGATTGCTAATAGCAACCAACACCATTCTTCAAGACTTTACCTTTCGTGTTAAGTGTACCACCAAAACTAGCCATTTGACTACTAATAGAACCAACGTCATCTTTCGAGGTTGCACCCTAAATCTACTAGATACCCATAAGACATCGACCTAGTGTCCACATAACTTGAGGCCTAGACATTTTTGGTATATTTACAGAATTATCCACTTTGAGAAACTCATCCGCGTACCTTATGATAATAAGATTTTAACAATATGATGAGGACCCCTCGAGGGAAGTAAACAATGAAAGGACTAATGAAACTCCTGACTAGGGAATAGGAACACACGATGGGATGACTTATGTTAATACAAATAGCGTCCCAAAAACGTTATTTATATTCTTTGATCTTTCATTAGTTTTGTTAATGACAAATATAAGGAATATCTTTTAGCAAATAATAAATACTAGCTTAGTCTCTTAAGTACACACTTTACACTTCACATATTAACTAAGAATTACAAGTTTAGTAACTTGTTTCCTTAAAAGGAAACTTTAATTAATAAACCATTCCATGACATCATTGTATGCATCACATACAATATCTTAGTTAGATATGCAAGCAACATAGTTGAAATTTGAAGATCTTGGATGATATGGTAAGATACAACTAAGATATGGTAAGAGACAACTATTACATAGCTGTCACATCCCACGGATCCAAGTCCTATAAAGGACGGATCCCTTTTTAGGGATCCGCCGGATCCGTGAGCTGAAGATCAGCTTGCCTATAAATAGGAAGCTGATCATTTGGCTCTCTCATCACTCATATAGCTTAAACACATATATTCATTCAGTACATATCTTACTAACATCATTCATAGTTGCTTTTCACTTTGATCATCCATTTTGTAGAAAGGAGATCAAGCATTCAAGGATCTACAGAACCGTAATCCTTTAGTTGCATTACTGTGTGATCTTGTAGTTTGTTTCGCACATCATATCTATCATTTGTAATCAGTGAGTGTGGTTAGTACTTTAGTCCTTAAAGTACAAAGAGTGTAGGGAGTAGTTGTACCCTTGTAAAGAACTCGACATCTAGCTTAGTGTCGGTAAAGTAATTAGGCGACGTCAGGTTGGTTCTACCTTGTGAAAGAACCCGGTGTTTAGCTTAGTACCGGAAAAGGAAGTAAGCGACGTGTAAAGGTTTTCTCCGCCTAGGAAAGGAGTTTGTTTCTTAGTGAAAGATAAACTCTCGAGTAGGAAACTCGGGGAGTGGAGTAGGGCAAGGAATAGAGTTCTTGTAGCCGAACCACTATAAACAACTGTGTCGTGTGGTTTGATCTTTCCTCTCTTTATCTTTTGTTTACATTGTGTGATTATTTATTTGTGATTGTTTCCTTTGAATTAACATATAGTAACAAAGCAAATAAAACTTTAAAAACGGTAAAAACTATTCAACCCCCCTTCTAGTTTTCCACAATTGGCATCAAGAGCTACGTTACTTAAGATCTTTAAAATATATTGTATTTTAAAACTTAAAACGATCCATGGATTTTGAAAACTTTAAAGAAGGGCAATCTATGCAGAGACCACCTCTATTTGAACCAAATTGTTTTATTTATTGGAAAAATCGCTTTGAGACTTATGTAAAATCAAAGGATATAGATCTATGGTATATTATAGTTGATGGTGATTACAAGCCTATTAGTAATGATATTTCGGGTGGTCGGGATGAAGGAGCTTCTCTTACTCGTCACAGTGATGAGCAAAAGAAACTAATTGCCAAAAATAACGAAGCCAAAATGATGCTTTATAATGCCTTACCTAAGAAAGAATATGAAAGAGTTTTTATGTGTAAAACGGCTAAGGATATTTGGCAATCTCTTATTATCACACATCAAGGGAACTCACAAGTAAAAGATAACAAAATTGATCTTCTTGTTCAACAATACGAACAATTTGTTATCTCTGAAGATGAGACCATTGATAGTGCGTTTGCTAAGTTCAATACTATTATTACATCACTTAAAGCACTTGACGAATCTTTTTCTAGCAAGAATTTTGTCAGGAAATTTCTAAGAGCACTCCATCCGAAATGGAGAGCAAAAGTGACAGCTATTGAAGAATCTAAGGATCTCTCAAGCATGACACTGGATGAGCTCATAGGAAACCTAAAAGTTCACGAAATGATTATGGAAAAAGACTCGGAAATTGTCAAAGGCAAAAAGGAGAAGATTAAGTCTATTGCCTTGAAAGCCAAAGTCGAGTCAAGTGATGATGAGTCTTGTTCAAACAGTGATGATGAAGAATATGCCATGGCCGTGAGGGATTTCAAGAAATTCTTCAGGAGACGAGGAAAGTTTGTAAAACCACCTCGTGATGAAAAGAAATTCTCTCGGAAAGATCGTGACGATAAGAAAGGTAAGGATGATAGGAAATGCTATAGGTGTGGTGACTCCAGTCACTTAATAGGAGAATGTCCAAAGCCTCCAAAGACCAAGTCTCAAAGAGCCTTCGTTAGTGGAGCTTGGAGCGATAGTGAAGGAGATGATGATGATGAGCCTAAGAACAACGAAATTGCACTTATAGCCGATGACACAGAAGAGGTACATTCTGATTCATACTCCTTTATAGATGATGAAACCTTAGAAGTAGAATATAACAAACTGTGTGATGTCACTTTAAAAATCATAAACAAAAACAAGTTTTTGAAAACAAAGACAACACTTTTAGAAAATGAAATATATTGGCTTAAAGAAAAAGCAATAAGAATTGAAAAAGGTAAAGTTAGTAAAGAAACATGTGTGTCTTGTCAAGAACTAAAACTTGAACTAGAAACCTTAAGAACCACACAGGAAGATTTAATCAAACAAAATTCAAAGTTTAAAAGGTTTGATAAAAACATAAGTTGTGCAGATGAAATAATGAAAATGCAAAAGCTACCTCATGATAAAACAGGACTAGGCTTTATGAAACTAGGAACCTTAAGTGATTATAAGGAACAGACTGTGAATAAAACTGATTCAACCAAGTTGGACACCCACGGATCCGACGGATCCAAAAATTTGGATCCGCCAGGTATATCCAAGGGATCCGCGGGTACAGAAGTTGAACAGAAGGTTCACAAAGTCGACCGTTTCGAGTTTGTTAAAGTTACTAAGAAACCTAACAGTAGCATAACCAATAATAAACACAAACCAGCAGTATCTTTAGGAAGAGGTCATGCTAGAAATGAATATAGAGTTAAAACGGATCAACAAAGACCTCAGATGAGTTTTCCCAAACACCCCTTTCCAAAGAGTATAGTTAATTCACAACACACTTATCAAAATAATTGGAACCAAAACATGTCTAGAAACTTTCATGGTCCTAATTATATGCCGTGGAACAATTGTCCACCTTTTCAGTACATAAACCATGATAATGTCATGTTTAACCCAAACGGACCCATGAGATATTGGGGACCAAATGCTTGAGTCTTTTATGAACTTAGGTATGCTTGAAAGTTGATCTTGAACCTGATGAGTGGATCAAAGATAGTGGGTGCTCAAGACACATGACGGGAAACAAAAATCTTTTCTCAACCTACCAAGTGTATGACGGAGGTAATGTCACATTCGGTAGCAAGCTTAAAAGTAAAATCATCGGAAAAGGTACAATCTCTCATGACTCTCTATCTATTGATGATGTTGCTCATGTAGATAATTTAGGATTTAATCTACTTAGTATAAGTCAATTATGCCGCAAAAAGTATAACGTCCTTTTCAGTGAAAATGGAAGTAAAATACTTAAAGATGGCATAACCGTAGGAAAAGGTGTTTTAAAGAATAATGTCTATGTTATGAAATTAGATAAAACACCTAAAGATAAGTTATGTCTTACCTCCTTGGACGAAAACTCAACTCTATGGCATCGACGCTTAGGTCATGCAAATATGAGGCTTATTCAATCCTTGTCTTCCAAAGAACTCGTTAGGAACCTACCCAAGTTGAAATATGACCAACACTTTTGTGATGCTTGCAAAATTGGGAAACAAGTACATAGTAGCCATAAGGCTAAAAACATGGTATCTACATCTAGATGCCTAGAGTTATTACATATGGATTTGTTTGGCCCGTCGGCTATACAAAGTTATGGAGGAAATTTTTACTCTTTAGTCATAGTAGATGATTACTCTAGATATACATGGACAAAGTTTTTGAAAACTAAAAATGAGGCATTTGATAAATTTGAAATTCTAAGCAAGAAAATTCAAAATCAAATAGGAAGTAATATAGTATCTATTAGAACTGACCATGGTCGAGAATTTGACAATGAAATTCAATTTGGAAATTTTTGTGATAATAATGGAATAACTCATAATTTCTCGGCTCCTCGTACACCTCAATCTAATGGTGTAGTAGAACGTAAAAATAGAACAATTCAAGAAATGAGTAGGACTATGTTAAATGAACAAAACATACCACAAAAGTTTTGGTGTCACGCTGTAGATACTTCTACATATATCCTAAATAGAGTTTTAATTAGACAATTTTTAAATAAAACTCCTTACGAAATTTATCGAGGCAAAAAGCCTACATTAGGATATTTTAGAGTTTTTGGAAGCAAGTGCTTCATTCTAAACACAAAGGACTATCTCACTAAGTTCGACCCAAAGTCGTATGAAGGTGTATTCCTTGGGTATTCACAAAACAGTAAAGCATACATTGTATTAAACAAGGAAACATCAAGAGTCGAGGAATCGTTGAACGTAACATTCAACGAAAGTCCACCTCCCTCTAAGACATCACCTTTGGTAGATGATGACTTAGTTGAAAGTCAAATGGTTAATAATATTGAAAACATTGAAAACGACAATGAACCCATAAAAGGAGAAATTATTAATATTAAAGAGACTAAAAGTCATCCATTAGAAAACGTCATAGGAAAACTTAATGAAAGAACATTAAGATCCAAAGCTCAAAATGAAAGCAATTATTTTTGTTTTATTTCAACGGTTGAACCCAAAAACATAGACGAGGCAATAAAAGATGAATCTTGGGTAATTGCTATGCAAGAAGAACTAAATCAATTTATTAGAAATGATGTTTGGACATTGGTTCCTCCACCTAAAAACCAAACCATAATCGGCACTAAATGGGTCTTTAGAAATAAAATGGATGAAAATGGTATTGTATCTAGAAATAAAGCTAGGCTAGTAGCTCAAGGCTACAATCAACAAGAAGGTATAGATTACGATGAAACTTTTGCACCCGTAGCTAGACTTGAGTCTATTAGGATATTACTTGCATATGCATGTGCACATGATTTTAAGTTATTTCAAATGGATGTCAAAAGTGCTTTCTTAAATGGGTTTATAAATGAAGAAGTATGTGTTGCACAACCTCCCGGCTTTGCCGACTTTGAAAAACCAAATTATGTTTTCAAACTTAAGAAAGCTTTATATGGACTTAAGCAAGCACCAAAAGCTTGGTATGATCGACTTAAGACTTTCCTAGTTGACCATAAGTATACCATGGGCCTAGTAGATAATACTCTCTTCACCAAGAAAAAGGGATCACATATTATCATAGTCCAGATATATGTGGATGACATTATATTCGGTTCAACTTGTCAAGAGTTATGCGACGATTTCTCAAAAATCATGCATGACGAGTTTGAAATGAGTATGATGGGGGAACTAAACTTTTTCTTAGGTCTCCAAATTAAACAATTAGAAGATGGGATATTCTTCAACCAATCAAAGTATATCAAAGATATGCTTAAGAAGTTTGGTCTTGAAGACTCAAAACCCATGAGAACACCCATGTCCTCCGAAACCAAACTCACTAAGGATGAAGAAAATGAATCCGTAGATAGCACTAAATATAGAGGAATGATTGGTAGTTTACTCTATCTTACGGCTAGTAGGCCTGACATTATGTTTAGTGTTTGTCTATGTGCACGTTTTCAAGAAGATCCAAAAACGTCCCATCTTGAAGCCGTTAAAAGAATATTTAAGTACATCAAAGGTACTACACACTTAGGATTATGGTATCCCAAAGGAACGGGTGTAGAAACCATAGTGTATACCGACTCAGATCATGCAGGTGACTATGTTGATAGGAAAAGTACTAGTGGTATTTGTACTTTTGTAGGATATTGTCTCACATCATGGTTCGCTAAGAAACAAACTGCCCTCGCAATCTCAACAACAGAAGCAGAGTATGTGTCTGCAGGAAAGGCGTGTCAACAAGCACTGTGGATGAAACAAGCTCTCGTCGACTATGGAATTGAACTCAACAACATTCCCATTCTTTGCGACAACAAAGGTGCTATCGATTTAAGCAAAAATCCAGTCCAACACGCTAGAACCAAACATATTGAAATACGCCATCACTTCCTTCGCGACAATGTACAGAAGGGAATCATCTCAATTGAGAAAGTTTCCTCAGAGGACAACATTGCCGATATCCTCACTAAACCACTTAAACGTGAACCTTTCAACTATCTTAGACTTGGATTAGGATTAATGGAACCTAGTGATTAGGAGAAACATTAGTATAAACATTAGTTTAGCCACACACGACACTAAACCAAAATATGTGTTCTGAATCCGCGGATCCAATCGACAACAAAGACGGATCCTTTGTTTGGGATCCGCCGGATCCGCCGCATGCTAAGTCCAGTTTATTATTTAATAAACAAGAACAACTACTATTCATTTCTCACTCCAAAACATATCACCTTACTACATCCGACACACACTTAATCTCTATCACATTTTAGACCATTTTCTTCCACAAATTTGTGCTTCTAACATCACTGTAAGTATTCTTATCATATTTATACTCCTGATCTGCGTCTAGGAATTCCATTTCATGCACAAAACCAAAACTTGGGGTATATGCATAATTCTTGAAAAATCATGAAGCATATTTACTGCATTACACTTAAAAACATGTTTTTCTTAGTTAGGAATTGCATCTCATAGCACATTGTCTTAATTTAACAAAAACCCCATGAAAATTTTCACTAAAATCTTCTAACGACTAGGTAAAATGATTTTTTCTTACATTGTTCATACAAATACAAAAACGTTATCTTTTAGACTTCACTTGCATAATGTCTCTTGAATGCTAAAGGAAATACATAACTAATATGTATTTTCGGGTACATTCAACCGTAGCTACATTGAAATAGGAGTGTTTGGGTTATCTCTCGTTTGTAAACAAAACTTGCATAAACTAATTTTTCTTGCATCAAAAGGAGTCGAGATAACCGCACCTCCACATCGTCCCCATGTAGGCACACACTAGGAATCTTACACTTCCTTTAATCATTTTAACTAAAACTATGTAACTTATGTACTTAGGAAAATCATGCCTCCCGCAACCAACTACGATCACAAGAAAACCGTTGACTACTTACCCAAAGTCCACAAAACTAAGGGTTTAACCGATGCCCAAATCGAAATTTTCAAAGTCTTAGAGAAAAAGTATGTTCATGAGGGTAGAGCCGTAGATGCATCATTTTATGAAGGCACTCAACTTAGGGAACAATTAGCCGCAATTCAATTTGATTCTCTTTTAGACATAGACGAGCCAATCATTCCTAGGTTCATACTTGAGTTCTATGCTAGTGTAGGTCTTACCTCGAGTGATGAAGGTTACTTAAGTCTTCATTTTACTCTAAATGGAAATCTTGTCAACATCCCTCTTGATCAATTTGGTGAGGTCTTAGGAATTCCAAGTCAAGGTACATGTATTTACTCGGACAAATGGTCCTTAACAATCTTAGACTCCAATCTCGATAGGACGGCACGATATGCCACTCCTCTCTAATCAAAAGAAGTGATTAGGGACCATCTCTTCATTCCTAAGAACAACCCCACAAGAATGTATCGTGGTCGTGAAGTTGCTAGAGATCCATTTGCAATGGAACTGAATGAACTAAGACCCGAATTCAAGAAAATGGAGGATGTATTAAGGGCAAATGTGATGTGCACCATAGGAAACCGTGATCATATCAATGCTTGTTTATGCCACATGATGTACAACATCTCTACTCGTCAACCCTTCAATCTTGCTTATTATGTTGCCAAACGAATGTGTGACATTCCGGTTCAAAGCAAGATTGCAATGCCTTATGGTATGCTCTTAACCCGACTTTATAGAGCCTTTGCACCCGCTCGTCCAAACCATCTAGGCTTTGTTCCGGATTACAATGAAATTGAACACACCTTCGTTCCTTTGAGTGATTTTAGGGTTAGTGTTGATAAGGGCAAACGTCCTCGTGTTCCAACATCATCCTCATCATCTTCCATGAGTGAAGATGATGGTATGCCAAATTCTAGGATTCCTCCACCCGAATACTTGAGCCATCTTCCTCCAATTCCACATGAATCCGCTGAGTATCGAAACATCAAAGGAATGGTGAAGAATCTGGGGCGTTGGATGATGAAATTACACAAGGGGATGAAGAAGTTGAAGAAGAAGCTGAGTTAATGGAGTGTTTGGTTTTAAACAATGTTGGATATTGTGTTGTTAAATTTCTATGTGTCTTGAATTTATCTGATAATACTTATTGTGTATGTGTAATAACTAACACTTGCAGGTAGATAACCATCACGGTTATCAATTTTCCGGATTATTGCCTATGTTTGGCATAACACCTAAAACGGTAAATTTTTAAGTATGGATTTAACTATGTGCAATCATGTGTTAATATTATCATATTTAGTTGTTTTGCTATACATATTAGATGTTAAGTAAGGTCTAGATGAATTTTCGGGTTTTCGTCGAAAAAACGCGAAATATGACATATGTTCTGTTTACTTTATTAGTTTTAGGTCTGCGGATCCCGCGGATCCCAAAATAAGGATCCGCCAAGGCTTATCGTTGGATCCGCCAAACGCCATCCTGCGGATTTGGCGGATTGAACAATAAGGTTCCGCATTTGTAACCACTTGGATCCGCAGGATTCCCAGTAAAATTATAAAACTTTTTCGACTTATCCCGACTCTTAAATCTTAGTGTTTAGTATCATTTAGGATCTATTCACTGATCATAATTCATCTTAGAATCATTTAGGAACTCTTAGAAACTTAGGAACAAAATTTCCCACCAAAATTTAAATTTTTGAATTTTAGGTGTAAGTTACCAAACTGATACAAAGAAGGAACCCTTTTTAGGGATCCGTCAAATCCGTGGAAATATCAAATCATCAGATTTTCCACTATCCTCTTGTATTAACTGCATATCCAACACATATTACTCAACCAAAGCTAAATGGATTGACTTCCTTGATATGACCTGCACAAATTTTTGTTCCAAATCATTAGAAACCAACATTCTCTATTGGATTCACATCAACTCCAAACACACAGACTCACAAACCTTCTGTCTATAAATTAGTACTTTAGGATCATTTCTTCACACAACAAACACTTCCTCTCCTGTACACTTTAGATATCCTTCTTCACCATGACCAAGTCACACAACTCTTCCACATCTAGAACTCCAAGAAGAACAGCCCGCATCAGTGTTAAACCTTGCTGTTTTATCAACTTAGCAAACTCTTCATCTGAGGAAAATTCTCCTCTCAATATATCATCACCCATTGCTAGTGAAAATTTTCTTACACTCTCCACCCCAACACCATCACATGTTGTTATACAAACACCACCACCAACCATTACTCCAATGGCCTCTACTCCACCACCGGCTCCATCACAGACTGTTAGATCACCATCACCACCAAAATCACCTAAACTCCAACCCTTGGAATTATTTAGGACTCCTCCTACATCACCACATCTTGATGACTTAGAAGAACTATCACCAAAACTACCCAATCTTCCACCCATGACTTTTGAAGGTCAACAACCCATGCTTTTTCACCCGGTTTACCCGGATATCCATGGCCCTTTATACCATGATGCACAATCATCTCAACCTCAACAAAAACCTCTATCACCCACATCCACTCTAGTTGCCATTGACGAGGCAATGTGGATGAATATGCCTCACACCCAAGAAGAGATTAGTGAAGAGCTCAATCGTCTTTACACTCTCTCGGGTATGGTTGACCATCGCCTTCATGAAGCAATGGACATCCAAAACATTCTCATGAACTCCCTCCAAACACCACAACAACCATCCAACAACAACAACACCCAACCACCATCACCACCACCACCACAAAACTTGGACCCTAGTCTTCCGCCCGGTTTCTCAACTCATGATTGCGCACATTGTGAGAGAACGGCTCACTTGGCCCAAAGGACCAACATCTTGGTCCATGAGCTTCAAAACGAGATGAGGTTCATCTTGAACCATGTTCTTGAACGTTTTAAACGCAATCTCTCATCCTTCTCAATAGGAGCTCTTTAGATTAGTTGTTTGGATTTTTATTTTTTTTGTTGTGTGTTTAGGACCTTTTTTTTTTTTTTTTGGATGTCTTCTTATTTGTAACATCATTTCACTATTGTGACTTTTGTCACAAAATTTTCAATCTATATGAATGTGATGTTTTTATGCTTATGAGTGATCAACATATTGCATATTATCATTATCATTATGAACTAACATTCCTATATTGCATACATTATATCTTGCATATGATTACTTTAGGTACAAATTAACATCAGACACTTAGTTTGACTTTTTAAAGTCAAACATATTGAAAAGCTTGTTTGGAAGAACACTTAACAAGCATTCTACTTCTTCATTGAAGTCATTTCATAACTAACACTTCTTTTGCAGCATATCATACCCTTCAATAGTATACGTTGGTACTCGAGAAGTGAGGAGTATACATCGAGGGGGAGCATCTCATATACTAACCGTTTGTTTTGTAGATTCATGCATCATTTACTTGATTACTCCATTTAGGGGGAGTATAAAACAAGGGGGAGCTCTTAAAGTTCTCAAAATCGCATTCCGCTTCGCTACTCTTTTTGTTTCGACAAAAAGGGGGAGAAAGGACTAAGTTTGCATCAACTGTGAATCATCACAGTACATACATTTTTTACAAAACTTTTCTTTAATAAACAAACTTAATATATATTTTTAAAGAACTCATGCTATATTTATTCTCTTGCTCAAAAATATATCTTATGTTTTGTCATCAACAAAAAGGGGGAGATTGTTAATACAAATAGCGTCCCAAAAACGTTATTTATATTCTTTGATCTTTCATTAGTTTTGTTAATGACAAATATAAGGAATATCTTTTAGCAAATAATAAATATTAGCTTAGTCTCTTAAGTACACACTTTACACTTCACATATTAACTAAGAATTACAAGTTTAGTAACTTGTTTCCTTAAAAGGAAACTTTAATTCATAAAACATTCCATGACATCATTGTATGCATCACATACAATATCTTAGTTAGATATGCAAGCAACATAGTTGACATTTGAAGATCTTGGATGATATGGTAAGATACAACTAAGATATGGTAAGAGACAACTATTACATAGCTGTCACATCCCACGGATCCAAGTCCTATAAAGGACGGATCCCTTTTTAGGGATCCGCCGGATCCGTGAGCTGAAGATCAGCTTGCCTATAAATAGGAAGCTGATCATTTGGCTCTCTCATCACTCATATAGCTTAAACACATATATTCATTCAGTACATATCTTACTAACATCATTCATAGTTGCTTTTCACTTTGATCATCCATTTTGTAGAAAGGAGATCAAGCATTCAAGGATCTACAGAACCGTAATCCTTTAGTTGCATTACTGTGTGATCTTGTAGTTTGTTTCACACATCATATCTATCATTTGTAATCAGTGAGTGTGGTTAGTACTTTAGTCCTTAAAGTACAAAGAGTGTAGGGAGTAGTTGTACCCTTGTAAAGAACTCGACATCTAGCTTAGTGTCGGTAAAGTAATTAGGCGACGTCAGGTTGGTTCTACCTTGTGAAAGAACCCGGTGTTTAGCTTAGTACCGGAAAAGGAAGTAAGCGACGTGTAAAGGTTTTCTCCGCCTAGGAAAGGAGTTTGTTTCTTAGTGAAAGATAAACTCTCGAGTAGGAAGCTCGGGGAGTGGAGTAGGGCAAGGAAGAGAGTCCTTGTAGCCGAACCACTATAAACAACAGTGTTGTGTGGTTTGATCTTTCCTCTCTTTATCTTTTGTTTACATTGTGTGATTATTTATTTGTGATTGTTTCCTTTGAATTAACATATAGTAACAAAGCAAATAAAACTTTAAAAACGGTAAAAACTATTCAACCCCCCTTCTAGTTTTCCACAACTTATAATCTGACGAAAGTCTTAAGACCTTACAGATCAAACCAAACCACTATCTTGGGAAATAGCCAAATCTTTCACCAATTATTTGAGAATATTAGTCTGACTAGGACGTAGAGTGATCCAAAACACCCCTGTTCACTAAATCAAACCTTAGAGGTAGATCAAGCATTTCTGTCCGCGATTAGAAATGACAAGATACCATAACTTGACACTATTCGGTCAATGTACAATTCACCCTCTCCATAAGATGTCCCTTATAAGTGATGAATACTCAGATTGGACAATCAATATACAATCACCCTTACAACGTGTCCGTTAGGAGTTCTAGAATATTCAGCCTCAAAAATCCGTTTTGAATTAACCTTACTTCCACGCTGAAATGCCAAAGTCTCAACGTATCAATAGGCCATTGATACACAACTTACACTTGTAGCCAAGGAAAATGCCCCATGACACAATATCTGACTCACTCATAAGTCATGATAAATCCCAATACTGTCCTAGCGAATTAAGTACCATACCTATAAACTTCACCCGACATTTAACCACCAAACACTATCGAACATAGGAAACTAGACTCTGTCCCTAAAATTTTTGAAAACTTATATAAATGCCATACCCCAACTATACTTTCAAATTGATGATTTCGCTTTCAAGAATCTTTCTTTAAAAACGCTTTTATATCAACTACAAAAGTATTCTTCGAGATACTCATTTCGTGAGTTAAAGGTTTTCTCTGGTCAAACTATATCAAAACTTTTGCATATTAAAGAGCGACTAAGTGTTAATTTTTGTAAAGTTATCTACACCATGTTTAAAAACCCACACTACGAAATTATATATCTATTTTAGTCAAGACCTTATCAAACTTTCATATGTCTAAACATTGATTTCTGTGAAATTGTCTTATCTACACCGCGTTTAAAATTCGTTTCACTAAACCTTAAATTTTTCAGGGTCGCATTAATTGACTCAACTATTAACCTCAAACAAAGAAATTTGTGTCTTTTATATTGATTTGGTCGGATTTGCGTAAACGTGTACTTAAATAAAAATTTTGAACAACATTTTTATCAATATCTCTAAGCAAGAAAACGTACAATCTCAGAACAAATGTTAGGATCAACCCTCCAAGTGCCTAAGATTGACAATAGCGATATTCCATACCTTAACACTATTCCTTCAAAGCGAAACTTTCCCACTCATCCTATAAGATAAGATACTCACGCTAGTAGAAACGCCTGAAATTGAATAAGCAGATATTCAAGAAGCGACGTGCCCTTTTCAGAGTTTTAGATAGCATAATCCCTTGGGCACGTGGCATCACTTTCACTTGGGATAATAGGAGATCACATATGATCGTAAGACCTTAAACTTCCTTCTGTAACGAGGTAAACATCCCTCGACAAAATACCCACCTGACCTAGACCACTATGCCACGATCTCGAGTCACAAAACACCATAGTTTTGCCTTAACAAGTTAAGCACTTGCAATCACGGGCATTATCCAATGATAACTTTCGAGCGTTCCCAATCATTGACATCTGAATTTGCCCTTAGTTCCCTTGACTCATGGACCATCACTCTTGACTAGATATGTATGCCTACTGACATGCTATTCCTTGTCATTCACACCAAGGGACTTTCCCCCTTAAATTCCCTATAGCCGCCATAAGAAAATAGCGATATCTAGCCTCATCATTCTAATTCAAATAGAATCCACCCTTTCATTTCAATGTCGACAACTACACCTACCTCTCTCGAAGGATTGGGACACAAATAGGCTCTAGGAGACACATTAATAGCATGAGCGAATGATTTTTGTAATAACTAGGATAACCATTTGGCATTAATCAAATCCTCCTACAACCACAAGGTATCTCACTAGTAGAAGAGCTGTTTCATTTGAGGCACTTTATGGTCAAAAGTACCAATCGCCCGTTTGTTGGGCATAAGTTGGAGACGTTCCGATTTCAGGGCCAAATTTATTAACGAAACATCTGAGGAGATAGTGTAAATCAATCAACTTTTATAAGTCGCTCGAAATCAACAAAAGAGTTATGCCAATGTGAGGAGAAAACCCATGTAGTTTCAGATTGGAGATCGAGTAATATTAAAAGTATCGCTTTGGAAAGGGATGATTAGATTCGGGAAGCGTGGAAAGTTAAACCCTAGATACGTTGGACAATTCAAAATCCTAGAGAGGATTGGTTCAGTGGCATACAAGCTTGAACTTCCGGAAGAGCTTAGTAGAGTGCACAATACCTTTCATGTATCGAACCTGAAGAAGTGTTTGTCTGATGAAACCCTGATCGTTCCCTTGAAAGAAATTTGACTTGACGATAAACTAAACTTTGTCGAGGAACCAATGGAAATTTTGGATAGAGATGTCAAACGATTGAAGCAAAGCCGTATCCCTATAGTCAAAGTTAGATGGAACTCTAAGAGAGGACCAGAGTACACCTGGGAACGCGAAGATCAAATCCGTTCTAAATATCCTCACATATTCGATAAAACAACTCCGACAACTATCACATCTTAGGATTCGGGACGAATCGAGTCTAACGGGTGGGTACTGTAATACCTCGTAATTTCCCATGTCATTTATTAATGTTAATTATCAAGTAATCCAAATTTAAAGTCGAATAACCCATTTTTTACGGGTTAATTTTTTTTTATCAAGCAACACTCACCAGTCACTCTTTATCGGCTACGAGAAGTAACATGAATAGCTCACTTGCGCACCGACACTAAAAGCTAAATGTACTCCGAGATATATCGAACCAATCTAATTAATAAACATATAATACAAATAAATTAATTATTTCATTATTCACTTATTTTCTTCCCTTCTTTCTTCTCTTGGACCGAACCTCAAACATAAGCCAACTCCAAAATATATTTAGCTTACCATTTCATTTTAAATTATTCATGCTATGCCTACTTGACACAAACAACTCACACTATATATATATATATATATATATATATATATATATATATATATATATATATATATATATATATTTTTTATTCCTTTCCTACCATACGTGTGAGACCAAACATAAACCCAAAACCAAATCCTTCACATCTCATTATTTCTTTTCTTTATTTCTCCTTTGGCTACTTGATGCAAACAAAACACAACCTAACACATTCTTCCTCTTACCTTTTGCTTACAATCGACACACACTCTTTTGTGCCCCCTCTTGCGTGTAAGACAAAAACAAGCCAAGATCCACCCTAGCTCTAATCTAAACATTAAACAATAACTGATCCCATACTTCTTTTAAACCAAGAATAACCAAGGGTCCTTGTGTCTTTAAAACCCCCAACAAAGCACACCCTTATCTCCCCTTTTACTTAAAATATTCGACTAGTACAAAGAACCCATGCTTACTTTCCCTCTCTAATCCCATCGTGTATCTTAAAAGCACTTCAACACGCCATCGCGTCCCCCATCTTCAAACCCCATTCGACATGACAAAACTATGACCATTTGACCAACTCTCCTTCCATTCGAAATGACCACATGCACCACCTTGTCCATCACATTGAGAACATGCAAAGTGAATAAACAACACCCTAGAGCCATACCTAAATTGTGTATAAATACCTCCTCAAACTTCACATCTTTATTCATGCACTAAAAACTAACCAACACTTAAGCAAAGTCACTTCAAAACTTTTTTTTTCCTTTCCCTTCCATTGTTCACTGTCGAGCCACCAAGGAAAAAGGGAAGAAAGATTGGTCCAAGTTCTTAAACTCTCTAGCGTCTAGAAGTTGTTTGGGTTAGCTAAGGAGTTGGGATTTAGCTCGGGTTCCTTGTTCTCGTTCATATCCTCGCACGTACCCCAACACCACCCTCGACATCGTAAGTTCTCAATTCTCATTTCGTTATTTTCGAATCATGCATGCTAAAATGAACGTACCTAATAACATAGAAATCAAACGCAAAACTTACTATACTAACGTGAGAACTAAACACAAAAGAAGAAACACTAAAATCATGTCTAATATATATAAGCACATGCACATTCACTGTGACGAAATGGATGTTCGTTACTCGACCCATTCAGGACCCATTTATTTCATTTCTTTAAACTTGAGCATATTAAGTGTCTCGTTCGACCCATTCAAAACTAAAATAAGCTATACAAATTTAAAACATTTTGAAACTCATATAGCTAATACGTATAGCAAAGTTTTGGCTCTTTTCGGACTTGCATATACGCTACCTACTATATATTGTGAATTTGGTAGTTATTGAACTTAGAGGTTGTATGTTTGATGGTGAGATCCTTCGAAATCGGATGATGTGAAGTAAGTGAAATGTCATAAGGTTAAGTCTCGTACGAATTCTTATGGTAACTATCGTAGGTAATCCCGTTGATTGTGGCTACGTTCGTTGACAAGTTGCTTCTATGATGGGTGATGATGTAACTGTTCCTTACGGATTAGAGTGTGCGGCGAGACTAGACTGATTTCATGTGATAGAATGGCGTTGAAGTCTATTTGTGTTTCTTAGTACAGATGCCCATGACTTGCACAACTTTTATGTAAGTTCGTTATTTCTCAAAAAAAAAAAAAAATAGTAGTAGAAATTCTGACTTTTGGCAAAAATTTTAGACAACTATCCCCATCATAGCATGGTCCTACTTTAATTATGCATAGGTGATCAAGCTTTGCATAATTAAAGTTCAACGATGCAATGTTGGATTTAGTTTAAAGGAAAGTATCAGTAACTCTGTTCATAAAGTGGTAGCTTAAAATACTTTTTAAAGAGAACTTAGTTCATAGGGTGATTATAGAATAGGTTGTAAAACGGTGTGTAGAAGAGTTTATAAAATGGTAGCAGAAATTTTGAATAAATGTACCTTAGTTTACAAAATGTTGGCGAAACCGTTTGTTGGTCCATGGAATAGTATAAAATAAGATAGTTCATAAAATAATATGTGAAATAGTTCGTAGAACAATAGGGATGATACTTTATTATTCAAAAGTTGGCGGTAAGGCCGCAATTTTTGATTTTCGTAGTAAAACGGTTTTTAGGATAATGACAAATTGGTTTGTAATGCATTTACGATATAGTTTGTTGTTTTTATCAGCGGTTAATGTGGTGCTCAGAGAGGCAAAATAATTTGAGTCAATAATCAAACTTGCAGGGTGCTTGCAACATAGTTTACAGGGTGTCAGTAAAAAAACATTTGTGGGCTTATAGATTAGTAGTAGGGTAGCAAATTTTTGTTTGTTGTTTTTATATCAAATAGTTTGTGGGATGATTCGTAAAATAGATTGTATGTTGATAGCGACACCGTTTATTATTTTTATAAGAGGGTAGTATGGTAGTCAAATAGTCGAAAAATGGAAGCAAGGTGGTTCACAAAGTAGAGTGACGAAATGACTGATGGGATAGTGATAAACAATATATAAGGTTTTAGCAAAATGTTTTATAAAATGGTAGTAAATGGTTTCACAAGATAGTAGCAAAATGGTCTACAAGATGTTTATAAAATGGTTTATATGAAACTAACAAACAATTCATAAGTTGATAGTAAGTCTGGTTAATAGTTTATAAGGAGATTTCTTAAGAGGATGAAAAGTTCGTTTGTTCCCAGTGTAAGATAATAATATGGTGTTAGTGAACTATTTTGGTTGATAGTGGTTGGGTGTCAAATTTGTCTTTTACGTGGTAATAGTTTGTAAAATGGTATAATAATAGTTTATAAGATACGTGGTAAAATATGGAGTGCAATGGGCGACTGTTGGAACATCTAGTTGATATGAGATTGTACACCAATATGTCGAGGTTTGTACTTATTAAAAGGGAAGGAGAGTGAGACATAGTAAGGATGTTCCTATTAATAGACGTATGTAATATAACGAGATTAGCTCAAACATGATAAGGTCGGAATAATTCACAACTACCATAATATGATATCATAACGTGAGTAGATACAATCACCACACATATGATGGAAAATCTCGGCTCTTATAGACCAATATCAATACATAGCATAATCGAACCACATGTCCAAATGATAACTTGTCTCAAATTTGTTATACAACAAAGTGATACTACAAGTGTCACTAATTTGGCCACACATCCCGTGGCTAGGATAGAAGCTACTGATGATAATAGTGTAGTCTAAGAACTACTTGGTGCTCCTCTGGGTGGGTCCTCGGTGGTGGTATGATGTGGTGGTTGTGGCACTATCCATAGTGAGTTATCCAAATCTTCATAGGTAGGCATGCCAGGGGTCCATGATGGTGGTAGTGGTGTGAGTGGGCGCACTAGGCGACTCCTGGTGTGTACCATCCTGGGTCCATCGGGGTAGTATCGGAAAATGTAATGGGGTGGGACATCCCTTCTGGGCCTGATAAGTATGGCGGGTTTAATAGGTGGTGTGGATTATGTAGGTACAGCGGGGTGTGGTGAGGGAGGTGTTAGATCATTGGTGGATGAGTAGGTATCCTCGATGCCGGAGTTCGTAGTGATGATGATAGGATAAGATGAAGAAGACATGGTACTGTAATATCCCAATATATAAGTCATTTAATAATATTAAATATCTACTAGATATGATGTCGAATAGTTATAATATTCATAAGTGATAATATCCATTAGTTATGCATAATCTGCCAAGCAAATCTCCATGCATGTGTTCATAAGTGATAATATTCATTCGTTATGCATAATCTGCCAAGCAAATCTCAATGCATGTGTTAGTAAAGTGTTGCCACGGAGGGCGTAAGGTGGTAAGGTTTAAAATGATCCTTTTAGAAATCGTGGTTATAGTCCAGTGTTTTGAAAATCACTTGGTTCTCTATAACCTAGGCTCTGATGCCAATCTGTAACACCCCATTAAAATTTTAGATAGCAGCGGAAGACTTAAACGGGGTATTACCAATAAGATCATTGTCGTAAGCATAGATAATCATTAAAAGTAGGATTTATATCATTCAATGAAAACTCAATATTCAGAGATTACACAATAGTTTCCAAAAGAGATAAGTTTTCACAAAAGTGATGATGAGTTTGAAAAGAATGATATATTTATTTGAAATAAAAGGGTATTTTTCCAATGCCCTTGCCAACTCCGTGCCTTGAGATCTTTAGATACCTGAGATAAAACATGCTAAAAGGGTCAACACAAAGGTTGAGTGAATCCATAGTGTTTTAATTGTAATAGTTTGAACACAAGTCAGATAGTAGTAAAAACAATGATATCGTAGTGTAACATATATATATTGCCCTAAGCCTCATGACACGCAAACCTTAACATCAGTTGTGTAATAATAAATGATATAAATAGCCTACATCATAAAATGATGTAGGTGATTATGCCCTCGTCGTAGGAGTTTTTGTCAGACTCTTAATTCGAATAAAGTGCATTTGGTTACCATTCCAGGCTAACTTCAAATGGGGCGTCAGCTTCCAATAGATCTATTCACTAAATTCGCGTTCACTCGCAAGTGATTAATGGTTCATGATATGAGGGACTTTCTGGCAAGGGTGGTAACTTAGGCAATATTAACTTAGCAATATCAATCAGGGTAACATACAGAAGAATACTTGTGTTCAGATTTATAGCATGTATCTCCCTACGGGATTTGAAAACATAGAAAAAAGTGTGACTACGAACTCACCTTAGTAGTGTAGTAATCAAGTAGGTGATCAAATGGTGAAATGAATAGCTCCCGACTTGCGACCTAAAATAATGTGATAAGTTTAGATTATTATTGACTTTTTGGTTTTAATGAGTGAGATGATGAGTGTGTAGATTTCGAGTGTGATAGTGTCGGATTTGTGTATTTTAAATGTGGCTTGTGTGGCAACGTTTACATTTAAATCATTTTGAAGTGTTTTTAAGTATTGGCTCCTGTACAATTATATATATATGAGAGTATATAAAAGTATTCGTGACGTGTAAGTTTCCGATTCGGAAGTAACCGGACTATGTATGGAAGATATTCTCAATAAAGTGTTTGCGAAAAATTATACGTATTTCATAATAATAATTAAATACTTAATGTTAAGTATTTATATTAAATTGTTTCGACATTTTTATTAGTAGATATTAAAATGTATAGGTTTGGGTGCAAAATAAAAATATATCCAAAATGTCATTTACAGGATTCGATCTTAAAACTCCACGCTTAAAACCGACGTGTTACCCGGGGGCCAAATCCCTTATTCGTTTATTATCCTCCACTGTTTTAGTTATATCGTGTTTTCAACTTGTTCAATATAACAGTTTCAGTTAAAAAAAAATAATATGCCCAAAAGGAGCCACGCCCAGGTTCGAACCTGGGTGTGTTGGATGGAAGCTAGGCGACAACAACAAATGAGCCAAAGGCTCTTTGTGTTATATTTTACATGTTAATTATAGTTAGGCTCTTTGCTTCTGTTATGAATTTCTAATTTTCTTTCTCAGTGACTGTGTCGATTCATGCATGCATATGATTGTACTAGTTGCTTCATCCTCAATTGTTTTCAAGTAAAGACTTACCTAGGTGTTTCAAGTTCATGATTTTCGTAATTAAGTTAACGTAATCTTGTCCAAAATGAGCTCACGTAAGTCATACGACTTATGTGAGTTTTACAACTCAAAATCCCAACGTGATTCAAAATTCTTAACCATTCTAGTGTGGTTTCCAAAAGTTGGCTTAAATCGCGAAAAGTACTTCTTCTCGTATAAACTGAAGGTCGTAGGTTGGGTCTTATGACCCGTTTGCGGTTCGGTTTAGGTTTATTTTTAAACTCGACAAGATCATAAGCTCCTAAGCTTTTAAAATAAGTCCTACAACTTGGACGAGTCACAATATATAGTAGGTCGCGTATGTGCAAGTCCGAAAAGAGCCAAAACTTTGCTATACGTATTAGCTATATGAGTTTCAAAATGTTTTAAATTTGTATAGCTTATTTTAGTTTTGAATGGGTCGAATGAGACACTTAATATGCTCAAGTTAAAAAAAAAATGAAGTAAATGGGTCTCGAATGGGTCGAGTAACGAACATCCATTTCGTCACAGTGAATGTGCATGTGCTTATATATATTAGACATGATTTTAGTGTTTCTTCTTTTGTGTTTAGTTCTCACGTTAGTATAGTAAGTTTTGCGTTTGATTTCTATGTTATTAGGTACGTTCATTTTAGCATGCATGATTCGAAAATAACGAAATGAGAATTGAGAACTTACGATGTCGAGGGTGGTGTTGGGGGTACGTGCGAGGATATGAACGAGAACAAGGAACCCGAGCTAAATCCCAACTCCTTAGCTAACCCAAACAACTTCTAGACGCTAGAGAGTTTAAGAACTTGGACCAATCTTTCTTCCCTTTTTCCTTGGTGGCTCGACAGTGAACAATGGAAGGGAAAGGAAAAAAAAAGTTTTGAGGTGACTTTGCTTAAGTGTTGGTTAGTTTTTAGTTGCATGAATAAAGATGTGAACCTTGAGGAGGTATTTATACACAATTTAGGTATGGCTCTAGGGTGTTGTTTATTCACTTTGCATGTTCTCAATGTGATGGACAAGGAGGTGTATGTGGTCATTTTGAATGAAAGGAGAGGTGGCCAAATGGTCATAGTTTTGTCATGTTGAATGGGGTTTGAAGGTGGGGGACGTGATGGCGTGTTGAAGTGCTTTTAGGATACACGATGGGATTAGAGAGGGAAAGTAAGCATGGGTTCTTTGTACTAGTCGAATATTTTAAGTAAAAGGGGAGATAAGGGTGTGCTTTGTTAGGGGTTTTGTGGACACAAGGACCCTTGGTTATTCTTGGTTTAAAAGAAGTATGGGATCAGTTATTGTTTAATGTTTAGGTTAGAGCTAGGGTGGCTCTTGGCTTGTTTTTGTCTTACACGCAAGAGGGGACACAAAAGAGTGTGTGTCGATTGTAAGCAAAAGAGAAGAGGAAGAATGTGTTAGGTTGTGTTCTGTTTGCATCAAGTAGCCAAAGGAGAAATAAAGAAAAGAAATAATGAGATGTGAAGGATTTGGTTTTGGGTTTATTTTTGGTCTCACACGTATGGTAGGAAAGGAATAAAAAAATAAATATATATAGTGTGAGTTGTTTGTGTCAAGTAGGCATAGCATGAATAATTTAAAATGAAATGGTAAGCTAAATATATTTTGGAGTTGGCTTATGTTTGAGGTTCGGTCCAAGAGAAGAAAGAAGGGAAGAAAATAAGTGAATAATGAAATAAATAATTTATTTGTATTATATGTTTATTAATTAGATTGGTTCGATATATCTCCGAGTACATTTAGCTTTTAGTGTCGGTGCGCAAGTGAGCTATTCACGTTACTTCTCGTAGCCGATAAAGAGTGACTGGTGAGTGTTGCTTGATAAAAAAATTAACCCGTAAAAAATGGGTTATTCGACTTTAAATTTGGATTACTTGATAATTAACATTAATAAATGACATGGGAAATTACGAGGTATTACATTAACCACCCGTTAGACTGGATTCGTCCCGAATCCTAAGATGTGATAGTTGTCGGAGTTGTTTTATCGAATAAGTGAGGATATTAAGAACGGATTTGATCTTTGCGTTCCCAGGTGTACTCTGGTCCTCTCTTTGAGTTCCATCTAACTTTGACTATAGGGATACGAATTTTCTTCAATCGTTTGACATCTCTATCCAAAATTTCCATTGGTTCCTCGACAAGTTTAGTTTATCGTGAAGTCGAATTTCTTTCAAGGGAACGATCAGGGTTTCATCAGATAAACACTTCTTCAGGTTCGATACATGAAAGGTATTGTGCACTCTACTAAGCTCTTCTGGAAGTTCAAGCTTGTATGCCACTGAACCAATCCTCTATAGGATATTTAATCGTCCAACGTATCTAGGGTGTAACTTTCCACGCTTCCCGAATCTAATCATCCCTTTCCAAAGCGATACTTTTAATATTACTCGATCTCCAATCTGAAACTACATTGGTTTTCTCCTCACATTGGCATAACTCTTTTGTTGATTTCGAGTGACTTATAAAAGTTGGTTGATTTACACTATCTCCTCAGATGTTTCGTTAATAAATTTGGCCCAGAAATCGGAACGTCTCCAACTTATGCCCAACAAACGGGTGATTGGTACTTTTGACCATAAAGTGCCTCAAATGAAACAGCTCTTCTACTAGTGAGATATCTTATGGTTGTAGGAGGGTTTGATTAATGCCAAATGGTTATCCTAGTTATTACAAAAATCATTTGCTCATGCTATTAATGTGTCTCCTAGAGCCTATTTGTGTCCCAATCCTTCGAGAGACGTAGGTGTAGTTGTCGACATTGAAATGAAAGGGTGGATTCTATTTGAATTAGTACGATGAGGCTAGATATCACTATTTTCTTATGGCGGCTATAGGGAATTTAAGGGGGAAAGTCCCTTGGTGTGAATGACAAGGAATAGCATGTCAGTAGGCATACATGTCTAGTCAAGAGTGATGGTCCATGAGTCAAGGGAACTAAGGGCAAATTCAGATGTCAATGATTGGGAACGCTCGAAAGTTATCATTGGATAATGCCCGTGATTGCAAGTGCTTAACTTGTTAAGGCAAAACTATGGTGTATTGTGACTCGAGATCGTGGCATAGTGGTCTAGGTCAGGTGGGTATTTTGTCGAGGGATGTTTATCTCGTTATAGAAGGAAGTTTAAGGTCTTACGGTCAGATGTGATCTCCTATTATCCCAAGTGAAAGTGATGCCACGTGCCCAAGGGATTATGCTATCTAAAACTCTGAAAAGGGCACGTCGCTTCTTGAATATCTGCTTATTCAATTTCAGGCGTTTCTACTAGCGTGAGTATCATCTTATAGGATGAGTGGGAAAGTTTTGCTTTGAAGGAATAGTGTTAAGGTATGGCATATCGCTATTGTCAATCTTAGGCACTTGGAGGGTTGATCCTAACATTTGTTCTGAGATTGTACGTTTTCTTGCTTAGAGATATTGATAAAAATGTTGTTCAAAATTTTTATTTAAGTACACGTTTACGCGAATCCGACCAAATCAATATAAAAGAAACAAATTTCTTTGTTTGAGGTTAATAGTTGAGTCAATTAATGCGACCCTGAAAAATTTAAGGTTTAGTGAAACGAATTTTAAACGCGGAATAGATAAGACAATTTCACGGAAATCAATGTTTAGACATATGAAAGTTTGATAAGGTCTTGACTAAAATAGATATATAATTTCGTAGTGTGGGTTTTTAAACATGGTGTAGATAACTTTACAAAAATTAACACTTAGTCGCTCTTTAATATGCAAAAGTTTTGATATAGTTTGACCAGAGAAAACCTTTAACTCACGAAATGAGTATCTCGAAGAATACTTTTGTAGTTGATATAAAAGCGTTTTTAAAGAAAGATTCTTGAAAGCGAAATCATCAATTTGAAAGTATAGTTGGGGTATGGCATTTATATAAGTTTTCAAAAAATTTAGGGACAGTGTCTAGTTTCCAATGTTCGATAGTGTTTGGTGGTTAAATGTCGGGTGAAGTTTATAGGTATGGTACTTAATTCGCTAGGACAGTATTGGGATTTATCATGACTTATGAGTGAGTCAGATATTGTTTCATGGGGCATTTTCCTTGGCTACATGTGTAAGTTGTGTATCAATGGCCTATTGATACGTTGAGACTTTAACATTTCAGCGTGGAAGTAAGGTTAATTCAAAACGGATTTTTGAGGCTGAATATTATAGAACTCCTAACGGACACGTTGTAATGGTGATTGTATATTGATTGTTTAATCTGAGTATTCATCACTTATAAGGGAAATCTTATGGAAAGGGTGAATTGTACATTGACCGAATAGTGTCAAGTTATGGTATCTTGTCATTTCTAATCGCGGACAGAGATGCTTGATCTACCTCTAAGGTTTGATTTAGTGAACAGGGGTGTTTTGGATCACTCTACGTCCTAGTCAGACTAATATTCTCAAATAATTGGTGAAAGATTTGGCTATTTCCCAAGATAGTGGTTTGGTTTGATCTGTAAGGTCTTAAGACTTTCGTCAGGTTATAAGTCATCCCATCGTGTGTTCTTATTCCCTAGTCAGGAGTTTCATTAGTCCTTTCATTGTTTACTTCCCTCGAGGGGTCCTCATCGTATTGTTAAGATCTTATTATCATAAGGTACGCGGATGAGTTTCTCAAAGTGGATAATTCCGTAAATAGACGAAAAATGTCTAGGCCTCAAGTTATGTGGACACTAGGTCGATGTCTTATGGGTATCTAGTAGGTTTAGGGTGCAACCTCGAAAGATGACGTTGGTTCTATTAGTAGTCAAATGGCTAGTTTGGTGGTACACTTAACACGAAAGGTAAAGTCTTGAAGAATGGTGCTGGTTGCTATTAGCAATCAGTTGGTTGATTCGTTAGTGTACTTAGTGTTCAACGCAGCAAGCATGGTTTTGATTTAGGGCTAAATGTAATCATTATCTTGATTGACATTGAGTACAATGAGAGTAAGTCTTAGTTCCCCTTAGGGTTATGAGTCATTTGGTAATTATTGAACTTAGAGGTTGTATGTTTGATGGTGAGATCCTTCGAAATTGGATGATGTGAAGTAAGTGAAATGTCATAAGGTTAAGTCTCGTACGAATTCTTATGGTAACGATCGTAGGTAATCCCGTTGATTGTGGCTACGTTCGTTGATAGGTTGCTTCTATGATGGGTGATGATGTAACTGTTCCTTACGGATTAGAGTGTGCGGCGAGACTAGACTGATTTCATGTGATAGAATGGTGTTGAAGTCTATTTGTGTTTCTTAGTACAGATGCCCATGACTTGCACAACTTTTATGTAACTTCGTTATTTCTCAAAAAAAAATAGTAGTAGAAATTCTGACTTTTGGCAAAAATTTTAGACAACTATCCCCAGCATAGCATGGTACTACTTTAATTATGCATAGGTGATCAGGCTTTACATAATTAAAGTTCAATGATGCAATGTTGGATTTAGTTTAAAGGAAAGTATCGGTAACTCTGTTCATAAAGTGGTAGCTTAAAATACTTTTTAAAGAGAACTTAGTTCATAGGGTGATTATAGAATAAGTTGTAAAACGGTGTGTAGAAGAGTTTGTAAAATGGTAGCGGAAATTTTGAATAAATGTACCTTAGTTTAAAAAATGTTGGCGAAACCGTTTGTTGGTCCATGGAATAGTATAAAATAAGATAGTTCATAAAATAATATGTGAAATAGTTCGTAGAACAATAGGGATGACACTTTATTATTCAAAAGTTGGCGGTAAGGCCACAATTTTTGATTTTCGTAGTAAAACGGTTTGTAGGATAACGACAAATTTGTTTGTAATGCATTTACGATATAGTTTGTTGTTTTTATCAGCGGTTAATGTAGTGCTCAGAGAGGCAAAATAATTTATGAGTCAATAATCAAACTTGCAGGATGTTTGCAACATAGTTTACAGGGTGTCAGTAAAAAAACATTTGTGGGCTTATATATTAGTAGTAGGGAAGCAAATTTTTGTTTGTTGTGTTTATATCAAATAGTTTGTGGGATGATTCGTAAAATAGATTGTATGTTGATAGCGACACCGTTTATTATTTTTATAAGAGGGTAGTATGGTAGTCAAATAGTCGAAAAATGGAAGCAAGGTGGTTCACAAAGTAGAGTGACGAAATGACTGATGGGATAGTGATAAACAATATATAAGGTTTTAGCAAAATGTTTTATAAAATGGTAGTAAATGGTTTCACAAGATAGTAGCAAAATGGTCTACAAGATGTTAATAAAATGGTTTATATGAAACTAACAAAACAATTCATAAGTTGATAGTAAGTCTGGTTAATAGTTTATAAGGAGATTTCTTAAGAGGATGAAAAGTTCGTTTGTTCCCAGTGTAAGATAATAATAAGGTGTTAGTGAACTATTTTGGTTGATAGTGGTAGGGTGTCAAATTTGTCATTTACGTGGTAATAGTTTGTAAAATTATATAATAATAGTTTATAAGATACGTGGTAAAATATGGAGTGCAATGGGCGACTGTTGGAACATCTAGTTGATATGAGATTGTAAACCAATATGTCGAGGTTTGTACTTATTAAAAGGGAAGGAGAGTGAGACATAGTAAGGATGTTCCTATTAATAGACGTATGTAATATAACGAGATTAGCTCAAACATGATAAGGTCGAATAATTCACAACTACCATAATATGATATCATAACGTGAGTAGATACAATCACTACACATATAATGGAAAATCTCGGCTCTTATAGACCAATATCAATACATAGCATAATCGAACCACATGTCCAAATGATAACTTGTCTCAAATTTGTTATACAACAAAGTGATACTACAAGTGTCACTAATTTGGCCACACATCCCGTGGCTAGGATCGAAGCTACTGATGATAATAGAGTAGTCTAAGAACTACTTGGTGCTCCTCTGGGTGGGTGCTCGGTGGTGGTATGATGTGGTGGTTGTGGCACTATCCATAGTGAGTTATCCAAATCTTCATAGGTAGGCATGCCAGGGGTCCATGATGGTGGTAGTGGTGTGAGTGGGCGCACTAGGCGACTCCTGGTGTGTACCATCCTGGGTCCATCGGGGTAGTATCAGAAAATGTAATGGGGTGGGACATCCCTTCTGGGCCTGATAAGTATGGCGGGTTTAATAGGTGGCGTGGATTATGTAGGTACAGCGGGGTGTGGTAGGGGAGGTGTTAGATCATTGGTGGATGAGTAGGTATCCTCAGTTCCGGAGTTCGTAGTGATGATGATAGGATAAGATGAAGAAGAAATGGTACTGTAATATCCCAATATATAAGTCATTTAATAATATTAAATATCTACTAGATATGATGTCGAATAGTTATAATATTCATAAGTGATAATATCCATTAGTTATGCATAATCAGCCAAGCAAATCTCCATGCATGTGTTCATAAGTGATAATATTCATTCGTTATGCATAATCTGCCAAGCAAATCTCAATGCATATGTTAGTAAAGTGTTGGCACGGAGGGCGTAAGGTGGTAAGGTTTAAAATGGTACTTTTGGCTTAAATCGCAAAAAGTACTTCTTCTCGTATAAACTGAAGGTCGTAGGTTGGGTCTTATGACCCGTTTGCGGTTCGGTTTAGGTTTATTTTTAAACTCGACAAGATCATAAGCTCCTAAGCTTTTAAAATAAGTCTTACAACTTGGACGAGTCACAATATATAGTAGGTCGCGTATGTGCAAGTCCGAAAAGAGCCAAAACTTTGCTATACGTATTAGCTATATGAGTTTCAAAATGTTTTAAATTTGTATAGCTTATTTTAGTTTTGAATGGGTTGAATGAGACATTTAATATGCTCAAGTTAAAAAAATTAAGTAAATGGGTCTCGAATGGGTCGAGTAACGAACATCCATTTCGTCACAGTGAATGTGCATGTACTTATATATATTAGACATGATTTTAGTGTTTCTTCTTTTGTGTTTAGTTCTCACGTTAGTATAGTAAGTTTTGCGTTTGATTTCTATGTTATTAGGTACGTTCATTTTAGCATGCATGATTCGAAAATAACGAAATGAGAATTGAGAACTAACGATGTCGAGGGTGGTGTTGGGGGTACGTGCGAGGATATGAACGAGAACAAGGAACCCGAGCTAAATCCCAACTCCTTAGCTAACCCAAACAACTTCTAGACGCTAGAGAGTTTAAGAACTTGGACCAATCTTTCTTCCCTTTTTCCTTGGTGGCTCGACAGTGAACAATGGAAGGGAAAGGAAAAAAAAAGTTTTGAGGTGACTTTGCTTAAGTGTTGGTTAGTTTTTAGTGCATGAATAAAGATGTGAAGCTTGAGGAGGTATTTATACACAATTTAGGTATGGCTCTAGGGTGTTGTTTATTCACTTTGCATGTTCTCAATGTGATGGACAAGGTGGTGCATGTGGTCATTTCGAATGGAAGGAGAGTTGGTCAAATGGTCATAGTTTTGTCATGTCGAATGGGGTTTGAAGATGGGGGACGTGATGGCGTGTTCAAGTGCTTTTAGGATACACGATGGGATTAGAGAGGGAAAGTAAGCATGGGTTCTTTGTACTAGTCGAATATTTTAAGTAAAAGGGGAGATAAGGGTGTGCTTTGTTGGGGGTTTTAAGGACACAAGGACCCTTGGTTATTCTTGGTTTAAAAGAAGTATGGGATCAGTTATTGTTTAATGTTTAGGTTAGAGCTAGGGTGGCTCTTGGCTTGTTTTTGTCTTACACGCAAGAGGGGACACAAAAGAGTGTGTGTCGATTGTAAGCAAAAGAGAAGAGGAAGAATGTGTTAGGTTGTGTTCTGTTTGCATCAAGTAGCCAAAGGAGAAATAAAGAAAAGAAATAATGAGATGTGAAGGATTTGGTTTTGGGTTTATGTTTGGTCTCACACGTATGGTAGGAAAGTGATGTGCGTGTGTATTGCTCTAATTCTTTTATATCCACGGCAGCGGCTCCAAAGACTTGGTGCGCGCGTGATGTCGTTGTGGTTTTAGCAGTATTCAAGTTTTAAATTTATATTTAGCCGACTTATCAATAAAACACACACTTTAACGAGCAGTGTACCTGGTCAGTATGAATATAATGGTAAGTAGAGTGTCGATCACTAAGAGTGGAACATATTATCTAGTTATTCTAATCAGTATTTTAATATCTTAAGTTAGCTATACAACCTAATCTAACGCAAGGGGGTTCAGCCTGAGAGACTGGCACGGTTTGGTTATAATTAAATAGAAAATTAAACTAATGAGCACGAATCAGCGATTAGCACACACGTACACAGATAGATACTCGAGACAATAAGAAGACCTGTCCTGATAATTAAGTAGCTTGTCACTTGTTTTATTGCTAGTTTTATATGAAGTGTATAGTTCGATGCGACGCATCAAGAATTAAACCTTTCTCGTTGGCTCTAATCTTATCGGCGAGTAAACCCTTAATGATTACTTATGTCTATCCTATTTATTAAAGAGATGCTGAAACAAATAGGCGAGGAAGGGGCATGGCGACCCAAGCAATGCTCAGCTAGACACAGAGGTTATCAATGCACTAATAAAAGTCACCAAAGACATCAACATATAAACTTTAATTAATGGGAAAGCAATTTTAAGGGGTGCCCATGGTTTTCCGTAGTCACATGGAATCGGCCCATCAATCCTGATGAATTAAAGTGTACTAATACAATAAAACAAAACTACTTAATGAATTGAATACATGCAGGACCTTCTTACAGCTCTTGTATCTTCGTTCAAGGTGTGTCTTGTGCTGCTAATGCGTCTGACTTCGTCCTAGGTTTTCTTCTGTCTTTTGCTAAGTCTCGTACTCGGTATATTGCACACAAAATTCGTCTGACTTTGGGGTATTTATAGTTTCTGTCTGAGGGTTAGATGCGGCGCATAGAATAAGTAGATGCGGCGCATTGACTTAACTTCGCGTGGGGTCCAAGATTAATATATTCAGGAATATTCGTATACCGCCTTAAGATGCGGCGTAACTCCATTTCTCTATGCGGCGCATGTCCTTCGCTGTCTTGGATCGTGACTTGTGAAATCTTGATAGTGATGCGCCGTATGTAAGAAGTAGGATGCGGCATATCTGGAGCAGAATGGTCTTGATCTTGTACATTTCAGTAGACTCTTAACTTCTTGCTTGTTTTGCTCCATAATTAGTCCAAAATCGCCAAGTTTCACATAGTACTTGTTTTTACCTAAGAATTACAAAAGTAAACATTAACGTATCAATTCTCGCAGATAATATAATAAAACAAGTCAAATAAATAGGATAAATGATGGTAATAAAATGTACTTATTTGAGTTCATCAAATATCCCCCCACTTGAACTTTACTTGTCCCCAAGTAAACCTTAGAATAAATCTTATGAAAATGTATCCTAAAAGATATTAGGATTTATTTTTATATTTAAGCATGTATTCGTTTTGTCATAATCACACAACCAAACACTTAACGAATTAGAAATAAAATAAAATATTTTGATAAAAGCAAATCTAATCGTTTAACTGTCCAGTCGTGACGAATATTCTATCATAAGCTTGGCAAGTATACGCATCTCCCCCACTAAAGCTAAGGAATAACAAGTCTAAAACGGTAAAAAGGGTTTGTTGGTTAAGGGTTAATCATTCTTCTTAATCTCTATTGATCTAAAATTCCAGAAAAGGCGACAAAATCACAAATACATGATCGAATCCACGACTACGATACTTGCAATTGCTCAAATCCTTAACTCGAATGGGCTAAAGATAGGACCAAGTAATCTTCACCAATAATATTATATCAAAAAGGGCGACAAAATCATAAATACATAGCCGAATCCACGACTACGATACTTAAGATTGCTCAAATCCCTAATCTCAATAAATCAAAGGTTTGGATAAAGAATAATATAGGGTATGGATAATATTTGGGATACAAATTGGTGTAAAATGAAAAATAAACAAAACAGATAAATTAAAATCCTAAGTGTGGTAAATTACTTTCCCAACCATCCCATGAATAAGACTCATATCATTGAATAACTCACGCTTTAACACTTGAAACACACGCTTTAGGTAGACACGAATTATACTCAACAAGATCCCAATCAAAGAATAAACCTTAGTTGGCGTTCCCATAACGGCCAACTCCCATTCAATCCATAAATATAATATATAACAAATAGTGGTGATATCGACCACTTAATACAAAACTTTACATAAGTTGGTTAAAACAAACTTCAAACTTTTCTTTTTTTCTTTTTCTTTTCTATTTTTTCTTTTCTATTTTTTTTTTTTTTTTTTTAACATCAACATATGTGTAAAATTTCACAACTTTACTATCACCATTTTTTCGGATAATTTTTCCCATACTCTTCATACTTTCAGAAATAACTGTAATAGCGAAAGTAGTAAACACACGAAAAATAAACTCAAAGATATACAATATTTACTTTCATACCAATTGCATTGTGCAATTTCCTGACTCAACCAAAGATAATGAATTACGCACGCGAACACAGGTAATGTAAGGAAACACACTTTGCCTAAAGCAATTAACCAACCACGGATTTTAATCTACAAGGTAGGCTAAGGTGTAAAGGTGTTAACGAAACATTATAACAAAGGTGTAAGAAACGAAAGGAATGGCTCTGAGTGTTTTTCTAGGGGTATCTTACTCTAAAAGTGAGAGTAACAAAAGGGGTTTATACGGGGGTTAACTAACCAGTGTAGTTAGCTAATATCACTTAACATATAAAGGCTATTTGGGTGTAATCCTAGAAATTTACCAATTTAGACAAGTCATCCCAATTATGTAGATAATACTTATTATGGTGGTCTCGAATAGTATACAAGCCAAGTTCTAAAGTTTACAAGTCACCGGCACACTCATAGATTTGTGAATTTTGAAAAGTTCACAATTTTTGGAAATAATGTTATGTGTGCAGCTATGTAATTAGACTTTAAACAAAAACATGCTAAAAATTTTTAAATTTTGATATATTAAGTGCATTTTAAGCATTTTTTGAAAAAGTTTAGGACAAGTAAGTGTTCTAATTCTCCAATCCCCCCACTTAAGTTAAACAACGTCCTCGTTGTTTGTATCAAAGATTAAAAACTGGAAAATAAAAGAATTAGAACAGAAAAACTCCCCTGAGATTTGCTCGGTATGATCCTCCATTTTTTGTATAAGAGCAAAAATCATCTTTCTTGTGGATGAGAACGTTTAAGCTTCATATTTGATGTATCCACAGGAAATGCAGGAATCTATAATACCATCAAGACTTAAACACACCTGAGTTAAGAAGGTTCAAACTTGCATAATACATTAGTAGTTAGTAAAAATAAAACATAAAAAATTAAAATGAAAATCTTCAGGTCAGTCGATACGCCGTATCTTATGGAAGAAGATGCGCCGTATCGAGCCTGGAATAAATACGAATCAGAATAAAAGATGCGTCGCATCCTTAACCAGGGATGCGCCGCTTTAAAATACTGATAGAAAGTTTTAAAGTTAAAAATAAAAATGTAGAAAATAAAGTAAGATATGACCAGTGCAGGCGATGCGTCGCATCTTAGGATGGAGATGCGCCGTATCTTCTGCAGGCCTGACAGACTCGACACAGAACAGAATGTAAAAATTTTCCGGGTTGTCTCCCGGTCAGCACTTGTCTTTATTCCAGAGTCTTCAAGTTAGACTCACGTTCATCTCCTTATTTTGTTCTTGTTACGTGCCATCCTTCTTCCTTCATCCGAAAGATGTTCTCGTATAGCTCCGCAACATTTTCTTCCGTACGACTTAATCTAATATATGATTTGGTCTTCGTCGCAACATATTCCTCATCAGGTCCCAAAGAGTATTTGATGACTTTAATTTTTTCAGAAATAATCATGGGTGGCTTATTATAAGGGATCCCAAGTAGTCGACATTTTCTCTTGGTGAATTCTTCTTCGTCTTTATCAACAAACTTGAAATAAGGATCCTCGTTCAAATAGTCATCAAGTTCATCAATCAATTCTCCTCGCGACTCATCGTTATTAGCAGAGGGATCATAATTAACAACGTTAAAGGATTGATAATAATCTTGAATCTCATCCCACTCTCTTTTCAATTCCCATTGCAAGCGTCGACTAAGCTTTGTGTAATCATCAAATTGTCCATGCACCCATTCCCAGAAAGTAGTGTCCGATGCTCCCTTAAGTTCTTTTAAGTAGTTGATTCTACCTTTCTCTTGCAAAGCCTCTGCTTTACGTGGGCAGTCTTCAACTTTTTCATACCAATCGTCGTATTCAAAGTATACATCGTTTCCAACCCGTTTCATTCCTATTATACTTCCCCCATTACAGGTTCCATCATTCTTATAATCACAGGTTGGCCATTCACTACTTCCATCCTTGAAACAGAAAGGTGTACAAGTGTGATTAATATGCTCAAATTCCCATGGTTTATCCCAAACCCATGGTATCTGGTCATTCCATTCGTAGTACCAGGTGTTTTTGAAATCATCATAAGTTTTGAATCCTGGTAGATCTCCAGTTAGCACATCAGCGTCGACTTGAAGAAGGTAATTAAATTCTTTGAATTGTTTGCACAAAGGTGTCTCATAATTGAACACATCAATGTCAATGCTGAATAATTCTTCAACGCCTTCCTCGATTGTAGAATTGTCATGTGATGATCCATTGTTGCTCTCTACTTCCTCATCTTCACCTCTCATCCAATATACCCATAACACATCTTTAGTAGCTCGGTCCATGCTCTTATGGTTATTGAACTTACTAGCTAACCAATTTGAAAAATCAACATTGTTAGGATCGTGGTTAACGTCAAAGCTAGTGTTACCAATCATGCTCCTTCTTATTTCCATGAACTCATTAAATTGTTCTTTAAAACTTCGTGTCAACCATGAAGTCACAATCCGTTTGGCTTCATTCATAGGAGCAAATTTGGGATTGCCGTATTTAAGTTCAAGCCACTCTTCTAAAGAGATATCCATCAACCTTACCAACTTTCCGTGAAATAGTATCTCCGATTCAGCATACATTCTTTCGTTATCCAGATAGCTTTTATCTAATCCCCAATACTATTCGGAATAAGGCATATAAGAAGTTTGTATAGGTTGGACTTCATAGCTTTTGTTGCTTGATTTGTTGACTGCATTTGCTGAGTTCATGTATTCAATTTGGAATTTCCCATCTTTTTCTTCGATAGTAGTCCAAGTAAATCCTTTAGATTCAATGATGGGCCATAAGAGTAACAATTCATCTTCAGTGTAGCTCATTAGTAAATCATAAGAGAATATCCCATCTTCAATATTGCATAAGCGTTTGAATTCCTTATAAGTAGCTTCAAGAGGGGTCTCCCAAGAGAATAAATCGACATCAATCATGAGCACATTGAAGTTGACATCATCAAAAACTTCCACTTCGAATGAATCCAAAAGCAAGAGTTCCTTAACAAGATATCCGTTCACTGTCATATCTTCCATAGCAAAACCTGTCATCATAGGTAAAATCGTCAGTAGGATTTGTTCGCTAGAAGAGAAATTAATGAATTTAGAAACGGATATAAATATAACTGATATCTGCAGACAATGCGCCGTATCCAAAAAGTTGGATACGCCGTATCTTATAATCGTTAAAATTTAATCAGACTTTTATTCAGAAAGCAGATACGCCGCTTAGAATTATAGAATGCGCCGTATCAGTTAAATTATCAAAAATCGACGTATCTAATTTTAGCAAATATAACCGATTTTTGATTTCGAAGATGCGCCGTATCGATAAAAATCGATGCGTCGTATCCGTTTTAATTATTCGAAAACTGTTTTTAATTTAAATAGACAATACGCCGTATCTGTTAAAACAGATGCGTCGTATGGCGTTACGGTTTAGAAAAAATTCTTATTAAAAACAGAATACGCCGTATCTTGGGGAAAGATGCGTCGTACTCGAATTTATTAAACGCGTTGTATTTTATTAAAATTAAACACAATACGCCGTATCTGTGAAAACAGATGCGCCGTATCGTTTATATCAGCTCAGTACAACGATAGCAAAATACAGAAAAACAGAAAAAAATAAAAACAAAAATAAAATCAAACAAAAAGAAACAAAAATTAAAGAAAATAAAAACACACAAAAACAGAAAATATGCAAATAATACAATGAATGCAATTTAACTAATATACAACGGGGTTAGCGGTTAGAATCAAAAAATTAAAAAGAAAACCTAATTAAAATACTAATCAAATTAACAGATAATAACAATTCACTCCCCGGTAACGGCGCCAAAAACTTGATGTGCGTGTGTATTGCTCTAATTCTTTTATATCCACGGCAGCGGCTCCAAAGACTTGGTGCGCGCGTGATGTCGTTGTGGTTTTAGCAGTATTCAAGTTTTAAATTTATATTTAGCCGACTTATCAATAAAACACACACTTTAACGAGCAGTGTACCCGGTCAGTATGAATATAATGGTAAGTAGAGTGTCGATCACTAAGAGTGGAACGTATTATCTAGTTATTCTAATCAGTATTTTAATATCTTAAGTTAGCTATACAACCTAATCTAACGCAAGGGGGTTCAGCCTGAGAGACTGGCACGGTTTGGTTATAATTAAATAGAAAATTAAACTAATGAGCACGAATCAGCGATTAGCACACACGTACACAGATAGATACTCGAGACAATAAGAAGACCTGTCCTGATAATTAAGTAGCTTGTCACTTGTTTTATTGCTAGTTTTATATGAAGTGTATAGTTCGATGCGACGCATCAAGAATTAAACCTTTCTCGTTGGCTCTAATCTTATCGGCGAGTAAACCCTTAATGATTACTTATGTCTATCCTATTTATTAAAGAGATGCTGAAACAAATAGGCGAGGAAGGGGCATGGCGACCCAAGCAATGCTCAGCTAGACACAGAGGTTATCAATGCACTAATAAAAGTCACCAAAGACATCAACATATAAACTTTAATTAATGGGAAAGCAATTTTAAGGGGTGCCCATGGTTTTCCGTAGTCACATGGAATCGGCCCATCAATCCTGATGAATTAAAGTGTACTAATACAATAAAACAAAACTACTTAATGAATTGAATACATGCAGGACCTTCTTACAGCTCTTGTATCTTCGTTCAAGGTGTGTCTTGTGCTGCTAATGCGTCTGACTTCGTCCTAGGTTTTCTTCTGTCTTTTGCTAAGTCTCGTACTCGGTATATTGCACACAAAATTCGTCTGACTTTGGGGTATTTATAGTTTCTGTCTGAGGGTTAGATGCGGCGCATAGAATAAGTAGATGCGGCGCATTGACTTAACTTCGCGTGGGGTCCAAGATTAATATATTCAGGAATATTCGTATACCGCCTTAAGATGCGGCGTAACTCCATTTCTCTATGCGGCGCATGTCCTTCGCTGTCTTGGATCGTGACTTGTGAAATCTTGATAGTGATGCGCCGTATGTAAGAAGTAGGATGCGGCGTATCTGGAGCAGAATGGTCTTGATCTTGTACATTTCAGTAGACTCTTAACTTCTTGCTTGTTTTGCTCCATAATTAGTCCAAAATCGCCAAGTTTCACATAGTACTTGTTTTTACCTGAGAATTACAAAAGTAAACATTAACGTATCAATTCTCACAGATAATATAATAAAACAAGTCAAATAAATAGGATAAATGATGGTAATAAAATGTACTTATTTGAGTTCATCAGAAAGGAATAAAAAAAAAAATATATAGTGTGAGTTGTTTGTGTCAAGTAGGCATAGCATGAATAATTTAAAATGAAATGGTAAGCTAAATATATTTTGGAGTTGGCTTATGTTTGAGGTTCGGTCCAAGAGAAGAAAGAAGGGAAGAAAATAAGTGAATAATGAAATAATTAATTTATTTGTATTATATGTTTATTAATTAGATTGGTTCGATATATCTCGGAGTACATTTAGCTTTTAGTGTCGGTGCGCAAGTGAGCTATTCACGTTACTTCTCGTAGCCGATAAAGAGTGACTGGTGAGTGTTGCTTGATAAAAAAAAATTAACCCGTAAAAAATGGGTTATTCGACTTTAAATTTGGATTACTTGATAATTAACATTAATAAATGACATGGGAAATTATGAGGTATTACAGTACCCACCCGTTAGACTGGATTCGTCTCGAATCCTAAGATGTGATAGTTGTCGGAGTTGTTTTATTGAATAAGTGAGGATATTTAGAACGGATTTGATCTTCGCGTTCCCAGGTGTACTCTGGTCCTCTCTTAGAGTTCCATCTAACTTTGACTATAGGGATACGACTTTGCTTCAATCGTTTGACATCTCTATCCAAAATTTCCATTGGTTCCTCGACAAGTTTAGTTTATCGTCAAGTCAATTTTCTTTCAAGGGAACGATCAGGGTTTCATCAGACAAACACTTTTTCAGGTTCGATACATGAAAGGTATTGTTCACTCTACAAAGCTCTTCCGGAAGTTCAAGCTTGTATGCCACTGAACCAATCCTCTCTAGGATTTTGAATCGTCCAACGTATCTAGGGTTCAACTTTCCACGCTTTCTGAATCTAATCATCCCTTTCCAAAGCGATACTTTTAATATTACTCGATCTCCAATCTGAAACTACATGGGTTTTCTCCTCACATTGGCATAACTCTTTTGTTGATTTCAAGCGACTTATAAAAGTTGATTGATTTACACTATCTCCTCAGATGTTTCGTTAATAAATTTGGCCCTGAAATCGGAACGTATCCAACTTATGCCCATCAAACGGGCGATTGGTACTTTTGACCATAAAGTGCCTCAAATGAAACAGGTCTTCTACTAGTGAGATACCTTGTGGTTGTAGGAGGGTTTGATTAATGCCAAATGGTTATCCTAGTTATTACAAAAATCATTCGCTCATGCTATTAATGTGTCTCCTAGAGCCTATTTGTGTCCCAATCCTTCGAGAGAGGTAGGTGTAGTTGTCGACATTGAAATGAAAGGGTGGATTCTATTTGAATTAGAACGATGAGGCTAGATATCGCTATTTTCTTATGGCGGCTATAGGGAATTTAAGGGGGAAAGTCCCTTGGTGTGAATGACAAGGAATAGCATGTCAGTAGGCATACATGTCTAGTCAAGAGTGATGGTCCATGAGTCAAGGGAACTAAGGGCAAATTCAGATGTCAATGTTTGGGAACGCTCAAAAGTTATCATTGGATAATGACCGTGATTGCAAGTGCTTAACTTGTTAAGGCAAAACTATGGTGTATTGTGACTCGAGATCGTGGCATAGTGGTCTAGGTCAGGTGGGTATTTTGTCGAGGGATGTTTATCTCGTTACAGAAGGAAGTTTAAGGTCTTACGGTCAGATGTGATCTCCTATTATCCCAAGTGAAAGTGATGCCACGTGCCCAAGGGATTATGCTATCTAAAACTCTGAAAAGGGCACATCGCTTATTGAATATCTACTTATTCAATTTCAGGCATTTCTACTAGCGTAAGTATCTTATCTTATAGGACCATTTTAAACCTTACCACCTTACGCCCTCTGTGCCAACACTTTACTAACACATGCATTGAGATTTGCTTGGCAGATTATGCATAACGAATGAATATTATCACTTATGAACACATGCATGAAGATTTGCTTGGCTGATTATGCATAACTAATGGATATTATCACTTATGAATATTATAACTATTCGACATCATATCTAGTAGATATTTAATATTATTAAATGACTTATATATTAGGATATTACAGTACCATGTCTTCTTCATCTTATCCTATCATCATCACTACGAACTCCGGCATCGAGGATACCTACTCATCCACCAATGATCTAACACCTCCCTCACCACACCCCGCTGTACCTACATAATCCACACCACCTATTAAACCCGCCATACTTATCAGGCCCAGAAGGGATGTCCCACCCCATTACATTTTCTGATACTACCCCGATGGACCCAGGATGGTACACACCAGGAGTCGCCTAGTGCGCCCACTCACACCACTACCACCATCATGGACCCCTGGCATGCCTACCTATGAAGATTTGGATAACTCACTATGGATAGTGCCATAACCACCACATCATACCACCACCGAGGACCCACCCAGAGGAGCACCAAGTAGTTCTTAGACTATACTATTATCATCAGTAGCTTCTATCCTAGCCACGGGATGTGTGGCCAAATTAGTGACACTTGTAGTATCACTTTGTTGTATAACAAATTTGAGACAAGTTATCATTTGGACATGTGGTTCGATTATGCTATGTATTGATATTGGTCTATAAGAGCTGAGATTTTCCATCATATGTGTGGTGATTGTATCTACTCACGTTATGATATCATATTATGGTAGTTGTGAATTATTCAGACCTTATCATGTTTGAGCTAATCTCGTTATATTACATACGTCTATTAATAGGAACATCCTTACTATGTCTCACTCTCCTTCCCTTTTAATAAGTACAAACCTCGACATATTGGTGTACAATCTCATATCAACTAGATGTTCCAACAGTCGCCCATTGCACTCCATATTTTACCACATATCTTATAAACTATTATTATACCATTTTACAAACTATTACCACATAAAATACAAATTTGACACCCTACCACTATCAACCAAAATAGTTCACTAACACCTTATTATTATCTTACACTTGGAACAAACGAACTTTTCATCCTCTTAAGAAATCTCCTTATAAACTATTAACCAGACTTACTATCAACTTATGAATTGTTTTGTTAGTTTCATATAAACCATTTTATAAACATCTTATAGACCATTTTGCTACTATCTTGTGAAACCATTTACTACCATTTTATAAAACATTTTGCTAAAACCTTATATATTGTTTATCACTATCCCATCAGTCATTTCGTTACTCTACTTTGTGAACCACTTTGCTTCCATTTTTCGACTATTTGACTACCATACTACCCTCTTATAAAAATAATAAACGGTGTCGCTATCAACATACAATCTATTTTACGAATCATCCCACAAACTATTTGATATAAACACAACAAACAAAAATTTGCTTCCCTACTACTAATCTATAACCCCACAAATGTTTTTTTACTGACACCCTGTAAACTATGTTGCAAACACCCTGCAAGTTTGATTATTGACTCATAAATTATTTTGCCTCTCTGAGCACCACATTAACCGCTGATAAAAACAACAAACTATATCGTAAATGCATTACAAACCAATTTGTCGTTATCCTACAAACCGTTTTACTACAAAAATCAAAAATTGCGGCCTTAACGCCAACTTTTGAATAATAAAGTGTCATCCCTATTTTTCTACGAACTATTTCACATATTATTTTATGAACTATCTTATTTATACTATTCCATGGACCAACAAACGGTTTCGCCAACATTTTGTAAACTAAGGTACATTTATTCAAAATTTCCGCTACCATTTTATAAACTCTTCTACACACCATTTTACAACCTATTCTATAATCACCCTATGAACTAAGTTCTCTATAAAAAGTATTTTAAGCTACCACTTTATGAAAAGAGTTACCGATACTTTCCTTTAAACTAAATCCAACATTGCATCGTTGAACTTTAATTATGCAAAGCCTGATCACCTATGCATAATTAAAGTAGGACCATGCTATGCTGGGGATAGTTGTCTAAAATTTTTGCCAAAAGTCAGAATTTCTACTACTATTTTTTTTTGAGAAATAAGGAACTTACATAAAAGTTGTGCAAGTCATGGGCATCTGTACTAAGAAACACGAATAGAATTCAACACCATTCTATCAGATGAAATCAGTCTAGTCTCGCCGCACACTCTAATCTGTAGGGAACAATTACATCATCACCCATCATAGAAGCAACCTGTCAACGAACGTAGCCACAATCAACGGGATTACCTACGATAGTTACCATAAGAATTTGTACGAGACTTAACCTTATGACATTTCACTTACTTCACATCATCCGATTTCGAAGGATCTAACTATCAAACATACAACCTCTAAGTTCAATAACTACCAAATGACTCATAACCCTAAGGGGAACTAAGACTTACTCTCACTGTACTCGATGTCAATCATGATAATGATTACATTTAGCCCTAAATCGAAACCATGCTTGCTGCGTTGAACACTAAGTACACTAACGAATCAACCAACTGATTGCTAATAGCAACCAGCACCATTCTTCAAGACTTTACCTTTCGTGTTAAGTATACCACCAAACTAGCCATTTGACTACTAATAGAACCAACGTCATCTTTTGAGGTTTCACCCTAAACCTACTAGATACCCATAAGACATCGACCTAGTGTCCACATAACTTGAGGCCTAGACATTTTTGGTCTATTTACGGAATTATCCACTTTGAGAAACTCATCCACGTACCTTATGATAATAAGATCTTAACAATACGATGAGGACCCCTCGAAGGAAGTAAACAATGAAAGGACTAATGAAACTCCTGACTAGGGAATAGGAACACACGATGGGATGACTTATAACCTGACGAAAGTCTTAAGACCTTATAGATCAAACCAAACCAATATCTTGGGAAATAGCCAAATCTTTCACCAATTATTTGAGAATATTAGTCCGACTAGGACGTAGAGTGATCCAAAACACCCCTGTTCACTAAATCAAACCTTAGAGGTAGATCAAGCATCTCTGTTCGCGATTAGAAATGACAAGATACCATAACTTGACACTATTCGGTCAATGTACAATTCACCCTTTCCATAAGATTTCCCTTATAAGTGATGAATACTTAGATTGGACAATCAATATACAATCACCCTTACAACGTGTCCGTTAGGAGTTCTAGAATATTCAGCCTCAAAAATCCATTTTGAATTAACCTTACTTCCACGCTGAAATGCCAAAGTCTCAACGTATCAATAGGCCATTGATACACAACTTACACTTGTAGCCAAGGAAAATGCCCCATGACACAATATCTGACTCACTCATAAGTCATGATAAATCCCAATACTGTCCTAGCGAATTAAGTACCATACCTATAAACTTCACCCGACATTTAACCACCAAACACTATCGAACATTGGAAACTAGACTCTGTCCCTAAATTTTTTGAAAACTTATATAAATGCCATACCCCAACTATACTTTCAAATTGATGATTTCGCTTTCAAGAATCTTTCTTTAAAAACGCTTTTATATCAACTACAAAAGTATTCTTCGAGATACTCATTTCGTGAGTTAAAGGTTTTCTCTGGTCAAACTATATCAAAACTTTTGCATATTAAAGAGCGACTAAGTGTTAATTTTTGTAAATTTATCTACACCATGTTTAAAAACCCACACTACGAAATTATATATCTATTTTAGTCAAGACCTTATCAAACTTTCATATGTCTAAACATTGATTTCTGTGAAATTGTCTTATCTACACCGCGTTTAAAATTCGTTTCACTAAACCTTAAATTTTTCAGGGTCGCATTAATTGACTCAACTATTAACCTCAAACAAAGAAATTTGTGTCTTTTATATTGATTTGGTCGGATTCGCGTAAACGTGTACTCAAATAAAAAAAATTTTAGATAGCAGCGGGAGACTTAAATGGGGTATTACCATTTAAGCCAAAAATCGAGTAAATATGATCAAATATTGCCTCAAATCGTTTCTTTTTTTATTTTAGATACTTGGGACGAGAATTGTGGAAAACGATACTTTTGGAGCATATTTGGACAATAAAGTGAAGAAAACGACGAAGTCGCGAAAAGTACGTCAGACTTAGTGACGCCGTCCCTTGTAAACTCATGGAAGATTTCTAGTGTTGAGCTAACAAGTGAAGCCCCAGAAGATTTTGAGGGCTTTATAACCTGAGACCGTCAGGTGTAAAGTGGAGATGGGCGTTGCGCTTTATGCTAACAAGAGACGGCTCAGAAGGATTTTACAAGTGACGGCCTCAGATCCCTTTCTGACACCGTCAGAGCGGCGATTACATAGACAAAACTCTAAACCACAGCGAGTTGACGGCGTCAGAGGCTATAACCTGACGCTGTCAGAACTGTATTCCTATATATATTTTCTAAAGTTTTCATTGTAAAATGTGACATCTTTGGAGAATAAACCCTAGTAGAATTTCAGCAGCTTTGTAAGGATTTTTCAACCCTTGAACCTTATGCTTTATTGAAGATAAATTATTCGTTTAATCATTCAATATGTCTATGTGTTATTTGATTAATTGTTTATCTTTTATCTATCTATCATGCTAGCTTAAGTTTGTTTGTGTTTGCTTAGATCTAATGAAACCTAGTTATTGAATATTGATTTGTTGTCTCTTGTTTAGTTGATTGTTATCGCGTTAGGTTAAGAAAATTGGCTGACCTCTTATATGTAACTAGCTTGAACGTCTTGAAAACGTAACCGTAGAGTGCACTATTGGTTTTGTTCGTTGTATTTATTGCGTGAATTGCGGCTTGTAGATCCTAGAAAACTTAATGGATGTTAAGGGATTTAGGGGAGACTAATATTCATAGAGTTAGGGACTTCGGTACCTCCCCACGACTAATAATAAGGAATACTACGCTTCAACTAAAACAAGGATGTGAGAATTCAACGAATCAATAGGAGGTAACTAAGGAGTAATTAAATCTAAGTAAACACACTTTTCCTATCATAAGAAGTTCACCAATTTAATTTTTCTTGTTTTTTAGTTTTATAATTAGTTTTTTGGGTTAGTTGATTAACAACTAATTCCACCCACTCCTTCAAAACCGAGATTTTATTTGCTTTCATAAAAATATAAAAATATAAAAAGAATCATCCCTCACCTCTAGACCTAATTCGTCATACATCTTGACCTAACGACACTATTCCCCTAAAGAACGATCAATCCCCCGGACCTACCTATACTACACTACAACGGTCAGGTATACTGCGTGGAGGATTGCAAGCTTCTAAAGATCCCTTGAGAAGTAAAACCTTTTCTGTGGACGCAATCCTCGCATCAAGTTTTGGCGTCGCTGTCGGGGAATAGTTATTGTTTGGGTTCAATTTCTATCTCGTTTAGGTCTACTCACTAGATTCCTATCAAGTGAGATTTTTATTTTCTTTTTATTAGCTTTCTTTAGTCTATCTTTTCTTCGTTCCCTTTGTTCGTATCCCTTCATTCGCCATCATGGTGGGTGAAGCCATCTTTGAACCTATCAACCAACAACACCAAGCTCCACCAAACCAAAAACAACAACCACACCGAGACCCACCAATTAACCAAGACCCACCTCGAGCCCGTACTCCAGGTGAGTACTCCCGACCTAGCCACCAAGGCTATCGAAACACCATTGAGCTCCCCCAAAGAGCCAATGTGTCTCCCTGGCGATCCGACACCATCCGGTTGGTGCAAAGCGGATGTGCATTCCATGGAATTCGTTTCGAAGATCCAAATCAACATCTCAAGGATTTCCTCAAAATTGTAGATTCCATAGACCTTGATGTTGCAACTCAAGAGACGATACGGTTGCGTCTCTTCCAATTCTCTCTACGTGACCAAGCTAATCTATGGCTTGAGCGTTTACCCACGGGATCCATCACATCTTGGGATGATCTCACCTCTCATTTCCTTGCTCAATTTTTCCTACCGGGGAGAACTACCAAATTAAGGAACGACATCTTGATGTTCCAACAACGTCAAGGTGGAACTCTTTATGAGGCTTTGACTCGTTTCAAGGACTTACTCCAAAAAGTCCCTCATCACGACATTGATCTTTGGCTTCAAGTCCAAATTTTTTATGATCATGTCAATCAATCCACAAGGCAAACCATTGACCAAGTGGATGGTGGTAAGCTACGTGACAAAAATGCGGAGGAATCGTAGGGAATCATAGAAGATCTTGCTCTCTATGACAACGAATGTTGGAATGACCCCCGCGAGTTGAGCAAAACGGTCAAGGCAATATCCTTGCCTTCGAATAACTCAAGCATTCCCAACCGTAGGATCATGGAACTCGAAGACCAAGTCAAGTTTCTCATGAAATCCTACGAAGCTCCTAAACCTTCAAGTCAAGTGAACAAAATCACTTCTTCATGTGAGTTATGTAGTGGTCCCCACGACACTCGTGATTGCATGGAACTCCCCAAACAAGCTTTTGCGGATTATGCATCCTCGCGTACCGACGGAGCAGGAGACAAGTGGTTCACTTTCAAACCCGAGCAAAACACTTATGGTGATTCATACAACCCATCGTGGAAGAATCATCCGAACTTTAGGTGGAAACAAAACCAAAATTCTTCTTAAAATAATTTTTCAAATCCACCTAATCGTTTCCAATCAAACGGCTCGTCTTCGAACCGTACCTTCAACAATAATCCTTCCAACAATTCCAATAATTTTGAAGGATTAATGTCCAATTTTATAGCATCTCAAGAAGCTCGTTTGTATAAATTTGAAGCCAATTTCAAACAACAACAAAGCGAGATGACCAATAAGATTGACAATTTGTTGAAAGCACTCAACAACCAAGTGATGACCCCGTCAAGTAGAGTTGCTAGAAACACAAGTGGGGGTAGCGAGGTTAAGGATCCTTCATCATCTAAACATGTTCACTTTGTTAATGCCATTACCCTAGTGCCACCAAATAGGAGTAGTGAGGAAGAAGACGAGGATGTCATTGAGAACAAAAGTGATACTAAGGAGGAAATTAAGAATGATGATGAGAAGGAAGTGGAAGAAGTAGATGAAGATCACTTCAACAAGTTTCCTACAAAGGATGAATGCGCATATCATAAGTATTTATTTGAGGATCCTAAGACACCGTATTGCATAAGTTCACCAATCCTAAAAATGGGTGACCCATCTAACATAAACATACCATGTAACATCGGGCACGTGCATGTGTGGAAGACTTACATTGACCTTAGATCCCCATAAACATCATGACTAGGATCCACCACAAATGGATAATGAAAAAGCAACTTGGGCCTAGGAAAGATCCCGACATGGGTAGGGTGAATAATTTTGAAGGGAGAGTTAAGGGAATGCACATATATGTAGGAAACTTCACATATGTTACGGATTTCGTGATTGTTGAAGATATTCAGCCGGTGATTGATAGTTGTTTATCTCACGTAGTGTTTGGAAAACCATTTGTGGAAGTTTCTAAAATGACTTATGACCCAACCTTAGGGATAGTTAGATTTATGGATGAAACCGACGAGATTGCCTACCAAATGCCATATAAGATTGAGCAATTCCGTCTTTTTCCAAACCTAGAAAAGGAACTTAAGGAATCGGTCTACTATAGGAATGATGAGGATAAGAGAAGAGGAGTAGACCATGTGATGAGAAAGATATTTGTTTTTTAAAAGAATGCTTACAATTAGGTCCGGAGTACAAAACCAGGATAGAATATGACCTTGTGAACGTGACGGAGGATGGAGTCACGTAGTAGGGCATGACTTTGAGTCTAGCTACAAGACTCGTTAATAAAGAAAAGCGCTTCTTGTGAGGCAACCTAATCTTTTTAATTGTTTTTGTGTTTGTTTTTATTTTGTTTGATGTAGCATCCTGTTAAATTCCCAGTTATTAATAAACGTTAATCAAGAAATAATCAAGTGTTACTGTTCACTCACCCATTTTTAGGCAAGAATTATTATTTTTGCTTACACTGTGCAACAACGAATCAACATGTGATGTGTGATTTACACCACTTTGGAACGAGCTTACACACGTACCTTAATATTTTCAAACATGCATATATCAAACACGACATCATTGGTATCACCAAAACATCACAACACACTCACAACCCCCCCCCCTGATTCCCTATTTTCTTATTGGATTGAAAACCAATTTGGTCTCTTAATATTACACATTGGGCTTCGTTAACACTTAGCCCAATCATTTAATCCAACTATTAAACCAAACGGACCCCTAATTATTTAACATTGGGCCTAATCCAATCTTAAGCCCAATTAACGAGCCCAAACAATAACACTTAACTATATAACACAAACGACTTAACACACATACACTTTGACTAGTTTCCTTAATAATTCGACACACAACATATGTAACAAATTACACGACTCGTTTTATCACATTCCAAGGAACCAAGATCAATCAATATATTTAACATATATATTCGTATGAACAGTAAATACACATCAAAGCTAACAAGGTTTATGCATTCCTCAAATGTACCAAATTATCTCAAAACTATTTAAAACGAGTTCTTTTGTGTTCTAAACATTCTCAAATGAGTTTCTAAGTGTGTTATACATCTCACATGTCTCTCTAAGCCTCAAGCGTGCCTTCATCTTATCATTTGGTCACGTTAATAATTATTTTGGACCTTTTGAGATTTCTAAAACCAAAAGAGCCCTTGAAATGTTTTCCTAGACACAACCTTGATCATATGTGTTACCCTAGACCTCAAACACAACACATAACACATTGTTTTGTCCCTTAAAACTTCTAGTACGCGAAATAAATACACAAGGTCGGTTTCGAGAATCCTTTGTGTTAATACAAATATCGTCCTAAAAACGTTATTTATATTTTACGATCTTTGCTTAATTTTGTTAATGACAATTACAAAGTTTATCTTTAAGCAAAGCATAAATATAAGTTAAAGTCTTTTACATTTATAGTAACAAGTCTTTTAAAACATATTTACACATTACATGATCACTAGGAATCACATTGCATATATACATTTTACATTTACATGTTTTACTTTTATTTCTTAAATTAGAAATATTAACATGACATCATGGCATACCTCATTTTGATATCTTGAGGATTTGGGAAATATTTTGGTAAGATCTTTAAGTAACAAAGTTGACTTTGCAAGATCTTGAAATGACTTGTCAAGATATAGAATGATATGGAAAGATTTGTAAGAATCTTAGCTGTCTGGTCCCCGCGGAACCAAACCAGTACAAAGGCGGATCCAATTTTTGGGATCGGCCAAATTCGTGCCCTGTTGATCAGCTCCGCCTATAAATAGCAAGCTGATCATTCAGGCACACTCATCACTCATATAGCCTAAAATACATATTCATTCATTTGTACATTAATAACCCATATCATTCTTTCATTTCATTGATCTTACTTTTGTAGCAAAGAAGATCGAGCATACAAGCTTCAACTTACATACTGTTGCAAGTTTCATTAGTTAGATACTGTGTGATTTGTTAGTGTTCACACATCATTGTTTATACCTTTCATTCAGTAGAGTTTGGTTAGTGTTTTAGTCCTTAAAACACATAGAGTGTTGGGAGTGGTTGTACCCTTGTTAAAGAACCAACGGGAGTGGTTGTACCCTTGTAAAGAACCCGATGTTTAGCTTAGTACCGGATAAAGAGTAAGCGACGTGTAAAGGTTTTCTCCGCCTAGAAGGGAGTTTGTTTCTTAGTGAAGAAAAACTCTCGAGTTAGAGGCTCGAGGAGTGGAGTAGGGCAAGGAAGAGAGTCCTTGTAGCCGAACCACTATAAAACATCCGTGTTGTGTTGTTTTATTATTCCTTTCCTTACTTGTTATATATATATATATATATATATATATATATATATATATATATATATATATATATATATATATATATATATATATATATATATATATATATATTGCTTGATTGCTTGTTTTAATTTGAAATCACATTAAGTAAACAAAGCAAATAAATTTTAAAACAGTAAAAACTATTCAACCCCCTTCTAGTTTTCCACAATTGGCATCAGAGCTACGTTACTCAATATTTTCAAAATATATTGTATTTTAAAACTTGAAACGATCAATGGATTTTGAAAACTTTAAAGAAGAGCAATCTATGCAAAGACCACCACTATTTGAACCAAATGGTTTCATATATTAGAAAAATCGCTTTGAAACTTATGTGAAGTCAAAGGATATAGATCTATGGTATATTATCATAGTAGGTGACTATAAACCTATATCAAATGTATTAGGTGGTCGGGATGAAGGTACTTCTCTTACTCATCACAGTGATGAGCAAAAGAAGTTGATTGCCAAAAATAATGAAGCCAAAATGATGCTTTATAATGCCTTACCTAAGAAAGAATATGAAAGAGTTTTTATGTGTAAAACGGCTAAGGATATTTGGCAATCATTGATTATCACTCATCAAGGGAACTCACAAGTCAAAGATAACAAAATTGATCTTCTTGTTCAACAATATGAACAATTTGTTATCTCTGAAGATGAGACCATTGATAGTGCTTTTGCTAGGTTTAATACTATAATTACTTCTCTTAAAGCACTTGATGAATCTTTTTCTAGCAAGAACTTTGTCAGGAAATTTCTTAGAGCACTTCACCCGAAGTGGAGAGCAAAGGTGACGGCTATTGAAGAATCCAAGGATCTTTCAAGCATGACACTTGACGAGCTCATCGAAAATCTCAAAGTTCACGAAATGGTAATGGAAAAAGACTCAGAAATAGTTAAAGGCAAAAAAGAGAAGATGAAGTCCACTGCCTTAAAAGCTAAAGTAGAATCAAGTAATGAAGAGTCTAGTTCGGGTAGTGAAGATGAAGAGTATGTCATGGCCGTTAGAGATTTCAAAAAGTTCTTTAGGAGACGAGGAAGGTTCGTAAGACAACCTCGTGAAGAAAAGAAATCCTTCTGGAAAGACCGTGATGATAGGAAAGGAAAAATAGATAGGAAGTGTTTTAGGTGTGGGGATTTCGGTCACCTAATAGGAGATTGTCCAAAGCCTCCAAAGAATAAGTCTAAGAAAGCATTTGTTAGTGGAGCTTGGAGTGACAGTGATTGTGATGACGACAAGCCAAAGAACGACGAAGTTGCTCTCATGGCTCATAACTCAGAAGAAGGACATTCTGACTCGTCATATTCCTCTATGGATGATGAAACCTTAGAAGTAGAATATAACAAACTGTGTGATATTAATCTAAAAATCATAAACAAAAATAAGTTCTTAAAAACCAAAATGACAGTTTTAGAAAACGAACTCTATTGGTTAAAAGAAAAAGAAACATGATCAGAAAAGGGTAAAAGTGTTAAAGAAACATGTGTCTCATGTCAGGAACTTAAACTAGAAATAGAAACACTTAAAACCACACAGGAAGATCTTATCAAACAAAAGTCTAAGTTTAAGAGGTTTGATAAAAACATTTGTTTAGCAGATGAGTTAATGCAAATTCAAAAGTTGCCTCATGATAAAACCGGACTAGGATTTATGAAATCAGGAAACTTAAATGACTTTACGAAACAAACAGTAAAAGTACAAGAACCTGTTCCAACTGAGTCAGATACCCACGGATCTGGCGGATCCAAAAATTTGGTTCCGCCAGTTGTACCAAAAGGATCCGTAGGTACAGTTGATGAACAGAAGGTTCGTAATTTGGATCGTACTGAATTCGTTAAGGTCACTAGAAAACCTAGCACTAGTACAACTGTTAACAAACAAAAACCAGTAGTTACTATAGGAAAAAGGTCAAGTTAATAATGAGTTTAGGATTAAAACGGTTCAACAGAGACCTAAAACTAGTTTTCCCAAACACCCCTTTCCTAAGAGTAACTTTAACTCACAACATCATTATCAGAATAGTTGGAACCAAAACATGTCTAGGAACTATCAAGGTCCCAACTACATGCCATGGAACACTTGTCCACCTTTTCCATACATGAACCATGATAATGTTATGTTTAACCCAAACGGACCCATGAGATATTGGGGACCAAACGCTTGAGTTTTTCTTGAACTTAGGTATGCTTAAAAGTTGAGTTAGAACCAGATGAGTGGATTAAAGATAGTAGGTGTTCAAGACACATGACGGGGAACAAAAGCCTTTTCTCATCCTACCAAGTGTACGACGGAGGTAATGTCACATTCGGTAGCAAGCTTAAAAGTAAAATCATCGGAAAATGTACAATCTCTCATGACTCTCTCACTATTGATGATGTTGCTTATGTAGATAATTTAGGATTTAACTTGCTTAGTATTAGTCAATTGTGCCGCAAAAAGGATAACGTCTGAGAGGATGATCGATACACTGGTAAGGTGGTTAAACCTTTTGTACTTTGTGTATATGATATATTGAGTTAATATTATTAAGTATGCGGAATCTACTTAATCACACTTAGAAGGTTATTTGTGTTATGGAAATGGAACAGTGATGTTTGTTATAGAACAATGAACAAAGAAAGTTATCACCAAACGATTCAATATTATTAAGATAATAATACGAGTGATCTTGAATTATCACTAGGGTTACAACCTTGAATCTTAAATGTTTCTATGTCTTGAGATATATGTGTTTGTTCTAACTATTCAACAGTTATGAAAGTTCTAATCTTTTCACACTATTAGACACATACTTATCTAAGTCTAAGATCTTTCTTTTATAACACAAGAAAGATCTTTACAATATTGTCAAGTCTAATCGAACGCTTGCTTTGAGAGTGTCAGTCATTAAGATACAACTTGTATCTATGTTTACAACTTGTTCTGTGAATATAACATTATGACTGATCACATGGGGTAAGATATTATCTACCGTGTATTGTTGACTTTAATACACATAATATCTTTGTATACTTATCCATTTAGCAGTAGAATACGCGACAACTGTTACTTCAGCAGCAAGATGAGAATACTAGCAGCAGAATCATTCAGCAGCAGAATGTTAACACTAGCAGCAGTATCAAATAGCACTAGCAGTAGAATCATACTTAGAGTATTTCTTTGAGTAGAACCCGATATTAAACTTCTTGAATATTTAATTCCCAACAATCCTCCCCTAAACATGTGAATCCATTTCAACATGTTTCTGAATTAAATTATGGATTGTGAAGATCTTTCAAACACTTCTGTTCTTCAAGATTAAATATCTTTCTCAGTAACTCATCTGGTTTTTGATCTTTGACTTCGACAATATTAGTACCTAGCTTCAAGCTTTAAACAAAGCCTAAAAGATGGTGCAATTTCCTTGGATGGAGAAATTATAAGAGGCAATGATTTCAACAAGTGAAATCATCTATCAGCATGCCTTTGCAAGTGATGAACAAACGTAGTAAATTGAAATTGAAACCTTTCTCCATTTGACCTAGATAGAACTTTCTCCTTTGGAATGCTTCATCCCTTCTGAATATATAAAATACTCCAGAATAAGCTCTATTCTTGTCATTTTCAACCTCCATGTCATCATCTTGTATGCTCTTGTCTTTTCCTCCCTTTCATTGGTTGTCTTCCTTCTTTGGAATTATTTCCTCCCTTGAGACATTTCCTCCCCTAGATTGAAAATAATCTTTCCTCCCCTGTTTGGAAGATCTCTCACTATGTACCAAAATATTTCTCTCCATCATCTGAGTTATCCATCAGAACTTGTTATCAGACAATGTTGTACATGTAGCCATCAATTCCTTAAGAGTTTAATTTGCTGCCCTCATCACTTCTAGGTGTGTTAACTCCTATGAGAGGTGATTCATGGGGCAATAACTCATAATCCATCATTTGATGGTTTTCTGAGTCATTTTTATTCCAAAAATCCTTTTTAAGAAAACTTTTGACTTTTAGCAGTATGCATATGATTTTATTATGAAAAATCATACTGCTTTCAACCATTTTGAAGGGATTAAGTGTATAACAGACACTTAATCAAAATTTCGGTTTAAAGCAACCTCTGGTTGTGTGAGAACCAATGTATTTCAGTTATAAATAACTGCCTGTGTAAAGATAAACCTATTCAAAAGGCTTTCTTGACATGGTTTTCAGCTCGTGGCATTTGTTACCTCTAACACAAGTGTTAGATTCACTTTTTCTCGCTGTTCTTTCTATCAGATATCCTGAGATTAACACATTATACTTGAAAGTATAAAATGATAGAAAGTGAGTTGTATCAGTTACTTTCTGATCAACTAAGTCATTAATTCAATGTGAAATATGATAACCAAGTTTCAAGAAAATAGTTTTAAAGAATTAAATTCTCAAACTCAGTCCATCATAAACTTGTTATGTCAGCAACTAGAACACATTCTGCTACTTCCATTTCACTTGAAACTTCCTTTGTGTTCAAATATTCATACCTGAAATAGTTAGTCTAAAACCAAAAGAACAATGTACAAAGTACTTGTCTTGAATTAGAATAAAAATAGGACTAACTGTATGAATTAACACAATTTAAATTTGTACTAGTAGCACAAACTTTTGTAATAGCAATAGTATCTTTTAAAGCCAGCAGCACAATCAAAAATAAATTTACAAAAACACATCAGATTGAAAATTTAAGGATTAAGCATTCCAATACTTGCTACCAAGTATTGAAACCTTCCAACATCAAAAGCTTTTGTTAGCAGATCTGCAAAGTTATGTTCTGAAGCAATTTTCATTACTTGAATTAACTTTTTCTCATTACAGTCTCTAATAAAATGATGTCTTATTTCAATGTGTTTTGTTTTAGAATGTTGCACTGGATTTTTAATAATGCAAATTGTACTACTATTATCAATATGAATAACAGTGTTTAAGAAATTGTACCCATAGTCAAGAAGTTGGTTTTGAAGCCATAGGACTTGAGCACAGCAACTTGCAGCAGCTACATATTCAGCTTCAGTTGTTGAATTAGCCACAATTGTTTGCTTCTTACACTGCCATGAGATAAGTCTACACCCTAGGAATTGACATCCTCCTGTGGTTGACTTTCTGTCCAAGCTAGCACCAGCATAATCACTATCCGAAAATGCTACCAAGTCAAAAGGAGATTCCCTTGAATACCATAAACCCAACTTAGGTTTACCCTTGAGATATCTAAAAATCCTCTTAACTGCAATTAAATGAGAAACCTTTGGAGTTACTTGAAATCTTGCACAAGCACAAACAGAGAACATGATGTCAGGTCTTGATGAGGTAAGATACATCAAAGATCCTATCATAGATCTGTAAGTGTGTACATCTACATTTTCTCCATCTAAGTCTTTTGGAAGTGGCTTCTCAGAGTCCATTGGTGTGTTTGCTACTTTTGAATAAGCAAATTTGAATTTTCTAAGAATTTCAGCAACATATTTATCTTGACTAATAAATATGCCTTCATATGATTGCCTAACTTGCAGACCCAAAAAGAATGTAAGTTCTCCTATAGAACTCATCTGAAACTTATCATGCATAAGCTTCTCAAACTCTAAACACATTTCCTTCCTTGTAGATCCAAAGATAATGTCATCCACATACACCTGCACTAAAAGAAGATCCTTCTTGTGCTGTTTAATGAAAAGTGTCTGATCAATCTTTCCTCTTTGAAATCCATTTTCAATTAAGTAGAAAGCTAGTGTTGCATACCAAGCTCTTGGTGCTTGATGAAGGCCATATAGAGCTTTCACTACTCTGTACACTCTGTCTGGATGGTCAGGATCAGTAAACCCTGGAGGTTGTGAGACATACACCTCTTCTTCAATTGTGCCATACAAAAATGCACTCTTGACATCCATTTGGTAAACTGTGAAGCCTAAAAATGAAGCATAAGCTAAGAAAAGCCTAATTGCCTCAATTCTTGCTACTGGAGCAAAAACTTCATCATAGTCTATACCCTCTTGTTGTGTGTACCTTTGGGCTACTAATCTAGCCTTATTCCTAATCACTATGCCCCTTTCATCCCTTTTATTCTTAAAAACCAATCTATTGCCAATTACCTTTTCATCCTTAGGTACATCAACTAGCACCCATACTTTTTGAATCTTGAATTGAAGAAGCTCTTCTTGCATAGATTCTACCCAGCTAGAATCATCTAAGGCTTTCAGAATGTTCTTTGGTTCAGCTTGTGAGAGAAAACATACAAACAAGCAAGAGTTTGAAAACTCATGCTATTTTGAAGCATAAAGGGCATCAAGAAGCCCTTGTTGGTCTGAAGACATCAGTTGTTGTCTTGTCTTCACACCTGATTGTACATCTCCTATCACATTATCTAGGGAGTGGACTTTGTGAATCCTGGTGTGTGGGGTTGAAGGAACTTGATAGTTAGGTGTGATATTGGTCAAATCCACCTCTTTATCTGAGAAATCTGCTTCATTTGAGTCTGAAAGGCCAGCAGCAGAATCATTTGGCCTAGCAGCAGAAAAATTAAGCCTAGCAGTAGAATGCTCTGTCTCAGCAACACTATCAACAGCAGAAACCTTTTCTTGCTCTTTTGTTCCATTTTCATTGTGATCATCTTCAACACCTTCTTTAGCTTTACCAGAAGAAGATTCATCATTTGTTGATCTTGATTCCACACTTGTACTTGACCATATTGGCATCCAAACATGATCCTGATTTGTCTCTTCTTCTAACTTTGCCTCATTGGTTGCTTGTGAACCTGAAAAATCATTAGTTTCTGCAACAACAGGCACATAATTCATTGATTTGGTTAGAAATTCAAGATCAAATAGCCATTTTGGTCCTTGACCTTCTACATTGGATTTATTCTCCAAAAACTCCACATGTAGGTTTTCCTTTACAATCTTAGTTCTTGTGTTATATACTCTAAATGCTTTACTATTGAGAGAGTATCCAATAAAGAATCCTTCATCTGCTTTACCATTAAACTTTCTAAGATGGTCTAAGGTATTTAAAATTGTCACATGACATCCAAAAGGTCTAAGAAATCCTATTGCAAGAGTTCTACCTCTAAAAATTTCATATGATGTCTTATTGTGAGGTTGCATAACTAAAACTCTATTTTGAACATAGCAAGCAGTGTTGATTGCTTCAGCCCAAAAAGTTATAGGTAGCTTAGAATCAGCTAACATAGTTCTAGCAGCTTCTATTAGTGTTCTATTCTTTCTCTCAACAACACCATTCTGTTGTGGAGTTCTAGCAACACTAAATTCTCTCCTAATACTTTTTTCTTTGCAGAATTCATCCATAACTCTATTCTTAAACTCTGTCCCATTATCAAATCTAATGACTTTTACTTTCTTGTCTACTTGGTTTTCTATCTGTGTAATAAATGTCTTAAGAATGCTAGAAGTTTCATCCTTAGAACCTAAAAAGAAAACCCATGTAAATCTGCTATAGTCATCAGTTATAACAAGACAATATCTCTTATGCATTATACTACTTACTGAAATAGGTCCAAATAAGTCCATATGTAGCATAAACAATGATTGATTGATAGAGTTAAAAATCTTGGGCTTACAAGTGGCTTTGTGTTGTTTGCCTTTAAGACAAGCAATGCATGTTTGATCATTTTCAAATCTTTTGTGAGGTAAACCTCTTACCAAACCATTCTTAACAATTTTATTTATGGTTTTGAAATTAATATGACCAAGCCTTCTATGCCATTTTATTGATTCATCCAATGAGGCCTTTGTAACAAGACAAGTTAGATCCCTTTTGGGAACAATGTTCTTCATGTCTACACTGTACATATTGCCCTTTCTAGGAATTCTAAGAAGTACTTGACTTTCATCAGGCATCTTAAAATCAGGAGAAAGTACAAGACATTCAGTGTCACAGAAAAGAACTTTGTTCTTTTTGTCACACATTTGTGAGACACTAAAAAGATTATACTTAGGATCTTGTACATAGTACACATCTTCAAAATCTAAATTTCCGGTTTTAATTGTACCTTTGCCAGAAATTCTTCCACCAATACCTCCTCCAAAGGTAACATAGCCTCCATCTATTGATTTGAAATCTGAGAGATAAGACTTGTTGCCTGTCATGTGCCTTGAACATCCACTATCTGAGTATCCTTGATCTCCATCATCTGTTGATGAATGTTCCTGCACATAATTAAGAGTATTAGTTTTCTTTGGGGACCCAAGCCATTACTGACTTGGATCTGCCTCTTGCATCAATGTAATTCAATCTTTTAAACACAGTTGATGCAACATTGGATTTAAGAATCCAACATGTTGAGGCCTTAACAGCATTTGCCCTGGTTCCCTTAGCAGTAGAATGAACTGATTGCTTAGCAGCAAAAACTACTAGCTTTTCAGTTTTACCCTTTGGTTTCCAAACTTGTTTTTGGACCACTGCTTTTGTTTGAATGAGACTTTGAACAATCTTTGATGCATGTTTATAAAATGTTTTTGCACCCTTAGCTGTTGATTTTAGGTTAACAGTCATGAATGATCTAGCAGCAGAAGAATTTTGTTTAGCAGCAGAACCATTTGGTCTAGCAGCAGGATCTGTGTTTGGGCTAGACTTGATTGAGACTGTTCTGGGTTTTGTTCTATTAAAACTAGAGTGAAAGAGAGTTTGAGGAGTTTGCCTTTTGTAATTCACCCTATTGTTTTCATACCCAGATACCCATTGGTTGCAGAAAGCTGCAAGATGGTCAAAACTACCACATGTATAACAAGCTTTGTTGTAAAAAGCAAAGTCATCACCTAATTGGTTAGACTTGAGGTTATTCCAATTTCGTTGGTTACCTCTGGACTTGTTAGTAGTTCTATATTGTTCACAATATTTAACTGGTTGCCTAACATGTTAATGTTTGATTTAGGCCTATCAGTATTCTTTTTGACCACTTTAGGAACCTTTGTTCCTGCTTTCTTAACTTTTTCAGGTTTAGACATAACCTGTTCATCATCACTATCAGTTGTACATTCCTCAACAACTATAGCATCTATTTTCTTATCAGAGGACACCTTGTCCTCAGAAAGTGAAGTTTTAGGTAAACTCTCACTTACTTTCTCAGACTTATCAACTACTTCATTTGTTATTGGGTTGAACACCATATTTTAACTCTGGTAGTTGAAATTCAGGTAAACCTGAATGCTGTAGGTCAATCCCTAGGGGTTTAGGGATACCTCTGTATGGAGGTGGGACACTCTTATAACCTATCCCATTCTTAGCTTTGTTAATCACTTGGCATTCAACTATGTTGGCTGCACTTCTAGAAGCATGTTCTAGAGTTTCTACACTCAAGTAAATATTTTCATTTTCCTTTTTGATTCTATCATTAGCCTCTCTCAAAAGCTTAATTTCAGCATCTCTAAAGAATATTTCTTGTCTAAGAAGAGCTTTGTCATCAGAAAAAGCAAGCTCATTTTCTTTGTAGTATAGTATATGCTTTTCTGTTGATTCTAAACCACACTTATAATCAACTAAGTCTTGACGAGTTCTACTTAGCTCCTTTTGTTGATTATCATAATGTTTCAATAAAGTTTGTAGTTCATTAAGAGCAGTACAAGCATTTGAACAAGCTTTATGAGATTGTACCTTATCAGCAGAAAAAGCCATAAGTCCCATTTGAGTAGGAGTTTCTTCTTCATCTGCTAAGAAGCTCCAATCAAAACCTAAGCCATCAATAGCTACCATAGCTTTTGGCTCAGAAACCTCCCTTGTTTTGGATGTGCTTCCAAAACCTTTATTCTTGCTATCTTGCTGCCTTGGTCTTCTACAATCTCTTGAGAAATGACCCATCATATGGCAGTTGTAGCATTCTATCTTTGACTTGTCAAAACCAGCAGTATCATTGCTGCTGATTGTGAGCTTCTTCCCCGTCCTTTGATAGAACTTCCTAGCTCTCATGCAAAGAAGAGAAATTTGCCATTTTAGGTCCATTTCCTCCAGATCATCATCATTGATCTCTTGGAGGTCTTTTTGTGTTAACATGGACCCATCTTTCTTGCTTGTGAGAAAAGCACAACAAGTGTTCTCATCTAAAATACCCATGGTACTGCTTGATGAACTAGCAGCACCAACACCATCAACAACTTTCACCTCTTTACTTGATTTTGAGGTTCTAGGAGTTGACATAAATGTCATGTTCCCAGTATTAGAACTAGTACCTCCACTTTTTTTCTTCAAATCTTGCTCCACAATCTTAAAGTTGCTATCCAAATCTATTAGTTCCATTATATCAAGGTCTGGCTTATTCTTCCAGACAACAACATGCATAGCCCACTCTTCTGGTAAGCTTCTCAGAAATTTTGAGTTTAAGTCTTCTTGAGGTATTTCTACACCAAGAATAGCGAGTTGGCTCACTATATTCTGAAGCCTATTAAACATATGGTCAAGAGATTCATTGTTTGTAGAGGAGAAGTTTTCAAACTGCTGCTTGAGCAGTGTCTTGTGGGTTTTCTTGGTGGCTTCATTTCCACCATATCTAGCAATAATGGCTTCAAATAATGACTTGGCATCCTTGAATTTTCCAAAGTTTAACAGTTGATCATTGGAAATGGTCATCATCAGCATGCTTCTTGCCTTCAAGTCATTTTTCTTCTTTATTATGTCTTCTGCAGATGTTGACTTTGTCTGCAGAGTTGTCACCACTTTGCCGTCTACTGTTGATGAAGTGGTGGTAGGCTGGTAAGAGTTTCCATCTTCAATAATTTCCCAAAGTGCATAGTCCTGCACTTGGAAATATTGCTCTATCCTCAGCTTCCACATTTCAAACTCATTCTATTTGAGCATGGGTAGTTTTGCAGCAACATTGGTCTGAATAGATTCAACATCCATTTCTTCTTCTTCTTCTTCTAAATCAATAATATCAGCCTTGCTCTAATACCAACTGAGATGATGATCGATACACTGGTAAGGTGGTTAAACCTTTTGTACTTTGTGTATATGATATATTGAGTTAATATGATTAAGTATGCGGAATCTACTTAATCACACTTAGAAGGTTATTTGTGTTATGGAAATGGAACAAAGATGTTTGATATAGAACAATGAACAAAGAAAGTTATCACCAAACTATTCAATATTATTAAGATAATAATACGAGTGATCTTGAATTATCACTAGGGTTACAACCTTGAATCTTAAATGTTTCTATGTCTTGAGATATATGTGTTTGTTCTAACTATTCAACAGTTATGAAAGTTCTAATCTTTTCACACTATTAGACACATACTTATCTAAGTCTAAGATCTTTATTTTATGATGCTTGCAAAATTGGGAAACAAGTTCATAATAGCCATAAGGCTAAAAACATGTTATCTACATCTAGGTGTCTAGAATTGTTACATATGGATTTGTTTGGTCCATCTGCTATACAAAGTTACGGGGGAAACTTCTATACTTTGGTAATAGTCGATGATTACTCTAGGTATACTTGGACTAAGTTCTTAAAAACTAAAAACGAGGCATTTGATAAACTTGAAATTCTAAGTTAGAAAATTCAAAGTCAAATAGGAAATAATATAGTGTCAATAAGAACCGACAATGGTCGTGAATTTGATAACGAAATCCATTTTGGAGCTTTTTGTGATGCTAATGGCATAACACATAATTTCTCAGCTCCTCGAACTCCTCAATCTAATGGTGTAGTAGAATGCAAAAATAGGACAATTCAAGAAATGAGTAGAACTATGTTAAATGAACAAAACATACCTCAAAAGTTTTGGTGTCACGCTGTAGATACATCCACATATATCCTAAATCGAGTTCTAATTAGACCATTCTTGAAAAAGACTCCATATGAGTTATATAGAGGCAAAAAGTCTACTTTAGGATATTTTAGAGTTTTTGGAAGCAAGTGCTTCATTTTAAACACAAAGGATTACCTCACCAAGTTCGACCCAAAGTCGTATGAAGGTGTATTTCTAGGATATTCACAAAATAGTAAAGCCTACATAGTTTTGAACAAAGAAACCTCAAGAGTCGAGGAATCGTTGAACGTAACATTTGAAGAAAGTCCACCTCCCTCTAAGACATCACCTTTGGTAGATGATGACTTAGTTGAAAGTCAAATGGTTGAAAACTAAGAAAACATAGAGAATGAAAAAGAAGACGAACCGGTAAAAAGAGAAATTGTCAACATCAAAGAATCCAAAAGTCACCCATTAGACAACGTCATAGGAAAAATTAACGAAAGAACCTTAAGGTCAAAAGCTCAGAACGAAAGTAATTTCTTTTGTTTTGTTTCAACCATTGAACCTAAAAATGTTAATGAAGCCATAAAAGATGAATCTTGGGTCATTGCGATGCAAGAAGAATTAAATCAGTTTATTAGAAATGACGTTTGGACTTTAGTCCCACAACCTCAAAATCAAACCATAATTGGAACCAAATGGGTATTTAGGAACAAAATGGATGAAAATGCAGTAGTGTCTAGAAATAAAGCTAGGCTAGTAGCTCAAGGCTACATTCAACAAGAAGGTATAGATTACGACGAGACATTTGCACCCGTCGCTAGGCTTGAGTCAATTAGAATATTACTTACATATGCATGTGCTCACGACTTTAAACTATTCCAAATGGATGTTAAAAGTGCTTTTCTAAATGGTTTTATTAATGAGGAAGTGTACGTTGCACAACCTCCCGACTTTGCCGATTTTGAAAAACCTAATCATGTCTACAAACTTAAGAAAGCTTTATACAGACTTAAGCAAGCACCAAAAGCTTGGTATGATCGACTTAAGACTTTCCTAGTTGACCATAAGTATACCATGGGCCTAGTAGACAACACTCTTTTCACCAAGAAAAAGGGATCACATATTATCATAGTCCAGATATATGTGGATGACATTATATTCGGTTCCAACTTGTCAAGAGTTATGCGATGAATTCTCAAAAATCATGCATGATGAGTTTGAAATGAGTATGATGGGGGAACTAAAATTTTTTTGGGTCTTCAAATAAAACAATTAGAAGATGGGATTTTCTTCAACCAATCTAAGTATATCAAGGATATGCTTAAGAAATTTGGTCTTGAAGATTCAAAACCTATTAAAACACAAATGTCCTCAGAAACTAAACTTACTAAGGATGAAGAAAGTGAATCCGTGGATAACACTAAATATAGGGGAATGATTGGTAGTCTACTTTACCTAACGGCTAGTAGACCGGACATTATGTTTAGTGTTTGTCTACGTGCACGCTTTCAAGAAGATCCCAAAATATTCCATCTTGAAGCCGTTAAACGAATCTTTAGGTATATTAAAGGCACCACACATCTAGGATTATGGTATCCCAAAGGAACGGGAATGGAAACCATAGTGTATGCCGACTCAGACCATGTCGGTGATTATGTTGATAGGAAAAGTACAAGCGGTATTTATGCTTTCGTAGGACATTGTCTCACCTCATGGTTTGCTAAGAAACAAATGGCCCTCGCAATATCAACAACTGAAGCCGAGTACGTGTTAGTAGGAAAAGCTTGTCAACAAGCACTGTGGATGAAACAAGCTCTCGTCGACTATGGAATTAAACTCATTGACATTCTCATTCTTTGCGACAACAAAGGAGCTATCAACCTCAGCAAAAATCCAGTCCAACACGCTAGAACCAAACACATAGACATACGACACCATTTCCTACGCAACAATGTTCAGAAGGGAAACATCTCAATTGAGAAAGTATCCTCAGAGGACAACATTGCCGACATCCTCACAAAACCTCTTAAGAGAGAGCCTTTCAACTTTATTAGACTTGGTTTAGGATTAATTGAACCTAGTGAATAGATAAAACATTAGCTTAAACCTTAGATTAACCAAACACGACAATAACCAAATTCCAAGCCTGAACCTGCGGAACCAAACGACAACAAGGGCGGAACCCTTATTTTGGTTCCACCGGATCCGCAGCTTGCTGAACTAGTTTTTAGCTTATTTAACAAACATCTTGTACTATTCATCACACTTCCCAAAAAACTATTAGGTACTGGTATTCGACTCAACATCATCCAAACTCAAAATTTAGGTCATCTCCTTCCATCAAATTGTGCTATAAACATCTCTGTAAGTATCCTAATCACGTCTACATTCCTGATCTGAGTCTAGGATTTCTATTTCATGCACAAAATCAAAACTTGGGGTTTATGCATATTTTTAGCTAAATCATGAAACATATTTACTGAATTGCATCACAAATCATATTTTCCTTATTTGGGAATTGCATCTTGTAGTATATTATCATAATTCATCAAAATCCTCATGAGAAATTTTTGCAAAAATCTTCTCACGACTAGGAAAAATGATTTTTAGCACATTGTTCATACAAATACAAAAACGTTATGTTTTTAAACATCACTTGCATAATGTCTCTTGAATGCTAAAGGGAATACATAACTAATATGTATTTTCGGGTACATTCAATCGTAGCCACATTGAAGTAGGAGCGTTTGGGTTATCTCTCATTTTATCACAAGACTTGCATAAACAAAATTTTCATGCATCAAAAGGAGTCGAGATAACCGTACCTCCACATTGTCTCCATATAGGCACACACTAGAAATATATATATATATATATATATATATATATATATATATATATATATATATATATATATTATATATATATATATATATATATATATATATATATATAATATATATAAATTTTCGTTAATTGTAACTAAACTATATACTTTCGTGTCTAGGATAATCATGCCTCCCGTAAATTTTTATGATCACAAAGAAACCGTTAAATACCTACCTAAACATCACAAAACCAAAGGACTTAGTGAGGAACAAGTTGAAATCTTCAAAGCATTAGAAAAACACTATGTCCACGAGGGTAGAACCGTAGACCCCTCATTCTATGAAGGTACTATTCTTCGAGAACAATTAGCCGCGATGCATTTCGATAGCCTTCTAGACATCAATGAACCCATCATCCTTAGGTTCATTCTCGAGTTCTATGCTAGTGTAGGGCTTAGTTCAAATGACTATGGATACATGAATGTCCATTTCAAAGTCAACGAAACCCAATTCAATATTCCTTTAGATCAATTTGGAGATGTCTTAGGAGTTCCAAATCATGGAACTTGTTTCTATTCAGACAAGTGGTCGTTGACCATTCTTGAATCCAACCTTGATCGTTCGACACCATATGCCACACCATTAACTGCAAAAGAAGCCATTCGTGATCATCTCTTTGTGCCTAGGAACAACCAAACTAGGTTAAGTCGAGGTCGTCAAGTGGATAGGGATCCATTTGCCATGGAGCTAAATGAACTTAGGCCCCACTTTAAGAAACTAGAAGAGCTTCTAAGGGCTAATGTCATAAGCACGATAGGGAATAGGGATCATGTTAACGCAAGCCTTTGTTACATGATGTTATTGCGTGTCAAACCATCAACCCTTCAACCTCGCTTACTTTATCGCCAGAAGGATGGCTGATATTCCGGTTCAAGGCACCACCGCCATGCCCTACGGGATGCTTCTCACCCGTCTTTATAGAGCTTTTGCACCAATTCCTAGAAACGCTTTAGGATTCGTTCCCGACTACACCGAGATTAAGCACACTTTTGTTCCACTTAGTGATCATCGGGTAGCCGTAGCAAAGGGAAAACGAGCTCATCCTCCTACATCATCATCATCATCATCATCCATGAGTGAAGAGGATGGTTTGCCAAACTCTAGGATCTCACCACCCGAGTACTTGAGTCAACTTCCTCCAATCCTGAACGAATCAGCGGAGTTTCGACAAACTAAAGGAATGGTGAAGAATTTAGGGCGTTGGATCATGAAGCTTCACAAGAAAATGAGCAAAAAGTGAAGTGTTGGGAGTGTTTGGCATTAGACTTATTCAAACAATGATGTGTTGAACTTGTGTGTTTCTTAGGATACTATGCTTGTACTTAACTTGTATGTGAACTAACTCAACATTGCAGGATGATAACATTTATTGTTATCGATTTTTGGAAATTAAGCCACCATTTGGCTTAACCACCTTTATGGTAAGTCATTATCATCGGATTAATCTATGTATAAACGTGTGTTAGAACCCGTGTTTTTAGTTTTATTCTATCATATATTAGTAGTTACATATGTTTTAGGAGAATTTTTGGGTTTTGAACGGATAACTACAAATATGCATATCTTTTTGTTAGAATTAGCACTTCTGATCGGCAGAGTTGGTGGAACCCAAATTTTGGTTCTGCCTGTTGTGCACTTTGGCTCCGCCATATCTCACTCTGCGGATTCTGCGGTACCCAAATAAGGGATCCGCACTTGTTATCGATTTGTTCCGCCGTATCTAACAGTAACTTTTTCAAAATTCCCGACTAATCCCGATCCTTAGATTATTGATTCTAGTTTTTAGAATTCTTCTACTGATCATTAAACTTATTAAGATCATTTAGGCACACTTAGAATCACATGAAATCCATTTCCCACCAAAATTTGAAAATTTAAATTTTCAATGTGAGTTACCTTTCTGTAACAAGCAAGGAACCCTCGAATTGGTTCCTTGAAATCCGTGGGAACATCACATCAACAGAATTTCCACTCACTCCTTGCATTAACTGCAAATCTTCTAAAATTCACTTAACTTAAGCTCTATGGTTTGACTTAAATGATGTGACTAGCACAAATTTTTGTTCCAAATCATTAGGAACCAACATTCCTCATTGGATTCACATCAAATCCAAACACAAAGATCAGCATACCTTCTGTCTATAAATTAGAACCTCAGGATCATCACAAATCACACAACAACCATCACTACTAAATCTCATTCCTGTACCTTAGAGCAACTATTCTCACATTTCAACAATGCCAAAATCAAATAACTCATCTACAAGTAGACCCGCAAGAAGGACAGCTCGTATGAGTGTCCATCCTTGTTGCTTCGTGAACTTAGCTAATTCATCATCAGAGGAGTCATCTCCACTCAACATCTCTTCACCAATAGCAAATGAAATTTTTCTAAACCTTGCAACTCCAACACCATCTAACACCATCATCAACATACTACCTCCAACAATTACTCTTGTAGCAACCACACCACCACCCGCTCTATCACAACCTAATAGATCACCTTCACCACTACATTCACCACAACTTCAGCCCCTAGAGTTGTTTAGAACTCCACCTTCATCACCTCATCCATACTTGGATGATTTGGAAGACCTTCCACCAAGGTCAACCAATCCTCCTCCCATGACCTTTAAAAGTCAAACACCTATGCTCTTCCATCCCATTTATCGGGATATCCATGGTCCACTTTACCATGATGCACCACCACCTCAACCACAAACACAACCCCTCTCACCAACATCCACACTCATTGCCATTGATGAGGCAATGTGGATCAATGAAACACAAACCCATGAAGAGATTAATGAGGAGCTCACCCGCCTCTATGCTCTCTCCAATATGGTAGATTCCCGCCTTGGTGAAGCCATGGATCTTCAATCCATCTTGCTTAACTCCATCACAACTCCACAATCAACCAACCAACAACCACAACCACCAAACAACCAATCACCACCACAACCAATAACCAACCAACCACCACCACCATCACAAAACAATGAGCCCATTCTTCCTCCCGACTATCAAAGGCATGATTGCTCACAATGCGAGAGGACCGCTCACTTGGCCCAAAGGACCAACATCTTGGTCCATGAGCTTCAAAATGAGATAAGGTTCATTTTGAACCATATTCTCAAACGCCTAAATGCAATCTCTCATCCTCCGCAATAGGCAAATTTTAGTTTATTCCTAGTTTCCTTTTATAGGATTTCATTGGATTGTTTTAGGAATTCTATATTTTTAGGAACTTTTTCTTTTTATGTAACATCATGGTTTGTGACTTATGTCACAAACAATTTTCAAGTAATGAATGTTATATTTATGCTTATGGGTGATCACTATTTGGCATAATATCTTGGTTTGTTTGGTTTACTAACATTTATTGTATGGTTGGTTTGAATTCTCATAATGATTTGACCACTTCTACTTAGGTGCATTTTTGATCAGACACGTATTGTTGACTTTTTAAAGTCAAATGGGTTAAACTTCCATGTTTGGTTGACCTATACATATGCATTATGCTACTTGGTTGGATTGATTCACAACTAACATTTGTTTTGTAGCTTTTCTCAACTTTGAATCATATACGTTGGAACCCTAGCAACGGGGAGTATAGATCAAGGGGGAATATATCATGTACTAACTCATCATTTTTTTTAGCATTTCTCATCCTTGAAAAGTGTACGTTGGTACCCTAGCAATGGGGAGTATACATCGAGGGGGAGCATATCATATTCTAACCATTTATTTTGTAGGATCATGCATCATGACCATGGTACTCCATTTAGGGGGAGTATAATCCAAGGGGGAGCTTTAAAGTTCTCAAAATCATTGAAATACTCTTGGTACTCCAATTTAGGGGGAGTAATAACCAAGAATTGTTCACCACATTCCGCTACGCATACCTTTTTTTTTGTTTCGACAAAAAAAAGGGAAATAGGATTAAGTCTACATCACTGTAAAACATCACAATACATACTTTTATGCTTAAAATAGTTTTTTAAAACTTGCATAAAACTAACTTAATCTATATTTTTAAAAGACTCATACTTTATTTAGTCATTTGCTTAAAAATATACTTTATGTTTTGTCATCAACAAAAAGGGGGAGATTGTTAATACAAATATCGTCCTAAAAACGTTATTTATATTTTACGATCTTTGCTTAATTTTGTTAATGACAATTACAAAGTTTATCTTTAAGCAAAGCATAAATATAAGTTAAAGTCTTTTACATTTATAGTAACAAGTCTTTTAAAACATATTTACACATTACATGATCACTAGGAATCACATTGCATATATACATTTTACATTTACATGTTTTACTTTTATTTCTTAAATTAGAAATATTAACATGACATCATGACATACCTCATTTTGATATCTTGAGGATTTGGGAAATATTTTGGTAAGATCTTTAAGTAACAAAGTTGACTTTGCAAGATCTTGAAATGACTTTCAAGATATAGAATGATATGGAAAGATTTGTAAGAATCTTAGCTGTCTGGTCCCCGCGGAACCAAACCAGTACAAAGGCGGATCCAATTTTTGGGATCCGCCAAATTCGTGCCCTGTTGATCAGCTCTGCCTATAAATAGCAAGCTGATCATTCAGGCACGCTCATCACTCATATAGCCTAAAATACATATTCATTCATTTGTACATTAATAACCCATATCATTCTTTCATTTCATTGATCTTACTTTTGTAGCAAAGAAGATCGAGCATACAAGCTTCAACATACATACTGTTGCAAGTTTCATTAGTTAGATACTGTGTGATTTGTTAGTGTTCACACATCATTGTTTATACCTTTCATTCAGTAGAGTTTGGTTAGTGTTTTAGTCCTTAAAACACATAGAGTGTTGGGAGTGGTTGTACCCTTGTTAAAGAACCAACGAGAGTGGTTGTACCCTTGTAAAGAACCCGATGTTTAGCTTAGTACCGGATAAAGAGTAAGCGACGTGTAAAGGTTTTCTCCGCCTAGAAGGGAGTTTGTTTCTTAGTGAAGAAAAACTCTCGAGTTAGAGGCTCGAGGAGTGGAGTAGGGCAAGGAAGAGAGTCCTTGTAGCAGAACCACTATAAACATCCATGTTGTATGGTTTGATCATTCCTTTCCTTATTTGTTATAATATATATATATATATTATATATATATATATATATATATATATTATATATATATATATATATATATATTTGCTTGATTGCTTGTTTTAATTTGAAATCACATTAAGTAAACAAAGCGAATAAATTTTAAAACAGTAAAAACTATTCAACCCCCCTTCTAGTTTTCCACACTTTGCTTAGTCACTTTGATGAAACCGAGACCTCCCTAAACGAATTCACATATGTACACTTGTATGTCAAGTTGCAAAGTCCTCAAGTACCCTACTCCCCTAGCTTGCCTCCCTTGTATTCGTTATCTCCTTCCACATATTCTCTTTGTCCCTCAACATGTCCTAATCCCATGTATTATAACCCCATGCATCTCGTATTTCACGTACACACTCAAATCTCACAACACATAAACACTCCAAGTCTTTTTGCAACCTGTGTCAAGTCGAGAAGAACAAGGACAGTATCAAGGTGATCTCTAGCGTGCACAAGCCATCCAAGAGCCCCTCTCCAATCCTTGGTGTGTAAACTAACGAGTCACGAAGCTCTCATACCCTCCCCTTGTCCAACAGTCGTGTATCATCCCACCTTTTGAGGTGTTGTAAGTCCATTTCAACACATAGTCAATTTTTGAATACTTTGAGTTGTTTCGTAAACTGTTTGAACAAGCCAAGCTTTCCCTTCATATTTCCTAGCTCTCGTTAATCTTAAACCAAACAAATATGCTCATTTGAATCTCAACATGGCTAATTTTGAGTTAGTACTCTTGTTATAAACTTATCACAACATATAAACACTCTTTATCACACGTTTCATATTCACTTTGAGCAAAATCTATAAAACTGTCTAAGTTATATCACTTCACAGAACGATTTGTGTCATTTAAAATGGACTTGTAAAACTATTTATAAACGTACATAATACCAAACTAAATGTTTGGCTTATTTCTTTATACACTAAATAAACAGGCTAAGCTTATAAGACACTCTTACAAGCTCGTTTGATAAGTTTCACAAGCTAAAAGCTATGCACTCTAGCAACAGTTTCTGTGTACAAATTTATACGGGCATTAAGGCCCAATGATTGGAAATAAGCAATTTGTGAATAAGTTGTGTTTAAGTTGTTATGTAAATTCAAAGTAGCTTACTATAAGCCCAAAAACAAACCCACAAAACCCCAAGTCCATTGGATCGCTAAAATTATCATTGGGCCGTGCGTTATGTCTTAAAGCCCATTAACACAGAAATAAGCTCATCACCCATAATAAGTTGTTGGTTAAGCTCATATAAGCTTCTGAGAATATAAAAAGCTCATATAAATGATAACTTTTGCTAAATATGTATTTTGGACTAAAAATGTAAACTTTGTTAAACTAAAGGGTTAAAAATGTAACTTTTGGAAAACAAGGGTCTAAACTGTCAAATCAATAATCTAAGGCTATAAACTGAACTTATATATGTTTTTTGGTAGAATATGTAAATTTGGAAGAATTTGGACTTGAAATGTAAAAATAGTTAAATATTGGACTAACTTTGCAAGTCATTTTATCTATAAGGACTAAAACTGCCAACTCCTTGAAACATTTGCAAAAAAAGTCATTATACTAAACTAAAGATATAAATTGGTTATTTGAATACTATAAGTGCTAAAATATCAAACTTAATAGTTAAGGACTAAAAATGTAAATATACTAAAGTTAAAGGACCAAAATTGTAATTTCTCATAAACTTGTATCAAAACTGTCATTTTGATAACTAAGAGGAAAAAAGTGAATATTTGGAAACTAATTATGTTAAAGGTTTATTCTGTAACATTATGATTTTATTAACACACCAATCTTTTATAAGTCATATCCCAAGAAAAACACTAAACTGTTATGTAAAGCATAACTTATCATCCACTAACTTTTGAAGAGACGATATTTACCAAATCTAAGTACATAAAAGTAAGATGATATTATATGTAATATTATTTTTGAACTTTAGGCATTTTAAGCCTTCAAGCCATCCTTGCCACAATCAAAACCATTCCCGTAATCCTTATTCACTCTAAGCATGATATAAAACAATCAAAATCTCAGACTCTCATATTATTCTAGGTCGTGTGTTGGAGCCGTTCCCACGTTGCATTTGATATCACTTATTTGCCAACTACCACCAACTGAGGTGAGTTCATAGTCCCACTTTTATATGTTTTACAAACTCGTGGGGAGATACATGCTACAAACTGAACACAAGTATTTTTATGTAAGCTATCCTGAATGTTATTGCATAAGACACACTGTTGCCCCTATAAAGCCCCTCATATCATGAACCTTAGTCACTTGCAAGTGAACGCGGATATTGTGAATAGATCTACTGGCGGTTGACAACCTATTTGTGCTAGCCGGGAGATTACCTTGTGTTAGCCGGACATATAGCCAAATGCACATTATTTGATAAATACCAGGAGAATGGCAAGCTCCTGCCCCGTGGGCCCCTAAATTATATCACACCTGTTAAAGTTTGAGTTCATGAGACTTATTGCAATAAACAACTATACTATGATTTTACATGCTCAACTACTACTCATCTTGTGTTCAAACTGATTATCAAACACAAACACTATGGATTCACTCAACAATTTTGTTGACTTTTAGCATGTTTATCTCACGTAACTGAAGCAGCATTCAAGGCACGGAGTGAGCAATAGACCATGAGTCTTTGGTGTAAACATAAATTAAATCAGTCATTCCAAACTCTTATGTCATTTATGATATTGCTAAACAATGGAAACTCTTTCATATTTGAATTAAATAATAATTGTGGAAAACTAGAAGAGTGGTTGAATAGTTTTTACTGTTTTCTTAAATTAATTTGCTTTGAGACTTGTCTTGATTTCAAATTAATGCAAACAAACAAATAATATAAGTAATGCAAGTAAGGGAAAAGAACAATCAAACCATAACACGGAGATTTATAGTGGTTCGGCTACAAGGACTCTTTTCCTTGCCCTACTCCACTCCTCGAGCCTCTAACTCGAGAGTTTTTCTTCACTAAGAAACAAGCTCCCTTCTCGGCGGAGAAAACCTTTACACACGTCGCTTACACCTTTTTCCGGTACAAAGCTAAATACCGGGTTCTAGTTCAAGGTAGAACCAACCTGACGTCGCCTATACAATTTCCGACACTAAGCTAGATGTCGAGTTCTTTACAAGGGTTCAACCACTCCCGACACTCTATGTGTTTTGAGGACTAAAACACTAACCGATCACTACTGAATGAATGGTATAAAAATGATGTGTGAATTACTAACAAATCACAGAGTGACTACACTAACAGGATAGCAACAGTTTGTTGATCCTTGATGCTTGATCTCTTTGCTACAAAAGGAAGATCACTAAGAATGTAATGAATGGGTTAGTAATGTACAAATGAATGAATATGTACTTTATGCTATGTAAGTGATGGTTGTCCTTGAATGATCAGCTTGCTATTTATAGGCAAAACTGATCAGACAACTGGCGGATTTGGCGGACCCAAAATAAGGGTTCCGCCCTTGTACTGGTTTGGTTCCGCGGGAACATGCCAGTTAAGAGTTTTCCAAATCTTACCATATCTTGTCTAGTCTTGTCAAGATCTTACAAAGTCAACTCATTTGCTTCAAGATTTTTCCAAAATATAATGTAAAGTCAACTAAGATTTCCTAATGAGGTATGCCATGATGTCATGTGTATTTCTATTTTTAAGAAATAAAAATAAACATGTAAATGTATATATGTATGCAATGTGTAATTCCTAGTGATTATGTGATATGTAAATGAATTTTAAAAAAGCTTGTTACTAAAATGTAAAAGTCTTTAACATATACTTATGCTTTGCTAAAGATAAACCTTATATTTGTCATTAACAAAATAAAGCAAAGATCGTAAAATATAAATAACGTTTTTAGGACGATATTTGTATTAACAATAATGACTATCAAAACGTCTCTTTTGAGTCGTTTTTTATGATTATGACTATGATCCTCTACGTAATACCCCAATTAGTCTTCCGCTGTTAGAATAAATTTTTGGGGGTGTTACAGATTGGCATCAGAGATATGGTTACAGAGAACCTAGTGTATTTGAAACACTGGACTATAACTACGTTTTCAAAATGGACCAGTTTACACCACACAACCTTAAGCCCTCCGTGCCTACATATTTCCAACAATTGGTTAAGGATGTTGCACCCCGGACTATCTCACAATAACTTTTGCATACTTGATGCTAGAGTAATAACTTACATTACTATTTACTGGGTTATTACAGTACCATGTCTTCACCCTCACATCATACTACCTCCTCCTCTGACCTGGAGGTAGAGGATATTGCATCATCCACCACCCTACCGGTTGTTCTGAAACCTACAGTGTTGCAGGTTGCATCGGAGGAAACTGAGCCCTTTGAATAGGGTGAAGTTGTCCCCACACCCCCGATGTCACCGATTGCACCTGCTGGCAATCCCAGCTCCCCGTCATCTGATGACAGGATAGCACAGACTTGGCAATGGTTTCCTGCACCGAGTACTGAGACTCCTCCTACACTACCACCACCCCCACCTGCTCGGGTTTTCCAAGGCAAGAGAGTCCGGATCCTACAACCCTATGGGCCCGAACCATTCATGAGGCCATTTCGGAGAAGCCCAAATGGTCCTATCCGTATCCACACTCCTCGCAGGAGAGTGAGAGCACCTATGGTTCCTGTTGTACCATCACCACCTTTGTCACCCACCTCACCTTTCGATATGGTTGGGTTGTCACCACCATCATCCCCCGAACATTACATGTCACTACCCCCATCACCACCCTATCCACCACAAAACAGACCAGATTTTCTGTTTAACGCATATACTCAGACTTTCCCGTATGCACCTCGCTATCAGGATGTGACACCTGAGTACACTCCACCCTAGCACCCGACCCCTATTTCACCCCCAGGCGATGCTCAGTCCCATACCTCTTCGTTCATTCCATTTCCCCAGGTTTTTACCCTCCCAACAAAGTCTTTGAGACCGGGGAGTCTTCTAGGATGGCAGCAGACCGCACCCCCGCCATCATGACGCAGTTGGAGCGTCATGAAATTCAGATCAGTACTTAAGAGGTCAGGATTGCAAAGATGCATGTTATGCAGAGAACAGAGATGCATGTTATGCAGAGAACAGAGATACAAGAATTGCTGGACCAAATCACGAAGCTCAGGAAGCGCACGGGTTAGACTTCAGGGATATAGACATAGTCTACATCATGTATAGTTTTGGGACATCTAGCCGGTTATATGTAAATTAATAAAAGACCTTGCAACGTTCTGTTTTGTAACACAACGAATCAAGTTTATTAATGTTATGTCATGGTTATGGTACTACTATATATTGATGTTGATTTATATTCCCGTGATTGTTGTCTTATATTCATGTGTGATGTGATTGTATCCAGACATGTCGTGATGTTGCTTATGATTGTGATGAATTCTTTACATGATGGTAATTAAATTGTAATTATGAAACTTTTAACAATGAGTGTTTCGGAAGAGAACTTGATGGATGTAGAAAAAAGTTGTTGAACTTCAGCTTTTGTAGATGATGAATTAGTTTGATCCTTAGCAATTCTATGCTCAGATTTGATCATTTCATATATACACATACAATAATCTTTGGACATGCTGTGATTTTATGATTTATATAGACTCAGATGGATGTGATTCCACATAACAACAATATATCTATGACATGCAATTACTTGAGATATTCCAGCATGGTCATTATAAAAATCTAAACTTGTGTTTTCTTATGGTATTAATAGAAGAATGACACGTACAAGAAGAGCAACTACCCCACCAGCACCAGCACCAACACCAGCCATGACCCCAGAAGCTATCCAGAAGTTGATAGCCGACAGCGTGGCTGCTGCACTTGAAAACCAAGCAGCTCCAGTGGCCCGTTCAAGTAGTATCAACTGGTCCACTGAAGAAAGCGTGGTTGTTTCCCTACACAAATTTACCTACAAAGATTTTATGAGCTGTCAGCCAGCTTACTTTAAGGGTACCGAAGGAATGACCGAACTTGCTCGATGGTTTGAGCGTTCCGAAACTGTATTCATGAGAAGCGGTTGTCTTGACAACTGCAAGGTCACGTATGCTACAGGGACTCTGTTGGACGAGGCCCAATCATGGTGGAATGCTATAGTTCATAATATGGGTACTGAGGAGGCCTATCGGGTCACTTGGTCTGAACTCAAGCAGAAAATGCTGAAGAAATACTGCCCTTGTTCGGAAGTAAAGAAACTGGAAGATGAATTCCACCACCTGGTTGTGAAAGGAGTTGACCTAAGAGCTTATAACCAAAGATTCCAGGAACTGGCAGCACTGTGCCCAACCATGGTGCCAGATCTCGACAAGACATTCGAAAAGTACATTGAGGGACTGCCTCAAAGTATTGAAGGAAATGTTACCGCATCTAAACCTCCAGCGCTTGAAGAAGCCATGACAATTGCTCAAAAGTTATTGGATCGGGAAATTAAGCGGAATTCAACTGCGGGGCATAATGATCTCAAGCAAAAGTACGATGATAGGAGAACCACCCCTCACAGCAGCAGCAGGTACCACAACAACCATCGTAACTACAACTACCGTCAGAGCTGCAACAACCGCCATCACAGATAAAACCACAGGCAGGAAGCTGCCAAGGCTTATGTTGCTGCACCAACTGACATAAATGGTTACGCCGGAAATCAACCCCTGTGTAACCGATGCAAGCTGCATCACATAGGACCTTGCACTGTCAAGTGTGGAAAGTGCCAAAGAACAGGTCATAAGACTATTGACTGCAAGGCCACCGGCGCAAACCTGCAACCAGTGGTCATGGTGTGTCACCGGTGTGGAGAAAAGGGGCATTACAAGTGCCGATACCCAAACCAGAATGCTAACAACCCTGCTCGTGGAAGAGTGTATGTGCTGGGTGACGGAGATGCACCACGAAACCCGGATGTGGTCACGGGTACATTCTTAATAAATCAGCAAAGTGCTAAAGTTTTATTTGATTATGGTGCTGATAAGAGCTTTGTGTCTACTTCATTTGCTTCTCTGTTAAACATTGCCTCAACTAAGTTAGACACTACATATGAAATCGAAATAGCTAATGGGAACCTAATAGGCACTAACACCGTAATTCGAGGTTGCACTATAATCTTACAAAAGAAACCTTTCCTTATCGACCTTATGCCTATTCAGCTTGGTAGTTTTGTTGTTGTTATTGGTATGGATTGGTTGTCCCAACACCGTGCTAGAATAGTCTGCGACGAGAAAACTGTCCATATTCCACTAAATGGTGAAACCCTTATTGTACAAGGCGACCGAAGTAAGACCCGATTTGGTATTATCTCGTATATCAGGACGGTGAAGTACATGAATGAAGTATGTCAAGTGTTTATGGTTCAAGTGACGGAAAACAAGTCGTAGGAGAAGCGACTTGAAGATGTGCCCGTAGTCAGAGATTTCCCCGAAGTGTTTCCTGAAGATCTACCCAGCCTTCCGCCTGTTCATCAAATAGAGTTTCAGATCGATTTAGTTCCAGGAACGACACCAGTAGCAAAAGCACCCTATAGGTTGGCACCATCTGAAATGAAGGAGTTGTCTGAACAATTGAAAGAGTTGTAGGATAAGGGATTCATCCGACCGAGTTCCTCACCCTAGGGAGCTCCGGTGTTATTCATTAAGAAGAAAGACGGATCATTCAGAATGTGTATCAACTACAGAGAGTTGAACAAGCTCACAGTGAAGAATCGATATCCGCTACCCAGGATCGACAACTTATTTGATCAGTTGCAAGGATCGAGTGTTTACTCAAAGATTGATTTAAGGTCGGGGTACCATCATCTGAGAGTTCGAGAAGAAGATATTCCCAAAACCGCTTTCAGAACATGTTACGGTCATTACGAATTTCAAGTGATGCCATTTGGTTTGACCAACGCACTTGCAGTGTTCATAGACTTGATGAATCGAGTATGCAAACCGTACTTGGATAAGTTCGTAATTGTGTTCATAGACGTTATTCTCATCTACTCCAGCAACCAAGAAGAACATGCTAAACATCTGAGAGCCATCTTAGAGTTGCCCAAGACAGAACAATTGTACGCTAAATTCTCCAAATGTGATTTTTGGATCCAAAATGTATAATTTCTTGGGCATGTCATCAATAGTCAAGGCATTCACGTAGACCCGGCCAAGATCAAGGAAGTAAAAGAATGGGCATCCCCTACAAACCCTACAGAGATTCAGGAATTTCTAGGACTTGCTGGTTATTACAGAAGATTCATCGAAGATTTCTCAAAAATCACCAAGCCTTTGACAGAATTGACACAGAAAAACAAGAAGTATGAATGGGGAGAGAAACAGGATTCAGCTTTCCAACTCCTAAAACAAAAACTCTGTGAAGCACCTATTTTAGCACTACCCTAGGGAAGTGAAGGATTCGTAGTGCATTATGATGCATCGCACCATGGTTTAGGTGCAGTATTGATGCAAAAGAACAAATTAATAACATATGCTTCTCGACAGCTTAAGAAGAATGAAGAGAACTACACAACTCATGATCTTGAATTAGGAGCAATAGTATTTTCTCTCAAGATGTGGAGACATTACCTATACAGCACCAAGTGTACGGTATTCACAGATCACAAAAGTTTTCAACACATTCTTGATCAGAAGGAGTTAAACATGAGACAGCGTAGATGGTTAGAGCTACTTAGTTATTATTATTGCGAGATTCGCTATCATCCAGGAAAGGCGAACGTTGTGGCCGATGCTTTAAGCAGAAAAGAGCGTATTAAACCTTTCCGTGTCCGATTGTTAGGAATGACGATTTGTTCACCGCTCCCGTCACAAATCCTCCAAGCTCAGTCTGAAGCTCTCAGAGAAGAGAACAGACCCAGTGAAAAGATCTACGGCATGCCCGAAAGTGAAAATGGTTTTGTGAAGAGAACAGACGAAATGCTATGGTTTAAAGAAAGAAGTTGGGTTTCACTCTACGGAGCTATATGAGACCTCATCATGCATGAATCCCATAAATCCGAGTACTCCATTCACCCCGGTTCTGATAAGATGTATCAGGATCTTAAGAAACATTATTGGTGGCCAAACATGAAGGCCGACATCGCTGAGTATGTTGGAAAATGTTTGACTTGCTCAAGAGTAAAGGAAGAATGTCAGAGACCGTCAGGATTACTCACACAACCCAATCTTCCCATATGGAAATGGGAACAGATTACATTGGACTACATCACCAAACTACCAAAGACATCAACAAGATTAGACACCATTTAGGTTATCGCTGATCATCTCACCAAATCCGCTCATTTTCTACCAATCCGAGAAACTGACGAGATGAGCATACTCGCACAGTTGTATCTGAAGGAAATAGTGACCCGACATGGAGTACCTATCTCTATTATCTCTGATATCGATAGCTAATTCACCTCTAGATTTTGGTAGTTGTTGCAAAAAGCTTTAGGTACCCGTCTAGATATGAGCACCGCATATCACCCCCAGACTGATGGGCAGAGTGAAAGAACGATTCAAACTCTGGAAGACATGCTTAGGGCATGTGTGATTGATTTTGGAAAAGGTTGGGATAAACACTTGCCGTTGGCAGAATTCTCGTACAACAACAGCTAATATGCCAGTATAAAGGCAGCCCTGTTTAAAGCACTGTATGGTCGAAAGTGCAGATCACCTGTTTGTTGGGCCGAGGTAGGAGAAGTACAACTCACAGGGCCTGAGCTAATACACGAAACAACGGAAAAGATATTTAAGATCAGACAACGCCTACAAGCTGCTAGAGACAGACAAAAGAGTTATGCTGATGTGAGGCGAAAGTCAATGGAATTTCAGGTAGGAGATAGAGTTATGCTGAAAGTGTCTCCATGGAAAGGGATGGTACGCTTTGGAAAGCTCAAAAAGTTAAACCCGAGGTACATCGGACCATTCAAAATCCTGGAAAGGATTGGTCCAGTGGCATATCAACTTGAGCTTCTAGAAGAGCTCAACAGAGTGCACAATGTCCTTCACGTGTCAAACTTAAAAAAGTGCTTATCCGACGAATCTCTTGTGATTCCACTGAAAGAGATCCGACTCGATGACAAACTCACTTTTACAGAAGAACCGGTAGAAATTATGGATAAAGAGGTGAAACAGCTGAAGCAAAACCGTATCCCCATCGTTAAAGTTCGATGGAACTCTAAGCGAGGACCCAAGTATACTTAGGAGCGTGAGGACGAAATTCGCGCCAAATACCTATACTTGTTTTCGTAGAAAACACTCACAACCACCAAAAACTTAAATTCCGGGACGGAATTTAAATGACGGCTAGGTACTGTAGAATCCTGTAAAATTTCCAGTTATTAATAAACGTTAATCAAGAAATAATCAAGTGTTACTGTTCACTCACCCATTTTTAGGCAAGAATTTATTTTTTTTGCTTACACTGTGCAACAACGAATCAACATGTGATATGTGATTCACACCACTTTGGAACGAGCTCACACACGTACCTTAATATTTTCAAACGTGCATATATCAAACACGACATCATTGGTATCACCAAAACATCACAACACACTCACACCCCCCCCCCCTGATTCCTTATTTTCTTATTGGGCTTGAAAACCAATTTGGTCTCTTAATATTACACATTGGGCTTCGTTAACACTTAGCCCAATCATTTAATCCAACTATTAAACCAAACGGACCCCTAATTATTTAACATTGGGCCTAATCCAATCTTAAGCCCAATTAACGAGCCCAAACAATAACACTTAACTATATAACACAAACGACTTAACACACATACACTTTGACTAGTTTCCTTAATAATTCGACACACAACATATGTAACAAATTACACGACTCGTTTATCACATTCCAAGGAACCAAGATCAATCAATATATTTAACAAATATATTCGTATGAACAGTAAATACACATCAAAGCTAACAAGGTTCATGCATTCCTCAAATGTACAAAATTATCTCAAAACTATTTCAAACGAGTTCTTTTGTGTTCTAAACATTCTCAAATGAGTTTCTAAGTGTGTTACACATCTCACATGTCTCTCTAAGCCTGAAATGTGCCTTCACCTTATCATTTGGTCACATTGATAATTATTTTGGACCTTTTTAGACTTCTAAAACCAAACTAGCCCTTGAAATGTTTTCCTAGACACAACCTTGATCATATGTTTTACCCTAGACCTCAAATACAACACATAACACATTGTTTTGTCCCTTGAGACTTCTAATACACAAAATAAATACAAAAGGTTAATTTCTAGTATCCTTTGCTTAGTCACTTTGATGAAACTGAGACCTCCCTAAATGAATTCACATATGTGCACTTGTATCTAAAGTTACAAAGTCCTCAAGTACCCTACTCTCCTAGCTAGCCTCCCTCTTATTCATTATCTCCTTCCACATATTCTCTTTGTCCCTCAACTTGTCCCAATCCCATGTATTATAACCCCATGCATCTCATATTTCATGTATACACTCAAATCTCACAACACATAAACACTCCAAGTCTTTTTGCAACCTGTGTCAAGTCGAGAAGAACAAGGAAAGTATCGAGGTGATCCCTAGCATGCACAAGCCATCCAAGATCCCCTCTCCAATCCTTGGTGTATAAACTAACGAGTCACGAAGCTCTCATACCCTCCCCTTGTCCAACAGTCGTGTATCATCCTACCTTTAGAGGTGTTGTAAGTCCATTTCAACACATAGTCAATTTTTGAATACTTTGAGTTGTTTTTTAAACTGTTTGAACAAGCCAAGCTTTCCCTTTATATTTCCTAGCTCTCATTAATCTTAAACCAAATAAACACGCTCATTTGAATCTCAACATGGCTAAGTTTGAGTTAGTACCCTTGTTATAAACTTATCACAACATATAAACACTCTTTATTACACGTTTCATATTCACTTTGAGCAAAATCTATAAAACTGTCTAAGTTATATCACTCTACAGAACGATTTGTGTCATTTAAAATGGACTTGTGAAACTATTTCTAAACGTACACAATACCAAACTAAATGTTTGGCTTATTTCTTTATACACTAAACAAACAAGCTAAACTTATAAGCCACTCTTACAAGCTCATTTGATAAGTTTCACAAGCTAAAAGCTATCCACTCTCGTAACAGTTTCTGTGTACAAATTTATACGCATTGGGCCTTATGGCCCAATGACTGGAAATAAGCAATTTGTGAATAAGCTGTGTATAAGCTGTTATGTAAATTGAAAGTAGCTTATTATAAGCCCAAAAACAAACCCACAAAACCCCAAGTCCATTGGATCGCTAAAATTATCATTGGGTCGTGCGTTATGTCTTAAAGCCCATTAACACAAAAATAAGCTCATCACCCATAATAAGCTATTGAAACTGTTTTTTTGATAACTAAGAGGAAAAAAGTGAATATTTGGAAACTAATTATGTTAAATTTCCATATTTTAATACTTTAAGCTAAAAGTGTAATTATATGAAAGTACAAGGATTAAAAGTGTAAATATCCACTGTTAGGGTTTAAACTGTAAATTTCTTATAATTAAAGGTTTATTCTGTAACATTATGATTTTATTAACACACCAATCTTTTATAAGTCATATCCCAAGAAAAACACTAAACTGTTATGTAAAGCATAACTTATCATCCACTAACTTTTGAAGAGACGATATTTACCAAATCTAAGTACATAAAAGTAAGATGATATTATATGTAATATTATTTTTGAACTTTAGGAATTTTAAGCCTTCAAGCCATCCTTGCTACAATCAAAACCATTCCCGTAATCCTTATTCACTCTAAGCATGATATAAAACAATCAAAATCTTAGACTCTCATATTATTCTAGGTCGTGTGTTGGAGCCGTTCCCACGTTGCATTTGATAGCACTTCTTTGCCAACTACCACCAACTGAGGTGAGTTCATAGTCCCACTTTTATATTTTTTACAAACTCGTGGGGAGATACATGCTACAAACTGACACACAAGTATTTTTATGTATGCTATCCTGAATGTTATTGCATAAGACACACTGTTGCCCCTATAAAGCCCCTCATATCATGAACCTTAGTCAATTGTGAGTGAACACGAATATTGTAAATAGATCTATTGGCGGTTGACTACCCATTTGTGCTAGCCGGGAGATTTCCTTGTGTTAGCCAGACTGATAGCCAAATGCACGTTATTTGATAAATATTAGGTGAATGGCAAGCTCCTGCCCCGAGGGCCCCTAAATTATATCACACCTATTAAAGTTTGAGTTCATGAGACTTATTGCAATAAACAACTGTACTATGATTTTACATGCTCAACTACTACTCATCTTGTGTTCAAACTGATTATCAAACACAAACACTATGGATTCACTCAACAATTTTATTGACTTTTAGCATGTTTATCTCAGGTAACTGAAGCAACATTCAAGGCACGGAGTGGGCAATAGACCATGAGTCTTTGGTGTAAACATAAATTAAATCAGTCATTCCAAACTCTTATGTCATTTATGATATTGCTAAACAATGGAAACTCTTTCATATTTGAATTAAATAATAATGATTAACAAAACGTCTCTTTTGAGTCGTTTTCTATGATTATGACTGTGATCCTCTACGTAATACCCCAATTAGTCTTCCGCTGTTATAATGAAATTTTGGGGGTGTTACATTTGATTTCATATATATGCTTCATCTTTATTTGTTTATATTTCATGCTTCGAATATAATATGTGAAAATGCTTTATTTTATTTTTAACTTCGTCTTAAATACATATAAAGGTATTTTTCAAAAAAAGATAAGTGTAGGGAAGTTCAAATTTGTTTAAAAGAACGAATTCGAACATGCAAGATAACAAGTAATGATTAGCATATATTTATGTGATTGTTTAGAGTCTAATGTTTGTATCGAGTCACAATGAATGTTCTGCAGTTTTTCCAGGTTTTAATACTCAGATTTTTCTAGAAATTTTTCAGAAACAAAACGTAAAAATACTGTCAAGTCATGCTTTGACGGCGTCAGGCTTAACACCCGACAGTGTCAGGCACTGTAGCAACACAATTTTTCAGATTTTTGTTTTTCTGCTGGAATTTAAATTATTGAAAAATTTTAAGAATTTTAAATTTTCAGGAATCTGTACACATTTATTTTGCAAGCATTATATCTTACTTTGCTTTCTAGTGTAGTTTTAGTATATATAGTGTTTCCGCCGATTTTATGCGAGGTTTTGTGTTTCGTTTTCTTAGTGAATTACAGGTTATATTGGACAAGAAGACGAAAGTACACATTGGAAGTGAAGCTTATCATGTTTGTTTTCTTGGAAGAAGATCTAACCATGTTTTCACATCGTCCATACCGAGCAAATCAGGGGAGTATTAGTTTCTTTTTGTATTTTATTTTCCCGTTATCATAACTTTGATACTTTTCAAGAACATTGGGGAAAATGTTCAATTTAAGTGTAGGGAGGTTAAATGGGATACCTTAGAAACTATAACTTCACTTGATATTTGTTTTGTCTTAGAGTAAATGTGTAATAAAATTAAGAAAGATAATTGTTAGGGCAATTTTAGCACCAAATTTAAATTTTTTTACAACATATAGGAGTGAAACTTTAGTTTTAATAAGCGTCTCATGGATAGGAATTATATAGCTAGCACAAAAACCCTTCCACTCAAAAATTTCCACCCCAAAAATGTGAGGTTCGCCTTTAGATATATAGGAAAAAGCATTCACCTTTAATGCTTATGAGTGTACCGGTAGTATATAGATTTTAGAACTTGCGTTTGTGATGCATCCCGAGATCGCTAGTGAGACTACACTCATGTAGTTAGGATTTACTAAATGATAAGAGGCATTAGGATAACCTTTGTTTTAAACTTGTATTATAATTACATTGGCTACACCGGTCAAGTAATTTCCACACACCCTTGCGATGTACTCATCTTTAGTACACGATACCCCTAGTACACCCCTCAGAGCCTATCTTTTTCGTGGTTCTCATGATATTTCGATGGATTCCGAAATATTAACGAAGAACATTATTTACAATCCACCCCCAAATGTACACCCAAATCGCCTTAGCCTACCTTGTATGCACTCACTTTTAGTGCATTATTGTTATTTGTTAAACCCTTTTGTCAATTGTCTAATCGGTTACATGGTTGCTAAGTCGAGTCATATCTTGTAAATACAGTTTTGGGATGATTGGGACTCATGGGTAAAAGTACTAGTTGTTATGTAGTAATGGGGAAGAAAGTAATGTTATTACCCCCATATGTGCGTTAATGTTTAAAGTACTCCAAGTGTTTTAATTTTCTTAAATCGGGTCATTAGTTAGTTATGTGTAAAGTATATAAAATTCAAGTGTAGGGAGGTTGCAAGATCCCTTTGTAATGATATATTATTTTGGATGGTAGGGCAAGAGTGTATGAAAAAAAATTGAAAAAATGATAAAAAGAAAAAAAGTAGAAAAAGAAAAGCGAAAAAACATACGGACTACCATCCTATTTCTTTTATGTTTAAGTCAAAGATAGTGTCAAGAAAAATACAAAAGGAGTTAGTAGTTAGCGAGTCGAGTCGAGTCTTGGCTTAGCAACGCCTCATTGTACATGTAATTGACCAAGATAATTGACTTGCCACCAGTAAAATTCCCTATATCCAACAAACCGTGTTTTCCATACCCTTACACCTAACGTTACAACCCTTGAAAAGCCCTCTTTGATAGTTTATCCTAGGTGCTTACGCGAAAGTGGTGGAGGTTTGATCCGTTCCCAAGCCTATGGTAATCTATGTACTATGACAGGTAGAGAGTGTTTCAATTTCAATTTTCCATATGTGTTATATAACTTTATACACTCGAGAGATGTGAGAATCCAAACACTTTATGTGAGGTGCTAGTATATAATTTCCGTGCTTATTTTGACTAACGTGGAACGATTGTATGTTGTAATTACTTTTATATTAATGTTAAATGACCCCTAGCTTGTAAATTGATTAGAATAAAAGCTCATTTGCTTGAGGACAAACAAATCCCAAGTGTAGGGATATATGATAAGGATTTATTTGGTACCTTTTTAAGGGGTCATTTAAGCCAAAAATCGAGTAAATATGATCAAATATTGCCTCAAATCGTTTTCTTTTGTATTTTAGGTACTTGGGACGAGAATTGTGGAAAACGACACTTTTGGAGCATATTTGGACAATAAAGTGAAGAAAACGATGAAGTCGTGAAAAGTACGTCAGACTTGGAGGTCTGACGGCGTCACTAGACATAACTTGACGCCGTCCCTTGTAAATTCGAGGAGGATTTCTATTGTTGAGCTAACAAGTGACGCCTCAGAAGATTTTGAAGGCTTTATAACCTGACGCCGTCAGGTGTAAAGTGGAGATGGGCGTCACGCTTTATGCTAACAAGAGACGGCTCAGAAGGATTTTACAAGTGATGGCCTCAGATCCCTTTCTGACGCCGTCAGAGCGGCGATTACACAGACGAAACCCTAAACCACGGCGAGTTGACGGCGTTAGAGGCTATAACCTGACGCCGTCAGAACTGTATTCCTATATATATTTTCGAAAGTTTTCATTGTAAAGTGTGACATCTTTGGAGAATAAACCCTAGTCAAATTTCAGTAGCTTTGTAAGGGTTTTTCAACTCTTGAACCTTATGCTTTATTGAAGATAAGTTATTCGTTTAATCATTCAATATGTCTATGTGTTGTTTGATTAATTGTTTATCTTTTCTTCTATCTATCATGCTAGCTTAAGTTTGTTTGTGTTTGCTTAGATCTAATGAAACCTAGTTATTGAATATTGATTTGTTGCCTCTTGTTTAGTTGATTGTTATCGCGTTAGGTTAAGAAAACTGGCTGACCTCTTATGTGTAACTAACTTAAATGTCTAAAAAACGCAACCGCAGAGTGCACTATTGGTTTTGTTCGTTGTATTTATTGCGTGAATTGCGGCTTGTAGGTCCTAGAAAACTTAATGGATGTTAACGGATTTAGGGGAGTGATGTATCGTGTGTTTACAAGTTTTAGGTTTATAAAGGTCGAATTACCGAATCTAGAAACAACACATACGAGCAAGTGAAGTCGTCCGTTATAGCAAGATTATGATAGTAAGTCGGGATCGTTCGCAGGGATTTGTATAGTGAATCGAATTGTAAGCTACTAAAAGTAAATCTCCTAAACAAGCAATGATGAAAATATAATAATTCAAATGATTAAAACTACACTTGCTTAGACTAATATACTACTCTTGATAAGCATGATTGTGATAACTTTTGACAACATGTTGGTGATGATAATTAGTTTGGTGAACTAATCTATTGTTTCTACAAGTTAAACCTTCGTCAAGATTTTATTTCATAAAAACAAGCATTATGTTTAACCAATTAATTCAAGATCAATTCAAGGTTCATAAGTTTGGGGTAACAAACTTAAACATAAAAATAGTCTTTTGTTTTATCAAATACGCTTAGGAAATGGTCAATACAAAAGGTAACCGATCATAGACAAAAGGTTACAATTGATTGCAAACAACTAATCTTTCGACCCTTGAAATAGTTTACAATCAATCCTATTTGATAGACACAAGCATTCTTATTACAACCACAATTAACTTTCTTTGTTTAATCAAGAATAATGGGTAAAAACAATCATTCATAGACAAATGATTATAACTAGTTGGATAACAATAAATCTTTCGACCCTTGACATTATTAACAACTAGTCAAACTTGATCAACAAATGTCACTACGAAACTTAATCACAATTGGATCTTAGAATCAACTTGAAATTGAATTAAAACATGTTATCACAATCATACACAAATCAATAAGCAATACACATCATCTAAGCAAGTGCTCAAAGGCACTAGCCACTCATAGCAAACATGAACATAAACTCTAAACTTTGAACATTAGAAATCATGATTGAAAGTCTTACAATGATTGGAAATAGATTACAAATGATAAGTTAATGATACCCAAAGTATTGGTGTTGACTTCTTGATGTTTTGACCTCCAAATGTTGACTTCTTGAACCTCCAAAGCTTCCTGGACTTCTAAGGACGAATTTGGACTTTCGAGAGAGTATTTTGATGAGTGGTTGATGATTGGTATGGAAAGTATATGAAAGGCACATGAATTGATGTCGGGCCTAGGGTCTTTAATGCTTCACTTGGCCTCCAAGGAGAGTAGAATAGTCTAGAATGCTCAATAGAAGGCTTTGGAATCGTTTGAAGTTAAACACAATGCTTAATGATGAAGTTTGGTAAATCAGACGACATCCAACCGATCGGTATTGCATCCAACCGATCGGTTGGTCTTCAGAAATTGCCTCCATCCGATTCGGTTGCAGGCAGCATCCGATCGGATGGAGTGCTGCTGTATACTCTTTTTGGACTTTTGTCGTTTGGCTTGTTTCTTATTCATGGCTCTTGGTTCTTCATCCAAACTTAATCTTTTCTTTATCTTGAAGCTTATCAACTTGAATACTTGGACCTTTATTCTTTGAAATGCCTTTTTGGTGTGGAACTTGACACAAAAATATTCGTACGATCATAAATATTTCCTTCTTCCTCATTCTTTCATCTTTTTCTACCTTTTTCCTGTTTCTGGCTACATACACTTTGCAAACATAATTTGATGCGATTTAGTAACAAAATCGTATAAATATAACCAAATAACATATATAAAAGTACGAATAACGCTACTAAAAACATGCACAATTTGAGCGTTATCATATTCCCCCACACTTAAACTTTGCTTGCCCTCAAGCAAATCTAGAAATAAAAACAATTATCCACATGGTATACGAAATATGTTTAAGAAGAATGTGATGCAAATCTATCAAGTACAAGTACAAGTCAGATTCATCGTTTTAAGCTTTTATGGTTGAAGCATCGAGATGTTTGACAATACCCAAATGATTTTCTTGCTTGATAAACATTACTAATCACCTCACGAAAAGGAAATGAAATATAATTCACTCAAAATACTCATTTGTATGGTTGGTGGAGTATATAAGAGAAATCACACTCATTTGCTCAGTCATGATTTAAATATTACCATAGACTTGTACAAGAAACAAAACTACACCGATATGGCGTGAGCACCAAGTATACATATCAAAGAGGGCTTTTATTTGGGTTTAAGGTTTCAAGGGTTATATAAGACTTATGTGCAACTATCTTATGCAAGACATAATAGCTCGCTAGCAACGAATTCTCGCATTACCAGATAATGGATGGTCACTAGGGCTTATCTTGGATCGCTGGCGCGCTATTCACATAACGGATGGTCACCAAAATACATACTAGATCGCTAGCAACGTTATCTAATTCCTCAAGAAATCGGATGGTCACTACATGTGAATACACTTGATAATTCCACAATGTCAAAAAGGTAAGGATAAGACATGTGATATATTTCGAAGGGTTGATGATAAAGAATATACAAGCTAGTCAAAGTCTACTAACCAAATGTTGCTAGCTATTACGAACCACTATCATGCAATCTTGAGAAACTTCATACTTTGTTGATCCGTATATTATTCACTAGCCTATTGTCTATTCTTGTCACCTTATAGTTGCGATGACTCTTTTTTTTTTTTTTTTTTTTTTTTTTTTTTTTTTTTTTGAACACACTGTCACTTGTCATCATGTAGTTGCGATGACTTTTCACTTTTCTTTGATAATTGCTCTTGGAGTTTGCAACTTTCTTCGAATTTTCATGATTTCTCACATAACATCCATCTTGCCAAATAGCTAGCAACCAACCAAGACTAGACTAAGGGTAAGGCTAGGCTAAAAAGTGTAAAATCTTTTTGTATTTTTCTGGATTTTATCAAAAGAAAAAGATAGGCTCAGAGGGTGTAACTAGGGGTATCTAGCATTAAAGATGAACGCTAACAAAAGGGTTTATATTGGTGGTTAACTAGTCAGTGTAACTAGCTAAATATTAATACGGACGACTATTTGGGTTAAATCCTAAGGTTGCCTCTTATCATGCATATATACTTACGTCACACATGAAATGTGATCTCACAACGGTCTCGTAATGATTTACAAGCACAAGTTCTAGAATAAATAAAATCACCGGCACACTCATAGCAAAAGAATCAAAGCATAAAAGATGTATGCTAAATATAGAACAGGCTTAATTCCTCACAATTTGGGTGGAAGGGCTATAATATGTGCTAGCTAATGTTATTGATCCTAGAATGGATTGCAATATTAATCGGGACACATCTCAAATTTTCAAAAATTACAGGTTTTACCAGTGGATAGATCCAGTTATTCTAATATATTATCCTAAAAATGACAAATAACTAGATTACAAGGGCAAACAAAATTTAAAATTTAGCTCAAAATTTACAATCTATCCTTATTTTCCTATTCACCCCCCCCCCCCCACTTAAGTTAAGCATTGTCCTCACTGTGATAAACGAACTTCAAGGAATGAAAATAGGGAAATAAGAGAGTAAACCATATTTTCCTTGCTTCTTATGATTCTTCGATCCAAGTGTCTAAGCTTTGTAATCATTACCTGCAGTAATCTTAAAAACAAACAAAACAAACACACAAAATATTTCTACGTTTTATTCAAAAGTCAGTGGTACACCCCCACACTTAAATTCAACTAAGGGATTAGAGAAACTTTGGGATATAATCACTTTGAAAAATAAATTAAGAAGTAAAAATAGCAAATACACGGGTTACCTCCCGAGAAGCGCTTGTTTTATTAACGAGTCATCAGCCTGACTCAAACTTCCTTCTTGTTACGTTGGTGCAATTTTTGGTTTCTTTTTTGAGAATCTTGGAACATACACCACGTTTCTTATCACTATTTCTTCTCCAGTTTCATCTATGTTGCACAACTTTTCGTTTTCCCAAACTTTAGGAAGAACATCATAGATAAATTCAGAATTTTCTTTGTAATCGGTTGGAAAAGGTGTCAGAAATGTGATAGATTCATATTCTGATTCTGGTGGAATTTCTTTGATAGAAATCTCGTTCATTTGCTCCTTGTCGTAGTACAATTTAATTCGGTGACCATTAACAATGAAACTTCCACCTTGTTTGTCGTATAACTCAACATATCCAGATGGAAATCCATGTTTCACTATATACGGACCGAACCATTTCGGTTTCAGCTTAGGAGCTTTGAACTTGTATTTCATATTGAAAAGCAGAACTTTATCTCCAGCTTTGAATTCTTTTCGAATTCTAAGCTTTCTGTCATGATAAGCTTTGGTTCTGGCTTTGTAAAGCTTGGAGTCTTAGTTCATCGAGTTCATGCAATTGCAAGAATCTCTTCTCTCCGGCTATTTTGAGATCAGGGTTACAGCTTCTGAGTGCCCAGTAGGCGCGATGTTCGATTTCGAACGGCAAATGACATGTTTTTCCATACAAAAGTCTGTATGGTGTTGTACCAATTGGAGTTTTGTAAGCCGTGCGAAATGCCCACAGAGCATCATCGAGTTTTCTCGACTAAATGGTTGGATTGTCTTTGACCATTTTTTCAAGTATCCTCTTTAAGGCTCTATTGGTATTTTCGACTTGACCACTGGTTTGTGGGTGATAGGCGGTAGCAAAACGATGATGAACTCCATTTCGTTTCATAATTTTCTCCATTTGTTTGTTGCAGAAATGGGTTCCTCGATCACTTATCAATGCGTTAGGAATTCCATAACGAGCGAAAAGATTTTTGAGAAAATTAACAACAACTCGTGCATCATTTGTTGGTAGAGCTTCGGCTTCAGCCCATTTGGAAACATAATCAATAGCAACGAGAATGTATTCGTATTTGTGCGATTTAGGAAATGGTCCCATAAAATCGATTCCCCAAATATCGAATATTTCGCAGACTTGAATGCTCTTTTGAGGCATTTCATCTTTACGAGAAAGACTACCAGCTTTTTGGCAAGCATCGCAGTTTTGAACAAGAGTATGAGCTTCTTTGAAAATTGTTGGCCAATAGAATCCAGCGTCAAAAACTTTTTTAGCTATGGTGGAACGACCATAGTGTCCCCCAGTTGGGCCATGATGGCATTCATCAAGAATTCTTCTTGTTTTGGAACCAGAAACACATCTTCTGATCATCCCATCGGGACACATCTTGAAAAGATAAGGCTCTTCCCAATAATAGTGTTTTATTTCTAAAAAGAATTTACTGCGTTGTGCATGAGTTAATCCTTTCCTGAGAACTCCTCCAACGAGATAATTTGCATAATCTGCAAACCATGGAATTTCATTTTCATTGACTGTATCAACAGTCATGAGAGTTTCATCAGGGAAATAATCGTCAATCTCATCTTCCTTTAACTCTTCCAAATTTGGGTTTTCAAGACGAGACAAATGATCAGCTGCTATATTTTCTGCTCCTTTCTTATCTTTGACTTCGATATCGAATTCTTGGAGTAGCAAAATCCATCGGATAAGACGCGGTTTTGCATCTTGTTTGGAAAACAGATATTTGAGTGCTGAATGGTCAGTGAACACAATCGTTTTTGAAAGCACAAGATAAGATCTGAATTTGTCGAAAGAAAAAACAACGGCTAACAATTCCTTCTCCGTAACCGTGTAATTTTGTTGAGCATTGTTGAGTGTTTTGCTAGCGAAGTATATAGGACGGAAATGTTTTCCTTCACGTTGTCCTAATACAGCTCCAACAGCAAAATCGCTTGCATCGCACATGAGCTCGAATGGTAGTGACCAATTAGGTGAAACCATAATGGGTGCACTAGTCAGTTGGGTTTTCAATGTTTCGAATGCCTTCATGCAATCTGCATTGAAGTCAAAAACAGAATCTTTTTCAAGAAGTTTCGTCATTGGACGAGATATTTTGGAAAAATCTTTAATAAAACGACGGTAGAAACCGGCATGTCCTAGAAAACTTCTAACGGCTTTAACGTTTGTTGGAGGTGGTAATTTGGTGATAACATCGATTTTCGCTTTATCAACCTCCTTCAGTCACCATGAAATGGCATTTTTCCCAGTTGAGAACAAGATGTGCAGCTTCGCATCTTTCGAGCATTTTATCGAGATTAGAAAGACAAGCTTCAAATGAGCTTCCAAAAACTGAAAAGTCATCCATGAAAACTTCCATAGATGTTTCAAGCATGTCTTGGAATATTGCAATCATACACCTTTGAAAAGTCGCAGGTGCATTACAAAGACCGAAAGGCATACGCCGGTAAGCGTAGGTTCCAAAGGGACATGTGAATGTAGTCTTTTCTTGATCGGCAGGATCAATAGGAATTTGGAAATATCCTGAAAAACCATCAAGGAAACAAAAGTACTCGTTCCCTGCTAATCTCTCAAGCATTTGATCCATGAAAGGTAAAGGAAAATGATATTTTATGGTGGCTTTGTTTAATTTCCTGTAATCAATACATACTCGCCATCCAGTGACAGTTCTAGTAGGAACTAATTCATTCCGTTCGTTAGTCACAACGGTCATTCCTCCTTTATTCGTAACACAGTGAACTGGACTCACCCAAGGACTATCCTCGATGGGGTAAATGATACTGGCATCAAGAAGTTTGATGATTTCTTTCTTAACAACTTCTTTCATGTTGGGATTGAGTCGACGTTGTCTTTCCACAACGGGTTTAACACCTTCTTCGAAATTGATTTTGTGTTTACAGAAATCAGGGCTAATTCTTGGGATATCAGAGGTTTTTCACGCAAAAGCTTCTTTATGCCTCTTGAGAACAGAGATGAGACATTCTTTTTCATTATCTTTGAGCAACGAAGATATGACTACTGGAAGAAGTGAATTATCCTCCAGGTAAGCATATTCAAGATGATCGGGAAGTGGTTTTAGCTCAAGATCAGTTGGTGGTTCTTGAAGAGATGTTTTGATCCTCATTTGATCATTAAAGGTGATTTCTTCAAAATTCTCTTCTACAATTTCTCCTTCTTCAACATCCTCCTCGGATTTTACTTCCATAAAATCAGCGAATTCTTTATCAAAGTTTGTTTCACTAATTTTCTCTGAAGTAGTCATGAATGGATCAGAATCGTCAAGTAACGCATCCACTTCCTCATCAGTGATTTCATCGATTACGTCAATGTTAAAAAAAGTGTCATCACTAGAATATGGATATTGCATTGCTTTATCGATTAAAAAGGTAATTCTATCTTCTCCAACTCCAAGATTGAGTTCTTTACCTTTTACTTTGATGATAGCATCAGCGGTGTTTAGGAAAGGTCTTCCTAAAATAAGAGGTACTCTACTATCTTCCTCCATTTCTAAGATCACAAAATCCACGGGAAAAACAAATTTACCAACTTGGACAAGCATATTCTCAGCAATTCCAACAGGATATTGGTAAGAATGATTGGCTAATCGAATACTCATCTTTGTAGGTTTCAAAGTATTGATGGAAAGTTTAGAATACAATGAATAGGGCATCAAATTGATACTCACACCAAGATCGGCTAAAGCATCGCATGTGATGTTGTTTCCTAACGTGCATAATCTCCGAGTTTCAGTGGAATTTTGTTTTGAACAATGGCTGAGCATTCTTCATTGAGAAAGGTAGCGGATATTTGTTCCAACTTGTTCTTGTTATTCAGAAGTTCCTTTAAAAATTTCCCATAATTGGGCATTCCAGCTAGAACATCAACGAGGGGTACATTGAGTGTAAAACCCAAAATTTCAAAACAGGCAAAATGACCAAAATGCCCCTATAACTTTAAAATTTAATTAATAATTACATAAACCTCAAATAAATCCCAAACCTTTGGAAATGAGAAACATATGAAGTAAGGAAAATTTTGTTACAACATTTTAATATTTTACAATGTCCAAAAAAAATTACGTGTCACACATAAAATACATCATATGGACCGAATATATTAAAAGAACACATTTAATTAATTGTTTTGTATTTTAATTACCTTAAATTGGTAATAATCATCACAACCATTATGGAAACTATTGAAAATCAGTGTGATTGATCCTATCACATCTTTTGGGCCAAAAATCATTTCCCCCCCCCCCTCACCCCTTCACACGGCTTGCATTTATTATCTTTTATTTCTTTCCTAAACTCCCATTCGACACACAAAAAAACACACACATCACCATACAATTTTTGGAGGCTTTTGGATATTTTTCTGGTGTTCATCTACGTCCAAGGAAGGTAGGAAAATAGTTTTGTGGTCGTGGAATCGCTGGTGTATTCGTAGGAAGTTTTGGTGTTGCCGACTTATTCTAGCCGAGAGATAAAAACTCTCACGCCTTCATCTGATCATTCTAAACATCATCTGGTATTTTTATAACTCTCTTTACATCACATATGATCTAAATAAAATGCTAATAACGATCCATGCACGCTAGAAAATTCTTGGTAATTATAGAGATCAAAAACGCAAATAAAACCTAGATCTATTCATACGATTTTTCTGAGCTTTGAATGTATTTTATCTGGATATTATAAGCATCATATAACTCTAAAAAAATGGTTCTTGCAATTTTCGAAGCTTATATCAACCTTGGTGAATTATTGTTCTAATCGGATCTAAGAAAGAAAAGGGTTTGAAAATTTAAAATAAATTGTGCGACCTAGGGTTTTGACTTTTGGATGATGGACCTGAGTAATTAATGTGTTTTTAAGGTTGTATTAATTATTGGTAATGATTGGATAAATTAGGGTTAGGGTTTTGTGATTTTAAAAGTATACCGATTGAAGTTTTGAAACTAAAGGGTGTGTTTTGTAATTATTTAAACTTGTGGGATATTTTTGTAAGTCATTTTGGATCAGGGGTGAAACGTGAAAAATATAATATGGGGATTCTATGTGTAAAAATTGTAAGTAAGAGGTTTATTTGGTAAAATAACTAATTATGGATTCGAATTGTAATTAATCAAAATAGGGGGACTAATTTTGTAAATTCTGGAAACTTAAAGGTGATTCGTATAAATAATGATATAAAGGGAGTATTGTGTAATTTTGGAAAATAAAGGGCTTAATGTGTAAATATGAATATTAAAGGGATCGATTTGCAAATTATTTAAATAATGGGTTTAAATTGTAAATTAATTAACTTAAGGGTCTAAGTTGTAATATTGTTAAAGACTAAGGATTAAAATCATTAATATGGATATGTTATGGATTAAAATGAGTAACTTATGATATTTTTACTTTAGACCTTTAGTTTGGCATATTTACATTTAAAACCCTAAATATGGAAAATTGTCATATTTAACCCTAGACTTGTATAACTTGCTAAAATCAACCTTATTTCCATAATAACACTTGATTAATGACTTAACCTAAATTATAATGTTTGAATCTTTCTAATTATGGAAACCTGCTAATTCGGGAACCTGCTAAAAATAGAAAGTTACTAAATATGGAAAGTTGCTACTTTTGGAAAGTTACCTGAAAAGGAAAGTTATTAAAAATGGAAAGCCGACTAAAATAAGTAATCTGACTTAAATAAGCTATTGATAAGACAGTCATGAATTCGTGTAGATTCGCTGAAGATGGAGTTTGCTTCCGACCTTTATATTTCTGTTGTGTTTTCACTTGCGGTATAAGGTACAGATATTCTGCCCTTTTTCAGTAAGGGTGTTTCCTCCTTTTGACTTTGATCTTCGTTTCGTATTAAGATTCCCTAAGCCATTGCTATGCTCCCCTGTTTTGTGAAACTTGCTATGACTTCCTTTTCTTTGAACCTTTCCTATGATTCCCTTGTTATGATCTCTGATATGAATCTATGCTGAGGAAACCTTTTAATTATGACCTGGAAATGTTTTGAGAAAAATCATTTGTTATAATAATGTTTATGAATACGATACGATACTACTTTTATATGAAATTTTACTAACCCTTATGAAAACTATTTTAAAGACTATCTTTATGAAAAACCGTTTTGAAAGATCATTTTTATGAAAACTATTTTGAAAGATCATTTTTATGAAAACCATTATTAAAGGATTGCTTTAAATGAACTTTTGATAGAAATTTCTGAAATGAACTTTGCTATGAAATTTTGATTATGAACCTTTGATATACTTATCCTGAACCTTGACTTGAAACATTTATATAAATCTTGATCTGATAAACTTTAATATGAACTTATTTGATTTTGAACCTTTGATATGCACCTCTGAAATATTTTATCTGAACCATCTATTATGAATCTTTCTGAATATGAACCCTTTTTTATATGACACTCTGTTTATGATATGATATCTGACCCACAGTTTGATACTACGAGCCACTACTTATTTCACTAGGCATGAGGGTTTCATGTCCTTGTCATTGATGCACCGATGACTTGACTCTAGGGTAGGAGAGTGATGACCTATCCCGTTCCTGACTAGATTAGTTTTGTAGAGGTAGAATCCTGCCTACTGGGGCGTATGGATGCATCCTAGATATGATATGTTTCTGTTTTTTGTTTAGGTTTATTGATTATATACATCTGGTGACTGATGGTGTGTGCGATACACGTCTTTTACATTACCTAGGAGCTGATCACTCCATTTGATTTATGAGGACACCCCTCATTTATCTGGTTGCCTGAGAGGTCTCCCCTCTATATGATCGTGAATACATGGTTACTTTTGTTATGATATGATTTATTTCTGGGCTCGTGGTGGATTACTGTCCCTTTATCCTTACCTTATAATCTTTTACTTTTCCTTTATTTTTTTTCCAATTATCATCCCTTGACTCTTATTATATCTGCATGACTTTTACTTTTCACTTTTCTCTACTACTGCTTTGTTATCGTTATATCTGTTCACTGAGCTCTCGTAGCTCAGCCGCATTTCTTTTCCTACGGCAGGTTTTAGTTTGGAAGCCGGGTTATGAGTGGAGAGAACCTTAGACTTAGAAGATCTTGATAGTTATTCTGGATTAGAGATGACTAGAAGTTATTATATTTTAGAATTAGTATTTATTGGAAATTCTCATATGTAACCTTGTAGTTTTCAGTAATTCATTTGTAACCTTTTGAGATTTCTTGTATTACTATGGATGTATGCTTTTGTTTGATCTGATATGAAACCATTATTGTGACATCTTTACCCTCGTCGGGTTGGGGTGTTACAATTTATGGTATCAGAGAGACAGGCTGCGACTTGTAATACATTTACCCTTGACCTGTGAAGTTTGGACCATTAAGTTTCCACTGTAGGCGCTCATAAGATAACCTGTAAGGATTTGCTTTAGGATTTCCCCTTTGGGAACTTAAGTTCTGACCGGTGAGGAATGGGTAGACTATAAGGCATTTGTTTAAGTAGCATTGCTTCCGCATCACTCTGATTCGTGCCTTGCTTTTGGTTAAAGCTTGTTGAGATCACTTTTGGAAATTGAAAGCTTACGCTTTGCACCACCTAAGATTTGAAACCTAAATAAATCTTGAAAGCATTGAGAATTGCATAGTAATTGCCTGGCACTATTTGATCCTTGTCTTCAGATTCCGACTCCGACCTCTGATCCTTTTGTTAACCATTTTGATGCCTCTTCGGGCATTATGAGAATCTCCATGATGATGACATACTTGATACATTCTGTTATTTGTCTTTTGCTTTTGATAAGCATCTATGAATCTTCCGACGCTATTTGATTTCGTCTTACCCATCTCCGTCCCTATGAGAAGCCTTGTGGTGTTTAACCACGAGTGTAAAAATGTTTCCCTCTCACTGTTGAACGATAAGATTTGCTTTGTTGATCCGTCCTTCTTTGGATAGTTAACCTTGATTTTATTCTAATAAGGGATTGGTTGATTGAACATTCAAAATATTGACAACTATCCTCCTATGTCTCACCTTTGGCATTGAAACAATTTTGAACTTCCTACCATGATTACCGATTGTTAAACTCCTTGCTATCACTATTACTCTGGAGACTCGCGTGTTACTTTCGCGGTTATGAAGTTTTCCTAGAAACCATTTCGTACACCAATGTATGAACCTTATCTTGAGAATTAATTGGCACCCTGAGTTTTCCGAATATGATTCCTGGTTGAACCACCAAGTTTTCCACCAGAATGTGAAGTAGGATTTGACATGATACCGAGAGATTGTCTAGCCGCCAAGCGAAGATGTCTTTCGGATCATACCAGTTGATTTGAGCAACCAGAAAGAGCAGCAACCGAAGACCAGGAAGTGAGTTTGCTTAAGTATATCTTCTGGGAGTGTTCCGCTACCTGATTGTGATCTTCACTTCCGATCTGTTTGACAAACAGTTTGATACCTCTCTGACCATCCCAAAGGTCATTTAACCCCAATGTGTTTGACACATCCTATTAATTCATTTCCAGTGCTGGATATAAATGTATCATCTGATACTACTCTGTCTTGCAAAATCCATTACTACTCCTATGAGGACTTTGGTGATTATTAACCATGGATATAGGAAGTTTATTCCCTCCATTTAAATAATGAATCTTGCCGTCAACTAGTTTCCTTTGGAAGGATATGACGATAATTTTGTCTCGATATTAAATTGTCAACTGAGCATGATGATGCTGATAACTGATATTCCTTACGCCTCACTTTTGACAATTATACGATGTTCGTATTACCAATGATGTACACCCTACCTGTCACTTATGCTAATAAGCTAAACAAAACTCCAACACCTTGAATGGTTCACTTAGTTATCTCGCACTATATTGAAACATGTACTTGACCTTGATATATGAACTATCCGTCTGGCTTGACGACTGTACTCATCCTACAAATCCGTTTACTTTTGATGTAATTGATTTTGAAGTCTTTTGGTTATGGGTTGGATGGCTCTTCATAAAGCTACCATGGACTACCATATCCGATATGTGAACTTTAAACAAGCTACTTCGTTCTACCTCAACTTTGGTGACTCTCTGTTAGGAACACGTTTTAAATTACTTTACAAGTCTTGTTCATTTAATTAATGTTGCATAATTAGGACTATATTGTTTGTATTTTTGGACCGGTTCAATAGTAGTCCTTGGACCGGTCATATCATTTAATCTTATCCTTAGCACATGTAAAGGGAATATTCCTAAGAATTATTCCCCTCCCAATGCCTATAAATACAAGGCAAGGGAGTCATTCTCATTGTTGGTTTTCTATTGAATGCGCGGAAGCTTTGCTAGTGTGTGAATCGTTTGAATGAAAACCTCCCATCTTATTCTTCTCTTCTCATTTCTCTTATTTCTAGCTTATCGTATTTAGCTTATCTATATTTCCATACGTAGCTTATTATTTAGATAAAGTAGTAGATCGAGTGTGATTGTTTAATTCATTAACGAGAAAGTGTGTTGTGTTGAGATCATAATAGTGACCTACAAGTGGTATCATACGCCAAAGGTATTTAGGATTAGTGTTTTTAAGAGTAGATCTAATCGTTTTTTCATTTGGTTTGAAAAGTTTACGTAAGTTTTAAAGTTCATTTGCGTCAAAAGTGTGATAAAAGTCGGTTTTGCAAATCGTTGTTTAATCCTTTTAATCTAATATTCGTTTTTTAATCTTTAACGTGGTTAATTTTGGTGCAATTCGTTGTTTTAATCGTTAAAAAATCATTAGATTTACGTTTTCATCATCATCCAACGTTCTGGGTTGAAATTCGAAAAAGACGGGCTTCTCGCAATTGGTCTGCAACAATTCAAGGGTTTCTCGCATTTGGTAACAAGGATTTCACGGAATTACTAGCTTCAGGGTTTCTCGCAATTGGACTGGTTTAAGGATTTCTCGCAATTCATCAGATTCTTCGGATTTGGTACTCGGTGTTTCCTTCTTTGTAAAAGATAGTGAAACTACCTCGACTCGGAATTATTCTCAACTTTTGTATAAAAGTTTGAGAACGTGATCGAAATTGTAATTTTGAAAAAATCTTTCGAAATTGCTTGATCTTTCGCAATTCAGAGTTATCTCTCGCAATTGCAAAGTTCTATCGCATTTGAAATTGATTCTCGCAATTGCAATTTTCTATCGCATTTGAGAAATCTCTCGGAATTACTCAAGTCTCTCGCAATTGGACAACCTTTATCGCAATTCAGATTCTCTCGCAATTCAAACAGTGTTTCTCGCAATTGGACTAAGAACATTAAGTAAACTTAAAAATCAAATATCATAAATCTTAAAACACATCTTAATTATCTAAAGATCCAAGAAAATGTCTCAACCACCTCACTTCAACTACTACTATCAGCTACAGCAACATCCTCAACAACAACAATTTCATCCTCAGTATCAACAACAACAAGCATTCGTTCAACAACATCAATTTCTCTCTCCACCACCAGTATCCCCACAACAAATCATGCAACAGAATCAACAACTGCAGAACTATTCATCCTACTCCAGAGAACCTCATTGGTTTAACAAGATGTGTGAAGCAATCAGTAGTCAGCAATCACGTCATGAAGCTGAAAGTCAAGAAACTCCACCAATGCTAACTCCGGGTAACTACGTACAGTGGGCTAGTAGATTCCTCAGATTCGTTGAACTCAAAAAACCCCATGGTCAATATCTCAAGAAGGTTATTGAAGAAGGACCCTATCCCATTCCAGCTACTGTGGTTTCAGCAACTGCAGAGAGAGAAGAAACATCTACACCCATTCCGGTTGCCAACTACACAACTGAGCAAACATTACAACAAGAAGCAAACCAATTGGCTATGTCTTTCATACTTCAAGGAATTCCCAATCCTATCTACCGAAGTATTGATGCTCAAAAGACAGCCAAAGATATGTGGGAACATGTTCATCTTCTCATGGAAGGAACAGAGTTAAACCAAGAAGATCTTGAATCCAAGTTATATATGGAGTACACTCACTTCATTATGGAACCAGGGGAGACCATTGAATCTTACTACCACCGTTTCACCAACATTATCAACGATCTTGATCGTCATGATATAAAGTTACCAAAGATTGCTATCAACTCCAAATTCCTTGGATGTCTTGGTCCTGAATGGCAAAAATATGCAACTTTTGTGAGGCAGACAAAGAAAATTGGTGATGTCAAATATGGACTCATGTATGATTATCTCAGACAACATCAATCAGAAGTGGATAAAGAAATTGCAGCACGAGGAGGCTTCACACCAGCACCAACACCAAATTCACTTGCTCTCGTTGCTCAATCTAATTTCTCTTTACCACAACAGGAATTTGGAAACTCATCTTTTCAACCAAGCATTCCACCCCAACCTCATAATCAAATCATTCCTTATGAAGCACCACAACCATACTCTGATAACCAGCTGATTCCATACAACAACAATGATTCAATGCTGTACTCAAATGCAGATCATGATGAAGAAGAGGATGCTTTCAATTCACTTAATGAAGCATTTGGATTGATTGCTAATGCATTTGGCAGATTCACAAAATCCAACAACCGTCTTCGTTCATCTTCAAATACCAGGAATCAGGCAGTTGTTCAAGATGGCAGAGTTGAAATTCAAAATAGGTCTTCAGGCAGATATGGTTCGGGAAATCGTGGATATGGTAATCAAAGGGATCAGTCAGGAGGAAATCGGTTATATTCTGCAGGGGCAAACAGAAATAGCATGGGGAATGTTCAGAGGGGAAATTCGAATGTTGGGAATGGTCAGAAAGGCATTGCTAATACATCTATCACTTGCTACAATTGTGGGGGGAACGGTCATATGGCTAATGCTTGTCCGAAGCCGAGAACAATGGGCAGTCAGTATCACAAAGAAGCTCTTATGATGGCACTCAAAGATGAAAGGGCAGCTGGAATGATGACTCAGAATGATCAAAGTTTTATGGCAAATGTGGAATCAGATGATGAGATGGAAGACCTTGAGGCAAACGCTGCAGTCATGCTTATGGCTAATATGCAAGAGATGAATATGTCCGAGTCAGGCCCGGTATATGATACCGATGGTCTTTCTCAGGTACCTGATCCGACATGTCTTATTCATGAAATTGCTTCTCCTTCTGCATCTTCATCTACAAACGAAACTTTTGTTCAAAATGAGTTATTATCATCACCATCCGATGATCAAGATAACACAGTTGTATCATTTGATGATGATAAAACAGTTGTTTCCTTTGATGATCTCATCGATGATGCTAATTGTGATCATCTTGAACAAAAAGATCATTTGAATGATCAAGATTCGGAATTACAGGCCTTGTTATTGACCACCCAATCCCAAATTGAAAAATGCAATGACATCAATCAGAAACTCAAAGAGAAAATTGCAGTGTTAACAAAGGATAATGAGTGCTATAAAATACAACTTTCCGGATATCTCAAACAAGATAAACGTGAACAAGGATTTGAAAAGGCTTTCCAACAAGAATATGTAAACGTTCAAAATTTAGAAAGTCAAGTTCGTGAGCTAACCATTGCCAAAGCTGAGCTTTTCTCTCAAAAAGAAAAGGATCAGTTTGAGTTTAAAATTCAAATTGAGACTTTAAATTCTGAGTTGTTGAAAACTCAATCTGAGCTTTCTGCATCTCAGAAAGATCTTCTTGAAGAAAAGAAAGCCAATCGGAAATGTGTTGACTCCTATCTTGATCAAATTCTGGATTTGGAAACCAAACTCAAAGACTTTCAAAATGTTGTGTATAAAACGGGTAATTCTGTAACGCAAATTCAAAAGAATGTTGTAAAACCAAGTCCTAAAGGAGTAAGTTTTGCACTTGGCAGTGACACACCCCGCAATTTACACAAAGCACTCAAAGAAAATCCTAAGTTGTACAATGCAACATTTCTGTTAGATGATTCCTTTCAACGTGTTGTTATGTATTCTGTTGATGAAGAAACTGATTTTCTTGAAAACAAGATTGAGGGTCGATCAAAGTCACAAACAAAGTTTTCAAACGTACATTACGATTATAATGCACGACCTCATTTGAGCAAATCATTTGTTCCTCCTAAGGATCATCCAGAACAAACGTTAACATACACAAACATAAGTGCTCCCTCGTCTATAACTTCTGATCCTACGACTGGTGTACAATTTAAAGATTGTTTGACAGAGGATCTTGTTGATCCACAAATGTCTAAAGAATGTCGGGTTCTTCGATATTTTCAGACATTTATGGATGACATTTCTCGTTTGGAGAGTGAAATTGAGTTCAGTTCTCAAATTCCTATCTCGTCTTTTCTTTCTCCTGTTCAGAAAGAAAAGAAGGAGATTCTTCAAAAGAAAATTCTTCCTCATGTCAGAAATCTGAAAAAGGGTGCAACAAGATGGGAAGAGGAGTTACATACGGAATTAGAATCTATGAAATCCATTTTCAAAGCTAAAGATGACAAGGTTCAACGTCAAAAACTTCAAAAGAAATTTTTAGCAAACGAAAATGATCGACTCTTGGAAAAAGTCTTGTGTTATGACGTAGTCTCTGTGATTATGAATTCGCTCTATGAATCTGGTAATGCTTTAATTATGAATGATCATGCTGTGGATATTAAGATGTTGCATATGGAGATTGATAATCTGATACATGAGAATGAGACTCTTCGACAAATCAATGGTGATGTGGAAAACAAAGTTTTTAATCTTCAAAAACGGTTAGACTGGTGTCAAAAACAAAGTCTTGAATTTGAACTCAAATTTCAAAATCTCATGGGATCTCTATCATTTCAAAACAGTCATGAAGAAAACAAAGAAACAAAGGCTTTCTTAAAAGTTAAACTGTTTAAAAATGAAAAAGACCTGGATGAAGTTATTCAAAACAGAAATGACACAGTCTACCTAAACAGGAAATTAGATTCACAAAATCAAGAGTTCCAACACATCATTATTGATTTGAAGAAGAAGATCAGAGTTTTAGACAAAAGCAAAACAAACAGTCATAAGATTGCTCTAGGAATGTATGTAGTGGACAAAGAACTTACCCAAGCATCTGACACAACCACTGATTCAGCTACTTGTGATTCCACAGGACTAGAAACCACCTCTAAGATCAACCACTCCAAGACTCACAAGAAACAAAGGAAGAATAGAGTCAAGAAATCTAAGAAGGAAGTATCTAAGTCTGAAGAAGTCCAAGAAAGTAGTTTGAATAAAACAAATGTAACATCACTAGAATTGCACTTACCTGAGTCTAGTTCTAGGAATGATGTAACAGATGATAACTCTTTGCATATTAATAAAGATGCTTTGGTTGATGCTACTTGTATCTTTTGTCGTCATAGCATACTATCTGGTAATCATACAAAATGTGTTGCTAAAACTTTGCTGACTAAGAGAAAGAAACGAACTAGTGGCGCTTCCTCTCGGCTTAAAACCATTAAGAAATCCATTTTAGGAATACCCCCACTAGATGCTTCTGAGGAGAAAATAGAAAAGCCCCAATCCAAGACCAAAAAGTCACCTAGTGCATACCTTAGGAAAAAGGCAGAGACTAGTTGGACCTGGCAACGCTGGTTACAGAATACTTTTGATTTCAAATGGTTACCTAAAGTACTAACATCTTGTGTAACTAACCCAGCGGATCCAACCGTTATCAATTCTCCACCTGTTTCCGATGTTTGTGATGCAGGTGATTCAAATTGTCCTTTGGATTGTTGATAGCGGGTGCTCCCGACATATGACCGGCAATCTCAAACTTCTTCAGAACTTTATTGCAAAGTTTATTGGAACGGTCAGATTTGGGAATGATCACTTCGCTGCAATTATGGGCTATGGGGATTATATTAATGGGAACATCGAAATCAGCCGTGTGTATTATGTTGAAGGTCTCGGACATAATTTGTTCTCCGTGGGACAATTCTGCGACGGAGATTTGGAAGTAGCATTCAGGGAGAAAACATGTTCTATTCGTGATCTTCAAGGGAACGACCTTATGAAAGGGAAACGCGAAACAAGTCTGTATTCTATCTCCTTTGACGGCATGACAGCTTCTTCTCCTATTTGTTTACTCTCCAAGGCTCATCCCACGAAAGCTTGGTTATGGCACAAACGATTGTCTCATCTCAATTTTAAAACCATGACTGATCTTGCAAAGAAGAAATTAGTTGACGGTCTTCCAAAATTCAGATATGCCAAGGATCACTTATGTTCTGCCTGTGAACAAGGGAAAAGTCATCGTGCCCATTTTCCTCCCAAAACAGAACACAGCACAGATCATGTCCTACAACTGCTTCATATGGATTTGTGTGGTCCGATGCGCGTTCAGAGTATTAACGGAAAGAAGTATATTCTGATAATAGTAGATGATTATTCACGATGGACTTGGGTCTATTTCCTTCGAACTAAAGATCAAGTTCCGTCTATCCTCATCACGTTTCTCACTAAGATTCAAGTTCAAGTCCGCAACACAGTCCGAATCATCCGAACAGACAATAGGACTGAATTTAAGAATCAAATCCTTCGGGAATTCACAGAGAAACATGGGATTGTTCATCAGACCTCCATAGCTCGCACTCCGGAACAAAATGGTGTAGTTGAACGACGAAACCGGACGCTCGTGGAAGCAGCTCGAACTATGTTGATCAATGCTCAATTACCGGATTATCTTTGGGCTGAAGCTGTCAATACTGCTTATTATACTCAGAATCGTGCAATGATCACCAAAAGACACACCAAAACACCATATGAGATTATACAAGGGAGAAAACCAAACATCAACCATTTTCACGTCTTTGGAGCCTTGTGTTATCCGAAGAATGATAAGGATGATCTTGGAAAACTTAAGGCTAAAGCAGATATAGGGATCTTTGTTGGATACTGTGAAAACTCCAAGGGTTACAGAATTTGGAATCGTCGGACTGGGGATATTCAAGAAACTATACACGCTAATTTTGATGAACTCACCGATATGGCTTCTGAGCAAGACAGCTTAGAACCCGCACACAACCGTCTGAATTTTCCTGAATCTTCATCTGCACCCCTACCTTTCAACAGGAAGGATCTGGAAGATTTGTTTGCACCAATGTTTGATGACGTTCATGTTACTAGTGCATCAGATGCTTCCACCAATTCCGCTGCTCAACAACTTCCGTATCAAACACCTGATCCATCAGCATCTACATCTACAGTAATTGTTGATGATGCACCACAACCTGAATCATCATCATCAATGGAGAAAACACCTCAACCAGCAGTTGAAGATTCATCCCCCATTTCTAACAATGTTCCACCACCAACAGGATATGACGGGAACGCCTTCTTTAATCCATTTGCTCCACCACCAACTGTTCCAGATTCCGGAGAATCATCCTCGAGCAACATGGACCCGTCATATCATCATCACAACGTTCAACACTACCCATCAACTCATAAATGGACAAGGGATCATCCATTAGTAAATGTGATTGGCAATCCAGATAAACCCGTAATGACCCGACAGAAACTCCACACAGATGGTGAAACATGCATTTATGCTCTCACTGTTTGTCAATCTGAACCGAAAACTATCAAAGAGGCCTTGACTTACGACAATTGGATTGAATCAATGCAAGAAGAGTTGGATCAGTTCAAGAGATTAGAAGTTTGGGAACTCGTTGAAAGACCAGATGGAGTTTATGTTGTGGGATTAAAATGGATTTGGAAAAATAAGCTGGATGCAGAGGGAACGGTTATTCGGAACAAGTCTCGGTTGGTTGCTAAAGGGTATAGCCAAGAAGAGGGAATTGACTTCGAGGAATCCTTTGCACCAGTGGCTAGGCTAGAGGCAGTGAGAATGTTTCTGGCATACGCGGCTCATAAGAACATCACAGTTTATCAAATGGACGTGAAGACTGCATTTTTGAACGGACAACTTCGTGAAGAGGTGTATGTTTCACAACCAGAGGGCTTCGTTGATCCAGAACATCCACAACACGTTTACAGGCTTAAGAAAGCTCTCTACGGCCTTAAACAAGCCCCGAGGGCATGGTACGACAAACTTGCTGCATTCTTGCTTGCTAATCATTTTACTAAAGGATCAGTGGACCCGACTCTGTTTATACAAAAACACGGGGAGGACATTCTCATCGTACAAATTTATGTGGATGACATCATTTTTGGGTCTACCCATAAAAAGTACTCAAACGCTTTTGCAAAACTAATGAAACAAAACTTTGAGATGTCCATGATCGGTGAATTAAACTTTTTTCTAAGATTACAAGTTCACCAGTCACCTCGTGGTATATTCTTGAGTCAGTCTAAATATGCACAAGAGATATTAAAGAAGCATGGCATGACAACTAGTGACACCTATAACACCCCAATGGCCTCCTCATCCCCGAAGCTAGATGCTGATTTACATGGGAAACCCACTGATCCTACAAATTATCGTAGTATAATTGGGTCTCTTATGTATCTCACAGCTAGCAGACCGGATGTTGTATTTGCCACATACCTGTGTTCACGTTATCAATCTAACCCAACAGAAAGACATTTATCTGCTGTTAAAAGAATCCTTAGATACATCAAAGGAACCATTAATTTGGGGATCTGGTATCCAAAGGATTCTGGTTTTGCACTAACTGCTTTTTCAGATGCGGATCATGCGGGATGTATTGATACAAGGAAGAGCACATCTGGTGGTGTCCAATTTCTCGGTGATAAGCTGGTGTCCTGGCAGTCCAAGAAACAAGATTGTACGTCTCTATCATCAACAGAATCAGAATATGTAGCTATGTCTGCCTGTTGTGCTCAAATCATTTGGATGCGATCACAACTGATGGACTATGGTTACATATTCAACAAAATCCCGATGTACTGCGACTCCAAAAGTGCTATTGCTATCTCGTGCAACACTGTCCAACACTCCAAGTCCAAACACATCGCTCTCAGATATCACTTCATCAAGGAGCATGTGGAGCAGGGTACCATTGAGTTGTATTTCGTGGGAACGGAACACCAATTGGCGGATCTTTTCACGAAGGCTTTACCTCATGAACGTTTTGTGAAATTGGTTCACCAAATTGGAATGCGATGTTTGACTCCTCAGGAATTGTCAAATTTTCTCAAAAACTAATACATGAGTCAAACATCCAAACTATCTTGTAAATATCATCTTAAAAAAAAAAAAAAAAAAAAAAAAAAAAAAAAAAAAAAAAAAAAAAAAAAAAATGTGTGTGTGTATGCAAGTACAAATCCTCTTTCAACATTTGGTTCATTTTTTAAAACTGTTTTTTATTCACTTCTGCACAAATGTTGAGGGGAGACACAAAATTTTACAAATTTTTTACAAATTTGTACTTGCATATTTTCTGTCACACTGTTGCTTTGTATTGGCTTTGATGTGATATCCTAAGGATTATTAGGAATTTGATGGTTACTATTTGTTAGAGGACTAAAAGTGCTAATTATTGAAAATCATTTGGTTAGGATTTGGTGTGCTACAAAACTTGAGGTTAAGGGACTAAATGTGAAAATAGGATAAAAGATAATAGTAAAAGGATTAAATACTGTAACAACTAAACAAATCATTTACTATTTCTGAAATCTTGTCTCTCGCATTTACTACCACCCAACAACCAAAATCAACGGCTATCATTAAATCTGATCATCTGTTCAAGATCTAACAAATTTGTGAGTATTTTCATGATCATTAAGTGATTATAACACATGGTTTTCAAGGAATTAAAGATCTAACGGTGGAATTTGTGTAAAATAATTAGACGAATTTCTAGGGTTTGCGTAGTTTTGGGATTTTTTAATCCTTTGTGTTTTGCGTGATAATGCTTGTTATGTTATACTTAGATCTTGATTATGTAACTTAAATGCGTGATTAATTGTTCCAGAAACTCATCTAAGTGATTATACGAAGGTTTAGGGTTTATGTTCATCATTTGGGAATAATCGAATGTGCATGTTTTGGTGTAATTAAAGTGTTATAATATTGTTGTTATGATAAGAATCAAACAATTGTTGCCTCAAAATAAGCCCAGAAACATTAGATGATCATTGATTGAGATTTAGGGTTTATCAAGAACACGTTGCACTAGCAGTTTGATCTTATAGATTTTGTGGTTAGAAAGTGTTATAAATTGGACAAAATGAGTAACATAGCTTAGTGAACCTATTGCAATTAATGAGGAATCATTAATCTGTGAATTGCAAAATGTTTGTGAATGAATCATCGTCAAAACGGGTTCGGAATTTCTTGTATAAGATATTCTCGAAATTGCAATTGCTCTCGCAATTGTCAGTTGCTTTCGCAATTGCCATTGCTCTCGCAATTGGTGATTGCTATCGCAATTGGTCAAGTGCTCTCGCAATTGAAAAACCTTTTCTCGCAATTGGAATTTTTTCCCGCAATTGGAATGTTTATCGCAATTGGAAATTTTTCTCGCAATTGGAAATTTTTTTTCGCAATTGGAAATTTTTCTTGCAATTGGAAATTTTTCTCGCAATTGGAAATTTTTCTCGCAATTGGAAATTTTTCTCGCAATTGGAAATTGTTCTTGCAAATTGGAAATTTTTCTCGTAATTGGAAATGTTTCTTGCAATTGGAAATTTTTTTCTCTTGCAAATTCAAATGATCAATTCACAGATTAACGATTGCTCAATCATATCAAGAAGGATGTTATGTGCAAACATTCAATTTCAACTAATGCTAACACACATATATCCTGCAAATTGGTGTCATAATGCTATTTCAGATCATCCACAATGTCTTCACAACAACAACAACCACTTCCTCCTATCACCAAAGCAGAATTATTCCCACAAGGATTCAAGGCTAAGTATGGGAAGAACAACTCAAGAGTGGTCTTCGACAACATCAAATGTGCTGAACCAAGTTGTCGAATTGTCATCGAAATCCTCAAAAGACATGAATGCAGGAGTATCTTGGAAGATTCAGATAGTATTCCAGAGATCTACATTCATCAGATGTGGAACACTATCAAACCAGATGACAACAACAAATTCTTCACCTGCACTCTTGACAGGAAACAAGTCAAGGTCACTCTAGCACATCTACGTGAAGCATTATCTCTACCAGATCCACCGGAACCCTCAAGAAGATACTGGCCTGCACCCACTGAACAAGACATTCTCAACTTTCTCATTGGCCTTGGTTATGATGTTGATCCTGATCTTCCACTCAACATCCTCTCAAATATCAATGCCAAATCCATTCCTCAACCATGGAGAGCAATGTACTATATTCTGATTCGATCAGTGTCTGGAAGAGACAGTGGACACGAACATCCAAGACTCTCTCATGCACAACTCTTCTGGGGTTTTGTTACCAAACACAACCTTGATTTTGCTGCTCTTATCTGGGAAGACCTTATGCATCAAATGCATGGTGTACTCAAAAAACCCTTGACTAAAATCCCATTCGTACGTTACACCAAGTTGCTGATCAGTCTTCTTCTTGATAAAGATCATGATATCTCTAATCGACCCGAAGACAGAGAAAGACATGTGATCAAGATGGACACAGACTTCAAATCAGTATACTTTCCAAAGGAAAGCACTCACAAACAAGGTCTTAAGCTGTTTGATGTTCTACTTACTGAAGAGGTCAAGGAAACTTCTGCTTACGCTGATTACATTCAAGCTTATGAGAAGAAGCTTGTCGGTATCACTAAAATGACTGAGGGAACAGGGTCTTCCAAGACTCGTTCCAAAAGCAGTAGAGCTAGCAAAACTGGAAGTGCATCAAGTGCTCCAAAGAAACCAACCACAAGCAAGAGGAGAATCATTAAGACAGCTCCGAAACCAAAAGTTGAAGAAATTGGTATTCGTGATGAAACCTCTGAATCCTCTGAAGACACGGAACCAGAAATAGAAATACTCAATGATCAAGAAGCTGAGTTTCAAACAGAGATTGATTTAGAGAATGCTGCTAAGGCAAGTATTAAACAGAAAAGGATTGATGAAGAAAGAAGAGCAGAAAGAAGAGCAGAACTACAAAAGCAAGTTTTGAGAGAATTGGAAGCAAAGAAGAAGGAAGAGATTGCTAAGGGAGCAGGAGGATCAGGAGTCACTCCAGCACCAGTTTTATCTTCTAATCCGGTTAATCAACCCGGTATATTACAAACTTCCACAGTTCAGCCAAATACGGTTAATCAACCCGCTATGGCTTCATCTACAGTTCCTCCTCCTCCATCAAGCTCGGTTAATCAACCCGACTTGGAAAATCCACCACAATCTGAATCAGAAAAGATTGTCTTCACAGAAAATGAAATTTCAGATTCAATGTTTGATGACATCCCACATCAAGAGGAAGAACATCATCAAGATAACATTGAGGAATGGGGAGATTCTGAGGAAGAGAAGGAGATTACTGGATTAAAGACTACTAAAGCTGCTAATGAACTGGAGGAAGAAATTGCTGAAGCAGAAAGGAAAAGGAAGGAAGAAATGGATAGGAAACAAAAGGAGGATGAGGAAGCAGATAACTACATTGTATCTCCATTGAATGATCCATTCAAATCTCCTCCACAACAACCACGTGATCAAACTCCTCCCATTCCTTCTCCCAAACCTATCTCACCTCCAAAGTCACCTCCCAAGCTTCCAACTCCTCCAGAATCATCAAGAAGATCTCCAAAACCTTCACCCTCTTCTCACAAGGATTCTGCTTCTCCTAATTCATCATCATCTATCCCATCACTCACTCCATCACCATCAAGGTCACCATCAAACAAAGGCAAAGCAACATTGGCAGAAAGAATCAAAACAGTCATGAAGGGCAAACAAGTCAATAAAATCGCCAAAGTCACAAGAGTTGAAGTTCTCTCACCTATATCTAGGCAAATCAAGAAAGCAGCAAAACTTGCTCAAGCAAGAAGAGAGAGCAAGATGCAAGAACAGATGTCAGAAATGCAAATTCTCATCAAGGGTCTATCTGAACAAGTCAAGGAGATGCAAGAAACAAAGAAGAACATGGATGAATTTCTTTCTTTTGATATAGAAGACAATATCAAAGTTAAGACAAGACATTATGTCAAACGTTTTACCGCTGATCTACAGAAGAACATTAACGAGAATGTCAACACGCAGCTTGATCTCAAGGTCAAAGAAGCAATCATTCTCAATTCTGGCTTCAAGCAGCTCAAAGACTTCACTACAGAAGAACTCAAAATTGAGCTTCTCAACAGATTCCACACTATGACATCTCCTTCTCCTGAAGATATTAGTCTTATGAAGTCTATTGCAGCACATATTGAGAAGGTTTCTTGCAAGGTTGCTGCTGATAAAGGAAAGAGGATTCGTGATGACGACACTGAGGATCCAGATCCAAATGCCACACAAAAGAAACAAAAGACTGTGAGTGGATCTGGTATTCACATTCAGGAACCACCAGAACAGACAACTTCTCCACCATCTCCTAATCATCAAGAATCTGGTCCTAAGGAAACTGAGCATCACTTGGAACATTTCATCGATGATGACATTGAGTTTCAACATCAAGATGATCCACCTCAAGATGATCCACCTCAATCACCTCCAAAACCAGCAAAAGCCAAACCATCCAGCAGTAAAAAATCTTCTGAAGAACCAGCTGTGCTTACATGGTTAGATACTGACGAAGACTTACATGGAAACAATTGGTTCGATCAACTTGCACAGGCTCAGATCATCGATGACGAAGCTTCAAAATTAGAAGATAGCACGTTTGAATTCCATCAGAAAGTCAAACATGCTTTCAACATTAAGAAGATGACTAAAAGAGAGCTTCGTAGAATCAAGAATGATGCTTTCAATCTTTAAAAGATAAGTCTGCAAGTGCTGCTGAGTTGGAATATCATCTGGAGAATATTGCTAGAGCATTATCAAAAGACTTCGATTGGACAAATCCAGATGTATACAGGGAAGGTGGTCTTGACAGCAAGAAACGTCCTTACATCACGGACTGGACAAAACCACTTCCTGTGATACGACCTTATCATGGAACGTCCGAAATTCCATTTGCATTCTTCTTCAACCAAGATCTGGAACTACTTGTGCATGGGGCTTCTAGTGAAATCAAGTATGCTACCTCAATAACGTTCACTCCTGCTGCGAATTACACCAATCCTGCCATTGAAGAAGAAGCTAGACGTCGCAAACTCTTCATCAACAAAAGGGTTAAATATGATCGTGATGCTGAACTTGGCATTCATCATTGGTTTGACAAACGTAAATCTTGGTACAAGTACAAGCTAGCCCTCATGGCATCTCGTGAAAAGGTGTACAGTGATCTTCGTATCAAGGCAGTGATTGATGCTAAAGGATCTCAAAAGCTTGGTTACACATTCATCTCTGAAGTCACGGTTCGCAGACAAGATAATCTTATTTACACGTTCAATGAAGCAGATTTTCCTGAACTCAGTCTCAACGACATTGAAGATTTGTATTTAATGAAAGTTCAAGGGAAGCTGAATCATCTCAATCCTACTCTTCTGTATGCATTTAGCACTGCTATATGCCACTTCATCAGAAGAACAGTGATCAAAGAACGTGTAGAAGATCTTCAACTTGGAGTTGAAAGTTATCAGAAGAAACTGAATCTTGAGGATCCCATGTTTACTCTCACTGATAACAAGGAGCCTCAGTACTTGCTCAAGACCGACCCTGTCTTCGGATTCGTCTACAGAAGTGCCACAAACACCAACCGTTTCATGCCTCATAAAGAGATTCACAAGTTCTGTGACGACACTCTTAAGAATGTTCGAGATGGGTTAGTCACACGGGTTCAGGATCAAATATTGAAGAAGCACAAGAAATGGAATCATCAGCAGCTCAGGCAGGTCAAGAATTTTATCGGATCAATCGAAGAAAGGCTCTATCGAAGGGATCAGATGAGGAGATTGGAAACTTATGTTGGTGGTCGTCCTCCATTTGCCATCAGATTATTCCAGAGAACAGATCCTAAATTCACCACTTTTGGCAAAGGCGGTTAAATTTGTAAGAATTTGATTTCAATATTCAATATTCATTCAATATTCTTACTTATAAATGACTGTGACTATGACAACGGTTTGTGCACACATAACAGTGTACAACCCGGACCTCAAAGAAAGGACCCTGAGGTACGCTTCAGTGCCTCAATCCTGAAAAAGGAGCGAAAGCTTCTTACTTATGAGCAGAATTAAAATCAGAATGTTTTCCAACGTTTTTCAAACATTCTGCTCATAAGGACAAGTATTCCCTCGTCCAGGGGGAGTATTTGAAAAATATAATCTTTGTTCAAAAAGAAGTATCAAAGTTCTTGAAACTTCTTCCCTAAAACTCAAAAACAAGCATATTTTAATCATAAACGTTTTTCCAAAAAACATCATGAGTATGCTATTTTTGAGGGGGAGAAGAAACAGATGATTAAAATATGATGTCTCATTTGCTGGAATCTCGTGTGCTCATACTCAGAATTGACCCTCGAATTGACGAATAGGAAAGTCAGTAGTCGAAAGGACATGTCCCGGACGGGTAATAATTTCAAGCCAGTTTATCTGGTGATGTAAGCGTGTCTCGCAAAGGACGTGTCTGAGTAGAATGTACCGATTTCGAGCGATAATCTTTGAATCTGATCCGGACGGGTAATAATTTCAAACCAGTCTAACTGGTGATGTAAGCGTGTCTCGCAACGATCAGGTTCATTGAAAGTCAATCAATTCAAAAATGCCAACTCCTTCCGGCATGTGCAAATTTCAAAATTATTACTTATGCGCACATGTTAAGGGGGAGCCTTTCTGAAAATCATCAAACTCTCAAAGTGTCAACAAAATGTCTTTACAAATGATCGACACTTTGAGAGATTTTTCAAAGGTTTTGGTTGCATGGCATCATTAGGATAGTCATGGAGTTATACGGTGACTAAGGTTAGGGAAAACCGTCCTATGATCCGCCAGAGCCGGAGGGATCTACCCAAGGACAATACCACTAGTTTAGACTAGAAAGTCCTAGGTATGATATAAAAAAGGAGAAAATGAATGTACGGAGAAAGAAGGGGTTGAAGAATTAAAAAGAAAAGCAAAGAAAAGGGTGAAAAGAAATAGCCCTCCATTTGTTCAACCTTAGGGCAGACACCGGGTTCAATTCATAATCTACTGGTTGATGAGCATCACCGGTATTGAAGACCAAAGACGTCATGGACCCAGTGACGCACTAAAAAACCTTCTAAGCCACTCAAGTGTCTCTCAAAAGACATTTGTTTCATTCACACGGAGAACCCTTCATAATCTATCGACATTTCATTACGAGATTGTTGATATTGAATAAGGAGGCAATCTGCTCCACGCCTCCGATGACCAAACAAATGTGCACTTATTGAGTCTAGAGCCATGAGATTCATCAAAAGATCTCTTAGGTACACTTAGAATTACTCTGGTGTTCTACATCATGGGCATCAGGTGTAAATTAGGAAAAGTGTCCTTCGCAGATCTTAGCAATCTGCCAAGAACATTCATGAGAAAAGTCACATTTGTGATTATCAATGATTGAATGGAAATCCTGCCAGAACAACATCAAACAATTCTGATAGCAGGTCACTTCGGTAACTCCTTGTGGGTTACGCTTAGTGTATGCTCCAAATGGTCTACAGTCGTGGGGTGATCTCCAGCGACTCACTGAATCGTGGGTGCACTTCGGTGTGTCCGTGTAATCCCTTTCGGGGGAATCCGGTTCAGAACGGTCTGGGTTAGGATTTGAGAAAGTCTTCACACTATGCTGTTGATGATCTCAAGTCTGAGCCTGTAAGTACCGGTTGGCTCGTGCTGTTGTTGCTGTTGCTGCTGCTGCTGCTGCTGCTGCTGAGGAGCTGGAGTTCGACCATCAAGACTCCATCATGCTTATATCTTGAAGAAATGTTCTCTCAATGACTCAGTTATCACAAAAGTTCAACACAAGCTATAGTAAAGTCAAAAGTTCAAGCACCTCAACCTTTCACAAGTTTAAAGATTGAAAAAGTGAGAACATATTGCAGTAAACAAGTCAAAGATATATGAGCATGATGGAGAAGACGAGAAGACATTGGAGATTGGCAGATAGAGACAACATCATATCATCATTACACAAGAACAAAGAAACAAAGATTGTAAAGACGTCGGAAGCCTATGAAGCAAAGAAGACGTCGAGCAACATTGATGATCAAGACTTAGGGGGAGATTGTTAGGAACACGTTTTAAATTACTTTACAAGTCTTGTTCATTTAATTAATGTTGCATAATTAGGACTATATTGTTTGTATTTTTGGACCGGTTCAATAGTAGTCCTTGGACCGGTCATATCATTTAATCTTATCCTTAGCACATGTAAAGGGAATATTCCTAAGAATTATTCCCCTCCCAATGCCTATAAATACAAGGCAAGGGAGTCATTCTCATTGTTGGTTTTCTATTGAATGCGCGGAAGCTTTGCTAGTGTGTGAATCGTTTGAATGAAAACCTCCCATCTTATTCTTCTCTTCTCATTTCTCTTATTTCTAGCTTATCGTATTTAGCTTATCTATATTTCCATACGTAGCTTATTATTTAGATAAAGTAGTAGATCGAGTGTGATTGTTTAATTCATTAACGAGAAAGTGTGTTGTGTTGAGATCATAATAGTGACCTACACTCTCAACCCCTTAAATCTGTTAAGATTAATACTGCTATGGAAACATTTACTTCGATCTCATTGGATTGTCAATTTCCCCTGACACTTATTAGTGTCCACCCTTAGAAAGCTTTAGTATTGGAAGTTTTGTTGTACAAATTTTCAGGTGTTCTCTGATGAAACTCTTGAGTTTCCCTCCTGTTTGCGAAGTAGAATTGACTTTGAACCGACCTCAGTTGACGAACCATGATGCTATAGAAGTTGAGAGATTGAAGAAGCTGATGGAATGTGGTTTTGTTCACCTCAGTGTTCCCTTTGAATACCCCTATTAGTTTATGAAGAAGAAAGAGAAAATTCTGCGTCAGCGTATCGACTATCGTAAACCTAACCGTATCACTACCGTAATCATTTTTCATTTCCACGTGTCACTGATTGATTTGTTCCATCTTTGTAAACTCCGTATCAGACGACCTCATTAATGTTTGAAGGACTAAAGAAGCTACCACGAAAACTTTTAAGAAGGGAGTTGACTAACTGGGAGTAATTTTCGTGAAGCATTTCAGTTTTATTCGTAAAGAAGAAGGTAGGTGATGTGAAGTAGATATGAAGTTGTCCCTGAAACGATTCATGAAGCTGTTTTCGTACTCGTTGTGACCATTATGAGTTTTAAATAATGCCAATTGTATTGGCCAATAGAATCATGTTTTCGTGAGTAGTTGAACAATTGTCATAGTATGAAAGTATGTTTATGTTCTGAGACGAACGAGGAACACGTAGATCATCTTTGTATTAAGGAGAATGACCCTTTGTTCTGGAAGAATAGATTTGATTGGCGTTCAGAGATTGTAGCAGACAACACTACCAGGCATCCGGTAATGACAACAGTTTGAGTTGGCGAATTTCGAACTGTGCTGGAAGACCGGTCTAAGACACGCAGTCTTGTTTCTCTATTCATTTTAGTTGTACTAAGATGAATTGAGAGCAGAAGCAGACTCGCGAATGGAAGATGCACAGTGACCATGTCAGGGATTCGCGTTCCGCACCACAGTGTCCAGAAGAAGTGCCGAAGGCTTGAGGGACCAGAGTCAAGTTTATATTTCCTTTCCACTCTGTGATCATATGGACAGACGTATACAGACTACTTAGAATTGGGATCATGTATTGAATGGATGATAATTCTGAAGCGAACGTTGTTTTTGGAAGAGTTAATTATGTGGAGGATGAAGCTATGGATGACGTAATTCACTTCCCCTTGACATACTTAAATTTCCGTTACCTGATGATAAGATCCTTTGAATGATTTAGGTTCCCTACTAGTAATTCCGTTTTGTGCTAATTTTGCGTATGTTGGGTGATGGGTTGTTATGCAAATTTTTGAAGCAACCATTTATATTGCCTGAGTTGATTTTGGTGAATAATGAAGGATTGACGCTTTTAGTGACATACCCAATTCTGATAGACATTCTAGACCTTTTCCGTTACTCTTTCGAGTAGTTCATTCTCCTCTGAGTTATGGTGTTTAATTTTGATGACCTCTGAGACTGTAGAAAGATTAGGTGGATTAAGATAGGTTGTTTTGTTCACGAAACGAAATAAAGTATGACCATCATGAGGGCATATTTTTATAATGCCAGTATTATGACGTCTGGCCAACGTGATAATACTTACATCATATAACGTGCACTCGTTGTGGGCATAGGATATTTCGAGGAGTGCCTTAGAGTGTTAGAAATTTTGATAACTGTTTGAGATTATCTGCGTTAGTGAGACTTTAAGTTCATTCTATCTATACGCGTAATCTGCTTCCACCGTTATGCGAATTGATACGTCTGGATTCTCGTCAGGCATTTTGCTGACCTCTGCACTTCCAATAAGAATCTTAGGTTCTGTTGTAGAACTTTCTGCCAATCGATGTTATCGACAATCTATTTTCTGCACGTTCTCATCTGATTTGTCTAATCAATTCTGTGGACGGCATATCCGTCAAAATCCTATGTATTTCCTGCGTCTCTTCCGAGAGAATCCGATTACCATCTATTACGTTTGGAATGTTATTTTTTGATCTGTATTCAGTATGATTTGTCTTTTCTGAGGAAACCGATGCTTTGATCAACAAGATCGAGTCATGAGAAACAAGTCTTTCATATTTCTGTTCACAGTTAGCTGTGTTTCCGTTTCGTTTCACCTCAATTTTCGAGGACGGAAATTTTTCTTTTAGAGGGGAAGAAGTTGTAAAACCCAAAATTTCAAAACAGGCAAAATGACCAAAATGCCCCTGTAACTTTAAAATTTAATTAATAATTATATAAACCTCAAATAAATCCCAAACCTTTGGAAATGAGAAACATATGAAGTAAGGAAAATTTTGTTACAACATTTTAATATTTTACAATGTCCAAAAAAAATTACGTGTCACACATAAAATACATCATATGGACCGAATATATTAAAAGAACACATTTAATTAATTGTTTTGTATTTTAATTACCTTAAATTGGTAATAATCATCACAACCATTATGGAAACTATTGAAAATAAGTGTGATTGATCCTATCACATCTTTTGGGCCGAAAATCATTCCCCCCCCCCCTTCACCCCTTCACACAGTTTGCATTTATTCTTTTTTATTTCTTTCCTAAACTCCCATTCGACACACAAAAAAACACACACATCACCATAAGATTTTTGGAGGCTTTTGATATTTTTCTGGTGTTCATCTACGTCCAAGGAAGGTAGGAAAAATATTTTTGTGGTCGTGGAATCGCTGGTGTATTCGTAGGAAGTTTTGGTTTTGCCGACTTATTCTAGCCGAGAGATAAAAACTCTCATGCCTTCATCCGATCATTCTAAACATCATCTGGTATTTTTATAATTCTCTTTACATCACATATGATCTAAATAAAATGCTAATAACGATCCTTGCACGCTAGAAAATTCTTGGTAATTATAGAGATAAAAAACGCAAATAAAACCTAGATCTATTCATACGATTTTTCTGAGCTTCGAATATATTTTATCTGGATTCTATAAGCATCATATAACTCTAAAAAAATGGTTCTTGCAATTGTCGAAGCTTATATCAACCTTGGTGAATTATTGTTCTAATCGGATCTAAGAAAGAAAAGGGTTTTAAAATTTAAAATAAATTGTGCGACCTAGGGTTTTGACTTTTGGATGATGGACCTGAGTAATTAATGTGTTTTTAAGGTTGTATTAATTATTGGTAATGATTGGATAAATTAGGGTTAGGGTTTTGTGATTTTAAAAGTATACCGATTGAAGTTTTGAAACTAAAGGGTGTGTTTTGTAATTATTTAAACTTGTGGGATATTTTTGTAAGTCATTTTGGATCAGGGGTGAAACGTGAAAAATATAATATGGGGATTCTATGTGTAAAAATTGTAAGTAAGAGGTTTATTTGATAAAATAACTAATTATGGATTCGAATTGTAATTAATTAAAATAGGGGGACTAATTTTGTAAATTCTGGAAACTTAAAGGTGATTCGTATAAATAATGATATAAAGGGAGTATTGTGTAATTTTGGAAAATAAAGGGCTTAATGTGTAAATATGAATATTAAAGGGATCGATTTGCAAATTATTTAAATAAAGGGTTTAAAATGTAAATTAATTAACTTAAGGGTCTAAGTTGTAATATTGTTAAAGACTAAGGATTAAAATCGTTAATATGGATATCTTATGGATTAAAATGAGTAACTTATGATATTTTTACTTTAGACCTTTAGTTTGGCATATTTACATGTAAAACCCCAAATGTGGAAAATTGTTATATTTAACCCTAGACTTTTATAACTTGCTAAAATCAACCTTATTTCCATAATAACACTTGATTAATGACTTAACCTAAATTATAATGTTTGAATCCTACTAATTATGGAAACCTGCTAATTATGGAAACCTGCTAATTCGGGAACCTGCTAAAAATAGAAAGTTACTAAATATGGAAAGTTGCTACTTTTGGAAAGTTACCTGAAAAGGAAAGTTATTAAAAATGGAAAGCCGACTAAAATAAGTAATCTGACTTAAATAAGCTATTGATAAGACAGTCATGAATTCGTATAGATTCGCTGAAGATGGAGCTTGCTTCCGACCTTTATATTTCTGTTGTGTTTTCACTTGCGGTATAAGGTACAGATATTCTGCCCTTTTTCAGTAAGGGTGTTTCCTCCTCTTGACATTGATTTTGATTTTGATCTTCGTTTCGTATTAAGATTCCCTAAGCCATTGCTATGCTCCCCTGTTTTGTGAACCTTGCTATGACTTCCTTTGCTTTGAACCTTTCCTATGATTCCCTTGTTATGATCTCTGATATGAATCTATGCTGAGGAAACCTTTTAATTATGACCTGGAAATGTTTTGAGAAAAATCATTTGTTATAATAATGTTTATGAGTACGATACGATACTACTTTTATATGAAATTTTACTAACCTTTATGAAAACTATTTTAAAGACTATCTTTATGAAAAACCGTTTTGAAAGATCATTTTTATGAAAACTACTTTGAAAGATCATTTTTATGAAAACCATTATTAAAGGATTGCTTTAAATGAACTTTTGATAGAAATTTCTGAAATGAACTTTTGCTATGAAATTTTGGTTATGAACCTTTGATATACTTATCCTGAACCTTGACTTGAAACTTTTATATAAACCTTGATCTGATAAACTCTAATATGAACTTATTTGATTTTGAACCTTTGATATGCACCTCTGAAATATTTTATCTGAACCATCTATTATGAACCTTTCTGAATATGAACCCTTTTTTATATGACACTCTGTTTATGATATGATATCTGACCCACAGTTTGGTACTACGAGCCACTACTTATTTCACTAGGCATGAGGGTTTCATGTCCTTGTCATTGATGCACCGATGACTTGACTCTAGGTTAGGAGAGTGATGACCTATCCCGTCCCTGACTAGATTAGTTTTGTAGAGGTAGAATCTGGCCTACTGGTGACTGATGGTGTGTGCGTTACACGTCTTTCACATTACCTAGGAGCTGATCACTCCATTTGATTTATGAGGACACCCCTCATTTATCTGGTTGCCTGAGAGGTCTCCCCTCTATATGGTCGTGAATACATGGTTACTTTTGTTATGATATGATTTATTTCTGGGATCGTGGTGGATTACTGTCCCTTTATCCTTACCTTATAATCTTTTACTTTTCCTTTATTTTTTTTTCCAATTATCATCCCTTGACTCTTATTATATCTGCATGACTTTTACTTTTCACTTTTCTCTACTACTGCTTTGTTATCGTTATATCTGTTCACTGAGCTCTCGTAGCTCAGCCGCATTTCTTTTCCTGCGGCAGGTTTTAGTTTGGAAGCCGGGTTATGAGTGGAGAGAACCTTGGACTTAGAAGATCTTGATAGTTATTCTGGATTAGAGATGACTAGAAGTTATTATATTTTAGAATTAGTATTTATTGGAAATTCTCATATGTAACCTTGTAGTTTTCAGTAATTCATTTGTAACCTTTTGAGATTTCTTGTATTACTATGGATGTATGCTTTTGTTTGATCTGATATGAAACCATTATTGTGACATCTTTACCCTCGTCGGGTTGGGGTGTTACAGGTACATTAAGTTTAACCTCCTTGATTATCTCAACAAATTTCTTATAACGCTCTTCCATCTTTTCTTTCTTAAGGCGTTGAGGATATGGAATCTTTGGTGTATACGCTTTGATTGGTGGAATGGGTTTTTCTTTGGCGGGTATATTTGGAGTATTTTCTTTCTCAGCTACTACAGCTTCATCCTCACTTTCATTATGGATGATCGTGGTATCATTCGGATTAGGTGGTGGATCATAAGAATGACCACTTCTTGTGAATACAACATTGATATGCTCATTTCTAGTCTGTGGTGGACGATAAGTTTTATCGTTTGATCCAGATGATGTTGGTTTCGGGTTGAATTGGGTGTTACTTGGCAACGAACCAGATGGCCGGGAAGAAATTTGATCAGAAAGTCTACCGAACTTGTTTTCAAGATCTTGAATGGATGCTTGATGATTTTTCTGACCTTGCTCAACTTTGGTTTTGAGATTGAAAAATTGGTTCTTGACGAACTCATTGGTTGATTTTTGAGCAGTCACGAATTCTCTCATCATTTTTTCAAAATCGGATTCTTCTGGTTTTTTATCAGAGGTCTGTGGAGTTTGATTGTCTACTCGTGGTTGAGAATCACGGTTGTTATCCCTTTGTTGGCGATCTTGCCAATTTACAGAATTTCTCCCGTAATAATTACCACGATAACCGCCTCCACGGTATCCTCCTTGGACATAATTAGCTTCTCCTTCTTTAGGTCCTTCCATTGGTTGATCGTCACATTCTGATGATGGGTGACTACCTCCACGCATTTCTTTCATTTCTCCTTTAAGATCTTTGTATTGCGAGTCGATTTTGGAAGTCAAGGCTTCCATTTTCTCCATGAGTTTAGAGGTTTCGGAACTTTCAGCAAAAGCAACGGTTTTTCGTAAGGGTTTGGTTTTGGAATCTTTTGACCAATCGAGTTTGAGAAAGACTCGGTCTTCAAGCAATTGATATGCCTGATTAGGAGTCTTATAGAGAAAAATTCCTCCAGCATCAAGAATTCCTTGAGATGCTTCATCAAGTCCATGGTAGAAGATTTGGATAATGGTTCCTCGTCCTAAACCATGTCCATGACAACTACGAAGCAAATCTTTCATACGAAGCCAGACTTCGACTAGTGATTCGTTAGGATTTTGTGTGAAAGCACGAATTTCTCCCATGAGTCGGTTAAACATGGCAGGTGGAAAGAATCGGCTTACAAAAGCTTGCCTCATCTCCTCCCAAGTATTGATAGTTCCTGGGGTTAATTCGTTATACCACACTTTTGCATCTCCAGCAAGTGACGATGGAAAAAGTTTGAGTTTAATGGCGTCGACATCGGTTTCGCCATATCGGAACATGCCACAAATTTTGATGAATTCGGCAATGTGTTTGTGAGGATCGGCACTCGAACGGCCATCAAATTGACGGTCTTTGATCATAGAAAGGTGGTGACCTTTAACGGTGAAATTGTTACCAAGGTTAACAGGAACAATAGCAGATCCAGGAGTGGGTGCTACGACTCGGTTGGCGGCCCACATGGGTTGATCGTCAGCCATGGGAAAAGGTTGATCAGTGAATGAGTTATAAACGACTTTGGCTTCGAAAAGGTTATCAAACGGTGGGTTTGGTACTCTTTGTACACGGTTGGCTAATGAAACAAATGGTGTTCTTCTTCTTCTTGGTCTTGTTCGAATTAAACTTTCGGGATCGAAAAGAGGTGAAATTGGTTCTACTCCAGTTGAACGAGTGTTCATACAATTCCCAAGAGAATCGAGGCAATGTCTAAACACACGAGCAAAGAATGAAAAAAAATTGAAAAATCAGATTTAAGGATCCGATCGGATGGGATTAATACCGATCGGATGGTGCTCTCGGTAAAATTTGGAAAATGGACAACCGATCGGATGGATGAGATACCGATCGGATGGTCAGATCGGAAAACTTTTTTTTTTTTTTTATGAAAACGAACTTGGTGAGAAACGGACTTCTAAAACTTACAGAAACACAATCAAAATCCCCAACAACGGCGCCAAAAACTTGATGTGTCGTGTGTGTACAAGTTTTAAATTTATAAAGGTTGAATTACCGAATCTAGAAACAACACATACGAGCAAGTGAACTCGTCCGTTATAGCAATATTATGATGGTAAGTCGGGATCGTTCGCAGGGATTTGTGTAGTGAATCGAATTGTAAGCTACTAAAAGTAAATCTCCTAAACAAGCAATGATGAAAATATAATAATTCAAATGATTAAAACTACACTTGCTTAGACTAATATACTACTCTTGATAAGCATGATTGTGATAACTTTTGACAACATGCTGGTTATGATAATTAGTTTGGTGAACTAATCTATTGTTTCTACAAGTTAAACCTTCGTCAAGATTTTAGTTCATAAAAACAAGCATTACGTTTAACCAATCAATTCAAGGTTCATAAGTTTGGGGTAACAAACTTAAACACAAAAATAGTCTTTTGTTTTATCAAATACGCTTAGGAAATGGTCAATACAAAAGGTAACCGATCATAGACAAAAGGTTACAATTGATTGCAAACAACTAATCTTTCGACCCTTGAAATAGTTTACAATCAATCCTATTTGATAAACAAAAGCATTCTTATTACAACCACAATTAACTTTCTTTGTTTAATCAAGAATAATGGGTAAAAACAATCATTCATAGACAAATGATTATAACTAGTTGGATAACAATAAATCTTTCGACCCTTGACATTATTAACAACTAGTCAAACTTGATCAACAAATGTCACTACGAAACTTAATCACAATTGGATCTTAGAATCAACTTGAAATTGAATTAAAACATGTTATCACAATCATACGCAAATCAATAAGCAATACACATCATCTAAGCAAGTGTTCAAAGGCACTAGCCACTCATAGCAAACATGAACATAAACTCTAAACTTTGAAAATTAGAAATCATGATTGAAAGTCTTACAATGATTGGAAATAGATTACAAATGATATGGTAATGATACCCAAAGTATTGGTGTTGACTTCTTGATGTTTTGACCTCCAAATGTTGACTTCTTGAACCTCCAAAGCTTCCTGGACTTCTAAGGGCGAATTTGGACTTTTGAGAGAGTATTTTGATGAGTGGTTGATGATTGGTATGGAAAGTATATGAAAGGCACATGAATTGATGTCTCAAAGGGCTCTATTTATACTACTCTCAAGGCCTAGGGTCTTTAATGCTTCACTTGGCCTCCAAGGAGAGTAGAATAGTCTAGAATACTCAATAGAAGGCTTTGGAATCATTTGAAGTTAAACACAATGCTTAAGGATGAAATTTGGTAAATCAGAGGACATCCAACCGATCGGTATTGCATCCAACCGATCGGTTGGTCTTCAGAAATTGCCTCCATCCGATTCGGTTACAGGCAGCATCCGATCGGATGGAGTGCTGCTGTATACTCTTTTTGGACTTTTGTCGTTTGGATTGTATCTTATTCATGGCTCTTGGTTCTTCATCCAAACTTAATCTTTTCTTTATCTTGAAGCTTATCAACTTGAATACTTGGACCTTTATTCTTTGAAATGCCTTTTTGGTGTGGAACTTGACACAAAAATCTTCGTACGATCATAAATATTTCCTTCTTCCTCATTCTTTCATCTTTTTCTACCTTTTTCCTGTTTCTGGCTACATACACTTTGCAAACATACTTTGATGCGATTTAGTAACAAAAGCGTATAAATATAACCATATAACACATATAAAAGTACGAATAACGCTACTAAAAACATGCACAATTTGAGCGTTATCAGGGAGACTAATATTCATAGAGTTGGGGACTTTGACACCTCCCCACGACCAATAATAAGGAATACGACGCTTCAACTAAAACAAGGACGTGACAATTCAACGAATCAATAGGAGATAACTAGGGAGTAATTAAATCTAAGTAAACACGCTTTTCCTATCATAAGAAGTTCACCAATTTACTTTTTCTTGTTTTTTAGTTTAATTTTAGTTTTATAATTAGTTTTTTTGGGTTAGTTGATTAACAAATAATTCCGCCCACTCCTTCAAAACCGAGATTTTATTTGCTTTCATAAAAATATAAAAATACAAAAAGAATTATCCCTCACCTCTAGACCTAATTCGTTATACATCTTGACATAACGACATTATTCCCCTAGAGAACGATCAATCCCCTGGACCTACCTATACTACACTACAACGGTCAGGTACACTGCTTGGAGGATTGCAAGCTTCTCAATATCCCTTAAGAAGTAAAACCTTTTGCGTGGACGCAATCCTCGCATCAACACGCAACTGATTTATGATAGATACACCAAAATGGCAGAATTCAAAAGTATGATACAACAAAAAGAAAACTTTTATTATTCTACAAAAAAAAAAAAAAAAGTAGAAAGTAAGATACATTTACCAACAATTATTCAACGCTTGTTCATTGTATGGTAATTAATCTTCTCTTGTCTCTTGATACTTCTACTTAGTTACCACGAGGTATTTCCATAGATAAATTATTTGATCTTCCTTTTTCTCCGTCATCTTTTTGTTGGACAATAAATTAGTAGGCCCAAGCCCAATTGTGGGCTTTGGGTCCATTAGTGTTTTATTATCGTTTATCATGTGTGCTCTATAAATAGTTGATGATTAATAAAGTTTAACCTACGGGGTTTTCTATTATTCAACATGGTATCAGAGACCTAGTCGGCCGCCATGAGCCACTGCCTCTATGTCACCCGTGAAACCCTAACCTTACACCAGTCAGTTTTTCTATCATTATTTAAACCCTAAACATAATCATTACAACCATAAGAGAAAAACAGTTGTTATGCTTTATCTTTTTGCTACGCTTTGTTCACTATTTTGTACGTAAGTTAGGGCCCGTTTGGTTTGTGGGATAGGGTGGGTTTGGGTTAAAAAAATAAAAATCAATTGTATGGTTAAGGTTTTATGATTTAGGATTGGGATAGTATCCCAAATATTAGAGATTAAGTAAAAGATAGTGAATTGGGTGGTTTTATGACAAAGTGGACACCATCACATTTGGGGTTAATACACAAATATGTTACTAAATTTTTCATAAAAGTTCGCCTAAGTTACTGAACTTTCATTTTGTTCACTTAAGTTACTGAACTTATAAACCATGACATTTTGGGGTCACTGAACTTATAAAAAATATTCATAAACAACACTGAACTTGTAAAAACATGACATTTATGTTACTTAACATATCAAAAAATATACGATTAAGTCACTCCTACCAACACTAATAAATTAGGCGAACTTTTTTGGTAAGTTCAGTAACCTAAGTGAACAAAATGAAAGTTTAGTAACTTAGGCGAACTTTTTTGGAAAGTTTAGTAACATATTTGTGTATTAACCCATCGCATTTGTGTGTGGGTTAATACACAAAAAAGTCACTAAACTTTACAAGAAAGTTCGCCTAAGTCACCCAACTTTCATTTTGTTCACTTAGGTTACTGAACTTTGAAACTTTATTCGACTTGGTTACTGATCTTTGAAACTTTGTTCGATTTGGTTACTGAACTTTCATTTTGTTCACTTAGGTTACTGAACTTTGAAACTTTGTTCGACTAGGTTACTGAACTTTGAAACTTTGTTCGACTTCGTTACTGAACTTTGAAACTTTTTATACGTTTTCGTCTGTTTTTATACGTTTTCGCCAGTTTTTCTTTCGTTTTTGCCCGTTTTTATACGTTTTCGTCTGTTTTTATACTTTATCGCCATTTTTCTTCTGTTTTCGCCCGTTTTCTTCCGTTTTCGTCTGATTTTATACATTTTAGTCCGTTTTTATACGTTTTCGCGAGTTTTTCTTCCGTTTTTGCCCCTTTTTATATGTTTTCACAATTCTTTTCTGTTTTCGTCAGTTTTATCTGTTTTAGTCTGTTTCCATAAAAACATATAAAAACGGAAGAAAACTGTCGAAAATGTATAAAATTGGACGAAAACGAAAGAAAATGGGCGAAAACAAAAGAAAAATGACGAAAACGTATAAAAACGGGCAAAAATGGAAGAAAAACTGGCGAAAACGTATAAAAACAGACGAAAACGTATAAAAACGTTCAAAAACGTATAAAAACGGACGAAAACGAATAAAAATGGGCGAAAACGGAAGAAAAATGTATGAAAGCGGGCGAAAACGTCAGAAAAACTGGCGAAAGCATATAGAAATGGTCAAACTAACAGAAATAGTGGTTTATGGACTAAATCCGTGATACCAGACTAACCACAAGGACCGTTTTGAACTATAAAATATGCAATGTCATCATTTTAAAGGTTCAGTAACCAGATCGAACAAAGTTTCAAAGTTCAGTAACCTAAGTGAACAAAATGAAAGTTGGGTGACTTAGGCGAATAAAGTTTCAAAGTTCAGTAACCTAAGTGAACAAAATGAAAGTTGGGTGACTTAGGCGAACTTTCTTGTAAAGTTTAATGACTTTTTTGTGTATTAACCCTTTGTGTGTCTATCTTTTTCTTCTCAATTATTATAAAAGTTGTTTAAAAATTATATTTTAAAATATAAAATAATTTTAAATATTGTTCTCTCTCATATATCAAATCCAAAACCAAATCATAATCTAAATCCCAATCCTAATCTTAAACCCACCTACAAACCAAACGGACCTTTTTATTTTTATTTTATTATTTTTTTTTCTTCAAAACCATCCAAGGTGATGTCTAACGTAAAGGTTTGTTTATTTAAAACCATCTAAGGTGATGTCTAAGGGGCCGTTTACTTTCAACTTAATGTCCTGTTTGGTAACAAAACTGGCTGGAAACAGGAAACTTTGGTGTTTCTTTTTAACTTATTGCAGAAGAGAATCCTTAATGTGGAAGGGGGCAAAATTTGATACTGTTTCTATTCAGGACGTCTTAATACGATTTTTTTCCCGAACTAGTGTAGGTGGAAAAAATAAATTCGAAAAATTTAGAAAACTTCGAAAAAATTTATAAAAATTCAAAAAAAATTTAAAAATTCGAAAAATTTATAAAAATTCGAAAAATTTATGAAAATTCGAAAAAATTTATAAAAATTTTAAAAAAATTCAAAAATTTTAAAAATACAAAAAATTTATAAAAATTGAAAAAATTTATAAAAATTCAAAAAATTTTAAAAATACAAAAAATTTATAAAAATTCAAAAAATTTATAAAAATTCAAAAAAATTTATAAAAATTCGAAAAATTGATAAAAAATCAAAAAATTCGAAAATTTTATAAAAAACTTATAAAAATTCAAAAAATTTATAAAAATTGAAAAAATTTATAAAAATTCAAAAAAATTTATAAAAATTCGAAAAATTGATAAAAAATCAAAAAATTCGAAAATTTTATAAAAAATTTATAAAAATTCAAAAAATTTATAAAAATTCAAAAAATTCGAAAATTTTATAAAAATTTATAAAAACTCAAAAAAACTTATAAAAAATTTGAATTATTAAATTTTTTTTTCGAATTTTTATAATTTTTTTTGAATTTTTAAAAAATTATAAATTTTTACAAATTTTTTGAATTTTTAAAAAATTATAAATTTTTATAAATTTTTTGAATTTTTTAAAAATTTTTATAATTTTTTATAAAATTTTCGAATTTTTTGAATTTTTATAATTTTTTTGAATTTTTAAAAAAATTATAAATTTTTACAAATTTTTTGAATTTTAAAAAAATTATAAATTTTTATAAATTTTTTGAATTTTTTTAAAATTTTAATAAGTTTTTTCGAATTTTTATAATTTTTTATAAAATTTTCGAATTTTTTGAATTTTTATAAATTTTTTGAATTTTTAAAAATTTTCGAATTTTTTTAAAATTTTTATAAATTTTTTCGAATTTTTATAAATTTTTTCCACCTACACTAGTTCGGGAAAAAACTCGTATTAAGATGGTCAATTAAGCATAAAAAAGAAACAACATATATCCACACAGGACCTAACTAGAAACCAGGGGCGTCTCCGAGGACTTACGGGCCCTGTCCGAGCCGTTAAAAAATGTGCCCCTTAGACCCCTTATTGGGCTTATAAATTTATTATGGGTTATAGGTTTAGTTATAAGATTGGAATTTAATTAGGCCCAAGTTTAAATGTTTAATACCTATTTAAAAAAATACATATAATATATATATATATATATAGGATTTTTTTTTTAAAATGTGCCCTCGCAAAAATGGGCCCTGGCCGGGTTGGCCTCCCCGGCCCACCCAAGAGCCGGCCATGCTAGAAACAGTACACATATATCCACACAGGACCTAACTAGAAACAGGAAAAAAAAAGAAACAGCCCCTAAGAGCGCTTAGAACCATAACGCAAAATCGGCGTTATGGTCTATGTGGCAAGTTATAACTCAAGTTGGCTCCAAGTTATGATATGGGGTACACCAAAATTCCAACGCCATTTCGAATTACGTTGATATAGCATCGCAAGTTATAACTTGAGTTGTGGCTAAGTTATGATACCCCAACCCCATGTTCTGGCTAAGTTATGCCAAGTTAGTTAGGGTTTTTTTTTTTTTTTTTTTTTTTTTTTTTTTTTTTTTTTTTTTTTTTTTTTAAGTGGGTCCCAAAAGGTGGTATTTTTTTTTTTGTGTTATGATAACGGGTGATTTTTTGGTGTTATGTTATTTAGTGTTGAAATGATGTGGCGCTGACGTGACGGAGAAAATGATGTTATTTTGTGTTATGGTACGGAAGCCTCTAACATAAAGGTTTGTTTATTTATGTTTTAATATTTGTTTTGATCACAATCTCTCTTTCTATCATCACTTTCTTATATTGCAACTTATTTAATCTAACGCTTCACATAACGTTGCCTACTTTTGTTTTCTTATTCGCAATTTTTTTCTTTAATTTTTATTTAGGATCCTGCCTTAAAAAAAAAAGAAAAAAAATTGTCTGTCTTACGTTTTTTTTTTCTCTACCAAAACAATTGAAAAATAAAATATAATTTTAATGACGGTTAAAGTTGTCGTTGCTTTCGGCCAAAGACCTTCAATGTTTGATTTGCTTTTGTTGTTGCTGCATGAAGATAATCTCCGGTTGTTGTGAATGTCTTCATCAACAAATTAGTTTTAGTTTAATGTTTTAAGTTCTATATTACAGTCCGAGCTTTTGCGATTTCACCGCTCGAACTGCGAGGGAGTGTTAGACAATAAATTAGTAGATCCAAACCCGATTGTGGGCTTTGGATCCATTAGGATTTTATTATCGTTTGTCATGTGTAGTAGATGATTAACCTACGGGGTTTTCTATTATTCTAACACTTTTTACCTGATTTGTATGCTTCATTTTTTGTTTTATTTCCATGCACTATTTGTGTATTACTATTATTCTTTGCTTTCATAGCTTGTGATACCAACAACAATAAAAGCATACGTTGAAGGTGGTTATGATCAGTAAATTCTCAAAAGAAGACATCATGGAACCTTGGAGAATTTTGACCCGTTCTTGTGGCGGAAAAGCATGTATCTATCACTAAATGTTAACTATATCTATTTTGGAAGATATGTATCTATCACTAAATGTCAACTATATCTATTCTTGATTGTGATATGTTCCTTGACATACTAAAATATTTAGTCAACGGGGCACAAAAATAGTTTTTAACCAAACAACTTTCATTTGCTAAATAATAGTTGACTGACCAATTATTAGTCAATTTCCTTGCATTTTCTTTTTCTAGTGTAACTTTGCAGCAAATGTAACCATGAGTAGAGCTAAACTAAATTATCACGTACATCTGATTAATTTATTTTAAGTAATTCAGAAAACCGTGTTCATGTATTGCGCCAACATCCCACTAACATATTATGAAAATGATATATCTTTCTAACAATCTTTCTAACGTAACGTTGTAACAATCTTCATGATGACACATCTTACACTAGAAACAAACGGTCTACTGTCCCACTATTGAATGACATCCTTACATGTGAGTTTCTAAAGAGTTTTCAAAAGATTATTTCATTTTTATTGTTTTTGATCGGAACAAAAGAAATTTTAATAATAAAATTGATTGTCAACAAAGAGTGAAGAACTTGCTACATTTGACAGTAAGCCTATAACGGTTGACGTTGTAGAACTCGTTAGTGCCCAATTAGCTATGCTATGAGCAACCCGATTGTAAGCCTATAACGGTTGACGGTTGACGGTTGACGTTTGACGTTGATGAATGTCCATTATATTTGCATGTCTCCAATTAAGTTGAAACTTCAACCATCTATATGCACTACTGAATGACATTATATGCACGGATATTCGATCACAAGAATTCGCTAAAGGATGCTTTTTGGCACAAGTATGAAATTCAAACCCAATAAATAAATTTTATCCCGAGTTATGAAAAGCTATTCAAGCCCATAGTTTTTTACTTACTACAGAATGGATCGGAGTACGTACTATTCTTGAAAAGTTCAAAATTAGTGGTTATGAGAACGAAATTTAGTAATTACCATAGAACAACTATTTGAATGACTCAAAGTAAACGAAGACAAACTTGTAATGTCATGCATAGTTTTTATGGTCATGAGATGAATAAAATAGGTTACAAGCTGACAAGATGCCACCAAATCAGTTGAAATAAATATATAATTTGAATGGGAAAACGAAAGAAACACCAAAAATTAGCAAGTAAATGTCTTTAAATCAATCTCCTCTTCAAGAAACACCATACTCCTCATCAACCATCATGAAGTTCACAAGAAACATTCATATATGTTTCTTCTTTTTTATCCTTGCAATCACACAATGCACATCTCAATCAAACACCACCGGCGATGTTATCACAATCACAAAAGTCGCAAACGTAACCAAACCTGGCTGCCAAACCCAATGTGGAAATGTAACCATTCCATATCCTTTTGGTGTCGGTCCAGGTTGCTTTCTAAGTGAATGGTTTGAAGTTACTTGCAATACTACTTTTGATCCTCCCAGACCCCAAATCGGGGGGCTCAAAGTCCTTGAATTCACTGATTACACGTTCCGTATCTCTAACATAGTTGCAAGACAATGTTATGATCAATTTGGAAACCTCACTGAAAAGATTACAGCAGCGACAAGTGTCGGATGGACATCACCTTTTTCATTTTCCCAGAAAAACCAATTCACTCTAATTGGGTGTAATGATTTCGCCTTATTTTTGGGCCCTTCGCAAGTTGACTTTACTAGTGGCTGCATCGCAATATGTTCAAGGCCCAGTGAAGTGGTCAATGGTACATGTTCGGGTGTTGGATGTTGTCAAACATCGATCCCAAAGGCACTTAAATACTACTATACTTCTGTTAGTTCTTGGCGCACTAACCACACAAAGATATGGTCTTTTGATCCTTGTACGTACTCGTTTTTGGGTGAGCGAGAACGATTTACCTTTCGTGGGGTGTCAGACTTTAAGGATCCGAACTTTAAGAACCGGACAATTTCTACTGTTCCCATGTTGGTTGATTGGGTAGTTGGGAACTTGAGCTGCAGTGAGGCTAGAAATGCTGGTGTATTGGCTTGTCAAGCAAACAGCCAGTGCGTTGAATCGGATACTGGGGTCCCTGGATATAGATGCATTTGCAATAAAGGATATCTGGGTCAACCATATCTTGATCCAGGTTGCCAAGGTTAGTTTCGCAATATTCATATCTTATCCGATAATTAAAAATGTAGATTTTTTGGATTATGCCTTAAAACGAATAGATACTGCTTGATAATTGACAATAATTAATTTATCCATTTCATGTTCGATGTTAACAGATATCAATGAATGCGATGATCCTAATGGTAATCCTTGTGATGGAATTTGTACGAATACTCCAGGAAGTTATACGTGCAGCTGCAAAGATGGGTATAATGGAGATGGCCTGAAAAACGGACGTGGTTGTGCCAAGATAAATTCGCAGTTCCCTGTTATCAAGTTTTCTCTAGGTATAAAATTAAGGTGTTGGAAATAGTCATATAGCATCATATTCAATTAAGTTTTGAAAATCGTATTCTTAATCTGCAATAAATATTGAGAATTCTGATCCTCCATCACAACCAGTTTCATTAATGATTTAATAATATAACTATTGAATGAAGAAATCCTCAGAACTGATGCTAATGGGAGTCGCCCCCCAACCACAACCTCATAAAAGCAACACGTTGCCCCATTAGCTCACCCCAAAACGATGCGTCGCCAAGCAACCATTTCAAAGTTTTGGTTGCTCAGCCGACCAACACATTTGAAAGATTTGTGTGTGTAGTTTTTTTATTTGTTTTATGGAGTATGTTTTTGGTCGTAGTTTTCGGAGTTGCTTTTGTGGTCACCACTAGCTAATTTTGGTTGGGGTGAAGTTATGGAGAGAGAAAACTGAGGTAAAGCTGAGGTGGCGGGGTTGATTGGGGTGAAAAATTGGTCACCACTAGCATTAGTAGAATAGAAAGTACGTTGAGCAACTATTTATAAATTTACTACATTAATTTTTAAGAATGCATAAACTTACAAATTTAACTTGACTGCAACCTAGGCGTGCTATATTTAATTATTTTGCACTTTCTTTCATACAACGTTAAATAATAAAAGTGCATGCACTTTGAAGTGAGTGGGGATGGTTTTTTTTATTTAATTAGTATAGTTATGAGTTTGGGCTCACATCACAAGTTTAATGTGCATATGGGTAGAGAGGAACGGCATTTCAATGTTTGGTTACATGTCATTTTCACAATGCATTGCACGTATGACAGCTTGTTATTATGCGTATGCCACATATATGCATTGTGGATGGCCCAAGTCTGCAATCTATCATTTAATAATAACTCCATATTAATTAGATTTCATTTGTACTAATATATATTAGAGAGTATGGAAGGTTTGAAATGTGATGATTATCATTGAAACATAGAAGCATATATATACACAATACATCTTAGGGTTTCCTGTAATGGGCCGAGCCCTACAATGAGTACAACATGGGCTGAGATAATACACTACACTAGTAACATGGGCTGAGATAATACACTACGCTAATACGCCCCCGCAGTTGGAGCGGGAGGAGGTCGAACGCTCAAACTGGAGCGAAACTCGGCAAACAAAGGAGATGGAAGTCCTTTGGTGAAGATATCAGCATACTGGTATCTCGAAGGCACATGAAGAACACGAACTTGTCCAGTGGCAACAAAGTCTCGAACAAAGTGGATGTCAATCTCAATGTGTTTCGTGCGTTGATGCTGGACTGGGTTGGTAGACAGATAGACAGCACTGACATTATCACAATATACAAGTGTAGCAGTACGCAATGGTACAAGCAGCTCGCGAAGAAGGTTCCGAACCCATGCAGTTTCGGCAACAGCATTAGCGACACCACGATATTCTGCTTCAGCACTAGAGCGCGAAATAACATGTTGCCGCTTAGAAGACCAAGTAATAAGGTTGTCGCCGAGAAAAACACAATAACCCGAAGTGGATCTCCGAGTGGTGGGACATCCGGCCCAGTCAGCGTCAGAGTAAGCTGTAAGTTGAGAGGCCGGAGATGCATATAGTTGAAGGCCATGATCAAGGGTGCCACGAACATAACGCAAGATGCGCTTGAGAGCTGTAAAGTGAGGCTCCCGAGGGTCATGCATAAATAAACAAATTTGCTGCACAGCATATGAGAGATCAGGGCGTGTGAATGTAAGATACTGAAGAGCACCAGCTAAACTGCGATATAATGTTGGGTCATCAACTGGGTTACCATCGGGTCCAAGCTTGGATTCAGTGTCAACTGGAGTCTTGCACGGGTTGCAGTTGAGCATGTGAGCACGCTCAAGTATTTCAGTGGCATACTTGCTTTGAGAAAGAAACAAACCAGATGACGTACGCTGAGCAGAGATGCCAAGAAAATAGTTGAGCGGGCCAAGGTCAGTCATGGCAAACTCACTGTGAAGAGATGTGATAATGCTCTGGAGAAGAGATGATGATGAAGCTGTCAAAATGATGTCATCGACATACAGTAGTAAATATGCCATCTCAGTACCCTGCTGAAAGACAAATAGAGAAGAATCACTCTTGCTGTGATGAAAACCAACGCGGGTGGCGTAACTAGAAAATCTCTGAAACCATGCCCGAGGTGCCTGTTTGAGGCCATAGAGTGATTTCTGCAGAAGACAAACATAATCAGGGTGAGCAGGATCAAGAAAACCAGGGGGCTGATGCATGTAAACCGTCTCTGAGAGATGACCATGGAGGAATGCGTTCTTCACGTCTAACTGATGTATAGGCCATGCACGAGAAACTGCAAGGCTAAGAACCGTACGAATGGTAGCCGGTTTGACAACCGGGCTAAATGTCTCGTCACAATCTATCCCCTCTTGCTGACTACGGCCATTGGCAACAAGGCGTGCCTTATACCTGCTAAGAGAACCATCTGCATGAAATTTGTGTTTAAATAACCACATAGACCGAACCACATTTACATTTTGCGGTCGGGGAACAAGGACCCACGTTCCATTAGTAATAAGAGCATTATATTCGTCTAGCATAGCATGTTGCCAATTTGGGTCACGAAGGGCATGTATGTGAGAGCGAGGAATGGATGATGGTGTGGTGATATGGAGTGAAAATTTGGGGTTTTTCTTAACGATGCCAACCTGTGATCTAGTGACCATGGGGTGAGATTTCGATGGTGCGGGATTGGGCAATTGTTGGGAGGTGGTTGTTGTTTGTGTGTTTTGAGATTGTGGGTTTGGGGATGTTTGTATGGGGTGGTCAAGTTGGACTGGGCTGGTTTGGGCTGTGGGAGACGTAAGGGAGGCTGGAGAGGTTATTGGATCAGGTTGGGTTGAAGTAGTATGGGTGGGATAAGTAGAGGGGTGAGGTGAAGCAGATGGTGTAGTCACAATCGGGCTGTTATGTTGGGTTGTCTCAACAGATTGTTGAGTGGGTGATGTGGGTTTTGGTATATTGGATGGTGTTGTTAATAGTTGAAGGGCCATGGGTGATGGTTCATCATATGTGTCTAGGAATTGGTATGAGTCGGGTTGTTGATTCGTAGGTGATTGGTATGGAAAAACATGTTCTTCAAAGTTAACGTGGCGTGATATAATAACCTTGTTGGTGTTGAGGTCGAGGCATCTAAAGCCTCGGTGATGGGATGGGTAACCTAGAAAAATGCAACGAGTAGAGCGAGGTTCTAGTTTATGTGATGTGTGTAGGTGTGGGTAACATAAGCACCCAAATATGCGAAGGTGTTGGTAGGAGGGTTGTTTGTTAAATAGTTTAGTAAAAGGGATTTCATTTTTAATGGCGGATGAAGGCAAAATGTTAAGTAAATGAGTGGCCATGTGGAGTGCTTCAACCCAAAATTGTGGTGGAAGATTAGCTTGAAAAAGTAGGGTTCTAATTAGATTGTTAATGGTACGAATCATTCGTTCCGATTTACCGTTTTGCTGAGAAGTTTTAGGACAAGAGAATCGAAAAAGGATGCCATGTTTGTCAAAGAGGGAATGAAATTGGAGATTATCGAATTCGCCGCCATGGTCACATTGGAAGTTTTTTATTTCGGTTTTGAATTGTGTTTGAACATACATGCGGAATTGTAAAAACTTATCAAACACATCACTTTTGTTACGCAAGGGATAAACCCATAAAAAATGTGAGAAGTGGTCTAAGAACAGTACGTAATATTTAAAAACACTTTCACTCGGGATCGGAGAGGTCCAAAGATCCGAGTGCACAATATCAAACATGTTCTCAACACGAGACTCAGAAATAGAAAAAGGTAACCTAATATGCTTGCCTAATTGACAAGCATTGCACAAAGTAGTAGGCTTTGTTTTATTACAATCAATCATTTTATTGGAAACTAAATAACGTAACACTTCATTTCCCGGGTGACCGAGTCGTTGATGCCACGTAGATTGATTGGTTGACACGAGAGCAGTGGGTGATTTGGTAGGAGGCAAGACTGGGTATAGGTCTCCGTTGCTATTACATCGGAGGAGCAGGTGGCGGGTCTGAAGGTCCTTCACAGAAAAACCAAAAGGATCAAATTCAATAGAGCATGTATTATCACGTGTAAATTGGCGAATGGATATTAGGTTTTTAATTATGTTGGGTGTGACAAGTACGTTATGTAAGTGGAGAGGTCTATTTAAGGTGGGCAACATGCTATGGCCGGAGTTAATGACGGGAATAGAATTACCGTTACCAACTAATATAGACGATATATTGCTATTATTAGAAATGGAGGTGAGTTTACCTGCGTCCGAAGCAAGATGTGATGTGGCACCGGTATCCATGTACCAGCCGGAGTCTGATGCATGGTTTTGCAACCTTACAACAGGTTTTACCTCTCGAGGGATCTCAAGAGGCTTACAACCCCACCAGGCAGTGTACCTGACCGATGTAGTATAGTGTAGTGGTAAGTACGGGGGATTGATCGTTCTCCACAGGAAATAGTATTCGTTAGGTATGAAAAATTACTCTAATAGGTCTAAGGGTGAGAGAAGATTCTTTTTATGTTTTTATATTTTTATGAAAGCAAGTAAAATCTCGGGTTTGAAAGAGTGGGCGGAATTAGTTGCTAGTCAACTAACCCAAATTACTACGAATGCAAATAAAATAAAATAACAGAAAATGAAAATGTTGGTGAAAACTTATGTGGAGGGAAATGTGTTTACTTAGATTTCCTTACTCCCTAACTATATTTTACCGGTTGATTAGTGTGTATTAGTCGCGTGGATGACGGGTGTATTCCTTAATACCATTCGTGGGGTGGCGTACGTACTTCCCCAACTCTACAAGCTCCTACTTCACTCCTATGTCGAGCCGGCTAGGAAGCTCCTAACATGGGATCACTAGAATTCGCTTGTGCATTAAATACAACCATAAAAACCTTAGTACGCATTGGTTCATGTTTCTTAAGACGTTCAAGCAAGTTACCGAATAGGAAGTTAGCCAGTTTTCTTAAGCCTAACATAGATAAACAATCATCCAATACAACTAATAACACACTAATAACCAATAATCAATAGCTAGGTTTCATTAGATCTAAGCAAACACAAGATAAATCTAGCCTAGCATGTTAAACAAAAGACAAGAACAAGATAGAATCAAACAACACATAGACATATTGAATGATTAATTGATAACTTATCTTCAATGTAACATGGAAGATCTCAAGGCAAAAAGCCTTGAAAGAGCTGCCAAATTCGTCCTAGGGTTTTCACACACAAAGTTCCCCAATAAGTTCCACACTAATGACAAAAAATTAGAAAACTATATATAGACTTTCATATCTGACGGCGTCACGTTATGGAGTGTGACGCCGTCACCTCGCCGCTTTTAGGGTTCTCGGATGACCTTCTTGACGCCGTCCCTCTTTAGCTCTCCAAAATCCGTTCTGGCTTATCAAGGCTTGACGCCCTCAGACTATGAACGTGACGCCGTCCCTCTTTAAATTATAACGTGATGACCTTGATCAAATTAAAGGGTGACGCCGTCAGAATTTCCATGCAATTTCTCTGGCTTATCATGAGTAAATTTCACATCCACCACTTTTGCCAAGCCATGACGCCGTCCAGGGTTAATCCTGACGCCGTCAAAGGTAACTTCTAGCAAGACTTTGAGACTTTGTCGTTTTCTTCACTTTTATGCTCCAAAAACGTCCAAAATGCTTCCTTTTCCAGATTTCTTCTCAAAAGTACCTAAAATGACAAAAGGAACGATTTAGGGCGATATTTGATCAAATAAATACGATTTAGGGCTTAAATGACCCCTTAAAAGCGGTACACTTTTCGCTTCATCAAATACCCTTACACTTGAGATTTGCTTGTCCTCAAGCAAATGCGCTTTTATTCTAATCAAAATACAAGTTAGGGGTCATTTAATGCTAACATAAAAGTAATTACAACAAATATTCGTTCCACTTTAATCATAATAAGCACGGAGATTACAAACTAGCACCTCACAAGTAGTGTTTAGATACTCACATCTCTCAAGTGTCATCAAAATAAATCTCATAAATGAAAACGGATAATATCTCTCACTACCTGTCATAGCAAATAGATTACCATAGGCTTGGGAAAGGATCGAAAACCTCCTCCACTAGGCGTAAGCACCTAAGATAAACTATCAAAGAGGGCTTTTACATGGGTTATAACGTTAGGTGTAGGGATATGATAAACACGGATTTGTTGGATAAGGGATACTTTACTGGTGGCGAGTTAAAGATCTTGATTAATTACATGTACTATACAATGTTGCTAAGCCAAGACTCGACTCAATCTTAAGCTAAAAACAAAATAACAAAAACATAAAATAAACATAAAATGAAACGGGATGGTAGTCCGTATGTTTTTTCTACTTTTCTTTTTCTCATTTTTTTTGTATTTTTCTTGATTTTTCGATTTTTTTTTTTTTTTTTTTTTTTTTTGCATACATTCTTACCCTACCATCCAAAATAATACATCATAGGGGCATTGCATTCTCCTTACACTTGAACTTTTACATAACTTTACAAATAACTATTCTAATGACTCGAATTAAGATAATTAAAACACTTGGAGTACTTTTAAAACATTTAGCACATATGGGGGTAATAAATGATGTTCTTCCCCATTACTCCATTATACTAGTACTTTACCCATGAGTCCCAATCGTCCCAAAACAATATGTACAAGGATATGACTCGACATAGCAACCATGTAATCAACTAGATAATTAACTTGGGTTTTAAACAAATGTTGTCACAATAATGCACTAAAAATGAGTGCATACAAGGTAGGCTAAGGCGATTTGGGTGTACATTTTAGTGGGGTGTAAACAAATTCTTCCTTTAAGTAAAATGCTTAAAGGTCGAAACGAAAAGATAGGCTCTGAGGGGTGTACTAGGGGTATCGTGTACTAAAAATGAGTACAACGCAAAGGGTGTGGGAGAATTACCTGACCAATGTAGCCAATGTAATTATAACAAAAACACAGGTGTAAAACAATGGGTTAATCCTAATGCCTCTTATCATGTAGTCAATCCTAACTACACGAATGTAGTCTCACTTGTGGCCTCGGAATGGTCCTAACGCAAGTTCTAGAATCTAAGTGCTACCGGTACACACATCATAGCATAAATGCTTTTCCTACCAATTCTAGGGGCGAACCTCACATATTTGGGGCGGAAAATTTTTTTAGTGGTACGGTTTTTGTGCTAGTCATATAACTCCTATCCGTGAGACGCTCATTAAGATCAAAGTTTCACTCCTATATGTTGTAAAAAATTTTAAATTTGGCCCTAAAATTACCCTAACAGGTATTTATCTCAGTTTTATTACACATCTACCATTAAACAAACAAAAATCAAGTGCAATTGTATTCTCTAATCGTACTTTTACCCCCCCCCCCTTACACTTAAGATGAACATTGTCCCCAATGTTCAAATAACAAGATGTAAAAGAATAAAGTAAAAGAATGAAATCAAATACTCCCCTGATTCGTTTGGTGGATAATGAAATAACACGGTTACATCTTCTTCCAAGAGAATGTTGAAGCTCCATGACTAATGCATCGCCAAAAGCTTGATCAAAAACATTTCCTTGTCCAAAATAACCTGTTAAACCTGAGAAAACAAACACGAAAACCTGCATAACATCGGCGGGATAAACTCTATATATAAGGATATAATGCTTGTGGAATGATAATTTTGCAGATTCCTGGAGATTATAAGTTATAGATTTAATAAAAACTTTTTATGAAAACAAAACTTTCAAAAATTTTCAGAAAATTAAACCTGACGCCGTCAGGTTGTAGAGCCTGACGCCGTCAGAAATGATCTGACAGAATTCTCATGTTACGTTTCCGGAAAAATTTTGGAAAAACCTACACCTTACTTCCTGGAATTCCTGCAAAACATCATTATGACTCGATACAAGCATTTGACTCAAACAAATACTAATATGTATGTTCATTTATGATTATTACGATTCATGTTCATTTGTGTTCTAATAAACCGATTTGGATTTCCCTTACACTTAACTTTTGCAAAATACCTTTATATGTAGTTAAGACGAAGTTAAAAACAAAATAAAGCATTTTCACAAATTAGTTTTGAACATGAATCAATAATAATAAAAATTAAACATACATACGGAAGCAAATAAAATCAAACAAACAATTAAATAAACACACAAAGCAAATAAAGCTTGGGTTGCCTCCCAAGAAGCGCTTTTCTTTATTAACGAGTCTTGTAGCTAGACTCAAAGTCACTCTACCCTATATAAGTGAGCTCGTCATCGAGGACGTCTTTAGGGTTAAGCTTGGTTTGAAGTTTCCTATTGGTCCGCTTAGTACGATATATCTTTTCAAACTTCTCTCCATCCGGGTCATACAATGTCATCTTAATATGCCATGACCCATCTCCATCTTTGGGTGGTTTATCCCAATTCCACTTATGATCATCTTCCTCACAAGTCCACTTATTCATTCCTAGGTTAATTGGCAAAACTCCTAGGAAATCAATCATTTTCCTAAAAACTAGAGGGTCTTCAAATGGATCCAATTCGGTGTCCCTAGCTAAGAGTTGCTCTACCGTATGTGTTCGGTTCACAAAGTCCTCTTCTAGGTAAAATGGGCGTTGGGGTCCTATGAAGTCTCTATCAATCCAAGGTCCATATCTAGATGGTCTCCTATTTGATTCTAACGAATGTGGTGTTGGTTCCTCACTAGTATCATAGGCGTGTTTCTTAACATCATAGACTGACCAAGTATCTCCTTCTCCTACCGCTATCTTGGATTCCTTACAATCAATCATAGCACTAGCGGTCGCCAAAAATCCTCTACCTATCAACAAGGGGCATGTAGGGTCGCTAACCATATCAAGGACGTGGAAATCGGCTAAAATGGTTAGTTTTCCAATGTGCACTAACACGTCCTTAACTACTCCAACCGGGTAAGCAACACTCCCATCCGCTAAACCTATTATCACCTCGGTTTCTTCAAGTTTTCCAAGTTTTAGAGAGGTGTAGAGAGGTAACGGAAGTAAGTTAAGGCTTGATCCAAGATCGGCTAATGTGTCATAAGCCTCCGAATTACCGATCTTGCAAGGTAGAACAAATAAGCCCGGATCATCTAATTTCTTAGGTAGTTTGTTTTGAACGAAGGCGGTCCCTTTTTCGCCTAACTTGAGCTTCTTCTCATCCAACACATCAACAACCGGACTTTCAAGGTGGAGCTCCTTGATTTCTTCGTCAAGGTTTTGAGTGGGAGGTGTTTCAACTATGTTGTTGACCAATTTGGATGTCATAACTTCTTGGTCATTTGGAACGACTTGGGTTTGTTTGAAACACGTGCTCATGGAATTGACCGAATAATATTGTGGACAAGAACTAGGAGACAAAACTGATGAAATGGCGTTGACGTTTAGTTTCGGGTTCTTGACCGTGTTACTAGGGAGTGCTCCCATTTCTCGGTCATTGAGGGCTTTCAACAAGGTGTCAATCTTATTGGTCATCTCGCTTTGTTTTTGTTTGAAATCGGCTTCAAACTTGGCTAAACGAGCTTCTTGAGATGCCATAAATTGGGACATCAATCCTTCAAAGTTATTGGTACTACCATTGCCGGAAGGATTGTTGTTGAAAGTACGGTTCGAGTTGGAACCGCTTGATTGGAAACGATTAGGTGGGTTGGAAGAATTGGTTTGTTGTGCGTTTTGGTTTTGTTTCCACCTAAGGTTCGGGTGATTTTTCCATGAGGGGTTGTATGTATCACCATAGGGGTTTGGCTCGGGTTTGAAAGTGTACCACTTGTCTCCCGCTCCGTCGGTACGCGAGGATGCGTAGTCCACAAAAGCTTGTTCGGGGAGTTCCATGCAATCACGAGTGTCATGGGGACCACTACATAATTCACATGAAGAAGTGATTTTGTTCACTTGGCTTGAAGGTTTAGGAGCCTCGTAGGATTTCATAAGAAACTTGACTTGGTCTTCAAGTTCTATGATCCTACGGTCGGAAGTGCTTGAATTGTTCGAAGGCAAAGATATTGCCTTGACCGTTTTATTCAAATCACGGGGATCACTCCAACTTTCGTTGTCATAAAGAGCAAGATCCTCTAGGAGAGCCCATGATTGTTCCGCACTTAGATCACGTAGCTTGCCACCGGCCGATTGGTCAATGGTTTGCCTTGTGGAGAGATTGATATGGTCATAGAAGATTTGGACTTGGAGCCAAAGTTCTATGCCATGGTGAGGGACTTTTTGGAGTAAGTCCTTGAATCGAGTCCATGCCTCGTAGAGGGTTTCGCCTTGACGTTGTTAGAACATCAAGATATCATTCCTTAGCTTGGTAGTTCTTCCCGGTGGGAAAAACTGAGCAAGGAAACGAGTGGTGAGATCATCCCAAGAGGTGATGGATCCTGCGGGTTGACGCTCTAGCCATTGACTAGCTTGGTCCCGCAGAGAGAATTGAAAGAGACGCAGTCGGGTCATCTCTCGAGTGGCAACATCAAGGTCTATAGAATCAACGATTTTGAGAAAGTCCTTGAGATGTTGATTAGGATCTTCAGAACGAAGTCCATGGAATGCGCATCCGCTTTGCACCAACCGGATGGTGTCGGATCGCAAGGGTGTGACATTGGCTCCTTGAATGAGCTCAATGGTGTTTCGATAGCCATGGTGGCTAGGACGGGAGTACTCTCCTAAAGTACGGGCTCTAGGAGGTGGTGGTGGTTGTTGTGGTGGTAGGATGTTGGGATCAAGGATATTACCATCTTCCATGATGTCTAATGGTAATGGTTACGAACAAAGAAACGAAGAAAATAGATAGACTAAAGAGAACCTAGAAAAATAAAATAAAAATCTCACTAGAAAGGAATCTAGTGAGTAGACCTATAAAATAAAAATTCAACCTAAACAATAACTATTCCCCGGCAGCGGCGCCAAAAACTTGATGCGTGGTTTTGCAACCTTACAACAGGTTTTACCTCTCGAGGGATCTCAAGAGGCTTACAACCCCACTAGGCAGTGTACCGGACCGATGTAGTATAGTGTAGTGGTAAGTACGGGGGATTGATCATTCTCCACAGGAAATAGTGTTCGTTAGGTATGAAAAATTACTCTAATAGGTCTAAGGGTGAGAGAAGATTCTTTTTATGTTTTTATATTTTTATGAAAGCAAGTAAAATCTCGGGTTTGAAAGAGTGGGCGGAATTAGTTGCTAGTCAACTAACCCAAATTACTACGAATGCAAATAAAATAAAATAACAGAAAATGAAAATGTTGGTGAAAACTTATGTGGAGGGAAATGTGTTTACTTAGATTTCCTTACTCCCTAACTATCTTTTACCGGTTGATTAGTGTGTATTAGTCGCGTGGATGACGGGTGTATTCCTTAATACCATTCGTGGGGTGGCGTACGTACTTCCCCAACTCTACAAGCTCCTACTTCACTCCTATGTCGAGCCGGCTAGGAAGCTCCTAACATGGGATCACTAGAATTCGCTTGTGCATTAAATACAACCATAAAAACCTTAGTACGCATTGGTTCATGTTTCTTAAGACGTTCAAGCAAGTTACCGAATAGGAAGTTAGCCAGTTTTCTTAAGCCTAACATAGATAAACAATCATCCAATACAACTAATAACACACTAATAACCAATAATCAATAGCTAGGTTTCATTAGATCTAAGCAAACACAAGATAAATCTAGCCTAACATGTTAAACAAAAGACAAGAACAAGATAGAATCAAACAACACATAGACATATTGAATGATTAATTGATAACTTATCTTCAATGTAACATGGAAGATCTCAAGGCAAAAAGCCTTGAAAGAGCTGCCAAATTCGTCCTAGGGTTTTCACACACAAAGTTCCCCAATAAGTTCCACACTAATGACAAAAAATTAGAAAACTATATATAGACTTTCATATCTGACGGCGTCACGTTATGGAGTGTGACGCCGTCACCTCGCCGCTTTTAGGGTTCTCGGATGACCTTCTTGACGCCGTCCCTCTTTAGCTCTCCAAAATCCGTTCTGGCTTATCAAGGCTTGACGCCCTCAGACTATGAACGTGACGCCGTCCCTCTTTAAATTATAACGTGATGACCTTGATCAAATTAAAGGGTGATGCCGTCAGAATTTCCATGCAATTTCTCTGGCTTATCATGAGTAAATTTCACATCCACCACTTTTGCCAAGCCATGACGCCGTCCAGGGTTAATCCTGACGCCGTCAAAGGTAACTTCCAGCAAGACTTTGAGACTTTGTCGTTTTATTCACTTTTATGCTCCAAAAACGTCCAAAATGCTTCCTTTTCCAGATTTCTTCTCAAAAGTACCTAAAATGACAAAAGGAACGATTTAGGGCGATATTTGATCAAATAAATACGATTTAGGGCTTAAATAACCCCTTAAAAGCGGTACACTTTTCGCTTCATCAGAGTCAACATAGTCCTGAACACTCATAGCATTGAAGGCTTGAGGAAGAGAAGTCGCTTGATCAACATATGGTCCGTACACAACCTGAGGTCCCCAAAGTAACTGTCCTGTATTATAATTAGCTGGGCCTGATGGGCCAAAGACAGCAGGAGTATGCGAATTAGGTGGACCAGTGGGTTGAACAACATGAGCCTGTCCAGGTGCTGGGCCTAAGACGCCTTTTGACCCAACAGTAGTAGCACGTGGGTTTGCAACATTACCAGGCTCAGGAGCATAAGTCATTGTATTTGGTCGAGTGGGAACTATAGTTATTCGATGACCAGGTCCTTGCAGAGCACGACCAGTGGTATTACTCCATTGAACAGTAGAACCGCGGGTGTTGTTGTTCCCATTCCGAGCACCATTGGGGTTAGAGTGAGCATACTTACACCGCCCACCATAGGTACACGAGCCACGCTGGAAGTTGCGACAAAGTTCAGGACCATTGGTGTTGGGACGGCTGTTGTTGTTTGTTGCAATAAAAACAGAAGACATAGATGAGTCGCGAGCAGATTGACGGTTAGACTTGCGTGCGAGACGACTTTCTTCCAGTAGTAGCATGGATTGTGTCTGAGCAAAGGTTGGAGGTGGGTCTCGGTGACGTATGATACCTGCTACGCCTTCGTACTTATCACTTAGGCCGTTAATGGCATAAGTAACAAGGTTTTTCTCATCGACGGGTGATTCGATATTAGCCAACAGGTCCGCGATGCGAGAAATCTTGTGACAGTAGTCAGTGATGGAGAGTGATCCAAGTTCGATGGTTCGAAGCTCGGTATCAAGTTGCATAGCACGAGCAGTCTTGTTGTCATGGAAGATCGCCTTGAGATTCTTCCAGACGTCATTAGCAGTCACGTTCTTCTTTAGCACACGTTGGAGAAGAGGCTTGCTTATGGTTCCAAAGATCCACAACTTGACCAGTGAATCGAGTTTGCTCCACTCTTCAGTGGCTCGATCGTCACTAGATGATGTCCCATCGATGATGTTGAGCACTCCAAAACTGTTGCAGTGGAGGGTGAAAAGTTCACTCCACGAGTCGTAGTTCAACTCGTTGAGATCAAGGACGAGGGGGATGTATGTTTTGATATTGGTGATGCCAAAGGGTTTTTCATATGTGGGTTTCGGTAGAGAGGTGTCGTCGCCAGCCATAAGGTCAGGTTGTTGTTTTTCTGTGTATAGAAGGGAGGGATTGGGAGGGATTGAGAGAGATTTTAGGGAGGAGCGTGTGATTGAGAGAGATTTGAGGGATTTGTTATGATTATCAGAATAAATTCTCTGATACCATATTAGAGAGTATGGAAGGTTTGGAATGTGATGATTATCATTGAAACATAGAAGCATATATATACACAATACATCTTAGGGTTTCCTGTAATGGGCCGAGCCCTACAATGAGTACAACATGGGCTGAGATAATACACTACACTAATAACATGGGCTGAGATAATACACTACACTTGTACTAACATATATGTTTTCTGTAAAATAATTATTGTTCTTATTTTCCGCATGTTCTGTCAATTGAAAATTTGGAATTCGAAATAAAACCTATGTTGAAACTACTTTATTAGAATATCGAAAATGAACTTGGAGTGTTAGGCATAGATGAAGAATAAAAATTACCTTTGGACTAATCGCAGACTCCACAAAACTCTGGATGTCGTAACGTCATATATAAAGTCTTCATGCTTTAGATTATATGCTTGTCATCATTGTCGGATAAACTTATTTTAATGGAATATTTGGATTTCCGATTCTAATTCATGTTTCTTTGATTTGGTAACATATATATGCAGGTATGGGGTTCGGTTTCTTGGCTATTTTAGTTGGAATTACCTGGCTCTATTTTGGCTTCAAGAAGAGGAACCTTACTAAACTGCGACATAAACTGTTTCAGCAAAATGGTGGTTTGCTACTCAAACAACAAATTATGAGCAATGAAGGAAGTGTCGATTCAACAAAGGTCTTTACTGCAGTAGAGTTGGAAAAAGCCACCAACAATTATGCCGAAGACAGAGTCTTAGGTCGTGGTGGCTACGGGACTGTCTACAAAGGCATTTTAACGGACCAACGAGTCGTTGCAATAAAGAAATCACGAGTGATGGATGAAACTCAAATCGAACCGTTCATCAACGAAGTTGTTATCTTAACACAAGTTAACCATCGGAATGTGGTGAAACTTTTGGGATGTTGTTTAGAGAGCGAGGTTCCCTTATTAGTCTATGAGTATGTGTCGAACGGGAATCTATATGATCATATTCATGGTAAAGGAACCATGACTTGGTTATCATGGGAGAATCGTTTAAGGGTAGCAGCAGAGGCCGCTGGTGCACTTTCGTACCTTCATTCAGCTGCAGCAACCCCCGTTATCCATAGAGATGTGAAATCCGCTAACATATTATTAGAAGATAATTACACAGCAAAGATTGCGGATTTTGGGGCATCCAGATTAGTCCCAATTGATCAAACACAAGTAACGACACTAGTGCAAGGGACGCTAGGGTACTTAGATCCCGAGTACTTTCACACAAGTCAGCTGACTGAAAAGAGTGATGTTTATAGCTTTGGAGTCGTACTTGCTGAGCTTCTAACTGGGAAAAAACCATTGTGTATGGAACGAACGGAAGAAGAACGAAATTTAGCAACATATTTCATTATGTCACTGAAAGAAAACCGCTTGTTTCAGATTCTTGAGCCTAGAGTTGTAAGGGAAGGCACACTAGAGCAACTTCAAGAAATAGGTGAACTTGTAAGAAGATGCCTTAATCTTACGGCAGATGAGAGACCTACGATGAAAGAGGTTGCGATTCAACTTGAAGGGTTACGTAGGTTTACTCAACATCCATGGGCGAGTAGACATAATGATGAAGAAAACGCAAACTTGTTAAGCGCTGAGAATGAACACACAGACCTTTATGCAGAATCAATAAATCCACAGTCTAGAATGGGTGGAGTTTCTTCGGGTTTTAGTATTGATGGTAATCTCGTGTCTCCTGCTATCCCGCGATGATATGATTCATTCTGATCATGAACTCTTTAGGCTCACCAAATGAATATTTAGAACGTTTTCGGGTATAGTTATTGTAATATCGTATTGTGGTACTTTTTTTGAAAATAGTACAAAAAAGACTCCTTATAATTTACTCGTTTATCACTTTTTGATTGTGTATAAAGGCATCATTACAATTAGCCGGCCTGCGTCCTAAGATCACTAGGTACCCTGTGGTGCGGTCATGCGGTGTCGTGTGTAAAGAGTTGTCACTTTAGTATTTTTTTTCATAATACCAAAATTTATCACACCACACAAAACAAAACACCCATCTCTTCTATATCTGATGCCATGAGCATGGCCGGATTTCGATATGTGTGGGATGAGCGACCGTACAAGACCTTCATTTTTTTTGGGGCACCATGACTTTAGACATACAGGCTGGTTTAATTTGATTTCGAGCATAAGACTGATAATATCATGTTAATCATCTTAAAATTATTTAGTTTACCAAATAAAATCGATAAGTTTCAAGTAATATCGGAAAAAATGACGAAAATGTAGGCTTTAATTCTGTGACTAGGGAGAAAGATGATTAAATTTTGTTATTTATACTTTGGCCCTATATATTTTAAAATTTACATAATTGTCCAACTTTTAAAGTTATATCCTTAAGGTGCTGTTTGTTCAGTGAGGTTTTCCATATGTCGTATCCTGACTGAATGTTCGAAAAAAAAATATACTTGTCTTTAGTGGTTTTAGTGAACCTTACATTACTTTTTCTTTCTATCTCTCTCATCTTTACTTTTCTCTCATATTTATTATTATTAGTTTTTATTATAAAATTTATTCGATATAAATTATTTCTCTTTTCTAAATCTATCCAAATCCAAATCTTAAACCAAATCAAAATCTAATCCCAATCTCATCTATAAACCAAACGGGCCCTAAATATGAGTAAGTAGTTTACAAAACTAACAGTTTTAACCCTCTTAAAACCCATTATTGTGAATGGTAGAATACGTTTATATAGTGATTAGTTCATACTTCATATGAAAGCTATAAAGTAGCGTATAGTTACATATTGTCAAACTTGTTTAAACCAATTAAAATAGTATCACTAATTTTACATCTACTATTTTTTTAATTAATGCTCTTATAAACTTTTATTTTAATTATTGGTCACTAAATCTATACTTTTTTACACTATCCTAATCATTTCCCTTTTCAAGCGGCTCATAGTGTGATTGTTGCACAAGGCCTTGAGACACCCTGGCCATGAGACACCCTCTGGCTCACACATAACCCACTAAAACACAAATACAACAAATAAAAACAAAAACAAAAAAAGGAAAAAAAAAAAAAAAAAAAAAAACTGGATCATTTGGGCTTGCAACAACAGCGCAAGACTCCAAACGCGAGCCACAATATGATTGTTGGCGTTTTCGTGTTGGCTGGTGGGAAAACGCAACCCCCACCACACATCGTACCGTATTCTCTTAAGGGCTATCATATTCAACCTCGCTATTAGAAAAACTATGTCCATTAACGACCAAAATCCAAAATATGTTGGTAATTGATGTTACCACGCATACAAATCAGCAACAAAAACCAGTCGTGGGTTAAAAGCCCATTAATAAATCATTTTGCCATCGAAATTCTCTAGTTGTTGGTGATATATAAACGGAATTATCCACAACCCTTCGCTAGTCGTTGGTATTTGGTAATATACCAACGAAAACTGCAATCTCTATTAGTTTCAATTTCGGGTTAAGTCGTTGACAAATATTCGTCAGAATACATTAGTAAACTTATTGAAATCATTACTATAATCAATTTAAGTTTTCCTTATTTATATGCATTGGACTTATGGTCTGACTAGTGCTTAATTGCAGGGATTGCTTCTGTCAGATTTGGAAAGCATTCTGGGCATTGAATGTTGATAGCTGGAGTCAAGGGACCAAAGAGGACAAGAGAAGAAAATTGTGGCTATAAAAGCCTACCTCATTTAGGAAAATATATCACAGAAAACACAATCACTGACACATAATCATCATTTGGTTACGAGCTTAATTCCCAAATTCCAAATCATCTCGAACCTTTGTGTATTATACAATTGATTGTCTCATTGATAATCATTGTGTATTTGTAATCGTTTGGTTATAAAATTGCTCAAACCTTTTTGTATTATACTTTTGTCATGTGGTGGTTTTGTATCTTCTAGATCTTTGATCTGGTTAAGATTAATATAAGTGTGGTTTAAGGTTTCAAAATTGAAATTAGGGTTTCCAAGAATTGGGGTTATTTAGTTAACGGTTTAAATTGATTGATCTAAGGCTAAATCTATCAAGTGTGTTAGATCTAATTTGGATTTGGCAGTTAATGGTTGAAAAATTAGGGTTCTTATTCAAACCCTAATATTTAGGGTTTTCTTGCCCTTACCTCTTCTTTAATCCTTAACTCCGCTGCGTCAAAGTCTGATCCCACACCAACCTGATTATCAGGATGAACCTTTATTGATTACTTATCACTGACTACTACTTGTTACTTACTTGTTTGCTTACTCTGTGTACGTGTTTCTTATCTATATTCTCTGTTCTTTTATTATTGTCCCATCATTTGTTTTTGCATAATTATTATTAAATATATATTATATCAAGTCTAATCACTTATACCATCCTTACATGTCACCTTTGTGGAGTTTATGTGTCTCTTTTATTCTCTGATTGGCATTAGTATTGTAAGATCTTGCTTGACTAAACACTTGGTAGTTATATGAAGTGAAGACAGTTGTCTTGACCTACCACCATATGATTGGCAAGGAATCCTGACTTGAGGTTGCGCCCATCACTTCACCTTAACAATTTAGTTATTCTTTGTTGCTAGTTTAGCATGTGTAATTTGTGATCATACCTAGAGACGATGATACCAGTACTCCACCCACAGGTGATGGTGGCTCTAATACCAGTGAGTCTAGCAAGCCAATATATGATGTTGAGCTTTATTTTCATATAAATTATTCTAGCATTACAAATTCGTAAACATAAAGCTAAAAGGAACTAACTGAAAATTACCAACACTAGAGCTGTGCAACGACACTTGCTTTGTCTACAAAAAAAGAACCTTGGCTTTATAAATGGTAAATGCAAAAAACCAAGTGAAAAATCTATGGAATATTAATGGGATTTATGCAATTATATGGTCCTCTCCTTGATCTTTGGATCTATCTCCTAAAATCTGTATCTTGGTCAGTGTTTTTCAACTAGTCCCTAAGATGTCTGGGAAGAGTTACAAGAAACATATGATAAAATAAATGGAATTGAAACTTTCAATCTTCACCATTAAATAAATTCTCTCAAACAGAATGTGAATCCTATCTCAGATTATTATAAGACCTTTAATGGTTTGTTGAGACAATTTGACTCCATGACCAAACTTCCAGCCTTCTCATGTGATGCCCATAAGGCTTTTAAAACTCATTCAAATCTTATAAAGCTACTGCAATTTCTTATGGGTCTTGATAATATCTATCAATCCATAAGAAGTAGCCTACTGAGCAAGGACCCAATACCTGACTAGAAAACTGCTTTTTCTATCAACTCCAAGGAAGAATCTGTTGGGAATTAAAGCTTTTAAGGTGTTAATGCTGCTCATGTGATTAAGACTGATCAGGTATTACAAGGAAAATACTCTAAGTCATTACTGCTGTTGGTTATAGAGTTAATGCTGCTTATGAAGGTTAAGAATGCTAGTATATATTATAACTGCTGAGAACTTCAAGGAAATATACACTAAGTAGTTAATACTGCTAGAAGAAAACTTAGTGCTGCTAGTACTAAGTTACAACTGCTGAAGACTTAATGCTGCCAGAGTTAGTACTGCTAAGTGTTTATTAGTACTGCAGGAGTATTAAAGTCGGTTATATTTATATAGAATTGTAAAACCCTAAATTCCCATCCAATTTAAATTCCCATTTCGCCCCTTAAAAAAAAAAAAAAAAAAAAAAAAAAAAAAAAAAAAAAAATTCAGAGCATACAATTGATTACACAAGAGCATTATATTTTTAACCTAAGTATGAGAATTAACTACATGTCATTTAAAACATTACGTTATAATTAAATTTCACCTTAGAATTATAACGACCCAAAAATCCGAGACTTCTTTTAACGTTAATTACGAAATTGATTTGACTTTTAAACGAGACGTTAAGATTTGAAATTTTGAAAACACGGGATGCTAAACTATACAAATAAGAGGTCGACATATCACACACAAGTTGTATAAGAACCGAAAGTTTTATTTATTTTATATCCCACTCACGTTTTGAAATAAGCTAAGCATATTAATCTCTCGTCAATCACCCCCATGAAACCAGATCAATCATATCAAGTCACTCCCTAAAATTTCGGCATAATACTCTCAATCGCACTGTAATAAACCGATACAGTCATTAATTATATCGGTTGTCAAGTTTACTTTTTAAGAGAAACAAATTGTTTACACATTTTAATCACCAATCATCATACGTCATTAGTAAAATAAAATAATAAGAAGCTATTTTTACTTATTTTAATCACCAATCATCTTGTAGTTGCCTTAATTGTGAAAACAAATCTGTACGTTTAAGTTGATTCTCATTCACCTCTCCCTTGCTTCGTTCCCATACATACGCATACCACCCTCACCCATTTTTTTTGGGAAAAAAAACAAGAACACACCACAACAAGAATTATCAACCTACCCATCCTTGTAGCAAGGTACGAAGAGAAAGAGAGTGGTAAAGAAGGTTTTGATCGGGGGAGTCTATTCGTGGCTTGGGTCCTTTGTGATACGCATCTCTTGATTTCATGTAATCCGATCATAAGGTATCTCTTAAAATCCGTTTTGATGTTCTCCTTGTTTCATATTGTTGTGAGTGAAAAACACTCCTTTATCATACACTTCTTTTGTTGATCGAATGGCAGCTTAAAGATATAAGAGAAATAGATGGAAATAAGAAAGAGAATAAGAACTATAGATGAGGTGATTGTGACAGTAAAGATAGACAATGGAAACCGTGTATGTTAGATTGGATGAGAAAGATAAAGAAGAAAAATACAAAGATAAGAAACACACACTCCCACCTTATCTCACTTTAATGCACACTAACAAATGTGGTGGGAGAGTGTGTTAAATACAAAGAGAGAAATACCCTAGTGGGCTTTGGTGGGCTCGTGGGATGGACTTGGGTTTTCTTACATTACATGGACTTATGTATTTAATAGAAGATACATATATTTGTCCAATCCCACTCGCCCTTCATCTATTCTACAATATTACATACGACACAAATACAAAGTTCTAATATTTGGAATGACCATCACTTCAACATATAAAATCAATGCTAACACATATAAACATTTGCTTCGTATGCTATACATAAGAAAAGACTAAACCATGTTGCATGAACGCGCGTGTCACGACTCCTATATATTGATTCACTTAAACTCGTTTGTCTCGTCAATAGGAAGAATTATACGAAGATAAACTAGAACCATGTCACGCTAAAAGTCACCAACTCATAATATACGATTGTTTATTTCCACGTTAAAATGATTGCATGAAATGGGAACATATAGGTGTCGATCTTGAAATTTTTTTTGGGCTGTTTGAATCTGTATCTTGCATGTTTTGTTTTGATCTCTTGTATACGAGTAAAAAAAAACCTGGGAATAAACCTAGAAAATTAAAGGATGGAAGCACATAATTATTGACGTGAATAAAGACGTGTTTAAGTGTGATTCTATGTGAGGTTATAGGCTTGATAAATTCTGATTTTTTTGTGTGATTATGGGTGTCGACATGAGGCTGTATACTTGTGTGAGTGTGTTGTGTGCATGTTTCATCTTAGAGGTTACTTGTGAACTTGCTTGTGTCTCGTTAGGGGCTGTCAAAATGATGTGTATTTGCGTGAGTCTTAGTGAGTGAAAGGAGGTTTAAAAAACCTGGTTACAAACTGAATAAAAGGTCAAGGGTCATGGTTTGGGTTGATATATAATTGGTCATTTTGGGCTTTATTTTGGTTCGTTAAGTATGTACGAGAATGGGGTCGAAGGTTTTGTCTCAATTGAAATTTAGGTCGAGTAGGGTGTTTGTTGAATTGTGGTGTCTCGAAGTAATGATATCGAGAGTGTGTTTGGTTTGTTTTGGTCCCGCGAGGGTCCGTGGTTTAAGGCTAGTCTCGCGATACCTTGTTGTCTCGTTAAGTGTTTTGGTCTCGGAAAGGGTTATACCGAGAGGGGTTGGGTTTATGATTTTAGGTGGTCACGTCATGACAATAATGGAAACCCTTATCGCAAATCATCATTAAGGAACTTGGAAACTATATAAGTGATGGTCTTACTTGTTCACTGATGGAAATATACAAACAAATGCATAGATCAGTTAATCGGGGTAACTTTTGCTTTGTAATTACGTGTGAATGCATGCATGGTTTGTGGAGTTGAAATCTTTAATTTCTAAACTTAAGTATATAAATATGGAGGAAATGCAACTCAGTCATTTTCTATAGAACTAACGTGAGAAAGACGGCATTCATGGAACGCAGGCCTCCAAACTTTTCAAAGTTACATCGACAACCTTATACTCAATGAATTCTTTTTGAATAATTGTTGTCGTATCTTCATTCTTTTATCAATCAAAGGATACTACATGTATCCCCAAAGGGTAGCCTTACTTTGCTATATTAAAACAAATGAATAAAATAAATGAAGATGTACGTGTAGAGCTGTTTTGGTACGTTGAGTAGAGCTATAGTACGTCACATTATGAGTAGGAGTTTTGGTGTCTCTTTTGTGTCGCGTTGAGGTAAAGTTATCGAGGGGCATTAGGTCTCTTTGGAGTTGGTGTGGCTCGGTGTGTGTATATCGAAGTTGTGGTATGTGGAATGATGTCTCGGTATTGTAGTGTTGAGGGTGTGAGTTGTGTTTTGTCCCGAATTGACTTGATGTGATACGAATATGTTATAACTATTCCGAGCTTGTTAAGTATTTAGAAACTAATCCGAGTTTCCTATTTGTTCCTAATTCGGCTAAGTCCTAAATGGGTCATTTATGGAATTAATTTACAAGTTAGACCCTAAATTTTGGAAACTGTCACATCAAACCCTAAACTATGGTATTTATCTTAATAAGCCTCCAACTTAACTCATCATCACATGTAAAACCCCAAGTTTGATTAATTATGAATGTAACCTAAAGTTACTAAATATGGAACGTTACTAAAGATGGAAATTTTCTAAAAATAGAAAGAAACCTAAATTATGTAATCTGATTAAAATGAGCCTATAAGTAATACGTGATTATTAATTTGTATAGGTTCGGTGAAGAAGGAGTGACTTTCCGTTCTCTGTGATCCATCTTTATCTGTTTGTCTATTTGCATAAGGTACAGATATTCTGACCTTCTTATAAGGTTTTTCATGATCCCTTTCATATCTTTTGGTTTACTTAACATTGATTATGAACCTTTGCTATGTTCCCTTTGATTATGAACCTTTGCTATGTTCCCATTGATTATGAACCTTTGTTATGCATCTTCTGATATGAACCTTTGCTATGCACCCTTTGATATGAACTTATGATTAGGATACTTCTGATGACCTTAGATTCTGTGTCATTACTATGACATTCTGTTTGACCCGTCAGTCTGATACCCGAGCTATCACTAGTCATGGGGGTTCCATGACCATGTCATTGATGCACTAATGGCATGACTCTAGGGTGGTTGAGTGATGTTCCACCCCGTCCCTTTCTGTTATGTATTATGTTTCTGGCCATTATGATTTTCTGCAGGGGCGTATGGATGCATCCTAGATCTGATCTGTTATGATATATGATATATTTCTGGTGACTGGTGCTGTGTGCAATACACGCCTTTCACATTTCTGGGAGCTAGCTACTCCATTATGTTACTTATGTATTGATGAAGACCATGATTATGATGTTTATGTTATGATATGTTTCTGGGTTCGTGGTAGATTTCTGACGACCTTTACACCTTTGATACATTTTGATATACCTTCTGTTATTCCCCAATGCACCATATTCTGTTTTCTCCATTTCAGTTGACTTATGATATTTGTTCAGATGATCTTGACCTCTCATCCTTTTGACAGATGATATTCGTTTCAACAGGAGCTTGTGTTTCCTTTTTCTTTTCATATATATGTTTGATCATTCGTTTGTTATATATATATGTTCACTGGGCTTTTTAAGCTCAGCCGCATTTCTTTTCCTGCGGCAGGTTTTAGGTTGGAAGCTGGGATATGAGTGAAGAGTGTATAAGAGCCCTTAGAGGACTACACCTTTGATAGCCACCTTGGATTAGAGTTAACTTGGATATTTTCATTACCAGACATATTGTACCTTTGTTGAGATCCTTGTATTCCATTTACTTTAGATTTCATTTGTAACCATTGAATTTAATTGTATTATTAAAGTCTTCCGCTTGTGTATGTTCTGTTTGACACCATGAATGTGATATCTTAACCCTTGTCGGGTTGGGGTGTTAGAAGAATGTTTAGATAAGTATAGAAAAGATTCTTTAAAGATTTATCTTGTATAGAAAGTAATTCTAAGCCGACTAGGACTCCTTAGTCTATAAAAGGAGGTCCTAGGGCATTGAGTTAGAGACGTATTATTAATAGCTTCAAGGTTGTAAAACCCTAATACTAAGAGAGTATTCGTATGAATAATATTCAAGCTGTTGGTTTGTTCATTATTGTGTTATTGTTCTTCTTAATACTATTGTTTAGATTCCGCATAAACCTTAGTAAATTCAATACAGTTTTTATACTAGTTGTGTTAGTTTACCTAGCATAACTAAACCTTTACAAGCTAAGGGAATTCGATCAAGTATATAATTGGGATAAACAAGTGGTATCAGAGCTTGTGATCTAGAAGCTGTGATTAAGAAGAACCTGTTTAAGCTCGAGATTGTTTAGATCTTACTGAAGACATGGATTCAGACTCTGCACATATGGTTACTGCATCAAAGGTTCCAATGCTCAAGGCTAATGAGTATGAGATCTGGAGAATGAGAATTGAGCAGTACATTCAGATGATTGATTTCCAACTCTGGGATATCATTGAGAATGGAAACGAAAAACCAAAAACAACTGTATCTGCAGAAGGTGTTACTACAGTTGTGCCTCTTACAACTGCTGAGGAAAAAGCTCAAAGAAGACTTGAAGTTAAGGCAAGAAGTATGTTGATGATGGCCATTCCTTATGAGTATTAGTCTCTAATGGAAGCTATTGAAAAGAGGTTTGGAGGTAATGCTACTACTAAGAAGACAAAGAAAAATCTTTTGAAACAGCAATATGAAAACTTTTCTGCTCAAGGTTCTGAGATGCTAGATCAAACCTTTGATCGACTTCAAAAACTTATAAGTCAATTAGAGATGTTGGGAGAAGTGATCTCTCAGGAAGATATGAATCAAAAGTTTTTGAGAAGCCTGTCCTCTGAATGGAGCACACATGTTGTTGTGTGGAGAAACAAGGATGAATTAGACACAATGAGCTTGGATGATCTTTACAACAACCTCAAAGTTTATGAACCTGATGTCAAAGGGACTAGCTCAAGTACTAATTCAAAAAACATGGCTTTTGTGTCCTCCTCAAACACCTCTAGCAGTAACAATGAAGCAGTTACTACTGCACATGGGGTTACTACTGCTACCACTCAGGTTCATACTGCTAGTTCTACAAACATTGAGAACTTGAGTGATGCTCTTATCTATGCATTTCTGTCTAGTCAATCTAATAATCCTCAGATTGTACATGAGGACTTAGAACAGATTCATCCAGATGATCTTGAAGAGATGGATCTGAAGTAGAAGATGACTATGTTAACAGTGAGGGCAAGGAGATTCTTGAAGAATACTGGAAGACAGCTCAAGTTCAATGGGAAAGACAACATCGGGTTTGATAAATCAGTTGGTCAAATCGCCTAGCCTATAATCCCAAACTCGTACCTCCTTTGGTTAATTCAGCCGCCAATTTGGTCTTAGTCATTAAGTTTCGGCTATTAATCTAGACCTAATATGTACCAAGGTGTGTGGTCCTTTGGTCAATTCTCACACATACAAACATGGTCCCACATTTCTTATCTATGTCAATGATGCGGATATTGCAAGACCTCACACGAAGTTTTACAATCCTCCTAGGCAGTGTACCTAACCGTTGTAGTGTAGTATAGGTAAGTCTCGGGGGATTGATCGTTTTCTAGGGGAATAGTGTCGTTAGATCAAAATATATGTCGAGATAGGTCTAGAGGTAAGGGATGATTCTTTTTATGTTTTTTAAAAAGCAAGTAAAAATCTCGGGTTTGAAGACTGGGCGGAATTAGTTACTAGTTAACTAACCCAAAACTAATATTAAAACTAAATTAAACTAATAACAAGAAAAAGTAAATTGGTGACTTCTTATGATAGGGAAAAGTGTATTCACTTAGATATCCTTACTCTCTAGTTATCTCCTACTGATTTGTCGAATCGTCACATCCTTGTTTTAATTGAAGCGTTGTATTCATTAATATTGGTCGTGGGGACGTGCCGAAGTCCCCAACTCTATGAACATTAGTCTCCCCTAAAACCCTTAAAGTCTATTAAGTTTTCTAGGATCTACAAGCTACAATTCACGCAATAAATACAACGAGAAAAACCAATAGTGCACTCTATGATTGCGTTTTATAAGACGTTCAAGCTAATACATATAAGAACTTAGCCAGTTTTCTTATCCTAACGCGAGGCAATCAATTAAACAAGAGACGACAAATCAATATTCAATAACTAGGTTTCATTAGATCTAAGCGAACACTAATTAACTTAAACTAGCATGTTAAAGCAAAGAAAAGATAAACAAGTAATAAAACAACACATAGACATATTGAATGATTAAAAGGATAACATATCTTCAATGAAACATATGTTTAGAGGGCTGTAAAACCCTTACCATAGCTGAGAAAATCGTTCTTAAAACCCTACTCCAAGCTGTTACCCGAATTATGAAAAACATGAGAGAAAGTATATATAAGTTTACACTTGTGACGGCGTCACCTTATAGGTTGTGACACCGTCAGCTCGCCGTCATTAGGGTTTTGTCTTGTGCAAGTCGCCGTTATGACGGCGTCACTTAGGATGTCTGACGCCATCGTGAATGCCTTGATGTCGTCCCTTGGTAAATCATCAGGTCCGTCTCTTGTTAAACTTTGTACGTGACTTTGGTCTTCAAATACACCTGAAACCGTCAGGTTATGAAGTCTTCAATTCTTATGGGGCGTCGCTTGTTAATTCTCTACCAGAAATCCATCTTCAGTAATAAGTGACGACGTCACTTAGTAAAGTGTGACGCCGTCAAGACTCCTTTCCTGACGGATTTGAGACTTGATCGTTTTCTTCTCTTTTCTTGTCGTTTTAAGCCCAAAACATGCCGTTTTCCAGATTTTTCATCCCAAGTACCTGAAATGCCAAAAGAAACGATTTAGGGAAATATTTGATCATATAAATACGATTTTGGCCTTAAATGACCCCTTAAAAAGGTACCAAATAAATCCTTATCAGTCTACTAAGATAGGTAGTCCTTTGGTCAATTCTTACATGAGGTGGTGTGTAGTCCTTTGGTCAATTCTTACACGCTTCGCAACCTACCAGCTAGGGTCCTTTGGTCAATTCAAGCTAGCCTAAATAGGTACTACATAGCATGCATATGTCCAAAATGCAGGGATCATAGAAAGGCTATATTTAAACACATAAGGCGCATAATAAACAGGAAAACAACAATCATTGACATAATAATTTCATAACTAGGCAAACACATGAAGTGTTTAGCCTCTCATATTATAAAATGCAGTAAAAACAATGTTGAAAGTCATAATGAAAGAAAACATTGAATTCAATACGAGTATACAATATGATGCTAAAGCTGATGATTTACTGGTATGATTTCTCCCTTGTAAAGTGATTGAAAGCAACAGAGATTCGTCCTTGATGAAGCCCTAAATTCGTCCTTTTGAGTTTTGTGTGAAAATGAAGATTTAGGGCTTGTATTTATAACTTCGATCAAACTACGGCGTAACCTTAAGTAAAGGGTTATGCCGTAACCTTCGTATCTCTGATGATCTTATCTTTATAATAATGTCTACAGCGTAATGTCAAGAAGAGGTTACGAACATAGACTGCTCATAAACATTTATGCCATTTCTACGCCGTAACCTTATGCATGAGGTTACGGCGTATGTTGGGAATACGTTTAACTAGTATCAAGTCTTGGTCATTCATTTATGTAATAGGTTGCTTAGAATAGGCCTTTATGTTTGATTTAAGGTCCAACCCTATTAGAAGGCCTATGGGCCGTGAGCCTTGTTTATCCTTCTAGAAACATGTAACAAGGAGTTGACCTAGCTAGCACTCTTATAAATATCCATGTAAACATACTCTTTTGTTGTTGGTCATTTCATATATGCAAGCAAACTTTTGTTATTCTCTCTTATGCTATAATCGACCACTCTCTTATCTCTTTCTCTCATCTTTATCTTTCTTATACTTGTATTTATCTCATTAGGGTAACCTAACAAGTGGTATCAATCGCCTAAGGATCATTGAGTCGTGTTTTAGTGTAGTTCGTACCGAGTTGGTTTTGTGTTTATTTACTGACAAAATCTCATTCTAGCACTTCTCCTCTGCACTTGTAAAGTGTTAAGGTGTCTATAGTGTCTAGGAGTTTGATTTAGTGTCAAAAGTTAAGTTCTTTTCGATTTACACTAGTTTTTATCTTCATTTTACTTATTTCCACTTCATCGAAATTGCTCAAATTTCCTTTAAAACATTAAAACTTTGAACTTTATTATTATTTAGGAGTTTTTAAAGGTTTTTTATCATACTAAACAGTTTTTAAAAGTTGTTTTTCATTGAAAAAAATGAGTCTTTTGGAAACTGTACTATTATCGGAATTGGACTTAAGGGATCGGAATTGGACTTAAGGGTTTATCGGAATTGGACTATGGGATTATCGGAATTGGACTTAAGGGTTTATCGGAATTGGACTAAGGGTTTATCGTAATTCATCTTCAGTTCTTCTTCACGATTCATGATTTACTCAGTAGATTCCTAGCTTGTATAAGCTTGTGAAAATACTTCGACTTTGTGGAAATCTCCTAACTTGTATAAGTTAGTGAGATACAATCGGAATTGAAAATTGTTATCGCAATTGCATTTCTTATCGGAATTGCAAATAGATATCGCAATTGCATTTCTTGTCGAAATTGCAAACTTTCATCGCAATTGATTTTGAGACCAAGTTCCGTCGCAATTTACTTAATCTATCGCAATTGGATCAACAGTCATCGCAATTGGTAAACTGTGAACAGTGTTTGTCGAAATTGGATCAACAGTCATCGCAACTCAATAAACTCGTCGCAATCGGTAAACTATGAATAGTGTTTGTCGAAATTTGACGTGAACAGTAATCATCTTAATTCAAACTTAACCAAAACCAAACTTCCTAAATCACAACACACCTCTCAATTGTCTACATGATCCATAACAACACAAGTTAAATAATCACAGTCATGTCTCAACCACCTTATTTTAACTACTTTCAACAGCAGTATCATCAGCAACAGTAGTATCCTCAGCAACCGCAGTATCCTCAACAACAACTATTCATGCAACAACAACTATTCATGCAACAACATCAATTCTTTCCACAGCAACAATCCCCTCAACAAAAACCATACCAACAAAAACCAATGTGATAACGCTCAAATTGTGCATGTTTTTGGTAGCGTTATTCGTACTTTTATATGTGTTATTTGGTTATATTTATATGCTTTTGTTACTAAATCGTACCAAAGTATGTTTGCAAAGTATATGTAGCCAAGTACAGGAAAAAGGAAGAAAAAGATGAAAGAATGAGGAAGAAGGAAATATTTATGATCGTACGAAGATTTTTGTGTCAAGGTCCACACCAAAAAGGCATTTCAAAGAATGAAGGTCCAAGTACTCAAATTGACAAGTTCCAAGACAAAGAAAAGATCAAGTTTGGATGAAGAACCAAGAACCAAAAGAAAGAAACAAGCTAAACGCCAAAAGTCCAAAAATAAGTATACAACAGCACTCCATCCGATCGGATGCAGCCCGCAACCGATTCGGATGGAGGCCATTTCTGAAGACCAACCGATCGGTTGGAGCCAATACCGATCGGTTTGAGGTGACCTGTAATCCCAAACTTCATCATTAAGTAATGCTTCTTCATACCAACGATTCTAGACCCTTCCCAAGTGTATTCTAGGCTATTCCACTCTGCTTGGAGGCCAAGTGAAGCATTAAAGACCCTAGGGCTTGAGAGTAGTATAAATAGAAGCCTTTTTGCAATCATTTGAGACACACAATTACCAATTAACTCTCTAACCGTCAACCACTCTCACAATACTCGCAAATTCGTCCTTAGAAGTCCAGGAAACTTTGGAGGTTCAAGAAGTCAACATTTGGAGGTTAAAATATCAAGAAGTCAACACCAATACTTTGGGTATCACTACCTTATCATTTGTAATCTTATTTCAATTATTGTAAGACTTTCAATCATGATTTCTAATGTTCAAAGTTTAGAGTTTATGTTCATGTTTGCTATGAGTGGCTAGTGCCTTTGAGCACTTGCTTAGATGATGTGTATTGCTTATTGATTTACATATGATTGTGATAACATGTTTTAATTCAATTTCAAGTTGATTCTAAGATCCAATTGTGATTAAGTTTCATAGTGACATTTGTTAATCAAGTTTGACTAGTTGTTAATAATTCTAAAGGTCGAAATATTTATTGTTATTCAACTAGTTATAATCATTTGTCTATGAATGATTGTTTTTACCCATTATTCTTGATTAAACAAAGAAAGTTAATTGTGGTTGTAATAAGAATGCTTTTGTCTATCAAATTGGATTGATTGTAAACTATTTCAAGGGTCGAAAGATTAGTAGTTTATAATCAATTGTAACCTATTTGTCTATGAATCGGTTACCTTTTGTATTGACCATTTCCTAAGCGTATTTGATAAAACAAGAGATTATTTTTGTGTTTAAGTTTGTTACCCCAAACTTATGAACCTTGAATTGATCTTGAATTGATTGGTTAAACGTAATGCTTGTTTTTATGAACTAAAATCTTGACGAAGGTTTAACTTGTAAAAACAATAGATTAGTTCACCAAACTAATTATCATAACCAACATGTTCTCAAAAGTTATCACAATCATGTTTATCAAGAAGTAGTAAACTAGTCTAAGAAAGTGTAGTTTTAATCATTTGAAGTATTATATTTTCATCATTGCTTGTTTAAGAGATTTACTTTTAGTAGGTTACAATCTGATTCACTCACAAATCCCTGCGAATGATCATGACTTACCATCATAATCTTGCTATAACGGACGAGTTCACTTGCTCATTTGTGCTATTTCTAGATTCGGTAATTCGACCTTTATAAATTTAAAACTTGCAACACGTTTGACACATCAAGTTTTTGGCGCCGCTGCCGGGGATTTTGATTGTGTTTCTGTAAGTTTTAGAAGTCCATTTCTTTCCAAGTTCGTTTTTGAAAAAAAAAAGTTTTCCGAGCTGTCCATCCGATCGGTTTCACATTCATCCGATCGGTTGCCCATTTTTCAATTTTACCGAGACTCCTATCCGATCGGTATCACATCCATCCGATCGGATCACTTCAAAACCAATTTTACCGAGACTCCTATCCGATCGGTATTACATTCATCCGATCGGATCACCAACACTGATTTTTCAAACTGTTTTCATTCTTCGCTCGTGTGTTTAGACGTTGCCTTGATTTTCTTGGGAATTGTATGAACACTCGTTCAACTGGAGTAGAACCAATTTCACCTCTTTCCAATCCCGAAAGTTTAATTCGAACAAGAACAAGAAGAATAAGAACACCCTTTGTTCCATTAGCCAACCGTGTACCAAGAATACCAAACCCACCGTTTGATAACCTTTTCGAAGCCAAAGTCGTTTATAACCCATTCACTGATCAACCTTTTCCCATGGCTGACAATCAACCCATGTGGGCCGCCAACCGAGCCGTAGCACCCACTCCTGGATCTGCTATTGTTCCTGTTAACCTTGGTAACAATTTCACCGTAAAAGGTCACCATCTCTCTATGATCAAAGACCGTCAATTCGATGGTCGTTCGAGGGCCGATCCTCACAAACACATTGCCGAATTCATCAAAATTTGTGGCATGTTCTGATATGGCGAAACCGATGTCGACACCATTAAACTCAAACTTTTTCCATCATCACTTGCTGGAGATGCAAAAGTGTGGTATAACGAATTAACCCCAAGAATTATCAATACTTGGGAGGAGATGAGGCAAGTTTTTGTAAGCCGATTCTTTCCACCTGTCATGTTTGACCGACTCATGGGAGAAATTCGTGCTTTCACACAAAATCCTAACGAATCACTCATCGAAGCCTGGCTTCGTATTAAAGATTTGCTTCGTAGTTGTCATGGACATGGTTTAGGACGAGGAACCATTATCCAAATCTTCTACCATGGACTTGATGAAACATCTCAAGGAATTCTTGATGCTAGAGGAATTTTTCTCTATAAGAACCCTAATCAGGCATATCAATTGCTTGGAGACCGAGTACTTCTCAAATTTGATTGGTCAAAAGATTCCAAAACCAAACCTTTATGAAAAACACTTGCTTTTGCTGAAAGTTCCAAAACCTCTAAACTCATGGAGAAAATGGAAGCCTTGATTTCCAAAATTGACTCGCAATACAAAGATCTTAAAGGAGAAATGAAAGAAATGCGAGACGGTTGTAACAACTGTGGAGGTAGTCACCCATCATCAGAATGTGATGATCAACCAATGGGCGGACCCAAAGAAGGAGAAGCTAATTATGTCCAAGGAGGATACAGTGGAAGCGGTTATCGTGGTAATTATTACGGAAGAAATTCTGTAAATTGGCAAGATCGCCAACAAAGGGATAACAACCGTGATTCTCAACCACGAGTAAACAATCAAACTCCATAGACCTCTGATAAAAAACCGGAAGAATCCGATTTTGAAAAAATGATGAGAGAATTAGTGACTGCTCAAAAATCAACCAATGAGTTCGTCAAGAACCAATTTTTCAAGCTCAAAACCAAAGTTGAGCAAGGTCAGAAAAATCATCAAGCATCTATTCAAGATCTTGAAAACAAATTCGGTAGACTTTCTGATCAAATTTCTTCCTGACCATCTGGTTTGTTACCAAGTAATACCTAATCCAACCCTAAACCAACATCATCTGGATCAAACGATAAAACTTATTGTCCACCACAGACTAGAAATGAGCATATCAATGCTGTATTCACAAGAAGTGGTCTCTTTTATGATCCACCACTCAATCCGAATAATACCACGATCATCCATGATGGAAGTGAGGATGAAGCTGTTGAAGCTGAGAAGGAAAATACTCCAAATATACCCACCAAAGAAAAACCCATCCCGCCAGTCAAGGCGTGCACACCAAAGATTCCATATCCTCAACGCCTTAAGAAAGAAAAGATGGAAGAGCGTTATAAGAAGTTTGTTAAAATGATAAAAAAGGATAGACTCAATGTACCCCTCATTGATGTTCTAGCTGGAATGCCCAATTATGGGAAATTTTTAAAGGAACTTCTGAATAACAAGAATAAGTTGGAACAAATATCCGCTACCTTTCTCAATGAAGAATGTTCAGCCATTGTTCAGAACAAAATTCCACCAAAACTCGGAGATCCCGAAAGTTTTCTGATTCCATGCACATTAGGAAACAACATCACATGCGATGCTTTAGCCGATCTTGGTGCAAGTATCAATTTGATGCCCTATTCGTTGTATTCTAAACTTTCCATCAATACCTTGAAACCTACAAGGATGAGTATTCGATTAGCCAATCATTCCTACCAATATCCTGTTGGGATAGCTGAGAATATGCTTGTCCAAGTTGGTCAATTTGTTTTTCCCGTGGATTTTGTTATCTTAGAAATGGAGGAAGATAGTAGAGTACCTCTTATTTTAGGAAGACCTTTCCTAAACACCGCTGATGCAATCATCAAAGTAAAAGGTAAAGAACTCAATCTTAGAGTTGGAGAAGATAGAATTACCTTTTTAATAGATAAAGCAATGCAATATCCATATTCCAGTGATGACACTTGTTTTAACATTGACGTAATCGATGAAGTCACTGATGAAGAAGTGGATGCATTACTTGACGATTTTGATCCATTCATGAATACTTTGGAGAAAATTAGAGAAACAAATCCTGATAAAGAATTCGCTGATTTTATGGAAGTAAAATTCGAGGTGGATATTGAAGAAGTTGAAAAAGGAGAAATAGTAGAAGAGAATTTTGAAGAAATCACCTTTAATGATCAATTGAGGATCAAAACATCTCTTCAAGAACCACCAACTGATCTTGAGCTGAAACCACTTCCCGATCATCTTGAATATGCTTACTTGGAAGATAATTCATTTCTTCCAGTAGTCATATCTTCGTTTCTCAATGACAATGAAAAAGGATGTCTCATCTATGTTCTCAAGAGGCATAAAGAAGCTTTTGCGTGGAAAACATCTAATATTCCAGGAACTAGCCCTGATTTCTGTAAACACAAAATCAATTTCGAAGAAGGTGCTAAACCCGTTGTGGAAAGACAACGTCAACTCAATCCCAACAAGAAAGAAGTTGTTAAGAAAGAAATCATCAAACTTCTTGATGCCGGTATCATTTACCCCATCGAAGATAGTCCTTGGGTGAGTCGAGTTCACTGTGTTCCGAAAAAAGGAGGAATGACTGTTGTGACTAACGAACGGAATGAATTAGTTCCTACTAGAACTGTCACTGGATGGCGAGTATGTATTGATTACAGGAAATTAAACAAAGCCACCAGAAAAGATCATTTTCCTCTACCTTTCATGGATCAAATGCTTGAGAGATTAGCAGGGAACAAGTACTTTTGTTTCCTTGATGGTTTTTTAGGATATTTCCAAATTCCTATTGATCCTGCCGATCAAGAAAAGACTACGTTCACATGTCCCTTTGGAACCTACGCTTACCGGCGTATGCCTTTTGGTCTTTATAATGCACCTGCGACTTTTCAAAGGTGTATGATTGCTATATTCCAAGACATGCTTGAAACATCTATGGAAGTTTTCATGGATGACTTTTTAGTTTTTGGAAATTCATTTGAAGCTTGCCTTTCTAATCTCGATAAAATGCTCGAAAGATGCGAAGCCGCACATCTTGTTCTCAACTGGGAAAAATGTCACTTCATGGTGACTGAAGGAATTGTGCTAGGACACAAAATTTCCAGTGCAGGAATGGAGGTTGATAAAGCGAAAATCGATGTTATCACCAAATTACCACCTCCAACAAACGTTAAAGCCATTAGAAGTTTTCTAGGACATGCCGGTTTCTACCATCGTTTTATTAAGGATTTTTCCAAGATATCTCGTCCAATGACAAAACTTCTTGAAAAAGATTCTGTTTTTTACTTCAATGCGGATTGCATAAAAGCCTTTGAAACATTGAAAAGTCAACTGACTAGTGCACCCATTATGGTTTCACCTAATTGGTCACTACCGTTCGATGCAAGCGATTTTGCTGTTGGAGCTGTATTAGGACAACGTGAAGGAAAACATTTTTGTCCTATCTACTTCGCTAGCAAAACACTTAACAATGCCCAACAAAATTACACGGTTACGGAGAAGGAATTGTTAGCCGTTGTTTTTGCTTTCGACAAATTCAGATCTTATCTTGTGCTTTCAAAAACAATTGTGTTTACTGATCACTCAGCGCTCAAATATCTGTTTACCAAACAAGATGCAAAACCGCGTCTTATCCGATGGATTTTGCTACTCCAAGAATTCGACATAGAAATCAAAGATAAGAAAGGAGCAGAAAATCTAGTAGCTGATCATTTGTCTCGTCTTGAGAATCCAAATTTGGAAGAGTTAAAGGAAGATGAGATTGACGATTATTTCCCTGATGAAACTCTCATGACTGTTGATACAGTTGATGAAAACGAAATTCCGTGGTTTGCAGATTATGCATATTATCTCGTTCGAGGAATTCTCAAGAAAGGATTAACTCATGCCCAACGAAGTAAATTCTTTTCAGAACTAAAACACTATTATTGGGAAGAGCCTTATCTTTTCAAGATGTGTCCCGATGGGATAATCAGAAGATGTGTTTCTGGTTTCGAAACAAGAAGAATTCTTGATGAATGCCATCATGGCCCAACTGGGGGACACTATGGTCCTTCCACCACAGCTAAAAAAGTTTTTGATGCTGGATTCTATTGGTCAACAATTTTCAAAGAAGCTCATACTCTTGTTCAAAACTGCGATGTTTGCCAAAAATCCGATAGTCTTTCTCGTAGAGATGAAATGCCTCAAAAGAGCATTCAAGTCTGCGAAATATTCGATATTTGGGGAATCGATTTTATGGGACCATTTACTAAATCGTACAAATGCGAATACATTCTCGTTGCTATTGATTATGTTTCCAAATAGGCTGAAGCCGAAGCTCTACCCACAAATGATGCACGAGTTGTTGTTAATTTTATCAAAAAGCTTTTCGCTCATTATGGAATTCCTAAAGCTTTAATAAGTGATCGAGGAACCCATTTCTGTAACAAATTGTTGATCCCAGTTGAGCTTAACGATCTTGTTAATTACTTTATATATAAACCTAAAGCAATCGGTATAGAAACTGCTTATGAACGATCTATTAATTACTATGCGGAAACTAGTAATTAATCTTAAGAAGAATAACAATAACACACAATAATTCTCTCAACCTTCACCTCAATATATTAATATACGGTTACTCAAAAGTAACAGGGTTACAACGAACCTTGAAGTGATTACAAGACAATACGTATGCTAGAACAATCGACTTCTAACCCTAACCCTAGATCCTCCTTTTATACACATAAGGAGTCCTAGTCGGTTACAAAACTTTCTATACAAGAATAATATCTAATCGTATCTTTACCATAAACAAACTATACATATCCAATAAGCAGCAGAATCAAACTCTAGCAGCAAAATCATCTTAGGCTAGCAGCAGTTTGACACTTAGCGTATTTCATCATTCTTCAAATATCATCAGCAGCAGAATGAATATACCTAGCAGCAGAATGATTATGCCTAGCAGTAGAATCATACTTGGTATATTTTCATTAGAACCATGAGCAGCAGAATAAAACACTTAGCAGCAGAATCTTCAAAGTAGCAGCAGTATCTTTTAAACCCAACAATCCTCCCCTAAACTTGATATTTTCTTCCAAAATATACAAGTTTCTTCCAAAGCACAAACATACACAAAGAGGATGCTTCCAAACACTTACTACTATGAAGTCTTTGATTTCAGAATCTTTTGATACTTTTCTACCAACTCATACGCTTGATGATCTGACAAAAATGGTCTTTGTAACCTCAATTTTCCATATTGTAACATCTCAGTGATAACAGCAGTATTGTTATTCAAGGGATAATCTTTCTCCACCAGCATATACACACCTACACCTTTACCAATCAACTCATGTACTCCACATGATTGAAATAGATACCATTTATGAACCTTAGTTGAGTGTAACAAATCTATCCATTCCATATCTCTTGGATCAGGCTCAAACATGTTCTTCAGGTAGTAGTAGTGTAGTCTTTCAGAAATCACATCTGGTCTTCTATCCCCATACTTCTCCTTATATAACCTCCAGAGCTGAACAATATCATCCCTATCCATGTAATGCAGCATTTGTGAGAATCTAACAAATTTCTGACATGCACCATTTGCCCTTTTGATCTCCCACCATTGGATGTTTAGAGTCCAATGGAACTGCATTGATTATCTCTGGTTCTTCTTGAGGTTTATGAACTGTAAAATCCATAATCCTTTTCATATCATCTGCAGTCACCTCTTCAAAATTATGCTCATCACTTTCTTCTTTCTCTGAGTCACTCATCACCACTGACTGAGTTCTTCTCTTCTTCCTAGCCATCTGTTTTACTCTTCTCCCATATCTCTTTATACCAACAGTAGGTTCAGGCTTTTTCTCTTCAACTACATTCTCTTTCTCTTTCTCAACATCTGACACTTTGGGCATTTTAACAGTTGACTCAGGATTCATATAAGCATTTGGTGCCATTTTGATTCTTGTAAACTCTTTAATCTCAGCATCAGTTAAAGGCTTAAATTTCCTCTCCATCTCTTTCTTAGCAGCCTCAAACTTCTGCTTAACTTCTTCATTAGAGTATGGCTTCAATTCCTTCAATTTCCATCCTTTCATATTTCTCAGATATTGAATATGTAATGTTCTCTGTTGCCTTGCAGTTGGTGGTCTATTCACCTTCTTATTCTTCCTTGCAACCAGCAACTTTTTCTTATTTTCCACAATGACTTGTTGAATCCAGTCATTAATACCTTCATCTGTAAAAGTATCTTCCAACTCTACTTTCACTTTCTCCCATGCCATAGCAGCTTTACATCTTGCCTGCTCATCTTCCCATGCAGCCACTTTTGCTTCAACTTCAGCTTGTCTCCCAGATTGTTGCTTTTGTTTCTCCATAGCTTTATCATACTCAGCTTTTTCTTCAGCAGCAACCCTCTGAGCTTCTTCTGCATCCCACCTTTCTTGCAAATGCTTAGGCCATACCTCAATTGGAATTTCATTAGGATCAGGATAAGGTTCAAGTCCTTCCACCATTTTCTCCTTACCCTTACCCTTGTAGGTAGGTGTTTGAACAGGTTTTCTTGTTGGCACAGGCTCTTGTATGACAACTCCTTTGGCTTTAGGTCTCAAAGTTGTTACTTGTTTTGGTGTAGGTTGAGCAGCAGGTTGTGATTGTTGTTGTACAACAGTAGTTTCAGGTGTTGGGATAACTTTTGGTGATTGTTGTGATTTAGCATGAAGGTTTAGCATGATTTGAGCTATAGGTATGGTGTCTTCATCTGTTTCAGCAGCAGAACTCATTTCTGAAGCAACAGCAGAATCCTTAAGTCCAACAGCAGAATGTCCTGCACCAGCAGCAGAATCATTCTTTGCATTCTTTTCACCAACATCAGCAACAATATCACTGCCAACATCTTTTTCAACAACATCCTTACCAGAACCAACATCCTCAACCATATGATCCTCATTTTTTGCAACACCAGCAACATTCTTATCCAATTCTATCTCAGTCTCCCCTTGAGCCATGTTTTCCTCTGCTTCATTCCTCCCCTGTTTGGGAGCATCCTCTCCCAAACTTGGTTTAGAAACCTTCAGCTGTGAAGACCTTGATCTCAGCAACCCCTCAAGATGTGTAACCCTAAGCTTAAGCCTTCTGATTTCAGCACCCTGAGAAGCTTTCATTGTCTTTAGCTCCTTTCTAAGACCAATGACCTCCTTTGACAATTTTGTACAGGTATCCGTCAATTCTTTTAATTGTTTCATGATATCCTCACAACTTCGGTCTGTGTGACCTGACCCGAGAGGTTGATCACTGGATTTGGCATTGTGTACAGGTGTTTTAACCGTCAATTCCTCTGTTTCAAGTTCAATGCTAGCCTCAACACTTCGACCTGTGTGACCTGGTCCGAGAGGTGTATCATGGGCATTGTCATTTTGTACATCAGTGTCCATCAATTCATGTGTTTCATCTCTGTCCTCATCACTTCGAGATGTGTTACCTTCTCCGAGAGGTGAATCTTTGGACACAAACTCAGTCTCTATATTAGCCATGTGGCTAGGGTTTCCATCATGTGCATCAGGTTCATGAGAACCCTCAGCAGTAGATGTTGCCAAGGTTGGGGTCTTAGTTATGTTGACACTGGCCTGTTCAACTTCTAAGTTGGAAACAGTAGTGTCAGCCCCTTCCTTCATGCCATCTCCATCACCTATGGCAGCCTCATCTGCTTCCATACTAGCACTAGTCTGAGGTAACTCAGTGCTCTTTTCATGTGAAATCCTAGGTGATTGGGTCTTTTGGGGTTCATTATGGGATGATTCATGTGAATATTCAGGAGTGGGTGTGTGATGGGAAGCTGTGGGGTTTTCAGCTTCTTCACCCTGATCAGCAACAATGTTCAAAATATGTTGGGACAATGGAGTTATTCTCCCAGAAAAACCAGTCCCATTTTTCCTTAAGTGTTTAAACATTTTAGTTACAAGAACAGGAGTTTTGTAAGGTTTTTCATGAGCAAAAGGTTCTTGTAACTGATTATCAATAAGTAATTACAAAAACCTTGGATAAAGATAAGAATTTCCAGAAATATTCTTTTTCAACCCCTCAAAAATCATAGCCGAAAAATTGTATGGCTGGCCTGTGGCTAGACAAATCAAAGCAGAAGCTTGACTTGCACTAAACTCATTCCACCCACTTGTTTTAGGACTAAGACAATGTAGAAGGGTGTGAACAAGAAATTTCCATTGTGGGCAGAGCAAACGTTTGTAAAATTTAACTTTAGTATTTGTTTTCTCATATCCAATTCTTTCAAGTTCCTCAAAAATTGTAGAAGTGGGAAGGCAAGTTGTTGCTTCATCATCTGCAAGACGAAGAATTCGTCTTACAGATGTTTCAGTAACAACAATTCTTTCCTCATCTACTGAGGCAATTAACATTTCTTCCCCATTAAGAGTTTCAGCCGTAACAGTCGACCAAAACTATCTCATGTGGGAACGATATATAGTTGGATTAACTGATAATGCATACCTAATGGAGGTAGCATTAAGAAAGTCTATGACTTCAGTGAATCCATCAGCCTCCGTCACCTTCTTAAGAAAAGCTACTTGATTGTGATCGTCAGAATAGGTACGTCTCGTCATTGTAAATTAGGGTTTTGATTTTGGAGTGTTTTTGAATCAGATGCTAATGGAGGTGTTAGGTTTTGGAGATAATTGAATTTTGGGCGCACAATTTTAATTTGGGGATCGAATTAGGTTTTATACCAGTTAGATCCAATTAGAACGTTTTAGGCGCCAATTTGCAAAACAGTCCTCCAACTTTCGAATTTAGCAGTAGAATTGCTAAACTTGCAAAACTAAGTAGCAGAACACCTCCAGCAGTAGAATGGATTTCTTGCTAACACTTATCCAATTACCCAAAATAAATATCCATCCTTTTGGTCAACTCTCCCAAAATTAATTCCTTATACCAACTTGAGAGTTAATTCTAAATACCAACCCCGCCTTTAATGTCATTAAACCGTGATTAACTCTATAAAAGGCCTTAACTCATCAACACACATTCATCTCATCCCACAAAGTCCTCAACACAAATCTTCAACATTCCAATCACCATGAATCCTTCAAATATTATAGAAATCTCATCAGATTCTTCGTCTGATTCTGGAAGCTCAGGATGGACAAACTATTTTCCACCAAACTACACCGGTCAAACCAGCAAAAAGCAAAGGACAACTCCTCCAATATCATCCGATGAACTAACAACTCCCCCATCTTATTTAAACGATTCATTCCCCTCTTCTGATGATGATGAGGAACAATCACAGCCACTTTCAGTCGTATTGACAAGAGAGATTGAGAAGGCCGTGGCTGGAATGAGCAAGATCCAAGTGCCTGAAAGACATCAAGCTCGTCCAAAGCCAAGACCACAAGTTCTAGCCCTCCCTTGCAAGAAGGTGGCTGATGCCATGGACATTGAAAGTAAAAGAGTCCATAGGACCATGCCAGATGTCCAGGGAAAAGGCAAAAGGAAGCTTGAGTAGTTGTTATGTGGTAGGTTTGTGTAGGTTTATGTGTAGTAAGGTTGTTGGTTGGTTGTTTGTTTTGTTGCTTTTGAATCCTGAATGATGATGTAACTGCTGCTAATGTAGTGAATGCACCCAGTAATGAATAAACTTTTATAATCTTTGTGTTGATGAACATTCACTCTTATGCTTTAGATTCTGAATAGATAGCCTCCCCTGAATTTCAGAATCATCTTTTTCTCAGCAATCAAACTTTTGTGACTTATCCTGCAAAAGATTAGTCCAACAACCACAAAACATAAACAAGAGTATCTCACAATAATCATAAGACAGTCAACACAATAACCATCTTAGCAGCACACAATATACAGACATAGCAAGCACTAGAAACAACTTATTTGATCAATAACAGCACAAATCCTCAAAAACTTTTTGCAAAACATACAGAGATAAGATTTTAAAGATTGATCATACCTATACTAGCAACTAAAAATTGAAATCTACTTATATCAAAACTTTTTGTAAGTAGATCAGCAACATTATTGTCAGTATGTATTTTAACCACTTGAATTAACTTTTTCTCATAACAATCTCTAATAAAATGATGTCTTATCTCTATATGCTTTGTTTTAGAGTGAAAAACAGGATTCTTGATTATACACATTGTGCTGTTATTATCAATATAAATTTTGGTGTTCATGAAATTGTACCCATAATTCAAGAGTTGATTCTGAATCCAGAGTACTTGTCCACAGTAACTAGAAGCAGCCACATATTCTACCTCAGTTGTTGAGTTAGCCACCACAGTCTGTTTCTTGCATTGCCATGAGATTAGCCTATGACCAAGGTATTGACAGCCTCCAGTGGTTGACTTTCTATCCAAACTAGCTCTAGCATAGTCACTGTCTGAGTATGCTATCAAGTCAAAGGGTGAATTATTAGGATACCAAAGGCCTAATTTAGGTTGACCCTTTAGGTACCTAAAAATTCTTTTGACCACTTCCAAGTGTGAGACTTTTGGGGACACTTGAAATCTGGTACAAGCACACACAGAAAATATGATATCTGGCCTTGAAGCAGTCAGATACATCAATGAACCAATCATTGATCTATAAAGATGTACATCAACCTCTTCCCCATCTTCATCCTTGAGCAAAGGTTTGTTGTTATCCATTGGTGTCTTAGCTGCCTTCACATCATTGAAACCAAATTTCTTTAACATATCAGCCACATACTTGTCTTGACTGATGAAGATCCCCTCAGCTGTCTGCTTAACCTGAAGCCCCAGAAAGAATGTGAGTTCTCCCATAGAACTCATTTGAAATCTGTTATGCATGAGCTTCTCAAATTCTTCACAGAACACCTTGTTTGTAGACCCAAAAATGATATCATCTACATAAACCTGAACTAGTAGAATATCCTTTTTGTCTTTCTTGATGAACAAAGTTTTATCAATGGTTCCCCTTGTGAATCCAAATACTTAGACAAGGTGTCATACCAAGCTCTAGGAGCTTGATGTAAACCATACAGTGCTTTATCCACTTTATACACTCTGTCTGGAAAGTCAGGATCTTCAAAACCAGGAGGTTGCATCACATAAACCTCTTCATCAATCTTTCCATACAGGAAAGCACTTTTCACATCCATTTGGTACACAGGAAAGTTCTTGAATGAGGCATAAGCCAAGAACAGTCTAATAGCCTCTATCCTTGCTACAGGAGCAAAGACCTCATCATAATCTATTCCTTCTTCCTGAGTGTACCCTTGAGCCACTAGTCTTGCTTTGTTTCTCACCACAATTCCTCTTTCATCTCTTTTGCACCTGAACACCCATTTTGTACCAATTGCCCTCTTCCCATTAGGCAAATCAACTAGTGTCCAGACCTCTTGAAGCTTGAACTGCAACAGCTCCTCTTTAATGGCTTCAACCCAACTTGAATCTTTCATAGCTTTGTGAATATTTTTGGGTTCCTCTTGTGATAAGAAACAGGCAAATTTGCAATTTTGTAGGTCCTTGTGGCTATTTCTTTGATGCAATGATTGAGCAAATAAACCTTGATCGAGTTGATTACTCAGCCCTTTTGTTTTACTTCTGGTTTGTACAGTAGATTGTACATCACCAATTATCTGCTCCTTAGGATGGTTCTTATGTATCCTTGTAGTTGGAGTAGGACTGACTTGAATAGAAGGCTCCATATTTGTCAAATCAGCATTTGCTCCAAAAACATCCACAACATCATCATCTGTGTCATAGTAGATTTCCTCCAATTCAGGCATATGAGGAAAGTCAACATCATCATTAACATCATCATTAAAGTCAGCAGCAGAATTCTTTGGAACAACAATAGAATTACTAGGCTTAGCAGCAGAATTGGAGATACTGCTGCTAGGCATAGCAGCAGAATTATTTGGCTTAGCAGCAGAATGGGAGATACTGCTGCTAGCTTCATTTCTTGAACTTCCATGCTTTGCTGACTTTGCAACAGTCTTGCCATCATTAGAAGGTTCATCATCACCTTCTGCATCATCCTTTGGTACTTCCTTATAAACAGCATCATCATCTGAACTCTTTCCCTCTTTATCTGTTGGAGTGAAGAACTGATTAAACTTCCACTTCTCAATAAAAACAAACTCCTCTGCAGATCCATCCTTCTTTGCTTGTGTACCTGCATTGGGGTTAGTTTGTGTACCTGCAGACATGTTAGTTGTACCTGCAATCACTGGTTGATAATTCATACTCTTGGTTAGGGAATCAATATCAAACAGCCATTCAGGTCCTTTTCCAGCAACACTAGGTGTGGTTTCACTAAACCTAACGTGTAGATTTTCTTCCACATGCATTGTTCTTTGCTTAAATACCCTAAAAGCTTTGCTATTAGTTGAGTATCCAACAAAGAAACCTTTTTCTGCTTTCTCATCAAACTTGCCTAGTGAATCAATGGTATTTAAGATAGTAACAGGACACCCAAATGGTTTTAAGAAATCTATCATAGGTTTCCTACCATGCAACAATTCATAAGGGGTCTTGTTATGAGGCTTTACTACCTTACTCCTATTTTGCACATAGCAAGCAGTGTTAACTGCTTCAGCCCAAAAAGTAGTGGGTAACTTTGACTCAGACAACATAGTCCTAGCAGCCTCAATTAATGTCCTATTCCTCCTTTTAGCAACACCATTTTGTTGAGGAGTTCTAGCCACACTAAACTGCCTAAAAATACCTTTTTCCTCACAGAACTGATTCATTACATGATTCTTAAATTCAGTTCCATTGTCACATCTGATTAGTTTGACCTTATGATTTACTAGATTTTCAATTCTTGTAATGAAGGCCTTAAGAATTCCAGAGGTCTCATCCTTAGTTGCTAAGAAAAACACCTAAGTAAACCTACTGAAATCATCAGTGACAACTAAGCAATACATCTTCTTATTCAAGCTCTTCACAAAAGTTGGTCCAAACAGATCCATATGCAACATATACAAAGGTTCAGAAATAGAGTTCACCACTTTGGACTTACAAGAAGCTCTGTGTTGCTTTCCCATCTGACAAGCAACACAGGTTTCAGAATTTTCAAAAATCTTTGAAGGTAACCCTCTGACAAGGTTGCCTTTTACCAATTTGTTTATAGTTTTGAAATTTAAGTGACCCAATCTTCTATGCCAAAGCTTGGATTCATCAATGGTGGCCTTTGCAAAAAGACAAGTTAAATCTCTTTTGGGAATGATGTTCTTAATGTCCACACTGTATATATTGTTTGTTCTAGGGACTTTAAGTAGTACTTCAGAATCATGAGGTAACTTAAATTCGGGAGACAAAACAAGACAGTCAGTGTCTGTAAAAAGAACAAAATTCTTTTTGTCACACATTTGTGAGACACTAAAAAGATTGAACTTAAGTCCCTCTACAAAATACACCTTTTCAAAATCCAATTTTCCTGTTCTAATAGTACCTCTACCAACAATCTTGCCACCTTTTGGATCATTGCCAAAAGCAACATAACCACCATCAAAAGCCTTAAAATCTTCCAAATTACTCTTGTCTCCAGTCATATGTCCAGAGCATCCACTATCAAAAATGCATTTATCCTTTAGCTCCAATTGTAGATTGCCCTGCACAAAAAGTAAAAGAGTTAGTTTCTCTTTGGGACCCAAGCCATTACTGACTTGGATCTGCCTTGTGCACCAAAGTAATCATATTTCTTGAAGTCCATTGATGCACTGCTGTTTCTGGTTTTGGGTTTCCAGACCCAGCAAGCTGAGGCCTTAACAGCATAGAAATGAGTGCCCATAACAGTGTCAGTAACCACTTTTGGCTTAGCAGCAGAATGAGAGATACTGCTGCTAGCTTTAGCAGTAGAATACCCTGTTTTCTTTGGAATGGGCCTTGTTGGTGCAACAGGAGAAATAGTCCTAGAAATACCATTTCTCAACAAAATCTCCTTAGGAACCATGTTTCTTTTGGGATGTGGGTGAGTCTTTCTTGCAAAGTTCCTATGGTTCATCCTAGTATTATGGTTCCATACAGGTTTTGGAGTACTAGTTTTCTTAGGTATTGAAAGATAACAATCTTCTTGCAAGTGCTCAAAACTACCACAGCTGTGACATGCCTTCTTAACCAGTTCAAAGTCACTACCTAACGTGTGTGAAATCACCTGGTGCAAGTTTCTCTGATTTCCTCTGGGCAAGTCACAAGTCTTCCTAGGATAAGCTCTAGGTTTATCATCATACTCAGCCACTTTCCTAGAGATTCTACTTCCTAGCACAGGTTTCACAAATTCGACATTTTTAGCTTTAGTTTCTACAGGTTTAATTTCGACCTTTTTAACCTTAGGGGGTGTTGATTCTATCTGCTCATCATCACTATCTGATTCCCAATCTTCAATGATTGGTGCATCAGACAATTTTTCATCAATCTTAGATGCCCTAGTCTTTTCAGATGTTTCAGTGTTTACTTGACTTGTTTCACCTATAGATTGTGCAGCTAACTCAGATATAAAGGACAATTCTTTCCTAGCTGGTGCATAAGCACTTTTAAGTGGGGGGGCCACTTCATTGTATCCTAGGCCACATCCTCTTTTAAAAATCTGAGATTCAACTGCTTTGTTTGCTAGAACAGATGCATATTGTTGTTTATCTATCCTAACAACATGTTTTTCTTTTTCACTTAAAGCTGAGTCTCTAGCTAATTCAGCTTCTTCCACTCTTTTATTAAGCATATTAATTTCACATTCTTTCTTAATTAGCTCAGTTTCAAGAGTATGAATTTTATCAGCATATTCTCCCTCAATTTGATTAAGAAACTCAACCTTGTTTTCTAAAGATTTTAAACCATGTTGATATCCTAAGTTATCAAGTTTGAGTTTATCAAATTCAACTCTTAAAGCATCATAACTAGATCTCAGTGCCTCTATTGTATCTGAACAAGATTTAAATGAACATGAAGATTCATTTGATACCTCAGAGTCTGATCCAGAGGAGGAGTAACCCATAAGAGCAAAGTGTTGTTCTTTGGGTTCTTCATCAGCTACCAGTGCATAGTTGGGACCATCCTCAGCTTGGTCACTCCAGTCGAAATCTCCCAAGCCATCACATGAGACCATAGCAGTAGTAGGTTTAGCATCTTCAATGGGAATCTGCCTTGGATATTCTTTGATCTGCTTTGGTGCTCTGCACTCCCTTGCAAAGTGCCCTTTTCTGTGGTAGTTATAACATTCAAACTTTGATTTGTCAAACCCCACATTGTTCTGCCTTCTGAACTTGAGCTCTCTTACAGTTCTCTTCAAGAATCTTCTTGCCCTCATAGTCAACATTGCAAATTGCCAATGCAAATCCATCGCTTCTAAATCATCAGGATCAACTTGATCTAGATCCTGACACATTACTGGAGTACTTGTTGTGAGTTCAGCTAAATAAGCACAAATAGCAGCATCACTAATGTTGTCACTATTTGTAGAACTAGCAGCAGAACCAATATGACCAACAGCAGAATGAGTTTCTTGAATATTCCCAGAAGTCTTATTATTTGAAGACATAAAAGCAAGGTTGTTTGAACTTGAAGAACTGGTTGAACCCTTTACCTCAGTTTCATAGACCTTCAAGTTGTTATACAAATCATCCAAATTCATGGCATCAAAATCAGCCTTGTTCCTCCAGACAACTGTGTGAGTATTCCATTCTGGTGCAAGACTCCTTAGAAACTTCAGATTAATATCTTCCTTTGCAATAGTGACATTAAGAAGCGCCAACTGACTCACTAACTTTTGCAGCCTGTCATAAGTACCATCAATACTTTCATTGCTTGATGCAGTGAAAGTTTCAAATTCGTGCTTTAGCAAATTCTTCCTTGACTTTTTGGTGGCTTCATTCCCACCAAACCTGAGTTCAATTGCTGCCAACAACTCCTTGGCAGACTTGGTGTTTTTGAAGGCCAATTGGTACTCATTAGGTATCCCCATTAAGAGAATAGTGTGAGTTCTAATCTCCAGTTTCCTTTGAGCCTTTTCTTCATTGGTTTTAATGGGCAAGACTTGCCCATCAGCACCAGTCTTAGGCAGAGTATCACCAGTTTGTATGATTTCCCACATTGTGTAATCACACATCTTCATGTACTGTTCTATCCTCATCTTCCAGAGTTCATATTCTCCAACCTTGAGCATTGGAACCTTGGATGCAGTAACCATATGATGAGATTCAGACTCCATTGCTTTTGATGATGAACAGATCTGAGCTTTTCAAAATTCTTCTCGGTATCAGTTTCTAGATCACAAGCTCTGATACCACTTGTTGATCCCAGTTGAGCTTAACGATCTTGTTAATTAATTTAGATATAAACCTAAAGCAATCGGTATAGAAACTGCTTATGAACGATCTATTAATTACTATGCGGAAACTAGTAATTAATCTTAAGAAGAATAACAATAACACACAATAATTCTCTCAACCTTCACCTCAATATATTAATATACGGTTACTCAAAAGTAACAGGGTTACAACGAACCTTGAAGTGATTACAAGACAATACGTATGCTAGAACAATCGACTTCTAACCCTAACCCTAGATCCTCCTTTTATACACATAAGGAGTCCTAGTCGGTTACAAAACTTTCTATACAAGAATAATATCTAATCGTATCTTTACCATAAACAAACTATACATATCCAATAAGCAGCAGAATCAAACTCTAGCAGCAGAATCATCTTAGGCTAGCAGCAGTTTGACACTTAGCGTATTTCATCATTCTTCAAATATCATCAGCAGCAGAATGAATATACCTAGCAGCAGAATGATTATGCCTAGCAGCAGAATCATACTTCGTATATTTTCATTAGAACCATGAGCAGCAGAATAAAACACTTAGCAGCAGAATCTTCAAAGTAGCAGCAGTATCTTTTAAACCCAACACAAACAAATGGAGAAAATTATGAAATGATATGGAGTTCATCATCGTTTTGTTACCGCTTATCACCCACAGACCAGTGGTCAAGTCGAAAACACCAACAGAGCCTTAAAAAGGATACTTGAAAAAACGGTCAAAGACAATCCCGCTGTTTGGTCGAGAAAACTCGATGATGCTCTGTGGGCATTTCGTACGGCTTACAAAACTCCAATTGGTACAACACCATACAGACTTTTGTAAGGAAAAACATGTCATTTGTCGTTCAAAATTGAACATCGCGCCTACTGGGCACTCAGAAACTGTAACCCTGATCTCAAAATAGCTGGAGAGAAGAGATTTTTGCAATTGCATGAACTCGATGAACTAAGACTCCAAGCTTATGAGAATTCCAAGCTTTACAAAGCCAGAACCAAAGCGTATCATGACAGAAAGCTTAGAATTCGGAAAGAATTCAAAGCTGGAGACAAAGTTCTGCTTTTCAATATGAAATACAAGTTTAAAGCTCCTAAGCTGAAACCGAAATGGTTCGGTCCATATATAGTGAAACATGGATTTCCATCTGGATATGTTGAATTATATGACAAACAAGGTGGAAGTTTCATTGTTAATGGTCACCGAATTAAATTGTACTATGATAAGGAGCAAATGAACAAGATTTCTATCAAAGAAATTCCACCGGAATCAGAATATGAAGCTATCACATTTCTGACACCTTTTCCAACCGACTACAAAGAAATAGTGATAGGAAACGTGGTGTATGTTCCAAAATTCTCAAAGAAGAAACCAAAAATTGCACCAACGTAGCAAGAAGGAAGTTTGAGTCAGGCTGATGACTCGTTAATAAAACAAGCGCTTCTCGGGAGGCAACCCGTGTATTTGCTATTTTTACTTCTTAATTTATTTTTCAAAGTGATTACATCCCAAAGTTTCTCTAATCCCTTAGTTGAACTTAAGTGTGGGGGTGTACCACTGACTTTTGAATAAAACGTAGAAATATTTTGTGTGTTTGTTTTGTTTGTTTTTAAGATTACTGCAGGTAATGATTACAAAGCTTGGATGCATCAAAGAATCATAAGAAGCACGGAAAATATGGTTTACTCTCTTATTTCCCTATTTTCATTCCTTGAAGTTCGTTTATCACATTGAGGACAATGCTTAACTTAAGTGTGGGGGGGGGGGGGGGGCGGTGAATAGGAAAATAAGGATAGATTGTAAATTTCGAGCTAGTTTTTAAATTCTGTTTACCCTTGTGATCTAGTTATTTGTCATTTTTAGGATAATATATTAGAATAACTGGATCTATCCACTGGTAAAACCTGTAATTTTTGAAAAATTGAGATGTGTCCCGATTAATATTGCAATCCATTCTGGGATCAATAATGTTAGCTAGCACATATTATAGCCCTTCCACCTAAATTGTGAGGATTTAAGCCTGTTTCGTATCTAGCATACATCTTTTATGCTTTGATTCTTTTGCTATGAGTGTGCCGGTGATTTTATTTATTCTAGAACTTGTGCTTGTAAATCATTACGAGACCGTTGTGAGATCACATTTCGTGTGTGATGTAAGTGTATATGCGTTATAAGAGGCAACCTTAGGATTTAACCCAAATAGCCTTCCATATTGATATTTAGCTAGTTACACTGACTAGTTAACCACCAATATAAACCCTTTTGTTAGCATTTATCTTTAACGCTAGATACCCCTAGTTACACCCTTTGAGCCTATCTTTTTCTTCTGATAAAATCCAGAAAAATACAAAAAGATTTTACATTTTTTAGCCTAACCTTACCTTTAGTCAAGTCTTGGTTGGTTGCTAGCTATATGGCAAGATGGATGTTATGTGGGAAATCATGAAAGTTCAAAGAAAGTTGTAAACTCCATGAGTATTGATTGAAGCAAAGTAAAGTGAAAAAGTCATCGCAATTTTAAGATGACAAGTGAAAAAAAATAAATAAATAAATAAATAAATAAAAAATAAAAAAAAAAGAGAGAGAGAAAGAAAAGCCATCGCAACTATAAGGTGACAAGAATAGCTAATGAGCTATGGAATAATGTGTTGGGTTTTATATATTTCATAGATTTGATGATACAAAATAAGAAGAATGAAACATAAGGATTACTGAAATGAAAAGCAAAATACACCTAGCAGTTAGTACTGATAGTGCAAAGAAGGTAGCAGTTAGTACTGCTAGTACAAACAGTTAGTACTGCTAGTGCAAACAGTTAGTACTGCTAGTGCAAACAGTTAGTACTGCTAGTACAAATGAAGCTGCTGCTGATCAGTGAGTCATACTACTGCTGGATGGATAAGGATGAAGAAGATATTATCCTTAGATAATATCTAGATATTTGTTCAGTCAACAAAGTTGTAAACAAAAATACAAGTTGTATCTTATTGACTGACACATAAAGTAGTAGACAAAGACTTATCATTTTGTAAAAGGTCTCCTTGGACTATAAAAGGAGATCTTACCCCTTAGATAAAAATATGTTTTACAAGTGTTTAGTATGCTTAGAATTTAAACACTAAATGTGTTAAAATGTAAAACATCAAATAGTGAGTGTGTGTGGGAACATCAGACATGGGGTCTGATGTTGTTATGTTTGTTTAGCCTCAAGGATCTTCGATCCCTGATTAGAGTGTAATCGTACTGCTATTGATCAAGTAGTATTGGGGCTGATTTTATAAGAAAAGAGAAAGTTTGGCAAAACCTTGTTGTGATAATATTGTTTCTTTCATTTGAATATTCCGCCAATATTATCATCATGCTAGTCATAGACAAAATCCTTGATCAAAGGTGTAACAACCTAGAGTCCATAAACGATCACGAAACTTATTGTTAGTTAGATAACGTCTAAAATAAGTTTTCACAGTTGGTATCAGAGCGGGGGGCTCTGGATCTAGGAAAAGAAAAGGTTTTAGCTAAAGAAAGAAGAAAAATTCGGATCTGGTTCGTATTTTCGTAACTCACTGCAGGGCTGTTTTCAAAAGGCGATAACTCCTTCGTTAACCGTTGGATCGGGCTGAAATTTTTACTAGAGGTTCTTGGTATATCAAGGTAGATTCTCACAGGAGGGATCTTCAATCTGAGCCTTAGGTTGCAAGATATGCATCGTTGAAAACTGCTACAGAAACAGTTGAGGTATGAATTTTTGGTTTTCTTTCAAGGTTCACACACAAAGGGGAAGAATCACACACAAAAGAGAGTTGGTTCTTAAAAGATTAAAGGCTTGTTTATCAAGTTATTATTGGTGAAAAAGATTATTTGTTGCTTATTTGAAGTTAAAGTTGAATTTTTCAAAATTGTGTTCTTATCATATCTTAAAGTGGTTGACTACACTTTAAAGATAACTTGTTCGTTCGTTCAAGTGACTACGAAATGACAAACACTTAAAGGAGATACGTTGTAGTACTCAGTGTCTCATAGAAGATGAGTTTATTGTCATGAGATTGCGGTCTCCCTATACAAGAAAGTTGGGTATACGTTCGAAGTCAGATTTAGTACAAGATATAAGACACAAGGATGGTTTATTCTGTTTCATCATCAAGTTAGTAATGGTTGGTTTTTCTTCATCAGTCCTACAGAATTGGAGATTCGAATGGTTAACATATGGGTTTCAGGGGAAGCTTAAATGTTCAAGTGTTTAACCATTTATTATATTTGTGCATCACCACAAGGGAAAGTTATTGATTTTTATTACTGTTGATTAGTATTGCTACTGATGGTTTAAAATTTTACTGTCTCAAGTTCATTTTTAGTGCGGAAAGCTTAATGGAGGGTAATTTGAGACATTAGAAGGATAAATTAGATGTGTAGTATTAGTTTGTAATTGTAAAGATCATATTTGTAATATTCTCTATTTGTTGATAACAAAAAGGGGAAGAGATATGGTGGATAGCATAGATTAAGGGGAAGACAATATGGTTTCATTCATGGTGAGATTTAATTATCTCAATTTCTCTACTTCGTCTAGGGAAATTCGTACAAGAATGTGTTTGTTTTGTAATCATCAAATAGGGGAAGATTGTTGGGTTTTATATATTTCATAGATTTGATGATACAAAACAAGAAGAATGAAACATAAGGATTACTGAAATGATAAGAAAAATACATCTAGCAGTTAGTACTGCTAGTGCAAAGAAGGTACTGCTAGTACAAAACAGTTAGTATTGCTAGTACAAACAGTTAGTACTGCTAGTGCAAACAGTTAGTACTGCTAGTACAAATGAAGCTGCTGCTGATCAGTGAGTCATACTACTGCTGGATGGATAAGGATGAAGAAGATATTATCCTTAGATAATATCTAGATATTTGTTCAGTCAACAAAGTTGTAAAACAAGATACATGTTGTATCTTAATGACTGACACATAAAGTAGTAGACAAAGTCTTATCATATTGTAAAAGGTCTCCTTGGACTATAAAAGGAGATCTTACCCTTAGATAATAATATGTTTTACAAGTGTTTAGTATGCTTAGAATTTAAACACTAAATGAGTTAAAATGTAAAACATCAAATAGTGAGTGTGTGTGGGAACATCAAACATGGGGTCTGATGTTGTTATGTTTGTTTAGCCTCAAGGATCTTCGATCCCTGATTAGAGTGTAATCGTACTGCTATTGATCAAGTAGTATTGGGGCTGATTTTATTACAAAAGAGAAAGTTTGGCAAAACCTTGTTGTGATAATATTGTTTCTTTCATTTGAATATTCCGCCAATATTATCATCATGCTAGTCATAGACAAAATCCTAGATCAAAGGTGTAACAACCTAGAGTCCATAAACGATCACGAAACTTATTGTTAGTTAGATAATGTCTAAAATAAGTTTTCACATAATGTGTTGAACGATCAAGTATGGAGTTTCTCAAGATTGCATGATAGTGGTTCGAAAGTAGCTAGCAACATTTTGTTAGTAGATGTTGACTATTTTGTATATTCGTTATTATCAACCTTTTCTAAAATATATCCCATGTCTTATCCTTACCCTTTTGGCTTTGTGGAATTATCAAGTGCATTGACATGTAGTGACCATCCGATTTCTTGAGGAATTAGATAACGTTGCTAGCGATCTATGGTTAACCTTAGTAACCATCCTTTGTTTGGTGATGCAAGAATTCGTGCCAGCTATCTATTACGTTTTGCGTAAGATAGTTACACACAAGTCTGATATAACCCTTGAAGCCTTAAACCAAAATAAAAGACCTCTTTGATATGTATACTTGGTGCTCACGCCATATCGGTGTAGTTTTGTTTCTTGTACAAGCCTATGGTAATATTTAAATCATGACTGAGCAAATGAGTGTGATTTCTCTTATATACTCCACCAACCATACAAATGAGTGTTTTGAGTGAATTATATTTCATTTCCTTTTCGTGAGGTGATTAGTAATGTTTATCAAGCAAGAAAATCATTTGGGTATTGTCAAACATCTCGATGCTTCAACCATAAAAGCTTAAAACGATGAATCTAACTTGTACTTGTACTTGATAGGTTTGCATCACATTTTTCTAATCCTACTTTTATACCATGTGGATAATTGTTTTTACTTCTAGATTTGCTTGAGGGCAAGCAAAGTTTAAGTGTGGGGGAATTTGATAACGCTCAAATTGTGCATGTTTTTTGTAGCATTATTCGTACTTTTATATTTGTTATTTGGTTATATTTATATGCTTTTGTTACTAAATCGTACCAAAGTATGTTTGCAAAGTATATGTAGCCAAGTACAGGAAAAAGGAAGAAAAAGATGAAAGAATGAGAAAGAAGGAAATATTTATGATCGTACTAAGATTTTTGTGTCAAGGTCCACACCAAAAAGGCATTTCAAAGAATGAAGGTCCAAGTACTCAAATTGACAAGTTCCAAGACAAAGAAAAGATCAAGTTTGGATGAAGAACCAAGAACCAAAAGAAAGAAACAAGCTAAACGCCAAAAGTCCAAAAATGAGTATACAGTAGCACTCCATCCGATCGGATGCAGCCCACAACTGATTCGGATGGAGGCCATTTCTGAAGACCAACCGATCGGTTGGAGCCAATACCGATCGGTTGGAGGTGACCTGTAATCCAAAACTTCATCATTAAGTATTGCTACTTCATACCAATGATTCTATACCCTTCCCAAGTGTATTCTAGGCCATTCCACTCTGCTTGGAGGCCAAGTGAAGCATTAAAGACCCTAGGACTTGAGAGTAGTATAAATAGAATCCTTTTTGCAATCATTTGAGACATACAATTACCAATTAACTCTCTAACCATCAACCACTCTCACAATACTCTCAAATTCGTCCTTAGAAGTCTAGGAAACTTTGGAGGTTCAAGAAGTCAACATTTGGAGGTCAAAACATCAAGAAGTCAACACAATATACTTTGGGTATCACTACCTTATCATTTGTAATCTTATTTCAATTATTGTAAGACTTTCAATCATGATTTCTAATGTTTAAAGTTTAGAGTTTATGTTCATGTTTGCTATGAGTGGCTAGTGCCTTTGAGCACTTGCTTAGATGATGTGTATTGTTTATTGATTTGCGTATGATTGTGATAACATGTTTTAATTCAATTTCAAGTTGATTCTAAGATCCAATTGTGATTAAGTTTCGTAGTGACATTTGTTAATCAGGTTTGACTAGTTGTTAATAATTCTAAAGGTTGAAAGATTTATTGTTATTCAACTAGTTATAATCATTTGTCTATGAATGATTGTTTTTACCCATTATTCTTGATTAAACAAAGAATTAATTGTGGTTGTAATAAGAATGCTTTTGTCTATCAAATTGGATTGATTGTAAACTATTTCAAGGGTCGAAAGATTAGTAGTTTATAATCAATTATAACCTATTTGTCTATGAATCGGTTACCTTTTGTATTGACCATTTCCTAAGCGTATTTGATAAAACAAGATATTATTTTTGTGTTTAAGTTTGTTACCCCAAACTTATGAACCTTGAATTGATCTTGAATTGATTGGTTAAACGTAATGCTTGTTTTTATGAACTAAAATCTTGACGAAGGTTTAACTTGTAAGAACAATAGATTAGTTCACCAAACTAATTATCATAACCAACATGTTCTCAAAAGTTATCACAATCATGTTTATCAAGAAGTAGTAAACTAGTCTAAGCAAGTGTAGTTTTAATCATTTGAAGTATTATATTTTCATCATTGCTTGTTTAAGAGATTTACTTTTAGTAGATTACAATCTGATTCACTCACAAATCCCTGCGAACGATCCCGACTTACCATCATAATCTTGCTATAACGGACGAGTTCACTTGCTCGTATGTGTTATTTCTAGATTTGATAATTTGACCTTTATAAATTTAAAACTTGCAACACGTTTGACACATCACAATGCAATCCTTCCCACTTCTGGCAAAACAACCACATTGGTTTGATCAAATGTGTGAGGCCATCAGTAGCCAACAATCTAGATATGAAGCTCGATCACTTGACATACCTCCAATGCTCACTCCTGGAAATTATGTTCAATGGGCAAGTCGATTCTTAAGGTTCATAGAACTCAAGAAACCACATGGAAAATATATGAAAAAGGTTATTGATAACGCTCATTTTGTCTATGATTAAGTCGCGTTATTTGTATATTTTTGTATATTATTTAGTTATGTTTATGAGCATTTTGCGCTTAAAAGGTATTAAGATGTGTTCAGGTCTAAGTACAAGGAAATATCGAAGACTGACGAAGAAAAGCCAAAAGATTAAGAGAATATTCAAGAAAAGATTGTCGTCAAAGATATTGATTCATGTTATGATTATTTCCGATGTACAAGAGAAGGTTGTGAAGATTTTCAATGAAATATGGAGTCATGATTTGGTGCTAAAAAGAGTATTAAAGGATGAAGTTTTATGCCAACCCAAGGTTGAAATTTATGTGCAAAACAATTCCCAACCCAAGGTTGAAGCTGAGGTTCAAACCTAAGGTTCAATAGCCCAACCTGAGGTTGAGCAGTCATCCCAGCCGTCGGTTCAAATCTGAACCACTGGTTGAGACGTGTCTGAGATGAAGAGTTGCATTAATTCAAGGTTTTAACTACCATTAATCACCAAGTCCGATCATTACCTCTCCATTATGATTATTGGGTGTTTGTAACAGCTTTTGTGAGTAAATTCAAGCGTAAATAGGACCCCTAATCACCACACAATAGGACACAATATACAACAAGAAGCAAGAGACAAGACAACAAATCTTAATCAAGCCTTACACCATAAGGACTTGATCATATCTTATACAACCCGAAAGAGCTCAATAATTCCTGTCATTCTTAAGGAGATACCAAGAAGTGTTGGTGATAATTGTGAGAAGAGGCGGAGAATTGCCTTGTTCGATTGGAGGCGTTAAGGAGTGCTATAACTCTTTATATTTCTTACTCATTGTAGTCATGCTTTTGGTAACTTTCTTTTACTTAATTATTATGTTGAACAATTTGATGTTGAATGAAATGTTACGTTTGTTGATGAAACTTGTTATGGAGTAATTTGTGATACTTGTTTGGGAATTATGTAGACTTTCGTGTGAATGTTGAATGATTAGTCGTTTAGAAAAAGCGATTATTCTCATGAGTTTGTTTAAATATAATTCGTGTTCTAAAACTTGTTGATTTAACATTGCTGGATTTAAAGGTCGAAAATATTTCTAATATTGTTTAATTCCAAGAAATTGGTGCACAAATGGATTGGTACTTGATAATTGACAACTATTAAGTATTCAAGTTTTTAAATGAATTCGAGAATATTTAATCACGAGATTGGGTCGAAAGGACTAGTAGGAACTAATGTTACTAATCATCTTTTTCATACATTTGATAACAAAAAGGGCTAGCGTAATGGGATGATTGTATTGGCCGAAAGGATTCACCCATGAAACTAGTAAAAACTTGGATTTTCTTGATAGTACCCATTGACTAGAAAACCTTGTGAAAATTGGTATGTGCCTTCTATATATATGTTTCACCCAAACATATTCAACATTTTATCACGATTGGTTATTATTCCTAAACAAGTATTTGTTCGTTTGATTGATTGAATTCGGAACCATTGTTTGTTTGTTTATTTACGGTGCTTTAGAGTGTGACAATCTTTAGTACTATTTCTTGTGCTACATAAATTGCTAAGCTTAAACTACGTAGTCTCGTGGGACGATCCCTATTTACCACAAACCATAATACACACAGAAGAGTATACTTGCTCGTATGCGTTTTCTTAATAATCGGTAAAAAGGTGTTTATAAATTTAAAATTTGAGTGAAACTTAGGATATAATATATACACTCCGTACACGCATCAAGTTTTTGGTGCCACTACCGGAGACTTAGATTAGTTTAGTTGTAAATATTAGCATAGAAATTGTTTTTGTTTTTGCATGAGTTTAAGTGTTAATGTCATTTTTGTTCTTGTGATTGTTTGATGTGTTTATGATTATGGTTATATGAGTGTTAGGATTGATATGTTCTTGTTTAGTTTATTTATTTTGATTTTATTTAATTTTATGTTTATTGTTTTAAGTATTAATTTTGTCGAAAAAAAACAAAAATTTTTGGAAAAAATTGCTGCGAACCGCCGGTTCAGTTTTGAACCGCGGCGGCTAGCATTTTCTGTGAACATCGAAGAGGCCCAACCGCCAGTCCAGTTTTGAACCGCGGCGGTTGGCGTTTTTATGTGACACCGAACCCACCCAAACCGCCGGTTTGGGGGTGAACCGCGAAATGCTGTCATTTTTCTAATTTTTTTTTTACTTTGTTTATTTACTTTTAATTTTTAAGTTTTTAATTTATTTAGTTTTCTTTAATAAGTTTTATATGTTTACTTATGTTTTCTTGTTTAGATAGTTTAGTTTAATAACTAACCCCTAATGTTTGTTTTGGATTTGTTGTTTATGAATGTTTTACTTTATTTTTGGTTATGGATTTTCCTAGTGAAGTTTTGGCTTTTTTGGACAATTTGAAAACAGAATTAATGGATGTTGGAGATGTTTTGGCAAGAATGGAGAAAATGGTTGATGTGGAGAAAGTGGAACTGCAAGCTAAAGGAAAGGATGTGGAACTTATGGAATGTGAACCGGAAAAGCCACGGGTGATCACTTTCACTCGAGCTAAGTTAAGGGAATATGATGAACCTAGTATGAGGTATTCCACGCCTTGTGGAATCAAAGGTTTTGGAGCTTGGGATGCGGAGTGCAATATTGGACAAAGTGAAAGCTATGTGACTTATGCATTTTATGAGAAATTTGGAGATGGAAAGTATGAAGTGGATAAGTACAATAGAAGGATAGCAATGGATGTTAAGATTGACATCCATGGTTACACTTTTACTATGGACTTGATTGTTGATGAATATGAAGACACTACGGACCCTTCCGTTGTGTTTGGAAGGAATTTCTTGGTAGCAACTAAGTGTACTCTTGATTTTGGTTTAGGAGAGATGCAACTTAAGATTGGGGAATTGCAAGATGATAAGGATGTTGATTGGTTGATTGAGCAAATGGTACTTTAGGGGCACAGAAATAGCCAAGATGGGAAAAGCTTCTCGTCTAAAACAAAAATTCCCACCATTCAAAGGTCTTATACCTGCACCATCATCAATACCACACCCTACTACACTACTCAAGGGAGAAAGTTCTTCCAACCCAACACCACCCAAAGAAACAATTGATTAAGCCAAATGTGTGGAAGAAATCACCACAAAATTCAAGGAATTACTTAATGAGAAACCCATACTCCATGTTTTGGAGCACTATGCTCATTATAGGAAACTACTTGATGAAATTTCGGTTGAAAAGATGAAACTTGACAAGAAAAGTGTGATTGAGGAAGAGGAAGAAGAAAAAGTAATGGAAAAATGTTTACCTAAGAAGAAGGAGGATCCGGGAAACTATCTTATCCCGCTTAAAGTTAATGGAACCATCGCACCTAACGCCTTAGCCGATACCGGGGCAAGTGTGAGTATCATGCCATATAAACATTATAAGCTTTTGGAATTAGGAAGAGCTTGTCCTTCTAATGATGTTTTGTTGTTGGCTGACAATACCATGGCTAAAGCCTATGGAAAAATTACGAACGTAAGGCTACAAATAGGTTTCCAAACCTACTTGTGTGACTTCTTAATCTTACATGTGCCTATTCATAAGGAGATGCCTATGTTGGTTGGTCATCCATTTTTTAGTACATGTGGAGCCGTAATTGATAATGGTAAAGGGACAACGGAGATTGATGATGGAGTTGCTAGGATAATTTATCATGCTAAGAAAAGGAACAAGATTCTAGCAGATGAGGAATCGGACGAGGAAGATTGGTTGGACATGTTTGATATTGGCCATGATAGTGAAGGAAACCCGAAATATGGAATAACCGCACCATCGTTTGAACATATTAAGGATGATATAGAACGTGCCTTGGCTATGGAAAACTATTTCAATCCTTTCAAAAACATAATTGTGTATTAAAAGATGGTTGAATTTCTTGGTTCTTTGCCAATCCAACTCAAGAATATTGAGTGGACATCCGATGACTATAGTAAGTAACAAAAAGTTGAGGGAGACAAGGTTTGGCATACTAAGATTGAGATCACTAGCCCAAGTGGACGTCGTTTCACTCGTGCGTTTAAGACAAGGGAAACCGATAGGATACTTTCGGGAAAGTTCAATTCGGAAGATATTCTACGTTTCGGGAACTATTTTGATTGAAGAAAGCGTTTTGAGGAATAAAGAAGCTCATCGCTAAGCTTTCGCTCATTTTATCTTTGATGAGCCTTATTATGATTGTTTGCATTTTGATTATTTTGGATTATCTCGTTATGTTTGCATTTCTATGTTATTTTTAGTGTGTTTTAGCTTTATAAGCTTTTATTTATATGAAGTATTTTAAGATTGTGTTATAGTGTTTTTAGTTTGTTTAGTTTGTTTAATTTAAGTTTATTGGAAATGTTTGAAGTGTTTATGAGTTGTGGCAATCATTCAAAATTATCGAGAAATTGAGTAACGATTTTGTTTAAGTCGGGTTTTTGCTAAAAATTTCATCAACCTACGGTTGAAGTAGAAAACCCACGGTTTAAGTCCTCATTTTTACCAAACAAGAAAGAAAGAAAAAAACACCACAAAACACCAACACTTTCAACATCATTCCAATTGATTGGGAGATTGAAGTTTATTTGCTTCCCATTTTAAATCATCTTTATTTTAGACTCACGACTCTGTTTATACGCAAATATTTTCAAACCCTACCCTTCCAATCAACCAGACCTAAATCATTAACTCATCCATGGCTAACCTCAAGTTTGTTGACAAGCATAATCAAGTTGGTTTCTTGAAGAAACCAGATCAAAGTGCAGGTTTCGAGGAGATTGTGGATTTCCTAAAAGGTTCTTACATTTGTTATTCATTACTTCATAATCCTATTATTTATCAGTCCCTTGTTAAGCAGTTCTGGAGGTCGGTTACCTCTGAGACTCTTGATGATGGGACACCATGTTTAAGGGAAATTATTGACAATAAGGGTTTTACCATTACTGAAGCCTCCATTAGGGGAAGTCTCCAATTGGATGATGCTTCAGGGGACTTTAATTTTCCTGGTACTGATATTTTGGAGGGATTGAATAACATTGGATACCCCACTGATGGAAGTTTTACCTTTTGGAAAAGTCATTTTACACCACAGTTGAGGTTTTTAGTACATCATTTACTTCAAAGCTTAAGTTCCAAGAGTGGTGGATGGGATCAATTTGGAAGCAGAATTGCTTCTGCATTGGTCTGTTTATCACTTGGAAGGAAATTTAATTTTTCAAAACTAATTTTTGAAGGAATGGTGAAAAATGCTAAGGACCCTAAATTTTTAATGTATCCACGATTTTTGCAAATGGTCTTGAACCATGAAACTAAGGATAAAGTGCCTTACATCAGTGTGGCCTTTACTCCAAAACTTTTTGCAAATATAAAAAGGGGTTTTCAAGGGGCACATAGACCTTTGCTTCCTGCTATGCTTGGTACTAACAATGCAGGTACATCTGGAGCTGCACAAGTGCAACCTGATGAGGAACAAGCCCAAGCATCATTTAGGTCTGCTACACCTACACCTACCCCAACTCCATCATCTCCACCAGGTCCCTCACCATCTGCTGAAAGAATACCTACACCTACCCCACAATCTTCATCTTCTCAACCAAATGTTCCAAGTCCTGCAAGGGAGGAGGAACATGCACCAATAACTGTGGAAACTCTTCTCATTTTAGTTCCTCAACTGCAAAAGAAGATAGCTATTTTGGAGAAGTCTAATGAGGAACTCAGAAGAGCTTATGTGACTTTGGTGCGAAAAGTAAAGAAAATGGGAATGGTAATGAAGAAAAAGAGTGTTCCTTTTGATGATGAGGAGGGAGAAGCTGAAAATTCTTCCAAACAGGGGAGGAATTTGGAACAAGAACAAGAAAACATTCTTCAAACACCAATTCAAGAACCTCCAGTTCAAGAACCTGTTACCACCATCAGTCCAGAGACACTGGAAGTAGCAGAAACTTTGGCTCAATCCATGGGCAAGATTAAACAGGATAGGAAGAAAAGAAGGTTAATTTTGTCTGCTGAGGAAGAGACTGCAAAGTATGGCAAAGTGTCTGATGAAAAGTCTGATAATGAAATTAATACTGGTGAAGGAAAGTCTGGTTCTTTAGAGTCTGGTAATGAACTTAATTCTGGTAATGAAGAGCAACATTCTGCACAAAGAGAAGGAAAGCAGGTTGTGGATGAAACTTCAAAGCCAAAGAAGTCTAAAAGAAAAACAAGAGAAGAACTAGCATCTGAGACTGAAATTGAGAGGATTAAGGCACAAGATATTGCTGAAGAAGAAAGACAAAAGAGGCAAGATGCAGTTTATGCAAGACAATTGGCTGAAGAATCTGATGAATTTACAAAGCTGCTCAATGTTGATGATGAAGTGAGAGCAAAATATGAGGAGCTTCTAGCTGTTGAAGGTTTAACTGCTGATGAACAAGCCAAACAGTTAGCTGACTTCATAAATGCAAGAGACAATGATGATACATTGGGTGGATTCTTAGAAAAGTTCAAGCTTCAGAAGAAATCAAAGATTCCCAAGAAGATGACTATTGCAGAAAAGAAACATGATATGAAGATGTATCTAAAGAATCAAATGCATCTATCTTTGGAAAAGATGAAAGGGAAGTCATATGAGGAGATTCAAATTGCATATCTCAAAGCATTTGAGAGAGATCAAGGTTATAAAGCTATTGATTATGATGATGTGCAGAAATATTGTTTTCAGGGTAGGAAGGTTAAAGAGACTAAACTTGTTATTGAACCTGATAAAATGGTTGAAATACAACCTGAAGTTGAGAAGTCATCAGGAGAAGTGCAAGCTGAAGTAGTAAAGCCTATTGTGTTTCAAAGAAGAAAAGGTTTGGAAAGAAAAAGTAAATACAAGAAAGTGATTGAAGAAGAGGAATCTGAGGAAGAACCTTCATCTGAAGGAGCCACTATGGGAACAATTGAAAGCTCAAAGAAACCTGCTAAGATAGTTAACTATAAAATTGTTATGGCTGGAGAAAGAGCTTCATATATGATTATTAGGGAAGATTACTCTAATATAATGTATATGAATTTTGCTGCTATTTTACATGATATAAGCAGGGAGGATTTAAAGGAACTATACAAGGTGGTGAATATCAAATTTGGAGATAATCCACCTGAAGATGATGTTAAAAGAGTCTTTTGGGGAAATTTGAAAGTAATGTTTGAGCCACCAACTGAGTCAAATATAGTGTGGAAACTCCCTGAACAGCAGAAGATTACCAGCTGGACCTACTTCTATAACTGCAAGGTACATTGTTTGTCTGTAAAAGATGGTGATATTTATATGCTTGCAGAAGTGGAATATCCTCTGTCATCAAGTGTTTGCAAAGATATGATAAACAGAAAGTTGTCTGCTGAGAAGAAGGATGATGTATATGAGCAGATATTAGATTTAATAAAATTGCAGTCATTAAGGGATGTAGCTTGAGGATGTTTGAAAGAATTTTCACAAGTTGTTAAGTGAGATTATTGGAACTTCTCACTTGGTGGAGGTGCCTTGCACTAACACAACAAAAGGTTATCAGTCCACCTTGTCTGACCCACACAAGGACTGGCTAATCCTGAGCAAACGGCTACAGGTAAAGATAGCTCAAATCCGTTTATGGCTGACAATTTGCCAAAAATTGTATGGTATTCAACTCACCATATCTAAGATAAGTGAAGAGTTGGCTAGCCCACAAGGTTATGGCTTGTGGTAAAGGCTGTGGAAAACCATAAATGGTAATCAATTCACCATGATGAGGTGCTTTTCCATCAAAGAATTGGCTAGTCCAGAAGCAAACGGCTTTTGGTAAAGACTTAACAAATCCGTTGATAAGCTGATGATTTGCTAAAAATCATATGGTTATTAATGTACCATGGTCTGACACACCAAAACATTGGCTACTCCAGTGGTAATGGCTATTGGTAAAGAGACTTCAAATCCATTACATTTTTAATTATTCACCTCTCACAGATGGTAAAACATCTGGAAGTGATGAGAATAGCCTGAAACTTAAATGAATTTGATGTACATATAGTTAATGTTGCTGCAAAGATCATATCAGAAGAGCTTATCAAGATTCAAGCTACTAGAAAGGTTCAAGACCTAAAGAAAATTCAAAGTGTTCAAGATTCAATCCTCAGAAAGCTAAATCAGAAGAACTTGAAGTTCATGAAACATGAAGATCAAGTTAGGGGAGGATTGTTGGGAATTATCATACGATTCAAGAGAAGACAAACTTAGGTCTGGTAATATGTCAGAGTTAGGTCTGTCTTTGTAATTAGGTCTGGTAATACAAGTTAAGTTTGGTAGTCTGTATTAAGTCTGGTTGACTTATTATGTTAAGTCTGGTCGTGAAGTAAAGAAAGTCTGTTTGAGATAAGTTAGGAAAAGATACAAAACGTGTAAGTATCTTTTTAGAAGATTCATGAATATCTTCTTAGTCGGTTAGTATTAGGGTTTTCTTGGTGTATAAAAGGATCCCTAAGATTGTTAGTTCGATAAAAGAGAGTTGTACGAGTTTCACTATTGTGATTAAAAGTAATATACGAAGTTAGTATTATCTCTGTGTGTGTTCTTCATTGTTCTTGTTAAGTTTCCGCATTAACATTAACAATCGTTAAGGGTTTCTCACTTAGACTGGTTTGGATTTATCCCAACCATCTACTAAGTATTCAAGGCTACTTAGAGATCCACATACAATTCGTGGACCAACAGGTTTCCTACCATGCAATAATTCATAAGGGGTCTTGTTATGAGGCTTAACTACCTTACTCCTATTTTGCACAAAGCAAGCAGTACTCACTGCTTCAGCCCAAAAGGTAGTGGGTAATTTTGACTCTGACAACATTGTCCTAGCAGCCTCAATTAATGTCCTATTCCTCCTCTCAGTAACACCATTTTGCTGAGGAGTTCTAGCCACACTAAACTGTCTTAAGATACCTTTTTCAACACAGAACTGATTCATAATATTATTCTTAAATTCAGTTCCATTGTCACATCTGATTACCTTAACTTTGTGATTAATTAGGTTTCCTATTCTAGTTATGAAGGCCTTAAGAATATTAGAGGTCTCATCTTTAGTTCCTAGAAAGAATACCCAAGTATATCTGCTAAAATCATCAGTGACCACTAAGCAATACATTTTCTTATTCAAGCTTGTCACAAAAGTTGGTCCAAACAGATCCATATGTAACATATGCAAGGGCTCAGAAATAGAGTTCACCACTTTGGACTTACAAGAAGCTCTGTGTTGCTTTCCCATCTGACAAGCAACACAGGTTTCAGGATTTTCAAAATTTTTTGAATTTAAACCTCTTACAAGGTTGCCCTTAACCAATTTGTTTATTGTTTTGAAATTCAAATGGCCCAATCTTCTATGCCAAAGTTTGGATTCATCAATTTTGGCTTTGGCAAACAGACAAGTTAAATTTCTTTTGGGAAGAATGTTCTTTATGTCCACACTGTATATATTGTCTTTTCTAGGGACTCTAAGTTGCACTAATTTATCATCAAAGGCAATATATAGTCAGGAGATAAGACAAGACACTCAGTGTCTGTAAAAAGAACAAAATTCTTTTTGTCACACATTTGTGAGACACTAAAAAGATTGAACTTAAGTCCATTGACCAAATACACTTTTTCAAAATCCAAGGTGCCTGTTCTAATAGTACCTTTCCCAATAATTTTACCTCCTTTGGGGTCATTCCCAAAGGCAACATAGCCACCATCTAAAGCTTCAAAATTTTCCAAGTTGCTTTGGTCTCCAGTCATATGTGAAGAGCATCCACTATCAAAAATGCATTTATCCTTTAGCTCCTTTTGTAGATTGCCCTGCACAAAAAGTAAAAGAGTTAGTTTCTCTTTGGGACCCAAGCCATTACTGACTTGGATCTGCCTTGTGCATCAGAGTAGTCAAATTTCTTGAAGTCCATTGATGCACTACTGTGTCTGGTTTTAGGTTTCCAGACCCAGCAAGCTGAGGCCTTAACAACATAGAAATGAGTGCCCACAACAGTATCAGTAACCACTTTTGGCTTAGCAGCAGAAACTGCTTTTGCCTTAGCAGTAGAAAACTCTGTTTTCTTTGGAATGGGCTTTAATGGTGTAACAGCAGAAATAGTCCTAGTAACACCATCTCTTAACAAAATCTCCCTAGGAACCATGTTTCTTTTGTGATGTGGGTGAGTCTTTCTACAAAAGTTCCTATGGTTCACCCTAGTATATTGGTTCCAAACAGGTTTTGGAGCACTAGTTCTCATAGGAATTGAGTAATAACAATCTTCTTCCAAGTGCTCAAAACTACCACAGCTGTGACATGCCTTCTTAACCAGTTCAAAGTCATTACCTAACTTATGAGAGATCAGGTTGTGCAAGTTTCTCTGGTTTCCTCTAGGCAAGTCATAAGTCTTCCTAGGATAATTTCTAGGTTTATCATCGTACTCAGCCACTTTTCTAGAGATTCTACTTCCTAGCACAGGTTTTACAAATTCAACATTTTTAGCTTTAGTGTCATATGTTCTAACCTGTGAGACTTTAGACTCAACAACTTTAGGATTTTTTTTCTTTTTAGATTTAGATGTTGAATCAGTTTGTTCATCATCTTCACTATCTGACACCCAATCTTCAATGATTGGAGCATCAGAAACCTTTTTCTCAACCTTAGGTGCAACAGTTCTATCAGGTTTTACATCGTTTGATTTACTGGTTTCACCTATGGGTTGTGCATCAGTCTCAGTAAGAAAAGACAATTACTTCATTGGGGGGGCAAATGCACTTTTGAGTGGGGGTGGTACTTCAGCAAATCCTAAACCACTCCCTCTTCTAAGTATTTGACTTCCAATTGACTTGTTGATAAGATCAGTTGCAAGTTGTTGTTTCTCTACCAAGATGACATGTTTTTCCTTACTAGCTAAAGCCTCATCCCTAACCTTTTCAGCTTCTTCTAATCTTTTATTAAGAACACTAATTTCAGCATCTTTCTTAATAATTTCTACTTCTAGACCATTGATCTTATCAACATATTCTACTTCATTTTGTTTAAGAAAGTCAAGTTTTGCTTCTAATGATTTTAGGCCATATTCATAACCTAAATTATCAAGTTTTAACTTTTCTACTTCCATTATTAAACTTTCATTCCTAGATTTTAATTCCTCAACAGTATCTAGGCATGATTTAAAAGAACATGTAGAGTCATTTGATACCTCAGAATCAGAACCAGAGGATGAAGAAGCATAGGCCATTAGTGCAAAATTTTGTCCCTTATGTTCTTCTTCAGCCAAGAAAGCAGCATTTGGTCCATCCTCTGCTTGGTCACTCCAGTCATAGTCACCCAATCCATCACATAAAACTAGAGCAGCAGTAGGCTTGGCTTCTTTAATTGGAACAATCCTGGCAGCCTCTTTGTTCTTCTTTGGTGCTCTACATTCTCTAGCAAAGTGTCCCTTCCTCTGACAATTATAGCACTCAATTTTTGACTTGTCAAACCCCACATTGGTTTGTCTATGTTTGAGTGCCCTTCCAGTCTTCTTTAAAAACCTCCTTGCCCTCATGGTTAGCATTGCCATATGCCACTTAAGGTCAATCTCCTCAAGATCATTAGGATCTATCTGCTCCAGATTCTGATCAGTAACAGTTGTGCTTGTAGTAAGATCAGCCAAAAATGCACATATGCTGCATCACTGATGTTGTCAGAGTTTGAACTAGCAGCAGAAACAGGTGCACCAATAGCAGAAACAACATGTGCAGCAGCAGAATGATCATCTTGAGAACTTCCAGATCCCTTGTTGCTAGAAGACATAAAAGCCAAATTGTTTGTACCAGAAGATGAACTGGATGTACCCTTTACCTCAGATTCATACACCTTTAAGTTATTGTACAAATTATCCAGAGTCATTGTTTCAAAATCAGTTTTGTTCCTCCACACCACTGTATGAGTATTCCATTCAGATGGTAAGCTCCTTAGTAACTTGAGATTGATGTCTTCTTGTGGCATTGGAACCTTCATAAGTTGTAATTGACTTACCAATCTCCGAATCCTATCATAGGTAGCATCAATGTTTTCTGAGCTTGAAGCAGTAAATGTTTCAAATTGATGCTTGAGCAAGTTCTTCCTAGACTTTTTGGTGGCCTCATTCCCACCAAACCTGAGTTCTACAGTATCCATCAATTCCTTAGCAGACTTTGTGTTACCAAAACTCAATTGATATTCATTAGGAATACCCATTAACAGTATATTGTGAGTTTTGATTTCCGGCTTCCTTAGTGCCTTCTCCTCATTAGTTTTAATGGGTACATCTTTCCCATCAGCAGACTTAGCAGGTAAACTATCTCCTTTCTCAATGATTTCCCACATGGAAAAATCAATCATCTTGATATATTGCTCAATCCTCATCTTCCAGAGTTCGTACTCACCAGCTTTGAGCATTGGCACCTTAGAAGTAGTCACCATATGAGTAGTATCAAAATCCATTGCTTATGCAGATGATGAACAGATCTGATTACACAAAATTCTTCTTGACAGCAGTCTTTAGATCACAAGCTCTGATACCACTTGATGATCCCAGTTGAGCTAGTCAATCTTGTTAATTATCCTAGATGTGTATCTAAGACAATAGGTATAGAGACTGTTCTTGAACAAGCTATTAAATGTTATGCGGAATCTAACACTTAATCTTAAGAAGAATTTGTAATCGATCACACAGTAATTCTCTCAACCTTCACCTCAATATATTAATATACGGTTACTCAAAAGTAACAGGGTTACAATGAACCTTGAAGTGAATACAATACGTATGCTAACAACCGTAATCTAACCCTAACCCTAGAACCTCCTTTTATAAACTTAAGGAGTCCTAGTCGGTTACAAAAACTTTCTATACAAGATAATATCAAATCGTATCTTTACCATAATTATCTTAACAAACTATACATATCTAATAAGCAGCAGAATCATAACTCTAGCAGCAGAATCTTCTTAGGCTAGCAGTAGTATGACACTTAGCTTATTTCACCATTCGTCAGTTATCTCCAGCAGCAGAATGTATACACTAGCAGTAGGATGATTATGCCTAGCAGCAGAATCATACTTAGTGTATTTTCCTTAAGTACCATAAGCAGCAGCATAACATACAAAGCAGCAGTATCTTCAAAACCCAACATGCAGTAAATGCATCTAACTTTTGTTTTTGTGTTAAAAATCAAACTTTCAAATTTTGTCACTTTAAGTCCCTTAACGACATAACTTAGCAATCTAAATCTCTTACTCACAAAATATTAACAAGACTTGACATTATTTTGACAAGAACAATTTTAATACACCCCCTTGACTTAGGAATATGAGAAAACATTTTACGAACAAGGAGGGTATCACGAGAATAATTTTACCAACACATAATAAAACAACATCTTTTTGGAAATATACAAGTACAAATTTTAAGGAAAATATTAAAATTTGAATTTCATACTCCCCCTCAACACTTGTTCGAAAAGAATGGTTAATTTGTTTTAAAGAACAAATTGTTGAAGGAAATATTGTACTTGAATTTTTTTTTTAATAAAGAAAAGAAAAATGAAAAATCTTTTTGTGTTTTTGAATAAGATATTTACAAAAAAAGGCTTTGGTGTTTGACTTGCTTAGTTGTGTTTAAGAAAGTTTTTCAAATCATCTGGAGTCAAACACCGCATACCAATTTAATGAACTAATTCCACAAATCTAGCATGGGGCAAGGCTTTGGTAAATAAGTCCGCTAATTGGTATTCAGTACCCACAAAGTATAATTCAATTGTACCCTTTTCAACATGCTCTTTGATGAAATGATATCGAAGTGCGATATGTTTTGACTTCGAATGTTGAACCGTGTTGCATGAGATGGAAATGGCACTCTTGGAGTCGCAGTACATGGGAATCTGATTGAAAATGTAACCGTAGTCCATCAGCTGTGATCGCATCCAAATGAATTGAGCACAGCATGCTGACATGGCTACATATTCCGATTCTATAGATGACAATGAAGTGCAATCCTGCTTCTTTGACTGCCAAGATACAAGTTTGTCTCCTAGAAACTGCACTCCCCGAGATGTACTTATGCGTGTGTCTAAACATCCTGCATGATCAGCATCTGAAAAAGCTATTAGTTCAAAACCAGAATCCTTCGGATACCAGATCCCCAAATGGATAGTTCCCTTTATGTATCGAAGGATTCTTTTAACCTAAGAGAGGTGTCTTTCAGTTGGTCGTGACTGATAATGGGAGCTTAGGTATACAACAAAAACTATATCTGGTCTGCTGGCTGTTAGATACATGAGGGACCCAATCATACTACGGTATTTTGTAGGGTCAACAGGTGTACCATGTAAATCAGCATCCAGCTTTGGGGATGATGTAGACATAGGTGTGTTATAAGTATCACAACTTGTCATGCCATGTTTCTTTAAAATCTCAAGAGCATACTTGGACTGACTTAGAAAAATTCCACGGGGTGATTGATGAACTTGGAGTCCTAAGAAGAACGTAAGTTCACCCATCATGGACATTTCAAAATTTTGTTTCATTAATCTTGCAAAAGCATTTGAATATTTTTTGTTTGTTAACGCAAAAATAATGTCATCGACATAGATTTGAACAATTAAAATGTCCTCCCTGTGTTTTTTAATAAATAAAGTTGGATCCACTGAAAGCAAGAAAGCAGTTAGTTTATCGTACCATGCCCTTGGGGCTTGTTTAAGTCTGTAAAGGGCCTTCTTGAGTCTGTACACATGATTGGGATGCTCTGGATCGACGAATCCCTCTGGTTGACTAACATAAACTTCCTCACGTAATTGACTGTTCAGAAATGCCGTTTTCACATCCATTTGATAAACAACCATATTCTTGTGTGCAGCGTATGCCAGAAAGATACGGACAGCCTCAAGCCTAGCAACTGGAGCAAAGGACTCTTCAAAATCAATTCCTTCTTGCTGAGTGAATCCTTTAGCTACCAGACGCGATTTGTTACGAATCACTGTGCCTTCTGCATCTAACTTGTTTTTCCAAATCCACTTCAGTCCGATGACATAGACCCCATCTGGTCTTTCAACTAACTCCCACACTTCTAGTCGTTTGAATTGGTCAAGTTCTTCTTGCATTGACTCAATCCAGTTGTCGTATGTTAGTGTGTCTTTGATGTTTTTGGGTTCATCTTGAAAAACTGGAGCTGAGGGATTGCCAATGATGTTTACTAATGGGTGTTCTTTAGTCCAATGATGTGTTGAAGGGTGATGTTGATAGAACGTATGCAGATTAGACGGGTCCAAATTGCGTGTGGATGACTCTGCAATATCAGGAACGGTTGGAGTCGGTGCAAATGGATTAAAGAACGCATTTGGGTCATAATCTGCAGGTTCGGGAACTGGTTGTTGTTGAAGATCTTCAGCTGCATTGTCAGTGTTGGAAGCGGTTTGTTCTGCTATTGATGGAGATTCAATTGGAGGTGCTTCTGTAGCAACGGTTGTTGTTGTTGGTGCATGTTTATCAGGTATTAGTATATTATCAGGTTGTGCAGCGGAAATTGGTGATACATCTGGTGCACGACATGCAAAAGAATCATCAAACAATGGAGCAAACAGTGTTTCCAATTCTTTACGGTTAAGTGAAAGAGGTGCAGCTGATTGATCTGGAAAATTTAGACGGTTGGATGCGGGTCCTAAGCTGTTTTGCTCAAAAGCCATATCTGTAATCTTATCGAAATTAGCATGAATGGTCTCCTGAATTTCTCTAGTACGACGATTCCAGATTCGAAAACCTTTGGAGTTCTCATAATATCCAATGAAGATACCTATGTCAGCCTTTGCTTTGAGTTTTCCAAAATCATCACGATCATTATTTATATAGCAAAGAGCACCAAATACATAAAATATTGAATATTCGGTTTGCGGTTGTGAAAAATCTGATAAGTAGTTTTGTGATGCCGTTTGGTGATCATACAACGGTTTTGGGTATAACATGCAGTTGATACAGCTTCTGCCCATAAGTAATATGGTAATTGAGCATTGATTAGCATCGTTCTTGCAGCTTCCACTAACGTCCTGTTGTGTCTTTCGATAACCCCATTCTGTTCTGGACTTCTTGCAATGGATGTTTGATGTTCAATTCCCACTTTCTCAAAATAAGATCGAAGAGTTTGATTTTTGAATTCAGGTCCATTGTCTGTTCTAAATTTTTTGACCGTATTACGAAGCTGAACTTGAATTTTTGTGAGAAAGGTGATGATCATTGAAGGAGCTTGATCTTTGCTTAGGAGAAAATAGACCTAAGTCTATTTGGAGTAGTCATCGACAATTACTAGAATGTAGCGTTTATCGTTTATCGTTTGAACACGCATAGGGCTACACAAATCCATATGAAGTAGTTGAAGAACGTGATCTGTACTGTGTTCTATTTTTGAAGGGAAATGTGCACGAGTACTTTTTCCTTGTTCACAAGCTGGACATAATTGATCTTTTGAATATCGAAACTGTAGAAGACCATCGACTAGTTTGTGACGTGCGAGTTCAGTCATGGTTTTGAAATTCAGATGAGATAGTCGTTTGTGCCATAACCATGATTTTGTCGAATGTACTTTGGAGAGTAGACATATAGGAGAAGAAGCAATCATATCAGACATTGAGATGGTGTAAAGACTAGTTCCACGAGTGCCCGACATTAGATCATTTCCTTGTAAGTCACGAACGAAACAAGTTTTCTCCCGAAATGCTACTTCCAAATCCCCATCACAAAATTGACCGACGGAGAAAAGCTTGTGACCAAGGCCTTCGACATAATAGACACGACTAATTTTGATGTTGCCATTGACGTAATCTCCATAGCCCATGATAGCAGTAAAATGATCATTCCCGAATCTGACAGTGCCGATGAACTTTGCAACAAAGTTTACTAACAGTTTGAGATTGCCTGTCATATGTCGGGTACAACCGCTAACAACAATCCATAGAACAATTTGTACCACCTGCATCACACGAAGACGATGAAAATGGGGTGATGGTAACGGTAGAACCTAGAGAATTTGTGGGTTCCGTTGGGTTAGTAACACAGTTATTAATAACTTTAGGTAGCCAAGTAAAACTAGGTTTTCTTTGTAACCAACGTTGTCATGTCCAACTAGTTTTAGCTTTCTTCTTAGTGAATTCGCTAGGTGATGGGATTGTCTTAGGAGTTGTATTCGCAACTATGGGTGTGTCTAAGGCATTTTTAGAAACTACACTTGGTGGTTTTCCTAGCACAGACTTAGAAGCAATAGTGGGCCTAGAGGGAATGCCAAATGTACGTTTCTTGTTACGAGTTAAAAGAGATTTTGCAACACATTTCTTATGATCACCAGATAACATGCTTTTACGACAGAACACACAAGATGCATTATCATTTAAAACCAAGGTTGTCAGGATCGGGATCCTACCTAGGATCGTTTTTGGCTTTGCAAGATCGTGATCGTAGGATCGGATCGGGATCATAAGATCCTATGAAAATGTATATATTTTTGCATAGGGGTTGTAGTTTTATATTTCAATATAATATTTTATTTGATAAACAAATCTAAATGGATGATAAAAGAAAAAGTTATATGTTCAAGTACCGTAGTAGTAGTAGAATATTGGATATATTGCAATGTTCACTTGCAGAAACTTACTACATACGTGCACCTACTTATTGTTCGATGTTTTTTTATTATAGGTTTTTCGTGATAATATTTAGATTAATGCAAAAATATATTGTTAATTTATTGGTACGTGATTTTGTGATTTTTTTATTACAGTATATAGATTAATGCAAAAAGATAAATGGATTGTATCTGAAAATGAAATGACATAATTTATAATAGAGGGCAACACAATTTTTTTTCTTGATAATCAAATAAATTAAATTAGGATATTCTGATAATATTACTGAAAATTTTTAACATATAATTCATGCATTTATATGAAACATAAAATAAATTATGAACAAAATTGGGTCAAGTATTTAGATGGTTTACTTCAAAAATAAGCTTCTGACATGTTACAAAATACGAAATCGTTTTTCATAATAAACCCGAAAAGACACATCTAAATTATTTCTAAATAATCCATAAAAGCATAATAATTTGACACTCATCAATCTTGTAAAAGACAATCAATTAACAACATCAAAATAATAGCTTTCATGAAGAATTTTTAGTCATTAGGCTTTAAGATATGAACTTATGCATAATAAGTTAATATAGCAAAAAAATTTAAAACAAAATTCAAAATAAAAAATAAAAAAATAAAAAATAGGCGATCCTACGATCTTACGATCCGATCCTACAATCCTACGTGCGATCCTACGATCCTGATACGATCCTACTTGAATTACGATCTTGTTAAGATCCTGATCTTTTTTTGTGTGTAGGATCGTAGGATCGTGCGATCCTAATTCGTTAAAATCAACTCGTATTTTCTCCAAGGATTTACAAAGGAAATATGTAAACCCGAGTCGTATTCCCAACGAAGGTTTGAATGGAATTTGTGATCTCGATTCGTGAAACGTGTTTGAATATTGAAAACAAAGAGAGTTTGGGTTTTTACGCTAAAATAAGTGAACATTAACTAAAAACGACTTAAGAGGTAAGGAAAACTATAATCTAAAGTACTCGAGATTAAAAACATAAAGGAAAACTGAAAATACGTTTATACCAGGAAAATCCCGAGCCTAAACGTCAAAACGATGAATTACTAACTTTACAGGTACAAATCTATTTTTCCTAAATCCTAATTAATAAAAGAAAATTTAAAAAAAAAAAGAATTATATTTTTCTGATTATTATTTAATTAAATACGAATTAAAAACTAAATTTAAAAGAAAAAATAAATTAAAAATATTAAATGAAATGGAAAATCATGAAAAAATACAGAAAAGTCCTAATCAGTATTCTAATACTAGGAAAATTAAAATGACCAACTCAGCTTATTGGGATAAGCCAGAAATAAGCCACGGATGAAATAAGCTAAAAGAAGTGCAAACTGGTTAAATAAAATATTTTGCAAACCATAACCAGTTAATGACCCTAGGGCAGTTGGCTAAGGTTGTGTGTTGGTGAACAAGAGGTACCAGGTTCGAATCCCTGGTTGTCCTCTTTTTTGCTAAACATTTTTTTTAATGTTTTTCTTTTAACAAACTTAATAAGCACTTGAAAATAAGCAAATTACTAAACTACAACTATTACTGAAAAGCTGAAATAAGCTCACAAATAAGCCACAAGGACTGGACAGTTTGCTTTATAAGGAAATAAGCTAAAATTTGGACTAAAAGCTGATAAAGCTATAAATAAGCTTAAATGAAACTGAACTTAAACTAAATGATTAACCATAAGCTAATAGGAAGGCTGAATAAGCCAAAATAGGGGAAATAAGCATTGGAATAAGCTAAAAAGCCACAAAGGGCTGCTGATGTATCATGGTGCAGGGCAAATTCAGCCTATTTCAAGCCTATAAAAAGCAGTTCAAATAAAATCCTAAAAATCTAAAAAAAAAATAGACATAGCTAGATAAGCCAGCCAATAAGAACTGTGCAAATTTTGAGCTTATAACAACTTAAATTGAGTGAATTAAAAATGCATAAATGGGCTGCAAAAATGGAAAAATTAAAAAGATATGCAGTCTGCTTATACTATTTGGTCGATTTGAGCGATTTTGAGCTAAGGCCTAAAAGGAACTTGAACACTACTGATTATGGACTAAATTGGACCTAATATATGCAAAAATAAAGGCTTATTCAAGCATAAGCTTATAAAGAGCTTATAAGCTCAGCTGCTCACCTAAGCTACTACCACCCAACTCAAATTCTTGAAAAGCTTTAAAAATAGCTCAAGAGCTCCTATAAACAAACTAAATAAGCTAAAGTAGGAAAGATTAAAAGTCATGAATTGCACATGAACAGTGATCCTAGGTTTTTACCCGTTTTAACCCAATTATTACTATTTAACTAACTAAATTACATCTTACTTGTCAGTTTTCAAGGGGAAATAAGCATTCAAATAAGTTGAGCTTATTTGACTGTTTATTATTATTATTATTATTATTATTATTATTATTATTATTATTATTATTATTATTATTATTATTATTATTATTTATTATTATTATTATTATTATTATTATTATTATTATTAGGGATAATTACTAAAATAGCCCGATTGCCCAACTGCTAAGAGTATCCGGCCCGCTCACAGAAAATTCCCCCCTTAGCCCAGGGCAACTGATCCGACGGACCACAGGACGCCACGTCACCGACCAGAGTACCTCAACAACTGTTGCTACGATGTATAAGGGATGTATTGTATTTTGGGCAACTTTTGAATTTTGGGCAACAAATACATGAACAAAAGGATATTTTGGTCATTTTACGTGCATTAAAATTAGGCAGTTTTTTTTTTTAAATATATTAGCCTGTAATTCGATAATTCGATTACAATTCATTACAGAAAACACATCAATACACAAACAGCTTCTTTTCCATAGACAAAGCATCACACAAGTAACAAATCATAATTCCTTAACACCCTGTAATTCGATATGCCGATTCGGTTGTACCATTGTAAAATCGTTGTTCGATCTACAGTGAAGTTGCTTACAGAAATCAAAGATATTTTGTCGAAGGATAAAAAGCGGGAAAGGTTGTTTAGAAACACAGTCTTTGGTCCGTGGTTGGATATTCGGTTTTGCGATAATGACTGCCCTTTGATGCATTTTGTTTTACAACATCAGGTAAAAGTTTCTAACATATCGTCCGATTCCCCACCATTGCAGTTCAAAATTGGGGATGATTTGTTAGAGTTCGGGCGTAAGGAATTTTGTTTAATAACAGGGTTTCGATTTGGGAAAGTTTGTAAAAAAAAGAAAACAAATGCATTTCGTGACCGCGTATTTCCAGAAAAAAAGACAGATGGTATAAAATCTGTATATGGCAGTGATTGTTTGAAACTAGTTAAAGATCCAAATAGGTTCTTAGCTCTTTCGAATGAGGATGCTATTAGGTTGTGTCTTTTGATAGTTGCTATGTTGGTGTTTATGGGTATTGAAGAAAGGAATTGTATCCCTAATCATATACTGTCTTTGGTGGAGGACTTTGATGCTTGGAACGTTTTTCCCTGGGGTGAATACATGTGGCATAAATTTTATCAAAGGACTGTGAATGTTGTTGAGAGACACAGACCAGTTCATTTGGAGAAGTTGGAAAAAAAACCCATATTACAATGCGACATACAATCTATACGATTTTGCTTGGGCTTTCAAGGTATGCCATACTTTCTACTCTGTACTAAAGTTCAATACTACTGTTATATATATGTATCCGGTGTACAAAATGTTTGTATCTGTTTTCTATCCATTACTAGGTTTTTTGTATTAGATATATATTGAATATATAGTTTTGAACACGGTAATAACCTGCAGTTTGAACATTTTTCTTTTCCACATTATATACATTTTAAACAACCACATATTTCAGATATGGATTTTGGAGACATTTCCTAAAAGCGGCAACTGGTGGGCGAAAGACACGAACGTCATTCCACGAGGTCTTGCTTGGTCTAAATGTCAAAAGTTGCGAAGATCAGACCGTAAAACACTATTTGGACCGGTAAGCACCGCACTATCTTTGAAGGCTAATTTGTTGGACCCTTATTTAAATTTGTTCACATACAAAGTTATTTGCTATTTGTTTTTTTAGGAGTCAGTTCCAATTAAGGCACTTTATGCCACCAAACGCGAATTGAGACAACCGTGGTGTATTGCCAGCATCCCCTTTATAAAGGGTTTGTCTGATTCAGACCTGTCAAGTGCAGAGGAAGACCAACAACCGGATAGCGCAGACGATGATCACCAACCTGCTAGCGCAGAGGATGACCGCCAACCTGATAGCGCAGACGATGACAACCAACTTCGTAGATCAGAGGATCACCAACAAGCTGGTAGCGCAGACGATCAACATGAAGCACCAAGTTTAGAAACTTTAGATAAAAATAATGTTGAAAACGAAAAAGGTGTCCAATCAGGCGAAGGCCAAGATGAAAAGAATTTTGGAACAAATCCTATTTTGGGCAAGATATTTGATTTGCAAATTGATATTTCGTTGATGGCGAAGCACGTAGCGTCTGTCCCTAAACAAGACATTCGCGAGCTGCTTCAGAAGGTGAAAACAAAATTTTCAGAGTTAGAGACAGTTATTAACGAAAGCACCGATGATCCAGATTTTCCAGTCAAGTCTGATGTCAACCCTGATATTTACATGGTTTGTATTCACCTTATATGTTTTATTCTCCTAACATTATACGAAGATCAATTCCTCGTTAAGTATTACACTTATCTCATTTTGTCAACTACAGACCCCGTCATCACGTTGTGAAGATGATGTTGATAATGGTGTTACGCGCCGAGATGTTGATGATGATCATGCTGATGATGATGTCGATCATGCGCATCCAATGGAAGTTGACAATCATGTTTGTTTAAAGGTTTACTTTTACTTTGTGTTTTTTTGGCATACGTTTATAAGTATCTCATTTCCCCGTTAATGTTTACCCTTTAATCGTACATTTAATTCATTAAATGTTGTATTATTTTGTCAACTACAGGGCACGCCATTAGCTTGTGAGGCTGATACTGGTGTTACGACCAGTGTTGCAGCCCATCACATGGAAATTGACATGGATGTTGGGCAGCAAGGCTACAACGAATCTCAGGTGGGTGGGATGGACGTTCTTGTAAAAGCATGTGAATTAGGGGTTACTCCTGACTTCCCTACTCTTGATCATCATCAATCTGCGAATCAAGTTGTGGCATCCCATGAGAAGGACATTAATCAAGCAACATCCTTCGTCTACGGTGATGTATGTTATCTTGAAAAAAATACTTTTGCAAAATACAACCTTCCTTGTTTGCCTATTTATTTATACATCTTTATTATACCAGTATCATCCGGTGGTGTATGATGATGTCATGAGTTATATAAACGACGGAGCGGATGTCACTAGTGTTTCGTTAGAAGAAGTACCGTTTGACAATGAAAATGGTAAGGGTGTTGAGAATTCAAATGCTATTTGCGTGCATAAAGAACAAACAACCCCATTGCAGACATATGTTGAGGTACTTGGTTTAGTTTAAATTTAAAAAGGTTAATAATTGTTCCTTTCTATGTCTTGTGGTCGGTGTTAATTACAACCTATGCTATGCAGGAAGAGCAAACAACAGCATTTCAACAAACACTCACCAACCATGGGTTTGCAAATGTGGTCGGTCCCAATGACAAACCTTGCTTGGACTCTGTTTTTTCTGAACGTAAAAAGAAGAAAATCCAAAAGAAAAAAAATGCGCATAAAGTTGCTCTAGTGGCTAAAGCCTTTAAATCAAAGCACGATAAGTTTTTTGAATCTCTGAATTCAGAGAACGTCCAATCCGCACTACTGACAAGAGCAGCTACTTGCAGAAAGAAGTTGATTGAGCCTATAGTCATTTTAGATGTAAAGCACCGTAAAACATTGATACTGAAATCACTATCTGGTTGGCCTATGCTAATATATGGTATGTGTCTTTTCAGGACGTATTTGGAAACCCAAGAACTCGGTCAATTACTGAGTTCTATTCGGCCAACCCAGATCCTTTTGTAGAGGTAGTCTGATTTGTTATTCTTAAATTAACAATATTATGATTCGTTTATTGTTAATCATTTATTTGTTTATTTTAGGATCTGACTCGACATTCCAAATGGAAAAAGGACAAGGTGTCTGTGCCCGATTCGCTTCGTGTTTATTTAAAGCAAAATAAACCAAAAAGCTATAAGTTTCCATGGGGCGGTCGTAACATTGTTTCTGATATGAAATTTTGGCTAGCGTTGGCATGTCTTGAAGATTGTAAAGGCGGTTGGCTGTATGACTATGTAAGGAACCATCATCACTATCTGGTCAAATACATTTGTATATACTTTTGATTGAGTAACCACTATAAGTTTTATAATTTTTGTTTTGTGTACACAGCACTTGGATATATGGTTTGACCTTATGTGGTCACTTAGACCAAGCAATGCTGATTGGACCTTGGCAGGTTCTCTGTTCGCCCGACATATCTTGGCTGGTCAGATGTACAGTCATTATTCAGATGGAACAAGCTACCCTGTGGCTTGGCGAGATGTTGAAAAGGTTAGTTTGCCACAATCCTTTTTAAATATAATTTTAAGTGTATGCATATTAATATGTACATTCCTTTGTCTATATTAGGTTTATTTCCCCGTGAATGAACCTGATAAACACTGGTGTCTCGCTGAGCTTCACCTACGTACTGGTGTTGTTTCATTTTATGACACTCTTGGGTTGGTACATGGCAATGGTGCACGGTGGTGGAGAACTTTGAAAAGAATGTTGCCAAAACAACTTACCATGTATCTGGTTCAGCAGGGTATATTGGCGAGCAAGGGCATATCAGCCGAGGAATATAAAATAACATACCAGTGTCCTGCAGTCCCGAAACAAGCAGACGTATATGGCAATTGCGGTGTATGGGTATGTATTATTTTATACCGATTGTGCCACAACCAACCACTGGAAGTAGATGACCCGCTTCAAACAGCTGTAGCATACCGTGAGCGGATGCTTCAATACTTGTGGAAGCACAAGGAGTTAATAAACAATGTTTAATGGTATTTGAAAGGTAGTAGAGTTGATTTAAAAATCTGTAACCCAAAATACAATTTACTATTATCTAGTAATCGTTGTTGTTTGTAACCGGTCAATAACATGTAACCCAACAATTTGAATTAGGTAGGAACAGCAGCAGCTTCAATTTCACCAGCAGTAGGATTCACCCATGCATTTCATGCTACATACAAGCACCTACTGCATCAGTGCATTTCACCAACTGCATGAATATCTGATATGGGAGTTTTATAGTTCCTGCAATGTGCATCATCTGTCAACACAGAGTGGAGTATATATCTTCATGTTAGCTGAATTGGAATATCCACTGAGTTTTGAAGTCTTAAGGGTGATGCTTACCTCAAAACTCAGGTGTGAACAACAATCGGATGTGGTTAAGGATTTACTACAAAGAATCTATGATCAGTGTCAAGCTATGAGGAATAAGATAGTTTAATTCAAGAAAAAACTTTGTGATTTGGTGTTGATCCCAGATGAGCCCTTGATAGATCTTTGTTAATTATCTTAGATATGAATGTAAAACAATATGTGTAGAAACTGTGTAGGATCGTGCCTCTTGATAGATCTTTGAGCCAAAAGAACTTGTACATAGCTTATTTAAACACAAAGCCAACTACTATGAGAATCTCTGTATAATAAACTTGTGCTTATGCGGATACTAAACACAAGATTTGAAGAAGACAATGACTAAAAGACTTTGATCCTCTATGGATCTTGTATTAACTATTTTCTTTGGAATTAGATGCAAAACACAATGTCGTATGTTTGTGTTCCTAAAATAACTCTAACAAACATACAAAAAATACGCCATGACCAGCAGTAACAAACACTGCCAGCAGAAACTAAACAATGCTACCAGCAGGAACCATGACCGGCAGAAACCAACACTGCCAGCAGGAATCAAACTACACTAACAGCAGCAATGAAAATAAACATTATTCTAATAATTCCTAACAAACTGTTATCGAATTGACACAATATTAAACACTATGCGGAATGTATCGTTCAATGGTAAGAAGAAGACTATGTAAACAAATGAATTATGTCAACAAACACTTCAATATATGTATACGGTTATGGTGGAAGTAACAGGGTTACAAAAACCTTCAAGGTAATCAACTTAACAAACACTACGTACTTGTACCCTTTTGTACAAACATACTATCTTGGACAGAAGCTTGAAACATGGTCGTCAGATATCCGCAAAGCACTCTATCAAGCTCATCTGTTGGTTTTCCATTTCCATACTTGTTCTTCATTAATGCTGACAGGTTTACCAAATCCTTTTTGTCAATGTGTTTAAGCATTTGAGGAATTGTTTTAAACCTTTGCATTCTTCCAGCAACTCTGCGTATCTCAAACCAAGGAACTTTCCCATCATAACCAGCTTTCCATCCAATAACCGGAGATTTAACTGCCGAAGGAGCAGTATCCTCAAACAGGTCATCATCATCAGACACAACCTGGGTCACCAGTTGTAAATCAACCGTCTCTTTCTTTTTATACCCTGTTTCATCAATGCCTTCTGAACTACTCACTACCACTCGCCTAGTTCTCTTCTTCCTTCTGGCTATCATTTTCATTCTTCTCCCAGTTCTTTTCACACCAATTGTAGACTTAGCCTTTGACTCTTTTTCCTTACTTTTGTTATCCTCCTCCACTTCTTCAGCATTAGGTTTGTTAGCCTCGTCTGCATCAGGTTTATCCTTAATCTCTTCTGCCGAAAGATGACCATGTGCCTTTTCAGACTCTTCCACCATCATTTCTTTGCCTTTCCCAGATCCTTTGACACCAATTGTAGACTTACCCTGTACATCATCCCTAGAATTGAACCTTTCTTCAAACTTAGCCCGTTCTGGATGTACTGCTTGAATTTCTTTTGGCCAACGATGGTATGGGACATATGCAGAATCATGAGCATTTTCTAACTCTTCCATCATCTTTCCTTTGGCTTCCACAGTGTATGTAGGTGGTTGTGTGGGTTTCGTATATGGAGTGGGTTCTCTAATAGTTATACTTACACGGTTGACATGAACCCTTGGAATTGCAGGTTTTGTAGTTGGTTGTTTTGTTGTAGATGCAGTTGTTTGTTTTGATGTTATAGGTTGAGTTTGTGATATTGATTTTGGTTGATGTTGAGGTTCATATTGTTTTGGTTGTGGTGATGGATGTTGTTGTTGTGGTGATGATGATTTCTGTTCAGCAGTAGGTTCTCTTATGGTAACTCCTTTGTCGGGAGCTCTAGGAAGTGTCGGTGACGGATTTGTCTGATTAGTTGTTGGTTGGAGTTGTGGTTGAGGTTGTTGTTCAGCTGCTGATGTAGGTTGTGTTTGTGATTGTGATTCTGTTGGTGGTGTTGATTGTTTTGGTGTTGATGATTTGCTAGTATTTAGTGGGACGACCACCTGAGCCAAGCTAACATCATCATCTTCAGCAGTAGAAGGTTCAAACTTAGGACTAGGATCTCTAGTACTGGCAGTAGGTTTAATTACCTCATCAGTATCAACCTGATCATTTCCCTCATTGCTAGGACAACCTTCAGGAGAGCTCACCCTATGTGCCGTTCCAGCCTTCTTGAGCCTTTTGAATACCCTTGTTCTAGACCTCTGCCTTCCCTTGAAAAGGTTAATTGTCATCTTCATTTGTTTGACTGTTTGTGTGAGATCAAAAACTTGTGATTCTAGTGTCCTACATCTTGTCATGTATTCCTCCATAAGGCTAGTCTTCTCTGCCCCGTCAGGCTGATCACTGGAATTGTCATCTTGTACATTTTGGGTGTCCCTCAATTCATCAGTTGCATTCTTACCCTCATCACGTCTAGATGTATTACCTTCCCTGACAGTTGAATCATTGGGTTTAAAGTCAGTATGAAACCTGGGTTGATCACCTGAGCTCCCCATTTTTGCCATTTGACTGGGATTTTCATCATTTGATTCAGGTTCATGAGAACCTTGCACAGTTGGTGTTGCCATGTTCAGGGTCTTACTTATGTTAACACTTACCTGCCCACCTACTAAGCCAGGATCAGTAGTGTTAGCCCCTTCCATCATTCCACCTCCCACACCTGTGGCAGCCTCATCTGCATCTATCCTAACACTGGTATGATGAAAATCTGTGTTCTTATTCAGTGAAATCCTAGGTGTTTGGGTATTATGAGGATGAGATGATGAGTGTTCAGAGGTGGGTGTGGGATGTGTAGGTGTTGTGATTTCAGCACATTGACCCTGACTGGCAGCCAATTGCAACATATGTGGGAACAATGGAGTAATAGTCCCAGAGAAGCCTTTTCCACTTTTTTTCAAATAAGAAAATAATTTCCTTTTAAGCATAGGAGTTCTGTAGGTCCTTTTATGAATCTTAGGCTTTGATAGTTGCTTATTCACAATCAATTGCAAAAACCTAGGGTAAATGTAATGTTCTCCTGAAACATTATTTTTGAAGCCATCCATTACCATAGCCGAAAAATTAAAGGGTTTTCCTGTGGCCAGACAAATAATAGCAGATGCTTGCCTTGAACTGAACTCATTCCACGCTGTAGTTTTAGGACTCAGACAATGGAGAATGGTGTGAATAACAAATTTCCAGTGTGGGCAGAGAAGAGGTTTATAAAACGTTAAAACATCCTTTTTCTTCTCATAACCCATATTCTCAAGTTCTTTAAAAATTACATCATTTTCAAGGCAAATTATCTCTTCTTCATCTAAAAAGTTAAGAGCTTTTCTTACATATGATTCAGAAATAATTATCCATTTGCCATCTACCATAGCCATTAAATTCTGTTCACCATTTTTTTTTGTTTGGGTCCTAACAGTGGACCAGAACTGTTCCATATGGGATTTGTATATAGTGGGATTTTCTGTTAATGCATACCTAAGGTGAGTAGCATTAAGAAAGTCAATAACGTCAGCAAATGCTTCAGCTCCTGGGACCTTTTCAAGAAATGCAACCTGATTGTGGCTGCTTGAGTATTTCCTTTCCGCCATTGTTTATTAGGGTTTTCAATTTGGGGGTACCGGCAATCAGATGATAACAGGTGTGTTAGGCTTTGTATTAAAGTGAAATTTGTGCGCACAAAGTGAATTGTGTGATCCAATTGTGATTTATTACCGTTCGGATTCTAATTCGGGTTATATTGGCGCCAAGTTACAAAACAGTCCCTTAACTTTCAAACCAAGCAGCAAGTTTACAAAAATTTGCAAAACAGCATGAAAATTTGTAAAAAGTTTTAGAAGCAGCAGAATCTTTTTAAGTTGCCCATGTTTTAAAAAGGGAAAAAATTATAAATACATAATGTACTTTAAAAAAAAAACTCATTATGCTCTATGAACTATACATATTGTCATTATACATAGCATTTTTCATTTTTGTACTTTTAAAAACTCATTATGCTCTATGGGAAAAAGTTATAAATACATAATGTACTTTAAAAAAAAAACTCGAACTATACATATTGTCATTATACATAGCAAATGCTATGTATAATGACAATATGTATAGTTCATAGAGCATAATGAGTTTTTTTTAAAAGTACATTATGTATTTAAAACTTTTTCCCTTTTAAAAATTCCCGATTTTTTTTTTTTTTTTTTTTTTAATTATTTTCTAAAGTTGCCCATCTTTTTAAATATGCCATTTAGGTTGCGCAACAGTACACACTCGTACATCTGCTTTAAAATTATTATATTTAATGCCACTTAACAGGTGCAATCATAATCAATGAGACAAATATATATGTGTGTCATTTTAGCCATTGCCTTCTCATACACAACAACTTTATACATCCTACCTATAGCCCACCCATTTGCTCAAAACTATTTAAACTATGTCTGACAACATACCTTTGGATGTTCAAATAGATATCTTGAATAGGGTACCACTTAAAGGTATACTCCAGATACGTAGTGTTTCAAAGATATGGAAGGCAATCATAGATTCACAAATCTTCATCACTTCATACGGTGCTCGTCCCAATGATGAGTGTCTTTTTAATCTAACATTTGATCAGGGTCATACAGGTTTTATGACATCTGTAGCTAAAAATTTAACCATTTCCCTATATGATTCACATCTAAACCTTGCATTTATGATGCCTTTAGGCACTTCTAGCGGCCTTACGTGCTTTATGTATGGTACTAACATGATGGCTGTTCTTTGGAACCCATCCATAAGAAAATCTGTTTGCATATTCATCCCTTTTTACAATAACCAAATAGAATGTTCAAAGATTGCTTTCGGTTTTGGTGTCCGTCCGGACACTCTAGACCCGACAATTGTCAAGGTATCTTATCCTGTTTTCAAAACTGGTTTTTGGTATGTGTCAGTCTTTTCATTGAACACTAAGACCTGGTCACGTGTCCAAGATTTTGAGTTGCCACGTCCCCTAATAAGATTGAAAAGAAAAAGTCAGGCAGTTGTCGGTCGTTTTATCTATTGGGGTGGCACTGAAAGGTTAGATAGTGCAAAGGGGGGTCCCTACAAGGATTACACTTTGATTTCTTTTGATATGATTACCCGCCAATTTCACGTCATAGAGATACCTTCTCTTTTGAAAGTGGTAATGCCAGTTTCTTTTTCTGTTCACGAGCTAGGAAACTCTCTTGTGCTTTCTGGTATGATCATGAATTCTGAGGTCCCACTGTTCAGCGCATGGCTTTTGGAGGTGGATGGTGCATCCGTAACACGATTTTCAAATCTATTCTGCATCCCTACCCCCATGGCGATTAGGCTGGTTGGCTTTACAAGTAGGCAAGCTCCAATAGTGGAAGGCAATGTCGGAAACATTTTGGGTAACACAATTTTTGTCTACGATCATCAGGTTGGACACTTTGTTAGTTTGGGAATTGAAGGAAATGCTGGTTCATTCTACATCGCTCCTTACAAAGAATCTCTTCTTCTGGCAAACCTCCCAGACCGTGCGTTGTACAGTACGTTTACATTTTAAGCTATCATTCAATTGCATTCGTATTATATACTGACACTCACAAATATTGTCTAGTACACTTACACATGTTAAAACGTTAACACTAATTTCATACATTTATCTGAACAGGTTTACCTCCGGTTTGAGAAGGTATGAAGTTATGGATCCAGATTCGTCGTTTGACAAGTTTTCAGTATGGCTTCGAAGTCTAGTGTCATTCGCCTTTGGAACCTTGTTACTGTCATCAACGGAAGGCGTTCGTTAACATGTAACCTTCAAATTATTGGCTACTATATAGTAATCGTACTGGTTTATCATTTCAGCAGATACTTAGTAATTGTACTATGTTATGTTTTTATTCTGTTGTATTATTTAACTTGTTTATGTTTGTCATGGTTTGCAACCGACGTACCAAAATAACAATAGAGCAACAATAGTTATGCCATAACTATTTTGGCCAACTTAAATACACCTTTTGGGTACCAAAACTACTTTGCTCATTAAAACCCAATTGAACTCCAATGTCGTCTTGCTTGAAGCAGTTTTTGCTAAAAGTGTTGGAATAAAACAATTTTTATAAATCTTTATACAGTATTTGGTAATAACAAATAAGGTAATTGCAAACAACAAAATACGACGTTGATTGTCATAGAGTATTCAACCCATACATGCATAAACTACAAGAAGGTTTTGATCCTCTATGGATCGAATATAAACTAAAGATAATTGATATTGAAATTGATAAAGGTGTACATAACTCATAGACGGGTGTTTCTTTTATACTAACAACAACTGTGAAGAGATATACATGAATCTCTTCTAAAAATAAAGCTAACAAACTTTGTAAACATACGGGATAACTAACAAAAAAACCCGCAGTAATGACTACTATCGGCAGAAACAAAATATAACAATCAGCGGCAATAAGCTTGAGCAGGAACCACAACTGTCGGCAGGAACCAGCTTACACTATCGGCAGCAATGAGAAATATCTTATTTCCTGACTTCCTAACAAAAGTCAGCATATAACAATTCTAATCTCAATAAATATGGAAAGCTAATAAAAGATACCAAACTGGGAAAAGTGCACCAATGAAGTTCAATATGTTTCAACTCCCTATGAGAGTACAGTTGGGTTGGCAACATAACTGGTTCACCATACCAGTCTTTTCATAATTGAAGTTATCTTGTCCAAACAGTGGTTTGGGTGCAACGTTAGAATGTCGGCTGAAATTTCCAAAGGTGTGAGTCTACTCAACCGCCTTCAACAGCAGCAAAAATTTGGCAAATTTAAAATGCTGGCCATCTAAAGTTGGCCATTTATAAGTTGGCCCTTTTTTTATGTTGCCCATTTATAAATTGCCCATAATTTTACGTTGCCCATTTTTTAGGTTGGCCATTTTTTAAAGTAATGCCCATTTTATTGTAAACGTTTCTAAAATTTGCCATGTACGTTGCGCTACAGTGCAGACAATGGAAATCTACTTTATGTTACATTTTCTTTTAATGCCACTTGACACTTTAGGCATAATTCATGACACTCCTATATATTCTTCTGAATGACTGACGACTAAAATACTGACATGTTGTCTAGCCACAACGATGCATCAATATAAAGTTGCCCATCTTTTTTACATTGCCCAATTTTAGTAAACGTTGCCCAATTTTGCCACGTAGGTTGCTCTACAGTTCACAGGCACTTCTACCTGTAGGTGTAATCATAAGCAATTAGAATCCAATATATATGTGTCATCTACTTTATTTATTGTGTCTACTTTGAAAAGCCAAATCTTGTAAGGCTTTTAAAATGGAAAAATGTCGTATTTTTAAAAATAAATACGCAACAATCTTTTAGAGAATAGGTCACCAAATACGCACAACAACCTTTTAGTAAGTACAAAACCATATCACAGTAACATAAAAATATGAACAAAACATAAAAAAATTACAAATATACCAAATAAAAAATAAAGTGCACAACAATCTTTTAGAAAATACGTAATTACGTACCAAGTTTGGTAAAGGGACAAAGTACATACTGTAAATAGACATCGATCCATACAGCAAAAAAAAGTTTCACCAACTTTGGTAGTACATTTTAGATTGAGTATATGTACTAGCAAGATTTATTATTTGTACTTTGAGAACCCCATATTCTTCTGAACGACAGACTACACCGTTTATTTTTGGTACTTTGGTCAACCTTGCTGGGTAATTTGCGCAAATATTTATCGACGTTGGGCAACCTAGTTATGTGATTACTATAAGTGTATTAACATGTCACTTTCATCTCTTTTTCACGTGTTTATTTACTTATTATTTATTTTTATTTTTTTAAGTTGCCTATGTATTTAAGTTGCCCATATTTAGTAGCGCATCTTTTAAGGCTTTGTTGTAATGCATGTTTAAGTTGCCACCTTTTAAGTTGCACATTTTTTTAGTTGCCCATATTTTAAATATTGCCCATTTTCTTAATACGTTGCGTAAATTTGACACGTAGTGTTCGTTATGCGTCTTGGACTGTAGGTAACTTCTATCTGGTTTGGAACTGATGTAAAGGGACAAATTACAGCAGTGTCGCTCTATAGTACACACAAGTTTAAAATTTTGCCAAATATTAAGTTTCCGATAATTTGAAAATTCCCCATTTTTTCAAACATTGCCTAATTTTGCCATGTAGGTTGCGATATAAAATGCCTTATTACGTTGCCCATTTTTTTTGTTGCACATCTGTTTAGTTGCCCATTTTTAAAGGTTGTTGTAATGCCTTTTTAAATTGCCCAATTAAAAAATTGCCCACCATTTTAAGTTGCCCAATCTTTAAGTTGGCCACCTTTTAAGTGTTGCCCATTTTCTTTCGGGGACTGTTAACCGGACGGGGGGACAAGGGTGGCAGGCCTTTTGTCTCCCCACTTGTCCCCTAATTTTTTCCCTGCACAGCACAGTTTTTGTCAGTTTCTGTTTCGTATTTTTGACAGTTTTAAGCGTTTGACTTATTAAACTTTATATTTTCTGTTCCGCATTTTCAGGTTTATAGCTTTTTGATATAAACAAAATTATAAAAATAAAAAAAAAAATCAAAAAAAAAAAAAAAAAAAAAAAAAAAAAAAAAAAAAAAAAGGGAGGGTCCGGCTAACATTTTGGGGGAGGGTTAGTATATCCCATCCCTTTTCTCTTAAACGTTTGGTATTTTTGCCATGTAGTGTTCGTTTTAATTTAATGCCACTTCATGGGTCTACTCATAATACTCCCTCCGTCCCAAAATTAATGCCACATTCTTTTAGGAAAACATCACTATCACTACTTTATCTCTCTTACTTTTTTGCCAAATGACAAGTTTACCCTTAACCAATTAATTAATACTCCGTACTTCATTCTTTTAGGGCAACCTAGTTATGTGATTACTAAAAGTATGTGATTACCATAAGTGTATTCACATTTTAGTTTCCTCAATTTTTACGTATTTATTTGTTTAATTACTTATTATTTATATTTATTGTTATTTTTTTTATGGCGTTTAAAACAACAAACCAAGCAAGAGTATTTAAAAACCGTAATGGTTTATTTGTTTTTTAAAGGGCACCACTGTTCAATGAATTTACAATACTCACACCCGTAGTGATGCGATACAACTGTTCAGTGTAATTAGTAGCCGTAACGGTTAACTTTTTTAAGTATTTAAGGCACGCTTAACCAACATAACATATATTCGTTATTATCTATCACCCACTAAAGTAATAAAATATGGATCGGCCAACTTTAGAAGAACTAGCAAAGACAGCAAGCTCTAACCGTATGTCAGACATGTGGCTAATTGTAATCCAAGAGGAGACCAAAAGAGATTTTCAAATAGCAAGAAAACTGTTTGATGTAATTAAAGATCTGAATGATAGTATGGAGAAGAGGCAAGGTATTATTAATGACTTGAAATTCGATAAGAGTCTGCGTGCCGTGGAAAGTGCAGCATTCTTCAATGCCGTTCAAGAAAAGGAACTCGCCTTGAAGATAAAACTAGAAATTGACTGCAAGGAAGCACAGTTGCGGACATTCGAAAAAACGGCATTCCTTGAAAAGATAAAGAAACTTTCATGAAGGTTTTATTGTTAGATTCCAGCATATGATATGGTGACTTTAGTGTGTTAAATTTGGAAGTAGTAATGTTTCGTTATTGTGTATGATAAGGATGCATGAAATATTTTGTAGAATTGATTTGGCTACGTATCAATCATTTTGCTATTTGCTACAGTTTGAACTAGTGTGATTTATGAGCGCGTGAAATAGTGTGATTTTGTAAAATCAACTGGTTATGGTGGGTTCCTTTTGTAAAATCAACGATTTAATTAAATGTAATGGATCTTATGATTAACATTTTCAGTGTGTAATGTGTTATATGTTTTTACTTTTTGAGTGTCTTTGATATGTATCACAAACATAAACAGCTTACAAACGCAGTAACGAAACCATAAAACACATAACAAACATGATAATGTAAATCTGCAAAAACATAGAATTGGCTTGGACATGGCCAATAACATGACACCTATCTAACATGATAAATGCATAGGGACTATTCAGTTCATCAATTATTGTTGTTCTTGTTAATTAAATAATGACATTTTTAAGATATAATTAACAATAAAAAATTAAAAAATCGAATAAGATCACTATTCCCAAGTGAAGCAACAGTATTCTTATTGCTATATAAATCACTATTCAAGATTGGGAAGATTTATAAGCTGAAAGATATCGTAAGAAAATGGGCAATATTTAAAAGATGGGCAACTAAAAAATGGGCAGCTTAAATGATGGGCAACCCAAAAATTGGGAAACTTAAAAAGGCATTATAACTAGGTAACAAAATTGGGCAACTTACAACATGTGCAACAAAAAAAAATGGGCAACTTAAAATGGGTAAAGTATATGTACTTGTGTGAGCTGTAGCGCAACCTACATGGCAAAATCTGGCAACGTTTAAATTTTTAATGGGCAATAATAAAAAGGTGAGCAACTTAAAAAATTGGGCAACTTTATAAAATTGGAAACTGCTAATTCGCTACTTTATGCTGCTAGGCACAAAAACTTTCTACTGCTGAGGTTTGTATTGGTCGCTTTGAAACTTGTCTTGTTCTACTGTTATTGGTGGTGCCATTTTACCATTTTATATGTTCAATTCATACAAAGGGGAAAAAAATACATTTGAAAAAACAATTACTCTTTACGAACGGTGTTATGATTACTTTTTATTATTATTTTAACCTTCCACATATTTTATAACCAGTTGCCCAAATTTTATAAATAATTGCCCAAATTTTATAACTGTGTTGTGCTGTAAATTAGTGGACAGGAAGGGAGCAGCCTTTATAACAAGTTGGCCAACGTGACATGACCCAACTATTCACCAAGTCACTATCCAAAATTTACTTTTATAACACGTGGCGCAACGTGAGGAATATGTACTTCTTTTCGCGGGAACCAATAAACCCACACACCAAACCCCTATACCCACCATCATTACACACAAAGTATGTGGTTTAACAAAGGACGTTTACTTGGTTGGTTTTTTGTTGTAAAAGGCATGAAAAATATTAATATTAATAAGTTAATAAATAAATAAAGAAAGTAGGAAAGGTTCCAAATTTCTTTTGTAGGAAATTAAAAATAGTTACAATTAAGCCCCTTCATTATATCACGAATACATGTTCTCTCCATTCATTTACAAATGAAAGTAAGGAACTTTCCTACTTCATAAATAAAAACATAAACATTAAAGGAAACTGAAAATTAAAGGAAATGTTCGTTTGCAAGCAACTCTTTGTGATTGATTTTTCAAGGGATTATATAGCCTTAAGGGGAGGTTAATGGAATTAAATGTTGGGTTGGTTTGGAGTTAATTGGGGATTTGACGTTTGTCACACATCATTCATTGCTGCCGATTGACCATCTCATTGCTGCCGGTTGACTTAACGTTGCTGCTGGTAGTGTTTTTTAGTCAAAGGTACTCTGGTTGACTTCATTGCTGCGGACGTTTAACAATTTGGGGGATTAATTTTGGGAATAAATTAAATTCAAATTGGTCAAAGTTTACGCGAGAAATTTAGAATTTAAAGCTGCTAAATTTGGAAACCGTATTCACGAACTAAATATAAAATTCCTCTCCCAAAATAACCTCAGTCTCTCAAATCAATTTCTACCATTGTATATGTTCAACCCGAAACTAAGGTAAAAACAAATACATTTGTAAAAACACCAACTTTTTACAAATTGTGTTATTATTATTTATCATTATGAATTTAACCTTTCAGAAGGGAAGCGAAACGATTGCATAGGGAGTATTCAGTTCATCATTTATTGTTGTTGTTGTTAATTAAATAATGCCATTGTGGATATATAATTAAGCATAAAAAATTCAAAATTCAAATAAGATCACTATACACAAGTGAAGCAACAGTAATCTTATCGCTATATAAATCACTTCCAACCAAAGCAGAACGTGCGCATTCAACGAGAGTAACAAGTCTGAAATCCATAACCTATTACGATCCTCATCAAAATTAACCCAAGCCTACTAATAACTTTCAATCGGCTCTCAACCCAAGCCTACTAATAACTTTCAATCGGCTCTCACTGGAGTAACCTTGTAATTTTTCCCAGCATGCATCATAGAGTCGTTGTCTTTTCGATGTCCAAACGGCACGTGTTCATGTATATCTTGTTAATTCACCAGTTGCACAAGTTTAAAGCGGCCCTACAAATGGTCTCAGACAGGGTGGATCATTCTTATGATCTAGATCCGTTCTTAAATGACTGCTAATAACTTTTAGCCATTCTTAAATGACGGCTAATAACATACAACCATCATCCTCTACCAAAACCCTAACATCAAAATCCCCTGCATGTTGTTGTCGAGTGTCTCCTTAAACGAGAAAGTTACATTCAACCTTTCTGGTGCGAGGATTTGCTCTAACTGCCTATCCACAAGCTTTTCCTTCACTCCCCCTCAGCACCACCAGTTGTTAAATACTGGTGGAATCTTGTTGGGAACTTAGTTCCATGTAAGTTTATGAGAGTGGAACATCCAAGGGTGTAATATGGTTAGTCTCAGTAATAACCATATTTGAAGGGAAAAATGGTGGATCATCAGAGGCTATTAAAGGGGGACAGATGGTTGGGAAGAGGATAAAAATCCCTTATTTCTCATCCTTGTTGCTGCCCTGCCCGGAAGGACAAAGGACATTCGTGCGGCTAGGTTAAAATCCGGTTGATTTGCAATGAAAAAGCTACTTACAAGTGAAGATAACAGATTCAAGCTCCCGTCTCATTTGTACCTCATCAACATCATTAAAAATAGGATATGATTACCATAAGTGTATTAACTTTGCAGTTTCCTTTAATTTGTATGCATTTAGTAATTAGTTATGGGGAAATGATGACTAGTGTATAAAAGTGGGAAAGTTGCCTACTTTTCTTTCTAATTGAATGGAGATAACATGTATTCGTGACATAACGAAGGAGCTTAATTGTAACTATTTTTAATTTCCTGCAAAAGAAAGTAGGTACCTTTACCAATTGTTAATTTTCTTTTTCATGACTATCACATAAAAAAACCAAGCAAGAATACGTCCAGAGGAGCAAGGGTGTCACTACCAGTAGCAATGGAAGAGCTACCAGCAGCATCACATATTTAGTTGCCCATTATTAGTTGCCCAAGTTGTAAAACCACCACCATTTTACGTTGCCCATTTATTTAAGTTGTCCAAATGGAAGAGCTACCAGCAGCAATCACCAATATTTAGTTGCCCATTATGTAGTTTGCCCAAGTTTGTAAAACCACCACCATTTTACGTTGCCCATTTATTTAAGTTGTCCAATTAATTTTGATTGTTTTATCCATGAATTGTACAACAAAAAGACAAACCAATTAAACGTCGATACTTAAACAACATATTGTTTGTTCTTTCGAGTGATGGCAACAAAATTGGTTATGGCGGCCATGTAACAACTAAACCAAGCAGTTGAACATTTAGCCTACCAGCAGTAGAATGTTTATGACATGGCACTACCAATTTACCCAATTTAGTATAGTCATTTTTATGATGCTCAGTTTTAGTTGACCATCCTTTGTAAGTTGCCCAGTTTTTAAAACGATGCATAATTTTCCCATGTAGGTTGCGCTTCATACAGTACACAAAAGTACTTCAACTTTATTTTATTTCACAACCCAAAAAAAAGTTTAAAATAAAAATAATAAAAAAAAATAAAAAAAAATTATATAGTGACCATTAACTTTCATTTAAAGTTACCCGTTTTAAAGTTGCCCATTTTTTAAATACCGCATAACGTTTTTTATAAGTTTGCCAAATTTTAAAAGTAAATATATACACAACGATATGAAAATTGATTTATGTTTTTTGAAAATCATTTTGTAAAAATATAAATACGTAAGGGTAATTTATATGGAATATAATTAAATACAAAAAGTGATAGGGTAATTTGTTGCATTGGAGTGATAGGTTTTTGCAAAAACCTTTTTATAGCATCATTTAATGCATTAAATGCAAAAAGTCATTAAAGACTTTTGCCATTGTAAATGCTCAACACAAGTTCATATATTTATTGTTTCTACTTTGCAAACAATCGTTTACTAACGTTTTTATAAAATGGAAGCAAACGTTGAATTTTTAAAAATAAATACACAACAAATAACATAAATAAAAGAACAAAACAGAAAAAAAAAAATTAAAACCTACGAAATTAAAAATAAAGTACACAACAATGTTTTATAAAAAAGTTACACTACGAAATAATGTGGTGTTTTGGGTGAGAAGTCGCTTAAAAGAAGTGTATATACCACTTAGTATGGTTACAAGTTTTCCATGTCAGGCCTGCAAAAAAATTGAAGGCATCATTTTAATCATTTGTTGTTTGATGTTGTAGGAGCCTTTTTAGCTTTATCGGGTCCTAACTCTATGCAATGAATTGCCCCTGTATCTCCCTAGTAGCGTGGGCTCTTCTCATTATCCATCTCCCTTTTCGTGATACCACTTTGATGCCAACGAGAGCCTTGATTCTTCTAACGAGACCCTTGATGGCCAACGGGAGTCTACTTCACTGGATGGGAGTTTAGATTGTAGAGCGTTATGGTTTAGAGTTATTAGTCGTCATTTAAGAACGACTAAGTGCTATTAGTAGTCATTTAAGAACATGTGTGGGCCGTGAGATGACCCTCTTGACGCTGCATGGTAACCCACTTAATGTGTGAGTACATGCTTGAATAAACGAGTATGTAAATGATGATCATTAGCAAATGACGTTTTGTCATTGAGTGAAGACCGTGGTTATAATATATGGTAAGCAACTTTATATTGTTATTCAGGAACCAGTCGTAAAAGAACGATAACATCTTCAACTTCTCTAAAACGGTTGTGATTGTGTGTGTTAGATGTCCTTATTGTTTTTTGCGGGGTTGGTTGCGCCTTCATTCGTTGTAAAAACCTTTTATAGAAGAGGAAACACTGTAGTTTCACGTGTGAACAGTGACGTTGCCTGACTCTTATTCGTCTGGCCACGTGCCTAAACTTGTAGCTGGCGTGCCTACCTTGCATGTTGGACTAGACATTAAGTGAATTGTCTTGTCTTTTCAAAGTCTTGGAAAGGTACACAAATTATCCAAGTTCAACTTGTTGCGAGTATCGACTGAAATTTCCAAATGTGGATAGTTTGCTCAACTGCCTATAACTTTTTTTTTTTTGGAAAGCCAATATAATTTATTGCCCAATTTTATAAAGGCATGTGTTATATTCACGGTACCTAGATTTTTATCCCTTTTATAAAGTTGCCTATTTTTTAGGGGATACACACTATAAAGTTGCCTATTTTAATTTATTTAGCCACGTGTCGATCAAATGGAGATATACAGAGCGCCCTTTTATTTATTTATTTATATACATTTTTTTTTAAATTATTTATTCTCTATATAATACATAGATGGTGGACTCGGAAACATATGCATAAAATATTAGTAAAAATGTTGCCTTCAAAACAGGCCCCTTTAGCCTTTTCTTTCGGCCCAAACATTTTCTACTAGCCCACATCCACACAACCAATAGAATGTCTCCAGCAATGTTATACGTGGCTTCTCATCTTTAAGTCAATAGGGACATGTTTCGTTTAATTACGTAGCCACGTGTCGATCAAATGGAGCTCCACAAATCCTGCTCTTTAATATATATGTATATATTATATATATATATATATATTATATATAATAATAAATATAATTGGGGATTTGACGTTTGTCACACATCATTCATTGCTGCCGATTGACCATCTCATTGCTGCCGGTTGACTTAACGTTGCTGCTGGTAGTGTTTTTTATTCAAAGGTACTCTGGTTGACTTCATTGCTGCGGACGTTTAACAATTTGGGGGATTAATTTTGAGAATAAATTAAATTCAAATTGGTCAAAGTTTACGCGAGAAATTTAGAATTTAAAGCTGCTAAATTTGGAAACCGTATTCACGAACTAAATATTAAATTCCTCTCCCAAAATAACCTCAGTCTCTCAAATCAATTGCACATCTCATTCCTTCTTATTTGCACATCTCAATCCCTGATTCAACACTATGGCAACCCTTGAATACAAAGAAGATCACAACAAAGTTGGATTTCTTGAATCTTCTGATCGAAGTGAAGGATATGATCAGATTCTTTCCTTCTTAAGAGGTTCCTCTCTTAGGTTTGCTATTACTCATTGCCCAATGGTGGTATATGACTCACTGGTGCGCCAATTTTGGGATACTGCTGTTGTTCGAACGATTGTGGGAAGACCTCAGGAGATAGTTGCAACGATTGATGGGCAAGAACACATTATTAGTGAGGAGTCTATTCGAGTTCATCTTCAGCTAAATGATGAGAATGGGCTGTATGACTTATCTGAGCAGCAGATTTTAGATGGGATGGAAGCAATAGGGTATCCAATTGCTGGTAACTTTACATTTCTAAAGAAGAAGGTTTCACCTCAATGGAGGTTTCTTATTCACACTTTGTTGCAATGCCTTAGTAAAAAGTCTGGTGGGTGGGATCAATTTGGTAGTCACATTGCCTCTGCCCTTATTTGTTTGTCTGATGGGAGGGTATTCAATTGGTCTAAATACATATTTGAGGGAATGATAAGGAATATAGATAATGTTAAAACCAAATTCCTCATGTACCCTAGATTCTTACAAATCATTGTAGGTGTTCAGACCACTGACCCCTTACCTAGGATCATGGCTAAGTTGACTGCTAAATTGTTTGCAACTATGAAGACTAGATTTGTGGGAGACCATATGCCTCTTTTACCAGCTATGTTGCCTGGTGAACCTGCTGGAGCAGCTAATGCAGCTGGTGGTGCAGCTGATGCAGCTGGTGATGCAGTAGTCAATGCTGCTGATGCTAATCCACCCATTCCTGCTGGTACTGGGGCATCAGATGCTGCTGGTGCAAGTGCATCCAATGCTTCTGAAGCCCAGTTACCACCATCTCCCAGGGCGCCCTCACCTGAACCTATTGACCCACTTGAGCCTATAGTCCAGACCACACCTGTAGGGCCTCATGTTGACAAACCAACACCCTCAGTTATGCCTTCTGTTGATGTTCCTTCCTCATCCAGGGTATCATATCCTAGTCCATCTAGGCAGCCTTTTGAGTTTGAAACCAATATTGGTGGAGATTCTCATGTGTCTCCACCCAGATCCAACGAAGCTCATCACACCACAGGTACTGGTGCAGCTGAGAATCTTGATGCTCTCACCTCTGTGTCAACTGTAGTTGACAGGTATAAGCAGAAAATTGCAGATTTGGAGTCTGCGTTACATGACACCGAAAAGGAGCTTGGAGACAAGGTGATTGCTTTGGAAAAGGAAGTGAAGGAAACAAAAGAGAATTTTCATTATACAATCCATAAGTTGGTTGATAGAGTTGCAACTTTGGAAGATCAGTTAAAGAGCAAGAAAAGAAAAGCTGTGCTTTCTGACTCAGAAGAGGGTGAGGCTGCTTTGAATTTGGACCCTCTAAAATTGTTGGCCAAAGCAAGTTCGGAAATTTCCGCCAAGTCTCCAGTCATTAGTACAAGGAGCAGGTACAAAAGGAGACTAGTGAAGAAGTATGATGTGGATGATGTATCTAGGAGTGCAGCTCTTACTGCTGATTCTTCTGTTCATGTTGATGCTGCTACTTCTTCTGGTACTCAAGACCTTTCTGTTGGTCATCTTTCCACTGGTGTTGCTGCTGATAGTTCTATCATTGCTTCTGGTAGTACTATCGTTCCCCCTAACGGTCAATCTATTCCTGCTGTCATTGATCCAGCTGGAATTGATAAAGCTGATCCTAAGCCTCATAGTGATCCACCTGGTAGCTCCTCCATTGCTACTGGTAATGTTACCATTGCCCCTGCAAGTGACACTCCCATTCCTGCTGTATCTGATCCTACTCCTGCAATGCTGGATGAACTTGGGGGTTTGGTCTCTGATAAAGAAAGGGCTGAGCAAGAAAGGTTGCTTAAAAACCATGAAGATGACATGATGGGGGAAGCCATGGCTAAGCAGCTTCATGCTGCAGATTTAGCAACGACTGATAGACCTTTTACAACCACTTTGCCTCCAGAAAGACAAAAAGAGTTGGCTGCTGCTTCTTTACATTATTCTGAAGCAGATTGGATGCATCTTTCTTCTCAAGTGGCTGCCAATCCTAACCTGGCCAAGGAAATTTTGGGCATTGATATCTCAGATGATGATTTTCCTGCCAAAATGGTTGCATTGACAAAGCAAAGGACAAGGGCTCTTGCAGAACTCAAAGCCAAGGATAAAAGGAATAAACCTCTTACATATGCAGAAATGAGAAATGTTAAGAGACAAGTTGTCAAGAATCAGAGTATTCAATTTTGTTCTTCTGGGTGGACTATGGCTCAGGTGAGGAATATGTCAGATGAAGACCTAGACAGGTACTATGACAGGATCATGAAAGGTTTTCCAGCCAAGCCTTCATCTTCATTGGAAGAACCTTCTTCCAAGAGATTTAAAGTCACTGATTCTGCTGACCTTTCTGGTGATGTCTCTGTCCTTGATACTTCCTCACTCTCAAGAAAAAAGTTTTCTATTCCTGCTGATCACCAAGCTTCCGCTGCTCCTGAAACTGCTAAAACTGCTCAGTTTCAGTCATCCTCTTCTACTCCCAGCACCAGAAAAAAGAGTCATGCTAAGAAGCATTATGCTGAATCTATTGCAGAAATGGATGATGAGGAGTTTATTCAGTTGGCTTCAGAGAGTGAATCTGAAGATTATTCCTCTCTTTTGTGTGGTCATATTGCTCATTGGCAAGTTGTGACTATACCTGGAGGGGAAGTCAATATGTTGTTCACACTGGATGGCAAAACCAAACAGTTCATCTTTCTTCGGGAGATTCTGCATTTGGTGACCAAAAAAGATTTGATTAACTTGTATCGAATGGTGGAACAGTATTATGAATCTAATAAGCCTTCTGGGTTTGGTCTTCACCTTTGGGGTGATTTGAAAGTTTTAATGGATTCTCAAGTGGGAGGAGGTTCTTGTAATGTTTGGTCTGATCAACAGTCTTGGAGAGTTCATAGTTGGAGGTTGTATTCTCCTTCTAATGTTCATGTCCTTGAAACCATCTCTAATAAGGTGTTATTTATGTTTGCGGATGTTCAGTATCCTTTGTCTGTAGAGCTGATGGAAAGAATGCTTAAAAGTAAGTTGAAGGTCAGCAAAATGGCTGTTGGGAATGATATGACCACAGCTGAACAATTGGTTAGATTTATCAAAAATCAAATTGCCACTACCAAAGGTTGATCTGTTTGATTTTGGTATAAGCCTAAGGGGAGGCTTATTTTCTTGTTGTTGTTGTATAATTTTCTTTTCTTTCTTTCAGTACTCAAAAATAATTAAATAAATAAATAGAAAATTAAAAAAATTATAAAAATCTTCGTATTTAGTTTATTTTGCAAACTTGTTTGTTTTGAGGGCACCACTTGCAGGTACAGTGTTGGTTCTTGAACCACACAACAAATGGTATTCAACTTACCATGTCTAGCAGACAAGGAAAAGTTGGCTCACCATGAGGGTACGGCTCTGGTGTGATCCTCAAATCCGTTTATAGCTGTGATAGTTTGCTCAAAACTATTAGGGTACTTCAACTCACCCATGTTTAAGAACTGAGAGTTGAAATGGTGTTCAATTCACCATGGATTTTACCCTTTTGGGTTTCCTAAGAATTGGCTAGCCCACATGCATATGGCTTGTGGTAAAGGCAGTTTGAAAACCATATTTGGTACTCAATTCACCAAGGTTCTGCTGTAACCAAGAATTGGCTAGTCCTGAGCAAACGGCTACAGGTAAAGACAAGTCAAATCCGTTTATAGTTGATGATTTACTAAAAATCATATGGTTATCAATGTACCATGGTCTTACACACAAAAACATTGGCTACTCCAGTAGTGATGGCTATTGGTAAAGAGACATCAAATCCATTAATTTTCAATGATTCACCTCTCACAGGAGTTAACACACCTGGAAGTGATGAGAATAGTATGAAACTTAAGTGATTTGATGTACACATTGTCATAGTAGCAGTCAAGATCAAGAGAATTACATGGTAACCAGCTTAATTGCAGATGATTATATTATGTTGCTGCTTTTATATAGAGGTTGCTGCTGGAAATGTTTGCTTTAAAGATGTTGCTTCTGGTTACTTAATCTTGCTGCTGCGCAAGTGCAATCCTGCTGGTAGCTTTGGTGTGTTCCTGCTGGCAGTGTTTATTGCTGCTGGTCGTTGCTTATTTTTAGTATGTTAGTTACAGTTATTCTAGGAAGAGATTTGTGTTTATGTCTACACACGTTTCCGTAAAAGTCGTATTAGGGTTTCTTGCCTATAAAATAAACATACGGCTTAGAGTTTCATATATGTTTTGGTAATGGAATACAAAAGTTAATAAAAGATCCATACAGGATCATAGTTCATTAGTCATTGTCTTCTTCACAATCTTATATTTAGTTTCCGCATAAATATAAGTTTGTCATACAGAGATTTTTATTGGCTCAAAGATCAATCAAGGCGTCGATCCTACAAGTTTGGTTCTGCAACTTAGAAAGAAGCATAAGGGATAGTACAAAAATAACAGGCTCCTACCTATGTGTGTTCATTGCTCTCCTTAAGATTATTCATTATATTCGGCGTAGTGATTAATTTTGTTTCAATTCAAAAAAAAAAAAGATCATTGCTCAACAGGGATTCAACAATTTATTTTACGTAAATACAAATAGAAAAAAATAGAGACCTCTGAAAAAAGGTGGGAACAGTCACTTCTTTTGAATGGTGACTTCATAGACCATGCAATAGCTCTTGGAATCACATTAGGGTCTTTACTCCACCAACGTTCAGATCTTTCTAAAGACTCGAGTATCCAAATCTAAACAAATTGTAAAACACAAACATATCAATCAGTCCATGAAAATGTTCGGCTGAAAAATATATTATTAATAAAAATAAATACAAACCTGGAAAGCAAATACAAATCCAGACAAAGTATAGGTCGGAACAGATTTTGGGTTTTTCTTCAATACTAAAAGGTGGTTATCCGTGTGCTTATCCATTACATTATGAAGTTGGCCATATAAATGGGTCCAAATATGTTCACCCCACGGAAATGCATTCCAAGCTTCTAGGTTTTCAACCAACCTCATCAATGTGTCATCAACTTGGGATGTCAATAAACGACCCATAAAGATCACCTCTAAGACTAACAAAAGAGATATCCGTATTGCGTCTTGATCACATAGCTTGCGAAACTGCTCTTCATCCTCGATGACACCAATAAGGTCTAAGTTGGTTACAATCAAACCTCGCTTCTCAGGAAACACCCTATCACGAAATTTTAGAGCACCAGAAGTGTATAACTCAAAGCTCAGACTTCCAAACCGCAACCCCGTCATTAGACAAAACTCAGGACGACCAAAATGCAGAGTATGTCCATCTAGGTAATAGATAAAGGGCATATCATAATGAGACTCGTCCACTCTTCTTTGTTTCCGTACCATATAGTCAATGACGTGTGTTTCATGTTCAAAGTATAACAAATACAACCATTTTCCAAAGCATGTACTCCTAAACAAGTTCCGTCGTTTTGCGTCTAATTTCCGATTTATCAACCAAAAGTAGTTGAGTTTGCTACTAATGATTACTTTAGCTTCATAGTCCTAAAAGGAAAAAATATGTTAACTCAGAACATACAATTCATAACAAAATAAGTTTGAACACATGTATACAGCCAGCGTAAACACTATCATACACAGTTCAGATGATTACAACTTAACTACAACCACTTAGTGTTGGACCATAAGAATAGGGTGTTTTGCTTATGACCTTATTTGAATCAGGCATGGCGTATCAGATACAACCCAAAATCGTGGCTTATCAAATACATCCCAAAACAAAAATCAAATCATAATCCACATAAATGCATAAACAAACAAACAACACTATATTATACCAGATAAACAAAAATCAATAACGATACAAAACAAATGTAATAAAGATTCGTAATACGCTGTACATACCATATTATACCACATTTTTTCTAATCAAACAAACAATCGACGGTGTTAAAAGATTTTATTGGAACACTGTTCAATGAACAGTTACTCTGTTTTCAGATGACAATCAGGGAAAACAATGGTAGTAGATTGGAGATTGAAATAATAGTGTAACAAGATAAACAAGCGCGAACATAAACCCAGTTTATTTTTTTTGACCGTGACTGTGAAACGAGATGGAGGGAAGAAGTGTATAGAGGAGATGCTGTTTGTTTTTAAATTTTTATTTTCGAATACGGTATGAACAGTAATGAAAGCAGTGAACAGTGTAAAATTTTTGAAATGACCAAAAAACCATCTGTAAAGTATACGGTTGCCCAACAAATAAAAGTTGCCCAAAATACACTACCGTACAATACGTGATTATACGAGTTGCCCTGGGCTAAGGGGGGAATTTTTTGAGATCGGGATAGATACTCTTAGCACTTGGGCAATCGGGCTATTTTAGTAATTATCCCTTATTATTATTATTATTATTATTATTATTATTATTATTATTATTATTATTATTATTATTATTATTATTATTATTATTATTATTATTATTATTATTATTATATTATTATTATTATTATTGTGCTAATTAAGACCAAAATGATTAAACTAGTTAAAACTAACTTAATAAGCATCAATTATCATTGAAAGGAACAAACAAGAACAAAAAATGGCAAATAAGCAATAAATAAGCTATGGAACAGTAACCTTTGACTTTTCTTGAATTTTCTGGAAATTCTGAACTATGAACAGGACTGAATTGGATGAGCTATTAAAAGCTATTTTAAGCTTGTATAAGCTTATTCTAACAGGAAAAAAAAAAGGTTTTTGAATCATATAACAATAACTAACTTTGGATTCGAATTAACATAAATAATTGAGAACTTGAAATTCTATTACACTTGGAATTAGAACAATGTTGATTAATTTGAGAACAAATAAGCTTAAAATAACTTGAATTATAATTTTAGTACTGAAAGTGAAACTGAAAAAACTACTGAACTACTAAACGACTACTCAAATTAATCTACTCCTAGTTACTCCTCTTCTGTGTGTGAGAAGTGAGTTTTATATTACTCAAAAGCTTCCCCTTGTGTCTCTGATCAGATCCTATCCCTCCAATTGGGCTCAATCAATCCCAATCGTCCATCTCCATTTTGGTGGGAAAATGGGATTTAGCCTTTTCTGAGCACGTGGGTTGTGGGAAAGCATGTGAGGAGGGGAGAGGTAGAGTTGCGTGTGGCAGAGAAAAAGTATGGGGGACATGGGACACATGATTGTTTGTGGTCTGGGGAAATGGTGGTGGTTTTGGCGGTAGTGGTATTAGGGGAGATGGGTTTGACTTTTAGTGTTGACTGGTTTTTATCTAAAAACGGGGATAAGGTTTTTGGTTATTGGATTGGGCTTTTGTGTTTGGTGTGGGCTGGGTTTGGTTGTGGCTGGGATTGGTTTAAAGGTTGGGATTTATTTAAGATAGGGTAAAAAGGGTTAAGGTTTATTTTAGGATTTGATTTGGAATTGGTTTTATCTTTGAGGGACCAAAGTTGCCAAATCTGAAAAGTTACACCAAGGGCCAATTCTGCCATTTTGATTTTCTTTGAAGGTTGACTTTTGACACTTGAGCAATTTCTCGGTCCAAACTCGTAAATTTCTTCCCCGTCCTCGGCTTTTCACGATTTTCCAATCTTGTGCTCGGTTTTGTCTGTTTTTGCCCTGTTTTCAATCCTTTTGTACCTGAAACACATAAAAACACAAACCAAGAATATTTGCAGTAATATTTGATCTATTTGGGTGTTTTTGGTCATTTTTGTGTCTTTTATGGGTATAAAATGATGAGTATTTACACACTCATCAATCCCCCACACTAAACTATTGCTAGTCCCTAGCAATCCGATCATATGAAGTAATGAAAGGATCAAAAGAATACCAAGTATACCCCGTTTCGACTTTTTATTAAAATGTAAGAAATTTAAACTAGAACAAAAATAGACAAAATGCTTGATTTTCCAAAAATGGTATCATAGAACGGGATTCACACAAAATGGGTGTCTCCAGGGAATTGAAATCGTCATCCTCTTTTTTATACTCCCAACTAAGCTTAAACTCAATGTGCAAATGTTTTTTTTTTTTTTTTTGTAAAATGCTAACACTACTTATACTAATAATCTATGTAAGCCGAGACTTAACTTTTCACTCCCATATTTATTCAAGTTAGGTGACTGTGCTTATTTTCAAAATTTTGATCACAAAAATCGACGTTTTTATAAGATTTTGACTAATACTAGGTGAAAGATAGATTTAAAATTTACAACAAGCAAGTTTCAAAACTTTATTCAACACATACATCTTTATCAAAACTTATTGCATTTTGCAATATCATTCCATTTTTGCATTTTGCAATATCATTCCATTTTCTTTTCTTTTCATTTTCTCATTTTTTTCTTTTTTTTTTTTTTTTTTTTGAACTTGTGCAACATAAACTAACAGAGTTTCACGGGAACCAAGATCTTACACTTTCTGGAATAAAGGATCCAAGGGCCGTTACAACGGAGAGTTCCAAGACTCTAAACATTCCTGAAATGAGGATCCAAGGGTGTTAGACCAAGACCTCACACATTCCTGAATTAGAGGTCCAAGGACCAGTGTAAGAGGGTAGCCAAGACCTAAACGCCTTCCGGAAATAAGGATCCAAGGGCCGATCTTGAACCGTAGCTTATTTAGCACATACATTTATTACTTAATTTTTGCAACTTTCAAGCAAAGTATCACTTTCATTTTGCATTATTATGACATATGCTTGTTCCGAAGTTTAAATAAAGCTTTGAACTAGTATTTTTCAAAATCGTATAAAAAAATGATTTTGTGTGTTCAAATGTTTGAAAATAAGCACTTATTAAGTCAGATTAGTTATCTCCTGGGAGGAAAAGCCATAGATTACTTATATAAGCTCTAAAGAAAACCAACTATTCTACTCTTAGCATTTTCATTTGCACATATCGTAAAACCTTAGTCTAACCGTTAAGGAAGCAGCCAGATCAACACTCCGGCAGAGTCGGGATTCCCCTTGTTCTAACCTAATCAAGACTAAACACTTCTTTTTTATTGCAATTTCTTATCTAAAAACGAAAAAAATTTGAAAATTTTGGCCAAAACGGGGGTACTAGGGCACTAGAAGGTACATATGTGACAAAAATCACGAGAATTCACCCCCACACTTAGAATTGAATATTGCCCTCAATATTCAAAGTACCGGCTATTATGCCGACACTTAGAACGTAAAAAGGTAATACTAATAGCCAAGTGTGTGACAGAATTCTCTTTTTTCCACAAACAGGATTAAAAAGATATCCCTAGATAAACGTTAGCAAAAGGATCGGATATTGGGCGGCTGGATTGAAAACAGGCACATCAATCATCATGATCTAAGGGAAACCTGCAAACAAGAGCAAACAACACACAAAACAAAGCACAGTAGAGGAATCCCCCCACACTTAGTGTCAGAAAATAGAAAGAAGTCAGAAGCATGGGTTGTCACCCATGAAATGCTAATGTTTTTGTTAACCGAGTTACTATCTTGACTCGACCCCGAATTCATTTGTTCTTGGGGAAGCATGTGGAAAAGATAATCTGCATCGGACTTTCGTTCAAGAGGTTTGGATAAACATTGAAGCATATGAAAGTTCCACTCCGATGAGATTCCCACGGTATTAAGAAAGAATGACCATAAATGATGATACCGGGGTCAAATATGGTATCCTCACTCCCAACGAAGTGAAGAAGAGGAGCAATCACATCAAATGTGATGAAAAGGAGAAAGATTTTGATAACAATTAAGATCAATCTTCATCATCAGAAACTATTTTATCATTAAAGCTCTTGGGGTAATTCGCAACAAAAGTCTCAGGAGGGAGGGATGGGGTGATTTTATCAACAAACACATTCTTATGATCAAGAACATCTCCCCCCAGACTAGAATCTTTCTCAAGATCAAAATAAAAATGATCATACTCTGGATGAGAGAGTTCACCGGAGAACTCTTCAAAGATAACCGGATCATTTTTATCAAAGAGAAACGAGTCATACTCGGGAAGAGAGATATAAGCATGAGAAGTGGTACTGCCACTACTCGTCTCTTCCGAAAGATTGATCTCAAAAGAAAAGGCTTAATAAGCCGGGAGAGAATAGTCGGGATGAGAAGTGGGACTGCCACTAATCTCCTCTGCCGTATCAAAAATAAAACTCTCATAATCGGGAAAAGAATCCTCGAGCTCGAGCTCCGGAGGATCTAACGGCTTTTCTTCAAAAATAACTTCCTTAACTTCCTCCGGGGGAAGGGAAAATGACGGTTCATCAATTATCATCTTTTCTAATAACGGAGCATCTCCCCCCGGGTCACCATCGGCCTCAACAATTTCCGGCGAAATTGGATCTTCAACAAGAAAAACTTCGAGCTCTTCCATAGTGACGTCACTTCCTTCAAACGGCATAAGAAAAGGGGAAGAGTCGGTAGTGATAGGTTCAGAAGATGGAGTGGGATTGCCACTCTGAGATTGAATTGATTTCTGAACGATATCTTCTTCAAAAGGTTCATCCTCATCACTTTCATCAGAGTATGTAAATTGAATAGTGTTAGGATGACCTGGTCCTTGCTGGCAATGTTGACTTATATAATTTTCGTGCTTGCCAAGGACCTTAATTTGTGCATTCTCTGCGGAAATGTAATCGGAATAATGATCATTCAAAATAGTGGTAGAGTCGTAAAAGACTTCGGCGTCCCACTGATAATGATGATGTGTCATATTCTCGATTAAATCGTAAGCTTCTTGAGGAGTCTTCCGCATGAGATTGCCTCCGGCAGCCAACATGATTTTGTCTCGATCAATCATATTTATGCCATGATAAAAGGTGAGGATTTGATCAAGCAGTAAAATTCTATGATCAGGACATTTCTGCAGCAATGATTTGAATCTCTCCCAAGCTTCAAATACTGATTCCTTGGATAATTGCCGAAAATTCAGAATGTCTTTCCGAAACTGCAACGTTTTAGAATATGGAAAGTATTTCGAAAGAAACTCGAGGAACATCTCTTCCCAAGTATGAATCGAATGGGTTTTAAGAGTGTAAAACCAAGATTCAGCTTCGTGGGTTAAAGAGAATGGGAAGAGATTCAAACGGATGTTATCTTGAGAAACTCCGTTTTGCTTGAAGAATTGAGTGATCGATAGAAATTTGTCTAAATGATGATTAGCATCTTCATGTTCAAATCCATGGAATTGGCAGATTTGTTGAATAAACTCAATCATATGATCTTTCAAAACAAAATCGTTTGTTGGAGCGATCGGTCCTCCTCTACCGATGAGCGTCGGATGATAGAAATCCTCCATGGTCCTTGGATCATGGGGATGAGATGGGAAAGAATCGAACATGGTGGAGAATTAAACAATATGAGGGATAAGAAGATAAGAATTAAACGGTTAAGAGGATAAGAAGATAAGAATTAAACGGTATGAGAGGGTAAAGAGATAAGAATTAAACATATAAGAGGATACGAAGATTCTTATTGGTTTTATATAAAAGATAATAAGATAAGAAAAAATATTTTTGGATTTTTTATAATTGGAAAACAAATGAGGATAGAAGAAAAACAAAATTTAAAAGAGAAACAAATTTTGAAAAAGAAAATATTTTTGGATTTTTATATGTAAGAAAATATTCACAAGAAAAACGATAACTTCGCGGGGAAGGATCTTCAAAACACGAATCGATACTCGAAAATCACGAACTCACTTCAACCTTCCCCGGCAGCGGCGCCAAAATTTGATTCGTTAAAATCAACTCGTATTTTCTCCAAGGATTTACAAAGGAAATATGTAAACTCGAGTCGTATTCCCAACAAAGGTTTGAATGGAATTTGTGATCTCGATTCGTGAAACGTGTTTGAATATTGAAAACAAAGAGAGTTTGGGTTTTTACGCTAAAATAAGTGAACATTAACTAAAAACGACTTAAAAGGTAAGGAAAACTATAATCTAAAGTACTCGAGATTAAAAACGTAAAGGAAAACAGAAAATACGTTTATACCAGGAAAATCCCGAGCCTAAACGTCAAAACGATGAAATACTAACTCTACGGGTACAAATCTATTTTTCCTAAGTCCTAATTAATAAAAGAAAATTTAAAAAAAAAAGAATTATATTTTTCTGATTATTATTTAATTAAATACGAATTAAAAACTAAATTTAAAAGAAAAATAAATTAAAAATATTAAATGAAATGGAAAATCATGAAAAAATACAGAAAAGTCCTAATCAGTATTCTAATACTAGGAAAATTAAAATGACCAACTCAGATTATTGGGATAAGCCAGAAATAAGCCACGGATGAAATAAGCTAAAAGAATTGCAAACTGGTTAAATAAAACATTTTGCAAACCATAACCAGTTAAAGACCCTAGGGCAGTTGGCTAAGGTAATGTGTTGGTGAACAAGAGGTACCAGGTTCGAATCCCTGGTTGTCCCCTTTTTTGCTAAACATTTTTTTTTATGCTTTTCTTTTAACCAACTTAATAAGCACTTGAAAATAAGCAAATTACTAAACTACAACTATTAATTAAAAAGCTGAAATATGCTCACAAATAAGCCACAAGGACTGGACAGTTTGCTTTATAAGGAAATAAGCTAAAATTTGGACTAAAAGTTGATAAAGCTATAAATAAGCTTAAATGAAACTTAACTTAAACTAAATGATTAACCATAAGCTAATAGGAAGGCTGAATAAGCCACAATAGGGGAAATAAGCATTGGAATAAGCTAAAAAGCCACAAAGGGCTGCTGATGCATCATGGTGCAGGGCAAATTCAGCCTATTTCAAGCTTATAAAAAGCAGTTCAAATAAAATCCTAAAAATCTAAAAAAAAATAGACATGGCTAGATAAGCCAGCCAATAAGAACTGTGCAAATTTTGAGCTTATAACAACTTAAATTGAGTGAATTAAAAATGCATAAATGGGCTGCAAAAATGGAAAAATTAAAAAGATATGCAGTCTGCTTATACTATTTGGCCGATTTGAGCGATTTTGAACTAAGGCCTAAAAGGAACTTGAACACTACTGACTATGGACTAAATTGGACCTAATATATGCAAAAATAAGGGCTTATTCAAGCATAAGCTTATAAAGAGCTTATAAGCTCAGCTACTCACCTGAGCTACTACCACCCAACTCAAATTCTTTAAAAGCTTTAAAAATAGCTCAAGAGCTCCTATAAACAAACTAAATAAGCTAAAGTAGGAAAGATTGAAAGTCATGAATTGCACATGAACAGTGATCCTAGGTTTTTACCCGTTTTAACCCATTAACCCAAACACACCTTTAGGTACAGCTATTGAAGTTTTAAACTGGAAATAAGCAAAACAAGCTTGGATTCCTACTTATTACTATTTAACTAACTAAATTACATCTTACTTATTAGTTTTCATGGGGAAATAAGCATTCAAATAAGTTGAGCTTATTTGACGGTTTATTAAATTTTTTTATTTTTTATTTTTTATTATTAATTTTTTATTTTTTTGCTAATTAAGACCAAAATGATTAAACTAGTTACAACTAACTTGATAGGCATCAATTATCATTGAAAGGAACAAACAAGAACAGAAAATGGCAAATAAACAATAAATAAGCTATGGAATTGTAACCTTTGACTTTTCTTGACTTTTCTGGAAATTCTGAACTATGAACAGGACTGACTTGGATGAGCTATTAAAAGCTATTTTAAGCTTGTATAAGCTTATTCTAACAGGAAAAAAAAAGTTTTTGAATCATATAACAATAACTAACTTTGGATTCGAATTAACATAAATAATTGAGAACTTGAAATTCTATTACACTTGGAATTAGAACAATGTTGATTAGTTTGAGAACAATTAAGCTTAAAAGAACTTGAATTATAATTTTAGTACTGAAAGTGAAACTGAAAAAACTACTAAACGACTAAACGACTACTCAAATTAATCTACTCCTAGTTACTCCTCTTCTGTGTGTGAGAAGTGAGTTTTAAATTACTCAAAAGCTTCCCCTTGTGTCTCTGATCAGATCCCGGCCCTCCAATTGGGCTCAATCAATCCCAATCGTCCATCTCCATTTTGGCGGGAAAATGGGATTTAGCCTTTTCTGAGCACGTGGGTTGTAGGAAAGCATGTGAGGAGGGGGGAGGTAGAGTTGCGTGTGACAGAAAAAAAGTATGGGGGGACATGGCAGACATGATTGTTTGTGGTTTGGGGAAATGGTGGTGGTTTTGGCGGTAGTGGTATTAGGGGATATGGGTTTGACTTTTGGTGTTGACTGGTTTTTATCTAAAAACGGGGATAAGGTTTTTGGTTATTGGATTGGGCTTTTGTGTTTGGTGTGGGCTGAGTTTGGTTGTGGCTGGGATTGGTTTAAAGGTTGGGATTTATTTAAGATAGGGTCAAAAGGGTTAAGGTTTATTTTTGGATTTGATTTGGAATTGGTTTTATCTTTGAGGGACCAAACTTGCCAAATCTGAAAAGTTGCACCAAGGGCCAATTCTGCCATTTTGATTTTCTTTGAAGGTTGACTTTTGACACTTGAGCAATTTCTCGGTCCAAACTCGTAAATTTCTTCCCCGTCCTCGGCTTTTCACGATTTTCCAATCTTGTGCTCGGTTTTGTCTGTTTTTGCCCTGTTTTCAATCCTTTTGAACCTGAAACACATAAAAACACAAACCAAGAATATTTGCAGTAATATTTGATCTATTTGGGTATTTTTGGTCAATTTTGTGTCTTTTATGGTTATAAAATGATGAGTATTTACACACTCATCAGATCCTACGATCAGGATAGCAATGTCGACAACTATGTTTAAAACATTCAAAGGTTCATCATTCGTTACACTGATAGTACGATTACAATTTGCCAAATTAGAATCTAAATCAGATGCAACATGAGTTTTATTCAAATTCCTAAGTTAATCTTCTACTTCTGGAGCTCCTAGTTTTCCGCTTCTACGTTGCCAGATCCTATTCTTCTGTTTGTTTCTCTTACGCTTTGATCTGCTAACGCTAGTAGTGGGGACTATTCCTGTACAAGTGGAAGGATTCAAATTAGTAGTCTGAGGGGATGTTTGCCTAGGTGTTATGTCCATTTTTTACATTCCTGGTGCAATCACATTTGTTTTAACAAACATTCCTTTTTCTAGTAACTGAATTTTCTCTTTAAGTTCAATAATGATGTGATTCTTTTGTTGAATTTTTGAATCGAGTTCTCTATTTAAGCGAACGGTTTCATTACGATTTTGAAAACATTCATCGATTTCCTTTTCATATTTGAAAATTTTTCTTTTTAAAACAACATTTTCATCTTCAAGATTCACAACTTTGGATGTGTGACTGTTTTGAAAGGACATCATTTCATTTTGACTTTGCAATTTTAATTCAAAATCAAGACTCTGAGTTTGACACCATTGTAGCTTCTGATTAAGTTAAAAAATTTCTGTTGAAAGTTTACTTTGCACATCATCATTGTGTTTAATGATTCTCTCATTTTCTCTTTTTAAAGTTTCAATTTTGTGTCTCAACGTTTCAGTGTCAGCAGTGTGATCATCAACAAGCATAGAATTGCAAGACTCATAAATCGAATTCATAACGACAGAGATAATATCAGAACTTAGAACATCTTCCAAGAGTCGATCAACTTCATTTTGTAAAACCTTGTTTTGACGTTTTTGTTTTGAGATCGAATTTTCTGTTGCATTGAAAGTGTTCATCATGGATGTTACTTCTGCTTGGAGTTCCTATTCCCAGTGTGTAGCACAAAGACGCAAATGTTTAACGTATGGTAAAAATTGTTTTTGAAAAATTTATCTCTTTTGTTTTTCGTAAGCAGATTGAAAAGTAGAAACTTTTATCTCAGAGTTATGTTCAATTGCTTGTTCTAAAAGGTTGATGTCTTCCATAAACGTATCAAAGTATCTAAGTACAAGACATCATTTAGTTAATGGTGCAATTACTCCAGAAGTTGGTAAAGGACCATTTATTTTTGCCATTAGTTTAACAGGACCAACATCAGAAGAAGATTCATGAATTTGCATTACAAACCATGGTTATTCTGTTTTATCTTTTTGAGGAACGAAGGTGTCAGAAATATGAGGCACGTTTGAATAATAAAAAGGTTTATTGAACTTAACATTGCTCATTTTTGATCGACTCTCTTCGTCCTATTCCCGTTCTTCCTCATAGTTATATACAACAACACGCATAGTTGAATCATCAAAGAGGTGGTCTGCACTATACAACTTTGGATTTTCCTTGAGTGCTTTGTGTAGAAAACGTGGTTTTTCATCATCAATAGAAAAACCATAACCTTGGGGATTTTGCTTTAAAGTAAACTTTTGAATTGTTGTTGCAGACTCATCAGTTTTATAAACAACTTTTTGAAACTCTTTTAATTTACTTTCCAAATCTACGATTTCATCAAGATAATAATCAATTCGTTTCCTAGACACTTGTTTATGTTCAGAAAAACTAGCTTGACAAGTTGACAACTCTATTTTTGTTTTTGAAAGTTCAGAATTGAGGTGTTCAACCTGTTGTTTGAATTCTAATTTTTCTTGTTCCATTTGAGAAACCAAGTTATTTTTGGAAGCAATTAATTCTCTTATTTGATGTTGTAAATCTTGTTCTTTGACATAAGCTTTTTGAAATGCAACTTCAAAACCTTGTTCTCATTTTTCTTTTGTTTCAAAATTTGTGAGTTGTATTTTACAGCACTCAAAGTCCGCAGTTAATGATGCAACTTTTGCTTTTAATTTTCTGTTGATTTCATTGCATTTTTCAATCTGAGATTTTTGTAAGTCCAATTGGGATTGGGTGATGAGTTCTAGATCTAGACCGAGCGAAGTTTCATTTTGTTCAATTTGATCATTGTTATCGTCATCAATTGGATCATCAAATGTAACACCTGGGTTAATTTGATCATCATCAAATGTAACAACTGTGTTCATTTGTTCATCTTCTTGAGGAGATAATAATGAATCATTTTGAACAACTTGCTCCTCGTCTGATGCAGATGCAGATGGTGATGCAATTTCATGTATTAGATATGTTGTTGGATCAGGTACTTGAGACAGACCATCAGTATCATACATTGGGCCTGTGTCACTCATGTGAAGTTCCTGAATGTTTGTCATTAGCATCACAGCTGCATTTGCTTCCAAATCCTCCATGTCATCATCTGAATATGCATTTGCCATGAAGATGTTTTCTTTATCAGTGAGAGTGCCCCCTGATTCATCCTTTAGAGCCAGAAGTAGTGCCTGCTTATGAAACTCACTACCTCTGACTCTAGGTTTGGGACATGCATTAGCCAGATGACCTTTCCCATTGCAGTTATAGTACTTAACCATAGTATTCCCAGTCCCTATATTCCCAGTTTCAACAAGTTCAACCCTTTTCTGAGGAGCACCTGCATTGTTCCTACTTCCACTAACTGCATTAAACCGTTGTCCATTTTCTGAATTTATCATATAACCTCCTGATCCAGTTCTTCCATAAGTACAATTCTGTATTTCAACACGTCCATCTTGTACAACAACATGATTCCTTGTGTTAGATGAAGTGCGGAGACGATTGTTGGATTTGTTAGAGAATTTGCTGAAAGCACTAGCAATGAGTGAAAATCCTTCATTCAAATAGTTGAATGCATCGTCGTCGTCATTGTTTGTATTTGTGTAGAACATGGTGTCAGTGTTGTCATAGGGGACAAGTTGATTGTCAGTTGTTTGCTGTGTTGAATCATATGGAATAAGTTGGGTTGATGGGGTTTGTTGAGGATAAGTAAAGTGATGTTGTTGTTGGACATAAGCATGGTTTGACTGTGGAGGTGGAGCAAAGTGAGACTGAGCTAGCAGTGCCAATGAATTTGAAGTTGTAGAAGGTGAATAAGTGCTACGAAGAGCTCGATCTTTGTCAAATTCAGATTGATGGTGCTTCAGATAATCATACAACAACCCATAAGATGCATTTTGTAGATTTTTGGCTTGACAAACAAACGTGACATATTTTTGCCAATCTGGACCAAGACAGCTGAGGAACTTAGTGTTGATTGCAATACTTGGTAAAACAATGTTGTGTATGTTGATTCGTTGTATGTACATGGCAGTTTTAATATTTGTATTCCCGATAGATGAAAGGTCACTTGAGGAGAAATGACAATCAATCTTCAGGAGTTGTATTCCTCGACGAGATTTGAATTGAGAATTACGTTTATGTTTTTCTTTTTTAATGCTTGATTATCAATTGTTTTTAGTTTGGTTTTTTAAAGAAGATTTTAAAAACTATTTAAACTAATTAAAAGTAACTATTTTAACTATTTTAAAGGTATACTGCAACTAATATCGATAAAATTAAGCTAAGAATATGATAATAAAAGATATGGTTGTCAAGTTAGGTGAAAAGATCATTTAAGTGTGAATAATCGTTTAAGCCCGTTTAATTAATACCCATCAAAATAAATTATTTTCTCACAACGTTAGTTTATTTTGAAAACAATTTATTTTTCTTGGCAAAAATTATTAGATCTAAATAATCAATTATCCTAACGGATTTTTCCCGTTAAAACAACCAACTAAATAAATCCAAAAAAAATCCGGAAATTATTAATCTACAACCTTTGATACCCCTTTAAAAAGGAATATTTTCTCACAACATTGGTTTATTTTGAAAACACTTCTTTTTATCTAGGTAATATTTACTTAATTCAAATAGTTAGTTACATTAACGGCTTTTGCCCATTAAAATTACTAAAAATCAAACCAAGTAAAACAAAGGTTATCAATCAATAATTTTTAAGTTTTCTTCACACTTAAATCACATTCTACCAACACTTAACAAGCATACAAAAGATCTACTCACTGCTCATATTAACTAAGCTAACAATATCAAATCCAACAATAATAAGCATATTAAATCTAAACTAATTATCAAACTAAAACTATTTAAAAAGAAAGTAAATATAACCCGGAGAATGAGATGAGACGAATAAAACCACCCGATCTTGTAAACTAAAACTAACACTAAAGATTAATCCTTTATTAACTTTTACTTAACTAATTAGTTAATAAAGTTGCAAACTTTATATACTAAATAGCTTAATAAAAACTATTAAAGCTTTAAACTTTAGAAAATAAGCTAGCTTATAAGACCCTTAAGCTCCTCGCCCAAAATAAACTCCTTAATACCCGCTAATCTTCTTCTAATCATCTAAAGCTCGATAATTTATGTAAATTTAAGTGGATGTAGATAATAAAGTTTGCAACTTTTATGAGTAAAAAGCTTAAAAATAATAAAAACTTGATTTTTAAAACTAAATCAACACTAAAAATGTAAAAAGATTAAAACTTTAATTAAGAGATAAGATTAAAATAACTTTTAAAACAAAAAAATTCAAACTTTATAAAATAAAAACATAAGACTAATAGATTTATAAAAGAAAAGTTTATAAAAAGGTTGATTAAGAAGGTAAAACTAAAAATTAAGTGGGTAGAAAAAAAAACTAAAACATTAAAATGAAAGATTAAATTTAATAACACATAAACATAAACTAATAATGATTAAACCTTACTTGAATAAAAGATTAATACAAAGTGTTAATGATAAAAACTAAACAAATCTAACTCTAACTCTATTAACTAAAAAAAACAAAGAAGAAAGGATGAAAAAAAAAGTTGATATGCGGCGCACCCTATTTGATGTGTCGTATGGTATATATAAGAGATAATCTCATAATACCCTAGTTTTCTTTGCTGTGCACTCCACGTCCAAACTACAACACATAAGGCCAAACATTAATCCGTATTAGGCTTTTCTACTTGTTGCTTCCAAATAGCCCAACAACAATTTTGATTAATTGATCTAATAAAGGCCCAAGATGTGTCGTATGTATCAAGTCTTGAACAATGTCATGAATTCAGTTTTGTAGCAGATAAAACCACGAGATTTCTTCATATTTTCTTCTATTTTATTATTTAAAAATTTAGCTATTTCTTTTCTCTTTTCATGGCCTTTTGAATCAACTAAAATGGACTTTGGACGAAGGAGTTATGACCAAAATAGTGCAACAATGTCCAAACTTCCACTTTTCCTTATTTTACTTCAATTCATTCCAATTTTCGTGTCTTTTCACCAATTGCTCCATTTTTACCGTCGGACTTTTTTTTTTTTTTTTTTTTTTTTTTTTTTTTTTTCGTGCTCTTTCCAATGTAGTGCTCAGGTAACTATCATTTTTGCTTTGTGTTTCAAACCCTTGTAACTGCAAGACATAATAACAAAAACCAAACATATTTACAATATAATTTCACATATTTTATTGTTATTAGTCCGTTTTAGCGTGACTTCTGGTATAAAAATGATGTTTGTTTAAGCACACATCAAAATTCCCCACACTTAAGTCATTGCTGGTCCCTCACGCGATGTTTATCACACTCGTGGCGATTGAAAATCTTTTGCCCCCACTTGACTAATAATCCTTCACATCAAACAAGAACAGTAAGATGTTCATCAAGGAGTATATAAAAAATAATTTGTTTCGAAAACGCCCCGTTTTAACCTTTTAATAATAAATAAAAGATAATAATAAATTTTCAAATAATAAAAGAGGCTTTCAGAACGGGAAACTCACAAACTGGGAGTTTCCAGGAGATAAAGATCATCATCCTCTATTTTCGCAGTCCCCAAACCAAGCTTAAAATGAAATCACAACTAAATATAAAATTAGATGCTAACACTGCTCATAGATGCTAATTGTGTACGTGTAACTACTCCTTGCTCCCTTATTCCTAGTTCCTCTAAAGATTTTATTTTGAAAAATGAATTTTTCTTATTTCGATAGATTTTTAGTCCGATAAAGGCACCCGGTTTAGACCATAATTAGTTTAAAATCCTTCCCGAGAGAACTGTTGTAGATAAAAATGAGGTCCACATCAAGGTCCTAATTTAACACAATTTAGGGGATATCATTTTTATTTCGACTGAAACAACTCATCTACGAGTCCAGAGACAGAAGCTTTATTAGGATATCCCCAGAGTCAAAATTTGGCTTATTAACATTATTATTAAGCATATTAGCCCTCGGCCCTTTAAACAACTGAGACAACGGCAGCGAACCGTCAGGAAACAAAAGTCTTATTTCGACCTTGGGAAATTCCTCTACCTTTTTGAAGTCTGAGTCAACGGGAGCGAACCGTCAGGAAACAGAAAACTTTTATGGCTTTGGATTATTATTATTAGTACTTCCACCCTTTGAAAAACTGAGACAACGGCAACGAACCGTCAGGAAACAGTAGTCTATTACGGCTTCAGTTTATTACATTTATTAGGCGCCAAATCCCGAGTCCTGCGGTCTTTCAACATCCGAAACAATAGCAGCTAACTATCAGGAATCAGTTGTATTATTTCCCCGCAACACTGGCAGTACCCTGATGTACCCAACTTCCATAAGCAGGAATTCTCTAAAAAAAAGGAGTAAAAACTAACAATCATAAAAACCGTGCATCTTTAATTATTGAAAACTTTATTTTTGGGGTTTATTTAGCTGGTGGGAGCAAAAAGCCACAAATAACCTCTATGAGCTTTAAAGAGATCCAACTACTCCACGCTTAGCATCCAACTTATATTCCACTCTATCATTTTTTGTTCTTTGCAAAATTTTGAAGTCTTGCAAACGCTCAGTTTCGAAAGTCAAGGGTAAAGCTAGAGTGCAATACTCAGTCAAGTCAGAATCTCCCTTGTTCTAGCCTACGGGCCTACTTATTTATACACAAATTATTATTATTATTATTATTATTATTATTATTATTATTATTATTATTATTATTATTATTATTATTATTATTATTATTATTATTATTATTTCTATTTTTTTAATTTTTTAATTTTTATTTTTTTTATAGAGATAGGAAATCAAACAAATATATAGGTTAAAACGGGGTTGCGTGGGACATAGACAATGCAAGGGTTTGAAAACTTTGATAGAAATCCCCCCAACACTTAAAACTGAACATTCACCTCAATGTTCAAAAATGTCGGGTGTTACCCCCACAATTAGGAACGAAAAAGGCAAATGCTACAAATACAAAGTGTGATAAGGGAAAACTATATCAGATAAGCACATATGATAAAGGATATCCCTAAATATAACAATGCAAATGATTGGAGACCGAGTGTTGGAGAGTTTGAAAACAAGCACGGAGGTCCTCACGATCATAGGGAATCCTGCAAGCAAAAACAGATACCCACAAAACACAACATGGAGAGAAGCACTCCCCCACACTAATCCAATTGTCACATCACACGTATTAGAAAATAGAAATGAAAGATAGATAGATAGATAACACAGGTTGCCTCCTTAGAAGCGCTTGTTTATTAACGAGTCGCTAGCTTGACTCGCCCCCGAATTCAGTTGTCCATGGGGGAAAGATGGGATGGTTGAATTTTCGATGGAATATCTTTCAAACTTCAGAGTCGACCGGTAATAACGAATATTCCGGGATCAAATACTTCATTTTCATCTCCCGACTCAAATAAATCAGAAGAGCGAGACTTGGGGAATTTCACAAGAAGAATGAGGCCACGACTATTTAATGAAGAAGAAATTAGTCGCTGGCTATGAATGTTTAATAACCGATAGGAGCCATGAATAGCATAACGCAGTTGTGAAAAGGTAGTGTATGGACCACAGATGGTAATATCAAGAGTCACCTTATCACAACTGGTTATTAGCTTCTCAAATAAAATGGCCATGAAAGAAATTTCTGGGTCAGGCTCAGGATCAAGCGGGATATACGGTGGTGGGATTTGTGTGGTACTTTGTGGGCTATGAATCTGCACCTCATCCATTTTAGTCTCCGTTTCTTCAAGATCGAAGTAAAAATGATCATATTCCGATGGAGATGTGATGTTGACATTTTTAGACGATAATTCACTAGACTCGTTCTCATTCAAAAGTCTAGTCAACTCTCCTGGATCGGCTTTGAGATCGAAGTGAAAATGATCATACTCCGGTGGACCAATCGAAGGACTATGATAAAGCAAGTCTTCAAATCCTTTGAGATCGACATCAACGTAAAACGATTCAAAATCAGGAAGATTAAAGGGTTTCTCGGATACCCTTGGGATTGGAACAAGGTCATCAATATCCTTAAGAGGATTGAATTCGACTTCCTTGTCCCCCATTAAAAAGGCATCTGAAGGATCCTTAATGAGTGAATTGATCTCTGAGTTCTCTTCCTCTAAAGGCTCATCCTCATCACTCTCATCGGAGTATGTAAAGTGAACAGTGTTAGGATGACCTGGTCCTTGCTTGCCAAGGACCTTAACTTCTGCACTCACTGCGGAAATTTTCTCGGAATAATGATCACTCAAAATAGTGGTAGAGCCATATTGGACTTCGACGTCCCACTGATAATGATGATGTGTCATATCCTCGATTAAATTGTAAGCTTCTAGAGGAGTCTTTCGCATGAGATTCCCACCGGCAGCCAACATGATTTTGTCTCGATCAATCGTAGTTATGACATGATAAAAGGTTAGGATTTGATCAAGAAGCAAAATTCTATGATCAGGACATTTCCGCAACAATGATTTGAATCTTTCCCAAGCTATACTGATTCTTCGGGCAATTGCTGGAAATTCATAATTTCTTTCTTAAGTTGCAACGCTCTAGAATAAGGATAGTATTTTGATAGAAACTTTGAGACCATCTTTTCCCAAGTATGAATAGAATGAGTTTTAAGATGATAAACCATAATTCAGCATTGTGAGTCAAAGAGAATGGAAAAAGATTTAGATTGAGGACATCTTCGGAAACTCCATTTTGCTTGATGGATTGAGTGATCGATAGATATTTGTCTAAGTGTTGGTTCGCATCTTCATCTTTAAATCCATGGAATTGGCAATTTCGTCTAATAAGCTCAATCATGTGATTTTTCAATTCAAACTCGGTTTCATGAACGGGTGTCGGAGCGATCGGTCCTCCTCTACCGATGAGTGAAGGATGGAAGAAGTCCTCCATGGTTCGAAGATCATGGGGGTGAAAGGGTGAAGAAATGAGATTTTCTCGAAACATAATTATTATTTATTTATTTATTTATTATTTATATATATATATATATATATATATATATATATATATATATATATATATATATATATATATATTTATTTATTTTTTTATATTTTTATTATTTTTTTAAGTTTTTAGAAAAATAAAAAAGATATTTGAAAAAGATTTTAAAAAATTATATATTTTTTGATTTTTTAAAAAGTTTTAGAAAATCTCAAGAGAAAGGATCTTCAAGGCACCAAAGCCAAACAAAACGTAAAATTCTTAACAAATCTCCCCAGCAGCGGCGTCAAAAACTGATTCGTCGTGTGTACAGGACAATTTTAATATTTGTATTCCCGTTAGATGAAAGGTCACTTGAGGACAAATGAAAATCAATCTTCAGGATTTGTATTCCTCGACGAGATTTGAATTGAGAATTACTTTTATGTTTTTCATTTTTAATGCTTGATTATCAATTGTTTTTTGTTTGGTTTTTTAAAGAAGATTTTAAAAACCATTTAAACTAATTAAAAGCAACTATTTTAACTATTTTAAAGGTATACTGCAACTAATATCGATAAAATTAAGCTAAGAATATGATAATAAAAGATATGCTTGTCAAGTTAGGTGAAAAGATCATTAAGTGAGAATAATCGTTTAAGCCCGTTTAATTAATACCCATCAAAATAAATTATTTTCTCACAACGTTAGTTTATTTTGAAAACAATTTATTTTTCTTGGAAAAATTATTAGATATAAATAATCAATTATCCTAACGGCTTTTGCCCGTTAAAACAACCAACTAAATAAATCAAAAAAAAAAAAAAATCTGGAAATTATTAATCTACAACCTTTGATACCCATTTAAAAAGGAATATTTTCTCACAACATTGGTTTATTTTGAAAACACTTCTTTTTATCGAGGTAATATTTACTTAATTTAAATAGTTAGTTACATTAACGACTTTTGCCCGTTAAAATTACTAAAAATCAAACCAAGTAAAACAAAGGTTATCAATCAATAATTTCTAAGTTTTCTTCACACTTAAATCACATTCCACCAACACTTAACAAGCATACAAAAGATCTACTCACTGCTCATATTAACTAAGCTAACAATATCAAATCCAACAATAATAAGCATATTAAATCCTAACTAATTATCAAACTAAAACTATTTGAAAAGAAAGGAAATATAACCCGAGGAATGAAATGAGATGAATAAAACCACCCGATCTTATAAACTAAAACTAACACTAAAGATTAATCCTTTATTAGCTTTTACTTAACTAATTAGTTAATAAAGTTGCAAACTTTATATACTAAATAGCTTAATAAAAACTATTAAAGCTTTAAACTTTAGAAAATAAGCTAGCTTATAAGACCCTTAAGCTCCTCGCCCAAAATAAACTCCTTAATACCCGCTAATCTTCTTCTAATCATCTAAAGCTTGATACTTTATGTGAATTTAAGTGGATGTAGATAATAAAGTTTGCAACTTTTATGAGTAAAAAGCTTAAAAATAATAAAAACTTGATTTTTAAAACTAAATCAACACTAAAAATGTAAAAAGATTAAAACTTTAATTAAGAGATAAGATTAAAATAACTTTTAAAACATAAAAAATTCAAACTTTATAAAATAAAAACATAAGACTAAGAGATTTATAAAAGAAAAGTTTATAAAAGGGTTGATTAAGAAGGTAAAACTAAAAATTAAGTGGGTTAGAAAAAAAAACTAAAACATTAAAATGAAAGATTAAATTTAATAACACATAAACATAAACTAATAATGATTAAACCTTACTTGAATAAAAGATTAATACAAAGTGTTAATGATAAAAACAAAACAAATCTAACTCTAACTCTATTAACTAAAAAAAACAAAGAAGAAAGGATAAAAAAAAGTTGATATGTGGCGCCCCCTCTTTGATGTGTCGTATGGTATATATAAGAGATAATCTCATAATACCCTCGTTTTCTTTGATGTGCACTCCACATCCAAACTACAACACACAAGGCCAAAAATTTAATCCGTATTGGGCTTTTCTACTTGTTGCGTCAAATAGCAACAACAATTTGATTAATTGATCTAATAAAGCCCAAAGTGTCGATGTATCAATCAACAAGTTTAATGATTTTCAATTTATCTTTTTTAATAAACAAATGTGCTATTACTCTAACTCTTTTAGCATTGAATCAACAAAACGATTAGACGAAGAGATAAAAAAGTTGCATATGTCCAAACTTTCTTTTCATTTATTTATTATTATATCAATTTTGTGTATTTCATTCTCCTTTTTACGTTGGACTTTTTCACTATCTTCAATCACACAGCCAACTTTATTTGTTTTTTTGTGCTTTCAATTCATACTATGTTTTTGTTTTGTTTACAATTCCCTTGTAACTCGAATAATAAAGAACCCAATTATTTTGTCATATATTTCATATTTTTTTGTTCATAGTCCATCAGTTTTGTAGCGTGATTAACCTGTAACGAAGATATCATATTTTGCAAATATTTCACATATTTTAATTTTATATAAGACTTAGCTGACTTCTCCTATTAATGCATGATATGTATTTAGGTCAATTGTCATGTCATTCTTGTTTTCGTGCCTTCCATAAGGGCAGTTGATGAATGTTTGCGTTAACTCGATTGCGTATAACTCTAGCGACTCCCCTGATTCAATCATGACATTGTTATTCAAGGTAAAGTTGGATTTCATGTCTTCTTGGTTCATTTCAGTGCCTTCATTAAGCGATAAACGTGTTCCCACATATCCTTAGCTGTTTTCTGAGCATCAATGCTTCGGAAAATCGGATTAGGTATTCCCCGAAGAATATATGACATTGCAAGTTCATTTGTTTCACGATGAAGTATTTGCTTTGCAGTAAGTTGAGTTTCAGGAACAGGGGTCAGGGTTTCAGGTCTTGGAGGAATAGCAGTTGCATCTCCAGGAACCGTTGTAGTTGGCATTTGGAATGGACCTTCAATTATAACTGATGCGTGTAAACCGGTTATATATATTATATCCTAAGTTTCACTCAAATTTTAAATTTATAAACACCTTTTTAACGATTATTAAGAAAACGCATACGAGCAAGTATACTCGTCCGTGTGTAATATGGTTTGTGGTAAATAGGGATCGTCCCACGAGACTACGTAGTTTAAGCTTAGCAATTTATGTAGCACAAGAAATAGTACTAAAGATTGTCACACTCTAAAGCACCGTAAATAAACAAACAAACAATGGTTCTAAATTCAATCAATCAAACGAACAAATACTTGTTTAGGAATAATAACCAATCGTGATAAAATGTTGAATATGTTTGGGTGAAACATATATGTAGAAGGCACATACCAATTTTCACAAGGTTTTCTAGTCAATAGGTACTATCAAGAAAATCCATGTTTTTACTAGTTTCATGGGTGAGTCCTTTCGGCCAATACATCATCCCATTACGCTAGCCCTTTTTGTTATCAAATGTATGAAAAAGATGATTAGTAACATTAGTTCATACGAGTCCTTTCGACCCAATCTCGTGATTAAATATTCTCGAATTCATTTAAAAACTTGAATACTTAATAGTTGTCAATTATCAAGTACCAATCCATTTGTGCACCAATTTCTTGGAATTAAACAATATTAGAAATCCTTTCGACCTTTAAATCCAACAATGTTAAATCAACAAGTTTTAGAACACGAATTATATTTAAACAAACTTATGAGAACAATCACTTTTTCTAACCGACTAATTATTCAACATTCACACGAAAATCTACATAATTCCCAAACAAGTATCACAAATTACTCCATAACATGTTTTATCAACAAACGTAATATTTCATTCAACATCAAATTGTTCAACATAATAATTAAGTAAAAGAAAGTTACCAAAAGCAAGACTACAATGAGTAAGAAATATAAAGAGTTATAGCACTCCTTAACGCCTCCAATCGAACAAGGGAATTCTCCGCCTCTTCTCACAAGTATCACCAACACTTCTTGCTATCTCCTTAAGAATGACAGGAATTATTGAGCTCTTTTAGGTTGTATAAGATATGATCAAATCCTTATGGTGTAAGGCTTGATTAAGATTTGTTGTCTTGTCTCTTGCTTCTTGTTGTATATTGTGTCCTATTGTGTGGTGATTAGGGGTCCTATTTATGCTTGAATTTACTCACAAAAGCTATTACAAACACCCCATAATCATAATGGAGAGGTAATGATCGGAGTTGGTGATTAATGGTAGTTAAAACCTTGAATTAATGCAACTCTTCATCTCAGACACGTCTCAACCCGCGGTTCAGATTTGAACCGGCGGCTGGGATGACTGCTCAACCTCAGGCTAGGGCTATTGAACCTTGGGTTTGAACCTCAGCTTCAACCTTGGGTTGGGAACTGTTTTGCACATAAATTTCAACCTTGGGTTGGCATAAAACTTCATCCTTTAATACTCTTTTTAGCACCAAATCATGACTCCATCTTTCATTGAAAATCTTCACAACCTTCTCTTGTACATCGAAAATAATCATAACATGAATCAATATCTTTGACGACAATCTTTTCTTGAATATTCTCTTAATCTTTTGGCTTTTCTTCGTCATTCTTCGATATTTCCTTGTACTTAGACCTGAACACATCTTAATACCTTTTAAGCGCAAAATGCTCATAAACATAACTAAATAATATACAAAAATATACAAATAACGCGACTCTATCATAGACAAAATGAGCGTTATCAAATCCCCCTCACTTAGGTTTTGCTTGCCCTCAAGCAAAGTAATCTTTTGAAAAATTGTTTTCCAATAGCCAACCATCATGATTCTCAAAAATTTCACTAATCGTCCTTATCGCCAAGGCAAAAGATCAAAAAGTGATTTTTACAATTTATACGTGAAATTTAAACGAAGTACTCGATCAAGCTAGATAACACAACTAAGCTCCTCACTAAAAGAAAGTAATAATATAATTCACTCACACTCATTTCTTTTGTTGGTGGTGTATTTCACTCAATTACTCAGTCATGATTTCATTTCATACCATAAGCTTGTACAAGTATCAAAACTAATCCAAATCATGTAAGAAATAAATAAACTTATCAAAGAGGACTTTTATTCGGGTTGAAACGTTAGGCTGAGGGTTAATATCAACTTATGCTCCAATAAATTCTGTATAAACATAATAGATCGCTGGCGCGAATTCTTGATTTACTCAAACAAATGATGGTCACTAAAGTAAAATACCTTAGATCGCTGGCGCGTTATTCGATCACTCAAGAACCGGATGGTCACAAGAATATTCATACAGTCGATATCTTCACAAAGCAAAAAGGGTTAGGATAATGTATGGGATTATTTAGTGGATTTAGTAATGTGATAATAATCAAGTCAAATACCAAAATCACTTGTTGCAAAAATCAATCCATGTATTCCAAAATGATTATAGCCTCCGAATCAACTTTTTCCCCTTCTCTTTTGATTTCTTCCATCGATCACCATACATATAAACATCACATCTTAGCACATTGGCTATTCGATAACTCATAATACTTCTTTTTCCTCCATCTTCATAACTATAGCATATTGGCTATATATTTCTTCATCATATTTTTATTTTTTCTTTCACATCCCCCACACTTTGGATGAGCATATACCTCAAAAATACAAATAAGAATTAGCTATCTTCGTCTTTGTTGGAAAGGTATATCCGAAATACAAAGTGTAAGCTCATAATCATCAAAAACGTCTTCACGCCAACAACAAGTAATTCATCAATTTGACTTGACAAAAAGGTTAGGCTAAAGTTTAAAGGTGTAAAATCTTTTTGTATTTTCTGGATGTAAAAAAACAAAAAAATGGCTCAAAGGGTGAACTAAGGGTATCAAATGGGTCCATAAAAATGAGCGCTAACAAATGGGTCCATAAAAAGTGGTTAACTAGCCGATTTGGCTAGCTAATATATCAATATATGTAAGTGGAAGGCCATTTGGTCGAAATCCTAAGTTTCCTCTTATCATTTAAACTCATTTATATCACACGAATGTGACCTTACTTTGAAATTCATAATGCATGACAAGCATAAGTTCTAGAATCAATTCAATCACCGGCACAGTCATAGCAAGAAAATAGAATTTAAGCATAAAGATATGCTTCAAATGATAGGCTCAAATCCTCACATATTTGTAGAATAGGCTATAAATGCACAAGTAATGTTATCAATCCCAAGAACGGATCGCTTCACTTAATCGAGATACGTTAAAATTTTCAAATTGCCATTTTATGCTATTGGAAAATTCCAAGTTGTTTTAATTAGATATAATCTTTTAGGTGTAAAAACAACTAATTTCCTTAAGGGCAATAAAACAAACTCCAAAATAATCACAAAAAATTTAAAAACAAGATCATTTTCACTATTTACTTCCCTCTCCCACACTTAAGTTTTGCATTATCCTAAATGTGAAAAATTAACTTCAAAGTAAAGGAAATAGGGAAGATAAAGTAGTAAATGATATCAACGAGAAATCATGCGAGATCCATATTTGGTATTTAACGCATGAGTTGGTCACTCCAAACTCCAAAATGTACCAACCATATGAATGAGCAATAATTTCATGGTATCTCAAACCTGAAAAATAAACACATGCACAAAACATACAAAAACAAACACACAAAAATAATAATAATAAAGTGCTTAATAAAATCCTAAATAATAATAATAAGTCCTATATCACATAATAATAATAATAATAATAATAATAATTCAGAAATAAAGTACTAGGGAAAAGATAAAATAATTATCCATTACACATCATATAAAACCGCGAATGATAGTTAAAATCATTCTTCATCCATGTCCTCATAATCATTGATAACGCTCAAATTGTGCATGTTTTTAGTAGCGTTATTCGTACTTTTATATGTGTTATTTGGTTATATTTATATGCTTTTGTTACTAAATCGCATCAAAGTGTGTTTGCCAAGTATATGTAGCCAAAAACAGAAAAAAGGAAGAAAAAGATGAAAGAATGAGGAAGAAGGAAATATTTATGATCATATGAAGATTCTTGTGTCAAATTCCTCACCAAAAAGGTATTTCAAAGAATAAAGGTCCAAGTATTCAAGTTGATAAGCTTCAAGATAAAGAAAAGATCAAGTTTGGATGAAGAACCATGAGCCATGAACAAGAAACAAGCCAAATGACAAAAGTCCAAAAAGAGTATACAGCAGCACTCCATCCGATCGGATGCTGCCCGCAACCGAATCGGATGGAGGGAATTACTGAAGACCAACCGATCGGTTGGACGTAATACCGATCGGTTGGATGTCGTCTGATTTGCGAAAACTTCATCATTAAGTATTGTGTTTAACTACCAACGATTCTATAGCCTTCTAATGATGATTCTAGGCCTTTCTAATTTTCTTGGAGGCCAAGTGAAGCATTAAAGACCCTAAGGCTTTGGGAGTAGTATAAATAGGACCAATTCATGTGTCTTTCAAAAGCCATCAATAACCACAAACCATTTGTTAACTACCTACTCATCAATATACTCTTTCAAAGTCCCAAATTTGTCCTTAGAAGTCCAGGAAGCTTTGGAGGTTCAAGAAGTCAACATTTGGAAGTCAAAATATCAAGAAGTCAACACCAATACTTGGGGTATCATTACCTTATCATTTGTAATCTATTTAAACTCATTGTAAGACTTTTAATCATGATTTCTAATGTTCAAAGTTTAGAGTTTATGTTCATATTTGCTATGAGTGGCTAGTGCCTTTGAGCACTTGCTTAGATGATGTGTATTGCTTATTGATTTGTGTATGATTGTGATAACATGTTTTAATTCAATTTCAAGTCGATTCTAAGACCCAATTGTGATTAAGTTTTGTAGTGACATTTGTTGATCAAGTTTGACTAGTTTTTAATAATGTCAAGGGTCGAAAGATTTATTGTTACCCAACTAGTTATAATCATTTGTCTATGAATGATTGTTTTTACCCATTATTCTTGATTAAACAAAGAAAGTTAATTGTGGTTGTAATTAGAATACTTGCGTCTATCAAATAGGATTGATTGTAAATTATTTCAAGGGTCGAAAGATTAGTTGTTTGCAATCAATTGTAACCTTTTGTCTATGATCGGTTACCTTTTGTATTGACCATTTCCTAAGCATATTTGATAAGACAAAGGACTATTCTTGTGTTTAAGTTTGTTACCCCCAAACTTATGAACCTTGAATTGATTGGTTAAACTTAATGCTTGTTTTTATGAACTAAAATCTTGACGAAGGTTTAACTTGTAGAAACAATAGATTAGTTCACCAAACTAATTATCATAACCAACATGTTGTCAAAAGTTATCACAATCATGCTTATCAAAAAGTAGTATATTAGTCTAAGCAAGTGTAGTTTTAATCATTTGAATTATTATATTTTCATCATTACTTGTTTAAGAGATTTACTTTTAGTAGCTTACAATTCGATTTACTATACAAATCCCTGCGAACGATCCCGACTTACCATCATAATCTTGCTATAACGGACGAGTTCACTTGCTCGTATGTGTTGTTTCTAGATTCGGTAATTCGACTTTTATAAATTTAAAACTTGTACGCTCACGACACATCAAATTTTTGGTGTCGCTGCCGGGGATTTTGATTGTGTTTCTTTCCAAGTTCGTTTTCACAAAAAAAAAAAAAAAAAAAAAAAAAAAAAAAAAAAAGTTTCAAGCTTCATCGATCGTACTAATCCACGATGGTCCCAATTTCAAATTTACCGAGAGCACATCCGATCGGTAATCTTACCCATCGATCGGATTCCTTCAATCCATTTTACCGAGACACATCCGATCGGTATTCCATCAACCTAACCGATACGAATCCCACGAGATCAATAAATAATTTTTCCGAGAGCTCTATCCGATCGGTATTACATCCCATCCGATCGGATCGCCAACCCTGATTTTCCAAATTGTTTTCATTCTTCGCTCGTGTGTTTAGACATTGCCTAGATTCTCTTGGGAATTATATGAACACTCGTTCAACTGGAGTAGAACCAATTTCACCTCTTTTCGATCCCGAAAGTTTAATTCGAACAAGACCAAGAAAAAGAAAAACACCCTTTGTTTCATTAGCCAACAGTGTACCAAGAGTACCAAACCCACCGTTTGATAACCTTTTCGAAGTCAAAATCGTTTATAACCCATTCACTGATCAACCTTTTCCCATGGCTGACGATCAACCCATGTGGGCCGTCAATCGAGCCGTAGCACCCACTCCTGGATCTGCTATTGTTCCGGTTAACCTTGGTAACAATTTCACCGTAAAAGGTCATCACATTTCTATGATCAAAGACCGTCAATTCGATGGCCGTTCGAGGGCCGATCCTCACAAACACATTGCCGAATTCATTGAAATTTGTGGCATGTTCCGATATGGCGAAATTGATGTTGACGCCATTAAACTCAAACTTTTTCCATCATCACTTGCTGGAGATGCAAAAGTGTGGTATAACGAATTAACCCCAGGAACTATCAATACTTAGGAGGAGATGAGGCAAGCTTTTGTAAGCCGATTCTTTCCACCTGCCATGTTTGACCGACTCATGGGAGAAATTCGTGCTTTCACACAAAATCCTAATGAATCACTCGTCGAAGCCTGGCTTCGTATGAAAGATTTACTTCGTAGTTGTCATGGACATGGTTTAGGACGAGGAGCCATTATCTAAATCTTCTACCATGGACTTGATGAAGCATCTCAAGGAATTCTTGATGCTGGAGGAATTTTTCTCTATAAGACTCCTAATCAGGCATATCAATTGCTTGAAGATCTAGTTCTTCTCAAACTCGATTGGTCAAAAGATTCCAAAACCAAACCTTTGCAAAAAACCATTGCTTTTGCTGAAAGTTCCGAAACCTCTAAACTCATGGAGAAAATGGAAGCCTTGACTTCCAAAATCGACTCGCAATACAAAGATCTTAAAGGAGAAATGAAAGAAATACGAGATGGTTGTAACAACTGTGGAGGTAATCATCCGTCATCCGAATGTGATGATCAACCAATGGTAGGACCTAAAGAAGGAGAAGCCAATTATGTCCAAGGAGGATACCGTGGAGGCGGTTATCGTGGAAATTATTATGGGAGAAATTCTGTAAATTAGCAAGATCGCCAACAAAGGCATAACAACCGTGATTCTCAACCACGAGTAGACAATCAAACTCCACAGACCTATGATAAAAAATTGGAAGAATCCGAATTTGAAAAAATGATGAGAGAATTCGTGACTGCTCAAAAATCAACCAATGAGTTCGTTAAGAATCAATTTTTCAATCTCAAAACCAAAGTTGAGCAAGGTCAGAAAAATCATCAAGCATCTATTCAAGATCTTGAAAACAAGTTCGGTAGACTTTCTGATCAAATTTCTTCCCGGCCATCTGGTTCATTACCAAGTAATACCCAATCCAACCCGAAACCAGCATCATCTGGATCAAACGATGAAACTTATCGTCCACCACAAACCAGAAATGAGCATATCAATGCTGTATTCACAAGAAGTGGTCTTTCTTATGATCCACCACCCAACCCAAATCATACCACGATCATCCATGATGAAAGTGAGAATGAAGCTGAAGAAGCTGAGAAAGAAAATACTCCAAATAACCCCCACCAAAGAAAAACCCATACCAGTCAAAGCTTACACACCAAAGATTCCATATCCTCAACGCCTCAAGAAAGAAAAGATGGAAGAGCGTTATAAGAAGTTTGTTGAGATAATCAAAGAGGTTAGAATCAATGTACCCCTCATTGATGTTCTAGTTGGAATGCCCAATTGTGGGAAATTTTTAAAGGAACTTCTGAATAACAAGAACAAGTTGGAACAAATATCTGCTACCTTTCTCAATGAAGAATGCTCAGCCATTTTTCAAAACAAAATTCCACCAAAACTCGGAGATCCTGAAAGTTTTCTGATTCCATGCACGTTAGGAAACAACATCACATGCGATGCTTTAGCTGATCTTGGTGCGAGTATCAATTTGATGCCCTATTCGTTGTATTCTAAACTTTCCATCAATACCTAAAAACCTACAAAGATGAGTATTCGATTAGCCAATCATTCTTACCAATATCCTGTTGGAATTGCTGAGAATATGCTTGTCCAAGTTGGTAAATTCATTTTTCCCGTGGATTTTGTGATCTTAGAAATGGAGGAAGATAGTATAGTACCTCTTATTCTAGGAAGACCTTTCCTAAACACCGCTAATGCGATCATCAAAGTAAAAGGTAAAGAACTCAATCTAGGAGTTGGAGAAGATAGAAATACCTTTTTAATCGATAAAGCAATGCAATATCCATATTCCAGTGATGACACTTGCTTTAACATTGACGTAATCGATGAAGTCACTGACGAGGAAGTGGATGCATTACTTGACTATTCTGATCCATTCATGACTACTTCAGAGAAAATTAGTGAAACAGACTTTGATAAAGAATTCGCTGATTTCATGGAAGTAAAATTCGAGGAGGATAATGAGGAAGTTGAAGAAGGATAAATAGTAGAAGAGAATTTTAAAGAAATCACCTTTAATGATCAATTGAGGATCAAAACATCTCTTCAAGAACCACCGACCGATCTTGAGCTGAAACCACTTCCCGATCATCTTGAATATGCTTACCTGAAGGATAATTCACTTCTTCCAGTAGTCATATCTTCGTTGCTCAAAGATTATGAAAAAGAATGTCTTATATCTGTTCTCAAGAGGCATAAAGAAGCTTATGCGTGGAAAACCTCTGATATTCCAGGAATTAGCCCTGATTTTTGTAAACACAAAATCAATTTCGAAGAAGGAGTTAAACCTGTTGTGAAAAGACAACGTCGACTCAATCCCAACATGAAAGAAGTTGTAAAGAAAGAAATCATCAAACTTCTTGATGCCAGTATCATTTACCCCATCGAGGATAGTCCTTGGGTGTGTCCAGTTCATTGTGTTCCGAAAAAAGGAGGAATGACTGTTGTGACTAATGAACGGAATGAATTAGTTCCTACTAGAAGTGTCACTGGATGGTGAGTATGTATTGATTACATAAAATTGAACAAAGCCACCAGAAAAGACCATTTTCCTTTACCGTTCATGGATCAAATGCTTGAGAGATTAGCAGGGAACGAGTACTTTTGTTTCCTTGATGGTTTTTCAGGATATTTCCAAATTCCTATTGATCCTTCCGATCAAGAAAAGACTACATTCACATGTCCCTTTGGAACCTACGCTTACCGGCGTATGCCTTTTGGTCTTTGTAATGCACCTGCGACTTTTCAAAGGTGTATGATTGCAATATTCCAAGACATGCTTGAAACATCTATGGAAGTTTTCATGGATGACTTTTCAGTTTTTGGAAGCTCATTTGAAGCTTGTCTTTCTAATCTCGATAAAATGCTCGAAAGATGCGAAGCTGTACATCTTGTTCTCAACTGGGAAAAATGTCATTTCATGGTGACTAAAGGAATTGTGCTAGGACACAAAATTTCCAGTGCAGGAATGGAGGTTGGTAAAGCGAAAATCGATGTTATCACCAAATTATCACCTCCAACAAACGTTAAAGCCGTTAGAAGTTTTCTAGGACATGCAGGTTTTTACCACCGTTTCATCAAATATTTTTCCAAAATATCTCGTCCTATGACGAAACTTCTCGAAAAAGATTCTGTTTTTGACTTCAATGCTGATTGGATGAAGGCATTCGAAACATTGAAAAGCCAGCTGACTAGTGCACCCACTATGGTTTCACCTAATTGGTCACTACCATTCGAGCTCATGTGCGATGCAAGCGATTTTGCTGTTGGAGCTGTATTAGGACAACGTGAAGGAAAATATTTTCGTCCTATATACTTCGCTAGCAAAACACTCAACAATGCTCAACAAAAATACACAGTTACGGGGAAGGAATTATTAGCCGTTGTTTTTGCTTTTGACAAATTCAGATCCTATCTTGTACTTTCAAAAACAATTGTGTTCACCAATCATTCCGCGCCCAAATATCTGTTTGCAAAACAAGATGCAAAACCGCGCCTTATCCGATGGATTTTACTACTCCAAGAATTCGATATTGAAATCAAAGATAAGAAAGGAGCAGAAAATCTAGCTGCGGATCATTTGTCTCGTCTTGAGAACCCAAACTTGGAAGAGTTAAAGGAAGATGAGATTGACGATTATTTCCCTGATGAAACCCTTATGACTGTTGATATAGTCGATGAAAATGAAATTCCATGGTTTGCAGATTATGCAAATTATCTCGTTGGAGGAATTCTCTGAAAAGGATTAACTCATGCCCAACGAAGTAAATTCTTTTCAGAACTGAAACACTACTATTGGGAAGAGCCTTATCTTTTCAAGATGTGTCCTGATGGGATGATCAGAAGATGTGTTTCTGGTTCCGAAACAAGAAAAATTCTTGATGAATGTCATCATGGCCCAACTGGGGGACACTATGGTCCTTCCGCCACAGCTAAAAAAGTTTTTGATGCTGGATTCTATTGGCCAACAATTTTTAAAGAAGCTCATACTCTTGTTCAAAACTACGATGCTTGCCAAAAATCCGGTAGACTTTCTCAATAAGATGAAATGCCTCAAAAGAGCATTCAAGTCTGCGAAATATTCGATATTTGGGGAATCAATTTTATGGGACCATTTCCTAAATTGTACAAATACGAATACATTCTCGTTGCTATTGATTATGTTTCCAAATGGGCTGAAGCCGAAGCTCTACCCACAAATGATGCACGAGTTGTTGTTAATTTTCTCAAAAAGCTTTTCGCTCGTTATGGAATTCCTAAAGCTTTGATAAGTGATCGAGGAACCCATTTCTGTAACAAACAAATAGAGAAAATTATGAAATGATATGGAGTTCATCATCTTTTTGCTACCGCTTATCACCCACAGACCAATGGTCAAGTCAAAAATACCAACAGAGCCTTAAAGAGGATACGTGAAAAAACGGTCAAAGACAATCTCGCCGTTTGGTCAAGAAAACTCGATGATGCTTTGTGGGCATTTCGTACGGCTTACAAAACTCCAATTGATACAACACCATACAGACTTTTGTATGGAAAAACATGTCATTTGCCGTTCGAAATTGAACATCGCGCCTACTGGGCACTCAGAAGTTGTAACCCTGATCTCAAAATAGCTGGAGAGAAGAGATTTTTGCAATTGCATGAACTCGATGAACTAAGACTCCAAGCTTATGAGAATCCCAAGCTTTACAAAGCCAGAACCAAAGCTTATCATGACAGAAAGTTTAGAATCCGGAAAGAATTCAAAGCTGGTGATAAAGTTCTGCTTTTCAATATGGAATACAAGTTCAAAGCTCCTAAGCTGAAACCGAAATGGTTCGGTCCGTATATAGTGAAACATGGATTTCCATCTGGATATGTTGAGTTATACGACAAACAGGGTGGAAGTTTCATTGTTAATGGTCACCGAATTAAATTGTACTACGACAAGGAGCAAATGAACGACGTTTCTATCCAAGAAATTCCACCAGAATCAGAATATGAACCTATCACATTTCTGACACCTTTTCCAATCGATTACAAAGAAAATTCTGAATTTATGGTATGTGCTTAAACACATACCTTTTCTTGACCAATACCGGACCCAAATAGACCAAAAACTGACCATAATGCCAAAAGATATTGTGTTTTTTGTGTTTTTTATGTGTGCAGGCAACGGATAAACGAAAAAGGACAAATATCAAGATAAAACGGAAAAACGAGCACGGGATTTGGAAAAGACTCAGAACCGAAACCGGGAGAAATATTTTTGGTCAAAAGTCAAAATCCACCCTTAGAATCTCTCCAAATGACAAAATAAGCCTTTAGATCAACTTTTGATTATTGGCAAAATCAGTCCCTAGATTTTCAGAATTTGCATGATTGGTCCTTTAAACTTAAATCTCTTAAACTCTACATCCTATTATACCCGGATTAAACAAACCCATTCCACTTAATTCTACCAACCCAGCCCACCTATTAATATAATCCAGCCCACACCTCACTTGTATAACCCAGCCCATCCAAAACCTTATACCCGACCCAACCCTTTAACCGGTCAAACCACTAAACCACGGTCAAATAAATATAAAAAAATCACTCAACACCTACGCACCCCCCAATTATAACCCTGAACCCAGAAATTTACTATTCATAGAACCCTAGAAAAATTACCGTACATTCTTACAGCAATTAAGGGCAAAAGGGAGCAATCATTATCCTTCTAGAAGTGTCAGAGGAGCAGAGTTGCACAAATGGACACATGGCATCCTCCTATTGGACCGAACACATCAGAGGAATTGATCCTAGGGCTATGGATGATGGGAAATGATCTAAGGGTGATTGAGAGCTCAAGAGGCACACGGATTGCCAGCTTAGCAGGCCTAGAAGGTTCATATCAACTCTATAAATAGGGAGCTCTCCTCATATGCTAGGGTTGTCCAATTTTTATGTTTTAGAAAATTGTTACCATTTTATTTTCTTGTCTAATTTACTGCTTTTCTTAGTGTAATCATTTCCATTTCAGCTGTAATTTCAATTTCAGTCTTGTAATCTCAAAGTTTTATTAATGAAAGTTAAGTTTGATTTTCCTTAATTCTTGTTTCATTAGTGTTGGATTCTAATTAGCTTGTTACTGTTTTATTCAGCTTATTCTCATTATTCTCAGCTTATCTTAATTTACACTTTTCATAATTACTTTAAAAATCCAAAATAATCTCCACAGTTTCAAATAAGCTGTTTTTCTAAGTTTGTAGAAGCTTATATAAGCTCAGTAGCTTAGTGTAAGCTTTTGTTGAGTTCAATTCTTTCTTTGCTACACAAAAATCAAAAAGTCAAAGAAAAAGTCAACTGTCATATGAAGAATCATGAATCTGGAGTTAAACTGATAGTTCAAGTAAGATTTGGATGTACTTGGCCTATCTAAAGATAGGCTACATTGGAAAACCTCTATGTTCATGCTGAGGGGTGTTTTGTAAGTATCACATTTCATTTCTAGCTTATTTTCTGCTTGATTTTAATTCAACTTATATTAGTTCTTATTTGTCATTAATTTTTGCTTCTTAGATAAGTAGTAACTTAGGTAATCATAGTATAGAAGCGATTGTGGCTTAATTCTGTTAGTTGTAGTATTAAATCAATAGATTCAGTTTTAAGGGAGTGTTTGGTTTATAATCATGCCAAGTGATTTGAGCCTGTTACTGTAGAAATGCCATTAGCTGAGGTTTGAATAAGCTAAATCTAGGTTAGACAAGCTGTGTTCAATAAGTTTTGAGCAATTATAATGAGCTTTGAGGTTTTTGACCCATAGGAGAGATTTTAGACTCTAAACGCTTAAATAAGCTCAGTTTAAGCTGAGCTTGTTTGAATAAGAAATTTTGTCACTTTTTAGTTCCTTATAGTGAGTTAAGTGTAATTGAAAGTTTTGGATCTGTTTCATCAAGGTTAGAAGGATTTAGGTACAAATTACCTTTACTGCTACCACAGACACTAATGTGCAGACCTGCACATCAGTGGCCATTCTCACCCTTTTCCTTGAACCTAATCTGCTTATCCACTTTATCCCAGTGCTTGAAATTTAATTTGCAAGATGTTAGTAGTATAGGCTTTAAGTTTCTGAACTTGTAATTCGCTCAGTAGCTTATTGGATAGCTTTTTATCAGTCTGCAATATAAGCCCTTAAGCCTGTGCAGACCTGCAACAGTTTAAGTTTTCAATCCCCTCTGTTTTTGGCACTAATTGAGCATCAATTGATCAATAGAAATTGGGCATTTTCTGGTTGTAAGTAGTATGTAGTATGAAGTTTGAGGTTCTGCTTTTTTTTCCCCAAATTAGCTTCTGTCTAGCTTATAATTAAGCTGCAAATTGCCTGTTTAGCCTTTGTTTCCACCTTATCTTTGCTACTGCTATTCTGCTTTTTAGCTTATCCTTAGAGCTTATTTGTTATCAAGTGGTTGCTTTAAGCTTATATTAGTTTGGCAATCTGTTTTCTAGCTTTTGATAACTTTTAGTGATAATTTGCTTATTTTTGGCTTTTTCCCAACTGCTTATTTCCCACATTCTGCTTATTAGGGTTTAACTTAGCTCTGATTTTATTTTTCCTATCTTTTAAATATAGTTTTAGAATTTTCTGCAAAATTTCATATTTTTCCAAATCTGTTTATTATTTTTAATTGATTTAATTAATTTCATTTAGTTTTTAATTCATAATAAATAAATAAAAAGTCAAAAAAATATTTTTCTTTTTCCCAGAATTTTCTTTTAATATTTAGAGTTTAGGAAAATTATTTTCATAAATTTAGGACTTAGGATTTAGAAATTCACTTTTTAACTACGTTTTTAAATTTCGTCGCGTACGTTTTAAATTCCAATTTTAGTTTTTAAAATTTAATGCTTAGCATACTTGTACCTTTAGTTTAATTAGTTGTTTCCATTTATAATTTCATTGTTCGTAGTGTAAAATCACCAATCATCACTCTTTTTACACCATTCACTTCACATATTCGACACCGTTACGAAAACTCGAATTCAACCTTCGTTGGGACACGACCCGGGGAAATACATTCGTTGCGTTTCCTTTGGAAAATATAAATATACTTAAAACGACAAATCAAAAATTGGCGCCGCTGCCGGGGAAGGCTTGAGAAGAGTTTGAATTTCGTTCGTTGAATCGTGTTTTGAAGACCCTTCCTCGGAAGTTTCTCGTTTTTATAAAAAAAAAAAATACAAAAAGAAAATAAATAAAACACTTTTCCTAAAGTGTTTTCAAAAATACCAATAATAATATATCCTCGCTCTCGAGAGGGCGTTGTAAACCATTCCGAATAAACAACAAAAGAGATCGTTAAGTTAAACGTTTCTCGGATTATTTCTTTACTACAACCTATACACGGGGTTTAAGGAAGTCTTGACATTAAATTGCAGACTGAAAAGAGATCCATTCTTCTCTTCCGCCACGCTGCGCGTAGTTTTGAAAGAAACGAGTACGGTTGATCGAACGATCACCAAAAAGATAATAATCTTTCCTTTAAAGATTTTCTGTTCAAATTTATTTTCCATTTTTCTTTTGTGATTTTCCATGTTTCTAAATTTTAAAATCCAAAAATATTCTTCTTAAGTCTCTCATCCATTTAATTCTATCTCTTTATCCCTCTTATGTTTAATTCTTATGTCGTCACTTGGCTATCATTGTTTTGATTGTAAAAGCCCGTTGATCGACAGTCTTCGTTGTTCAAAGTGTAAGTGTGAGTGATGACGCGAAAAGTGTACCGCTTTTAAGGGGTCATTTAAGCGCTAACTCGTATTTATTTGATCAAATATTGCCCTAAATCGTTCCTTTTGTCATTTTAGGTACTTTTGAGGAGAAATCTGGAAAATGAGGCATTTTGGACGTTTTTGGAGCATAAAAGTGAAGAAAACGACAAAGTCTCAAAAATCGGCTAAAAGTTACTCTTGACGGCGTCACAATTTACTCTGGACGGCGTCATGCCTTGGCAAGAAAAAGTGGACGTGAAATTTACTCATGATGAGCCAGTGAAAATAGCATGTGAATTCTGACGGCGTCACGCTTTAACTTGATCAAGGGCGTCACGGCTTAAATCATAAGGGGACGGCGTCACGTTCAAGGTTCGACGGCGTCAAGCCTTGATAAGCCAGAATGGATTTTTGAAGAGCTAAAGAGGGACGGCGTCAAGAAGGTCATCCGGGAACCCTAAAAGCGGCGAGGTGACGGCGTCACACTCCATAAGGTGACGCCGTCAGATGTAAAAATCTATATATAGTTTTCTAAATTATTGTCATTGGAGAGAGCTTAGTGTGTGGAATTTTGGGAGAAAACCCTAGGACGATTTTAGCTACTTTTTCAAGGCTTTTTGCCTTGAGATCTTCCATGTTACATTGAAAGATAAGTTATCAATTAATCATTCAATATGTCTATGTGTTGTTTGATTCTATCTTATTCTTGTCTTTTGTTTAACATGTTAGGCTAAATTTATCTTGTGTTTGCTTAGATCTAATGAAACCTAGCTATTGATTATTGGTTATTAGTGTGTTGTTAGTTGTATTGGATGATTGTTTATCTATGTTAGGCTTAAGAAAACTGGCTAACTTCCTATTCGGTAACTTGCTTGAACGTCTTAAGAAACATGAACCAAATGCGTACTAAAGGTTTTTATGGTTGTATTTAATGCACAAGCGAATTCTAGTGATCCCATGTTAGGAGCTTCCTAGCCGGCTCGACATAGGAGTGAAGTAGGAGCTTGTAGAGTTGGGGAAGTAAGTACGCCACCCCACGAATGGTATTAAGGAATACACCCGTCATCCACGCGACTAATACACACTAATCAACCGGTAAAAGATAGTTAGGGAGTAAGGAAATCTAAGTAAACACATTTCTCTACACATAAGTTTCTCACCAACATTTTATTTTCAGTTATTTACTTTATTTGCATTTGTAGTTATTTGGGTTAGTTGACTAGCAACTAATTCCGCCCACTCCTTCAAAACCGAGATTTTACTTGCTTTCATAAAAAATATAAAAACATAAAAAAGAATCTTCCTCAACCCTTAGACCTAATTAGAGTAGCCTTTCACACCTAACGAACACTATTCCCTGTGGAGAACGATCAATCCCCCGTACTTACCACTACACTATACTACATCGGTCAGGTACACTGCCTGGTGGGGTTGTAAGCCTCTTGAGATCCCTCGAGAGGTAAAACCTGTTGTAAGGTTACAAAACCACGCATCAAGTTTTTGGCGCCGCTGCCGGGAAATAATTATTGTTTAGGTTGAATTTTTATTTTATTAGGTCTACTCACTAGATTCCTTTCTAGTGAGATTTTTATTTTTCTTTTTATTAGATTTCTTTAGTCTATCTTTTTCTTTGTGTGTTTGTTCGTAATTTCCATTGACTCTTCCGTTCACCATTATGGAGTACGCGAATCCACCATACCACCAACCACAAAGGCCATTCTACCCTATTGACATCTCGAATTTCAAACAATATCGAGATGAACCCATATATGATGCATGGACTCGTTTTAGAAATTTACTCCGAAAATTCCCTCATCATAGTTTCGCTTTAGCATCCCTAACCCGAACCTTTTACTATCGTGTTGGCCAATATGATCAAATGCGCATTGAGGATTTTGCCAATGGGGACTTTAGGGAATTAAGTGCTGAAGAAGCATGGGATGTCATAGAAGATTGTGCCCAATATTATTATAGGGTAGACAACCAAACAAACGTTAGTACAAGTCAATTGAATATAAATTTCCTGGATCATGAAACAAGTTTGTTTGGGGATGAATACATTAGTGTTGAGATACCTAAGTGGTTGTCATGTAATGCCATAGTACAAAACGAACACATAGGTGACCTTGATGTGATGGAGGATCTAGCCGAGCATGATCACATTGATCAAAAAGACCTAGGTTTTATGATCGATGACGATGAATCTCAAGAAACACATGATGAATCTTTTGGGCAATTTGAATATAGCAGTTAGAATATTGAGGATGATCCTTATGATTCGGACATTGAAGTTGAGATGCCTAGAGAAGCACTTGAGATACTTGGTAAAATGTTAGGGTTAGATCCTACTAAAACACATGATGAGGATATAGGTGATCTTGACATAAGGAATGATGAGGTAAGCAACATAAGCCCACCAAGTACCCCACAAGTCCTACCATCATTCGAGGCATACACACCACCGGTGACTTACCCGGAAGAAGTAGAAGAGACTATAGGAACCCCAATAGAGGTAGAACCTTTGAACCAAACACAACTAGAAGAAATAGGTTTGAATACTTGTAGTCACAACCTTTCTTTTAGTTCTATGGAAGTTCCTAGTTTTGATGAACCGGAGCCTCAACCAAAACCGTTACCTAATCTTCCATCTTTAGATGTGAATTTAGGAATTGAAAAAGGTCCCGATCCACCCATCAAACCATGTAGTCCAGGTAATGTTAAGATTAAGGTAGTAGACTCTAGGCCATGTGGAGTGGAAGCTAATATAGGAGTGAACCATGACCTTACATACTTACATCACCCATTTATGATTGATCACAAGAAACATTATGGGTTTAAACCGGGTTTATTAGGTCAAGATAGATTCTCAACTAGGAATCTCTCGAAGTTGATAGAAGATGATCCCTTTTTAGGAGAAAACTTTAATTCACCCATTGACCAAAGTGAACTAGGTAAGGTTATGATGAAAGGAGCACACCCCTTTGAGTATATAATTCATCCACCACTCTTTCCTCACGCGGCATACTCCTACCAAGTTGGTGTGTATCGCTACTATCACCCGCACTTAATCCTAAGTGTAGGGACAACCTCCCCTATTTCCGTTAAATAAGGGTTGAGTCAGGCTCATGACTCGAACAAAAACAAGCGCTTCTTGGGAGGCAACCCAAGCTTTATTTGCTTTGTGTGTTTATTTATTTGTTTGTTTGATTTTATTTGTTTCCGTATGTGTGTTTAAGTTTTATTATTATTGATTCATGTTCAAAACTAATTTGTGAAAATGCTTTATTTTGTTTTTAACTTCGTCTTAACTACATATAAAGGTATTTTGCAAAAGATAAGTGTAAGGGAAATCTAAATCGGTTTGTTAGAACACAAATGAACATGAATCGTAATAATAATAAATTAGCATACATATTCGTATTTGTTTGAGTCAAATGCTTGTATCGAGTCATAATGATGTTTTGCAGGATTTCCAGGAAGTAAGGTAAAGGTTTTTTCCAGAAATTTTCCGGAAACTTAAAATGAAAATTTTTGTCAGGTCATTTCTGACGGCGTCAGGGGTTATAACCTGACGGCGTCAGATTTAATTTTCAGAAATTTTTGAAAGTTTTGTTTTTAAAAAGTTTTTATTAAAATCTCCAACTTATAATCTCCAGGAATCTGCAAAATTATCATTCCACAAGCATTATATCCTTATATATAGATTTATCCCGCCGATGTTATGCAGGTTTTCGTGTTTGTTTTCTCAGGTTTAACAGGTTATTTTGGACAAGGAAATGTTTTGAATCAAGCTTGTGGCAATGCATTAGTCATGGAGCTTCTACATTACTTTGGAGGAAGATTTAACCGTGTAATTTCATTATCCACCGAGCGAATCAGGGGAGTATTTGATTTCATTCTTTTACCTTATTTACTTTTACATCTTGTTATTTGAACATTGGGGACAATGTTCATCTTAAGTGTAAGGGGGGGTAAAAGTTCGATTTTAGAGAATGCTATTACGCTTGATTTTTGTTTGTTTAATAATAGATGTGTAATAAAACTGAGAGAAATACTTGTTAAGGTAATTTTAGTGCCAAATTTAAATTTTTTTACAACATATAGGAGTGAAACTTTGATCTTAATGAGCGTCTCACGGATAGGAGTTATATGACTAGCACAAAAAACCGTACCACTAAAAATTTTTCCACCCCAAATATGTGAGGTTCGCCCCTAGAATTGGTAGGAAAAGCATTTATGCTATGATGTGTGTACCGGTAGCACTTAGATTCTAGAACTTGCGTTAGGACCATTCCAAGGCCACAAGAGAGACTACATTCGTGTAGTTAGATTTACTACATGATAAGAGGCATTAGGATTAACCCATTGTTTTACACCTGTGTTTTTGTTATAATTACTTTGGCTACATTGGTCAAGTAATTCTCCCACACCCTTTGCGTTGTACTCATTTTTAGTACACGATACCCCTAGTACACCCCTCAGAGCCTATCTTTTCGTTTCGACCTTTAAGCATTTTACTTGAAGGAAGAATTTGTTACACCCCACTTAAATGTACACCCAAATCGCCTTAGCCTACCTTGTATGCACTTATCTTTAGTGCATTATTGTTACAACATTTGTTTAAACCCAAGTTAATTATCTAGTTGATTACATGGTTGCTAAGTCGAGTCATATCCTTGTACATATTGTTTTGGGACGATTGGGACTCATGGGTAAAGTACTAGTGTAATGGAATAATGGGGAAGAACATCATTTATTACCCCCATATGTGCTAAATATTTTAAAAGTACTCCAAGTTTTTCAATTATCTTAATTCGAGTCATTAGAATAGTTATTTGTAAAGTTATGTAAAAATTCAAGTGTAAGGGGAATGCAATGCCCCTATGATGTATTATTTTGGATGGTAGGGCAAAAGTGTATGCAAAAAAAAAAAAAAAAAAAAAAAAAAAAAAAAAAAAAAAAAAAAATCAAGAAAAACACAAAAAAATGAGAAAATGAAAAATAGAAAAAACATACTGACTACCATCCCGTTTCATTTTATGTTTGTTTTATGTTTTTGTTATTTCGTCTCTAGCTTAAGATCGAGTCTAGTCTTGGCTTAGCAACATTGTATAGTACATGTAATTGATCAAGATCTTTAACTAGCCACCAGTAAAATATCCCTTATCCAACAAAACCGTGTTTTCCTTTTCCCTACACCTAACATTATAACCCATTTAAAAGCCCTCTTTGATAGTTTATCTTAGGTGCTTACGCCTAGTGGAGGAGGTTTTCGATCCTTTCCCAAGCCTATGGTAATCTATTTGCTATGACAGGTAGTGAGAGATATTATCCGTTTTCATTTATGAGATTTATTTTGATGACACTTGAGAGATGTGAGTATCTAAACACTACTTGTGAGGTGCTAGTTTATAATCTCCGTGCTTATTATGATTGAAGTGGAACGATTATTTGTTGTAATTACTTTTATGTTTGCATTAAATGACCCCTAACTTGTATTTTGATTAGAATAAAAGCGCATTTGCTTGAGGACAAGCAAATCTCAAGTGTAAGGGTATTTGATGAGGCGAAAAGTGTACCGCTTTTAAGGGGTCATTTAAGCCCTAAATCGTATTTATTTGATCAAATATTGCCCTAAATCATTCCTTTTGTCATTTTAGGTACTTTTGAGGAGAAATCTGGAAAATGAGGCATTTTGGACGTTTTTGGAGCATAAAAGTGAAGAAAACGACAAAGTCTCAAAAATCGGCTAAAAGTTACTCTTGACGGCGTCACAATTTACTCTGGACGGCGTCATGCCTTGGCAAGAAAAAGTGGACGTGAAATTTACTCATGATGAGCCAGTGAAAATAGCATGTGAATTCTGACGGCGTCACGCTTTAACTTGATCAAGGGCGTCACGGCTTAAATCATAAGGGGACGGCGTCACGTTCAAGGTTCGACGGCGTCAAGCCTTGATAAGCCAGAATGGATTTTTGAAGAGCTAAAGAGGGACGGCGTCAAGAAGGTCATCCGGGAACCCTAAAAGCGGCGAGGTGACGGCGTCACACTCCATAAGGTGACGCCGTCAGATGTAAAAAATCTATATATAGTTTTCTAAATTATTGTCATTGGAGAGAGCTTAGTGTGTGGAATTTTGGGAGAAAACCCTAGGACGATTTTAGCTACTTTTTCAAGGCTTTTTGCCTTGAGATCTTCCATGTTACATTGAAAGATAAGTTATCAATTAATCATTCAATATGTCTATGTGTTGTTTGATTCTATCTTATTCTTGTCTTTTGTTTAACATGTTAGGCTAAATTTATCTTGTTTTGCTTAGATCTAATGAAACCTAGCTATTGATTATTGGTTATTAGTGTGTTGTTAGTTGTATTGGATGATTGTTTATCTATGTTAGGCTTAAGAAAACTGGCTAACTTCCTATTCGGTAACTTGCTTGAACGTCTTAAGAAACATGAACCAAATGCGTACTAAAGGTTTTTATGGTTGTATTTAATGCACAAGCGAATTCTAGTGATCCCATGTTAGGAGCTTCCTAGCCGGCTCGACATAGGAGTGAAGTAGGAGCTTGTAGAGTTGGGGAAGTAAGTACGCCACCCCACGAATGGTATTAAGGAATACACCCGTCATCCACGCGACTAATACACACTAATCAACCGGTAAAAGATAGTTAGGGAGTAAGGAAATCTAAGTAAACACATTTCTCTACACATAAGTTTCTCACCAACATTTTATTTTCAGTTATTTACTTTATTTGCATTTGTAGTTATTTGGGTTAGTTGACTAGCAACTAATTCCGCGCCACTCCTTCAAAACCGAGATTTTACTTGCTTTCATAAAAAATATAAAAACATAAAAAAGAATCTTCCTCAACCCTTAGACCTAATTAGAGTAGCCTTTCACACCTAACGAACACTATTCCCTGTGGAGAACGATCAATCCCCCGTACTTACCACTACACTATACTACATCGGTCAGGTACACTGCCTGGTGGGGTTGTAAGCCTCTTGAGATCCCTCGAGAGGTAAAACCTGTTGTAAGGTTACAAAACCACGCATCAGTGAGCGGTGTGGAAATCACAACCCAAGAGGATCTTGTTATTGGTGTGAAGTAGCCCTCGAAAAAGAGCTTAATTCCATTGATAATTCTCAAAGTTTTTCCGAACACCCTCCACAACCCCAGCTATCTTCATTCAATCAGCAAAATTGCTTCAATTGTGGAGAACCGTTGGGAAATAATTCACTTTTTGACCGATGTTTTTGCAACGAATGTGGATTGAGTCGTGGACTTTGTATATGTTACTCTTCGAAAGCTGAAAATTCATTCGCTTTTGATTCTAATCCAAATTCTTTCAATGAACCGCCAAATTTTTCTGACTATCCTCCACAGCCCGATTTATCTTCGTTCGATCAACGTTATTGCGATGGGTGTGGAAATCAGTTAGATCCAACATCGACTTATTGTCATTGGTGTACTTGCGAGAGGTGTGGAAGAAACATTACCAATGGATTTTGTTCGTTTTGTGCTTCGGGAGCTGAAAATTCATTTGCTTATGATTATAACTCGAACTTTTCCAATTATCCTCAAAATGATTTCAACCACCCTCCACAAGATTCATATGAGCACGAGACGTACTATCAAAGTTCTAATGATACATCGTTTCAAAATTCACCGACTTTTTCTTGTGCAAATTGTGGAGGTCCTCATAATGATTATCAATGTCAACCGTGGAATCAAAATTACTATGAACCTAATCCTTGCTATAGTACTCCCGGTTTTGACAATTTCCAACCCCCACAACACCATATGATTCAACCACAACCTCAGCCACCTCCTCTAGAAATACTCAATGAAGAACAACTTCTCATTGCTATGCTTGATACATTAAAAGATCTTAAGGCTTTGGTTAATAAACAACTCCCACAAGAAGAACCTCATCAGATAACTTATGGAGAATTTTTAGCTGAAAGACAAATAGCTAAAATAAGTTCTAATTATCGTCAAACTTTCGTTTACGACGACGATGACGATGATGAGGATTCTATGTGGGGAGTTTGTGAAAATTCAACAGAAATCACTCCCGTCTTTCCTACCAAAGAACCCGAGGACTCTCTAAAAATGGGGGACGAGCATCTTAGCACTCTTCCTGAAAAGGAATCAGACGAAATCATAAAGTCCAGTGTTGAGGACCTCGTCCCAATCCCAAGTGAGTCCGAGGAAATATCCGACGATGAAAGTGATTTTCAATCTTATGGAGATTCCCTTGACGTTTCCAAGGTTACCTCCGGAATTTTCTCTAACCCACTCTTTGAATATAATGAAGAGAACACTTTCAGTGTTGTTAATCCTCTTTTTGATGAGGGGTTAGAGGACGTTGAGGGCGAGGAGGAAATTCTTTCTAATCTTGATGAGTCAGAACCGGAACTCACAGACTCTCCTCGAATTCTTGAATCTCCTCATGAGGAGTTCTCCGATGAACTCACTCATATCATACCTCCTACGGAGTATGATTATTTTGTTATTGAAGAAGATCCCGACCCGGGGGGAGATGTACGCTATCCTACGAGTTTGCTTGATGATGATATCACCCCGACCCTCCCTCCTGAGGTTTTTAAGAGCTTTAATGATGAAGAATGGATTCCCATTCTAACTATGATCTTTTTCCCTTTCTTCACCTACCCGGTGACTTCTCCTCTAATTCACTCCTTCGGGAGTGAAGACACAATCTTTGACCCCGGCATTTCTCATTCTTTTAGGCCGTGGGTATCTCATCGGAGTGGAACTTTCATATGCTTCAATGTTTATTCAAACATCTTGAATGAAAGTCCGATTGAGATTATCTCTTCCACTTGCTCCCCCAAGGACAAATGAATTCGGGGCGAGTCTAAGCTTTTCGACTCGATAAATAAACAAGCGCTTCATGGGAGGCACGCCATGCTTATCCTTCTATCTTCTTTCTATTTTCTTTCTAATAAGTGACGTGAGGAGGGCTACCTCTTCCATATCTTGTGTTTCATGGTTGTTTATGTCCAGGATTTGCCCGAATAATGAAGACTCTCGTGCTCGTGGTTTGCTTCTCCCCACTCGAGTTTCATCATTCGTTGCTTATCCAATATCCTTAAATCTTATCGTTTACATCTATCTTTTGGCATAATTAATAAACGGCCTTAGATTTTTGTAGGATACCCTTACCTTAAAGACATTGAGGACAATGTCTCGTTTTAGTCTGGGGGGGTAATCTTTCGATTTGATTTTTGCCTTGCATTATTGCCGTTTACTCATGCAACCCCATTTTTTCTCAAAAATTGAAAAAAATCCAAAAAAAATGAGAAAAATTTAAAAAAAATTTTGCAAAAATATAATAAATTTTGACATTTTTGTTGACTTTCTGCTGGTAAGAGTAGGAATAAAATTCTGACTTGACCGGGCGTGTTGAGCCCTAGCTTGTTCCCTTAACCTTCATAATCTATAAGCTTTTGCTAGTCTTTTACACAAGGAGCTATAAAATGCGAATTCTTTTTTAAGAGTTTGCAAGTTCCCGTATCGACTTTATATATGCATGGCTTGATTATTTGGCTAAGCATTCGCGGATCTTATTATTTAAGATTTTAAATTTGCGAAGAACGAGAAATGATAGAGTTGTTTATAAGTTAGATTGCTAAACGTGGAGTAGTTGGATCTCTTTAGAGCTCATCGAAGTTATTTGTGGCTTTTTGTTCCCATAAGCTTGTTTCACCTAAAAATAGTAATCTAGGAATAATTAAAGCTATTTTAGTTTTGGCGATAATTAGTTTTTATTTCTTCCTTAGAGAATCCTTGCTTATGAAAGTTGGGTACACATCAAGGTACTGTCAGTGTTACGGTGTAATAGGCAACTGATTCCTGATAGTACGTGCTATTGTCTCTATTGCTATAAAAGCCGTAGGACTCGGGATTTGGCAAAATATATAATAAATAATGAATAATAATAATAATAATAATCCAAAGCCGATAAAAGTTTTCTGTTTCCTGACGGTTCGCTCCCGTTGACTCAGACTTCAAAAAGGCAGAGGAAAAATATCCAAGGTCAAAATAAGACTCCCGATTCTTGACGGTTCGCTGTCGTTGTCTAGGTTGTTTAAAAGGCTGAGGAATAATAGTATGTGCTTAATAATGTTAAAAAATGCCAAATTTCGACTCCGGGGGTATCCTAATAAAAGCTTCTGTCTCTGGACTCGTAGATGAGTTGTTTTGGTCGTATATAAAAGGGATATCCTCAAAATCGTGTTAAATCAGAGACCTTGATGTGGACCTCATTTTTGTATGCAACGGTTTTCAAGGGAAGGTTTGGAAACTACTTAGCGTCTAAACTAGGTATCTTTATCGGACTAAAACTTATCGAAACGAGAATATGAAGAAATTTATTTCTCACCAAAAATAAAATAAATAGAGGAAAATAGAAATTTGGGAACGAGAAGTAATACACAATTAACTTTCATGGGCAGTGATAGCAATCTAACTTGTAAATGACAATGATTTCGTTTTTAAGCTTAGTTTGGGGACTCGTGAAAAATCAGGGACGACGAATTTTATCCGTATGGTCACTTCTTTATGAGTCGTGTTTCCTTCTCAATGACCCTAAAAGTTATTGAAAGATAATGATTGTCAACAAAACCGTCTCATGGTCACATAAGAAAATACAAAAATCGAATAAAAAGGAAAATCGAGGAGTTTTTAGAACTTAAGATTTCTTAATCTCTTTTGAAAATTTTGCTAATTTTCAAAGTTAGTAAAAAGAGATTAGAAATTTTTGGTTTTGAAAACGTGTTTTTATAACATTGCGTGAGGACACATCAATATCTTAGTCTGGGGGAATTTTGGTATGTGCTTAAACACATACCTTTTCTTGACCAATACCGGACCCAAATAAACCAAAAACTGACCATAATGCCAAAAGATATTGTGTTTTTGTGTTTTTTATGTGTGCAGGCAACGGATAAACGAAAAAGGACAAATATCAAGATAAAACGGAAAAACGAGCACGGGATTTGGAAAAGACTCAGAACCGAAGACGGGAGAAATATTTTTGGTCAAAAGTCAAAATCCACCCTTAGAATCTCTCCAAATGACAAAATAAGCCTTTAGATCAACTTTTGATTATTGGCAAAATCAGTCCCTAGATTTTTAGAATTTGCATGATTGGTCCTTTAAACTTAAATCTCTTAAACTCTACATCCTATTATACCCGGATTAAACAAACCCATTCCACTTAATTCTACCAACCCAGCCCACCTATTAATATAATCCAGCCCACACCTCACTTGTATAACCCAGCCCATCCAAAACCTTATACCCGACCCAACCCTTTAGCCGGTCAAATTACTAAACCACGGTCAAATAAATATAAAAAATCACTCAACACCTACGCGCCCCCCAATTATAACCCTGAACCCAGAAATTTACTATTCATAGAACCCTAGAAAAATTACCATACATTCTTACAGCAATTAAGGGCAAAAGGGACCAATCATTAGCCTTCTAGAAGCGTCAGAGGAGCAGAGTTGCACGAATGGACACATGGCATCCTCCTATTGGACCGAACACATCAGAGGAATTGATCCTAGGGCTATGGATGATGGGAAATGATCTAAGGGTGATTGAGAGCTAAAGAGGCACATGGATTGAAAGCTTGGCAGGCCTGGAAGGTTCATATCATCTCTATAAATAGGGAGCTCTCCTCATATGCTAGGGTTGTCCAATTTTTATGTTTTAGAAAATTGTTACCATTTTATTTTCTTGTCTAATTTACTGCTTTTCTTAGTGTAATCATTTCCATTTCAGCTGTAATTTCAATTTCAGTCTTGTAATCTCAAAGTTTTATTAATGAAAGTTAAGTTTGATTTTCCTTAATTCTTGTTTCATTAGTGTTGGATTCTAATTAGCTTGTTACTGTTTTATTCAGCTTATTCTCATTATTCTCAGCTTATCTTAGTTTACACTTTTCATAATTACTTTAAAAATCCAAAATAATCTCCACAGTTTCAAATAAGCTGTTTTTCTAAGTTTGTAGAAGCTTATATAAGCTCAGTAGCTTAGTGTAAGCTTTTGTTGAGTTCAATTCTTTCTTTGCTACACAAAAATCAAAAAGTCAAAGAAAAAGTCAACTGTCATATGAAGAATCATGAATCTGGAGTTAAACTGATAGTTCAAGTAAGATTTGGATGTACTTGGCCTATCTAAAGATAGGCTACATTGGAAAACCTCTATGTTCATGCTGAGGGGTGTTTTGTAAGTATCACATTTCATTTCTAGCTTATTTTCTGCTTGATTTTAATTCAGCTTATATTAGTTCTTATTTGTCATTAATTTTTGCTTCTTAGATAAGTAGTAACTTAGGTAATCATAGTATAGAAGAGATTGTGGCTTAATTCTGTTAGTTGTAGTATTAAATCAATAGATTCTGTTTTAAGGGAGTGTTTGGTTTATAATCATGCCAAGTGATTTGAGCCTGTTACTGTAGAAATGCCATTAGCTGAGGTTTGAATAAGCTAAATCTAGGTTAGACAAGCTGTGTTCAATAAGTTTTGAGCAATTTTAATGAGCTTTGAGGTTTTTGACCCATAGGAGAGTTTTTAGACTCTAAACTGCTCAAATAAGCTCAGTTTAAGCAGAGCTTGTTTGAATAAGAACTTTTGTCACTATTTAGTTCCTTATAGTGAGTTAAGTGTAATTAAAAGTTTTGGATCTGTTTCATCAAGGTTAGAAGGATTTAGGTACAAATTACCTTTACTGCTACCACAGACACTAATGTGCAGACCTGCACATCAGTGGCCATTCTCACCCTTTTCCTTGAACCTAATCTGCTTATCCACTTTATCCCAGTGCTTGAAATTTAATTTGCAAGATGTTAGTAGTATAGGCTTTAAGTTTCTGAACTTGGAATTCACTCAGTAGCTTATTGGATAGCTTTTTATCAGTATGCAATATAAGCCCTTAAGCCTGTGCAGACCTGCAACAGTTTAAGTTTTCAATCCCCTCTGTTTTTGGCACTAATTGAGCATCAATTGATCAATAGAAATTGGGAATTTTCTGGTTGTAAGTAGTATGTAGTATGAAGTTTGAGGTTCTACTTTTTTTTCCCCCCAAATTAGCTTCTGTCTAGCTTATAATTAAGTTGCAAATTGCCTATTTAGCCTTTGTTTCCACCTTATCTTTGCTACTGCTATTCTGCTTTTTAGCTTATCCTTAGAGCTTATTTGTTATCAAGTGGTTGTTTTAAGCTTATATTAGTTTGGCAATCTGTTTTCTAGCTTTTGATAACTTTTAGTGATAATTTGCTTATTTTTGGCTTTTTCCCAACTGCTTATTTCCACATTCTGCTTATTAGGGTTTAACTTAGCTCTGATTTTATTTTTCCTATCTTTTAAATATAGTTTTAGAATTTTCTGCAAAATTTCATATTTTTCCAAATCTGTTTATTATTTTTAATTGATTTAATTAATTTCATTTAGTTTTTAATTCTTAATAAATAAATAAAAAGTCAAAAAAATATTTTTCTTTTTCCCAGAATTTTCTTTTAATATTTAGAGTTTAGGAAAATTATTTTCATAAATTTAGGACTTAGGATTTAGAAATTCACTTTTTAACTACGTTTTTAAATTTCGTCGCGTACATTTTAAATTCCAATTTTAGTTTTAAAAATATAATGCTTAGCATACTTGTACCTTTAGTTTAATTAGTTGTTTCCATTTATAATTTCGTTGTTCGTAGTGTAAAATCACCAATCATCACTCTTTTTACACCATTTACTTCACATATTCGACACCGTTACGAAAACTCGAATTCAACCTTCGTTGGGACACGACCCGGGGAAATACATTCGTTGCGTTTCCTTTGGAAAATATAAATATACTTAAAACGACAAATCAATTTATCTATGATGTTCTTCCTAAAGTTTGGTAAAACGCAAAATTGTGCAACATAGATGAAACTGGAGAAGAAATAGTGATTAGAAACGTGGTGTATGTTCCAAGATTCTCAAAGAAGAAACCAAAAATTGCACAAACGTAACGAGAAGGAAGTTTGAGTCAGGCTGATGACTCGTTAATAAAACAAGCACTTCTCGGGAGGCAACCCGTGTATTTGCTATTTTTACTTCTTAATTTTTTTTTCAAAGTGATTATATCCCAAAGTTTCTCTAATCCCTTAGTTAAACTTAAGTGTGGGGGTGTACCACTGAATTTTGAATAAAATATAGAAATATTTTGTGTGTTTGTTTGTTTTAAGATTACTGCAGGTAATGATTACAAAGCTTAGACACTTGGATCAAAGAATCAGAAGAAGCACGGAAAATATGGTTTACTCTCTTATTTCCCTATTTTTATTCCTTGAAGCTCGTTTATCACATTGAGGACAATGCTTAACTTAAGTGTGTGTGTGTGGGGGGGGGGGGGGTGAATAGGAAAATAAGGATAGATTGTAAATTTTGAGCTAAATTTTAAATTTTGTTTGCCTTTGTAATCTAGTTATTTGCCATTTTTAGGATAATATCTTAGAATAACTAGATTCATCCACTAGTAAAGCCTGTAATTTTTGAAAATTCGAGATGTGTCCCGATTAATATTGCAATCCATTCAAGGATCGATAACATTAGCTAGCACATACTATAACCCTTTCACCCAAATTGTGAGGAATTAAGCCTGTCCTGTATTTAGCATACATCTTTTATGCTTTGATTCTTTTGCTATGAGTGTGCCGGTGATTTTATTTATTCTAGAACTTGTGCTTGTAAATCATTACGAGACCGTTGTGAGATCACATTTCATGTGTGATGTATGTATATATGCATGATAAGAGGCAACCTTAGGATTTAACCCAAATAGCCTTCCGTATTGATATTTAGCTAGTTACATTGACTAGTTAACCACCAATATAAACTCTTTTGTTAGCGTTTATCTTTGATGCTAGATACCCCTAGTTACACCCTCTGAGCCTATCTTTTCTTCTGATAAAATCCAGAAAAATACAAAAAGATTTTACACTCTTTAGCCTAGCCTTACCCTTAGTCAAGTCTTGGTTGGTTGCTAGCTATTTGGCAAGATGGATGTTATGTGGGAAATCATGAAATTGGAAGAAAGTTGCAAACTCCAAAAGCAGTTATTGAAGTAAAGTGAAAAGTCATCGCAACTATATGATGACAAGTGAAAGCATGTTCAAAAAAAAAAAAAAAAAAAAAAAAAAAAAAAAAAAGTCATCACAACTGTAAGGTGACAAGAATAACCAATGGGCTAGTGAATAATGTACGGATTAATAAAGTATGGAGTTTCTCAAGATTGCATGATAGTGGTTCGTAATAGCTAGCGACATCTGGTCAGTAGACTTTGACTAGTTTGTATATTATTTATCATCTACCCTTCTAAATATATCCCATGTCTTATCCTTACCCTTTTTGACTTTGTGGAATTATCAAGTGTATTGACATGTAGTGACCATCCGATTTCTTGAGGAATTAGATAACATTGCTAGCGATCTAGTATGTATTTTGGTGACCATCCGTTATGTGAATAGCGCGCCAGCGATCCAAGATATGCCCTAGTGACCATCCGTTATTTGGTAATGTAAGAATTCGTTGCTAGTGATCTATTAAGTTTTGCATAAGATAGTTGCACATAAGTCTCATATAACCCTTGAAACCTTAAACCCGAATAAAAGCCCTCTTTGATATTTATACTTGGTGCTCACGCCATATCGGTGTAGTTTTGTTTCTTGTACAAGTCTATGGTAATATTTAAATCATGACTGAGAAAATGAGTGTGATTTCTCTTATATACTCCATCAACCATATAAATGAGTGTTTTGAGTGAATTATATCTCATTTCCTTTTCGTGAGGTGATTAGTAATGTTTATCAAGCAAGAAAATCATTTGGGTATTGTCAAACATCTCGATGCTTCAACCATAAAAGCTTAAAACGATGAATCTGACTTGTACTTGTACTTGAAGGATTTGCATCACAATTTTCTAATAATACTTGTGTACCATGTGGATAATTATTTTTTGATGAAGCGAAAAGTGTACCGCTTTTAAGGGGTCATTTAAGCCCTAAATCGTATTTATTTGATCAAATATTGCCCTAAATCGTTCCTTTTGTCATTTTAGGTACTTTTGAGGAGAAATCTGGAAAAGGAGGCATTTTGGACGTTTTTGGAGCATTAAAGTGAAGAAAACGACAAAGTCTCAAAAATCGGTTAAAAGTTACCTTTGACGGCGTCAGATTTTACTCTGGACGGCGTCATGCCTTGGCAAGAAAAGGTGGACGTGAAATTTACTCATGATAAGCCAGTGAAAATTGCATGTAAATTCTGACGGCGTCACGCTTTAACCTGATCAAGGGCGTCACGGCTTAATTCAAAGAGGGACGGCGTCACGTTCAAGGTCTGACGGCGTCAAGCCTTGATAAGCCAGAACGGATTTTAGAGAGCTAAAGAGGGACGGCGTCAAGAAGGTCATCCGGGAACCCTAAAAGCGGCGAGGTGACGGCGTCACACTCCATAAGGTGACGCCGTCAGATCCAAAAGTCTATATATAGTTTTCTAATTTTTTGTCATTAAAGAGAGAGCTTAGTGTGGAATTTTTGGGAGAAAACCCTAAGACGATTTTAGCATCTTTTTCAAGGCTTTTTGCCTTGAGATCTTCCATGTTACATTGAAAGATAAGTTATCAATTAATCATTCAATATGTCTATGTGTTGTTTGATTTTATCTTGTTCTTGTCTTTTGTTTAACATGTTAGGCTAGATTTATCTTGTGTTTGCTTAGATCTAATGAAACTTAGCTATTGATTATTGGTTATTAGTGTGTTATTAGTTGTATTGGATGATTGTTTATCTATGTTAGGCTTAAGAAAACTGGCTAACTTCCTATTCGGTAACTTGCTTGAACGTCTTAAGAAACATGAACCAAATGCGTACTAAAGGTTTTTATGGTTGTATTTAATGCACAAGCGAATTCTAGTGATCCCATGTTAGGAGCTTCCTAGCCGGCTCGACATAGGAGTGAAGTAGGAGCTTGTAGAGTTGGGGAAGTAAGTACGCCACCCCACGAATGGTATTAAGGAATACACCCGTCATCCACGCGACTAATACACACTAATCAACCGGTAAAAGATAGTTAGGGAGTAAGAAAATCTAAGTGAACACATTTCTCTACACTTAAGTTCTCACCAACATTTTATTTTCAGTTATTTATTTTATTTGCATTTGTAGTTATTTGGGTTAGTTGACTAGCAACTAATTCCGCCCACTCTTTCAAACCCGAGATTTTACTTGCTTTCATAAAAATATAAAAACATAAAAAAGAATCTTCCTCAACCCTTAGACCTATTAGAGTAGTCTTTCATACCTAACGAACACTATTCCCTGTGGAGAACGATCAATCCCCCGTACTTACCACTACACTATACTACATCGGTCAGGTACACTGCCTGGTGGGGTTGTAAGCCTCTTGAGATCCCTCGAGAGGTAAAACCTGTTGTAAGGTTGCAAAACCACGCATCAAGTTTTTGGCGCCGTTGCCGGGGAATAGTTATTGTTTAGGTTGAATTTTTATTTTATTAGGTCTACTCACTAGATTCCTTTCTAGTGAGATTTTTATTTTATTTTTCTAGGTTTTTCTTTAGTCTATCTATTTTCTTCGTGCTTTTGTTCGTATAAGATTTCCATTGACTCTTCCGTTCACCATTATGGAGAACGCGAATCCACCATACCACCAACCACGTAATTCACCCACTCCATATGACATCTTGATGTTTAAACAACATAAAGATGAACCTCTCTATGATGCGTGGACTCGTTTTAAATATTTACTCCAAAAAGTCCCTCATCATAACTTCGATTTTTGGTCCCTAACTCAAATCTTTTACAATCATGTCGACCGACATGCCCAAAGGGACATTTACCATATTGCCGGCAGGGATATTAGGGAATTAAGTGCTGAGAAAGCATGGGAAGCTATTGAGAATTGTGCCTAATATTATTATATGGTAGACAACCCAACAAACATTAATACAAGTCAATTGACCACAAATTTCAAGGATCATGAAACAAGTTTGTTTGGGGATGAGGGTAGAGTTGAGCCACCTAGCTGCATGTCATGGTTAGGCACTACCATAATACAGGATGAACACATAGGTGACCTTGATGTGATGGAGGATTTTGCCGAGCATGATCACATTGATCAAAAAGGCCTAGGTTTTATGATCGATGACGATGAATCTCAAGAAACACATGATGAATCTTTTGGGCAATTTGAATATAGCAGTCAGAATATTGAGGATGATCCTTATGATTCAGATATAGAAGTTGAGATGCTTAGAGAAGCACTTGAGATACTAGAGAAAATGTTAGGGTTAGATTCTACTAAAACACATGATGAGGATATAGGTGATCTTGACACAAGGAATGATGAGGTAAGTAACATAAGCCCACCAAGTACCCCACAAGTCCTACCATCATTTGAGGCACACACACCGCCCGTGACTTACCCGGAAGAAGTTGAGGAGACTATAGGAACCCCAATAGAGGTAGAGCCCTTGGACCAAACACAACTAGAAGAAATAGGTTTGAATGCTTTTAGTGATCACAACCTTTCTTTTAGTCCTATGGAAGTTCCTAGTTTTGATGAGCCGGAGCCTCAACCAAAACCGTTACCTAATCTTCCATCCTTGGATGAAAATTTAGGAATTGAATTAGGTCCCGATCCACCCATCAAAACATATAGTCCGGGTAGTCTTAAGTTTAAGGTAGTGGACATTAAGCCTTGTAGTGAGGAAGACAATATAGGAGTGAAAAATGACCTTACATGTCTACATCACCCATTCATGATTGATCACAAGAAACATTATGGGTTTAAACCGGGTCTATTGGGTCAAGATAGATTCCCAATTAGGAGTCTCTCGAAGTTGTTAGAAAATGATCCCTTTTTAGGAGAACACTTTAATTCACCCATTGATCAAAGTGAACTAGGTAAGGTTATGATGAAAGGAGCACACCCCTTTGAGTATATAATTCATCCACCACTCTTTCTTCACGTGGCATACTCCTACCAAGCTGGTTTGTATCGCTACTATCACCCGCACTTAACCCTAAGTGTAGGGAAAACCTCCCCTATTTCCGTTAAATAAGGGTAGAGTCAGGCTCATGACTCGAACAAAAACAAGCGCTTCTTGGGAGGCAACCCGAGCTTTATTTATTTGCTTTGTGTGTTTATTTATTTGTTTGTTTGATTTTATTTGTTTCCGTATGTGTGTTTAATTTGTATTAGTATTGATTCATGTTCAAAACTAAATTGTGAAAATGCTTTATTTTGTTTTTAACTTCGTCTTAACTACATATAAAGGTATTTTGCAAAAGGTAAGTGTAAGGGAAATCTAAATCGGTTTATTAGAACACAAATTAACATGAATCGTAATAATAATAAATTAACATACATATTAGTATTTGTTTGAGTCAAATGCTTGTATCGAGTCATAGTGATGTTTTGCAGGATTTTCAGGAAGTAAGGTAAAGGTTTTTCCAGAAATTTTCCGGAAACTTAAAATGAGAATTTTTGTCAGGTCATTTCTGACGGCGTCAGGGTTTATAACCTGACGGCGTCAGGGTTTATAACCTGACGGCGTCAGATTTAATTTTCAGAAATTTTTGAAAGTTTTGTTTTCATAAAAAGTCTTTATTAAAATCTCCAACTTATAATCTCCAGGAATCTGCAAAATTATCATTCCACAAGCATTATATCTTTATATATAGATTTATCCCGCCGATGTTATGCAAGTTTTCGTGTTTGTTTTCTCAGGTTTAACAGGTTATTTCGGACAAGGAAATGTTTTTGAATCAAGCTTATGGCGATGCATTAGTCATGGAGCTTCAACATTACTTTGGAAGAAGATCTAACCATGTAACTTCATTATCCACCGAGCGAATCAGGGGAGTATTTGATTTCAATCTTTTACTTTTTGCTTTTACATCTTGTTATTTGAACATTGGGGACAATGTTCATCTTAAGTGTAAGGGGGGGTAAAAGTACGATTTTAGAGAATACAATTACGCTTGATTTTTGTTTGTTTGATAGTAGATGTGTAATAAAACTGAGAGAAATACTTGTTAAGGTAATTTTAGTGCCAAATTTAAAAGTTTTTACAACATTTAGGAGTGAAACTTTGATCTTAATGAGCGTCTCACGGATAGGAGTTATATGACTAGCACAAAAACCGTACCACTAAAAAATTTTCCACCCCCAAATATGTGAGGTTCGCCCCTAGAATTGGTAGGAAAAGCATTTATGCTATGATGTGTGTACCGGTAGCACTTAGATTCTAGAACTTGCGTTAGGGCCATTCCAATGCCACAAGTGAGACTACATTCGTGTAGTTAGATTTACTACATGATAAGAGGCATTAGGATTAACCCATTGTTTTACACCTGTGTTTTTGTTATAATTACTTTGGCTACATTAGTCAAGTAATTCTCCCACACCCTTTGCGTTGTACTCATTTTTAGTACACGATACCCCTAGTACACCCCTCAGAGCCTATCTTTTCGTTTCGACCTTTAAGCATTTTACTTAAAGGAAGAATTTGTTACACCCCACTAAAATGTACACCCAAATCGCCTTAGCCTACCTTGTATGCACTCATTTTTAGTGCATTATTGTTACAACATTTGTTTAAACCCAAGTTAATTATCTAGTTGATTACATGGTTGCTAAGTCGAGTCATATCCTTGTACATATTGTTTTGGGACGATTGGGACTCATGGGTAAAGTACTAGTGTAATGGAGTAATGGGGAAGAACAACATTATTACCCCCATATGTGTTAAATATTTTAAAAGTACTCCAAGTTTTTCAATTATCTTAATTCGAGTCATTAGAATAGTTATTTGTAAAGTTATGTAAAAGTTCAAGTGTAAGGGGGATGCAATGCTCCTATGATGTATTATTTTGGATGGTAGGGCAAGAGTGTATGCAAAAAAAAAAAAAAAAAAAAAAAAAAAAAATAATCAAAAAAATCAAGAAAAATACAAAAAAAAAATGAGAAAAAGAAAAGTAGAAAAAACATACGGACTACCATCCCGTTTTATTTTATGTTTATTTTATGTTTTTGTTATTTTCTTTCATTAGCTTAAGATTGAGTCGAGTCTTGGCTTAGCAACATTGTATAGTACATGTAATCGATCAAGATCTTTAACTCGCCACCAGTAAAATATCCGTTATCCAACAAAACCGTGTTTATCATATCCCTACACCTAACGTTATAACCCGTTTAAAAGCCCTCTTTGATAGTTTATCTTTGGTGCTTACGCCTAGTGGAGGAGGTTTTCGATCCCTTCCCAAGCCTATGGTAATCTATTTGCTATGACAGGTAGTGAGAGATATTATCCGTTTTCATTTATGAGATTTATTTTGATGACACTTGAGAGATGTGAGTATCTAAACACTACTTGTGAGGTGCTAGTTTATAATCTCCGTGCTTATTATGATTGAAGTGGAACGATTATTTGTTGTAATTACTTTTATGTTTGCATTAAATGACCCCTAACTTGTATTTTTATTAGAATAAAAGCGCATTTGCTTGAGGACAAGCAAATCTCAAGTGTAAGGGTATTTGATGAAGCGAAAAGTGTACCGCTTTTAAGGGGTCATTTAAGCCCTAAATCGTATTTATTTGATCAAATATTGCCCTAAATCGTTTCTTTTGTCATTTTAGGTACTTTTGAGGAGAAATCTGGAAAAGGAGGCATTTTGGACGTTTTTGGAGCATTAAAGTGAAGAAAACGACAAAGTCTCAAAAATCGGCTAAAAGTTACCTTTGACGGCGTCAGATTTTACTCTGGACGGCGTCATGCCTTGGCAAGAAAAGGTGGACGTGAAATTTACTCATGATAAGCCAGTGAAAATTGCATGTAAATTCTGACGGCGTCACGCTTTAACCTGATCAAGGGCGTCACGGCTTAATTCAAAGAGGGACGGCGTCACGTTTAAGGTCTGACGGCGTCAAGCCTTGATAAGCCAGAACGGATTTTGGAGAGCTAAAGAGGGACGGCGTCAAGAAGGTCATCCGGGAACCCTAAAAGCGGCGAGGTGACGGCGTCACACTCCATAAGGTGACGCCGTCAGATCCAAAAGTCTATATATAGTTTTCTAATTTTTTGTCATTAAAGAGAGAGCTTAGTGTGGAATTTTTGGGAGAAAACCCTAAGACGATTTTAGCATCTTTTTCAAGGCTTTTTGCCTTGAGATCTTCAATGTTACATTGAAAGATAAGTTATCAATTAATCATTCAATATGTCTATGTGTTGTTTGATTTTATCTTGTTCTTGTCTTTTGTTTAACATGTTAGGCTAGATTTATCTTGTGTTTGCTTAGATCTAATGAAACTTAGCTATTGATTATTGGTTATTAGTGTGTTATTAGTTGTATTGGATGATTGTTTATCTATGTTAGGCTTAAGAAAACTGGCTAACTTCCTATTCGGTAACTTGCTTGAACGTCTTAAGAAACATGAACCAAATGCGTACTAAAGGTTTTTATGGTTGTATTTAATGCACAAGCGAATTCTAGTGATCCCATGTTAGGAGCTTCCTAGCCGGCTCGACATAGGAGTGAAGTAGGAGCTTGTAGAGTTGGGGAAGTACGTACGCCACCCCACGATTGGTATTAAGGAATACACCCGTCATCCACGCAACTAATACACACTAATCAACCGGTAAAAGATAGTTAGGGAGTAAGGAAATCTAAGTAAACACATTTCTCTACACTTAAGTTCTCACCAACATTTTATTTTCAGTTATTTATTTTATTTGCAATTGTAGTTATTTGGGTTAGTTGACTAGCAACTAATTCCGCCCACTCCTTCAAACCCGAGATTTTACTTGCTTTCATAAAAATATAAAAAAATAAAAAAGAATCTTCCCTCACCCTTAGACCTATTAGAGTAGTCTTTCATACCTAACGAACACTATTCCCTGTGGAGAACGATCAATCCCCCGTACTTACCACTACACTATACTACATCGGTCAGGTACTGATGCGTGGTTTTGCAACCTTACAACAGGTTTTACCTCTCGAGGGATCTCAAGAGGCTTACAACCCCACCAGGCAGTGTACCTGACCGATGTAGTATAGTGTAGTGGTAAGTACGGGGGATTGATCGTTCTCCACAGGGAATAGTGTTCGTTAGGTATGAAAGACTAATCTAATAGGTCTAAGGGTTGAGGAAGATTCTTTTTGTGTTTTTATAATTTTTTATGAAAGCAAGTAAAATCTCGGGTTTGAAAGAGTGGGCGGAATTAGTTGCTAGTCAACTAACCCAAATAACTACAAATGCAAATAAAGTAAATAACTGAAAATAAAATGTTGTGAGAAACTTATGTGTAGAGAAATGTGTTTACTTAGATTTCCTTACTCCCTAACTATCTTTTACCGGTTAATTAGTGTGTATTAGTCGCGTGGATGACGGGTGTATTCCTTAATACCAATCGTGGGGTGGCGTACGTACTTCCCCAACTCTACAAGCTCCTACTTCACTCCTATGTCGAGCCGGCTAGGAAGCTCCTAACATGGGATCACTAGAATTCGCTTGTGCATTAAATACAACCATAAAAACCTTTAGTACGCATTTGGTTCATGTTTCTTAAGACGTTCAAGCAAGTTACCGAATAGGAAGTTAGCCAGTTTTCTTAAGCCTAACATAGATAAACAATCATCCAATACAACTAATAACACACTAATAACCAATAATCAATAGCTAGGTTTCATTAGATCTAAGCAAACACAAGATAAATTTAGCCTAACATGTTAATCAAAAGACAAGAATAAGATAAAATCAAACAACACATAGACATATTGAATGATTAATTGATAACTTATCTTCAATGTAACATGAAAGATCTCAAGGCAAAAAGCCTTGAAAAAGAAGCTAAAATCGTCTTAGGGTTTTCTCCCAAAATTCCACACACTAAGTTCTCCACTAATGACAAAAAATTAGAAAACTATATATAGATTTTTGGATCTGACGGCGTCACGTTATGGAGTGTGACGCCATCACCTCGCCGCTTTTAGGGATCCCGGATGACCTTCTTGACGCCGTCCCTCTTTAGCTCTTCCAAAATCCATTCTGGCTTATCAAGGCTTGACGCCGTCGAACCTTGAACGTGACGCCGTCCCCTTTTGATTTAAGCCGTGACGCTCTTGATCAAGTTAAAGCGTGACGCCGTCAGAATTTACATGCTATTTTCACTGGCTTATCATGAGTAAATTTCACGTCCAACTTTTCTTGCCAAGGCATGACGCCGTCCAGGGTAAATTGTGACGCCGTCAAAGGTAACTTTTAGCCGATTTTTGAGACTTTGCTGTTTTCTTCACTTTTATGCTCCAAAAACGTCCAAAATGTCTCCTTTTCCAGATTTCTCCTCAAAAGTACCTAAAATGACAAAAGGAACGATTTAGGGCAATATTTGATCAAATAAATACGATTTAAGGCTTAAATGACCCCTTAAAAGCGGTACACTTTTCGCTTCATCAAATACCCTTACACTTGAGATTTGCTTGTCCTCAAGCAAATGCGCTTTTATTCTAATCAAAATACAAGTTAGGGGTCATTTAATGCTAACATAAAAGTAATTACAACAAATAATCGTTCCACTTCAATCATAATAAGCACGGAGATTACAAACTAGCACCTCACAAGTAGTGTTTAGATACTCACATCTCTCAAGTGTCATCAAAATAAATCTCATAAATGAAAACGGATAATATCTCTCACTACCTGTCATAGCAAATAGATTACCATAGGCTTGGGAAAGGATCGAAAACCTCCTCCACTAGGCGTAAGCACCAAAGATAAACTATCAAAGAGGGCTTTTAAATGGGTTATAACGTTAGGTGTAGGGAAAAGGAAAACACGGTTTTGTTGGATAAGGGATATTTTACTGGTGGCGAGTTAAAGATCTTGATCAATTACATGTACTATACAATGTTGCTAAGCCAAGACTAGACTCGATCTTAAGCTAGAAACGAAATAACAAAATAAAAACATAAAACATAAAAATAAACATAAAATGAAACGGGATGGTAGTCCGTATGTTTTTTCTATTTTTCTTTTTCTCAATTTTTTTTGTATTTTTCTTGATTTTTTCGATTTTTTTTTTTTTTTTTTTTTTTTTTTTTTTTTTTTTTTGCATACACTTTTGCCCTACCATCCAAAATAATACATCATAGGGGCATTGCATCCCCCTTACACTTGAACTTTTACATAACTTTACAAATACTAATCTAATGACTCGAATTAAGATAATTGAAAAACTTGGAGTACTTTTAAAACATTTAGCACATATGGGGGTAATAAATGATGTTCATCCCCATTACTCCATTACACTAGTACTTTACCCATGAGTCCCAATCGTCCCAAAACAATATGTACAAGGATATGACTCGACTTAGCAACCATGTAATCAACTAGATAATTAACTTGGGTTTAAACAAATGTTGTAACAATAATGCACAAAAAATGAGTGCATACAAGGTAGGCTAAGGCGATTTGGGTGTACATTTAAGTGGGGTGTAACAAATTCTTCCTTTAAGTAAAATGCTTAAAGGTCGAAACGAAAAGATAGGCTCTGAGGGGTGTACTAGGGGTATCGTGTACTAAAAATGAGTACAACGCAAAGGGTGTGGGAGAATTACTTGACCAATGTAGCCGAAGTAATTATAACAAAAACACAGGTGTAAAACAATGGGTTAATCCTAATGCCTCTTATCATGTAGTAAATCTAACTACACGAATGTAGTCTCACTTGTGGCCTTGGAATGGTCCTAACGCAAGTTCTAGAATCTAAGTGCTACAGGTACACACATCATAGCATAAATGCTTTTCCTACCAATTCTAGGGGCGAACCTCACATATTTGGGGGTGGAAATTTTTTTTAGTGGTACGGTTTTTGTGCTAGTCATATAACTCCTATCCATGAGACGCTCATTAAGATCAAAGTTTCACTCCTATATGTTGTAAAAAAATTTAAATTTGGCACTAAAATTGCCCTAACAGGTATTTATCTCAGTTTTATTACACATCTACTATTAAACAAACAAAAATCAAGCGCAATTGTATTCTCAAAAATCGTACTTTTACCCCCCCCCCCCTTACACTTAAGATGAACATTGTCCCCAATGTTCAAATTACAAGATGTAAAAGCATAAAGTAAAAGAATGAAATCAAATACTCCCCTGATTCGCTCGGTGGATAGTGAAATTACACGGTTAGATCTTCCTCCAAGGTAATGTTGAAGCTCCATGACTAATGCATCGCCAAAAGCTTGATTCCATAAACATCTCCTTGTCCAAAATAACCTGTTAAACCTGAGAAAACAAACACGAAACCCTGCATAACATCGGCGGGATAAAATCTATATATAAGGATATAATGCTTGTGGAATGATAATTTTGCAGATTCCTGGAGATTATAAGTTGGAGATTTAATGAAAACTTTTTAAAAACAAAACTTTCAAAAATTTCTGAAAATTAAATCTGACGCCGTCAGGTTATAAACCCTGACGCCGTCAGAAATGACCTGACAAAAATTTTCATTTTAAGTTTCCGGAAAATTTCTGAAAAAACCTTTACCTTACTTCCTGGAAATCCTGCAAAACATCATTATGACTCGATACAAGCATTTGACTCAAACAAACACTAATATGTATGTTCATTTATTATTATTACGATTCATGTTAATTTGTGTTCTAATAAACCGATTTAGATTTCCCTTACACTTAACTTTTGCAAAATACCTTTATATGTAGTTAAGACGAAGTTAAAAACAAAATAAAGCATTTTCACAATTTACTTTTGAACATGAATCAATACTAATAAAAATTAAACACACATACGGAAACAAATAAAATCAAACAAACAAATAAATAAACACACAAAGCAAATAAAACAAATAAAGCTTGGGTTGCCTCCCAAGAAGCGCTTTTCTTTATTAACGAGTCTTGTAGCTAGACTCAAAGTCACGTGTTCTACGTTTTTTCCGTTTTGCATAAAAAATATGGTTTTAAAGCTTTGTATCACTCTTTCATCCCACTTGTATTCCGGACCTAAGGCCAAACACATCGAATACTTAACTCTAGCCCTTCCTTGGTTATTGTTATCAACCTCGAGTGCTGGGATATTATCGACATCCAAGCCCTTAATGCCCCTAAATTTTGGTTCGAACTTAGAGAAACGAGAAACATTATGGGGCATCAGGTACTTGATGCATCCTATTTCGCTGGAGAATGTCACACTACCTTCATCCTTATCATAAATTGCTTGGGACGTTCTTATGAAGGGTTCTCCTAAAACTATCTCGCCTAAATACGGATCTATAATCCCCCTTATATCCTCTAGGATCACAAAATCACATTGGTAAACGAAATCTCCGATAAAGACGTGTAAACCACTTGCTAGACCTACAAAATTGCACATCTGATTGGGGTCATACGGGTCTTGTCTAGGGTTCAGCTCATTGCTCATGATCCAGTTATAGTAAAGCCTAGACATGAAATTCATTGGTGCCTTGAGATCAATATAGGTATGCTCCCTAAACATGTGACCAATCATACATGGAACCTTCACATTAAAATAACCCCCCTTTCTAATCCATGGGTACTTACGATTTTTAGCGGGGCAAGGACATTTAAAGATAAACTTATGGTGACTTAATCCTTCTAGAATTGGTGAGGAATTGTGAACTAACCTTAAGTCATCTCTAAGCTCAATCTCACTGCTCGTGCTAAGGCGGGCGAGTCTCTTCTTTCTATCAATTAACTCATTAAGCTCATTGAATGCCTTAATCTCCCTATCCATAGTGACGAACCAATTACGAACAAACACACAAAGAAAGTAGATAGACTAAAGAAAACCTAAAAAGAGAAAATAAAAATCTCACTAGAAAGGAATCTAGTGAGTAAACCTATAAAGTAAAAAATTCAACCTAAACAATAACTATTCCCCGGCAACGGCGCCAAAAACTTGATGCGTGGTTTTGTAACCTTACAACAGGTTTTACTCTCGAGGGATCTCAAGAGGCTTACAACCCCACCAGGCAGTGTACCTGACCGATGTAGTATAGTGTAGTGGTAAGTACGGGGGATTGATCGTTCTCCACAGGGAATAGTGTTCGTTAGGTATGAAAGACTACTCTAATAGGTCTAAGGGTTGAGGAAGATTCTTTTTGTGTTTTTATAATTTTTTATGAAAGCAAGTAAAATCTCGGGTTTGAAAGAGTGGGCGGAATTAGTTGCTAGTCAACTAACCCAAATAACTACAAATGCAAATAAAGTAAATAACTGAAAATAAAATGTTGTGAGAAACTTATGTTTAGAGAAATGTGTTTACTTAGATTTCCTTACTCCCTAACTATCTTTTACCGGTTAATTAGTGTGTATTAGTCGCGTGGATGACGGGTGTATTCCTTAATACCAATCGTGGGGTGGCGTACGTACTTCCCCAACTCTACAAGCTCCTACTTCACTCCTATGTCGAGCCGGCTAGGAAGCTCCTAACATGGGATCACTAGAATTCGCTTGTGCATTAAATACAACCATAAAAACCTTTAGTACGCATTTGGTTCATGTTTCTTAAGACGTTCAAGCAAGTTACCGAATAGGAAGTTAGCCAGTTTTCTTAAGCCTAACATAGATAAACAATCATCCAATACAACTAATAACACACTAATAACCAATAATCAATAGCTAGGTTTCATTAGATCTAAGCAAACACAAGATAAATTTAGCCTAACATGTTAATCAAAAGACAAGAATAAGATAAAATCAAACAACACATAGACATATTGAATGATTAATTGATAACTTATCTTCAATGTAACATGAAAGATCTCAAGGCAAAAAGCCTTGAAAAAGAAGCTAAAATCGTCTTAGGGTTTTCTCCCAAAATTCCACACACTAAGTTCTCCACTAATGACAAAAAATTAGAAAACTATATATAGATTTTTGGATCTGACGGCGTCACGTTATGGAGTGTGACGCCGTCACCTCGCCGCTTTTAGGGTTCCCGGATGACCTTCTTGACGCCGTCCCTCTTTAGCTCTTCCAAAATCCATTCTGGCTTATCAAGGCTTGACGCCGTCGAACCTTGAACGTGACGCCGTCCCCTTTTGATTTAAGCCGTGACGCCCTTGATCAAGTAAAAGCGTGACGCCGTCAGAATTCACATGCTATTTTCACTGGCTTATCATGAGTAAATTTCACGTCCAACTTTTCTTGCCAAGGCATGACGCCGTCCAGGGTAAATTGTGACGCCGTCAAAGGTAACTTTTAGCCGATTTTTGAGACTTTGCCGTTTTTCTTCACTTTTATGCTCCAAAAACGTCCAAAATGTCTCCTTTTCCAGATTTCTCCTCAAAAGTACCTAAAATGACAAAAGAAACGATTTAGGGCAATATTTGATCAAATAAATACGATTTAAGGCTTAAATGACCCCTTAAAAGCGGTACACTTTTCGCTTCATCAGGTACACTGCCTGGTGGGGTTGTAAGCCTCTTGAGATCCCTCGAGAGGTAAAACCTGTTGTAAGGTTGCAAAACCACGCATCATTTTTACTTCTAGATTTGCTTGAGGGTAAGCAAAGTTTAAGTGTGGTGGAATATGATAATGCTCAAATTGTGCATGTTTTTAGTAGCGTTATTCGTACTTTTATATGTGTTATTTGGTTATATTTATTTGCTTTTGTTACTAAATCGCATCAAAGTGTGTTTGCCAAGTATATGTAGCCAAAAACAGGAAAAACGAAGAAAAAGATGAAAGAATGAGGAAGAAGGAAATATTTATGATCATATGAAGATTCTTGCGTCAAATTCCTCACCAAAAAGGTATTTCAAAGAATAAAGGTCCAAGTATTCAAGTTGATAAGCTTCAAGATAAAGAAAATATCAAGTTTGGATGAAGAACCATGAGCCATGAACAAGAAACAAGCCAAACGACAAAAGTCCAAAAAGAGTATACAGTAGCACTCCATCCGATCGGATGCTGCCCGCAACCGAATTGGATGGAGGCAAATACTGAAGACCAACCGATCGGTGGGACGTAATACCGATCGGTTGGATGTCGTCTGATTTGCGAAAACTTCATCATTAAGTATTGTGTTTAACTACCAATGATTCTATAGCCTTCTAATGATGATTCTAGGCCTTTCTAATTTGCTTGGAAGCCAAGTGAAGCATTAAAGACCCTAAGGCTTTGGGAGTAGTATAAATAGGACCAATTCATGTGTCTTTCAAAAGCCATCAATAACCACAAACCATTTGTTAACTACCTACTCATCAATATACTCTTTAAAAGTCCCAAATTCGTCCTTAAAAGTCCAGGAAGCTTTGGAGGTTCAAGAAGTCAACATTTGGAGGTTAAAATATCAAGAAGTCAACACCAATACTTTGGGTATCATTACCTTATCATTTGTAATCTATTTCAGATCATTGTAAGACTTTCAATCATGATTTCTAATGTTCAAAGTTTAGAGTTTATGTTCATATTTGCTATGAGTGGCTAGTGCCTTTGAGCACTTGCTTAGATGATGTGTATTGCTTATTGATTTGCGTATGATTGTGATAACATGTTTTAATTCAATTTCAAGTCGATTCTAAGACCCAATTGTGATTAAGTTTCATAGTGACATTTGTTGATCAAGTTTGACTAGTTGTTAATAATGTCAAGGGTCGAAAGATTTATTGATACCCAACTAGTTATAATCATTTGTCTATGAATGATTGTTTTTACCCATTATTCTTGATTAAACAAAGAAAGTTAATTGTGGTTGTAATAAGAATGCTTGCGTCTATCAAATAGGATTGATTGTAAATTATTTCAAGGGTCGAAAGATTAGTTGTTTGCAATCAATTGTAACCTTTTGTCTATGATCGGTTACCTTTTGTATTGACCATTTCCTAAGCATATGTGATAAGACAAAGGACTATTCTTGTGTTTATGTTTGTTACCCCCAAACTTATGAACCTTGAATTGATCTTGAATTGATTGGTTAAACTTAATGCTTGTTTTTATGAACTAAAATCTTGACGAAGGTTTAACTTGTAGAAACAATAGATTAGTTCACCAAACTAATTATCATAACCAACATGTTGTCAAAAGTTATCACAATCATGCTTATCAGAAAGTAGTATATTAGTCTAAGCAAGTGTAGTTTTAATCATTTGAATTATTATATTTTCATCATTACTTGTTTAAGAGATTTACTTTTAGTAGCTTACAATTCGATTCACTACACAAATCCTTGCGAACGATCCCGACTTACCATCATAATCTTGCTATAACGGATGAGTTCACTTTCTCGTATATGTTGTTTCTAGATTCGGTAATTCGACTTTTAAAATTTTAAAACTTGTACGCTCATGACACATCAGTCATCTCCTTGGTAATCAACCAATGTTCCAACGCCAACATCTCCAGACGACGGTCATGCTTCATAACCTCTAGTCCCCACATCAGAAGAATAATAACCTATGAACCCCTCATGATTAACATTGTACCCTTCACTTCCTTGAAATGCACTAGATGATGTTGGGTAAGGTACATGTTGCAATGGGTATGGTGTATATGGGTATGGGTAAGGTGGAACACTAGGCAGGTCATAAGTCATTGGAAAAGAATATGGCGGAACACTTTGGTGACCAAGGTGTGTGAGAATCGGTGCACGATAATCCATTTGATGTCCAATCCTCATCATAGACATATCTCTCCAAACTTCTCTCTTATCAACTTGTGGCAAGTTCGCATGCTATTCACCCCATCCCGAATCAAGTCCCGAAGGTTCTTCCGTACGTTTTGGTGGTGGTTGGTTATGAGCCACATTTGAAATAGTTTCAACCAAACACATCTTATCATGATCAAGCAAACCTTGCAAACTCTTCTTATCAAGCTTCTCACAATCTTTCATTACCGTAATCCTATTCAACTCACTTTGTGTAGCATACCCCAAACTTCTTCCAATCTTTGACACATAATGGCCTCCATTGATAAAACCATGCTCCGACATAAGTGTTGCTCTCTTGGACAAATAAACTGCCAATGTCCATGCCACATTCATTTTCAACTTCTTTCCATCACGATAACTCATCATCATTTCAATCAACCACAAATCCGGTTGATGAACCTTGTCTTGACTATTACCTCGATGTACAAATGAGTTGACAAGTATCTTGTGCAAAAGCCTTGCCATTGGTGAATGAATTTTCGTCACCTTTGGTCTTGAACTACTCGGTTCTCCAATCTCATTCCAAATCTTAGTACCATCATACTTTGGTGGTTCCCTTTCCAACTTACCAAAATGAACAACAAACTCCTCTTCAGCAAGGTCATTATCATCATACAAACAAGCAATTTCCCAAATTCTGGCAAAGTCAACACATGATCATCCCCACACAAGCGAAACCAAATACATTTTTCTTTCAAAATGTTACTCAAATTCACCTATTGATTGAAATAAATGGTGGAAAAGAACTCCAAACACCATTCTTTGTAGATTTGCTTCTCATTGATCCTAAGAGCAAGCTTGAAACTAATATCCTCAAAAATACTTCCATCTTCATACTCCGTGCTAACATCCATCAACTTCTCGAGATTCTCATAGATATTATACTTCTTAATCAAATTCCAATTAACCAACTTTGGTTGCGCAAGATCCTTCCTTTGTAACTTAGCTAAACGGCTATTGAAACAAGCTTTAGCCTCCTTGCTTAGCCTTCTCCACTTCAAGTGTTCACTAGTAATCGGCATAAGACTACCTTCTTTCATGGCCTGACCTTGTCTTACGTACAAAGCAATGAGCGGGTTCTCTTCCTCTTGAGTAGCTTCTCTTTCACATTTCTACAAAAACACAACAAAACAAGCACACAAGAAATATTGGAGCTAAAGGTTAACTTGTAGATCAAATAACAAAGCAAAATAATTTTTTTTTACTCAGAACTTCTGAACCGCCGCGGTTCAAAACTGAACCGGCGGTTGGTTCATCAGCAGGTGGACAAAAAAAAATCAGCCGCCGCGGCTCAGACATGAAACGGCGGTTGGGCTGTCTGAAACTCGGCCAAACCGGCGGTCGGGCTTCCAACCGCGATTTCCTGCACAACAAACTTCAAAAATGTTTTTCCAAACTCTTCCCCACTTCATAACAAGTTACTACATTTCTCCTCTAGGTTTATTATTGCTTATTCTGTTGGCTTAATTCTCCATATCCTCTTAACTTCTAAACCTCAAAAAAAAAAAAAAAAAAAAAATCCTTGAATCAAATCAAAATCAAACAAAGAAATGGTCCATATAATTAATCAAATAGCATACAAACACTAATCATTAACCATATACCACAAGAAATCCAATCAATCTTGATTCTAATTCCCAAAAATTCGACATCATGAACCCTAAATTTCAAAACCTCAAATTCTCATTCCATACTCAACCAATTCATCTAATTTCACTTGCAATCAATCCTATTATCAATCCTCTAGTAACCCCATCAAAAAAATTCAATCAATTCGAACTATATAAAATTTGCCCAATTCAAAACCCTAAAAATCAAATTCGAATTAAGAACAAAATAAAGTAATTAGATTCATAAATATCTCTTTTTACCGAAAATAGTGCAACGGTAATATTTTAGATAAATCTTTATTAATCTGACCAGATCTAACGGTCATAATTTTAACACTACCCGACTTAAATTAGTCAACCAGGCCGAATCATAAACTTACCAGACCTAACCAAAAGAGTGGACTTACACACTGATTTTAGCGAATGCAAGGCTTTACATCATCATCATTCCAATCTTTTCTGCAAAAATTAGTTCAACAACAAGAAAGGGAGACAAAAACCAATATTTGCAAGAAAAGGTCAGCACACAAGCTACCAGATTTAACACTTAAGATTACCCGATTTTAAAAACTTGTACATTTGCCTCCCCTTAAATGTACATTACCTCCCCTTAAGTGTAAACCTCTCTCCTTTTTCTTTTTTCTTTTTTTTTTTTTTTTTTTGAATAAAACTTAAACTAACAAATGTAAACTAAATAAGAAACTAAATAATAAACACGGACAACTTTCCATAAATTACAATTAATAATTCTTTGCCTGCAAGAATTAACCCATACACCAACCAAGCATTTAATAGCATTAAACCTTGATTTTCCCTATAAAACCACCCATTGTATTATCACAAAACCATCACAAACCAAAAGAAAAACTTTATTAGAGTAATGGATCCTTCCCACTCAGAAATCATAGAGATTTCATCCGATTCTTCTTGGGATCCAAACGGCTCATCTTCTGATTCATCATCAGGAGGATGGGGTGGATATTTTCCATCAGGTTTCTCCTCAATGACAAAAAACAAAACAGCAAGGGAGACAATGCTGAAACATTGGTTAGCAGCATATGATCACACTGAGAAAGAGCCAGAGGACATAACCAGGTGAAAGTGATTTATAAAAATTATTTCTTTGAAACTTTGCATTCACCTGTGGCTTTTGAAATGGTTGTTTGGGTCTCACAGAATTAACATAACCAGTATTCACATTAGGCCTCATAAAATTACCATTTTGCCTATTCACATTAAAGTTCCTAAAGCCAGACCTAAAATTTTGTCTACCAGTATTAACATAAGAGTTAGGTCGGGTAGAGTAAAATTGTTGGGCTGGTCTGGGATTAAACTGGTTGGCATGATTAATCCTGTTAGCATTATTCCAAACTGGTTTATTTGAACCATGACCAATATTAGCATTCATTCTCTTTTGCTCAGCCTCTCTCTTCATTCTCTTTTCATGGAAGTCACAATCTCTTATTAAATGACTCAAACTTCCACACACAAAACATCTTTTAGGAGCATAAGTATAGCTACTCCTAGATTCTCTGTGAACACTATTGCTTCTAGGTGACTCATTCATTTTAACAGATTCCCTAGGAGTTTTTATGTGCTGGGCACAACTAGGTTTGACTGTCTCAGGCTTTGGTTTAGTTACTACAGGTTTAGTTACAATAGGTTCACTTTCCTTAACAACCTTAGGTTCAGGATTCTCTTTTACCTCACTTTTTTACTCAGACTTAGAGTGATCAGAGGAACCATCAATAGATCCTTCAGAGTCATTGGATTGACAAGAAGAATACTTACTGGTTTTGTCCTCTGAGGTGGTAGACTCAGGTGTTTGAGGACCTTTCTTACCATACACAAAAAGTGAATCATCCAACTCTTCTTTTTCAAGAGGAGTATAGTCATCACTCAGTGGTGGTGGTACTCCCTTAAAGTCACCAGTCTTAACAAACCTATTATACAATGGTTTGCCCACATAATCATCTTCTCTAGACTTAAGGATTGCCTTTTTCTCATCTTCCTCATATCCTAAGCCACATTTTTTATTGGACTTTATTTGAGAATCCCAACATTTGAACAGGTTATTATTTGAATTGTTCCACTGATCTACCCGTTTTCTCAACTCATCCCTCTCCTTTTGAATTCTAAGGCCCATTTGTCTATACCTTTTAAGCTTCTCATCTTGTTCATATATTTTATTAGCTTGAAAGTATAGCTTTTCATTTAAAGCAGCATGTTGGTTTTGAAGGGTGACCTTTTGTGCCTCTAGTGTTTTTACAGCATTTTTATGTGCTAAAAGATTTACTTCTAGGTCACCTATTTGTCCTAACTGCTCATCACACAAAGCCTTAATATGATTATATGAATCAGTACATAATTTAGAGCATAATGATACCTCATTACCAATGGCCATGAGAGCATGATCAGACTCCTCATTCACTCTTAGATGCTCACCCCAGTTGACTCCTCCAGCTTCCATTGTCAGCAAGCTCATCTGATTCTTTTCTAACTTTCCTTCTTCATCTCTTTTCCCATCAGCAGGCTTCTTCTCTGGACAATCTCTTGAAAAATGTCCATGCTTATGACAGTTGTAGCATTCAACTGTCCTCTTTGTGTATCCCACTGGTGATTTGTTGTTGAAGTTGATGGTCCTTCCATATTGCTTCTGAAATTGTTTGACCCTTAAAGCAACCATGGCAATGTGCCACTTTATGTCCATCTTCTCAACTTCAGCAACATTAATCTGTTCTAAATCTTCACTAATAAAGCTTTCATCTTCCGTTTGGTTGGCAAAGAAAGAATGGATCACCTCATCAGTAAAATTTGAAGCAGATCTTTCACTTGAAGGAGTTTCATAGCTACCAGACCTAACACTACCAGGTTTAACCTTGTAAGTGTTGCTTTTGTTCTGTGATACAAAAGCAACATTTGATGAACTGGTAGATGCCTGAGTGTTGTTATTGATGTCCCTTTCAAACATCCTAAGATTATTGTAAAGGTCATCAGGTGTCATTGAATCTACTTCCTCTTTTATCCTCATCGCCACAGATACATTACCCCATTCTGATGGTAAAGATCTAAGGAACTTGTGGTTTGCATCCTCATTTGAAACTGATGCACCATGAACTTCCAGTTGTGTTAACAGATGTTGAAATCTGTCATAGCCCTTCTCCAATCCTTCAGTTTTTGAAACACTGAATGTCTCAAATTGCTGTTTAAGAACAGCCTTTTGCATCTTCTTGGAGTTTGCATTGCCTCCAAATCGTTTCTTGATAGCCTCCCACATCTCTTTAGCATCAACCATGCCATGGAACCTTTGCAGATGCTCCTTAGGAATAGCCATAAGAAGCAAGGTTCTGGCCTTCTTTTCCTTCTCCACAGCCCTAATCTCCTCAGCAGATACTGGTGGCATTATTCTCAGCTGCCCATCAGTCCCTTGTGAAATTCTTTTCTTAGAGTTTCCCCTTTGAATAACCTTCCTTACATCACTATCAATATACTCCAGATAATGTTCCATCTCCATGGCCCATATATCATATTCTTCTCTTTTCAGTAATGGAAGTTTTATGTTTGATATTGTGGTTGTGGAAGGGATGGGTTGTTGTTGTGTTTGGGAGTTACTGGATTCAGGTTTTCCTTCATCTTCATGGTTTGAATTTTCATCCTCACTGTTATGGATTGAAAAAGTTTCAGTGTTGATAGGCTTATCGGTCTCAGACATTGTGTAGGGTGAATTGAGTGAGAGTAGGTTTTTGAGGTTAAGTGTTCTTCGAACTCAGAGTCTCTCGCCTTGCTCTGATACCACTTGTTGGTCCACGAATTGTATGTGGATCTCTAAGTAGCCTTGAATACTTAGTAGATGGTTGGGATAAATCCAAACCAGTCTAAGTGAGAAACCCTTAACGATTGTTAATGTTAATGCGGAAACTTAACAAGAACAATGAAGAACACACACAGAGATAACACTAACTTCGTATATTACTTTTAATCACAATAGTGAAACTCGTACAACTCTCTTTTATCGAACTAACAATCTTAGGGATCCTTTTATACACCAAGGAAACCCTAATACTAACCGACTAAGAAGATATTCACGAATCTTCTAAAAAGATACTTACACGTTTTGTATCTTTTCCTAACTTATCTCTAACAGACTTTCCTTACTTCACGACCAGACTTAACATAATAAGTCAACCAGACTTAATACAGACTACCAAACTTAACTTGTATTACCAGACCTAATTACAAAAACAGACCTAACTCTGACGTATTACCAGACCTAAGTTTGTCTTCTCTTGAATCGTATGATAATTCCCAACAAAACCTATGATAGATTTCTTGAAATCATTTGGGTATCCTGTTACTATCTTAAATACCATTAATTCACTAGGCAAGTTTGATGAGAAAGCAGACAAAGGTTTCTTTGTTGGATACTCAACTAATAGCAAAGCTTTTAGGGTATTTAATCAAAGAACTAGGCATGTGGAAGAAAACTTACATGTTAGATTTAGTGAAACCACACCTAGTGTAGCTGGAAGTAGACCTGAATGGCTGTCTGATATTGATTCCCTAACCAAGAGTATGAATTATCAACCAATGATTGCAGGTACAACTAACATGTCTGCAGGTACACAAGCTAACTCTAATGCAGGTACACAAGCTAAGGAGGATGAATCTGCTAAGGAGTTTGTCTTGATTGAGAAATGGAAGTTTAATCAGCTTTTCACACCAAAAGAAAAAGAGGGCAAGAGTTCACAAGATGATGCTGTTCATGAGGAAGTACCAAAGGATGATGCAGAAGGTGGTGATAAACCTTCAAATGATGGCAAGAATGATGATGTAGTAAGGAATGAAAGGTCAGCAGATCAAGGAAGTCAAGGAAATAAAGCTAGCAGCAGTACTTCTCATTCTGCTGCTCAGCCAAAATATCCTGCTGCTATGCCTAGCAGTAGTACAGAACATTCTGTTGCTAAGCTTAGTGGTTCTGCTGCTGTGCCCAAATCTTCTACTGCTGACAAAGATGGAAATTTCTTTGATGATTCTTCTGATGAGATGCCTGAATTAGAGGAAGTGTATGAAGACACTGATGATGAAGTTGTGGATGTATTTGGAGCTGGAGCTGATTTGTCAAATATGGAGACTCATATACCTGTTAGTCCTACTCCAACAACAAGGATACATAAGAATCATCCAAAAGAGCAGATAATTGGTGATGTTCAATCTACTGTTCAAACCAGAAGTAAATCAAAAGGGTTGAGTAATGTGCTTCATCAAGGATTATTTGCTCAATCATTACATCTGAGGAATAGCCACAAGGATCTACAAAATTGTAAGTTTGCTTGTTTTCTGTCACAAGTGGAACCCAAGAATGCTCATAAAGCTATGCAAGATTCAAGTTGGGTTGAAGCTATGCAAGAGGAGTTGTTGCAGTTCAAGCTTCAAGAAGTCTGGACATTAGTTGATTTGCCTAATGGGAATAGGGCAATTGGTACAAAATGGGTGTTCAGATGCAAGAGGGATGAGAGAGGAATTATGATCAGAAACAAGGCAAGATTGGTGGCTCAGGGATATACTCAGGGAGAGGGCATTGATTATGATGAGGTATTTGCTCCAGTAGCAAGAATAGAGGCTATCAGACTATTCTTGGCCTATGCTTCATTCAAGAACTTCCCAGTGTATCAGATGGATGTGAAAAGTGCTTTCTTGTATGGAAAGATTGATGAAGAGGTTTATGTGATGCAACCACCTGGATTTGAAGACCCTGATTACCCTGATAGGGTGTATAAGGTGGAGAAAGCACTATATGGTTTACATCAGGCTCCAAGAGCTTGGTATGACACCTTGTCCAAGTATTTGTTATCTAATGGATTTAACAGGGGAACCATTGATAAGACATTGTTCATTAAGAAAGACAAAAAGGATATCCTACTAGTCCAAGTTTATGTAGATGATATCATTTTTGGGTCTACAAACAAGGTGTTATGTGAGGAATTTGAGAAGCTCATGCATAGTAAATTTGAGATGAGTTCTATGGGGGAACTCACTTTCTTTTTGGGGCTTCAAGTTAAATAGATGAAAGATGGGATTTTCATCAGCCAAGACAAGTATGTGGCTGAAATTTTGAAGAAATTTAGCTTTACTGATGGGAAACCAGCTAAGACAACAATGGAGACCAACAAGCCTTTACTCAAGGATGAAGATGGGGAAGAGGTTGATGTTCATCTGTATAGATCAATGATTGGTTCATTGATGTACCTAACTGCTTCAAGGCCAGACATCATGTTTGCTGTGTGTGCTTGTGCCAGATTTCAAGTGTCCCGAAAAGTCTCACACTTGAATGTTGTCAAGAGGATTTTTAGGTACTTGAGTAGTCAACCTAAGTTGGGCCTTTGGTATCCTAAGGATTCACCTTTTGATTTGGTAGCATACTCAGATAGTGACTATGCTGGAGCAAGTATGGATAGAAAGTCAACCACTGGAGGATGTCAATACCTTGGACATAGGTTGATCTCTTGGCAATGCAAGAAACAAACTGTGGTGGCAAATTCAACAACTGAAGCTGAGTATGTGGCTGCTTCTAGTTGCTGTGGACAAGTGCTCTGGATTCAGAACCAATTGCTGGATTATGGGTACAACTTTATGAACACCAAAATTTATATTGATAATAATAGTACCATGTGTATCATCAAAAATCCTGTTTTTCACTCTAAAACAAAGCATATAGAGATAAGACACCATTTTATAAGAGATTGTTATGAGAAAAAGCTAATTCAAATAGTTAAAATACATACTGACAATAATGTTGCAGATTTACTCACTAAAGGTTTTGATGTGAGTAGATTTCAATTTTTAATTGCTAGTATAGGAATGATCAATCTTTGAAAATCAAAAATCTTATCTCTGTATGTTTTTGTAATAGTGTGTAAGGATTTGTGCTGTTATTGATCAAATGAGTTGTTTCTATTGCTTGCTCTGTTTGTATGTTGTCTGCTGCTAGTTGGTTATTCTGTTGCTAAGTATTATAAATGCTTGTGATTATTGTGGTATCTTGTTTCTTGTGTTTTTGTGGTTTTGGACTAATCTTTTGCAGGATAAGTCACAAGGGAATGATTGATTGATGAGAAAAAGATGTTTGGAATGTTCAGAGAACATTCTGCTGCTGGTTCAAAAGTTTCTGCTGCTAGGCATATCATTCTGCTGCTGAAGGTTATGCTGCTCAAGTTGAAACTTTTAGGATTCTGCTGCTTGGTTTGAAAGTAAAGGGACTATTTTGCAAATTGGCGCGAATAAAAACCCTAATTAGATCAAAACAGCATAAAAACCCAATTTGATCTCACCAATAATTTTGTGCGCCCAAAATTAAACCAAATTCAAACCCTAACACATCTTCATATCATCCGATCAAAAACCTCCAAAATCAAAACCCTAATTCACAATGACGAGACGCGAATACTCTGCCGATCACAATCAAATAGCATTTCTTCAAAAGGTTCCTGAAGCAGAGGGTTTCACTAAAGTCATTGACTTTCTAAATGCATCACAATTAAAGTATGCATTAACGGTGAATCCCACTATATATAAATCCCACATGCGAGAGTTTTGGTCTACTGTTACGGCCGAAACCAGACATGGGGAGGAAATGTTAATTGGTACGGTGAATGAAGAAAGTATAGTTGTTACTGAAACATCTGTAAGACGAATTCTTCATCTTGCAGATGATGGCGCAACAACTTGTCTTCCTACTTCTACTATTTTTGAGGGTCTTGAAAACATTGGGTATGAGAGGCCAAATAATAATTTAAAATTTTTTAAACGCCTCCTATGCCCACACTGGAAATTTCTTATTCACACTCTTCTACATTGTCTTAGCCCTAAAACAACTGGTTGGAATGACTTCAGTACAACTCAGGCTTCAGCCTTGATTTGTCTGGCTAGAGGCCAACCAGTTAATTTTTCGGCTATGATTTTTGAAGGGTTGAAAAAGCATATTTCTGGAAAAAAAAATTGTTTACCCAAGGTTTTTACAACTAATCATGAATAGTCAATTAAAAGAACCTTTGGAACATAAAGGGACTGAACCAAGTCCTAAACTGACAAGCAAAATGTTTTCATTTTTGAGGAAAAATGGGGCTGGTTTTTTTGGGAGAATAACTCCTTTGTCCCAACTTATTTTAAACATTGTTGCTACTCAGGGTGAAGAAGCTGAAAACCCCACAGCTTCCCATCACACACCCACTCCTGAACAATCAAGTAAAAATGAAACAACCCAAAAGACACAATCACCTAGGCATTCACAACAAGAGAACATTGTACTACCTCAGGCCAATGTCAGTATGGAACCAGATGAGGCTCCCACAGGTGTGGTAGGTGGGATGATGGAAGGGGCTGGCACTACTGTTTCCAACTTAGAAGTTGAACAGGACAGTGTTAACATCTATAAGACCCCAACCATGGCAACACCTAATGTGGAAGGTTTAAATGAACCAGAAACAAGTGGTGGAAACCCTAGCCAAATGGCTCAAAAAGGGGGCTCAGATGCTCAGCCTAGGGTTGAGACTGGGTTTAAGTCCATTGATTCACCTCTCTGGGAAGTTAACACATCCCGAAGTGATGAGGACAGAGAAGGTACCAATGAATTGATGGATGATAATGTACACAATGCCAATGCCAGTGATGCACCTCTCAGACCAGGTAACACAGGTCGAAGTGCTGAGGCTAGACTTGAAACTCCTCATATTGAATTAATGGCTGACACTCATGTACATACTGACAAATCCAATGATCAACCGCTCGGGTCAGGTAACACAGACCGAAGTTGTGAGGATATTCTGAAACAATTAAAAGAATTAACGGATAAATGTACAAAATTGTCACAGGAGGTTCTTGGTCTTAGAAAGGAGCTCAAGACAGTAAAATCTGTTCAGGGTGCTGAAATTAAAAGACTCAAGCTCAGGGTTCAGCATCTTGAAGGGTTAAACAGATCAAGACCTTCACAAGGTTTGGGGGAGGATGCTCCCAAACAGGGGAGGAGTGAAAAAGAAGGTGAGATAAAGGGTTCAGGGGAGGTGGAAATTGAAAAGGATGTAGGTATTGCTGAAAATGAGGGTATTAATGCAGGTGTGGATATGGAGGTGGATAGTGGTGAGACTATTCAAGAATTTGTGGTGAAAGATAGGTCTGGGAATGAAGTTGTGTTAGAAGCAGTTGAAAAGAGTGTTAGGAGTGATGCTGTTGCTGATATTGTTGAAGAGAAGGCACAGGATGATTCTGCTGCTGGAGCAGAACATACTGCTACTAGTGCAAATCAACCTGCTGCTGGGGTTAAAGATTCTGCTGCTGGTACAGATAAGCATTCTACTGCTGAAGAAAAGGATGCTGCTGATTCTGAATCTAGTGAAGATAGAATACCAATAGCTCATGTGATGCTGAATATAAAAGCCAAAACAACAACAACACCACAACAAAAATCACCAAAACAAATCCCTACACTTAAAACTACTGCTACATCAACACCACCACAAACTTTAACTAAACCTGCACCAAAACCAAAAGCCAAAGGAGTTGTGATAAGAGAGCCTACACCAACACCTAAACCTACATCATCAACCATTTCATCAAAAGATAAGGGCAAGGGCATCTTGGTTGAAGAACCAAAGAAGAAGTTCAAATTTATGGATGCTGCTGCCAAAGAACAACAAAGTGAAACTGATGAAGAGGTTGCAAGGAGAATGGAAGCTCAATGGAAAGCAGAGGATGAGTTGGAGAGAAAAAGGCTAGAACAGGAAGATTGGGAGGTAGCAAAGCAAACTCAGAAGGAGGAAAGAGAAATGTATACTTCTGAAGAGAGACAGGATGCCATAGATGATTCGATTGTGCAATTTAGAAAGAAGCAAAATCAAAAGAAGAGAGAGTACAAAAAGAAGAAACCTTCAAAAACTGATGAGTATAATTATATGAAAATGTATCTGAGAAACCAAGCTTATTGGAAACCTAGTGCATTCAGAGGGATGACTAGAGCTGCTGTTGCAAAGTCTTACTATGAGACTCATGCAAGGCTCAACAGACCAATTGAGCCTATGACTGATGCTGAGATCAAAGAGTTTACAAGAATGAAAGTGGCACCAAATGCTTACATGAATCCTGAGCCAAGTGTTAAAAAGTCTAAAGTGTTAGAAGTTGTGCCAGAAAAGGTAGCAAAAGAGAAAGAATTGGAAGTTGAGAAGGAGAAAGAAGTGGTCGAGGAAAAGAAGAAAGAAGTAACAGAGGAGAAATCTGAGTCCACTATTGGGGTAAAAAGAACAGGAAAAAGGATGAAGAGTAGGGCTAAGAGAAGAAAGAGAACTACACCAATGAAATGGAGTGATTCTGAAGATAGTTCTGAAGAAGTGACTGCAGATGACATGAAAAAGATTATGGAGTTTACAGATCATAAACCACAACCAGAACCTGGGATAAACAATGCAGTTCCTTTGACAACAAAATACCCAATCATCTCCTACACTCATGATGTGAAGAATGGAAGTGAACCATGGTGGGAAATCAAGAGATCAAATAGAATGTGTCAGAAGTTTATCAGATTCTCACAGATGTTACATTTCATGGATAGGGATGATGTAGTACAACTTTGGAGGCTGTATAAGAAATGGTATGGGGAGACAAGACCAGAGATAATATATGAAAGGCTACACTATTACAATTTGAAGAATATGTTTGAGCCAGATGAAAGAGATATTGAATGGAAGGATTTGCTAAATTCAAAAAAGGTTCATAAATGGTATCTGTATCAGTCTTGTGGAGTACATGAATTGGTTGGTAAAGGTGTAAGTTTATACATGCTGGTGGAAAAAGACTACCCCTTCACCAATAATACTGCTGTTATCACTCAGATGCTACAACCTGGAAGTTTAAAGTTACAGAGACCATTTCTTTCAGATCATCAAGCCTATGGGTTAGTAGAGAAGTATAGAAAGGTGCTAAAATCAAAGACTTCAGAGCAGAAGTAGTGTTTGGAAGCATCCTCCTGGTATTGATCTGTTTTAGAAGAAACTTCTTGATTTTTAGAGGAAAATATCAAGTTTAGGGGAGGATTGTTGGGTTTTGAAGATACTGCTGCTTTGTATGTTATGTTGCTGCTTATGGTACTTAAGGAAAATACACTAAGTATGATTCTGCTGCTAGGCATAATCATCCTACTGCTAGTGTATACATTCTGCTGCTGGAGATAACTGACGAATGGTGAAATAAGCTAAGTGTCATACTACTGCTAGCCTAAGAAGATTCTGCTGCTAGAGTTATGATTTTGCTGCTTATTAGATATGTATAGTTTGTTAAGATAATTATGGTAAAGATACGATTTGATATTATCTTGTATAGAAAGTTTTTGTAACTGACTAGGACTCCTTTAGTCTATAAAAGGAGGTTCTAGGGTTAGGGTTAGATTACGGTTGTTAGCATACGTATTGTATTCACTTCAAGGTTCATTGTAACCCTGTTACTTTTGGGTAACCGTATATTAATATATTGAGGTGAAGGTTGAGAGAATTACTGTGTGATCGATTACAAATTCTTCTTAAGATTAAGTGTTAGATTCCGCATAACATTTAATAGCTTGTTCAAGAACAGTCTCTATACCTATTGTCTTAGATCCACATCTAGGATAATTAACAAGATCGACTAGCTCAACTAGGATCATCACTGCATCTAAATTTTTGCATTTACTCTTCACCAAACAAAATCAACGACCAAAATTCATTCTTCAAATCCGTTCAAGACTTCTCAAATTTGTGAGTGTTTATATAATCTTTAGATAATTATAAGAAACGGTTTTCAATGATTTTGTGATCCAACGGCTAAATTATTCATAATTGTTAATTTTAGATTTAGGGTTTAGTCGATTTGGGTATAACTGATTTTGAGTGTTTGAGTTTGATTTCTGTGGTGGGATATGTTATTTATCAAGTGATTAACATGTTTCAATAACCCAATCGTACCCAGAAACAAGAATTGATGATTTGTTTAATTAAATGGATGGGATACTGTCCTTACATGTTTTGTAACACTATTTGATCATCAAATCATACCCAGAAACGTGTTTGAATCAATTTCGATGTTTAGGGTTTATGAAGAACACGTCCAGGTTCAAACCTCTTGATTCATGGCTAAAAATGTTAAAATTCAGACCATTGAGCTTAAAATCATCATAGGAACCTAAGGGAATCATTCACATAAACATCTAATCCATTAACTTGAATTTCGACAAGATTGAAATGAGGGTTCATCGAAATTGTAAATAGTTGTTCTCAAATTAGATAATCTGCTTTTGGATGTGATTAATGAGCTTAAAGATCATATGGTAACTTGTGGTGTAATATAATTTGAACAGGAATCTAATTTCGATAAAGAATCAAAAGAACAAGTATGTCTACAGTGGTCATTGGAATTTCTTGTATAAGAAATTGTCGAAATTGCAAAATCCATAGGAATTGGATAACCTTGTCGGAATTGCTTCAAATTTATCGAAATTCATTACTTCATCGCAATTGGACAAAGTTATCGCAATTCATGAAAATTCATCGCAATTGGACATAATTTATTGCAATTAAAAATTCATCACAATTTGAAAATGTTTATCGGAATTCAAAATGCATCGCAATTGGTCAAAACTTGCCGGAATTCAAAATTCATCGGAATTGGCCAATTTCATCGCAATTGACTTAGTCCATCTCTATTCAGATTAATTGTCGCAATTGGGTCTAATTATATCGAAATTCAAATAAAGTCACATGTTATCGTAATTGAATGATAGTCAACAAAAGTGAATCTGTTTTGATTGGAAATTCACACAATGCATGTTACTTTTAACACTATGTCCAAAGATGATAATTGCAATGTTCATAATCTTAAGACATGTAAAATCAATGATACAACAAAGTGGTCACATGAATGATCATAATTTTAACAATGTGCTAACTTTCATGTGTCCTGCATATTTGTTTCTTTGATTGATGTTCCAGATATCTCAAATGGCTGCACAACAACCACTTCCCATGCTCACAAAAAAAGACACCTTTCCACAAGATTATAACGTGGAAATTGGCAAGAATAACGCACGTGTTGAATTTCACATGATCAAGTGTGCAGAACCTTTTTGCCAAATTGCAATTGAAGTTCTTAAACTACACAAGTGTAGGAGCATGTTGGATAAGTCTGCATCCATTCCTGAGTTCTACATTCACCAGATGTGGCACACAATCAAGTTGGATATGGGAGAAGACTCATTCACCTGCACACTGGACAGAAAAGAAGTCACTGTTGATGTCAATTATCTTCGTAAAACCTTACTTCTGCCGGAAGCTTCTGCACCAACCAAGAAGTTTCATCCTACTCCCTCAGAAGAAGTCGTTCTGAACTTTCTTTTAGAAATTGGGTATGATGTAAAACCAAACAAGCCACTGAAATCATTCTCCAAGGTCGAAGCCAAGCTCATTCCCCAACCGTGGAGAACCATTTACTATATCTTGGCTAGATCAATCTCCGGAAGAGACAGCGGTCATGAAAATCCTCGTCTTTCTCACTTCCAAATCTTCTGGGGAATAGTGAATCAGAAACAAATCGATTACGCTTAACTTATCTGGGATGACATAGTCTTTTAGATTCAGAGTCATTACTTAAAACCATTCACCAAAATCACTTTTGTCAGATACACCAAGTTACTCATCTACCATCTCCTTGATGACAATGAAGACATTCCTCGACGTCTTGAAGATCCAGAGAAGCATCTATATGCAATGGACAAAACAGTCAATCAAGTCTACATCCCGAAATGAAGCACTCGCAAACAAGGGATGAGACTTCTCTTCTTACAGAAAAGATCAAGAAAACACAAGCATACCTTAAATATGATAAAGCTTTCAAGGAAGGGTATGTCGGAATTAGCAAGTATGACGATGAACCAACTCCAGCAAAGACTCGAGCAAAAGGAGGTAGCAAGACATAAGCACATCCAGCACCTCGAAGAAAATAAAACCAGGTCCTCCTAAATACACCAAGAGGAGAGTACCTGTCAAAATTGCTAAGCCTGAGCCTGAAGATGAACAGATTGTAGAAGAAGAGGAATCTGGTTCAGAAACAGAAACCGATGAAGAACCAATAATCTACAAAGAAGACATTGCTACCAAGATTGCTCAGGATGAAAGTCTTGTATCACTTGCAGCTGATGAAGAGAGGAGAAGGAAGAAAATACTTGATGAACAGATGAAAATGGATGAAGAAATTGATAAAGATTTTGGTGAAGATCATACCCTCATCATTCCGGTTAATCAACCCGGTGGGTCTGGAAGTGCAGGAGGAGTCACTCAACCTCGATCAGATCCGGTTAATCAACCCGGAAATGACGAGGAACGGGATGAAGAAGGAAATCTCATCATGAAGGAGGTCCATCAGGAAGAACAAATTAAAGACTTTGACATGAATGATGATGATAACACGAAGAATGTGATAATTGATGATGAAGTAATAAGAAAAGCCGCTGAAGAACTGGAGTTGGAAAAGAAGGCAAAGGAAGAAGAAGAAATGAGGCAAAAACAAAAGGAGGAGGAAGAAAGGTTGGTTAGGAAAATTGTTGATGAGAAGGAAGCTGACAACTACATTCAAACACCTCCAACTACACCTCCACACTCTCCTCCAATTAACCACGATACACCTCCACTCTCTCAACACTCTCCTGAATCATCAACACATCCTTCACCACCACCAACACAAACAACATCAACAAGCAAATCCATCAAGAAACCCATCAATCCTTTGGTCTCTCAAGCATCGATAAAGGTGAAACAGGCCGTGAAGCTTGCAAGAATAAAGAAACATAACAAGCTTCTTGACCAGATCGAAACATTAACAAATATGGTTACCGGTCTTGCTGGACAAGTGAACGAGCTCCAAAGCACAAAAGCTCGAGTTGATGAATTCCTTTCCGATGACATTCAAGATAAGATGTTCACTGCTATAAAGGGCAACACAGAAGAATATCTGAAAAAGTATTTGCCCAGAATCACATCAAAGAAAGTCAAAGAATATCTTGAACCAAACATCGAAGGTTTTCTCAAAAACATTATTGTTAAAGTTCCACTCGTCCTACAAACCAAACCATCAATGCCAAAGGAACCAACACTTGAAGAGCTTCAGATTCAATTGTTTGAAAGATTGACAAGTCTTACATCACTGACTCCTGAACAAATTGCAATTTCTGATGCTATCCAGGCTAATATCTCAAAGGAGTCATGCAAAGCTGATGCTGATAAAGGAAAACGACAAAGAGAAGATAAAGACCCTGACCCGAACTCACAAGCTAAGAAACCAAAGAATGTCGGCGGCTCTTGTTCTCAACATCAAGAACCTGTCAACCCATCAGCAACCACAACAACAGCTAACCAACCACCAAAGAAATTTGACACTGGTCCAACGGTAACCGAACATCATTTTGAGTACAATGATGAGGACGACTTTCAACAACCACAATATCAACCAGACTCTCCACCAAAGTCAAAAGCTAAAATGTCAAAAAAGTCAAAGAAGTTAGAGAACAAAAAGTCAAAGGTTGTCTCATGGCTTGACAATGACACGACTGAAGGGAACGAGTGGTTTGATAAACTCGTCAGTGCTCAACCCTACGTCGACGACGAATCCATGATTGGTGGATGAACACTTGAGTTTACACAAAAGCTCAAACGTGATAAACACATCAAGAAACTTACTAAAGGAGAACTTCATCGCATAAAGAATGATGCGTTCAACTTGCTGAAAGATCGGTCCTCAAGTGCAACTGAGCTCGAATATCACTTGGAGAACATTGCACGAGCAATGTCTACTGATATGAGCTGGACGAATCCGGACGTCCATTTGGTTGACTACAACGTGCAGCAAAGAGGACCATACAATACTGACTGGACAAAGCCATTGCTTGTTGTAGGAACTACTGATCATCCCGCTATTCCATACAGCTTCTTCTTCAACAACGATCTTGAACTTCTCGTACATGGCAGCAAGTGTCAACCAAAGTATGCAACGTCGATAACCTTGATTCCTGCTACAATATATCTACAACCAGCCATCGAAGAAAAAACAACTAGACTCTTCATTACAAACAAAGTGTTGTACGATCAAGATGCGCATCTGGGAATCTACCACTGGTATGAGAAAAGGAGAACATGGTACAAAAGTAAACTTACAAAAAAGTCTCCAACCCCGGTGTTTAGTAATCTCAGAATTATTGGTGTGGTTAGCATTGAAGCGGAAAAGAAGTATGATTATACTTTCTTACACAAAATTAGGGTTAGAAGACAAGATCAGAAGATCTATACATTCTCAGAAGCAGACTTCCCTGATTTGAACCTTAACGATCTTGAAGATATGTATCTCATCAAAGTTCAAGGGAAGATGCATCATTTCTCAACTGATCTTATGTATGCATTCAGCATTTCATTGCTCTACTACATCAGAAAAAAGATCATTCAGGAACGCGTTGAAGACTTGCAACTTGGGGTCGATAGCTATCAAAGGAAGCTAAACTTAACCGCACCACTTCTACACCTTCCAGAGATCAACAAAGAACCTCAGTATACCATGAAGAAAGACCCAACCTTTGGGTTTGTCTACAAAAGTGATTTATCCATCAACTGTTTCATGGGATACAAAGAGATTCATAAGTTCTGCGACCACACGTTGAAGAAAGTTCGAGATGGATTGGTTATTCGTGTAAGAGATCGGGAATTGTCCAAAACAACCAGGTGGACTGCTTCTCAAATGCGAGAAGTTCGTCAATTCGTCCAAAAGATTGAGAAGAGGTTGGTTCTTGTTCGATTCTTCCCACAAACCTCAAAAAGCATATTTTAATCAAAATGGTTTCCAAAAACAACATCAATATGCTATTTTTTGAGGGGGAGAAAGAAAAATGTGATTAAAATATGTGTGTGAAGTATGGAATCTCGCATGAGCTCGACTCAGATATAACCAATGAATTGACGAAACTTAACTATCATTAATCGAAAGGACTTGTCCTGGACGGGTAATAATTTCAAGCTGGTCAAACCAGTGATGTAACCGTGTCTCGAATAGAACTTGTCTGGGTAGAGTGCAACGTTTCCAGAGATTTTCTCTGAATGTGACCAGGACGGGTGGTATGTGTTAATTCACATACATTTTATTTACCAAAAACAGAATTAAATGACCAAAAACTAACCAAAAATGTCATATATATGTTTGTTTTTGTGTCTATGCATGTGCAGTTAAAGGATATGAGAAAAAGACAAAAAGAAAGACAAAACAGACGAAACCGAGCACGAGATTGAAAGAGCAATAAAAGCTGAAGCCGGGGATATGATTTTATGAGTTTTCATCAATCTCAAACCCAAAAACCTTGTGGAAACCGTAGAAAGGGGGGTGAATACGTTTCCATTTAAAAACTAAAATCTTTTTGTATCAAACACCCGATCAAGTGTGACGTAATATGAAAAGTGTCGACTGTGGTCATTTAACATCTAGAGATGAATGTAGTAAACTACAACACAAGCACAATCAAACCATGACACATACTCAATCAACATAACATAAACAACTAGCCACACAAACATAAACATCATGCAAATATAAGTATAAAGCGATAAAGAATGAAATGAAAGTAAAGAGATAAGTAAGAAGGCGCAAACCAGACACGGTGATTTATAGTGGTTCGGTCACGAAGCACCTCTTCGCCCTACTCCACTCCCCGAGTACCACACTCAAGAGTTACTTCACTAATCAACAAGCTGCCTTCAGGCGGAGAAAACCATACACGTCGCTTATCCTATTTCTGACACTAAGCTAGATGTCGAGTGCTAATCTTAGCTAGCACCAATCTACCACGATCTACCCGATCTACACCGTACACGTCGCTTATCCTATTTCCGACACTAAGCTAGATGTCGAGTGCTAATCTTAGCTAGCACCAATCTACCACGATCTACCCGATCTACCCTTGATCCACTTGATCAATACACACAAGCCCAATGGCTTCAAGAGATCTCCAAGATCTCGACAAGATCACAATGATCTACTCCCACTTGACTCGATCTACCCGATCTACCCTTGATCCACTTGATCAATCACACAAGCCCAATGGCTTCAAGAGATCTCCAAGATCTCGACAAGATCACAATGATCTTCCCTCACAAACTCTCAAAAGAAAAATGATCTTGATGTATGCTATGATACAATCAAGAATGTAACAAATGTTACAAGACCTAACAACTACAACTCTTGTATCTTCTTGGATACCTTGAGTTCTTCTCTTGCAAATGAAGAGGAATGATAACACTTTGTATCTACTTGGATACTTTGTGTTCTTCTCTTGCTAATCAAGAGGGATGACAACACTTTGTATCTACTTGGATACTTTGTGTTCTTCTCTTGCTAATCAAGAGGAATGAAGAGGATCACTTGAATGGAGGATTGGATCACTCTTAAACAAACTAAGACTCTCCAAATGATCAAAGAAAGTCATCTAAGTGAGGAGGGATTAGACCAGAGAAAAAGGACTGGAAAAATCAAGTTGGAAGTGTGAAATGGTCCACTATTTATAGGCAAGGGAAAATCTAGCCGTTACAGACCCACGGCTCCACTAAATTTAGTGGAGCCGTCCCTATTTAAAGGTACCGTGGACGCTCCTTCGTTTGTCTTTAGTGGGGAAGGTTTATTTGGGGATGTTAGGAGCTGTTTTGGGGGGAAATTTGACTGTTGGGATTTTCAAACATATTTTTCAAAATAAAACATTTCTTTTTAATTCAAAAATAATTTGTGAAATATATTTTTGAAAAAATGTTTTGTCACATTAAAAATGTGAAGTTTAGAAAAATAAAATCCTTTGATCATTTGTCAAGTAGTAGATTTGTTTGTCCATACCTTGAGTGATTTATGTCGGGATGGAAATCTACGACTTCGTTGAAGCATACTTGAGACGTCGGGAGGTGTTGATGTAAGTATGCATTGATGATTTGTGTTTACAAGTAACTTGCACATTTTACGTTATGTATTACAAGTTACATGTTTGTCATTATTAAAACCGAAGAAACCGTTTAGTTTAAATATCGTAATATTTGCACTAACAATCTCCCCCTTTTTGATGATGAAAAATATGTAAACCATAACACATAGTAAAATGTAAAAGTTACCTGTTTACACTCCCTTCTCCCCCTTTTGTCGAATCAAAAAGGTAGTTGCCTTGAGCGCTCCCTACTCCCCCTTATTGAACTACATTCCTTTCTCCCCAGAAAGGCGAGTTTGCATCATCCCAGTGAAGTCTTCTATCACCACCATTAGAAGGACTCCATGCTATGTATTCAAATTCCCCCGAGCTCCCCCTAGCTCAATGCTCCCCTATGGTAATTGAATCCCCTTGTTTATTCACCTTAGTATCTAGCGGATCCATGGATCAAATTCTTACAAAGGCTTTTTGCAGCATAATATATAACAGTATAGGAGCAACATTATAGGGATAGAATACACATAGCAAGACATGCATGGGTTAAACTATGTTAACACGTAAGTGTCACAACCCGACCGAAAACCTAAGGTGTAATTGTTCACTCAATCACACTAATCAAGAACGAGATTCGTTCATTGACTGACGCACTAAATGACTTCTTCCAAGTTGTCATTGGGAAGGAAAGTTCTAACAAACCTTTTGAACAACATAATCATCTACTCAAGATGATTGATGTTAAGGATAGTTTGTTGATAAGACATACTCTAAATGATTATACCCAAATGACTCCATAAGGTGGGAGAGTGTTGGTTGTGGTGACAACAAGGACAACTTGGGTTATGTGGTTGTAGGGGATAAATAATGGGATGACCCATTAGTGGTTGTGGTGATGGTGATAGTGATAAGGATGATGTGTTAGTGCCAAGTTCAAAAGGAGATGTAGGTGACAAGGTTAGTGTGAGAGCTAAAGGTTGTGGTGATGGTGATGGTGATAAGGATGATGTGTTGGTGCCAAGTCCAAAGAGGTTTGATGGTGATAGGGTTAGTGTGATAGCTAAAGGTTGTGGTGGACTTGGTGGAGGTAAGGGTGTAGGAATCCTAAAGGTGGAGGATGATGATGATGTGGTTGGAGATGTTGGTTTTGCCCTTTGAGGAAAGGTGGGAAAGGATGGTTTAGGTTAATATATCGTTTGCACTGACAATGAGATGCATGATATATTTCAAAAGGGAAAAAAGAAAAGGTGCATGTGATCCTAACAGGATTGTTGGTGGATATCTCTAACGGGGTTAAGGTAACGAAGTTCTAGGTTTCTAGGTTGGATGATCCTAGTTGTGTGTTAGAGATAATTTGGTGCATGAAGGGTTTTGTGTGTTTGTGAGGATTGAAGGTTGTTGAACTAACTGTCACTTATCCAAAGTGAAGAGTAGTTGTAAGGTTTGAGTGTGATGAGTTATGGGTTGAAGGTTCTTAGACTAACTATCACTGTCAAGAGTGAAGTGTAGCTAAAAGGTTTGAGTGGGATTGATATAAGGGTTGAAGGTTGTAAGGTTTGAGTGTGATGATCGATGAGTTGAAGGTTGTAAGGTTTGATTGTGATGATCTATGGGTTAAGGTTCTTAGACTAACTATCACTGTCAAGAGTGAAGTGTAGCTACAAGGGTTGAGTGTGATGATGAAAGTTGTTAATGTGAGGTTTGAAGATGAGATGCAAGATAAGCATGCAATAGTGATGCCTTATATAGGCAAGGGTTGTGGGATTCAAACTAAAATTGGTGATGGTGTCCTATGGTGTAGTGAGGAAATCTTAGGGTGTGTGTGAGTTTGCAAGATTTTGCAGGTTTGAGGTTAGGGATGTTGGGATTAGGAGGGAACAGTGAAAATTCGTCAAACATAGGCACGGTACCACTAAATACCACACGGTACCGTTAAATTTAACGGTACCGTGGCCTATTTAACGGTACCGTGACCTGGAAGTCATGAATTTTCCTGTGCAGCCTAGTTCTGGGCAGCTAAAGGGAAGTTTCCTAAGGAACAAGAACCATATTTGTGTGTTCTTGAGAGTGTTTGGTGAAAGACTATATGAGTGTGTTTTCGCTCCCCCTTAATCTATGACCATCCGGACAAGATGTAAAAGATAAAGAGGAAAACAAACGTTGACGGAAGCGATGAGCTTAGTAACGTCATGACAAGTGGTGGATAGCATACGATAAACTTCACCTTTGAAGTCACGTAGCTCTTCTCAATCATTTGAATATTCATAGAATATTTATATAATGAGGCATGTGATTACTTGGAGATATCCTAAGGGTTAAGAAGATAAAATCTTCAGGGTTGTGAGGTAGGTGATAAGGTTATAGGGTTATCTATGTTGATGAAGGAGGGTTATCTCAACGTATCCTAATGGTTCTTCATTTGAAGTGTGTGGAAGATGAGTGGGATGAGGAAGCATTGGTAGTGTTTAGTACCATGCGGAAGTGAAAGGGAAGAAGGCTTAGGAATCAGAAGATAGATACAATTTGTTCTGATAGGATACGGTTCTGGTTCAAGACTACATCGAGTGGGTTTCGATAGTGTTTTTGAAACAGTGAGAATAAACTGTCTCAGCAGAAAACGGTCCGACGGTACCGTTAAATTTAGCGGTACTGTCCCCTATTTAAGGGTACCGTGACCTGCTGAGGTCAGTTTTGACCCAGAATTAGATTTCTGACAAAGAAATTTCACATATGTTGTGATTTTTCTGGACCTTAGATTAAAATAATTTATACCGAATAAATTCTTTTATGAATGAATCCAACGGGATTAGGTGAACGTTGATCGAGAGCGAGAAATGACATTTAATTGCATTTCGCAAATTAAATATACTTTAAATATTTCGGATGAAATATTTAAGTTGTCATTGGAATTTAAGAGGATTTCACGAATAAATCTCGCTGATTTAGTGAGACTTTTCGACACGAGAAATGACATTTAATTGCATTTCGCAAATTAAATATACTTTAAATATTTCGGATGAAATATTTAAGTTGTCATTGGAATTTAAGATGATTTCACGAATAAATCTTGCTGATTTAGTGAGACTCTTCGACACGAGGAAAGAATTTATACCTAATAAATTCTTTGAACGGTACTGGACGAGAAGAGATGACTTTTATATTTCCGAGGAAATACATAGGTAGTCATTAGAGCAATGTGAAAGATGACTTAATATTTCCAGTGAAATATTTAAATAGTCATAAGAGGGGTACGCGGGATGACTTTAATATTTCCAGTGAAATATTTAAATAGTCATAAGATTTATGGAAAATGTTCCATCATTCCTAAACCTAGACGAAGATGGTTAGGGGATTCTCGGTTGAGAGGTTTGGTTGATTTACGGATTTTGATGTGCTTCGCACACGAGTGTTTCATGGGGTTTTGAAAGACGTAAAGCTAAGCCTATGGTGCTGATTCGCAGCAGAGTTTAGGATCTTAAGACGTATATAATCACACGAGGATGAAATGAACTACTAATCACTTATATAGTAACTTGTGAGTCCTTTTTCATCCGAGGGTTGATGTTAGCTTTTAGCTTTTGGATGAGTGTTTTAACATATGTTGTTAAAAGGCTTGAGTATGATGTTTCGGATATGACATTTAACAATTGCGATCGCAAGTTAAACTTACTTGAATATTTCGGATGAAATATTTAAGTTGTCAACCCTACTCCGAGTTCTACTAGGTTTGTTCCTAACCTTCCCATGACAAAAGGGTGTATTACTTGGAAGAAGGCGAAGTGATGACTGGGGAATTAGGGTAACTTCGCGACTACTTTGACTAATGGGTTCTGACACTAGTGTATGACTCTATGACTTCTAAGGGTTCATAGTGATGGGCATACCTAATTCCTAATGTGTCAAAAACACATAGTGTGGTTGCAAACTTTATAAGCAAATTATGTAAAATGCACATAAGGGATAAATGCAAATATCATGCAAATCATGATAATCATTTAGCATTCAAGATCATGAAGATATTTAATCATATCTTACGAGAACATGTTATCATTTTGAAACACGTATGTGGGATGCAAGCAATCTAGGTTTGCTAAGGCAGATCCTAATTACTACTGGTTCAAGATGACATCCTAATTGAAGATAAAGTTCACAGATGTAAACTATCTCTAGTCAAATGTAGGAATGAAAGTTTTTCAAGTTAGAGAATGAGTATGAGACTATCACTAGTGGTGCTCAATTAAGGCTGAACACGACCATTTTTACGGGTTATACCACAAACCCAACTTCTCTCCTGGAAGCAATTCAACCGTTAGGTCAAATTGAATTTCTAGTGCGATAGGTTCTCCAGTAGTCATTCTCATGTTAGAAAATTTCAAATTCCTATATTTGCCTATTGAAGTGTAGCAAAGATGATATTAGCTTATTTCGCTAATACATGACCTAATATGACTCAACTAACCATACTTTGAAGTTCGATTAAGAGAATGACATGTCTTACACAACTCCTAACAAAGGCAAGCGAAATGTTTTAATTTCATGTTTGAGATTTAGAGGTTATTTGATGGAGATGGTGTATTTTATGATCTCTTGGACAACATCTTTGTTTGTTGAGTTGTTACATATTATTTTAACATGATTTGGTTTCCTAGAACCAAGTGACACTCTAATGTGATACAATGTAGAATCTACTACATCGTGTGTGTTTCAAGAATGCTCCTTTGCATATCTTGAGGGAGAATCTAGTAAAGGTTACTTACCTCAATAGATATTGTGAGTATTTTATTTGAAATGAGACATACTGTTTATTTCAACAAGTATGCTTTTCTAAGAGGAAACTTATCACTCTTACGAATGCTTTGTGAAACAAGTATTTTTGTGTATGACCAATTTTACTTGTTTATGCAATGACACATGTCGTATTAGGTTATTATTCAACTCTAATATCCTACATTTGTTAACATGATGCAATGTATTCTCTTGTAACATAACCATTCATGTTACAAAGAAAATAAGACGCATAGGACATAAGTTATCCTTTATCAATCTTTTGATAAGAGAAATACATGTGATATTCTCAAAGATTGATGACTTACATAATAGTTAATAACATATTATGTGTGACATTTTTACAAGACATGTGACTTTGAGTGTTGAGTTGTTCATGAGAAAAGTTTACATATGTTGTTTGTTTGCTCGTGTTTGGTTTTTGGGAAATGACACATTTACTTATTGCATTGCAATGTAAATTACTTGTATATTTTGGATGAAACGTCCAAGTTGTCAATCCTACTTGGTTGTGTATTTTATGCATCTTTTAAACATATTAGTTTAAATTTTGGAACACAACCATTGGACAAGAAGACTTAACATGGCATCTTCAACAGAAGTGTGAGTTATAATCCGATGCATATTATTTTCGTCTTGAGAGGACGTCATTATTTTCATAACAATTGAGTGTGATTGAGTATGTAGATTCAAGATAATATGTTTCATCATGTTTTGATGTTATCTTGAAGCTAAACAAATAATGACTCCAATTTCATGTCCACACTCGAAAACTTGTCAATTAGATTCGATAATGATATCAATCATAATTTGAATAATGAATTGATATGTACTCGAAATCTTTCTTGACCCTCACAATCACTCCTTTTTAAAAAGAAAATAAAAATTTGAGTGTGTTCCATTTATTCTAACACTAGTTGTATGTGTGAGGTTAATGACATATTAAGTTACTACTTTGATATTGTCATTTATTTTTTATTTGAGAAAAACTATTTATATTATTAAGTATAATATTCTTAGTTTTTCGACACCTCATTAGTATAAAAATAATTATCTTAACCATTTTTATACCACATACGTAAAATACTAAATGTTTAAAACATTTTGTATGTGTGTTAAATCAATGCAAGTTTAATACATTTTCTTTTACTTAAATACTAATGTATTAAAATGACCTTTTATCTTGTTTAGACAACCCATGGTCAAACAAGACAAAATGATGTAATGATTTAAAGATCATGTTACGGATTTTATGAAAGTGTTAAGTATTTTGGGGTGATATACTTTTTACACTTAAACCTTTGGAAAATTAATTGTGTAAGACAATATATTTTGACACACATGATCTACCAACTTAGTTTCTATTCCTAAGAAGGTTACTAAACCATTTTAAAAACTTGCAACAAATGCAAGAAAAATGGTCTATGCCTATATGCAATGCAAACTAATTACTTAATATAGCGCAAGTAAATTAGCATGAGTCTTATAAATGCATAAACCGGAAAGCTATAATAAACAAATAGCAATTTAGCGTAACACACAAAAATACTTATCGTCATTTTGTGTATTAGGTATAACAATGTATACTAAGCTTGATTTTATTTGAAAACGAATTGATTTCCTCCCCATTACAAAGATTTTTGCTAAGTCACTTTGAAAACACGTCAAGGTTTAAAAATTGAATCGCCCTTTTTCAGTTTGACCAAAAATTTACGCAAACTGTATGACCAGAAGACCTTTAGTTGAAAATCAAGGACTTTAACATGCTTTCATTTAGAACTAATTCATAAAAATATTTCTCAAATGAAAGTAGACTCAACATCTTTTAAAATGATGGGCGACACGACTCGTACAGACTTATGGTTGATTTTATATGGATTTTTGAAAATGAACCAAAAATGAAAAATAGACAAACAGATGCACGGCACTGTTAAATGACCCACGGTACCGTTAAATATAACGGTACCGTCCTATATTTAATGGTACCGTGGTCTGTTTTCTGATTCAGAACTACATGACATAATGATTCGTTCTGAAAACATGACTGGACACTTAAAAACTCTATTCGTTTAGTGATTAAAGAAAACCTTCAAGCTAGTATGACGAAGTATACTTAACAACAAAACTTGTAAGTATTAGACAACTAATTACTTATCATATTTCATCACATTCATAGGTAATTTGATACATGGATCGTACTCAATTTTGAAAACCATTTGTTTTAAAATTTTGAGCGACGTGGCTCTGGTACCAATTGTGGAAACCGTAGAAAGGGAGGGTGAATACGTTTCCATTTAAAAACTTAAATCTTTTTGTATCAAACACCCGATCAAGTGTGACGTAATACGAAAAGTGTCGACTGTGGTCATTTAACATCTAGAGATGAATGTAGTAAACTACAACACAAGCACAATCAAACCATGACACATACTCAATCAACATAACATAAACAACTAGCCACACAAACATAAACATCATGCAAATATAAGTATAAAGCGATAAAGAATGAAATGAAAGTAAAGAGATAAGTAAGAAGGCGCAAATCAGACACGGTGATTTATAGTGGTTCGGTCACGAAGCACCTCTTTGCCCTACTCCACTCCCCGAGTACCACACTCGAGAGTTACTTCACTAATCAACAAGCTCCCTTCAGGCGGAGAAAACCATACACATCGCTTATCCTATTTCCGACACTAAGCTAGATGTCGAGTGCTAATCTTAGCTAGCACCAATCTACGACGATCTACCCGATCTACACCGTACACGTCACTTATCCTATTTCCGACACTAAGCTAGATGTCGAGTGCTAATCTTAGCTAGCACCAATCTACCACGATCTACCCGATCTACCCTTGATCCACTTGATCAATACACACAAGCCCAATGGCTTCAAGACAGATCACAATAATCTACTCCCACTTGACTCGATCTACCCGATCTACCCTTGATCCACTTGATCAATCACACAAGCCCAATGGCTTCAAGAGATCTCCAAGATCTCGACAAGATCACAATGATCTTCCCTCACAAACTCTCAAAAGAAAAATGATCTTGATGTATGCTATGATACAATCAAGAATGTAACAAATGTTACAAGACCTAACAACTACAACTCTTGTATCTTCTTGGATACCTTGAGTTCTTCTCTTGCAAATGAAGAGGAATGATAACACTTTGTATCTACTTGGATACTTTGTGTTCTTCTCTTGCTAATCAAGAGGGATGACAACACTTTGTATCTACTTGGATACTTTGTGTTCTTCTCTTGCTAATCAAGATGAATGAAGAGGATCACTTGAATGGAGGATTGGATCACTCTTAAACAAACTAAGACTCTCCAAATGATCAAAGAAAGTCATCTAAGTGAGGAGGGATTAGACCAGAGAAAAAGGACTGGAAAAATCAAGTTGGAAGTGTGAAATGGTCCACTATTTATAGGCAAGGGAAAATCTAGCCGTTACAGACCCACGGCTCCACTAAATGCCAGACGGCTCCACTAAATTTAGTGGAGCCGTCCCTATTTAAAGGTACCGTGGATGCTCCTTCGTTTGTCTTTAGTGGGGAAGGTTTATTTGGGGATGTTAGGAGCTGTTTTGGGGGGAAATTTGACTGTTGGGATTTTTAAACATATTTTTCAAAATAAAACATTTCTTTTTAATTCAAAAATAATTTGTGAAATATATTTTTGAAAAAAATGTTTTGTCAAATTAAAAATGTGAAGTTTAGAAAAATAAAATCCTTTGATCATTTGTCAAGTAGTAGATTTGTTTGTCCATACCTTGAGTGATTTATGTCGGGATGGAAATCTACGACTTCGTTGAAGCATACTTGAGACGTCGGGAGGTGTTGATGTAAGTATGCATTGATCATTATTAAAACCGAAGAAACCGTTTAGTTTAAATATCGTAATATTTGCACTAACAAACCTCAAAACCAAGCTTTATTGACAAAACAATTGCATCAATGGTCCAAAATATATTTTTACCATTAGTCCTTAAAATTTGCATGGTTAGTCCTTTAACTAACCATTGTTAAGTTTTAATTACTAAAGCTAAAAATATTTAAACCATTAGTCCAGCCCACCTTAAGCCAAATCTTATAAAAGAAAATCGGATCCCATTATCCCAACCCGTATCCCTTTTTACCCAAAGTCAACAACTAATTAAAGACGGGTCAAAGAAGATAAAAAAGGGCGCGCTTATTAACTATTCACCTTATCTTCCAAGGTTTTACCCTGCTACTTTATGTACTTACCTCTTCTAGAAGGCCAAGTAAGCAGGGAATGACCTCATAGTTGCTCGACATGGCAGAAATAAGCTCTCTTATTGGTTGTGGGGATGTGGCGATGAAATCAAGGGCAGAGATTATCCATTAGATGTCGACATCATGAAATTAAGGGTTGGGATTGGAGCATACAAACCCTAGAAGGTTCCTCAGGAGGCTATAAATACCAGACCTTTCACTCACTTGTGATATCTCCTTTTTTTGTGCTTTATTTTTAGTATTTTTAATTGAAACAACTTATTTTTAGCTTATTTCTTGTAATTTCATTAAGCATTATACTTGTTTTTAAATCATTAATAAAAGTTTAGTTTATGATTATTACTTATTCTTCTTTACCTTTAAGTTTAAATGTTCATTAAAGTTTAAAAAAGCCAAAATAAGCACTTCAATAAGCACTTATTCTGAATTGCTTTCTGAAACTCAAATAAGCTCAATCATAGCTTACTTTGAGATTCTTTAGTCTTAATCTGAATTGTACTCAATCACAATCAAATTACCTATGCTAAATGTGGAAATAAGCTATTGGATGATAAGCCAATAAGGGAAGGGCTTATAGGACTGTACCAGCTTGTTTCTAACAAGCTGGAGCTTGTAGATAAGCTCTGAGAGCAATTGATTGTCCTTGTTTGTGCAAAGGACTTTGTAAGTTCTTATTTTCATAATTTTTTCATTTAAACTGCTTATTTTAATTTACTGCTTATTTCCATGCTTATTAAAGTTCATTTATGTTACTTATGCTTATTTGAAGTTATTTGTTACTGTGTTTAGCTTCTTTCATTATTTTTCTTCATTTGAGCTTATTTGTTGATTTTGAGGTTTATATAGCATTTTAGATAAGCTTATTAATAAGCACTTGATTCATGATGATTTTGTGCTTAAATCACCCATATGAACTTGATATTCATTTGTTTTCATTAAAATGTGGGATTTACTTTACAAAATAAGCTTGAAATCAGATTTTGGTATTATAAGGGGGTGTTTGGCATAAGCTCAAAAACGGGTTAAAATAGGTATTTACTGTTCAATTGTCATTAAGTCAACTTAGATTCGCTTTATTTAAGTCATTTAAGCTTAAATCTAGGAGTTTTATGCTTATTCTAGTAGTTTTGTAGGATTTATGTGAATTTCTAGGATTTCAAAGTTCAAAACTGTCTAATATGGCTTAATTTGGTTAATCAGTCAAAAGCACTTTCTATTGCAATTTTTGAGTTCAAACCAGTCACTTAAGGTGATTTGAGAGGTATTGGTTACATATAATTTAGTTTTGAGGTCATTTGCTCAAAATCTGATTAAATTTTGACATCAGAACCTTAATCCACATCAGTCTGAGTAGTGTTTTCTTATCTCTATTTTTAGTGCTTATTTGCTAATCTAGGTTTCTGATTTTCATTTTTCCTAATGTTTGCTTGTTACTGTATGCTATTTTATAGATTTCATTACAAGTCTCAGCTTATTAAGTGCTTATTTGATAGTCAAAAAGGTGATTGTTCAGGCTGCATACACTGATGAAATCATTGTATACTGAACTGAGCAGCCACTTTCTTAGCTTATTTTTAAGCACAAAATGAGTTCTGATTAGGTCTAAATTCTTTTCTATCTGCTTATTGGTGCATGAACTTTGTTTTTTTAGTATTTAATTGAATAGCTTTTTGTTTTAAAGCTTTTTATTAAGCTTGAAACTGCCTCAGAAGGCTGATTTGGGCCTGCACAACAGCCCTTAATTGCTTATTTTGGATTTAATTGCTTTAATTGCTTATTTGTGTTGACTTATCTGTTTTCCTTAACTTTTCAAGTCTGCTTTTAGATTATCATAGCTTTTTCATTTTGCCTTTTAGCTTTTAATAGCTTTTGTGCCTTTTATCAAGTTAGATTAAGCATAATTGTCCTTATAAGCAGTCTGCTCTTAAGAGCTTATTTCTGACTTATTCTTAAGTTTCTAAAAATATTTCTTTCACAAAAAAGTCTTATTTCCAGCTTATCAAAAAGTTTCAAAAGAAATTTTAAAAATAAATAAATAAAAAGGGAGAAGGGAAGTACAGGGTGAGCCAGGCTCGAACCCTGGACCTCAACCTTCTCAACCTTACACACCACACACACACTACCATCATGCCCTTGGATCTTTTCTGTTATACATTTCCATATTAATTCACTTAAGCCTTCTTTTGCAGTTTTAGCTTATTTTTAAACTTTGCTTTTTAACTGCTTATTGCAATAAGCAGTGAACTTCATTTTAATTTTCATAGATTCTTAACAACTTAAAGTACTTTTCTGTAATTTTTCATAATTTTCTCTTTTATTTATTATTTTTTATATATTTTTCTTTTCAAATTAGTTTTTAATTCATAATAAATTAAATAAAAGTAAAAAAAAATACAAAACTTTTTTCTAAAATTCTTTTTTATTATTTAGGACTTTTAGAAATTAATTTTGCACCTCTAGAGTAGTTTTCTAAGATTTTGATTTTTCGAGCCCGTTTTGAGGCTCGGTAACGCTCGTTTTTAGGTTTTATTCGCGTTTAGGGTTATTTTGTGCATTGTTTTACCTTTTGTTAGGATCTCTGGGAAATAAGAGTTCATTGTTGCTGCCGATAGTGTAAAGTTGGTTCCTGCCGATAGCTTGGTTCCTGCTGAAAGCTCATTGCTGCCGACAGTGTTATCTTGTTCCTGCCGATAGTGTTGTTGCTGCGGATAGTATTATTTGTTATTCGTATATTTAGAATGTTTGTTATGATTTATTTTTAGAAGAGATTGTTGTTAATCTCTTTACACGTTTTCTTGTAGAACGGGTTAGGGTTAGGTGATCTTGTTAGTATAAAAGATAAACCCGTCTATGAGTTTATGGACGCCTTGAACATCTTTTAATATTTAATAAACGATTCTTAGTTCAATAGTTTGATCCATAGAGGATCATTGTTCTTTTAGAGTTTTTCTTCTTTATAATACTTGCTGTTTAGTTTCCGCATAAACACTTGTATTGCAGAGGTTCTTGTTTATACCAAGCTCAATCAAGCTCGAAGTACTCGATCCTACAAGTGGTATCAGAGCCTGGTAAGGATCTCTGATAAAGAAGGAAACAGTGTTGAAGTGTGTCTCTCTTGAATCTCTTCACAATGTCCCTATCAGGAGATAATTTTGAATTATGCGCAAGGAGGATTAGGAACTTGTTTCACAATAAGTCCTATGAAGAAAAAGAAAATTTGGAAGAATATGCTCTGTTAGGATTCCCATCTCAGGTACAAAGATGTAACTCAGCATGTCAAGAATTGTACTCAACTCTTAATATTGAATATGATGACATGAAATCCAAGTATAATGAATATTTTATTAAGGTACAGGCTTATGACAAAGCAGTTAAAACATTAGAAAAGCAAAAGGTTTGGTTTCAAAAGAATCAGTTAGCATATGAGGAAAAGATAAAGGTTTTAGAAAGGGACTTGAAAAACACCACTAATGAGCTTAAACATTCTGAGTCTCAAAAGGCTAAGATGATGTTAGAAAAACAGGATGTGCAGACTAAACTAGACAATACCTTGGCTAGGCTTAATAAATGGAAAGATTCATCTAAAAACCTAAACAAGTTAGTTGATAGTTCTATGTCTACGAAAACAAAAAGAGGTTTAGGGTATAGTAACTTGATAGGGCCAAATCAATTTTATGACCCTAATGAGTATAGTGTTTTTAACCCTGAACCTGTAGACTATCAAAAACCTGTTAAATATGTGAAAGAAGGTGGAATGAATGCTGTTTCTCCACCTATAAGAGGAGTTTTTATGCCTTCTCCTGTACACTCTCTCTCTGATATTGACTCAGATGAGTCACAAATGGTTTATGGTAAAAAGTCCAAAGACTTACCTGAATCTAATGATTGTGTCTCTTGTCACACAAGTGACAAATCCTCTGAAGCAGAGTCTACAGACTTTGTTTCATGTGACTCAAGTGAAAAGTCTACCACACCCAAATATCACAGGTCCTCAAGTTCAACAAATGGTATATCTACTCCCAAATCAGTCTTTTCAGATAACAGCTCATTGAATTCTTTTAAAAACAACTGTGTCTCTAGTTCCACTAGTGATAATGGTGTCCATATTAAGAAAAGCTGTAGTAAAAACAAGGCTGTTAGGAAGAAGACATGTTTTGTGTGTGGTAGTCAATATCATCTTATAAAAGATTGTGATTATCATGAGAAAAGGTTGAATGGTGGGAAACATCAGAACAGATCATTGTGGAAAAATGTTAAACAAATCCCACCATATGTTCCACAAGCAGCAGGAATGAATTTTTATAGGAGTCCTTTTCCTGCTGATAGACCTATTCCTGCTGGTTCCTCTGTTCCTGCTGATTTTCAGGGAACCATTCCTGCTGGTACATCTTCATATTATCACAGGGATTTTTGGCCTGTTGTTGGGTCTGAAATGCTGCTGATTGGAGAATTACAACTCTGCCGAATAGTTATGTAACTCTGCCGATTAGCACAAGAACTATGCTGTTTTGATAACTCTGCTGTTTTGGTATAATAGGCACATTGTAACTCTACTGCTAGCTCACGAAGACTCTGCTGCTAGAAGGATTACTCTGCTGTTTATTAATTATGTAAAGTATGTTAAGATAAGTATAGAAAAGATACGTATGAATATTTTACTTGTATAGGAAGTCTTGTAAACCGACTAGGACTCCTTACGCTATAAAAGGAGGTTCTAGGGTTAGAGTTAGATGTCGATTGATTAATCATCTTAGCATACGTATTATTGTTTTCACTTCAAGGTTTCTTGTAACCCTATTGCTATTCAGAGCAATCGTATTAATATATTGAAGTGTTGTTTGATAATTCGTTTGTGATTTCTTCTTAAGATCAAATATTAGTTTCCGCATAATATTTGATATACAGTTTCTATACCTATTACTTTAGATTTATCTAAGGTAATTAACAAGATCGTGAAGCTCAACTGGGATCAACAAGTGGTATCAGAGCTTGTGATCTAGAAACTGGTACCAAGAAGAATTTACGTTTGCAAGATCTGCTAATCATCAAAGTAAGCAATGGAGTCCGATTCATCACACATGATTACTGCATCAAGAGTCCCAATGCTCAAGCCTGGAGAATATGAGATCTGGAAGATGAGAATTCAACAATTCATGAGAATGGTTGATTATGCTCTTTGGGATGTTGTTGTAGATGGCAACAGTCAGCCAACTACGACTGCTGCTGGATCTGTCTTGACTCTCAAGACAAGTGAGGAAAAAGCACAGCGAAAATTGGAGGTTAAGGCTCACAGTATTCTCATGATGGGAATACCAAATGATTATCAACTCAGCTTTAATCATATTGATTCTGCTAAGGAATTGTGGGAGGCTATTAAGCTTCGATTTGGAGGGAATGAAGCAACCAAGAAGTCAAGGAAAAATCTGCTGAAGCATCAATTTGAGACGTTTACTGCTATGAGTTCTGAGAACATTGAAGGAACTTATGATCGACTTCATAAGTTAACCAGTCAGATGGCTCTTTTGAAGATTGAACCTTCTCAAGAAGATGTCAACTTAAAGTTTCTGAGAAGTCTATCTGCTGAATGGAACACTCATACAGTGGTTTGGAGACACAAGGATGATTTTGATACTATGACATTGGATGATCTGTACAACAACTTGAAGGTTTATGAATCTGAAGTGAAGGGATTGTCAAGTTCAACTTCTACCACAAATAATCTTGCTTTTGTCTCCTCAAACAGCAAGAATATTGGTAGACATCAAGAACAGCACTCTGCTGGTGGTGCTTTTGCTCCTGCTGTTGGTTCACATGTCTCTGCTGCTGACTCTGCTAACACCAACACCATCAGTGATGCTGCTATTTGTGCTTACCTGGCTGAACTCACTACAAGTACTTCAGTCATGCCTCAAGATCTGGATGAACTTGATCCTGATGATGTTGAAGAGATGGATATGCATTGGCAGTATGCAATGCTAACTATGAGGGCAAGGAGGTTTCTTAAGAGAACTGGTAAAGAGATGAAGTTCAGAAGAAATAGGAATGTGGGATTTGACAAGTCAAAGGCTGAATGTTTCAACTGTCATAAGAAGGGACACTTTGCAAGGGAATGCAAAGCACCCAAAAGAAACATTGCAGATACCAAGAAGGTTACTATTGAAGAGTCAAGTCCTGATGCTGCTGCTGCTGCTATGGTGTCATGTGATGGGTTTGGAGAGTTTGATTGGAGTGAGCATGCTGAAGATGGTCCTAACTATGCTTTGGCAGCTGAAGAGGAATCTCAAGTTCAACACTTTGCTCTTATGGCCTATTCTTCTTCTGGATCAGACTCTGAGGTATCCAATGATTCAACTTGTTCTTTTAAATCATGTTCTGATAAAATTGAGATGCTTGAGTCTAGCTGTGGAAACCTTAAAAAGGAAAATGATATAATTAAGCTAGATAATCTTAGTTATGCATATGGTTTAAAGAACTTAGAAGAAAAATTAGAATTTTATAAAAAGGCTGAAATTGAATACCTTGATCAGATCACTGTCTTGAAAAATGCAATTATCTTAAAAGATGATGAGATTAAGGTTCTTATGGAAAAAGTAGAACAGGCTGAACAGGCTAGAGATACAGCTAAGAGTGAGACTGAGAAACATGTTGTTATGATAGAAAAACAACAATTTGCCACTGACATTCTCAGTAAACCATTAGGGAGACACTTTACTGGTTTAGGATATAATGCTGTTTCTCATCCTAATAAGCTTAGTGCTAATGCTCCTCCTACTAGGACACTATCATTCATCTCTGAGTCTGGAGCTACACATATAGGTGAAGTTAGTAAACCTGTTGTTGAAACTAATGAAAAAGAAATAGAGTCACCTAAGGTTGAGGAAAAGAAGTATGATGATGCACCCCTAATTGAAGATTGGGTGTCTGACAGTGATGATGATGAAGTGGAATCTGATTCAACCCCTAAGAACAAAAAGGAAGAAATTCCTACTGTTGTTGAATCAAAAGCACCTAGGATAAAAAGGTTGATTTTGTTAAGCCTAGGTTTGGTAAACGTATCTCTAGGAAGATGGCTGAGTATGAAAACACACCTAGAGTTTATCCTAAAAGAACAAATAACTTGTCTAGGGGAAATCAAAGAAATTGGAACAACCTAGTTTCACACAAATTAGGTACTGATTTTCAATTACTAAAGAAGGCATGTTATTGTTGTGGAAGCTTTGAACATTTGCAGGATGAGTGCTATAAGAAACCTGCTTGGAACCAGTACACTAGGGTGAACCATAGAAACTTTGGTAGAAAGACTCACCCACATCCCAAAAGAAATATGGTTCCTAGGGAAGTTCTGATGAGAGATGGTACTTCTAGAGTGATCTCTCCTATTGCCCCAAATGTGCCCATAAAGAAGAAAATAGATGACTCTGCTGTTAAGGCAAACCCTGCTGTTAAAGCAAACTCTGCTGTTCAGGCAGACTCTGCTGTTTTGCCTAAAGTTGTAACTGATACAGTTGTGGGCAATCATTTTTATGCTGTTAAAGCCTCAGCTTGCTGGGTCTGGAAACCAAAAGTTAAAGTTTTAGATCATGTTCTCAGACACAGCAGTGCACCAATGCAGTTGAAGAAATTTGACTACTTTGATGCACAAGGTAGATCCAAGTCAGTAATGGCTTGGGTCCCCAAGAGAAACTAATTCTCTTACTTTTTGTGCAGGGCAATCTACAAAAGGAGCTAAAGGACAAATGCATTTTTGATAGTGGATGCTCTTCACATATGACTGGAGACCAAAGCAACTTGGAGAATTTTGAAGCTTTGGATGGTGGTTATGTGGCTTTTGGGAATGATCCAAAAGGAGGAAAAATAGTTGGTCAAGGCATCATCAGAACTGGAAAGTTGGATTTTGAGAAAGTGTATTTGGTGAATGGTCTCAAGTTTAATCTTTTTAGTGTCTCACAAATGTGTGACAGGAAGAATTTTGTTCTTTTTACCGACACTGAATGTCTTGTTTTGTCTCCTGACTATAAGATTCCTGATGATAAATTGGTGCTTCTTAAAGTCCCTAGACATGACAATATATACAGTGTGGATATAAAGAATATTATTCCCAAAAGAGATTTAACTTGTCTGTTTGCCAAAGCCACTGTTGATGAATCCAAACTATGGCACAGAAGGCTTGGACATTTGCACTACAAAGCTATGAACAAGTTGGTGAAAGGGAACTTGGTCAGAGGATTGCCTTCAAAGGTCTTTGAGAATCCTGAAGTTTGTGTTGCTTGCCAGATGGGAAAGCAACATAAAGCTTCCTGTAAGTCCAAATTGGTGAATTCTATAACTGAACCTTTGTTTATGTTACACATGGACTTATTTGGACCTACATATGTGAATAGTTTAAATAAAAAGATGTATGGTTTAGTGGTCACTGATGACTATAGTAGGTTCACTTGGGTATTCTTTTTAGCTACTAAGGATGAGACTGCAGGCATTCTTAAGGCTTTTATTACCAGGATAGAAAACCTATTTAATCATAAGGTCAAAGTCATCAGATGTGATAATGGAACTGAATTTAAGAACAAGGTGATGAATCAGTTCTGTGAGGAAAAGGGTATAACTAGACAATTTAGTGTAGCTAGAACTCCTCAGCAAAATGGTGTGGCTGAGAGAAGGAATAGGACATTAATTGAAGCTGCCAGAACTATGTTGTCAGAGTCTAAGTTACCCACTATCTTTTGGGCTGAAGCAGTCAACACTGCTTGCTATGTGCAAAATAGAACTAAGATAGTTAAGCCTCATAACAAGACTCCCTATGAGTTATTGCATGGTAGAAAACCAATGATAGGTTTCTTAAGACCATTTGGGTGTCCTGTTACTATTTTGAACACCATTGACCACTTGGGAAAGTTTAGTGAGAAAGCAGACATAGGTTTCTTTGTTGGTTACTCTACTGAAAGTAAGGCTTTTAGAGTTTTTAATCAAAGAACAGGGTATGTAGTGGAAAATTTGCATGTGACAATTAGAGAATCCACACCTAATGTTAATGGAAAAGGACCTGACTGGATGTTTGATATTGATTCTTTAACCAAAAGTATGAATTATCAACCAGTTGTTGCAGGTACTACTAACATGTCTGCAGGTACACAAACTAACCCTAATGCAGGTACACAAGCAAAGAAGGATGGATCTGCAGAAGAGTTTGTGTTGATTGAAAAGTGGAAATATGATCAGTACTTCTCTCAAACAGCAAAAGATGGAAAGAGTTCAGATGATGTTGCTGTACCAAAGGAAGTACCAAAGATTAATGCTGAAGGTGTTGATGAACCTGCTCATGATGTTAAGGAAAAAGATGTAGAGTCAAAAGTTGATGAACTTCAAGGGAATACACCCAGCAGCAGTTCTCTTAACTCTGCTGCCAAGTCTAAACACTCTGCTGTTAAGCCAAAGCACTCTGCTGTTAAGGCAAAACACTCTGCTGTTCAGCTTGGTAACTCTGCTGCTGAACTTATAGACTCTACTGATATAGATGGTGATTCTTATGATGATTCTTCTGATGATATGCCTGAATTGGAAGAAGTGTATGTGGATACTGATGATGAAGTTGTTGATGTTTTTGGTGCTGAAGCTGATTTATCCAACTTGGAGACTGACATACCTGTTAGTCCCACACCAACAACAAGAGTTCACAAGATTCACCCAAAGGAGCAGATTATTGGTGATGTTCACTCTGCTGTACAGACAAGAAGTAAATCAAAAGGGTTGAGTGATTTGCTTGATCAGGGATTATTTGCTCAGACACTTAAGAGAAGAAATAGCCACAAGGATCTACAAAATTGCATGTTTGCCTGTTTCTTATCTCAGGAAGAACCCAAGACCATTCACAAGGCTATGAAGGATGAGAGTTGGGTTGAAGCTATGCAAGAGGAGTTGCTGCAGTTCAAGCTTCAGGAGGTCTGGACATTGGTTGATTTGCCAAATGGAAAAAGGGCAATTGGTACAAAATGGGTGTTCAGATGCAAGAGAGATGAAAGAGGGATTGTTGTCAGAAACAAGGCTAGATTGGTGGCTCAGGGATACACTCAGGAAGAAGGTATAGACTATGATGAGGTATTTGCTCCAGTTGCAAGATTGGAGGCTATCAGACTTTTCTTGGCATATGCCTCATACAAGAATTTTCCTGTGTATCAAATGGATGTGAAAAGTGCTTTCTTGTATGGAAAGATACCTGAAGAGGTTTATGTGATGCAACCACCTGGGTTTGAGGATCCTAAGTATCCTGACAGGGTCTACAAGGTGAAGAAAGCACTGTATGGATTACATCAAGCTCCTAGAGCTTGGTATGACACCTTATCACAATATTTGTTGCATAATGGTTTTAGCAGAGGAACCATTGATAAAACATTGTTCATTAAGAAAGACAAAAAGGATATCCTACTTGTTCAAGTTTATGTAGATGATATCATTTTTGGGTCTACAAATAAGGTGTTGTGTGAAGGATTTGAGAAGCTGATGCACAATAGGTTTGAGATGAGTTCTATGGGAGAGTTGACTTTCTTTTTGGGGCTACAAGTCAAGCAGATGAAAGATGGAATTTTTATTAGCCAAGACAAGTATGTGGCTGACATGTTGAAGAAATTTGGATTCCAGGATGTGAAGGCAGCCAAGACACCTATGGATAAAAATAAACCTTTGCTCAAGGATGAAGATGGAGTAGAGGTTGATGTACATCTGTATAGATCCATGATTGGCTCCTTAATGTATCTGACTGCTTCAAGGCCAGATATCATGTTTTCTGTGTGTGCCTGTGCTAGATTCCAAGTGACCCCAAAGGTTTCTCACTTGGAAGTAGTCAAAAGAATTTTTAGGTACCTAAAGGGTCAACCAAAACTTGGTCTTTGGTATCCTAATAATTCACCATTTGACTTGATAGCATACTCAGATAGTGACTATGCTGGAGCTACTATGGACAGAAAATCTACTACTGGTGGCTGTCAGTATCTTGGTCATAGGCTTATCTCTTGGCAATGTAAGAAACAAACAGTGGTAGCCAATTCAACAACTGAAGCAGAATATGTTGCTGCTTCTAGCTGCTGTGGACAAGTGCTCTGGATTCAGAACCAATTGCTGGATTATGGGTACAATTTCATGAACACAAAAATTTTCATTGACAACAACAGCACAATGTGTATTATCAAAAATCCTGTTTTTCATTCTAAAACAAAACACATAGAGATAAGACATCATTTTATTAGAGATTGTTATGAGAAAAAGTTAATTCAAGTGGTTAAAATTCATACTGACAACAATGTTGCTGATTTACTTACAAAATGTTTTGACATAAGTAGATTTCAGTTTCTAGTTGCTAGTATTGGCATGATCAATCTTTAAATCATTCAACATCTTATCTTTGTATGTTTTTGTAAAATTTTGTAAGGATTTGTGCTGTTGATTTGTCATTATCTAGTGTTTTGTCAAAAGTCTGCTGTTTAGTTGATTTGTTGCTATGCTACTCTGCTGCTATTATGGAATATTCTTGTTTGTGGTTGTTGTTTGCTACTAATCTTTTGCAGATAGATAAACATACACAATCAAGTAAAACATTAACAGAGGGAATTCATTGATCATAAAGGCTTCAGTACATAAAGTTTCAAAACATTCAAGCTATTCAAAAGAGAGGTTCAAAAGACATCAAGCTACAAAGTTCACAATCTATATCTTCGCAAAATCAGGCATGACTTTGCTTTGTGGTCCCCTTGTGCCCATGGCCTCAAAAACCTTTGGGCAGGGGAGTGCAATGACTACTGGACGAGGAGGTGGAGTTTGTTGCTGACTGGTGGATGGTGCTGCTTTCTTCTGTTGGTTGTTCTTCCTTGGCTCAGCGGGTTTCTTCTTAACTGGACTTGGTTTGGGCTGAGGAATGTGGACGCTCTTTGCAAACTCGGCTGCGGCTTTTTCAAGTTGCTTCTGAAGTTCAGCTGATATTGGATGTTTTGGAGGGATGATTTCCCAAGCACCTTGGTAGTATGTCATATGTTTTGGCCAACCTTGCTGTTTTCCAGGCCAATCAGCTGTTTCGTCATCGCTTGACTCATCAAAAGACGATGGTGTTGAGGGGAGTGAATCGGAGGATGATTCTTCTTTGATCGCTTTTCCTTTGTTTTGTGAGGTGGATGCGTTCTTTGGAAAGTAATTTGCCCAACCACTTGAGTCATCAGATGATGAATCCGAAGAAATTTCGATGATAGGCATTTTTGAGGAACTCATTTTGGATTGTTGTTGAGTTAGGGTTTGGAATTGGGGATTTGTTTTTGTGATTAAGGATTTATGAAGTTTATTGTGGGGTTGGTATGGTATTTAAGGAGGTGATTTTTCAAGATTTTGGGAATGTTGACTTTCGGTCAACACTTTCATAACTCTGCTGATGAGTTTGAAAGTTGAAGGGTCAAACTGAAATATTTTGGCGCGGTCTTAACCCTAATTGAATCAAAAAGGTAACTTTTACCCAATTGCTCTCATTACACTCTAATTGCTCCAAACTTACACTCAATTCTCACTCAAACACCACAATTCATATCATTTCACCCCAAAACCCACAAATTAAATGGCTCGAAGAACATTTCCGGAAGAACACAATGAGATAGCGTTTCTAAGTAAGGTCACTGCAGCGGATGGATTTTACGAGGTAATGGATTTTCTGAGTTCGTCTAAGTTGAGGTATGCATTAACAGTTGCCCCTACAATTTACAAATCTCATATGCGACAATTTTGGTCAACCGTTAGATTGGATGTCTTAGATGGTGAGGAACGACTAATAGGTAGTGTGGATGGGGAGGACATTGTAGTTAGTGAAACCACAATTAAGAGAAGTTTGAAATTGTCAGGTACCCCAACACCCCCTACTATAACCCCAGAAGTTGTGATGGCTGAACTTGAGTCTTTTGGTTATGAGAGACCTGAGAATAGTGGGACATTTTTGAAAGGTCGTATGTGTCCTCATTGGAAGTTTTTACTGCATACTCTCCAACACTGCATGTTTCCTAAGATAGGTGGGTGGAGTGAGTTTAATGCATCTCAGGCAATGGCTTTTGTATGTTTAGCTACAGGGCAACCCTATGATTTTTCTGTCATGATATTTGAAGGGATGAAGAAATTTGTTAAGAAGAAGTTTTACTTATACCCTAGGTTTCTCCAACTTATAATAAACAAACAGCTAAGGGAACCTTTGAGGCATTCACAAATTGAGCCCTGTAGTAGAATGGCCATCAAGATGTTTGCATTTTTGAAGAAGGATGGGAAAGGATTTTCTGGTGTTATTACTCCCCTAACTGAGCATATTTTGAGTGTAGTGGATGAAGTACATGAGGATGAAGAGGCTGGAACACCAACAGCTTCCCATCACACATCCTCATCAACAAGTTTAAGTGAATCATCTTCTACTGAACCACAACCTATCCAATCACCTAGGAATTCACAAAATGAGAACATTGTGCACCCTCAGGCCAATGTTAGTATGGTAGCAGATGAGGCTGGTACAGGTGGTGGTGGTACCATGATGGAAGAGGCTGGCACTACTGTTTCCAACTTAGTAGTTGAACAGGACAGTGCTAACATACTTAAGACCTCAACCATGGCAACATCATTTGTAGAAGGTTCTCAGGAACCTGACACAACTGGTGGTAACCCCAGCCAAATGGATTTTATGGGGGGCTCAGATGTTCATCCTAGGGATGAGACTGAGTTTATGTCCAAAGATTCACCTCTCAGAGAAGGTAACACATCTCGAAGTGATGAGGACAGAGATGAACATATTGAATTGATGGACACTTATGTACAAATGGACATTGCAGATGATACACCTCTCGGACCAGGTCACACAGGTCGAAGTGTTGATGCTAGAATTGACCTTGAAACTGATGATTTGACGGCTAACATACCTGTACAAAATGACAATTCCAATGATCAACCTCTCGGGTCAGGTTACACAGACCGAAGTTGTGAGGATATCATGAAACAATTGAAAGAATTGACGGAAAAGTGTACAAATTTGTCAAAGGAGGTGCTTGATCTGAGAAAAGAGTTAAAGACAGTCAGAGCTACTCAAGGTGCTGAAATTAGGAGGCTTAAACTACGGGTTACCCACCTTGAGGGGAGGCTTAAGAAGAAGTCCAAACCAGGTTTGGGAGAGAATGCTTCCAAACAGGGGAGGAATGATCAAGAGGCTGTTGTAAATGATCAGGAGGTTGTGATGAATGATGCTGAACAAGAGGATGTGATAGGTTCAGGGGAGGTAGAAAAGGATGTTACAAATGATTCAGTGGAGGTTGAAATTGAAAAAGACTCTGTTGTTGTTGGTAATGAGAGTGTAAAGGATGACTCTACTGATGTAAACAACTCTGCTGATGGGTTGAAGGTTTCTGCTGAAAAGACTGAGCAGAGTGCAAGTGTAAAAGACTCTGCTGGAGTAACTGATTCTGCTGATTCAGATGATGATCAGGTGACCTTAGCTCAAGTATTGCTAAATATGCACAAAGGAACTACAACATCCACACCATCACAAAAACAACAACCTGTTGCTGAATCTGCTGATAAGTCTAAAAGAAAACAAAAGTTGACTAATGAACAAGATCAAATTGCTCAGGATGAAGATTATGCTAGAAGAGTTGCAGCTGAAGAAGCAAGAGATCAGCTTGAACTTATGGAAAGTTTTTCATTTAAAAAGGTTAATCAAGAAGAGTTTGATGCACAACTACAGTATTTTGTTGACTCTGATATGATTGTTAGAGGAGAAGCTTTCTGTATATCACATGATGAGCAGTTGGATAGCAATGAAAAGACAAAAGAGCTTGCTGAGTTTATTCTCAAGAAGAATGGATTAGCTAAATGGGAAGAGCTAATTAAGAGAATAACAGAAGCACAGAAGCATGGTTACAAGGGAAAGTCAACTTCAAGAAGTGCATTGGTGAATGACATGAAATATTATTTGAAGAATGCTAGAGGCTATCAGATGAAGGATTTCAAAGGGAAGTCAGGTCATTTCATTGAAAAGGAATTTTATGAAACATATGCTAGGCTTAATCCTAGAAAGGTTTCTGAAAAGAAGAGTAAGCCAGAAGATGGAGGATCTGACAGTATGAAAGCATCTGGAAGTGAATGTATTTTGGAGAATCAAGATGATAAGCAAACTATGGGGGTTGAAAGGAAAGAAGTTAAGAAGGTTATTGGTTATAAGAGGACAGGTAAGAGAATAAAGCAGATGGCTAGAAAGAAGAGGAAGACTGAGTCATTGGTAAAGAGTGATTCTGAAAAAGAAGAAAATAATGAGCATCATTTTGAGGAAGTCACTGCTGAGGATATGAAAAGAACAATGGATATCACAGTTCATGTACCACAAGAGGAACCAGAGATAGTCAATGCAGTTCCTTTAGATACAAAATATTCAATCATCTCTTATGCACATACAGTCAGGGATGGAAGTGAAGCTTACTGGGAGTTTAAGAGGTCTAATAATATGTATTATGGATTTGTTAGATTTTCTCAGATGCTACATTTTATGGATAGAGATGATGTGATGCAGACATGGAGATTATATAAAGAAAAGTATGGTGATACTAGACCCGAAGTGATGTATGAAAGAATTCACTATTACTTTTTAAAGAACATGTTTGAACCTGATGAGAGAGATATTGAATGGAGAGATTTGTTGAACTCCAGAGTTGATAGGTGGTATTTGTATCAATCTTGTGGAGTGCATGAATTAGTTTGTAAGGGTGTCAAGGTCTACATGCTTGTGGAGAAGGATTATCCTTTGAATAACAATACAGCAGTGATTACTCAGATGTTAAAGCCTGGTATGTTGACATTGCAGAATAATTACTTCTCAGATACTCAAGCTTATAAACTAATAACAAAATATGAGAAGATTCTTGAGTCAAAGACATCAAAACAGTAAGGTGTTTGGAAGCATCCTCCTGGTGGTTATCTGGGATTAAGGAAACTTGATGATTTTTGGAGAAAAATATCAAGTTTAGGGGAGGATTGTTGGGTCTGAAATGCTGCTGATTGGAGAATTACAACTCTGCCGAATAGTTATGTAACTCTGCCGATTAGCACAAGAACTATGCTGTTTTGATAACTCTGCTGTTTTGGTATAATAGGCACATTGTAACTCTACTGCTAGCTCACGAAGACTCTGCTGCTAGAAGGATTACTCTGCTGTTTATTAATTATGTAAAGTATGTTAAGATAAGTATAGAAAAGATACGTATGAATATTTTACTTGTATAGGAAGTCTTGTAAACCGACTAGGACTCCTTATGCTATAAAAGGAGGTTCTAGGGTTAGAGTTAGATGTCGATTGATTAATCATCTTAGCATACGTATTATTGTTTTCACTTCAAGGTTTCTTGTAACCCTATTGCTATTCAGAGCAATCGTATTAATATATTGAAGTGTTGTTTGATAATTCGTTTGTGATTTCTTCTTAAGATCAAATATTAGTTTCCGCATAATATTTGATATACAGTTTCTATACCTATTACTTTAGATTTATCTAAGGTAATTAACAAGATCGTGAAGCTCAACTGGGATCAACACCTGTCTATTCTAATCAAGTCTTTGGAGGGGGAATGGCTTATTCTCCATGGTATCATTGGTAGTTGTTTTGTTTGGTTGTTCATGTTGTTGTAATTGTGTTTGCTGATTTATAGGGTAGCTTTAGCCTAAGGGGAGGCTAATGCTTGTTATTTTGTCTTGTTTTTCATTCTTTTAAGTTTTGTTTGTGTTTCTCTTATCTTATCTTGCAGGATTTTCAGTGTCTTTTGTTAGTTAACTTTATTTTGCAGCTTCTTAATGCTTGGATTTAAAGCTTTATACAGCAATTTTCATTCATCATAAGAAAGATCAGTACATTCAGTTGCTGGTTACAAAAGATTTCGAGTTACAAAAGATACTTATCAACATCATACAAAAGCTACAAAAGATTCCAATCATCCACCATAAATCTACCTAAACCTTACCACCTATTCCATCTTCTCTTTACCCTTACCCATGTTTTCAGGCATGTACCTCTTTCCTCTCTGGCGAATGATCTCTTCATAAACATGGGGGACTGCAAGTGCCAAGATGACTGGCCGTGGTTGTCTTTGTTCAGGGGATGGCTTTGAAGAGCTTGAGGTAGTTGACCTCTGATGAGTTCTGGATCGTGTCCTTGAAGATGGATGGATTGGTTGTGAAGTAGGGATACCTGCTTGTGGAGTTGGTTGGGTTGGTTGTGGTTTTGGGTTGCTTGGTTGTGAAGCTGGCTGGGTTGGCTTGGGAGTGGTTTTGGTGAGATTCTTCCTTTGTCTTGGATCTTTGCCTTCACGTTGTCGATTGTGTCGACTTCTAGGGTTTGGTTTTTCTCGGCTTGAACCTTCTTGATGTTTAGCCTTGCCTTTTGGTACCGGTACTTTATAAAAAGCTGCAGTTGCTCTCTCCATCTCTTCAGCAAGCAGAGCTTCAGTTTCCTTCATCTGTCTTCTGTCCTCATCTGTTAAAGGAAAATTGGGAGGGAAAGTCTCCCATTCGCCCTGGTAATACACCAAAGACTTCAACTCTGATGAATCTTCATCATCAGAGCTAAAGTACTCAAAAGAAGAAGGGGTAGATGGAAGAGGATCAGATGAATCCTCCTCAACCTTGGCCTTACCTTTGGTTCTAGAGGATGATGCTGTTTTGGGGAAGTAGTTGTTCCATCCTGAGTCACTAGAGGAGGAAGAATCTGATGAGATTTCGATGATTGGATGTTTGGATGAACTCATTCTATGGTTTGATTTTTGGAGATTTAGGTTGATTTGTAGTAATAAAGGGTTTTGTGATGATAAAGTTATGTGATCTGAGGGTTATATAACGATATGGAGATTAGTGCAAATTTATTGCTGGTTGGTATTGAGAATTAATATGGGTAAGTTATTCTTAATGACTATGTTCGGTAGATTGACTTCGGTCAAACCACTTCATTCCTGCTGAATGGTCAAAGATTTTATTGCTGCCGATTGACCAAGTGTTACTGCCGAAAGGTCAAAATTTCTTAAGTTAATTGAACAATGATACGTGCAATAAATAGCAGCAATTTAAAGTGATATTTTTGGAAACTCAACATATAATTGCACATCTCTCATCTCTATTTCTTAGAAACCTATCAAACCCTAATCTTCTCATTTCAAACCCTAAATCATTCCTTCAATACAATGACAACTCTTCGTTACAAAGATGATCATAACAAGGTTGCTTATTTGGAATCATCTTCAAAAAGTGCTGGTTATGATGAAGTGCTGGAATTTCTTTGTGGGTCATCTATTTGTTATGCGCTCACATATTGCCCAGTAACGGTATATGATTCTTTGGTCAAACAGTTTTGGAGAACAGCTAAAGTAAGACATGTTGTGGGAAGGGAAAATGATATTGTTGCTACCATCGATAATCAAGAAGTGGTTATTACTGAGGAGTTGATTCGAGTTCAGCTTCAATTTCCTGAGGAACAAGGAGAATATGATCTTCCAAGGCAAGACATTCTTGATGGTATGGCAGCTATAGGGTATCCTGTTGCTGGAAGTTGCACCTTCTTGAAAAGTAGGTTGTCTCCTCAATGGAGGTTTCTGATTCATACTTTACTCCAGTGTCTTAGTGTTAAGTCAGGTGGTTGGGATCAATGTCCAAGTCCTATTGCATCTGGTTTAGTCTGTTTGTCTCAGGGTAGGATCTTTAATTGGGCAAAATACATTTTTGTATGGAAGGATTGAGGAAGAGGTTTATGTTACTCAACCACAGGGATTTGTAGATCCTCAGAATCCTAATTTGGTCTACAAAGTGGTTAAAGCACTTTATGGTCTTCATCAAGCACCAAGGGCTTGGTATGCACGATTATCAGCCTTCTTGCTAAAACATGGGTACAGAAGAGGGGCTATTGATAAAACTCTTTTTATCAGAAAGGACTTCAAAGATATCATTCTGGTACAAGTATATGTAGATGATATCATCTTTGGCTCCACTAATGAAGCTTGGTGCAGGGAGTTTGAAGAATTGATGAAGAGTGAATTTGAAATGAGTGCTATGGGTGAAATGACTTTCTTCTTGGGTCTTCAGGTTAAGCAGACATCAGATGGGATCTTTATTTCTCAGGAGAAGTATGTTTATGACATGCTTAAAAAGTTTGATATGGAGAATGGGAAGATTGCTGTAACTCTATTTGAACCTCCAAAGACTAAGTCCAATAATGAACCTGATGCTGCTGTTAATGTTCATTTATATCGATCCATGATTGGCTCCCTCATGTATTTAACAGCTTCACGACCTGATATCATGTTTGCTGTTGGTGCATGTGCTAGACATCAGGTTACACCATTGACTTCTAACCTTAATGCAGTCAAGAGAATCTTTAAGTATTTGAAAGGACAGCCAAAATTGGGACTTTGGTATCCCAAAGACTCTCCTTTTGTGTTAGAAGCCTATAGTGACAGTGATTATGCTGGGGCTAACTTTGATAGGAAGTCTACAACTGGAGGTTGTCAGTTTCTGGGTAGAAGGTTAGTTTCTTGGCAGTGCAAGAAGCAGACTATAGTGGCTACATCTTCTACTGAGGCAGAATATGTTGCTGCTGCTAGTTGCTGTGGACAGGTTCTTTGGATGCAAAATCAGCTGTTGGATTATGGATTCAACTTCATGAACACTAAGATCTTTATTGATAATCAAAGTACTATGTGTATTGTTAAGAATCCTGTTTATCATCAAAGGACAAAGCATATTGAAATTCGACACCATTTCATAAGAGATGCTTATGAGAAGCATCTTATTCAGGTGGAAAAGATTCACACGGATGATAATGTGGCTGATTTGCTTACTAAGGCTTTTGATGGACCAAGGTTTAAGCATTTGGTGGTTCATATTGGGATGGTCAATCCCTAGCTACAGGACTTAAGGGGAGGATTGCAGCTTAAGGGGAGGAATGAAGCTTAAGGGGAGGATTATTCTTGTTGTTGTTGTATAATTTCGATCTTTCTTTCTTATTTTCTTTTCTTATTTTCTTTTTGAGTGTTTTTGTTTGTTTTTCTTAGTTCAAAAAAAAAAAAAAAAAAAAAAAAAAAAAAAAAAAAAAAAAAAAAAATCATTGCTGCCGACAGTGTTATCTTGTTCCTGCCGATAGTGTTGTTGCTGCGGATAGTATTATTTGTTATTCGTATATTTAGAATGTTTGTTATGATTTATTTTTAGAAGAGATTGTTGTTAATCTCTTTACACGTTTTCTTGTAGAACGGGTTAGGGTTAGGTGATCTTGTTAGTATAAAAGATAAACCCGTCTATGAGTTTATGGACGCCTTGAACATCTTTTAATATTTAATAAACGATTCTTAGTTCAATAGTTTGATCCATAGAGGATCATTGTTCTTTTAGAGTTTTTCTTCTTTATAATACTTGCTGTTTAGTTTCCGCATAAACACTTGTATTGCAGAGGTTCTTGTTTATACCAAGCTCAATCAAGCTCGAAGTACTCGATCCTACACCTTTTTATATGCTTTTTAATTATTATTTAGTTTATGCTTTATAATTTTAGATATAAATCTCAAAATTCCTCTCATCATCGAATCACCCGATCACAAACATAATTCACGTTTCCATTCACACTTCTTTTGGAACAATCACGACCCGGGAATAAAACTTGCTCCCGGTTATATATATACTACTTGGTTCGCACCAAGTTTTTGGCGCCGCTGCCGGGGAAGTTGTGTAGTGAATCTCGAATTTCGTTTGAAGATTAATGATTTTGTAAATATTCTATCTTATTATAAAAACAAAAAAAATTAAAAAAAAAATAAAGAATACTTTTCCTAAAGTATTCATAATACCAAAAAAATTAAAAAAAACAACAAAATTAATCATGAAATCAGTTGTTACGTCGGCTCACCTCGAAGTTACAAGCTATAAGAGAGGTTTAAGGAGGATTGACATTAAATTGTCGAACCGAAAGAGACGGGTTTTTAATTAGATTTTTGCGGACCTTTGTCTCTCCGCCACTTTGCGAGTAATTTTGAGAGCTACCGAGAACCGATTGACGGATCGATTGCAAAAATATTTGTTTTTCAAATTTTTTATAAATATAAAAACCAAAAAGTTTTTCTTTTTCCAAAATTATTTTTCTTTTAAATTTTGTTTCCTTTTTGGTGTAAGCTCACCCGTTCAAAATCGAACTTAATTGATAAATCTTTAACAATTCCGACTCAACGTTATCGTCGACGCAACAAAAGAGACGTACCCGAGTTACGTGCTTTTGATGAAAATTCCGTTCCAATTATGGCAGATATGCGTACTATGTCAGAATTGCTACGAGTACCTACCGTAGGTATTGAAGATGCTATCGTTGTTCCAGCCGTTCTAGCGGATGAATTTGAATTGAAAATCGAGTTACTTGATTTCATAAGTAACAATCCTTTCTATGGTTTTGAGAATGACGATCCTCATTCACACATCAGAAGATTTTCCCAAATAACTCGAACTTTAAAAGTTAACCAAGTGCCTCATGATGTGGTGAAGTTGATCTTGTTTCAGTTTTCACTTAAAGGAGCAGCCGCGACATGGCTTGAAAATGAACCTCCTAAATCTATCACCACTTGGGATGATCTAATATCGAAGTTCTTGAATAGATTTTACCCTCATTCTAAAACAACTGGGCTCAGAAAAGAAATCATGAACTTTCAACAAATATTTGGTGAGACTTTTACTGAGGCATGGGAACGATTCAAGGATCTCCTACGAAAATGCCCACATCACGGTTTCTCCAAGTTGCACCAAATTGACACGTTCTACAATGCTTTAACGCAAAACGATCAAGATTCGCTAAATGCAGCCGCCGGTGGCAATATCTTGAATCGAACTCCAAGAGATATATTGACTATCATCGAGAACAAGTCAAAGGTGCCTACCTCACGAAACAAGCCGGTTGTTTCAAAAGTGAGTACTAATATTTCTAGCACGGATGCTAAGATCGACAAACTCACGGATGCTATCCAAGCTTTGATTCAAAACCAATTTCAAGCTCCGATCAATCAATACCCGACCCAAGGGGTCAATTTCAATCAAGGGTATCAAGCTCCTAATTACCCATCCCCGATTGTTCCCTCCAATGATCTTGCAAATTACATTAAGACAAATGAGGCTAACATGAGGGCAATGCAAAATCAAATAACGACTTTGAAAAATGATTTTTCTAAACAGGGTAATGAGCTTAAGGATGAACTTAGGGCTACAAATGAAAAAATTGATCAATCTCAAAGGAAAATTGAGAACATGTTTGAGAGTCTCATTAAGCAATTCCATCAAGCTTCAACTTCGCGGTCTCTTCCTAGCAAAACCGTTGCTAACCCAAAAGGTGGCACAAGTGCTATCACCACCCAAAGTGGTGTAGCTTATGAAGGACCCACGGTTCCAACTACTACTTCTTCTTCTTTAAAGTAGTGGACGGTGAGACCGAGGTGACAAAGGACACGGTGCTTCTTACTAATAAGGGAAGTACTAAACACGTCCAACCTCCGGTTGTCCAGATTCTGATTTCTGAGCCCGAAGTTGCTCCCGAGGAGAACTCTAAGATCAATCCACTCATTAAGGATCCTTCAGATGCCTTTTTAATGGGGAACAAGGAAGTCGAATTCAATCCTCTTAAGGATATTGATGACCTTGTTCCAATCCCAAGGGTATCCGAGAAACCTTTTGATTTGATTTCAGAAACTTTCGATATGAGTATCACAAATCCTTTGTTTGATTTCGATTCTGAATTTACTCTAAATTCAGATAATCCAATCTTTGGTATTCAAAATAAAGAGAGTGATGAGTCTGAAACAGAGACAAAAATGGATAGGGTGCAAATTCATTGCTCTCCAAGTACCGCACAAATCCCACCTCCGTATATCTCGGTTGATATAGAGCCAAAGCCCGAAGAATCTTTCGTGGTTGAAGTATTTGAGAAGCTAATAGCCCGTTGTGATAAAGTGATTATTGATATTACCATCCATGGTCCATACACTACCTTATCACAAGTGCGTTATGGTATTCATGGCTCCAATCGGTTCTCAAGCATTCTTGGCCAACGACTAATTACTTTTTCATCAAATAGTCGAGGTCTCATTCATCTTGTGAAATTCTGCAAGTCTCAATCTTTTGATTTATTTGAGTTGGGAGACGAAAATCAAGTGTTTGATCCCGGAATATTCGTTATTGCCGGTCGACTAAGAAAATTGAGGAAATTTCATCGGTGATTGAACCATCCCGCCCTTTTGTTCTTAATGAAAATTAAATTTAGGACGAGTCAAGCTTAGCGACTCGTTAATAAACAAGCGCTTCTCGGGAGGCACCCCGTGTCTATCTTCTTTATATTTTCTAATAAATGTGACGTGAAGAGTTTCTCCTCTTCCATTTCTCGTGTTTCGTGGTTGTTTGTTTTATGTCCAGGATTTGCCGAAATTATGAAGATTCTCGTGCTCGTAGTTTTGTCTTTTCTCCACTCGAGTTTCATGCTTCAGTGCTTATTGGGAAATCCGATATCCTATATCTTATCGATTAATGTTTATTTATTAGCATAATTAATAAACGGCTTTAGATTTGCATAAGATGACCCTTATCTCAAAACATTGAGGACAATATCTCGTTTTAGTCTGGGGGTAATCTTTCGATTTGATTTCACCTTGCATTATGCCTTATACTCTCGCAACCCCGCTTTTCCTCTTAAAAATGAAAAAAAAAATGAAAAAATGAAATTTAAAAAACTTTGCAAAAATATCATAAGTGTTTTGACACATTGTTGACTTTCCGCTGGTGAGAGTAGGAATAAAATTTTGACTTGATCGAGCGTGTTGAGCTCTAGCTTGTTCCCTTAACCTTGATAATTGAAAGTTGTGCTAGTCTTTTTATACCAGAAGCTATAAAACACGAATTCTTGTAAGAGTTTGCAAGTTTCCATAAGTGACTTTAAATATGCGCATCTTGATTTTATTTGACTAAGCATTCGCGGATCTTATTATTTAAGATTTTAAATTTGCGAAGAAAGAGAAATGATAGAGTTAAAGATAAGTTATATGCTAAGCGCGGAGTAGTTGGATCTCTTTAGAGCCCATTGAGGTTATTTGTGACTTTTTGCTCCAATCAGTTAGAAAACCCCAAAAATATAATTTCTAAATAATTAAAGGTGCACGGTTTTGGCGATAATTAGTTTTTACTCCTTCTTTAGAGAATCCTTGCTTATAAGAGTTGGGTACACATCAAGGTACTGTCAGTGTTGCGGGGAAATAATACAACTGATTCCTGATAGTACGTGCTATTGTTTCGGATGTTGAAAGACCGCAGGACTCGGAATTTGGCCCCTAATTAATATGTAAAAAACCGAAGCCGAAATAAGACTACTGTTTCCTGACGGTTCGCTCCCATTGACTCAGTTGTTTAAAGGGTGGAGGTAATAATAATAATAATCCAAAGCCGATAAAAGTTTTCTGTTTCCTGACGGTTCGCTCCCGTTGACTCAGACTTCAAAAAGGCAGAGGAAAAATATCTAAGGTCAAAATAAGACTCTCGATTCTTGACGGTTCGCTCCCGTTGTCTAGGTTGTTTAAAAGGCCGAGGAATAATATGTGCTTAATAATAATAATAAGGCCAAATTTCGTCTCCGGGGATATCCTAATAAAAACCTCTGTCTCTGGACTCGTAGATAAGTTGTTTCGGTCGTAATAAAAGGGATATCCCCAAAATCATGTTAAATTAGGACCTTGATGTGGACCTCATTTTTATGGGAAACGGTTTTCGAGGGAAGGATTTTAAACTAGTTAGCGTCTAAACTTAGTGCCTTTATCGGATTAAAAGTCTATGAAAACCAAGAAAAAAATCAATTTTCCATAAAATACTTAGAGAAAAATAGGAATAAGGGAGCAAAGAGTTCACACTTAGCATCCATGGGTAGTGTTGGCATCTAACTTGTGTTTAACAATGATTTCATTTTTAAGCTTGGTTTGGGAACTCGTGAAAAATCAGGGACGACGAATTTTATCCATATGGACGCTTTTCCATGATTAGTGCTTCTTACTCTGTGATCCTAAAAGTTATTGTGAAATAATGAAAGTCAACATCCCGTCATATCAGAAAAAGTGCAAAAAGATAATATATTTAATAAAATGGTCAAACGGGGCGTTTTTGAAACTATTGATTTCTAAATCTCTTTTAAGGAACATTTTGCTACTTTTCAAAATCTTTAGTAGAAAGAGGTTGAAATATTTGGTTTTAAAAGCGTGATGTGATGACATTACGTGAGGACACGACAATACCTTAGTCTGGGGGATTTTGGTATGTGTTAATTCACATACCTTTTATTTACCAAAAACAGAATTAAATGACCAAAAACTAACCAAAAATGTCATATATATGTTTGTTTTTGTGTCTATGCATGTGCAGTTAAAGGATATGAGAAAAAGACAAAAAGAAAGACAAAACAGACGAAACCGAGCACGAGATTGAAAGAGCAATAAAAGCTGAAGTCGGGGATATGATTTTATGAGTTTTCATCAGTCTCAAACCCAAAAACCTCAAAACCAAGCTTTATTGACAAAACAATTACATCAATGGTACAAAATATTTTTACCGTTAGTCCTTCAAATTTGCATGGTTAGTCCTTTAACTAACCATTGCTAGGTTTTGATTACTAAAGCTAAAAATATTTAAACCATTAGTCCAGCCCACCTTAAGCCCAATCTTTTAAAAGAAAACCGGGTCCATTATCCCAACCCGTATCCCTTTTTACTCGAAGTCAACAACTAATTAAAGACGGGTCAAAGAAGCTAAAAAAGAGCGTGCTTATTTACTGTTCACCTTATCTTCCAAGGTTTTACCCTGCTACTTTATGTACTTACCTCTTCTAGAAGGCCAAGTAAGCAGGGAATGACCTCATAGTTGCTCGACATGGCAGAAATAAGCTCTCTTATTGGTTGTGGGGATGTGGCGATGAAATCAAGGGCAGAGATTATCCATTAGATGTCGACATCATAAAATTGAGGGCTAAGATTGGAGCATACAAACCCTAGAAGGTTCCTCAGGAGGCTATAAATACCAGACCTTTCACTCACTTGGGATATCTTTTTTTTTTTTTTTTTGTGCTTTATTTTTAGTAGTTTTAATTGTAACAGCTTATTTTTAGCTTATTTCTTGTAATTTCATTAAGCATTGTACTTGTTTTTAAATCATTAATAAAAGTTCAGTTTATGATTATTACTTATTCTTCTTTACCTTTAAGTTTAAATGTTCATTAAAGTTTAAAAAAACCCAAAATAAGCACTTATTCTGAATTGCTTTCTAAAACTCAAATAAGCTCAATCATAGCTTACTTTGAGCTTCTTTAGCCTTAATCTAAATTGTACTCAATCACAATCAAATTACCTATGCTAAATGTGGAAATAAGCTATTGGATGATAAGCCAATAAGGGAAGGGCTTATAGGACTGTACCGGCTTGTTTCTAACAAGCTGGAGCTTGTAGATAAGCTATGAGAGCAATTGATTGTCCTTGTTTGTGCAAAGGACTTTGTAAGTTCTTATTTTCATAATTTTTTCATTTAAACTGCTTATTTCCATGCTTATTAGAGTTCATTTATGTTACTTATGCTTATTTGAAGTTATTTGTTACTGTGTTTAGCTTCTTTCATTATTTTTCTTCATTTGAGCTTATTTGTTGATTTTGAGGTTTATATAGCATTTTAGATAAGCTTATTAATAAGCACTTGATTCATGATGATTTTGTGCTTAAATCACCCATATGAATTTTGTAACACCCCAACCCGACAAGGGTAAAGATGTCACACTAATGGTGCCATATCAGATCAAACAAAGCATACATCCATAGTAATACAAGAATTTCAAAGGTTACAAATGAAATACTGAAAATAAAAAGTTACAAATGAAACTAAAACTAAATACTAAGTCTGCAAATGCAAATCCTTCTAATAGTCTCCACTTCAGAATACTATCAAGGTCTTCTAAGTCCAAAGGTACTCTCCACTCATACCTAACTTCCAACTAAAACCTGCCGCAGGAAAAGAAATGCGGCTGAGCTTAAAAAGCCCAGTGAACAGATATATATAAACGAAAACGAAAGCAAAAGAAACGAACATATATGGTATAGTGCAATGGAATAATATAAGGTATAGGCAAGGTACAAAGTAAGAAAGGAAAAAGGGAAAGGTCAGTAATCCACCACGAGCCCAAACAAACCAAATCAAAGTAGTAACCATGTCTTCAATATCATATAGAGGGGAGACCTCTCAGATAATCAAATAATATGAGGGGTGTCCTCATTCTTCAAATGGAGTAGCTAGCTCCCGAACTTGTGAAAGACGTGGATTGCACCCAGCATCAGTCACCGAACAATATATTATATCAAATCACGAACAGTCCACGAACACGGACTCGAACCTAGGATGCATCCATTCGCCCCCCGAACAAATCATATTGGCCATAACAAAACATATCATAGTGTGCTAGCATATCATAATCAAAATGGGGACGGTGTAACCAAATCACTAGGGCTACACGCTAGTCATGCCAGTGGTGCATCACAGACACGGCCATGTTACCTTCATGGCTAGGAAACGAACTTGGCTCGGGTATCAAACTGGGGTCAAAGGTCAAAGGTTCATATCAAAGCAAAAGTTCATATAATCATAGTCCAAATATCAAGGTTCAAATCACAGGGTTCATATCAAAAGGTTCATATGCCAAAGGTTCAAATGTCAAAGGTTCATAGCAAAGGTCAGGATCACATCAAATCAGAGTTCAAGAGACTGAAGGCACCTTATTAAAAAGGGCAGAATATATGTACCTTAACCGCCAACGAAACATAGCATAAGGATAAAAGTCACTCCTCCTTCAGCGAATCTACACGAATTATTGATCGGCTGATTAATAACTTATTTCAAATCAGATTACTTATTTTAGTCGGCTTTTCATTTTTAGTAACTTTCCCCTTTTTTTGTAGTAACTTTTAAGGTTAAAATGTTAATTAAATAACCTCTAGACTTAATATGACCGACATTGTAGTTTAGGGTTAATTATGTCAGTTTAGTAAAGTTTAGGGTCAAAATGTTCAAAACACCAAGTTTAGAGTTAAAAGTGTACATTCATGTTTACTTTTTATTCTTCTTGAATACGTATTGTTGACACATGCATGTATATCTCAAATCCTCCAAACCAAATTAAAACTTAACGTATTTAATTTGTATCATGATCATAATTCTTACTTCGAACCAACCCATTTCAACCAACCATGATCGAACCCACAACATGACATTCAATTTTAATGATACACACCATGTCTTAATGAGGCCAACAATTCCGCTCTTATTCCTTTAGACCAATATTTTCATGAACACGTTTTGTAACCAAGTCTGAACCATTACGACACCCACACCACACCCATGATTTGACACCTATTATCTTCTACACATGACCAAGGATATTTAACGAGAGCAACATACAGCCAACACCAAACGCCCCCTTCCTTTTTAATAACCTTTTTAATGAAAGTTTGTATTATGCCCATGACATCGCATGACACACACTCATTTACACACTTTTCTTTTGTTTATCACACGTTATATATGCTTACATGTTACAATTCCAAAACATATTTTACTCTTGTTTAATACGTGTTGTAACCTACAGCACATTTTCACTTTCACTTATATTTCAGACCTGACCAACAGCCCATCATTTTTTTGACCAAGCTATATGCTACCACCATACTCACACCATGCCCATACTGACAGTCCTATATGCTCGACACACCCATGCCCACAACAGTCAATCGGATAGCATGAAAACACACCCTTTTCACATCAGTTACAACTTGTTTTAGTCCTCATTTTTCTCATTAATACTCACATGTTTTTAAATTCTAGGTTGTGCGCCATGTGTACATGTATATATTCTGATTATATTTCATGTGCCATTTCTTTTAGATTTCCAGTCATGTATTGATTCACAAAAGATTTATAATTCATGAGACAATCTGATTTTAAGGTTTTGCTAACATCCTGAATTTACAGCCCGCCTATTCATCAATTCATGAATCAAATTTATTACTTCATGCTACCTTTTGCCCAGTATTCAAACATATAAATAGGCACTAATATGTATTGCTCCAATCCAGGTTTTATATCATGTAATAGAGTAAGTCCAAAATTCAGACTCAATAACCTCATAACTCAACCTACATTCTCATTATTTCATGCGACTAGAGACTATCCAGTTATGTGTTCAATACGACTTTTATTTCGTTAATATCATGAATCGATTGAGAGCTTATTTTCAGGTAATAACATCTTATATTTCATGTGGCCAACACGAGAGAAATAAGATCATAGGTGGAGTATACCTTGACTCGACTGGAACACGAACAAAGTGACCAGGATCGACCCCAAAAGACACCTTATTCGAATCACTCCAAGCCCACGATCAGTATGCTTTTCCTGATCACCTCTTTGTACGCCTGTTTTATACACCTTATACTCGAATAAGAGAAGAAAAGAACCAACTGCCGCCACTCAAATTTTTTTAGGGTTTCTGAGTTTTGAGTTGTGTGATATTCGGTTGAAATTTTGGAGAGGAGGGGAGGTATTATAGGAATAAAATGCCGAGTAATATGGGATTTGGAAAACCAGGGATTATTACTTTCCAAATTTAAGATGATTTCAAGATCATTCCATATAATAAGTTATGTACACAAATTTTATTCACTTTGGCTAATTGTAGGCGTGTGATAATATTAGTATAGGTCAGATTATGTAGTTTATATTATGGTCTTTACATTTTAAAATTTCCATGTGGTGGTTCATAATCTCTTAGGTTGGGTTCCAAGTTCAAATAATTACGTATTTTAGAATTTACATTCTTAGGTTATCATAATTGTTTAATTAGTTTAGGAACTTAGTTTATGGACTTCTTTAATTCTTTTATTGTGTTCTTGCAAAAATTCAAAATAGAGGGTAATTTAGGGATTTCAACTGAATGGAAAATGAGGGTTTTACAACTCTTCCCCTCTTAGAAAAAATTTCGTCCTCGAAATTTGAAGTCGCAAGATGAAACGAAGTCGTAGCAAATCGCAACAGATCATCATAATATTCTCATGCCCGAGGAGGTTCTTCCAAAAGATTTTCAGACCAAAAGTTTCTCATGACTCAGATCAAAACGAGGTGGGTTCAAATTTCCTCAGAAGGAGACAAATTAGGTTGATTCATAACCAAAGGTCCATGCAACATAAAATGGACGATAGGTGAATCTTCAGAAAGCTCATATGGAATACGAACAAGATTTCAAATCGAATTGACTGTATCAGCAGTAGAGAGCTTTAAAAAGAGTTCAAGATTATAACCGAGGTCAATAGAATGTAACACGAGAGTCCAAAGTCATCCCGATATTAAATGAACGAAAGTAGCATACCCACACAGGTAGAAAGAGCCCCAGGTCTCACCAATCACGGATAATCAGACGAAGATCGAATTCTAAACTTCTTAGGTACTCCCCAAGATATCCTATGGCCACAATGAGTGCACATTATATGGTGTAAGTATTATCACGTTGATCAGGCGTCATAATACTAGCACCACATAATTATGCCTTCATGATGATCATACTTTATCTCAAGTCGTAATCAAAACCACCTATCTTAGTCCACCTAGTACTTCTACAGTCGTCAAAGGTCAACTAAAATCGAATGCCAAAGTCAAGAGGGAAAACAAAACTATTCGCACGAGTATCAAAATCCCAGATTGCCAAACTAAAGTGAGGTACGCCGTTACAAGCATCATATCTTCCACAATTGTCCAAAATCCCTCAACCCAGCCATCATCGAACATATGAAATATAGATACAAACTGAAATGCTTCTAGGGAACTTAGATCATAAGAGGATCTTTTATCGATATAACGAAACTTAAGAGGGTCAACAAAATGAAAATTAGTCGCCAGGAACTTCGGTCTTCATAGAATCAACTCTTCCAAACATGAAAGGTCTGCTTCAAAACTCCGCTCATTCAACACATTCAATCTTTTCAAGTCCGGTTAATCTGTCTTTGTCTGTCTATTAATCAGAAAGTGAAACCATTATCGGAAACTTGTGTCTGGTTCGTCGAGCCTCCTGCAGTTCTTCTTGGAATGTGATGGAGTGTTGTGGATTTCTGGCACGGTTTTTAAATCTCTTCATCATCCAGTCTGCTTCCGCTCTCACTTCATCTTAGTACAACCAAGATGAATAGGGAAGTGAGGCTGTATGTCTTCATCAGCTCCAAGTTTGCCATCTTGACTAGAATTTCTTCATCGCCAACAACTCTGTCTTGTAAGGACTATCTTCACTCTTCACGGTAGCCGCCGTTGTAGTCAACTCCAGGTCTGGCAGTGAAATACTTCTTCTGACGCGCTTCTAGTTGTCTTGATGCATACGCAAAACTTTCTGTGCTGCAATGGAGTATAACCGAGTCTCTTTCTGGAATGCCCCAAAATTTCATTCCGTCCGAAGATATGGAAGCTAATTTCTATTTCAGCTTTTCCAAAACTCCATTCTCAATTAAACTAAGCTGCTTCTCTCTGTTCCTGAAATTTCTCCATGGTATCATCAGTTGCAATCATCTTCCATAATTCTTCTGCAAGGTTAACAAGGTTTCCGTTCTCCGTTCTGTTATTGGTTTTGACCACTTGGTGACAGTTTTCAACACTTGCGGGATTAAAAGAGGTATCCTTAATTAAGAACATCGTTGTCTCAAAATATCGAACTCTCAGAATGTACTAATGATCGACGAATTTCCTAGCAAGGTACAAAGATGATTTTCTTTCCTTCCTCGTTTCCGATCATACTATTAAGTCATACAATGACCATTAGCCCAGTACTTACGAGGAGACATCATTTATCAAACTCACAAAACAGTCAGAGCTTTAGCTAATACCATTAGCATCACTAACCGTCATAGTAGTCGTTTACGAAATATGGGGGGATCGATTCCAAGAATAGACTCAATTCATCAGGAGGAAACTTCGCGCTCTGAATTTAAACAACCACATAGTCGTTTCAGGGTGGAGGAATATTGGTTCCTAACAGTATTACGATTCAGCTTCCTGTAATCGATACATATCCCCAGTCATCATCCTTCATAATCGCGAACGAAACTAAAACACGCCCAGCAAATACACTTAAGTAAACTCACTTCCTAGTCTTCGGTTGCTGCTCTTCCCGGTTGCTCCAATCAATTGGTATGATCCGAAAGACATCTTCGTTTAATGACTGGAAATCTCTCGGTATCATGTCAAATCCTACTTCACGCTCCGATGGAAAAATTTTGGTGGTTCTACCAGGAATCATATTCAGAAAACGCAGGGTGCCAAATAACGTTCAATACAAGGTTCATGCTCAGACGACTCAAAGTGCCAAATAGCTTCCAAGATAAGGTTCATTCATTGGTGTACGAAATGGTTTCTAAGAAAACTTTATAACCACGAAAGTAACACACGAGTCTCCAGAGTAATAGCGAACGTTTAACAATCGGTAATCATGGTAAGGAGTCCAAAATTATTACCAACGTCAAAGGTGAGTCATAGAAGGGTAGTTGTCAATATTTGACTGATCACTCAACAAAGTCCTCTTCAGAATAAAATCGAAGTTACCTATCCAAAGAAAGACGAATCAGCATAGTAAAACTTATCGTTCAAAAGTGAGAGGGAATACATTCTTATACTCGTGGTTAAACACCACGAGACTTCTCGTAGGGACGGGGATGGATGAAACGAACTCAAATAGTGTTGGAAGATTTACAGACATTTACCAAAGAAAAAGACAAATAACAAAACATATCCAGTACGTTCTCGCCATAGAGGTTCTCGGAATGTATGAAGAGGTGTCAAAGTGATTAACAAAAGAATCAGAGTGAAACGTGGGTCTTTATTAAAAGATTAACAGAAGGAATCTGAAGATAAGGATCAAATAGTGTCGGGCAATCATTATGAAATTTCAATGCCTTCACGATTTAGGTCAGGTTCAAATCTTAGGTGGTGCAGAGTATAAGATGTCGCTTTCCAAAAGTGGTATCAAAGGATCTAACCAAAAGCAAGGCATAATCAGAGTGATGCGGAAGCAAAGATACTTAAACAAATGCCTTAAAGTCTACCCATTCCTCACTGGTCAAAACTTAGGTTCCTAAGGGGAAATCCTAAAGCAATTTTCAAAGGTTGACTTACGAGCGCCTACAGGGAAAACTTAGTGGTCCTAACTTACACAGGCCAAGGGTAAATGTATTACGAATCGCAGCCTGTCGCTCTGATACCATACTTGTAACACCCCAACCCGACAAGGGTAAAGATGTCATACTAATGGTGCCATATCAGATCAAACAAAGCATACATCCATAGTAATACAAGAATTTCAAAGGTTACAAATGAAATACTGAAAATAAAAAGTTACAAATGAAACTAAAACTAAATACTAAGTCTGCAAATGCAAATCCTTCTAATAGTCTCCACTTCAGAATACTATCAAGGTCTTCTAAGTCCAAAGGTACTCTCCACTCATACCCAACTTCCAACTAAAACCTGCCGCAGGAAAAGAAATGCGGCTGAGCTTAAAAAGCCCAGTGAACAGATATATATAAACGAAAACGAAAGCAAAAGAAATGAACATATATGGTATAGTGCAATGGAATAATATAAGGTATAGGCAAGGTACAAAGTAAGAAAGGAAAAAGGAAAGGTCAGTAATCCACCACGAGCCCAAACAAACCAAATCAAAGTAGTAACCATGTCTTCAATATCATATAGAGGGGAGACCTCTCAGATAATCAAATAATATGAGGGGTGTCCTCATTCTTCAAATGGAGTAGCTAGCTCCCGAACTTGTGAAAGACGTGGATTGCACCCAGCATCAGTCACCGAACAATATATTATATCAAATCACGAACAGTCCACGAACACGGACTCGAACCTAGGATGCATCCATTCGCCCCCCGAACAAATCATATTGGCCATAACAAAACATATCATAGTGTGCTAGCATATCATAATCAAAATGGGGACGGTGTAACCAAATCACTAGGGCTACACGCTAGTCATGCCAGTGGTGCATCACAGACACGGCCATGTTACCTTCATGGCTAGGAAACGAACTTGGCTCGGGTATCAAACTGGGGTCAAAGGTCAAAGGTTCATATCAAAGCAAAGGTTCATATAATCATAGTCCAAATATCAAGGTTCAAATCACAGGGTTCATATCAAAAGGTTCATATGCCAAAGGTTCAAATGTCAAAGGTTCATAGCAAAGGTCAGGGTCACATCAAATCAGAGTTCAAGAGACTGAAGGCACCTTATTAAAAAGGGCAGAATATCTGTACCTTAACCGCCAACGAAACATAGCATAAGGATAAAAGTCACTCCTCCTTCAGCGAATCTACACGAATTATTGATCGGCTGATTAATAACTTATTTCAAATCAGATTACTTATTTTAGTCGGCTTTCCATTTTTAGTAACTTTCCCCTTTTTTTGTAGTAACTTTTAAGGTTAAAATGTTAATTAAATAACCTCTAGACTTAATATGACCGACATTGTAGTTTAGGGTTAATTATGTCAGTTTAGTAAAGTTTAGGGTCAAAATGTTCAAAACACCAAGTTTAGAGTTAAAAGTGTACATTCATGTTTACTTTTTATTCTTCTTGAATACGTATTGTTGACACATGCATGTATATCTCAAATCCTCCAAACCAAATTAAAACTTAACGTATTTAATTTGTATCATGATCATAATTCTTACTTCGAACCAACCCATTTCAACCAACCATGATCGAACCCACAACACGACATTCAATTTTAATGAGACACACCATGTTTTAACGAGGCCAACAATTCCGCTCTTATTCCTTTCGACCAATATTTTCATGAACACGTTTTGTAACCAAGTCTGAACCATTACGACACCCACACCACACCCATGATTTGACACCTATTATCTTCTACACATGACCAAGGATATTTAACGAGAGCAACATACAGCCAACACCAAACTAAACCCAACGCCCCCTTCCTTTTTAATAACCTTTTTAATGAAAGTTTGTATTATGCCCATGACATCGCATGACACACACTCATTTACACACTTTTCTTTTGTTTATCACATGTTATATATGCTTACATGTTACAATTCCAAAACATATTTTACTCTTGTTTAATACGTGTTGTAACCTACAGCACATTTTCACTTTCACTTATATTTCAGACCTGACCAACAGCCCATCATTTTTTTTGACCAAGCTATATGCTACCACCACACTCACACCATGCACATACTGACAGTCCTATATGCTCGACACACCCATGCCCACAACAGTCAATCGGATAGCATGAAAACACACCCTTTTCACATCAGTTACAACTTGTTTTAGTCCCCATTTTTCTCATTAATACTCACATGTTTTTAAATTCTAGGTTGTGCGCCATGTATACATGTATATATTCTGATTATATTTCATGTGCCATTTCTTTTAGATTTCCAGTCATGTATTGATTCACAAAAGATTTATAATTCATGAGACAATCTGATTTTAAGGTTTTGCTAACATCCTGAATTTACAGCCCGCCTATTCATCAATTCATGAATCAAATTTATTACTTCATGCTACCTTTTGACCAGTATTCAAACATATAAATAGGCACTAATATTTATTGCTCCAATCCAGGTTTTATATCATGTAATAGAGTAAGTCCAAAATTCAGACTCAATAACCTCATAACTCAGCCTACATTCTCATTATTTCATGCGACTAGAGACTATCCAGTTATGTGTTCAATACGACTTTTATTTCGTTAATATCATGAATCGATTGAGAGCTTATTTTCAGGTTATAACATCTTATATTTCATGTGGCCAACACGAGAGAAATAAGATCATAGGTGGAGTATACCTTGACTCGACTGGAACACGAACAAAGTGACCAGGATCGACCCCAAAAGACACCTTATTCGAATCACTCCAAGCCCACGATCAGTATGCTTTTCCTGATCACCTCTTTGTACGCCTCTTTTATACACCTTATACTCGAATAAGAGAAGAAAAGAACCAACTGCTGCCACTCAAATTTATTTTAGGGTTTCTGAGTTTTGAGTTGTGTGATATTCGGTTGAAATTTTGGAGAGGAGGGGAGGTATTATAGGAATAAAATGCCGAGTAATATGGGATTTGGAAAACCAGGGATTATTACTTTCCAAATTTAAGATGATTTCAAGATCATTCCATATAATAAGTTATGTACACAAATTTTATTCACTTTGGCTAATTGTAGGCGTGTGATAATATTAGTATAGGTCAGATTATGTAGTTTATATTATGGTCTTTACATTTTAAAATTTCCATGTGGTGTTCATAATCTCTTAGGTTGGGTTCCAAGTTCAAATAATTACGTATTTTAGAATTTACATTCTTAGGTTATCATAATTGTTTAATTAGTTTAGGAACTTAGTTTATGGACTTCTTTAATTCTTTTATTGTGTTCTTGCAAAAATTCAAAATAGAGGGTAATTTAGGGATTTCAACTGAATGGAAAATGAGGGTTTTACAAACTTGATATTCATCTGTTTTCATTAAAATGTGGGATTTGCTTTACAAAATAAGCTTGAAATAAGATTTTGGTATTATAAGGGGGTGTTTGGCATAAGCTCAAAAATGGGTCAAAATAGGTATTTACTGTTCAATTGTCATTAAGTCAACTTAGATTAGCTTTATTTAAGTCATTTAAGCTTAAATCTAGGAGTTTTATGCTTATTCTAGTTGTTTTGTAGGATTTATGTGAATTTCTAGGATTTCAAAGTTCAAAACTGTCTAATATGGCTTAATTTGGTTAATCAGTCAAAAGCACTTTCTATTGCAATTTTTGAGTTCAAACCAGTCACTTAAGGTGATTTGAGAAGTATTGGTTACATATAATTTAGTTTTGAGGTCATTTGCTCAAAATCTGATTAAATTTTGACATCAGAACCTTAATCCACATCAGTCTGAGTAGTGTTTTCTTATCTCCATTTTTAGTGCTTATTTGCTAATCTAGGTTTCTGATTTTCATTTTTCCTAATGTTTGCTTGTTACTGTATGCTATTTTATAGATTTCATTACAAGTCTCAGCTTATTAAGTGCTTATTTGATAGTCAAAAAGGTGATTGTTCAGGCTGCATACACTGATGAAATCATTGTATACTGAACTGAGCAGCCACTTTCTTAGCTTATTTTCAAGCACAAAATGAGTTCTGATTAGGTCTGAAATATTTTCCATATGCTTATTGGTGCATGAACTTTGTTTTTTTTAGTATTTAATTGAATAGCTTTTTGTTTTAAAGCTTTTTATTAAGCTTGAAACTGCCTCAGAAGGCTGATTTGGGCCTGCACAACAGCCCTTAATTGCTTATTTTGGATTTAATTGCTTTAATTGCTTATTTGTGTTGACTTATCTGTTTTCCTTAACTTTTCAAGTCTGCTTTTAGATTATCATAGCTTTTTCATTTTGCCTTTTAGCTTTTAATAGCTTTTGTGCCTTTTATCAAGTTAGATTAAGCATAATTGTCCTTATAAGCAGTCTGCTCTTAAGAGCTTATTTCTGACTTATTCTTAAGTTTCTAAAAATATTTCTTTCACAAAAAAGTCTTATTTCCAGCTTATCAAAAAGTTTCAAAAGAATTTTTTTTAAAAAATAAAATAAAAAGGGAGAAGGGAAGTACAGGGTGAGCCAGGCTCGAACCCTGGACCTCAACCTTCTCAACCTTACACACCACACACACACTACCATCATGCCCTTGGATCTTTTCTGTTATACATTTCCATATTAATTCACTTAAGCCTTCTTTTGCAGTTTTAGCTTATTTTTAAACTTTGCTTTTTAACTGCTTATTGCAATAAGCAGTGAACTTCATTTTAATTTTCATAATTTTCTCTTTTATTTATTATTTTTTATATATTTTTCTTTTCAAATTAGTTTTTAATTCATAATAAATTAAATAAAAGTTAAAAAAAAATACAAAACTTTTTTCTAAAATTCTTTTTTATTATTTAGGACTTTTAGAAATTAATTTTGCACCTCTAGAGTAGTTTTCTAAGATTTTGATTTTCCGAGCCCGTTTTGAGGCTCGGTAACGCTCGTTTTTAGGTTTTATTCGCGTTTAGGGTTATTTGTGCATTGTTTTACCTTTTTATATGCTTTTTAATTGTTATTTAGTTTATGCTTTATAATTTTAGATATAAATCTAAAAAATTCCTCTGATCATCGAATCACCCGATCACAAACATAATTTACGTTTCCATTCACACTTCTTTTGGAACAATCACGACCCGGGAATAAAACTTGCTCCCGGTTATATATATACTACTTGGTTCGCACCAACGGGTAATAATTTCAAGCTAGTCTAACTAGTGATGTAAGCGTGTCTCGAATCGGTCATGTTCACTGAAAATCAATCAATTCAAAAGTGCAAACTCCACCCAACATGTGCAAATTTATCTTAAAAACTTATGATCACATGTGAAGGGGAGTATTTCAGAAAAAGCAAAACTCTCAAGGTGTTAACAAAATATGTTTTATAATGATAAACACTTTGAGAGATTTTTCAAATGAATGGTTTATGTCCGATGATCTGCCAGAACCGAAGGGATCTACCCATGGACAATACCAATAGTTTAGTAATAGAAGTCCTTAGGTATGATTGAAGAAAAGAAGAAAAGAAATGAAAGGAGAAAGAAGGGGTTGAAGAATTAAAAAGAAAAGTTATGAAAAAGGGTGAAAAGAAATAGCCCTCCAAATATTCAACCTTAGGGCAGAAACCGGGTTCAATTCATATGCTACTGGTAGTTACTAAGGTGACACCGGTATTGAAGACAAAGACGTCATGGACCCAGTGACGCACTGCACTTAACCTTCTAACCACTCAAGTGTCTCTCAAAAGATGCTTGTTTCATTTCTCACGGAGAACCTTTCCTAATCTATCGACCTTTCACTCCGAAATGTGTTGATATTGAAAAGGGGGCAATCTGCTCCATGCCTCCGACGACTTAAAATAAAAGCGCACTAAATCGAGTCTAGAGCCGCGAGATGCATCAAAAGACCTCTTAGGAACACTTAATATTTTTACACTGGTTGTTCAATATTAAGGACACCAGTTGTGAATAACAAGAGTCCTACGCAGTGTGGAAAGCGTGGGGGGGGTGAATACGTTTCCATTAAAAACTTAAAAACTTTTAGTATCAAACACCCGATCAAATATGACGTAATATGAAAAGTGTCAACAAAGATCATACAACATCTATAGATGGTATAAAGTAAACTACAACACAAGCACAATCAAACCATGACACATACATAATCAACATAACATGAGCAAAAAGCCACACAAACATAAACGCAATGCAAATATAAATATAAAGCGATAAAGAATAAAATAAAAGTAAAGAGATAAGTAAGAAGGCGCAAACCGGACACGATGATTTATAGTGGTTCGGTCACGAAGCTCCTCTTCGCCCTACTCCACTCCCCGAGTACCCAACTCGAGAGTTACTTCACTAATCAACAAGCTCCCTTCAGGCGGAGAAAACCGTACAACGTCGCTTATCCTTATTTCCGACACTAAGCTAAATGTCGAGTACTAATCTTAGCTAGTACCAATCTACCACGATCCACATGATCTACTCACGATCTACCCGATCTACCCTTGATCCACTTGATCAATCACACAAGCCCACAAGCTTCAAGAGATCTCCAAGATCTCGACAAGATCACAATGATCAACCCTCACTTGACTCAATCTACCCTATCTACCCTTGATCAACTTGATCAACACACTAGCTCACAAGCTACAAGAGATATTCAATATCTCTATAAGATCACAATGATCTTCTCTCACAAACTCTCAAAAGAAAAATGAACTTGATGTATACAAGATACAACAAGTATGTAACAAGTGTTACAAGTGCTCTAACTACAACTACAACACTTTGTATCTTTGTGATACTATGTGTTCTTCTCTTGCACTAGAAGAGGAATGAAGGTGATCTCTTGGTGGGATGAAAGGATCACTCTTAAACAAACTAAGTGATGTGCCCGGTTCGGTGCAAGTTTTAAATTTATAAAGGGTGAATTACCGAATCTAATAACAACACATACGAGCAAGTATACTCGTCCGTTGTAGCAAGATTTTGATGGTAAGTCGGGATCGTTCGCAGGGATTTGTGTAGTGAATCGAATTGCAAGTTAAAAGCAACAATCTCAAATAAGCAGTAATGATATAATGAAAATTCAAATGATTAAAAACTACACTTGCTTAGACTAGTGTACTCCAATTGACTAATATGATTGTGATAACTTTGGAAAACATGTTGGTTGTGATAATTAGTTTTGACACTAATCTATTGTTCCTACAAATTAAACCTTCGTCAAGATTTTGGTTTATAAAAACAAGCATTACGATTAACCAATCAATTCAAGATCAATTCAAGGTTCATGAGTTGGTGTTCCTCAAACACAAAAACAATCTTTTGTCTAATCAAACAAGCTTAGGAAATGGTCAATACAAAAGGTAACCAATTATAGACAAAAGGTCACAATTGAAAGCAAACTATTAATCTTTCGACCTTTAAAGTGGTTTACAATCAATCCGTTTTGATAGACAAAAGCTTTTTCATTACAATCACAATTAAGTTCCTTTGGTTAATCAAGAATAGTGGTAGACAACAATCATTCATAGACAAATGATTATAACTAGTGGAATAACAATAGTTCTTTCAACCCTCAAGATTACTAGCACTAGTCAAACTTGATTTCCCAAATGTCACTATGAAACTTTATCACAATTGGTTCTTAGAATTGACTTGAAATTGAATTAAAACATGTTATCACAATCATATGCAAATCAATGAATAATACACATCATCTAAGCAAGTGCACAAAGGCACTAGCCACTCATAGCAAACATAAATGTAAACTCAATAATTTGAACATTAGAAACCATGATTGAAAGTCTTACAATGATTTGGAAATAAGATTACAAGTGAAAGACAATGATTCCACAAGCAATGAAAATGGTAAATTCGACTTTCTCCCTTCTCCTGGACTTATGGACGAATTTCTTGAGTTTTTTCTGTGAATGGTTCTCTCCTAGCACTTGTTTAGCATCTCCCTATCTCTCTAAATTGATTGGTATATAAATACTCAACTAAAGGTTCCATAAATTGCTCCAACCAAGGGTCTAAGTGCATAAATGCTTCTCTTGCCCTCCAAGTAGTATTGAATGGTTAGAATAATGACAAGAAGGGCCTAGAACCGGAGTTATAAAGTCACAATCCTTGATAAAGAAGTCTTGGGCAAAACAGCGACTTCCAACCGATCGGATGGAATGGTCTACCGATCGGTTGGTCTTCTCGGTAAATCCACTTCCACTCCATCCGAATCGGTTGCGGGCGGCGACCGATCGGATGGTGATGGCTGCTGAACCTTTTTCTTGAACTTTTGCGTATGACTTGTTTCTCGGACGTAGCTCTTGATTCTTCGGTCTTTCTCTTTATCCTAAAGCTTATGAACTTGACTACTTGGACTTTAACTCCTTGAAGTACCTTACGAAGCGGAACTTGACACAAGATTCACATGAAATCTCAAATACTTCCTTTCTTTTCATTTTTGCATCTTTTCCATCCATTTTCCTGTCTTTGGCTACAAATGCTTTGCAAACACACTTTGGTACGATTTAGTAACAAAAGCATATAAATATAACCACAAAACATATATAAAACTACCAATAACGCTATCAAAAACATGTTAGATTTATGCGTTATCAAATCCCCCACACTTGAACTTTGCTTGCCCTCAAGCAAATCTAGAATTAAAAACAATTATCCACACGGTATGCACCAATGATTAGGAAAATGTGATGCAAATCTATCAAGCACTAGTACAAGCTAGATTCATCATTTTAAGTTTTTATGGTTGAATCATCGAGATGTTTGACAATACCCATATGATTTTCTTGCATGATACACATTACTAAACACCTTACGAAAGGGAAATGAAATATAATTCACTCAAACACTCATTTGTATGATTGGTAGAGTATATAAGCGGAATGACACTCATTTGCTCAGTCATGATCTAAATATTACCATAAGCTTGTACAAGAAACAAAACTACACCGAAATGGTGTGAGCTCCAAGTATACATATCAAAGAGGGCTTTTATTCGGGTTTAAGGCTTAAAGGGATATAAAAGACTAATGCGCCACTATCTCATGCAAAATATAATAGCTTCCTAACAACGAATTCTTGCATCACCAAATAACGGATGGTCACTAGATTGCACCTTGGTTCGCTAACGACGTTACTTGCATAACGGATGGTCGCCAAAATACTCCCTAGATCGCTAACAACGTTAGTTAATTCCTCAAGAAATCGGATGGTTACTACATGTCCATACACTTAATAATTACACAAAGTCAAAAAGGGTAGGATAAGGCATGGGATATATTTATGAAATTGGTTGAAAATAAAAATAAAATAGAATAGTCAAAGTCTACGAACCAAATGTTACTAGCTATTACAAACCAATATCATGCCATTTTGTGAAAAACTCCATACTTCCTTTATTCATAATTGATTCACTTAGCCATTGGCTTATTCTTGTCACCTTATAGTTGCAATGACTTTTCCTCTTTTTTTTTTTTTTTTTTTTTTTTTTTTTTTTTTTTTTTGTCATCATCTTATAGTTGCAATGACTTTTCTCGTATAACAACCTTCGGAGTTTACGCTTCCTTAGAACTTTCATGATTTCCACATAACATCCATCTTTCCAAATAGCTAGCAACCAACCAAGATTTGACTAAAAATAAGGCTAGGCTTAAAAAGGTGTAAAATCTTTTTGAATTTTTCTGGATTGTATCAAAAGAAAAGATAGGCTCGGCGGGTGTAACTAGGGGTATCTAGCATTAAAGATAAATGCTAACAAATGGGTCCATATGAGTGGTTAACTAGCCAATGTAACTAGCTAATATAGCGTTATATGAAAATGGAAGGCCATTTGGGATAAAACCTAAGATTGCCTCTTATCACGCATATACACTTATATCACAAACGAAATGTGATCTCACAACGGTCTCGTAATGATTTACAAGCACAAGTTCTAGAATAAATAAAATCACCGGCACACTCATAGCAAAAGATCTAAGCATAAAAGATGTATGCTGTATATAGAACAGGCTCAAATTCTCACATTTTAGTGGAAAGGGCTATAATCTGTGCTAGCTAATGTTATCGATCCCAGAATGGATTGCAATATTAATCGGGACACATCTCGAATTTTCAAAATTACAGATTTTACCAGTGGATAAATCCAGTTATTCTAGAATATGATCTTTAAAATGACAAAAGACTAGATTACAAGGGCAAACAAAAATTTTTAAAATTCAGCTCAAAACTACAATCTATCCTTATTTTCCTATTCACCCCCCCACACTTAAGTTAAGCATTGTCCTCAATGTGATAAATGACAAAGAATGAAATAGGGAAATAAGAGAATAAACCGTATTTTCTTCTCATGAGGAGTCTTAATCCTAGCGTCCAAGCTTCGAAATCATTATCTGCAGTAATCTAAAAACAAAAGAAACACACATACGAAATATTTTTTTCGCTTATTCAAAAGGCAGTGATACACCCCCACACTTAAGTTCAACTAAGCAATTTAGAAAAAACTTTGGGGTTTAATCACTAGAAAATAAAAATGAAAATGAAAAATAAACATAGCAAACACACGGGTTGCCTCCCGAGAAGCGCTTGTTTTATTAACGAGTCATCAGCCGGACTCGAACTTCTCTTTCTTCATGTTGGTGTTGACTTCTTCATTAGAAATTTTGGAACGTACAGCACATTTCCAATCACTATTCCCTCTCCAGTTTCATCTATGTTTTCCAACTTAACTTTCTCCCACGGTCTTGGTAGAACATCATAGATATAACCAGAATCTTCGGCCCACGGAGTGTTTTTCTTGAAATTGGCCGGGAATGGTGACATAAAGGTTATGGCTTCATATTCTGATTCAGGCGGAATCTCTTGAATAGAAACTTCATTCATTTGCTCCTTGTCATAGTATAACTTAATTCGGTGACCATTAACAATGAAACTTCCACCATGTTTGTCATACAATTCAACATATCCGGATGGAAATCCATGCTTCACTGTATACGGTCCGAACCATTTCGGTCTCAGCTTTGGAGCTTTGAACTTATACTTCATGTTAAAAAGCAGAACTTTGTCTCCAGCTTTGAATTCTTTTCTGATTCTTAGCTTTCTGTCATGATAAGCTTTTGTTCTTGCTTTGTAAAGTTTGGAGTTCTCATAAGCTTGTAGTCTAAGCTCATCGAGTTCATGCAATTGCAAAAATCTCTTTTCTCCAGCAACTTTGAGGTCTGGGTTACAATTTCTCAATGCCCAGTAAGCGCGGTGTTCGATTTCGAACGGCAAATGGCAAGTTTTTCCATACAACAATCTGTATGGTGTTGTACCAATTGGTGTTTTATAAGCCGTGCGAAATGCCCACAGAGCATCATCCAGTTTTCTCGACCAAACGGCGGGATTGTCTTTAACCGTTTTTTCAAGTATCCTTTTTAAGGCTCTGTTGGTATTTTCGACTTGACCACTTGTCTGTGGGTGATAAGCTGTAGCGAAACGATGATGAACTCCATATCGCTTCATAATTTTCTCCATTTGTTTATTACAGAAATGGGTTCCACGATCACTTATCAAAGCTTTAGGAATTCCATAACGAGCGAAAAGCTTTTTGAGAAAATTAACAACTACTCGTGCATCATTTGTGGGTAGAGCTTCTGCTTCAGCCCATTTGGAAACGTAATCAATAGCAACGAGAATGTATTCGTATTTGTGTGATTTAGGAAACGGTCCCATGAAATCAATTCCCCAAATATCGAATAATTCGCAGACCTGAATGCTCTTCTGAGGCATTTCATCTCTTCGAGAAAGACTACCGGATTTTTGGCAAGCATCACAATTTTTAACAAGAGTATGGGCTTCTTTAAAAATAGTCGGCCAATAGAATCCAGCATCGAAGACTTTTTTAGCGGTAGTGGAAGGACCATAATGTCCCCCAGTTGGGCCATGATGACATTCATCGAGAATTCTTCTTGTTTCAGAACCATAAACACATCTTCTAATCATCCCATCGGGACACATTTTGAAAAGATAAGGCTCTTCCCAATAATAATGTTTAAGATCTGAAAAGAATTTACTTCGTTGGGCATGAGTTAATCCTTTCTTTAGAATTCCTCCAACGAGATAATTTGCATAATTGGCAAACCATGGAATTTCGCTCTCATCATCTGTATCAACAGTCATGAGTGTTTCATCTGGGAAATAATCGTCAATCTCATCTTCCTTTAATTCTTCCAGATTTGGATTTTCTAAACGAGATAGATGATCAGCGGCTAGATTTTCTGCTCCTTTCTTATCCTTGATTTCGATATCGAATTCCTGGAGTAGTAAAATCCATCGGATGAGACGCGGTTTAGCATCTTGCTTTTTAAACAGATATTTTAATGCTGAATGATCGGTGAACACGATTGTTTTCGAAAGGACAAGGTACGATCTGAATTTATCAAAGGCGAAAACAACGGCTAACAATTCTTTCTCTGTAACTGTATAATTCTGCTGAGCATTGTTGAGTGTTTTGCTGGCAAAATATATAGGACGAAAATGTTTCTCTTCTCGTTGTCCTAATACGGCTCCAACAGCAAAATCGCTTGCATCGCACATAAGCTCGAATGGTAGTGACCAATCAGGTGAAACCATAATGGGTGCACTAGTCAGTTGTGTTTTCAATGCTTCGAATGCTTTCATACAATCTGCATTAAAATCGAAAACAGCATCTTTTTCAAGAAGTTTCGTCATTGGACGAGATGTTTTGGAAAAATCCTTAATGAAACGACGGTAAAATCCTGCATGTCCTAGGAAACTTCTAACGGCTTTGACGTTAGTTGGGGGTGGCAATTTGGTAATGACATCGATCTTGGCTTTGTCAACCTCCATTCCTGCACTAGAAATTTTGTGTCCTAACACAATTCCTTCAGTTACCATGAAATGACACTTCTCCCAATTGAGAACAAGATGTGCAGCTTTACATCTTTCAAGCATTTTATCGAGGTTAGAAAGGCACGCTTCGAATGAGCTTCCGAAAACTGAAAAGTCATCCATGAAAACTTCCATAGACGTTTCAAGCATATCTTGGAATATGGCAATCATACATCTTTGAAAAGTCGCGGGGGCATTACATAATCCAAAAGGCATACGCCGATAAGCGTAAGTTCCAAAGGGACATGTGAATGTGGTCTTTTCTTGATCAGCTGGATCAATAGGAATTTGGAAATATCCTGAAAAACCATCAAGAAAACAAAAGTATTTATTTCCTGCTAATCTCTCAAGCATTTGATCCATGAAAGGCAAAGGAAAATGATCTTTTCTGGTGGCTTTATTTAATTTTCTGTAATCAATACATACTCGCCATCCGGTGACAGTTCTAGTAGGAACTAGTTCATTCCGTTCGTTGGTCACAACAGTCATTCCTCCTTTTTTCGGAACACAGTGAACAGGACTCACCCAAGGACTATCCTCGATGGGGTAAATGATACCTGCATCAAGCAGTTTGATGATTTCTTTTTTAACAACTTCTTTCATGTTGGGGTTGAGTCGACGTTGTCTTTCTACAACTGGTTTGGCATCTTCTTCGAAATTGATTTTGTGTTTGCAAAAATCAGGACTGATTCCTGGGATGTCAGAAGTTTTCCACGCAAAAGCTTCTTTATGCTTCTTAAGAACTGAAATCAGACATTCTTTCTCAAAATCATTTAGCAACGAAGATATGACTACTGGAAGTAGCGAATTGTCTTCCAAGTAAGCATACTCAAGATTTTCTGGCAGTGGTTTCAACTCAAGATCAGTCGGTGGTTCTTGAAGTGATGTTTTGATCCTCATCTGATCATTAAGACTGATTTCCTCAAAATCTTCTTCTATTATCTCTCCTTCTTCTTCTTCTTCTTCTTCTTCTTCTTCAATCTTAACTTCCATAAAATCAGCGAATTCTTTATCAAAAGTTGTTTCACTAATCTTCTCTGAATTAGTCATGAATGGATCAGAATCTTCTAGTAATGCATCCAATTCTTCTTCAGTGACTTCATCGATTACATCAATGTTAAAACAAGTGTCATCACTGGAATGTGGATATTTCATTGCTTTATCGATTAAGAACGTGATTCTATCCTCTCCAACTCCAAGATTGAGTTCTCTTCCTTTTACTTTGATGATCGCATCAGCGGTGTTTAGAAAAGGTCTTCCTAAAATAAGTGGTACTCTACTATCTTCCTCCATTTCTAAAATTACAAAATCTACGGGAAAAATGAATTTACCTACTTGGACAAGCATATTCTCAGCAATACCAACAGGATATTGGTAAGTATGATTAGCTAATCGGATACTCATCCTTGTGGGTTTCAAGGTATTGATTGAAAGTTTCGTATACAGCGAATAAGGCATCAAATTGATACTCGCACCTAAGTCGGCTAAAGCATCGCATGTGATGTTGTTTCCTAATATGCATGGAATCAGAAAACTTCCGGGATCTCCGAGTTTTTGTGGAATTTTGTTTTGAACAATAGCTGAACATTCTTCATTGAGAAAGGTAGCGGATATTTGCTCCAACTTGTTTTTGTTGTTAAGAAGTTCTTTCAAAAATTTCCCGTAATTGGGCATTCCAGCTAAAACATCAATGAGAGGTACATTGAGTCTAACTTCTTTGATTATTTCAACAAACTTCTTATAACGCTCCTCCATTCTTTCTTTCTTAAGGCTCTGTGGATATGGAATTTTTGGAGTATAAGCCTTAACTAGTGGTTTGGGTTTGGGTTTGGGTGGTGTTTTTGGTGTATTTTCCTTCTTGGATTCTTCATCTTCATCCTCACTATCGAAATCGATAGTTGTGGTGTTGTTTGGGTTGGGTGGTGGATCATAAGACAGGCCACTTCTTGTGAATACAGCATTGATATGCTCATTTCTGGTTGGTGGTGGACGATAAGTCTTATCATTCGATGATGATGATGGTTTTGGGTTGGTTTGGGTGTTACTAGGCAACGAACCTGATGGTCGTGAAGAAATTTGATCAGAGAGTCTCCCAAATTTGTTTTCAAGATCTTGGATAGATGCTTGATGATTTTTCTGACCTTGCTCAACTTTGGTTTTGAGATTGAAAAATTGATTCTTGACGAACTCGTTAGTTGATTTTTGGGCAGTGACAAATTCTCTCATCATTTTTTCAAAATCTGTTTCTTCAGGTTTCTTATCGGAACTTTGTGAGGTTTGGTTCTCTACTTTTGGTTGGGACTCATGGTTGTTATCCCTTTGTCGGCGATCTTGCCAATTAGCAGAGTTTCTTCCGTAATAATTTCCTCGATATCCTCCTCCTCGGTATCCTCCTTGGATATAATTAGCTTCTCCTTCTTTTGGTTGATCCATAGGTTGATCATCGCATTCTGATGATGGGTGGTTTCCTCCACAGTTGTTACAACCATCTCGCATTTCTTTCATCTCTCCTCTAAGATCTTTGTATTGCGAATCGATTTTGGAAACCAAGGTTTCCATTTTCTCCATGAGTTTAGATGAATCAGAACTTTCGGCGAAAGCAACGGTTTTTCTTAAGGGTTTTGTCTTGGCATCTTTTGACCAGTCGAGTTTGAGAAGAACTCGGTCTTCAAGCAATTGATATGCCTGGTTAGGAGTCTTATAAAGAAAAATTCCTCCAGCATCAAGAATTCCTTGAGATGTTTCATCAAGTCCATGGTAAAAGATTTGAATAATGGTTCCTCGTCCTAAACCATGTCCATGACAACTTCGAAGTAAATCCTTCATACGAAGCCAGGCTTCGACGAGTGATTCGTTAGGATTTTGTGTGAAAGCACGAATTTCTCCCATGAGTCGATCAAACATTGCAGGTGGAAAGAATCGGCTTACAAAAGCTTGCCTCATCTCCTCCCAAGTAGTGATGATTCCTGGTGTTAATTCGTTATACCACACTTTTGCATCTCCAGCAAGTGATGACGGAAAAAGTTTGAGTTTAATGGCGTCTACATTTGTATCACCATATCGGAACATGCCACAAATTTCAATGAATTCGGCAACGTGTTTGTGAGGATCGGCCCTCGAACGGCCATCGAATTGACGGTCTTTGATCATAGAAAGATGGTGACCTTTCACGGTGAAATTGTCACCTAAGTTGACAACAACAATAGCAGCTCCAGGAGTTGGTGCTACGGCTCGGTTTGCTTCCCACATGGGTCTATCGTCAGCCATGGGAAAAGGTTGGTCAGTGAATGGGTTGTAAACGACTTTGGCTTCAAAAAGGTTATCAAACGTTGGGTTTGGTACTCTTGGTACACGATTGGCTAGTGGAACAAAGGGTGTTCTTCTTCTTCTTTGTCTTCGGACTAAACGTTCGGGATCTGAAAATGGTGGAATTGGTTCTACTCCAGTTGATCGAGTGTTCATACAATTCCCCAACGAATCGAGGCAATGTCTAAACAAACGAGCAAAGAATGAAAACAATTTGAAAAGTTCAGAATCGTCTATCCGATCCGGATAGAACAGTCTACCGATCGGATAGATCTCTCGGTAAATTGGATTTGAAGGATCCGATCGGATGGAAGTGTCCGCCGATCGGATGGTTCTCTCGGTAAATTAAAATTTTGGAAAACCGATCGGATGGATGAATAACCGATCGGATGGGCAGCTCGGTAAAACTTTTTTTTTTTTTTTTTTTTTTTTACGAAAACTAACTATATGAGAATTGGACTAAAACTTACAGAAACACGATCAAAATCCCCGGCAGCGGCGCCAAAAACTTGATGTGCCCGGTTCGGTGCAAGTTTTAAATTTATAAAGGGTGAATTACCGAATCTAATAACAACACATACGAGCAAGTATACTCGTCCGTTGTAGCAAGATTTTGATGGTAAGTCGGGATCGTTCGCAGGGATTTGTGTAGTGAATCGAATTGCAAGTTAAAAGCAACAATCTCAAATAAGCAGTAATGATATAATGAAAATTCAAATGATTAAAAACTACACTTGCTTAGACTAGTGTACTCCAATTGACTAATATGATTGTGATAACTTTGGAAAACATGTTGGTTGTGATAATTAGTTTTGACACTAATCTATTGTTCCTACAAATTAAACCTTCGTCAAGATTTTGGTTTATAAAAACAAGCATTACGATTAACCAATCAATTCAAGATCAATTCAAGGTTCATGAGTTGGTGTTCCTCAAACACAAAAACAATCTTTTGTCTAATCAAACAAGCTTAGGAAATGGTCAATACAAAAGGTAACCAATTATAGACAAAAGGTCACAATTGAAAGCAAACTATTAATCTTTCGACCTTTAAAGTGGTTTACAATCAATCCGTTTTGATAGACAAAAGCTTTTTCATTACAATCACAATTAAGTTCCTTTGGTTAATCAAGAATAGTGGTTGATGAGGCGAAAAGTGTACCGCTTTTAAGGGGTCATTTAAGCCCGAAATCGTATTTATTTGATCAAATATTGCCCTAAATCGTTCCTTTTGTCATTTTAGGTACTTTTGAGGAGAAATCTGGAAAAGGAGGCATTTTGGACGTTTTTGGAGCATTAAAGTGAAGAAAACGGCAAAGTCTCAAGAATCGGCTAAAAGTTACTCTTGACGGCGTCACAATTAACATGGGACGGCGTCATGCCTTGGCAAGAAAAGTTGGATGTGAAATTTACTCATGACGGGCCAGTGAGTTTGCATGAGAATTCTGACGGCGTCACGCTTTAACTAAATCAAGGGCGTCACGGCTTAAATCATAAGGGGACGGCGTCACGTTATAGGTCCGACGGCGTCAAGCCTTGATAAGCCAGAATGGATTTTTGAAGAGCTAAAGAGGGACGGCGTCAAGATGGTCATCCGGGAACCCTAAAAGCGGCGAGGTGACGGCGTCACAATGCATAAGGTGACGCCGTCAGATGTCAAAGTCTATATATAGTTTTCTAATTTTTTGTCATTAAGGAGAGCTTAGTGTGTGGAATTTTGGGATAAAACCCTAAGACGATTTTAGCTACTTTTTCAGGGCTTTTTGCCCTGAGATCTTCCATGTTTCATTGAAAGATAAGTTATCAATTAATCATTCAATATGTCTATGTGTTGTTTGATTCTATCTTATGCTTGTCTTTTGTTTAACATGTTAGGCTAATTTTATCTTGTGTTTGCTTAGATCTAATGAAACCTAGCTATTGATTATTGGTTGTTAGTGTGTTGTTAGTTGTATTGGATGATTGTTTATCTATGTTAGGCTTAAGAAAACTGGCTAACTTCCTATTCGGTAACTTGCTTGAACGTCTTAAGAAACATGAACCAAACGCGTACTAAAGGTTTTTATGGTTGTATTTAATGCACAAGCGAATTCTAGTGATCCCATGTTAGGAGCTTCCTAGCCGGCTCGACATAGGAGTGAAGTAGGAGCTTGTAGAGTTTGGGGAAGTAAGTACGCCACCCCACGAATGGTATTAAGGAATACACCCGTCATCCACGCGACTAATACACACTAATTAACCGGTAAAAGATAGTTAGGGAGTAAGGAAATCTAAGTAAACACATTTCTCTACACATAAGTTTCTCACCACTTTTCATTTTTGTTATTTTATTTTATTTGCATTTGTAGTAATTTGGGTTAGTTGACTAGCAACTAATTCCGCCCACTCCTTCAAAACCCGAGATTTTACTTGCTTTTATAAAATATAAAAAAACATAAAAAGAATCTTCCTCAACCCTTAGACCTAATTAGAGTAGCCTTTCACACCTAACGAACACTATTCCCTGTGGAGAACGATCAATCCCCCGTACTTACCACTACACTATACTACATCGGTCAGGTACACTGCCTGGTGGGGTTGTAAGCCTCTTGAGATCCCTCGAGAGGTAAAACCTGTTGTAAGGTTGCAAAACCCACGCATCAAGTTTTTGGCGCCGCTGCCGGGGAATAGTTATTGTTTAGGTTGAATTTTTATTTCTATTAGGTCTACTCACTAGATTCCTTTCTAGTGAGATTTTTATTTTATTTTTCTAGGTTTTCTTTAGTCTATCTTATTTCTTTGTACTTTTGTTTGTGATACCTTCCACTTACCTCATGAGTAACATTGGTCATTTGATCCCTGTTATTCGTGTTTTTCGCCGTGCAAATTTTCAACTACCCGTTCCCGCCCCCATAGTAGCAAACAACAACCTTTCACCCGACCACCACTTTGGTAACAATTCTGAGATGGAGGAGTCTGACCATGAGAATGACTATGTTAGTCCATTTTACTACTCAGACTCCGATGAGGATATCGGTAATGGAGAAGTAGTTAACGAGGAATGGGGAAAAGAGGAAATTGATCCCTTTAAGTATGTTGACCCTAGGACTAAGATCGAAAAGGATAGCCTCTTTAACATGCAATTCCCGTGTAAAATTGGTTATCATGATTTTTATGCTTATCTTAACTCGTCTTTGCCTATGAACATTATCTCTCGCGCTAATTATAATAAAATCATGGTAGATGAGCTTGAATATCAAGAAGATAACATTGTTGCTAGGATTAAGCCACTACACGTGTTCGTAGGAAGTTTTGTGTATGTGGTGGATTTTATGGTTATGGAGAACTTAGGAGAATTTATCGATGACAAATTAACCCAAGTCATTTTTGGAGAACCCTTCAAAAGGTTGACCAACCTTGACGAAAAACGTATGGACGGGTTAATTACATTCTCGGATGGGGATGAAGATTTTGTCTATCAAATGCCCCGAGCACATCCTAGGTTTAAGAACTACCCCATTGAAGCTTGCAATAGGATTATGCCTATCGACTTGTTAAGTGAGAATGATAAGGGGAAGGGGCTCAAATATCCACATGAGAAAAATAAGAGATACTATCATGGATGTTTGGAGCTAAATGATGAATACAAGAAAGATGAGGCAACAATTAGATGGCTCACACTCGGATACGTGAGCATAAGCGACACTAGATGAGCCTTACTTTGAGTCTAGCTACAAGACTCGTTAATAAAGAAAAGCGCTTCTTGGGAGGCAACCCAAGCTTTATTTGTTTTATTTGCTTTGTGTGTTTATTTATTTGTTTGTTTTATTTGTTTCCGTATGTGTGTTTAATTTTTATTAGTATTGATTCATGTTCAAAACTAAAATTGTGAAAATGCTTTATTTTGTTTTTAACTTCGTCTTAAATACATATAAAGGTATTTTGCAAAAGATAAGTGTAAGGGAAATCTAAATCGGTTTATTAGAACACAAATGAACATGAATCATAATAATAATAAGTTAGCATACATATTCGTATTTGTTTGAGTCAAATGCTTGTATCGAGTCATAATGATGTTTTGCAGGATTTCCAGGAAGTAAGGTAAAGGTTTTTCAAGAAATTTTCCGGAAACTTAAAATGAAAATTTTTGTCAGGTCATTTCTGACGGCGTCAGGGGTTATAACCTGACGGCGTCAGATTTAATTTCCAGAAATTTTTGAAAATTTTGTTTTCATAAAAAGTTTTTATTAAAATCTCCAACTTATAATCTCCAGGAATCTGCAAAGTTATCATTCCACAAGCATTATATCCTTATATATAGATTTTATCCCGCCGATGTTATGCAGGTTTTCGTGTTTGTTTTCTCAGGTTCAACAGGTTATTTTGGACAAGGAAATGTTTTGAATCAAGCTTATGGCGATGCATTAGTCATGGAGCTTCAACATTCTCTTTGGAGGAAGATTTAACCGTGTAATTTCATTATCCAACGAGCGAATCAGGGGAGTATTTGATTTCATTCTTTTACTTTATGCTTTTACATTTGTCATTTGAACATTGGGGACAATGTTCATCTTAAGTGTAAGGGGAGGGTAAAAGTACGATTTTTGAGAATACAATTGCGCTTGATTTTTGTTTGTTTGATGGTAGATGTGTAATAAAACTGAGAGAAATACTTGTTAAGGTAATTTTAGTGCCAAATTTAAAATTTTTTACAACATATAGGAGTGAAACTTTGATCCTAATAAGCGTCTCACGGATAGGAGTTATATGACTAGCACAAAAACCGTACCACTAAAAAATTTTTCCACCCCCAAATATGTGAGGTTCACCCCTAGAATTGGTAGGAAAAGCATTTATGCTATGATGTGTGTACCGGTAGCACTTAGATTCTAGAACTTGCGTTAGGACCATTCCAAGGCCACAAGTGAGACTACATTCGTGTAGTTAGATTTACTACATGATAAGAGGCATTAGGATTAACCCATTGTTTTACACCTGTGTTTTTGTTATAATTACATTGGCTACATTGGTCAAGTAATTCTCCCACACCCTTTGCGTTGTACTCATTTTTAGTACACGATACCCCTAGTACACCCCTCAGAGCCTATCTTTTCGTTTCGACCTTTAAGCATTTTACTTAAAGGAAGAATTTGTTTACACCCCACTTAAATGTACACCCAAATCGCCTTAGCCTACCTTGTATGCACTCATTTTTAGTGCATTATTGTTACAACATTTGTTTAAACCCAAGTTAATTATCTAATTGATTACATGGTTGCTAAGTCGAGTCATATCCTTGTACATATTGTTTTGGGACGATTGGGACTCATGGGTAAAGTACTAGTGTAATGGAGTAATGGGGAAGAACATCATTTATTACCCCCATATGTGCTAAATGTTTTAAAAGTACTCCAAGTTTTTCAATTATCTTAATTCGAGTCATTAGAATAGTTATTTGTAAAGTTATGTAAAAGTTCAAGTGTAAGGGGATGCAACGCCCCTATGATGTATTATTTTGGATGGTAGGGCAAGAGTGTATGCAAAAAAAAAAAAAAAAAAAAAAAAAAAAAAAAAAAAAAAAAAAAAAAAAAAAAAATCGAAAAAATCAAGAAAAATACAAAAAAATGAGAAAAAGAAAAATAGAAAAAAACATACGGACTACCATCCCGTTTTATTTTATGTTTATTTTATGTTTATGTTATTTTGTTTCTAGCTTAAGATCGAGTCTAGTCTTGGCTTAGCAACATTGTATAGTACATGTAATTGATCAAGATCTTTAACTCGCCACCAGTAAAATATCCCGTATCCAACAAAACCGTGTTTTCCTTTTCCCTACACCTAACGTTATAACCCATTTAAAAGCCCTCTTTGATAGTTTATCTTAGGTGCTTACGCCTAGTGGAGGAGGTTTTCGATCCTTTCCCAAGCCTATGGTAATCTATTTGCTATGACAGGTAGTGAGAGATATTTTCCGTTTTCATTTATGAGATTTATTTTGATGACACTTGAGAGATGTGAGTATCTAAACACTACTTGTGAGGTGCTAGTATGTAATCTCCGTGCTTATTATGATTGAAGTGGAACGATTATTTGTTGTAATTACTTTTATGTTTGCATTAAATGACCCCTAACTTGTATTTTGATTAGAATAAAAGCGCATTTGCTTGAGGACAAGCAAATCTCAAGTGTAAGGGTATTTGATGAGGCGAAAAGTGTACCGCTTTTAAGGGGTCATTTAAGCCCGAAATCGTATTTATTTGATCAAATATTGCCCTAAATCGTTCCTTTTGTCATTTTAGGTACTTTTGAGGAGAAATCTGGAAAAGGAGGCATTTTGGACGTTTTTGGAGCATTAAAGTGAAGAAAACGGCAAAGTCTCAAGAATCGGCTAAAAGTTACTCTTGACGGCGTCACAATTAACATGGGACGGCGTCATGCCTTGGCAAGAAAAGTTGGATGTGAAATTTACTCATGACGGGCCAGTGAGTTTGCATGAGAATTCTGACGGCGTCACGCTTTAACTAAATCAAGGGCGTCACGGCTTAAATCATAAGGGGACGGCGTCACGTTATAGGTCCGACGGCGTCAAGCCTTGATAAGCCAGAATGGATTTTTGAAGAGCTAAAGAGGGACGGCGTCAAGATGGTCATCCGGGAACCCTAAAAGCGGCGAGGTGACGGCGTCACAATGCATAAGGTGACGCCGTCAGATGTCAAAGTCTATATATAGTTTTCTAATTTTTTGTCATTAAGGAGAGCTTAGTGTGTGGAATTTTGGGATAAAACCCTAAGACGATTTTAGCTACTTTTTCAGGGCTTTTTGCCCTGAGATCTTCCATGTTTCATTGAAAGATAAGTTATCAATTAATCATTCAATATGTCTATGTGTTGTTTGATTCTATCTTATGCTTGTCTTTTGTTTAACATGTTAGGCTAATTTTATCTTGTGTTTGCTTAGATCTAATGAAACCTAGCTATTGATTATTGGTTGTTAGTGTGTTGTTAGTTGTATTGGATGATTGTTTATCTATGTTAGGCTTAAGAAAACTGGCTAACTTCCTATTCGGTAACTTGCTTGAACGTCTTAAGAAACATGAACCAAACGCGTACTAAAGGTTTTTATGGTTGTATTTAATGCACAAGCGAATTCTAGTGATCCCATGTTAGGAGCTTCCTAGCCGGCTCGACATAGGAGTGAAGTAGGAGCTTATAGAGTTTGGGGAAGTAAGTACGCCACCCCACGAATGGTATTAAGGAATACACCCGTCATCCACGCGACTAATACACACTAATTAACCGGTAAAAGATAGTTAGGGAGTAAGGAAATCTAAGTAAACACATTTCTCTACACATAAGTTTCTCACCACTTTTCATTTTTGTTATTTTATTTTATTTGCATTTGTAGTAATTTGGGTTAGTTGACTAGCAACTAATTCCGCCCACTCCTTCAAAACCCGAGATTTTACTTGCTTTTATAAAATATAAAAAAACATAAAAAGAATCTTCCTCAACCCTTAGACCTAATTAGAGTAGCCTTTCACACCTAACGAACACTATTCCCTGTGGAGAACGATCAATCCCCCGTACTTACCACTACACTATACTACATCGGTCAGGTACACTGCCTGGTGGGGTTGTAAGCCTCTTGAGATCCCTCGAGAGGTAAAACCTGTTGTAAGGTTGCAAAACCCACGCATCAGTGGTAGACAACAATCATTCATAGACAAATGATTATAACTAGTGGAATAACAATAGTTCTTTCAACCCTCAAGATTACTAGCACTAGTCAAACTTGATTTCCCAAATGTCACTATGAAACTTTATCACAATTGGTTCTTAGAATTGACTTGAAATTGAATTAAAACATGTTATCACAATCATATGCAAATCAATGAATAATACACATCATCTAAGCAAGTGCACAAAGGCACTAGCCACTCATAGCAAACATAAATGTAAACTCAATAATTTGAACATTAGAAACCATGATTGAAAGTCTTACAATGATTTGGAAATAAGATTACAAGTGAAAGACAATGATTCCACAAGCAATGAAAATGGTAAATTCGACTTTCTCCCTTCTCCTGGACTTATGGACGAATTTCTTGAGTTTTTTCTGTGAATGGTTCTCTCCTAGCACTTGTTTAGCATCTCCCTATCTCTCTAAATTGATTGGTATATAAATACTCAACTAAAGGTTCCATAAATTGCTCCAACCAAGGGTCTAAGTGCATAAATGCTTCTCTTGCCCTCCAAGTAGTATTGAATGGTTAGAATAATGACAAGAAGGGCCTAGAACCGGAGTTATAAAGTCACAATCCTTGATAAAGAAGTCTTGGGCAAAACAGCGACTTCCAATCGATCGGATGGAATGGTCTACCGATCGGTTGGTCTTCTCGGTAAATCCACTTCCACTCCATCCGAATCGGTTGCGGGCGGCGACCGATCGGATGGTGATGGCTGCTGAACCTTTTTCTTGAACTTTTGCGTATGACTTGTTTCTCGGACGTAGCTCTTGATTCTTCGGTCTTTCTCTTTATCCTAAAGCTTATGAACTTGACTACTTGGACTTTAACTCCTTGAAGTACCTTACGAAGCGGAACTTGACACAAGATTCACATGAAATCTCAAATACTTCCTTTCTTTTCATTTTTGCATCTTTTCCATCCATTTTCCTGTCTTTGGCTACAAATGCTTTGCAAACACACTTTGGTACGATTTAGTAACAAAAGCATATAAATATAACCACAAAACATATATAAAACTACCAATAACGCTATCAAAAACATGTTAGATTTATGCGTTATCACTAAGACTCTCTAAATGATCAAGGAAAGTGATCTAAGTGAGGAGGGATTAGACCAGAGAAAACTGACTGAAAAAATCAAGTTGAAAGTGTAAAATGATCCACTATTTATAGGCAAAGAAAAACTAGCCGTTACAGATTTAGTGGTACCGTCAGTACTTTAGTGGTACCGTGGACGCTCCTCCATTTGGTTTTAGTGGGGAAGGTTTATTTGGGAATGTTTGGAGCTGTTTTGGGGGGGGGGGGGGGAATGACTATTGGGATTTTTAAACTTATTTTTCAAAATAAAACATTTCTTTTTAATTCAAAAATAATTTGTAAAATGTATTTTTGAAAAAATGTTTTGTCACATTAAAAATGTGAAGTTTAGAGAAAAATATAATCCTTTGATCATTTGTCAAGTAGTAGATTTGTTTGTCCATACCTTGAGTGATTTACGTCGGGATGGAAATCTACGACTTTGTTGAAGCATACTTGAGACGTCGGGAGGTGTTGATGTAAGTATGCATTGATGATTTGTGTTTACAAGTAACTTGCACATTTTACGTTATGTATTACAAGTTACATGTTTGTCATTATTAAAACCGAAGAAATAATATTTGCACTAACAATCTCCCCCTTTTTGATGATGACAAATATGTAAACCGTAACACATAGTAAAATGTTAAAGTTACCTGTTTACACTCCCTTCTCCCCCTTTTGTCGAAGCAAAAAGGTAGTTGCCTCGAGCTCTCCCTTGAATTTACTCCCTACTCCCCCTTATTGCACTACTTTCCTTTCTCCCCAGAAAGGCGAGCTTGCATTATCCCAGTGAAGTCTTCTATCACCACTTGTGAAGACGACTCAATGCTATGTATTCAAATACCCCCTAGCTCAATGCTCCCATATGGTGATTGAATCCCCTTATTTATTTACCTTAGTATCTAACGGATCCATGTATCAAATTCTTACAAAGGCTTTTCCTACAACAAGGGTTAGCTTCGTGCAATATAATATATAAAAGAATAGGAGCAACATTATAGGGATATAATACACATAGCAAGACATGCAAGTGTTAAACTATGTTAAGAACATAGCAATTTTTTTTATTTTTTTTTTTTTTGATGAGCATATCAAAGTGTGCAAGAAGTTAGACACGTGATGAAAGTGTGCCAAAAGGATAAAGACCAAAAAGAAAGCCCAAGAAATTTGAGCGACACAAAAAGATGAATGCATATTGCAATTCAAAGACACTTGAGTGTCACAACCAGACCGACAACCTAAGATGTAATTGTTCAATCAATCACACTAACAAGAACGAGATTCGTTCGTTGACAGACACACAAAATGACTTCTTCCAAGTTGTCATTGGGAAGGCAAGCTCTAACAAACCTTTTGAACAACATAATTGTTAAGAATCGTTTAGCTCAAGATTAGTTAGATCTTTTATCTAGGATTACACAATAACAATGAATAAAACACGATACGCAGCGGATAAAACAAAAGCTTCATTATTATTGCTATAATATTTTCCTCGTCATCATCTCTACCACTAACAAACTTACAAACCCTAGGCGTCTACACTAAGACTTGGCGCCTAGTTACACACACACACCTTTTTCTGGAGTTACATCTCTAACTCCTGTACATAAAAACCTACGCCCTATCCTCTTTATATAATAGAGGATTAGGGTTACAAAGACTCTAAATATGACAATTAAGGTCCTTCATCTTTGTCTTCATAAGTCTCCTCCATCTTTCATATTTTGTCAATATCAACTCATATTTAATTCCTAACAATCTTCCCCTAGTTGATATGACAAAACCAAGCACTAATGAAAGATGTTCTTCCCCTTAATCCATGCATATCATCAAGGATCTTCAAGCTGCAAAACTTCAGAATATTCTTCCCCTTTTTGTCATCATCAAATAGGGAACAAAAATATGCAACCTTAATCTTCATAATTACCAACTAGTACCATACATCCAATTTAGTCCTTCAATGTCTTGAATTACCCACCATTAAGAACACCAAAACGCTTACTTATTAAATGAACTCAAGACATAAAAATACCAAATCTTCAGTAAGAATACCAACGAATAATCATGAAAACCTTCACCTCGATGTAGCACATAAATGGTTAAACATTAAAGCTTCCCCTGAAACCCATATGGTAACCATTTGAAAGAACTTGTCGAATAACTAACCACCATAGAAACAAATACCATGTAGTACCAGCCATGAAGATCACCAAATAGCTTTCAAAAAATGACTACAATAATATTTGAAACTAAGCAGTAGTAGAATGAAAAACAGTTCTTATAATCTGAACCTGATTCCCAAAAGTAATGAATGAATCATCAGGTCATAACCAAAAATCCAAAAATCCTGTGTGTGTGTCTTTCCCTGGTGTGTGTGTTGGAACCACCAGTTCCAAATCGAATATACATGCTTCCCCTCACTTTTTGTATCTTCATGCCACCGAAAGCAGAACAGTAGAAATAACCAACTCATACTGCCAAAGAAAGATAAAAATCTTGCACATGTTGCATAAAGCTTGCATGAATAAAAGCACGAGGAATTAAAAGGTCACTATCCAAATTATAAAACCACCGTCCCATGTGATTAACTATAACAAGTATTGTGTGAATAAAGCAACCAATCTAAGGGAATAAATTATACCACCGTCCCATTATGTCCCTAAAATCAAATAGATTGAAGCTTGTCCTTCACCGACCCATGATGGAAAAATATTAAGAGCAACTTTTGTGAACATGCGTGAAAGAATATGAACAGATCGAGCATCGCTACCATGCATTATTTTCCATGATCTTCTTCACGTACTATAACTCCCTCCGTCCAAAAAGAAAATCAGTAGCATGCATATAATCAAAGTGTTCACCGATCAGATTATAGAGTCCATACGTAAGTCGACAACCTTCATAGTTAACCTTTTCGAGCAGTATAAAGTGAATAACCAGAGCAGTACTAACTGCAATTACATCGAACAACCCAGCAGTACAAACTTTGAAGAGCAGTACTAACGCATGAAGAGAACAGTACTAACTGAGTAACCACCAGTACAAACGTGAAGCATGGGCAGTACCAACTGCTGTAGATCGAATGGTTAGAAACACAACCAATCTAGGGTTTTGAAAACCCTAATATGCAGCCTCATTCGATGACCAGAAACCATGTGAACAACAGCAACATGAATTCAACGTGCATTAACCTGCTTCATAAAGACCTAGGGTTTCTTATAGGAAATTCATGAAACCCTAAACGAGCATTGATGCAAAAAGCCGCTTCCATACGTGTATAATAGACATCAAACATCAAATACACCAACTTCCAGGAAGAGTTAACACAAATATAACCGAATTTATGAACATGAATCAAGAAAACCATAAAAATTCAACTTACTTCCTTTTCTGCAGCAGACTTTTATAAAATTCATATCTTTTTACTAAGAGCTCAGAATGAAGATCCCTTTGGTCAGAATCTCCCTTGACATTTAGAGAACCTCCAGTAAATATTTCAGCATGATCCAACGGTTAACGAAGGAGATATCGTCGTTGCAAAACTGCACTGCAGAAAGTTACGAAAATTTTTAACAGATTCGAATTTTGTTTTCTTTTCTTAGAAAAACATTATAGATCCTAGATCACGAGCCCCTTGGCTCTGATACCACTTGTTAAGAATCGTTTAGCTCAAGATTGGTTAGATCTTTTATCTAGGATTACACAATAATAATGAATAAAACACGATACGCAGCGGATAAAACAAAAGCTTCATTATTATTGCTATAAGATTTTCCTCGTCATCATCTCTACCACTAACAAACTTACAAACCCTAGGCGTCTACACTAAGACTTGGCGCCTAGTTACACACACACACCTTTTTCTGGAGTTACATCTCTAACTCCTGTACATAAAAACCTACGCCCTATCCTCTTTATATAATAGAGGATTAGGGTTACAAAGACTCTAAATATGACAATTAAGGTCCTTCATCTTTATCTTCATAAGTCTCCTCCATTTTTCATATTTTGTCAATATCAACTCATATTTAATTCCTAACAATAATCATCTACCTAAGATGATTTGTGTTAGGATGGTTTAAATTAATATATCGTTTGCACTGACAATGAGATGCATGATATATTTCAAAAGAAAAAAAAAGAAATGTGCATGTGATCCTAACAGGATTGGGAGTGGATATCTCTAACGGGGTTGAGGTAACGAAGTTCTAGACTTCTAGTTTGGATGATCCTAGTTGTATGTTAGAGATAATTTGGTGCATGAAGGGTTTCGTGTGATTGTGAGGATTGAAGGTTGTTGAACTAACTATCACTTATCCAAAGTGAGGAATAGTTGTAAGGTTTGAGTGTGATGATCGATGGGTTGAAGGTTCTTAGACTAACTATCACTGTCAAGAGTGAAGTGTAGCTAAAAGGTTTGAGTGGGATTGATATAAGGGTTGAAGGTTTTGAAACTAAATATCACTGTCAAGAGTGAAGTTTAGTTATAAGGGTTGAGTGTGAAGATGAGATGCAAGATAAGCTTGCAATGGTGAGGCCTTATATAGGCAAGAGTTGTGGGATTCGAACTAAAGTTGGTGGTGGTATCCTATGGTGTAGTGAGCAAATCTTAGGGAGTATGTGAGTTTGCAAGATTTTGCAGGTTTGAGGTTAGGGATGTAGGGATCTAGAGAAAACAGTGAAAATTCGTCAAACATAGGCATGGTACCACTAAATACCACACGGTACTGTTAAATTTAACGGTACCGTGGCCTATTTAACGGTACCGTGACCTGGAAGTCACGAATTTTCCTGTGCAGCCTAGTTCTGGGCAGCTAAAGGGAAGTTTTCTAGGGAATAAGAACCACATTTGTGTGTTCTTGAGAGTGTTTGTTGAAAGACTATATGAGTGTGTTTTCGCTCCCCCTTAATCCATGACCATCCGGACAAGAAGGGAAAAAAAATAAAGAGGAAAATAAACATTGACAGAAGCGATGAGCTTAGTAACATCATGACAAGTGGTGGATAGCATACAATAAAATTCACCTTTGAAGTTACGTAGCTCTTCTCAATCATTGTGAATATTCATAGAATATTCATATGATGAGGCATGTGATCACGTGGAGATATCCTAAGGGTTAAGAAGATAAAATCTTCATGGTTGTGAGGTTAGTGATAAGGTTCTAGTGGGGTTATCTATATTGATGAAGAAGGGTTATCTCAACTTATTCTAGCAGTTCTTCGCTTGAAGTGTGTAGAATATGAGTGGGATGCGGAAGCATTAGTAGTGTAGAACTAAGGTTGAAAAGTATAGATAAGTTGAGAAGATAATGGATACAGAAGTAACCAAACATATGGTGTGTTCAGTACCATGTGGAAGTGAAAGGGGAAAAAGCTAAGGAATCAGAAGATAGATAGAATCTATTCTGATAGGAGACGGTTCTGGTTCAAGACTACATCGAGTGGGTTTTGATAGTATTTTTGAAACAGTGAGAATTGAAAACAAGATAAACTGTCTCAGCAGACAACGGTCCGACGGTACCGTTAAATTTAGCGGTATCGTCCCCTATTTAAGGGTACCGTGACCTGCTGAGGTCAGTTTTGACCCTGAATTAGATTTTTGACAAAGAAATTTCAAATATGTTGTGATTTTTCTGGACCTTGGATTTAAAGGAATTTATACCAAATAAATTCTTTTATGAATGAATCCAATGGGATTCGATAAACGTTGATCGAGAACGAGAGATGACATTTAATTGCATTTCGCAAATTAAATACACTTTAAATATTTCAGATGAAATATTTAAGTTGTCATTGGAATTTAAGAAGTTTTTACGAATAAATCTCGCTGATTTAGTGAGACTTTTCGACACGAGGAGAGAATTTATACCTAATAAATTCTTTTTACGAGATGAACGGTACTAGACGAGAAGAGATGACTTTTATACTTCCGAGGAAATACATAAGTAGTCTTTAGAGCGATGTGAAGGATGACTTAATATTTCCAGTGAAATATTTAAAAAGTCATGAGACGAGACACAAGATATGACTTCAATATTTCCAATGAAATATTCAAGTAGTCATAAGAGCAATGTGAGGAATGACTTAATATTTCCAGTGAAATATTTAAAAAGTCAAGAGACGAGACGTAAGGGATGACTTCAATATTTCCAGTGAAATATTTAAGTAGTCATGAGAGGGATTTAAAGAATGACTTAATATTTCCAGTGAAATATTTAAAAAGTCAAGAGACGAGACGTAAGGGATGACTTCAATATTTCCAGTGAAATATTTAAGTAGTCATGAGAGGGATTTAAAGAATGACTCAATATTTCCATTGAAATATTTAAAGAGTCATGAGACGAGACGCACGAGATGACTACAATATTTCCAGTGAAATATTCAAGTAGTCATAAGAGGGATGTAAAGAATGACTTAATATTTCCAGTGAAATATTTAAAAAGTCAAGAGACGAGACGTAAGGGATGACTTCAATATTTCCAGTGAAATATTTAAGTAGTCATGAGAGGGATTTAAAGAATGACTCAATATTTCAGTGAAATATTTAAAGAGTCATGAGACGAGACGCACGAGATGACTACAATATTTCCAGTGAAATATTCAAGTAGTCATAAGAGGGGTACGAGGGATGACTTTAATATTTCCAGTGAAATATTTAAATAGTCATAAGATTTATGGAGTATGTTCCATCATTCCTAGACCTAGATGAAGATGGTTAGAGGATTCTCGTTTGAGAGGTTTGGTTGATTTACGGATTTCGATGTGCTTCGCACGCGAGTGTTTCACGGGGTTTTGAAAGACGTAACGCAGGGCCTATGGTGCTGATTCACAGCAGGGTTTGGAATCTTAAGAGGTGTATTATCACACGAGGATGAAAGGAACTACTAATCACTTATATAGTAACTCGTGAGTCCTTTGTCACCCGAAGGTTGATGTTAGCTTTTAGCTTTTGAATGAGCGTTTTAACATATGTTGTTAAAAGGCTTGAATATGATGTTTCGGATATGACATTTAACAATTGCGATCGCAAGTTAAACTTACTTGAATATTTTGGATGAAATATTTAAGTTGTCAAACCTACTCCGAGTTCTACTAGGTTTGTATCTAACCTTCCCATGACAAAAGGGTGTATTACTTGGAAGAAGGCGAAGTGATGACTAGGGAATTAGGACAACTTCGCGACTACTTTAACTTATAGGTTTTGATACTAGTGTATGACTCTATGACTTCTAAGGGTTCATAGTGATAGACATACCTAATTCCTAATGTGTTAAAAGGACATAGTGTGGGTGCAAACTTTACAAGCAAATCATGTAAAATGCACATAAGGAATAAATGCAAACATCATGCAAAACATGATAATCATTTAGCATTTAAGATCATGAAGACATTTAATCATATCTTACGAGAACATGTTATCATTTTGAAACACATATGTGGGATGCAAGCAATCTAGGTTTGCTAAGGAAGATCCTAATTACTACTTGTTCAAAATGAAATCCTAACGGGAGATAAAGTTCACCGATGTAAACTATCTCTAGTCAAATGTAGGAATGAACAAATTTCAAGTTAGAGAATGAGTATGAGACTATCACTAGTGGTGCTCAATTCAGGCTAAACACGACCATTTTTACGGGTTATACCACGAACCCAACTTCTCTCCTGGAAGCAATTCAACCGTTAGGTCAAATTGAATTTCTAGTGCGATAGGTTCTCCAGTAGTCATTCTCATGTTAGAAAAAATCAAATTCCTATATTTGCCTATCGAAGTATAGCAAAGATGAATTAGCTTATTTCGCTAATACATGGCCTAATATGACTCAACTAACCATACTTTGAAATTCGGTTAAGAAAATGACATGTCTCACACAAATTCTAACAAAGGCAAACAAAATGTTTTAATATCGTGTTTGAGATTTAGAGGTTATTTGGTGGAGATGGTGCATTTTATGATCTCTTGGATAACACTTTTGTTTGTTGAGTTGTTGCATGTTATTTTAACATGATTTAGTTTCCTAGAACCAAGAGATGCTCTAATGTGCTACAATGTAGAATCTACTACATCGAGAGTGTTTCAAGAATGCTCCTTTGCATATCTTGAGAGAAGAATCTAGTAAATGTTATTTACCTCAATAGATCTTGTGAGTATTATATTTGAAATGAGACATATTCTATATTTCAACAAATATGTTTTTCTAAGAGGAAACTTATAGTCTTACGAATGGTTAGTGAAACAAGTATTTTAGTGTATGACCAATTTTACTTGTTTATGCAATGACACATGTTGTATTAGGTTATTATTCAACTCTAATATCCTATATTTGTTAACAGGATGCAATGTAGCCTTCTTGTTTTCTGAATTTTAACTAAGTCATTGAATATCTACGGCGTAACCATATCGATGGAGTTACGCCATAACCTTCAAAATCGTTGACTTCAGTCTTCTAGTTATAAACTATGTTACGACGTAGATTATACACTCCCTCTACGCCGTAACTCTTGTATGGTCAGCAAGCTCTTCTTAATCTCCTTTCCAAATCCACGTTTCTTCGTTCCGATGCTTATTTATACCCTGAAATGAAATAAGAAGTAATAAGAGTATATATATTCATATAATTTAATACAAATAATGAGCATTTTAAGAGGAAATCATCACTAAAATGTCAGGACTATTTGATGTCATCAGGTTTAAAGTGTAAAATGTTTTTTGCTTTTTAGCGTATATAACAAAAAGAAAGGAATAGCTAGGAGGGTGAATTAAGGGTATTTAGCGCTAAAGATGAGACGCTACAAATGGGTCCATATGGGTGGTTAGCTAACCAGTGTAGTTAGCTAAATATCATTAGAGGTAAAATGGAAAGCCATTTGGGTTTATTCCTAAGGGTGCCTCTTTGTCACACTAATACACTTATATCACACGAATGTGATCTCACTATAGTCTGGTAATTATTTACAAGTACAAGTTCTAGAATAAATAAAATCACTGACACACTCATAGCAAAAGATCCAAGCATAAAAGATGTCTACTATATACGAAACAGGCTCAAATCCTCACAATTCATTCATAAGGGCTATAAATGCACTAGCAAATGTTATTGATCCTAGAATGAATTGCAATACCAATAAGGACACATCTCAAGTTTTTCAAAATTATAATATTTCACCAGTGAGATGATCTAGTTATTCTAATATATTAACATATACACATGAAAACAACTAAATCATAAGGGCAAACTAGTATACAAAATTTTAAAATTGGCCCAAAAATATGAAAATTTAAAAATTAGTTTCGTTTTACACTATTTTACTTCCCCCATACTTACGTTATGCATTGTCCTCAATGTGAAAAATAAACTTTAAAACATGTAAAATATGGAAATAAATAAGTAAATAGACCAAGAGAAACAAAACCTCCCAAGCCAAGAAATCGCGATCGAACTCCATATGATAAGATGTTAAGTATGCGAGATCAATTGATTTCTCTTTCAACCAAACATGTACACTTCTAAAGCATACTTTCGTAGGCATCATGGTTGAGGCACTAATATCTAAATCTTATCACAAAACATTTCAAATATGTAAAGATATAACTTAATTGACGATGCAACGTAATAATTACATCTTTCTCAAAGCGTATGTTTGCGATATTTTTTTTATAATGAAATCCAACCACCCCCAAGACTGGTGGTAACAAGGCCTCGAGCACGCATCGTCGAGGCCTTGAGCACGTGTTGATCCTATTAGCTACACCCATGAAGGATGCATCGAGGGGCAGAAAAATAGAGAACTCAGTCATGTACAAGACCGAGTTGTGGGAGTGCGTCTTCGAGGGGCCAACGGTCAAAAAATCCTTCTCAGTCTAAAACCAAAATGAGATATCGTACGTGTTATGCCATTGTTGATTTGAATGTTTGACGACGGATGGAAGTATGAAGATGCACTGATATGAAACCCTAGTTCATGTTATCTTGGTAATGTATTTAAAGGATGTGTCACTTGTTTAGTGCGTTTTTATTGGGCCTTTTGTTTTGGGTTGTGGCTCGTTAGAAGCTTTTGCGTGAATGAATTATTGAATTTTGTATTGGCCTATAAGGCTAAAGGTAGCGGTCACTACCCCCTCACCATGCACATAAGTTCCACATCAGCTTTTTCTATCCTCTCACTTCCCCTCACGCCCTCTCACTTTTCACCCTTAGTGGTCACCCCAACTCACCTTTCATTAAAATACTCACTTTAATACAAACATACCCCACACATACTCACAAACCAAATTAAAAATAATAAAATCTAAATTTGACCGACTCACCTTTCCCTTCTCTTTTTTTCTTAGCCTAGCGTGTGAGGGGGTGTTCGTTTTAGGGCTCGCGCGTGAGGCATGCCTCACTTGGTGAGGATTCACGCCCACTACCTCCGTCCTAATGGGTGTTTTGATGGTTCTCCAAGAGTTCCGTTACCAACACATACAAGAAAAATAAAAAATAAAAAATAAAAAAATAGAAATTGATTGTAATGTTAGTTATCTTATTACACTATATTGCTAGTGATGTTGATTGTGAAGTGAAAAACTTACCCATGATGATGATTTTGGTCACTGTTACCACGCAGGTAAGTCATAAACCAAGAAGTAGGTCAAAACCGACCCGAAAATCGACAAAGGAAAAAATTCGAACCGAGAAATACATATTAAAACCGAAACCGAACCGAGTTATTCGGTTCGGGTCGGTTTAGCTATTTCGAACCCAAAAAAACCAAAAAAAAACCGAATAAAACCAAAACCAAAACCGAAGCGAAACCGACAAAAATATACAAAACCGAAACCGAACCGAATAAGGTCGGTTCGATTCGGTTTTAGTCAATTTGTCAGTTCGGGTCAGTTTTCGGATGAATTTGCTCAAGCCTACCGAGAAGAACTAGTCCATCTACAATTTTCAACACGCACCAACTCTTTGAAAACTTAGAAAATACTTAAATGAATATATATAAATTCCATGTCCCAAAGGCATTTCCGTAGTTGGTAAGGAGTGCTCCTTCTACAAATAAGCCGACAACAACAATAGACTGCTGGAAACTTGAAACCGAAAACATAAAAATGGCACCAAAAACACCATTAACAGCATCAGAAGTGGCATCAAAGTTGAATCTAAAACCACATCCTGAAGGTGGATTCTTTTCAGAAACATTTAGAGATACTTCTATTACACTCACTACTTCTCAACTCCCTCCTCCTCATTGTAAGTCTTGCCACTACTACTTTTGTTATAAATCAAATCTTGATCTGCATAGACTTTGACCCTTTATGTATCTCATATGACCCATCACTAGATTTCTTGATTTCACTTTTCATGTTTGAGGTAAAAATAAACAAAGGTAGAAAGCTGCAGGTTGTATCAAAATGCTTATTTTAGAGGAAAATAATACTAGTACTATTCTTTCACCTTTATATTTACACCTAAAACCTGATAAAATGAACTATTTCTTGACTACTTACATTTAAGGAGCGGCTTTATAAGTAGTTACTTATATTTTTATGTTGATTGGACCCATTTTTTTAAGTGAATCAAATGAGCCATTAGCTCTAGGAAAGAAGGAATAAGCATTATTGAGCTAGTCAGTAACTTTGAACTTAACATTGGGTTCTCGAGTATCACTTAAGGAGGAAAAGAAAAGGAAAAGGGAAAAAGAATGGTGATTTGGTTAATTTTGAAGTAAAATGTTTCCACCCAAATTCGGCTGAAAATGTTTACTTCCTATTTCTTTACCTACAATATGGTGAGGACCATAGAATGGGTGGTCGAGCAGAAAGTATCACCTTCTATGTTTTGGAAGAGACATTTAGAGATTAGGGAGTGTTTGGATGTGCATTTTGAAAGTGGTTATGTAATGCAGGATAATTAAGACCAGAACATGGACTGCATAAGGTAGTGTTTGGATGTGTGTCTGCATTTTAAAGCTGTAATAATCAAATAGGCAATTAAGTGCTTGACAAATTCTGATTATCCAAGTATTTAATGGTAACTAAAAGGGGCATTCCTGTATATATGTGAATTCAAAATATACAAATTATCAGTAACATCAATGTTTATGAATTCTTAAACACAGTCTTGGAAAAATGTATATAGATTGGTATATGGCTCGAAAACTGTCAAGAATGATACTTCAATGAGGGTCAAATATTCGACCTTTTATTCCCCTTTTAAAGTTAAATGCACTAAGATATTCGAGATTAACAGAATTACGATTAACATCACCATCTTGACAAGTCTGCGTTCCAAAATAGACTGGAAGGTTAAGTACTGAGTTTTTCTTAGCTTTCTTAACATCCATTTGTTGTGGATACTCTTTAAACACTTGCCAGAAACTGATTACTTCATCCCAAATAAACAGATAGGCTGAATTACATTCACTTTACCCAAACACTAAAAACCTATGACCTGACCCAAAGTCCCAAACTATAGAAACCTACTATCTGCAACTTGAAATCGCTAAATTCAGATACTCATGAACAAACAATGACCCTTTAAAGGTTCATGCTTATCATATTCAACATCTGAATTAGTATTATTGGTGCACGCTGTAACATTTATTCTCTTGGAATCCTTTTTCTGTTTCCGCTACCTGATTTTTAGCTTATGAACAGATAAGGTTGATCGTCCCATCAGTACAGCAATATACTTCTTACTTCCATCTGGGAGTGTTTCACATCTTCATCGTATTCCAAGTTCAGAAACATGGCACTTCTATTTGGGCGAACCTCTTACGGTAATGCACGTATGATTAATCTATTAAAATATCTGTGTTAATCAATATTAAAACATTTATGTTAACAGATCCTGGAACTAGATGAAAAAGATGGGAATGTGAAGTTAACATGTATTGGACAAGATATTACAGAAAACCAACTGTTGCAGTATACGACGCCACCAAACGTGTGGTTTGGAGCGTTCCCTACTAATGACTATGACATTTCAGCTGATTATAAAGTCGTGAAAAAGGCACCAAGAGATGCAGAGACACATTTTTCTTTGGTGGGGTGCACAGTTGCACCTGCTTTCCAGTTTGAGGACTTTGTGTTGGCTAAGCGTTCTGATCTCCTTTCTCGTTTTCCTGCTCATGAGTCACTCATTTCTTTGATCACATTTGAAGATTAGAATGCACTGCATTATGTACTCTTGAAACGAGTTGTTTGCCCGCTTGTTTTCTGTCAGTCTCTGTATTTTTACCAAGAGTATATTCAAAATTCAATAAACCGCATAGCTGATGAAAGGCATGACTGTTGTGTTATATTGTATCATGAATAAGGTAATTTTTATATTGTTTAATTATGAGTTAGATTGTTTTCTTCCGATTACCATGTCTTCAACTTGGAAACCATTACCCGAATGATCAACAACTTTTGACCTTGAAAGTCATGATAAAATCACTATCATAAGTTTTTATCTTGGTTAATATGTAATCGTATGGTTTGAGACTGAACCATCTTGAACTGATTCACTCACTAACATCTGATCGCTTCGGTATGGTCTAGTATTTGATATTCATATTCTTAAGTTTTTTGGTCCGTACTTGTATGTGCTCAATTAGGGGTGTTATCGGGTCGGGTTATCGGGTTAGTCGGGTCGGGTTGAGTCGGGTTTGGATTTTTTTAAAACTCACCCGACACCCGACCCGATAAGGAATCGGGTTATCGGGTTCGGGTGGTAGTCGGGTCGGGTTATGTCGGGTCGGGTAATTCGGGTTATCGGGTGTCCCGATTAAGTACTCTAGAAAGAAGCCTTATTTTTTGAGAGTTTATTTAGATGTCACAAGCACTCTAGTCTGATAGGACTTCTAAACATGAGGTCTGAATTCTTAAGTTTACATTCTAATGGGAAGACGTGGCAACCCAAGATGAAACACATATATATTACATATGACAAAGTATCATACTGTTAGCTCATATTGCAGGTGCCTCATTATTACTTTACGACTTGGGCTTGTGTATTTGCACAGTAGAGAGATCTGCTTATAACAAATAAATAAAGACAATCAACTTTCTGTAGGCTCAAACCCACACTCAAACCTGCTGTTATAATATTACTCAAAACAAGCACATTTAACAAGCAGAAAAAATGACATGTACTGACTGTATGATTCATTGAATTCCATCGATATGGTTTTCCTAGCAGAAATCAACTTCTAATCATGAAACAGATAAAGACATCCAAAATAGTGCACGATTTACCAAGTACTTTTGGTATACTGCATACTAGCTCATAAAAGAGGTTCTAGTTATTTTCTCAAAGATTACATAGCAACGTCTTGAACTTTCCCAACTTGTGTTAATATTCAAAAGATAAGCTAAAATGTGCAAGAGAAGGATAGAGATGCACTTTCTCTTGAATCTAACCAACCCTGTGAACATAGAAATACAGCAAGAAATGAGAAATAATTTTGTGAAAGCATGCATTATATTGCATGAAACTTCAACACAACTTAATTTTAGTTTTTTCAAAACGTCTTATTTGAGTGAAAGCATGCATCACGCATGTATGAGACAAATTCACAAATTTCGCTTCAATTTCAAGACAGTGATTGTCGGGTCTTATCGGGTTGACCCGATAACCCGATAACATTTTTTATTTAACCCGAACCCGACCCGATAACACTATTGGGTTATCGGGTTCGGGTCAAAACAACCCGACTAGATTTTTTGACCCGATTAGACCCGACCCAATTAGACCCGACCCGATCGGGTTCGAGTTCGGGTCGGGTTGACACGGCCCGAATGACACCCCTAGTTACAAGTGCTCAATTATGATTAAAAAAGTTTGCGTGGAGCTATCAGAGCTGTGCATAATAAGTTGCTTTGATATAATAAGAACTCGATCATAGTACCACAATTTTGCTTTAAAAAAAAAAAGAAAAAAATAAAATAAAATAAAAAAATAAAAAAGACTAATGCAGTTTCACTATATAAATTATAAAATACCACTGCGTCTGCATCACACACTTTTTGAAAGAGATTTGAACCCATAACCTATGGTGACTTGAACTCACAATTTACAAAACCTATAATCACGTGTAATTGGGCCTTAATTATATGAAAATTCATGATATTTAAATGCTCAAGATGGTGATAAGTGATTCACACAGCTTTGCATATGTGGGTATTGCAACTTGATGTACGTTTAATTCACTATTATTTTTACAGATTTTTGTTATGTCTAGTTTTAAGGGCTATGGTTAAAGAAAAATGAATACGCTGTTATATATTCGAAGATATGGTTATTCTATTATAAAAAGGGGAAACTATTAAAAAATGTATCGAACTTTACGTGAAAATCGGTTTTGTGTACCCAACTAAATTTTTTTTAAAAAAGTGCACTTAACTCCTCACAATTCACCTAAATATGCATTTTGTCACCTCCATTTCCGGTTCCCTGTTAATACCCATATGAATAATTTTTTATATTTCCACCCTGTAAATCCACCTCAATTCTCCATCAAACTTCCACACGAATCCAACATTCCTGCACATGCCTACTTTAAGTGAATGACAACCAAAGCTGGAAAGTTGTTTCATTAGGTTTGATCATTGAATCATTTGAGAGTTGATACAAACAACAATACAAGTAACATCAGTTGTCATAATAGGGGTAACAAAAGTTAACATTAACATTCATCAAATGCAAACATACATTCATTGCGACTGTGGCCATGGTATTACATATGAGTGACTACTTAAAAGGCTGAAAATTAGTAGTTGAAACTAGATGTGTATAACCACTAATCTCTATTCAACACAACAATAACGGCAACAATAACCACCAAGAGCACAACCATGACAGTAGTAGAACCAAGCAAGGCAATGTCATACATTTTTCCCTTCACGTTTAAGTCTTTCAACTCTTTGTAAATCATTTCCATAGGTACTTCAGATTTTGCGTTGCTTGCGACTTGCTGTTGACCATCTTGTTGGTGGCTAACACTGAAAAGCTTGGACTTTAAAATGTGGTTATCGTTATACAATTTCAAGACAAGGTCTTTGTAGTATTGGTCTCAATTTGAAGTAATTAAAAAACAATCGATTAGGGTTTATGTTGGAAGAAATAATAAAGAGGGAGAAATGAATTGGGGGAAAATTGACATGTGGGCATTTGGGTTAGGTTGTACACGCTGGAAAAAAAATATTATTCATCCATGTGGCAGCGACCGGATGACGTGGAGAATACCTGTTGGGCCAGTCAAATATTGCATATTTAGGTGAATTGTGAGGAGTTAAGTGCACTTTTTTTAAAAAAAATTAGTTGGGTACACAAAACCGATTTTCACGTAAAGTTCGATACATTTTTTAATAGTTTCCCCTTATAAAAAATAATTGTCCTATCTCATACAAATATTTCAACCGACTGGTGATGAGTTCGTAAATCCATTCCCATATGGTGATGAGTTCGTTATAATAGAATAACCATATCTTCGAATACCTAAGGGGGTGTTTTGTTTGTATTTGAGAATTACGGGTATAGGTATGGGAATGGATTTACGAACTCATCACCATATAGGAGTTTTAGAAATGGCCTACGTTTGTTAGTTTCATACCTATTCTCAAAAATAAAACCCATAAATCAAACCACTTTATTATAAATAAAAGTCATTCCCTCGTTCTCATACCTACAAACAAACACACCCATTTCCGAATCATGAAAAAATACAAATAAACTTTTTTTTTTTCCCAAACCAAACGGACGTACTTCAGAGTCACTCGAACCGCTATTGCAAGTTGCAACGGTTACCAAAAAGGACACAAAAATATTCTTTTCTTCTTAATGTTTTGTTTTGTTTATTATATGACAAACGTGTCACTCTTTGACATTTCAATGCTTATACACGCGTCACTTGAGGGGTACTTTACTCGATGCATATCCTACGTACCACTGTCTTCTTCACAACAGATTACTCGTTTCTCATTTTGGGGTTTCATTTGCATTTCCACATCATGAACATGATACCATTTTGCATCCTTTAATTAATTAATACGCGGTTAGTTTTTTATTTAAGCATAATGCAATTCTTTTAATATATGGTTCATATTTGTTAACATATTATTGCATGCTTTTAAATGCCAATATAGAGATACCATGCATGGTTATAGTAATTCAGTGATTAAATCATATAAAATATATTGTACATGCGTATGTCTTCTATACAGTTAGATACCATAATTTAGATTTGTTTGTCACCATTGAAGTGTTGGGTTGCAACTTGCAACTGTTAACTGATCCGGCCAGTGCAAATTTAATTGGGTTACCTTCCATTTTTCGGGATTGCGACGAAAGGGCTTTAGCCTAGCGGTACCTCATGTTGTGTGAGAATGCTCGCCAATCAAATGGTTGTGGTTTCAAGTCATGTTTGGGTTACGTGAGACAGACTTAGTGGTGTATATGTTGTAGTTAGTTATCTTTGAAAAAAAATATAGGATTCTGTAGCCAAAAATATTATTACTATCATTTAACAACTAAATACAATTTGCATACATAATCACAAGGCCTGAGTGAGTGACTGAGTGGCCCACACCAACCAGGAGGTTGTCGATACCGGTGTGTCTGCGAGTCTTGGGTGTCGTTTGTTTATTTAGATGTTTTTTGTCTCGTCAGCAAAATCATGTCTGTAAGAAAAGACGAGGTAGATCTAAAATCTTTTAGATATAAGAAGTGATAACCAGACAAAATAGATCTCTACAAAACTGAAGAGGAAAGTCATTTTTGCCTTATGTCTAAATATAAACAAACACACTTTTTTCATTTCATCTTCCCGCCTTGCAAACATAAAAGAGGAAAAAACAAATACACTTCTTTCATTTCCTCTTCCTTCCCGCAGAAAACAAACGCACTTCTTTCATTTACAAAAGTGAAAAGAAGTGCTTTTTTGAAAAAACAAGCACCGCCTTAGGTGTTCTCTTTTCTTTTGCATGCATTATTTTGTAATTTGTATATATCAGGTTACTAAAGACCTTATAGGTTAATGTTGATACATATTGCAGAAGTTGAATATGATATATGTAATGATGTTAGCAAACGGCTTGAGTTCTATGGATGAGAGTACGCATGCTGAACTCCGTACGATAGCCCTTGTTATTGCAGCATGCTTTGTCGTAGTAGCGTTGATTCTATCTTCTGTTTTGATTGTTCAGCATCTCAAATTTTATACCAATCCTGAGGTTAGTCAAATGATAGCCATTTCTAGTGATGTCATAAATTTTTATATGTTCTGTTTTGCTACCGTGTGTGTAATTGCAATTGAACATGAAATACCTTTGCAAGAATAAGTTGTTAGACTATCGAATGAAAAATGAAATAAACGCTATCGTGTTGTTGGAGGCTTAGATAGAAGTTTATGTCAATTCAGACAGTTTTCTGTATTATTATTATTATTTTTATTATTATTATTATTATTATTATTATTATTATTATTATTATTATTATTATTATTATTATTATTTTTCTTTTGAATAAATTTGGTTAAAAGAGTTGTTTAGACTGCATGTGACGGAACCAAGGTGGGTCCCGGACACCCATGGTTTCTTGCTACGTAGTGCTAATTTTTGTAAAAAATCTCAAAATTTCGGAAATACACGTGGTACCAAAGGAATGGGCTTGTCGTCTTATTTGATTTTTCTTAAATGCACCCGGTCCTTTGTAGTACGTTCTGGCATGGTTCCGTCCCTGGACTACACAGGTACATGAGCCCACCTGCGTTGCCTTAAGAACATGCAACATTTTGGAAGATTTTGCAGACGTATTGTCTGTCTGTTACTGAACATTACAACATATTAACGAGGTTGATAGTTGCTCACAAAATTTTGAACTGTAACTTGTTAAGAGTATTCAAGTTATTTGCTTGTTAGTTACAGACATTAAGTCAACTCAAAATTGCATTTTGTTTTTGGAAGATTGTAGTAAAAGCAATGGCCCTTTATGTTGAGTGTAACAAATATTCTCACAGGAGCAAAAATGGATTGTGGGAGTTCTCCTTATGGTTCCTATTTATGCCAGCGAGTCGGTATGTATTGACTCTTTATCATTCCTGTTAACATTTGTATAATATTGTGGTCTTTAAAAAGTTCCAACTAGCAAAAAAAAAACTGATGGAGGATGTTTTCTTGGATTCCTCTTGATTTCTTCCAATACTGTACGTTGGACAGATCTGAACTCATATACATATGCCTGTATGATAAAAGAAATAAATAACCAAAAGACTTTTGTTGAAGGTGTGATTCCTTGTCGAAACAAGACTGAACTAATCAATTTTTGGCGTTTATCAGTTTCTTTCCTTGTGGCAACCAAAGTTTGCTCTTGCTGCTGAAATTTTAAGAAGTTGCTATGAAGCATTTGCTCTCTATTCCTTTGGAAGTTACTTGATTGCGTGTCTTGGTAAGCTAACGTCCTCTACCCCTCCCAACCCGGAAATACGAAATACTTTTGCATATGTATGAGATTTTTTACCATGTTAACTAAACGTATTTAGTCATGGGAATCCTGTTATGTTAGGTGGCGAACGAAAAGTTGCTGAACTGCTTGAAAATGAGAAAGAAAAACTGCTGAAAAAGCCATTATTAGATGGGAAGGACGTGAAACCAGACTTGAACAGAACATCGATATGCAAATTCTTTCGGCAACCACGTGTTCTTGGGGAAGGTTTGTTACAAATTGATAAATTTGGACTAGTACAATATGTAAGTTACAAAACCATCTATTTAATTAGTACATTGCGTGTACCTTATAAATCATGAATGTTTGTATGCTATTTTCAGATGATATTGAAAGTCCTTTGTTCATTTTTGGAAATGATATTGGAGCTTTTTGGTGTATACGGTGATGGTGAGTTTAAGTTGTACTACGGGTATGTATTTAACAATTTTCATTTACTGTTAATTTCCCAAAAATAACAGAAATGTATGGGACATAAATATTGTGTTAATCGGCTCAAATGGCAGGTACCCTTATGTTGCTTTTGTGATAAACTTCAGCCAGATGTGGGCACTATATTGCCTTGTGAAATTCTACTATGCAACTCACGAAAGACTTCAACCGATTAGACCCCTTGCGAAATTCATCAGTTTCAAAGCCATTGTATTTGCAACTTGGTGGCAAGGTGTCGGTATAGCATTGTTATGTTACGTCAACGTTCTTCCTAAACAGGGAAGATTTCAGACGGAATTGCAGGACTTCTTGATATGTATCGAAGTAAGGCTTCTTTTTTTAACATTTTCGTTTATATTTGATTTGTTTACATGTTACATTTTTATTTTATTTTTTGCCGACAGATGGCCATCGCAGCTGTGGCTCATGTTTTTGTGTTTTCCGCAAAGGCCTACCATTTTTTGCCTGCATCTAAGTATGGACAAGTATCCCCCAGCACAATCAAAGAATTTGTGAAAGTAGAAGAGGGTGATGAGGACAAACCAGCTATCATTGAAAAGACAGAAACACAGATTGAGGCTCCCGGAACAAGTGTCACAGAAAGTGTTCAGGAAATAGTCGTTGAAGGCGGTCAACATGTGAGCTCGTGTGTCCCAAATATAAACCAACTTCACAAAATAAAAATTGAGCTTATACATAGTTTCTTGTGTTTGCAGGTTGTTGACGATGTTAAAATGACTTTAAATCAAGCAATTGAACCTGTTGGTAAAGGCATGACAAAGATTCAAGAAACGATCAACCATCTATCAGTGGGTGATGATGATAAGAAATCAGAAATTGAAGTTGACGAGTACGAAAAAGATGTTACAAAAATCGGGCCTGATGGGTCAGGTGAAGATAATGAAAAAATCGAGGCGAGAGTCGAGAAAGATGAAGAAGTTTCTAGAAACGGAACTCATTTGACTCGACAAACATCAGAAGTAACAGTTGAGGAATATAAACATGGATAATAAGCATTGTTCATCAAGTTAGGCTGTATATATTTTGTTCAAAATCAATCATTGTAACAGTACAAAATAAAACCATTCGGAGTGTTCTTTTTACACGGTAATCGATTCCTGAATTCATACTTTCCAAATTTACAATGCCGGTCGATTCTCACTGCTTTATACATTCTATCTGATTTTTCATGAGGCACACCATACTTCAGCTTCAGAATCAAATCAATTTGAGTACATGACCACTAATTTTGATAGTTAGCTTTACTCCCAACATTGACAGCAGCCAAAACAAGTCACGAAACCACATACTTGGGTCAAAACTACTGAACATTGGTTGTTGATTCGCGAACAAGCTTGAAGGAAGCTCATACAACAGCATCTCCCAAACGCATCTAGACAACAGTTACCTGCTACTCTTGCAAGCTTTTCTGCTTGGGTGGGTGGTCTTGGTCCAAAACCTGGAAGGATGTTTTCGATTGTTGCAATCACATTTCCAAAACCTAATCCGAGGTTATCCAACACTTTAATCTGTTCGGTTATAAGACTTTCGGTTTTCTGAGAATTAGATCCTTTTTTTCCCTGCAATTACGCATACAACACAAGTCAGTAGAAATGAAGAACATGAAGAATTGTTCTCAATGTGGTTACCTTCTTTTTTCCCGATTTGGAAGCTATAGCTTGTGGTGCTGTCTTTAACAATACCATATGTGTATATTCAGATACAGTACCCGTCTCTAGACTGATTTTTGCTACCTGACAACAAACAGATACAGATCCATTAATAAAATATAATATAGGTTTAATTGGTTGGACATTTTTAGCTAAAAATGCTGACCTTATCTTCAAGCTCTTTATCTTGTGAAAACCATGCATGTGTTGTGTACGAGTCGATCTGCTGCTTTGCGAGGATCTGGTAATGGCGATGGAAAAGGTTGTTAATTTTTTTACTGTTAGTACAAAATCAGCTATTATCTTTCTGAATTTCATATCAGAGTCATAAAAGGGTACCTTAATAAGAGGTATGTCCTTTGCTTGTTGTACGTCTATATCAATAGTGAAGTTAGTCATATCAGCGCGAATGGCCCTAAGTTTCAGTGTGTTAGGAAAATCACCCTTGTATCTCCCACAAAAAATCAATGCCCTTTCAGAACATAGGTCTGGAATTGCCGAAGGATAAATCTGTGAAAGAATTAGAAACACAGTTAAATACTTGAGCTACACCGTAACATCAGACCAGTTTATAACATATATAAAAAGACGTACTTCAAGATCATTCAGACCATCTAGACCATCGATTACAATTTTTTTCAACATGATAGAAGAAGCTTTCGTAAACCACGTCTGCATTGCTCCTTCGATTGAATCTGACCAAACACATATTCAACAAAGATTATCAGTGACTTCTCCTAAATCCTAAGAATACAATCTAACTGGAAGTTACAAAATGGCAGCTTAAATGAGTTTATTTCACATTCAAAAAATAAGCCGCAAAAATAAAATAACTTCTATTTTGGTTTGCTTTCTTTATACGTCAAACAAATATGTCTTACCTGCATCATAAGAAGCATGATGTTGGCCATTGCTAATCATTGCAAGCATTCGCAAGAAGTAATGGTTGCAGAATGAACCTGCAAAAAACGCGAGCTAATAAGATCTTTTCCTATAATGCTAATACGTAGTTAACTAGGGCAGCTAAATAACAATTATGCTTCTTAATGGGTAAAAATATTTGCAAAATATGATATGAAAACACATAACAACAATGAGAAGCCTTTAGAACCAAAATCATTACCTATACCAAATGTGTTAATACGAGGACATACTTCTTGTCCTTTGTTTTGGAATTGGTTTTGTATAGTATCACAAATTTTTCTCTCATCTTCAACTGCTCCATCAGTAATAAAGTAAACCATCGGAGTCGATGTTCTGGTCTCTGAGAACATCACAAGGGCCTGAAAAGCATAAATATCATTAAATAAATATCAGGATTATCTAATGTAGAAATTGATGACACAATGGTTAAAACAAAAACCTGTTCTAAAGCACTTGAAATGTTTGTCCCACCACTCGCCACAAAATTCATGCCAATCCACTCAATTGCATTACAGATTGATTCTCTAGTTGCTAACTCTAAAGTCGATGAAAATAAGTGAATCTGATCATTAAATGCAATTATGCCAAATGATTCATCTTGATCAAGCTTTAAGAGGGCTGCACCGACTGTATTCTTAGTAACCTCCATTATGTTCCCTTTCATGCTTTCACTTATATCGACAACAAAAACAACTTCTTTCCTGCACACCTATCATATCAGTTGCATAATTTAGTATTTGAAGATATCCGGATTCTTTTTTTGCTATATCCAAAATTTTAGCAAATTGTAGACCAACCTTTGTACTTTTATCAGGTCCTGCAAATAGATATAAGGAAAACATGTCTCTTTGATCGATACTAGTTGTTGTCGGTGTCTGCAAAAGGACATGACCAAATGGAGTGGTTGTAGAAGCCTGAAACATATTGATTTCCTTTTCAGTTCAGTTTTAATAGGATATATACGGGAATCACTTTATACGAACATAAGGTAGAATCTCACATGATATTTGAAGACAAAATCTGAACTTGACCATGTAAGAACATTTGTTTCATACAAAAAAGACAGTTTTCCTGGTTCTCGTTTTCGTTCCTGAAATACAGAAAGTATCTCATGTGGTTATTATAAACTTTTCAATGGTAAGATTCAAATGTTTAATAATTAAAGATAAATCTTATTATACCTTTAAGGGATGACTAGTTGTCGTGCACATAATTTCAGTACTCAAACCAGAACTAATATTCAGTTCTATCTTTTCCTTTTTCGGGAGTTTCTTTCCAGCAGGGGTAACATACTCTGGGAAGCTATAAGGTACAGTCAATATGAATTCACCATCTTTATACATTATCTTTTGTGACCATCTTGCTTTAACTGAAACATTTGAACCACCGTCAACCTGGAAAAAAGTCATATAAATCAAACAATATTCAAATAACTCTATGGGATCTTTAATTAGAAAACTTATTACCTGTGGTACTGTCAAAGTAAAAATGTGGGGTTTCAGAAGACCTCCATCTTCAGCTCTGGATACATCTTCTGTCTCCTCTTTTTCACTGATTAGAGCTAGTTGAGTCGAATATGATTTTCTTGGTACTTCAACCTCCGCACCTAGAATTGAACCCTGTTAGCCAAATGGTATAATATTATTTGAGAACAAAACAACTTGAAAAAATAAATGCTCATAAGGGAGTGTCTGGGATTGCATTTGCAGACTACTTTTCCATATAGCAGAAAATCAATTTCTAGCGTTTGGGTCGAGGATATCTAATTCTCATTAATTGAGGGTACTCAAATAACTACTTTTGAATTATCAATTTGAGAGTAGCTTCAAAACACATAATCTATTTCAAACACAGTCCCAAACACTCCGTAAGTTAAATCCTCACAATTTCAGCCACTATTTCCATAAAAATTCCACATCGATACTCAAACAAACTTGTTTTGGGCTAAAATTTGGCCTGAATACCTTAAAATCATAAAGATGCTTATTTTCTTTTAACTCAACTACAAACAGTATATACATGGAACTAAGACCAAATGATAGTTCTCCTTGTTTCCATAGTTATTTGATCCACCACAAATGTCATTCCACTAGACATCCAAATAAATCTAAAGAACAAAAAAGCCTACCATTCGTGTAATGAAGTGTGGTTGTGGGGCCAGCTTCTCATGGTGTATGACTTAACTAGAGAAGGAAGGCTGGAAAGATGAGTGTGAATCAATAAATATATTGTTTTGGGATGAGGCACACAAGGTCCTAGTAACTAATTAAGCACGAAGTGTCGAATCATACAGAACAATAATACATAGAAATGCCTGAAAACGATACAAAGAGTAACATTATAACTTGATTGCTTGATTCGTGATTATTTTATTTCCAAATTGAGGATGCATATTATCAACAAACCTTTAACAAGACAGATAATACATATAACAACAAAACTCAAGCAATTTGAACTCAAGAAGCCTTTTATGAATTTGTTTAATTTACTTATTCATCTAAACTTATATAATAAATCCCTAGCTAATACAAACATTATGCACAAACATTGATCATACCTCTTCTCCCATAGGAATGGCAACACGACAACTACAACTAGCATTCCCCGTAACACAATGCACCCTCCACGAGCCACTCATCGTCACAAACGCCTTATCCAAATAACAATCAACCTCAAACGAAATCCCATTCATGTGAAGCGGAATCAACGCAGGAGGATTACATCTCCCATGCACATGCGGCTGGTAACTTGGCATATCAGGATTATCCACAATACCCGGGTTACCAATCACCGCGTAAACCATAGGAGACGTAGGATACATTGCTCTAGAAGCTGTTTTTTCCATCTGAGGGACAGGTCTCGGGGCCGCAACAGACCTGTCGTTTCCAAAGTAGATTCTTTTGGCTAAACGAAGGCCGTCCTCGACACCCGTTATAAAGTCATCTTGATGCATGGTGAGATGTTGGATTTTTGGCCGTAAAAAAAGGGTTTCTGGGCGGAGGTTGAGGTGGTTAAAAGGTGGTTAAGAATGGTTTTTTTTTCTGTGTGACTTTTTTTTAGGGTTTGTTTGTATGCCGGAGATGATTACAGGAGAAAGTGACGGGAATCCAACGGTTTAATATATTGTTTAAAATGTGTTTGTGTATGATTCTTTTAACCGTATTGAGATAACGAGCCAACTTTTTAAATGTTAGTTATATGTGAGTTAATGGTTTGGTCCTTTCACTATTGTTGCATTTTTAGGTTTTCTCCTTTTTTTTGTTAAGTTATATTTTTCCATCTATAAGATTATTTTGAAGGGCAAAGACAAGTGCGCTACGATCGTATTGCGACCCTTTGTGAATTCAATATGTTTGACATACGCATATGAGAGTTAAGTTGGTGCGTTGTGACATCATTTAGGATTGAATTGTGAAATATTACGATTTCATTGTTGTCGTTGTTTATAGTTACCGGAAATATGTGTTCCTTGTTAACCCAACCAAAAGTCTATTCCTAAACAACTTATCTCAAATATTAAACTGTGAGTTCTTTCAGAAAGTTTTTAAGCGAAGCATTGATCACTACAAGAGATTACAAACTCAGAGTTCGTCAATGCATTATGGTTAATCTAAAGATTTCGTCGCACTAATCAAAAGTAAGTTGTGTTGAAGTCCAACATGATTCATCTAGTGAAAACAAGACACGCCTTTGAGAATAAAAAGTAATTGTGAACTACATGTTTGGAATACTTATGTTGGTGACTTTACATCTGCATGGTTTCTATACATATCCGATCTGTTTTATCAATTTCCCCATGATAAATCTACGTCACGTGATAATTTCCCTATGATAAATTTATGTCGTTGTTAGCAACAAGGTTGTACAAGCTATGTTAAATGTAATGCGTATGTATTGAATTGAGTTTTCATATTAAATTGAATTAAACTAAATTTTACAACAATCACTTTTTGAAAGATACAACGGAGTATCCAAGAATCATGGACTTCGGCTACTTTTGTGTCGTGCTTCATTGACTTTGGTATTAGCTTCCATTTCTCATGTTGGGTTTCATTGACTGGTGTCAAAGTTTCTATAAAATATGAAGTGTGATGATATGCTTCATTGTTGTGTTTCACTGCTTTCTTCCTCTTCATATTCAAAGAAGAGAGAAAAGACAATGCTATTATCCTAAGTATGAAACGTTTTTCATATTTTTCTTGTCCTTATTTTTTCAGAAAAAAAGTCACCCAACCGTAAGATGCATACGAAAAGCAGCAAATATGCTGTCAAATACTGTGTTACTATATTGTGTAAGAAATAACATATGTTTGACATTAGCCCCACGATTTCTATTCGCTACTGGTGTTTGACTTTTTCATCAAATAAGGCTGAGAACGGAATGGAGTTTACTTTTGAACCTTTTGGCAATAAATATGATCAACCCATATACTCCTTTTTGAGGTTTAGAAGAATACAAAGCTACATGAATGTGATCCGTAGCAAATGGGAGTCTCATATTAGAGTTCATGTATAACTTTTAATATATGTATGTCCGGTTTCGAACCCGAGACTCGGGATTGCACACAATACGTGAGAGTTTCAATGGTTTGAATAAATTAAATACATTTTGTATTTTATTTATTCATTTCACAAAACATACTTAACGACAGTTAGTACTTAACGGATTTAGAGATAACGGTCGTTAAAGGACTAATTATGCAAAGTAGGAAGAGAAGGATCTAGAACCACCTTGGGTTCTAAAATCCGGCCGACCCATCCTTTATGGGCTAGGGTTCGGTTTGTGTAGCTTGGAGAGGAAGGGATTGTTTGCCTATAAATACAATCCTATTGTGTTTAGTTATTCCCTAATCTTGAATCCTCTACAAGCCAAACTTCTCTCCTTCTCTTCTCTCCTAGCTAAGAACCGATCGACATTTTTTAATCCCACTAGGGATTTCGATCCAAGTAAAGCTATCAAAGTGTTTGGTTTGTTTTGTGATTCTTGAACCTAGCTTTTCCCATTGGAACGCTAGCATTGCGTGTGTACAAGAACGGGTAACAAGCTTATTTTAGCTTGTGTGTTTGTGTTTGGTTCGATCCATATAAACCTAGTTAGGGTTTATATTTTGTTCTTGGAAGCACGTGATTCCTTGTTCTTGCTAGGAATCAAAAGGTACGCTTTCTTTTAGTTTAATTAATTATATGTTTATGTAGATCCATTCCGCTGCGTGATCTTGATGTTTATGTGTTTATAGTATTTGTATGATTCACATATTCCAACAGTGGCATCATGAGCCGCGTTTTAAACATGTAATTAATTACTAAAAACCTTAAAAATTGAATCTTGTATAGATACATGCAATGTTTAGCTAGGGTTTTATGTTATAAACCCTAATTTTCTATTAAATTGGGTCGACACCCAATGTTAATTTTTAGGGTTTTAGTTTTTTGAATAAAACTTGTAGAAACCCTAAGATTGTATGCAATTTTTAGGGATTAATTAATGAGTACCGTATGTGATGTCGTTAATTAATTAGATTGCGTATATATATTGACATGATAATATGTGACTACATGATTATATTTGCAATATGGGATCCATGACAAAATCTTGCATATTTTGTCATGGAAAGTTTTATGTTTTATTTGCCACATGATTTTTAAGATAAATCTTAAATTAAGGAAGACCCTAATATATTAATTAAAATTGGTTATGTGCAATGTGGTATCTAGTTAATTAAAACTTACGCGGCCAAGCTATTTAGCGTCTGTGGACCATTGGGCACAATGAGCTCGAAAACCAATGGGAGTTTTGTTAATTAGATACATTTAAATTCACATAGAAAATTAATAGGATTTATCAAAAAGGTTTGCATGTGGCTATATGATATTGTTAATGATCATATACGTGTTATTGATTGTTTATTTATTATTTTTTTTATTACTTGTTCTTTGTGTGTTTAATTATGATGGATTGTAACAACAAAGAGGGTAATTTTTCAAAATAAAAAATAAATGAACCTAATAACTATGAAACCTTTGTAGTAAACCATTTAATTGCCAAGTCTTATGTGCCGACAGTGGTTCGCTTCGCACGGTAATTTGCTCCCAGGCGAGACTAGCAATTAATAACTTACTACATAAATAGTTTTAAGCAAGAAAATCATAAGTTTTAGTTGATTGATGTGACTGTACAAAAGTGGTCGAAGCGGCGGATCTATTATTGACAAACTATAAAGTGGGTATAAGGAGGCTTGACATTAAATTGTCATCCGAAAGGGGCGCGTTTTTAATTAGCTTCGACGGACTTACCAAGTACACCATGAAAAAGTACGAAGCATCTTAAGGCAATGTTGTAAGTTTCTCAACGCCTCAATTAAAAACTTTGATGATTTGAGCTTACGAATGAGTAAACTAAGTTTTGAAAATATATGATACAAAGATGAATGCATGACATCTTTGTACATATTTTTTGATTTCACACATCAAAAAAATTTAATACCCTTTAAATTTAAGTAACACTAGTACAAAAATGGGATTTAGTCACACATGTGGTTTTTCGAACAACCACACAGTAACTTATTTGTGTGACTAAATGTACCAGAATAAAATAAACAGCCACACTTGATCCGTCTTGTGTGACCATTTCGGAATTACATCTGAGGCTACAGCCACACATTTGAATATTTTCGTGACTATACGTATTTGGTAAAAAAAAATTGATTTTTTAGTCACTTATAATTTGGGACGTGTGACGGATACAAATAAGGTTAAAACATTAGTCACACTATATATATACATATGTGACAAATATATGTCACACAATTGAAAAGTGTGACCAAAATACATATATGGTCACACGAAGTAATTTTGTATGTAGCTAAATCATATACTCAAGTTTGTCACACATTATTTAAACGTGACTAAATCATATAATCAAATTTGTCACACATTGTTTAAAAGTGACTAAATCATAATGTGAGGCACTTAGTTTTACCCAAAATAAAATTTCCCTCTTCTCAGCTTTTCACAAACCCGCCTAAATTTTTCCCCAAAATCAAATTGCCCTCCTTACCAAATTCCCAAATATTTCATTAACCATCCAAATATCCCTCTCTACTTTTCATAGATCCGGTCTTACTTCTTCTTCTACCACACTCGCACTCTCGCACCACCACCACACTCGCACTCTCACACCACCACCACACTCGCACCTATCTATGGTCCTAGTCAATTTGCTAATTTAAACTTCTAAAACAGTGATTGTTTGAAATCTTTTATATGATGCTTCTATTAGTTTCATCGATTAAGAGCATTGACTGGTTCATGATGCTCTTGTTTGGAGCTCACTTCATGGTCTTGTTGTAGGTGATAATAATGCTCAGGTGGGTTGTGTTGATTCAAATTAAACCTTGTAAATTATTGTGGAGTTTTTCTTGGTGGTTTTTTATAAAGATTGTATCTTGATAAAATTAGTTTTTTTTTCTTTTTTTTTTTTTTTTTTTTTTTTTTACACTGTAGGAGTTAAAAGTGTTCATGTCTGCTCCTACAACTGATGCTGAAAAGCTCATTTCTGGTGTGGTAGAAGCAGAACGACCAACCATTTGATGCCTGCTGTCAGGAAGCGAGTTGAGGTCTTGTGAAGCATTCAGGTAAAGGATGTTATAACCATGTCAATAAGATTTGTTTATATTTGTTATAATCTTATTGATTGCCTGTTATCTGATGTTTGAAGTTATTATATGATTGCTGGTTTTGGAACTTGTGCGATTTCGTATTATGAGATTTTATAGATGGTTAAAAAAAGAACAGAACTCAGCAAGATCTTGACGTAGTCCATAGGTTAACTGACATCAGTTGTCATGATTTTCTTTTGTTTGGTTTACAAATAGAAGAGACACAGTATTACTATAGTCAGTAAATAGTTTAAAAGAAACACTGGAACGGGTTATTTTGGACAGTCGAAGTTCTTATGAATATACCATACACGGGTTAATGCTGAAAACAACCCTAGGTGTCAATACTTGCTCTGACCTTGTTACCATGTTACCTTAACCTGATTTTTAGAGCACTAGATTATGTTATCTAGATTATCGCTCACATGCTCGAGGAATACCTTGTGTTTCAGTGTTTGTTTTTATCATTTCAGTTATTCATATTCTATTCGTGATCTTTATTCTAGTGTAGTCTAAGGTGTTTTTACTTCCCTCATACTATGTCAAGGCGATTACTATATCAAATATCGTGGTCAAGAACTTAGAGAGTTTCAATACTACCCATGCCTGGACGTTGGGAAACAAAAATGACCGACTTACATACCACTCGAGGTAGTCTATTTACAATGTGGTAAAACTGATTTTACAAATGATCTCTAGACTAACTTTACATTGTTTTTGTATTTTTTTTATTATCAGTTGTGTGAATTGATATCACTACAGAGGTATACCAAGTCACTCTCAAATCTACAAAGAGCTGCACTCGTTGAGAAATCCCGGCAGAGGCCACAAGATCAGATGAGGACCTTGACGGGTGTAAGCTTCCTATTTAACATTTCTGAAAGGATAATGCAAAACCAGAATATATATATATATATTGGCATATATATATATATATATATATATATATATATATATATATATATATATATATATATATATATATATATATATATATATATATATATATATATACTAGACTTCAAAGCCCGCCCAATGGGCGGGCATGACTTGTAATTATAGTTTTCATGGCCCGCCCCATGGGCGGGCATGACTTGTAAGCCCTCCCGGGCATATAAGCCCGCCCACAGGGCGGGCATGACTTGTAATTATAGTCGACCGTTATTAATTATTAAACAATTTGACAAAAATCAACTTTCTAACGTGTTTATTTTATTCACTTTTGAGACAGTTATTTTGGTCACCCAAGAAAAACAAATGTGGTTTCACTGCCTTTTACCACCATTTAAAGGCTTAGACTATGCATATCAATTAGTATATCACCCCTATCCTTTATAACCCATCATAACATTGCATATGGAACTTGTATCTAAGGGCATGTTAGTTATTCAAAGGGCATGTTGACATGACACACTCATGTTGAGAAACGCACATAGGCATTGATATATTGGTTACATACTAATAAGATAGCAATCTCACACTCTAAAGATGCAATAAACTGTTCAAAACCCCACATTAAAAAATTTTAAGGTCAGGTTCGATCCTCTTATATATAATGTAATCTTTGATCTTCTAATATTCCACTCAAATGTCTTATATTACATATCTTGAAGAATTCGTGAGCTATTCTCCAAATTCATTACCTTCTGATCTCTAAATTCATTAGGATTGAACATTCTATTGCTGCAAGTTTAAATAAATACAAAGAACCCACTAACGGAACACAAATGTGAACTGTGTCGCATAGCAGCAAGGATTAATTTAGATATGGTTAAACTTTGTAATCTTAATTATAAATAAAATTCTTACTAAATTAAACTTAGACAAAAAGTGTTGTTTTGAGCAAAATTTGTGTGAAACTATAAACATTAAGACACAGATGCATAACCAACCTTTATGTACTAAGAGGGATGTTTGGGATTGCTTATTAAACATGTGCATCTCCTTACAAACTTACAGCGTGATTATACAACATTTTTGAGGGTGCTTTAGATTATTGATCCGAATTTCCTATATGCTCATTTGTGATGGAAATTAATCGTTTAAAAAACGATGCCTACAGAAACTCTAATGACCATTCTTGAATGACAGAAGATCAACTAAATTCCAAAACACTTTTTTTCCAACTAATAACAACCCTATTATATAAATTACTTCCAACTTTGCAAGCTAACACTTGAAATGTTAAAAAAGATAAAGAAAGACTAAAGTGCTATGTTTTAAGTACTTTTAAGCCATTAACAGTAGTCACTTTGCATCAAACTGCCGATTACTATGATTACATACTGTATAATATTGGTATATATTCATGCGAATGAGATGCACATAGCATAAAACCAAAACAATATTAACATGATCTAAACATCAATAACAATGAATGAATGCAAATATCTTTAAGGCGTTGTTAACCTGTAACTCATCATAGCATGCTATAATTAACCAAACACATCAGTTTTGATCACATTTAAAGTAAAGAATTCCTACGTTAAAACAATCTTGATTCTGCTACGTACTCATGGTTCAATATAAAATGCAAATCTAATGCTTAGTTATAACAAAACATTAAAGAACCTTATGCGATGACTTCTTTTAGGATGATTCAGATTTATGAATTGGCGTCTTTGGTTTCGTTGAGAAAGCCGCAAAACTGAACGGTCCTCCTGGTACAAACGCTGATAAACTGATCACCCTTTCAACTAAATGGTTGAACTGAGGTACAACTTCAGCTTTTTTCTTTTTCAGAATCTTTATCAGACATGGGACTCATCCCGTCTTTTCCATGAAAAACTTTGAGCGGCAATTCAGAGATAGAATCATCCTCAAAGATGGGACCGTTAGCTCCATTTGCCTGTTATGTATAACTTTAGGCCAGTTACATGAATATTAAGCTGCCAAACCTGAGTGGCCACCAAAACTTACAGTGAACGTCAACTTTTAAGCTCTCCAAAGAAGTATGTCCGTGACTGCAATATATGAAATATCATTAAGTCGAGTAGTAACTGTTCATAGAATCCAAGCCTATGTAAAAGAAAATAAGATTATAATGAATAGGATATTATTTACGACTATACCCAATCCATTTTCAAGATAAATGACAACTTTAGAAGGCCCTTCTTTTCTAGGCAAAAGCTTGGTCCCGAGATCTGAGTGTGACTGGATACGGTTAAAATAAAATAGAAAAGCAGAAAGAAAATGAGATAATGCTTCTGGTTTCGAGCAAACGATTTCAGTTCCCTCCAGGTATGTAGCTTGACAACTTAAGTGTAATATGAAAAATGATATTGTACAGTTTGCCATAGCTTCTCTAAATAAACAGCGAGTTTCGCTGATGTGATCATTCCTTGAGTATATTTTTGGAAATTCATCTTGGTAATTATGCGTGATTTTCAGAGGCCGATACATTTTGCATACTTACTTCTTACCCTGCTGAGGCATAACCACATAATGAGAATTGAAAGTGGCGTTACTGGAGAAACTTTAACTATATCCTAAATGTGGGTTGCTTTAAAAATATGGCTTATTCCAGCTAATTAATTAAGTTTAAACCTCAAAACAGCACATGCATATTATGTTCCCATGTTCAACCAACTTCTGCAAGTTTCCAACTTACCAGGCGTCAAAGTGACAGCTAAGTAGCAGATTCTTTAAGAATGAGGCATCAAGCATGTGCAAGTGCTTTCTTATATACATATATATAGTAGCCTGAGCTTCTCATATACATTGAACTTGTACCCGTTGGACTTCTGGATGAATATATATATAATGAACAAAATGATGGAACACAGCCAGTTTATAATAATTATGTAGTTGAATCTTTTCAAGTATCATCAATTGTATGCTCTCTTGTCTCTTGCATTGACTTGCGGAAAACCAATGAGTTCATGTGCAATATGCGTGTTTTATTACTTGGAGTTATTTATGCTTTTCGCAGAAACTCAAGTTATTGTTTTAGACCGAATCACAAGTATATATGGTTTTGCCTATTTGATCTTATATCAAATGGTCAAGATAAACGTGCAGGGGTTCTGAATTATGCTAATTAAAGGCTCGATTGACCCATTTCACCCAAAGAAAATTATTTATTTATTTTGAATTCACCTGATTTGACCCAAACACATTTTTACGTGTTCCATACCCAGCCTGATCTTATTAACTGGTATTTGTAGTTTGTAACCTGTTCCCGACTCAATCCGATCCCGTGAACAGGTAAACCCTGGACTCTCCTGATACACCAAGTACTTCAACCCCAAATGATGTATGATTCAATCTACATGAACCGTACAAATTTCAGCCACACCATTAAGCATATAAGTGATTTCAAATTTACCTTGTTCTTCGACCTCCACTTTCGTAGACCAGCAATTTCAGTGTACCCTTTCATTGACCAGAGAGAAAATTTTATTTCAGATTAAGCTTTTCCATAAAGCTTAGTTTGCGGTTACTTAAAAATTATGTCAGGTTAAACAAATATTAAAGATTCAAGTTCAAGACATTCATACAGTAGACCAAGTAGTAGTAGTCGTTGCTCGAATACCTTCCTTCCCTCTCCAAACTTGTCTGATTGAATGTCTGTTCAAACTCAGTGATCAAATATGTAATGTATAGTAAAAAAAAGCCACGTGTTATATTATACTTTAAACTTTAGCTGAACATACCTTTGCAAGCAAGGTATTGCCTGTGAAATGTATACTCCTTGATCAATTAAAGCTATGTCATATGTTGTAAGGAACACGTCGAAAGGTAAGGCCTGCTCCTGTAACATTCAACAAAAATAAGCATTAGCATCCAAATCAGAAAAGACTTGCAGCACTTTCTACTGATAAGCGCTACAGCTAGAAGAGGATTTACATTGGGTGATGATGATTGACTAAGCACATGGTCATACATTTCCCTTCTCAAATAGCGTTGGTAGATTTTGTCTCCAACATAACGCATAACCTTCAACTTTGGGGCGAATTTGGCAACCTCAGATACCCATCCATCAGTCACACTGAGAGGACACAGTATCACCACAGAAGACAAGATATTTCAGAAGTCGATAATGATGAAAAGATGCTGGTGTGTGTACTATACTGATAGCTCCAAATTGGTATTTGAACACAAAATTTATCATCATTGTAATAATAAGTAGGTCATAAAATAACCTCTGATGAGTTAGAGAGGTTATCTTCCTTCGCCTCACAAACCCTGTCGAACACCAAACAAATGCATGTAAGTCCGAATTATATTACAAACAGATCAAATTAAAGGATTATACATATTTACAGAGTAACATACCGATAATAATTGAACCCATTGACTAAAAATCACAAAGTATCTAACCTAATGGAATTTCAAAACCCACCCACTCAGTTGCTCTCAATAAAATCTGCATCAATGACTTCACCATCGTCACCAGAACCAAAAGCCTTAGGAGCGTCACCAGTTCCACCGCCACCAACCGCAGCAGCTCCACCAGCTTGGCTATAGATAGACTGACCCAATCGCATCATTTCTTGGTTTAAGGCAACCATTGCATCCTTCATAGTCTGAGTTTACCCACCTGATATGGCATCTTTTAGCTCTTTCAACTTCCCGTCTACCTTTTCATTCACTTTATTTGGTACCTTATCTCCTACTTCTTTCAACTATTTTTCACATTGGTATACAGCCGATTCCGCTTGGTCAGTTATGTACAGCAAGATATTACGAAAGTTTAAACATATAATCCAATCGAACAATTATGCTGTTTTGACGTTATGAAAAATTATGCTGTTTTGTGTGGCTATTCAGTCGCTCAAATGATGAAGTGGCTACATCCAATCGAACCTCAATATGTTGTCTTTTACCAAAAAAAACATGTAGTATACATGAACAGCCTTTGGATAGCATTAAAAAATGTGTCATTTCTGAATTTATACATTGAAAGTTATATCAAATATGATTAAAATGAGTAGTAAGCTCATGATTAAAATGAGTATGTTCTTAAAAAAGAACCCCAATCCAGGGGAGAAGCTTATTAGTTTATTTATCCCAATAAATACATAAGCCTTATAAAATAAGTTGATCCAAACAACTCCTAAATACTTAGTAGCGTTTCAAAGATATAATTATCCGATACCCAATTATGAATGAAAAAGTTATGACACCAGACCTGTCTATAGAAACTGGGTGTGACCCTGGAAACTGATGGTTCTCTCCGGCCTGAGAAGGAGGAAAAACAAATACATCATAAATGAGATGATCAAATAAAGTGAAAGTGATGGCTTGACAAAATTGGTTACATTAATGGGAACTGATTGATTCCAAAGAAGAATAATACAATACAGTAAGTAATTAACCTTTATGCAGTTGAGAGCCATGATTTTGTCAACATCACTGGTAGGTTTAAGATAAGAATGATAAAATCCAACATCACTGGTAGTGTATAGCTCTATAGCATTCTTCGGGTTAGACTGTAAACAAAAAAATACAACTATTGTTATGATTTTGTTTACTCACAACTTAATTGTCATATTTGAGGGAACTGTCATATTTGAGAAAGTAATTAAATGACCTCAAGTTTAGCATGAAAGAAAAACATACCCCATTACATGTGTGTCGTCCGAGATCTCTAAACCAACCGAGTACCATATCTGCTGGCAGTACTAACAATATATCCGATAAATCTAACAGTATTAACTTTCTTGAGCCAGCAGTATTAATGAAACAAATAAATAACAATAATCCAAATAAGAAGAGGAGTACCCAATAACCTGTTCACAATCAAACAAATGAATCAATTTATTTTCTATAAAATAACAACTCACAAACCTGGCAAATTATAATTAATTGGCTCTAATACATGAACACCTAAAAAAGTCAGTAGATGAGCATTAGAGAAAAAAAAAAAGGAATTAGATGATGGTTTTGTGTGATCAATGAATAAAAGGTGGATATTAACTAAAAATATTGCAAACCTGTGATGAAGAAAAAGATTTGGTATATTTAATTAGAATAATGCATAATTTTAATTAATAGATCAAAGAAACATTACATGAGATGCCAAGCATTCATGGTTGCAAACTGTGATGAAGAAAAAAAAAATTGTAAACCGAACATTAGAAGAAAAATTATATTATCAATGAAGTGCATATTTTTTTTCCTGTATATTTTGATTAGGGTTGGCTAACTTGTAGGGATTCTCCTAATTATCTCATATAATTAATATTGCAGAACTATATTTAAGGAAAAGATATGCTTGATAATTTAAATTGCTCTTTTATCTAGTATATCTTTTTTGTTTTAGGTGCTTCATCACAATCAATGGCTTGGTTCCATTGGTTGAGACGTTTCCATGTTTACCTAAAGATGCATGTTCGAATCTCACTATGGTCATTTTTTAAAATTTCGGATTTAAAGGTCAAACCTTCGAAAATTTGGTCAAATCTTGCTTAGGTGGACTGCTTAGGTGGAATAAGAGCATGATTACTCATCAATCCAGCGCTTATTCATCAATCATGCATTTGATGACGTCGTACGCATCCTGTTATATATAATATGTAGATATATATATATATATATATATATATATATATATATATATATATATATATATATATATATATATATATTATATATATATATATATATATATAGATAATTATTAGTGGCAGATAACATTATTGTTAATCATTGCAGGCATGAGACAAAGTAACTATAATGCAAATCCTCTTATCACTTCAACTGGCGTCACAATAAGCACTACCTTCACAGAAGTTCAAGGTCGTGTTTTGGATCCACCAAAGGTATAATTTGTTTTCAAAACTCTTTATTTGAACAATATGTTTCTTAACCATATGTGCTTTGTTTTTATTGAAGCTGAAGTTTGGGAGTGGAGCCGACTTGCTTCCTCGTGGTGGTCGCTGGAATTTCAATAACAGGGTCCTTTAAGTTTTGATTATTTTACAACTTATTAATAATTTCAGGTTTTGGTTCTAATTTTATAATTTGGCTGCAGACACTTATTGAGCCGACACAGGTCAAATGCTGGGCTATTGTAAACTTTTCTGCACGATGTGACTGTAATAGCCTACGCAGAGATCTACTTAGGTGTTCTCAGGCTAAAGGAATGGTTAGTTAGCTCACTGCTCACATATTGTATCTTTTTATTGTGGTGTAAATACTAAACTTAAGATCAAACTTTTTGTGCTGTTCTTGCAGCCAACAAGTTGGCGACCGCGTATGTCAAGAGATCTTTTGATCTCTGTTGCATCTCAAATGTCAAGACCAACTCTTGGCTCAGATGACAGGGTTTTCCAAACGAAACATGCTCTCAGATGATCTGCCATATTACATTCTTTGAATATGTTTACATACATTTTGGCATTTTTCGTAGTTTGAACGTGTTTATCAACTTTTGTATAGGGTGTTAAACAAACCTTTAAGAAGCAGAAGACAATGGATGCTAATCAATATCCAGCGGTACCTCATGAGTTCGTGAATATGGGATACAACAGTTACAATTCTGCTTCATCCATGAATATGGGTTACAACGGACACAATTCTGCTTCCAACAGCATATCCAATCCTCAGTATTTCGGAGGTATATATATGTCATGCTTTTTATACTAAGTTGCCGATTAGCTTCTGGCCTCATCAAACTGACATGGTTAGGACCATAAATGGATGCAATATGGTTCTGTTAGTTGATTAGATGTTGCCTTCTGTTAGTTGATTAGATGTTACTCAGGTCCTTCCTTGATACATGATCTGCTCTAGGATTAATAGGTAAAGTTAAAAACGATTACTTTTTCCGTGACAAGGAAGCACATATCCTACACAAAGTGATCGGGAATAAAAAAAATTAATAATAATTAATGTCTATGTTGCTATTAGTACTAGGCTTTATGCAGATCTTTAAAAGCAAGGTATGGGTTATTTCTTCGTCTACAACTCTTGACATGTATTCAACCTTGTCTTGTTTTGTTTCTTATACCAGGAGTACATTGTAGAAGACAGAGAAGTCAACAAGGATGTTGCTGAACTTGACCCGAGCCATGTTACAGAGCTAAGAATGCTGGGTCTCTATTGAGCTCTCAATGCACAAATGCATTTAGATATATGGTAAGCTTCATCTTTTCCAGTTCAGAAGTATCTTATAATCAGACATTGAAGGAAAGATAGGCATAGACATTTTTAACGCCAACAGGTTATGTGCGTAAAAGCTGTACAGTATGTACCTAGTTTCACTTAGATAGTATTTTAGGTGGATTAGATGATTCCCTGTCTGAGAATCTATATAATGTAGTAGAGAAACTATACTGGAATAACTATTTAGCCGATAATGCACATAGATTGTTCATCCAATTTTCATCTTTGGAAGATCATAATTCTTACAAATGCTTGTCAACAGGTTGGAGGTATCTACGTGAGGCTGTTCTTGAAGGATCCGAAATTTTTCCGCTCAGAAATCCGAAGAGATTTTTGGAAGGATTGCTAGACCAGTATCTTTCATCAATTGCTGCTACCCATCACAACACTCAAGGATCTGATCCCGAGCTTCCGCTGCTATTATCTGCTGCATTGGTATCTTTGTTGCGAGTACACCGTGCACTGGCAGATCATGTTGGATATCTAGGTTATGTGCCCAAATTATTGTCTGCAGTAGCCTTTGAAGCAAGACGTGAAACGATGTCCTCAGAAGAATTGGCAGTGCCAGATGCACCAGTAGAAGGTGAAGATAATCCGTCACAAGCATCACAGACTCCTCAAGAGAGGGGCACTCGGGTGAATTCTGGGAACTCTTTGAGCAGGTGTATTAGTTATGTTAGTTATAAGTTAGTACTGTTAGTTCATATAGTTAGTAGTGCTATTAGATATTATTGTATTTGAATTTGTTTTGATATATATTTGAATTTGTTTGATATATATTGATTTCTTAAATGTGACTAAAAGATGTATATAGTTACACTTAATAACACTTTTGGTCACTGTTTGTTTAATTTGTTGTGTGACTAAATATTACAAAAGGCCGCACACAAAAAAATTCATGTGGCAATTGGATGATCAATAGTCACACAAAATACAATTTTTTTCATTTTAAACAACATATGGTCACACTTATTAACACTTTTGGTCACTTTATGCTTAATTGTATGTGACTAAATATCCAAAACAAACATGCTTTGTGTGACTAAATATTATAAAAGGCCACACACACAAAAAATTCATGTGACCATTGGATGATCAATAGTCACACAAAATACACATTTCTTTCACTTTAAACAGCATATAGTCACACTTATTGACACTTTTGGCCACTTTTTGCTTAATTGTATGTGACTAAATACCCAAAACAAACATGTTTTGTGTGACTAAATATTACAAAAGGCCACACAAACATAAAATTCAAGTGACCATTGGATGAACAATAGTCACACAAAATACACATTTCTTCACTTTAAACAGCATATGGTCACACTTATTCACACTTTTGGCCACTGTTTTTTAATTGTATGTGACTAACTCGAAAAAAACAACACACGTTGTGTGACTAAATCATCACAATAGTCACATTTATTATATATTCATGTGGCCATAGGATGGGAAATAGTCACACATATTGATAAATCCAACAAAACTTGTGCCTAATTGGTCACACATATTTGGGTTTTGGTCACTCTTTTTCAATGAAAACGGCTACAAACTAAACAATGTGACCATATACACCCTACGGTGGCGCGACTTTTTGTCACACACACCAAAAAAAAATGTGTGACTATATGCATATAGTCACACATTTTCTGGTGTGACCATAGGCCAAATCTGTACTAGTGTAATATGCCGACCAATTAATACAGAAACACCTAAGATGACATTCTACCATTGCTAGCAGCCTCAGCTGATGTAATGGTTGTCAAAGAATGGTAATCAAAAGGGGTAAATTGAGCACTTTCATTGCTAGCAGCATCAGCTGATGTGATGAAACGACGTCAATTTACATGTTTCTAAATTGGTTAACTTAATTGAGCACTTTCATTACTAGCAGCCTCAGCTGATGTAATGAAACGGCGTCAAGCCATAAAGATTTGGGGATGAAACATGCTTACATTTTGCAACTGATGTTGGCAACATAATGTAAGTCCCATGATTTCTAGGAATTGCAATTGGAAATTGGCAATTGGGTGATCCCGTACCTTATTGAGTACTTTCATTGCTAGCAGCCTCAGCTGATGTAATGAAACGACGTCAATTTGGATCCTAGTTTTCAGTGAAAATTAAATGGTTATTTAACCAATGGGTGTTTAATTTTCTTGAAAAGTTTATTATCAAAAATACTAATTTTGAACTTTTTCTGTAGAAATGGCCCAACCAGGAAACACTCCAAACATTACCTCCGCTTTCAAAATGATGATTGAAAAGGAGAAATTGACTGGGACTAAAAAATTTAACGATTGGTATCGTAATCTAAGGCTTGTCCTTAGGATAGCCAAACGTTATGATTGACTTAGTGAGCCTCTTCCGGTTGCTCCTCCTGCTAACTCTTCTAATAATGCACTTAGAGAGTACAACGAAGCTTATGACAAGCACAATGATGCGGCTTGTCTCATGCTATCGGGGATGGATCCTCAGCTGGTAAAACAGTTTGAGAATCATGGTCCGATGCAAATGATTGAGGAACTCAGACGTATGTTTGAGAAACCTCCAATGGCTGAGTTGTATGACGTACTTGAAAATATAGAAAAGTGCAAGCAGGAAGCAACAAAACCCGTAAGTACCCATGTGCTAGAAATGAAGGGTTATCTTGACCAAATTGGATGCACTTGGATGCGGGTATGTGGAAGATGTTAAAGTTGGCCTCATCAATAAATCCCTCAATGAGGAATTGTATGGTGACTTCGTACGCAACTTTAACATGCATTGCAAGGGGAAGACATTTTCTGACTTGCATGCAATGCTCATTGAACATGAGAAAGGACTCGCTAAGAAAGCTCCTACACCTGCTGTGATGGCAATTAGAGGTGGTAGGGTAGCTAAGCCCGGTAAACCGCACAAAGTGAACAAGAAGGGCAAAGGGAAAGCTGACAAAGGAAAACAGGTCGTGATCCATCAGCAGAAGCCCAAGAAGCAGAATCCTCCTCCTAAGAAGGATTATCCTAAAAAGGATACGGCTGCTTGTCACCACTGTAACACTCCTGAACATTGGAAGAGGGATTGTCCATTGCTGCTTGAGAAGTGTCGCAAGAATAAGAATGCCAAGGCTGGGCAGGGCGCCAGCACTTCAGGTATTTTTATGGTTGAATTATTTTCCTTTCCTCGTAAGCAAAATGCCTGGATATATGATACAGGATGTGGTACTCACATTTGTAATACATCGCAGGGGCTTAGAGGAGCTAAGAAACTGAACTATGGGGAATGCTACTTGTATGTCGGAAACGGTATACGTGCAGCAGTGGAGGCCATAGGGACTTTTGATTTACTATTAGCTTCGGGTTTAATTTTAGTATTGAACAATTGTCATTACGCACCTTCTATTGTTAGAGGTGTCGTTTTAGTTTCTTTATTGTTGGATAATGGTTTTGAGCATACTTTTAATAATAATGGAATTTCTGTTTCTTTAAATTCTGTTTTTTATTTTAATGCTATTTCATTAGATGGTGTGTTTGAAATTGATATGAATAATCATGCATCCAACGGAAATGATTCTGTGTATAGCATCGGAAATAAGAAAATCAAGTCTAACTTGGATTCGTCTTATTTATGGCACTGTCGTCTTGCTCATATAGGCAAGAAACGCATGGAAAGGCTGCAACACGATGGGCTTTTACAAAATGTCAAAGATGATTCGTTTGACAAATGCGAATCTTGCATATCTGGGAAGATGACGAAGAAAACTTTTCATAGCAATATGGAAAAGGCTTCGGATCTACTTGGATTGATACACACGGATGTGTGTGGTCCACTTAGACACGTGTCAAAGCGCGGTGCTACCTACTTCTTAACCTTCACAGATGACTATAGTCGTTATGGTTGTGTTTATTTACTTAAACACAAACATGAAGTCTTTGAGACATTCAAGGTTTTTAAGAATGTAGTAGAATTACAACTCAGAAAGAAGATTAAGGCCTTTCGATCCGATCGTGGTGGTGAGTATTTAAGCCAAGAGTTTAAAGATTATCTACCTGAGTGTGGCATTGTCCAGCAACTCACTTCTCCTTATACGCCACAGCAAAATGGTGTGTCTGAAAGGAGAAATCGTACATTACTTGATATGGTACGATCTATGTTTAATCTGACAACTCTTCCCTTATCCTTTTGGGATTATGCTCTTGAAAGTGTTGTTCGCATACTTAATATGGTTCCGACTAAGAGAGTTGATAAGACTCCATATGAATTATGGACTGGAAAGGCTCCCAACTTGTCTTACTTAAAGGTCTGGGGTTGTGAAGCGTTTGTTAAACGTGACTCACCTGATAAACTCCAACAAAGATCTGTTAAGTGTATCTTCGTAAGATACCCTAAGGAAACAAGGGGTTACTACTTTTACTTCCCACCAGAAAACAAAGTCATTGTGGCTAGGTATGGTGAATTCCTTGAGGAGAGTTTCTTGTCTCAAGAATTAAGTGGGAGAGTATATGATCTTGAAAATGATCATGAAGATACGTCACCTTCTGAAGGCACTAACACACTTCCTGTGGAACCTAAAAGTTTAGGTCCTCCACCTGAAGTTGAAGTGGTACCCATCCGTAGATCTTCAAGATCTACAAAGGCTCCTGAACGTCTATGTTTAAACATAAAGGATGAGGAAATTATAATAGGGGATCATCTTGATGAGCCAACTAGTTATAATGCTGCCATTAATAGTCCTGAAAAGGATAAATGGCAGGTAGCTATGGATGGGGAAATGCAATCCATGAAAGACAACAAAGTCTGGATTGAAGTAGACCTTCCACCCAATGCTAAGGTAGTTGGGTGTAAGTGGCTCTTCAAAAAGAAGACGGACATGGATGGCAATGTACACACCTACAAAGCTCGTTTGGTAGCCAAGGGCTTTACCCAAACATACGGTGTTGACTATAAGGAGACATTTTCTCCTGTGGCCGACATTAGAGCTATTAGGATTCTTATAGCTATAGCTGCCTACTATGACTATGAGATTTGGCAAATGGATGTCAAAACCGCCTTTTTGAATGGTCGCCTAGATGAAGATATCTATATGGCGCAACCTGAGGGGTTTGTGAATCCACAATTTCCTGAGCGTGTATGCAAGCTTCAAAGATCCATTTATGGATTGAAGCAAGCGTCCAGGCAATGGAATAAGAAATTTGATGAGGAAATCAAGAAGTTTGGATTTACTCAAAATTTCGATGAGCCATGTGTATACCACAAAGTTAGTGGGAGTAACACTACTTTTCTTGTCCTGTATGTCGATGACATATTAATCATGGGAAATCATATACCTAGTCTTAATGAAGTTAAGGCTTATCTATGTGAATGTTTTTCCATGAAGGATTTAGGAGAAGCAGCGTATATCCTTGGAATCAAGATCTATAGAGACAGATCTAAGCGGTTGATCGGTTTAAGCCAAAGTGCTTACATGGATAAAATATTGAAGAGATTAAATATGAAAAATTCCAAGAAGGGATATTTGCCCATGCAAGTAGAACATGGCTTAAGTAGCAAAATGTGTGCTTCTACACCTGAAGAGGTGGCATACATGAAGAAAGTTCCGTATGCTTCAGCAGTAGGATCTATCATGTATGTAGTTAGATGTACAAGGCCAGATGTGGCATTCGCACAAAATTTAACCAGTCGTTATCAGCAAAATCCAGGGAAAGATCACTGGCATGCTGTTAAGAACATTCTTAAGTATTTAAGGAATACTAAAGATATGTTTCTTGTTTTCGGTGGAAATCCAGAAGCAGAACTGAATGTTACAGGTTTCTGCGATGCGTCCTTTCAAACTGATAAAGATGATACGAAGTCTCAACGGGTTACATTTTTGTCATAAATGGAGGAGCTGTAGACTGGAAGAGTAAGAAGCAGAGTACAACGGCCATGTCTGCTACAGAAGCTGAGTATATTGCTGCATCGGAAGCTGCACAAGAAGCTGTTTGGATAAGGAAATTTATTTCGGATCTTGGAGTGATGTCGTCAAATAAATTACCTATAAATGTGTATTGCGACAACTCTGCTGCAATCACATTCGCCAATGAACCTGGAGTTATGAAAGGCGCCAGACATTTTCATAGAAAATACCATTATGTTCGAGAACAAGTCGAACTGGGTGAAATCAATGTACTCAAAGTTCACACAGATGACAATCTGGCTGATCCTTTCACGAAGGCATTACCTAAGGAAACGTTTACTCGACATGCTCGGGGTATTGGTCTTCGTATGCCAGATAGTTTCATGTAAATCTGTTGATTTAGTATTTTGGATAGGGACATGTAAACAATTATTATTTTAATGAAATAAAGTGCGGATAACGTTTATTCTCATTATTAATATTTTTGTCCTATATTTGCATGTTTAAATCCGTGAATAAAATTAATTTATTCTAAATAGTCCGTTGTCAATTAATAATATGGGAATATTATTGAACTAAGACAAATGTGAGGATTGGTAGAATGTACTGTAAGGTTGAGACACCAATGTCACATGATATTCAATATTGGATAAATTAAATATAGGACTTATCCCAACCACATGATTATACTTTATGGATCATCGTCATTAAGTATATCATGAATATTTATCCTCAGACTTGAGATACCAGGTAACTGCCGAGGATGTAGCTCATTTTCTGTAAGATAGTCTAACGCTATCCGTAAAAGGTAGTTATAAGGGCTATTTTCGGAAGTGATGCGAAGTTCGAGGGTTATGCTCGTAGTCAATAAAGGATTTGTTCCTTCAACTTTGTGTTGAAGTTTAATACTGCTTGGCCACTCGTAGGATTGACAAGATGTTTGCGTGCGCACGCCCAAAGTCTATCTCGAAGACGTTCAGATGTTTTGGTAATCTTGTTCAATTATGTATAAACGAGAAACTAATTGTTAATTATGGAATGACCAAGATCCATATCCATATTAACGCGATATTAGTAACAAAAGGATAAGTATGATGATTAAATTCATCACGTGGTTTTTCAAGGAAAACCATACTCGGATCGAGCTGGGGGCATTGGGATCTGTTAAGCTAGACTAGCCCATGTCATTACTATATTAATAGTTATCCAAGTGGGAGCTGTTAGAGTTTATGTATAACTTTTAATATATGTATGTCCGGTTTCGAACCCGAGACTCGGGATTGCACACAATACGTGAGAGTTCCAATGGTTTGAATAAATTAAATACATTTTGTATTTTATTTATTCATTTCACAAAACATACTTAACGACAGTTAGTACTTAACGGAGTTAGAGATAACGGTTGTTAAAGGACTAATTATGCAAAGTAGGAAGAGAAGGATCTAGAACCACCTTGGGTTCTAAAATCCGGCCGACCCATCCTTTATGGGCTAGGGTTCGGTTTGTGTAGCTTGGAGAGGAAGGGATTGTTTGCCTATAAATACAATCCTATTGTGTTTAGTTATTCCCTAATCTTGAATCCTCTACAAGCCAAACTTCTCTCCTTCTCTTCTCTCCTAGCTAAGAACCGATCGACATTTTTTAATCTCACTAGGGATTTCGATCCAAGTAAAGCTATCAAAGTGTTTGGTTTGTTTTGTGATTCTTGAACCTAGCTTTTCCCATTGGAACGCTAGCATTGCGTGTGTACAAGAACGGGTAACAAGCTTATTTTAGCTTGTGTGTTTGTGTTTGGTTCGATCCATATAAACCTAGTTAGGGTTTATATTTTGTTCTTGGAAGCACGTGATTCCTTGTTCTTGCTAGGAATCAAAAGGTACGCTTTCTTTTAGTTTAATTAATTATATGTTTATGTAGATACATTCCGCTGCGTGATCTTGATGTTTATGTGTTTATAGTATTTTTATGATTCACATATTCCAACAAGTCTCATATTACATTTCTACAAATTGGTTCAATGGAAGTAATTCCATTCGTAACTAGACAACATCCGATTTTGAGGATAGCTCGGAGAATTGTTCTTGAAACCACGTGTTGTTCATGAACTCCGTCGTTGACTTTCGAGTATTAGAATGAAAAGTTCCTCATAACGTCTATAGATGACTTTTTACCGTTGATGGATCCATTGGGTGAGTAGAAAAGCATGCTTTATATGGTGAAAAGGTGGGATAGAATGACACAACAAACATGTATATATAGTTAAGCTCCGTAAGTTAGTTATATTTCGCAGACGAGTCGCAGATTTATGTTTCGCAATATGAATTAAATAGATAAAGTACAAGTCCATTTTACATTCGCAATCATTTCGTAATTTAATCATTTCGCAGGATTAATGATGACTTTTTGTATTCTTCTGCCTCCCATGCGTCTGTTCCTATAAAAGGTCTCATATTCCCTCTTTTCAAATAATTAAAAAGAAGAAGAAGAAAAGATAACAAAGCACCCAAAAAAAATGGGCGTATTATGTTCTACAACACAGTCTTGTTTCCTAGAGAAACAAAGAGAGTTCATTACCGATTTTCTGGTCACCAATAAAACTTTAAGGGGCAAATTACTAGAAAAGATCTCTACTCTACAGGCGGCAATAAAAGAAAAAGAAAATGAAAATATCAAGGAGATAAAACAACTTGACTATAGTCATGCAAAATGTTGCATGGAAGTTGTCTCATTTTTGAATCATGATATGGGTCGTGACACGTGTATTTTGGGAGAATGTATTAAGCAGTTGAAGAGAATGGACAAATCTATTGCTGCGAAAATAATTTTCTTGAAGATTTGCTCATCAATTATGATTAAGTAACATGCATGTCAATGTTTTGTTTTTCAGTTTTATATGATCTATTGTCTTTCTCTTTTCTACTCCGTATTTTGAATGAATACGAGTTAATCTTTACTTTTTATCATTGTTCAATTTCTTTTAAAGTTTTTGGTAAAGAATAGTGCATACAGTTAGGAATACAAAACGTCCAATTATATGCAGAGTGCAGTAACCAATGCAACTTTATTTCTTTTCTTGGGTTGCAATTTAATTGCAAGTTGAATGTGGAAAACATTAATGCAAAAACACTCCTATTTAAGCACATTCCCCTGAGAAAGACATTCAAAAGTATGTACATCAATCCCTTAACTCTGAACTTTAAAGGTAAAAAGTACATGGCTTCTTCTTTCCAAATGAGCTCACCCTCGAGGCCAAATTCTGAATCTTCATCAATTTCAGATACTGATAGAAAGCCTTTTGATATCGAATTGGATGTCATAAAAAGACAAGTTCGTCTTGCAAAGAAGAGGTATGTCGCGTTACTTATGAAAAAAGCTATCAAAAGATGAAAAAAGGACTCTTATGCTACACTGTGATATTGAACGACTGCAAAGGAGCGTTGAAGAAAGAAAAAATAAATTAAGCATTACACAACTAGAAATATTTGTTGTTGTGGCATTATGTATCGAATGTTTGTTTCAAGTGTTTTTAGTTTAAGCTAATGTATTATTGTTAACTAGAGTTTGTTTTTAATAAAAATTATCATAAATTATTCTGTTAGCATCACACTGCAATGTTTATACGTTACATTACAAATGCATTCCATTAAGTCTAAAAATGTTACATTACATTACATAATAACGTACGGATCAACTTATATGATTCATGCAATCATAGTTGAAGCATCTTAGAGATAATGAATCAGATAATTGGGTGCTTGCATTGAAAAGTTGCAAAAACTTGGTTGGGGAACACAAGACCCAATGAATCAGATGATATCAGTGAGTGTATTAAAAAGCTGGAAAATGTGGCGAGGACACATAAAACAATAGTAGTTGAGGCATCTTCTTTATAAACGTAAAAAATGTGACATCATTGGTGATCCAAAACTATATCCTCGTAATGAGATCCTTTTAGTTGAAAGATCTACACCCCGCATTCATGGGACACATGACCCATGTATAACACTGCACATTTCCATCAATATCCTCAAGACCCAAATCAAACACATGATATAGGTGCTTGAGTCAGAAAGTTAGATAAAAAGGGTGCATGTGCCGACACAACACTATTGCATCCACCGCCTCATCTTTCAATCTAACATTTCATGTAGAAACATTGAGGCATTTTATTTACAAACGACTAACTTCATCAAATGATGTTTAACACATAAGGATGTAATCAAGATGGGGAAAAGAATGCAAAAAATGTGGTGAGGATAGTTATAGTTGACAAATAACCATGTACTATAATAGGGATGGTTTGTTCAAGTTTACACACTTGGTTCATACAACGAGGCTTGACCATGTTTTTAATGCTCCTTCATCTTGTAGGTGTCTTGAGACACTTTAGACGCTATGCAAACAATCATAGCCGGTTGTTGGTGTTTTAGAAGCAAAGTACCACCCCTATAGTATATTGGTTGTTACCGCAACCATCTTTTAGAAACGTCGAAAAACTTGGACACTTGGAACCAATTGTCCCTCGGTTTGCATCAAACTCTGTCGTTAACCTTCGTAAAGTGGTAATTTTAGAGTAGCCTAAAAAATTTAAGATGGTGTATACAGGTAAGTAGAGTTTAAGAAGGATATCAATAAGCTAACGCCAAACATCAGAGGCAAAGATGCATAGAAAAACCAGCCATTCTTTAAACATCGACCTTAACGATCGTTCACAATAGAAGCATGGTAATCTCAAATGGGGGAAAAATGCCACAAAACCAATAAATATCGCACATTAACAAAGTTATTTTCTCAACAACAATAAAACAATGCACTAATTAAAGTTATAACCACCATGTATCATTTAAACTTTTAAAGACCATTGCACAAACAGATCCATCATTCATCTCCATTCTCCGCACACTTCCAAACAACAACCAACTAGTAACAACTATAAAATGGACCAAAACTGCTAACATATAAATAATGACATAAAGTAATAGCAACAGGAAAATGATAAAATCCTACTACCTTCTGCATAATGCAATAAAATAACAACAATAGGCATAGCAACTTACAATGGCAATGAAAGGCCTGGAATCCTCTCCGTTGTAGGAATGAGCAACATCGGAATACGCCAATATATGGTTGTGGCTTTCCATTCCCCACTTCACATTTGGCTGCTAAACGGATCGACAAACAACCAACTTGCTCCCTTGGGTTCTCGAGGTAGCCTATTAATCAAGGTATACTTCATATCGAAAATTCTTCTTGAAGCATCACACAGTACCTTTACATTGATTTCTTCCAGCCTCCGCACCCAAACTTTAGAATGTACAACTAACATTTCTTGGATACCCTAAATACAAAAAAATAAAAAATAAATAAAAATAAAATAAAAAATCTATTAATAATTGGACCAATAATATTTATGCCTAGCATCATATATGATATTAGTTACAAAACAGTGTCGCAATTTTATGTTTTACAATTTTTGCAATGACAATAGTGAGCATCATTTCCACATTTAAAACATGATTTATTTGCAACAGGTAACAAAAGTGTGTCTTTAATGAACTTTGAGACTCTAAAGACGATCGAAAACTTTTGAAACTGTAAACATGTAAAAACACATATAAGAACACACTTCCACTTTGCCAAAGCCACCCAAAACACACCTTATAACACTTACAATTATACACAACTCAGATAATCGCTAAACAACTACGATTTGCCCAAAACAACAACATATAAATGACATTTATATAAAAAAATACAAACAAATATCCACATTGGGTGTCATAAACCCGGTGTATCATGGATAGCCTATATCGAAGCAAATAATATCCAAATTAAGTCCACGTACCATTTTTCCAAAGCCAACCAAAACACACCTTATAGCACTTACAATTATAAACAACACAGATAATCGCTAAACAATTACGATTTGCCCAAAACAACAACATATAAATGACACTTATATAAAAAAAAAAATATACAAACAAATATCCACATTGGGTGGCATAAACCCGGTGTATCATGGATAGCCTATATCGAAGCAAATAATATCCAAATTAAGTCCACGTACCATGACCAGAACCCATAAATTGAAACACATCGACCATGACGCAAGCATATTTTTTTTTTGAGTAAAAAAACAACATTAGTTTTATAGCAACTCGAACAGTGTACACCAAAACCACAAAACATATATCATATCAAAAGCAACATCTATCAACATTTAAAAAAAAAAAAAAAAAAAACGTTGAGGGTGCTATCACCAAAATTACGACTTACTAAGTGACGGAACCATGATAGCCAAGCAAGCACTACCCCCATAGCCCCATCACACGTACAAACCACCACCAGAAAGCCTAAATCCTGCAAAATTACAACATCCTAATCAAAATGTATACAACACGCATAGGCATAATCAACTATTATAAGCATTACACAAACTTGAGACATTTAAAAGACAAAAAGGTTAAACGAATAACTGTAATCATACACAAACAACTTAAACCCCTAAATGATTTCAGATTAAAATGAAAAAATCAATATAGCTTTTACATAAAATAAATTTTAGACCTAATTTTCTTGCCCAAGGCTGTGGTGTGTGTTAAGTTTTTTGAGATTTTTCTTTGCTATAGAAAGAGAAACAGCCTGATGATACCTTATGTGTCACACCTCGCCAATGGCGGAAACGCGAGTGCAACATCATGGATATCATCACAACACTTGGTGTCAAAATAGAGAAAATACTACATGCAGATAAATAGAGCAAAGTACAAACACAAAGTGTCGTAACGATACCCCAAAATAAATATCCAAAACAATCTCCAAGATATCTTCATTAAAACATAAAGTAAAATGAAAAGAAATCAAGTATCATAAACAAAATCCATCTTAATCAAACTAAACTCAAAGATAAGCCATCCTCAATGCAAACTAGGTCTCTTCTAATCGCGCCCTTCTATCTTAGCCTTAGAATGCTCACCTGAAAATGATGCTTAAAACGTCAACATAATGTTGGTGAGATTCATAGGTTTAAGACACACAAAACACCTCTATCATCAGTCCACTGTGATTATAAAACATAGCATAGAAGGACAGCAAAGATATATAGTTATTATACACTAGCATGCAATCATAGCTTACGGGACGGAACGTGCCCACCAATCCAAATAAAAATTGGGACGGAACGTGCCCACCGATCCAAGTTCACAATAATTGGGACGGAACGCGCCCACCGATCCAATATAATTCCCCTTCCGGCCGGACATAATAATAACGAGTAGAGCCACTAGGGCATCTTCCCACTCGTATAATCACCACAAATAAACACCATAATAACATGTAGTATAAGTATAATAACAATTACACGTCCATGCATTTTATAACCACATAATCACAGTAACTCAAAAATAATTTAAACAAGCATCATCTCTGATGAACTCAAATAAGTACATTTTATTACTATCATTTATCCTATTAATTTGACTTGTTTTACTATATTATGTATGAGGATTGATACTTAATCGTTTACTTTTGTAATTCTCAGGTAAAAACAAGCATTTGGTGAAACTTAGCGATTTTGGACTAATTATGGAGCAAAACATGCAAGAAGTTAAGAGTCTACTGAAATGAAGAAGATCAAGACTAATCTGCTCCAGATGCGCCGCATCTCACTCATTACATACGGCGCATCTCTAATAAGATATCACCAGATACGATCCAAGATACAAGAGGACATGCGCCGCATCTAATCATGGAGTTACGCCGCATCTTCTGGCGGTGTACGAATATTCCTGAATATTATAATCTTGGACCCCACGCGAAGTTAAGTCAATGCGCCGCATCTACTTACTAGATGCGCCGCATCTTCCCTCAGACAGAAACTATAAATACCCCAAGACCAGACGAATTTCGAGAGCAATATATTAGATTCGAAGACCGAAGCAGCAGAACCCTAGGACGAATTCAGTCAAGGAGGCATCACAAGACACACCAAACGAAGATACAAGAGCTGTAAGAAGGTGTTGCATGTGTTTAATTCATTAAGTAGTTTTGTTTTATTGTGTTAGCAAACTTTAATTCATCAGGATTGGTGGCTTGTGTAATGTGACAACGAAAGATTCCACTCCCTTTAATACTTGCTTTCCCATCAATTAAAGTTTATATGTTGATGTCTTTGGTTACTACTTATTAGTGCATTGATAACCTCTGTGTTTATTAGTGGCTTGCGGGCATTTGACTGCGGAAAATAATGTGGCTCCCACGGTTATTACTAAATTGATCACTTAGGAATAACTTTTAGACATAAGTAATCATTAAGGGTTTACTCGCCGATAAGAATAGGACCAACGAGAAAGGGTTAACTACATACACTTCATATAAAGCTATCAATAAAACAAGTGACAATCTACTTAATTGTAACCACCCGTAATTTTCCGAATATATTTTTTATACGAAACTTCTCTGTTTTTCATTTACGAACCTGTTCGGACTCATTTGACTCTAAAACGAGAAATTTACCTCGCGGAACGTAAAATTCGTACACAACGCGTATTGGCACAACCGACGATTTGTTTTGATTATTTTGTTATTCGTGAGAAACGAGGCGTATGAATAGTCGTTTTTATTAAATAAATAAAAAAAATATTCTAAACGCGAATATTAATTTATTCGGGCAACGAGAAATAAAGGTACACGTATTTATAATCAAAATTAATGGAAAAGCGATTTTAAAGTTAATGGAATAACTTTCGGGTGCTCGGGAAATGTTTATGTCACGATTATTTAGTCTCGTTTACGTGTCGTTAAAGATATGAGGGAATGTACAGTTTTACTCCCTATGGGCGCGCTAGGGTTCACCACTAGTCCTAAAGGTTCCCTATATAAACACATTTATAATATTTTTAGGGTTAGATTTCATTTGTTTCTTCTTCACAGCCACACTCTAACTCTCTCTCTCAAAATAGCCGCCCCATCCCACCCTCTATTTCCGGCCATAATTCCGGCCATTTGAGCCGCCACCGCCGCTCACCCTACCACACCGCCACCACCAACTTGCTTCTTTTAATCTCCTCATCATTTCCCTATACCTCACGCGCTCCAAGAACCTCCACCACCACCACTACGCGCCACCACAGCCGGGTTATTCAAGGAGTTGTTTTGGATCGAGCTATTCCAGCCGCTACGCGTCACCACCGCCGTGTTCTTCTCTCCTCTTTTCTCGTCATGGTAAAACCGAGAAAAGCCCCTCTTTATATATTCTTATATATATACAACCGATTATTTTGTTAAAGTTTTCGTGGATTTAAAAACAAGTTAAACCAAGGTTATTAGTTTTTCGTGAATAAAAAAAAAACGGGATTAAAACATGTTTTGATATGGATTTCGTGTGGTAAGAATCTGTGAGAAATTTTCTGTTGTTCCGGGTTGAAAACGGGTCGGGTCGAGACCCGTTTGGTTCCATAAATTGTCTCGGCAATATTGTTAGTGTTGTTGTTGTTGATTGTTGTTGTCCTCGTTTGGATGGAGTCTCGGTCTAACAGCCACAAGCGTGCGTATATTTGTGTCGGGTTTTAGTCTTGGTTACGGGTCCGTACGACCCAGCGTGTACTTACTTTGCTCTCGGGTCGGGTCGAATCCGGTTGTGCCTTGTGTGTGTCAAATTCAGAATTTGCTTAGTCTGTGGCTTATTTAGTCTTTTTGGATGTGGTCTTGTTGTGGATTTCGACTATGGTTGTTGGGTCAGATTTGACTTGGGCTTAACAGCCATATGGGTATGTTTGATGTTATTTTGGGCCGAAGCCCAAACTGGGTGCTTTTGGTTTTAAGGGTCACAAGTTATATGCTTTTGATATTAAAATAGAAAGAGTAAATTCGATTATAATTTGTTAATGCCGATTGATACGTTTCGGATTATGTTTGAAATTGTAAATTAGATTTGAATGTGGATTACAACTCGACTTTGGACTTATAATGGTTTTGTCTCGTTTGGACAATTGTGGATCGTTATCGGACTTACAACATTAGATATTGGACTTATTGAACATTTTGAGACTTGAGACGGTTTAATATATTAAACTCGAAAGGACTTTAATATATTAAACTCGGACCGGACACAAAATCTTCAATAAAACCAAAACTAATATTTACAAGGACAATAGCGAGACATAAACTTATTAAATATTGAAATTTCATATTTGATTAATCTAAGTCTCGACGACTTGAGAAAAACTAGTTTTATTAGTTAAAACTCTTTTTTTTATTATAAAACGATTATGTTTTATACAAGTTATTTGGGGATAAAGGGGTAAATGTCGAAACGTACAAACTAAGTTATTTGATTTGAGGTGTTTATTTGTCGTTAACTTCTAGGTTTGTCTTCCTTGGTTTGAGTTCTTGTCAGTATTCTCTCGACTATGTTGACGTCTCTTCTCTTTGGCGTGAGTTGTATGTCGAGTCTATGTCTTCTTACCACACCACACGAAACGTTGAAACTAAACTTTTGATAAGTTTTGAAAACTGAGTAATCCACGAAAACTACGACACATTGTCTTTTATAGACTTTATTATTTTGCGAGACGTGTTTTGAGATAATTGTATGCGTATTAGGTTGTGCCGATCATAGACCGTTGTGTACCGCTGTGCTTGTACCTTCGTGTACCCTCGTGCCGAGTGTTTTGAGAACGTTGTGATATGCTCTAGATGCCAGTCGTGTTAGTTGTGATCTTGCATTTCTGTGGCTAAGGTGAGTTCATGGCCCCTACTTTTACTTGTTTTATAACTGTTTTGGGGGAGAATACATGCTCGTTGTTTTTCACTAAACTTAATGATTTACAAACGTTTTTATACTGTGAACTACTGTGTTACATGATTTTGGACATATACGTGCGATGATGTGATTATATGCTGTGACATGTTTGTTTTGTGAGTATATGACGGCGCCACTGTTAACTCTCTGTTGAGAGCCTACGTGTATAGGTTCAGTTTGTGTAACTGTTAACTCTCTATTGAGAGCCTACGTGTATAGGTTCAGTTTGTGTAACTGTTAACTCTCTATTGAGAGCCTACGTGATATAGGTTCAGTTGGTGTAACTGTTAACTCTCTGTTGAGAGCCTACGTGTTGATAGATCTATCGGGGTAGCTCCCCACGTGATTTTGGTTATGAGTATGAGGAACATTTTGGGCTCAGTTGGCGCATCACTATATGTGTGTAGTATCTGTATGATTGATTATGGTTTGAGATGCTTTGACTATGTTATTACTTGTGGATTTGGTGTTAGAACTGTGATTTAGGCAGTGTGGACCTATGCTAGACTTGACTTGCTTGCGAACGATGATTTGAACTTGAAAACCTTTTGGTTCAACCATGCTTTTTAAACTAAAATCTATGAACTCACCAGCGTAAGCTGACCCTTTTAGCATGTATTTTCAGGTTTTAGATGATAGCTTATATCTGGAGGCGCTTGGCAAGGGGCATGGTCATAGACGACTCTGATATTTATATTTGGGACCGCTTTATTTATTTTTGGGCCTATTTCCGCACTACTCTTGAATCATGTAAATTTAACATTTTTGTAAATGAATTTTATTTTAAACGGTTAAGGCAAAACCGTTCTTTGTACCTTGTGTTGTGATACCAATTGAGTAGCACCCCAGTAACATGTATGCTTCCGCTGGACCCAATTTTCGGGGTGTGACAGATTGGTATCAGAGCCTAGGTTATAGAGAACTGGGTTTATTTTCTAAAACCTGGACTATAACCACTTTTATGAAAACTTAACCCTATGACCGCCACGTGCCTGCCTGCCAAGCTGATGCCTCGCGTATGATTTTGTTTAAGGATATAATTGATATGACGAGATAATTGATGATATACTTGACGTGATGTTTATGATATATTAGATGAGATGTTCTTGGTATATTTGACGAGTTGTTTGATGAGATGCTTGATTGTATACTTGTTGAGATGTGTGCATGACTATTGGATATTTTATATCCGCATTTTTTAGTTGTACACTATAAGAATTTCTATATGCTTATGCACGCACCGTACCTGTCACTGAGTTACGCTATTTCCTTGCGTAATCTCACTAATGAAAGTCGTGTTTGTATACTTGTCGTGATTTTTGGGAATGATTCTGGATATAATGGACATACTACTAGTGTAACTAGGCTTAGTATTCCAAAATTCATTGAACCTCGGGTGAATATAGACTGATCACCTATATTCAACCAGGGACAGTGGGACATAGCCTGATCACCTATGTCCGACTCAGAGGTGAATTTTGAAATACTTAGAGTAGTTGTAATGGAATTATGTTCGGGTTGGTCATTGATTTTTGGGATGGTACTATTTCGCGTGGGTACACAGACATTGGAATTTTACTTCAACACACACAACACACTGGCATCACAACACCACATGAATCGTAATGCCCTTGGCATCGCTATACTCCTCCATTATATGGAATTCCTGTTTGCCGCCGTCTGGCCGTATTTAGCATCGGGTCGAGTTAGATCCGATTGGCACCGTTTGAATCCGAGTTACTTATTTGTAACCCCTTCAGAGCGCTATAAGCCGTCCGAGCTTACCGGAACGTCTAGATTTGATTTTGACCATGTTTGGTTTTGAATTTTGGCTACGTTTGGAATTGATTTTGGCCACGTTTGGATTTGATTCTAGAACTTTTGGATTCGATTTTTGATTACGTTTGGATTCGATATCAACTATGTTTGGATTGGTTTTGGTTCTGATTTAATTCGAGTCGTTTGATTTTGTGATTTTGGACGTCATCCTGGATTTGGATTTGTTACTCGGCCTTGTTTTGTTGTGGTCTTGTTACAGTCGCCTCTACCCTAAGCGTTGTGCTCAATCGATGATGCTCATTTTTCCGATCGATGTTGTTCAATCGAAGCTGTTCCATCAATGTTGTATCTCCCGCTTTAAGTACTATGCACATTACTGATCCAACCGATAGATTGCTTGTAGCAATCAGCATCTTCCCTCAGAGTTGTACTCTGAACTCGCTAAACTCTTTACTTGGCAGAGATTCCACGCCCAACAGAAATTTTAAGACCCTAAGGAGTAAACTAAACCGCGTTCCTTGGGACAATCACCGAATTTTTCTCTCGTCCCTCGGGAAACACCAGCTATTTTTGCTAACCTCTTATAGGATAATAAACTGTGTTGCCATTAATTTACAAACTGCTTTTGATTGTTCTACCGACCATTTGCGGTCATCCTACAAAATGTTTTACTACTATTTCACGAAAATCAAAATTTTGATCTTACTACCATTTTATAAATGACGAACTGTTTTCCTGTTACGATGTTATGAATCAAACTAAAAATCCAAAATTTTGAACTTGCTACAATTTTACAAATGATGAAATTGTTTTTCCTATTATCCTATAAGTTGCTTGACAAATCATTTGATGAATCATTTTGTAAGACGATTTGCTGTTTTGTTGCTATATCAGAAACTAGACCTCTGTAGCGAATCCCGCACCTCTACCTGATTAATCGAGTGTGGCAATGGTTGGGAAACCTAACGAAATCATGAACCGTGAATTCGAACGACTTTAGTAAAGTCGCATCCCTAACAGCAAAGCTCTTCGAAGCTCGCGAAAAAGTCCTGAATTCTCGCGGGAACGTGAGGATGAATCCTCGCATGTATATACTCATCCCTTTTCAACCGTAACGAGTAACTTGAATTGAATCGCGAGGTCGCGATTCCGTTAAGGAGGTGAGACTGTAACCACCCGTAATTTTCCGAATATATTTTTTATACGAAACTTCTCTGTTTTTCATTTACGAACCTGTTCGGACTCATTTGACTCTAAAACGAGAAATTTACCTCGCGGAACGTAAAATTCGTACACAACGCGTATTGGCACAACCGACGATTTGTTTTGATTATTTTGTTATTCGTGAGAAACGAGGCGTATGAATAGTCGTTTTTATTAAATAAATAAAAAAAAAATATTCTAAACGCGAATATTAATTTATTCGGGCAACGAGAAATAAAGGTACACGTATTTATAATCAAAATTAATGGAAAAGCGATTTTAAAGTTAATGGAATAACTTTCGGGTGCTCGGGAAATGTTTATGTCACGATTATTTAGTCTCGTTTACGTGTTGTTAAAGATATGAGGGAATGTACAGTTTTACTCCCTATGGGCGCGCTAGGGTTCACCACTAGTCCTAAAGGTTCCCTATATAAACACATTTATAATATTTTTAGGGTTAGATTTCATTTGTTTCTTCTTCACAGCCACACTCTAACTCTCTCTCTCAAAATAGCCGCCCCATCCCACCCTCTATTTCCGGCCATAATTCCGGCCATTTGAGCCGCCACCGCCGCTCACCCTACCACACCGCCACCACCAACTTGCTTCTTTTAATCTCCTCATCATTTCCCTATACCTCACGCGCTCCAAGAACCTCCACCACCACCACTACGCGCCACCACAGCCGGGTTATTCAAGGAGTTGTTTTGGATCGAGCTATTCCAGCCGCTACGCGTCACCACCGCCGTGTTCTTCTCTCCTCTTTTCTCGTCATGGTAAAACCGAGAAAAGCCCCTCTTTATATATTCTTATATATATACAACCGATTATTTTGTTAAAGTTTTCGTGGATTTAAAAACAAGTTAAACCAAGGTTATTAGTTTTTCGTGAATAAAAAAAAATGGGATTAAAACATGTTTTGATATGGATTTCGTGTGGTAAGAATCTGTGAGAAATTTTCTGTTGTTCCGGGTTGAAAACGGGTCGGGTCGAGACCCGTTTGGTTCCATAAATTGTCTCGGCAATATTGTTAGTGTTGTTGTTGTTGATTGTTGTTGTCCTCGTTTGGACGGAGTTTTGGTCTAACAGCTACAAGCGTGCGTATATTTGTGTCGGGTTTTAGTCTTGGTTACGGGTCCGTACGACCCAGCGTGTACTTACTTTGCTCTCGGGTCGGGTCGAATCCGGTTGTGCCTTGTGTGTGTCAAATTCAGAATTTGCTTAGTCTGTGGCTTATTTAGTCTTTTTGGATGTGGTCTTGTTGTGGATTTCGACTATGGTTGTTGGGTCAGATTTGACTTGGGCTTAACAGCCATATGGGTATGTTTGATGTTATTTTGGGCCGAAGCCCAAACTGGGTGCTTTTGGTTTTAAGGGTCACAAGTTATATGCTTTTGATATTAAAATAGAAAGAGTAAATTCGATTATAATTTGTTAATGCCGATTGATACGTTTCGGATTATGTTTGAAATTGTAAATTAGATTTGAATGTGGATTACAACTCGACTTTGGACTTATAATGGTTTTGTCTCGTTTGGACAATTGTGGATCGTTATCGGACTTACAACATTAGATATTAGACTTATTGAACATTTTGAGACTTGAGACGGTTTAATATATTAAACTCGAAAGGACTTTAATATATTAAACTCGGAACGGATACAAAATCTTCAATAAAACCAAAACTAATATTTACAAGGACAATAGCGAGACATAAACTTATTAAATATTGAAATTTCATATTTGATTAATCTAAGTCTCGACGACTTGAGAAAAACTAGTTTTATTAGTTAAAACTCTTTTTTTTATTATAAAACGATTATGTTTTATACAAGTTATTTGGGGATAAAGGGGTAAATGTCGAAACGTACAAACTAAGTTATTTGATTTGAGGTGTTTATTTGTCGTTAACTTCTAGGTTTGTCTTCCTTGGTTTGAGTTCTTGTCAGTATTCTCTCGACTATGTTGACGTCTCTTCTCTTTGGCGTGAGTTGTATGTCGAGTCTATGTCTTCTTACCACACCACACGAAACGTTGAAACTAAACTTTTGATAAGTTTTGAAAACTGAGTAATCCACGAAAACTACGACACACTGTCTTTTATAGACTTTATTATTTTGCGAGACGTGTTTTGAGATAATTGTATGCGTATTAGGTTGTGCCGATCATAGACCGTTGTGTACCGCTGTGCTTGTACCTTCGTGTACCCTCGTGCCGAGTGTTTTGAGAACGTTGTGATATGCTCTAGATGCCAGTCGTGTTAGTTGTGATCTTGCATTTCTGTGGCTAAGGTGAGTTCATGGCCCCTACTTTTACTTGTTTTATAACTGTTTTGGGGGAGAATACATGCTCGTTGTTTTTCACTAAACTTAATGATTTACAAACGTTTTTATACTGTGAACTACTGTGTTACATGATTTTGGACATATACGTGCGATGATGTGATTATATGCTGTGACATGTTTGTTTTGTGAGTATATGACGGCGCCACTGTTAACTCTCTGTTGAGAGCCTACGTGTATAGGTTCAGTTTGTGTAACTGTTAACTCTCTATTGAGAGCCTACGTGTATAGGTTCAGTTTGTGTAACTGTTAACTCTCTATTGAGAGCCTACGTGATATAGGTTCAGTTGGTGTAACTGTTAACTCTCTGTTGAGAGCCTACGTGTTGATAGATCTATCGGGGTAGCTCCCCACGTGATTTTGGTTATGAGTATGAGGAACATTTTGGGCTCAGTTGGCGCATCACTATATGTGTGTAGTATCTGTATGATTGATTATGGTTCGAGATGCTTTGACTATGTTATTACTTGTGGATTTGGTGTTAGAACTGTGATTTAGGCAGTGTGGACCTATGCTAGACTTGACTTGCTTGCGAACGATGATTTGAACTTGAAAACCTTTTGGTTCAACCATGCTTTTTAAACTAAAATCTATGAACTCACCAGCGTAAGCTGACCCTTTTAGCATGTATTTTCAGGTTTTAGATGATAGCTTATATCTGGAGGCGCTTGGCAAGGGGCATGGTCATAGACGACTCTGATATTTATATTTGGGACCGCTTTATTTATTTTTGGGCCTATTTCCGCACTACTCTTGAATCATGTAAATTTAACATTTTTGTAAATGAATTTTATTTTAAACGGTTAAGGCAAAACCGTTCTTTGTACCTTGTGTTGTGATACCAATTGAGTAGCACCCCAGTAACATGTATGCTTCCGCTGGACCCAATTTTCGGGGTGTGACATTAATCATAAGGACAGCCCTCTTATTGTCTCGAGTATTTATCTGTGTACGTGTGTGCTACTTGCTGATTCGTGCCTATTGGTTTATTTTATTATTTAATTGCAAACAAATCGTGCCAGTCTCTCAGGCTGAAACCCCCTTGCGTTAGGATATTAAAATACTGATTAGAATAACGAGATAATACGTTCCACTCTTAGTGATCGACACTCTACTTACCATTATATTCATACTGACCGGGTACACTGCTCGTTAAGTGTGTGTGTTATTGATAAGTCGGCTAAATATAAATTTAAAACTTGAGTAGGCATTAAAACTGCTAAACCGCAACGACACATCACGCGCATCAATCTCCATCCCAAATTTAAAACAAAGTAAAAATTGAGACTATGAACTCACCTCAAATCCGCAGCTTCCAAGTTATCAACACACAAATCTATATCACAAAAATAACAATCACGTTACACGCGACCAAGCTAAAAGCCATAGTCCGTGTAACACACATATGATGGATGTCTAAGGTTCATATAACCCACTATGGATTACCTAGACACCATACTAATCACCACCCAATACTTGACACTCACTAAATCCCTTTATTAAAACTTTCAGAAAACGCAGATTTATGGGGTACATTCACCCACATAAAATCACGGCGAATAATGCTTCACAACTCACACCAAAAATCAAACATGATCTTTCATAAGCATACAAGCTTGTCCCAGAAGATTATGCACTAAAAACACACACAAGTACCCAATAAAAAATCAAACATGACAACTATCCAGATTCGGATCTGATCGGACATCAAAAAGTTTTGACCTCATAGACCCACTCACACAACTTATTATCATCTAATTTTCGCGTGGAAGTCAAATATAATATAGAACTTGATTCCCACAGAAGACCTTATCCAAATTCCACTTTCAAAGCCACCTTTGACCTCAATACTTTTACCCTAATTCTGTCCCGGTTTAACTGTTTTGACACCTTAACTTACAAAAATCGTTTGACTGCCTTCCCGACCTCAAAATTGATCGTGGTCAGACTTTTTGGAAATCTCTTTCTCTGAACTATAATTTAGACACAAAATTCGTGATCTAACTCATCTTCATCTATTAATTACAATCGTATCTTTACAGACCTTTAAATCTGCCAGATTCATGACTCTTTAATTAACAACTTTTAAACCCTAATTACTTCACCAATTATCACAAGATTATTAATTATTGATTCCTACATGTTTAATATCATAAATTTACAGATCTTAATATAAACCCTAGATCCACCATAATTTGTTACATGCATAATAAAAATTAATTACACCATTAGGGTTTACTAGAGACATACCTTAAATTGAATTATTGAAACTCAAAAAAAAAACTTCTTCTCTTCTCCTTGGATGTGATCGACCGAATTTTCAACAAGAGGAGAATGAGGGTTTTTGGTTTGTATTTATAGACCTCTAGAAACCCTAAGTGAATAACTTTTCCTCCAAGATTTGTATCCTAATCAAATTTGGTTTCTTTTTTTTTTTTCTTTTTCCCTTTATTCGGCCGAATATACTATATTATATATATATATATATATATATATATATATATATATATATATATATATATATATATATATATATATATATATATATATATATATTTTATTAAATTTATTTATTACACTTAAAATCTTGTATTTTTGATATTTTATAAAAACCCCGTATCAAAACCTAATGTCTTACGCGAATAACTTAAATTTTACGACAACCGGAAAAATATCATTTTCACTCAAAGTTTCCAAAAATAGATTTCTCATACTTATTATTAATATAAACCATAATAACCAACTCCACGTAACTTACTTACGCTCAAAACACTTGAACGAAGAATCGTTACACAAAACCACAAAACCCCAACAAAATACACAAGTCATTTCTACACCACAAAGGCGATCAAAATGAACTCATCCCAAAATCTAACACTACTCAACATGACAAAATCTCACACCAAGGGATTTAGTGGTCAACACACGCACTTACACCACTTATATACCACATACAATACACATATCACATATAAGCAAGTAATACGCACCAAGCAAAATTAAATGAGTTGAGACTATAGGTCAAACTAACCTGCTAAAAATCACGGTTGTGACATTATGTGTATGTTTTTAGAAAAGATAATGCAAAACAGGTGTTTAACATGCAACAAACCATGGTAATATTTAACCTTTAAGTTTTCAGATTGGCTCGACGTGTGAACAGTGTCGGCTCGAGCCGTGGCTCCACAACGCACCCAAACCGTCTCACTCCCTCAAACGGACTTCCAACTCAGCGGCTTCCAGTGGCGAAGCTTGGGAAAAAATTTAGGGGGGTCGGGATCTAAAATTCTATAATGCTTAGTATATACCGAAATTAAAATGGGGGGTCGAAACCGAATATACCGAAATTTTTCTACACGAAAACTATATACCCCTACATCGTAAAAAAAATTCCTGGGGGTCGGGCGCCCCCTCCCGCCCCTTAATAGCTGCGCCCCTGGCGGCTTCGCAACAATGTCGGCTCCTGTTGGGAATTAAATGTTATGAAGATTAAGTATCAAGAATTACAAGTATTAACAGTTCCAACTGCTGAGAAGAATACTCTAACAGTTCCAACTGCTGATGTATATCTTAGGACTGCTCAAGTTATAACTAACAGTTCCAACTGCTAGTTGATACTGTGGAGTTGAGACTGCTAGATGGATAAGTATTGAAAAGATATTTATGTACTAAAGTCAAGAATATACGGTAGATAATATCTTACTCCATGTGCTTAGTTAACAAGTTGTGTACACAGATACATGTTGTATCTTATGTACTGACACACTCAAGATAAGTTAACCAAGTAAGTCGGCTAGACTTTAAGCAATATTGTAAAGATCTTCTTGGACTATAAAAGAAGATCTTAGTCTAGTGATATGTGTGTGTCTAACAAGTGATTATCGAATACTTAGAACTCATAACTGTTAGATAAGAACAAACACAAATATATCACAAGTTAGAAAAACTTAAGATTCAAGGTTGTAACCCTAGTGATATTTCAAGATCACTCGTATTATTTTTGAATAATATTGAATCGTTTTGGTGAGAAGCTTTCATTGTTCATTGTCATAGAACAAACATAACCATTCCATTTCCATAACATACACAACCTTCTAAGTGTGATTGAGTGAATTCCGCGCACTTAATCATATTAACACAACATATCATATACACAAAGTTGACAAGGTTTAACCACCTTATAGTGTATCTAGGGTCCTAACAAGTGGTATCAGAGCAAGGCTGATATAGTTGTTTTTAGAAGAAACAGAAATGGATGTATAAGATGTTCAAACCAATGTTGCTGCAAAGTTGCCCATGATCAAACCGAATGAGTTTGAGTTATGGAGGATGAGAGTTGAGCAATATTTTATGGTTCAAGATTATGCTCTTTGGGATATAATTCAGTATGGTGATTCCTTCACTCTAGGCTATTCAGATGTTCTTATTGAAGGGAAAACAGTTAGAAAAAGAAATACTGGACCAATTTCAAATAAAGAAAAGATACAAAAAAGAAATAATCAGAAAGCAAGAAACTTGTTGCTTATGACCATTCCTGGTGAGCAGATGCTATCTTTTAGCAAATATCTTGATGCAAAAACTCTTTTTGAAGAGATTTGTGCATGGTTTGGTGGTAATGAAACTACCAAGAAAACACAAAAGACATTGCTGAAGCAACAATTTGAAAACTTTACTGCTTTTAGTAATGAGTCTCTTGATAAGCTGTTTTCAAGATTACACAAGCTTGTCAGTCAGTTAGCTGTGTTGGGTATTGAGACTGAGAAGGAAGATCTCAACATGAAGTTCTTGAAAAGTCTACCTGATGAATTCCATACTCATGTTATTATCTGGATGAACAAACCAGAAATTGAAACAATGAAACTTAATGATTTGTTCAACAACTTTAAAATTGTTGAATAAAGTCTAAAAAGGGGTGGAAACTATGGTACTAGTTCTGGGAATGTGGCACTTTTGTCAACTCCCAGTGTTAGTCATACAGAAGAGGTAGATGAAGTTGAAGATGTTTCTAATGTTACTTATGGTGGTCCTTCCACTAGTTTACAAAAGGATGTTGCTGGACTTGGAGATCCAACATTCTATGCCTTTATAACCAGTCAATCTAATGGTTCTCCTCTAAATCATGAAGACCTTGAACAGGTAGATGGTGATGATTTGGAAGAAATGGATATTAAGTGGCAAGTTGCCTTACTTAGTATGAGGGCTAAGAAGTATTGGCAGAGAACTGGGAAGCAGATTACCATAAATGGTAATGATACTGTTGGGTTTGATAAGAAGAAAGTGGAATGTTTTAACTGTCATAGGTTGGGACACTTTGCTAAAGAATGTAGAAGCCCAAGGAAGCAGGATAATAGGAACACATGGTATAAACAAGAGAGGAAGAAGGAAGTACTGGTGGAAGAGTCAAAGGCTATGCTGGCTATTGATGGTATTGGATATGATTGGAGCTCTATGGCTGTTGAAGAGGAAGCACCACCAAATGCTGCTCTTATGGCCAATGAATTTGCTCTAATGGCCTTTTCTGATTCAGAGGTAGATGTCATTTCTACTTGTACTAATTCATGTCCTAATCTTAAAAATTATGAAGACATTAAAAAGAGATTTGATGCTTTTAGAGAAGAGTTAATTGATGCCCTTCATAATTTAGCTAATCATAAGAGATGTGTAGGAGTTCTAGAAAAACAAATCCAACATTTTCAAAAGAATGAATCTACTTTTACAGATGATTTGAATGCTTTAAAAAGAAATGTAGAATTCAAGGATGAGTGTATTGTTATAATGAATGAGTCACTAGCAAAACACAAAAGAGAAAAAGAAAATGTTACTTTAACTGTAGATGCTTTAGCTCATGCCTCAGAAGGAGTTAATAAGATCTTTGAAGCTCAAGTAAACAATAAGGTTAATTCAGGTGTAGGTTACAAATCTGTCCCTCCACCATATAGAGGTGTTCATTCACCTCCAGGTGTTGACCTAGCACACATAGGTTTAGCTGAGTTTCAAGAACCAATCATGGAATATGGTTCTAAGGCTAGTAAGAGTCTTAAGGTAGAAAAGATAAGTAAAAGTTTAGATAAAACTTTACTTTATCAGGACAAGGTGTCCTTTGTTAAGAAAGGAGATGCTATAGTTGTTGAGGATTGTACAACTGATAGTGATGATGAAGAAGAACAGGTTATGTCTAAACCTAAAGTGGTTAAGAAAGTAGGAACAAATGTTCCTAAGATAGTCAAACACAATACTGATAGGCCTAAATCAAACATTAAGCATGTTAGGCAACCAGTTAGATATTGTGAACAATATAGAACCACCAACAAGCCCAGAGGTAACCAAAGGAATTGGAACAACCTCAAGTCTAACCAATTAGGTGATGACTTTGCTTTTTATAACAAAGCTTGTTACACATGTGGTAGTTTTGACCATCTTGCATCTTTCTGCAACCAATGGGTATCTGGTTATGAAAACAATAGGGTGAATTACAAAAGGCAAAATCCTCAAACTCACTTTCACTCTAAGTCTAAAAATTTAAAACCCAGAGCAGTTTCGACAGCAGTCTCTACTGCTAGGCAAGCAGTTTCAACTGCTAGACCATTTAAGACTGTTAACCCAAAACAAACAGTTAAAAGTGCAAAAGTAACTTTTAAACATGCACCAAAAACTGTTACAAGGCCCATTCAATTAAAAGCAGTGGTCCAAAAACATGTTTGGAAACCAAAGGGCTCAACTGCAAAGCCAGCAGTTAAAACTGCTAGGAAAGCAGTTGGTACTGCTGCTTGGAAAAACAGGGCAAATGCTGTTAAGGCCTCAGCATGTTGGATTCTTAAATCCAATGTTGCATCAACTGTCCTTAAAAGATTGAATTATATTGATGCAAGAGGCAGATCCAAGTCAGTAATGGCTTGGATCCCCAAAAGAAACTAACACTCTTTTTTATGTGTAGGAACATTCAAATGATCAGGAAGAGGATCAAGGATACTCAGATAGTGGATGTTCAAGACACATGACAGGCAACAAGTCTTATCTCTCAGACTTTCAATCAATAGATGGAGGCTATGTTACCTTTGGAGGAGGTGTTGGTGGCAAAATTTCTGGTAAAGGTACCATTAAAACTGAAAATTTAGATTTTGAAGATGTGTTCTATGTAAAAGAGCTAAATTATAATCTTTTTAGTGTCTTACAAATGTGTGACAAAAAGAACAATGTTCTTTTCTGTGAGACTGAATGTCTTGTACTTTCTCCTGATTTTAAGATGCCTGATGAAAGTCAAGTACTTCTTAGAATTCCTAGAAAGGGCAATATGTACAGTGTAGACATGAAGAATATTGTTCCTAAAAGGAATTTAACTTGTCTTGTTGCAAAGGCCACATTGGATGAATCAATGTTATGGCATAGAAGGCTTGGTCATATTAATTTCAAAACCATAAATAAAATTGTTAAGAATGGTTTGGTAAGAGGTTTACCTCACAAAAGATTTGAAAATGATCAAACATGCATTGCTTGTCTTAAAGGCAAACAACACAAAGCCACTTGTAAGCCCAAGATTTTTAACTCTATCAATCAATCATTGTTTATGCTGCATATGGACTTATTTGGACCTGTTTCAGTAATGAGCATAATGCATAAGAGATATTGTCTAGTTATTACTGATGACTATAGTAGATTTACATGTGTTTTCTTTTTAGCTACTAAGGATGAGACATCAAGCATCCTTAAGGATTTTATTACACAGATAGAAAACCAAGTAAGCAAGAAAGTAAAAGTCATTAGATGTGATAATGGGACAGAGTTTAAGAATAGAGTTATGGATGATTTCTGCAAACAAAAAGGTATTAGAAGAGAATTTAGTGTTGCTAGAACACCACAACAGAATGGTGTTGTTGAAAGAAAGAATAGAACACTAATTGAAGCTGCTAGAACAATGTTAACTGATTCTAAGCTACCAATAACCTTTTGGGCTGAGGCAGTCAACACTGCTTGCTATGTTCAAAATAGAGTTTTAATTGTGCAGCCTCACAATAAGACATCATATGAACTTTTTAATGGTAGAACTCTTGCAATAGGATTTCTTAGACCTTTTGGATGTCATGTGACCATTCTCAATACCTTAGACCATTTAGGAAAATTCGATGGTAAAGCAGATGAAGGATTCTTTGTTGGATATTCTCTTAATAGCAAAGCATTTAGAGTTTACAACATAAGAACAGAAATAGTAGAGGAAAACCTACATGTGGAGTTTTTAGAAAACAAATCCAATGTAGAAGGTTAAGGACCAAAATGGCTATTTGATCTAGAGTATCTAACAAATTCAATGAATTATGTGCCTGTTGTTGCAGAAACTAATGATTTTGCAGGTTCTAATACAACAAATGAGGCAGTGTTAGAGAAAGATCAAAATGATGTGATAATGCCAATAGGGTCAAGTACAATTGTGGAATCAACTTCAACAACTGATGAATCTTCTTCTAGCAAAGCTAAAGAAGGTGTTGAAGATGAAAGAAAAGAAGGTGGAACTCAGGAACAACAAAATGTTTCTGCTGGTAGCATTTCTGTTGCTGCTGGTAGTGTATCTGTTTCTGCTGGTGATTCTGCTGCTAAGCTTACTGATTCTGCTGTTCGGCCAAATGACTCTGCTGCTGGCCCTTCAGAAACAAAAGAAGCAGAATTCTCAGATAATGAGGTGGATTTCAACAATCTCCCATCAAATTATCAAGTTCCTTCTACTCCACAAACAAGAATTCACAAAGTCCACTCCCTGGAACATGTGATTGGAGATGTACAGTCAGGTGTGAAGACAAGACAACAACTGATGTCTTCAGACCAACAAGGGCTTCTTGATGCCCTTTATGCTTCAAAACAGCATGAGCTTTCAAACTCTTGCTTGTTTGTATGTTTTCTCTCACAAGTTGAACCAAAGACCATTCTGAAAGCCCTAGATGATTCAAGCTGGTTAGAAGCTATGCAAGAAGAGCTTCTTCAGTTCAAGATTCAGAAGGTATGGGTGCTAGTTAATTTACCTACAGGTGTGAAGGTAATTGGCACTAGATGGGTTTTTAAGAACAAAAGGGATGAAAGGGGAATAGTGATTAAGAATAAGGCTAGATTAGTAGCGCAAGGGTACACACAAGAAGAAGGAATAGACTATAATGAGGTTTATGCTCCTGTAGCAAGGATTGAGGCAATTAGGCTTTTCTTAGCTTATGCTTCATTTTTAGGCTTCGCAGTCTACCAAATGGATGTCAAGAGTGCATTTTTATATGGAACAATTGAAGAAGAGGTGTATGTTTCACAACCTCCAGGCTTCATTGACCCACAACATCCAAACAAAGTGTACATAGTAGTGAAAGCTCTATATGGCCTTCATCAGGCACCAAGAGCTTGGTATGCAACACTAGCTTCCTACTTATTAGAAAATGGATTTCAAAGAGGAAAGATTGATCAGACACTTTTCATCAAACAGCACAAGAAGGATCTTCTGTTAGTGCAGGTGTATGTGGATGACATTATCTTTGGATCTACTAGGAAAGAGATGTGTTTAGAATTTGAGAAGCTTATGAAAGATAAGTTTCAGATGAGTTCCATGGGGGAACTTACATTCTTTTTGGGTTTGCAAGTTAAGCAATCATCTGAAGGCATATTTATTAGTCAAGACAAATATGTTGCAGAGATACTTAGAAAATTTCAATTTGCTGATTCAAAAATAGCAAGCACACCAATGGACTCTGAGAAGCACCTTCTGAAAGATGAAGATGGAGAGAGTGTAGATATACACACTTACAGATCTATGATAGGCTCTTTGATGTACCTTACATCATCTAGACCTGATATCATGTTCCCTGTTTGTGTTTGTGCAAGATTTCAAGTTACTCCAAAGGTTTCTCATTTAACTGCAGTCAAGAGAATTTTTAGATATCTCAAAGGTCAACCAAGGTTGGGTATATGGTATTCTAGGGAATCTCCTTTTGACTTGGTAGCATATTCGGATAGTGATTATGCTGGTGCTAGCTTGGACAGAAAGTCAACAACTGGAGGATGTCAATTCCTTGGGTGTAGACTTGTCTCATGGCAGTGTAAGAAGTAAACAAGTGTGGCAAATTCAACAACTGAAGCTGAATATATAGCTGTTGCAAGTTGCTCTAGTCAAGTTCTATGGCTTCAAAACCAACTTCTTGATTATGGGTACAATTTCTTAAACACTGTTATTCATATTGATAATAGTAGTACAATTTGTATTATTAAGAATCCAGTACAACATTCTAAAACAAAACACATTGAAATTAGACATCACTTTATAAGAGACTGCAATGAGAAAAGGTTAATTCAAGTTCTTAAAATTGCTTCAGAACATAATTTTGCAGATCTGCTAACCAAAGCTTTTGATGTTGGAAGGTTTCAGTACTTGGTAGCAAGTATTGGAATGCTAAATATTTAAAATTTCTAATCTTTGTGGTTTTTATATATGTTAAGGTTGTACTGATATCTTTGTAAATTGAGACTGTTCAATAAAACAGTTTGTACTGCTAGTTCATATTTTGTTTAAACAGTTCATACTGTTGGTCATATGTTGATACTGCTATAAGACAAATGTTGTGCATTTTGTTTCTTGGTTTTGGACTAACAATTTCAGGTATGAACTTTGAGCAATAAGGAAATTTCAAGTGAAATGGAAGCAAAAGAAAAGTGATTCTAGTTGCTTTCATAACAGGTTTATGATGGACTGAGTTTGGGAATGTAAAACTCCTTAAAACTTCTTTCTTGAAACCTGGTTATCATATTTCACATTGAATTGATGACTTAGTTGATCAGATAGTAACTGATGCAACTCACTTTCTATCATTTTATACTTTCAAGTATAATGTGCAAGTCTAAGGACATCTGATAGAAAGAACATCTAGTAAAAGTGAATCTAACACTTGTGTTAGAGGCAACAATTACTATGAGCTGGAAACCCTGTCAAGAAAGCCTTTTGAATAGGTTTATCTTTACACAGGTAGTTATTTATAACTGAAAAACATTGGTTCTCACACAACCAGAGGTTGCTTTAAACCGAAATTTTGTTTAAGTGTCTGTTATACACTTAATCCCTTCAAAATGGTTGAAAGCAGTATGATTTTTCAATTCTAAAATCATGAACATACTGCTAAGTCAAACAATTTCTTAAACAAGGATTTTCAAGGATTCACAAAAACCATCCATTGATGGACCATGAATCAAATGTCCACTGATTCACCTCTCATAGGAGTTAACACACCTAGAAGTGATGAGGGCAGTAACTTAAACTCTTAAGGAATTGATGGCTTCATGTACAATATTGTCTGACAACAAGTTCTAAATGATGGATCAGATGATAAGGAAAGATATATTTTGGTACATAGTGAGATCTTCCAAACAAGGGGAGGAAACAAAAGTTATTTGTGTCTCAGGGGAGGTAACAATCTCAGGGGAGGAAATAATAGCCCAGAAAAAGGAAGATAATCCAATAAAAGGAAGGAGAAGACAAGAGCATACAAGATGATGAGGAGGTTGAAAATGACAAGAATAGAGCTTATTCTGGAGTATTATATATATTCAGAAGGGATGAAGCATTCCAAAGGAGAAAGTTCTATCTAGGTCAAACGAAGAAAAGTTTCAATTTCACTTGCAAAGGCATGCTGATAGATGATTTCACTTGTTGAAACAAGCATCCAAGATACACAGCATCATTGCCTCTTATAATTCCTCCATCCAAGGAAATTGCACCATCTTTTAGTCCAAGATTGGAGCAATGTATTGATATTGTTGAAGTCAAAGATCAGAAAGCAGATGAGCTTCTAAGAAAGAGATTCAAATCTCTCAGAACAGAAGAAAGTTCAGATCAAGGGTCTGACTATGAAGTGTTTGAAAGATCTTCACAATCCATAAATTTAATTCAGAAACATGTTGGAATGAATTCACATGTTTAGGGGAGGATTGTTGGGAATTAAATGTTCTGAAGATTAAGTATCAAGAATTACAAGTATTAACAGTTCCAACTGCTGAGAAGAATACTCTAACAGTTCCAACTGCTGATGTATATCTTAGGACTGCTCAAGTTATAACTAACAGTTCCAACTGCTAGTTGATACTGTTGAGTTGAGACTGCTAGATGGATAAGTATTGAAAAGATATTAGTGTTCTAAAGTCAACAATATACGGTAGATAATATCTTACTCCATGTGCTTAGTTAACAAGTTGTGTACACAGATACATGTTGTATCTTATGTACTGACACACTCAAGATAAGTTAACAAGTAGGTCGGCTAGACTTTAAGCAATATGTAAAGATCTTCTTGGACTATAAAAGAAGTTCTTAGTCTAGTGATATGTGTGTGTCTAACAAGTGATTATCGAATACTTAGAACTCATAACTGTTAGATAAGAACAAACACAAATATATCACAAGTTAGAAAAAACTTAAGATTCAAGGTTGTAACCCTAGTGATATTTCAAGATCACTCGTATTATTTTTGAATAATATTGAATCGTTTTGGTGAGAAGCTTTCATTGTTCATTGTCATAGAACAAACATAACCATTCCATTTCCATAACATACACAACCTTCTAAGTGTGATTGAGTGAATTCCGCGCACTTAATCATATTAACACAACATATCATATACACAAAGTTGACAAGGTTTAACCACCTTATAGTGTATCTAGGGTCCTAACAACTCCCAACTATAAAACCACTTTAACAGGTGCTTTAATTGTATCATGCGGTTCAACCCATAGTTGTCAAAATCGCGATCCTGATCGTAGGATCGTACGATCCTACACACAAAAAACGATCAGGATCTTAACAAAATCGTAACTCAAGTAGGATCGTATCAGGATCGTAGGATCGCGCGTAGGATCGCCTATTATTAATTTTTTTTTTATTATTATTTTTTTGCTATATGAACTTTTTAAGCATAAGCCCGTGTCTTAAAGCCCAATGACTAAGAATTCTTCAAGAAAGCTATTATTTTGGTGCTGTTAAATCATTATGCTTTTATGCATAGTTGTTAAGATCCCGATCCTGATCTTAGGATCTTACGATTCTACGAAGCAAAAACGATCCGGATCCTATGTAGGATCTTAACAAGCTTAAGATCTTATAGGATCCCGATCTTGATCATAGGATCTTAAGATCTACTCCGATCCGATCTTACTTTTCTCGAACCGCAAACAAAAAAAACTACAAATTTATGGTTATGTTTTTATAAAATTAAAAAAACAACATGAGATTCTTCTTAAACATTTCATATTCATAATTTATGACAACATTTTCATGAAATATTCATATAATTTCATGTTTATAATATATAATAATTTGTAGATTTGAATAGTATTACAAAGACCATTTAATAATAGCATTATAGTAGGATCTTAGGATCCCGATCCTATCTTACGATCACGATCTTGCAAAGACGAAAACGATCCTAGGTAGGATCCCGATCTTGAAAACCTTGGTTTTATGTACTATTTAGAAATAGTTTATATGTGTCTTTTTGGGGTTATTATGAAAAACGATTTCGTGCTTTGTAACATGTCAGAAGCTTGTTTTGAATTAAACCATCTAGACACTTGACTCAATTTTGTTCATAATTTATTTTATGTTACATATAAAAGCATGACTATCTGTTAAAAAATTTCAGTAATATTATCAGAATATCTTAATTTAATTTATTTGGTCACCTAAGAAAAAAAAATATTGTGTTGCCCTCTATTATAAATTATGTCGTTTCATTTTCAAATACAATCTATTTATCTTTTTGCATTAATCTAAATGTTATCACGAAAAATCTATAATAAAAAATATTGAAACAAGAAGTAGTTGCACGTATGTAGTAACTTTGTGCAAGTATGCATTCAAATATATCTAATATTCTACTACTACGGTACTTGAACATATAACTTTTTCTTTTATCATCCATTTAGATTCGTTTATCATATGAAATATTATCTAGAAATATAAAACTACAACCCCTATACAAAAATAAATACAATTTCATAGGATCTTACGATCCCGATCCGATACTACGATTACGATATTGCAAAGCCAAAAACGATCCTAGATAGAATCCCGATCCTCACAAACTTGGTTCAACCACTTTAATTCTGGCTAATTTTCATTTTAGACACAAAACTAACTAAATTTCTACTTTTGACACCAAACTTTCATCATTTTGCCATTACAAAACAATTACTTAAGCCGGCTTAAATCAAAACCCCACGTACCGGAACCACCACCACCTCCCGTCGCTTCCGACAAATTTCAGGTCTTCACACACACACACACACACTCCGTATAAAATATCTCAAATTTTATAAAACTTAATTCCATTATTCACAATTTATAAAAATCAAAATCACACACACACACACACACCTGAATAATATATATTCATGTAAAATTTAAAACTGATTATCATTTGTTGTAAAACAGTAGAAATGAAGAAAGCATTACTACCGGTTAAAACTAAAAAAGTAACCGGTAAAGAAGGCTTAACCAAGCTCTTGCGATGGCATTTCGGTCATTCCGAGTTTCGCGGCAAACAATTCGAAGCTATCGAATCTGTTTTATCAGGTTTTTATATTCACATTTGTATTATTTATATTAGAAAATGGTTATAAAGTTGTTGAATTGGTTAATTAGGCTAATGTGATGTGAAATTGGGGATAAATGTAGGTAGAGATTGTTTCTGTTTGATGCCGACTGGCGGCGGGAAGTCCATTTGTTATCAGATTCCTGCGTTGGCCAAACCCGGGATCGTGCTTGTTGTTTCTCCGTTAATAGGTTATAAATAGCGTTATTTTATTCGTGTATTTGATGATTAATTAAGTAGAAGGTTTTACTACACAATGTGTGATTTTTGGTTAGGATTTGACGTGATTGGATGCGTTTCTTTTTCGTGATCACAGCCTTGATGGTGAGTTTTTTTGTTTGCTCGATTATTTACTTTTAGGGTGTTTGGGATTGCCTTATTCTTAGGTAAAATAAGAAATGTAGCGGCTAGCAATTTGCTCATTTTTTAGTGCTTATTTGAGACGAAGTTTATTCCCTTTAACTTCATATTAAACCTAAAACTTGTTATAAATGCATATGATTGAAAATTTTCCTGTTTTTCTCGGTTATTTACTTAGCTTTTTTTTTTTGTTTTTCCTGTTTTTCTCCTTATTTTGAGGTGAAATAAGCCGTTTCTGATTGCCGGCTAGGAATTTGCTTATTCTTAAGTGCTTATTTGAGACCAAGTTAAAATTATTCTTTTACCTTGTTATAAATGCATATGATTGAAATTTTTCAACAAATTGTTGCATATTATACAAAATAAGCAAATCCAAACACGATTTCCTGAAGTGGTTACTTTTAAGCAACTTGTAATTACGTATTTATAAGCAGAAAAAATTTGCAATCCCAAACAAGTTATGAAGGTCAAGTTAATATAAATTATCGTGTTACTTTGCATCAGGAAAACCAAGTAATGGCGTTGAAGGAACAAGGTGTTGCTGCTGAATATTTGTCGTCAACTCAGACTTCACAAGTTAGGAATAAGGTAATGTTTATAGTTAGAATCTTACATTGTGAATCTCGTGGTTTTTTGGAACCATGATGATAAGTTATGGGGGAAATTTCTGATAATTTACTAAAATACTTGTTGATGGCATTTTTAGATCCATGAAGAACTTGATTCTGGAAATCCACGATTGAGGTTGCTCTATGTGACACCCGAGCTGATTGCGACGACAGGGTTTATGTCGAAGTTGACGAAAATTCACTCGAGAGGGTTGTTGAATCTGATCGCAATAGATGAGGTATGCAATTTTATTGCTCAATAGTAACTATTGATATCATTCAGTGATTCTGGTCTAATTTAGTTATCTATGCTCAACTTTTCAGGCACATTGCATATTGACATGGGGACATGATTTTAGAAACTTTCTCAAGTGGTCACGTAGTTTCTTGTTATAAACTCAATAATACATCAGTGTTAATTGTTTCGGTTATTGGCTCAAATATATCCATATTGCAGGCCTAGCTACAGAAAGTTAGCTTCTTTGAGGAAGTGTCTGCCAGACATACCGATATTAGCATTGACAGCTACTGCTGTTCCCAAGTGAGTTTTATTAATTTACCATCCTTTACTTGGGAGTCGGGAGCGATGATCATTATACCCAACTTTTTAATTGTGTTACCATATTTGTGCCTGCATAGTGTGTATTTTTTAACTTGATTTTATTCCTCTATGCAGGGTTCTGGCAGATGTGATAGAATCCTTGAACATGGAAAACCCTTTAGTCCTCAAATTATCATTTAATCGCCCAAATATATATTACGAAGGTTGGACCAGTTGGCTTGTTTGCTGATTTTTGCCTATAAGTCATTTTGTTATCTTGCCAAAGTCATCTTCATTTGTATGCCACTGAGTATTTTATTTCTTATTATGTATTACAGTTCGGTTCAAAGATCTTCTAACTGACCCGTATGTTGATCTAACCGATCTAATTAAATCTTGTGGAGACGTCTGTGGGATCGTGTACTGCCTTGAACGTGCAACATGCGATGATCTGGCTTCTCACTTGACAAAAAATGGCATTTCTTGTACTGGTAAATACTTGTTCTTCACCTTTCTCTTTGACTTAATCTTGAGTGGTCCTCACATACATGCTTTTTGTTTCTGTATATGGTTTCAGCATATCATGCAGGGTTGAACAATAAGCTGCGGACGTCTGCATTGGATGATTGGATTTCTGCGAAGACACAAGTTGTGGTGGCTACAGTGGCTTTTGGGTATGGTTAATTATTTGTCTACGCTGAAGCACATACATCATACATGCATTGCCATAAGCATGAGTTGCCATTCATATGTGATTCACTTTCTTTTTTCATGCCTGGTACTGCTCTGGAGGATTTCTGGTGCAGTCTAATATAACGAGACGGGATTGCTTTCAGGATGGTAAGCAGTTTTTTTTTAATAAAACACTGTTTGTTTGTTAAAAGTGTTTGTCCAAAGGTATGTCTTGGCTAATGAGTCTTACAAAATAATATTAGGGTATAGATCGGAAGGATGTTAGGATTGTTTGCCATTTCAATATTCCCAAGTCAATGGTATCTTTCTATCAAGAATCTGGTAGAGCTGGTCGTGATCAACAGCCATCTAGGAGTGTTTTGTACTACGGAATAGATGATCGCAAAAAAATGGTTTGATTGCAATCTCTACCCTGTTGTTTATTTTATTTTACAACTTCTGCAACTTATCAAGTTAATTAGTGAGGCTCTCTTTAACACACTCGTAGCAATTTATATTGAACAATGCTGCGAACAAGAAGTCGCCGTCCCCAAGTTCGCAGGACGCATCTCCAAAGAAATCAATTGATGACTTCAATCTGGTAAGCTTGTACTTGTGTATGGGATTACTTCGCTCTTATTTAATCTAGTGCTTGGTTTAATCAATGCAGATGGTTGACTATTGTGAAACATCTGGTTGTCGTAGGAAAAAGATCCTTAACGGTTTTGGGGAGCAGGTAGCTAAATTCAAGTTGTATTATCCTAATTTTTCTTATATATATAGCCTTAGCAACTTCTTACTTGTACTCACTGGAACTAGGTACCCACATCACTGTGTAAGAAAACATGTGATGCATGCAAAGATCCAAAGCTAGTGGAGAAGTATTTGGAGGAGCTTAAAACTATGTGTTCTCTTCGTAACAGAGTTGGATCCTCGCAGATATTTATAAGCAGGTATCTTGTTTCCATGTGTATAGAAATTATATTTTCTTGTATTTTAGCTCTTGTGTGCTGATGTATATTTCTTCATCTCAGCTCCCCAAAGCCAGTTGATGTAGACTTCTCAGAATTCTGGTCTCGTGATGACGAAGCAGCAGCATCTGAGGATGATATTTCTGATGATGATGGTATAATCTTGCGATTTTATTTAATCTAGCATTTCTGGTAGATCTCAATTGTCCATTTAAGTTTCTTAAGCTGCGTAATTTACTTCCAGATGGTAACGATGTCGTTGAAGGACTTACACAGTCTGCTTTACCGTTGAAATCAAGAATTAGTGATAAGATAGAGTTGTTGCAACGAGCAGAAGAAAAGTATTATCAGAATAAAGATCCAGATAAACAGGTAATTTGTGATATTTAGTCTGCATCCCAGATGATATATGCTCTAATTAAAAGGATAATTGATAGAAAATCTTGTATAAATACATTCTTAGTGATGATTATTTACCAAACTAATAAATTTTATTGACATCCTTTTTCTGATGACCTACTTGCAGAGCAATAAACTCGACAAAAATGCCATACATGAAACGACTAGGGAGTCTTGCAAGCAAAGATTTCTCAATTCACTAAAGCAAACACAGCAGCGGCTCTGCAACACACCGTATGTATACAGTCCACTTTCTGTTTTAAGATGTAGTTATATTTGGTGTTGTAAAATCCCTGTGTTATGTTTGATATGCAGGATCGACCCTGAAACATCTTCCGTGTTCTTTGAGAACGAGTGCTACAAAAAATATGGGAAAACCGGGAAATCATTTTATTTATCACAGGTGGCAAGTACTGTAAGATGGCTTTCAACAGCTAATGCTGAAGATTTAACATCTAGACTTGCCACCTGTCAGAGTCCTACTTTAAAAAACGAAACAGAAGTGGAACCTTCGTCAACAATATCACCTGCTGTTTCAGATCAAGTAAGGAAGACGAATGAAAAGGATCATGTAAATGTTTCATCAGGAGACATTAACAGTCCCTCACAAAGCACTTATAATGATATAAAGTTGCCACCCATCCCATCTTTTTCCGAGTTTATCAACAAAAAAAGCAGCAAAGATAGCAAACATTCAACACTGAAAAGAGAGTCTTCGTATGGAGTTAATAAGAAATCGGATAAACGAAGTAGATTTTAGTAATCTACATGGTTCTTCTAACCAGTTTACTGAAAATGATATACAATCAGTGATTTTGATTTTTGAACTTGTTATTTTGCGAGTAATTTTTTTTTTCTTGCTAATCATAATGGTTCATGTTACATCTTTGTTCCATTACAGTTCTAGTTTTACATCTTAAGACCACAAGAGCGACTCGATTGAAACCCTTATATAAAGTTAGGGTACTAAACTGCAGTTTTAAGGGGTACCTTGCCTATATAGTCATTTTTTAAGGTTCCCAAATAAAGATTTCCATCAAATTCAAGGACAGATGTGACAAAAAAAACCACTTGTCTAGTAGGATCATCCAACCTCTTAATAATCCTTCCATCACTCCCCACGTTTAATGCCATTGCACTTCTGTCGGTCACTTTAATTTGCTCCAACAGCTTTGGAAATAGTGCTGAGAGATGTTTAATTACTTTGGATGAATGCACAAAGTTCAGCCTCCTCGAAGTGAACTGCATCAAGCAACTCTTTTGGTAAGCTTCAAAACACAAGTCAATTTTACTTTCATAAATATAAATCATTCATACACCTGAAGTATAGCTATCCAAAACGACCCATTAGGAGCAAGTTTGATGTTATTTGGAAATCCAGGAAGATTGTCAATAAAAATGTCGACTTTCCCTCTCATTTCCTCTTTTAGCCAGTACTTGAGGCACCTAAATCTGATACAGAAATTTTTCTTTAACATGTGTTATTTGTTTAGATTATAGGTTAATTTGCAAATTTAACTCACTTCCATGTTTCACACACTACCAAAAACTCTTGGTTTGAAGAGATGGTCATCCCGTTGGCAAACCCAAGCCCATCAAGCACCAATGATGTTTCCTTTGTAGATGGGTCATATTTAAGAAGCTGACCATGTGGTTTTGCTTCCAGTAGATCCAAGGGCCACTCATGCAGCCTAAATTTGGTGCTGGCAACACTAAAATATAAACTTCCATCTGTTGCTTCAACAACATCATTAGCAAACCTAGTATTCGACAATTAAAGGTAAGTTATAACTTCTTGAACCCAGAAACACATAATTTTGATGTTTAAACACTCTACTTATACCTTATATTTGCACCATTCATATGAGTTGTTAAAGTTGTCACTTCACCATCTTCACTAACCTTAAGTAAGCCCTGCACCATAACATGGAGTCTCATTGAATCATGTTTTGACTTAAACAAAAAGTTTAGAAAGATTACCTCTTCGGTGTCGCACACAATCACATCACCAGCTCGTGTGAAAGTCAAACTAAGTAAAGTATGTCTATCATGTATCTTTTTCCAGTTTTCCCATGTTCCATTTGTAAGTAATCTTTTAATCCACCCATCCCTGGTAGCAGTATACAATATCCCCTTTTCGTCCACACACACGTCTTCTGGTTTATTCAGTATTCCGTCCCCAAGCTTGATCGCTGCCTGTAACCAAAACACCGTTAAAAATAAACAGTAAGTAGACACACAGTTGCTGATTAAGAAGTTTACCTGTAAGTAGTTGTTAGGGATGTAAAGGGGCGGTGAAGAGACTGCAGGAGGTAATTCAAGTATGTCTGGTGATATTGGAGAGTATAAGAATACTTGAACTGTAAGCGCAACTGCAGAAACAAGAAGAAAGCTTGCTGTAATAATACCATACCCCATAACTCAGCTAGTCTGATTGTTTTCGAAAGGTGACAAGAGAAAGCTCTGTGTATGGTGATTTCATTAAAAATGTTTTAAGAAAAGTCTTGTGTGGGGTCTTTAATTTCAGACTGGGGCCAGTCTTCAAAAACTTACAAATTTTGCAGCATGCATGTGAGTCAGATAGTAACAAATAGCTTTGGTTAGAGTAACGAGTTGTCAGATTGAGTAAGGTTGGATGTCAAGGTAGCCATATTTTCACCTTATACCTCAGCGTCACGTCAGCTTTCTCTCTCCTCTCACTTCTCTTCACCTCTCTTCACCTTTTAGTGGGCAAGGAAAATCATCTTCACCTAAACTCCACCTTTCATTAAAATACTCAATTTATACAAATATACCCCACTAAATACCCTATACACACTCACAAACTAAATAAAAACAAATAAAACAAAACAAGTGGGGACCATTTTCCTTATTATCCGTATGGTGAAAACATCGCCGAAATATGCTTTGGTTTATGTGTGGTGAGCATGAGCTAAGGTGGGAGGCATGGTAATCACGTGTGAGTTTAAGTTAAGGTGAAGGCATCACCTTGCCTTGCCAACTAGTCTAACGTTCAAAACTGGAAGTGTTTGGTTGAATATTTAAAATCTAAGAGGCGGTTTACACTAAACTTACACGACACTTTCATTTTATCCATGTTAGTATGTGATTATGATTTGAAATTGTCACATGTTGTGACAAAGGATTACAGTTTATTTGGCGCTGAACTATACGGCTATACCTGTTAGAACAAGAAAGTTAGGTGGTGTTTGTTTATCTGAACCGCACATCTGAATCTGAATCTGAGGCGTAAATGTCTGAATCTGACCGCATCTGAACAGGAAAAAAAACTCATGTTTGAACCGCGCATTTGCTTGCTCGTACTAATTTTTTTTTGGTTATTTTTGTGTCAACAAGAGGCAACAAGAGGCATTAAGACACCCCTCTCAAGTCTAGACCATTAAGATCTTACTGCCTCTGACCGCGTCTGAAGGGGGAAAAAAAACAAACGGTCTGAACGGCCAAAATGTCTGACCGCGTCTGAACGGTTCAGATTCAGAGGCTGTTAAGAGCCTCTTTTTTAAAAACAAACACAACCTTAGTCCCAGTACTATGATTAACATTCGCCAAAAATTCTTTCTACTGTAAATTTAATTATTTAAACAGAGAAAAACAGAGAAAAGTTCATTTGCTTACTCTTATTTTGGTGCTTACCAAGTGATAAATCCCCGCCATTCATCTAGTTTGATCTAATAGTGGGGATTAACCTAAGATTTAATATGTCAACCTCACTATTTTTTATTTTTTTTTTCCCACATTTTGTTTGTCTTTTCTTTTAATTCACGTTTTTTTTAATTCACTTTTTTTTTAAGTTCACGTTTTTTTTCAATTCATGTTTTTTTTTCGCTTTCATACGTTTTCGTCTGTTTTCGTCCGTTTTCATACGTTTTCGTCCGTTTTCGCCCGCTTTCGTCCGTTTTCCTATGTTTTCATACGTTTTCGTCCGTTTTCTTTCGTTTTTTTCCATTTTTCATACATTTTCGTCCGTTTTCAGACATGTTTTTACGCTTTCATACGTTTTCGTCCGTTTTCATACGTATTCGTCCGTTTTCTTATGTTTTCGTCTATTTTCTTACGTTTTCATACGTTTTCATATGTTTTCGTCCGTTTTCTTACATTTTTGTCCATTACTCATACGTTTTCGTCCATTTTCGTTCGTTTTCATACGTTTTCGTCCGTTTTCATACATGTTTTTACGCTTTCATACGTTTTCGTCCATTTCATGCATATTCGTCCGTTTTCTTACGTTTTCGTCTATTTTCATACGTTTTCGTCCGTTTTTAAATGTTTTCGGCCGTTTTCAGACATTTTCATACGTTTCTGAATATCACAAGTGATATTCTGTTATATTCAGAATATCACAAGTGATCACAAATGATATTCTGAATATCACAAGTGATCACAAATGATATTCTGTGATATTCTAAATATCACAAGTGATTTTCTAAATATCACAAGTGATTTTCAACTATAGGCATCACTAATTAATCACCTAATTTCATTAACATCATCACTAATTTTAAACTAAATACTACCAAATACCAATCATCAACACTAATATAAACAAAAACAGTTACCGAAAACACGACAAAAACGAACAAATAATCATTTTACACATCACCTAAAAACGTTCCACGTGTCAAACATGCAAATCTAATCCAGCCAATACAAATATCACAAATCTTAATCTTGAAACTCTAACACGAGGCTTGTTATTTTTTAAGCACTAATTTAAAATGAACACTAATCAGCAAGCACAAATAAAACAAAAACCCTAACACAAGTGTATTATAAGATCTCAGTCCATTAAAGACGAAATCAACCATGCAATTAATAACACCACTATATCCAAACAAAACATTAGTTAAGAATCAAAGAATATGATTGAAAGATAAGGTGACCTGATGACGTTGATGGTATTACCAGATCGATCCATTAGAAATTGAGCTGAGATGGTGCATTTAATTGTATTTGCCTGCAATGAGCCATATAATGCAATTAGAGTCAACGTCATCTAGACTGTACCCAAACATCATCTAGACTGTATCCAAACGTCATTTGTGTGAACAATCACCATGATACGTTTTCGTCCATTTTTCACAAGTGATATTCTGAATATCAGAAACGTATGAAAACGGACGAAAACGTAAGAAAACTGACGAAAACGTATGGAAACGAACGAAAACGTAAGAAAATGGACGAAAGCGTATGAAAACAGACGAAAACGTATGAAAAAGTCACTTGCGATATTTAGAATATCACTTGTGATAATCTGAATATCACAAAATATCACTTGTGATATTCAGAATTTCATCTGTGATCACTTGTGATATTATGAATATCACGGAATATCACTTGTGATATTCAGAATATCATTTGTGATCATTTGTGATATTCTGAATATCACATAATATCACTTGAATTATTCAGAATATCACTTGTGATATTCAGAAACGTATGAAAATGTTTGAAAACGGCCGAAAACATTTAAAAACGGACGAAAACGTTTAAAAACGGACGAAAACGTAAAAAAACTGACGAAAACGTATGAAAGCGTAAAAACACATATGAAAACGGACGAAAATGGACGAAAATGTATGAATAGTGGACAAAAAAGTACGAAAACGTATGAAAACGGGCGTAAACGTATGAAATTGGGCGAAAAAGTAAGAAAACAGACGAAAACGTATGAAAGCGAAAAAAAAACGTGAATTAAAAAAAAAAAAAAAAAAAAAAAAAAAAAAATAGTGAATAAATAAGAAAGACAAAAAGACAAGAAAAAAACATTGACTTATGTTGACATATTAAATCTTAGGTTAATTCCCACAATTAGATCAAAATAGATGGATGCTGAAGATTTGTCTCTTGGTATGCATGAATTTGTAGGTAAGCAAAATAAAGGGCCTCAATTAAATAACCCCTTAAATTTATTAATGATATGACCAAGAATCACGATTGGAGGTGGAGGAAACATGATAAACTCGAACTAAAGATTAAACTTTGAACTTTCGGTTTATTGATTGCCGAGGTGTGTATGTTTTCTAGAGAGAGAGTCTAGAAAACACACACACCTCGTGTGTTACAAATGAATCCTCAACCCTCCTAGTATTGACATAGGAGGGTATTTATTACAAGCTACAAGTTCTAACTTAGCAATATGACTAAACTAGTCCTTGTACTTTAAATGCTATTACAATTCCCACATATGACAAAACTTTAAAGCTAACAATCTCTCCCCAAAGTGAAGTCATATGGGAATTGCTTACAATGTTCCCTACAAGTAAAATATAAACAGTAAGTACAGAGAATAATCTTCAAACTTCATTACTTCGTTCAGCTTGCAGAATCTTCTCAGCTTTCATTTCTTTACTTGCAGACGAACCATGTGAGCAAATCTAATTAGGGTTTAATATAGAGTGCCCTGAGTGCTCTCCCCGTGCTCTCCCCTAATTAGTGCTCTCCCCCAAACTGACAACCTCTCTTATGATTGCCCTGTATCTGAAGTTCGTTCGGGGGAATACATTATCAACATCTTCATCTCACCAAATGCATCCCAGTTATTTTTCCCATGAGAGATCAGCCCGTACATTTCTCTCCCCTGCTGGTTGTGATTTATCGGAATCAGCATACTGATGTGTACGTGAAATACAAACTGGAAGCCCTTTATAAGGAATCATATCAGCCCGTGAGAAGATGTCGATATACCCAATCTAACCTCCTGTATTAAAAACAACGGCTTCATGTAGTGACTACTGATGGAGAAAAACCCACTATAACGAACTTGAGACTGAAGTAGAATAACCCAAACTTGTGACTTAAACTTGCACGATAGTGTGACTAAGAACCTATACTGAGCACTACAATGTAACTCCTTAAAGCATAGGTCGTTTCATATACCCATCCATCCTTCCTTAACTGTATATGAACATCTCTTGAATTATCCACATCTTTGTGTGACACTGAGTACTACAACGTATCTCCTTTAAGTGATAGTTAACTAGGTCTTCGTCCATCCTCCCCTTGACCTATGAAAACTAGATAACCCAAGACTTAATCACTATTCCCATGAGTGCCCAAACAAGGATCTCGAAGAATCATGCATCCAACCAACCCCGATATCTTCAAGATACTAAGTACACGTACCCGAGATATTCCACTTCAACTTCAAATAAGTAATAATGAATCATCATCCTTGTAGCCACAGCAGATAATTTAACCATTGTCATTTGATTGTGAATCTTGATCAGGATCTTTTCGGCTATACGTGGTGATGTTGAAGGTACAGTCCGATAAGTTCATTTGTGATTTTGGTGTGAAATATGCCATAAAATGACATTATAATGATGCTAGAAAAATTTGAGTTTAAGAAATTTTTACGCCAAAAATTCCCGAAAAATTCGAATTTTGGCCAAAAAATTTGAATTTTAGGCCAAAATTTTCACTCTTGTACCAGAATTTGAATCTCGCGTAAAAATGGACCGTTAAGTCTCCTGTGAAAATTAAATTTTACTCAAATTTTCCCCCCAAAAAACTCTTCTTTTTTTTTTTTTTTTTTTTTTTTTTTCAAATGCGATAAGGTTGTGTTGTCCGATATCGCAGAAGCTTCTTTGTCCGATATCGCAGTTGATAAAACTTCTCGGACAGAACTGCGATATAGGTCAAATGCGATAGCCATCAAATGCGATAACCATCTGAGTTGTCAACTGCGATAAGGTCAAAATGCGATAGAGCTAAACAGCGATGCCAAATGCGATAAGGCCAAATGCGACACCTATCGCAATTCTCATACAAGAAATGCGATAATCACTACGAATTGCGATAACCTCGCTGCTTTTCTTCAATTGCGATAAAACGCAACTTTTGCCCACTTTTGTTGACTTTGTTGTGTCACTTGCCCAGACCTTATCTTGTAAGATATTTCAACTGACAATCTTTCACCAACTTGAGCAATAATCTTCAATACTTTTGGTCGATCTAGAGACTTAGAACACCAAAAAATTCAACCTTCCACAACAAGATTTTTGCAAACCAACTCTTTAAATCACTAACTAACACAACCTTGAACCTTGATTCTTGCATACGATTCCAAAGATAACACCAAAAGGTCAGTTTTTAAGTTACAAAAACGCAACAGTTGGTTCTATTTAACATAAATCGAACACAAAACATCAAAACTGCTACTGATGAACAGTAACAATCAAGAACACACCAAAAAAAATCACATTTTTACCTCAAACACACCACGATTCGCCCCCGGTTAGCTCTTGATACCAATTGATACGACCAAGAATCACGTTTGGAGGTGGAGGAAACATGATAAACTCGAACTAAAGATTAAACTTTGAACTTTCGGTTTATTGATTGCCGAGGTGTGTATGTTTTCTAGAGAGAGAGTCTAGAAAACACACACACCTCGTGTGTTACAAATGAATCCTCAACCCTCCTAGTATTGACATAGGAGGGTATTTATTACAAGCTACAAGTTCTAACTTAGCAATATGACTAAACTAGTCCTTGTACTTTAAATGCTATTACAATTCCCACATATGACAAAACTTTAAAGCTAACACCTTAAATTTATTAATAACACACAACTCTCTCTAAGCCTAGAAACTTTTATATTTAAACAACATTTAAGTAACAATACAATACAACATGCAAACCCATAAACTTTTATATTCAAACACCCGTGATATTCCAAAACACTCTAAATTTACTAGTGATACAAAATAACTCATAAAAACTTTAATACGCTTTTAAGCTTAGTAATATAACCAATTAGCCATAAACATATTAAATTCTATATTTGTATGCATCAGATTAATTTTTTTATTGGAAACATATAGCATTGTTATAATTTTATTATGTTGCTAAAAGATATAAGTTTTTACATCCACTCTAAAGCGCATGCACAAACATCTCATAATGTTCAAATGTCACTTGATAACGGGTTTTTTTTTGGCAAAAATAGCGGTAGCGGTGAAAGCAGTAGCTGTAGCTATAAGCATTAGCTATTTTTCTGTAAAAAAAGTTTGGTAACGTAGTGTAAGTTGGTAACGTTTGGTAACGTAGTGTAATTATAATGTGTAAAACAACTCCTAAATGCTACTTCATGGAGCGTTGAAAAATGAGCATTCCGAAAAAATAGATAAAGCCACTTGTTCCTTGCCAAACGAGCATTAAAAATCACTACGCTCAATGTTCAACGCTCTTACATGCTTTGCGTCGAACACACCATAATATATCATATGTTGACTTGTTTGTATTATAACTTATCATCATAGATCAAACAATGCAAGGAGTATGTAATATACTTTTGTATAAAATATTAATGGGCAAATGGTTTAAAAAATCAAGAAACTTGCCATTTTTTTCTATTGTAAGCAACAAACTTTTAATTTTCCTATAAAAATCAAAAACTTTCTTAATCATCGTAGCACTGAATTTGAGGTGGTATATGCTAATAAAGAGTTATTTACATAAATCATCCATGTGGCTCAAAACAATTACACCATTCGTCCTTGAGTTAATTACATAAAGGTCCTTGTGACTAAAATTTTCACTTATCGTCCTTGTGAATTTAATCAAGATTTAATTACATAAATCGTCCCTATGGCTCCAAAAAATTACACAAGTCCTTAAGTTAATTACATAAATCGCCTTTATGACTCTAAAAATTTACACCAATCGTCCTTGTGGCTAGAAATAATTAAAATTGCTCATAGGTGAGGCTCGAACTCGGGTGTGCTACTTTACAAACGAAGGACTTACTACTGGACCAAGCGTCTAGTGGTGTTATTATTATTTTTTTTTTTTTTCTTTCGTTTTATCCAATCTTTTTGGACCATATTTATTTATTTATTTATTTCACGTTTTTATCCAATCATTTTATCTAATCTTTTGATCGATCACTTATACGTTTCTATGAATCCCCGAGGATCCGTATACGTGATCAATCACCGTTTTGCTTCGATAAAATTTTTATCGATCACGTATACATTTTTATACGTGATCGATAAAAATTTGCAACTCGGACAACATTTTTATACGTGATCGAGTTGCAAATATTCATACGTGATTGATAAAAACTTGCAACTCACGCGACATTTTTATACGTGATCGAGTTGCAAACTAATTTTATAATTACTAGCCGAGTTATAAATATATATTTTTAGCCTAAATCCCATAAACGTGTTTTCCAACATCGTTCCCTTAACCACAAACATATATGCATACGAGTATACGACAGCAATACACAAGTCCATCTGTTATTAACTTGTTGACGGATAAATGAAACCAGAAAACCACCATGCAGAAAAGCTTCCTATCAGGATACTTCGTGAGAAACTATCATGTTCATTAAGCATTTCAAAAGCAAAAATATTAGCATAATAAAATCTCAAAATGTACTTTTAATCAAGCAACAAACACTAACTTACTTGTTCAGCATTAATCATGATAGGCAAGCAAAGAACAAACAGTTCAGGAAAAAAAAAATGATCCACACATAAGAGATACGAGACTAGACATTGTTGCCACTGCATACTAGCTATACTTACTAAAGAAAGCTATATACACCCTGAGTTTTTGCGTGACTTACCAAAGAGTCATTTTACAAATTACAACCCAATCTGTTCATCCATTTAGACTATGATAAATCGTTCCATCAGTTCGAGTGACTGACCTTGTTCTTTCTGTCTAATGCCGTGTATAAGTTAGTCCTTCAATTAACTGTACTAACATAATGATATGGCGGTTTTCAAAGTATGAACCAAAATGCATAAGCTCAATATTGGGAAAGTAGTATTCTGATCAGTCCAGAAACACACAACAAATTCATGCAGGCCAAAGATCGCATGTTTATTCTACAGTCACAATAAGGTAAATTTATACATTTAACATTATATCACATATAACCAACATGGAAAAAGTATTTATCATAGCTTTCTTAAAGAAAGATACAAATAAGGCCTTATTTGATTGCCTAAGAAATTAATGTTTTTGTATTAACATGATTTCATTAGCTTATATGTAGTATAAGAACCTGCAAACCATCTTTCACGAGCTATTTAAAGTTCAGCAATATCCACTCATTTAATTCCAAACTCGATCACGTATAAAAATGTCGCGCGAGTTGCAAGTTTTTATCGATCACGTATAAATATTTGCAACTCGATCACTATAAAATGTTGTCCAAGTTGCAAATTTTTATCGATCACGTATAAAAATGTATACGTGATCAATAAAAAAATTATCGAACCAAAAACGGTGATTGATCACGTATACGGATCCTTAGGGATTGATAGAAACGTATAAGTGATCGATCAAAAGATTTGATAAAATGATTGGATAAAAACGTGAAATAAATAAATAATAAATAAATAAATAAATAAAATCGTCCAAAAAGATTGGATAAAACGATAAAAAAATAATAATAATAAATAACACCACTGGACGCTTGGTCCAGTGGTAAGTCCTTCGTTTGTAAAGTAGCATATACCCGAGTTCGAGCCTCACCTATGGGCATTTTAATTATTTCTAGCCACAAGGACGATTGGTGTAAATTTTTAGAGCCATAAGGACGATTTATGTAATTAACTTAAGGACGAACCGTGTAATTTTTTAGAGCCAAAGGGACGATTTATGTAATTAAATCTTGATTAAATTCACAAGGACGATAGGTGAAAATTTTAGAGCCACAGGGACCTTTATGTAATTAACTCAAGGACGAATGGTGTAATTTTTTTGAGCCATAGGGATGATTTATGTAAATAACTCTTGATTAGCATATGACAACTCAAATTCAGTGCTACAATAAGATGATTAAGAAAATTTTGGATTTTTATAGGAAAATTAAAAGTTTGTTGCTTACAATAGGAAAATGTGACAAGTTTGTTGATTTTTTAGACCATTTGCCCAATATTAATTTGTTAATTACCATTTAATGAGATATTCTCACTTATGATGTAAACCTTTGGAAGTTTGTTTTTTATTTATTTTATTATTATTATTTTTTTTTTTTTTTTTTTAACGGCGGAATATTATTAAAGAACTAACAAGAAGCTAGACTAAAAAAAAAAAACCAATTACGTAAAGATTGCACTTAGCGGGTCGATAAGCCATGCTATCCGGTTAATATTAAAACTCCTACACCTATTATTAATACAAAGGAAAGTTAACATTAAAACTCCTACACCTTTGGAAGTGGTACCACATGTTTGTTAGATGATAAAGTTAATGAGTTTAATAGTTTGATACGCAAGTTGGAATGTGTTAGTGTTGAATGTTTGATTGATCAGAGTATTTGATTGTCATTGCCATATCTAATGTAAATCGAATATGAGTTAACATATTAGATTTGAGACACATTTTGCATAAATCAAGAGCGAATTCCATCTTTGCAAACTGATTACACTTGTTATACACAAGGAGAAATTAAACTTAGCAGATAATGTTTTCGTATTTTATGAAATAGACGTGTGTATGATTTATGAATCTTATGCACAAGCCACTAGGTGGTCCATTACTTCCACTAGTACATCTTTGTCACAAAGTAAGAGGGTGTTTGGACGGATGTTATACATATATCTTTATGTGATAATTTTACTACATACTGATGTGACGCAATTAGTTTTTAATTTTCATTTTTATTTTATTATTCCGGGGACAATAGATGGTGGTGGTGTCATCACGCTTATGGAATCAGTTAAGTGCTCCAATGGCTGATCAGATGCTGGAGACTTTTGGGTTTGTGTAGGTCCACTTTCTACCATCTATCTGATCCATTTAAGATAAAACACAGCCCAAGCCAACTCATTTATAAGTGGTGGGGATAGCAGCCTCAAATAATGGAGTTCTGTTGATTGAGAGTGTGACCAATATTCTTTCGCAAGGTGTCCAAACAATGAATAGTCTCTTCGCATTAGTCTCATTGGTTCATAAGCCGCGCTTTTCCCTGAGAAAAGTTGAATAATTTGAGTTATAGATTGGAAAAACGAAACTTATAGCCAATCATGGTTAGAAACATGGTGTAATCCATCATAGTTGGTTGCGGTGAGCCATTGTGATGACAATGAAATCATCAAACTCAGATATAATGGTTTCTTGTAACATTGCTGCAAACCATTGAATGAATATTAACCTCAAATGTCATTGAAAAATTATTTACAATTATACATGAAGTCATTGAAAATCTAGATAGCATGAGACCTACTGAATGTACTTTGAGGAGGAAGAAATAGAGTAGTATGTGGGCTGCAAGCTGATAATAACATATGTGTATCCCGTTCCAATCCTGGCAAACCCAATCACAGGCTTAAGACCATGATAGACAGAACCAACTCCAATCCCGGCAAACCCAGTCTCAATAATAAACTATGAGTTGGGAAAGCTTTTTATAACTTCACTTTAAACTAAATGAGGTAACAGTGAGCTTTAAGCAATTTCAATCAATTGCGATCCCCCTATATTATCTAACTTTATCCAGACAATTTCTTTTGCTCCATCTCAACACTCGGGTTTGTCTCACCATCTTTCCAGACTTCTTTTTCCCGCTTGCCCAGGCACAGTTTCGCGACGCCATTGGCAAGACCTCAAGTAAGATGTTACTGGTCTAAAGCGGCTTCCAAAGCCAGTACTAGAAATAAGTTTTACGAGTAAATTGCAAAAATCGTCCTTGTGGTTTGGCCAAATTGCAGATTTCGTCCGTACTATTCATTAAGTGCAGAAATGGTCCTTATTTTCCACTGTTACATTCACTTTCAGTCCCCCACGTGTACCTCCGTTAACTTCCCGTCTATACCTTCTTCACGTGATATGCACACGAGGGTAATTTAGTCTTTATACACTATATCAATAAAACACAGGGACGATTTTTGCAATTTTCTTTCCTAAACACAGCAGTTGAACAACCAAACCAAAAAAGAATGTGAATTTCAAGATGAATTATTCCTTTGCCAGATAAACACAAACAAGATCAAAACTCAATTTCATAATTAACACAAACAACAACAAAGAAGATTCAGCACTCTGCATAATTAACACAAACAAGATCAAAACTCAATTTCATAACCAAATTATACAATATCTGATTTCACAAGTTGAGAAAATACTGGAAAGCTAAAAGAACAAATTCTGATTTCACAAGTTGAGAAAAACTTTATTCATTAAGCAAGTGTGCATGATAACATTGTTTTCTTCAATATAACAAAAACGCTTCTCCAAAATGGATATGCTTTGATCTATCCAACTGTTTTGGAGGTTGAGTTCTTGACATCAAACCTGTAAGTATTTTATTGCGGTATGAACATCTTTGTCTCCCCTCCCACTGCAATTAAGAACAACTTTGGTTCCGTTTGGTAGTGTTGGGCACAGTTTTTCCAGATAAGCTAGTGCGTGCGATGTTTCTAAAGCTGGGATTATGCCTTCGAGTCTAGACAATCTCTTAAACGCTGCATATATAATCACCCAAAAACCAATTAGCGATTGTAAATGAGTTAACCATGGAGTTTGTTGCTTCGTTTGTTGCTGATAAGAATAGGATACCAGGCCAAGCAACAAAAGTGATAGCAATTCTTGAAAATCTATCTCTTGAAGTTATTCAAGCTAACATTAGTGTCGTTGATGATACCATGGTTAACTCATTTACCATCAAGGTAAGCCCCACACGTGTACCTCCGTTATCTTACCGTCTATACCTTATAACCATGGTAGCGATTGTAAACCTTATAACATTAGTGTCGTTGATGATACCATGGGATTATGCCCCACACGAAATCACCCACAACAAAATCATGATCTTCTTCCATTTCTTCTTCTTCCGCATCTTTCTCTTCTTCCTTTTCCGCCAAATTTCTCCCATCATTCCGCAATACTTTTAGCATTCCCCTCACCATTCTTACTCACATCTTCATTCGCTACAACATCAAAAACTTCTGCCCCCTCCTCACCATTCTTATTCACTTCAACATCAACAACTTCCGCTCCCTCCTCACCATTCTTCTCTTTCTCCCCTGGTAAACAAACATCCATCATATCCCTACCTTCATTTTCATCAGCTAAATTACCTCCATTAGTACCACCCTCGACCACCGGCTCCACATCACTCCCATTATCACAAGCCAAAAACTCACCATCAACCACATCACTCCCATCATCTAACCAATCAAACACACAGCCGCTAATACAAATTCATTAAACCCAAAACTCAAACAAAAAAAATCAAATCCAAAACTAACAGAAAAATCACCCCCAAATCATAACAATCAGTGGGCCCCACAACAACAACAACAAAACTAACAGAAAAATCATAACAACCAGTCCCCAATCAAGAAACGAAAAAAAAATAACATCAAAGAGGAAGAACACATCCGATCCACAATCAAATCTACTAACAAACATCAAATCCAATCCTAATCACACAGCAGCCAACAACTCTAAACCTACATCTACATCCCATCACAAATCCAAGAACGAAAAGAACCATTACACACAAGATCTCAGATTGCTTCAAACTTTGTTGCCAATCTTTTTAAATATTTTTTTTTTTAGTTTGAAGGCTATTCATCATTGATCGAGAACTTTGATATTATCCGAAGATATAGAAAGAAAAATAACAACTATGTCAATTTCTTTCTATTGTTCGTTCATTGACCAAACAAAAAACGAAAAGCACAACAATATTAACCTACCCGAGACCTCAAAATTATATCTTGAAGTCGAATCCTTTAAAGCTGTGACGAATGAAATCGTGCAAGAAAGATACAAGGATATAGGTTGTGTTGTTATTATGTTTGATTGGGTAGATTAAAGATGATGATGAATCTGAGATAAGATGAAGATGTAATCAGTTGTGATTATGTGATTTTTGTTTCGATCTGAGTTTGATGTGTAGAGGAGATAAGGTTTGGTGATAGGAGTGTATAGTGATTTTGGTTTCAAGTGATAGCAGATCAGTATAAGGGTGGGGTTATTTAATTGATTTAATGTATAAAGACTAAATTACCCTCGTGTGCATATCACGTGAAGAAGGTATAGACGGGAAGTTAACGGAGGTACACGTGGGGGACTGAAAGTGAATGTAACAGTGGAAAATAAGGACCATTTCTGCACTTAATGAACAGTACGGACGAAATCTGCAATTTGGCCAAACCACAAGGACGATTTTTGCAATTAACTCTAAGTTTTACTTAATGGCGTGTGAGGCTTGCCAGGACCTAGAGTATACATGCAATGCTCGGGATGAGAGTCCTTAGAGACCACCACTTGATGTCCCTACTCCACGTCTCTTACTCAAGTGAGTTAAAATAAAAACTACAAACAAAAGAAACATGAAGAAAATATTAATACGACCCATCGAATGATAAATTTTATAACGTTGTTTGTGTATCAATCTTTTTAACATGGTGTTCTAAGGTACACAATTTTTTGTAAGCTATGAAAATTGTAATATAATTTTTGTGAAAGTTGACATTTAAATGTAACGCTACAAATGCGTCTAGCTACATGATCTTCGTAAAGTATTGAGTTGCATTTTACTATCACGTAATTTAAATATTTATAATCGGTAGAATAAGATACAATGATTATAATTCTTCTTTGTAATATAGAAGTAGTAGAGAGCATTTTACCGTGTGGAGTTTCGTTATTATTGGTGGCACCAGCTTTGAGACCTATAGAACATAAATAAGTCAGATATAGTGCTAAGGCATGCAAACAACTGATTTCGATAATAGTTATTAGGTGCTTCCTAAAGCAAAATCATAATATAATGAGGCTACCTGAAGCAAAGTCATGGCATAGGTAATAAAGCTTCGCAATATCAGGTAGAATGACAATTAGTAATTGAAGTGATTTTTTGTGTATTCTGCAATGTTGTAGATCACACGTAACCAATCCAATCAAAAATCATCAAAATGGGTTATTGGCCATTCTGAAATAAACTAAAACCTCTAGAAGGGAAACAATCAGATACAAAAAAGGACAACATAATAGAAATCTGACAGTAAGAGCAAAGAGGCAGCATGTGTCGAGAAGTGCAAAATCATATGAATACAACCCACATTATGAGACCTTGACCCGAGGCAAAGATGGGACTAAACATGCCTACATGACACTAGTTGTTTGACACTAGATGCCATGAGTCCCATAAGGATCTAAGAGTTGTACATGTAATACAATTGGTGATCATCGCCTACCAATTGAATCTAATATTGCTAGCAGATCAACTGATTTGATAGTAGAAGCACAATGTGGATCTTAGCCTTTTTGAAAATTAATTGTTTTAAATTGTAAACATGGGATAGTTAAATTACAAAAGAATAATTATAAAAAATACTAAAAATGAACTTTGTAAATTCAATTAATGAATTAATGCAACACAAACCGTAAACAAGAGTTTGTTCTTTTCTTGTTAAAAGGACGAACTAAGTCGTTCTTTCCTTGTAAGAAAGAGACTTGTTCCTATCCTTTTTCTTTATGAGGAAAAGCCATAATAGGAATATTTGAATTTTCCTAATTCTAATCAAACTCAAAGAACACCTACTCTAGAAATCGTGATGTCTTGTAAAAGTCAAAACGGTTAAGTATGGTTACACATCTTATTCTTTCAAGTTTGTTTTATAACCCTAGTTCTGGTTTTGAAACCTTGAAGAAATATAAGATATTTGGATAACTAGAGAACACGTTTTCTAAATGAGTTTAAATAATTAGAAGACGGAAATATCAATAAACCGCAAAGTGGTAAAGGCAATTACTAGCATGATTACCTAGCAGTTTGTCTTAACCCAATAAACCTACTAAGGTCCTACATACCCTTGTGGTAAAGTAGACCAATTATGGAGGAAATGCATGCCTATTTTCAAGTTAAAATAGCAATGATGGCTAGCCCATCATCTATATGTTAGAACTTGATGCACTTCCTTGAATACCTAAGTACATGTTTACTAGTCAAAGTGACTCACATTAGCAATAATGTGTAGATATTCAAAGAAAGAAGGAAAGTATCCAATCGCCACTCACTCTCCACTGGTGACGTAACACTTATAAATGTTGTCTAATCCAGTGGGAGCTACGTGATTATATTACTGGTGACGAAACACATGTAATGTTGTCTAATCCAGTGGGAGCTGTAAGCTTTATTACCTTGCTAGTTGCCCATCTTATTTCTAGATTGTCTTGAAATAATACATTACTTTCCACATGTTAAGCATCATAGTTTATATAAGAACCATTGCATAAATTTTATAAGATAACTTGTCGCGTTCCTGAAATGTTATCTATAAACTTGTTATGCATGATTCATCATTAAAACGATAAAGTTCTACATATCTATATTTTGATTTTGACTAAAAATCATATGTTATCTTAGACATTGTCATATTGCTCATACAAACAAACGAGCGTAGTGTTGTCTGTATACTCTCATGATGTTGTGCCATGCACAAGTGGGAGAAATCTTAATTGTGTGCAAGGTACAACATATAACAATATGACTAATGGTTTTTCTTAACTGCAAGGTAAGAAAACTAAGATTCTACTAGGACTTTACACATAAAATGTATGTTGCCCTAATTAGAATAAATATCAATATAACATGAAAAGCTACTTCAACATATTCACTGAATTGTTAAGTAAATATGATTATGTTTTCTTGTAAATTCATAATCATGAAGTATGAAATTAACTTGAACACTACAAAAAAACAGGCTTTCAGAGACTGAATTTCTAGGGACTGATATATCAGTCGCTGATACATAGCATCGGTAAGTGAAACATCAGTTACTGATACTTTTAAGGACTAACCTTTTATTGACTGATTGCGGCGACTAAAAATCAGTCCTCGATTCAGTGACCCCATATCTGAGACTAAATTTCAGTTACTAATATGCCTGTACGGGAAAAAAATTGGAGGCAAATTTGTTAGTGACTGAATAAGGGTGACAATTCAGTCCCTAGTACATGTACATCATATCTAAGACTAAATTTCAGTTACAAATATATTTGCGCAATAAAAAATTTTGGCAGAAAATTTGTTAGTGACTGAATTATAGTCACAGTTCGGTCCCTAATACATGGAGATCATAGCTAAGACTAAGTTTCAGTTACAAATATGTCTACACAATAAAAAGGTTTGGAGGGAAATTTTTTAGTGACTGAATTTCAGTCACAACTGCGTCCCTATTACATGGACATCATACCTAAGACTAAAATTCAGTTACAAATATGTTTGCGCAATAAAAAAAGTTTGGAGGGAAATTTGTTAGTGACTGAATTTGAATCACAACTCAGTCCCTAATACATGGACATCATAGCTAAGACTAAATTTCAGTTACAAATACGTATGCAAAATAAAAAAAACTTTTGAGAGAAAATTGTTTATGACTGAATTTTAGTCCCACATAAACCTCTTATACATGGGCAACATATTTAAGACTAAAATTCAGTTACAAATGTCTACACAATAAAAAGGTTTGTAGGGAAAATTTGTAGTGACTGAGTCCCTATTACATGGACATCATACCTAAGACTAAAATTCAGTTACAAATGTCTACACAATAAAAAGGTTTGTAGGGAAAATTTGTAGTGACTAAATTTCAGTCACAGCTGAGTCCCTATTACCTGGACATCATACCTAAGACTAAAATTCAGTTACAAATATGTCTGCGCAATAAAAAAAGTTTGGAGGAAAATTTGTTAGTGACTGAATTTCAATCACCACTCAGTCCCTAATACATGGACTTCATAGCTATGACTAAATTTCAGTTACAAATACGTATGCAAAATAAAAAGGTTTGGAGAGACAATTATTTGTGACTCAATTTTAGTCCCACATAAACGTCTTATACATGGGCAACATATTTAAGACTAAAATTCATTTATTCATTGGAAACGTGGACTTATATTGTAACTGGTATATACTTAACTCCGTTCATTAGCAAGGTTATTGACTTTTACCTATTATCACAAGTAACTAATTCACAAATTTCAAAATAAAAGTGACATATACATACAATAATAAGTTGATTATGTCTATTACTTTTAGATTTTGACTTTATTTTTTTAACTTCAAAATACTAATCTAGTTATATATTTTATCTATCACACTAAATAATTATATTAAAGATTATTTGACTTTTAATATATATATATAAGTATACACACACACACACACACACACACACACACACACACACACACACACACAACATATAAATAATATATATATATATATATATATATATATATATATATATATATATATATATATATATATATATATATATATATATATATATATATACAGGATGCGTATGACGTCATCAAATGCAGGATTGATGAATAAGCAGTGGATTGATGAGTAATCATGCTCTTATTCCACCTAAGCATGCCACCTAAGCAAGATTTTTCGTATTAAATTTGGATTTAATTTTAAAAAAAATTGTCCTTTGCAAGATTCGAACCTGGGCATTTAATCAACATACAAATCCTTCAACCACTAGACCAAGCCATTTTTTTGTGATTTACAATACAAAAAAACTAAGTCATGCTTAAAATTTTGATATTGTTAAGCTATATTTAAGGAATAGATTATGCATATATTTTAGAGTATATACCGGATTTGTAAGGCCATTTAATATACAGTTTTTATTATTGATCACAGGAAACCCTAATTTTTCCTCCCCATAATTTTATATTGCTTCTATGAAGTTATCAAAGATAAATCCATAATTATGGTAATCCGGCCTCCTCATTATCACTCGGTAGTGTTTATTATTATTATTATTGACTACTAACAATAGTTTGTTTGATTTTATTAAATTTGGTGGTACCATCAGTCTACAAAGGTAGACTACAGTTTGCTTCAAGATTGGGTACGTATGACATTTTTTATTCTTATTTCCCTGTTTCCATTAACTATTATATCCATTCATATGATTATATTATATATATATATATATATATATATATATATATATATATATATATATATATATATATATATTAATATGGTGGCAGGGTGTTTTAATGCCTCTTCTAGAGATGGAGCTTAAAGAAGAGGCCCAAAGTTTGATTCAAAGTAGTGTTCCACCTCAATTAATCTCTAAAGTTTTCGAAAATGTTCGTGATAAGGTACATACAAATCTGTATTTATTATTTTTATTTTTATTACTTAACATCCACTAGCATAATCATCATATGATTGTAAAGCTCCTAATAAATTATGTTATAGGTCGTTGACAAGATCGACAATTTAGCTGTAAGCATGAATGGTTTTGACATGAAAGCTGTACTATCCAAATATTATGCCACACAACTTTCGACACATCTGTTTGAATCTTCTCGGAGACATATAGCAAACATTGTTGTTGCTGCTGTCTATGCTTCAGGATATGATCATGAGGGTGCTGGTCCTTATGAGAATAATATAGATGATTTTGAAGATGGGTTCAACCTGATGGGTGCCTGTCTAAACAAGTCTTGGTTTTCCACACTTTTCCTCTCGGTTTTATTTATTTTTAATTTTTCTAAATATATATAAGAATTTGCGTGATTCGTATGCTTGCATATTTTGTTGAGAAATTCTTTGATTTTTTATGGTGATTTTGATATAAAGGACTCTAAAAATATTAAGGTATGATTGTATGATGTTAAATTTGATATAAACAGCAATACTAAGTTATCAACAGCAGTACTAACTCACTCGCATAGCAGTACTAATAATTAGGAGCAGTACTAACCTTTCAATCAGGAAGCTTGCAAATTTTGACATTCGATGCTTCTGTCAAAAATTTTCCATTACCATAGGTTTCAAATTTATATTTCATTCCCATGTTAGATGATTTGCAGGAAGAGGCTGTTGAAAAAGTTGTGGAGTTTATGGATTGATACTCCAGAATCCAGGAAGAGTTGGATTCAATGATGGCGACTGCTAAATTTAAGGTATGAGTATGTCTTATGATGCTATCATATTCTCTATTTGAACCGGGTTTAACTGTGTAAATATCTGTTTCTTAGCGGCAGGCAGGTCCTACAACAAAGGTAACGAATCACCCGTGCTTCATTCACTAGACATCATATGCATATCTTCCAATTGACATTGTGTCAATATTTTCAGAAGGCTCCAAATATATGTTCAGGTACGAAGATGAAGCTGCCCCGATATGATAAAGTAAGTATATATCATACATGCATATCTTCCAATTGACATTGTGTCAATATTTCCGAGTATGAATTGGGATTTTTTCCGGTGCAGTCTGCATACAGTGATAGAGGGGACAGAGCAGATCCTTCGACATGGCCTGAAGTTGAAGGACCTCTAAATGATTTCTAATTTTTAACTGCTATGTCTATTACCCATCTGTTGTCGCTGTTTATATTGGTATAACTGCATCATATATATTGTCACACAACTGGTGTCGTTTGCAAATGTAGATCAGTGACCTCTCAGGATAGAAAATCAAAAGTCAATCCTCTAGGTTATTTACATGTAGAAAAGAGCTCATTGCGGAGTGTAGTAATCAACTTTGCTAAAACAAAATATAATAGAACTCATAATTTTCTCTAAATTTGCCTGTGGTACACTTATTAGGCTGGAGATGTCGAGGCCTACTCAGCTGCTGTTGAGAAATCGGTTGACTGGAAATTTGGTTTCCGTATTGATATTGCAGACTATGACCTGGAACGTAAGTAGTATGTATGCACTGCATTCAAGATGATAGATGATAAGCATGTTATTGGAGAGTTGCTGAAAAATGTCTGTAGTTTAATTATGTTTCATGTTTCATAACTACAAAAAAAAGAGTATTGTAAATAGCAGGTTGCATTCCCCCTATAATGTGCTAACAAGGCTTATAGGTAAAGAACTAAAACTGATTAAAGTTAAAGCATAGTGATTGTATACACATGTGAACATGATAAGTGATTGGATACACATGAAAACACACAATAACTCTGTAGAAGAGCGTTGTGTCCGCCTTAAAACTTACACACCAAGAACATTGGCTACCATTTTCTCGGTTTATTTGGTTTAATCTCTACAAATGGTTATTTATTTTTTGTATTCTGAAATAGGTTTAGTATTAATATAGTTTTGGTCTTTATTTTAACAAAGCCACACTGAGAATAAATCCTCTGATTAACGGACTGTTTTCCATTTACCTCAAGAAAAACAGGAAACCATACATGTTTCTTACTGCATTGTTTTCCCTTAAGTTCAATGCCTCCAAAGAGAAGTCTAGGTGAAAGGTTTATCACCCTTTGGTATCTTATACCTTCAAATTAATAAACCAATGCCTTAAACTAACATATAGGTCACACGCTTTAGTTTTCATGAGATTAATGAGTAGTAGTAATATCTGTATCGTGTATAGACTGTCCTTAAGGCTAATAATAGTCTGGCCAATTAAGTGTCCAATTTGAGGTTCTAACTATGAAACTCGCTGAGCCTAGAAATAAGCTTAAACAAACACCACCTGGAGTAAGAATGTAGTTTGGTTTATGAAGACTGCAAGTCTGCAAGTGAATGTGTGTTCCAGTAATGTATGTAAGTTAATGTGCTTAATTGTGAGAATTTGAAGCACAAGGTCAAGGTAGCTGGATTTAGTAGGAAGGACTTTATTGCGATTATAATGTGATATGTTTTATATATGCTCCAGTTTAGGTTGTACAAGCTGCAATAAGCTCTTTAGGGGCAATGGTTGTTGGATAGAATGACCCAAGGTTTCGAGTACATTAATTTTTAAAAAGTTGGCTCCTTTGTTAGATTACTATACAATAAGATAGGGCCTTTGCTGATGTTCTTCTCTTATTTGTTCATTGGTAACCAATTAGGATCATAAATATGGCATTGCATTGTGGAACTAACTGTGATATGGAATAATCAAATTCGGATAATTGAGATGAATAAAGCGGGTTGCAGGAAGATGCTTTCTATCAGTATGGAAAACGTTAAATGTTCAACATGTAATATAAGCCTAAATAATCTGTTCATCGAGATCAATTTGCTGCAGCTGGAGTATTTGACCCGTGCATGACTTACAGTCTATTTGACCTGTTTTCCTTCTAGCTAAATTTTATCTTCTTTTTTTTTTGTCCATTTGGCCTGCTTGAAATAAAACACAACCCGCCGTGTCTATAGTTATAAGTAAATAGGTCAACATTGCCACCTTCAGTACAAACTTATATTTGACCGTCCTTTATTTTTCTCTAGCATGAGATTAGAAACTTGAATTTTGACAAGGATGACCACCTACCTGTAGAAACTGTGACTGCTGCTGTAGATAGTCGTGCAGGTGTGGCAATCTTGCTTACTTCCAAATCAAGTTAAACATGGTTTCGGTAAAATTTTTGTTACCCATACTGATCTTTACCATTTGACATAGTTTGTTTTTGTTTTTATTTAGAATGATGTATCGTCTTCAGCATTCGTCAAGGAAGATGCTTCTTATGCCAGTGGAACCATTTGAGCCGAATAAATCAAGCTATGTTTGTTTCGAGGTACGTCTTTTAACCCTATGACAGTCACTATCCTCGAGTAAAACATATCTCTTTTGTGGTAAAAGTTCTTTCCTCCATTTTTATTGACAGCTAAGTAGAACTCATACTGGATATTGAATATTTTATATATATGGTAAACTGGATGGGTTAGGTAAAGGGTCAACATTTGATCCATTTCAAAATGTGTAGTTTTTGCTGTTGGTAAAAGGATGTTGAGTTGACATGAATAAATTTTCTCCAAATCTAAAATTTTTGAGAAATAAAATTCACTTGATTTTTTATGACTGATATCTTATAAATGAGTTTATCTCGGTTGCAATTTTTCACAAAAGGACCAGATTTTTTCCATTTAAAAGTCTCGCTATAAAGGAATGGGTTTAAAGGGGTCTTCAAAGATGTATCCTCAAATCATACAGATGGTTACAGAACTTAATCATCCTTCACTGATGCAGTCTTACTTACTATGACAATCTGTTCAGGCGAATTCAAACATAATAAATGATACAACTCTTGATAGTTTTTGGATGTTCACAACTCAAGGGGTCCTGATTCGGGCGGTTATTAGTTTTGTTATACATCAGAAAATAAAAAAAAATATATTCAACATGGCTGTCATTGTGGAAGTTTACATTTTTTGGTGCTTATACGTCCAAATATTTAAGCTTTGTGTCAATGGATATTTTTACTTCATTATGCATATCCGGGTATTGTTATGTTTTTAACAAGATTTTTTTCTTGCATTGCAGAACTCATGGCACATAGAATATCAAGGTATGTTGAAGCCGTGGTAAGGAACGTTCTGATTTCCCAATCATTTTGCGATGCATGCTTAGGTGACAATCCTTACATTCGAATTGTAATATTCTAATCAATATATGACTTTGTGGAACAGGTTATCTGTTTAATTGCTGTTTGATCTATAAAAAATATAGGGGGTGTTTGGATCAGCTTATTATCTGGGCTTATTTGAAGATTGGAAAAGTTACGGCTTATTTAAATCCACAGGCTCAACTTTAATTGTTGTTTGATCATGTAGGCAATGTTTGGATTAGCTTATTATTCGGGCTTAGAAGCTTATATGAAAATTGGAAAAAGCTTATGGCTTATTAGATCCATTATCTCAACTTGATATGCTCATAAGCCACAAAAAGTAAGCTTATAAGATTTTCCCAATTGAAAAAATAAGACCATAAGTCTGGAAAATAAGTTAATCCAAACCACCCCCATAGTCTTTTACATAAGTGCATATAGGTGAAAAGAAACCCTGAACTGACCCTCCCCAAGGCTGATCCAAGGCATGTTTGTAGATATTTTCTTTAGGTACATTGTTATTAAAGTTTTGTTTTGGATTTGGATTGAAATCACAATGGTATCTTATCCAAAATGTAGATAAAGCCATAAAGGGGTTATAATAGAAACATCACAGAATGCACATTGTAATTCGTAAAATAGGCACAAAAAAAAAAAAAAAAAAAAAAAAAAAAAAAAAAAAAAAAAAAAAAAAAAAAATCCAAATTGAATTAGAGTGACTACAGTATCCCTGATTTTGAAACCCGAATACCTTAAGTTGAGTATTAAAGACACGAA